>OY288257.1:26825103-29654270 GCA_958450325.1 Agrostemma githago
CAGGACTTTTGCTTTCTTTGGGATAGTTTCCGAATTCGCCTATACTATTCCTTGGGACAGATCTTTGTCCCTGGACTTTTGCTTTCTTTAGGATAATATCCGACTAACCCTGGACTATTCTTTGGGACAGATCTTTGTCCCAGGACTTTTGCATTCTTTTGGATAGGTTCCAACTATCCCTGGACTATTCTTTAGGACAGATCTTTGTCCCTGGACTTTTTCTTTCTTTGAGACAGTTTTGGACCATCCCTGGACTATTTTTAGGGACGGATCTTTGTCCCATGACTTTTGTTTTCTTTGGGATGGTTTCCGACTATCTCTGGACTATTCTTCGGGACGTATCTTTGACCCTCGACTTTTGTTTTCTTTGGGATAGTTTCGACTATCCCTGGGCTATTCTTTTGGACAGATCTTTGTTTTTGGAATTTTGCTTTCTTTGGGATAGTTTCCGACTATCCCTGGACTAATCTTTGGAACGAATCTTTGTCCCTGGACTTTTACATTCTTTGAGATAATTTCTGATTATCCCCGTACTATTCTTCGCGACGGATCTTTGTCCCTGAACTTTTGCTTTCTTTGGGATGGTTTCTGACCAACCCCAAACTAATCTTTGGGACGGATCTTTGTCCCTTGCCTTTTGCTTTCTTTGGGATAGTGTCCGATTATCCCGAGACTATTCTTTGGAACGGATCTTTGTCCATAGACTTTTTATTTCTTGGGGATAGTTTCCGACCAGCCCTGGACTATTCTTCGGGACGTATCTTTGACCCTCGACTTTTGTTTTCTTTGGGATAGTTTCCGACTATCCCTGGGCTATTCTTTGGGACAGATCTTTGTCTTTGGAATTTTGCTTTCTTTGGGATAGTTTCCGACTATCCCTGGACTATTCTTTGGGATGGATCTTTGTCCCTGGACTTTTGCTTTCTTTGAGATAATTTCCGACTATCCCTGTACTATTCTTCGCGACGAATCTTTGTCCCTGGACTTTTTCTTTCTTTGGGATGGTTTCTGACCAACCCTAAACTTATCTTTGGGACAGATCTTTGTCCCTTGCTTTTTGCTTCCTTTGGGATAGTTTTCGATTATCCTGGACTATTCTTTGGGACATATCTTTGTCCCTTGACTTTTGCTTTCTTTGGGATAGTGTCCGACTATCCCGAGACTATTCTTTGGGACGGATCTTTGTCCCAGGACTTTTGCTTTCTTTGGGATAGTTTTGGACCATCCCTGGAGAATTCTTAGGGACGGATCTTTATCCCATGACTTTTGTTTTCTTTGGGATGGTTTCCGACTATCTCCGGAATATTCTTCGGGACGTATCTTTGACCCTTGACTTTTGTTTTCATTGGGATAGTTTCCGACTATCCCTCGGCTATTCTTTGGGACAGATCTTTGTCTTTGGAATTTTGCTTTCTTTGGGATAGTTTCCGACTATCCCTGGACTAATCTTTGGGACGGATCTTTGGCCCTTGACTTTTGCATTCTTTGAGATAATTTCCGACTATCCCTGTACAATTCTTCGCGACGAATCTTTGTCCCTGGACTTTTGCTTTCTTTGGGATGGTTTCCGACTATCCCTGGACTATTCTTCGTTACAGATCTTTGCCTTTGGACTTTTGCTTTCTTTAGCATAGTTTCCGACCATCCCCGGACTATTCTTTGGGACGGATATTTTTCGTTGGACTTTTGTTTTGTTTAGGATAGTTTCCCACCATCCGTGGACTATTCTTTGGGACGGATCTTTGTCCCAGTACTTTTGCTTTCTTTAGGATAGTTTCCTACCATCCCTTGGAGTTTTCTTTGGGACGGGTCTTTGTCTCAGGACTTTTGCATTCTTTGGGATAGGTTCCGACTATCCCTGGACTATTCTTTAGGACAGATCTTTGTCCCTGGACTTTTTCTTTCTTTGAGTCAGTTTTGGACCATCCCTGGACTATTTTTAGGGACGGATCTTTGTCCCATGACTTTTGTTTTCTTTGGGACGGGTCTTTGTCCAAGGACTTTTGCATTCTTTGGGATAGGTTCCGACTATCCCTGGACTATTCTTTAGCACAGATATTTTTCCCTGGACTTTTTCTTTCTTTGAGTCAGTTTTGGACCATCCCTGGACTATTTTTAGGGACGGATCTTTGTCCCATGACTTTTGTTTTCTTTGGGATGGTTTCCGACTATCTCTGGACTATTCTTCGGGACGTATCTTTGACCCTTGACTTTTGTTTTCTTTGGGATAGTTTTCTTTGGGATAGTTTCTGACTATCCCTGGGCTATTCTTTGGGACAGATCTTTGTTTTTGGAATTTTTCTTTCTTTGGGATAGTTTCCGAGTATCCCTGGACTATTCTTTGGGACGGATCTTTGTCCCTGGACTTTTGCTTTCTTTGAGATAATTTCCGACTATCCCTGTACTATTCTTCGCGACGGATCTTTGTCTCTGGACTTTTGCTTACTTTGGGATAGTTTCTGAATTTGCCTATACTATTCCTTGGGACAGATCTTTGTCCCAGGACTTTTGCTTTCTTTAACATAGTTTCCGACCATCCCCGGACAACTCTTTGGGACGGATCTTTTTCGCTGGACTTTTGTTTTGTTTAGGATAGTTTCCCACCATCCGTGGACTATTCTTTGGGACGGATCTTTGTCCCAGGACTTTTGCTTTCTTTGGGATAGTTTCCGATTATCCTGGATTATTCTTTAGGACATATCTTTGTCCCTTGACTTTTGCTTTCTTTGAGGTAGTGTCCGACTATCTCTAGACTACTCTTTGGGACAGATCTTTGTCCATAGACTTTTGATTTCATTGGGATAGTTTCCAATTATCCCTAGACTATTCTTTGGGACGGATATTTGTCCCTGGACCTTTGCTTTCTTTAGGATAGTATCCGACTAACCCTGGACTATTCTTTGTGACTGATCTTTGTCCCAGGACTTTTGCTTTCTTTGGGATAGTTTCCGAATTCGCCTATACTATTCCTTGGGACAGATCTTTGTCCCTGGACTTTTGCTTTCTTTAGGATATTATCCGACTAACCCTGGACTATTCTTTGGGACAGATCTTTGTCCCAGGACTTTTGCATTCTTTTGGATAGGTTCCAACTATCCCTGGACTATTCTTTAGGACAGATCTTTGTCCCTGGACTTTTTCTTTCTTTGAGACAGTTTTGGACCATCCCTGGACTATTTTTAGAGACGGATCTTTGTCCCATGACTTTTGTTTTCTTTGGGATGGTTTCCGACTATCTCTGGACTATTCTTCGGGACGTATCTTTGACCCTCGACTTTTGTATTCTTTGGGACAGTTTCCGACTATCCCTGGGCTATTCTTTGGGACAGATCTTTGTTTTTGGAATTTTGCTTTCTTTGGGATAGTTTCCGACTATCCCTGGACTAATCTTTGGAACGGATCTTTGTCCCTGGACTTTTACATTCTTTGAGATAATTTCTGATTATCCCCGTACTATTCTTCGCGACGGATCTTTGTCCCTGAACTTTTGCTTTCTTTGGGATGGTTTCTGACCAACCCCAAACTAATCTTTGGGACGGATCTTTGTCCCTTGCCTTTTGCTTTCTTTGGGATAGTGTCCGATTATCCCGAGACTATTCTTTGGAACGGATCTTTGTCCATAGACTTTTGATTTCTTGGGGATAGTTTCCGACCAGCCCTGGACTATTCTTTGGGACGGATTTTTGTCTTTCGAATTTTGCTTTCTTTGAGATAGTTTCCGACTATCCCTGGACTATTCTTTGGGATGGATCTTTGTCCCTGGACTTTTGCTTTCTTTCAGATAATTTCCAACTATCCCCGTACTATTCTTCGCGACGGATCTTTGTCCCTGGACTTTTGCTTTCTTTGGGATGGTTTCAGACCAACCATCAACTAATCTTTGGGATGGATCTTTGTCCCTTAACTTTTGCTTTCTTTGGGATAGTGTCCGACTATCCCGAGACTATTTATTGGGACGGATCTATGTCCATAGACTTTTGATTTCTTAGGGATAGTTTCCGACCATCAGTGGACTATTCTTTGCGACGGATCTTTGTCCCAGGACTTTTGCTTTCTTTAGGATAGTTTCCGACTATCCCTGGACTATTCTTCGTTACGGATCTTTGCCTTTGGACTTCTGCTTTCTTTAGGATAGTTTTCGACCATCCCTGGACTATTCTTTGAGACGGATCTTTTTCGCTGGAGTTTTGCTTTTTTTAGGATAATTTCCCACCATCCCCGGACTATTCTTTGGGACGGATCTTTGTCCCAGGACTTTTACATTCTTAGGGATAGGTTCCGACTATCCCTGGACTATTCTTTAGGACAGATCTTTGTCCCTGGACTTTTTCTTTCTTTGAGTCAGTTTTGGACCATCCCTGGACTATTTTTAGGGACGGATCTTTATCCCATGACTTTTGTTTTCTTTGGGATGGTTTCCGACTATCTCTGGACTATTCTTCGGGATGTATCTTTGACCCATGACTTTTGTTTTCTTTGGGATAGTTTCTAACTATCCCTGGGCTATTCTTTGGGACAGATCTTTGTTTTTGGAATTTTTCTTTCTTTGGGATAGTTTCCGACTATCCCTGGACTATTCTTTGGGACGGATCTTTGTCCCTGGACTTTTGCTTTCTTTGAGATAATTTCCGACTATCCCTGTACTATTCTTCGCGACAGATCTTTGTCTCTGGACTTTTGCTTACTTTGGGATAGTTTCTGAATTTGCCTATACTATTCCTTGGGACAGATCTTTGTCCCTGGACTTTTGCTTTCTTTAGGATAATATCCGACTAACCCTGGACTATTCTTTGGGACAGATCTTTGTCCCAGGACTTTTGCATTCTTTTGGATAGGTTCCAACTATCCCTGGACTATTCTTTAGGACAGATCTTTGTCCCTGGACTTTTTCTTTCTTTGAGACAGTTTTGGACCATCCCTGGACTATTTTTAGGGACGGATCTTTGTCCCATGACTTTTGTTTTCTTTGGGATGGTTTCCGACTATCTCTGGACTATTCTTCGGGACGTATCTTTGACCCTCGACTTTTGTTTTCTCTGGGATAGTTTCCGACTATCCCTGGGCTATTCTTTGGGACAGATCTTTGTTTTTGGAATTTTGCTTTCTTTGGGATAGTTTCCGACTATCCCTGGACTAATCTTTGGAACGGATCTTTGTCCCTGGACTTTTACATTCTTTGAGATAATTTCTGATTATCCCCGTACTATTCTTCGCGACGGATCTTTGTCCCTGAACTTTTGCTTTCTTTGGGATGGTTTCTGACCAACCCCAAACTAATCTTTGGGACGGATCTTTGTCCCTTGCCATTTGCTTTCTTTGGGATAGTGTCCGATTATCCCGAGACTATTCTTTGGAACGGATCTTTGTCCATAGACTTTTGATTTCTTGGGGATAGTTTCCGACCAGCCCTGGACTATTCTTTGGGACGGATTTTTGTCTTTCGAATTTTGCTTTCTTTGAGATAGTTTCCGACTATCCCTGGACTATTCTTTGGGATGGATCTTTGTCCCTGGACTTTTGCTTTCTTTCAGATAATTTCCAACTATCCCTGTACTATTCTTCGCGACGGATCTTTGTCCCTGGACTTTTGCTTTCTTTGGGATGGTTTCAGACCAACCATCAACTAATCTTTGGGATGGATCTTTGTCCCTTAACTTTTGCTTTCTTTGGGATAGTGTCCGACTATCCCGAGACTATTCTTTGGGACGGATCTATGTCCATAGACTTTTGATTTCTTAGGGATAGTTTCCGACCATCAGTGGACTATTCTTTGCGACGGATCTTTGTCCCAGGACTTTTGCTTTCTTTAGGATAGTTTCCGACTATCCCTGGACTATTCTTCGTTACGGATCTTTGCCTTTGGACTTCTGCTTTCTTTAGGATAGTTTCCGACCATCCCTGGACTATTCTTTGGGACGGATCTTTTTCGCTGGACTTTTGCTTTTTTTAGGATAATTTCCCACCATCCCCGGACTATTCTTTGGGACGGATCTTTGTCCCAGGACTTTTACATTCTTAGGGATAGGTTCCGACTATCCCTGGACTATTCTTTAGGACAGATCTTTGTCCCTGGACTTTTTCTTTCTTTGAGTCAGTTTTGGACCATCCCTGGACTATTTTTAGGGACGGATCTTTGTCCCATGACTTTTGTTTTCTTTGGGATGGTTTCCGACTATCTCTGGACTATTCTTCGGGACGTATCTTTGACCCTTGACTTTTGTTTTCTTTGGGAGAGTTTCTGACTATCCCTGGGCTATTCTTTGGGACAGATCTTTGTTTTTGGAATTTTTCTTTCTTTGGGATAGTTTCCGACTATCCCTGGACTATTCTTTGGGACGGATCTTTGTCCTTGGACTTTTGCTTTCTTTGAGATAATTTCCGACTATCCCTGTACTATTCTTCGCGACGGATCTTTGTCTCTGGACTTTTGCTTACTTTGGGATAATTTCTGAATTTGCCTATACTATTCCTTGGGACAGATCTTTGTCCCAGGACTTTTGCTTTCTTTAGCATAGTTTCCGACCATCCCCGGACTATTCTTTGGGACGGATCTTTTTCGCTGGACTTTTGTTTTGTTTAGGATAGTTTCCCACCATCCGTGGACTATTCTTTGGGACGGATCTTTGTCCCAGGACTTTTGCTTTCTTTGGGATAGTTTCCGATTATCCTGGATTATTCTTTAGGACATATTTTTGTCCCTTGACTTTTGCTTTCTTTGAGGTAGTGTCCGACTATCCCTAGACTACTCTTTGGGACAAATCTTTGTCCATAGACTTTTGATTTCATTGGGATAGTTTCCAATTATCCCTAGACTATTCTTTGGGACGGATATTTGTCCCTGGACCTTTGCTTTCTTTAGGATAGTATCCGACTAACCCTGGACTATTCTTTGTGACTGATCTTTGTCCCAAGACTTTTGCTTTCTTTGGGATAGTTTCCGAATTCGCCTATACTATTCCTTGGGACAGATCTTTGTCCCTGGACTTTTGCTTTCTTTAGGATAATATCCGACTAACCCTGGACTATTCTTTGGGACAGATCTTTGTCCCAGGACTTTTGCATTCTTTTGGATAGGTTCCAACTATCCCTGGACTATTCTTTAGGACAGATCTTTGTCTCTGGACTTTTTCTTTCTTTGAGACAGTTTTGGACCATCCCTGGACTATTTTTAGGGACGGATCTTTGTCCCATGACTTTTGTTTTCTTTGGGAGGGTTTCCGACTATCTCTGGACTATTCTTCGGGACGTATCTATGACCCTCGACTTTTGTTTTCATTGGGATAGTTTCCGACTATCCCTCGGCTATTCTTTGGGACAGATCTTTGTTTTTGGAATTTTGCTTTCTTTGGGATAGTTTCCGACTATCCCTGGACTAATCTTTGGAACGGATCTTTGTCCCTGGACTTTTACATTCTTTGAGATAATTTCTGATTATCCCCGTACTATTCTTCGCGACAGATCTTTGTCCCTGAACTTTTGCTTTCTTTGGGATGGTTTCTGACCAACCCCAAACTAATCTTTAGGATAGTTCCCGACCATCCCTGGACTATTCTTTGCGATGGATCTTTTTCGCTGGACTTTTGCTTTCTTTAGGATAGTCATTCTTTGGGACGGGTCTTTGTCCCAGGACTTTTGCATTCTTTGGGATAGGTTCCGACTATCCCTGGACTATTCTTTAGGACAGATCTTTGTCCCTGGACTTTTTCTTTCTTTGAGTCAGTTTTGGACCATCCCTGGACTATTTTTAGGGACGGATCTTTGTCCCATGACTTTTGTTTTCTTTGGGATAGTTTCTGACTATCCCTGGGCTATTCTTTTGAACAGATCTTTGTCTTTGGAATTTTGCTTTCTTTGGGATAGTTTCCGACTATCTCTGGACTATTCTTTGGGACGGATCTTTGTCCCTGGACTTTTGCACTCTTTGAGATAATTTCTGACTATCCCTGTACTATTCTTCGCGACGGAACTTTGTCCCTGAACTTTTGCTTTCTTTGGGATGGTTTCTGACCAACCCCAAACTAATCTTTGGGACGGATCTTTGTCCCTTGACTTTTGCTTTCTTTGGGATAATGTCCGACTATCCCGAGACTATTCTTTGGGACGGATCTTTGTCCATAGACTTTTTATTTCTTGGGGATAGTTCCCGACCAGCCCTGGACTATTCTTTGTGACGGATATTTGTCCCAGGACTTTTGCTTTCTTTGGGATAGTTTCCGACTATCCCTGGACTATTCTTCGTTACGGATCTTTGCCTTTGGGACAGTTTCCGACTATCCCTGGGCTATTCTTTGGGACAGATCTTTGTTTTTGGAATTTTGCTTTCTTTGGAATAGTTTTCGACTATCCCTGGACTATTCTTTGGGACGGATCTTTGTCCTTGGACTTTTGCTTTGTTTGAGATATTTGCGACTATCCCTGTACTATTCTTCGCGACGGATCTTTGTCCCTGAACTTTTGCTTTCTTTGGGATAGTTTCCGAATTTGCCTATACTATTCCTTGGGACAAATCTTTGTCCCTGGACTTTTTGCTTTCTTTAGGATAATATCCGACTAACCCTGGACTATTCTTTGGGACAGATCTTTGTCCCTGGACTTTTGCATTCTTTTGTATAGGTTCCAACTATCCCTGGACTATTCTTTAGGACAGATCTTTGTCCCTGGTCTTTTTCTTTCTTTGAGACAGTTTTGGACCATCCCTGGACTATTCTTAGAGACGGATCTTCGTCCCATGTTTTTGTTTTCTTTGGAATGGTTTCCGACTATCTCTGGACTATTCTTCGGGACGTATCTTTGACCCCTGACTTTTGTTTTCTTTGGGATAGTTTCCGACTATCCCTGAGCTATTCTTTGGGACAGACCTTTGTCTTTGGAATTTTACTTTCTTTGGGATAGTTTCCGACTATCCCTGGACTAATCTTTGGGACGGATCTTTGTCCCTGGACTTTTGCACTCTTTGAGATAATTTCAAACTATCCCTGTACTATTCTTCGCGACGGATCTTTGTCCCTGAACTTTTGCTTTCGGGATGGTTTCTGACCAACCCCAAACTAATCTTTGGGACGGATCTTTGTCCCTTGACTTTTGCTTTCTTTGGGATAGTGTCCGACTATCCCGAGACTATTCTTTGGGACGGATCTTTGTCCATAGACTTTTGATTTCTTGGGGATAGTTTCCGACCAGCCCTGGACTATTCTTTGGGACGGATATTTGTCCCAGGACTTTTGCTTTCTTTGGGATAGTTTCCGACTATCCCTGGACTATTCTTCGTTACGGATCTTTGCCTTTGGACTTCTGCTTTCTTTAGGATAGTTTCCGACCATCCCTGGACTATTATTTGCGACGGATCTTTTTCGCTGGACTTTTGCTTTCTTTAGGATAGTCTCCCACCATCCCCGGAATATTCTTTGGGACGGATCTTTGTCCCAGGACTTTTGCATTCTTTGGGATAGGTTCCGACTATCCCTGGACTATTCTTTAGGACAGATCTTTGTCCCTGGACTTTTTCTTTCTTTGAGTCAGTTTTGGACCATCACTGGACTATTTTTAGGGACGGATCTTTGTCCCATGACTTTTGTTTTCTTTGGGATGGTTTCCGACTATCTTTGGACAATTCTTCGGGACGTATCTTTGACCCTTGACTTTTGTATTCTTTGGGATAGTTTCCGACTATCCCTGGGCTATTCTTTGGGACAGATCTTTGTTTTTGGAATTTTGCTTTCTTTGGAATAGTTTTCGACTATCCCTGGACTATTCTTTGGGACGGATCTTTGTCCTTGGACTTTTGCTTTGTTTGAGATATTTGCGACTATCCCTGTACTATTCTTCGCGACGGATCTTTGTCCCTGAAATTTTGCTTTCTTTGGGATAGTTTCCGAATTTGCCTATACTATTCCTTGGGACAGATCTTTGTCCCTGGACTTTTTGCTTTCTTTAGGATAATATCCGACTAACCCTGGACTATTCTTTGGGACAGATCTTTGTCCCTGGACTTTTGCATTCTTTTATATAGGTTCCAACTATCCCTGGACTATTCTTTAGGACAGATCTTTGTCCCTGGTCTTTTTCTTTCTTTGAGACAGTTTTGGACCATCCCTGGACTATTCTTAGAGACGGATCTTCGTCCCATGTTTTTGTTTTCTTTGGAATGGTTTCCGACTATCTCTGGACTATTCTTCGGGACGTATCTTTGACCCCTGACTTTTGTTTTCTTTGGGATAGTTTCCGACTATCCCTGAGCTATTCTTTGGGACAGACCTTTGTCTTTGGAATTTTACTTTCTTTGGGATAGTTTCCGACTATCCCTGGACTAATCTTTGGGACGGATCTTTGTCCCTGGACTTTTGCACTCTTTGAGATAATTTCTAACTATCCCTGTACTATTCTTAGCGACGGATCTTTGTCCCTGAACTTTTGCTTTCTTTGGGATGGTTTCTGACCAACCCCAAACTAATCTTTGGGACGGATCTTTGTCCCTTGACTTTTGCTTTCTTTGGGATAGTGTCCGACTATCCCGAGACTATTCTTTGGGACGGATCTTTGTCCATAGACTTTTGATTTCTTGGGGATAGTTTCCGACCAGCCCTGCACTATTCTTTGGGACGGATATTTGTCCCAGGACTTTTGCTTTCTTAGGGATAGTTTCCGACTATCCCTGGACTATTCTTCGTTACGGATCTTTGCCTTTGGACTTCTGCTTTCTTTAGGATAGTTTCCGACCATCCCTGGACTATTATTTGCGACGGATCTTTTTCGCTGCACTTTTGCTTTCTTTAGGATAGTTTCCCACCATCCCCAGACTATTCTTTGGGACGGGTCTTTGTCCCAGGACTTTTGCATTCTTTGGGATAGGTTCCGACTATCCCTGGACTATTCTTTAGGACAGATCTTTGTCCCTTGACTTTTTCTTTCTTTGAGTCAGTTTTGGACCATCCCTGGACTATTTTTAGGGACGGATCTTTGTCCCATGACTTTTGTTTTCTTTGGGATGGTTTCCGACTATCTCTGGACTATTCTTCGGGACGTATCTTTGACCCTTGACTTTTGTTTTCTTTGGGATAGTTTCCGACTATCCCTGGACTATTCTTTGGGACAGATCTTTGTCTTTGGAATTTTGCTTTCTTTGGGATAGTTTCCGACTATCCCTGGACTAATCTTTGGGACAGATCTTTGTCCCTGGACTTTTGCACTCTTTGAGATAATTTCCGACTATCCCTGTACTATTCTTCGTGACGGATCTTTGTCCCTGAACTTTTGCTTTCTTTGGGATGGTTTCTGACCAACCCCAAACTAATCTTTGGGACGGATCTTTGTCCCTTGACTTTTGCTTTCTTTGGGATAGTGTCCGACTATCCCGAGACTATTCTTTGGGACGGATCTATGTCCATAGACTTTTGATTTCTTAGGGATAGTTTCTGACCATCAGTGGACTATTCTTTGGCACGAATCTTTGTCCCAGGACTTTCGCTTTCTTTGGGATAGTTTCCGACTATCCCTGGACTATTCTTCGTTACGGATCTTTGCCTTTGGACTTCTGCTTTCTTTAGGATAGTTTCTGACCATCCCTGAACTATTCTTTGGGACAGATCTTTTTCGCTGGACTTTTGCTTTTTTTAGGATAGTTTCCCACCATCCCCGGACTATTCTTTGGGACGGATCTTTGTCCCAGGACTTTTGCATTCTTTGGGATAGGTTCCGACTATCCCTGGACTATTCTTTGGGACAGATCTTTGTCCCTGGACTTTTTCTTTCTTTGTGTTAGTTTTGGACCATCCCTGGACTATTTTTAGGGACGGATCTTTGTCCCATGACTTTTGTTTTCTTTGGGATGGTTTCCGACTATCTCTGGAGTATTCTTCGGGACGTATCTTTGACCCTTGACTTTTGTTTTCTTTGGGATAGTTTCCGACTATCCCTGGACTATTCTTTGGGACAGATCTTTGTCTTTGGAATTTTGCTTTCTTTGGGATAGTTTCCGACTATCCCTGGACTAATCTTTGGGACGGATCTTTGTCCCTGGACTTTTGCACTCTTTGAGATAATTTCCGACTATCAATGTACTATTCTTCGTGACGGATCTTTGTCCCTGAACTTTTGCTTTCTTTGGGATGGTTTCTGACCAACCCCAAACTAATCTTTGGGACGGATCTTTGTCCCTTGACTTTTGCTTTCTTTGGGATAGTGTCCGACTATCCCGAGACTATTCTTTGGGACGGATCTATGTCCATAGACTTTTGATTTCTTAGGGATAGTTTCCGACCATCAGTGGACTATTCTTTGGCACAAATCTTTGTCCCAGGACTTTCGCTTTCTTTGGGATAGTTTCCGACTATCCCTGGACTATTCTTCGTTACGGATCTTTGCCTTTGGACTTCTGCTTTCTTTAGGATAGTTTCCGACCATCCCTGGACTATTCTTTGGGACGGATCTTTTTCGCTGGACTTTTGCTTTTTTTAGGATAGTTTCCCACCATCCCCGGACTATTCTTTGCGACGGATCTTTGTCCCAGGACTTTTGCATTCTTTGGGATAGGTTCCGACTATCCCTGGACTATTCTTTAGGACAGATCTTTGTCCCTGGACTTTTTCTTTCTTTGTGTCAGTTTTGGACCATCCCTGGACTATTTTTAGGGACGGATCTTTGTCCCATGACTTTTGTTTTCTTTGGGATGGTTTCCGACTATCTCTGGACTATTCTTCGGGACGTATCTTTGACCCTTGACTTTTGTTTTCTTTGGGATAGTTTCCGACTATCCCTGGACTATTCTTTGGGACAGATCTTTGTCTTTGGAATTTTGCTTTCTTTGGGATAGTTTCCGACTATCCCTGGACTAATCTTTGGGACAGATCTTTGTCCCTGGACTTTTGCACTCTTTGAGATAATTTCCGACTATCCCTGTACTATTCTTCGTGACGGATCTTTGTCCCTGAACTTTTGCTTTCTTTGGGATGGTTTCTGACCAACCCCAAACTAATCTTTGGGACGGATCTTTGTCCCTTGACTTTTGCTTTCTTTGGGATAGTGTCCGACTATCCCGAGACTATTCTTTGGGACGGATCTATGTCCATAGACTTTTGATTTCTTAGGGATAGTTTCTGACCATCAGTGGACTATTCTTTGGCACGAATCTTTGTCCCAGGACTTTCGCTTTCTTTGGGATAGTTTCCGACTATCCCTGGACTATTCTTCGTTACGGATCTTTGCCTTTGGACTTCTGCTTTCTTTAGGATAGTTTCTGACCATCCCTGAACTATTCTTTGGGACAGATCTTTTTCGCTGGACTTTTCCTTTTTTTAGGATAGTTTCCCACCATCCCCGGACTATTCTTTGGGACGGATCTTTGTCCCAGGACTTTTGCATTCTTTGGGAAAGGTTCCAACTATCCCTGGACTATTCTTTGGGACAGATCTTTGTCCCTGGACTTTTTCTTTCTTTGTGTTAGTTTTGGACCATCCCTGGACTATTTTTTGGGGACGGATCTTTGTCCCATGACTTTTGTTTTCTTTGGGATGGTTTCCGACTATCTCTGGACTATTCTTCGGGACGTATCTTTGACCCTTGACTTTTGTTTTCTTTGGGATAGTTTCCGACTATCCCTGGACTATTCTTTGGGACAGATCTTTGTCTTTGGAATTTTGCTTTCTTTGGGATAGTTTCCGACTATCCCTGGACGGATCTTTGTCCCTGAACTTTTGCTTTCTTTGGGATGGTTTCTGACCAACCCCAAACTAATCTTTGGGACGGATCTTTGTCCCTTGACTTTTGCTTTCTTTGGGATAGTGTCCGACTATCCCGAGACTATTCTTTGGGACGGATCTATGTCCATAGACTTTTCATTTCTTTGGGATAGTTTCCGACCATCAGTGCACTATTCTTTGGCACGAATCTTTGTCCCAGGACTTTCGCTTTCTTTGGGATAGTTTCCGACTATCCCTGGACTATTCTTCGTTACGGATATTTGCCTTTGGACTTCTGCTTTCTTTAGGATAGTTTCCGACCATCCCTAGACTATTCTTTGCGACGGATCTTTTTCGCTGGACTTTTGCTTTCTTTAGGATAGTTTCCCACCATCCCCGGACTATTCTTTGGGACGGGTCTTTGTCCCAGGACTTTTGCATTCTTTGGGATAGGTTCCGACTATCCCAGGACTATTCTTTAGGACAGATCTTTGTCCTTGGACTTTTTCTTTCTTTGAGTCAGTTTTGGACCATCCCTGGACTATTTTTAGGGACGGATCTTTGTCCCATGACTTTTGTTTTCTTTGGGATGATTTCCGACTATCTCTGGACTATTCTTCGGGACGTATCTTTGACCCTTGACTTTTGTTTTCTTTGGGATAGTTTCCGACTATCCCTGGACTATTCTTTGGGACAGATCTTTGTCTTTGGAATTTTGCTTTCTTTGGGATAGTTTCCGACTATCCCTGGACTAATCTTTGGGACAGATCTTTGTCCCTGGACTTTTGCACTCTTTGAGATAATTTCCGACTATCCCTGTACTATTCTTCGTGACGGATCTTTGTCCCTGAACTTTTGCTTTCTTTGGGATGGTTTCTGACCAACCCCAAACTAATCTTTGGGACGGATCTTTGTCCCTTGACTTTTGCTTTCTTTGGGATAGTGTCCGACTATCCCGAGACTATTCTTTGGGACGGATCTATGTCCATAGACTTTTGATTTCTTAGGGATAGTTTCTGACCATCAGTGGACTATTCTTTGGCACGAATCTTTGTCCCAGGACTTTCGCTTTCTTTGGGATAGTTTCCGACTATCCCTGGACTATTCTTCGTTACGGATCTTTGCCTTTGGACTTCTGCTTTCTTTAGGATAGTTTCTGACCATCCCTGAACTATTCTTTGGGACAGATCTTTTTCGCTGGACTTTTGCTTTTTTTAGGATAGTTTCCCACCATCCCCGGACTATTCTTTGGGACGGATCTTTGTCCCAGGACTTTTGCATTCTTTGGGATAGGTTCCAACTATCCCTGGACTATTCTTTGGGACAGATCTTTGTCCCTGGACTTTTTCTTTCTTTGTGTTAGTTTTGGACCATCCCTGGACTATTTTTAGGGACGGATCTTTGTCCCATGACTTTTGTTTTCTTTGGGATGGTTTCCGACTATCTCTGGAGTATTCTTCGGGACGTATCTTTGACCCTTGACTTTTGTTTTCTTTGGGATAGTTTCCGACTATCCCTGGACTATTCTTTGGGACAGATCTTTGTCTTTGGAATTTTGCTTTCTTTGGGATAGTTTCCGACTATCCCTGGACTAATCTTTGGGACGGATCTTTGTCCCTGGACTTTTGCACTCTTTGAGATAATTTCCGACTATCAATGTACTATTCTTCGTGACGGATCTTTGTCCCTGAACTTTTGCTTTCTTTGGGATGGTTTCTGACCAACCCCAAACTAATCTTTGGGACGGATCTTTGTCCCTTGACTTTTGCTTTCTTTGGGATAGTGTCCGACTATCCCGAGACTATTCTTTGGGACGGATCTATGTCCATAGACTTTTGATTTCTTAGGGATAGTTTCCGACCATCAGTGGACTATTCTTTGGCACAAATCTTTGTCCCAGGACTTTCGCTTTCTTTGGGATAGTTTCCGACTATCCCTGGACTATTCTTCGTTACGGATCTTTGCCTTTGGACTTCTGCTTTCTTTAGGATAGTTTCCGACCATCCCTGGACTATTCTTTGGGACGGATCTTTTTCGCTGGACTTTTGCTTTTTTTAGGATAGTTTCCCACCATCCCCGGACTATTCTTTGCGACGGATCTTTGTCCCAGGACTTTTGCATTCTTTGGGATAGGTTCCGACTATCCCTGGACTATTCTTTAGGACAGATCTTTGTCCCTGGACTTTTTCTTTCTTTGTGTCAGTTTTGGACCATCCCTGGACTATTTTTAGGGACGGATCTTTGTCCCATGACTTTTGTTTTCTTTGGGATGGTTTCCGACTATCTCTGGACTATTCTTCGGGACGTATCTTTGACCCTTGACTTTTGTTTTCTTTGGGATAGTTTCCGACTATCCCTGGACTATTCTTTGGGACAGATCTTTGTCTTTGGAATTTTGCTTTCTTTGGGATAGTTTCCGACTATCCCTGGACTAATCTTTGGGACAGATCTTTGTCCCTGGACTTTTGCACTCTTTGAGATAATTTCCGACTATCCCTGTACTATTCTTCGTGACGGATCTTTGTCCCTGAACTTTTGCTTTCTTTGGGATGGTTTCTGACCAACCCCAAACTAATCTTTGGGACGGATCTTTGTCCCTTGACTTTTGCTTTCTTTGGGATAGTGTCCGACTATCCCGAGACTATTCTTTGGGACGGATCTATGTCCATAGACTTTTGATTTCTTAGGGATAGTTTCTGACCATCAGTGGACTATTCTTTGGCACGAATCTTTGTCCCAGGACTTTCGCTTTCTTTGGGATAGTTTCCGACTATCCCTGGACTATTCTTCGTTACGGATCTTTGCCTTTGGACTTCTGCTTTCTTTAGGATAGTTTCTGACCATCCCTGAACTATTCTTTGGGACAGATCTTTTTCGCTGGACTTTTCCTTTTTTTAGGATAGTTTCCCACCATCCCCGGACTATTCTTTGGGACGGATCTTTGTCCCAGGACTTTTGCATTCTTTGGGAAAGGTTCCAACTATCCCTGGACTATTCTTTGGGACAGATCTTTGTCCCTGGACTTTTTCTTTCTTTGTGTTAGTTTTGGACCATCCCTGGACTATTTTTTGGGGACGGATCTTTGTCCCATGACTTTTGTTTTCTTTGGGATGGTTTCCGACTATCTCTGGACTATTCTTCGGGACGTATCTTTGACCCTTGACTTTTGTTTTCTTTGGGATAGTTTCCGACTATCCCTGGACTATTCTTTGGGACAGATCTTTGTCTTTGGAATTTTGCTTTCTTTGGGATAGTTTCCGACTATCCCTGGACTAATCTTTGGGACGGATCTTTGTCCCTGGACTTTTGCACTCTTTGAGATAATTTCCGACTATCAATGTACTATTCTTCGTGACGGATCTTTGTCCCTGAACTTTTGCTTTCTTTGGGATGGTTTCTGACCAACCCCAAACTAATCTTTGGGACGGATCTTTGTCCCTTGACTTTTGCTTTCTTTGGGATAGTGTCCGACTATCCCGAGACTATTCTTTGGGACGGATCTATGTCCATAGACTTTTCATTTCTTAGGGATAGTTTCCGACCATCAGTGCACTATTCTTTGGCACGAATCTTTGTCCCAGGACTTTCGCTTTCTTTGGGATAGTTTCCGACTATCCCTGGACTATTCTTCGTTACGGATATTTGCCTTTGGACTTCTGCTTTCTTTAGGATAGTTTCCGACCATCCCTAGACTATTCTTTGCGACGGATCTTTTTCGCTGGACTTTTGCTTTCTTTAGGATAGTTTCCCACCATCCCCGGACTATTCTTTGGGACGGGTCTTTGTCCCAGGACTTTTGCATTCTTTGGGATAGGTTCCGACTATCCCTGGACTATTCTTTAGGACAGATCTTTGTCCTTGGACTTTTTCTTTCTTTGAGTCAGTTTTGGACCATCCCTGGACTATTTTTAGGGACGGATCTTTGTCCCATGACTTTTGTTTTCTTTGGGATGGTTTCCGACTATCTCCGGACTATTTTTCGGGACGTATCTTTGACCATTGACTTTTGTTTTCTTTGGGATAGTTTCCGACTATCCCTGGGCTATTCTTTGGGACAGACCTTTGTTTTTGGAATTTTGCTTTCTTTGGGATAGTTTCCGACTATCCCTGGACTATTCTTTGGGACGGATCTTTGTCCCTGGACTTTTGCTTTCTTTGAGATAATTTCTGACTATCCCTGTACTATTCTTCGCAATGGATCTTTGTCCCTGGACTTTTGCTATCTTTGGGATAGTTTCCAACTATCCCTGGACTATTCTTTGGGACAGATCTTTGTCTTTGGAATTTTGCTTTCTTTGGGATAGTTTCCGACTATCCCTGGACTAATCTTTGGGATGGATCTTTGTCCCTGGACTTATGCACTCTTTGAGATAATTTCCGACTATCCCTGTACTATTCTTCGCGACGGATCTTTGTCCCTGAACTTTTGCTTTCTTTGGGATGGTTTCTGACCAACCCCAAACTAATCTTTGGGACGGATCTTTGTCCCTTGACTTTTGCTTTCTTTGGGATAGTGTCCGACTATCCCGAGACTATTCTTTGGGACGGATCTATGTCCATAGACTTTTGATTTCTTAGGGATAGTTTCTGACCATCAGTGGACTATTCTTTGGCACGAATCTTTGTCCCAGGACTTTCGCTTTCTTTGGGATAGTTTCCGACTATCCCTGGACTATTCTTCGTTACGGATCTTTGCCTTTGGACTTCTGCTTTCTTTAGGATAGTTTCTGACCATCCCTGAACTATTCTTTGGGACAGATCTTTTTCGCTGGACTTTTGCTTTTTTTAGGATAGTTTCCCACCATCCCCGGACTATTCTTTGGGACGGATCTTTGTCCCAGGACTTTTGCATTCTTTGGGATAGGTTCCAACTATCCCTGGACTATTCTTTGGGACAGATCTTTGTCCCTGGACTTTTTCTTTCTTTGTGTTAGTTTTGGACCATCCCTGGACTATTTTTAGGGACGGATCTTTGTCCCATGACTTTTGTTTTCTTTGGGATGGTTTCCGACTATCTCTGGAGTATTCTTCGGGACGTATCATTGAACCTTGACTTTTATTTTCTTTAGGATAGTTTCCGACTATCCCTAGGCTATTCTTTGGGACAGATCTTTGTCTTTGGAATTTTGCTTTCTTTGGGATAGTTTCCGACTATCCCTGGACTATTCTTCGTCACGGATCTTTGTCCCTGGACTTTTGCATTCTTTGGGATAGGTTCCGACTATCCCTGGACTATTCTTTGGGACGGATCTTTTTCGCTGGACTTTTGCTTTTTTTAGGATAGTTTCCCACCATCCCCGGACTATTCTTTGGGACGGATCTTTGTCCCAGGACTTTTGCATTCTTTGGGATAGGTTCCAACTATCCCTGGACTATTCTTTGGGACAGATCTTTGTCCCTGGACGTTTTCTTTCTTTGAGTCAGTTTTGGACCATCCCTGGACTATTTTTAGGGACGGATCTTTGTCCCATGACTTTTGTTTTCTTTGGGATAGTTTCCGACTATCCCTGGGCTATTCTTTGGGACAGATCTTTGTGTTTGGAATTTTGCTTTCTTTGGGATAGTTTCCGACTATCCCTGGACTAATCTTTGGGACAGATCTTTGTCCCTGGACTTTTGCACTCTTTGAGATAATTTCCGACTATCCCTGTACTATTCTTCGTGACGGATCTTTGTCCCTGAACTTTTGCTTTCTTTGGGATGGTTTCTGACCAACCCCAAACTAATCTTTGGGACGGATCTTTGTCCCTTGACTTTTGCTTTCTTTGGGATAGTGTCCGACTATCCCGAGACTATTCTTTGGGACGGATCTATGTCCATAGACTTTTGATTTCTTAGGGATAGTTTCTGACCATCAGTGGACTATTCTTTGGCACGAATCTTTGTCCCAGGACTTTCGCTTTCTTTGGGATAGTTTCCGACTATCCCTGGACTATTCTTCGTTACGGATCTTTGCCTTTGGACTTCTGCTTTCTTTAGGATAGTTTCTGACCATCCCTGAACTATTCTTTGGGACAGATCTTTTTCGCTGGACTTTTCCTTTTTTTAGGATAGTTTCCCACCATCCCCGGACTATTCTTTGGGACGGATCTTTGTCCCAGGACTTTTGCATTCTTTGGGAAAGGTTCCAACTATCCCTGGACTATTCTTTGGGACAGATCTTTGTCCCTGGACTTTTTCTTTCTTTGTGTTAGTTTTGGACCATCCCTGGACTATTTTTTGGGGACGGATCTTTGTCCCATGACTTTTGTTTTCTTTGGGATGGTTTCCGACTATCTCTGGACTATTCTTCGGGACGTATCTTTGACCCTTGACTTTTGTTTTCTTTGGGATAGTTTCCGACTATCCCTGGACTATTCTTTGGGACAGATCTTTGTCTTTGGAATTTTGCTTTCTTTGGGATAGTTTCCGACTATCCCTGGACTAATCTTTGGGACGGATCTTTGTCCCTGGACTTTTGCACTCTTTGAGATAATTTCCGACTATCAATGTACTATTCTTCGTGACGGATCTTTGTCCCTGAACTTTTGCTTTCTTTGGGATGGTTTCTGACCAACCCCAAACTAATCTTTGGGACGGATCTTTGTCCCTTGACTTTTGCTTTCTTTGGGATAGTGTCCGACTATCCCGAGACTATTCTTTGGGACGGATCTATGTCCATAGACTTTTCATTTCTTAGGGATAGTTTCCGACCATCAGTGCACTATTCTTTGGCACGAATCTTTGTCCCAGGACTTTCGCTTTCTTTGGGATAGTTTCCGACTATCCCTGGACTATTCTTCGTTACGGATATTTGCCTTTGGACTTCTGCTTTCTTTAGGATAGTTTCCGACCATCCCTAGACTATTCTTTGCGACGGATCTTTTTCGCTGGACTTTTGCTTTCTTTAGGATAGTTTCCCACCATCCCCGGACTATTCTTTGGGACGGGTCTTTGTCCCAGGACTTTTGCATTCTTTGGGATAGGTTCCGACTATCCCTGGACTATTCTTTAGGACAGATCTTTGTCCTTGGACTTTTTCTTTCTTTGAGTCAGTTTTGGACCATCCCTGGACTATTTTTAGGGACGGATCTTTGTCCCATGACTTTTGTTTTCTTTGGGATGGTTTCCGACTATCTCCGGACTATTTTTCGGGACGTATCTTTGACCATTGACTTTTGTTTTCTTTGGGATAGTTTCCGACTATCCCTGGGCTATTCTTTGGGACAGACCTTTGTTTTTGGAATTTTGCTTTCTTTGGGATAGTTTCCGACTATCCCTGGACTATTCTTTGGGACGGATCTTTGTCCCTGGACTTTTGCTTTCTTTGAGATAATTTCTGACTATCCCTGTACTATTCTTCGCAATGGATCTTTGTCCCTGGACTTTTGCTATCTTTGGGATAGTTTCCAACTATCCCTGGACTATTCTTTGGGACAGATCTTTGTCTTTGGAATTTTGCTTTCTTTGGGATAGTTTCCGACTATCCCTGGACTAATCTTTGGGATGGATCTTTGTCCCTGGACTTATGCACTCTTTGAGATAATTTCCGACTATCCCTGTACTATTCTTCGCGACGGATCTTTGTCCCTGAACTTTTGCTTTCTTTGGGATGGTTTCTGACCAACCCCAAACTAATCTTTGGGACGGATCTTTGTCCCTTGACTTTTGCTTTCTTTGGGATAGTGTCCGACTATCCCGAGACTATTCTTTGGGACGGATCTATGTCCATAGACTTTTCATTTCTTAGGGATAGTTTCCGACCATCAGTGCACTATTCTTTGGCACGAATCTTTGTCCCAGGACTTTCGCTTTCTTTGGGATAGTTTCCGACTATCCCTGGACTATTCTTCGTTACGGATATTTGCCTTTGGACTTCTGCTTTCTTTAGGATAGTTTCCGACCATCCCTAGACTATTCTTTGCGACGGATCTTTTTCGCTGGACTTTTGCTTTCTTTAGGATAGTTTCCCACCATCCCCGGACTATTCTTTGGGACGGGTCTTTGTCCCAGGACTTTTGCATTCTTTGGGATAGGTTCCGACTATCCCTGGACTATTCTTTAGGACAGATCTTTGTCCTTGGACTTTTTCTTTCTTTGAGTCAGTTTTGGACCATCCCTGGACTATTTTTAGGGACGGATCTTTGTCCCATGACTTTTGTTTTCTTTGGGATGGTTTCCGACTATCTCCGGACTATTTTTCGGGACGTATCTTTGACCATTGACTTTTGTTTTCTTTGGGATAGTTTCCGACTATCCCTGGGCTATTCTTTGGGACAGACCTTTGTTTTTGGAATTTTGCTTTCTTTGGGATAGTTTCCGACTATCCCTGGACTATTCTTTGGGACGGATCTTTGTCCCTGGACTTTTGCTTTCTTTGAGATAATTTCTGACTATCCCTGTACTATTCTTCGCAATGGATCTTTGTCCCTGGACTTTTGCTATCTTTGGGATAGTTTCCAACTATCCCTGGACTATTCTTTGGGACAGATCTTTGTCTTTGGAATTTTGCTTTCTTTGGGATAGTTTCCGACTATCCCTGGACTAATCTTTGGGATGGATCTTTGTCCCTGGACTTATGCACTCTTTGAGATAATTTCCGACTATCCCTGTACTATTCTTCGCGACGGATCTTTGTCCCTGAACTTTTGCTTTCTTTGGGATGGTTTCTGACCAACCCCAAACTAATCTTTGGGACGGATCTTTGTCCCTTGACGTTTGCTTTCTTTGGGATAGTGTCCGACTATCCCGAGACTATTCTTTGGGACGGATCTATGTCCATAGACTTTTGATTTCTTAGGGATAGTTTCTGACCATCAGTGGACTATTCTTTGGCACGAATCTTTGTCCCAGGACTTTCGCTTTCTTTGGGATAGTTTCCGACTATCCCTGGACTATTCTTCGTTACGGATCTTTGCCTTTGGACTTCTGCTTTCTTTAGGATAGTTTCTGACCATCCCTGAACTATTCTTTGGGACAGATCTTTTTCGCTGGACTTTTGCTTTTTTTAGGATAGTTTCCCACCATCCCCGGACTATTCTTTGGGACGGATCTTTGTCCCAGGACTTTTGCATTCTTTGGGATAGGTTCCAACTATCCCTGGACTATTCTTTGGGACAGATCTTTGTCCCTGGACTTTTTCTTTCTTTGTGTTAGTTTTGGACCATCCCTGGACTATTTTTAGGGACGGATCTTTGTCCCATGACTTTTGTTTTCTTTGGGATGGTTTCCGACTATCTCTGGAGTATTCTTCGGGACGTATCATTGAACCTTGACTTTTATTTTCTTTAGGATAGTTTCCGACTATCCCTAGGCTATTCTTTGGGACAGATCTTTGTCTTTGGAATTTTGCTTTCTTTGGGATAGTTTCCGACTATCCCTGGACTATTCTTCGTCACGGATCTTTGTCCCTGGACTTTTGCATTCTTTGGGATAGGTTCCGACTATCCCTGGACTATTCTTTAGGACAGATCTTTGTCCCTGGACGTTTTCTTTCTTTGAGTCAGTTTTGGACCATCCCTGGACTATTTTTAGGGACGGATCTTTGTCCCATGACTTTAGTTTTCTTTGGGATAGTTTCCGACTATCCCTGGGCTATTCTTTGGGACAGATCTTTGTTTTTGGAATTTTGCTTTCTTTGGGATAGTTTCCGACTATCCCTGGACTAATCTTTGGGACAGATCTTTGTCCCTGGACTTTTGCACTCTTTGAGATAATTTCCTACTATCCCTATACTATTCTTCGCGACGGATCTTTGTCCCTGAACTTTTGCTTTCTTTGGGATGGTTTCTGACCAACCCCAAACTAATCTTTGGGACGGATCTTTGTCCCTTGACTTTTGCTTTCTTTGGGATAGTGTCCGACTATCCCGAGACTATTCTTTGGGACGGATCTATGTCCATAGACTTTTGATTTCTTAGGGATAGTTTCCGACCATCAGTGGACTATTCTTTGGCACGAATCTTTGTCCCAGGACTTTCACTTTCTTTGGGATAGTTTCCGACTATCCCTGGACTATTCTTCGTTACGGATCTTTGCCTTTGGACTTCTGCTTTCTTTAGGATAGTTTCCGACCATCCCTGGACTATTCTTTGGGACGGATCTTTTTCGCTGGACTTTTGCTTTTTTTAGGATAGTTTCCCACCATCCCCGGACTATTCTTTGGGACGGGTCTTTGTCCCAGGACTTTTGCATTCTTTGGGATAGGTTCCGACTATCCCTGGACTATTCTTTAGGACAGATCTTTGTCCCTGGACTTTTTCTTTCTTTGAGTCAGTTTTGGACCATCCCTGGACTATTTTTAGGGACGGATCTTTGTCCCATGACTTTTGTTTTCTTTGGGATGGTTTCCGACTATCTCCGGACTATTTTTCGGGACGTATCTTTGACCATTGACTTTTGTTTTCTTTGGGATAGTTTCCGACTATCCCTGGGCTATTCTTTGGGACAGATCTTTGTCTTTGGAATTTTGCTTTCTTTGGGATAGTTTCCGACTATCCCTGGACTATTCTTCGTCACGGATCTTTGTCCCTGGACTTTTGCATTCTTTGGGATAGGTTCCGACTATCCCTGGACTATTCTTTAGGACAGATCTTTGTCCCTGGACGTTTTCTTTCTTTGAGTCAGTTTTGGACCATCCCTGGACTATTTTTAGGGACGGATCTTTGTCCCATGACTTTAGTTTTCTTTGGGATAGTTTCCGACTATCCCTGGGCTATTCTTTGGGACAGATCTTTGTCTTTGGAATTTTGCTTTCTTTGGGATAGTTTCCGACTATCCCTGGACTAATCTTTGGGACAGATCTTTGTCCCTGGACTTTTGCACTCTTTGAGATAATTTCCGACTATCCCTATACTATTCTTCGCGACGGATCTTTGTCCCTGAACTTTTGCTTTCTTTGGGATGGTTTCTGACCAACCCCAAACTAATCTTTGGGACGGATCTTTGTCCCTTGACTTTTGCTTTCTTTGGGATAGTGTCCGACTATCCCGAGACTATTCTTTGGGACGGATCTATGTCCATAGACTTTTGATTTCTTTGGGATAGTTTCTGACCATCAGTGGACTATTCTTTGGCACGAATCTTTGTCCCAGGACTTTCGCTTTCTTTGGGATAGTTTCCGACTATCCCTGGACTATTCTTCGTTACGGATCTTTGCCTTTGGACTTCTGCTTTCTTTAGGATAGTTTCTGACCATCCCTGAACTATTCTTTGGGACAGATCTTTTTCGCTGGACTTTTGCTTTTTTTAGGATAGTTTCCCACCATCCCCGGACTATTCTTTGGGACGGATCTTTGTCCCAGGACTTTTGCATTCTTTGGGATAGGTTCCAACTATCCCTGGACTATTCTTTGGGACAGATCTTTGTCCCTGGACTTTTTCTTTCTTTGTGTTAGTTTTGGACCATCCCTGGACTATTTTTAGGGACGGATCTTTGTCCCATGACTTTTGTTTTCTTTGGGATGGTTTCCGACTATCTCTGGAGTATTCTTCGGGACGTATCATTGAACCTTGACTTTTATTTTCTTTAGGATAGTTTCCGACTATCCCTAGGCTATTCTTTGGGACAGATCTTTGTCTTTGGAATTTTGCTTTCTTTGGGATAGTTTCCGACTATCCCTGGACTATTCTTCGTCACGGATCTTTGTCCCTGGACTTTTGCATTCTTTGGGATAGGTTCCGACTATCCCTGGACTATTCTTTAGGACAGATCTTTGTCCCTGGACGTTTTCTTTCTTTGAGTCAGTTTTGGACCATCCCTGGACTATTTTTAGGGACGGATCTTTGTCCCATGACTTTAGTTTTCTTTGGGATAGTTTCCGACTATCCCTGGGCTATTCTTTGGGACAGATCTTTGTTTTTGGAATTTTGCTTTCTTTGGGATAGTTTCCGACTATCCCTGGACTAATCTTTGGGACAGATCTTTGTCCCTGGACTTTTGCACTCTTTGAGATAATTTCCTACTATCCCTATACTATTCTTCGCGACGGATCTTTGTCCCTGAACTTTTGCTTTCTTTGGGATGGTTTCTGACCAACCCCAAACTAATCTTTGGGACGGATCTTTGTCCCTTGACTTTTGCTTTCTTTGGGATAGTGTCCGACTATCCCGAGACTATTCTTTGGGACGGATCTATGTCCATAGACTTTTGATTTCTTAGGGATAGTTTCTGACCATCAGTGGACTATTCTTTGGCACGAATCTTTGTCCCAGGACTTTCGCTTTCTTTGGGATAGTTTCCGACTATCCCTGGACTATTCTTCGTTACGGATCTTTGCCTTTGGACTTCTGCTTTCTTTAGGATAGTTTCTGACCATCCCTGAACTATTCTTTGGGACAGATCTTTTTCGCTGGACTTTTGCTTTTTTTAGGATAGTTTCCCACCATCCCCGGACTATTCTTTGGGACGGATCTTTGTCCCAGGACTTTTGCATTCTTTGGGATAGGTTCCAACTATCCCTGGACTATTCTTTGGGACAGATCTTTGTCCCTGGACTTTTTCTTTCTTTGTGTTAGTTTTGGACCATCCCTGGACTATTTTTAGGGACGGATCTTTGTCCCATGACTTTTGTTTTCTTTGGGATGGTTTCCGACTATCTCTGGAGTATTCTTCGGGACGTATCATTGAACCTTGACTTTTATTTTCTTTAGGATAGTTTCCGACTATCCCTAGGCTATTCTTTGGGACAGATCTTTGTCTTTGGAATTTTGCTTTCTTTGGGATAGTTTCCGACTATCCCTGGACTATTCTTCGTCACGGATCTTTGTCCCTGGACTTTTGCATTCTTTGGGATAGGTTCCGACTATCCCTGGACTATTCTTTAGGACAGATCTTTGTCCCTGGACGTTTTCTTTCTTTGAGTCAGTTTTGGACCATCCCTGGACTATTTTTAGGGACGGATCTTTGTCCCATGACTTTAGTTTTCTTTGGGATAGTTTCCGACTATCCCTGGGCTATTCTTTGGGACAGATCTTTGTTTTTGGAATTTTGTTTTCTTTGGGATAGTTTCCGACTATCCCTGGACTAATCTTTGGGACAGATCTTTGTCCCTGGACTTTTGCACTCTTTGAGATAATTTCCTACTATCCCTATACTATTCTTCGCGACGGATCTTTGTCCCTGAACTTTTGCTTTCTTTGGGATGGTTTCTGACCAACCCCAAACTAATCTTTGGGACGGATCTTTGTCCCTTGACTTTTGCTTTCTTTGGGATAGTGTCCGACTATCCCGAGACTATTCTTTGGGACGGATCTATGTCCATAGACTTTTGATTTCTTAGGGATAGTTTCCGACCATCAGTGGACTATTCTTTGGCACGAATCTTTGTCCCAGGACTTTCACTTTCTTTGGGATAGTTTCCGACTATCCCTGGACTATTCTTCGTTACGGATCTTTGCCTTTGGACTTCTGCTTTCTTTAGGATAGTTTCCGACCATCCCTGGACTATTCTTTGGGACGGATCTTTTTCGCTGGACTTTTGCTTTTTTTAGGATAGTTTCCCACCATCCCCGAACTATTCTTTGGGACGGATCTTTGTCCCGGGACTTTTGCATTCTTTGGGATAGGTTCCAACTATTTCTGGACTATTCTTTGGGACAGATCTTTGTCCCTGGACATTTTCTTTCTTTGTGTTAGTTTTGGACCATCCCTGGACTATTTTTAGGGACGGATCTTTGTCCCATGACTTTTGTTTTCTTTGGGATGGTTTCCGACTATCTTTGGACTATTCTTCGGGACGTATCATTAAACCTTGACTTTTATTTTCTTTAGGATAGTTTCCGACTATCCCTAGGCTATTCTTTGGGACAGATCTTTGTCTTTGGAATTTTGCTTTCTTTGGGATAGTTTCCGACTATCCCTGGACTATTCTTCGTCACGGATCTTTGTCCCTGGACATTTGCATTCTTTGGGATAGGTTCCGACTATCCCTGGACTATTCTTTAGGACAGATCTTTGTCCCTGGACGTTTTCTTTCTTTGAGTCAGTTTTGGACCATCCCTGGACTATTTTTAGGGACGGATCTTTGTCCCATGAGTTTTGTTTTCTTTGGGATAGTTTCCAACTATCCCTGGGCTATTCTTTGGGACAGATCTTTGTTTTTGGAATTTTGCTTTCTTTGGGATAGTTTCCGACTATCCCTGGACTAATCTTTGGGACAGATCTTTGTCCCTGGACTTTTGCACTCTTTGAGATAATTTCTAGCTATCCCAGTACTATTCTTCGCGACGGATCTTTGTCCCTGAACTTTTGCTTTCTTTGGGATGGTTTCTGACCAACCCCAAACTAATCTTTGGGACGGATCTTTGTCCCTGGACTTTTGCTTTCTTTGGGATAGTGTCCGACTATCCCGAGACTATTCTTTGGGACGGATCTTTGTCCATAGACTTTTGATTTCTTGGGGATAGTTTCCGACCAACCCTGGACTATTCTTTGGGACGGATATTTGTCCCAGGACTTTTGCTTTATTTGGGATAGTTTCCGACTATCCCTGGACTATTCTTCGTTACGGATCTTTGCCTTTGGACTTCTGCTTTATTTAGGATAGTTCCCGACCATCCCTGGACTATTCTTTGCGACGGATCTTTTTCGCTGGACTTTTGCTTTCTTTATGATAGTCATTCTTTGGGACGGGTCTTTGTCCCAGGACTTTTGCATTCTTTGGGATAGGTTCCGACTATCCCTGGACTATTCTTTAGGACAGATCTTTGTCCCTGGACTTTTTCTTTCTTTGAGTCAGTTTTGGACCATCCCTGGACTATTTTTAGGGACGGATCTTTGTCCCATGACTTTTGTTTTCTTTAGGATGGTTTCCGACTATCTCTGGACTATTCTTCGGGACGTATCTTTGACCCTTGACTTTTGTTTTCTTTGGGATAGTTTCCGACTATCCCTGGGCTATTCTTTGGAACAGATCTTTGTTTTTGGAAGTTTGCTTTCTTTGGGATAGTTTCCGACTATCCCTGGACTATTCTTTGGGACGGATCTTTGTCCCTGGACTTTTGCTTTCTTTGAGATAATTTCTGACTATCCCTGTACTATTCTTCGCGATGGATCTTTGTCCCTGGACTTTAGCTTTCTTTGGGATGGTTTCTTACCAACCCCAAACTAATCTTTGGGACGGATCTTTGTCCCTTGACTTTTGCTTTCTTTGGTATAGTGTCCGACTATCCCGAGACTATTCTTTGGAACGGATCTATGTCCATAGACTTTTGATTTCTTAGGGATAGTTTCCGACCATCAGTGGACTATTCTTTGTCAAGAATCTTTGTCCCAGGACTTTCGCTTTCTTTGGGATAGTTTCCGACTATCCCTGGACTATTCTTCGTTACGGATCTTTGCCTTTGGACTTCTGCTTTCTTTAGGATAGTTTCCGACCATCCCTGGACTATTCTTTGAGACGGATCTTTTTCGCTGGACTTTTGCTTTTTTAGGATAGTTTCCCACCATCCCCGGACTATTCTTTGGGATGGATCTTTGTCCCAGGACTTTTGCATTCTTTGGGATAGGTTCCGACTATCCCAGGACTACTCTTTAGGACAGATCTTTGTCCCTAGACTTTTTCTTTCTTTGAGACAGTTTTGGACCATCCCTGGACTATTTTTAAGGACGGATCTTTGTCCCATGATTTTTGTTTTCTTTGGGATGGTTTCCGACTATCTCTGGACTATTCTTCGGGACGTATCTTTGACCCTTGACTTTTGTTTTCTTTGGGATAGTTTCCGACTATCCCTGGGCTATTCTTTGGGACAGATCTTTGTTTTTGGAATTTTGCTTTCTTTGGGATAGTTTCCGACTATCCCTGGACTATTCTTTGGAGCGGATCTTTGTCCCTGGACTTTTGCTTTCTTTGAGATAATTTCCGACTATCCCTGTACTACTCTTCGCGACGGATCTTTGTCCCTGAACTTTTGCTTTCTTTGGGATGGTTTCTGACCAACCCCAAACTAATCTTTGGGACGGATCTTTGTCCCTTGACTTTTGCTTTCTTTGGGATAGTGTCCGACTATCCCGAGACAATTCTTTGGGACGGTTCTATGTCCATAGACATTTGATTTCTTAGGGATAGTTTCCGACCATCAGTGGACTATTCTTTGGCACGAATCTTTGTCCCAGGACTTTCGCTTTCTTTGGGATAGTTTCCGACTATCCATGGACTACTCTTCGTTACGGATCTTTATCCCTGGACTTTTGCTTTCTTTGGGATAGCTTCCGACCATCCCTGGACTATTCTTTGGGACGGATCTTTTTCGCTGGACTTTTTCTTTTTTTGGGATAGTTTCCGCCCATCGATGGGCTATTCTTTGGGACGGATCTTTGTCCCAAGACTTTTGCATTCTTTGGGATAGGTTCCGACTATCCCTGGACTATTCTTTAGGACAGATCTTTGTCCTTGGACTTTTTCTTTCTTTGAGTCAGTTTTGGACCATCCCTGGACTATTTTTAGGGACGGATCTTTGTCCCATGACTTTTGTTTTCTTTGGGATGGTTTCCGATTATCTCTGGACTATTCTTCGGGACGTATCTTTGACCCTTGACTTTTGTTTTCTTTGGGATAGTTTCCGACTATCCCTGGGCTATTCTTTGGGACAGATCTTTGTTTTTGGAATTTTGCTTTCTTTGGGATAGTTTCCGACTATCCCTGGACTATTCTTTGGGACGGATCTTTGTCCCTGGACTTTTGCTTTCTTTGAGATAATTTCCGACTATCCCTGTACTACTCTTCGCGACGGATCTTTGTCCCTGAACTTTTGCTTTCTTTGGGATGGTTTCTGACCAACCCCAAACTAATCTTTGGGACGGATCTTTGTCCCTTGACTTTTGCTTTCTTTGGGATAGTGTCCGACTATCCCGAGACAATTCTTTGGGACGGATCTATGTCCATAGACTTTTGATTTCTTAGGGATAGTTTCCGACCATCAGTGGACTATTCTTTGGCACGAATCTTTGTCCCAGGACTTTCGCTTTCTTTGGGACAGTTTCCGACTATCCATGGACTACTCTTCGTTACGGATCTTTATCCCTGGACTTTTGCTTTCTTTGGGATAGCTTCCGACCATCCCTGGACTATTCTTTGGGACGGATCTTTTTCGCTGGACTTTTGCTTTTTTTGGGATAGTTTCCGCCCATCCCTGGACTATTCTTTAGGACGGATCTTTGTCCCAAGACTTTTGCATTCTTTGGGATAGGTTACGACTATCCCTGGACTATTCTTTAGGACAGATCTTTGTCCCTGGACTTTTTCTTTCTTTGAGTCAGTTTTGGACCATCCCTGGACTATTTTTAGGGACGGATCTTTGTCCCATGACTTTTGTTTTCTTTGAGGATGGTTTCCGACTATCTCTGGACTATTCTTCGGGTCGTATCTTTGACCCTTGACTTTTGTTTTCTTTGGGATAGTTTCCGACTATCCCTTGGCTATTCTTTGGGACAGATCTTTGTTTTTGGAATTTTGCTTTCTTTGGGATAGTTTCCGACTATCCCTGGACTATTCTTTGGGACGGATCTTTGTCCCTGGACTTTTGCTTTCTTTGAGATAATTTCCGACTATCCCTGTACTATTCTTCGCGACGGATCTTTGTCCCTGAACTTTTGCTTTCTTTGGGATGGTTTTCTAACCAACCCCAAACTAATCTTTGGGACGGATCTTTGTCCCTTGACTTTTGCTTTCTTTATGATAGTGTCCGACTATCCCGAGACTATTCTTTAGGACAGATCTTTGTCCCTGGACTTTTTCTTTCTTTGAGTTAGTTTTAGACCATCCCTGGACTATTTTTAGGGACGGATCTTTGTCCCATGACTTTTGTTTTCTTTGGGATGGTTTCCGACTATCTCTGGACTATTCTTCGAGACGTATCTTTGAACCTTGACTTTTGTTTTCTTTGGGATAGTTTCCGACTATCCCTGGGCTATTCTTTGGGACAGATCTTTGTTTTTGGAATTTTGCTTTCTTTGGGATAGTTTCCGACTATCCCTGGACTATTCTTTGGGACGGATCTTTGTCCCTGGACTTTTGCTTTCTTTGAGATAATTTCCGACTATCCCTGTACTATTCTTCGCGACGGATCTTTGTCCCTGAACTTTTGCTTTCTTTGGGATGGTTTTCTAACCAACCCCAAACTAATCTTTGGGACGGATCTTTGTCCCTTGACTTTTGCTTTCTTTATGATAGTGTCCGACTATCCCGAGACTATTCTTTAGGACAGATCTTTGTCCCTGGACTTTTTCTTTCTTTGAGTTAGTTTTAGACCATCCCTGGACTATTTTTAGGGACGGATCTTTGTCCCATGACTTTTGTTTTCTTTGGGATGGTTTCCGACTATCTCTGGACTATTCTTCGAGACGTATCTTTGAACCTTGACTTTTGTTTTCTTTGGGATAGTTTCCGACTATCCCTGGGCTATTCTTTGGGACAGATCTTTGTCTTTGGAATTTTGCTTTCTTTGGGATAGTTTCCGACTATCCCTGGACTATTCTTCGTCACGGATCTTTGCCTTTGGACTTCTGCTGTCTTTAGGATAGTTTCCGACCATCCCTGGACTATTCTTTGGGACGGATCTTTTTCGCTAGACTTTTGCTTTTTTTAGGATAGTTTCCCACCATTCCCAGACTATTCTTTGGGACGGATCTTTGTCCAAGGACTTTTGCTTTCTTTGGGATAGTATCCGACTAACCCTGGACTATTCTTTGTGACAGATCTTTGTCTTAGGACTTTTGCTTTCTTTGGGATAGTTTTCGAATATCCCTGTACTACTCTTCGGGACGGATCTTTGACCCTTGACTTTTGCTTTCTTTGGGATAGTTTCCTACTATCCTTGGACTATTCTTTAAAAAGGATCTTTGGCCCTGGACTTTTGATTTCTTTAGGATAATATCCGACCATTCCTAGGCTATTCTTTGGGACGGATCTTTATCCATGGACTTTTGCTTTCTTTGTGATAGTTTCCGACCATCCCCGGACTATTCTTTGGGACGGATCTTTGTCCCAGGACTTTTTCTTTTTTTGGGATAGTTTCCGACTATCCCTGGACTATTATTTGCGACGGATCATTGGCCCTAGAGTTTTGCTTTTGTTGGGATTGTTGGCAACTATCCCTGGACTATTCTTTGGGACGTATCTTTGTCCCAGGACATTTGCTTTCTTTGGGACAGTTTCCGACTATCCCTGGACTATTCTTTGGGACGGATCTTTATCCCTGGAATTTTGCTTTCTTTGGGATAGTTTCCGACCATCCCTGGACTATTCTTTGGGACGAATCATTAACCCTGGAATTTTGCTTTCTTTGGGATTGTTTCCGACCATCCCTGGATTATTCTTTGAGACGGATCTTTGGCCCTGGACTTTTGCTTTCTTTGAGCTAGTTTCCGATCAGCCATGGACTATTCTTTGGGGCGGATCTTTTGCCCTGGATTTTACTTTCTTTTAGATAGTTTCCGACTATCCCTGGACTATTCATTGCTACGGATCTTTGTCCTTCGACTTTTGCTTTCTTTAGGATAGTTTCCGACCATCCCTGGACTATTCTTTGGGACGGATCTATATCCCTGGACTTTTGCTTTCTTTGGGATAGTTTCCGCCCATCCCTGGACTATTCTTTGGGACGGATCTTTATCTCCGGACTTTTGCTTTCTTTGGGATAGGTTCCGACTATCCCTAGACTATTCTTTAGGACAGATCTTTGTGCCTGGACTTTTTCTTTCTTTGAGTCAGTTTTGGACCATCCCTGGACTATTTTTAGGGACGGATCTTTGTCCCATGACTTTTGTTTTCTTTGGGATAGTTTCCGACTATCCCTGGGCTATTCTTTTGGACAGATGTTTGTCTTTGGACTTTTGCATTCTTTGGGATAGGTTCCGACTATCCCTGGGCTATTCTTTTGGACAGATCTTTGTCTTAGGAATTTTGCTTTCTTTGGGATAGTTTCCGACTATCTCTGGACTAATCTTTGGGACGGATCTTTGTCCCTGGACTTTTGCACTCTTTGAGATAATTTCCGGCTATCCCTGTACTATTCTTCGCGACGGATCTTTGTCCCTGAACTTTTGCTTTCTTTGGGATGGTTTCTGACCAACCCCAAACTAATCTTTGGGACGGATCTTTGTCCCTTGACTTTTGCTTTCTTTGGGATAGTGTCCGACTATCCCGAGACAATTCTTTGGGACGGATCTATGTCCATAGACTTTTGATTTCTTAGGGATAGTTTCCGACCATCAGTGGACTATTCTTTGGCACGAATCTTTGTCCCAGGACTTTCGCTTTCTTTGGGATAGTTTCCGACTATCCATGGACTACTCTTCGTTACGGACTTTATCCCTGGACTTTTGCTTTCTTTGGGATAGCTTCCGACCATCCCTGGACTATTCTTTGGGACGGATCTTTTTCGCTGGACTTTTGCTTTTTTTGGGACAGTTTCCGCCCATCCCTGGACTATTCTTTGGGACGGATCTTTGTCCCAAGACTTTTGCATTCTTTGGGATAGGTTCCGACTATCCCTGGACTATTCTTTAGGACAGATCTTTGTCCCTGGACTTTTTCTTTCTTTGAGTCAGTTTTGGACCATCCCTGGACTATTTTTAGGGACGGATCTTTGTCCCATGACTTTTGTTTTCTTTGGGATGGTTTCCGACTATCTCTGGACTATTCTTCGGGTCGTATCTTTGACCCTTGACTTTTGTTTTCTTTGGGATAGTTTCCGACTATCCCTGGGCTATTCTTTGGGACAGATCTTTGTTTTTGGAATTTTGCTTTCTTTGGGATAGTTTCCGACTATCCCTGGACTATTCTTTGGGACGGATCTTTGTCCCTGGACTTTTGCTTTCTTTGAGATAATTTCCGACTATCCCTGTACTATTCTTCGCGACGGATCTTTGTCCCTGAACTTTTGCTTTCTTTGGGATGGTTTTCTAACCAACCCCAAACTAATCTTTGGGACGGATCTTTGTCCCTTGACTTTTGCTTTCTTTAGGATAGTGTCCGACTATCCCGAGACTATTCTTTGGGACGGATCTTTGTCCATAGAATTTTGATTTCTTGGGGATAGTTTCCGACCAGCCCTGGACTATTCTTTGGGACGGATATTTGTCCCAGGACTTTTGCTTTCTTTGGGATAGTTTCCGACTTTGGGATAGTCCTGGACTATTCTTCGTTACGGATCTTTGCCTTTGGACTTCTGCTTTCTTTAGGATAGTTTCCGACCATCCCTGGACTATTCTTTGCGACGGATCTTTTTCGCTGGACTTTTGCTTTCTTTTGTATAGTTTCCCACCATCCCCGGACTATTCTTTGGGGCGGGTCTTTGTCCCAGGACTTTTGCATTCTTTGGGATAGGTTCCGACTATCCCTGGACTATTCTTTAGGACAGATCTTTGTCCCTGGACTTTTTCTTTCTTTGAGTTAGTTTTAGACCATCCCTGGACTATTTTTAGGGACGGATCTTTGTCCCATGACTTTTGTTTTCCTTGGGATGGTTTCCGACTATCTCTGGACTATTCTTCGAGACGTATCTTTGAACCTTGACTTTTGTTTTCTTTGGGATAGTTTCCGACTATCCCTGGGCTATTCTTTGGGACAGATCTTTGTCTTTGGAATTTTGCTTTCTTTGGGATAGTTTCCGACTATCCCTGGACTATTCTTCGTCACGGATCTTTGCCTTTGGACTTCTGCTGTCTTTAGGATAGTTTCCGACCATCCCTGGACTATTCTTTGGGACGGATCTTTTTCGCTAGACTTTTGCTTTTTTTAGGATAGTTTCCCACCATTCCCAGACTATTCTTTGGGACGGATCTTTGTCCAAGGACTTTTGCTTTCTTTGGGATAGTATCCGACTAACCCTGGACTATTCTTTGTGACAGATCTTTGTCTTAGGACTTTTGCTTTCTTTGGGATAGTTTTCGAATATCCCTGTACTACTCTTCGGGACGGATCTTTGACCCTTGACTTTTGCTTTCTTTGGGATAGTTTCCTACTATCCTTGGACTATTCTTTAAAAAGGATCTTTGGCCCTGGACTTTTGATTTCTTTAGGATAATATCCGACCATTCCTAGACTATTCTTTGGGACGGATCTTTATCCATGGACTTTTGCTTTCTTTGTGATAGTTTCCGACCATCCCCGGACTATTCTTTGGGACGGATCTTTGTCCCAGGACTTTTGCTTTTTTTGGGATAGTTTCCGACTATCCCTGGACTATTATTTGCGACGGATCATTGGCCCTAGAGTTTTGCTTTCGTTGGGATTGTTGGCAACTATCCCTGGACTATTCTTTGGGACGTATCTTTGTCCCAGGACTTTTGCTTTCTTTGGGACAGTTTCCGACTATCCTTGGACTATTCTTTGGGACGGATCTTTATCCCTGGAATTTTGCTTTCTTTGGGATAGTTTCCGACCATCCCTGGACTATTCTTTGGGACGAATCATTAACCCTGGAATTTTGCTTTCTTTGGGATTGTTTCCGACCATCCCTGGATTATTCTTTGAGACGGATCTTTGGCCCTGGACTTTTGCTTTCTTTGAGCTAGTTTCCGATCAGCCATGGACTATTCTTTGGGGCGGATCTTTTGCCCTGGATTTTACTTTCTTTTAGATAGTTTCCGACTATCCCTGGACTATTCATCGCTACGGATCTTTGTCCTTCGACTTTTGCTTTCTTTAGGATAGTTTCCGACCATCCCTGGACTATTCTTTGGGACGGATCTATATCCCTGGACTTTTGCTTTCTTTGGGATAGTTTCCGCCCATCCCTGGACTATTCTTTGGGACGGATCTTTGTCCCAAGACTTTTGCATTCTTTGGGATAGGTTCCGACTATCCCTGGACTATTCTTTAGGACAGATCTTTGTCCCTGGACTTTTTCTTTCTTTCAGTCAGTTTTGGACCATCCCTGGACTATTTTTAGGGACGGATCTTTGTCCCATGACTTTTGTTTTCTTTGGGATGGTTTCCGATTATCTCTGGACTATTCTTCGGGACGTATCTTTGACCCTTGACTTTTGTTTTCTTTGGGATAGTTTCCGGCTATCCCTGGGCTATTCTTTGGGACGGATCTTTGTTTTTGGAATTTTGCTTTCTTTGGGATAGTTTCCGACTATCCCTGGACTATTCTTTGGGACGGATCTTTGTCCCTGGACTTTTGCTTTCTTTGAGATAATTTCCGACTATCCCTGTACTATTCTTCACGACGGATCTTTGTCCCTAGACTTATGCTATCTTTGGGATAGTTTCCGAATTTGCCTATACTATTCCTTGGGACAGATCTTTGTCCCTGGACTTTTGCTTTCTTTAGGATAATATCCGACTAACCCTGGACTATTCTTTGGGACAGATCTTTGTCCCAGGACTTTTGCATTCTTTTGGATAGGTTCCAACTATCCCTGTACTATTCTTCGCGACGGATCTTTGTCCCTGGACTTTTGCTATCTTTGGGATAGTTTCCAACTATCCCTGGACTATTCTTTGGGACATATCTTTGTCTTTGGAATTTTGCTTTCTTTGGGATAGTTTCCGACTATCCCTGGACTAATCTTTGGGACGGATCTTTGTCCCTGGACTTTTGCACTCTTTGAGATAATTTCCGACTATCCCTGTATTATTCTTCGCGACGGATCTTTGTCCCTGAACTTTTGCTTTCTTTGGGATGGTTTCTGACCAACCCCAAACTAATCTTTGGGACGGATCTTTGTCCCTTGACTTTTGCTTTCTTTGGGATAGCGTCCGACTATCCCGAGACTATTCTTTGGGACGGATCTGATGCGAGTTCAGTTTGCAGTGTTGTTTTGATCGGTCCATATTTCGAGTTATACTTGGAAATTTGTAGTCATTCAAAACGGAGGAGATAGATTTCGTGCTTATCTTTCCTATGACTATTCGTGAAGGCTCATTGAACAAGTATTGACAAAGTTATGGTCCGAACAAGTCAGCTGTGCATGGGAATTTCGCAGAAGTTGTTTATTTGACGGGACTGTTTCTTTTCTATCGACTTTCAATAAAAGAGCTAGTGGATACATTGCTCTAATACGATTTCTAAGTTCAAATAATCAGCAATGGGATTCATTGCTTTCAAGACTAGAAGATGCATTAACCAAGTGCAAAAACACACCAGCCTACTAAAGCAAACAAAGAAGCATTGCATCTGAATTGGAGCAAAATAGTGGCTGCTAGTGTTCACAGTTATTCATTGTATCTAGTTGTCTAAGTTCTTTTCCCTTTCTTTGTTTGTATCACCCACTTTAAGAGGCTTGACTATTCTGGTTGGCCTCTCTTTGGGTCCTTTTGTAGGCTATAAATAGCCACTCATTAGATGCATAAATCATTCAACTTTCATCAAACAAATCTGAGATAAGCTTTGCTTTTTCTTTCCGTCTTTGTAGTTCACAAGACAAAGTATTAGAGTTAGTCGCGTCACAAGCTCTATACTCGCTATTTCAATCGAGTGTTTGAATTAGCACCCGCTTTGTTGAGGTATAGGTCTATCTCACTTAGCACACTATCCTTGGTTACGTTCTATCATCCCTTACGACAACTTTTCCATTCTGATTTCGTTACTTTATTTCATTCATTTCGATCTACTATCAATCACCAAATCACTTGTTCAAAGTTCATTCTAACTCACATCATCAGTGGTATCAGAGCTACAACTCTTGATTATTCTTAAAATCAAGACGGTCCAAGGAGTGTCGAAGCCAAGTTATTAGTTGAACTTCTAATTGCGATTGGAATTCAAAGGTTAAACTCGTACTGGTAGTTCGAGGGTTAATCAGTTTTGATTGTTTCGTAGTTCTTGTTGAAGTTCGATTTATTTTCAAAAAAAAATACTGTTCACGAATTAGTACTGTTCACGAAGTACTATTCAAAAAAAAAGAAAGATGGCTGTAATTTTCTCGTTGGGAAATACAAGCGAGGAAAGTTTGGTTTTTGATCCGTCGTTACCTCCTATTTTCGATGAATATGAAGATCATTGTGAGCCAAATGGGTTGAATGAAGAAAAAAATTCTGATCTTGGCCAAAACAAACATCGAAAATAGAGGGATTGAGCTCATGGAATATTTTGAGAAGCAATATAAGATACGTGATCCGTCCATGTTCAAAACAAGCAAAATGGATTTCACAAGCGTACAAAATTGCGCGTTTTTTAAAAGGAGTCGAGCTTGTGGTCGAGCCATAATACCAACATTACCCACACTTATGTCTATTTGGAGTAAGGGTTTGTTGATCCTAACAAATTTTGTATTTGATCCAGGTGGGATACTTGTTACAAGAATTGAGGACAATTCTTTTTCAAAGAAGGAGAGTATGATGCGAGTTCAGTTTGCAGTGTTGTTTTGATCGGTCCATATCTCGAGTTATACTTGGAAATTTGTAGTCATTCAAAATGGAGGAGATAGATTTCGAGCTTATCTTTCCTATGACTATTCGTGAAGGCTCATTGAACAAGTATTGACAAAGTTATGGTCCGAACAAGTCAGCTGTACATGGGAATTTCGCAGAAGTTATTTATTTGACGGGACTGTTTCTTTTCTATCGACTTTCAATAAAAGAGCTAGTGGATACATTGCTCTAATACGATTTCTAAGTTCAAATAATCAACAATGGGATTAATTGCTTTCAAGACTAGAAGATGCATTAACCAAGTGCAAAAACACACCAGCCTACTAAAGCAAACAAAGAAGCATTGCATCTGAATTGGAGCAAAATAGTGGCTGCTAGTGTTCACAGTTATTCATTGTATCTAGTTGTCTAAGTTCTTTTCCCTTTCTTTGTTTGTATCACCCACTTTAGGAGGCTTGACTATTCTGGTTGGCCTCTCTTTGGGTCCTTTTGTAGGCTATAAATAGCCACCCATTAGATGCATAAATCATTCAACTTTCATCAAACAAATCTGAGATAAGCTTTGCTTTTTCTTTCCGTCTTTGTAGTTCACAAGACAAAGTATTAGAGTTAGTCGCGTCACAAGCTCTATACTCGCTATTTCAATCGAGTGTTTGAATTAACACCCGCTTTGTTGAGGTATAGGTGTATCTCACTTAGCACACTATCCTTGGTTACGTTCTATCATCCCTTACGACAACTTTTCCATTCTGATTTCGTTACTTTATTTCATTCATTTCGATCTATCACCAAATCACTTGTTCAAAGTTCATTCCAAATCACATCAGGATCTATGTCCATAGACTTTTGATTTCTTAGGGATAGTTTCCGATCATCAGTGGACTATTCTTTGGCACGAATCTTTGTCCCAGGACTTTCGCTTTCTCTAGGATAGTTTCCGACTATCCCTGGACTATTCTTCGTTACGGATCTTTGCCTTTGGACTTCTGCTTTCTTTAGGATAGTTTCCGACCATCCCTGGACTATTCTTTGCGACGGATCTTTTTCGCTGGACTTTTGCTTTCTTTTGGATAGTCTCCCACCATCCCCGGACTATTCTTTGGGGCGGGTCTTTGTCCCAGGACTTTTGCATTCTTTGGGATAGGTTCCGACTATCCCTGGACTATTCTTTAGGACAGATATTTGTCCCTGGACTTTTTCTTTCTTTGAGTGAGTTTTAGACCATCCCCGGACTATTTTTAGGGACGGATCTTTGTCCCATGACTTTTGTTTTCTTTGGGATGGTTTCCGACTATCTCTGGACTATTCTTCGGGACGTATCTTTGACCCTTGACTTTTGTTTTCTTTGGGATAGTTTCCGACTATCCCTGGGCTATTCTTTGGGACAGATCTTTATTTTTGGAATTTTGCTTTCTTTGGGATAGTTTCCGACTATCCTTGGACTATTCTTTGGGACGGATCTTTGTCCCTGAACTTTTGCTTTCTTTGGGATGGTTTCTGACCAACCCCAAACTAATCTTTGGGACGGATCTTTGTCCCTTGACTTTTGCTTTCTTTGGGATAGCGTCCGACTATCCCGAGACTATTCTTTGGGACGGATCTGATGCGAGTTCAGTTTGCAGTGTTGTTTTGATCGGTCCATATCTCGAGTTATACTTGGAAATTTGTAGTCATTCAAAATGGAGGAGATAGATTTCGTGCTTATCTTTCCTATGACTATTCGTGAAGGCTCATTGAACAAGTATTGACAAAGTTATGGTCCGAACAAGTCAGCTGTGCATGGGAATTTCGCAGAAGTTATTTATTTGACGGGACTGTTTCTTTTCTATCGACTTTCAATAAAAGAGCTAGTGGATACATTGCTCTAATACGATTTCTAAGTTCAAATAATCAGCAATGGGATTCATTGCTTTCAAGACTAGAAGATGCATTAACCAAGTGCAAAAACACACCAGCCTACTAAAGCAAACAAAGAAGCATTGCATCTGAATTGGAGCAAAATAGTGGCTGCTAGTGTTCACAGTTATTCATTGTATCTAGTTGTCTAAGTTCTTTTCCCTTTCTTTGTTTGTATCACCCACTTTAAGAGGCTTGACTATTCTGGTTGGCCTCTCTTTGGGTCCTTTTGTAGGCTATAAATAGCCACCCATTAGATGCATAAATCATTCAACTTTCATCAAACAAATCTGAGATAAGCTTTGCTTTTTCTTTCCGTCTTTGTAGTTCACAAGACAAAGTATTAGAGTTAGTCGCGTCACAAGCTCTATACTCGCTATTTCAATCGAGTGTTTGAATTAACACCCGCTTTGTTGAGGTATAGGTCTATCTCACTTAGCACACTATCCTTGGTTACGTTCTATCATCCCTTACGACAACTTTTCCATTCTGATTTCGTTACTTTATTTCATTCATTTCGATCTACTATCAATCACCAAATCACTTGTTCAAAGTTCATTCTAACTCACATCATCAGTGGTATCAGAGCTACAACTCTTGATTATTCTTAAAATCAAGACGGTCCAAGGAGTGTCGAAGCCAAGTTATTAGTTGAACTTCTAATTGCGATTGGAATTCAAAGGTTAAACTCGTACTGGTAGTTCGAGGGTTAATCAGTTTTGATTGTTTCGTAGTTCTTGTTGAAGTTCGATTTATTTTCAAAAAAAAATACTGTTCACGAATTAGTACTGTTCACGAAGTACTATTCAAAAAAAAAAAAGATGGCTGTAATTTTCTCGTTGGGAAATACAAGCGAGGAAAGTTTGGTTTTTGATCCGTCGTTACCTCCTATTTTCGATGAATATGAAGATCATTGTGAGCCAAATGGGTTGAATGAAGAAAAAAATTCTGATCTTGGCCAAAACAAACATCGAAAATAGAGGGATTGAGCTCATGGAATATTTTGAGAAGCAATATAAGATACGTGATCCGTCCATGTTCAAAACAAGCAAAATGGATTTCACAAGCGTACAAAATTGCGCGTTTTTTAAAAGGAGTCGAGCTTGTGGTCGAGCCATAATACCAACATTACCCACACTTGTGTCTATTTGGAGTAAGGGTTTGTTGATCCTAACAAATTTTGTATTTGATCCAGGTGGGATACTTGTTACAAGAATTGAGGACAATTCTTTTTCAAAGAAGGAGAGTATGATGCGAGTTCAGTTTGCAGTGTTGTTTTGATCGGTCCATATCTCGAGTTATACTTGGAAATTTGTAGTCATTCAAAATGGAGGAGATAGATTTCGAGCTTATCTTTCCTATGACTATTCGTGAAGGCTCATTGAACAAGTATTGACAAAGTTATGGTCCGAACAAGTCAGCTGTACATGGGAATTTCGCAGAAGTTATTTATTTGACGGGACTGTTTCTTTTCTATCGACTTTCAATAAAAGAGCTAGTGGATACATTGCTCTAATACGATTTCTAAGTTCAAATAATCAGCAATGGGATTAATTGCTTTCAAGACTAGAAGATGCATTAACCAAGTGCAAAAACACACCAGCCTACTAAAGCAAACAAAGAAGCATTGCATCTAAATTGGAGCAAAATAGTGGCTGCTAGTGTTCACAGTTATTCATTGTATCTAGTTGTCTAAGTTCTTTTCCCTTTCTTTGTTTGTATCACCCACTTTAGGAGGCTTGACTATTCTGGTTGGCCTCTCTTTGGGTCCTTTTGTAGGCTATAAATAGCCACCCATTAGATGCATAAATCATTCAACTTTCATCAAACAAATCTGAGATAAGCTTTGCTTTTTCTTTCCGTCTTTGTAGTTCACAAGACAAAGTATTAGAGTTAGTCGCGTCACAAGCTCTATACTCGCTATTTCAATCGAGTGTTTGAATTAGCACCCGCTTTGTTGAGGTATAGGTCTATCTCACTTAGCACACTATCCTTGGTTACGTTCTATCATCCCTTACGACAACTTTTCCATTCTGATTTCGTTACTTTATTTCATTCATTTCGATCTACTATCAATCACCAAATCACTTGTTCAAAGTTCATTCTAACTCACATCATCAGTGGTATCAGAGCTACAACTCTTGATTATTCTTAAAATCAAGACGGTCCAAGGAGTGTCGAAGCCAAGTTATTAGTTGAACTTCTAATTGCGATTGGAATTCAAAGGTTAAACTCGTACTGGTAGTTCGAGGGTTAATCAGTTTTGATTGTTTCGTAGTTCTTGTTGAAGTTCGATATATTTTCAAAAAAAAATACTGTTCACGAATTAGTACTGTTCACGAAGTACTATTCAAAAAAAAAAAAAGATGGCTGTAATTTTCTCGTTGGGAAATACAAGCGAGGAAAGTTTGGTTTTTGATCCGTCGTTACCTCCTATTTTCGATGAATATGAAGATCATTGTGAGCCAAATGGGTTGAATGAAGAAAAAAATTCTGATCTTGGCCAAAACAAACATCGAAAATAGAGGGATTGAGCTCATGGAATATTTTGAGAAGCAATATAAGATACGTGATCCGTCCATGTTCAAAACAAGCAAAATGGATTTCACAAGCGTACAAAATTGCGCGTTTTTTAAAAGGAGTCGAGCTTGTGGTCGAGCCATAATACCAACATTACCCACACTTGTGTCTATTTGGAGTAAGGGTGTGTTGATCCTAACAAATTTTGTATTTGATCCAGGTGGGATACTTGTTACAAGAATTGACGACAATTCTTTTTCAAAGAAGGAGAGTATGATGCGAGTTCAGTTTGCAGTGTTGTTTTGATCGGTCCATATCTCGAGTTATACTTGGAAATTTGTAGTCATTCAAAATGGAGGAGATAGATTTCGAGCTTATCTTTCCTATGACTATTCGTGAAGGCTCATTGAACAAGTATTGACAAAGTTATGGTCCGAACAAGTCAGCTGTACATGGGAATTTCGCAGAAGTTATTTATTTGACGGGACTGTTTCTTTTCTATCGACTTTCAATAAAAGAGCTAGTGGATACATTGCTCTAATACGATTTCTAAGTTCAAATAATCAGCAATGGGATTAATTGCTTTCAAGACTAGAAGATGCATTAACCAAGTGCAAAAACACACCAGCCTACTAAAGCAAACAAAGAAGCATTGCATCTGAATTGGAGCAAAATAGTGGCTGCTAGTGTTCACAGTTATTCATTGTATCTAGTTGTCTAAGTTCTTTTCCCTTTCTTTGTTTGTATCACCCACTTTAGGAGGCTTGACTATTCTGGTTGGCCTCTCTTTGGGTCCTTTTGTAGGCTATAAATAGCCACCCATTAGATGCATAAATCATTCAACTTTCATCAAACAAATCTGAGATAAGCTTTGCTTTTTCTTTCCGTCTTTGTAGTTCACAAGACAAAGTATTAGAGTTAGTCGCGTCACAAGCTCTATACTCGCTATTTCAATCGAGTGTTTGAATTAACACCCGCTTTGTTGAGGTATAGGTCTATCTCACTTAGCACACTATCCTTGGTTACGTTCTATCATCCCTTACGACAACTTTTCCATTCTGATTTCGTTACTTTATTTCATTCATTTCGATCTATCACCAAATCACTTGTTCAAAGTTCATTCCAAATCACATCAGGATCTATGTCCATAGACTTTTGATTTCTTAGGGATAGTTTCCGATCATCAGTGGACTATTCTTTGGCACGAATCTTTGTCCCAGGACTTTCGCTTTCTTTAGGATAGTTTCCGACTATCCCTGGACTATTCTTCGTTACGGATCATTGCCTTTGGACTTTTGCTTTCTTTAGGATAGTTTCCGATCATCCCTGAACTATTCTTTGGGACGGATCTTTTTCGCTGGACTTTTGCTTTTTTTAGGATAGTTTCCCACCATCCCCGGACTATTCTTTGGGACGGACCTTGTCCCAGGACTTTTGCATTCTTTGGGATAGGTTCCGACTATCCCTGGACTATTCTTTAGGACAGATCTTTGTCCCTGGACTTTTTCTTTCTTTGAGTCAGTTTTGGACCATCCCCGGACTATTTTTAGGGACGGATCTTTGTCCCATGACTTTTGTTTTCTTTGGGATGGTTTCCGACTATCTCTGGACTATTCTTCGGGACGTATCTTTGACCCTTGACTTTTGTTTTCTTTGGGATAGTTTCCGACTATCCCTGGGCTATTCTTTGGGACAGATCTTTATTTTTGGAATTTTGCTTTCTTTGGGATAGTTTCCGACTATCCCTGGACTATTCTTTGGGACGGATCTTTGTCCCTGAACTTTTGCTTTCTTTGGGATGGTTTCTGACCAACCCCAAACTAATCATTGGGACGGATCTTTGTCCCTTGACTTTTGCTTTCTTTGGGATAGCGTCCGACTATCCCGAGACTATTCTTTGGGACGGATCTGATGCGAGTTCAGTTTGCAGTGTTGTTTTGATCGGTCCATATCTCGAGTTATACTTGGAAATTTGTAGTCATTCAAAATGGAGGAGATAGATTTCGTGCTTATCTTTCCTATGACTATTCGTGAAGGCTCATTGAACAAGTATTGACAAAGTTATGGTCCGAACAAGTCAGCTGTGCATGGGAATTTCGCAGAAGTTATTTATTTGACGGGACTGTTTCTTTTCTATCGACTTTCAATAAAAGAGCTAGTGGATACATTGCTCTAATACGATTTCTAAGTTCAAATAATCAGCAATGGGATTCATTGCTTTCAAGACTAGAAGATGCATTAACCAAGTGCAAAAACACACCAGCCTACTAAAGCAAACAAAGAAGCATTGCATCTGAATTGGAGCAAAATAGTGGCTGCTAGTGTTCACAGTTATTCATTGTATCTAGTTGTCTAAGTTCTTTTCCCTTTCTTTGTTTGTATCACCCACTTTAAGAGGCTTGACTATTCTGGTTGGCCTCTCTTTGGGTCCTTTTGTAGGCTATAAATAGCCACCCATTAGATGCATAAATCATTCAACTTTCATCAAACAAATCTGAGATAAGCTTTGCTTTTTCTTTCCGTCTTTGTAGTTCACAAGACAAAGTATTAGAGTTAGTCGCGTCACAAGCTCTATACTCGCTATTTCAATCGAGTGTTTGAATTAGCACCCGCTTTGTTGAGGTATAGGTCTATCCCACTTAGCACACTATCCTTGGTTACGTTCTATCATCCCTTACGACAACTTTTCCATTCTGATTTCGTTACTTTATTTCATTCATTTCGATCTACTATCAATCACCAAATCACTTGTTCAAAGTTCATTCTAACTCACATCATCAGTGGTATCAGAGCTACAACTCTTGATTATTCTTAAAATCAAGACGGTCCAAGGAGTGTCGAAGCCAAGTTATTAGTTGAACTTCTAATTGCGATTGGAATTCAAAGGTTAAACTCGTACTGGTAGTTCGAGGGTTAATCAGTTTTGATTGTTTCGTAGTTCTTGTTGAAGTTCGATATATTTTCAAAAAAAAATACTGTTCACGAATTAGTACTGTTCACGAAGTACTATTCAAAAAAAAAAAAAAAGATGGCTGTAATTTTCTCGTTGGGAAATACAAGCGAGGAAAGTTTGGTTTTTGATCCGTCGTTACCTCCTATTTTCGATGAATATGAAGACCATTGTGAGCCAAATGGGTTGAATGAAGAAAAAAATTCTGATCTTGGCCAAAACAAACATCGAAAATAGAGGGATTGAGCTCATGGAATATTTTGAGAAGCAATATAAGATACGTGATCCGTCCATGTTCAAAACAAGCAAAATGGATTTCACAAGCGTACAAAATTGCGCGTTTTTTAAAAGGAGTCGAGCTTGTGGTCGAGCCATAATACCAACATTACCCACACTTGTGTCTATTTGGAGTAAGGGTGTGTTGATCCTAACAAATTTTGTATTTGATCCAGGTGGGATACTTGTTACAAGAATTGACGACAATTCTTTTTCAAAGGAGAGTATGATGCGAGTTCAGTTTGCAGTGTTGTTTTGATCGGTCCATATCTCAAGTTATACTTGGAAATTTGTAGTCATTCAAAATGGAGGAGATAGATTTCGAGCTTATCTTTCCTATGACTATTCGTGAAGGCTCATTGAACAAGTATTGACAAAGTTATGGTCCGAACAAGTCAGCTGTACATGGGAATTTCGCAGAAGTTATTTATTTGACGGGACTGTTTCTTTTCTATCGACTTTCAATAAAAGAGCTAGTGGATACATTGCTCTAATACGATTTCTAAGTTCAAATAATCAGCAATGGGATTAATTGCTTTCAAGACTAGAAGATGCATTAACCAAGTGCAAAAACACACCAGCCTACTAAAGCAAACAAAGAAGCATTGCATCTGAATTGGAGCAAAATAGTGGCTGCTAGTGTTCACAGTTATTCATTGTATCTAGTTGTCTAAGTTCTTTTCCCTTTCTTTGTTTGTATCACCCACTTTAGGAGGCTTGACTATTCTGGTTGGCCTCTCTTTGGGTCCTTTTGTAGGCTATAAATAGCCACCCATTAGATGCATAAATCATTCAACTTTCATCAAACAAATCTGAGATAAGCTTTGCTTTTTCTTTCCGTCTTTGTAGTTCACAAGACAAAGTATTAGAGTTAGTCGCGTCACAAGCTCTATACTCGCTATTTCAATCGAGTGTTTGAATTAGCACCCGCTTTGTTGAGGTATAGGTCTATCTCACTTAGCACACTATCCTTGGTTACGTTCTATCATCCCTTACGACAACTTTTCCATTCTGATTTCGTTACTTTATTTCATTCATTTCGATCTACTATCAATCACCAAATCACTTGTTCAAAGTTCATTCTAACTCACATCATCAGTGGTATCAGAGCTACAACTCTTGATTATTCTTAAAATCAAGACGGTCCAAGGAGTGTCGAAGCCAAGTTATTAGTTGAACTTCTAATTGCGATTGGAATTCAAAGGTTAAACTCGTACTGGTAGTTCGAGGGTTAATCAGTTTTGATTGTTTCGTAGTTCTTGTTGAAGTTCGATATATTTTCAAAAAAAAATACTGTTCACGAATTAGTACTGTTCACGAAGTACTATTCAAAAAAAAAAAAAGATGGCTGTAATTTTCTCGTTGGGAAATACAAGCGAGGAAAGTTTGGTTTTTGATCCGTCGTTACCTCCTATTTTCGATGAATATGAAGATCATTGTGAGCCAAATGGGTTGAATGAAGAAAAAAATTCTGATCTTGGCCAAAACAAACATCGAAAATAGAGGGATTGAGCTCATGGAATATTTTGAGAAGCAATATAAGATACGTGATCCGTCCATGTTCAAAACAAGCAAAATGGATTTCACAAGCGTACAAAATTGCGCGTTTTTTAAAAGGAGTCGAGCTTGTGGTCGAGCCATAATACCAACATTACCCACACTTGTGTCTATTTGGAGTAAGGGTGTGTTGATCCTAACAAATTTTGTATTTGATCCAGGTGGGATACTTGTTACAAGAATTGACGACAATTCTTTTTCAAAGAAGGAGAGTATGATGCGAGTTCAGTTTGCAGTGTTGTTTTGATCGGTCCATATCTCGAGTTATACTTGGAAATTTGTAGTCATTCAAAATGGAGGAGATAGATTTCGAGCTTATCTTTCCTATGACTATTCGTGAAGGCTCATTGAACAAGTATTGACAAAGTTATGGTCCGAACAAGTCAGCTGTACATGGGAATTTCGCAGAAGTTATTTATTTGACGGGACTGTTTCTTTTCTATCGACTTTCAATAAAAGAGCTAGTGGATACATTGCTCTAATACGATTTCTAAGTTCAAATAATCAGCAATGGGATTAATTGCTTTCAAGACTAGAAGATGCATTAACCAAGTGCAAAAACACACCAGCCTACTAAAGCAAACAAAGAAGCATTGCATCTGAATTGGAGCAAAATAGTGGCTGCTAGTGTTCACAGTTATTCATTGTATCTAGTTGTCTAAGTTCTTTTCCCTTTCTTTGTTTGTATCACCCACTTTAGGAGGCTTGACTATTCTGGTTGGCCTCTCTTTGGGTCCTTTTGTAGGCTATAAATAGCCACCCATTAGATGCATAAATCATTCAACTTTCATCAAACAAATCTGAGATAAGCTTTGCTTTTTCTTTCCGTCTTTGTAGTTCACAAGACAAAGTATTAGAGTTAGTCGCGTCACAAGCTCTATACTCGCTATTTCAATCGAGTGTTTGAATTAACACCCGCTTTGTTGAGGTATAGGTCTATCTCACTTAGCACACTATCCTTGGTTACGTTCTATCATCCCTTACGACAACTTTTCCATTCTGATTTCGTTACTTTATTTCATTCATTTCGATCTATCACCAAATCACTTGTTCAAAGTTCATTCCAAATCACATCAGGATCTATGTCCATAGACTTTTGATTTCTTAGGGATAGTTTCCGATCATCAGTGGACTATTCTTTGGCACGAATCTTTGTCCCAGGACTTTCGCTTTCTTTAGGATAGTTTCCGACTATCCCTGGACTATTCTTCGTTACGGATCATTGCCTTTGGACTTTTGCTTTCTTTAGGATAGTTTCCGATCATCCCTGAACTATTCTTTGGGACGGATCTTTTTCGCTGGACTTTTGCTTTTTTTAGGATAGTTTCCCACCATCCCCGGACTATTCTTTGGGACGGACCTTGTCCCAGGACTTTTGCATTCTTTGGGATAGGTTCCGACTATCCCTGGACTATTCTTTAGGACAGATCTTTGTCCCTGGACTTTTTCTTTCTTTGAGTCAGTTTTGGACCATCCCCGGACTATTTTTAGGGACGGATCTTTGTCCCATGACTTTTGTTTTCTTTGGGATGGTTTCCGACTATCTCTGGACTATTCTTCGGGACGTATCTTTGACCCTTGACTTTTGTTTTCTTTGGGATAGTTTCCGACTATCCCTGGGCTATTCTTTGGGACAGATCTTTATTTTTGGAATTTTGCTTTCTTTGGGATAGTTTCCGACTATCCCTGGACTATTCTTTGGGACGGATCTTTGTCCCTGAACTTTTGCTTTCTTTGGGATGGTTTCTGACCAACCCCAAACTAATCATTGGGACGGATCTTTGTCCCTTGACTTTTGCTTTCTTTGGGATAGCGTCCGACTATCCCGAGACTATTCTTTGGGACGGATCTGATGCGAGTTCAGTTTGCAGTGTTGTTTTGATCGGTCCATATCTCGAGTTATACTTGGAAATTTGTAGTCATTCAAAATGGAGGAGATAGATTTCGTGCTTATCTTTCCTATGACTATTCGTGAAGGCTCATTGAACAAGTATTGACAAAGTTATGGTCCGAACAAGTCAGCTGTGCATGGGAATTTCGCAGAAGTTATTTATTTGACGGGACTGTTTCTTTTCTATCGACTTTCAATAAAAGAGCTAGTGGATACATTGCTCTAATACGATTTCTAAGTTCAAATAATCAGCAATGGGATTCATTGCTTTCAAGACTAGAAGATGCATTAACCAAGTGCAAAAACACACCAGCCTACTAAAGCAAACAAAGAAGCATTGCATCTGAATTGGAGCAAAATAGTGGCTGCTAGTGTTCACAGTTATTCATTGTATCTAGTTGTCTAAGTTCTTTTCCCTTTCTTTGTTTGTATCACCCACTTTAAGAGGCTTGACTATTCTGGTTGGCCTCTCTTTGGGTCCTTTTGTAGGCTATAAATAGCCACCCATTAGATGCATAAATCATTCAACTTTCATCAAACAAATCTGAGATAAGCTTTGCTTTTTCTTTCCGTCTTTGTAGTTCACAAGACAAAGTATTAGAGTTAGTCGCGTCACAAGCTCTATACTCGCTATTTCAATCGAGTGTTTGAATTAGCACCCGCTTTGTTGAGGTATAGGTCTATCCCACTTAGCACACTATCCTTGGTTACGTTCTATCATCCCTTACGACAACTTTTCCATTCTGATTTCGTTACTTTATTTCATTCATTTCGATCTACTATCAATCACCAAATCACTTGTTCAAAGTTCATTCTAACTCACATCATCAGTGGTATCAGAGCTACAACTCTTGATTATTCTTAAAATCAAGACGGTCCAAGGAGTGTCGAAGCCAAGTTATTAGTTGAACTTCTAATTGCGATTGGAATTCAAAGGTTAAACTCGTACTGGTAGTTCGAGGGTTAATCAGTTTTGATTGTTTCGTAGTTCTTGTTGAAGTTCGATTTATTTTCAAAAAAAAATACTGTTCACGAATTAGTACTGTTCACGAAGTACTATTCAAAAAAAAAAAAAGATGGCTGTAATTTTCTCGTTGGGAAATACAAGCGAGGAAAGTTTGGTTTTTGATCCGTCGTTACCTCCTATTTTCGATGAATATGAAGACCATTGTGAGCCAAATGGGTTGAATGAAGAAAAAAATTCTGATCTTGGCCAAAACAAACATCGAAAATAGAGGGATTGAGCTCATGGAATATTTTGAGAAGCAATATAAGATACGTGATCCGTCCATGTTCAAAACAAGCAAAATGGATTTCACAAGCGTACAAAATTGCGCGTTTTTTAAAAGGAGTCGAGCTTGTGGTCGAGCCATAATACCAACATTACCCACACTTGTGTCTATTTGGAGTAAGGGTGTGTTGATCCTAACAAATTTTGTATTTGATCCAGGTGGGATACTTGTTACAAGAATTGACGACAATTCTTTTTCAAAGGAGAGTATGATGCGAGTTCAGTTTGCAGTGTTGTTTTGATCGGTCCATATCTCAAGTTATACTTGGAAATTTGTAGTCATTCAAAATGGAGGAGATAGATTTCGAGCTTATCTTTCCTATGACTATTCGTGAAGGCTCATTGAACAAGTATTGACAAAGTTATGGTCCGAACAAGTCAGCTGTACATGGGAATTTCGCAGAAGTTATTTATTTGACGGGACTGTTTCTTTTCTATCGACTTTCAATAAAAGAGCTAGTGGATACATTGCTCTAATACGATTTCTAAGTTCAAATAATCAGCAATGGGATTAATTGCTTTCAAGACTAGAAGATGCATTAACCAAGTGCAAAAACACACCAGCCTACTAAAGCAAACAAAGAAGCATTGCATCTGAATTGGAGCAAAATAGTGGCTGCTAGTGTTCACAGTTATTCATTGTATCTAGTTGTCTAAGTTCTTTTCCCTTTCTTTGTTTGTATCACCCACTTTAGGAGGCTTGACTATTCTGGTTGGCCTCTCTTTGGGTCCTTTTGTAGGCTATAAATAGCCACCCATTAGATGCATAAATCATTCAACTTTCATCAAACAAATCTGAGATAAGCTTTGCTTTTTCTTTCCGTCTTTGTAGTTCACAAGACAAAGTATTAGAGTTAGTCGCGTCACAAGCTCTATACTCGCTATTTCAATCGAGTGTTTGAATTAGCACCCGCTTTGTTGAGGTATAGGTCTATCTCACTTAGCACACTATCCTTGGTTACGTTCTATCATCCCTTACGACAACTTTTCCATTCTGATTTCGTTACTTTATTTCATTCATTTCGATCTACTATCAATCACCAAATCACTTGTTCAAAGTTCATTCTAACTCACATCATCAGTGGTATCAGAGCTACAACTCTTGATTATTCTTAAAATCAAGACGGTCCAAGGAGTGTCGAAGCCAAGTTATTAGTTGAACTTCTAATTGCGATTGGAATTCAAAGGTTAAACTCGTACTGGTAGTTCGAGGGTTAATCAGTTTTGATTGTTTCGTAGTTCTTGTTGAAGTTCGATATATTTTCAAAAAAAAATACTGTTCACGAATTAGTACTGTTCACGAAGTACTATTCAAAAAAAAAAAAAGATGGCTGTAATTTTCTCGTTGGGAAATACAAGCGAGGAAAGTTTGGTTTTTGATCCGTCGTTACCTCCTATTTTCGATGAATATGAAGATCATTGTGAGCCAAATGGGTTGAATGAAGAAAAAAATTCTGATCTTGGCCAAAACAAACATCGAAAATAGAGGGATTGAGCTCATGGAATATTTTGAGAAGCAATATAAGATACGTGATCCGTCCATGTTCAAAACAAGCAAAATGGATTTCACAAGCGTACAAAATTGCGCGTTTTTTAAAAGGAGTCGAGCTTGTGGTCGAGCCATAATACCAACATTACCCACACTTGTGTCTATTTGGAGTAAGGGTGTGTTGATCCTAACAAATTTTGTATTTGATCCAGGTGGGATACTTGTTACAAGAATTGACGACAATTCTTTTTCAAAGAAGGAGAGTATGATGCGAGTTCAGTTTGCAGTGTTGTTTGGATCGGTCCATATCTCGAGTTATACTTGGAAATTTGTAGTCATTCAAAATGGAGGAGATAGATTTCGAGCTTATCTTTCCTATGACTATTCGTGAAGGCTCATTGAACAAGTATTGACAAAGTTATGGTCCGAACAAGTCAGCTGTACATGGGAATTTCACAGAAGTTATTTATTTGACGGGACTGTTTCTTTTCTATCGACTTTCAATAAAAGAGCTAGTGGATACATTGCTCTAATACGATTTCTAAGTTCAAATAATCAGCAATGGGATTCATTGCTTTCAAGACTAGAAGATGCATTAACCAAGTGCAAAAACACACCAGCCTACTAAAGCAAACAAAGAAGCATTGCATCTGAATTGGAGCAAAATAGTGGCTGCTAGTGTTCACAGTTATTCATTGTATCTAGTTGTCTAAGTTCTTTTCCCTTTCTTTGTTTGTATCACCCACTTTAAGAGGCTTGACTATTCTGGTTGGCCTCTCTTTGGGTCCTTTTGTAGGCTATAAATAGCCACCCATTAGATGCATAAATCATTCAACTTTCATCAAACAAATCTGAGATAAGCTTTGCTTTTTCTTTCCGTCTTTGTAGTTCACAAGACAAAGTATTAGAGTTAGTCGCGTCACAAGCTCTATACTCGCTATTTCAATCGAGTGTTTGAATTAGCACCCGCTTTGTTGAGGTATAGGTCTATCCCACTTAGCACACTATCCTTGGTTACGTTCTATCATCCCTTACGACAACTTTTCCATTCTGATTTCGTTACTTTATTTCATTCATTTCGATCTACTATCAATCACCAAATCACTTGTTCAAAGTTCATTCTAACTCACATCATCAGTGGTATCAGAGCTACAACTCTTGATTATTCTTAAAATCAAGACGGTCCAAGGAGTGTCGAAGCCAAGTTATTAGTTGAACTTCTAATTGCGATTGGAATTCAAAGGTTAAACTCGTACTGGTAGTTCGAGGGTTAATCAGTTTTGATTGTTTCGTAGTTCTTGTTGAAGTTCGATATATTTTCAAAAAAAAATACTGTTCACGAATTAGTACTGTTCACGAAGTACTATTCAAAAAAAAAAAAAAAGATGGCTGTAATTTTCTCGTTGGGAAATACAAGCGAGGAAAGTTTGGTTTTTGATCCGTCGTTACCTCCTATTTTCGATGAATATGAAGACCATTGTGAGCCAAATGGGTTGAATGAAGAAAAAAATTCTGATCTTGGCCAAAACAAACATCGAAAATAGAGGGATTGAGCTCATGGAATATTTTGAGAAGCAATATAAGATACGTGATCCGTCCATGTTCAAAACAAGCAAAATGGATTTCACAAGCGTACAAAATTGCGCGTTTTTTAAAAGGAGTCGAGCTTGTGGTCGAGCCATAATACCAACATTACCCACACTTGTGTCTATTTGGAGTAAGGGTGTGTTGATCCTAACAAATTTTGTATTTGATCCAGGTGGGATACTTGTTACAAGAATTGACGACAATTCTTTTTCAAAGGAGAGTATGATGCGAGTTCAGTTTGCAGTGTTGTTTTGATCGGTCCATATCTCAAGTTATACTTGGAAATTTGTAGTCATTCAAAATGGAGGAGATAGATTTCGAGCTTATCTTTCCTATGACTATTCGTGAAGGCTCATTGAACAAGTATTGACAAAGTTATGGTCCGAACAAGTCAGCTGTACATGGGAATTTCGCAGAAGTTATTTATTTGACGGGACTGTTTCTTTTCTATCGACTTTCAATAAAAGAGCTAGTGGATACATTGCTCTAATACGATTTCTAAGTTCAAATAATCAGCAATGGGATTAATTGCTTTCAAGACTAGAAGATGCATTAACCAAGTGCAAAAACACACCAGCCTACTAAAGCAAACAAAGAAGCATTGCATCTGAATTGGAGCAAAATAGTGGCTGCTAGTGTTCACAGTTATTCATTGTATCTAGTTGTCTAAGTTCTTTTCCCTTTCTTTGTTTGTATCACCCACTTTAGGAGGCTTGACTATTCTGGTTGGCCTCTCTTTGGGTCCTTTTGTAGGCTATAAATAGCCACCCATTAGATGCATAAATCATTCAACTTTCATCAAACAAATCTGAGATAAGCTTTGCTTTTTCTTTCCGTCTTTGTAGTTCACAAGACAAAGTATTAGAGTTAGTCGCGTCACAAGCTCTATACTCGCTATTTCAATCGAGTGTTTGAATTAGCACCCGCTTTGTTGAGGTATAGGTCTATCTCACTTAGCACACTATCCTTGGTTACGTTCTATCATCCCTTACGACAACTTTTCCATTCTGATTTCGTTACTTTATTTCATTCATTTCGATCTACTATCAATCACCAAATCACTTGTTCAAAGTTCATTCTAACTCACATCATCAGTGGTATCAGAGCTACAACTCTTGATTATTCTTAAAATCAAGACGGTCCAAGGAGTGTCGAAGCCAAGTTATTAGTTGAACTTCTAATTGCGATTGGAATTCAAAGGTTAAACTCGTACTGGTAGTTCGAGGGTTAATCAGTTTTGATTGTTTCGTAGTTCTTGTTGAAGTTCGATATATTTTCAAAAAAAAATACTGTTCACGAATTAGTACTGTTCACGAAGTACTATTCAAAAAAAAAAAAAGATGGCTGTAATTTTCTCGTTGGGAAATACAAGCGAGGAAAGTTTGGTTTTTGATCCGTCGTTACCTCCTATTTTCGATGAATATGAAGATCATTGTGAGCCAAATGGGTTGAATGAAGAAAAAAATTCTGATCTTGGCCAAAACAAACATCGAAAATAGAGGGATTGAGCTCATGGAATATTTTGAGAAGCAATATAAGATACGTGATCCGTCCATGTTCAAAACAAGCAAAATGGATTTCACAAGCGTACAAAATTGCGCGTTTTTTAAAAGGAGTCGAGCTTGTGGTCGAGCCATAATACCAACATTACCCACACTTGTGTCTATTTGGAGTAAGGGTGTGTTGATCCTAACAAATTTTGTATTTGATCCAGGTGGGATACTTGTTACAAGAATTGACGACAATTCTTTTTCAAAGAAGGAGAGTATGATGCGAGTTCAGTTTGCAGTGTTGTTTGGATCGGTCCATATCTCGAGTTATACTTGGAAATTTGTAGTCATTCAAAATGGAGGAGATAGATTTCGAGCTTATCTTTCCTATGACTATTCGTGAAGGCTCATTGAACAAGTATTGACAAAGTTATGGTCCGAACAAGTCAGCTGTACATGGGAATTTCGCAGAAGTTATTTATTTGACGGGACTGTTTCTTTTCTATCGACTTTCAATAAAAGAGCTAGTGGATACATTGCTCTAATACGATTTCTAAGTTCAAATAATCAGCAATGGGATTAATTGCTTTCAAGACTAGAAGATGCATTAACCAAGTGCAAAAACACACCAGCCTACTAAAGCAAACAAAGAAGCATTGCATCTGAATTGGAGCAAAATAGTGGCTGCTAGTGTTCACAGTTATTCATTGTATCTAGTTGTCTAAGTTCTTTTCCCTTTCTTTGTTTGTATCACCCACTTTAGGAGGCTTGACTATTCTGGTTGGCCTCTCTTTGGGTCCTTTTGTAGGCTATAAATAGCCACCCATTAGATGCATAAATCATTCAACTTTCATCAAACAAATCTGAGATAAGCTTTGCTTTTTCTTTCCGTCTTTGTAGTTCACAAGACAAAGTATTAGAGTTAGTCGCGTCACAAGCTCTATACTCGCTAGTTCACAAGACAACTTTTCCATTCTGATTTCGTTACTTTATTTCATTCATTTCGATCTACTATCAATCACCAAATCACTTGTTCAAAGTTCATTCTAACTCACATCATCAGTGGTATCAGAGCTACAACTCTTGATTATTCTTAAAATCAAGACGGTCCAAGGAGTGTCGAAGCCAAGTTATTAGTTGAACTTCTAATTGCGATTGGAATTCAAAGGTTAAACTTGTACTGGTAGTTCGAGGGTTAATCAGTTTTGATTGTTTCGTAGTTCTTGTTGAAGTTCGATTTATTTTCAAAAAAAAATACTGTTCACGAATTAGTACTGTTCACGAAGTACTATTCAAAAAAAAAAAAAAGATGGCTGTAATTTTCTCGTTGGGAAATACAAGCGAGGAAAGTTTGGTTTTTGATCCGTCGTTACCTCCTATTTTCGATGAATATGAAGATCATTGTGAGCCAAATGGGTTGAATGAAGAAAAAAATTCTGATCTTGGCCAAAACAAACATCGAAAATAGAGGGATTGAGCTCATGGAATATTTTGAGAAGCAATATAAGATACGTGATCCGTCCATGTTCAAAACAAGCAAAATGGATTTCACAAGCGTACAAAATTGCGCGTTTTTTAAAAGGAGTCGAGCTTGTGGTCGAGCCATAATACCAACATTACCCACACTTGTGTCTATTTGGAGTAAGGGTTTGTTGATCCTAACAAATTTTGTATTTGATCCAGGTGGGATACTTGTTACAAGAATTGAGGACAATTCTTTTTCAAAGAAGGAGAGTATGATGCGAGTTCAGTTTGCAGTGTTGTTTTGATCGGTCCATATCTCGAGTTATACTTGGAAATTTGTAGTCATTCAAAATGGAGGAGATAGATTTCGAGCTTATCTTTCCTATGACTATTCGTGAAGGCTCATTGAACAAGTATTGACAAAGTTATGGTCCGAACAAGTCAGCTGTACATGGGAATTTCGCAGAAGTTATTTATTTGACGGGACTGTTTCTTTTCTATCGACTTTCAATAAAAGAGCTAGTGGATACATTGCTCTAATACGATTTCTAAGTTCAAATAATCAGCAATGGGATTAATTGCTTTCAAGACTAGAAGATGCATTAACCAAGTGCAAAAACACACCAGCCTACTAAAGCAAACAAAGAAGCATTGCATCTGAATTGGAGCAAAATAGTGGCTGCTAGTGTTCACAGTTATTCATTGTATCTAGTTGTCTAAGTTCTTTTCCCTTTCTTTGTTTGTATCACCCACTTTAGGAGGCTTGACTATTCTGGTTGGCCTCTCTTTGGGTCCTTTTGTAGGCTATAAATAGCCACCCATTAGATGCATAAATCATTCAACTTTCATCAAACAAATCTGAGATAAGCTTTGCTTTTTCTTTCCGTCTTTGTAGTTCACAAGACAAAGTATTAGAGTTAGTCGCGTCACAAGCTCTATACTCGCTATTTCAATCAAGTGTTTGAATTAACACCCGCTTTGTTGAGGTATAGGTCTATCTCACTTAGCACACTATCCTTGGTTACGTTCTATCATCCCTTACGACAACTTTTCCATTCTGATTTCGTTACTTTATTTCATTCATTTCGATCTATCACCAAATCACTTGTTCAAAGTTCATTCCAAATCACATCAGGATCTATGTCCATAGACTTTTGATTTCTTAGGGATAGTTTCCGATCATCAGTGGACTATTCTTTGGCACGAATCTTTGTCCCAGGACTTTCGCTTTCTTTTGGATAGTTTCCGACTATCCCTGGACTATTCTTCGTTACGGATCTTTGCCTTTGGACTTCTGCTTTCTTTAGGATAGTTTCCGACCATCCCTGGACTATTCTTTGCGACGGATCTTTTTCGCTGGACTTTTGCTTTCTTTTGGATAGTCTCCCACCATCCCCGGACTATTCTTTGGGGCGGGTCTTTGTCCCAGGACTTTTGCATTCTTTGGGATAGGTTCCGACTATCCCTGGACTATTCTTTAGGACAGATATTTGTCCCTGGACTTTTTCTTTCTTTGAGTTAGTTTTAGACCATCCCTGGACTATTTTTAGGGACGGATCTTTGTCCCATGACTTTTGTTTTCTTTGGGATGGTTTCCGACTATCTCTGGACTATTCTTCGGGACGTATCTTTGACCCTTGACTTTTGTTTTCTTTGGGATAGTTTCCGACTATCCCTGGGCTATTCTTTGGGACAGATCTTTATTTTTGGAATTTTGCTTTCTTTGGGATAGTTTCCGACTATCCCTGGACTATTCTTTGGGACGGATCTTTGTCCCTGAACTTTTGCTTTCTTTGAGATAATTTCCGACTATCCCTGTACTATTCTTCGCGACGGATCTTTGTCCCTGGACTTTTGCTATCTTTGGGATAGTTTCCAACTATCCCTGGACTATTCTTTGGGACATATCTTTGTCTTTGGAATTTTGCTTTCTTTGGGATAGTTTCCGACTATCCCTGGACTAATCTTTGGGACGGATCTTTGTCCCTGGACTTTTGCACTCTTTGAGATAATTTCCGACTATCCCTGTACTATTCTTCGCGACGGATCTTTGTCCCTGAACTTTTGCTTTCTTTGGGATGGTTTCTGACCAACCCCAAACTAATCATTGGGACGGATCTTTGTCCCTTGACTTTTGCTTTCTTTGGGATAGCGTCCGACTATCCCGAGACTATTCTTTGGGACGGATCTGATGCGAGTTCAGTTTGCAGTGTTGTTTTGATCGGTCCATATCTCGAGTTATACTTGGAAATTTGTAGTCATTCAAAATGGAGGAGATAGATTTCGTGCTTATCTTTCCTATGACTATTCGTGAAGGCTCATTGAACAAGTATTGACAAAGTTATGGTCCGAACAAGTCAGCTGTGCATGGGAATTTCGCAGAAGTTATTTATTTGACGGGACTGTTTCTTTTCTATCGACTTTCAATAAAAGAGCTAGTGGATACATTGCTCTAATACGATTTCTAAGTTCAAATAATCAGCAATGGGATTCATTGCTTTCAAGACTAGAAGATGCATTAACCAAGTGCAAAAACACACCAGCCTACTAAAGCAAACAAAGAAGCATTGCATCTGAATTGGAGCAAAATAGTGGCTGCTAGTGTTCACAGTTATTCATTGTATCTAGTTGTCTAAGTTCTTTTCCCTTTCTTTGTTTGTATCACCCACTTTAGGAGGCTTGACTATTCTGGTTGGCCTCTCTTTGGGTCCTTTTGTAGGCTATAAATAGCCACCCATTAGATGCATAAATCATTCAACTTTCATCAAACAAATCTGAGATAAGCTTTGCTTTTTCTTTCCGTCTTTGTAGTTCACAAGACAAAGTATTAGAGTTAGTCGCGTCACAAGCTCTATACTCGCTATTTCAATCGAGTGTTTGAATTAACACCCGCTTTGTTGAGGTATAGGTCTATCTCACTTAGCACACTATCATTGGTTACGTTCTATCATCCCTTACGACAACTTTTCCATTCTGATTATTTACTTTATTTCATTCATTTCGATCTATCACCAAATCACTTGTTCAAAGTTCATTCCAAATCACATCAGGATCTATGTCCATAGACTTTTGATTTCTTAGGGATAGTTTCCGACCATCAGTGGACTATTCTTTGGCACGAATATTTGTCGCAGGACTTTCGCTTTCTTTGGGATAGTTTCCGACTATCCCTGGACTTTTCTTCGTTACGGATCTTTGCCTTTGGACTTCTGCTTTCTTTAGGATAGTTTCCGACTATCCCTGGACTATTCTTTGGGACGGATCTTTTTCGCTGGACTTTTGCTTTTTTTAGGATAGTTTCCCACCATCTGCGGACTATTCTTTGGGACGGATCTTTGTCCCAGGACTTTTGCATTCTTTGGGATAGGTTCTGACTATCCCTGGACTATTCTTTAGGACAGATCTTTGTCCCTGGACTTTTTCTTTCTTTGAGTCAGTTTTGGACCATCCCTGGACTATTTTTAGGGACGGATCTTTGTCCCATGACTTTTGTTTTCTTTGGGATGGTTTCCGACTATCTCTTGACTATTCTTCGGGACATATCTTTGACCCTTGACTTTTGTTTTCTTTGGGATAGTTTCCGACTATCCCTAGGCTATTCTTTGGGACAGATCGTTTTTGGAATTTTGCTTTCTTTGGATAGTTTCCGACTATTCCTGGACTATTCTTTGGGACGGATCTTTGTCCCTGGACTTTTGCTTTCTTTGAGATAATTTCCGACTATCCCTGTACTATTCTTCGCGACGGATCTTTGTCTCTGAACTTTTGCTATCTTTGGGATAGTTTCCGAATTTGCCTATACTATTCCTTGGGACAGATCTTTGTCCCTGGACTTTTGCTTTCTTTAGGATAATATCCGACTAACCCTGGACTATTCTTTGGGACAGATCTTTGTCCCAGGACTTTTGCATTCTTTTGGATAGGTTCCAACTATCCCTGGACTATTCTTTAGGACAGATCTTTGTCCCTGGACTTTTTCTTTCTTAGAGACAGTTTCCGACTATCCCTGGACTATTCTTTAGGATGGATCTTTGTCCCTGGACTTTTGCTTTCTTTTAGTTAATTTCCGACTATCCCTGTACTATTATTCGCGACGGATCTTTGTCCCTGAACTTTTTCTTTCTTTGGGATGGTTTCTGACCAACCCCAAACTAATCTTTGGGACGGATGTTTGTCCCTTGACTTTTGCTTTCTTTGGGATAGTGTCCGACTATCCCGAGACTATTCTTTGGGACGGATCTTTGTCCATAGACTTTTGATTTCATTGGGATAGTTTCCGACTAGCCCTGGACTATTCTTTGGGACAGATATTTGTCCCAAGACTTTTGCTTTCTTTTGGATAGTTTCCGACTATCCCTAGACTATTCTCCGTTACGGATCTTTGCCTTTGGACTTCTGCTTTCTTTAGGATAGTTTCCGACCATCCCTGGACTATTCTTTGCGACGGATCTTTTTCGCTGGACTTTTGCTTTCTTTAAGATAGTGTCCCACCATCCCCAGACTATTCTTTGGGACGGGTCTTTTTCCAGGACTTTTGCATTCTTTGGGATAGGTGCCGACTATCCCTGGACTATTCTTTAGAACAGATCTTTGTCCCTGGACTTTTTCTTTCTTTGAGACAGTTTTGGAGCATCCCTGGACTATTTTTAGGGACGGATCTTTGTCCCATGATTTTTGTTTTCTTTGGGATGGTTTCCGACTATCTCTGGACTATTCTTCGGGACGTATCTTTGACCCTTGACTTTTGTTTTCTTTGGGATAGTTTCCGACTATCCCTGGGCTATTCTTTGGGACAGATCTTTGTTTTTGGATTTTTGCTTTCTTTGGCATAGTTTCCGACTATCCCTGGACTATTCTTTGGGACGGATCTTTATCCCTAGACTTTTGCTTTCTTTGAGATAATTTCTGACTATCCCTGTACTACTCTTCGCGACGGATCTTTGTCCCTGAACTTTTGCTTTCTTTGGGATGGTTTCTGACCAACCCCAAACTAATCTTTGGGACGGATCTTTGTCCCTTGACTTTTGCTTTCTTTAGGATAGTGTCCGACTATCCCGAGACTATTCTTTGGGACGGATCTATGTCCATAGACTTTTGATTTCTTAGGGATAGTTTCCGGCCATCAGTGGACTATTCTTTGGCATGAATCTTTGTCCCAGGACTTTCGCTTTCTTTGGGATAGTTTCCGACTATCCCTGGACTATTCTTCGTTACGGATCTTTGCCTTTGGACTTCTGCTTTCTTTAGGATAGTTTCCGACCATCCCTGGACTATTCTTTGGGACGGATCTTTTTCGCTGGACTTTTGCTTTTTTTAGGATAGTTTCCCACCATCCCCGGACTATTCTTTGGGACGGATCTTTGTCCCAGGACTTTTGCATTCTTTGGGATAGGTTCCGACTATCCCTGGACTATTCTTTAGGACACATCTTTGTCCCTGGACTTTTAATTTCTTTGAGTCAGTTTTGGACCATCCCTGTACTATTTTTAGGGACGGATCTTTGTCCCATGACTTTTGTTTTCTTTGAGATGGTTTTCGACTATATCTGGACTATTCTTGGGAACGTATCTTTGACCCTTGACTTTTGTTTTCTTTGGGATAGTTCCGACTATCCCTGGGCTATTCTTTGGGACAGATCTTTGTTTTTGGAATTTTGCTTTCTTTGGGATAGTTTCCGACTATCCCTGAACTATTCTTTGGGACGGATCTTTGTCCCTGGACTTTTGCTTTCTTTGAGATAATTTCCGACTATCCCTGTACTATTCTTCGCGACGGATCTTTGTCCCTGAACTTTTGCTTTCTTTGGGATGGTTTCTAACCAACCCCAAACTAATCTTTGGGACGGATCTTTGTCCCTTGACTTTTGCTTTCTTTAGGATAGTGTCCGACTATCCCGAGACTATTCTTTGGGACGGATCTTTGTCCATACACTTTTGATTTCTTGGGGATAGTTTCCGACCAGCCCTGGACTATTCTTTGGGACAGATATTTGTCCCAGGACTTTTGCTTTTTTTGGGATAGTTTCCGACTATCCCTGGACTATTCTTCGTTACGGATCTTTGCCTTTGGACTTCTGCTTTCTTTAGGATAGTTTCCGACCATCCCTGGACTATTCTTTGCGACGGATCTTTTTCGCTGGACTTTTGCTTTCTTTTGGATAGTCTCCCACCATCCCCGGACTATTCTTTGGGGCGGGTCTTTGTCCCAGGACTTTTGCATTCTTTGGGATAGGTTCCGACTATCCCTGGACTATTCTTTAGGACAGATCTTTGTCCCTGGACTATTTCTTTCTTTGAGTTAGTTTTAGACCATCCCTGGACTATTTTTAGGGACGGATCTTTGTCCCATGACTTTTGTTTTCTTTGGGATGGTTTCCGACTATCTCGGGACTATTCTTCGAGATGTATCTTTGAACCTTGACTTTTGTTTTCTTTGGGATAGTTTCCGACTATCCCTGGGCTATTCTTTGGGACAGATCTTTGTCTTTGGAATTTTGCTTTCTTTGGGATAGTTTCCGACTATCCCTGGACTATTCTTCGTCACGGATCTTTGCCTTTGGACTTCTGCTTTCTTTAGGATAGTTTCCGACCATCTCTGGACTATTCTTTGGGACGGATCTTTTTCGCTAGACTTTTGCTTTTTTTAGGATAGTTTCCCACCAACCCCAGACTATTCTTTGGGACGGATCTTTGTCCAAGGACTTTTGCTTTCTTTGGGATAGTATCCGACTAACCCTGGACTATTCTTTGTGACAGATCTTTGTCTCAGGACTTTTGCTTTCTTTGGGATAGTTTTCGAATATCCCTGTACTACTCTTCGGGACGGATCTTTGACCCTTGACCTTTGCTTTCTTTGGGATAGTTTCCTACTATCCTTGGACTATTCTTTAAAAAGGATCTTTGGCCCTGGACTTTTGATTTCTTTAGGATAATATCCGACCATTCCTAGACTATTCTTTGGGACGGATCTTTATCCATGGACTTTTGCTTTCTTTGTGATAGTTTACGACCAGCCCTGGACTATTCTTTGGGACGGATCTTTGTCCCAGGACTTTTGCTTTCTTTGGGATAGTCTCCGACTATCGCTGGACTATTCTTTGGGACGGATCTTTGTCCTTGGACTTTTGCTTTCTTTGGGATAGCTTCCGACCAGCCCTCGACTATTCTTTGGGACAGATCTTTATCCCTGGACTTTTGCTTTCTTTGGGATAGTTTCCGAACATCCCTGGACTATTCTTTGGGACAGATTTTTGTCCCAGTACTTTTTCTTTCTTTGGGATAGTTTCCGACTATCCATGGACTATTCCTTTGGACGGATCTGTGTCCCTGGACATTTGATTTATTTACGATAATATCAGACTAACCCTGGATTACTCTTTCGGACAGATCTTTGTCCCAGGACTTTTGCTTTCTTTGGGAAAGGTTCCGACTATCCCTGGACTATTCTTTGGGATGGATCATTGGCCCTTGAGTTTGGCTTTCTTTGGGATAGTTGCCAACTATCCCTGGACTATTCTTTAGGACATATCTTTGTCCCTTTACTTTTGCCTTCTTTGGAAAAGTTTCCGACTATCCCTGGACTATTCTTTGGGACGTATCCTTGTCCCAGGACTTTTGCTTTCTTTGGGACAGTTTCCGACTATCCCTGGACTATTATTTGGGACGGATCTTTATCCCTGGACTTTTGCTTTCTTAGGGATAGCTTCCGACCATCCCTGGACTATTCTTTGGGACATATCTTTATCCCTGGACTTTTGCTTTCTTTGGGATACTTTCCGACCATCCATGGACTATTCTTTGGGACGGGTCTTTATCCCTGGACTTTTTCTTTCTTTGGGATAGTTTCCGACCATCCCCGGACTATTCTTTGGGACGAATCTTTATCCCTGGACTTTTGCTTTCTTTGGGATAGTTTCCGACCATCCCTGGACTATTTGTTGGGACGGATCTATGTCCCAGGACTTTTGCTTTCTTTGGGATAGTTTCCGACTATCCCTGGACTATTCCTTGGGACGGATCTTTGTCCCTGGACTTTTGATTTATTTGCAATAATATCAGACTAACCCTAGACTAATCTTTGGGACAGATATTTGTCCTGGGACTTTTGCTTTCGTTGGTACAGATTCCGACTATCCCGGGACTATTATTTGGGACGGATCATTGGCCCTAGAGTTTTGTTTTCTTTGGGATAGTTTCCGACTATCCCTAGATTATTCTTTGGGATAGATCTTTATCCATAGACTTTTGATTTCTTTGGGATAGTTTCCGAGTTTCCGACTATCCCTGGACCATTCTTTGGGACGGATTTTTTTCCTTGCACTTTTGCTTTCTTAAGGATAGTATCAACTATTCTTTGTGACGGATCTTTGTCCCAGGACTTTTGCTTTCTTTGGGATAGTTTCGGAATATCCCTGTACTATTCTTCGGGACGGATCTTTGGCCCTTGACTTTTGCTTTCTTCGGGATAGTTTCCGACTATCCCTGGACTATTCTTTGAGACAGATCTTTGGCCCTGGACTTTTGCTTTCCCTGGACTATTCTTTGAGACGGATCTTTTGCCCTGGACTTTTGCTTTCTTTGAGATAGTTTCCGACCAGCTCTGGACTATTCTTTGGGACGGATCTTTGTCCCAGGACTTTTGCTTTCTTTGGGACAGTTTCCGACTATCCCTGGACTATTCTTTGGAAGGGATCTTTTGCTCTGGATTTTGCTTTCTTTTAGATTGTTTCCAACTATCCCTGGACTATTCATCGCTACGGGTCTTTGTCCTTGGACTTTTGCTTTCTTTAGGAAAGTTTCCGATCATCCCTGGACTATTCTTTGGGACGGATCTTTATCCCTGGACTTTTGCTTTCTTTGGGATAGCTTCCGACCATCCATGGACTATTCTTTGGGACGGATCTTTATCCATGGACTTTTGCTTTCTTTGGTTAGTTTCCGACCATCCCTGGACTATTCTTTGGGACGGATCTTTGTCCCAGGACTTTTGCTTTCTTTGGGATTGTTTCCGACTATTCCTGTACTATTCCTTTGGACGGATTTTTGTCCCAGGACATTTGATTTATTTACGATAATATCAGACTGACCCTGGACTACTCTTTGGGACAGATCTTTGTCCTAGTACTTTTGCTTTCTTTGGGACAGATTCCGACTATCCCTGGACTATTCTTTGGGACGGATCATTGGCCCTAGAGTTTTGATTTCTTTGGGATAGTGTCCGACTATCCCTAGATTATTCTTTGGGATAGATCTTTATCCATTGACGTTTGATATCTTTGGGATAGTTTCCGACTATCCCTGGACTATTCTTTGGGACGGATCTTTTTCCCTGCACTTTTGCTTTCTTAAGGATAGTATCCGACTAACCCTGGACTATTCTTTGTGACGGATCTTTGTCCCAGGCCTTTTGCTTTGTTTGGGATTGTTTCCGAATATCCCTGTACTATTCTTCGGGACGGATCTTTGGCCCTTGACTTTTGCTTTCTTCGGGATAGTTTCCGACTTCCCTCGACTATTCTTTGAGACAGATCTTTGACCCTGGACTTTTGCTTTCCCTGGACTATTCTTTGAGACGGATCTTTGGCCCTGGGCTCTTGCTTTCTTTTAGATACTTTACGACCAGCCCTGGACTGTTCTTTGGGACGGATCTTTAGCCCTAGATTTTGCTTTCTTTTAGATAGTTTCCGACTATCCCTGGACTATTCATCGCTACGGATCTTTGTCCTTGGACTTTTGCTTTCTTTAGGAAAGTTTCCGACCATCCCTGGACTATTCTTTGGGACGGATCTTTATCCCTGGACTTTTGCTTTCTTTGGGATAGCTTCCGACCATCCCTGGACTATTCTTTGGGACAGATCTTTATCCCTGGACTTTTTCTTTCTTTGGGACAGATCTTTATCCCTGGACTTTTGCTTTCTTTGGGATAGTTTCCGAACATTCCTGGACTATTCTCTGGGACGGATTGATGCGCGTCGAATTGTCGTCTATCCAACGCGGTCAAACAATATTACGTAGTAGCGGCAAGTCGGGGATCGATCCACAGGGACGATCGAGGGGTAGTCGGTCAAGTCAAAGTCTAGGAGTGATTGGGTCGAGAGGGGGATGTTTTGGGTCGAGAGAGGTCAAGAGATCGTAGGCTGGGGTCAATAAGTAGGAAAAGTGTTGGGGAGAGTCGGGATTCGGAAATGGGGTCTAATGGTATCGGGATCGAGTTTTTGTTACAACGTTAAAAAGGAGAGTGCCACCTTTCGGTTTCCTCACCCAACCTACCTAAACCCGCCTTCGCGACGAAAGGGTAAGTCTCAATTTAAGGTAATTTCTACCCCGAGTTTCCCCATATTGGTAGAAATGAGTCAAGGTCGGCCTAGTCGCGATTCTAAGTCAACAAAGACACAAAAACCTTAACATAGATAATTAACAAGTAGACAACCCACCAACATCCCTTGAATAAAATAATCCAAATTCTCCTCCCTAATTCCCCAACAAAGAAGTCTACTCACAAATCATTATGGAATTCATTTCAACATGCATATTAATTAGATCTAATAAAACTAACAACAATAATATGATCTAAACAAGATAATGATGAGAAAACAACATAAAAACTAAATTAGAGATTAGGGAGTGGAAGAGAATTATACCAACTAAGTAGATCTATAGGAAATAAGAAGATTGCATGAATAAAGATTGAATCTTTGATGAATAAAATGGAGAACTTGTCACTAATCCTCCAATAAACCCAACAAATCTTCAAATAAAACTTGAATAATCTTCTTACAAACTTGAGATCTAGATAATTGTTGATGGAAACTATGTAGATCTACTACTAATTACTATGTATACTACTAGAATTTTGGAGGATTTTTACTAGATTACTACTAAAGTACTACTAATGGATGGTGTAATAGGATGGTGAAAGGGTGTAATGTCTTCCCTCCTTAGCACAATGGAGAGGTGACTTGGGCAATAAACTAGGGTAACATATATATAGTAATCTCTTAATGGGTATTTAACCTAAAGCCCAAATCTAATCCTTGCCCATTAGTGAGACTTTGTCCTTTGAGATGCAACTTTGCCCAATGAGTCTTCATAGGGTGAAGTTTTGCCCTGCTGTTGACGACATTAGCACCACCGGGTGAAATTTCACCCGGTGAGATTTTCTTCTCGAATCGCCATTTTTTGGCGCTTTTCTCCATCGGGCGAAATTTCACCCGGTGGGCGAAATTTCGCCCGGTCGTTTCGCCCGGTCATCTCATAGGGTGAAATTTCACCCTATGAACTTTTCGTCCAAAATGGCAATCTGGGGAGGAACACCGTCGGGCGAAATTTCGCCCGGTCAAATTCTCATCGGGTGAAATTTCGCCTCATGACTTCAGAGGGCCATAACTCTCTCGTTTGATCTCTGATTGGGGCGTGTGATATGTCGTTGGAAAGCTAAGAAGATAAGCTTTCACCTCCAACTTGAATCGCTTCGATCTGAGGTTTAGAACTCCAGATATTTCCATTTGAAGTTCGACCTCTTCGGTGAAGATGCACAATGAACTACTCCCTCTGATTCACAAAGATCTTCCCTTTTGATTAAAATATACCTCACATATATTAAACAAAGGGGAACATTTTTGTGAATCGGAGGGAGTATACTTTTTCCTTTTTACTCAAGGTTTCACCTCTTGGGTTTGGACTTTGGATTTTAAGTTGTGTGCTTTGCTTTTCGGACGATCTCCCTCTCTCTCATGCTCATAGGAGCTCAGACACGTTTTTGGTCGAACATCCTATCAAAATAGACAGAAAACTACCAAAAACACGTAATATGAAAAATAGAGACGCTAATGCGAGAATTACTCAAAATACGGCGATAATCGCACTTTATTCTCGCAAAACAAAGGAAAAGGGGTCTAAATGGGAGGAAAAATGGACCAAATTTGGCACACAACAATTCCCCCACACTAAACTGTTGCTCGTCCTCGAGCAAAGACCCAAAAAGAAACTAAGTACTACTACTTACTAAGCTAGACTATGCTAAGCCGATACGAGGCAATTAACGGGCCCGCTCCGTCCCTTCAACTCACATAGAGTACTCCCATGCAAGGCAAGTTGAGGCTTACTCAAAATGGTGGATGCGACTAAACACACAAAAACACATAACACGAAAGAATAGACGCATCCAAAACAAAAATAAAACACCGAATCCCTCATCGAGACGGCGGGGAAGACGCCGATCACTTACCTAAAACAATAATAAACTTCCAAGATAAATCACCCACTAAACAAGGACCAAAGCCTAATACTATGACAATTAAGCAATATAAATGTTGATGACTTAGCTAGGTCCTCCTAATCTTTTAAAGGGGTACTACGGGGCGTATAACGGAGTGGAAAAAGTGAACCATGGATTCGTTCGACACTGTAGGTAGGTGCAGTCCCGCTCTCTTCGGCTAAGCCAAGAGGGTCGTTCCAAACTCGAATTTCCTAAATTAGCCCAAACAAAAAGTGGAGTGTTTACAATTTTTGGGGTGGATCGACTAATTACCGCTATCTTCCTTCCTCTGGACTCGGTCCTCTAGTAGGCACTTCACGGCAAAAGTCTATCTTTTTTTTTTTGAAGGAGATGTTTTTGATGATATGATTTCATTTGAAGCTCCTTTTCTCTTCCTTGTTTTTCATATTTTTGTGCCCTTTTCTCTTGCTTTGGTTTGCCCCTTTTTTTTGGCTTTTTTATGTGGTTCAAAACCAAGCTTGGAGGTCATTTTTGTGTAAACTTATTGTGGTGACGTATAGGTGGAGGAAAAATAGGTAACCGAGAACGGCGCCTTCTCCGGATAACCCACAAAAAGGCGAATAGAATTTGGACTAAAGGTGCAATGGTCATTCGAGCAAGGTCACCTAGAAAACGGGATGCGGAAACCAAGGCCTAATTTCTCCATGGGTGGTCAAGGTGGTCAAATGCAAACCCCGAAGTAAACCTCTAGTAGAAAAGGTGGACTCAAGCTAAAGGATCAACAAGTTCATTGATTTAGAGTCATTCTACTAGATTAAGGTCCAAAATCCACAATGGGTTATCTACAATGGAATGTAAACTCTTGCAATAAGTTTGTTATCAGGTTTTCGAAAACATTTAGTCCTAGACACGCTATACAAAAGCAAAAGGAACACACAAAAAAGAAAAGGCAAATAAAAAAAACACGAGTAAAGTCATGCACTTCGTACTCCATCGACATTCAAGCACAAAAATCAACCACAACACCCAAAATGCTCATCTCTTCGAGAACCTCCCAATAGCAACAACCTAACTCCTCTACGAAAGTAATGAAGAAAGCGAAAAGGAAGGAAGTTACCTAGCGGGTTGCTTCCATAACTCTTCAAATTGTGCTATCAAGGTGGTGGTTACCTATAAGAGTAGAGAACATAACTATACAAGGGACACGAAAACATAACGAAAATGAGAAAAGAAAATGTTTTTGGTTTTTCGAATTTTTTCAATTTTTATGGGTTTTTGAAAGATTTTTGAAAAACAAGAGGATAGTAGATCCCTCCCCCACACTAAAACTGTGCATTGTCCTCAATGCACGAGTAGGGGAAAAGATCGAAAAAGATGGAAAAAGAAAAATAAGAAAAATCTTTTTGGATTTTTATAATTTTTAAAATGTTTTCGGATTTTTTAAAATTTTTGAAGAAAGAAAACAAAAGAAAAGAAAATGATAAAAGGGTGGCGGGCCTAGGTGCAATCACATCACCTAGACCCTAGCCAAGTGACTAAGAAAATGAGAATAAAATAAAAGAAAAGAAACTAAAAGGAAAGATGAAAAATGGGCGTAGGCGTAGTCACATCACCTAGCCCGGATTAAGAAAAAATCGAGAAAAGGGGAAGAATTTGGATTTTCAAAAGGTCAATGGCGTAATCACATCGCCCAATGACCGGGAGCAATACCAAGGCCGCTTTGGCCGCAACAATCGAACAATGGGACAGCTTGCAACCAAAGGACATGCAATTATAGATGATTAAGGACTCACTGACCCAACCCACACACAAATACACGACACACGACACCACCGACTCCACGAGAGGGTCTAGTCTGAGCTATCGTCCGACGCAAATGAAGCGCTAGGAGACCCATAGAAAAAGGGTATACACTCGGAGGATGGCTCGGGAGAAAACTCCTCCGGACCGTCACTATTCTTTGGGACGGATCTTTGTCCCTGGACTTTTGCTTTCTTTGGGAAAGTTTCCGACTATTCCTGGACTATTCTTAGGGACGGATCTTTGTCCCTTGACTTTCGCTTTCTTAGGGATAGTTTCCAATTATCCTGGACTATTCTTTGGGACATATCTTTGTCTCTTGACTTTTTCTTTCTTAGGGATAGTGTCCGACTATCCCTAGACTATTCTTTGGGACGGATCTTTGTCCCTAGACTTTTGATTTCTTTGGGATAGTTTCCGACTATCCCGGGACTATTCCTTGGGACGGGTCTTTGTCCCTGGACTTTTGCTTTCTTTGGGATAGTACCCGACTAACCCTGGACTTTTCTTTGGGACAGATCTTTGTCCCAAGACTTTTGCTTTCTTTGGGATAGGTTCTGACTATCCCTGGATTATTCATTAGGACAGATCTTTGTCCTTGGACTTTTGTTTTCTTTGAGACAGTTTCCGACTATCCCTGGACTATTCTTTGGGACGGATCTTTGTCCCTGGACTTTTGATTTCTTTGGGATAGTTTCCGACTATCCCTGGACTATTCCTTGGGACGGATCTTCGTCCCTGGACTTTTGCTTTCTTTGGGATAGTATCCGACTAACCCTGGACTATTCTTTGCGACAGATCTTTGTCCCCGGACTTTTGCTTTCTTTGGGATAGTGTCCGACTATCCCGAGACTATTCTTTGGGACGGAACTTTGTCCCAGGACTTTTGCTTTCTTTGGGATAGTTTTGGACCATCCCTGGAGAATTCTTAGGGACGGATCTTTGTCCCATGACTTTTGTTTTCTTTGGGATGGTTTCCGACTATCTCCGGACTATTCTTCGGGACGTATCTTTGACCCTTGACTTTTGTTATCTTTGGGATAGTTTCCGACTATCCCTGGGTTATTCTTTGGGACAGATCTTTGTGTTTGGAATTTTGCTTTCTTTGGGATAGTTTCCGACTATCCCTGGACTAATCTTTGGGACGGATCTTTGTCCCTGGACTTTTGCATTCTTTGAGATAATTTTCGACTATCCCTGTACAATTCTTCGCGACGGATCTTTGTCCCTGGACTTTTGCTTTCTTTGGGATGGTTTCCGACTATCCCTGGACTATTCTTTGGAAGGGATCTTTTGCCCTGGATTTTGCTTTCTTTTAGATAGTTTCCGACTATCCCTGGACTATTCATCGCTTTGGGTCTTTGTCCTTGGACTTTTGCTTTCTTTAGGAAAGTTTCCAACCATCCCTGGACTATTCGTTGGGACGGATCTTTATCCCTGGACTTTTGCTTTCTTTGGGATATCTTCCGACCATCCCTAGACTATTCTTTGGGACGGATCTTTATCCCTGGACTTTTGCTTTCTTTGGGATAGTTTCCGACCATCCCTGGACTATTCTTTGGGACGGATCTTTGTCCCAGGACTTTTGCTTTCTTTGGGATTGTTTCCGACTATCCCTGTACTATTCCTTTGGACGGATTTTTGTCCCAGGACATTTGATTTATTTACGATAATATCAAACTGACCCTGGACTACTCTTTGAGACAGATCTTTGTCTCAGTACTTTTGCTTTCTTTGGGACAGATTCCGACTATCCCTGGACTATTCTTTGGGACGGATCATTGGCCCTAGAGTTTTGATTTCTTTGGGATAGTGTCCGACTATCCCTAGATTATTCTTTGGGGTAGATCTTTATCCATTGAATTTTGATTTCTTTGGGATAGTTTCCGACTATCCCTGGACTATTCTTTGGGACGGATCTTTTACCCTGCACTTTTGCTTTCTTAAGGATAGTATCCGACTAACCCTGAACTATTCTTTGTGACGGATCTTTGTCCCAGGCATTTTGCTTTGTTTGGGATAGTTTCCGAATATCCCTGTACTATTCTTCGGGACGGATCTTTGGCCCCTGACTTTTGCTTTCTTCGGGATAGTTTCCGACTTCCCTGGACTATTCTTTGAGACAGATCTTTGACCCTGGACTGTTGCTTTCTTTTAGATACTTTACGACCAGCCCTGGACTATTCTTTGGGACGGATCTTTAGCCCTAGATTTTGTTTTCTTTTAGATAGTTTCCGACTATCCATGGACTATTCATCGCTACGGATCTTTGTCCTTGGACTTTTGCTTTCTTTAGGAAAGTTTCCGACCATCCCTGGACTATTCTTTGGGACAGATCTTTATCCCTGGACTTTTTCTTTCTTTGGGATAGCTTCCGACCATCTCTGGACTATTCTTTGGGACAGATCTTTATCCCTTGACTTTTTCTTTCTTTGGGACAGATCTTTATCCCTGGACTTTTGCTTTCTTTGGGATAGTTTCCGAACATCCCTGGACTATTCTCTGGGACGGATTGATGCGCGTCGAATTGTCGTCTATCCAACGCGGTCAAACAATATTACGTAGTAGCGGCAAGTCGGGGATCGATCCACAGAGACGATCGAGGGGTAGTCGGTCAAGTCAAAGTCTAGGAGTGATTGGGTCGAGAGGGGGGGTTTTGGGTCGAGAGATGTCAAGAGATCGTAGGCTGGGGTCAATAAGTAGGAAAGGTGTTGGGGAGAGTCGGGATTCGGAAATGGGGTCTAATGGTCTCGGGATCGAGTTTTTGTTACAAGGTTAAAAAGGAGAGTGCCACCTTTCGGTTTCCTCACCCAACCTACCTAAACCCGCTTTCGCGACGAAAGGGTAAGTCTCAATTTAAGGTAATTTCTACCCCGAGTTTCCCCATATTGGTAGAAATGAGTCAAGGTCGGCCTAGTCGCGATTAGCACCACCGGGTGAAATTTCACCCGGTGAGATTTTCTTCTCGAATCGCCATTTTTTGGCGCTTTTCTCCATCGGGCGAAATTTCGCCCGGTCGTTTCGCCCGGTCATCTCATAGGGTGAAATTCACCCTATGAACTTTTCGTCCAAAATGGCAATCTGGGGAGGAACACCGTCGGGCGACATTTCGCCCGTTCAAATTCTCATCGGGTGAAATTTCGCCTCGTGACTTCAGAGGGCCATAACTCTCTCGTTTGATCTCTGATTGGGGCGTGTTATATGTCGTTGGGAAGCTAAGAAGATAAGCTTTCACCTCCAACTGAAATCGATTCGATCTGAGGTTTATAACTCTAGATATATCCATTTGAAGTTCGACCTCTCCGGTGAAGATGCACAATGAACTACTCCCTCTGATTCAGAAAGATCTTCCCTTTTGATTAAAATATACCTCACATATATTAAACAAAGGGGAACATCTTTGTGAATCGGAGGGAGTATACTTTTTCCTTTTTGCTCAAGGTTTCACCTCTTGGGTTTAGACTTTGGATTTTAAGTTGTGTGCTTTGCTTTTCGGACGATCTCCCTCTCTCTCATGCTCATAGGAGCTCAGACATGTTTTTGGCCGAACATTCTATCAAAATAGACAGAAAACTACCAAAAACACGTAATATGCAAAACAAAGACGCTAATGCGAGAATTACTCAAAATACGGCGATAATCGCACTTTATTCTCACAAAACAAAGGAAAACGAGTCTAAATGGGAGGAAAAACGGTCCAAATTTGGCACACAACAATTCCCCCACACTAAACTGTTGCTCGTCCTCGAGCAAAGACCCAAAAAGAAACTAAGTACTACTACTTACTAAGCTAGACTATGCTAAGCCGATACGAGGCAATTAACAGGCCCGCTCCGTCCCTTCAACTCACATAGAAATACCCGTGAGGTAGAGTACTCCCATGCAAGGCAAGTTGAGGCTTGCTCAAAATGGTGGATGCGACTAAACACACAAAAACACATAACACGAAAGAATAGACGCATCCAAAACAAAAATAAAACACCGAATCCCTCATCGAGACGGCGGGGAAGACGCCGATCACTTACCTAAAACAATAATAAACTTCCAAGATAAATCACCCACGTAAACAAGGACCAAAGCCTAATACTATGACAATTAAGCAATATAAATGTTGATAACTTAGCTAGGTCCTCCTAATCTTCTAAAGGGGTACTACGGGGCGTATAACGGAGTGGAAAAAGTGAACCATGGATTCGTTCGACACTGTAGGTAGGTGCAGTCCCGCTCTCTTCGGCTAAGCCAAGAGGGTCGTTCCAAACTCGAATTTCCTAAATTAGCCCAAACAAAAAGTGGAGTGTTTACAATTTTTGGGGTGAATCGACTAATTACCGCTATCTTCCTTCCTCGAGACTCGGTTCTCTAGTAGGCACTTCACGGCAAAAGTCTATCTTTCTTTTTTTATTGAAGGAGATGTTTTTGATGATATGATTTCATTTGAAGCTCCTTTTCTCTTCCTTGTTTTTCATGTTTTTGTGCCCTTTTCTCTTGCTTTGGTTTGCCCCTTTTTTTGGCTTTTTGATGTGGTTCAAAACCAAGCTTGGAGGTCATTTTTGTGTAAACTTATTGTGGTGACGTATAGGTGGAGGAAAAATAGGTAACCGAGAACGGCGCCTTCTCCGGATAACCCCAAAAAGGCGAATAGAATTTGGACTAAAGGTGCAATGGTCATTCGAGCTAATTTGGACTTTTGCATAATTTGAGATAATTTCCGACTATCCCTGTACAATTCTTCGCGACGGATCTTTGTCCCTAGACTTTTGCTTTCTTTGGGATGGTTTCCGACTATCCCTGGACTATTCTTTGTTACAGATCTTTGCCTTTGGACTTTTGCTTTCTTTAGGATAGTTTCCGACCATCCCCGGACTATTCTTTGGGACGGATCTTTTTCGCTGGACTTTTGTTTTGTTTAGGATAGTTTCCCACCATCCGTGGACTATTCTTTGGGACGGATCTTTGTCCCAGGACTTTTGCTTTCTTTGGGATAGTTTCCGACTATCCCCGGACTATTCTTTGGGACGGATCTTTGTCCCAGGACTTTTGCTTTCTTTGGGATAGTTTCCGATTATCCTGGACTATTCTTTAGGACATATCTTTGTCCCTTGACTTTTGCTTTCTTTGAGATAGTGTCCGACTATCCCTAGACTACTCTTTGGGACAGATCTTTGTCCATAGACTTTTGATTTCTTTGGGATAGTTTCCAATTATCCCTAGACTATTCTTTGGGACGGATATTTGTCCCTGGACCTTTGCTTTCTTTGGGATAGTATCCGACTAACCCTGGACTATTCTTTGTCACGGATCTTTTTCCCAGGACTTTTGCTTTCTTTGGGATAGTTTCCGAATTCGTCTATACTATTCCTTGGGACAGATCTTTTTCCCTAGACTTTTGCTTTCTTTAGGATAATATCCGACTAACCCTGGACTATTCTTTGGGACAGGTCTTTGTCCCAGGACTTTTGCATTCTTTTGGATAGGTTCCAACTATCCCTGAACTATTCTTTAGGACAGATCTTTGTCCCTGGACTTTTTCTTTCTTTGAGACAGTTTTGGACCATCCCTGGACTATTCTTAGGGACGGATCTTTGTCCCATGATTTTTGTTTTCTTTGGGATGGTTTCCGACTATCTCTGGACTATTCTTCGGGACGTATCTTTGACCGTTGACTTTTTTTTTCTTTGGGATAGTTTCCGACTATCTCTGGGCTATTGTTTGGGACAGATCTTTGTCTTTGGAATTTTGCTTTCTTTGGGATAGTTTCCGACTATCCCTGGACTAATCTTTGGGACGGATCTTTGTCCCTGGACTTTTGCACTCTTTGAGATAATTTCTGACTATCCCTGCACTATTCTTCGCGAAGGATCTTTGTCCCTGAACTTTTGCTTTCTTTGGGATGGTTTCTGACCAACCCCAAACTAATCTTTGGGACGGATCTTTGTCCCTTGACTTTTGCTTTCTTTGGGATAGTGTCCGACTATCCCGAGACTATTCTTTGGGACGGATCTTTGCCCATAGACTTTTGATTTCTTGAGGATAGTTTCCGACCAGCCCTGGACTATTCTTTGGGACGGATATTTGTCCTAGGACTTTTGCTTTCTTTGGGATAGTTTCCGACTATCCCTGGACTATTCTTTGGGACAGGTCTTTGTCCCTGGACTTTTGCATTCTTTTGGATAGGTTCCAACTATCCCTGGACTATTCTTCGTTACGGATCTTTGCCTTTGGACTTCTACTTTCTTTAGGATAGTTTCCGACCATCCCTGGACTATTCTTTGCGACGAATCTTTTTCGCTGGACTTTTGCTTTCTTTAGGATAGTCTCCCACCATCCCCGGACTATTCTTTGGGACGGGTCTTTGTCCCCGGACTTTTGCATTCTTTGGGATAGGTTCCGACTATCCCTGGACTATTCTTTAGGACAGATCTTTGTCCCTGGACTTTTTCTTTCTTTGAGTCAGTTTTGGACCATCCCTGGACTATTTTTGGGGACGGATCTTTGTCCCATGACTTTTATTTTCTTTGGGATGGTTTCCGACTATCTCTGGACTATTCTTCGAGACGTATCTTTGAACCTTGACTTTTATTTTCTTTGGGATAGTTTCCGACTATCCCTGGGCTATTCTTTGGGACAGATCTTTGTCTTTGGAATTTTGCTTTCTTTGGGATAGTTTCCGACTATTCCTGGACTATTCTTTGGGATGGATCTTTGTCTCTGGACTTTTGCTTTCTTTTAGATAATTTCCGACTATCCCTGTACTATTCTTCGCGACGGATCTTTGTCCCTGGACTTTTGATTTCTTTGGGATGGTTTCTGACCAACCATCAACTAATCTTTGGGACGGATCTTTGTCCCTTAACTTTTGCTTCCTTTGGGATAGTTTCCGATTATCTTGGACTATTCTTTGGGACATATCTTTGTCCCTTGACTTTTGCTTTCTTTGGGATAGTGTCCGACTATCCCGAGACTATTCTTTGGGACGGATCTATGTCCACAGACTTTTGATTTCTTAGGGATAGTTTCCGACCATCAGTGGACTATTCTTTGGCACGGATCTTTGTCCCAGGACTTTTGCTTTGTTTGAGATAATTTCCGACTATCCCTGTACTATTCTTCGCGACGGATCTTTGTCCCTGGACTTTTCCTTTCTTTGGGATAGTTTCCGAATTTGCCTATACTACTCCTTGGGACAGATCTTTGTCCCTGGACTCTTGCTTTCATTAGGATAATATCCGACTAACCCTGGACTATTCTTTGGGACGGATCTTTGTCCCAGGACTTTTGCATTATTTTGGATAGGTTCCAACTATCCCCGGACTATTCTTTAGGACAGATCTTTGTCCCTGGACTTTTTCTTTCTTTGAGACAGTTTTGGACCATCCCTGGACTATTCTTAGGGACGGACCTTTGTCCCATGATTTTTGTTTTCTTTGGGATGGTTTCCGACTATCGCTGGACTATTCTTCGGGACGTATCTTTGACCCTTGACTTTTGTTTTCTTTGGGATAGTTTTCGACTATCCCTGGGCTATTCTTTGGGACAGATCCTTGTCTTTGGAATTTTGCTTTCTTTGAGATAGTTTCCGACTATTCCTGGACTATTCTTTGGGATGGATCTTTGTCCCTGGACTTTTGCTTTCTTTTAGATAATTTCCGACTATCCCTGTACTATTCTTCGCGACGGATCTTTGTCCCTGGACTTTTGCTTTCTTTTGGATGGTTTCTGACCAACCATCAACTAATCTTTGGGACGGATCTTTGTCCCTTGACTTTTGCTTCCTTTGGGATAGTTTCCGATTATCTTGGACTATTCTTTGGGACACATCTTTGTCCCTTGACTTTTGCTTTCTTTGGGATAGTGTCCGACTATCCCGAGACTATTCTTTGGGACGGATCTATGTTCATAGACTTTTGATTTCTTAGGGATAGTTTCCGACCATCAGTGGACTATTCTTTGGCACGGATCTTTGTCCCAGGACTTTTGCTTTGTTTGAGATAATTTCCGACTATCCCTGTACTATTCTTCGCGACGGATCTTTGTCCCTGGACTTTTGCTTTGTTTGGGATAGTTTCCGAATTTGCCTATACTATTCCTTGGGACAGATCTTTGTCCCTGGACTCTTGCTTTCATTAGGATAATATCCGACTAACCCTGGACTATTCTTTGGGACAGATCTTTGTCCCAGGACTTTTGCATTCTTTTGGATAGGTTCCAACTATCCCCGGACTATTCTTTAGGACAGATCTTTGTCCCTGGACTTTTTCTTTCTTTGAGACAGTTTTGGACCATCCCTGGACTATTCTTAGGGACGGATCTTTGTCCCATGATTTTTGTTTTCTTTGGGATGGTTTCCGACTATCTCTGGACTATTCTTCGGGACGTATCTTTGACCCTTGACTTTTGTTTTCTTTGGGATAGTTTCCGACCATCTCTGGGCTATTCTTTGGGACAGATCTTTGTCTTTGGAATTTTGCTTTCTTTGGGATAGTTTCCGACTATCCCTGGACTAATCTTTGGGACGGATCTTTGTCCCTGGACTTTTACACTCTTTGAGATAATTTCTGACTATCCTGTACAATTCTTCGCGACGGATCTTTGTCCCTGAACTTTTGCTTTCTTTGGGATGGTTTCTGACCAACCCCAAACTAATCTTTGGGACGGATCTTTGTCCCTTGACTTTTGCTTTCTTTGGGATAGTGTCCGACTATCCCGAGACTATTCTTTGGGACGGATCTTTGTCTATAGACTTTTGATTTCTTGGGGATAGTTTCCGACCAGCCCTGGACTATTCTTTGGGACGGATATTTGTCCCAGGACTTTTGCTTTCTTTGGGATAGTTTCCGACTATCCCTGGACTATTCTTTGGGACAGGTCTTTGTCCCTGGACTTTTGCATTCTTTTGGATAGGTTCCAACTATCCCTGGACTATTCTTCGTTACGGATCTTTGCCTTTGGACTTCTACTTTCTTTAGGATAGTTTCCGACCATCCCTGGACTATTCTTTGCGACGAATCTTTTTCGCTGGACTTTTGCTTTCTTTAGGATAGTCTCCCACCATCCCCGGACTATTCTTTGGGACGGGTCTTTGTCCCCGGACTTTTGCATTCTTTGGAATAGGTTCCGACTATCCCTGGACTATTCTTTAGGACAGATCTTTGTCCCTGGACTTTTTCTTTCTTTGAGTCAGTTTTGGACCATCCCTGGACTATTTTTAGGGACGGATCTTTGTCCCATGACTTTTATTTTCTTTGGGATGGTTTCCGACTATCTCTGGACTATTCTTCGAGACGTATCTTTGAACCTTGACTTTTGTTTTCTTTGGGATAGTTTCCGACTATCCCTGGGCTATTCTTTGGGACAGATCTTTGTCTTTGGAATTTTGCTTTCTTTGGGATAGTTTCCGACTATTCCTGGACTATTCTTTGGGATGGATCTTTGTCTCTGGACTTTTGCTTTCTTTTAGATAATTTCCGACTATCCCTGTACTATTCTTCGCGACGGATCTTTGTCCCTGGACTTTTGCTTTCTTTGGGATGGTTTCTGACCAACCATCAACTAATCTTTGGGACGGATCTTTGTCCCTTAACTTTTGCTTCCTTTGGGATAGTTTCCGATTATCTTGGACTATTCTTTGGGACATATCTTTGTCCCTTGACTTTTGCTTTCTTTGGGATAGTGCCCGACTATCCCGAGACTATTCTTTGGGACGGATCTATGTCCATAGACTTTTGATTTCTTAGGGATAGTTTCCGACCATCAGTGGACTATTCTTTGGCACGGATCTTTGTCCCAGGACTTTTGCTTTGTTTGAGATAATTTCCGACTATCCCTGTACTATTCTTCGCGACGGATCTTTGTCCCTGGACTTTTCCTTTCTTTGGGATAGTTTCCGAATTTGCCTATACTACTCCTTGGGACAGATCTTTGTCCCTGGACTCTTGCTTTCATTAGGATAATTTCCGACTAACCCTGGACTATTCTTTGGGACGGATCTTTGTCCCAGGACTTTTGCATTATTTTGGATAGGTTCCAACTATCCCCGGACTATTCTTTAGGACAGATCTTTGTCCCTGGACTTTTTCTTTCTTTGAGACAGTTTTGGACCATCCCTGGACTATTCTTAGGGACGGACCTTTGTCCCATGATTTTTGTTTTCTTTGGGATGGTTTCCGACTATCGCTGGACTATTCTTCGGGACGTATCTTTGACCCTTGACTTTTGTTTTCTTTGGGATAGTTTTCGACTATCCCTGGGCTATTCTTTGGGACAGATCCTTGTCTTTGGAATTTTGCTTTCTTTGAGATAGTTTCCGACTATTCCTGGACTATTCTTTGGGATGGATCTTTGTCCCTGGACTTTTGCTTTCTTTTAGATAATTTCCGACTATCCCTGTACTATTCTTCGCGACGGATCTTTGTCCCTGGACTTTTGCTTTCTTTTGGATGGTTTCTGACCAACCATCAACTAATCTTTGGGACGGATCTTTGTCCCTTGACTTTTGCTTCCTTTGGGATAGTTTCCGATTATCTTGGACTATTCTTTGGGACACATCTTTGTCCCTTGACTTTTGCTTTCTTTGGGATAGTGTCCGACTATCCCGAGACTATTCTTTGGGACGGATCTATGTTCATAGACTTTTGATTTCTTAGGGATAGTTTCCGACCATCAGTGGACTATTCTTTGGCACGGATCTTTGTCCCAGGACTTTTGCTTTGTTTGAGATAATTTCCGACTATCCCTGTACTATTCTTCGCGACGGATCTTTGTCCCTGGACTTTTGCTTTGTTTGGGATAGTTTCCGAATTTGCCTATACTATTCCTTGGGACAGATCTTTGTCCCTGGACTCTTGCTTTCATTAGGATAATATCCAACTAACCCTGGACTATTCTTTGGGACAGATCTTTGTCCCAGGACTTTTGCATTCTTTTGGATAGGTTCCAACTATCCCCGGACTATTCTTTAGGACAGATCTTTGTCCCTGGACTTTTTCTTTCTTTGAGACAGTTTTGGACCATCCCTGGACTATTCTTAGGGACGGATCTTTGTCCCATGATTTTTGTTTTCTTTGGGATGGTTTCCGACTATCTCTGGACTATTCTTCGGGACGTATCTTTGACCCTTGACTTTTGTTTTCTTTGGGATAGTTTCCGACCATCTCTGGGCTATTCTTTGGGACAGATCTTTGTCTTTGGAATTTTGCTTTCTTTGGGATAGTTTCCGACTATCCCTGGACTAATCTTTGGGACGGATCTTTGTCCCTGGACTTTTACACTCTTTGAGATAATTTCTGACTATCCTGTACAATTCTTCGCGACGGATCTTTGTCCCTGAACTTTTGCTTTCTTTGGGATGGTTTCTGACCAACCCCAAACTAATCTTTGGGACGGATCTTTGTCCCTTGACTTTTGCTTTCTTTGGGATAGTGTCCGACTATCCCGAGACTATTCTTTGGGACGGATCTTTGTCTATAGACTTTTGATTTCTTGGGGATAGTTTCCGACCAGCCCTGGACTATTCTTTGGGACGGATATTTGTCCCAGGACTTTTGCTTTCTTTGGGATAGTTTCCGACTATCCCTGGACTATTCTTCGTTACGGATCTTTGCCTTTGGACTTCTGCTTTCTTTAGGATAGTTTCCGACCATCCCTGGACTATTCTTTGCGACGGTTCTTTTTCGCTGGACTTTTGCTTTCATTAGGATAGTCTCCCACCATCCCCGGACTATTCTTTGGGACGGGTCTTTGTCCCCGGACTTTTCCATTCTTTGGGATAGGTTCCGACTATCCCTGGACTATTCTTTAGGACAGATATTTGTCCCTGGACTTTTTCTTTCTTTGAGTCAGTTTTGGACCATCCCTGGACTATTTTTAGGGACGGATCTTTGTCCCATGACTTTTGTTTTCTTTGGGATGGTTTTCGACTATCCTGGACTATTCTTCAAGACGTATCTTTGAACCTTGACTTTTGTTTTCTTTGGGATAGTTTCCGACTATCCCTGGGCTATTCTTTGGGACAGATCTTTGTCTTTGGAATTTTGCTTTCTTTGGGATGGTTTCCGACTATCCCTGGACTATTCTTGGTTACAGATCTTTGCCTTTGGACTTTTGCTTTCTTTAGGATAGTTTCCGACCATCCCCAGACTATTCTTTGGGACGGATCTTTTTCGCTGGACTTTTGTTTTGTTTAGGATAGTTTCCCACCATCCGTGGACTATTCTTTGGGACGGATCTTTGTCCCAGGACTTTTGCTTTCTTTGGGATAGTTTCCGAGTATCCCCGGACTATTCTTTGGGACGGATCTTTGTCCGAGGACTTTTGCTTTCTTTGGGATAGTTTCCGATTATCCTGGACTATTCTTTAAGACATATCTTTGTCCCTTGACTTTTGCTTTCTTTGAGATAGTGTCCGACTATCCCTAGACTACTCTTTGGGACAGATCTTTGTCCATAGACTTTTGATTTCTTTGGGATAGTTTCCAATTATCCTTTGACTATTCTTTGGGACGGATATTTGTCCCTGGACCTTTGCTTTCTTTGGGATAGTATCCGACTAACCCTGGACTATTCTTTGTGACAGATCTTTGTCCCAGGACTTTTGCTTTCTTTGGAATAGTGTCCGACTATCCCTAGACTACTCTTTGGGACAGATCTTTGTCCATAGACTTTTGATTTCTTTGGGATAGTTTCCAATTATCCCTAGACTATTCTTTGGGACGGATATTTGTCCCTGGACCTTTGGATTCTTTAGGATAATATCCGACAAACCCTGGACTATTCTTTGGGACAGATCTTTGTCCCAGGACTTTTGCATTCTTTTGGATAGGTTCCAACTATCCCCGGACTATTCTTTAGGACAGATCTTTTTCCCTGGACTTTTTCTTTCTTTGAGACAGTTTTGGACCATCCCTGGACTATTTTTTGGGACGGATCTTTGTCCCATGACTTTTGTTTTCTTTGGGATGGTTTCCAACTATCTCTGGACTATTCTTCGGGACGTATCTTTGACCCTTGACTTTTGTTTTCTTTCGGATAGTTTCCGACTATCCCTGGGCTATTCTTTGGGACAGATCTTTGTTTTTGGAATTTTGCTTTCTTTGGGATAGTTTCCGACTATCCCTGGACTAATCTTTGGGACGGATCTTTGCCCCTGGACTTTTCCACTCTTTGAGATAATTTCTGACTATCCCTGTACTATTCTTTGCGACGGATCTTTGTCCCTGAACTTTTGCTTTCTTTGAGATGGTTTCTGACCAACCCCAAACTAATCTTTGGGACAGATCTTTGTCCATTGACTTTTGCTTTCTTTGGGATAGTGTTCGACTATCCCGAGACTATTCTTTGGGACGGATCTTTGTCCATAGACTTTTGATTTCTTGGGGATAGTTTCCGACCAGCCCTGGACTATTCTTTGGGACGGATATTTGTCCCAGGACTTTTGCTTTCTTTGGGATAGTTTCCGACTATCCCTGGACTATTCTTCGTTACGGATCTTTGCCTTTGGACTTCTGCTTTCTTTAGGATAGTTTCCGACCATCCCTGGACTATTCTTTGCGACGGTTCTTTTTCGCTGGACTTTTGCTTTCATTAGGATAGTCTCCCACCATCCCCGGACTATTCTTTGGGACGGGTCTTTGTCCCCGGACTTTTGCATTCTTTGGGATAGGTTCCGACTATCCCTGGACTATTCTTTAGGACAGATCTTTGTCCCTGGACTTTTTCTTTCTTTGAGTCAGTTTTGGACCATCCCTGGACTATTTTTAGGGACGGATCTTTGTCCCATGACTTTTGTTTTCTTTGGGATGGTTTTCGACTATCCTGGACTATTCTTCAAGACGTATCTTTGAACCTTGACTTTTGTTTTCTTTGGGATAGTTTCCGACTATCCCTGGGCTATTCTTTGGGACAGATCTTTGTCTTTGGAATTTTGCTTTCTTTGGGATGGTTTCCGACTATCCCTGGACTATTCTTTGTTACGGATCTTTGCCTTTGGACTTTTGCTTTCTTTGGGATAGTTTTCGACTATCCCTGGACTATTCTTTGGGATGGATCTTTGTCCCTGGACTTTTGCTTTCTTTTAGATAATTTCCGACTATCCCTGTACTATTCTTCGCGACGGATCTTTGTCCCTGGACTTTTGCTTTTTTGGGATGGTTTTTGACCAACCATCAACTAATCTTTGGGACGAATCTTTGTCCCTTGACTTTTGCTTCCTTTGGGATAGTTTCCGACTATCCCGAGACTATTTTTTGGGACGGATCTATGTCCCTAGACTTTTGATTTCTTAGGGATAGTTTCAGACCATCAGTGGACTATTCTTTGGCACAGATCTTTGTCCCAGGACTTTTGCTTTCCTTGGGATAGTTTCCGACTATCCCTGGACTATTCTTTGTTACAAATCTTTGCCTTTGGACTTCTGCTTTCTTTAGGATAGTTTCCGACCATCCCTGGACTATTCTTTGGGACGGATCTTTTTCGCTGGACTTTTGCTTTTTTTAAGATAGTTTCCCACCATCCCCGGACTATTCTTAGGGACGGATCGTTGTCCCAGGACTTTTGCATTCTTTGGGATAGTTTCTGACTATCCCTGGACTATTCTTTAGGACAGATCTTTGTCCCTGGACTTTTTCTTTCTTTGAGTCAGTTTTGGACCATCTCTGGACTATTTTTAGAAACGGATCTTTGTCCCATGACTTTTGTTTTCTTTGGGATGGTTTCCGACTATCTCTGGACTATTCGGGACGTATCTTTGACCCCTGACTTTTGTTTTCTTTGGGATAGTTTCCGACTATCTCTGGGCTATTCTTTGGGACAGATCTTTGTCTTTGGAATTTTGCTTTCTTTGGGATAGTTTCCGACTATCCCTGGACTAATCTTTGGGACGGATCTTTGTCCCTGGACTTCTGCACTCTTTGAGATAATTTCTGACTATCCCTGTACTATTCTTCGCGACGGATCTTTGTCCCTGAACTTTTACTTTCTTTGGGATGGTTTCTGATCAACCCCAAACTAATCTTTGGGACGGATATTTGTCCCTTGACTTTTGCTTTCTTTGGGATAATGTCCGACTATCCCGAGACTATTCTTTGGGACGGATCTTTGTCCATAGACTTTTGATTTCTTGGGGATAGTTTCCGACCAGCCCTGGACTATTCTTTGGGACGGATATTTGTCCCAGGACTTTTGCTTTCTTTGGGATAGTTTCCGACTATCCCTGGACTATTCTTCGTTACGGATCTTTGCCTTTGGACTTCTGCTTTGTTTAGGATAGTTTCCGACCATCCCTGGACTATTCTTTGCGACGGATCTTTTTCGCTGGACTTTTGCTTTCTTTAGGATAGTTTCCCACCATCCCCGTACTATTCTTTGGGACGGGTCTTTGTCCCAGGACTTTTGCATTCTTTGGGATAGGTTCCGACTATCCCTGGACTATTCTTTACGACAGATCTTTGTCCCTGGACTTTTTCTTTCTTTGAGACAGTTTTGGACAATCCCTGGACTATTCTTAGGGACGGATCTTTGTCCCATGATTTTTGTTTTCTTTGGGATGGTTTCCGACTATCTCTGGACTATTCTTCGGGACGTATCTTTGACCGTTGACTTTTTTTCTTTGGGATAGTTTCCGACTATCTCTGGGCTATTCTTTGGGACAGATCTTTGTCTTTGGAATTTTGCTTTCTTTGGGATAGTTTCCGACTATTCCTGGACTAATCTTTGGGACAGATCTTTGTCCCTGGACTTTTGCACTCTTTGAGATAATTTCTGACTATCCCTGTACTAATCTTCGCGACGGATCTTTGTCCCTGAACTTTAGCTTTCTTTGGGATGGTTTCTGATCAACCCCAAACTAATCTTTGGGACGGATATTTGTCCCTTGACTTTTGCTTTCTTTGGGATAATGTCCGACTATCCCGAGACTATTCTTTGGGACGGATCTTTGTCCATAGACTTTTGATTTCTTGGGGATAGTTTCCGACCAGCCCTGGACTATTCTTTGGGACGGATATTTGTCCCAGGACTTTTTCTTTCTTTTGGATTGTTTCCGACTGTCCCTGGACTATTCTTCGTTACGGATCTTTGCCTTTGGACTTCTACTTTCTTTAGGATAGTTTCCGACAATCCCTGGACTATTCTTTGCGACGGATCTTTTTCGCTGGACTTTTGCTTTCTTTAGGATAGTTTCCACTATCCCCGGACTATTCTTTGGGACAGGTCTTTGTCCCAGGACTTTTGCATTCTTTGGGATAGTTTCCGACTATCCCTGGACAATTCTTTAGGACAGATCTTTGTCCCTGGACTTTTTCTTTCTTTGAGTCAGTTTTGGACCATCCCTGGACTATTTTTAGGGACGGATCTTTGTCCCATGACTTTTGTTTTCTTTGGGATGGTTTCCGACTATCTCTGGACTATTCTTCGAGACGTATCTTTGAACCTTGACTTTTGTTTTCTTTGGGATAGTTTCCGACTATCCCTGGGCTATTCTTTGGGACAGATCTTTGTCTTTGGAATTTTGCTTTCTTTGGGATAGTTTCCGACTATTCCTGGACTATTCTTTGGGATGGATCTTTGTCTCTGGACTTTTGCTTTCTTTGAGATAATTTCCGACTATCCTTGTACTATTCTTCGCGACGGATCTTTGTCCCTGGACTTTTGCTTTCTTTGGGATAGTTTCCGAATTTGCCTATACTATTCCTTGGGACAGATCTTTGTCCTGGACTTTTGCTTTCTTTAGGATAAAATCCGACTAACCCTGGACTATTCTTTGGGACAGATCTTTGTCCCAGGACTTTTGCATTCTTTTGGATAGGTTCCAACTATCCCTGGACTATTCTTTAGGACAGATCTTTGTCCCTGGACTTTTTCTTTCATTGAGACAGTTTTGGACAATCCCTGGACTATTCTTAGGGACGGATCTTTGTCCCATGATTTTTGTTTTCTTTGGGATGGTTTCCGACTATCTCTGGACTATTCTTCGGGACGTATCTTTGACCGTTGACTTTTTTTTTCTTTGGGATAGTTTCCGACTATCTCTGGGCTATTGTTTGGGACAGATCTTTGTCTTTGGAATTTTGCTTTCTTTGGGATAGTTTCCGACTATCCCTGGACTAATCTTTGGGACGGATCTTTGTCCCTGGACTTTTGCACTCTTTGAGATAATTTCTGACTATCCCTGTACTATTCTTCGCGACGGATCTTTGTCCCTGAACTTTTGCTTTCTTTGGGATGGTTTCTGATCAACCCCAAACTAATCTTTGGGACGGATATTTGTCCCTTGACTTTTGCTTTCTTTGGGATAATGTCCGACTATCCCGAGACTATTCTTTGGGACGGATCTTTGTCCATAGACTTTTGATTTCTTGGGGATAGTTTCCGACCAGCCCTGGACTATTCTTTGGGACGGATATTTGTCCCAGGACTTTTGCTTTCTTTGGGATAGTTTCCGACTATACCTGGACTATTCTTCGTTACAGATCTTTACCTTTGGACTTCTACTTTCTTTAGGATAGTTTCCGACCATCCCTGGACTATTCTTTGCGACGGATCTTTTTCGCTGGACTTTTGCTTTCTTTAGGATAGTTTCCCACCATCCCCGGACTATTCTTTGGGACAGGTCTTTGTCCCAATAATTTTGCATTCTTTGGGATAGGTTCCGACTATCCCTGGACTATTCTTTAGGACAGATCTTTGTCCCTGGACTTTTTCTTTCTTTGAGTCAGTTTTGGACCATCCCTGGACTATTTTTAGGGACGGATCTTTGTCCCATGACTTTTGCTTTCTTTGAAATAATTTCCGACTATCCTTGTACTATTCTTCGCGACGGATCTTTGTCCCTGGACTTTTGCTTTCTTTGGGATAGTTTCCGAATTTGCCTATACTATTCCTTGGGACAGATCTTGGTCCTGGACTTTTGCTTTCTTTAGGATAAAATCCGACTAACCCTGGACTATTCTTTGGGACAGATCTTTGTCCCAGGACTTTTGCATTCTTTTGGATAGGTTCCAACTATCCCTGGACTATTCTTTAGGACAGATCTTTGTCCCTGGACTTTTTCTTTCATTGAGACAGTTTTGGACCATCCCTGGACTATTTTTAGGGACGTATCTTTGACCGTTGACTTTTTTTTTCTTTGGGATAGTTTCTGACTATCTCTGGGCTATTCTTTGGGACAGATCTTTGTCTTTGGAATTTTGCTTTCTTTGGGATAGTTTCTGACTAACCCTGGACTATTCTTTGGGACAGATCTTTGTCCCAGGACTTTTGCATTCTTTTGGATAGGTTCCAACCATCCCTGGACTATTCTTTAGGACAGATCTTTGTCCCTGGACTTTTTCTTTCATTGAGACAGTTTTGGACCATCCGTGGACTATTCTTAGGGACGGATCTTTGTCCCATGATTTTTGTTTTCTTTGGGATGGTTTCCGACTATCTCTGGACTATTCTTCGGGACGTATCTTTGACCCTTGACTTTTGTTTTCTTTGGGATAGTTTCTGACTATCCCTGGGCTATTCTTTGGGACAGATCATTGTCTTTGGAATTTTGCTTTCTTTGGGATAGTTTCCGACTATCCCTGGACTAATCTTTGAGACGGATCTTTGTCCCTGGACTTTTGCACTCTTTGAGATAATTTCTGACTATCCCTGTACTATTCTTCGCGACAGATCTTTGTCCCTGAACTTTTGCTTTCTTTGGGATAGTTTCTAACCAACCCCAAACTAATCTTTGGGACGGATCTTTGTCCCTTGACTTTTGCTTTCTTTGGGATAGTGTCCGACTATCCCGAGACTATTCTTTGGGACGGATCTTTGTCCATAGACTTTTGATTTCTTGGGGATAGTTTCCGACCAGCCATGGACTATTCTTTGGGTCGGATATTTGTCCCAGGACTTTTGCTTTCTTTGGGATAGTTTCCGACTATCCCTGGACTATTCTTCGTCACGGATCTTTGCCTTTGGACTTCTGCTTTCTTTAGGATAGTTTCCGACCATCCCTGGACTATTCTTTGCGACGGATCTTTTTCGCTGGACTTTTGCTTTCTTTAGAATAGTTTCCCACCATCCCCGGACTATTCTTTGGGACGGGTCTTTGTCCCAGGACTTTTGCATTCTTTGGGATAGGTTCCGACTATCCCTGGACTATTCTTTAGGACAGATCTTTGTCCCTGGACTTTTTCTTTCTTTGAGTTAGTTTTGGACCATCCCTGGACTATTTTTAGGGACGGATCTTTGTCCCATGACTTTTGTTTTCTTTGGGATGGTTTCCGACTATCTCTGGACTATTCTTCGAGACGTATCTTCGAACCTTGACTTTTGTTTTCTTTGGGATAGTTTCCGACTATCCCTGGGCTATTCTTTGGGACAGATCTTTGTTTTTGGAATTTTGCTTTCTTTGGGATAGTTTCCGACTATCCCTGGACTATTCTTCGTCACGGATCTTTGTCCCTGGACTTTTGCACTCTTTGAGATAATTTCCTACTATCCCTGTACTATTCTTCGCGACGGATCTTTGTCCCTGAACTTTTGCTTTCTATGGGATGGTTCCTGATCAACCCCAAACTAATCTTTGGGACGGATCTTTGTCCCTTGACTTTTGCTTTCTTTGGGATAATGTCCGACTATCTCGAGACTATTCTTTGGGAAGGATCTTTGGACTTTTGATTTCTTGGGGATAGTTTCCGACCAGCCCTGGACTATTCTTTGGGACAGATATTTGTCCCAGGACTTTTGCTTTCTTTGGGATAGTTTCCGACTATCCCTGGACTATTCTTCGTTACGGATCTTTGCCTTTGGACTTCTGCTTTCTTTAGGATAGTTTCCGACCATCCCTGGACTATTCTTTGCGACGAATCTTTTTCGCTGGACTTTTGCTTTCTTTAGGATAGTTTCCCACCATCCCCGGACTATTCTTTGGGACAGATCTTTGTCCCAGGACTTTTGCATTCTTTTGGATAGGTTCCAATTATCCCTGGACTATTCTTTAGGACAGATCTTTGTCCCTGGAGTTTTTCTTTCTTTGAGATAGTTTTGGACCATCCCTGGACTATTCTTAGGGACGGATCTTTGTCCCATGATTTTTGTTTTCTTTGGGATGGTTTCCGACTATCTCTGGACTATTCTTCGGGACGTATCTTTGACCCTTGACTTTTGTTTTCTTTGGGATAGTTTCCGACTATCCCTGGGCTATACTTTGGGACAGATCTTTGTCTTAGGAATTTTGCTTTCTTTGGGATAGTTTCCGACTATCCCTGGACTAATCTTTGGGACGGATCTTTGTCCCTGGACTTTTGCACTCTTTGAGATAATTTCCGACTATCCCCGTACTATTCTTCGCGACGGATCTTTGTCCCTGAACTTTTGCTTTCTTTGAGATGGTTTCTGACCAACCCCAAACTAATCTTTGGGACGGATCTTTGTCCCTTGACTTTTGCTTTCTTTGGGATAGTGTCCGACTATCCCGAGACTATTCTTTGGGACGGATCTTTGTCCATAGACTTTTGATTTCTTGGGGATAGTTTCCGACCAGCCATGAACTATTCTTTGGGACGGATATTTGTCCCAGGACTTTTGCTTTCTTTGGGATAGTTTCCGACTATCCCTGGACTATTCTTCGTTACGGATCTTTGCCTTTGGACTTCTGCTTTCTTTAGGATAGTTTCCGACCATACCTGGACTATTCTTTGCGACGGATCTTTTTCGCTGGACTTTTGCTTTCTTTAGAATAGTTTCCCACCATCCCCGGACTATTCTTTGGGACGGGTCTTTGTCCCAGGACTTTTGCATTCTTTGGGATAGGTTCCGACTATCCCTGGACTATTCTTTAGGACAGATCTTTGTCCCTGGACTTTTTCTTTCTATGAGTCAGTTTTGGACCATCCCTGGACTATTTTTAGGGACGGATCTTTGTCCCATGACTTTTGTTTTCTTTGGGATGGTTTCCGACTATCTCTGGACTATTCTTCGAGACGTATCTTCGAACCTTGACTTTTGTTTTCTTTGGGATAGTTTCCGACTATCCCTGGGCTATTCTTTGGGACAGATCTTTGTTTTTGGAATTTTGCTTTCTTTGGGATAGTTTCCGACTATCCCTGGACTAATCTTTGGGACAGATCTTTGTCCCTGGACTTTTGCACTCTTTGAGATAATTTCTGACTATCCCTGTACTATTCTTCGCGACGGATCTTTGTCCCTGAACTTTTGCTTTCTTTGGGATGGTTTCTGATCAACCCCAAACTAATCTTTATGACGGATCTTTGTCCCTTGACTTTTGCTTTCTTTGGGATAATGTCCGACTATCTCGAGACTATTCTTTGGGAAGGATCTTTGGACATTTGATTTCTTGGGGATAGTTTCCGACCAGCCCTGGACTATTCTTTGGAACAGATATTTGTCCCAGGACTTTTGCTTTCTTTGGGATAGTTTCCGACTATCCCTGGACTATTCTTCGTTACGGATCTTTGCCTTTGGACTTCTGCTTTCTTTAGGATAGTTTCCGACCATCCCTGGACTATTCTTTGCGACGGATCTTTTTCGCTGGACTTTTGCTTTCTTTAGGATAGTTTCCCACCATCCCCGGACTATTCTTTGGGACGGGTCTTTGTCCCAGGACTTTCGCATTCTTTGGGATAGGTTCCGACTATCCCTGGACTATTCTTTAGGACAGATCTTTGTCCCTGGAGTTTTTCTTTCTTTGAGATAGTTTTGGACCATCCCTGGACTATTCTTAGGGACGGATCTTTGTCCCATGATTTTTGTTTTCTTTGGGATGGTTTCCGACTATCTCTGGACTATTCTTCGGGACGTATCTTTGACCCTTGACTTTTGTTTTCTTTGGGATAGTTTCCGACTATCCCTGGGCTATACTTTGGGACAGATCTTTGTCTTAGGAATTTTGCTTTCTTTGGGATAGTTTCCGACTATCCCTGGACTAATCTTTGGGACGGATCTTTGTCCTTGGACTTTTGCACTCTTTGAGATAATTTCCGACTATCCCCGTACTATTCTTCGCGACGGATCTTTGTCCCTGAACTTTTGCTTTCTTTGAGATGGTTTCTGACCAACCCCAAACTAATCTTTGGGACGGATCTTTGTCCCTTGACTTTTGCTTTCTTTGGGATAGTGTCCGACTATCCCGAGACTATTCTTTGGGACGGATCTTTGTCCATAGACTTTTGATTTCTTGGGGATAGTTTCCGACCAGCCCTGCACTATTCTTTGGGACGGATATTTGTCCCAGGACTTTTGCTTTCTTTGGGATAGTTTCCGACTATCCCTGGACTATTCTTCGTTACGGATCTTTGCCTTTGGACTTCTGCTTTCTTTAGGATAGTTTCCGACCATCCCTGGACTATTATTTGCGACGGATCTTTTTCGCTGGACTTTTGCTTTCTTTAGGATAGTTTCCCACCATCCCCGGACTATTCTTTGGGACGGGTCTTTGTCCCAGGACTTTCGCATTCTTTGGGATAGGTTCCGACTATCCCTGGACTATTCTTTAGGACAGATCTTTGTCCCTGGAGTTTTTCTTTCTTTGAGATAGTTTTGGACCATCCCTGGACTATTCTTAGGGACGGATCTTTGTCCCATGATTTTTGTTTTCTTTGGGATGGTTTCCGACTATCTCTGGACTATTCTTCGGGACGTATCTTTGACCCTTGACTTTTGTTTTCTTTGGGATAGTTTCCGACTATCCCTGGGCTATACTTTGGGACAGATCTTTGTCTTAGGAATTTTGCTTTCTTTGGGATAGTTTCCGACTATCCCTGGACTAATCTTTGGGACGGATCTTTGTCCCTGGACTTTTGCACTCTTTGAGATAATTTCCGACTATCCCCGTACTATTCTTCGCGACGGATCTTTGTCCCTGAACTTTTGCTTTCTTTGAGATGGTTTCTGACCAACCCCAAACTAATCTTTGGGACGGATCTTTGTCTCTTGACTTTTGCTTTCTTTGGGATAGTGTCCGACTATCCCGAGACTATTCTTTGGGACGGATCTTTGTCCATAGACTTTTGATTTCTTGGGGATAGTTTCCGACCAGCCATGAACTATTCTTTGGGACGGATATTTGTCCCAGGACTTTTGCTTTCTTTGGGATAGTTTCCGACTATCCCTGGACTATTCTTCGTTACGGATCTTTGCCTTTGGACTTCTGCTTTCTTTAGGATAGTTTCCGACCATACCTGGACTATTCTTTGCGACGGATCTTTTTCGCTGGACTTTTGCTTTCTTTAGAATAGTTTCCCACCATCCCCGGACTATTCTTTGGGACGGGTCTTTGTCCCAGGACTTTTGCATTCTTTGGGATAGGTTCCGACTATCCCTGGACTATTCTTTAGGACAGATCTTTGTCCCTGGACTTTTTCTTTCTATGAGTCAGTTTTGGACCATCCCTGGACTATTTTTAGGGACGGATCTTTGTCCCATGACTTTTGTTTTCTTTGGGATGGTTTCCGACTATCTCTGGACTATTCTTCGAGACGTATCTTCGAACCTTGACTTTTGTTTTCTTTGGGATAGTTTCCGACTATCCCTGGGCTATTCTTTGGGACAGATCTTTGTTTTTGGAATTTTGCTTTCTTTGGGATAGTTTCCGACTATCCCTGGACTAATCTTTGGGACAGATCTTTGTCCCTGGACTTTTGCACTCTTTGAGATAATTTCTGACTATCCCTGTACTATTCTTCGCGACGGATCTTTGTCCCTGAACTTTTGCTTTCTTTGGGATGGTTTCTGATCAACCCCAAACTAATCTTTATGACGGATCTTTGTCCCTTGACTTTTGCTTTCTTTGGGATAATGTCCGACTATCTCGAGACTATTCTTTGGGAAGGATCTTTGGACATTTGATTTCTTGGGGATAGTTTCCGACCAGCCCTGGACTATTCTTTGGGACAGATATTTGTCCCAGGACTTTTGCTTTCTTTGGGATAGTTTCCGACTATCCCTGGACTATTCTTCGTTACGGATCTTTGCCTTTGGACTTCAGCTTTCTTTAGGATAGTTTCCGACCATCCCTGGACTATTCTTTGCGACGGATCTTTTTCGCTGGACTTTTGCTTTCTTTAGGATAGTTTCCCACCATCCCCGGACTATTCTTTGGGACGGGTCTTTGTCCCAGGACTTTCGCATTCTTTGGGATAGGTTCCGACTATCCCTGGACTATTCTTTAGGACAGATCTTTGTCCCTGGAGTTTTTCTTTCTTTGAGATAGTTTTGGACCATCCCTGGACTATTCTTAGGGACGGATCTTTGTCCCATGATTTTTGTTTTCTTTGGGATGGTTTCCGACTATCTCTGGACTATTCTTCGGGACGTATCTTTGACCCTTGACTTTTGTTTTCTTTGGGATAGTTTCCGACTATCCCTGGGCTATACTTTGGGACAGATCTTTGTCTTAGGAATTTTGCTTTCTTTGGGATAGTTTCCGACTATCCCTGGACTAATCTTTGGGACGGATCTTTGTCCTTGGACTTTTGCACTCTTTGAGATAATTTCCGACTATCCCCGTACTATTCTTCGCGACGGATCTTTGTCCCTGAACTTTTGCTTTCTTTGAGATGGTTTCTGACCAACCCCAAACTAATCTTTGGGACGGATCTTTGTCCCTTGACTTTTGCTTTCTTTGGGATAGTGTCCGACTATCCCGAGACTATTCTTTGGGACGGATCTTTGTCCATAGACTTTTGATTTCTTGGGGATAGTTTCCGACCAGCCATGGACTATTCTTTGGGACGGATATTTGTCCCGGGACTTTTGCTTTCTTTGGGATAGTTTCCGACTATCCCTGGACTATTCTTCGTTACGGATCTTTGCCTTTGGACTTCTGCTTTCTTTAGGATAGTTTCCGACCATCCCTGGACTATTCTTTGCGACGGATCTTTTTCGCTGGACTTTTGCTTTCTTTAGAATAGTTTCCCACCATCCCCGGACTATTCTTTGGGACGGGTCTTTGTCCCAGGACTTTTGCATTCTTTGGGATAGGTTCCGACTATCCCTGGACTATTCTTTAGGACAGATCTTTGTCCCTGGACTTTTTCTTTCTTTGAGTCAGTTTTGGACCATCCCTGGACTATTTTTAGGGACGGATCTTTGTCCCATGACTTTTGTTTTCTTTGGGATGGTTTCCGACTATCTCTGGACTATTCTTCGAGACGTATCTTCGAACCTTGACTTTTGTTTTCTTTGGGATAGTTTCCGACTATCCCTGGGCTATTCTTTGGGACAGATCTTTGTTTTTGGAATTTTGCTTTCTTTGGGATAGTTTCCGACTATCCCTGGACTATTCTTCGTCACGGATCTTTGTCCCTGGACTTTTGCACTCTTTGAGATAATTTCCTACTATCCCTGTACTATTCTTCGCGACGGATCTTTGTCCCTGAACTTTTGCTTTCTATGGGATGGTTTCTGATCAACCCCAAACTAATCTTTGGGACGGATCTTTGTCCCTTGACTTTTGCTTTCTTTGGGATAATGTCCGACTATCTCGAGACTATTCTTTGGGAAGGATCTTTGGACATTTGATTTCTTGGGGATAGTTTCCGACCAGCCCTGGACTATTCTTTGGGACAGATATTTGTCCCAGGACTTTTGCTTTCTTTGGGATAGTTTCCGACTATCCCTGGACTATTCTTCGTTACGGATCTTTGCCTTTGGACTTCAGCTTTCTTTAGGATAGTTTCCGACCATCCCTGGACTATTCTTTGCGACGGATCTTTTTCGCTGGACTTTTGCTTTCTTTAGGATAGTTTCCCACCATCCCCGGACTATTCTTTGGGACGGGTCTTTGTCCCAGGACTTTCGCATTCTTTGGGATAGGTTCCGACTATCCCTGGACTATTCTTTAGGACAGATCTTTGTCCCTGGAGTTTTTCTTTCTTTGAGATAGTTTTGGACCATCCCTGGACTATTCTTAGGGACGGATCTTTGTCCCATGATTTTTGTTTTCTTTGGGATGGTTTCCGACTATCTCTGGACTATTCTTCGGGACGTATCTTTGACCCTTGACTTTTGTTTTCTTTGGGATAGTTTCCGACTATCCCTGGGCTATACTTTGGGACAGATCTTTGTCATAGGAATTTTGCTTTCTTTGGGATAGTTTCCGACTATCCCTGGACTAATCTTTGGGACGGATCTTTGTCCCTGGACTTTTGCACTCTTTGAGATAATTTCCGACTATCCCCGTACTATTCTTCGCGACGGATCTTTGTCCCTGAACTTTTGCTTTCTTTGAGATGGTTTCTCACCAACCCCAAACTAATCTTTGGGACGGATCTTTGTCCCTTGACTTTTGCTTTCTTTGGGATAGTATCCGACTATCCCGAGACTATTCTTTGGGACGGATCTTTGTCCATAGACTTTTGATTTCTTGGGGATAGTTTCCGACCAGCCATGGACTATTCTTTGGGACGGATATTTGTCCCAGGACTTTTGCTTTCTTTGGGATAGTTTCCGACTATCCCTGGACTATTCTTCGTTACGGATCTTTGCCTTTGGACTTCTGCTTTCTTTAGGATAGTTTCCGACCATCCCTGGACTTTTCTTTGCGACGGATCTTTTTCGCTGGACTTTTGCTTTCTTTAGAATAGTTTCCCACCATCCCCGGACTATTCTTTGGGACGGGTCTTTGTCCCAGGACTTTTGCATTCTTTGGGATAGGTTCCGACTATCCCTGGACTATTCTTTAGGACAGATCTTTGTCCCTGGACTTTTTCTTTCTTTGAGTCAGTTTTGGACCATCCCTGGACTATTTTTAGGGATGGATCTTTGTCCCATGACTTTTGTTTTCTTTGGGATGGTTTCCGACTATCTCTGGACTATTCTTCGAGACGTATCTTCGAACCTTGACTTTTGTTTTCTTTGGGATAGTTTCCGACTATCCCTGGGCTATTCTTTGGGACAGATCTTTGTTTTTGGAATTTTGCTTTCTTTGGGATAGTTTCCGACTATCCCTGGACTATTCTTCGTCACGGATCTTTGTCCCTGGACTTTTGCACTCTTTGAGATAATTTCCTACTATCCTTGTACTATTCTTCGCGACGGATCTTTGTCCCTGAACTTTTGCTTTCTATGGGATGGTTTCTGATCAACCCCAAACTAATCTTTGGGACGGATCTTTGTCCCTTGACTTTTGCTTTCTTTGGGATAATGTCCGACTATCCCGAGACTATTCTTTGGGACGGATCTTTGTCCATAGACTTTTGATTTCTTGGGGATAGTTTCCGACCAGCCCTGGACTATTCTTTGGGACGGATATTTGTCCCAAGACTTTTGCTTTCTTTGGGATTGTTTCCGACTATCCCTGGACTATTCTTCGTTACGGATCTTTGCCTTTGGACTTCTGCTTTCTTTAGGATAGTTTCCGACCATCCCTGGACTATTCTTTGCGACGAATCTTTTTCGCTGGACTTTTGCTTTCTTTAGGATAGTTTCCCACCATCCCCGGACTATTCTTTGGGACGGGTCTTTGTCCCAGGACTTTTGCATTCTTTGGGATAGGTTCCGACTATCCCTGGACTATTCTTTAGGACAGATCTTTGTCCCTGGACTTTTTCTTTCTTTGTGTCAGTTTTGGACCATCCCTGGACTATTTTTAGGGACGGATCTTTGTCCCATGACTTTTGTTTTCTTTGAGATGGTTTCCGACTATCTCTGGACTATTCTTCGAGACGTATCTTTGAACCTTGACTTTTGTTTTCTTTGGGATAGTTTTCGACTATCCCTGGGCTATTCTTTGGGACAGATCTTTGTCTTTGGAATTTTGCTTTCTTTGGGATAGTTTCCGACTATCCCTGGAATAATCTTTGGGATGGATCTTTGTCCCTGGACTTTTGCACTCTTTGAGATAATTTCTGACTATCCCTGTACTATTCTTTGCGACGGATCTTTGTCCCTGAACTTTTGCTTTCTATGGGATGGTTTCTGATCAACCCCAAACTAATCTTTGGGACGGATCTTTGTCCCTTGACTTTTGCTTTCTTTGGGATAATGTCCGACTATCCCGAGACTATTCTTTGGGACGGATCTTTGTCCATAGACTTTTGATTTCTTGGGGATAGTTTCCGACCAGCCCTGGACTATTCTTTGGGACGGATATTTGTCCCAGGATTTTTGCTTTCTTTGGGATAGTTTCCGACTATCCCTGGACAATTCTTCGTTACGGATCTTTGCCTTTGGACTTCTGCTTTCTTTGGGATAGTTTCCGACCATCCCGGGACTATTCTTTGCGACGGATCTTTTTCGCTGGACTTTTGCTTTCTTTAGGATAATTTCCCACCATCCCCGGACTATTCTTTGGGACGGGTCTTTGTCTCAGGACTTTTGCATTCTTTGGGATAGGTTCCGACAATCCCTGGACTATTCTTTTGGACAGATCTTTGTCCCTGGACTTTTTCTTTCTTTGAGTCAGTTTTGGACCATCCCTGGACTATTTTTAGGGACGGATCTTTGTCCCATGACTTTAGTTTTCTTTGGGATGGTTTCCGACTATCTCTGCACTATTCTTCGAGACGTATCTTTGAACCTTGACTTTTGTTTTCTTTGGGATAGTTTCCGACTATCCCTCGGCTATTCTTTGGGACAGATCTTTGTTTTTGGAATTTTGCTTTCTTTGGGATAGTTTCCGACTATCCCTGGACTATTCTTTGGGACGGATCTTTGTCCCTGGACTTTTACTTTCTTTGAGATAATTTCCGACTATCCTTGTACTATTCTTCGCGACGGATCTTTGTCCCTGGACTTTTGCTTTCTTTGGGATAGTTTCCGAATTTGCCTATACTATTCCTTGGGACAGATCTTTGTCCTGGACTTTTGCTTTCTCTAGGATAAAATCCGACTAACCCTGGACTATTCTTTGGGACAGATCTTTGTCCCAGGACTTTTGCATTCTTTTGGATAGGTTCCAACTTCCCTGGACTATTCTTTAGGACAGATCTTTGTCCCTGGACTTTTTCTTTCTTTGAGACAGTTTTGGACCATCCCTGGACTATTCTTAGTGACGGATCTTTGTCCCATGATTTTTGTTTTCTTTGGGATGGTTTCCGACTATCTCTGGACTATTCTTCGGGACGTATCTTTGACCCTTGACTTTTTTTTTCTTTGGGATAGTTTCTGACTATCTCTGGGCTATTCTTTGGGACAGATCATTGTCTTTGGAATTTTGCTTTCTTTGGGATAGTTTCCGACTATCCTTGGACTAATCTTTGGGACGAATCTTTGTCCCTGGACTTTTGCACTCTTTGAGATAATTTCTGACTATCCCTGTACTATTCTTCGCGACGGATCTTTGTCCCTGAACTTTTGCTTTCTTTGGGATGGTTTCTGATCAAACCCAAACTAATCTTTGGGACGGATCTTTGCTCCTTGACTTTTGCTTTCTTTGGGATAATGTCCGAATATCCCGAGACTATTCTTTGGGATGGATCTATGTCCATAGACTTTTGATTTCTTAGGGATAGTTTTCGACCATCAGTGGACTATTCTTTGGCACGGATCTTTGTCCCTGGACTTTTGCTTTCTTTGGGATAGTTTCCGACTATCCCTAGACTATTCTTCGTTACGGATCTTTGCCTTTTGACTTCTGCTTTCTTTATGATAGTTTCCGACCATCCCTAGACTATTCTTTGGGACGGATCTTTTTCGCTGGACTTTTGCTTTTTTTAGGATAGTTTCCCGCCATCCCCGGACTATTCTTTCGGACGGATCTTTGTCCCAGGACTTTTGCATTCTTTGAGATAGGTTCCGACTATCCTTGGACTATTCTTTAGGACAGATCTTTGTCCCTGGAGTTTTTCTTTCTTTGAGTCAATTTTTGACCATCCTTGGACTATTTTTAGGGACGGATCTTTGTCCCATGACTTTTGTTTTCTTTGGGATGGTTTCCGACTATCTTTGGACTATTCTTCGGGACGTATCTTTGACCTTTGACTTTTGTATTCTTTGGGATAGTTTCCGACTATCCCTGGGCTATTCTTTGGGACAGATCTTTGTTTTTGAAATTTTGCTTTCTTTGGGATAGTTTCCGACCATCCGTGGACTATTCTTTGGGACATATCTTTATCCCTAGTATTTTGCTTTCTTTGGGATAGTTTCCGACCATCCCTGGACTATTCTTTGGGACGAATCATTAACCCTGGAATTTTAATTTCTTTGGGATTGTTTCCGACCATCCCTGGATTATTCTTTGAGACGGATCTTTGGCCTTGGACTTTTGCTTTCTTTGGGATAGTTTCCGACTATCCCTGGACTATTCTTTGGGACGGATCTTTGTCCCTTGACTTTTGCTTTGTTTGAGATAATTTCCGACTATTCCTGTACTATTCTTCGCGACGGATCTTTGTCCCTGGACTTTTGCTTTCTTTGAGATGGTTTCTGACCAACCCCAAACTAATCTTTGGGACGGATCTTTGTCCCTTGACTTTTGCTTTCTTTGGGATAGTGCTCGACTATCCCGAGATTATTCTTTGGGACGGATCTTTGTCCATAGACTTTTAATTTCTTGGGGATAGTTTCCGACCAGCCCTGGACTATTTTTTGGGAAGGATATTTGTCCCAGGACTTTTGCTTTCTTTGGGATAGCTTCCGACTATCCCTTGACTATTCTTCGTTACAGATCTTTGCCTTTGGACTTCTTCTTTCTTTAGGATAGTTTCCGACCATCCCTGGACTATTCTTTGCGACGGATCTTTTTCGCTGGACTTTTGCTTTCTTTAGGATAGTTTCCCACCATCCCCGGACTATTCTTAGGGACGGGTCTTTGTCCCAGGACTTTTGCATTCTTTGGGATAGGTTCCGACTATCCCTGGACTATTCTTTAGGACAGATCTTTGTCCCTGGACTTTTTCTTTCTTTGAGTCAGTTTTGGACCATCCCTGGACTATTTTTATGGACGGATCTTTGTCCCATGACTTTTGTTTTCTTTGGGATGGTTTCCGACTATCTCTGGACTATTCTTCGGGACGTATCTTTGAACCTTGACTTTTGTTTTCTTTGGGATAGTTTCCGACTATCCCTGTGCTATTCTTTGGGACAGATCTTTATCTTTGGAATTTTGCTTTCTTTGAGATAGTTTCCGACTATCTCTGGACTATTCTTTGTGATGGATCTTTGTCCCTGGACTTTTGCTTTCTTTTAGATAATTTCCGACTATCCCTGTACTATTCTTCGCGACGGATCTTTGTCCCTGAACTTTTGCTTTCTTTGAGATGGTTTCTGACCAACCCCAAACTAATCTTTGGGACGGATCTTTGTCCCTTGACTTTTGCTTTCTTTGGGATAGTGCTCGACTATCCCGAGATTATTCTTTGGGACGGATCTTTGTCCATAGACTTTTGATTTCTTTGGGATAGTTTCCGACCAGCCCTGGACTATTCTTTGGGACGGATCTTTGTCCCAGGACTTTTGCTTTTTTTATGATAGTTTCCGACTATCCCTGGACTATTCTTTGGGACGGATCATTGGCCCTAGATTTTTGCTTTCGTTGGGATTGTTGCCAACTATCCCTGGACTATTCTTTAGGACGTATCTTTGTCCCAGGACTTTTGCTTTATTTGGGACAATTTTCAACTATCCCTGGACTATTCTTTGGGACGGATCTTTATCCCTGGAATTTTGCTTTCTTTGGGATAGTTTCCGACCATCCCTGGACTATTCTTTGGGACAGATCTTTATCCCTAGTATTTTGCTTTCTTTGGGATAGTTTCCGACCATCCCTGGACTATTCTTTGGGACGAATCATTAACTCTGGAATTTTGCTTTCTTTGGGATTGTTTCCGACCATCCCTGGATTATTCTTTGAGACGGATCTTTGGCCCTGGACTTTTGCTTTCTTTGAGCTAGTTTCCGATCAGCCATGGACTATTCTTTGGGACGGATCTTTTGCCCTGGATTTTACTTTCTTTTAGATAGTTTCCGACTATCCCTGGACTATTCATTGCTACGGATCTTTGTCCTTGGACTTTTGCTTTCTTTAGGATAGTTTCCGACCATCCCTGGACTATTCTTTGGGACGGATCTTTATCCCTGGACTTTTGCTTTCTTTGGGATAGTTTCCGCCCATCCCTGGACTATTCTTTGGGACGGATCTTTATCTCCGGACTTTTGCTTTCGTTGGGATAGTATCCGATTATCCCCAGTCTATTCATTGGGACAGATCTTTGTCCCAGGACTTTTGCTTTCTTTGGGATAGTTTCCGACTATCCTTGGACTATTCCTTGGGACGGATCTTTGTCCCTGGACTTTTGACTTATTTACGATAATATCAGACAAACCCTGGACTAATTTTTGGGACAGATCTTTGTCCCAGGACTTTTGCTTTCTTTGCTACAGGTTCCGACTATCCCTAGAATATTCTTTGGGACGGATCATTGGCCCTAGAGTTTTGCTTTCTTTGGGATAGTTGCCAACTATCCCTGGACTATTCTTTAGGACATATCTTTGTCGCTTGACTTTTGCTTTCTTTGGGATAGTTTCCGACTATCCCTGGACTATTCTTTGGGACGTATCTTTGTCTCAGGACTTTTGCTTTCTTTGGGACAGTTTCCGACTATCCCTGTACTATTCTTTGGGACGGATCTTTAGCCCTGGTTTTGCTTTCTTTTAGATAGTTTCCGACTATCCCTAGACTATTCATCGCTACGGATCTTTGTCCTTTGATTTTTGCTTTCTTTGGGATAGTTTCCGACCATCCCTGGACTATTCTTTGGGACGGATCTTTATCCATGGACTTTTGCTTTCTTTGGGATAGTTTCCGACCATCCCTGGACTATTCTTTGGGACGGATCTTTATCACTGGACTTTTGCTTTCGTTGGGATAGTTTCCGACCATCCCTGGACTATTCTTTGGGACGGATCTTTGTCCCAGGACTTTTGCTTTCTTTGGGATAGCTTCCGACTATCCCTGGACTATTCCTTGGGACAGATCTTTGTCCCTGGACTTTTGATTTATTTACGATAATATCAGACTAACCCTGGACTACTCTTTGGGACAGATCTTTGTCCCAGGACTTTTGCTTTCTTTGCGACAGGTTCTGACTATCCCTAGACAATTCTTTGGGACGGATCATTGGCCCTAGAGTTTTGCTTTCTTTGGGATAGTTGGCAACTATCCCTGGACTTTTCTTTAGGATATATCTTTGTCCCTTGACTTTTGCTTTCTTTGGGATAGTTTCTGACTATCCCTGGACTATTCATCGCTACGGATCTTTGTCCTTGGACTTTTGCTTTCTTTGGGATAGTTTCCGACCATCCCTGGACTATTCTTCGGGACGGATCTTTATCCCTGGACTTTTGCTTTCTTTGGGATAGTTTCCGACCATCCCTGGACTATTCTTGGGACGGATCTTTGTCCCAGGACTTTTGCTTTCTTTGGGATAGTTTCCGACTATCCCTGGACTATTACTTGGGACAGATCTTTGGCCCCGGACTTTTGATTTATTTATGATAATATCAGACTAACCTTGGACTACTCTTTGGGACAAATATTTGTCCTAGGACTTTTGCTTTCCTTGGGACAGATTCTGACTATCCCTGGACTATTTTTTGGGACGGATCATTGGCCCTAGAGTTTTGCTTTCTTTGGGATAGTTGCCAACTATCCCATCCCTGGAATATTCTTTAGGACATATCTTTGTCCCTTGACTTTTGCTTTCTTTGGGATAGTTTCCGACTATCCCTGGACTATTCTTTGGGACGTATATTTATCCCTGGACTTTTGCTTTCTTTGAGATAGTTTCCGACTATCCCTCTACTTTACTTCGCGATGGATCTTTGTCCCTGGACTTTTGTTTTCTTTGGGATAGTTTCCGATTATCCTGGACTACTCTTTGGGACAGATCTGTGTCCCAGTACTTTTGCTTTCTTTGGGACAGGTTCCGACTATCCCTGGACTATTCTTTGGGACGGATCATTGGCCCTAGATTTTTGCTTTCGTTGGGATTGTTGCCAACTATCCCTGGACTATTCTTTGGGACGTATCTTTGTCCCAGGACTTTTGCTTTATTTGGGACAGTTTCCGACTATCCCTGGACTATTCTTTGGGACGGATCTTTATCCCTGGAATTTTGCTTACTTTGGGATAGTTTCCGACCATCCCTGGACTATTCATCGCTACGGATCTTAGTCCTTGGACTTTTGCTTTCTTTGGGATAGTTTCCGACCATCCTTGGACTATTCTTTGGGACGGATCTTTATCCCTGGACTTTTGCTTTCTTTGGGATAGTTTCCAACCATCCCTGGACTATTCTTTGGGACAGAACTTTTTCTCTGCACTTTTGCTTTCTTAAGGATAGTATCCGACTAACCCTGGACTATTCTTTGTGACGGATCTTTGTCCCAGGACTTTTGCTTTCTTTTGAATAGTTTCCGAATATCCCTGTACTATTCTTCGGGACGGATCTTTGGCCCTTGACTTTTGCTTTCTTCGGGATAGTTTCCGACTTTCCCTGGACTATTCTTTGAGACAGATCTTTGGCCCTGGACTTTTGCTTTCCCTGAACTATTCTTTGAGACGGATCTTTGGCCTTGAAGTTTTGCTTTCTTTGAGATAGTTTACGACCAGCCCTGGACTATTCTTTGGGACGGATCTTTGTCCCAGGACTTTTGCTTTCTTTGGGATAGTCTCCGACTATCCCTGGACTATTCTTTGGGACGGATCTTTAGCCCTGGATTTTGCTTTCTTTTAGATAGTTTCCGACTATCCCTGGACTATTTTTCGCTACGGATCTTTGTCCTTGGACTTTTGCTTTCTTTAGGATAGTATCCGACCATCCCTGGACTATTTTTTGGGACGGATCTTTATCCCTGGACTTTTGCTTTCTTTGGGGATAGCTTCCGACCCTCAACTATTTTTTGGGACAGATCTTTATCCCTGGACTTTTGCTTTCTTTGGGATAGTTTCTGAACATCCCTGGACTATTCTTTGGGACAGATTTTTGTCCCAGTACTTTTGCTTTCTTTGGGATAGTTTCCGATTATCCCTGGACTATTCCTTTGGACGGATCTGTGTCCCTGGACATTTGATTTATTTACGATAATATCAGACTAACCCTGGATTACTCTTTGGGACAGATCTTTGTCCCAGGACTTTTGCTTTCTTTGGGAAAGGTTCCGACTATCCCTGGACTATTCTTTGGAACGGATCATTGGCCCTAGAGTTATGCTTTCTTTGGGATAGTTGCCAACTATCCCTGGACTACATATCTTTGTCCCTTTACTTTTGCCTTCTTTGGGATAGTTTCCGACTATCCCTGGACTATTCTTTGGGACGTATCTTTGTCCCAGGACTTTTGCTTTCTTTGGGACAGTTTCCGACTATCCCTGGACTATTCTTTGGGACGGATCTTTATCCCTGGACTTTTGCTTTCTTAGGGATAGCTTCCGACCATCCCTGGACTATTCTTTGGGACAGATCTTTATCCCTGGACTTTTGCTTTCTATTGGATAGTTTCCGACTATCCCTGGACTATTCCTTGGGACGGATCTTTGTCCCTGGACTTTTGATTTATTTGCAATAATATCAGACTAACCCTAGACTACTCTTTGGGACAGATATTTGTCCTAGGACTTTTGCTTTCGTTGGGACAGATTCCGACTATCCCTGGACTATTATTTGGGACGGATCATTGGCCCTAGAGTTTTGATTTCTTTGGGATAGTGTCCGACTATCCCTAGATTATTCTTTGGGATAGATCTTTATCCATAGACTTTTAATTTCTTTGGGATAGTTTCCGAGTTTCCGACTATCCCTGGACCATTCTTTTGGACAGATTTTTTTCCCTGCACTTTTGCTTTCAAAAGGATAGTATCGACTATTCTTTGTGACGGATCTTTGTCCCAGGACTTTTGCTTTCTTTGGGATAGTTTTGGAATATCCCTGTACTATTCTTCGGGACGGATCTTTGACCCTTGACTTTTGCTTTCTTCGGGATAGTTTCCGACTATCCCTGGACTATTCTTTGAGACAGATCTTTGGCCCTGGACTTTTGCTTTCCCTGGACTATTCTTTGAGACGGATCTTTTGCCCTGGACTTTTGCTTTTTTTGAGATAGTTTCCGACCAGCCCTGGACTATTCTTTGGGACGGATATTTGTCCCAGGACTTTTGCTTTCTTTGGGACAGTTTCCGACTATCCCTGGACTATTCTTTGGAAGGGATCTTTTGCCCTGGATTTTGCTTTCTTTTAGATAGTTTCCGACTATCCCTGGACTATTCATCGCTTCGGGTCTTTGTCCTTGGACTTTTGCTTTCTTTAGGAAAGTTTCCGACCATCCCTGGACTATTCGTTGGGACGGATCTTTGTCCCTGGACTTTTGATTTCTTTGGGATAGTTTCCGACTATCCCTGGACTATTCGTTGGGACGGATCTTTATCCCTGGACTTTTGCTTTCTTTGGGATAGCTTCCGACCATCCCTAGACTATTCTTTGGGACGGATCTTTATCCCTGGAATTTTGCTTTCTTTGGGATAGTTTCCGACCATCCCTGGACTATTCTTTGGGATGGATCTTTGTCCCAGGACTTTTGCTTTCTTTGGGATACTTTCTGACTATCCCTGGACTATTTCTTTGGACGGATTTTTGTCCCAGGACATTTGATTTATTTAAGATAATATCAGACTAACCCTGGACTACTCTTTGGGACAGATCTTTGTCCCAGTACTTTTGCTTTCTTTGGGACAGATTCCGACTATCCCTGGACTATTCTTTGGGACGGATCATTGGCCCTAGAGTTTTGATTTCTTTGGGATCGTGTCCGACTATCCCTAGATTATTCTTTGGGATAGATCTTTATCCATTGACTTTTGATTTCTTTGGGATAGTTTCCGACTATCCCTGGACTATTCTTTGGGACGGATGTTTTTCCCTGCACTTTTGCTTTCTTAAGGATAGTATCCGACTAACCCTGGACTATTCTTTGTGACGGATCTTTGTCCCAGGCCTTTTGCTTTGTTTGGGATAGTTTCCGAATATTCCTGTACTATTCTTCGGGACGGATCTTTGGCCCTTGACTTTTGCTTTCTTCGGGATAGTTTCCGACTTCCCTGGACTATTCTTTGAGACAGATCTTTGACCCTGGACTTTTGCTTTTCCTGGACTATTCTTTGAGACGGATCTTTGGCCCTGGACTCTTGCTTTCTTTTAGATACTTTACGACCAGCCCTGGACTATTCTTTGGGACGGATCTTTAGCCCTAGATTTTGCTTTCTTTTAGATAGTTTCCGACTATCCCTGGACTATTCATCGCTACGGATCTTTGTCCTTGGACTTTTGCTTTCTTTAGGAAAGTTTCCGACCATCCCTGGACTATTCTTTGGGACAGATCTTTATCCCTGGATATTTGCTTTCTTTGGGATAGCTTCCGACCATCCCTGGACTATTCTTTGGGACAGATCTTTATCCCTGGACTTTTTCTTTCTTTGGGACAGATCTTTATCCCTGGACTTTTGCTTTCTTTGGGATAGTTTCCGAACATCCCTGGACTATTCTCTGGGACGGATTGATGCGCGTCGTATTGTCGTCTATCCAACGCGGTCAAACAATATTTGTAAACCTCGGGATACTACTACGTAGTAGCGGCAAGTCGGGGATCGATCCACAGGGACGGTCGAGGGGTAGTCGGTCAAGTCAAAGTCTAGGAGTGATTGGGTCGAGAAGGGGGGTTTTGTGTCGAGAGAGGTCGAGAGAGGTCAAGAGATAGTAGGCTGGGGTCAATAAGTAGGAAAGGTGTTGGGGAGAGTCGGGATTCGGAAATGGGGTCTAATGGTCTCGGGATCGAGTTTTTGTTACACGTTAAAAAGGAGAGTGCCACCTTTCGGTTTCCTCACCCAACCTACCTAAACCCGCTTTCGCGACGAAAGGGTAAGTCTCAATTTAAGGTAATTTCTACCCCGAGTTTCCCCATATTGGTAGAAATGAGTCAAGGTCGGCCTAGTCGCGATTCTAAGTCAACAAAGACACAAAAACCTTAACATCGATAATTAACAAGTAAACAACCGACCAACATCCCTTGAATAAAATAATCCAAATTCTCCTCCCTAATTCCCCAACAAAAAAGTCTACTCACAAATCATTATGGAAATCATTTCAACATGCATATTAATTAGATCTTATAAAACTAACAACAATAATATGATCTAAACAAGATAATGATGAGAAAACAACATAAAAACTAAATTAGAGATTAGGGAGTGGAAGAGAATTATACCAACTAAGTAGATCTATAGGAAATAAGAAGATTGCATGAATAAAGATTGAATCTTTGATGAATAAAATGGAGAACTTGTCACTAATCCTCCAATAAACCCAACAAATCTTCAAATAAAACTTGAATAATCTTCTTACAAACTTGAGATCTAGATAATTGTTGATGGAAACTATGTAGATCTACTACTAATTACTAGGTAAACTACTAGAATTTTGGAGGATTTTTACTAGATTACTACTAAACTACTACTAATGGATGGTGTAATAGGATGGTGAAAGGGTGTAATGTCTTCCCTCCTTAGCACAATGGAGAGGTGACTTGGGCAATAAACTAGGGTAACATATATATAGTAATCTCTTAATGGGTATTTAACCTAAAGCCCAAATCTAATCCTTGCCCATTAGTGAGACTTTGTCCTTTGAGATGCAACTTTGCCCAATGAGTCTTCATAGAGTGAAGTTTTGCCCTGCTGTTGACGACATTAGCACCACCGGGTGAAATTTCACCCGGTGAGATTTTCTTCTCGAATCGCCATTTTTGGCGCTTTTCTCCATCGGGCGAAATTTCACCCGGTGGGCAAAATTTCGCCCGGTCATCTCATAGGGTGAAATTTCACCCTATGAACTTTTCGTCCAAAATGGCAATCTGGGGAGGAACACCGTCGGGCGAAAATTCGCCCGATCAAATTCTCATCGGGTGAAATTTTGCCTCGTGACTTCAGAGGGCCATAATTCTCTCGTTTGATCTCTGATTGGGGCGTGTGATATGTCGTTGGAAAGCTAAGAAAATAAGCTTTCACCTCCAACTGAAATCGCTTCAATCTGAGGTTTAGAACTCTAGATATATCCATTTGAAGTTCGACCTCTCCGGTGAAGATGCACAATGAATTACTCCCTCTGATTCACAAAGATCTTCCCCTTTGATTAAAATATACCTCACATATATTAAACAAAGGGGAGCATGTTTGTGAATCGGAGGGAGTATACTATTTTTTCCTTTTTGCTCAAGGTTTCACCTCTTGGGTTTGGACTTTTGGATTTTAAGTTGTGTGCTTTGCTTTTCGGACGATCTCCCTCTCTCTCATGCTCATAGGAGCTCAGACACGTTTTTGGTCGAACATCCTATCAAAATAGACAGAAAACTACCAAAAACACGTAAAATGCAAAACAGAGACGCTAATGCGAGAATTACTCAAAATACGGCGATAATCGCACTTTATTCTCGCAAAACAAAGGAAAATGGGTCTAAATGGGAGGAAAAACGGTCCAAATTTGGCACACAACAATTCCCCCACACTAAACTGTTGCTCGTCCTCGAGCAAAGACCCAAAAAGAAACTAAGTACTACTACTTACTAAGCTAGACTATGCTAAGCCGATACGAGGCAATTAACGGGCCCGCTCCGTCCCTTCAACTCACATAGAAATACCCGTGAGGTAGAGTACTCCCATGCAAGGCAAGTTGAGGCTTGCTCAAAATGGTGGATGCGACTAAACACACAAAAACACATAACACGAAAGAATAGACGCATCCAAAACAAAAATAAAACACCGAATCCCTCATCGAGACGGCGGGGAAGACGCCGATCACTTACCTAAAACAATAATAAACTTCCAAGATAAATCACCCACGTAAACAAGGACCAAAGCCTAATACTATGACAATTAAGCAATATAAATGTTGATAACTTAGCTAGGTCCTCCTAATCTTCTAAAGGGGTACTACGGGGCGTATAACGGAGTGGAAAAAGTGAACCATGGATTCGTTCGACACTGTAGGTAGGTGCAGTCCCGCTCTCTTCGGCTAAGCCAAGAGGGTCGTTCCAAACTCCAATTTCCTAAATTAGCCCAAACAAAAAGTGGAGTGTTTACGATTTTTGGGGTGGATCGACTAATTACCGCTATCTTCCTTCCTCGGGACTCGGTCTTCTAGTAGGCACTTCACGGCAAAAGTCTATCTTTCTTTTTTTTTTTTGAAGGAGATGTTTTTGATGATATGATTTCATTTGAAGCTCCTTTTCTCTTCCTTGTTTTTCATATTTTTGTGCCCTTTTCTCTTGCTTTGGTTTGCCCCTTTTTTTGGCTTTTTGATGTGGTTCAAAACCAAGCTTGGAGGTCATTTTTGTGTAAACTTATTGTGGTGACGTATAGGTGGAGGAAAAATAGGTAACCGAGAACGGCGCCTTCCCCGGATAACCCACAAAAAGGCGAATATAATTGGGAGTAAAGGTGCAATGGTCATTCGAGCAAGGTCACCTAGAAAACGGGATGCGGAAACCAAGGCCTAATTTCTCCATGGGTGGTCAAGGTGGTCAAATGCAAACCCCGATGTAAACCTCTAGTAGAAAAGGTGGACTCAAGCTAAAGGATCAACAAGTTCATTGATTTAGAGTCATTCTACTAGATTAAGGTCCAAAATCCACAATGGGTTATCTACAATGGAATGTAAACTCTTGCAATAAGTTTGTTATTGGGTTTTCGAAAACATTTAGTCCTAGGCACGCTACACAAAAGCAAAAGGAACACACAAAAAAGAAAAGGCAAATAAAAGAAAACACGAGTAAAGTCATGCACTTCGTACTCCATCGACATTCAAGCACAAAAATCAACCACAACACCCAAAATGCTCATCTCTTCGAGAACCTCCCAATAGCAACAACCTAACTCCTCTACGAAAATAAAGAAGAAAGCGAAAAGGAAGGAAGTTACCTAGCGGGTTGCTTCCATAACTCTTCAAATTGTGCAATCAAGGTGGTGGTTACCTATAAGAGTAGAGAACAGGACTATACAAGGGACACGAAAACATAACGAAAATGAGAAAAGAAAATGTTTTTGGTTTTTCGAAATTTTTCAATTTTTATGGGTTTTTGAAAGATTTTTGAGAAACAAAAGAATAGTAGATCCCTCCCCCCACACTAAAACTGTGCATTGTCCTCAATGCACGAGTAGGGGGGAAAGATCGAAAAAGATGGAAAAAGAAAAATAAGAAAAATCTTTTTGGATTTTTAAAATTTTTAAAATGTTTTCGGATTTTTTAAAATTTTTGAAGAAAGAAAACAAAAGAAAAGAAAATGATAAAAGGGTGGCGGGCCTAGGTACAATCACATCACCTAGACCCTAGCCAAGTGACTAGAGCAGGCAGTTCGTCGGACCGGGCCGGGCTTCGTGCCGTGCCCGGCGGGCTTCGTGCCTGGGTGGGCCGGCCCGGTCGTGCCTAGACCCGGGCTCGTGCCGTGCCCGGCACGGAGCTCTAGCCGACCATGCCGCCGAGGCACGGCCCGAGGCCCGGGCCCGATCGTGCCGTGCTCGGGCCGGGTCTCGTGCCCGGTCGTGCCGTGCTCGGGCCGGGTCTCGTGCCCGGTCGTGCCCGGCCCGTCGTGCTAGTTTCGTGCTCGTGCCCGTGTTTCGGTTTTCGTGCCGGTTTTCGGGTTTCGGGTCGTGCCTCAATCTATTTCATATTTTTTCCAGCAAAAACAAGACGCGTTTGTGTGCGACCCGAATATTTGTAGCCTTGTAGGTAATTATATATTATAATATTTGTAGCCTTGTAGCTATCACTCCACAAGTCCCACTTTGGAAATAGTTAATACTCTTTATTAAAAAAAATTGAAATTGTAAAAAAAACACAATTACTAAAAATTACAATTACTAAAACAATTACAAAAAATAATAGTAATTATACAAACTAAAAATTATAAATTAAATCTTCGTAGGATGTAAAAGAAACTAAAAAATAATTAAAGTCGACTTGTGAAATTGTAATTGAAAAAATAATTATGTCTATTACTCTACGATTCGACACTGCCACTCGAAGGGGTATCGTCGGTGTCGACATCACTATCTCTTGGTTCCTGACCTTGTTTTCGGTCTCTTGCATCCATCCAATCTTTGTAGCAGACACACATGCGGAGGGTGTCGCAAGACAAAGACGTACGTTTGTCGTCCAACACCCTTTTAGAGGCACTGAAGCAACGTTCGGACGCTACAGATGAAACTTGAACGGCGTAGAAGTCTCGTGCCATTGCTGACATCACCGGAAGAAATTTTTCATGTTCTCGCCACCATGCTAGAAGATCAGTGCTTAGTGTATCGAATTCGGAAATATTGTTGAAATAATCATATCGTAGGTACATATGAAATTCAGCAAGATCGGACGCCCGTGTTTGTTGAGGAGATGGCATCAGTCGAGACATTCGTGACATGGCCTTGCCCAATCCTGCAGCGATCGTCGATCGGCTACTGCTAGCACCTGCACCTGATCGAGAAGTAGTGGTGGGGTTTGTTTGACCATAAATCCGCTCGTATTCACCAAATACTACACCAAAGTCGTGTCTAACCGAGGCCGCATAGGCCTCCTTGTCGAATTCTAGGTTCATTGCTTTTTTATAACTTTCAACAACGTTAATGGCACCCTCAAATTTCCACCTAGGGTCTAAAATCATTGCAAATACATAGACAAGAGGAATATCGTCCCAATATTTTAACCATTTTTCCTCCATGTCGGGTAGAAACGTAGAGTAATCAGGTAGGCCTCGATATTTTTGGAAAACAGTGGCAATATTGTCAATATGAGCAATGAACAAAGGGACCGTGGGCTTATATGCATGAGAAAATGCAGTGGTCGCCTCCTCAAAGGCTGACAACAAGTCGATATACATTTCTATTTTCTCCCAATCATCTTCAAGTAATTGTTCATCGGGAAAACGAGTGTTCCAAAAAGTAGTTAGCGGATCCTTGTATTCTAAACATGACTGCAACATTGTGTACATTGAATTCCACCTCGTGTTGTTCTCTGCGGGAAATTTTCTGTATTTAATTTTATTTAATTTACAAAAGTGACGCCAATCTTGGCGCCTTATTTGAGACGTGTTCAAGTGAATAACTATTTTTTTAAACTTGGTGTGATAGTGTCGTAGACCCACTAAACCGTCCTTAACACACAGGTTTAAAATGTGACAAGCACATCGAACATGTAACAATTCACCATCTAAAAAAATATTTTGTAAACTGGTCTTCAACATGTTAGCACAAGAAGTCATAGACGTTGCATTATCAAAAGTAACTGTCAAAATTTTATCTCTAATTTCATACTCGCATATCGCTCTCACAATAACGTCGTGGATATTAGCAGCGGTATGCGGACTTTCTAATCTTGCAAATTCAATTATTCTTTTTTGTAAAACCCAATTCTCATCTATCCAGTGAGCTGTTAAACATAGGTAAGAGTAATCGATGCGAGAGTCCCAGCCATCGGATGTTAACGATATTTTAGACCTCATATTTTTGAAGCATTCTATAAGCTCCATTTTAGCCTCCATATATTGTTTCATTGCTTTACTTTTTACAGTTTTACGGCTCGTTTGTAGATGAGCCGGTTGGTTTGCTTTTACGTATCTGTTAAACGCTGGGTGTTCAGATAAAGCGAAAGGTTTTTCCGTTTGAATTATCATTCTAGATAATTCCTCAGCGCATGTGTTATAATCGTACTTATACTCTTCTTCTGATTCGGGTCGGGTCACAAATTGGTCAAGGGATGTTTGACCGACCTCTTTGGGAACACATTTTTTAGCATGTCGTCCTAGGTGACCGGTACCATTTGCACTTTTACCACTAAATATACTTCCACAATTATTACACTTAGCATATTTTTTATCTACACTCTTAGTGAAATTTAGCCATACTCTACTTGTTCTACCCATCGCACACAATCTAGCCATTTCTTCTTTAGTCTCCCAAACTATACCGTCATCGGACGATTCGCTCGTTCTTGTTTGTACATTTACATTTGTGAATTGTGACACGGTTTGTGCCGATGTGTCGTGTTGTGCAGACTCTGTAAACGATTGTGGTCCTTCTGGACCTCGTTGTGTAAATTGTTGACCCGTTTGTGTAAATGAATACGATGGTAAAGGTGGTCTCCCCGACATTGCCTGATATGTCGACATATCGAAATTAAATAAGTTGGGTGTCATGGGAAAAGGTTGTTGGGACCCTTGTCCCGTTTGTGCCCCGGTTAAATCGTAACCGTAAGGGGTCGACCCGCTCGGATTGCCAAAGTTCATGAACGAAGGCGTGACACCGGACCATTGATTAAATTGTGGGGTCGTAAATTGACCATGTGCCTCCGATTGTGGTGTTTGTGAACCGGAGGGTCGTTCGACGCTACCTTGACGTTGTTGTGATCGACTCCTTTTTGACCCTGACTCGGTGTTGTGTGATTCAGACATGATTTAAATATTTTAACGGATTAACAATTAAATTATCAAATTAATTACCAAATTAATTAACAATTTAACTAACAAATTTAATAACAATTACCAATTTAGTATTTTAGTTCAATTGACAAGTTAATATGTAAAAAATTATTTAATGGTGACTTAATTATAAAAAATTAATAAGTGAAGATTATAATTAACTAATTAAGTAATAAACAAAAATAATTAACAAAATTAAAGTAAAAGAGATTAAGTAAGAAAATGCAAACAAAGCTTGTAGAGATCCGGAGATGCGGTCGAATATCGAGAATCGACAGACTGTAATAAAAAAACCCGTAAACCCGATACGATCAATTCTTCAATATAGTAGATTAGCACCAAAAAACGCAACCAAAACCTTCAATTCTTCAAATTTCAAGATTAATATATAATACTTGTTATATTAAGATTATAATATTATTTATATATTATTTATAAGATTAGTAATAATTTTTATAATTAATAATTTTTATATATATTAGTAATAATTTTATAAGATTAGACGATTAGAATTTAGAAATGTATACTTATAGAGTATTGAAATTTTCAAAAACTTGATAAGAATGATTATAAGATTAGAAGAAGAATAGAATGATTTGTGAAATGAAGACGGATGAAAGTGGGTAATTTATAGGAAAAGAAATGAAAAAAAAATATAGAGGAATGGGAAGGATTGAGCCGTTGGATTGTTGGAATTTGGGAAAGGGAAGAGTGGAAGACTGAAGAGTAGGGCGTAGGGGTGGCAGAGCAGCAGGCCAGCAGCAGAGAGCCGTTGAGGCCGTGCCGGGCCGGGCCGGGCCGGGCCTCGGGCCCGCCGTGCCCGGGTCGGTCGTGCCTGGTCGGGCCAGCCCGCGTGCCTGTCAGCGGGCTGTCAGTGGGCCGTGCCGGATCAGGCCCGGTCGTGCCCGTGCCTGGCACGGGCTTTTTGCCCACTTCGTCGCCGTGGCCCGACCCGAGGCACGACGGGCCGTGCTCGTGCCAGGCCTGATTTCGCACTCGTGCCGGGCCCGTCGTGCCAAATTTCGTGCCGGACCGGGCCGGCGGCGGCGGCCCGGCCCGAACTGCCTGCTCTACAAGTGACTAAGAAAATGAGAATAAAAGAAAAGAAAAGAAATTAAAAGGAAAGATGAAAAATGGGCGTAGGCGTAGTCACATCACCTAGGCAGGATTAAGAAAAAATCGAGAAAAGGGGAAGAATTTGGATTTTCAAAAGGTCAATGGCGTAATCACATCGCCCAATGACCGGGAGCAATACCAAGGCCGCTTTGGCCGCAACAATCGAACAATGGGACAGCTTGCAAAGTTATGTTAGAGATAAGTAAATCACAATGACAATAGGATAAAAGGAATAAGAACAGAATCAACCAAAGGACATGCAATTATAGATGATTAAGGACTCACTGACCCAACCCACACACAAATACATGACACACGACACCACCGACTCCAGGAGAGGGTCTAGTCTGAGCTATCGTCCGACGCAAATGAAGCGCTAGGAGACCCATAGAAAAAGGGTATACCCTCGGAGGATGGATCGGGAGAAAACTCCTCCGGACCGTCGCTATTCTTTGGGACGGATCTTTGTCCCTGGACTTTTGCTTTCTTTGGGAAAGTTTCCGACTATTCCTGGAATATTCTTAGGGACGGATCTTTGTCCCTTGACTTTCGCTTTCTTAGGGATAGTTTCCAATTATCCTGGACTATTCTTTGGGACATATCTTTGTCTCTTGACTTTTTCTTTCTTAGGGATAGTGTCCGACTATCCCTAGACTATTCTTTCAGACGGATCTTTGTCCCTAGACTTTTGATTTCTTTGGGATAGTTCCCGGGACTATTCCTTGGGACGGATCTTTGTCCCTGGACTTTTGCTTTCTTTGGGATAGTATCCGTCTAACCCTGGACTTTTCTTTGGGACAGATCTTTGTGCCAAGACTTTTGCTTTCTTTGGGATAGGTTCCGACTATCCCTGGACTATTCTTTAGGACAGATCTTTGTCCTTGGACTTTTGTTTTCTTTGAGACAGTTTCCGACTATCCCTGGACTATTCTTTGGGACGGATCTTTGTCCCTGGACTTTTGATTTCTTTGGGATAGTTTCCGACTATCCCTGGACTATTCCTTGGGACGGATCTTTGTCCCTGGACTTTTGCTTTCTTTGGGATAGTATCCGACTAACCCTGGACTATTCTTTGCGACAGATCTTTGTCCCCGGACTTTTGCTTTCTTTGGGATAGGTTCCGACTATCCCTGGACTATTATTTAGGACGGATCTTTGTCCCTGGACTTTTGGTTTCTTTGAGACAGTTTCCGACTATCCCTGGACTATTCTTTGGGACGGATCTTTGTCCTAGAACTTTTGCTTTCTTTGGGATAGTTTCCGACTATCTTTAGACTATTCTTCGGGACAGATCTTTGACCCTTGACTTTTGCTTTCTTTGGGATAGTTTCCAACTATCCCTGGACTATTCTTTGTGACGGATCTTTGTCCATATACTTTTGCTTTCTTTGGGATAGATTCCGACTATCCCTTGTCTACTCTTTGGGACGGATCTTTGGCCCTAGACTTTTTGCTTTCTTTTGGATAGTTGCCAACTATCCCTGGACTATTCTTTAGGACATATCTTTGTCCCTTGACTTTTGCTTTCTTTGGAATAGTTTCCGACTATCCCTAGACTATTCTTTAGGACAGATCTTTGTCTCTGGTCTTTTGCTTTCTTTGAGACAGTTTTCGATTATCCCTGGACTATTCTTTGCGACGGATCTTTGTCACAGGACTTTTGCTTTCTTTGGGATAGTTTTCGACTATCTCTGGACTATTCTTTGAGACGGATCTTTGACCCTTGACTTTTGCTTTCTTTGGGATAGTTTCTGACTATCCCTTGACTATTCTTTGTGACGGATCTTTGTCCCTGGACTTTTGCATTCTTTTGGATAGTTGCCAACTATCCCTGGACAATTCTTTGTCCCTTGACTTTTGCTTTATTTTGGATAGTTTCCGACTATCCATGGACTATTCTTTGGGACGGATCTTTGTCCCCGGACTTTTGCTTTCTTTGAGATAGTTTCCGACTATCCCTCTACTTTACTTCACGACGGATCTTTTTCCCTGGACTTTTGCTTTCTTTGGGATAGTTTCCGATTATCCTGGACTATTCTTTGGGACATATCTTTGTCCCTTGACTTTTGCTTTCTTTCGGATAGTTTCCTACTATCCCAAGACTATTCTTAGGGGCGAATCTTTGTCTATAGACATTTGCTTTCTTTGGGATAGTTTCTGACTATCCCTGGACTATTCTTTGTGATGGATCCTTGTCCCTGGACTGTTGCATTCTTTGGGATAGTTGCCAACTATCTCTGGACAATTCTTTGTCCCTGGACTTTTGCTTTCTTTGGGATAATTTCCGATTATCCTGGACTATTCTTTGGGACATATCTTTGTCCCTTGACTTTTGCTTTCTTTGGGATAGTTTCCGACTATCCCTGGACTATTCTTTGGAACAGATATTTGTCCCTGGACTTTTGCTTTCTTTGGGACAGTTTCCGACTATTCTTGGACTATTCTTAGGTACGGATATTTGTCCCTTGACTTTCGCTTTCTTTGGGATAGTTTCCAATTATCCTGGACTATACTTTGGGACATATCTTTGTCTATTGACTTTTGCTTTCTTTGGGATATTGTCCGACTATCCCTTTCCTATTCTTTGGGACGGATCTTTGTCCATAGACTTTTGATTTCTTTGGGATAGTTGGCAACTATCCCTGGACAATTCTTTGTCCCTTGACTTTTCTTTTCTTTGGGATAGTTTCCGACTATCCATGGACTATTCCTTGGGACGGATCTTTGTCCCTGGACTTTTGCTTTCTTTGGGATAGTATCCGACTAACCCTGGACTTTTCTTTGGGACGGATCTTTGTCCCAGGACTTTTGCTTTCTTTGGGATAGGTTCCGACTATCCCTGGACTATTCTTTAGGACAGATCTTTGTCCCTGGACTTTTGTTTTCTTTGAGACAGTTTCCGACTATCCCTTGACTATTCTTTGGGACGGATCTTTGTCCCTGGACTTTTGATTTCTTTGGGATAGTTTCTGACTATCCCTGGACTATTCCTTGGGACGGATCTTTGTCCCTGGACTTTTGCTTTCTTTGGGATAGTATCCGACTAACCCTGGACTATTCTTTGGGACGGATCTTTCTCCCTTGACTTTTGCTTTCTTTCGGATAGTTTCCTACTATCCCTTGACTATTCTTTGGGGCGAATCTTTGTCCATAGACTTTTGCTTTCTTTGGGATAGTTTTTGACTATCCCTGGACTATTCTTTGTGATGGATCCTTGTCCCTGGACTTTTGCATTCTTTGGGATAGTTGCCAACTATCCCTGGACAATTCTTTGTCCCTGGACTTTTGCTTTCTTTGGGATAATATCCGATTATCCTGGACTATTCGTTGGGACATATCTTTGTCCCTTGACTTTTGCTTTCTTTGGGATAGTTTCCGACTATCCCTGGACTATTCTTTGGAACAGATATTTGTCCCTGGACTTTTGCTTTCTTTGGGACAGTTTCCGACTATTCTTGGACTATTCTTAGGAACGGATATTTGTCCCTTGACTTTCGCTTTCTTTGGGATAGTTTCCAGTTATCCTGGACTATTCTTTGGGACATATCTTTGTCTATTGACTTTTGCTTTCTTTGGGATATTGTCCGACTATCCCTTTCCTATTCTTTGGGACGGATCTTTGTCCATAGACTTTTGATTTATTTGGGATAGTTTTCGACTAACCCTGGACTATTCTTTGTCACGGATCTTTGTCCCAGGACTTTTGCTTTCTTTGGGATAGTTTCTGAATATCCTTGTACTATTCTTCGGGACGTATATTTGACCCTTGACTTTGGCTTTCTTAAGGATAGTTTCCGACTATCCCCGGACTATTCTTTGAGACGATCTTTGGCACTGAACTTTTGCTTTCTTTGGGATAGTATCCGACTATCTTTAGACTATTCTTCGGGACGGATCTTTGACCCTTGACTTTTGCTTTCTTTGGGATACTTTCCAACTATCCCTGGACTATTCTTTGTGACGGATCTTTGTCCATATACTTTTGCTTTCTTTGGGATAGATTCCGACTATCCCTTGTCTACTCTTTGGGACGGATCTTTGGCCCTAGACTTTTGCTTTCTTTTGGATAGTTGCCAACTATTCCTGGACTATTCTTTGGGACATATCTTTGTCCCAGTACTTTTGCTTTCTTTGAGATAGTTTCCGACTATCTCTGGACTATTCTTCGGGACGGATCTTTGATCCTTGACTTTTGCTTTCTTTGAGATAGTTTCCGACTATCTCTGGACTATTCTTCGGGACGGATCTTTGATCCTTGACTTTTGCTTTCTTTGGGATAGTTTCAGACTATCCCTGGACTATTCTTTGTGACGGATCATTGTCCATAGACTTCTGCTTTCTTTGGGATAGTTTCCGACTATCCCTAGACTATTCTTTGGGACGGATCTTTGGCCCTAAACTTTTGCTTTCTTTGGGATAGTTGCCCACTATCCCTGGACTATTCTTTAGGACATATCTTTGTCCCCTGACTTTTGCTTTCTTTGGAATAGTTTCCGACTATCCCTAGACTATTCTTTAGGACAGATCTTTGTCTCTGGTCTTTTGCTTTCTTTGAGACAGTTTCCGATTATCCCTGGACTATTCTTTGCGACGGATCTTTGTCACAGGACTTTTGCTTTCTTTGGGATACTTTTCGACTATCTCTGGACTATTCTTCGAGACGGATCTTTGACCCTTGACTTTTGCTTTCTTTGGGATAGTTTCTGACTATCCCTTGACTATTCTTTGTGACGGATCTTTGTCCCTGGACTTTTGCATTCTTTTGGATAGTTGCCAACTATCCCTGGACAATTCTTTGTCCCTTGACTTTTGCTTTATTTTGGATAGTTTCCGACTATCCATGGACTATTCTTTGAGACGGATCTTTGTCCCCGGACTTTTGCTTTCTTTGAGATAGTTTCCGACTATCCCTCTACTTTACTTCACGACGGCTTTTTTTCCCTGGACTTTTGCTTTCTTTGGGATAGTTTCCGATTATCCTGGACTATTCTTTGGGACATATCTTTGTCCCTTGACTTTTGCTTTCTTTCGGATAGTTTCCTACTATCCCAAGACTATTCTTAGGGGCGAATCTTTGTCCATAGACATTTGCTTTCTTTGGGATAGTTTCTGACTATCCCTGGACTATTCTTTGTGATGGATCCTTGTCCCTGGACTGTTGCATTCTTTGGGATAGTTGCCAACTATCCCTGGACAATTCTTTGTCCCTGGACTTTTGCTTTCTTTGGGATAATTTCCGATTATCCTGGACTATTCTTTGGGACATATCTTTGTCCCTTGACTTTTGCTTTCTTTGGGATAGTTTCCGACTATCCCTGGACTATTCTTTGGAACAGATATTTGTCCCTGGACTTTTGCTTTCTTTGGGACAGTTTCCGACTATTCCTGGACTATTCTTAGGGACGGATATTTGTCCCTTGACTTTCGCTTTCTTTGGGATAGTTTCCAATTATCCTGGACTATTCTTTGGGACATATCTTTGTCTATTGACTTTTGCTTTCTTTGGGATATTGTCCGACTATCCCTTTCCTATTCTTTGGGACGGATCTTTGTCCATAGACTTTTGATTTCTTTGGGATAGTTGGCAACTATCCCTGGACAATTCTTTGTCCCTTGACTTTTCTTTTCTTTGGGATAGTTTCCGACTATCCATGGACTATTCCTTGGGACGGATCTTTGTCCCTGGACTTTTGCTTTCTTTTGGGATAGTATCCGACTAACCCTGGACTTTTCTTTGGGACGGATCTTTGTCCCAGGACTTTTGCTTTCTTTGGGATAGGTTCCGACTATCCCTGGACTATTCTTTAGGACAGATCTTTGTCCCTGGACTTTTGTTTTCTTTGAGACAGTTTCCTACTATCCCTAGACTATTCTTTGGGGCGAATCTTTGTCCATAGACTTTTGCTTTCTTTGGGATAGTTTTTGACTATCCCTGGACTATTCTTTGTGATGGATCCTTGTCCCTGGACTTTTGCATTCTTTGGGATAGTTGCCAACTATCCCTGGACAATTCTTTGTCCCTGGACTTTTGCTTTCTTTGGGATAATATCCGATTATCCTGGACTATTCGTTGGGACATATCTTTGTCCCTTGACTTTTGCTTTCTTTGGGATAGTTTCCGACTATCCCTGGACTATTCTTTGGAACAGATATTTGTCCCTGGACTTTTGCTTTCTTTGGGACAGTTTCCGACTATTCTTGGACTATTCTTAGGAACGGATATTTGTCCCTTGACTTTCGCTTTCTTTGGGATAGTTTCCAGTTATCCTGGACTATTCTTTGGGACATATCTTTGTCTATTGACTTTTGCTTTCTTTGGGATATTGTCCGACTATCCCTTTCCTATTCTTTGGGACGGATCTTTGTCCATAGACTTTTGATTTATTTGGGATAGTTTTCGACTAACCCTGGACTATTCTTTGTCACGGATCTTTGTCCCAGGACTTTTGCTTTCTTTGGGATAGTTTCTGAATATCCTTGTACTATTCTTCGGGACGTATATTTGACCCTTGACTTTGGCTTTCTTAAGGATAGTTTCCGACTATCCCCGGACTATTCTTTGAGACGATCTTTGGCACTGAACTTTTGCTTTCTTTGGGATAGTATCCGACAAGCCCTGGACTATTCTTTGGGACGGATCTTTGTCCCTTGACTTTCGCTTTCGTTGGGATAGTTACCAATTATCCTGGACTATTCTTTAGGACATATTTTTGTCTCTTGACTTTTGCTTTCTTTGGGATAGTGTCCGACTATCCCTAGACTATTCCTTGGGACGCATCTTTGTCCATAGACTTTTGCTTTCTTTGGGATAGTGTCCGACTATCCCTAGACTATTCTTTGGGACGCATCTTTGTCCATAGACTTTTGCTTTCTTTGGGATAGTTTCCGACTATCCCTGGACTATTCCTTGGGACGGATCTTTGTCCCTGGACTTTTGATTTATTTAGGATAATATCAGACTAACCCTGGACTATTCTTTGGGACATATCTATGTCCCAGTACTTTTGCTTTCTTTGGGATAGTTTCCTACTATCTCTGGATTATTCTGCGGGACGGATCTTTGACCCTTGACTTTTGCTATCTTTGGATAGTTTCCGATCATCCCTGGACTATTCTTTGGGACGGATCTTTGTCCCCGGACTTTTGCTTTCTTTGAGATAGTTTCCGACTATCCCTCTACTTTACTTCGCGACGGATCTTTGTCCATGGACTTTTGCTTTCTTTGGGATAGTTTCTGATTATCCTGGACTATTCTTTGGGACATATCTTTGTCCCTTGACTTTTGCTTTCTTTGGGATAGTTTCCTACTATCCCTAGACTATTCTTTGGGACGGATCTTTGTCCATAGACTTTTGATTTCTTTGGGATAGTTGCCAACTATCCCTGGATTATTTTTTCGGACTTATCTTTGCCCCTTGACTTTTGCTTTCTTTGGGATAGTTTCCGACTATTCCTGGACTATTCTTTAGGACAGATCTTTGTCCCTGGTCTTTTGCTTACTTTGAGACAGTTTCCGACTATCCCTGGAATATTCTTTGGTACGGATCTTTGTCCCAGGACTTTTGCTTTCTTTGGGATATTTTCAGACTATCTCTGGACTATTCTTTGTGACGGATCTTTGTCCCTGGACTTTTGCATTCATTGGGATAGTTGGCAACTATCCCTGGACAATTCTTTGTCCCTGGACTTTTGCTTTCTTTGGGATAATTTCCGACTATCCATGGACTATTCCTTGGGACGGATCTTTGGCCCTGGACTTTTGCTTTCTTTGGGATAGTATCCGACTAACCCTGGAATTTTCTTTGGGATAGATCTTTGTCCCAGGACTTTTGCTTTCTTTGGGATAGGTTCCGACTATCCCTGGACTATTCTTTAGGACAGATCTTACGGTGTTGAAGAAGATGTAGAAGGAGAACTAGGACTAGAAGTACCAAAGGGATTGATGAAGGTCCCTCCGGCGGTCTCTCGCGGTGTTTCGTCTAAGTCGGATCCTTGAGCTTGTTCTTGATTGGTATTGCTAGCACTTGGTTGAGAGATTCTAACCCGGTCAATCGTCCGTTGGCGAAAGGCTCTAAAGAGTTTCCGGCTCTGGATTGAAGAGAAAGAAATCGTCTCTCCTCCTAGGCATACACTACACACTCGAACAAACGTAAGAACACCTAGTGCTTTATGGGCACTAGGCAAAGACAATAAACAAGCACAACGGGAGACAAAGAAGAAAGAAAACGATTAAAACAAAGAAAAAGCCTAAATTATGCACAAGTGATAGAAGAAGAGCACAAAGAAGGGTAACAGCAAACTAAGTCTAAACAATGCACCGTCCCCGGCAACGGCGCCAAATTGATGGTAAGATTTTGCCGTGGGTCCTACCGATCAATATTAACCAACTAATCCTAACGGGTAGCTAGGGTAAGTCGGGTCGTGTCCACGGAGACGGTTATGTAATGTCTAGACTAAGTCGACCTAAAAACGAGACTAAGTCACACAACAAACACAAAGAAGACGATAATTGACAAACTATGATGGTTGAAGGTGGTGCAAATGGACTAACAATGTACTATGTATGACATAAACTTATTGAAACAACTAAGATTAACTAAACAATGGAACTAGAGAAATAATGGCTATCTAGAAGGATGAATCAAATATGAAAGGGAGTAAGGTTGGGTCGGGTTCATAAATGTGGTAGGATGATTGGGTAATCAAGGGTGTAGGTGTCTCTTAGTTACTAGGGTCGGTTTGCGCTCTCGCGCCAAAGCCTAAGTCCGCACTCTCGTGTCTAAGACTAGACCCGAACACTCATGCTAGATACTACTCAAAACACAAGGATTCAGTCACATATTAGTCAAACAATGAGGAGAGGAACAAAAGTATGAGAAGCATTGGCCACTACTACCCACACAAGCAATACAACAAACACCTAGTGTGCCCAATATGTGACTAGCAACAAAGGGATCACCTTTACCCACAATCAAACCCTAATCACCCATAACCCACACTTAATCCCCCTATTAACCCCACAAGGAGTCTACTCACACATTATGCAACTAACTCTAAGACTAACAAGAGAAATCAACATAATAATCAAAACATCCATTAAGAACAAACAAGAACAATGAACAATAAGTAAAGATTCAAACTTGCAAGATTAACAAAGATTAAAAGTAAAGAAGAGAGGAAGATTATACCAAACTAGCAAGAATATGAAAAAGATGAGAACTTGTATTGAAAAGATCAACCCAAATGAAACTCCCAAGGTTGTCAATCTTGGATGAATCTTGAAGAAATCCCTTAATACAAGACAAATCAACTAGATTAAACTAAATTAACTAAAGATTAAACTAGAGATGAAGAGAGGCTAATCAGGGTTTTTTTTGTTAAAAGAGAGGTCTAAAATAATCTAGGGTAATATATAGATACTTAAAAAACACAAGGGGGAAGTATTTGTAAGGTTACAAGAATGAAGGAGAAGAGAAAAGAAAGGTCGTGTTGCAGCTGCTTCGTCCCGACCGAGACGGGATTGGTCCCGGCCGGGAAGGCTGGTCCCGACCGAGACGGCCTATCGTCTCAGCCGGGAAGGCTCAAAACAGGAGCTGTCTTAATTGTGCACCCCTTCCCGGTCGGGAAGGCTACTATCCCGCCCGGGAAGGGCCTTGTAGGCCTCCAATATGATCTTTTTGGTCCCTCCTTGCTTCTCATGGGCTTCTCGTCGATTCTTGGGGCTCGGGATCGAGTCTAAGGGGCTCGGGAATGGGTCCCAAGGTCTCGGGATCGAATCCAAGGTACCAAGTGATCGTTCCTCCTCTTCGTTGGCTCCAAAAGTAGTATGAAACGAGTCGGAATCGTTCCAATTCTTCATGAATGGTCTCGGGAACCTAAAACGAAGTAGAAGAAGCATAAGTAACCCATAAACCGCTCCCAAGGAGCGATTTCACAAGGGAAAACGGGACCAAACATAACAAATTATGCACTACAAACTACACTTATCAAATATCTTGCATGAGTATTCGGGTTTAGTCTTTGACACGAGAGTGCGGACTTTGGCTTTGACGCGAGAGCGCGGACCGACCTTAGTAACTAGGTGAAATATACACCCTTGACCTCCCAACTATCCTACTACGCTTATGAACCCAACCTAACGCTACTCCTTCCCATATTTGATCTCTCCATCTTCATTAGCAATCATTCTTCTAGTTCTTTGTTTCTATTTAGCTTTAGTTAATCCTTTTTAGTCCTTGTCATACCTAGTTTATTGTTAGTCTAGTTTCACCCTTTCCATTATTATAGTTAGTCAATTCTCCTTCTCTTTGTATTGTTTTAGTGACTTAGCCTTGTTTTTGAGTAGACCATAGTCTAGACACCTTATAACCGTCTCCGTGGATATCGACCCGACTTCCCTGGCTACTAGTTAGGTCTAATTGGTATACTTGATCGGTAGGACCCACGGCAAGTCCTCCCATCAATTTGGCGCCGTTGCCGGGGACGGTGCATGTTTAGACTGAGTTTGCTTACTAGCTTGACTTAGTTACCCCTTTTGTGCTCGTTTTCTATTTCTTGTGCATATTTTATAGGCTTTTTCTTTGTTTTCATTGTTTTCTTTTCTCTTTGTCTTCCGTTGTGCTCGTTTATTGTCTTTGCCTAGTGCCCATAAAGCACTAGGTGTTCTCACGTTTGCTCTAGTGTGTAGTGCATGCCTAGGAGGAGAGGCGATTTCTTTCTCTTCAATCCAGAGCCGGAAAGACTCTTTAGAGCCTTTCGCCAACGGACGATTGAATGGGTTAGAACCTCTCAACCGAGTACCAATACCATTGAAGAACAAGCTCAAGGATCCGACTTGAACGAAACACCTCGGGAGACGGCCGAAGGGAAATTCATCAGTCCTTTTGGTACTTCAAGTCACTCTTCTCAACCTAGTTCTCCTTCTACATCTACATCAACACCGTCTACACCATCATCTCCCGCACATCCAACAATGCCTAAGTTCTCTTCTCATTCAACCTTTACGGAAGATGTTTTTTCCCGGTCCAACCGCTTTACCGGCCGCATATACCGGCAATTTTGTGGCAAAAACGCCATTTATCCAATTGGTCGAAAGAAGTCAATTTAGTGGGTTACCAACCGAAGATCCTCATCAACACATGGAAACCTTTTCGGACTATTGCGATGCTATCTCACAACCGGGAATAATCCAAGACCAAATCCGGTGGGTATTATTTCCCTTCTCTTTGATCGGCAAGGCTAAGCAATGGTTCAAAGGTTTAGACAAGGCGGCTCTCGGTATTGACACTTGGAAGAAGCTAGCCTTAGCATTCTACCAACAATTTTATCCACCGGAGAAGACCAATCTATTGAGAGCTTCAATCACGGGATTTCAACAACGTGATGAAGAAAGCCTCTATGAATCGTGGGAAAGGTTCAAAGCCTTGATCCGTTCTTGTCCTCACCATGGTTTATCACAGTGGTTCCTTGTTCAACAGTTTTGGAACGGGTTATATGAAGATTCAAGGGCCATACTCAACATGGGATCTAATGGAAGGTTTAACGAGGTAGATGATGACCAAACTTGGTCAAGAATTGAGGAGATGGCGGTACAGAACTCTCAATACTCAAGGCCTAGGAAGGCGAATCGAGGGGGAAGGCACGAGATCGATGCCATTACACAACTCAGTATTGATCTTGGAGCACAATTAAAAACTCACATGGAAACTATTGACAAGAAGCTCCAAAGTCATTTTGATCAAAGTCAAAGCACAAGTGCCTCCCACCAACATTCAATTCAACAAGTCAATGCTTTGGGAGTTGTACCTCCTACATCTTATTATGGGATATGTGAGATTTGTGGGATATTTGGACATGAACCTCAACATTGTCGAGGTAGTATTGAGCAAGTGAATGCCTTTCAAGCGTTCAAGCAAGGTGCCCCATACTCTAACTTCAAGGCTCGAAATGTGCCGAATCCTCACATATTCCAAGCTTCCCAACAACAATCTCTACAACAACACCGTCCCATCTATGTTCCACCTCCCTTAAGGGACAACAACCAAGGCTACCAAGGTTATGTAAGCAACCAAAGGCCTTTCAACAACTTCCAACAACATAACCAAGGTGCCTTCAACAACAATCAAGGGTTCCAAAATCAAGGGAACTTCAATCATCAAGGTGGTTTCCAAGGAAACCAATACTCTCAAGGACATCCAAACCACAATCATGGTAACTCTCAAGGCCTTAATCAAGGCAATTCACAAGGATCTCAAGGTACTCAACAAGAAAGCAAGCAAAGGAGCCGGTCTCCAATTCATGATTATGGTATTCCCCTAGCCATCACCAATACTCCTCATAACCAACAATCTCCCCCTCGAGATTTCGACATGCAAAAATCAATGTTGGATATGCAAAGGAGTAATCAAGAAATGCAAAGAAGTCAAATGGAGATGCTAAGAAACCAACAAGAATTCTTTGCTCATCTTCAAAGGGATAACATAGCAAGAGATACACATATGAAGATGCTCGAAACCCAACTAGCTCAAGTTGCTTCGGGTAGTTCTTCAAGGCAAAAGGGTCAATTACCTCCTCAAGGTGAACCGGCGAAAGTTGAACATGTGAATGCTATGACCTTGAGGAGTGGTGCAACTTATGACTCCCCCTTATTCCCTATTGAGGAAGAAGCAATGAAAGAAATTGTATCTCCATCTCAAGACAATGAAAGTTTGGGAAATCTCATGGAGGAGCAAGTCTTATGGGAAGTTGAGAAACCCCATGAAGACAAGCTTCCCCCACTCCAAGGAAAAGACAAAGGAAAGAGGAAAATGTCAATTGAAAGGTCCAACCCTAATGAGCAAGACAAGATACACATCAAGTTGCCATTCCCAACAAGGCAAATGAAGACCAAGGCAGATGTTCAATACGACAAGTTCCTTGATATTGTGAAGAAGTTGGATGTGAGCGTCCCTTTTACCGAGCTACTTACCCAAGTCCCGGCATATGGAAGATTCATGAAATAAATCTTGGCTAGGAAGAGATCCGTTGACAAGGAAGAGACCATAGCGTTCACAAGAGAGGTGAGCGAGCTCATTCAAGGCACTACACTTCCTAAGTTGAAGGATCCGGGTAGTTTCTCAATCTCGTGCACCATAGGGAACTTGAAGATTGAAAGGGCATTATGTGATTTGGGTGCGAGTGTAAGCATTATTCCTTACTCTATCTGTGAGCGATTTGGGATAAAAGAGCTTAAGTGTACTTCTATTACACTCCAAATGGCCGATCGTTCACTTAATCGACCACTAGGAATGTTAGAGGATGTGCCACTACGAATAGGGAAATTCTTTATCCCGATCGACTTCCTTGTGCTTGATATGCCGGAAGATGCCATCACTCTCATTATCCTAGGCTGCCCGTTTCTACATACCGCCGGTGCGATGACCGATGTAAAGAATGGTAGGATCACATTTGAGCTAGGCGACGAGAAGCTCGTGTTTGACCTCCAAGGCAACACCTCGCCTACAAATGATGAGTCGTGTAATATGATCCACGCCATAAAAGACATCGATCTAGGGGATGAGTCGGGTGAAAGCTTGAAAAATAACTTGTATGGAATTGAAGATGATGATTTCGAGCTTGGGGCGGATGAATGCCCATATCATGAGATTGAAAATAAGTCGGTTAGCAAGAAGAAAGTTGAGCCTCCCTTGAGGCCTTGTGAAGATGTGTGGAAGTTTGGGTATATACCGAAGGATCAAAAGTACAAGTTCAAGCCATTGAACTTAGTAGATCGGGATGCCCCGAGAACTTCTAGACAAGGTTGTGAAGAACCTTGGAGTGTGGATTGGTATTCCACTAGCTTGATCGAAGATTTCTCGAGAGCCTTCGATTTATTACTTCGTGCCCTTGATGGCGATGGAGTTATCTATAGTGTTGTTGAAAAATGATTGAAGAATGCATCATCCTTGGTATGACGGAGTTCCAAAAGAACCGTCTTATTGTATATATCTCTTTCTTATTCGTTTATGTGTTTGTGGAAATTTTGTAATTTGGTATTTTGATGAGCGATGTGAGGGAGGGATTTTGATGATGTTTATTGAGTTCATTTGATAGGTTATAGTGAAGATGAAGTCTTGAGTGAGTAGTTGATGATAGAAGCTTGGAGCTTGGGCTAGGAAGTGTGTTTTTGAAGCTTTTGACAAGCTTTTGGGGACGAGATTCTAGGACTCGTTGTATTACTTGTCATGTGGGTGAAGCTATCATCAAGATTGAAGGGTTAGAAGACTCTTCCCGCCCGGGAAGGAACCATCCCGACCGGGAAGAAGTCCATCCCGACCGGGAAGGATGTCATCCCAATCGGGATGAGTGTGCTGAAAAATGGGTTCTCTGGAGTATGATCCCGACCGGGATCAAGTTCATCCCGACCGGGATGGTGCCCAGCTCCTTTTGCCTCTTCTTCGACATTTGAGCCCACCCAACCACTTTATACCCCCTCCCAACCTCCCTACCTACCCTTGCAACTATCTATGACCCATATACTTCATATATACACCTTCACCTCATATTTTATTCGCTACACACCGAGTTTCACATCAAATTCTACCCCCATTATACCATTGCAAGCGTTGTACTTCAACCATGCAACCATATCGAGAATGAAGAGGATTTACCGTGATGAAGACAAGCAATGTGCCATTAATGATCATTGAGGCGATGGAGTTAGTGAGTTGATAACCGGTTGGTACGACAACTATCCTTTCTTTTCCGTCTTTTATTGTTTGTCTCCCTTTGTGTGTTCCCCTTCCTTTTATCCATTTTTGAGTCATGGTGGCCCTCGGGGCCTTGGTAGTCATTGCTCCCGACTCTCGATGACGTGACTACATCGAGAGTCATTTCAAAAATCCAAATTTACAAGTCCTTTCACTTTTTCTTTATTTTTCGCTTTTTTTTCTAGGATCTAGTCGGATTTAGGCGGAAGCCGGGCTAGGTGACTTGATTACACCTAGTCCTCCCCTCCCATTTCCTTTTATTTCCTTCTTTTTATTTCTTTTCTCGTCTCGGCCCATGGTGACTTGATTACACCCCGACCAGACACATTCTACTCTTCTTCACCTTTATTTTTGATTTTTAGCTTTATTTTCATAGTTTCTTTTCTTTTTAGTGTCTCCACATACTATTGATCGAGCATGAGGACATTGCTCGGTTTAAGTGTGGGGGAGCGATATCCTAGTGTAGTTTAGTTTTATTTTCATAATTTTTTCGAAAAATCTTAAAAAAACCTAAAAAATTGAAATTTTTTCACAAAAATCAAAAAGATTTGCTTTTGTGTGTTTGCCTTTTGTGTCGTTGTGTCGTATTTTTGTTGTATTATGTGTTTTGCCTCCCCATTTCCTTATAGGTTCCCGGATCGCCGTAATTTTCGGAAAGCTCAAGACATCCGGTAACGTCATTCTATCCCTTTTTCCTCTTTGCCTCTTGTGGAGTTTGAAGGAGATTTGTGATGATGTGTGCACGAGTGGAGCTTTGTAGAGTTTGAGGTTGATTTGGTAGCTTGTTTGGAAGTTCGGGGTGGTGTTTGTTCTCTTTGTGTGTTTGTTTTGTTTTGTTTTGTTTTGTTGTCTTTATCTCATTTTCTTTCGTTTTTGTCGCGTCTTGTTTTGTGATGTGTAGTTGTGTCTAGTGTGTAAAAAGGTTTTCGAAAACCCGGTTTTGAGGCTAGTGCGCAAGTGTTTACTTTCCCTTTCTAGTGGTACAAATAGAGTCTTGGACTTTAGTCTAGTAGAATGACCTTAAATCAATAGTTTCGTTGGTCTTTTACCTTGAGTCCACCTAGTCTACTAGGGATTTACTACGAGATTTGCATTTTGACCATTATGACCACCCACGGTGTGAAAAGGCCTTGGTTGCCGAGTCCCGTTCCTTTGGTGACCATGTTCGCAATTGTCTGATTAGTCCAAGTTCTCCACCTTTTTGTGGGTTTGAAGGGAAGGCGCCGTCCCGACTCACCCATTTCCCTACCTCACACTCATTTTTTCCACAAATAAGTTGCAAAATTGTTGAAATTCTCACTTGGTTGCAAGGAATGCCTACAATACAAGTTATATCAAAAAGGCAAACCAAGTCAAATCAAAAGAAAGAAAAAGAAAAAGAAAGAAAGAAAAGAAAGAAAAGAAAGAGGAAAAAGAAAAGGCAGAACAATCAAAAAGAAAATACAAAAGAAGAAAAAGAAATGGCATAGCAACTCAAAAGCCAAATGAAAAAGAAAGATGCCAAAAAGAAAACCATCTCACAAAAAGATTTTCACCCACTCAAAATAATCCTTTTTCCGATCGTTACCGTGAAGAGCCTACCAAAGGACCGAGTCCCTAGGAAGGATGATAGCGGTAATGATCGGTCTTCCCTAATTTTGCAATCATATCCACCTTTTTACTTGGACTAGTTGAACGATTTTGAGCATGAGACGACCCTCTTGGCTTGTCGCTAAAGGGGGCAGGGTCTCACTTACCTACAGTGTCGACTAACACCGTGGTTCATCCTTTTTCCATCCCGCCGATCATCCCGTAGTACGTTCTTAGAAGGTTAGGAGGAACCTAGGTAAGTTACTAACGTTTTTATTGCTTTGTTGTCATACTATTAGGGTTTTGTCCATTTCGATTTGTGTTATTAGCATGGGAACGTTGTCACTTGCCTTGAATCCTTAACCGGTGCTTCTTTCACCGCTTTGTAGAGGGAAGCGGTATTTATTTCTTCTTGGGTGCAACCGATTGCTTGTTTGTTTGTATGATTGTTTGTTTGTGTGCTTTTGTGTCCGGTTGCATCCACAGTTTTGTCGCAAGACCTTACTTGCCTTGCGGAGTGCACTTCTCCTCTAAGTGTACTCGCGTGAGTTGAAAGGGCGTAGGTTGCGCTAATACCCGCTCGGTTAGTAGTCTAGCATCTTTAGTAATTAGTTAGTTTGTGCTTACTCGAGGGCGAGTAAGGGTTAAGTGTGGGGGAGTTGATAAGTGTAGTTTGTAGTGCTTATTTGTTGTGTTTGGTCCCGGTTTCTCTTGTGGAATCGCTCTTTGGAGCGGTTTTCGAGGCTACTTACTCTTCTTCTATCTTGTTTTAGGTTCCTAAGATCAATATTGGAGAAATGGAACGATTCCGACTCGTTTCCGACACATTTGGAGCCACCGAAGAGAAGCGACGATCACTCGGTGGCTTAGACTAGATCCCGAGACCTTGGGACCCATTCCCGAGCCCCTTAGACTCGATCCCGAGCACCGAGAATCGATGAGAAGCCTATGAAGAGCAACTAGGGACCTCTATGATCATATTTGAGGCCTACAGGGCCCTTCCCGGGCGGGAAGAGTAGCCTTCCCGGTCGGGAAGGAGTGCACGAAAACAACAGCCACTGATGGGCCATCCCGACCGGGAAGGATGACCCATCCCGACCGGGAACATTTCTTCCCGACCGGGAAGGAGCAGCTGCAGCTCGTGACTCTTCTTTTCTTCTCCTTCGCTCTTGTAACCTTATATATACCCTTCCTTTGTATTGTTTAAGCACCTTAGACTCCTCTAGATTATTCAAAACCCTAGATAGACTTCCTCCTCTCATTAGACTAATCTCTCCTTAAACTTTTGTTAATCTATTAATTTAGTTAGTTAATCTTTTATTAAGGATCTCTTGAAGAATCCATCAATCCTTGACAACTTTTGGTGGAGATTTTTGGGTGCTCTTATAATACTAGTTCTCATCTTTTTCATCCTCTTATTAGTTGGTATAATCTTCTTAATCTCTTTTCTCTTGTTCTTTGTTTAATTCTTCAAGTTTCAATCTTTGATTCTTGTTCTTGTTCTTGATAGTTTCATTATGGATGTTTGGATGTTTGTGTTGTTTCCTCTTATTATTGTTAGTATTAGTTTAATTATGAGTGAGTAGACTCTTTGTGGGTTAGAAGGGGGATTAAGTGTGGATTATGGGTGATTAGGGTTTGATTAAGGGTAAAGATGAATCCTTTGTTACTAGTCACATGTTGAGCACTCTATGTGTTTGTTGAATTGCTTGTTTGAGTTGTAGTGGCCATGCTTCTCATGCTTGTTTTCATCTTCTCATTTTGTGATCGATTTGTGCTTGAATTCTTGTGTATCAGGTAATATCTTGCATGAGTATTCGGGTTTAGTCTTTGACACGAGAGTGCGGACTTTGGTTTTGACGCGAGAGCGCAGACCGACCTTAGTAACTAGGTGAAATCTACACCCTCGACCTCCCAACTACCCTACTACGCTTATGAACCCAACCTAATGCTACTCCTTCCCATATTTGATCTCTCCATCTTCATTAGCAATCATTCTTCTAGTTCTTTGTTTCTATTTAGCTTTAGTTAATCCTTTTTAGTCCTTGTCATACCTAGTTTATTGTTAGTCTAGTTTCACCCCTTTCCATCATTATAGTTAGTCAATTCTCCTTCTCTTTGTATTGTTTTAGTGACTTAGCCTTGTTTTTGAGTAGACCATAGTCTAGACACCTTATAACCGTCTCCGTGGATATCGACCCGACTTCCCTTGCTACTAGTTAGGTCTTGATCCAAATGAAGAGGCTAAAGAGTTCAATGAAGTAACACTAGCTCCTAATAGTTCTAGTCAAGCCACATTAGCACCTCCTACCAGCCTAATAGTGTGCCTCCTCCAAGTATTAAGTTAGCTCGTATAGGAGCTGAATAAAGGAGCAAAGAAGTCAAGGTAAATTGAAGACATTAACTTGGGTTAACACTCATTCAAGCATGGGAAATGTACTGAAGTTATATGAAGGTGTTTGAGGCTGATTGTGTTCACATAGTGTGCACATCCTCAAGCTTTGTTTATGGCTCCATGTTCACACAAGTGTGCCGTGGCTGATGCTCTTTGTTAGAGCTTTGTTATTAGCTCCATGTTTACATTACTTTGTTATTAGCTCCTAAGCCTTGTTATTAGCTCCTTGTTCACATGGTTGTAACTTTGTTTTTGTCACCCTTAACCAGCCGGTTTAAGGGTCCTTTGTAGGCTATATATAGCCATCTAGTTGAATGAATAAGACATCCAATTTGCATATCAAAAACCTGAGTAAAGCTAAGCTTTTCTTTTACGTCCTTGTTGTTTACAAGACAAAGTCTAGAGTAAGTCGCGTTACAAGCTCTAAACTCGCTATTTCAATCGAGTGTTTGATCTAGCAACCGCTTTGTTGGAGTATAGGTCTACTTCACCTAGCATACTATCCTTGGTTACGGTTTATTCATCCTTAAAACTCACCTTTCATTCTATTTTGGTCACTTGTTGACGTTCCATTTCAGAATACTAATCCTACTTCATATTTTTGTTTCAAAGTTCATATCAACTCACATCATTAGTGGTATCAGAGCTTTGGTCATCTATTTAGACGCAAGCATGGCAGGAGTTGTGAGCTTTGGAGATGCTATTTTCTTGGAAGGCCTAAAGAGAGAATCAATGTGCAAGATGAACAAACTTTCTAAGTCCATTGGCGCATCTGGTCCTGAAGTCTGCTTGGGAGAAAAGGAGGAAGAAGGAATAGACTATGAACTCCCAACGTATGGTAATGTTTTAGTACTACGTACACTCCATGCCAAACCCATCCCACACAACACCGAACAAAGAGACCAACTCTTTCACACAAAATGTCTAGTTAATACCAAATGGTATAGTTTGATTATTGATGGAGGTAGTTGTACGAATGTTGCCTCTACTGAAATGGTAGCTAAGTTAGGTCTAACCACTACTAATCACCCTAGACCATATGCATTACATTGGTTAGATAATGAAAACAAAATAAAAGTCACAAAACAAGTAAGAGTGGGTTTAACTATGGGGTCTTATGTCGATGAGGTTCTTTGTGATGTTATCCCTATGGATGCTTGTCATATACTTTTGGGGCGTCCTTGGCAGTTTGATAGGGATGTGGTACACCATGGTAGAAAGAATGAATACGAATTGAGGGATAAGGGAAAGAAAATCATTCTAAAACCTATGACTCCCCAAGCTGTTAGAGCTATGACCTCCAACAAAACCAAGAAACCTAACCTCACCATCTTTGCGAGTGAGAGTGAAGTAGAGCAGGCTTTACAAGGGGGGGAGCATGTCTTTGTCATGATGGCTAAAGAAAAACCCGTAGAAGTTGAGAATGGGCTTGGAGGAAAGCCATTTGAGGAGTTGTTACACGAGTTTAAGGATGTCTTCCCCGAGGAATTACCCGTTGGTTTACCACCTATTAGAGGTATAGAACACCAAATCGACCTCATTCCAGGAGCAACCTTACCCAATAAGGCAGCATATAGGTGTAATCCGGAGGAAACTAAGGAATTACAAAGACAAATAGATGAGTTAATGAGTCGAGGGTATGTGCGAGAGAGCCTTAGTCCTTGTGCCGTTCCAGTCCTTTTGGTACCTAAGAAAGATGGAACTTGGAGAATGTGTGTAGATAGTAGAGCCGTTAACAACATCACCATCAAGTATAGGTTTCCTATTCCAAGGTTGGATGACATGTTAGATGAGCTTCATGGGGCAGTGGTCTTTTCCAAAATTGATCTAAGAAGTGGGTACCATCCAATCAGAATGAGGGAAGGGGATGAATGGAAGACCGCTTTCAAAACCAAGCATGGACTCTATGAGTGGACGGTCATGCCATTTGGTCTTACCAACGCTCCGAGCACGTTCATGAGATTAATGAACGAGGTACTTAAGGCCTACTTAGGTCGCTTTATTGTGGTTTACTTGGATGATATCCTTGTGTATAGCAGGTCTTTGGAGGAACATATGGAGCATTTAAGACTACTATTCACAACACTTCGCAAACAACAGCTCTTTGGGAAGAAGGAGAAGTGTGCCTTCTTTGTGGAAAGCGTAGTGTTCCTTGGCTACGTAGTGTCCAAAGAAGGAGTGTCAGTTGATCAAACCAAAGTAGAATCCATACGTACTTGGCCAATCCCTTCCACCATTACAGAAGTAAGGTCCTTTCATGGTTTGGCTTCTTTTTACAGGAGATTCATCAAGGACTTTAGCACTATCACAAGTCCTATCACCGAATGCTTGAAGAAAGGCGCGTTTGTTTGGTCCAAAGCTGCCCAAGAAGCCTTTGAAGCCATCAAAGAGAAGTTGTGTTCCGCTCCTATCTTAGCCCTTCCTGATTTCTCTCAGCCATTTGAGGTGGAATGTGACGCTAGTGGAGTAGGAATTGGTGCTGTTCTTATCCAAAATAGGCGCCCCATTGCCTATTTCTCAGAAAAACTCAATGGAGCAAGGCTGAACTATTGCACCTACGACAAGGAGTTCTATGCCATAGTAAGAGCTCTTGATCATTGGAGTCATTACCTTCGTACTAACCATTTTATTCTCCATTCAGATCATGAGTCCCTAAAATACATCAATGGCCAACAAAAGTTAAGTCCAAGGCATGCCAAGTGGGTGGAATTCTTGCAATCCTTTCATTTCTCTTCAAAGTACAAGGATGGAAAAAGTAACGTAGTAGCTGATGCACTATCCCGCCGCTACACTTTACTATCTACTTTGGATGTGAGGTTGCTCGGATTTGAAACTCTAAAAGACTACTACAACAATGATGCTGACTTTGGTGAAACCTTTACCAAATGCAAGGAGGGAGCCTTTGATGAGTTTGTTTTGCAGGAGGGATTTCTTTTCAAAGGAAACCGCCTGTGTGTGCCCAAGCATCCCATTAGAGAGCTGCTGGTTAGAGAAGCTCATGGAGGAGGATTAGCGGGTCATTTTGGCATCACAAGAACTTTGGAGGTCTTAAAGGAGCACTTCTTTTGGCCAAAGATGCAAGGGAGTGTCCAGCATGTAGTGAGCAAGTGTGTGACTTGCCAATTTGCCAAAAGTTCTTTCAAACCCGGAGTCTACACGCCCTTACCCACTCCTAATAGACCATGGGAAGATGTATCCATGGACTTCATTGTAGCCTTACCAAGAACCGCTAGAGGAAAAGATGCTATCATGGTGGTGGTAGATCGATTTTCAAAGATGGCTCACTTCATTGCTTGCCACAAAACGGATGATGCTAGCAATGTTGCTGACTTATACTTCAAAGAGGTGGTGCGTCTCCATGGAGTACCAAAGTTGTAAGTAAGACTCAAAAGGATTGGGATATCAAGCTTGCCCATGCTGAATTTGCCTACAATCGCTCTCCTACTTATGCTACCTCTCATTCTCCTTTTGAGGCCGTGTATGGGGTCAATCCTTACATGCCTTTGGACCTGATTCCTCTACCTAAGGATGAGTTAGTCCACAAGGATGCAGAGTCCAAACTAAAGGCTATGATCAAACTCCACGAGCAAATTCAAGAAAGGATCAAGGAGGTGAATGAAGCATACAAAAGAAGGTCCAACAAAAACAGGAAACCAAGACTTTTTCAAGAGGGTGACTTAGTTTGGGTTCACTTGAGAAAGGAGAGGTTTCCAAGCAAAAGAAAGAATAAGTTGATGCCACGAGCAGAAGGGCCTTATAAGATCATATCAAGGGTAAACGACAATGCTTACAAAGTGGAATTACCGGATGATTATGGAGTTCATGCCACGTTCAATGTGGGAGACCTTTCTCCTTATCTTGATGATGATGGCATTTCAGAATTGAGGGCAATTCCTTTCCAAGGGGGAGGAGATGATCCGAATGAAGAGGCTAAAGAGTTCAATGAAGTAACACTAGCTCCTAATAGTTCTAGTCAAGCCACATTAGCACCTCCTACCAGCCTAATAGTGTGCCTCCTCCAAGTATTAAGTTAGCTCGTATAGGAGCTGAATAAAGGAGCAAAGAAGTCAAGGTAAATTGAAGACATTAACTTGGGTTCACACTCATTCAAGCATGGGAAGTGTACTGAAGTTATGAAGGTGTTTGAGGCTGATTGTGTTCACATAGTGTGCACATCCTCAAGCTTTGTTTATGGCTCCATGTTCACACAAGTGTGCCGTGGCTGATGCTCTTTGTTAGAGCTTTGTTATTAGCTCCATGTTTACATTACTTTGTTATTAGCTCCTAAGCCTTGTTGTTAGCTCCTTGTTCACATAGTTGTAACTTTGTTTTTGTCACCCTTAACCAGCCGGTTTAAGGGTCCTTTGTAGGCTATATATAGCCATCTAGTTGAATGAATAAGACATCCAATTTGCATATCAAAAACCTGAGTAAAGCTAAGCTTTTCTTTTACGTCCTTGTTGTTTACAAGACAAAGTCTAGAGTAAGTCGCGTTACAAGCTCTAAACTCGCTATTTCAATCGAGTGTTTGATCTAGCAACCGCTTTGTTGGAGTATAGGTCTACTTCACCTAGCATACTATCCTTGGTTACGGTTTATTCATCCTTAAAACTCACCTTTCATTCTGTTTTGGTCACTTGTTCACGTTCCATTTCAGAATACTAATCCTACTTCATATTTTTGTTTCAAAGTTCATATCAACTCACATCAGGTCTAGTTGGTATACTTGATCAGCAGGACCCACGGCAAGTCCTCCCATCAGTCTGACTTAGACTCGGACTCAGAATCGGTGTCCGGCATGTCTCCTTCACCGGTGGTCAGCTTGTAGACTTGACCCTGGTTGTTGGTCCACCTTATGGTCTTCCGCCGTGCTCTTTTCCCGATATCAGAGCCGACTTCAGAAATCAGCTTCGTGGGATCGAACCTGTTGCTTCGGAGGTTCAGGTTCACTAGGTCTTCCTTATGAATCGGGATAGCCTTGTCGTCCCCAAATAGTAGCCCCAACATACACGAGCTCAGCATTATCAGCACCCTCCTTGGATTCTGACTGGATAAGGGCAAATATGTCATCCGGAATGTAGTTGCATTCCCGAGCCAATTTGGTCTCGAGATATATGAGGGTGGGTTGGTACAGACCAACTTGAACAGCTCCGAATACCGGTGTAACAAAGTAGTCAGTCAACCATGGGCTATAAGGGCCCAAGTAGGTACCCTTGATGATGTTGCATGCCTTGTCAATACCTGCCCGGACAACATTTCCCGGGGTCATAGCATACCCTAGACCGAAGTGTGATTCTTCGTCGTTCAGGACTTCAATGATCTTCCCAGGTGGAAGATATGGCCTCGAGGTAGCCCAGGGAAAGTAACCCAAATTTTGTAGCATCACATTGATGCTAATGGAGAAATAAGGCTGATAAGTGTGTTATGTAGTGCTTATTCCATGTGTTTGGTCCCGGTTTCTCTTGTGGAATCGCTCTTTGGAGAGGTTTCGAGGCTACTTACGCTTCTTCTAGTTTGTTTTAGGTTCCTAAGGCCAATCTTGGAGAAATGGAACGATTTCGACTCGTTTCCGACACATATGGAGACAAAGAAGAGAAGCGACGATCACTCGGTAGCTTAGACTCGTTCCCGAGTCCCTTGGGACCATTTCCCGAGCCCATGGGACCAAATCCCGAGCACCGAGAATCGATAAGAAGCCTATGAAGAGCAAGTAGGGACCTATGGGATCATATTTGAAGGCTACATGACCCATCCCGGTCGGGAACATATCCATCCTGACCGGGATGAAGTGCAAAGAAGAGACGACTTACTGGAGGGCCATCCCGACCGGGACCACCCTCATCCCGACCGGGATGGACCTAGTTCAGCCCGCCTTTGCTTTTCCGCCTCCCTTTGCTTATGGAACCCTATATATACCCCCCCCCCCTCTTGTATTGTTAGAACATCTTATGAAACCCTAGACTACTTTTAGGTTAGATTAGCGTAGATTAGTGTAGATTAGCTTAATCCTTCTTTAATTACTCTTCGTTTAGTTTAATCTAGTTAGATTATTCTTGTATTATTGGATTTCTTGAAGAATCTACCAATCTTGACAACATTGGTGGATGTTTGGGTTTTCTTCTATGCAAGTGTTCATCGTTTCATCTCTTGTTTAGTTGGTATAATCTTTCTTCTCTCTTTTCTCTTAATCTTTCTTTGTTATCCAAGTTTTAATCTTTGTTATTGTTATTGCTAGTCTCTTCTTCATAATGAATGTTATGGTTATGCTGATGTTTCCTCTTGTTTGGGTTAGTGTTAGTTTAGATATGATTGCGTAGATTCTTGTGGGGTTAGTAGGGGGATTATGTCTTGATTATTGGTGATTAGGGTTGATTGTGGGTAAAGGTTGAATCTTTGTTGCTAGTCACTTGTTGTGCATACCATGTGTTTGATGAAATGTTTGTTAGGGTGGTAGTTGCAAATATTACTCTTACTAGTCTCCTCCTTCTCATTGTATGGTTGATTGGTGGTTGAATCCTCTTGTTTAGAGTAGCATCTTGCATGAGTATTCGGGTTTGTCTTTGACGCGAGAGTGCGGACTTATCTTAGTGACTAGGTGAAACCTACACCCTCGATTACCAACCTATCCTACTACACTTATGAACCCGACCTAACCCTACTCTTTCCTTATTTGATTTCTCCATCTTGTTAGCATCCGTTCCTCTAGTTAGTTGAATCTTTTAGCTTTAGTTGTCATACTTAGTTTACTCTTAGTTATAGTCTTCTCCCCCTTCTTAATTTTAGCTTAGTTTAGCTTGTTGACCTAGTCAAGTCTTTAGGTGACCTTAGTCTAGACACCTCTTACCGTCTTCGTGGATTCGACCCGACTTGCCCTATCTACCCAGTTAGGATTAGTTGGTTTTACTTGTTGGTAGGGATTGACGGCAAATCCTTCCCATCAATTTGGCGCCGTTGCCAGGGACGGTGCTTGTTTAGACTTTGTTTGCCTATTTACTCGACTTTGTCTTTGTTTTTGTGTTTTTCTTTGTTTTCTTTTGCTTCTTGTGTGTGTGAAGTTTATTTCCTTCTTGTCTAGTGCCCAAAAAGCACTAGACTTCTCACGTTTGCTCCTAGTCTACAGTAAACTAGGAGCTAATAACAAAGCTTAATAAGGAGCCATTTGGACGTGCACAACCAGCTTCAAACGTCCTCTTTAACCCCGGTGCTTTCCCATGCACAACTGATTTGTTCGGACCATAACTTTGTTAATACTTGTTCAATGAGCCTTTATGAATAGTCATTGGAAAGATAAGCTCGAAATCTATCTCCTCCATTTTGAATGACTACGAAATTCCAAGTATAACTCGAGATATGGACTGATCAAAACAATGCTGCAAAAATGAACTCGCATCAGAAATTCCCATGCACAACTGTCTTGTTCGGACCATAACTTTGTCAATACTTGTTCAATGAGCCTTCATGAATAGTCATTGGAAAGATAAGCTCGAAATCTATCTCCTCCATTTTGAATGACTATGAAACTCCAACTATAACTCGAGATATTGACTGATCAAAACAACGCTGCAAAATGAACTCGCATCAGGTGGTGACCATCCTCATATCTTTACAACTTAGAGCCGCATCAACGGACGGTTGCTAGATTGAGAGGTCCTCAACCGGGTACGAGCCACGATTTTCGAGCAGAACTTGAGGATTGATCTAAACTCCCCACCTAAAGAAGCCGCCATAAATTACTCCTCTCCCTCTATGGATCAAAGCTATGCCAAGATGTCTCCTACCTACTATCAAGCTTCATGGGGTAATCAAGACACCCGTGGGTATGAGTTTCAAGGACATGGAAACGGCTACCAACAAGTGAATGCTTATCAATCCTATGATCATGGTGGCTATTACTCAAGCAATCATTGTGAACCCACCATGTTTCATCATGTTTCTTCACATGGAAGCCAATTTCCCCAAACCCCACCATATTACCCTTCACATCGACCACATTATGAGCCCCAAAACCCACAATACTACCAATCATCTCAACCTCATTACGAACCATATGATGTCTCACCCCTTGGGCATCATCAAGATTTTCAAGGAGCTTTACAAGACCCCAATGACCACCAAATGCCCAACTTGGAGTTATTTCAATCGATTCTTCAAATGCAAAAAGAGCGAACAAGAAATGGCCATCCAAATGCAAAAGGACTATGAAATCTTTGCCCAAATCCGAAGGGAAAATGAGGCGATAGAAGCTTGATTAAATGCTATAGCGGCTGAAACTGTAATGTCTTTAACTCGAACGTCACAACTAGACGAAGGGTGCTCGTTTGAGCAAGAGGAGCAACCCAATCATGAATCCGCCGATGAAGTCCCTTTGAGAAGCGAGACTTGCTATGAAGAACCTCGATTGTCTACCCAAGATGAGATGAATGAGGAGATAATCCTTGATGAAGGCATTGTTGGTGAAGAATTGGATGAGGATAGTGGGAATTTGAAGAGTTTCATTGATGAAAACACCGATAAAATAGAGGAAATTCAAGAGTCTACCCTCTATACTTGATGAACCTTCAATCCCCATCGCTTGCCCTCCTCTTGAGCTTCATGCCGCTTCTAATGAGCCCATTTTTGAGGATATAAAGCTTTGGGATGAGTTGAGTGAGGTGATAGAAGTTGTGAAGTCATGGAATATGAATGATGAAATCAAGTCGCCCATATGTGAAAATCCAATAAAATATTGTGAACCCCTTCTTTGTAATTTGGATCTTGGTTTAGAAGAGGTTGAAACCGCTAGTATGAGTTTCAAATCTCTTCTTATTGATGATGAGGGGAAGAATGATGTTTTAGGATTTGGAGATATTGGGCCGGAACTTGTTGATGACTTGGGTTTGCTGGATGAAAAGAAGAGGGTTAAACTCCCTTTTAACTTTTATGTTGAAGACTTGAAGCTTGCTTGTGGATGGAGATGGTGCTTAGGAAGAAAGAGGTCAATAAAGCTTGTCGGTTGGAAAGACCCCGGAGACTACATGAAAGATGACACTGGGTCTTTGGATGACTACTTCTTGCTTCCGACTTGGAGGCTTTGGAGGATAGCTTGGCTCGGGTACTCAATTAGCCCTCATTATGATGTGGCTCGAGCATTTGACTTGCTCCTCCGAGCCCTTGAAGGCTATGGTTAAGAATGAAGAGTCTACCAACCTCGGTTTGATGGAGTTCCTCAAGAACCGTCATGTTGTATATATCTCTTTCCTATTCTTTTGAGTTTTTGTATTTGTGTTTGTGTGAGTTTGGTTTCTAGGTTTTGTGTGTTTTGTGGAACTCTTGTCGTTTGGTATTTTGATGAGCGATGTGAGGGAGGGATCTTTGATGGTGTTTATTGAGTTTATTTGATAGGTTGAGAGTGAAGATGAAGTTTTGAGAGGAGTAGTTGATGATAGAAGCATGGATTTTGGGCAAGGAAGTCGGTTTTTGAGCTTTTCATAAGCTTTTGGGGACGGGATTTAAATCCCGATGTATTATTTGCCTTGTGGGTAGAGCTATTAGGGAATGAAGAGCTTGAGAGGCAACCCCGACCATGATGGGTGTCATCTCGACCGGGATGAAGTGGACATGAAAACAGAAGCTACTGACGAGCAATCCCGACCGGGAAGGACTCTTCCCGACCGTGATGGAGCCATCTCGACCGGGATGAGTCCCAGCATCCCCTTTTACCTTCTCTTCGTCATTAAAACCCCACCCCACCACTTAATACCCCCACCCAACCTCCCTACTCACCCTTGCCTCTATCATTTCACCCTTACCTCTATCATTTCACCCTTACACTTCATATATACACCTTCATCGCATCTTCTCTTCACTATACACCGAGTTTCCCCTCGAATCCCACCCTCACTATACCATTACAAGTCTAGTACTTCAACTTTGCTTTCTTTGGGATGGTTTCTGACCAACCTAAACTTATCTTTGGGACGGATCTTTGTCCCTTGCCTTTTGCTTCCTTTTGGATAGTTTTCGATCATCCTGGACTATTCTTTGGGACATATCTTTGTCCCTTGACTTTTGCTTTCTTTGGGATAGTGTCCGACTATCCCGAGACTATTCTTTGGGACGGATCTTTGTCCCAAGACTTTTGCTTTATTTGGGATAGTTTTGGACCATCCATGGAGAATTCTTAGGGACGGATCTTTGTCCCATGACTTTTGTTTTCTTTGGGATGGTTTCCGACTATCTCCGGAATATTCTTCGAGACGTATCTTTGACCCTTGAGTTTTGTTTTCTTTGGGATAGTTTCCGACTATCCCAGGGCTATTCTTTGGGACATATCTTTGTCTTTGGAATTTTGCTTTCTTTGGGATAGTTTCCGACTATCCCTGGACTAATCTTTGGGACGGATCTTTGTCCCTGGACTTTTGCATTCTTTAAGATAATTTCCGACTATCCCTGTACAATTCTTCGCGACGGATCTTTGTCCCTGGACTTTTGCTTTCTTTGGGATGGTTTCCGACTATCCCTGGACTATTCTTCGTTACAGATCTTTGCCTTTGGACTTTTGCTTTCATTAGGATAGTTTCCGACCATCCCTGGACTATTCTTTGGGACGGATCTTTTTCGCTGGACTTTTGTTTTGTTTAGGATAGTTTCCCACCATCCGTGGACTATTCTTTGCGATGGATCTTTGTCCCAGGACTTTTGCTCTCTTTGGGATAGTTTCTAATTATCCTTGACTATTCTTTACGACATATCTTTGTCCATAGATTTTTGATTTCTTTGGGATAGTTTCCAATTATCCCTAGACTATTCTTTGGGACGGATATTTGTCCCTGGACCTTTGCTTTCTTTAGGATAGTATCCGACTAACCCTGGACTATTCTTTGTGACTGATCTTTGTCCCAGGACTTTTGCTTTCTTTGGGATAGTTTCTGAATTCGCCTATACTATTCCTTGGGACAGATCTTTGTCCCTGGACTTTTGCTTTCTTTAGGATAATATCCGACTAACCCTGGACTATTCTTTGGGACAGATCTTTGTCCCAGGACTTTTGCATTCTTTTGGATAGGTTCCAACTATCCCTGGACTATTCTTTAGGACAGATCTTTGTCCCCGGACTTTTTCTTTCTTTGAGACAGTTTTGGACCATCCCTGGACTATTTTTAGGGACGGATCTTTGTCCCATGACTTTTTTTTTCTTTGGGATGGTTTCCGACTATCCCTGGGCTATTCTTTGGGACATATCTTTGTCTTTGGAATTTTGCTTTCTTTGGGATAGTTTCCGACTATCCCTGGACTAATCTTTGGGACGGATCTTTGTCCCTGGACTTTTGCATTCTTTGAGATAATTTCCGACTATCCCTGTACAATTCTTCGCGACGGATCTTTGTCCCTGGACTTTTGCTTTCTTTGGGATGGTTTCCGACTATCCCTGGACTATTCTTCGTTACAGATCTTTGCCTTTGGACTTTTGCTTTCATTAGGATAGTTTCCGACCATCCCTGGACTATTCTTTGGGACGGATCTTTTTCGCTGGACTTTTGTTTTGTTTAGGATAGTTTCCCACCATCCGTGGACTATTCTTTGCAACGGATCTTTGTCCCAGGACTTTTGCTTTCTTTGGGATAGTTTCTGATTATCCTTGACTATTCTTTACGACATATCTTTGTCCATAGATTTTTGATTTCTTTGGGATAGTTTCCAATTATCCCTAGACTATTCTTTGGGACGGATATTTGTCCCTGGACCTTTGCTTTCTTTAGGATAGTATCCGACTAACCCTGGACTATTCTTTGTGACTGATCTTTGTCCCAGGACTTTTGCTTTCTTTGGGATAGTTTCTGAATTCGCCTATACTATTCCTTGGGACAGATCTTTGTCCCTGGACTTTTGCTTTCTTTAGGATAATATCCGACTAACCCTGGACTATTCTTTGGGACAGATCTTTGTCCCAGGACTTTTGCATTCTTTTGGATAGGTTCCAACTATCCCTGGACTATTCTTTAGGACAGATCTTTGTCCCCGGACTTTTTCTTTCTTTGAGACAGTTTTGGACCATCCCTGGACTATTTTCAGGGACGGATCTTTGTCCCATGACTTTTTTTTTCTTTGGGATGGTTTCCGACTATCCCAGGGCTATTCTTTGGGACATATCTTTGTCTTTGGAATTTTGCTTTCTTTGGGATAGTTTCCGACTATCCCTGGACTAATCTTTGGGACGGATCTTTGTCCCTGGACTTTTGCATTCTTTGAGATAATTTCCGACTATCCCTGTACAATTCTTCGCGACGGATCTTTGTCCCTGGACTTTTGCTTTCTTTGGGATGGTTTCCGACTATCCCTGGACTATTCTTCGTTACAGATCTTTGCCTTTGGACTTTTGCTTTCATTAGGATAGTTTCCGACCATCCCTGGACTATTCTTTGGGACGGATCTTTTTCGCTGGACTTTTGTTTTGTTTAGGATAGTTTCCCACCATCCGTGGACTATTCTTTGCGACGGATCTTTGTCCCAGGACTTTTGCTTTCTTTGGGATAGTTTCTGATTATCCTTGACTATTCTTTACGACATATCTTTGTCCATAGATTTTTGATTTCTTTGGGATAGTTTCCAATTATCCCTAGACTATTCTTTGGGACGGATATTTGTCCCTGGACCTTTGCTTTCTTTAGGATAGTATCCGACTAACCCTGGACTATTCTTTGTGACTGATCTTTGTCCCAGGACTTTTGCTTTCTTTGGGATAGTTTCTGAATTCGCCTATACTATTCCTTGGGACAGATCTTTGTCCCTGGACTTTTGCTTTCTTTAGGATAATATCCGACTTACCCTGGACTATTCTTTGGGACAGATCTTTGTCCCAGGACTTTTGCATTCTTTTGGATAGGTTTCAACTATCCCTGGACTATTCTTTAGGACAGATCTTTGTCCCCGGACTTTTTCTTTCTTTGAGACAGTTTTGGACCATCCCTGGACTATTTTTCGCGACGGATCTTTGTCCCTGAACTTTTGCTTTCTTTGGGATGGTTTCTGACCAACCCCAAACTAATCTTTGGGACAGATCTTTGTTCCTTGACTTTTTCTTTCTTTGGGATAGAGTCCGACTATCCCAAGACTATTCTTTGGGACGGATCTTTGTCCATAGACTTTTGATTTCTTGGGGATAGTTTCCGACCAGCCCTGGACTATTCTTTGGGACGGATCTTTGTCCCAGGACTTTTGCTTTCTTTGGGATAGTTTCCGACTATCCCTGGACTATTCTTCGTTACGGATCTTTGCTTTTGGACTTCTGCTTTCTTTAGGATAGTTTCCGACCATCCCTGGACTATTCTTTGGGACGGATCTTTTTCGCTGGACTTTTGTTTTGTTTAGGATAGTTTCCCACCATCCGTGGACTATTCTTTGCGACGGATCTTTGTCCCAGGACTTTTGCTTTCTTTGGGATAGTTTCTGATTATCCTTGACTATTCTTTACGACATATCTTTGTCCATAGATTTTTGATTTCTTTGGGATAGTTTCCAATTATCCCTAGACTATTCTTTGGGACGGATATTTGTCCCTGGACCTTTGCTTTCTTTAGGATAGTATCCGACTAACCCTGGACTATTCTTTGTGACTGATCTTTGTCCCAGGACTTTTGCTTTCTTTGGGATAGTTTCTGAATTCGCCTATACTATTCCTTGGGACAGATCTTTGTCCCTGGACTTTTGCTTTCTTTAGGATAATATCCGACTAACCCTGGACTATTCTTTGGGACAGATCTTTGTCCCAGGACTTTTGCATTCTTTTGGATAGGTTCCAACTATCCCTGGACTATTCTTTAGGACAGATCTTTGTCCCCGGACTTTTTCTTTCTTTGAGACAGTTTTGGACCATCCCTGGACTATTTTCAGGGACGGATCTTTGTCCCATGACTTTTTTTTTCTTTGGGATGGTTTCCGACTATCCCAGGGCTATTCTTTGGGACATATCTTTGTCTTTGGAATTTTGCTTTCTTTGGGATAGTTTCCGACTATCCCTGGACTAATCTTTGGGACGGATCTTTGTCCCTGGACTTTTGCATTCTTTGAGATAATTTCCGACTATCCCTGTACAATTCTTCGCGACGGATCTTTGTCCCTGGACTTTTGCTTTCTTTGGGATGGTTTCCGACTATCCCTGGACTATTCTTCGTTACAGATCTTTGCCTTTGGACTTTTGCTTTCATTAGGATAGTTTCCGACCATCCCTGGACTATTCTTTGGGACGGATCTTTTTCGCTGGACTTTTGTTTTGTTTAGGATAGTTTCCCACCATCCGTGGACTATTCTTTGCGACGGATCTTTGTCCCAGGACTTTTGCTTTCTTTGGGATAGTTTCTGATTATCCTTGACTATTCTTTACGACATATCTTTGTCCATAGATTTTTGATTTCTTTGGGATAGTTTCCAATTATCCCTAGACTATTCTTTGGGACGGATATTTGTCCCTGGACCTTTGCTTTCTTTAGGATAGTATCCGACTAACCCTGGACTATTCTTTGTGACTGATCTTTGTCCCAGGACTTTTGCTTTCTTTGGGATAGTTTCTGAATTCGCCTATACTATTCCTTGGGACAGATCTTTGTCCCTGGACTTTTGCTTTCTTTAGGATAATATCCGACTAACCCTGGACTATTCTTTGGGACAGATCTTTGTCCCAGGACTTTTGCATTCTTTTGGATAGGTTCCAACTATCCCTGGACTATTCTTTAGGACAGATCTTTGTCCCCGGACTTTTTCTTTCTTTGAGACAGTTTTGGACCATCCCTGGACTATTTTCAGGGACGGATCTTTGTCCCATGACTTTTTTTTTCTTTGGGATGGTTTCCGACTATCCCAGGGCTATTCTTTGGGACATATCTTTGTCTTTGGAATTTTGCTTTCTTTGGGATAGTTTCCGACTATCCCTGGACTAATCTTTGGGACGGATCTTTGTCCCTGGACTTTTGCATTCTTTGAGATAATTTCCGACTATCCCTGTACAATTCTTCGCGACGGATCTTTGTCCCTGGACTTTTGCTTTCTTTGGGATGGTTTCCGACTATCCCTGGACTATTCTTCGTTACAGATCTTTGCCTTTGGACTTTTGCTTTCATTAGGATAGTTTCCGACCATCCCTGGACTATTCTTTGGGACGGATCTTTTTCGCTGGACTTTTGTTTTGTTTAGGATAGTTTCCCACCATCCGTGGACTATTCTTTGCGACGGATCTTTGTCCCAGGACTTTTGCTTTCTTTGGGATAGTTTCTGATTATCCTTGACTATTCTTTACGACATATCTTTGTCCATAGATTTTTGATTTCTTTGGGATAGTTTCCAATTATCCCTAGACTATTCTTTGGGACGGATATTTGTCCCTGGACCTTTGCTTTCTTTAGGATAGTATCCGACTAACCCTGGACTATTCTTTGTGACTGATCTTTGTCCCAGGACTTTTGCTTTCTTTGGGATAGTTTCTGAATTCGCCTATACTATTCCTTGGGACAGATCTTTGTCCCTGGACTTTTGCTTTCTTTAGGATAATATCCGACTAACCCTGGACTATTCTTTGGGACAGATCTTTGTCCCAGGACTTTTGCATTCTTTTGGATAGGTTCCAACTATCCCTGGACTATTCTTTAGGACAGATCTTTGTCCCCGGACTTTTTCTTTCTTTGAGACAGTTTTGGACCATCCCTGGACTATTTTCAGGGACGGATCTTTGTCCCATGACTTTTTTTTTCTTTGGGATGGTTTCCGACTATCCCAGGGCTATTCTTTGGGACATATCTTTGTCTTTGGAATTTTGCTTTCTTTGGGATAGTTTCCGACTATCCCTGGACTAATCTTTGGGACGGATCTTTGTCCCTGGACTTTTGCATTCTTTGAGATAATTTCCGACTATCCCTGTACAATTCTTCGCGACGGATCTTTGTCCCTGGACTTTTGCTTTCTTTGGGATGGTTTCCGACTATCCCTGGACTATTCTTCGTTACAGATCTTTGCCTTTGGACTTTTGCTTTCATTAGGATAGTTTCCGACCATCCCTGGACTATTCTTTGGGACGGATCTTTTTCGCTGGACTTTTGTTTTGTTTAGGATAGTTTCCCACCATCCGTGGACTATTCTTTGCGACGGATCTTTGTCCCAGGACTTTTGCTTTCTTTGGGATAGTTTCTGAATTCGCCTATACTATTCCTTGGGACAGATCTTTGTCCCTGGACTTTTGCTTTCTTTAGGATAATATCCGACTTACCCTGGACTATTCTTTGGGACAGATCTTTGTCCCAGGACTTTTGCATTCTTTTGGATAGGTTTCAACTATCCCTGGACTATTCTTTAGGACAGATCTTTGTCCCCGGACTTTTTCTTTCTTTGAGACAGTTTTGGACCATCCCTGGACTATTTTTCGCGACGGATCTTTGTCCCTGAACTTTTGCTTTCTTTGGGATGGTTTCTGACCAACCCCAAACTAATCTTTGGGACAGATCTTTGTTCCTTGACTTTTTCTTTCTTTGGGATAGAGTCCGACTATCCCAAGACTATTCTTTGGGACGGATCTTTGTCCATAGACTTTTGATTTCTTGGGGATAGTTTCCGACCAGCCCTGGACTATTCTTTGGGACGGATCTTTGTCCCAGGACTTTTGCTTTCTTTGGGATAGTTTCCGACTATCCCTGGACTATTCTTCGTTACGGATCTTTGCTTTTGGACTTCTGCTTTCTTTAGGATAGTTTCCGACCATCCCTGGACTATTCTTTGGGACGGATCTTTTTCGCTGGACTTTTGTTTTGTTTAGGATAGTTTCCCACCATCCGTGGACTATTCTTTGCGACGGATCTTTGTCCCAGGACTTTTGCTTTCTTTGGGATAGTTTCTGATTATCCTTGACTATTCTTTACGACATATCTTTGTCCATAGATTTTTGATTTCTTTGGGATAGTTTCCAATTATCCCTAGACTATTCTTTGGGACGGATATTTGTCCCTGGACCTTTGCTTTCTTTAGGATAGTATCCGACTAACCCTGGACTATTCTTTGTGACTGATCTTTGTCCCAGGACTTTTGCTTTCTTTGGGATAGTTTCTGAATTCGCCTATACTATTCCTTGGGACAGATCTTTGTCCCTGGACTTTTGCTTTCTTTAGGATAATATCCGACTAACCCTGGACTATTCTTTGGGACAGATCTTTGTCCCAGGACTTTTGCATTCTTTTGGATAGGTTCCAACTATCCCTGGACTATTCTTTAGGACAGATCTTTGTCCCCGGACTTTTTCTTTCTTTGAGACAGTTTTGGACCATCCCTGGACTATTTTCAGGGACGGATCTTTGTCCCATGACTTTTTTTTTCTTTGGGATGGTTTCCGACTATCCCAGGGCTATTCTTTGGGACATATCTTTGTCTTTGGAATTTTGCTTTCTTTGGGATAGTTTCCGACTATCCCTGGACTAATCTTTGGGACGGATCTTTGTCCCTGGACTTTTGCATTCTTTGAGATAATTTCCGACTATCCCTGTACAATTCTTCGCGACGGATCTTTGTCCCTGGACTTTTGCTTTCTTTGGGATGGTTTCCGACTATCCCTGGACTATTCTTCGTTACAGATCTTTGCCTTTGGACTTTTGCTTTCATTAGGATAGTTTCCGACCATCCCTGGACTATTCTTTGGGACGGATCTTTTTCGCTGGACTTTTGTTTTGTTTAGGATAGTTTCCCACCATCCGTGGACTATTCTTTGCGACGGATCTTTGTCCCAGGACTTTTGCTTTCTTTGGGATAGTTTCTGATTATCCTTGACTATTCTTTACGACATATCTTTGTCCATAGATTTTTGATTTCTTTGGGATAGTTTCCAATTATCCCTAGACTATTCTTTGGGACGGATATTTGTCCCTGGACCTTTGCTTTCTTTAGGATAGTATCCGACTAACCCTGGACTATTCTTTGTGACTGATCTTTGTCCCAGGACTTTTGCTTTCTTTGGGATAGTTTCTGAATTCGCCTATACTATTCCTTGGGACAGATCTTTGTCCCTGGACTTTTGCTTTCTTTAGGATAATATCCGACTTACCCTGGACTATTCTTTGGGACAGATCTTTGTCCCAGGACTTTTGCATTCTTTTGGATAGGTTTCAACTATCCCTGGACTATTCTTTAGGACAGATCTTTGTCCCCGGACTTTTTCTTTCTTTGAGACAGTTTTGGACCATCCCTGGACTATTTTTCGCGACGGATCTTTGTCCCTGAACTTTTGCTTTCTTTGGGATGGTTTCTGACCAACCCCAAACTAATCTTTGGGACAGATCTTTGTTCCTTGACTTTTTCTTTCTTTGGGATAGAGTCCGACTATCCCAAGACTATTCTTTGGGACGGATCTTTGTCCATAGACTTTTGATTTCTTGGGGATAGTTTCCGACCAGCCCTGGACTATTCTTTGGGACGGATCTTTGTCCCAGGACTTTTGCTTTCTTTGGGATAGTTTCCGACTATCCCTGGACTATTCTTCGTTACGGATCTTTGCTTTTGGACTTCTGCTTTCTTTAGGATAGTTTCCGACCATCCCTGGACTATTCTTTGGGACGGATCTTTTTCGCTGGACTTTTGTTTTGTTTAGGATAGTTTCCCACCATCCGTGGACTATTCTTTGCGACGGATCTTTGTCCCAGGACTTTTGCTTTCTTTGGGATAGTTTCTGATTATCCTTGACTATTCTTTACGACATATCTTTGTCCATAGATTTTTGATTTCTTTGGGATAGTTTCCAATTATCCCTAGACTATTCTTTGGGACGGATATTTGTCCCTGGACCTTTGCTTTCTTTAGGATAGTATCCGACTAACCCTGGACTATTCTTTGTGACTGATCTTTGTCCCAGGACTTTTGCTTTCTTTGGGATAGTTTCTGAATTCGCCTATACTATTCCTTGGGACAGATCTTTGTCCCTGGACTTTTGCTTTCTTTAGGATAATATCCGACTAACCCTGGACTATTCTTTGGGACAGATCTTTGTCCCAGGACTTTTGCATTCTTTTGGATAGGTTCCAACTATCCCTGGACTATTCTTTAGGACAGATCTTTGTCCCCGGACTTTTTCTTTCTTTGAGACAGTTTTGGACCATCCCTGGACTATTTTCAGGGACGGATCTTTGTCCCATGACTTTTTTTTTCTTTGGGATGGTTTCCGACTATCCCAGGGCTATTCTTTGGGACATATCTTTGTCTTTGGAATTTTGCTTTCTTTGGGATAGTTTCCGACTATCCCTGGACTAATCTTTGGGACGGATCTTTGTCCCTGGACTTTTGCATTCTTTGAGATAATTTCCGACTATCCCTGTACAATTCTTCGCGACGGATCTTTGTCCCTGGACTTTTGCTTTCTTTGGGATGGTTTCCGACTATCCCTGGACTATTCTTCGTTACAGATCTTTGCCTTTGGACTTTTGCTTTCATTAGGATAGTTTCCGACCATCCCTGGACTATTCTTTGGGACGGATCTTTTTCGCTGGACTTTTGTTTTGTTTAGGATAGTTTCCCACCATCCGTGGACTATTCTTTGCGACGGATCTTTGTCCCAGGACTTTTGCTTTCTTTGGGATAGTTTCTGATTATCCTTGACTATTCTTTACGACATATCTTTGTCCATAGATTTTTGATTTCTTTGGGATAGTTTCCAATTATCCCTAGACTATTCTTTGGGACGGATATTTGTCCCTGGACCTTTGCTTTCTTTAGGATAGTATCCGACTAACCCTGGACTATTCTTTGTGACTGATCTTTGTCCCAGGACTTTTGCTTTCTTTGGGATAGTTTCTGAATTCGCCTATACTATTCCTTGGGACAGATCTTTGTCCCTGGACTTTTGCTTTCTTTAGGATAATATCCGACTTACCCTGGACTATTCTTTGGGACAGATCTTTGTCCCAGGACTTTTGCATTCTTTTGGATAGGTTTCAACTATCCCTGGACTATTCTTTAGGACAGATCTTTGTCCCCGGACTTTTTCTTTCTTTGAGACAGTTTTGGACCATCCCTGGACTATTTTTCGCGACGGATCTTTGTCCCTGAACTTTTGCTTTCTTTGGGATGGTTTCTGACCAACCCCAAACTAATCTTTGGGACAGATCTTTGTTCCTTGACTTTTTCTTTCTTTGGGATAGAGTCCGACTATCCCAAGACTATTCTTTGGGACGGATCTTTGTCCATAGACTTTTGATTTCTTGGGGATAGTTTCCGACCAGCCCTGGACTATTCTTTGGGACGGATCTTTGTCCCAGGACTTTTGCTTTCTTTGGGATAGTTTCCGACTATCCCTGGACTATTCTTCGTTACGGATCTTTGCTTTTGGACTTCTGCTTTCTTTAGGATAGTTTCCGACCATCCCTGGACTATTCTTTGGGACGGATCTTTTTCTCTGGACTTTTGCTTTCTTTAGGATAGTTTCCTACCATCCCTGAAGTTTTCTTTGGGACGGGTCTTTGTCCTAGGACTTTTGCATTCTTTGGGATAGGTTCCGACTATCCCTGGACTATTCTTTAGGACCGATCTTTGTCCCTGGACTTTTTCTTTCTTTGAGTCAGTTTTGGACCATCCCTGGACTATTTTTAGGGACGGATCTTTGTCCCATGACTTTTGTTTTCTTTGGGATGGTTTCCGACTATCTCTGGACTATTCTTCGAGACGTATCTTTGAACCTTGACTTTTGTTTTCTTTGGGATAGTTTCCGACTATCCCTGGGCTATTCTTTGGGACAGATCTTTGTCTTTGGAATTTTGCATTCTTTGAGATAGTTTCCGACTATCCCTGGACTATTCTTTGGGATGGATCTTTGTCCCTGGACTTTTGCTTTCTTTGAGATAATTTCCGACTATCCCTGTACTATTCTTCGCGACGAATCTTTGTCCCTGGACTTTTGCTTTCTTTGGGATGGTTTCTGACCAACCCTAAACTTATCTTTGGGACGGATCTTTGTCCCTTGCCTTTTGCTTCCTTTGGGATAGTTTTCGATTATCCTGGACTATTCTTTGGGACATATCTTTGTCCCTTGACTTTTGCTTTCTTTGGGATAGTGTCCGACTATCCCGAGACTATTCTTTGGGACGGATCTTTGTCCCAGGACTTTTGCTTTCTTTGGGATAGTTTTGGACCATCCCTGGATAATTCTTAGGGACGGATCTTTATCCCATGACTTTTGTTTTCTTTGGGATGGTTTCCGAATATCTCCGGAATATTCTTCGGGACGTATCTTTGACCCTTGACTTTTGTTTTCTTTGGGATAGTTTCCGACTATCCCTCGGCTATTCTTTGGGACAGATCTTTGTCTTTGGAATTTTGCTTTCTTTGGGATAGTTTCCGACTATCCCTGGACTAATCTTTGGGACGGATCTTTGTCTCTGGACTTTTGCATTCTTTGAGATAATTTCCGACTATCCCTGTACAATTCTTCGCGACGGATCTTTGTCCCTGGACTTTTGCTTTCTTTGGGATGGTTTCCGACTATCCCTGGACTATTCTTCGTTACAGATCTTTGCCTTTGGACTTTTGCTTTCTTTAGCATAGTTTCCGACCATCCCCGGACTATTCTTTGGGACGGATCTTTTTCGCTGGACTTTTGTTTTGTTTAGGATAGTTTCCCACCATCCATGGACTATTCTATGGGACGGATCTTTGTCCCAGGACTTTTGCTTTCTTTAGGATAGTTTCCTACCACCCCTGGAGTTTTCTTTGGGACGGGTCTTTGTCCCAGGACTTTTGCATTCTTTGGGATAGGTTCCGACTATCCCTGGACTATTCTTTAGGACAGATCTTTGTCCCTGGACTTTTTCTTTCTTTGAGTCTGTTTTGGACCATCCCTGGACTATTTTTAGGGACGGATCTTTGTCCCATGACCTTTATTTTCTTTGGGATGATTTCCGACTATCTCTGGACTATTCTTCGAGACGTATCTTTGAACCTTGACTTTTGTTTTCTTTGGGATAGTTTCCGACTATCCCTGGGCTATTCTTTGGGACAGATCTTTGTCTTTGGAATTTTGCTTTCTTTGAGATAGTTTCCGACTATCCCAGGACTATTCTTTGGGATGGATCTTTGTCCCTGGACTTTTGCTTTCTTTGAGATAATTTCCGACTATCCCTGTACTATTCTTCGCGACGAATCTTTGTCCCTGGACTTTTGCTTTCTTTGGGATGGTTTCTGACCAACCCTAAACTTATCTTTGGGACGGATCTTTGTCCCTTGCCTTTTGCTTCCTTTGGGATAGTTTTCGATTATCCTGGACTATTCTTTGGGACATATCTTTGTCCCTTGACTTTTGCTTTCTTTGGGATAGTGTCCGACTATCCCGAGACTATTCTTTGGGACGGATCTTTGTCCCAGGACTTTTGCTTTCTTTGGGATAGTTTTGGACCATCCCTGGATAATTCTTAGGGACGGATCTTTATCCCATGACTTTTGTTTTCTTTGGGATGGTTTCCGAATATCTCCGGAATATTCTTCGGGACGTATCTTTGACCCTTGACTTTTGTTTTCTTTGGGATAGTTTCCGACTATCCCTCGGCTATTCTTTGGGACAGATCTTTGTCTTTGGAATTTTGCTTTCTTTGGGATAGTTTCCGACTATCCCTGGACTAATCTTTGGGACGGATCTTTGTCTCTGGACTTTTGCATTCTTTGAGATAATTTCCGACTATCCCTGTACAATTCTTCGCGACGGATCTTTGTCCCTGGACTTTTGCTTTCTTTGGGATGGTTTCCGACTATCCCTGGACTATTCTTCGTTACAGATCTTTGCCTTTGGACTTTTGCTTTCTTTAGCATAGTTTCCGACCATCCCCGGACTATTCTTTGGGACGGATCTTTTTCGCTGGACTTTTGTTTTGTTTAGGATAGTTTCCCACCATCCATGGACTATTCTATGGGACGGATCTTTGTCCCAGGACTTTTGCTTTCTTTAGGATAGTTTCCTACCACCCCTGGAGTTTTCTTTGGGACGGGTCTTTGTCCCAGGACTTTTGCATTCTTTGGGATAGGTTCCGACTATCCCTGGACTATTCTTTAGGACAGATCTTTGTCCCTGGACTTTTTCTTTCTTTGAGTCTGTTTTGGACCATCCCTGGACTATTTTTAGGGACGGATCTTTGTCCCATGACTTTTGTTTTCTTTGGGATGATTTCCGACTATCTCTGGACTATTCTTCGAGACGTATCTTTGAACCTTGACTTTTGTTTTCTTTGGGATAGTTTCCGACTATCCCTGGGCTATTCTTTGGGACAGATCTTTGTCTTTGGAATTTTGCTTTCTTTGAGATAGTTTCCGACTATCCCAGGACTATTCTTTGGGATGGATCTTTGTCCCTGGACTTTTGCTTTCTTTGAGATAATTTCCGACTATCCCTGTACTATTCTTCGCGACGAATCTTTGTCCCTGGACTTTTGCTTTCTTTGGGATGGTTTCTGACCAACCCTAAACTTATCTTTGGGACGGATCTTTGTCCCTTGCCTTTTGCTTCCTTTGGGATAGTTTTCGATTATCCTGGACTATTCTTTAGGACATATCTTTGTCCCTTCACTTTTGCTTTTTTTGGGATAGTGTCCGACTATCCCGAGACTATTCTTTAGGACGGATCTTTGTCCCAGGACTTTTGCTTTCTTTGGGATAGTTTTGGACCATCCCTGGAGAATTCTTACGGACGGATCTTTATACCATGACTTTTGTTTTCTTTGGGATGGTTTCCGACTATCTCTGGACTATTCTTTGGGACAGATCTTTGTCCCTGGACTTTTTCTTTCTTTGTGTCTGTTTTGGACCATCCCTGGACTATTTTTAGGGACGTATCTTTGTCCCATGACTTTTGTTTTCTTTGGGATAGTTTCCAACTATCCCTGGGCTATTCTTTTGGACAGATCTTTGTCTTTGGAATTTTGCTTTCTTTGGGATAGTTTCCAACTATCCCTGGACTAATCTTTGGGACGGATCTTTGTCCCTGGACTTTTGCATTCTTTGAGATAATTTCAGACTATCCCTGTACAATTCTTCGCGACGGATCTTTGTCCCAGGACTTTTGCTTTCTTTGGGATGGTTTCCGACTATCCCTGGACTATTCTTCGTTACAGATCTTTGCCTTTGGGCTTTTGCTTTCTTTAGCATAGTTTCCGACCATCCCCGGACTATTCTTTGGGACGGATCTTTTTCGCTGGACTTTTGTTTTGTTTAGGATAGTTTCCCACCATCCGTGGACTATTCTTTGGGACGGATCTTTGTCCCAGGACTTTTGCTTTCTTTGGGATAGTTTCCGATTATCCTGGACTATTCTTTAGGACATATCTTTGTCCCTTGACTTTTGCTTTCTTTGAGGCAGTGTCCGACTATCCCTTGGCTATTCTTTGGGACAGATCTTTGTTTTTGGAATTTTGCTTTCTTTGGGATAGTTTCCGACTATCCCTGGACTAATCTTTGGAACGGATCTTTGTCCCTGGACTTTTGCATTCTTTGAGATAATTTCTGACTATCCCTGTACTATTCTTCGCGACGGATCTTTGTCCCTGAACTTTTGCTTTCTTTGGGATGGTTTCTGACCAACCCCAAACTAATCTTTGGGACAGATGTTTGTTCCTTGACTTTTTCTTTCTTTGGGATAGTGTCCGACTATCCCGAGACTATTCTTTGGGATGGATCTTTGTCCATAGACTTTTGATTTCTTGGGGATAGTTTCCTACCAGCCCTGGACTATTCTTTGGGACGGATCTTTGTCCCAGGACTTTTGCTTTCTTTGGGATAGTTTCCGACTATCCCTGGACTATTCTTCGTTACGGATCTTTGCCTTTGGACTTCTGCTTTCTTTAGGATAGTTTTCGACCATCCCTGGACAATTCTTTGGGACAGATCTTTTTCTCTGGACTTTTGCTTTCTTTAGTGATGTGAGTTGATATGAACTTTGAACAAGAATGTGAAGAATGATTAGTATACTGAAAAGGAATGTAAACAAAGTAACCAAATCAGATTGAAAAGGTTAGTTTGAGGATGAATAAACCGTAACCAAGGATAGTATGCTAGGTGAAGTAGACCTATACTTCAACAAAGCGGGTGTTAAATCAAACAACGCGATTGAAGTAGCGAGTTTAGAGCTTGTAACGCGACTAACTCTAGACTTTGTCTTGTAAGCAACAAGGACGTAAAAGAAAGCTTAGCTTTACTCAGGTTTTTGATTTCAATATTGGATGTCTTATTCATTCAAATAGATGGCTATATATAGCCTACAACAAGACCCTTAAACCGGCTGGTTAGGGTGACAATAGCGAAGCTACATGGTGACAAAAACAAAGCTACATCTATGTGAACTAGGAGCTAATAACAAAGCTATGTAAACTAGGAGCTAATAACAAAGCTATGTAAACTAGGAGCTAATAACAAAGCTATGTAAACTAGGAGCTAATAACAAAGCTTAATAAGGAGCCATTTGGACGTGCACAACCAGCTTCAAACGTCCTCTTTAACCCCGGTGCTTTCCCATGCACAACTGACTTGTTCGGACCATAACTTTGTCAATACTTGTTCAATGAGCCTTCATGAATAGTCATTGGAAAGATAAGCTCGAAATCTATCTCCTCCGTTTTGAATGACTACGAAACTCCAAGTATAACTCGAGATATGGACTGAACAAAACAACGCTGCAAAATGAACTCGCATCATTTAGGATAGTTTCCTACCATCCCTGGAGTTTTCTTTGGAACGGGTCTTTGTCCCAGGACTTTTGCATTCTTTGGGATAGGTTCCGACTATCCCTGGACTATTCTTTAGGACCGATCTTTGTCCCTGGACTTTTTCTTTCTTTGAGTCAGTTTTGGACCATCCCTGGACTATTTTTAGGGACGGATCTTTGTCCCATGACTTTTGTTTTCTTTGGGATGGTTTCCGACTATCTCTGGACTATTCTACGAGACGTATCTTTGAACCTTGACTTTTGTTTTCTTTGGGATAGTTTCCGACTATCCCTGGGCTATTCTTTGGGACAGATCTTTGTCTTTGGAATTTTGCTTTCTTTGAGATAGTTTCCGACTATCCCAGGACTATTCTTTGGGATGGATCTTTGTCCCTGGACTTTTGCTTTCTTTGAGATAATTTCCGACTATCCCTGTACTATTCTTCGCGACGAATCTTTGTCCCTGGACTTTTGCTTTCTTTGGGATGGTTTCTGACCAACCCTAAACTTATCTTTGGGACGGATCTTTGTCCCTTGCCTTTTGCTTCCTTTGGGATAGTTTTCGATTATCCTGGACTATTCTTTAGGACATATCTTTGTCCCTTGACTTTTGCTTTCTTTGGGATAGTGTCCGACTATCCCGAGACTATTCTTTAGGACGGATCTTTGTCCCAGGACTTTTGCTTTCTTTGGGATAGTTTTGGACCATCCCTGGAGAATTCTTACGGACGGATCTTTATACCATGACTTTTGTTTTCTTTGGGATGGTTTCCGACTATCTCTGGACTATTCTTTGGGACAGATCTTTGTCCCTGGACTTTTTCTTTCTTTGTGTCTGTTTTGGACCATCCCTGGACTATTTTTAGGGACGTATCTTTGTCCCATGACTTTTGTTTTCTTTGGGATAGTTTCCAACTATCCCTGGGCTATTCTTTTGGACAGATCTTTGTCTTTGGAATTTTGCTTTCTTTGGGATAGTTTCCAACTATCCCTGGACTAATCTTTGGGACGGATCTTTGTCCCTGGACTTTTGCATTCTTTGAGATAATTTCAGACTATCCCTGTACAATTCTTCGCGACGGATCTTTGTCCCAGGACTTTTGCTTTCTTTGGGATGGTTTCCGACTATCCCTGGACTATTCTTCGTTACAGATCTTTGCCTTTGGGCTTTTGCTTTCTTTAGCATAGTTTCCGACCATCCCCGGACTATTCTTTGGGACGGATCTTTTTCGCTGGACTTTTGTTTTGTTTAGGATAGTTTCCCACCATCCGTGGACTATTCTTTGGGACGGATCTTTGTCCCAGGACTTTTGCTTTCTTTGGGATAGTTTCCGATTATCCTGGACTATTCTTTAGGACATATCTTTGTCCCTTGACTTTTGCTTTCTTTGAGGCAGTGTCCGACTATCCCTGGGCTATTCTTTGGGACAGATCTTTGTTTTTGGAATTTTGCTTTCTTTGGGATAGTTTCCGACTATCCCTGGACTAATCTTTGGAACGGATCTTTGTCCCTGGACTTTTGCATTCTTTGAGATAATTTCTGACTATCCCTGTACTATTCTTCGCGACGGATCTTTGTCCCTGAACTTTTGCTTTCTTTGGGATGGTTTCTGACCAACCCCAAACTAATCTTTGGGACAGATGTTTGTTCCTTGACTTTTTCTTTCTTTGGGATAGTGTCCGACTATCCCGAGACTATTCTTTGGGATGGATCTTTGTCCATAGACTTTTGATTTCTTGGGGATAGTTTCCTACCAGCCCTGGACTATTCTTTGGGACGGATCTTTGTCCCAGGACTTTTGCTTTCTTTGGGATAGTTTCCGACTATCCCTGGACTATTCTTCGTTACGGATCTTTGCCTTTGGACTTCTGCTTTCTTTAGGATAGTTTCCGACCATCCCTGGACAATTCTTTGGGACAGATCTTTTTCTCTGGACTTTTGCTTTCTTTAGTGATGTGAGTTGATATGAACTTTGAACAAGAATGTGAAGAATGATTAGTATACTGAAAAGGAATGTAAACAAAGTAACCAAATCAGATTGAAAAGGTTAGTTTGAGGATGAATAAACCGTAACCAAGGATAGTATGCTAGGTGAAGTAGACCTATACTTCAACAAAGCGGGTGTTAAATCAAACAACGCGATTGAAGTAGCGAGTTTAGAGCTTGTAACGCGACTAACTCTAGACTTTGTCTTGTAAGCAACAAGGGCGTAAAAGAAAGCTTAGCTTTACTCAGGTTTTTGATTTCAATATTGGATGTCTTATTCATTCAAATAGATGGCTATATATAGCCTACAACAAGACCCTTAAACCGGCTGGTTAGGGTGACAATAGCGAAGCTACATGGTGACAAAAACAAAGCTACATCTATGTGAACTAGGAGCTAATAACAAAGCTATGTAAACTAGGAGCTAATAACAAAGCTATGTAAACTAGGAGCTAATAACAAAGCTATGTAAACTAGGAGCTAATAACAAAGCTTAATAAGGAGCCATTTGGACGTGCACAACCAGCTTCAAACGTCCTCTTTAACCCCGGTGCTTTCCCATGCACAACTGACTTGTTCGGACCATAACTTTGTCAATACTTGTTCAATGAGCCTTCATGAATAGTCATTGGAAAGATAAGCTCGAAATCTATCTCCTCCGTTTTGAATGACTACGAAACTCCAAGTATAACTCGAGATATGGACTGATCAAAACAACGCTGCAAAATGAACTCGCATCATTTAGGATAGTTTCCTACCATCCCTGGAGTTTTCTTTGGAACGGGTCTTTGTCCCTGGACTTTTGCATTCTTTGGGATAGGTTCCGACTATCCCTGGACTATTCTTTAGGACCGATCTTTGTCCCTGGACTTTTTCTTTCTTTGAGTCAGTTTTGGACCATCCCTGGACTATTTTTAGGGACGGATCTTTGTCCCATGACTTTTGTTTTCTTTGGGATGGTTTCCGACTATCTCTGGACTATTCTACGAGACGTATCTTTGAACCTTGACTTTTGTTTTCTTTGGGATAGTTTCCGACTATCCCTGGGCTATTCTTTGGGACAGATCTTTGTCTTTGGAATTTTGCTTTCTTTGGGATAGTTTCCGACTATCCCTGGACTATTCTTTGGGATGGATCTTTGTCCCTGGACTTTTGCTTTCTTTTAGATAATTTCCGACTATCCCTGTACTATTCTTCGCGACGGATCTTTGTCCCTGGACTTTTGCTTTCTTTGGGATGGTTTCTGACCAACCCTAAACTTATCTTTGGGACGGATCTTTGTCCCTTTCCTTTTGCTTCCTTTGGGATAGTTTTCGATTATCCTGGACTATTCTTTGGGACATATCTTTGTCCCTTGACTTTTGCTTTCTTTGGGATAGTGTCCGACTATCCCGAGACAATTCTTCGCGACGGATCTTTGTCCCTGGACTTTTGCTTTCTTTGGGATGGTTTCCGACTATCCCTGGACTATTCTTCGTTACAGATCTTTGCCTTTTGACTTTTGCTTTCTTTAGCATAGTTTCCGACCATCCCCGGACTATTCTTTGGGACGGATCTTTTTCGCTGGACTTTTGTTTTGTTTAGGATAGTTTCCCACCATCCGTGGACTATTCTTTGGGACAGATCTTTGTCCCAGGACTTTTGCTTTCTTTGGGATAGTTTCCTATTATCCTGGATTATTCTTTAGGACATATCTTTGTCCCTTGACTTTTGCTTTCTTTGAGGTAGTGTCCGACTATCCCTAGACTACTCTTTGGAACAGATCTTTGTCCATAGACTTTTGATTTCATTGGGATAGTTTCCAATTATCCCTAGACTATTCTTTGGGACGGATATTTGTCCCTGGACCTTTGCTTTCTTTAGGATAGTATCCGACTAACCCTGGACTATTCTTTGTGACTGATCTTTGTTCCAGGACTTTTGCTTTCTTTGGGATAGGTTCCAACTATCCTGGACTATTCTTTAGGACAGATCTTTGTCCCTGGACTTTTTCTTTCTTTGAGACAGTTTTGGACCATCCCTGGACTATTTTTAGGGACGGATCTTTGTCCCATGACTTTTGTTTTCTTTGGGATGGTTTCCGACTATCTCTGGACTATTCTTCGGGACGTATCTTTGATTCTCGACTTTTGTTTTCTTTGGGATAGTTTCCGACTATCCCTGGGCTATTCTTTGGGACAGATCTTTGTTTTTGGAATTTTGCTTTCTTTGGGATAGTTTCCGACTATCCCTGGACTAATCTTTGGAACGGATCTTTGTCCCTGTTCTTTTACATTCTTTGAGATAATTTATGACTATCCCCGTACTATTCTTCGCGACGGATCTTTGTCCCTGAACTTTTGCTTTCTTTGGGATGGTTTCTGACCAACCCCAAACTAATCTTTGGGACGGATCTTTGTCCCTTGCCTTTTGCTTTCTTTGGGATAGTGTCCGATTATCCCGAGACTATTCTTTGGGACGGATCTTTGTCCATAGACTTTTGATTTCTTAGGGATAGTTTCCGACCATCAGTGGACTATTCTTTGGGACGGATCTTTGTCCCAGGACTTTTGCTTTCTTTAGGATAGTTTCCGACTATCCCTGGACTATTCTTCGTTACGGATCTTTGCCTTTGGACTTCTGCTTTCTTTAGGATAGTTTCCGACCATCCCTGGACTATTCTTTGGGACGGATCTTTTTCGCTGGACTTTTGCTTTCTTTAGGATAGTTTCCCACCATCCCCGGACTATTCTTTGGGACGGATCTTTGTCCCAGGACTTTTACATTCTTACGGATAGGTTCCGACTATCCCTGGACTATTCTTTAGGACAGATCTTTGTCCCTGGACTTTTTCTTTTATTGAGTCAGTTTTGGACCATCCCTGGACTATTTTTAGGGACGGATCTTTGTCCCATGACTTTTGTTTTCTTTGGGATGGTTTCTGACTATCTCTGGACTATTCTTCGGGACGTATCTTTGACCCTTGACTTTTATTTTCTTTGGGATAGTTTCTGACTATCCCTGGGCTATTCTTTGGGACAGATCTTTGTTTTTGGAATTTTTCTTTCTTTGGGATAGTTTCCGACTATCCCTGGACTATTCTTTGGGACGGATCTTTGTCCCTGGACTTTTGCTTTCTTTGAGATAATTTCCTACTATCCCTATACTATTTTTCGCGACGGATCTTTGTCTCTGGACTTTTGCTTACTTTGGGATAGTTTCTGAATTTGCCTATACTATTCCTTGGGACAGATCTTTGTCCCTGGACTTTTGCTTTCTTTAGGATAATATCCGACTAACCCTGGACTATTCTTTGGGACAGATCTTTGTCCCAGGACTTTTGCATTCTTTCGGATAGGTTCCAACTATCCCTGGACTATTCTTTAGGACAGATCTTTGTCCCTGGACTTTTTCTTTCTTTGAGACAGTTTTGGACCATCCCTGGACTATTCTTAGGGACGGATCTTTGTCCCATGATTTTTGTTTTCTTTGGGATGGTTTCCGACTATCTCTGGACTATTCTTCGGGACGTATCTTTGACCCTTGACTTTTGTTTTCTTTGGGATAGTTTCCGACTATCCCTGCGCTATTCTTTTGGACAGATCTTTTTCTTTGGAATTTCGCTTTCTTTGGGATAGTTTCCGACTATCCCTGGACTAATCTTTGGGACGGATCTTTGTCCCTGGACTTTTGCACTCTTTGAGATAATTTCTGACTATCCCTGTACTATTCTTCGCAACGGATCTTTTGTCCCTGAACTTTTGCTTTCTTTGGGATGGTTTTTGACCAACCCCAATGATCCGAATGAAGAGGCTAAAGAGTTCAATGAAGTAACACTAGCTCCTAATAGTTCTAGTCAAGCCACATTAGCACCTCCTACCAGCCTAATAGTGTGCCTCCTCCAAGTATTAAGTTAGCTCGTATAGGAGCTGAATAAAGGAGCAAAGAAGTCAAGGTAAATTGAAGACATTAACTTGGATTCACACCATGGCTTGTTTACATAGTGTGCACATCATCAAGCTTTGTTTTTGGCTCCATGTTCACACAAGGGGACCGCGGCTGATTAAGAGCTTTGTTATTAGCTCCATGTTTACATTACTTTGTTATTAGCTCCTAAGCCTTGTTATTAGCTCCTTGTTCACATGGTTGTAACTTTGTTTTTGTCACCCTTAACCAGCCGGTTTAAGGGACCTTTGTAGGCTATATATAGCCATCTAGTTGAATGAATAAGGCATCCAATATTGAAATCAAAAACCTGAGTAAAGCTAAGCTTTCTTTTACGTCCTTGTTGCTTACAAGACAAAGTCTAGAGTTAGTCGCGTTACAAGCTCTAAACTCGCTACTTCAATCACGTTGTTTGATTTAGCACCCGCTTTGTTGAAGTATAGGTCTACTTCACCTAGCATACTATCCTTGGTTACGGTTTATTCATCCTCAAACTAACCTTTTCAATCTGTTTTGGTTACTTTGTTTACATTCCATTTCAGTATACTAATCATTCTTCACATTCTTGTTCAAAGTTCATATCAACTTACATCATTAGTGGTATCAGAGCTTTGGTCATCTATTTAGACGCAAGCATGGCAGGAGTTGTGAGCTTTGAAGATGCTATTTTCTTGGAAGGCCTAAAGAGAGAATCAATGTGCAAGATGAACAAACTTTCTAAGTCCATTGGCGCATCTGGTCCTGAAGTCTGCTTGGGAGAAAAGGAGGAAGAAGGAATAGACTATGAGCTCCCAACGTATGGTAATGTTTTAGTACTACGTACACTCCATGCCAAACCCATCCCACACAACACCGAACAAAGAGACCAACTCTTTTACACAAAATGTCTAGTTAATACCAAATGGTGTAGTTTGATTATTGATGGAGGTTGTTGTACGAATGTTGCCTCTACTGAAATGGTAGCTAAGTTAGGTCTAACCACTACTAATCACCCTAGACCATATGCATTACATTGGTTAGATAATGAAAACAAAATAAAGGTCACAAAACAAGTAAGAGTGGGTTTAACTATGGGGTCTTATGTCGATGAGGTTCTTTGTGATGTCATCCCTATGGATGCTTGTCATATACTTTTGGGGCGTCCTTGGCAGTTTGATAGGGATGTGGTACACCATGGTAGACAGAATGAATACGAATTGAGGGATAAGGGAAAGAAAATCATTCTAAAACCTATGACTCCCCAAGCTGTTAGAGCTATGACCTCCAACAAAACCAAGAAACCTAACCTCACCATCTTTGCGAGTGAGAGTGAAGTAGAGCAGGCTTTACAAGGGGGGGAGCGTGTCTTTGTCATGATGGCTAAAGAAAAACCCGTAGAAGTTGAGAATGGGCTTGGAGGAAAGCCATTTGAGGAGTTGTTACACGAGTTTAAGGATGTCTTCCCCGAGGAATTACCCGTTGGTTTACCACCTATTAGAGGTATAGAACACCAAATCGACCTCATTCCAGGAGCAACCTTACCCAATAAGGCAGCATATAGGTGTAATCCAGAGGAAACTAAGGAATTACAAAGACAAATAGATGAGTTAATGAGTCGAGGGTATGTGCGAGAGAGCCTTAGTCCTTGTGCCGTTCCAGTCCTTTTGGTACCTAAGAAAGATGGAACTTGGAGAATGTGTGTAGATAGTAGAGCCGTTAACAACATCACCATCAAGTATAGGTTTCCTATTCCAAGGTTGGATGACATGTTAGATGAGCTTCATGGGGCAGTGGTCTTTTCCAAAATTGATCTAAGAAGTGGGTACCATCAAATCAGAATGAGGGAAGGGGATGAATAAAAGACCGCTTTCAAAACCAAGCATGGACTCTATGAGTGGACGGTCATGCCATTTGGTCTTACCAACGCTCCGAGCACGTTCATGAGGTTAATGAACGAGGTACTTAAGGCCTACTTAGGTCGCTTTATTGTGGTTTACTTGGATGATATCCTTGTGTATAGCAGGTCTTTGGAGGAACATATGGAGCATTTAAGACTACTATTCACAACACTTCGCAAACAACAGCTCTTTGGGAAGAAGGAGAAGTGTGCCTTCTTTGTGGAAAGCGTAGTGTTCCTTGGCTACGTAGTGTCCAAAGAAGGAGTGTCATTTGATCAAACCAAAGTAGAATCCATACGTACTTGGCCAATCCCTTCCACCATTACAGAAGTAAGGTCATTTCATGGTTTGGCTTCTTTTTACAGGAGATTCATCAAGGACTTTAGCACTATCACAAGTCCTATCACCGAATGCTTGAAGAAAGGCGCGTTTGTTTGGTCCAAAGCTGCCCAAGAAGCCTTTGAAGCCATCAAGGAGAAGTTGTGTTCCGCTCCTATCTTAGCCCTTCCTGATTTCTCTCAGCCATTTGAGGTGGAATGTGACGCTAGTGGAGTAGGAATTGGTGCTGTTCTTGTACAAAATAGGCGCCCCATTGCCTATTTCTCAGAAAAACTCAATGGAGCAAGGCTGAACTATTGCACCTACGACAAGGAGTTCTATGCCATAGTAAGAGCTCTTGATCATTGGAGTCATTACCTTCGTACTAACCATTTTATTCTCCATTCAGATCATGAGTCCCTAAAGTACATCAATGGCCAACAAAAGTTAAGTCCAAGGCATGCCAAGTGGGTGGAATTCTTGCAATCCTTTCATTTCTCTTCAAAGTACAAGGATGGAAAAAGTAACGTAGTAGCTGATGCACTATCCCGCCGCTACACTTTACTATCTACTTTGGATGTGAGGTTGCTCGGATTTGAAACTCTAAAAGACTACTACAACAATGATGCTGACTTTGGTGAAACCTTCACCAAATGCAAGGAGGGAGCCTTTGATGAGTTTGTTTTGCAGGAGGGATTTCTTTTCAAAGGAAACCGCCTGTGTGTGCCCAAGCATCCCATTAGAGAGCTGCTGGTTAGAGAAGCTCATGGAGGAGGATTAGCGGGTCATTTTGGCATCACAAGAACTTTGGAGGTCTTAAAGGAGCACTTCTTTTGGCCAAAGATGCAAGGGAGTGTCCAGCATGTAGTGAGCAAGTGTGTGACTTGCCAATTTGCCAAAAGTTCTTTCAAACCCGGAGTCTACACGCCCTTACCCACTCCTAATAGACCATGGGAAGATGTATCCATGGATTTCATTGTAGCCTTACCAAGAACCGCTAGAGGAAAAGATGCTATCATGGTGGTGGTAGATCGATTTTCAAAGATGGCTCACTTCATTGCTTGCCACAAAACGGATGATGCTAGCAATGTTGCTGACTTATACTTCAAAGAGGTGGTGCGTCTCCATGGAGTACCAAAGTCCATTGTCTCTGATCGTGATTCAAAGTTCCTTAGTTACTTTTGGAACACATTATGGAGGAAGGTGGGAACTGATGCGAGTTCATTTTGCAGCGTTGTTTTGATCAGTCCATATCTCGAGTTATACTTGGAATTTCGTAGTCATTCAAAATGGAGGAGATATATTTCGAGCTTATCTTTCCAATGACTATTCATGAAAGCTCATTGAACAAGTATTGACAAAGTTATGGTCCGAACAAGTCAGTTGTGCATGGGAAAGCACCGGGGTTAAAGAGGACGTTTGAAGCTGGTTGTGCACGTCCAAATGGCTCCTTATTAAGCTTTGTTATTAGCTCCTAGTTTACATAGCTTTGTTATTAGCTCCTAGTTTACATAGCTTTGTTATTAGCTCCTAGTTTACATAGCTTTGTTATTAGCTCCTAGTTCACATAGATGTAGCTTTGTTTTTGTCACCATGTAGCTTCGTTATTGTCACCCTAACCAGCCGGTTTAAGGGTCTTGTTGTAGGCTATATATAGCCATCTATTTGAATGAATAAGACATCCAATTTGCATATCAAATTTGCTCTGATACCACTAATGATGTGAGTTGATATGAACTTTGAAACAAGAATATGAAGTAGGATTAGTATTCTGAAATGGCACGTAAACAAGTGACCAAAACAGAATGAAAGGTGAGTTTTAAGGATGAATAAACCGTAACCAAGGATAGTATGCTAGGTGAAGTAGACCTATACTTCAACAAAGCGGGTGCTAAATCAAACAACGCGATTGAAGTAGCGAGTTTAGAGCTTGTAACGCGACTAACTCTAGACTTTGTCTTGTAAGCAACAAGGACGTAAAAGAAAGCTTAGCTTTACTCAGGTTTTTGATTTCAATATTGGATGTCTTATTCATTCAAATAGATGGCTATATATAGCCTACAACAAGACCCTTAAACCGGCTGGTTAGGGTGACAATAACGAAGCTACATGGTGACAAAAACAAAGCTACATCTATGTGAACTAGGAGCTAATAACAAAGCTATGTAAACTAGGAGCTAATAACAAAGCTTAATAAGGAGCCATTTGGACGTGCACAACCAGCTTCAAACGTCTTCTTTAACCCCGGTGCTTTCCCATGCACAACTGACTTGTTCGGACCATAACTTTGTCAATACTTGTTCAATGAGCCTTATGAATAGTCATTGCAAAGATAAGCTCGAAATCTATCTCCTCCATTTTGAACGACTACGAAATTCCAAGTATAACTCGAGATATGGACTGATCAAAATAATGCTGCAAAAAAATGAACTCGCATCATACTCTCCTTCTTTGAAAAAGAATTGTCCTCAATTCTTGTAACAAGTATCCCACCTGGATCAAATACAAAATTTGTTAGGATCAACACATCCTTACTCCAAATAGACATAAGTGTGGGTAACGTTGGTATCACGGCTTGACCCCAAGCTCGACTCCTTTTCAAGTAGGTGTTGTTTTGAATGCTTGTGAATCCTACTTTGCTTGTTGTGAACAAGGATGGATCAGGTATCTTTTGTTGCTTCTCAAAGTATTCCACAAGCTCAATCCCCTTACTCTCCATGCTTGTTTTGACTAAGATCAGAATTTGTTTCTTCTTGCACAACCCGTTTGGTTGAAGATGATACTCGTCAAAAACAGGTGGTAACGTTGGATCAAACACCAAACTTTACTCGTAAGTGTTTTCAAACGAGAAAATTCCAGCCATCTTTTTTTTTTGTTTTTGGAATAGTACTACGTGAACAGTACTAATTCGTGACCACGAAACAATCAAAACCGATTAACCCTCGAACTACCCGTACGAGTTTAACCTTTGAATTCCAATCGCAATCAGAAATTCACTTAATAACTTGGCTTCGACACTCCTTGGACCGTCTTGATTTTAAGAAATCAAGAGTTGTAGCTCTGATACCACTAATGATGTGAGTTGATATGAACTTTGAACAAGAATGTGAAGAATGATTAGTATACTGAAAAGGAATGTAAACAAAGTAACCAAATCAGATTGAAAAGGTTAGTTTGAGGATGAATAAACCGTAACCAAGGATAGTATGCTAGGTGAAGTAGACCTATACTTCAACAAAGCGGGTGCTAAATCAAACAACGCGATTGAAGTAGCGAGTTTAGAGCTTGTAACGCGACTAACTCTAGACTTTGTCTTGTAAGCAACAAGGACGTAAAAGAAAGCTTAGCTTTACTCAGGTTTTTGATTTCAATATTGGATGTCTTATTCATTCAAATAGATGGCTATATATAGCCTACAACAAGACCCTTAAACCGGCTGGTTAGGGTGACAATAACGAAGCTACATGGTGACAAAAACAAAGCTACATCTATGTGAACTAGGAGCTAATAACAAAGCTATGTAAACTAGGAGCTAATAACAAAGCTATGTAAACTAGGAGCTAATAACAAAGCTTAATAAGGAGCCATTTGGACGTGCACAACCAGCTTCAAACGTCTTCTTTAACCCCGGTGCTTTCCCATGCACAACTGACTTGTTCGGACCATAACTTTGTCAATACTTGTTCAATGAGCCTTCATGAATAGTCATTGGAAAGATAAGCTCGAAATCTATCTCCTCCATTTTGAATGACTACGGAACTCCAAGTATAACTCGAGATATGGACTGATAAAAACAACGCTGCAAAATGAACTCGCATCATACTCTCCTTCTTTGAAAAAGAATTGTCCTCAATTCTTGTAACAAGTATCCCACCTGGATCAAATACAAAATTTGTTAGGATCAACACATCCTTACTCCAAATAGACATAAGTGTGGGTAACGTTGGTATCACGGCTTGACCCCAAGCTCGACTCCTTTTCAAGTAGGTGTTGTTTTGAATGCTTGTGAACTCTACTTTGCTTGTTTTGAACAAGGATGGATCAGGTATCTTTTGTTGCTTCTCAAAGTATTCCACAAGCTCAATCCCCTTACTCTCCATGCTTGTTTTGACTAAGATCAGAATTTGTTTCTTCTTGCACAACCCGTTTGGTTGAAGATGATACTCGTCAAAAACAGGTGGTAACGTTGGATCAAACACCAAACTTTCCTCGTAAGTGTTTTCAAACGAGAAAATTCCAGCCATCTTTTTTTTTTGGAATAGTACTACGTGAACAGTTTTTTTTTTTTTTTTTTTTTTTTTTTGAAAATAAATCGAACTTCAACAAGAACCACGAAACAATCAAAACCGATTAACCTTTGAACTACCCGTACGAGTTTAACCTTTGAATTCCAATCGCAATCAGAAATTCAACTAATACCACTAATGATGTGAGTTGATATGAACTTTGAAACAAGAATATGAAGTAGGATTAGTATTCTGAAATGGCACGTAAACAAGTGACCAAAACAGAATGAAAGGTGAGTTTTAAGGATGAATAAACCGTAACCAAGGATAGTATGCTAGGTGAAGTAGACCTATACTTCAACAAAGCGGGTGCTAAATCAAACAACGCGATTGAAGTAGCGAGTTTAGAGCTTGTAACGCGACTAACTCTAGACTTTGTCTTGTAAGCAACAAGGACGTAAAAGAAAAGCTTAGCTTTACTCAGGTTTTTGATATGCAAATTGGATGTCTTATTCATTCAAATAGATGGCTATATATAGCCTACAACAAGACCCTTAAACCGGCTGGTTAGGGTGACAATAACGAAGCTACATGGTGACAAAAACAAAGCTACATCTATGTGAACTAGGAGCTAATAACAAAGCTATGTAAACTAGGAGCTAATAACAAAGCTATGTAAACTAGGAGCTAATAACAAAGCTATGTAAACTAGGAGCTAATAACAAAGATTAATAAGGAGCCATTTGGACGTGCACAACCAGCTTCAAACGTCCTCTATAACCCCGGTGCTTTCCCATGCACAACTGACTTGTTCGGACCATAACTTTGTCAATACTTGTTCAATGAGCCTTCATGAATAGTCATTGGAAAGATAAGCTCGAAATATATCTTCTCCATTTTGAATGACTACGAAATTCCAAGTATAACTCGAGATATGGACTGATCAAAACAATGCTGCAAAATGAACTCGCATCAGGAACCAAGCTCTTATTTAGCACTTCTCATCACCCACAAACAGATGGACAAACCGAGGTTACCAATCGCACTTTGGGGACGTTGTTAAGAGGCCTTGTAAGTAAGACTCAAAAGGATTGGGATATCAAGCTTGCCCATGCTGAATTTGCCTACAATCGCTCTCCTACTTATGCTACCTCTCATTCTCCTTTTGAGGCCGTGTATGGGGTCAATCCTTACATGCCTTTGGACCTGATTCCTCTATCTAAGGATGAGTTAGTCCACAAGGATGCGGAGTCCAAACTAAAGGCTATGATCAAACTCCACGAGCAAATTCAAGAAAGGATCAAGGAGGTTAATGAAGCATACAAAAGAAGGTCCAACAAGAACAGGAAACCAAGACTTTTTCAAGAGGGTGACTTAGTTTGGGTTCACTTGAGAAAGGAGAGGTTTCCAAGCAAAAGAAAGAATAAGTTGATGCCACGAGCAAAAGGGCCTTATAAGATCATATCAAAGGTAAACGACAATGCTTACAAAGTGGAATTACCGGATGATTATGGAGTTCATGCCACGTTCAATGTGGGAGACCTTTCTCCTTATCTTGATGATGATGGCATTTCAGAATTGAGGGCAATTCCTTTCCAAGGGGAAGGAGATGATCCGAATGAAGAGGCTAAAGAGTTAAATGAAGTAACACTAGCTCCTAATAGTTCTAGTCAAGCCACATTAGCACCTCCTACCAGCCTAATAGTGTGCCTCCTCCAAGTATTAAGTTAGCTCGTATAGGAGCTGAATAAAGGAGCAAAGAAGTCAAGGTAAATTGAAGACATTAACTTGGATTCACACCATGGCTTGTTCACATAGTGTGCACATCATCAAGCTTTGTTTTTGGCTCCATGTTCACACAAGGGGACCGCGGTTGATTAAGAGCTTTGTTATTAGCTCCATGTTTACATTACTTTGTTATTAGCTCCTAAGCCTTGTTATTAGCTCCTTGTTCACATGGTTGTAACTTTGTTTTTGTCACCCTTAACCAGCCGGTTTAAGGGACCTTTGTAGGCTATATATAGCCATCTAGTTGAATGAATAAGACATCCAATATTGAAATCAAAAACCTGAGTAAAGCTAAGCTTTCTTTTACGTCCTTGTTGCTTACAAGACAAAGTCTAGAGTTAGTCGCGTTACAAGCTCTAAACTCGCTACTTCAATCGCGTTGTTTGATTTAGCACCCGCTTTGTTGAAGTATAGGTCTACTTCACCTAGCATACTATCCTTGGTTACGGTTTATTCATCCTCAAACTAACCTTTTCAATCTGTTTTGGTTACTTTGTTTACATTCCATTTCAGTATACTAATCATTCTTCACATTCTTGTTCAAAGTTCATATCAACTCACATCACCCAAACTAATCTTTGGGACGGATCTTTGTCCCTTGACTTTTGCTTTCTTTGGGATAGTGTCCGACTATCCCGAGACTATTCTTTGGGACGGATCTTTGTCCATAGACTTTTCATTTCTTGGGGATAGTTTCCGACCAGCCCTGGACTATTCTTTGGGACGGATATTTGTCCCAGGACTTTTGCTTTCTTTGGAATAGTTTCCGACTATCCCTGGACTATTCTTCGTTACGGATCTTTGCCTTTGGACTTCTGCTTTCTTCAGGATAGTTCCCGACCATCCCCGGACTATTCTTTGCGATGGATCTTTTTCGCTGGACTTTTGCTTTCTTTAGGATAGTTTCCCACCATCCCCGGACTATTCTTTGGGACGGGTCTTTGTCCCAGGACTTTTGCATTCTTTGGGATAGGTTCCGACTATCCCTGGACTATTCTTTAGGACAGATCTTTGTCCCTGGACTTTTTCTTTCTTTGAGTCAGTTTTGGACCATCCCTGGACTATTTTTAGGGACGGATCTTTGTCCCATGACTTTTGTTTTCTTTGGGATGGTTTCCGACTATCTCTGGACTATTCTTCGAGACGTATCTTTGAACCTTGACTTTTGTTTTCTTTGGGATAGTTTCCGACTATCCCTGGGCTATTCTTTGGGACTGATCTTTGTCTTTGGAATTTTGCTTTCTTTGGGATAGTTTCCGACTATCCCTGGACTATTCTTTGGGATGGATCTTTGTCCCTGGACTTTTGCTTTCTTTGAGATAATTTCCGACTATCCCTGTACTATTCTTCGCGACGAATCTTTGTCCCTGGACTTTTGCTTTCTTTGGGATGGTTTCTGACCAACCCTAAACTTATCTTTGGGACAGATCTTTGTCCCTTGCCTTTTGCTTCCTTTGGGATAGTTTTCGATTATCCTGGACTATTCTTTGGTACATATCTTTGTCCCTTGACTTTTGCTTTCTTTGGGATAGTGTCCGACTATCCCGAGACTATTCTTTGGGACGGATCTTTGTCCCAGGACTTTTGCTTTCTTTGGGATAGTTTTGGACCATCCCTGGAGAATTCTTAGGGACGGATCTTTATCCCATAACTTTTGTTTTCTTTGGGATGGTTTCCGACTATCTCCGGAATATTCTTCGGGACGTATCTTTGACCCTTGACTTTTGTTTTCTTTGGGATAGTTTCCGACTATCCCTCGGCTATTCTTTGGGACAGATCTTTGTCTTTGGAATTTTGCTTTGTTTGGGATAGTTTCCGACTATCCCTGGACTAATCTTTGGGACGGATCTTTGTCCCTTGACTTTTGCATTCTTTGAGATAATTTCCGACTATCCCTGTACAATTCTTCGCGACGGATCTTTGTCCCTGGACTTTTGCTTTCTTTGGGATGGTTTCCGACTATCCCTGGACTATTCTTCGTTACAGATCTTTGCCTTTGGACTTTTGCTTTCTTTAGCATAGTTTCCGACCATCCCCGGACTATTCTTTGGGACGGATCTTTTTCGCTGGACTTTTGTTTTGATTAGGATAGTTTCCCACCATCCGTGGACTATTCTTTGGGACGGATCTTTGTCCCAGGACTTTTGCTTTCTTTAGGATAGTTTCCTACCATCCCTGGAGTTTTCTTTGGGACGGGTCTTTGTCCCAGGACTTTTGCATTCTTTGGGATAGGTTCCGACTATCCCTAGACTATTCTTTAGGACAGATCTTTGTCCCTGGACTTTTTCTTTCTTTGAGTCAGTTTTGGACCATCCCTGGACTATTTTTAGGGACGGATCTTTGTCCCATGACTTTTGTTTTCTTTGGGATGGTTTCCGACTATCTCTGGACTATTCTTCGGGACGTATCTTTGACCCTTGACTTTTGTTTTCTTTGGGATAGTTTCTGACTATCCCTGGGCTATTCTTTGGGACAGATCTTTGTTTTTGGAATTTTTCTTTCTTTGGGATAGTTTCCGACTATCCCTAGACTATTCTTTGGGACTGATCTTTGTCCCTTGACTTTTGCTTTCTTTGAGATAATTTCCGACTATCCCTGTACTATTCTTCGCGACGGATCTTTGTCTCTGGACTTTTGCTTACTTTGGGATAGTTTCTGAATTTGCCTATACTATTCCTTGGGACAGATCTTTGTCCCTGGACTTTTGCTTTCTTTAGGATAATATCCGACTAACCCTGGACTATTCTTTGGGACAGATCTTTGTCCCAGGACTTTTGCATTCTTTTGGATAGGTTCCAACTATCCCTGGACTATTCTTTAGGACAGATCTTTGTCCCTGGACTTTTTCTTTCTTTGAGACAGTTTTGGACCATCCCTGGACTATTTTTAGGGACGGATCTTTGTCCCATGACTTGTTTTCTTTGGGATGGTTTCCGACTATCTCTGGACTATTCTTCGGGACGTATCTTTGACCCTCGACTTTTGTTTTCTTTGGGATAGTTTCCGACTATCCCTGGACTATTCTTTGGGACAGATCTTTGTTCTTGGAACTTTTCTTTCTTTGGGATAGTTTCCGACTATCCCTGGACTATTCTTTGGGATGGATCTTTGTCCCTGGACTTTTGCTTTCTTTTAGATAATTTCCGACTATCCCTTTACTATTCTTCGCGACGGATCTTTGTCCCTGGACTTTTGCTTTCTTTGGGATGGTTTCTGACCAACCATCAACTAATCTTTGGGACGGATCATTGTCCCTTGACTTTTGCTTCCTTTGGGATAGTTTTTGATTATCTTGGACTATTCTTTGGGACATATCTTTGTCCCTTGACTTTTGCTTTCTTTGGGATAGTGTCCGACTATCCCGAGACTATTCTTTGGGACGGATCTATGTCCATAGACTTTTGATTTCTTAGGGATAGTTTCCGACCATCAGTGGACTATTGTTTGGCACAGATCTTTGTCCCAGGACTTTTGCTTTCTTTGGGATAGTTTCCGACTATCCCTAGACTATTCTTCGTTACGGATCTTTGCCTTTGGACTTCTGCTTTCTTTAGGATAGTTTCCGACCATCCCTGGACTATTCTTTGGGACAGATCTTTTTCGCTGGACTTTTGCTTTTTTTAGGATAGTTTCCCACCATCCCCGGACTATTCTTTGGGACGGATCTTTGTCCCTAGACTTTTGCTTTGTTTGAGATAATTTTCGACTATCCCTGTACTATTCTTCGCGACGGATCTTTGTCCCTGGACTTTTTCTTTCTTTGGGATAGTTTCCGAAATTGCCTGTACTATTCCTTGGGACAGATCTTTGTCATTGGACTTTTGCTTTCTTTAGGATAATATCCGACTAACCCTAGACTATTCTTTGGGACAGATCTTTGTCCCAGGACTTTTGCATTCTTTTGGATAGGTTCCAACTATCCCTGGACTATTCTTTAAGACAGATCTTTGTCCATGGACTTTTTTTTCTTTGAGATAGTTTTGGACCATCCCTGGACTTTCTTAGGGACGGATCTTTGTCCCATGATTTTTGTTTTCTTTGGGATGGTTTCCGACTATCTCTGGACTATTCTTCGGGACGTATCTTTGACCCTTGACTTTTGTTTTCTTTGGGATAGTTTCCGACTATCCCTGGACTATTCTTTGGGACAGATCTTTGTCTTTGGAATTTTGCTTTGTTTGGGATAGTTTCCGACTATCCCTGGACTAATCTTTGGGACGGATCTTTGTCCCTGGACTTTTGCACTCTTTGAGATAATTTCCGACTATCCCTGTACTATTCTTCGCGACGGATCTTTGTCCCTGAACTTTTGCTTTCTTTGGGATGGTTTCTGACCAACCCCAAACTAATCTTTGGGACAGATCTTTGTCCCTTGACTTTTGCTTTCTTTGGGATAATGTCCGACTATCCCGAGACTATTCTTTGGGACGGATCTTTGTCCATAGACTTTTGATTTCTTTGGGATAGTTTCCGACCAGCCCTGGACTATTCTTTGGGACGGATATTTGTCCCAGGACTTTTGCTTTCTTTGGGATAGTTTCCGACTATCCCTGGACTATTCATTGTTACGGATCTTTGCCTTTGGACTTCTGCATTCTTTAGGATAGTTTCCAACCATCCCTGGACTATTCTTTGCGACGGATCTTTTTCGCTGGACTTTTGCTTTCTTTAGGATAGTTTCCCACCATCCCCGGACTATTCTTTGGGACGGGTCTTTGTCCCAAAACTTTTGCATTCTTTGGGTTGGATTCCGACTATCCCAGGACTATTCTTTAGGACAGATCTTTGTCCCTGGACTTTTTCTTTCTTTGAGTCAGTTTTGGACCATCCCTGGACTATTTTTAGGGACGGATCTTTGTCCTATGACTTTTGTTTTCTTTGGGATGGTTTCCGACTATCTCTGGACTATTCTTCGAGACGTATCTTTGAACCTTGACTTTTGTTTTCTTTAGGATAGTTTCCGACTATCCCTGGGCTATTCTTTGGGACAGATCTTTGTCTTTGGAATTTTGCTTTCTTTGGGATAGTTTCCAACTATCCCTGGACTATTCTTCATCACGGATCTTTGTCCTTGGACTTTTGGACTCTTTGAGATAATTTCCGACTATCCCTGTACTATTCTTCGCGACGGATCTTTGTCCCTGAACTTTTGCTTTCTTTGGGATGGTTTCTGACCAACCCCAAACTAATCTTTGGGACGGATCTTTGTCCCTTGACTTTTGCTTTCTTTGGGATAGTGTCCGACTATCCCGAGACTATTCTTTGGGACAGATTTATGTCAATAGACTTTTGATTTCTTAGGGATAGTTTCCGACCATCAGTGGACTATTCTTTGGCACGAATCTTTGTCCCAGGACTTTCGCTTTCTTTGGGATAGTTTCCGACTATCCCTGGACTATTCTTCGTTACGGATCTTTGCCTTTGGACTTCTTCTTTCTTTAGGATAGTTTCCGACCATCCCTGGACTATTCTTTGTGACGGATCTTTTTCGCTGGACTTTTGCTTTCTTTAGGATAGTTTCCCACCATCCCCGGACTATTCTTTGGGACGGGTCTTTGTCCCATGACTTTTGCATTCTTTGGGATAGGTTCCGACTATCCCTGGACTATTCTTTAGGACAGATCTTTGTCCCTGGACTTTTTCTTTCTTTGAGTTAGTTTTGGAACAACCCTGGACTATTTTTAGGGACGGATCATTGTCCCATGACTTTTGTTTTCTCTGGGATGTTTTCCGACTATCTCTGGACTATTCTTCGAGACGTATCTTTGAACCTTGACTTTTGCTTTCTTTAGGATATTCCGACTATCCCTGGGCTATTCTTTGGGACAGATCTTTGTCCCAGGACTTTCGCTTTTGTTGGGATAGTTTCCGACTATCCCTGGACTATTCTTCGTTACGGATCTTTGCCTTTGGACTTCTGCTTTGTTTAGGATAGTTTCCGACCATCCCTGGACTATTCTTTGGGACGGATCTTTTTCGCTGGACTTTTGCTTTTTTTAGGATAGTTTCCCACCATCCCCGGACTATTCTTTGCGACGGATCTTTGTCCCAGGACTTTTGCATTCTTTGGGATAGGTTCCGACTATCCCTGGACTATTCTTTAGGACAGATCTTTGTCCCTGGACTTTTTCTTTCTTTGAGTCAGTTTTGGACCATCCCTGGACTATTTTTAGGGACGGATCTTTGTCCCATGACTTTTGTTTTCTTTGGGATGGTTTCCGACTATCTCTGGACTATTCTTCGGGACGTATCTTTGACCCTTGACTTTTGTTTTCTTTGGGATAGTTTCCGACTATCCCTGGACTATTCTTTGGGACAGATCTTTGTCTTTGGCATTTTTCTTTCTTTGGGATAGTTTCCGACTATCCCTGGACTAATCTTTGGGACGGATCTTTGTCCCTGGACTTTTGCACTCTTTGAGATAATTTCCGACTATCCCTGTACTATTCTTCGCGACGGATCTTTGTCCCTGAACTTTTTGCTTTCTTTGGGATGGTTTCTAACCAACCCCAAACTAATCATTGGGACGGATCTTTGTCCCTTGACTTTTGCTTTCTTTGGGATAGTGTCCTACTATCCCGAGACTATTCTTTGGGACGGATCATTGTCCATAGACTTTTGATTTCTTTGGGATAGTTTCCGACCAGCCCTGGACTATTCTTTGGGACGGATATTTGTCCCAGGACTTTTGCTTTCTTTGGGATAGTTTCCGACTATCCCTGGACTATTCTTCGTTACGGATCTTTGCCTTTGGACTTCTGCTTTCTTAAGGATAGTTTCCGACCATCCCTGGACTATTCTTTGCGACGGATCTTTTTCGCTGGACTTTTGCTTTCTTTAGGATAGTTTCCCACCATCCTCGGACTATTCTTTGGGACGGGTCTTTGTCCCAGGACTTTTGCATTCTTTGGGATAGGTTCCGACTATCCCTGGACTATTCTTTAGGACAGATCTTTGTCCCTGGACTTTTTCTTTCTTTGAGTCAGTTTTGAACCATCCCTGGACTATTTTTAGGGACGGATCTTTGTCCCATGACTTTTGTTTTCTTTGGGATGGTTTCCGACTATCTCTGGACTATTCTTCGAGACGTATCTTTGAACCTTGACTTTTGTTTTCTTTAGGATAGTTTCCGACTATCCCTGGGCTATTCTTTGGGACAGATCTTTGTCTTTGGAATTTTGCTTTCTTTGTGATAGTTTCCGACTATCCCTGGACTATTCTTCGTCACGGATCTTTGTCCCTGGACTTTTGCACTCTTTGAGATAATTTCCGACTATCCCTGTACTATTCTTCGCGACGGATCTTTGTCCCTGAACTTTTGCTTTCTTTGGGATGGTATCTGACCAACCCCAAACTAATCTTTGGGACGGATCTTTGTCCCTTGACTTTTGCTTTCTTTAGGATAGTGTCCGACTATCCCGAGACTATTCTTTGGGACGGATCTATGTCCATAGACTTTTGATTTCTTAGGGATAGTTTCCGACCATCAGTGGACTATTGTTTGGCACCAATCTTTGTCCCAGGACTTTCGCTTTCTTTGGGATAGTTTCCGATTATCCCTGGACTATTCTTCGTTACGGATCTTTGCCTTTGGACTTCTGCTTTCTTTAGGATAGTTTCCGACCATTCCTGGACTATTCTTTGGGACGGATCTTTTTCGCTGGACTTTTGCTTTTTTTAGGATAGTTTCCCACCATCCCCGGACTATTCTTTGGGACGGATCTTTGTCCCAGGACTTTTGCATTCTTTGGGATAGGTTCCGACTATCCCTGGACTATTCTTTGGGACAGATCTTTGTCCCTGGACTTTTTCTTTCTTTGTGTTAGTTTTGGACCATCCCTGAACTATTTTTAGGGTCGGATCTTTGTCTCATGACTTTTGTTTTCTTTGGGATGGTTTTCGACTATCTTTGGACTATTCTTCGGGACGTATCTTTGACCCTTGACTTTTGTTTTCTTTGGGATAGTTTCCGACTATCCCTGGACTATTCTTTGGGACAGATCTTTGTCTTTGGAATTTTGCTTTCTTTGGGATAGTTTCCGACTATCCCTGGACTAATCTTTGGGACGGATCTTTGTCCCTGGACTTTTGCACTCTTTGAGATAATTTCCGACTATCCCTGTACTATTCTTCGTGACGGATCTTTGTCCCTGAACTTTTGCTTTCTTTGGGATGGTTTCTGACCAACCCCAAACTAATCATTGGGACGGATCTTTGTCCCTTGACTTTTGCTTTCTTTGGGATAGTGTCCGACTATCCCGAGACTATTGTTTGGGACGGATCTATGTCCATAGACTTTTCATTTCTTAGGGATAGTTTCCGACCATCAGTGCACTATTCTTTGGCACGAATCTTTGTCCCAGGACTTTCGCTTTCTTTGGGATAGTTTCCGACTATCCCTGGACTATTCTTCGTTACGGATCTTTGCCTTTGGACTTCTGCTTTCTTTAGGATAGTTTCCGACCATCCCTGGACTATTCTTTGCGACAGATCTTTTTCGCTGGACATTTGCTTTCTTTAGGATAGTTTCCCACCATCCCCGGACTATTCTTTGGGACGGGTCTTTGTCCCAGGACTTTTGCATTCTTTGGGATAGGTTCCGACTATCCCTGGACTATTCTTTAGGACAGATCTTTGTCCCTGGACTTTTTCTTTCTTTGAGTCAGTTTTGGAACATCCCTGGACTATTTTTAGGGACGGATCTTTGTCCCATGACTTTTGTTTTCTTTGGGATGGTTTCCGGCTATCTCTGGAATATTCTTCGAGACGTATCTTTGAACCTTGACTTTTTTTTTCTTTAGGATAGTTTCCGACTATCCCTGGGCTATTCGTTGGGACAGATCTTTGTCTTTGGAATTTTGCTTTCTTTGGGATAGTTTTCGACTATCCCTGGACTATTCTTCGTCACGGATCTTTGTCCCTGGACTATTGCACTCTTTGAGATAATTTCCGACTATCCCTGTACTATTCTTCGCGACGGATCTTTGTCCCTGAACTTTTGCTTTCTTTGGGATGGTTTCTGACCAAACCCAAACTAATCTTTGGGACGGATCTTTGTCCCTTAACTTTTGCTTTCTTTGGGATAGTGTCCGACTATCCCGAGACTATTCTTTGGGACGGATCTATGTCCATAGACTTTTGATTTCTTAGGGATAGTTTCCGACCATCAGTGGACTATTCTTTGGCACGAATCTTTGTCCCAGGACTTTCGCTTTCTTTGGGATAGTTTCCGACTATCCCTGGACTATTCTTCGTTACGGATCTTTGCCTTTGGACTTCTGCTTTCTTTAGGATAGTTTCCGACCATCCCTGGACTATTCTTTGGGACGGATCTTTTTCGCTGGACTTTTGCTTTTTTTTAGGATAGTTTCCCACCATCCCCGGACTATTCTTTGGGACGGATCTTTGTCCTAGGACTTTTGCATTCTTTGGGATAGGTTCCGACTATCCCTGGACTATTCTTTAGGACAGATCTTTGTCCCTGGACTTTTTCTTTCTTTGAGTCAGTTTTGGACCATCCCTGGACTATTTTTAGGGACGGATCTTTGTCCCATGACTTTTGTTTTCTTTGGGATGGTTTCCGACTATCTCTGGACTATTCTTCGGGACGTATCTTTGACCCTTGACTTTTGTTTTCTTTGGGATAGTTTCCGACTATCCCTGGGCTATTCTTTGGGACAGATCTTTGTTTTTGGAATTTTGCTTTCTTTGGGATAGTTTCCGACTATCCCTGGACTATTCTTTGGGACGGATCTTTGTCCCTGGACTTTTGCTTTCTTTGAGATAATTTCTGACTATCCCTGTACTATTCTTCGCGATGGATCTTTGTCCCTGGACTTTTGCTATCTTTGGGATAGTTTCCAACTATCCCTGGACTATTCTTTGGGACAGATCTTTGTCTTTGGAATTTTGCTTTCTTTGGGATAGTTTCCTACTATCCCTGGACTAATCTTTGGGACGGATCTTTGTCCCTGGACTTTTGCACTCTTTGAGATAATTTCCGACTATCCCTGTACTATTCTTCGCGACGGATCTTTGTCCCTGAACTTTTGCTTTCTTTGGGATGGTTTCTGACCAACCCCAAACTAATCTTTGGGACGGATCTTTGTCCCTTGACTTTTGCTTTCTTTGGGATAGTGTCCGACTATCCCGAGACTATTCTTTGGGACGGATCTATGTCCATAGACTTTTGATTTCTTAGGGATAGTTTCCGACCATCAGTGGACTATTCTTTGGCACGAATCTTTGTCCCAGGACTTTTGCTTTCTTTGGGATAGTTTCCGACTATCCCTGGACTATTCTTCGTTACGGATCTTTGCCTTTGGACTTCTGCTTTCTTTAGGATAGTTTCCGACCATCCCTGGACTATTCTTTGGGACGGATCTTTTTCGCTGGACTTTTGCTTCTTTTAGGATAGTTTCCCACCATCCCCGGACTATTCTTTGGGACGGATCTTTGTCCTAGGACTTTTGCATTCATTGGGATAGGTTCCGACTATCCCTGGACTATTCTTTAGGACAGATCTTTGTCCCTGGACTTTTTCTTTCTTTGAGTCAGTTTTGGACCATCCCTGGACTATTTTTAGGGACGGATCTTTGTCCCATGACTTTTGTTTTCTTTGGGATGGTTTCCGACTATCTCTGAACTATTCTTCGGGACGTATCTTTGACCCTTGACTTTTGTTTTCTTTGGGATAGTTTCCGACTATCCCTGGCCTATTCTTTGGGACAGATCTTTGTTTTTTGAATTTTGCTTTCTTTGGGATAGTTTCAGACTATCCCTGGACTATTCTTTGGGACGGATCTTTGTCCCTGGACTTTTGCTTTCTTTGAGATAATTTCTGACTATCCCTGTACTATTCTTCGCGATGGATCTTTGTCCCTGGACTTTTGCTATCTTTGGGATAGTTTCCAACTATCCCTGGACTATTCTTTGGGACAGATCTTTGTCTTTGGAATTTTGCTTTCTTTGGGATAGTTTCCGACTATCCCTGGACTAATCTTTGGGACGGATCTTTGTCCCTGGACTTTTGCATTCTTTGAGATAATTTCCGACTATCCCTGTACTATTCTTCGCGACGGATCTTTGTCCCTGAACTTTTGCTTTCTTTGGGATGGTTTCTGACCATACCCAAACTAATCTTTGGGACGGATCTTTGTCTCTTGACTTTTGCTTTCTTTGGGATAGTGTCCGACTATCCCGAGACTATTCTTTGGGACGGATATATGTCCATAGACTTTTGATTTCTTAGGGATAGTTTCCGACCATCAGTGGACTATTCTTTGGCACGAATCTTTGTCCCAGGACTTTCGCTTTCTTTGGGATAGTTTCCGACTATCCCTGGACTATTCTTCGTTACGGATCTTTGCCTTTGGACTTCTGCTTTCTTTAGGATAGTTTCCGACCATCCCTGGACTATTCTTTGGGACGGATCTTTTTCGCTGGACTTTTGCTTTTTTTAGGATAGTTTCCCACCATCCCCGGACTATTCTTTGGGACGGATCTTTGTCCCAGGACTTTTGCATTCTTTGGAATAGGTTCCGACTATCCCTGGACTATTCTTTAGGACAGATCTTTGTCCCTGGACGTTTTCTTTCTTTGAGTCAGTTTTGGACCATCCCTGGACTATTTTTAGGGACGGATCTTTGTCCCATGACTTTCGTTTTCTTTGGGATGGTTTCCGACTATCTCTGGACTATTCTTCGGGACGTATCTTTGACCCTTGACTTTTGTTTTCTTTGGGATAGTTTCCGACTATCCCTGGCCTATTCTTTGGGACAGATCTTTGTTTTTGGAATTTTGCTTTCTTTGGGATAGTTTTAGACTATCCCTGGACTATTCTTTTGGACGGATCTTTGTCCCTGGACTTTTGCTTTCTTTGAGATAATTTCTGACTATCCCTGTACTATTCTTCGCGATGGATCTTTGTCCCTGGACTTTTGCTATCTTTGGGATAGTTTCCAACTATCCCTGGACTATTCTTTGGGACAGATCTTTGTCTTTGGAATTTTGCTTTCTTTGGGATAGTTTCCTACTATCCCTGGACTAATCTTTGGGACGGATCTTTGTCCCTGGACTTTTGCACTCTTTGAGATAATTTCCGACTATCCCTGTACTATTCTTCGCGACGGATCTTTGTCCCTGAACTTTTGCTTTCTTTGGGATGGTTTCTGACCAACCCCAAACTAATCTTTGGGACGGATCTTTGTCCCTTGACTTTTGCTTTCTTTGGGATAGTGTCCGACTATCCCGAGACTATTCTTTGGGACGGATCTATGTCCATAGACTTTTGATTTCTTAGGGATAGTTTCCGACCATCAGTGGACTATTCTTTGGCACGAATCTTTGTCCCAGGACTTTTGCTTTCTTTGGGATAGTTTCCGACTATCCCTGGACTATTCTTCGTTACGGATCTTTGCCTTTGGACTTCTGCTTTCTTTAGGATAGTTTCCGACCATCCCTGGACTATTCTTTGGGACGGATCTTTTTCGCTGGACTTTTGCTTCTTTTAGGATAGTTTCCCACCATCCCCGGACTATTCTTTGGGACGGATCTTTGTCCTAGGACTTTTGCATTCATTGGGATAGGTTCCGACTATCCCTGGACTATTCTTTAGGACAGATCTTTGTCCCTGGACTTTTTCTTTCTTTGAGTCAGTTTTGGACCATCCCTGGACTATTTTTAGGGACGGATCTTTGTCCCATGACTTTTGTTTTCTTTGGGATGGTTTCCGACTATCTCTGAACTATTCTTCGGGACGTATCTTTGACCCTTGACTTTTGTTTTCTTTGGGATAGTTTCCGACTATCCCTGGCCTATTCTTTGGGACAGATCTTTGTTTTTTGAATTTTGCTTTCTTTGGGATAGTTTCAGACTATCCCTGGACTATTCTTTGGGACGGATCTTTGTCCCTGGACTTTTGCTTTCTTTGAGATAATTTCTGACTATCCCTGTACTATTCTTCGCGATGGATCTTTGTCCCTGGACTTTTGCTATCTTTGGGATAGTTTCCAACTATCCCTGGACTATTCTTTGGGACAGATCTTTGTCTTTGGAATTTTGCTTTCTTTGGGATAGTTTCCGACTATCCCTGGACTAATCTTTGGGACGGATCTTTGTCCCTGGACTTTTGCATTCTTTGAGATAATTTCCGACTATCCCTGTACTATTCTTCGCGACGGATCTTTGTCCCTGAACTTTTGCTTTCTTTGGGATGGTTTCTGACCATACCCAAACTAATCTTTGGGACGGATCTTTGTCTCTTGACTTTTGCTTTCTTTGGGATAGTGTCCGACTATCCCGAGACTATTCTTTGGGACGGATATATGTCCATAGACTTTTGATTTCTTAGGGATAGTTTCCGACCATCAGTGGACTATTCTTTGGCACGAATCTTTGTCCCAGGACTTTCGCTTTCTTTGGGATAGTTTCCGACTATCCCTGGACTATTCTTCATTACGGATCTTTGCCTTTGGACTTCTGCTTTCTTTAGGATAGTTTCCGACCATCCCTGGACTATTCTTTGGGACGGATCTTTTTCGCTGGACTTTTGCTTTTTTTAGGATAGTTTCCCACCATCCCCGGACTATTCTTTGGGACGGATCTTTGTCCCAGGACTTTTGCATTCTTTGGAATAGGTTCCGACTATCCCTGGACTATTCTTTAGGACAGATCTTTGTCCCTGGACGTTTTCTTTCTTTGAGTCAGTTTTGGACCATCCTTGGACTATTTTTAGGGACGGATCTTTGTCCCATGACTTTCGTTTTCTTTGGGATGGTTTCCGACTATCTCTGGACTATTCTTCGGGACGTATCTTTGACCCTTGACTTTTGTTTTCTTTGGGATAGTTTCCGACTATCCCTGGCCTATTCTTTGGGACAGATCTTTGTTTTTGGAATTTTGCTTTCTTTGGGATAGTTTTAGACTATCCCTGGACTATTCTTTTGGACGGATCTTTGTCCCTGGACTTTTGCTTTCTTTGAGATAATTTCTGACTATCCCTGTACTATTCTTCGCGATGGATCTTTGTCCCTGGACTTTTGCTATCTTTGGGATAGTTTCCAACTATCCCTGGACTATTCTTTGGGACAGATCTTTGTCTTTGGAATTTTGCTTTCTTTGGGATAGTTTCCTACTATCCCTGGACTAATCTTTGGGACGGATCTTTGTCCCTGGACTTTTGCACTCTTTGAGATAATTTCCGACTATCCCTGTACTATTCTTCGCGACGGATCTTTGTCCCTGAACTTTTGCTTTCTTTGGGATGGTTTCTGACCAACCCCAAACTAATCTTTGGGACGGATCTTTGTCCCTTGACTTTTGCTTTCTTTGGGATAGTGTCCGACTATCCCGAGACTATTCTTTGGGACGGATCTATGTCCATAGACTTTTGATTTCTTAGGGATAGTTTCCGACCATCAGTGGACTATTCTTTGGCACGAATCTTTGTCCCAGGACTTTTGCTTTCTTTGGGATAGTTTCCGACTATCCCTGGACTATTCTTCGTTACGGATCTTTGCCTTTGGACTTCTGCTTTCTTTAGGATAGTTTCCGACCATCCCTGGACTATTCTTTGGGACGGATCTTTTTCGCTGGACTTTTGCTTCTTTTAGGATAGTTTCCCACCATCCCCGGACTATTCTTTGGGACGGATCTTTGTCCTAGGACTTTTGCATTCATTGGGATAGGTTCCGACTATCCCTGGACTATTCTTTAGGACAGATCTTTGTCCCTGGACTTTTTCTTTCTTTGAGTCAGTTTTGGACCATCCCTGGACTATTTTTAGGGACGGATCTTTGTCCCATGACTTTTGTTTTCTTTGGGATGGTTTCCGACTATCTCTGAACTATTCTTCGGGACGTATCTTTGACCCTTGACTTTTGTTTTCTTTGGGATAGTTTCCGACTATCCCTGGCCTATTCTTTGGGACAGATCTTTGTTTTTTGAATTTTGCTTTCTTTGGGATAGTTTCAGACTATCCCTGGACTATTCTTTGGGACGGATCTTTGTCCCTGGACTTTTGCTTTCTTTGAGATAATTTCTGACTATCCCTGTACTATTCTTCGCGATGGATCTTTGTCCCTGGACTTTTGCTATCTTTGGGATAGTTTCCAACTATCCCTGGACTATTCTTTGGGACAGATCTTTGTCTTTGGAATTTTGCTTTCTTTGGGATAGTTTCCGACTATCCCTGGACTAATCTTTGGGACGGATCTTTGTCCCTGGACTTTTGCATTCTTTGAGATAATTTCCGACTATCCCTGTACTATTCTTCGCGACGGATCTTTGTCCCTGAACTTTTGCTTTCTTTGGGATGGTTTCTGACCATACCCAAACTAATCTTTGGGACGGATCTTTGTCTCTTGACTTTTGCTTTCTTTGGGATAGTGTCCGACTATCCCGAGACTATTCTTTGGGACGGATATATGTCCATAGACTTTTGATTTCTTAGGGATAGTTTCCGACCATCAGTGGACTATTCTTTGGCACGAATCTTTGTCCCAGGACTTTCGCTTTCTTTGGGATAGTTTCCGACTATCCCTGGACTATTCTTCGTTACGGATCTTTGCCTTTGGACTTCTGCTTTCTTTAGGATAGTTTCCGACCATCCCTGGACTATTCTTTGGGACGGATCTTTTTCGCTGGACTTTTGCTTTTTTTAGGATAGTTTCCCACCATCCCCGGACTATTCTTTGGGACGGATCTTTGTCCCAGGACTTTTGCATTCTTTGGAATAGGTTCCGACTATCCCTGGACTATTCTTTAGGACAGATCTTTGTCCCTGGACGTTTTCTTTCTTTGAGTCAGTTTTGGACCATCCCTGGACTATTTTTAGGGACGGATCTTTGTCCCATGACTTTCGTTTTCTTTGGGATGGTTTCCGACTATCTCTGGACTATTCTTCGGGACGTATCTTTGACCCTTGACTTTTGTTTTCTTTGGGATAGTTTCCGACTATCCCTGGCCTATTCTTTGGGACAGATCTTTGTTTTTGGAATTTTGCTTTCTTTGGGATAGTTTTAGACTATCCCTGGACTATTCTTTTGGACGGATCTTTGTCCCTGGACTTTTGCTTTCTTTGAGATAATTTCCGACTATCCCTGTACTATTCTTCGCGACGGATCTTTGTCCCTGAACTTTTGTTTTCTTTTGGATGGTTTCTGAACAACCCCAAACTAATCTTTGGGACGGATCTTTGTCCCTTGACTTTTGCTTTCTTTGGGATAGTGTCCGAGTACATCGAGACTACTCTTTGGGACGGATCTATGTCCATAGACTTTTCATTTCTTAGGGATAGTTTCCGACCATCAGTGGACTATTCTTTGGCACGAATCTTTGTCCCAGGACTTTCGCTTTCTTTGGGATAGTTTCCAACTATCCCTGGACTATTCTTCTTTACGGATCTTTGCCTTTGGACTTCTGCTTTCTTTAGGATAGTTTCCGATCATCCCTGGACTATTCTTTGGGACGGATCTTTTTCGCTGGACTTTTGCTTTTTTTAGGATAGTTTCCCACCATCCCCGGACTATTCTTTGGGACGGATCTTTGTCCCAGGACTTTTGCATTCTTTGGGATTGGTTCCGACTATCCCTGGACTATTCTTTAGGACAGATCTTTGTCCCTGGACTTTTTCTTTCTTTGAGTCAGTTTTGGACCATCCCTGGACTATTTTTAGGGACGGATCTTAGTCCCATGACTTTTGTTTTCTTTGGGATGGTTTCTGACTATCTCTGGACTATTCTTCGAGACGTATCTTTGAACCTTGACTTTCGTTTTCTTTGGGATAGTTTCCGACTATCCCTGGGCTATTCTTTGGGACAGATCTTTGTCTTTAGAATTTTGCTTTCTTTGGGATAGTTTCCGACTATCCCTGGACTATTATTTGGAATGAATCTTTGTCCTGGGACTTTTGCTTTTTTTAGATAACTGCCGACTATCCCTGTACTATTCTTCGCGACGGATCTTTGTCCCTGGACTTTTGCTTTCTTTGGGATGGTTTCTGACCAACCATCAACTAATCTTTGGGACGGATCTTTGTCCCTTGACTTTTGCTTCCTTTGGGATAGTTTCCGATTATCTTGGACTATTCTTTGGGACATATCTTTGTCCCTTGACTTTTGCATTCTTTGGGATAGTGTCCGACTATCCCGAGACTATTCTTTGGGACTGATCTATGTCCATAGACTTTTGATTTCTTAGGGATAGTTTCCGACCATTAGTGGACTATTCTTTGGCACGAATCTTTGTCCCAGGACTTTCGCTTTCTTTGGGATAGTTTCCGACTATCCTTGGACTATTCTTCGTTACGGATCTTTGCCTTTGGACTTCTGCTTTCTTTAGGATAGTTTCCGACCATCCCTAGACTATTCTTTGGGACAGATCTTTTTCCCTGGACTTTTACTTTTTTTAGGATAGTTTCCCACCATCCCCGGACTATTCTTTGGGACGGATCTTTGTCCCAGGACTTTTGCATTCTTTGGGATGGGTTCCGACTATCCCTGAACTATTCTTTAGGACAGATCTTTGTCCCTGGACTTTTTCTTTCTTTGAGTCAGTTTTGGACCATCCCTGGACTATTTTTAGGGACGGATCTTTGTCCCATGACTTTTGTTTTCTTTGGGATGGTTTCCGACTATCTCTGGACTATTCTTCGGGACATATCTTTGACCCTTGACTTTTGTTTTCTTTGGGATAGTTTCCGACTATCCCTGGGCTATTCTTTGGGACAGATCGTTTTTGGAATTTTGCTTTCTTTGAGATAGTTTCCGACTATTCCTGGACTATTCTTTGGGACGGATCTTTGTCCCTTGACTTTTGCTTTCTTTGAGATAATTTCCGACTATCCCTGTACTATTCTTCGCGACGGATCTTTGTCTCTGGACTTTTGCTATATTTGGGAAAGTTTCCGAATTTGCCTATACTATTCCTTGGGACAGATCTTTTTCCCTGGACTTTTGCTTTCTTTAGGATAATATCCGACTAACCCTGGACTATTCGTTGGGACAGATCTTTGTCCCAGGACTTTTGCATTCTTTTGGATAGGTTCCAACTATCCCTGGACTATTCTTTAGGACAGATCTTTGTCCCTGGACTTTTTCTTTCTTAGAGACAGTTTCCGACTATCCCTGGACTATTCTTTAGGATGGATCTTTGTCCCTGGACTTTTGCTTTCTTTTTGATAATTTCCGACTATCCCTGTACTATTCTTCGCGACGGATCTTTGTCCCTGAACTTTTGCTTTCTTTGGGATGGTTTCTGACCAACCCCAAACTAATCTTTGGGACGGATCTTTGTCCCTTGACTTATGCTTTCTTTGGGATAGTGTCCGACTATCCCGAGACTATTCTTTGGGACGGATCTTTGTCCATAGACTTTTGATTTCATTGGGATAGTTTCCGACTAGCCCTGGACTATTCTTTGGGACGGATATTTGTCCCAGGACTTTTGCTTTCTTTGGGATAGTTTCCGACTATCCCTAGACTATTCTTCGTTACGGATCTTTGCCTTTGGACTTCTGCTTTCTTTAGGACAGTTTCCGACCATCCCTGGACTATTATTTGCGACGGATCTTTTTCGCTGGACTTTTGCTTTTTTTTAGGATAGTTTCCCACCATCCCCGGACTATTCTTTGGGACGGATCTTTGTCCCAGGACTTTTGCATTCTTTGGGATTGGTTCCGACTATCCCTGGACTATTCTTTAGGACAGATCTTTGTCCCTGGACTTTTTCTTTCTTTGAGTCAGTTTTGGACCATCCCTGGACTATTTTTAGGGACGGATCTTAGTCCCATGACTTTTGTTTTCTTTGGGATGGTTTCTGACTATCTCTGGACTATTCTTCGAGACGTATCTTTGAACCTTGACTTTCGTTTTCTTTGGGATAGTTTCCGACTATCCCTGGGCTATTCTTTGGGACAGATCTTTGTCTTTAGAATTTTGCTTTCTTTGGGATAGTTTCCGACTATCCCTGGACTATTATTTGGAATGAATCTTTGTCCTGGGACTTTTGCTTTTTTTAGATAACTGCCGACTATCCCTGTACTATTCTTCGCGACGGATCTTTGTCCCTGGACTTTTGCTTTCTTTGGGATGGTTTCTGACCAACCATCAACTAATCTTTGGGACGGATCTTTGTCCCTTGACTTTTGCTTCCTTTGGGATAGTTTCCGATTATCTTGGACTATTCTTTGGGACATATCTTTGTCCCTTGACTTTTGCATTCTTTGGGATAGTGTCCGACTATCCCGAGACTATTCTTTGGGACGGATCTATGTCCATAGACTTTTGATTTCTTAGGGATAGTTTCCGACCATTAGTGGACTATTCTTTGGCACGAATCTTTGTCCCAGGACTTTCGCTTTCTTTGGGATAGTTTCCGACTATCCTTGGACTATTCTTCGTTACGGATCTTTGCCTTTGGACTTCTGCTTTCTTTAGGATAGTTTCCGACCATCCCTAGACTATTCTTTGGGACAGATCTTTTTCCCTGGACTTTTACTTTTTTTAGGATAGTTTCCCACCATCCCCGGACTATTCTTTGGGACGGATCTTTGTCCCAGGACTTTTGCATTCTTTGGGATGGGTTCCGACTATCCCTGAACTATTCTTTAGGACAGATCTTTGTCCCTGGACTTTTTCTTTCTTTGAGTCAGTTTTGGACCATCCCTGGACTATTTTTAGGGACGGATCTTTGTCCCATGACTTTTGTTTTCTTTGGGATGGTTTCCGACTATCTCTGGACTATTCTTCGGGACATATCTTTGACCCTTGACTTTTGTTTTCTTTGGGATAGTTTCCGACTATCCCTGGGCTATTCTTTGGGACAGATCGTTTTTGGAATTTTGCTTTCTTTGAGATAGTTTCCGACTATTCCTGGACTATTCTTTGGGACGGATCTTTGTCCCTTGACTTTTGCTTTCTTTGAGATAATTTCCGACTATCCCTGTACTATTCTTCGCGACGGATCTTTGTCTCTGGACTTTTGCTATATTTGGGAAAGTTTCCGAATTTGCCTATACTATTCCTTGGGACAGATCTTTTTCCCTGGACTTTTGCTTTCTTTAGGATAATATCCGACTAACCCTGGACTATTCGTTGGGACAGATCTTTGTCCCAGGACTTTTGCATTCTTTTGGATAGGTTCCAACTATCCCTGGACTATTCTTTAGGACAGATCTTTGTCCCTGGACTTTTTCTTTCTTAGAGACAGTTTCCGACTATCCCTGGACTATTCTTTAGGATGGATCTTTGTCCCTGGACTTTTGCTTTCTTTTTGATAATTTCCGACTATCCCTGTACTATTCTTCGCGACGGATCTTTGTCCCTGAACTTTTGCTTTCTTTGGGATGGTTTCTGACCAACCCCAAACTAATCTTTGGGACGGATCTTTGTCCCTTGACTTTTGCTTTCTTTGGGATAGTGTCCGACTATCCCGAGACTATTCTTTGGGACGGATCTTTGTCCATAGACTTTTGATTTCATTGGGATAGTTTCCGACTAGCCCTGGACTATTCTTTGGGACGGATATTTGTCCCAGGACTTTTGCTTTCTTTGGGATAGTTTCCGACTATCCCTAGACTATTCTTCGTTACGGATCTTTGCCTTTGGACTTCTGCTTTCTTTAGGACAGTTTCCGACCATCCCTGGACTATTATTTGCGACGGATCTTTTTCGCTGGACTTTTGCTTTCTTTAGGATAGTTTCCCACCATCCCCGGACTATTCTTTGGGACGGGTCTTTTTCCAAGACTTTTGCATTCTTTAGGATAGGTGCCGACTATCCCTGGACTATTCTTTAGGACAGATCTTTGTCCCTGTACTTTTTCTTTCTTTGAGACAGTTTTGGACCATCCCTGGACAATTTTTAGGGACGAATCTTTGTCCCATGATTTTTGTTTTCTTTGGGATGGTTTCCGACTATCTCTGGACTATTCTTCGGGACGTATCTTTGACCCTTGACTTTTGTTTTCTTTGGGATAGTTTCCGACTGTCCCTGGGCTATTCTTTGGGACAGATCATTGTTTTTGGAATTTTGCTTTCTTTGGGATAGTTTCCGACTATCCCTGGACTATTCTTTGGGACGGATCTTTGTCCCTGGACTTTTGCTTTCTTTGAGATAATTTCCGACTATCCCTGTACTATTCTTCACGACGGATCTTTGTCCCTGGACTTTTGCTATCTTTGGGATAGTTTCCGAATTTGCCTATACTATTCCTTGGGACAGATCTTTGTCCCTGGACTTTTGCTTTCTTTAGGATAATATCCGACTAACCCTGGACTATTCTTTGGGACAGATCTTTGTCCCAGGACTTTTGCATTCTTTTGGATAGGTTCCAACTATCCCTGGACTATTCTTTAGGACAGATCTTTGTCCCTGGACTTTTTCTTTCTTTGAGACAGTTTCCGACTATCCCTGGACTATTCTTTGGGATGGATCTTTGTCCCTGGACTTTTGCTTTCTTTTAGATAATTTCCGACTATCCCTGTACTATTCTTCGCGACGGATCTTTGTCCCTGAACTTTAGCTTTCTTTGGGATGGTTTCTGACCAACCCCAAACTAATCTTTGGGACGGATCTTTGTCCCTTGACTTTTGCTTTCTTTGGGATAGTGTCCGACTATCCCGAGACTATTCTTTGGGACGGATCTTTGTCCATAGACTTTTGATTTCATTGGGATAGTTTCCGACTAGCCCTGGACTATTCTTTGGGACGGATATTTGTCCCAGGACTTTTGCTTTCTTTGGGATAGTTTCCGACTATCCCTAGACTATTCTTCGTTACGGATCTTTGCCTTTGGACTTCTGCTTTCTTTAGGACAGTTTCCGACCATCCCTGGACTATTATTTGCGACGGATCTTTTTCGCTGGACTTTTGCTTTCTTTACGATAGTTTCCCACCATCCCCGGACTATTCTTTGGGACGGATCTTTGTCCCAGGACTTTTGCATTCTTTGGGATAGGTTCCGACTATCCCAGGACTACTCTTTAGGACAGATCTTTGTCCCTGGACTTTTTCTTTCTTTGAGACAGTTTTGGACCATCCCTGGACTATTTTTAGGGACGGATCTTTGTCCCATGATTTTTGTTTTCTTTGGGATGGTTTCCGACTATCTCTGGACTATTCTTCGGGACGTATCTTTGACCCTTGACTTTTGTTTTCTTTGGGATAGTTTCCGACTATCCCTGGGCTATTCTTTGGGACAGATCTTTGTCTTTGGGACGGATCTTTGTCCCTGGACTTTTGCACTCTTTGAGATAATTTCCGACTATCCCAGTACTATTCTTCGCGACGGATCTTTGTCCCTGAACTTTTGCTTTCTTTGGGATGGTTTCTGACCAACCCCAAACTAATCTTTGGGACGGATCTTTGTCCCTTGACTTTTGCTTTCTTTGGGATAGTGTCCGACTATCCCGAGACTATTCTTTGGGACGGATCTATGTCCATAGACTTTTGATTTCTTAGGGATAGTTTCCGACCATCAGTGGACTATTCTTTGGCACGAATCTTTGTCCCAGGACTTTCGCTTTCTTTGGGATAGTTTCCGACTATCCCTGGACTACTCTTCGTTACGGATCTTTATCCCTGGACTTTTGCTTTCTTTGGGATAGCTTCCGACCATCCCTGGAATATTCTTTGGGACGGATCTTTTTCGCTGGACTTTTTCTTTTTTTGGGATAGCTTCCGCCCATCGATGGGCTATTCTTTGGGACAGATCTTTGTCCCAGGACTTTTGCATTCTTTTGGATAGGTTCCAACTATCCCTGGACTATTCTTTAGGACAGATCTTTGTCCCTGGACTTTTTCTTTCTTTGAGACAGTTTCCGACTATCCCTGGACTATTCTTTGGGATGGATCTTTGTCCCTGGACTTTTGCTTTCTTTTAGATAATTTCCGACTATCCCTGTACTATTCTTCGCGACGGATCTTTGTCCCTGAACTTTAGCTTTCTTTGGGATGGTTTCTGACCAACCCCAAACTAATCTTTGGGACGGATCTTTGTCCCTTGACTTTTGCTTTCTTTGGGATAGTGTCCGACTATCCCGAGACTATTCTTTGGGATGGATCTATGTCCATAGACTTTTGATTTCTTAGGGATAGTTTCCGACCATCAGTGGACTATTCTTTGTCAAGAATCTTTGTCCCAGGACTTTCGCTTTCTTTGGGATAGTTTCCGACTATCTCTGGACTATTCTTCGTTACGGATCTTTGCCTTTGGACTTCTGCTTTCTTTAGGATAGTTTCCGACCATCCCTGGACTATTCTTTGAGACGGATCTTTTTCGCTGGACTTTTGCTTTTTAGGATAGTCTCCCACCATCCCCGGACTATTCTTTGGGACGGATCTTTGTCCCAGGACTTTTGCATTCTTTGGGATAGGTTCCGACTATCCCAGGACTACTCTTTAGGACAGATCTTTGTCCCTGGACTTTTTCTTTCTTTGAGACAGTTTTGGACCATCCCTGGACTATTTTTAGGGACGGATCTTTGTCCCATGATTTTTGTTTTCTGTGGGATGGTTTCCGACTATCTCTGGACTATTCTTCGGGACGTATCTTTGACCCTTGACTTTTGTTTTCTTTGGGATAGTTTCCGACTATCCCTGGGCTATTCTTTGGGACAGATCTTTGTCTTTGGGACGGATCTTTGTCCCTGGACTTTTGCACTCTTTGAGATAATTTCCGACTATCCCTGTACTATTCTTCGCGACGGATCTTTGTCCCTGAACTTTTGCTTTCTTTGGGATGGTTTCTGACCAACCCCAAACTAATCTTTGGGACGGATCTTTGTCCCTTGACTTTTGCTTTCTTTGGGATAGTGTCCGACTATCCCGAGACTATTCTTTGGGACGGATCTATGTCCATAGACTTTTGATTTCTCAGTGGACTATTCTTTGGCACGAATCTTTGTCCCAGGACTTTCGCTTTCTTTGGGATAGTTTCCGACTATCCATGGACTACTCTTCGTTACGGATCTTTATCCCTGGACTTTTGCTTTCTTTGGGATAGCTTCCGACCATCCCTGGACTATTCTTTGGGACAGATCTTTTTCGCTGGACTTTTGCTTTTTTTGGGATAGTTTCCGCCCATCCCTGGACTATTCTTTGGGACGGATCTTTGTCCCAAGACTTTTGCATTCTTTGGGATAGGTTCCGACTATCCCTGGACTATTCTTTAGGACAGATCTTTGTCCCTGGACTTTTTCTTTCTTTGAGTCAGTTTTGGACCATCTCTGGACTATTTTTAGGGACGGATCTTTGTCCCATGACTTTTGTTTTCTTTGGGATGGTTTTCGATTATCTCTGGACTATTCTTCGGGACGTATCTTTGACCCTTGACTTTTGTTTTCTTTGGGATAGTTTCCGACTATCCCTGGGCTATTCTTTGGGACGGATCTTTGTTTTTGGAATTTTGCTTTCTTCGGGATAGTTTCCGACTATCCCTGGACTATTCTTTGGGACGGATCTTTGTCCCTGGACTTTTGCTTTCTTTTGAGATAATTTCCGACTATCCCTGTACTATTCTTCACGACGGATCTTTGTCCCTAGACTTATGCTATCTTTGGGATAGTTTCCGAATTTGCCTATACTATTCCTTGGGACAGATCTTTGTCCCTGGACTTTTGCTTTCTTTAGGATAATATCCGACTAACCCTGGACTATTCTTTGGGACAGATCTTTGTCCCAGGACTTTTGCATTCTTTTGGATAGGTTCCAACTATCCCTGGACTATTCTTTAGGACAGATCTTTGTCCTTGGACTTTTTCTTTCTTAGAGACAGTTTCCGACTATCCCTGGACTATTCTTTGGGATGGATCTTTGTCCCTGGACTTTTGCTTTCTCTTAGATAATTTCCGACTATCCCTATACTATTCTTCGCGACGGATCTTTGTCCCTGAACTTTTGCTTTCTTTGGGATGGTTTCTGACCAACCCCATACTAATCTTTGGGATGGATCTTTGTCCCTTGACTTTTTCTTTCTTTGGGATAGTGTCCGACTATCCCCAGACTATTCTTTGGGACGGATCTATGTCCATAGACTTTTGATTTCTTAGGGATAGTTTCCGACCATCAGTGGACTATTCTTTGTCACGAATCTTTGTCCCAGGACTTTCGCTTTCTTTGGGATAGTTTCCGACTATCTCTGGACTATTCTTCGTTACGGATCTTTGCCTTTGGACTTCTGCTTTCTTTAGGATAGTTTCCGACCATCCCTGGACTATTCTTTGGGACGAATCTTTTTCGCTGGACTTTTGCTTTTTTTAGGATAGTTTCCCACCATCCCCGGACTATTCTTTGGGATGGATCTTTGTCCCAGGACTTTTGCATTCTTTGGGATAGGTTCCGACTATCCCTGGACTATTCTTTAGGACAGATCTTTGTCCCTGGACTTTTTCTTTCTTTGAGTCAGTTTTGGACCATCCCTGGACTATTTTTAGGGACGGATCTTTGTCCCATGACTTTTGTTTTCTTTGGGATGGTTTCCGACTATCTCTGGACTATTCTTCGGGACGTATCTTTGACCCTTGACTTTTGTTTTCTTTGGGATAGTTTCCGACTATCCCTGGGCTATTCTTTGGGACAGATCTTTGTTTTTGGAATTTTGCTTTCTTTGGGATAGTTTTCGACTATCCTTGGACTATTCTTTGGGACGGATCTTTGTCCCTGGACTTTTGCTTTCTTTGAGATAATTTCCGACTATCCCTGTACTATTCTTCGCGACGGATCTTTGTCCCTGGACTTTTGCTATCTTTGGGATAGTTTCCAACTATCCCTGGACTATTCTTTGGGACAGATCTTTGTCTTTGGAATTTTGCTTTCTTTGGGATAGTTTCCGACTATCCCTGGACTAATCTTTGGGACGGATCTTTGTCCCTGGACTTTTGCACTCTTTGAGATAATTTCCGACTATCCCTGTACTATTCTTCGCGACGGATCTTTGTCCCTGAACTTTTGCTTTCTTTGGGATGGTTTCTGACCAACCCCAAACTAATCTTTGGGACGGATCTTTGTCCCTTGACTTTTGCTTTCTTTGGGATAGCGTCCGACTATCCCGAGACTATTCTTTGGGACGGATCTGATGCGAGTTCAGTTTGCAGTGTTGTTTTGATCGGTCCATATCTCGAGTTATACTTGGAAATTTGTAGTCATTCAAAATGGAGGAGATAGATTTCGAGCTTATCTTTCCTATGACTATTCGTGAAGGCTCATTGAACGAGTATAGATAAAGTTATGGTCCGAACAAGTCAGCTGTGCATGGGAATTTCGCAGAAGTTATTTATTTGACGGGACTGTTTCTTTTCTATCGACTTTCAATAAAAGAGCTAGTGGATACATTGCTCTAATACGATTTCTAAGTTCAAATAATCAGCAATGGGATTAATTGCTTTCAAGACTAGAAGATGCATTAACCAAGTGCAAAAACACACCAGCCTACTAAAGCAAACAAAGAAGCATTGCATCTGAATTGGAGCAAAATAGTGGCTGCTAGTGTTCACAGTTATTCATTGTATCTAGTTGTCTAAGTTCTTTTCCCTTTCTTTGTTTGTATCACCCACTTTAAGAGGCTTGACTATTCTGGTTGGCCTCTCTTTGGGTCCTTTTGTAGGCTATAAATAGCCACCCATTAGATGCATAAATCATTCAACTTTCATCAAACAAATCTGAGATAAGCTTTGCTTTTTCTTTCCGTCTTTGTAGTTCACAAGACAAAGTATTAGAGTTAGTCGCGTCACAAGCTCTATACTCGCTATTTCAATCGAGTGTTTGAATTAGCACCCGCTTTGTTGAGGTATAGGTCTATCTCACTTAGCACACTATCCTTGGTTACGTTCTATCATCCCTTACGACAACTTTTCCATTCTGATTTTGTTACTTTATTTCATTCATTTCGATCTACTATCAATCACCAAATCACTTGTTCAAAGTTCATTCTAACTCACATCATCAGTGGAATCAGAGCTACAACTCTTGAATATTCTTAAAATCAAGACGGTCCAAGGAGTGTCGAAGCCAAGTTATTAGTTGAATTTCTAATTGCGATTGGAATTCAAAGGTTAAACTCGTACTGGTAGTTCGAGGGTTAATCGGTTTTGATTGTTTCGTGGTTCTTGTTGAAGTTCGATTTATTTTCAAAAAAAAAAATACTGTTCACGAATTAGTACTGTTCACGAAGTACTATTCAAAAAAAAAAAAAAAAAAAGATGGCTGTAATTTTCTCGTTGGGAAATACAAGCGAGGAAAGTTTGGTTTTTGATCCGTCGTTACCTCCTATTTTCGATGAATATGAAGATCATTGTGAGCCAAATGGGTTGCGCATGAAGAAAAAAATTCTGATCTTGGCCAAAACAAACATCGAAAATAGAGGGATTGAGCTCATGGAATATTTTGAGAAGCAATATAAGATACGTGATCCGTCCATGTTCAAAACAAGCAAAATGGATTTCACAAGCGTACAAAATTGCGCGTTTTTTAAAAGGAGTCGAGCTTGTGGTCGAGCCATAATACCAACATGATGTGATTTGGAATGAACTTTGAACAAGAATGTGAAAAATGATTAGTATACTGAAATGGAACGTAAACAAAGTAACCAAAACAGATTGAAAAGGATAGTTTAAGGATGAATAAACCGTAACCAAGGATAGTATGCTAGGTGAAGTAGACCTATACTTCAACAAAGCGGGTGCTAAATCAAACAACGCGATTGAAGTAGCGAGTTTAGAGCTTGTAACGCGACTAACTCTAGACTTTGTCTTGTAAGCAACAAGGACGTAAAAGAAAGCTTAGCTTTACTCAGGTTTTTGATTTCAATATTGGATGTCTTATTCATTCAAATAGATGGCTATATATAGCCTACAACAAGACCCTTAAACCTGCTGGTTAGGGTGACAATAACGAAGCTACATGGTGACAAAAACAAAGCTACATCTATGTGAACTAGGAGCTAATAACAAAGCTATGTAAACTAGGAGCTAATAACAAAGCTATGTAAACTAGGAGCTAATAACAAAGCTATGTAAACTAGGAGCTAATAACAAAGCTTAATAAGGAGCCATTTGGACGTGCACAACCAGCTTCAAACGTCCTCTTTAACCCCGGTGCTTTCCCATGCACAACTGACTTGTTCGGACCATAACTTTGTCAATACTTGTTCAATGAGCCTTCATGAATAGTCATTGGAAAGATAAGCTCGACATCTATCTCCTTCATTTTGAATGACTACGAATTTCCAAGTATAACTCGATATATGGACTGATCAAAACAATGCTGCAAAAATGAACTCGCATCAGAAATTCCCATGCACAACTGTCTTGTTCGGACCATAACTTTGTCAATACTTGTTCAATGAGCCTTCATGAATAGTCATTGGAAAGATAAGCTCGAAATATATCTCCTCCATTTTGAATGACTACGAAACTCCAAGTATAACTCGAGATATGGACTGATCAAAACAATGCTGCAAAATGAACTCGCATCATACTCTCCTTCTTTGAAAAAGAATTGTCCTCAATTCTTGTAACAAGTATCCCACCTGGATCAAATACAAAATTTGTTAGGATCAACACATCCTTACTCCAAATAGACATAAGTGTGGGTAACGTTGGTATCACGGCTCGACCCCAAGCTCGACTCCTTTTCAAGTAGGTGTTGTTTTGAATGCTTGTGAACTCTACTTTGCTTGTTGTGAACAAGGATGGATCAGGTATCTTTTGTTGCTTCTCAAAGTATTCCACAAGCTCAATCCCCTTACTCTCCATGCTTGTTTTGACTAAGATCAGAATTTGTTTCTTCTTGCACAACCCGTTTGGTTGAAGATGATACTCGTCAAAAACAGGTGGTAACGTTGGATCAAACACCAAACTTTCCTCGTAAGTGTTTTCAAACGAGAAAATTCCAGCCATCTTTTTTTTTTTTTTTTTTTTTTTTTGGAATAGTACTACGTGAACAGTACTAATTCGTGAACAGTTTTTTTTTTTTTTTTTTGAAAATAAATCGAACTTCAACAAGAACCACGAAACAATCAAAACCGATTAACCCTCGAACTACCCGCACGAGTTTAACCTTTGAATTCCAATCGCAATCAGAAATTCAACTAATAACTTGGCTTCGACACTTCTTGGACCGTCTTGATTTTAAGAAAAATCAAGAGTTGTATTTCTGATACCACTAATGATGTGATTTGGAATGAACTTTGAACAAGAATGTGAAGAATGATTAGTATACTGAAATGGAACGTAAACAAAGTAACCAAAACAGATTGAAAAGGATAGTTTAAGGATGAATAAACCGTAACCAAGGATAGTATGCTAGGTGAAGTAGACCTATACTTCAACAAAGCGGGTGCTAAATCAAACAACGCGATTGAAGTAGCGAGTTTAGAGCTAGTAACGCGACTAACTCTAGACTTTGTCTTCTAAGCAACAAGGACGTAAAAGAAAGCTTAGCTTTACTCAGGTTTTTGATTTCAATATTGGATGTCTTATTCATTCAAATTGATGGCTATATATAGCCTACAACAAGACCCTTAAACCGGCTGGTTAGGGTGACAATAACGAACCTACATGGTGACAAAAACAAAGCTGCATCTATGTGAACTAGGAGCTAATAACAAAGCTATGTAAACTAGGAGCTAATAACAAAGTTATGTAAACTAGGAGCTAATAACAAAGCTATGTAAACTAGGAGCTAATAACAAAGCTTAATAAGGAGCCATTTGGACGTGCACAACCAGCTTCAAACGTCCTCTTTAACCCCGGTGCTTTCCCATGCACAACTGACTTGTTCGGACCATAACTTTGTCAATACTTGTTCAATGAGCCTTCATGAATAGTCATTGGAAAGATAAGCTCGAAATCTATCTCCTTCATTCTGAATGACTACGAAATTCCAAGTATAACTCGATATATGGACTGATCAAAACAATGCTGCAAAAATGAACTCGCATCAGAAATTCCCATGCACAACTGTCTTGTTCGGACCATAACTTTGTCAATACTTGTTCAATGAGCCTTCATGAATAGTCATTGGAAAGATAAGCTCGAAATTTATCTCCTCCATTTTGAATGACTACGAAACTCCAAGTATAACTCGAGATATGGACTGATCAAAACAATGCTGCAAAATGAACTCGCATCAGTATAACTCGAGATATGGACTGATCAAAACAATGCTGCAAAATGAACTCGCATCACAACATTACCCACACTTGTGTCTATTTGGAGTAAGGGTGTGTTGATCCTAACAAATTTTGTATTTGATCCAGGTGGGATACTTGTTACAAGAATTGAGGACAATTCTTTTTCAAAGAAGGAGAGTATGATGCGAGTTCAGTTTGCAGTGTTGTTTTGATCGGTCCATATCTCGAGTTATACTTGGAAATTTGTAGTTATTCAAAATGGAGGAGATAGATTTCGAGCTTATCTTTCCTATGACTATTCGTGAAGGCTCATTGAACAAGTATTGACAAAGTTATGGTCCGAACAAGTCAGCTGTACATGGGAATTTCGCAGAAGTTATTTATTTGACGGGACTGTTTCTTTTCTATCGACTTTCAATAAAAGAGCTAGTGGATACATTGCTCTAATACGATTTCTAAGTTCAAATAATCAGCAATGGGATTAATTGCTTTCAAGACTAGAAGATGCATTAACCAAGTGCAAAAACACACCAGCCTACTAAAGCAAACAAAGAAGCATTGCATCTGAATTGGAGCAAAATAGTGGCTGCTAGTGTTCACAGTTATTCATTGTATCTAGTTGTCTAAGTTCTTTTCCCTTTCTTTGTTTGTATCACCCACTTTAAGAGGCTTGACTATTCTGGTTGGCCTCTCTTTAGGTCCTTTTGTAGGCTATAAATAGCCACCCATTAGATGCATAAATCATTCAACTTTCATCAAACAAATCTGAGATAAGCTTTGCTTTTTCTTTCCGTCTTTGTAGTTCACAAGACAAAGTATTAGAGTTAGTCGCGTCACAAGCTCTATACTCGCTATTTCAATCGAGTGTTTGAATTAGCACCCGCTTTGTTGAGGTATAGGTCTATCTCACTTAGCACACTATCCTTGGTTACGTTCTATCATCCCTTACGACAACTTTTCCATTCTGATTTCGTTACTTTATTTCATTCATTTCGATCTACTATCAATCACCAAATCACTTGTTCAAAGTTCATTCTAACTCACATCATCAGTGGTATCAGAGCTACAACTCTTGATTATTCTTAAAATCAAGACGGTCCAAGGAGTGTCGAAGCCAAGTTATTAGTTGAATTTCTAATTGCGATTGGAATTCAAAGGTTAAACTCGTACTGGTAGTTCGAGGGTTAATCGGTTTTGATTGTTTCGTGGTTCCTGTTGAAGTTCGATTTATTTTCAAAAAAAAAATACTGTTCACGAATTAGTACTGTTCACGAAGTACTATTCAAAAAAAAAAAAAAAAAAGATGGCTGTAATTTTCTCGTTGGGAAATACAAGCGAGGAAAGTTTGGTTTTTGATCCGTCGTTACCTCCTATTTTCGATGAATATGAAGATCATTGTGAGCCAAATGGGTTGCGCATGAAGAAAAAAATTCTGATCTTGGCCAAAACAAACATCGAAAATAGAGGGATTGAGCTCATGGAATATTTTGAGAAGCAATATAAGATACGTGATCCGTCCATGTTCAAAACAAGCAAAATGGATTTCACAAGCGTACAAAATTGCGCGTTTTTTAAAAGGAGTCGAGCTTGTGGTCGAGCCATAATACCAACATTACCCACACTTGTGTCTATTTGGAGTAAGGGTGTGTTGATCCTAACAAATTTTGTATTTGATCCAGGTGGGATACTTGTTACAAGAATTGAGGACAATTCTTTTTCAACGGAGAGTATGATGCGAGTTCAGTTTGCAGTGTTGTTTTGATCGGTCCATATCTCGAGTTATACTTGGAAATTTGTAGTCATTCAAAATGGAGGAGATATATTTCGAGCTTATTTTGTAGTCTACTTTTGCTTTCTTTGGGATAGATTCCGACTATCCCTGGACTACTCTTTGGGACGGATCTTTGGCCCTAGACTTTTGCTTTCTTTTGGATAGTTGCCAACTATCCCTGGACTATTCTTTGGGACATATCTTTGTCCCAGTACTTTTGCTTTCTTTGGGATAGTTTCCGATTATCTCTGGACTATTCTTCGGGACGGATCTTTGATCCTTGACTTTTGCTTTCTTTGGGATAGTTTCCAACTATCCCTGGACTATTCTTTGTGACGGATCATTGTCCATAGACTTCTGCTTTCTTTGGGATAGTTTCCGACTATCCCTAGACTATTCTTTGGGACGGATCTTTGTCCCTGGACTTTTGCTTTCTTTGAGATAATTTCCGACTATCCCTGTACTATTCTTCACGACGAATCTTTGTCCCTGGACTTTTGCTTTCTTTGGTATGGTTTCTGACCAATCCTAAACTAATCTTTGGGACGGATCTTTGTCCCTTGCCTTTTGCTTCCTTTGGGATAGTTTTCGACTATCCTGGACTATTCTTTGGGACATATCTTTGTCCCTTGAATTTTGTTTTCTTTGGGATAGTGTCCGACTATCCCGAGACTATTCTTTGGGACGGAACTTTGTCCCAGGACTTTTGCTTTCTTTGGGATAGTTTTGGACCATCCCTGGAGAATTCTTAGGGACGGATCTTTGTCCCATGACTTTTGTTTTCTTTGGGATGGTTTCCGACTATCTCCAGACTATTCTTCGGGACGTATCTTTGACCCTTGACTTTTGTTATCTTTGGGATAGTTTCCGACTATCCCTGGGTTATTCTTTGGGACAGATCTTTGTCTTTGGAATTTTGCTTTCTTTGGGATAGTTTCCGACTATCCCTGGACTAATCTTTGGGACGGATCTTTGTCCCTGGACTTTTGCATTCTTTGAGATAATTTTCGACTATCCCTGTACAATTCTTCGCGACGGATCTTTGTCCCTGGACTTTTGCTTTCTTTGGGATGGTTTCCGACTATCCCTGGACTATTCTTTGGAAGGGATCTTTGTCCCTGGACTTTTGCTTTCTTTGGGATAGTTTCCGACTATCCCTGGGCTATTCTTTGGGACAGATCTTTGTTTTTGGAATTTTGCTTTCTTTAGGAAAGTTTCCGACCATCCCTGGACTATTCGTTGGGACGGATCTTTATCCCTGGACTTTTGCTTTCTTTGGGATATCTTCCGACCATCCCTAGACTATTCTTTGGGACGGATCTTTATCCCTGGACTTTTGCTTTCTTTGGGATAGTTTCCGACCATCCCTGGACTATTCTTTGGGACGGATCTTTGTCCCAGGACTTTTGCTTTCTTTGGGATTGTTTCCGACTATCCCTGTACTATTCCTTTGGACGGATTTTTGTCCCAGGACATTTGATTTATTTACGATAATATCAGACTGACCCTGGACTACTCTTTGGGACAGATCTTTGTCCCAGTACTTTTGCTTTCTTTGGGACAGATTCCGACTATCCCTGGACTATTCTTTGGGACGGATCATTGGCCCTAGAGTTTTGATTTCTTTGGGATAGTGTCCGACTATCCCTAGATTATTCTTTGGGGTAGATCTTTATCCATTGAATTTTGATTTCTTTGGGATAGTTTCCGACTATCCCTGGACTATTCTTTGGGACGGATCTTTTACCCTGCACTTTTGCTTTCTTAAGGATAGTATCCGACTAACCCTGAACTATTCTTTGTGACGGATCTTTGTCCCAGGCATTTTGCTTTGTTTGGGATAGTTTCCAAATATCCCTGTACTATTCTTCGGGACGGATCTTTGGCCCTTGACTTTTGCTTTCTTCGGGATAGTTTCCGACTTCCCTGGACTATTCTTTGAGACAGATCTTTGACCCTGGACTTTTGCTTTCCCTGGACTATTCTTTGAGACGGATCTTTGGCCCTGGACTCTTGCTTTCTTTTAGATACTTTACGACCAGCCCTGGACTATTCTTTGGGACGGATCTTTAGCCCTAGATTTTGCTTTCTTTTAGATAGTTTTCGACTATCCCTGGACTATTCATCGCTACGGATCTTTGTCCTTGGACTTTTGCTTTCTTTAGGAAAGTTTTCGACCATCCCTGGACTATTCTTTGGGACGGATCTTTATCCCTGGACTTTTGCTTTCTTTGGGATAGCTTCCGACCATCTCTGGACTATTCTTTGGGACAGATCTTTATCCCTGGACTTTTTCTTTCTTTGGGACAGATCTTTATCCCTGGACTTTTGCTTTCTTTGGGATAGTTTCCGAACATCCCTGGACTATTCTCTGGGACGGATTGATGCGCGTCGAATTGTCGTCTATCCAACGCGGTCAAACAATATTACGTAGTAGCGGCAAGTCGGGGATCGATCCACAGAGACCATCGAGGGGTAGTCGGTCAAGTCAAAGTCTAGGAGTGATTGGGTCGAGAGGGGGGGTTTTGGGTCGAGAGATGTCAAGAGATCGTAGGCTGGGGTCAATAAGTAGGAAAGGTGTTGGGGAGAGTCGGGATTCGGAAATGGGGTCTAATGGTCTCGGGATCGAGTTTTTGTTACAACGTTAAAAAGGAGAGTGCCACCTTTCGGTTTCCTCACCCAACCTACCTAAACCCGCTTTCGCGACGAAAGGGTAAGTCTCAATTTAAGGTATTTTCTACCCCGAGTTTCCCCATATTGGTAGAAATGAGTCAAGGTCGGCCTAGTCGCGATTCTAAGTCAACAAAGACACAAAAACCTTAACATCGATAATTAACAAGTAAACAACCCACCAACATCCCTTGAATAAAATAATCCAAATTCTCCTCCCTAATTCCCCAACAAAGAAGTCTACTCACAAATCATTATGGAAATCATTTCAACATGCATATTAATTAGATCTAATAAAACTAACAACAATAATATGATCTAAACAAGATAATGATGAGAAAACAACATAAAAACTAAATTAGAGATTAGGGAGTGGAAGAGAATTATACCAACTAAGTAGATCTATAGGAAATAAGAAGATTGCATGAATAAAGATTGAATCTTTGATGAATAAAATGGAGAACTTGTCACTAATCCTCCAATAAACCCAACAAATCTTCAAATAAAACTTGAATAATCTTCTTACAAACTTGAGATCTAGATAATTGTTGATGGAAACTATGTAGATCTACTACTAATTACTATGTAAACTACTAGAATTTTGGAGGATTTTTACTAGATTACTACTCAACTACTACTAATGGATGGTGAAAGGATGTAATGTCTTCCCTCCTTAGCACAATGAAGAGGTGACTTGGGCAATAAACTAGGGTAACATATATATAGTAATCTCTTAATGGGTATTTAACCTAAAGCCCAAATCTAATCCTTGCCCATTAGTGAGACTTTGTTCTTTGAGATGCAACTTTGCCCAATGAGTCTTCATAGGGTGAAGTTTTGCCCTGCTGTTGACGACATTAGCACCACCGGGTGAAATTTCACCCGGTGAGATTTTCTTCTCGAATCGCCATTTTTTGGCGCTTTTCTCCATCGGGCGAAATTTCACCCGGTGGGCGAAATTTCGCCCGGTCGTTTCGCCCGGTCATCTCATAGGGTGAAATTCACCCTATGAACTTTTCGTCCAAAATGGCAATCTGGGGAGGAACACCGTCGGGCGACATTTCGCCCGTTCAAATTCTCATCGGGTGAAATTTCGCCTCGTGACTTCAGAGGGCCATAACTCTCTCGTTTGATCTCTGATTGGGGCGTGTTATATGTCGTTGGAAAGCTAAGAAGATAAGCTTTCACCTCCAACTGAAATCGATTCGATCTGAGGTTTATAACTCTAGATATATCCATTTGAAGTTCGACCTCTCCGGTGAAGATGCACAATGAACTACTCCCTCTGATTCAGAAAGATCTTCCCTTTTGATTAAAATATATACCTCACATATATTAAACAAAGGGGAACATCTTTGTGAATCGGAGGGAGTATACTTGGTCCTTTTTGCTCAAGGTTTCACCTCTTGGGTTTAGACTTTGGATTTTAAGTTGTGTGCTTTGCTTTTCGGACGATCTCCCTCTCTCTCATGCTCATAGGAGCTCAGACACGTTTTTGGTCGAACATTCTATCAAAATAGACATAAAACTACCAAAAGCACGTAATATGCAAAACAAAGACGCTAATGCGAGAATTACTCAAAATACGGCGATAATCGCACTTTATTCTCGCAAAACAAAGGAAAACGAGTCTAAATGGGAGGAAAAACGGTCCAAATTTGGCACACAACAATTCCCCCACACTAAACTGTTGCTCGTCCTCGAGCAAAGACCCAAAAAGAAACTAAGTACGACTACTTACTAAGCTAGACTATGCTAAGCCGATACGAGGCAATTAACAGGCCCGCTCCGTCCCTTCAACTCACATAGAAATACCCATGAGGTAGAGTACTCCCATGCAAGGCAAGTTGAGGCTTGCTCAAAATGGTGGATGCGACTAAACACACAAAAACACATAACACGAAAGAATAGACGCATCCAAAACAAAAATAAAACACCGAATCCCTCATCGAGACGGCGGGGAAGACGCCGATCACTTACCTAAAACAATAATAAACTTCCAAGATAAATCACCCACGTAAACAAGGACCAAAGCCTAATACTATGACAATTAAGCAATATAAATGTTGATAACTTAGCTAGGTCCTCCTAATCTTCTAAAGGGGTACTACGGGGCGTATAACGGAGTGGAAAAAGTGAACCATGGATTCGTTCGACACTGTAGGTAGGTGCAGTCCCGCTCTCTTCGGCTAAGCCAAGAGGGTCGTTCCAAACTCGAATTTCCTAAATTAGCCCAAACAAAAAGTGGAGTGTTTACGATTTTTGGGGTGGATCGACTAATTACCACTATCTTCCTTCCTCGGGACTCGGTCTTCTAGTAGGCACTTCACGGCAAAAGTCTATCTTTCTTTTTTTTTTTGAAGGAGATGTTTTTGATGATAAGATTTCATTTGAAGCTCCTTTTCTCTTCCTTGTTTTTCATATTTTTGTGCCCTTTTCTCTTGCTTTGGTTTGCCCCTTTTTTTTGGCTTTTTGATGTGGTTCAAAAGCAAGCTTGGAGGTCATTTTTGTGTAAACTTATTGTGGTGACGTATAGGTGGAGGAAAAATAGGTAACCGAGAACGGCGCCTTCCCCGGATAACCCACAAAAAGGCGAATATAATTTGGAGTAAAGGTGCAATGGTCATTCGAGCTAATTTGGACTTTTGCATTCTTTGAGATAATTTCCGACTATCCCTGTACAATTCTTCGCGACGGATCTTTGTCCCTAGACTTTTGCTTTCTTTGGGATGGTTTCCGACTATCCCTGGACTATTCTTTGTTACAGATCTTTGCCTTTGGACTTTTGCTTTCTTTAGGATAGTTTCCGATTATCCTGGACTATTCTTTAGGACATATCTTTGTCCCTTGACTTTTGCTTTCTTTGAGATAGTGTCCGACTATCCCTAGACTACTCTTTGGGATAGATCTTTGTCCATAGACTTTTGATTTCTATGGGATACTTTCCAATTATCCCTAGACTATTCTTTGGGACGGATATTTGTCCCTGGACCTTTGCTTTCTTTGGGATAGTATCCGACTAACCCTGGACTATTCTTTGTGACGGATCTTTGTCCCAGGACTTTTGCTTTCTTTGGGATAGTTTCCGAATTCGTCTATACTATTCCTTGGGACAGATCTTTGTCCCTGGACTTTTGCTTTCTTTAGGATAATATCCGACTAACCCTGGACTATTCTTTGGGACAGGTCTTTGTCCCAGGACTTTTGCATTCTTTTGGATAGGTTCCAACTATCCCTGGACTATTCTTTAGGACAGATCTTTGTCCCTGGACTTTTTCTTTCTTTGAGACAGTTTTGGACCATCCCTGGACTATTTTTAGGGACGGATCTTTGTCCCATGACTTTTGTTTTCTTTGGGATGGTTTCCGACTATCTCAGGACTATTCTTCGGGACGTATATTTGACCCTTGACTTTTGTTTTCTTTCGGATAGTTTCCGACTATCCCTGGGCTATTCTTTGGGACAGATCTTTGTTTTTGGAATTTTGCTTTCTTTGGGATAGTTTCCGACTATCCCTGGACTAATCTTTGGGACGGATCTTTGTCCCTGGACTTTTGCACTCTTTGAGATAATTTCTGACTATCCCTGTACTATTCTTCGCGACGGATCTTTGTCCCTGAACTTTTGCTTTCTTTGGGATGGTTTCTGACCAACCCCAAACTAATCTTTGGGACGGATCTTTGTCCCTTGACTTTTGCTTTCTTTGGGATAGTGTCCGACTATCCCGAGACTATTCTTTGGGACGGATCTTTGTCCATAGACTTTTGATTTCTTGAGGATAGTTTCCGACCAGCCCTGGACTATTCTTTGGGACGGATATTTGTCCCAGGACTTTTGCTTTCTTTGGGATAGTTTCCGACTATCCCTGGACTATTCATTGGGACAGGTCTTTGTCCCAGGACTTTTGCATTCTTTTGGATAGGTTCCAACTATCCCTGGACTATTCTTTAGGACAGATCTTTATCCCTGGACTTTTTCTTTCTTTGAGACAGTTTTGGACCATCCCTGGACTATTTTTAGGGACGGATCTTTGTCCCATGACTTTTGTTTTCTTTGGGATGGTTTCCGACTATCTCTGGACTATTCTTCGGGACGTATCTTTGACCCTTGACTTTTGTTTTCTTTCGGATAGTTTCCGACTATCCCTGGGCTATTCTTTGGGACAGATCTTTGTTTTTGGAATTTCGCTTTCTTTGGGATAGTTTCCGACTATCCCTGGACTAATCTTTGGGACGGATCTTTGTCCCTGGACTTTTGCACTCTTTGAGATAATTTCTGACTATCCCTGTACTATTCTTCGCGACGGATCTTTGTCCCTGAACTTTTGCTTTCTTTGGGATGGTTTCTGACCAACCCCAAACTAATCTTTGAGACGGATCTTTGTCCATTGACTTTTGCTTTCTTTGGGATAGTGTTCGACTATCCCGAGACTATTCTTTGGGGCGGATCTTTGTCCATAGACTTTTGATTTCTTGGGGATAGTTTCCGACCAGCCCTGGACTATTCTTTGGGACGGATATTTGTCCCAGGACTTTTGCTTTCTTTGGGATAGTTTCCGACTATCCCTGGACTATTCTTCGTTACGGATCTTTGCCTTTGGACTTCTGCTTTCTTTAGGATAGTTTCCGACCATCCCTGGACTATTCTTTGCGACGAATCATTTTCGCTGGACTTTTGCTTTCTTTAGGATAGTCTCCCACCATCCCCGGACTATTCTTTGGGACGGGTCTTTGTCCCAGGACTTTTGCATTCTTTGGGATAGGTTCCGACTATCCCTGGACTATTCTTTAGGACAGATCTTTGTCCCTGGACTTTTTCTTTCTTTGAGTCAGTTTTGGACCATCCCTGGACTATTTTTAGGGACGGATCTTTGTCCCATGACTTTTGTTTTCTTTAGGATGGTTTCCGACTATCTCTGGACTATTCTTCGAGACGTATCTTTGAACCTTGACTGTTGTTTTCTTTGGGATAGTTTCCGACTATCCCTGGGCTATTCTTTGGGACAGATCTTTGTCTTTGGAATTTTGCTTTCTTTGGGATAGTTTCCGACTATTCCTGGACTATTCTTTGGGATGGATCTTTGTCCCTGGACTTTTGCTTTCTTTTAGATAATTTCCGACTATCCCTGTACTATTCTTCGCGATGGATCTTTGTCCCTGGACTTTTGCTTTCTTTGGGATGGTTTCTGACCAACCATCAACTAATCTTTGGGACGGATCTTTGTCCCTTGAATTTTGCTTCCTTTGGGATAGTTTCCGATTATCTTGGACTATTCTTTGGGGCATATCTTTGTCCCTTGACTTTTGCTTTCTTTGGGATAGTGTCCGACTATCCCGAGACTATTCTTTGGGACGGATCTATGTCCATAGACTTTTGATTTCTTAGGGACAGTTTCCGACCATCAGTGGACTATTCTTTGGCACGGATCTTTATCCCAGGACTTTTGCTTTGTTTGAGATAATTTCCGACTATCCCTGTACTATTCTTCGCGACGGATCTTTGTCCCTGGACTTTTGCTTTCTTTGGGATAGTTTCCGAAATTGCCTATACTATTCCTTGGGACAGATCTTTGTCCCTGGACTCTTGCTTTCATTAGGATAATATCCGACTAACCCTGGACTATTCTTTGGGACAGATCTTTGTCCCAGGACTTTTGCATTCTTTTGGATAGGTTCTAACTATCCCCGGACTATTCTTTAGGACAGATCTTTGTCCCTGGACTTTTTTTTTCTTTGAGACAGTTTTGGACCATCCCTGGACTATTCTTAGGGACGGATCTTTGTCCCATGATTTTTGTTTTCTTTGGGATGGTTTCCGACTATCTCTGGACTATTCTTCGGGACGTATCTTTGACCCTTGACTTTTGTTTTCTTTGGGATAGTTTCCGACCATCCCTGGGCTATTCTTTGGGACAGATCTTTGTCTTTGGAATTTTGCTTTCTTTGGGATAGTTTTCGACTATCCCTGGACTAATCTTTGGGACGGATCTTTGTCCCTGGACTTTTACACTCTTTGAGATAATTTCTGACTATCCCTGTACTATTCTTCGCGACGGATCTTTGTCCCTGAACTTTTGCTTTCTTTGGGATGGTTTCTGACCAACCCCAAACTAATCTTTGGGACAGATCTTTGTCCCTTGACTTTTGCTTTCTTTGGGATAGTGTCCGACTATCCCGAGACTATTCTTTGGGACGGATCTTTGTCTATAGACTTTTGATTTCTTGGGGATAGTTTCCGACCAGCCCTGGACTATTCTTTGGGACGGATATTTGTCCCAGGACTTTTGCTTTCTTTGGGATAGTTTCCGACTATCCCTGGACTATTCTTCGTTACGGATCTTTGCCTTTGGACTTTTGCTTTCTTTAGGATAGTTTCCGACCATCCCTGGACTATTCTTTGCGACGGTTCTTTTTCGCTGGACTTTTGCTTTCATTAGGATAGTCTCCCACCATCCTCGGACTATTCTTTGGGACGGGTCTTTGTCCCAGGACTTTTGCATTCTTTGGGATAGGTTCCGACTATCCCTGGACTATTCTTTAGGACAGATCTTTGTCCCTGGACTTTTTCTTTCTTTGAGTCAGTTTTGGACCATCCCTGGACTATTTTTAGGGACGGATCTTTGTCCCATGACTTTTTTTTTCTTTGGGATGGTTTTCGACTATCCTGGACTATTCTTCAAGACGTATCTTTGAAACTTGACTTTTGTTTTCTTTGGGATAGTTTCCGACTATCCCTGGGCTATTCTTTGGGACAGATCTTTGTCTTTGGAATTTTGCTTTCTTTGGGATGGTTTCCGACTATCCCTGGACTATTCTTTGTTACAGATCTTTGCCTTTGGACTTTTGCTTTCTTTAGGATAGTTTCCGACCATCCCCGGACTATTCTTTGGGACGGATCTTTTTCGCTGGACTTTTGTTTCGTTTAGGATAGTTTCCCACCATCCGTGGACTATTCTTTGGGACGGATCTTTGTCCCAGGACTTTTGCTTTCTTTGGGATAGTTTCCGACTATCCCCGGACTATTCTTTGGGACGGATCTTTATCCCAGGACTTTTGCTTTCTTTGGGATAGTTTCCGATTATCCTGGACTATTCTTTAGGACATATCTTTGTCCCTTGACTTTTGCTTTCTTTGAGATAGTGTCCGACTATCCCTAGACTACTCTTTGGGACAGATCTTTGTCCATAGACTTTTGATTTCTTTGGGATAGTTTCCAATTATCCCTAGACTATTCTTTGGGACGGAAATTTGTCCCTGGACCTTTGCTTTCTTTGGGATAGTATCCGACTAACCCTGGACTATTCTTTGTGACAGATCTTTGTCCCAGGACTTTTGCTTTCTTTGGGATAGTGTCCGACTATCCCTAGACTACTCTTTGGGACAAATCTTTGTCCATAGACTTTTGATTTCTTTGGGATTGTTTCCAATTATCCCTAGACTATTCTTTGGGACGGATATTTGTCCCTGGACCTTTGCTTTCTTTAGGATAATATCCGACTAACCCTGGACTATTCTTTGGGACAGATCTTTTTCCCAGGACTTTTGCATTCTTTTGGATAGGTTCCAACTATCCCCGGACTATTCTTTAGGACAGATCTTTGTCCCTAGACTTTTTCTTTCTTTGAGACAGTTTTGGACCATCCCTGGACTATTCTTAGGGATGGATCTTTGTCCCATGATTTTTGTTTTCTTTGGGATGGTTTCCGACTATCTCTGGACTATTCTTCGAGACGTATCGTTGACCCTTGACTTTTGTTTTCTTTCGGATAGTTTCAGACTATCCCTGGGCTATTCTTTGGGACAGATCTTTGTTTTTGAAATTTTGCTTTCTTTGGGATAGTTTCCGACTATCCCTGGACTAATCTTTGGGACGGATCTTTGTCCCTGGACTTTTGCACTCTTTGAGATAATTTCTGACTATCCCTGTACTATTCTTCGCGACGGATCTTTGTCCCTGAACTTTTGCTTTCTTTGGGATGGTTTCTGACCAACCCCAAACTAATCTTTGGGACAGATCTTTGTCCATTGACTTTTGCTTTCTTTGGGATAGTGTTCGACTATCCCGAGACTATTCTTTGGGACGGATCTTTGTCCATAGACTTTTGATTTCTTGGGGATAGTTTCCGACCAGCCCTGGACTATTCTTTGGGACGGATATTTGTCCCAGGACTTTTGCTTTCTTTGGGATAGTTTCCGACTATCCCTGGACTATTCTTCGTTACGGATCTTTGCCTTTGGACTTCTGCTTTCTTTAGGATAGTTTCCGACCATCCCTGGACTATTCTTTGCGACGAATCTTTTTCGCTGGACATTTGCTTTCTTTAGGATAGTCTCCCACCATCCCCGGACTATTCTTTGGGACGGGTCTTTGTCCCAGGACTTTTGCATTCTTTGGGATAGGTTCCGACTATCCCTGGACTATTCTTTAGGACAGATCTTTGTCCCTGGACTTTTTCTTTCTTTGAGACAGTTTTGGACCATCCGTGGACTATTCTTAGGGACGGATCTTTGTCCCATGATTTTTGTTTTCTTTGGGATGGTTTCCGACTATCTCTGGACTATTCTTCGAGACGTATCTTTGACCCTTGACTTTTGTTTTCTTTGGGATAGTTTCCGACTATCCCTGGGCTATTCTTTGGGACAGATCTTTGTCTTTGGAATTTTGCTTTCTTTGGGATAGTTTCCAACTATCCCTGGACTAATCTTTGGGACGGATCTTTGTCCCTGGACTTTTGCACTCTTTGAGATAATTTCTGACTATCCCTGTACTATTCTTCGCGACGGATCTTTGTCCCTGAACTTTTGCTTTCTTTGGGATGGTTTCAGACCAACCCCAAACTAATCTTTGGGACGGATCTTTGTCCCGTGACTTTTGCTTTCTTTGGGATAGTGTTCGACTATCCCGAGACTATTCTTTGGGACGGATCTTGGTCCATAGACTTTTGATTTCTTGGGGATAGTTTCCCACCAGCCCTGGACTATTCTTTGGGACGGATATTTGTCCCAGGACTTTTGCTTTCTTTGGGATAGTTTCCGACTATTCCTGGACTATTCTTCGTTACGGATCTTTGCCTTTGGACTTCTACTTTCTTTAGGATAGTTTCCGACCATCCGTGGACTATTCTTTGCGACGGTTCTTTTTCGCTGGACTTTTGCTTTCATTACGATAGTCTCCCACCATCCCCGGAATATTCTTTGGGAAGGGTCTTTGTCCCAGGACTTTTGCATTCTTTGGGATAGGTTCCGACTATCCCTGGACTATTCTTTAGGACAGATCTTTGTCCCTGGACTTTTTCTTTCTTTGAGTCAGTTTTGGACCATCCCTGGACTATTTTTAGGGACGGGTCTTTGTCCCATGACTTTTGTTTTCTTTGGGATAGTTTCCAACTATCCCTGGGCTATTCTTTGGGACAGATCTTTGTCTTTGGAATTTTGCTTTCTTTGGGATAGTTTTCGACTATCCCTGGACTATTCTTTGGGATGGATCTTTGTCCCTGGACTTTTGCTTTCTTTTAGAAAATTTCCAACTATCCCTGTACTATTCTTCGCGACGGATCTTTGTCCCTGGACTTTTGCTTTCTTTGGGATGGTTTTTGACCAACCATCAACTAATCTTTGGGACGAATCTTTGTCCCTTGACTTTTGCTTCCTTTGGGATAGTTTCCGATTATCTTGGACTATTCTTTGGGACATACCTTTGTCCCTTGACTTTTCCTTTCTTTGGGATAGTGTCCGACTATCCCGAGACTATTTTTTGGGACGGATCTATGTCCCTAGACTTTTGATTTCTTAGGGATAGTTTCCGACCATCAGTGGACTATTCTTTGGCACGAATCTTTGTCCCAGGACTTTTGCTTTCTTTGGGATAGTTTCCGACTATCCCTGGACTATTCTTCGTTACGGATCTTTGCCTTTGGACTTCTACTTTGTTTAGGATAGTTTCCGACCATCCCTGGACTATTCTTTGCGACGGATCTTTTTCTCTGGACTTTTGCTTTCTTTAGGATAGTTTCCCACCATCCCCGGACTATTCTTGGGGACGGGTCTTTGTCCAAGGACTTTTGCATTCTTTGGGATAGGTTCCGACTATCCCTGGACTATTCTTTAGGACAGATCTTTGTCCCTGGACTTTTTCTTTCTTTGAGTCAGTTTTGGACCATCCCTGGACTATTTTTAGGGACGGATCTTTGTCCCATGACTTTTGTTTTCTTTGGGATGGTTTTCGACTATCCTGGACTATTCTTCAAGACGTATCTTTGAACCTTGACTTTTGTTTTCTTTGGGATAGTTTCCGACTATCCCTGGGCTATTCTTTGGGACAGATCTTTGTCTTTGAAATTTTGCTTTCTTTGGGATAGTTTTCGACTATCCCTGGACTATTCTTTGGGATGGATCTTTGTCCCTGGACTTTTGCTTTCTTTTAGAAAATTTCCAACTATCCCTGTACTATTCTTCGCGACGGATCTTTGTCCCTGGAGTTTTGCTTTCTTTGGGATGGTTTTTGACCAACCATCAACTAATCTTTGGGACGAATCTTTGTCCCTTGACTTTTGCTTCCTTTGGGATAGTTTCCGATTATCTTGGACTATTCTTTGGGACATATCTTTGTCCCTTGACTTTTCCTTTCTTTGGGATAGTGTCCGACTATCCCGAGACTATTTTTTGGGACGGATCTATGTCCCTAGACTTTTGATTTCTTAGGGATAGTTTCCGACCATCAGTGGACTATTCTTTGGCACGAATCTTTGTCCCAGGACTTTTGCTTTCTTTGGGATAGTTTCCGACTATCCCTGGACTATTCTTCGTTACGGATCTTTGCCTTTGGACTTCTACTTTGTTTAGGATAGTTTCCGACCATCCCTGGACTATTCTTTGCGACGGATCTTTTTCGCTGGACTTTTGCTTTCTTTAGGATAGTTTCCCTACCATCCCCAGACTATTCTTTGGGACGGGTCTTTGTCCCAGGACTTTTGCATTCTTTGGGATAGGTTCCGACTATCCCTGGACTATTCTTTAAGACAGATCTTTGTCCCTGGACTTTTTCTTTCTTTGAGACAGTTTTGGACCATCCCTGGACTATTCTTAGGGACGGATTTTTGTCCCATGATTTTTGTTTTCTTTGGGATGGTTTCCGACTATCTCTGGACTATTCTTCGGGACGTATCTTTGACCGCTGACTTTTGTTTTCTTTGGGATATTTTCCGACCATCCCTGGGCTATTCTTTGGGACAGATCTTTGTCTTTGGAATTTTGCTTTCTTTGGGATAGTTTCCGACTATCCCTGGACTAATCTTTGGGACGGATCTTTGTCCCTGGACTTTTGCACTCTTTGAGATAATTTCTGACTATCCCTGTACTATTCTTCGCGACGGATCTTTGTCCCTGAACTTTTGCTTTCTTTGGGATGGTTTCTGACCAACCCCAAACTAATCTTTGGGACAGATCTTTGTCCATTGACTTTTGTTTTCTTTGGGATAGTGTCCGACTATCCCGAGACTATTCTTTGGGACGGATCTTTGTCTATAGACTTTTGATTTCTTGGGGATAGTTTCCGACCAGCCCTGGACTATTCTTTGGGACGGATATTTGTCCCGGGACTTTTGCTTTCTTTGGGATAGTTTCCGACTATCCCTGGACTATTCTTCGTTACGGATCTTTGCCTTTGGACTTCTGCTTTCTTTAGGATAGTTTCCGACCATCCCTGGACTATTCTTTGCGACGGTTCTTTTTCGCTGGACTTTTGCTTTCATTAGGATAGTCTCCCACCATCCCTGGACTATTCTTTGGGACGGGTCTTTGTCCCAGGACTTTTGCATTCTTTGGGATAGGTTCCGACTATCCCTGGACTATTCTTTAGGACAGATCTTTGTCCCTGGACTTTTTCTTTCTTTGAGTCAGTTTTGGACCATCCCTGGACAATTTTTAGGGACGGATCTTTGTCCCATGACTTTTGTTTTCTTTGGGATGGTTTTCGACTATCCTGGACTACTTCAAGACGTATCTTTGAACCTTGACTTTTGTTTTCTTTGGGATAGTTTCCGACTATCCCTGGGCTATTCTTTGGGACAGATCTTTGTCTTTGGAATTTTGCTTTCTTTGGGATGGTTTCCGACTATCCCTGGACTATTCTTTGTTACAGATCTTTGCCTTTGGACTTTTGCTTTCTTTAGGATAGTTTCCGACCATCCCCGGACTATTCTTTGGGACGGATCTTTTTCGCTGGACTTTTGTTTCGTTTAGGATAGTTTCCCACCATCCGTGGACTATTCTTTGGGACGGATCTTTGTCCCAGGACTTTTGCTTTCTTTGGGATAGTTTCCGACTATCCCCGGACTATTCTTTGGGACGGATCTTTATCCCAGGACTTTTGCTTTCTTTGGGATAGTTTCCGATTATCCTGAACTATTCTTTAGGACATATCTTTGTCCCTTGACTTTTGCTTTCTTTGAGATAGTGTCCGACTATCCCTAGACTACTCTTTGGGACAGATCTTTGTCCATAGACTTTTGATTTCTTTGGGATAGTTTCCAATTATCCCTAGACTATTCTTTGGGACGGATATTTGTCCCTGGACCTTTGCTTTCTTTGGGATAGTATCCGACTAACCCTGGACTATTCTTTGTGACAGATCTTTGTCCCAGGACTTTTGCTTTCTTTGGGATAGTGTCCGACTATCCCTAGAATACTCTTTGGGACAAATCTTTGTCCATAGACTTTTGATTTCTTTGGGATTGTTTCCAATTATCCCTAGACTATTCTTTGGGACGGATATTTGTCCCTGGACCTTTGCTTTCTTTAGGATAATATCCGACTAACCCTGGACTATTCTTTGGGACAGATCTTTGTCCCAGGACTTTTGCATTCTTTTGGATAGGTTCCAACTATCCCCGGACTATTCTTTAGGACAGATCTTTGTCCCTAGACTTTTTCTTTCTTTGAGACAGTTTTGGACCATCCCTGGACTATTCTTAGGGACGGATCTTTGTCCCATGATTTTTGTTTTCTTTGGGATGGTTTCCGACTATCTCTGGACTATTCTTCGAGACGTATCTTTGACCCTTGACTTTTGTTTTCTTTCGGATAGTTTCAGACTATCCCTGGGCTATTCTTTGGGACAGATCTTTGTTTTTGAAATTTTGCTTTCTTTGGGATAGTTTCCGACTATCCCTGGACTAATCTTTGGGACGGATCTTTGTCCCTGGACTTTTGCACTCTTTGAGATAATTTCTGACTATCCCTGTACTATTCTTCGCGACGGATCTTTGTCCCTGAACTTTTGCTTTCTTTGGGATGGTTTCTGACCAACCCCAAACTAATCTTTGGGACAGATCTTTGTCCATTGACTTTTGCTTTCTTTGGGATAGTGTTCGACTATCCCGAGACTATTCTTTGGGACGGATCTTTGTCCATAGACTTTTGATTTCTTGGGGATAGTTTCCGACCAGCCCTGGACTATTCTTTGGGACGGATATTTGTCCCAGGACTTTTGCTTTCTTTGGGATAGTTTCCGACTATCCCTGGACTATTCTTCGTTACGGATCTTTGCCTTTGGACTTCTGCTTTCTTTAGGATAGTTTCCGACCATCCCTGGACTATTCTTTGCGACGAATCTTTTTCGCTGGACATTTGCTTTCTTTAGGATAGTCTCCCACCATCCCCGGACTATTCTTTGGGACGGGTCTTTGTCCCAGGACTTTTGCATTCTTTGGGATAGGTTCCGACTATCCCTGGACTATTCTTTAGGACAGATCTTTGTCCCTGGACTTTTTCTTTCTTTGAGTCAGTTTTGGACCATCCCTTGACTATTCTTCGAGACGTATCTTTGAACCTTGACTTTTGTTTTCTTTGGGATAGTTTCCGACTATCCCTGGGCTATTCTTTGGGACAGATCTTTGTTTTTGGAATTTTGCTTTCTTTGGGATAGTTTCCGACTATCCCTGGACTATTCTTTGGGACGGATCTTTGTCCCTGGACTTTTGCTTTCTTTGAGATAATTTCCGACTATCCCTGTACTATTCTTCACGACAGATCTTTGTCCCTGGACTTTTGCTTTCTTTGGGATGGTTTCTGACCAACCATCAACTAATCTTTGGGACAGATCTTTGTCCCTTGACTTTTGCGTCCTTTGGGATAGATTCCGATTATCTTGGACTATTCTTTGGGACATATCTTTGTCCCTTGAATTTTGCTTTCTTTGGGATAGTGTCCGACTATCCCGAGACTATTCTTTGGGACGGATCTATGTCCATAGACTTTTGATTTCTAAGGGATAGTTTCCGACCATCAGTGGACTATTCTTTGGCACGGATCTTTGTCCCAGGACTTTTGCTTTCTTTGGGATAGTTTCCGACTATCCCTGGACTATTCTTCGTTACGGATCTTTGCCTTTTGACTTCTGCTTTCTTTAGGATAGTTTCCGACCATCCCTAGACTATTCTTTGGGACGGATCTTTTTCGCTGGACTTTTGCTTTTTTTAGGATAGTTTCCCGCCATCCCCGGACTATTCTTTGGGACAGATCTTTGTCCCAGGACTTTTGCATTCTTTGAGATAGGTTCCGACTATCCTTGGACTATTCTTTAGGACAGATATTTGTCCCTGGAGTTTTTCTTTCTTTGAGTCAGTTTTTCACCATCCCTGGACTATTTTTTGGGACGGATCTTTGTCCCATGACTTTTGTTTTCTTTGGGATGGTTTCCGACTATCTTTGGACTATTCTTCAGGACGTATCTTTGACCTTTGACTTTTGTATTCTTTGGGATAGTTTCCGAATATCCCTGGGCTATTCTTTGGGACAGATCTTTGTTTTTGGAATTTTGCTTTCTTTGGGATAGTTTCCGACTATCCCTGGACTATTCTTTGGGACGGATCTTTGTCCCTTGACTTTTGCTTTGTTTGAGATAATTTCCGACTATTCCTGTACTATTCTTCGCGACGGATCTTTGTCCCTGGACTTTTGCTTTCTTTGGGATAGTTTCCGAATTTGCCTATACTATTCCTTGGGACAGATATTTGTCCCTGGGCTTTTGCTTTCTTTAGGATAATATCCGACTAACCCTGGACTATTCTTTGGGACAGATCTTTGTCCCAGGACTTTTGCATTCTTTTGGATAGGTTCCAACTATCCCTGGACTATTCTTTAGGACAGATCTTTGTCCCTGGACTTTTTCTTTCTTTGAGACAGTTTTGGACCATCCCTGGACTATTCTTAGGGACCGATCTTTGTCCCATGATTTTTGTTTTCTTTGGGATGGTTTCCGACTATCTCTGGACTATTCTTTGGGACGTATCTTTGACCCTTGACTTTTGTTTTCTTTGGGATAGTTTCCGACTATCCCTGGGCTATTCTTTGGGACAGATCTTTGTCTTTGGAATTTTGCTTTCTTTGGGATAGTTTCCGACTATCCCTGGACTAATCTTTGGGACGGATCTTTGACCCTGGACTTTTGCACTCTTTGAGATAATTTCTGACTATCCCTGTACTATTCTTCGCGACGGATCTTTGTCCCTGAACTTTTGCTTTCTTTGGGATGGTTTCTGATCAACCCCAAACTAATCTTTGGGACGGATCTTTGTCCCTTGACTTTTGCTTTCTTTGGGATAATGTCCGACTATCCCGAGACTATTCTTTGGGACGGATCTTTGTCCATAGACTTTTGATTTCTTGGGGATAGTTTCCGCCCAGCCCTGGACTATTCTTTGGGACGGATATTTGTCCCAGGACTTTTGCTTTCTTTGGGATAGTTTCCGACTATCCCTGGACTATTCTTCGTTACGGATCTTTGCCTTTGGACTTCTGCTTTCTTTAGGATAGTTTCCGACCATCCCTGGACTATTCTTTGCGACGGATCTTTTTCGCTGGACTTTTGCTTTCTTTAGGATAGTTTCCCACCATCCCCGGACTATTCTTTGGGACGGGTCTTTGTCCCAGGACTTTTGCATTCTTTGGGATAGGTTCCGACTATCCCTGGACTATTCTTTAGGACAGATCTTTGTCCCTGGACTTTTTCTTTCTTTGAGTCAGTTTTGGACCATCCCTGGACTATTTTTAGGGACGGATCTCTGTCCCATGACTTTTGTTTTCTTTGGGATGGTTTCCGACTATCTCTGGACTATTCTTCGAGACGTATCTTTGAACCTTGACTTTTGTTTTCTTTGGGATAGTTTCCGACTATCCCTGGGCTATTCTTTGGGACAGATCTTTGTTTTTGGAATTTTGCTTTCTTTGGGAAAGTTTCCGACTATCCCTGGACTATTCTTTGGGACGGATCTTTGTCCCTGGACTTTTGCTTTCTTTGAGATAATTTCCGACTATCCTTATACTATTCTTCGCGACGGATCTTTGTCCCTGGACTTTTTCTTTCTTTGGGATAGTTTCCGAATTTGCCTATACTATTCCTTGGGACAGATCTTTGTCCTGGACTTTTGCTTTCTTTAGGATAAAATCCGACTAACCCTGGACTATTCTTTGGGACAGATCTTTGTCCCAGGACTTTTGCATTCTTTTGGATAGGTTCCAACTATCCCTGGACTATTCTTTAGGACAGATCTTTGTCCTTGGACTTTTTCTTTCTTTGAGACAGTTTTGGACCATCCCTGGACTATTCTTAAGGACGGATCTTTGTCCCATGATTTTTGTTTTCTTTGGGATGGTTTCCGACTATCTCTGGACTATTCTTCGGGACGTATCTTTGACCCTTGACTTTTGTTTCCTTTGGGATAGTTTCCGACTATCCCTGGGCTATACTTTGGGATAGATCTTTGTCTTTGGAATTTTGCTTTCTTTGGGATAGTTTCCGACTATCCCTGGACTAATCTTTGGGACAGATCTTTGTCCCTGGACTTTTGCACTCTTTGAGATAATTTCTGACTATCCCTGTACTATTCTTCGCGACGGATCTTTGTCCCTGAACTTTTGCTTTCTTTGGGATGGTTTCCGATCAACCCCAAACTAATCTTTGGGACGGATCTTTGTCCCTTGACTTTTGCTTTCTTTAGGATAGTGTCCGACTATCCCGAGACTGTTCTTTGGGACGGATCTTTGTCCATAGACTTTTGATTTCTTGGGGATAGTTTCCGACCAGCCATGGACTATTCTTTGGGACGGATATTTGTCCCAGGACTTTTGCTTTGTTTGGGATAGTTTCCGACTATCCCTGGGCTATACTTTGGGACAGATCTTTGTCTTAGGAATTTTGCTTTCTTTGGGATAGTTTCCGACTATCCCTGGACTAATCTTTGGGACAGATCTTTGTCCCTGGACTTTTGCACTCTTTGAGATAATTTCTGACTATCCCTGTACTATTCTTCGCGACGGATCTTTGTCCCTGAACTTTTGCTTTCTTTGGGATGGTTTCTGATCAACCCCAAACTAATCTTTGGGACGGATCTTTGTCCCTTGACTTTTGCTTTCTTTAGGATAGTGTCCGACTATCCCGAGACTGTTCTTTGGGACGGATCTTTGTCCATAGACTTTTGATTTCTTGGGGATAGTTTCCGACCAGCCCTGGACTATTCTTTGGGACGGATATTTGTCCCAGGACTTTTGCTTTCTTTGGGATAGTTTCCGACTATCCCTGGGCTATACTTTGGGACAGATCTTTGTCTTAGGAATTTTGCTTTCTTTGGGATAGTTTCCGACTATCCCTGGACTAATCTTTGGGACGGATCTTTGTCCCTGGACTTTTGCACTCTTTGAGATAATTTCTGACTATCCCTGTACTATTCTTCGTGACGGATCTTTGTCCCTGAACTTTTGCTTTCTTTGGGATGGTTTCTGACCAACAGCAAACTAATCTTTGGGACGGATCTTTGTCCCTTGACTTTTTGCTTTCTTTGGGATAGTGTCCGACTATCCCGAGACTATTCTTTGGGACGGATCTTTGTCCGCAGACTTTTGATTTCTTGGGGATAGTTTCCGACCAGCCATGGACTATTCTTTGGGACGGATATTTGTCCATGGACTTTTGCTTTCTTTGGGATAGCTTCCGACTATCCCTGGACTATTCTTTGTTACGGATCTTTGCCTTTGGACTTCTGCTTTCTTTAGGATAGTTTCCGACCATCCCTGGACTATTCTTTGCGACGGATCTTTTTCGCTGGACTTTTGCTTTCTTTAGGATAGTTTCCCACCATCCCCGGACTATTCTTTGGGACGGGTCTTTGTCCCAGGACTTTCGCTTTCTTTGGGATAGGTTCCGACTATCCTTGGACTATTCTTTAGGACAGATCATTGTCCCTGGAGTTTTTCTTTCTTTGAGATAGTTTTGGACCATCCCTGGACTATTCTTAGGGACGGATCTTTGTCCCATGATTTTTGTTTTCTTTGGGATGGTTTCCGACTATCTCCGGACTATTCTTCATGACGTATCTTTGACCCTTGACTTTTGCTTCCTTTGGGATAGTTTCCGATTATCTTGGACTATTCTTTGGGACATATCTTTGTCCCTTGAATTTTGCTTTCTTTGGGATAGTGTCCGACTATCCCGAGACTATTCTTTGGGACGGATCTATGTACATAGACTTTTGATTTCTAAGGGATAGTTTCCGACCATCAGTGGACTATTCTTTGGCACGGATCATTGCCCCAGGACTTTTGCTTTCTTTGGGATAGTTTCCGACTATCCCTGGACTATTCTTCGTTACGGATCTTTCCCTTTTGACTTCTGCTTTCTTTAGGATAGTTTCCGACCATCCCTAGACTATTCTTTGGGACGGATCTTTTTCGCTGGACTTTTGCTTTTTTTAGGATAGTTTCCCGCCATCCCCGGACTATTCTTTGGGACGGATCTTTGTCCCAGGACTTTTGCATTCTTTGAGATAGGTTCCGACTATCCTTGGACTATTCTTTAGGACAGATCTTTGGCCCTGGAGTTTTTCTTTCTTTGAGTCAGTTTTTGACCATCCCTGGACTATTTTTTGGGACGGATCTTTGTCCCATGACTTTTGTTTTCTTTGGGATGGTTTCCGACTATCTTTGGACTATTCTTCGGGACGTATCTTTGACCTTTGACTTTTGTATTCTTTGGGATAGTTTCCGACTATCCCTGGGCCATTCTTTGGGACAGATCTTTGTTTTTGGAATTTTGCTTTCTTTGGGATAGTTTCCGACTATCCCTGGACTATTCTTTGGGACGGATCTTTGTCCCTTGACTTTTGCTTTGTTTGAGATAATTTCCGACTATTCCTGTACTATTCTTCGCGACGGATCTTTGTCCTTGGACTTTTGCTTTCTTTGGGATAGTTTCCGAATTTGCCTATTCTATTCCTTGGGACAAATCTTTGTCCCTGGGCTTTTGCTTTCTTTAGGATAATATCCGACTAACCCTGGACTATTCTTTGGGACAGATCTTTGTCCCAGGACTTTTGCATTCTTTTGGATAGGTTCCAACTATCCCTGGACTATTCTTTAGGACAGATCTTTGTCCCTGGACTTTTTCTTTCTTTGAGACAGTTTTGGACCATCCCTGGACTATTCTTAGGGACCGATCTTTGTCCCATGATTTTTGTTTTCTTTGGGATGGTTTCCGACTATCTCTGGACTATTCTTCGGGACGTATCTTTGACCCTTGATTTTTGTTTTCTTTGGGATAGTTTCCGACTATCCCTGGGCTATTCTTTGGGACAGATCTTTGTCTTTGGAATTTTGCTTTCTTTGGGATAGTTTCCGACTATCCCTGGACTAATCTTTGGGACGGATCTTTGTCCCTGGACTTTTGCACTCTTTGAGATAATTTCTGACTATCCCTGTACTATTCTTCGCGACGGATCTTTGTCCCTGAACTTTTGCTTTCTTTGGGATGGTTTCTGATCAACCCCAAACTAATCTTTGGGACGGATCTTTGTCCCTTGACTTTTGCTTTCTTTAGGATAGTGTCCGACTATCCCGAGACTGTTCTTTGGGACGGATCTTTGTCCATAGACTTTTGATTTCTTGGGGATAGTTTCCGACCAGCCATGGACTATTCTTTGGGACGGATATTTGTCCCAGGACTTTTGCTTTGTTTGGGATAGTTTCCGACTATCCCTGGGCTATACTTTGGGACAGATCTTTGTCTTAGGAATTTTGCTTTCTTTGGGATAGTTTCCGACTATCCCTGGACTAATCTTTGGGACAGATCTTTGTCCCTGGACTTTTGCACTCTTTGAGATAATTTCTGACTATCCCTGTACTATTCTTCGCGACGGATCTTTGTCCCTGAACTTTTGCTTTCTTTGGGATGGTTTCTGATCAACCCCAAACTAATCTTTGGGACGGATCTTTGTCCCTTGACTTTTGCTTTCTTTAGGATAGTGTCCGACTATCCCGAGACTGTTCTTTGGGATGGATCTTTGTCCATAGACTTTTGATTTCTTGGGGATAGTTTCCGACCAGCCCTGGACTATTCTTTGGGACGGATATTTGTCCCAGGACTTTTGCTTTCTTTGGGATAGTTTCCGACTATCCCTGGGCTATACTTTGGGACAGATCTTTGTCTTTGGAATTTTGCTTTCTTTGGGATAGTTTCCGACTATCCCTGGACTAATCTTTGGGACGGATCTTTGTCCCTGGACTTTTGCACTCTTTGAGATAATTTCTGACTATCCCTGTACTATTCTTCGCGACGGATCTTTGTCCCTGAACTTTTGCTTTCTTTGGGATGGTTTCTGACCAACACCAAACTAATCTTTGGGACGGATCTTTGTCCCTTGACTTTTTGCTTTCTTTGGGATAGTGTCCGACTATCCCGAGACTATTCTTTGGGACGGATCTTTGTCCACAGACTTTTGATTTCTTGGGGATAGTTTCCGACCAGCCATGGACTATTCTTTGGGACGGATATTTGTCCATGGACTTTTGCTTTCTTTGGGATAGCTTCCGACTATCCCTGGACAATTCTTTGTTACGGATCTTTGCCTTTGGACTTCTGCTTTCTTTAGGATAGTTTCCGACCATCCGTGGACTATTCTTTGCGACGGTTCTTTTTCGCTGGACTTTTGCTTTCATTACGATAGTCTCCCACCATCCCCGGAATATTCTTTGGGAAGGGTCTTTGTCCCTGGACTTTTGCATTCTTTGGGATAGGTTCCGACTATCCCTGGACTATTCTTTAGGACAGATCTTTGTCCCTGGACTTTTTCTTTCTTTGAGTTAGTTTTGGACCATCCCTGGACTATTTTTAGGGACGGATCTCTGTCCCATGACTTTTGTTTTCTTTGGGATGGTTTCCGACTATCTCTGGACTATTCTTCGAGACGTATCTTCGAACCTTGACTTTTGTTTTCTTTGGGATAGTTTCCGACTATCCCTGGGCTATTCTTTGGGACAGATCTTTGTTTTTGGAATTTTGCTTTCTTTGGGATAGTTTCCGACTATCCCTGGACTATTCTTTGGGACGGATCTTTGTCCCTGGACTTTTGCTTTCTTTGAGATAATTTCCGACTATCCCTGTACTATTCTTCGCGACGGATCTTTGTCCCTGGACTTTTGCTTTCTTTGGGATGGTTTCTGACCAACCATCAACTAATCTTTAAGACGGATCTTTGTCCCATGACTTTTGCTTCCTTTGGGATAGTTTCCGATTATCTTGGACTATTCTTTGGGACATATCTTTGTCCCTTGACTTTTGCTTTCTTTGGGATAGTGTCCGACTATCCCGAGACTATTCTTTGGGACGGATCTATGTCCACAGACTTTTGATTTCTTAGGGATAGTTTCCGACCATCAGTGGACTATTCTTTGGCACGGATCTTTGTCCCAGGACTTTTGCTTTCTTTGGGATAGTTTCCGACTATCCCTGGACTACTCTTCGTTACGGATCTTTGCCTTTTGACTTCTGCTTTCTTTAGGACGGTTTCGGACCATCCCTAGACTATTCTTTGGGACGGATCTTTTTCGCTGGACTTTTGCTTTTTTTAAGATAGTTTCCCGCCATCCCCGGACTATTCTTTGGGACGGATCTTTGTCCCAGGACTTTTGCATTCTTTGAGATAGGTTCCGACTATCCTTGGACTATTCTTTAGGACAGATCTTTGTCCATGGAGTTTTTCTTTCTTTGAGTCAGTTTTTGACCATCCCTTGACTATTTTTAGGGACGGATCTTTGTCCCATGATTTTTGTTTTCTTTGGAATGGTTTCCGACTATCTCTGGACTATTCTTCGGGACGTATCTTTGACCCTTGACTTTTGTTTTCTTTGGGATAGTTTCCGACTATCCCTGGGCTATTCTTTGGGACAGATCTTTGTCTTTGGAATTTTGCTTTCTTTGGGATAGTTTCCGACTATCCCTGGACTAATCTTTGGGACGGATCTTTGTCCCAGGACTTTTGCATTCTTTTGGATAGGTTCCAACTTCCCTGGACTATTCTTTAGGACAGATCTTTGTCCCTGGACATTTTCTTTCTTTGAGACAGTTTTGGACCATCCCTGGACTATTCTTAGTGACGGATCTTTGTCCCATGATTTTTGTTTTCTTTGGGATGGTTTCCGACTATCTCTGGACTATTCTTCGGGACGTATCTTTGACCTTTGACTTTTGTTTTCTTTGGGATAGTTTCCGACTATCCGTGGGCTATTCTTTGGGACAGATCTTTGTCTTTGGAATTTTTCTTTCTTTGGGATAGTTTCCGACTATCCCCGGAATAATCTTTGGGACGGATCTTTGTCCCTGGACTTTTGCACTCTTTGAGATAATTTCTGACTATCGTTGTACTATTCTTCGCGACGGATCTTTGTCCCTGAACTTTTGCTTTCTATGGGATGGTTTCTGATCAACCCCAAACTAATCTTTGGGACGGATCTCTGTCCCTTGACTTTTGCTTTCTTTGGGATAATGTCCGACTATCCCGAGACTATTCTTTGGGACGGATCTTTGTCCATAGACTTTTGATTTCTTGGGGATAGTTTCCGACCAGCCCTGGACTATTCTTTGGGACGGATATTTGTCCCAGGACTTTTGCTTTCTTTAGGATAGTTTCCGACTATCCCTGGACTATTCTTCGTTACGGATCTTTGCCTTTGGACTTCTGCTTTCTTTAGGATAGTTTCCGACCATCCCTGGACTATTCTTTGCGACGGATCTTTTTCGCTGGACTTTTGCTTTCTTTAGGATAGTTTCCCACCATCCCCGGACTATTCTTTGGGACGGGTCTTTGTCCCAGGACTTTTGCATTCTTTGGGATAGGTTCCGACTATCCCTGGACTATTCTTTATGACAGATCTTTGTCCCTGGACTTTTTCTTTCTTTGAGTTAGTTTTGGACCATCCCTGGACTATTTTTAGGGACGGATCTCTGTCCCATGACTTTTGTTTTCTTTGGGATGGTTTCCGACTATCTCTGGACTATTCTTCGAGACGTATCTTCGAACCTTGACTTTTGTTTTCTTTGGGATAGTTTCCGACTATCCCTGGGCTATTCTTTGGGACAGATCTTTGTTTTTGGAATTTTGCTATCCCTGGACTATTCTTTGGGACGGATCTTTGTCCCTGGACTTTTGCTTTCTTTGAGATAATTTCCGACTATCCCTGTACTATTCTTCGCGACGGATCTTTATCCCTGGACTTTTGCTTTCTTTGGGATGGTTTCTGACCAACCATCAACTAATCTTTAAGACGGATCTTTGTCCCATGACTTTTGCTTCCTTTGGGATAGTTTCCGATTATCTTGGACTATTCTTTGGGACATATCTTTGTCCCTTGACTTTTGCTTTCTTTGGGATAGTGTCCGACTATCCCGAGACTATTCTTTGGGACGGATCTATGTCCATAGACTTTTGATTTCTTAGGGATAGTTTCCGACCATCAGTGGACTATTCTTTGGCACGGATCTTTGTCCCAGGACTTTTGCTTTCTTTGGGATAGTTTCCGACTATCCCTGGACTACTCTTCGTTACGGATCTTTGCCTTTTGACTTCTGCTTTCTTTAGGACGGTTTCGGACCATCCCTAGACTATTCTTTGGGACGGATCTTTTTCGCTGGACTTTTGCTTTTTTTAAGATAGTTTCCCGCCATCCCCGGACTATTCTTTGGGACGGATCTTTGTCCCAGGACTTTTGCATTCTTTGAGATAGGTTCCGACTATCCTTGGACTATTCTTTAGGACAGATCTTTGTCCATGGAGTTTTTCTTTCTTTGAGTCAGTTTTTGACCATCCCTTGACTATTTTTAGGGACGGATCTTTGTCCCATGATTTTTGTTTTCTTTGGAATGGTTTCCGACTATCTCTGGACTATTCTTCGGGACGTATCTTTGACCCTTGACTTTTGTTTTCTTTGGGATAGTTTCCGACTATCCCTGGGCTATTCTTTGGGACAGATCTTTGTCTTTGGAATTTTGCTTTCTTTGGGATAGTTTCCGACTATCCCTGGACTAATCTTTGGGACGGATCTTTGTCCCAGGACTTTTGCATTCTTTTGGATAGGTTCCAACTTCCCTGGACTATTCTTTAGGACAGATCTTTGTCCCTGGACATTTTCTTTCTTTGAGACAGTTTTGGACCATCCATGGACTATTCTTAGTGACGGATCTTTGTCCCATGATTTTTGTTTTCTTTGGGATGGTTTCCGACTATCTCTGGACTATTCTTCGGGACGTATCTTTGACCTTTGACTTTTGTTTTCTTTGGGATAGTTTCCGACTATCCGTGGGCTATTCTTTGGGACAGATCTTTGTCTTTGGAATTTTTCTTTCTTTGGGATAGTTTCCGACTATCCCCGGAATAATCTTTGGGACGGATCTTTGTCCCTGGACTTTTGCACTCTTTGAGATAATTTCTGACTATCGTTGTACTATTCTTCGCGACGGATCTTTGTCCCTGAACTTTTGCTTTCTATGGGATGGTTTCTGATCAACCCCAAACTAATCTTTGGGACGGATCTCTGTCCCTTGACTTTTGCTTTCTTTGGGATAATGTCCGACTATCCCGAGACTATTCTTTGGGACGGATCTTTGTCCATAGACTTTTGATTTCTTGGGGATAGTTTCCGACCAGCCCTGGACTATTCTTTGGGACGGATATTTGTCCCAGGACTTTTGCTTTCTTTGGGATAGTTTCCGACTATCCCTGGACTATTCTTCGTTACGGATCTTTGCCTTTGGACTTCTGCTTTCTTTAGGATAGTTTCCGACCATCCCTGGACTATTCTTTGCGACGGATCTTTTTCGCTGGACTTTTGCTTTCTTTAGGATAGTTTCCCACCATCCCCGGACTATTCTTTGGGACGGGTCTTTGTCCCAGGACTTTTGCATTCTTTGGGATAGGTTTCGACTATCCCTGGACTATTCTTTAGGACAGATCTTTGTCCCTGGACTTTTTCTTTCTTTGAGTCAGTTTTGGACCATCCCTGGACTATTTTTAGGGACGGATCTCTGTCCCATGACTTTTCTTTTCTTTGGGATGGTTTCCGACTATCTCTGGACTATTCTTCGAGACGTATCTTCGAACCTTGACTTTTGTTTTCTTTGGGATAGTTTCCGACTATCCCTGGGCTATTCTTTGGGACAGATCTTTGTTTTTGGAATTTTGCTTTCTTTGGGATAGTTTCCGACTATCACTGGACTATTCTTTGGGACGGATCTTTGTCCCTGGACTTTTGCTTTCTTTGAGATAATTTCCGACTATCCCTGTACTATTCTTCGCGACGGATCTTTGTCCCTGGACTTTTGCTTTCTTTGGGATGGTTTCTGACCAACCATCAACTAATCTTTAAGACGGATCTTTGTCCCTTGACTTTTGCTTCCTTTGGGATAGTTTCCGATTATCTTGGACTATTCTTTGGGACATATCTTTGTCCCTTGACTTTTGCTTTCTTTGGGATAGTGTCCGACTATCCCGAGACTATTCTTTGGGACGGATCTATGTCCATAGACTTTTGATTTATTAGGGATAGTTTCCGACCATCAGTGGACTATTCTTTGGCACGGATCTTTGTCCCAGGACTTTTGCTTTCTTTGGGATAGTTTCCGACTATCCCTGGACTATTCTTCGTTACGGATCTTTGCCTTTTGACTTCTGCTTTCTTTAGGATGGTTTCGGACCATCCCTAGACTATTCTTTGGGACGGATCTTTTTCGCTGGACTTTTGCTTTTTTTAAGATAGTTTCCCGCCATCCCCGGACTATTCTTTGGGACGGATCTTTGTCCCAGGACTTTTGCATTCTTTGAGATAGATTCCGACTATCCTTGGACTATTCTTTAGGACAGATCTTTGTCCATGGAGTTTTTCTTTCTTTGAGTCAGTTTTTGACCATCCCTTGACTATTTTTAGGGACGGATCTTTGTCCCATGATTTTTGTTTTCTTTGGAATGGTTTCCGACTATCTCTGGACTATTCTTCGGGACGTATCTTTGACCCTTGACTTTTGTTTTCTTTGGGATAGTTTCCGACTATCCCTGGGCTATTCTTTGGGACAGATCTTTGTCTTTGGAATTTTGCTTTCTTTGGGATAGTTTCCGACTATCCCTGGACTAATCTTTGGGACGGATCTTTGTCCCAGGACTTTTGCATTCTTTTGGATAGGTTCCAACTTCCCTGGACTATTCTTTAGGACAGATCTTTGTCCCTGGACTTTTTCTTTCTTTGAGACAGTTTTGGACCATCCCTGGACTATTCTTAGTGACGGATCTTTGTCCCATGATTTTTGTTTTCTTTGGGATGGTTTCCGACTATCTCTGGACTATTCTTCGGGACGTATCTTTGACCCTTGACTTTTGTTTTCTTTGGGATAGTTTCCGACTATCCCTGGGCTATTATTTGGGACAGATCTTTGTCTTTGGAATTTTGCTTTCTTTGGGATAGTTCCGACTATCCCCGGAATAATCTTTGGGACGGATCTTTGTCCCTGGACTTTTGCACTCTTTGAGATAATTTCTGACTATCCTTGTACTATTCTTCGCGACGGATCTTTGTCCCTGAACTTTTGCTTTCTATGGGATGGTTTCTGATCAACCCCAAACTAATCTTTGGGACGGATCTCTGTCCCTTGACTTTTGCTTTCTTTGGGATAATGTCCGACTATCCCGAGACTATTCTTTGGGATGGATCTTTGTCCATAGACTTTTGATTTCTTGGGGATAGTTTCCGACCAGCCCTGGACTATTCTTCGGGACGGATATTTGTCCCAGGACTTTTGCTTTCTTTGGGATAGTTTCCGACTATCCCTGGACTATTCTTCGTTACGGATCTTTGCCTTTGGACTTCTGCTTTCTTTAGGATAGTTTCCGACCATCCCTGGACTATTCTTTGCGACGGATCTTTTTCGCTGGACTTTTGCTTTCTTTAGGATAGTTTCCCACCATCCCCTTACTATTCTTTGGGACGGGTCTTTGTCCCAGGACTTTTGCATTCTTTGGGATAGGTTCCGACTATCCCTGGACTATTCTTTAGGACAGATCTTTGTCCCTGGACTTTTTCTTTCTTTGAGTCAGTTTTGGACCATCCCTGGACTATTTTTAGGGACGGATCTCTGTCCCATGACTTTTGTTTTCTTTGGGATGGTTTCCGACTATCTCTGGACTATTCTTCGAGACGTATCTTTGAACCTTGACTTTTGTTTTCTTTGGGATAGTTTCCGACTATCCCTGGGCTATTCTTTGGGACAGATCTTTGTTTTTGGAATTTTGCTTTCTTTGGGAAAGTTTCCGACTATCCTTGGACTATTCTTTGGGACGGATCTTTGTCCCTGGACTTTTGCTTTCTTTGAGATAATTTCCGACTATCCTTATACTATTCTTCGCGACGGATCTTTGTCCCTGGACTTTTTCTTTCTTTGGGATAGTTTCCGAATTTGCCTATACTATTCCTTGGGACAGATCTTTGTCCTGGACTTTTGCTTTCTTTAGGATATAATCCGACTAACCCTGGACTATTCTTTGGGACAGATCTTTGTCCCAGGACTTTTGCATTCTTTTGGATAGGTTCCAACTATCCCCGGACTATTCTTTAGGACAGATCTTTGTCCTTGGACTTTTTCTTTCTTTGACACAGTTTTGGACCATACCTGGACTATTCTTAAGGACGGATCTTTGTCCCATGATTTTTGTTTTCTTTGGGATGGTTTCGGACTATCTCTGGACTATTCTTCGGGACGTATCTTTGACCCTTGACTTTTTTTTTCTTTGGGATAGTTTCCGACTATCTCTGGGCTATTCTTTGGGACAGATCTTTGTCTTTGGAATTTTGCTTTCTTTGGGATAGTTTCCCACTATCCTTGGACTAATCTTTGGGACGGATCTTTGTCCCTGGACTTTTGCACTCTTTGAGATAATTTCTGACTATCCCTGTACTATTCTTCGCGACGGATCTTTGTCCCTGAACTTTTGCTTTCTTTGGGATGGTTTCTGATCAAACCCAAACTAATCTTTGGGACGGATCTTTGTCCCTTGACTTTTGCTTTCTTTAGGATAGTGTCCGACTATCCCGAGACTGTTCTTTGGGACGGATCTTTGTCCATAGACTTTTGATTTCTTAGGGATAGTTTCCGACCATCAGTGGACTATTCTTTGGCACGGATCTTTGTCCCTGGACTTTTGCTTCCTTTGGGATGGTTTCTGACCAACCATCAACTAATCTTTGGGACAGATCTTTGTCCCTTGACTTTTGCTTCCTTTGGGATAGTTTCCGATTATATTGGACTATTCTTTGGGACATATCTTTGTCCCTTGAATTTTGCTTTCTTTGGGATAGTGTCCGACTATCCCGAGACTATTCTTTGGGACGGATCTATGTCCATAGACTTTTGAATTCTTAGGGATAGTTTCCGACCATCAGTGGACTATTCTTTGGCACGGATCTTTGTCCCAGGACTTTTGCTTTCTTTGGGATAGTTTCCGACTATCCCTAGACTATTCTTCGTTACGGATCTTTGCCTTTTGACTTCTGCTTTCTTTAGGATAGTTTCCGACCATCCCTAGACTATTCTTTGGGAGGGATCTTTTTCGCTGGACTTTTGCTTTTTTTAGGATAGTTTCCCGCCATCCCCGGACTATTCTTTGGGACGGATCTTTGTCCCAGGACTTTTGCATTCTTTAAGATAGGTTCCGACTATCCTTGGACTATTCTTTAGGACAGATCTTTATCCCTGGAGGTTTTCTTTCTTTGAGTCAGTTTTTGACCATCCCTGGACTATTTTTAGGGACGGATCTTTGTCCCATGACTTTTGTTTTCTTTGGGATGGTTTCCGACTATCTTTGGACTATTCTTCGGGACGTATCTTTGACCTTTGACTTTTGTATTCTTTGGGATAGTTTCCGACTATCCCTGGGCTATTCTTTGGGACAGATCTTTGTTTTTGGAATTTTGCTTTCTTTGGGATAGTTTCCGACTATCCCTGGACTATTCTTTGGGACGGATCTTTGTCCCTTGACTTTTGCTTTGTTTGAGATAATTTCCGACTATTCCTGTACTATTCTTCGCGACGGATCTTTGTCCCTGGACTTTTGCTTTCTTTGGGATAGTTTCCGAATTTGCCTATACTATTCCTTGGGACAGATCTTTGTCCCTGGGCTTTTGCTTTCTTTAGGATAATATCCGACTAACCCTGGACTATTCTTTGGGACAGATCTTTGTCCCAGGACTTTTGCATTCTTTTGGATGGGTTCCAACTATCCCTGGACTATTCTTTAGGACAGATCTTTGTCCTTGGACTTTTTCTTTCTTTGAGACAGTTTTGGACCATCCCTGGACTATTCTTAGGGACGGATCTTTGTCCCATGATTTTTGTTTTCTTTGGGATGGTTTCCGACTATCTCTGGACTATTCTTCGGGACGTATCTTTGACCCTTGACTTTTGTTTTCTTTGGGATAGTTTCCGACTATCTCTGGGCTATTCTTTGGGACAGATCTTTGTCTTTGGAATTTTGCTTTCTTTGGGATAGTTTCCGACCATCCCTGGACTATTCTTTGGGACAGATCTTTATCCCTAGTATTTTGCTTTCTTTGGGATAGTTTCCGACCATCCCTGGACTATTCTTTGGGACGAATCATTAACCCTGGAATTTTGCTTTCTTTGGAATTGTTTCCGACCATCCCGGGATTATTCTTTGAGACGGATCTTTGGCCCTGGACTTTTGCTTTCTTTGAGCTAGTTTCCGATCAGCCATGGACTATTCTTTGGGACGGATCTTTGTCCCTGGACTTTTGCACTCTTTGAGATAATTTCTGACTATCCCTGTACTATTCTTCGCGACGGATCTTTGTCCCTGAACTTTTCCTTTCTTTGGGATGGTTTCTGACCAACCCCAAACTAATCTTTGGGACGGATCTTTGTCCCTTGACTTTTGCTTTCTTTGGGATAGTGTCCGACTATCCCGAGACTATTCTTTGGGACGGATCTTTGTCCATAGACTTTTAATTTCTTGGGGATAGTTTCGGACCAGCCCTGGACTATTTTTTGGGAAGGATATTTGTCCCAGGACTTTTGCTTTCTTTGGGATAGCTTCCGACTATCCCTGGACTATTCTTCGTTACGGATCTTTGCCTTTGGACTTCTTCTTTCTTTAGGATAGTTTCCGACCATCCCTGGACTATTCTTTGCGACGGATCTTTTTCGCTGGACTTTTGCTTTCTTTAGGATAGTTTCCCACCATCCCCGGACTATTCTTTGGGACGGGTCTTTGTCCCAGGACTTTTGCATTCTTTGGGATAGGTTCCGACTATCCCTGGACTATTCTTTAGGACAGATCTTTGTCCCTGGACTTTTTCTTTCTTTGAGTCAGTTTTGGACCATCCCTGGACTATTTTTATGGACGGATCTTTGTCCCATGACTTTTCTTTTCTTTGGGATGGTTTCCGACTATCTCTGGACTATTCTTCGGGACGTATCTTTGAACCTTGACTTTTGTTTTCTTTGGGATAGTTTCCGACTATCCCTGGGCTATTCTTTGGGACAGATCTTTATCTTTGGAATTTTGCTTTCTTTGAGATAGTTTCCGACTATCTCTGGACTATTCTTTGTGATGGATCTTTGTCCCTGGACATTTGCTTTCTTTTAGATAATTTCCGACTATCCCTGTACTATTCTTCGCGACGGATCTTTGTCCCTGAACTTTTGCTTTCTTTGAGATGGTTTCTGACCAACCCCAAACTAATCTTTGGGACGGATCTTTGTCCCTTGACTTTTGCTTTCTTTGGGATAGTGTTCGACTATCCCGAGATTATTCTTTGGGACGGATCTTTGTCCATAGACTTTTGATTTCTTTGGGATAGTTTCCGACCAGCCCTGGACTATTCTTTGGGACGGATCTTTGTCCCAGGACTTTTTCTTTTTTTATGATAGTTTCCGACTATCCCTGGACTATTCTTTGGGACGGATCATTGGCCCTAGATTTTTGCTTTCGTTGGGATTGTTGCCAACTATCCCTGGACTATTCTTTGGGACGTATCTTTGTCCCAGGACTTTTGCTTTATTTGGGACAATTTCCGACTATCCCTGGACTATTCTTTGGGACGGATCATTATCCCTGGAATTTTCCTTTTTTGGGATAGTTTCCGACCATCCCTGGACTATTCTTTGGGACAGATCTTTATCCCTAGTATTTTGCTTTCTTTGGGATAGTTTCCGACCATCCCTGGACTATTCTTTGGGATGAGTCATTAACCCTGGAGTTTTGCTTTCTTTGGGATTATTTCCGACCAACCCTGGATTATTCTTTGAGACGGATCTTTGGCCCTTGACTTTTGCTTTCTTCGGGATAGTTTCCGACTATCCCTGGACTATTCTTTGAGACGGATCTTTGGCCCTGGACTTTTGCTTTCCCTGAACTATTCTTTGAGACGGATCTTTGGCCTTGAAGTTTTGCTTTCTTTGAGATAGTTTACGACCAGCCCTGGATTATTCTTTGGGACGGATCTTTGTCCCAGGACTTTTGCTTTCTTTGGGATAGTCTCCGACTATGATATTGTCCGACTATCCCTTTCCTATTCTTTGGGAAAGATCTTTGTCCATAAACTTTTGATTTATTTGGGATAGTTTTCGACTAACCCTGGACTATTCTTTGTCACGGATCTTTGTCCCAGGACTTTTGCTTTCTTTGGGATAGTTTCTGAATATCCCTTTACTATTCTTCGGGACGTATATTTGACCCTTGACTTTGGCTTTCTTAGGGATAGTTTCCGACTATCCCCGGACTATTCTTTGAGACGATCTTTGGCACTGAACTTTTGCTTTCTTTGGGATAGTATCCAACAAGCCCTCGACTATTCTTTGGGACGAATCTTTGTCCCCTGACTTTCGCTTTCGTTGGGATAGTTACCAATTATCCTGGACTATTCTTTAGGACATATTTTTGTCCCTTGACTTTTGCTTTCTTTGGGATAGTGTCCGACTATCCCTAGACTATTCTTTGGGACGCATCTTTGTCCATAGACTTTTGCTTTCTTTGGGATAGTTTCCGACTATCCCTGGACTATTCCTTGGGACGGATCTTTGTCCCTGGACTTTTGATTTATTTAGGATAATATCAGACTAACCCTGGACTATTCTTTGGGACATATCTATGTCCCAGTACTTTTGCTTTCTTTGGGATAGTTTCCTACTATCTCTGGATTATTCTTCGGGACGGATCTTTGACCCTTGACTTTTACTATCTTTGGATAGTTTCCGACTATCCTTGGACTATTCTTTGGGATGGATCTTTGTCCCCGGACTTTTGCTTTCTTTGAGATAGTTTCCGACTATCCCTCTACTTTACTTCGCGACGGATCTTTGTCCATGGACTTTTGCTTTCTTTGGGATAGTTTCTGATTATCCTGGACTATTCTTTGGGATATATCTTTTTCCCTGGACTTTTGCTTTCTTTGGGATAGTTTCCGATTATCCCTAGACTATTCTTTGGGACATATCTTTGTCCCTTGACTTTTGCTTTCTTTCGGATAGTTTCCTACTATCCCTAGACTATTCTTAGGGGCGAATCTTTGTCCATAGACTTTTGGTTTCTTTGGGATAGTTTCTGACTATCCCTGGACTATTCTTTGTGATGGATCCTTGTCTCTGGACTTTTGCATTCTTTGGGATAGTTGCCAACTATCCCTGGACAATTCTTTGTCCATGGACTTTTGCTTTCTTTGGGATAATTTTCGATTATCCTGGACAATTCTTTGGGACATATCTTTGTCCCTTGACTTTTGATTTCTTTGGGATAGTTTCCGACTTCCCTGGACTATTCTTTGGAACAGATATTTGTCCCTGGACTTTTGCTTTCTTTGGGACAGTTTCCGACTATTCCTGGACTATTCTTAGGGACGGATATTTGTCCCTTGACTTTCGCTTTCTTTGGGATAGTTTCCAATTATCCTGGACTATTCTTTGGGACATATCTTTGTCTATTGACTTTTGCTTTCTTTGGGATATTGTCCGACTATCCCTTTCCTATTCTTTAGGACGGATCTTTGTCCATAGACTTTTGATTTCTTTGGGATAGTTGGCAACTATCCCTGGACAATTCTTTGTCCCTTGACTTTTGTTTTCTTTGGGATAGTTTCCGACTATCCATGGACTATTCCTTGGGACGGATCTTTGTCCCTGGACTTTTGCTTTCTTTGGGATAGTATCCGACTAACCCTGGACTTTTCATTGGGACAGATCTTTGTCCCAGGACTTTTGCTTTCTTTGGGATAGGTTCCGACTATCCCTGGACTATTCTTTAGGACAGATCTTTGTCCCTGGACTTTTGTTTTCTTTGAGACAGTTTCCGACTATCCCTGGACTATTCTTTGGGACGGATCTTTGTCCCTTGACTTTTGATTTCTTTGGGATAGTTTCTGACTATCCCTGGATTATTCCTTGGGACGGATCTTTGTCCCTGGACTTTTGCTTTCTTTGGGATAGTATCCGACTAACCCTGGACTATTCTTTGGGACGGATCTTTGTCCCTTGACTTTTGCTTTCTTTCGGATAGTTTCCTACTATCCCTAGACTATTCTTTGGGGCGAATCTTTGTCCATGGACTTTTGCTTTCTTTGGGATAGTTTTTGACTATCCCTTGACTATTCTTTGTGATAGATCCTTGTTCCTGGACTTTTGCATTCTTTGGGATAGTTGCCAACTATCCCTGGACAATTCTTTGTCCCTGGATTTTTGCTTTCTTTGGGATAATTTCCGATTATCCTGGACTATTCTTTGGGACATATCTTTGTCCCTTGACTTTTGCTTTCTTTGGGATAGTTTCCGACTATCCTTGGACTATTCTTTGGAACAGATATTTGTCCCTGGACTTTTGCTTTCTTTGGGACAGTTTCCGACTATTCCTGGACTATTCTTAGGGACGGATATTTGTCCCTTGACTTTCGCTTTCTTTGGAATAGTTTCCAATTATCCTGGACTATTCTTTGGGACATATCTTTGTCTATTGACTTTTGCTTTCTTTGGGATATTGTCCGACTATCCCCGGACTATTCTTTGAGACGATCTTTGGCACTGAACTTTTGCTTTCTTTGGGATAGTATCCGACAAGCCCTGGACTATTCTTTGGGACGGATCTTTGTCCCTTGACTTTCGCTTTCGTTGGGATAGTTACCAATTATCCTGGACTATTCTTTAGGACATATTTTTGTCTGTTGACTTTTGCTTTCTTTGGGATAGTGTCCGACTATCCTTAGACTATTCTTTGGGACGCATCTTTGTCCATAGACTTTTGCTTTCTTTGGGATAGTTTCCGACTATCCCTGGACTATTCCTTGGGACGGATCTTTGTCCCTGTACTTTTGATTTATTTAGGATAATATCAGACTAACCCTGGACTATTCTTTGGGACATATCTATGTCCTAGTACTTTTGCTTTCTTTGGGATAGTTTCCGACTATCCGTGGACTATTCTTTGGAACAGATATTTGTCCATGGACTTTTGCTTTCTTTAGGACAGTTTCCGACTATTCCTGGACTATTCTTAGGGACGGATATTTGTCCCTTAACTTTCGCTTTCTTTGAAATAGTTTCCAATTATCCTGGACTATTCTTTGGGACATATCTTTGTCTATTGACTTTTGCTTTCTTTGGGATATTGTCCGACTATCCCCGGACTATTCTTTGAGACGGTCTTTGGCACTGAACTTTTGCTTTCTTTGGGATAGTATCCGACAAGCCCTGGACTATTCTCTGATACGGATCTTTGTCCCTTGACTTTCGCTTTCGTTGGGATAGTTACCAATTATCCTGGACTATTCTTTAGGACATATTTTTGTCTCTTGACTTTTGCTTTCTTTGGGATAGTGTCCGACTATCCTTAGACTATTCTTTGGGACGCATCTTTGTCCATAGACTTTTGCTTTCTTTGGGATAGTTTCCGACTATCCCTGGACTATTCCTTGGGACGGATCTTTGTCCCTGTACTTTTGATTTATTTAGGATAATATCAGACTAACCCTGGACTATTCTTTGGGACATATCTATGTCCTAGTACTTTTGCTTTCTTTGGGATAGTTTCCTACTATCTCTGGATTATTCTTCGGGACGGATCTTTGACCCTTGACTTTTGCTATCTTTGGATAGTTTCCGACTATCCCTGGACTATTCTTTGGGACGGATCTTTGTCCCCGGACTTTTGCTTTCTTTGAGATAGTTTCCTACTATCCCTCTACTTTACTTCGCGACGGATCTTTGTCCATGGACTTTTGCTTTCTTTGGGATAGTGTCTGATTATCCTAGACTATTCTTTGGGACATATCTTTGTCCCTTGACTTTTGCTTTCTTTGGGATAGTTTCCTACTATCCCTAGACTATTCTTTGGGACGGATCTTTGTCCATAGACTTTTGATTTCTTTGGGATAGTTGCCAACTATCCCTGGATTATTTTTTCGGACATATCTTTGCCCCTTGACTTTTGCTTTCTTTGGGATAGTTTCCGACTATTCCTGGACTATTCTTTAGGATAGATCTTTGTCCATGGTCTTATGCTTTCTTTGAGACAGTTTCCGACTATCCCTAAAATATTCTTTGGTACGGATCTTTGTCCCAGGACTTTTGCTTTCTTTGGGATATTTTCAGACTATCTCTGGACTATTCTTTGTGACGGATCTTTGTCCCTGGACTTTTGCATTCATTGGGATAGTTGGCAACTATCCTTGGACTATTCTTTGGGACGGATCTTTGTCCCTTGACTTTTGCTTTCTTTCGGATAGTTTCCTACTATCCCTGGACTATTCTTTGGGGCGAATCTTTGTCCATGGACTTTTGCTTTCTTTGGGATAGTTTTTGACTATCCCTTGACTATTCTTTGTGATGGATCCTTGTCCCTGGACTTTTGCATTCTTTGGGATAGTTGCCAACTATCCCTGGACAATTCTTTGTCCCTGGACTTTTGCTTTCTTTGGGATAATTTCCGATTATCCTGGACTATTCTTTGGGACATATCTTTGTCCCTTGACTTTTGCTTTCTTTGGGATAGTCTCCGACTATCCGTGGACTATTATTTGGAACAGATATTTGTCCCTGGACTTTTGCTTTCTTTGGGACAGTTTCCGACTATTCCTGGACTATTCTTAGGGACGGATATTTGTCCCTTGACTTTCGCTTTCTTTGGAATAGTTTCCAATTATCCTGGACTATTCTTTGGGACATATCTTTGTCTATTGACTTTTGCTTTCTTTGGGATATTGTCCGACTATCCCCGGACTATTCTTTGAGACGATCTTTGGCACTGAACTTTTGCTTTCTTTGGGATAGTATCCGACAAGCCCTGGACTATTCTTTGGGACGGATCTTTGTCCCTTGACTTTCGCTTTCGTTGGGATAGTTACCAATTATCCTGGACTATTCTTTAGGACATATTTTTGTCTCTTGACTTTTGCTTTCTTTGGGATAGTGTCCGACTATCCCTAGACTATTCTTTGGGACGCATCTTTGTCCATAGACTTTTGCTTTCTTTGGGATAGTTTTCGACTATCCCTGGACTATTCCTTGGGACGGATCTTTGTCCCTGGACTTTTGATTTCTTTGGGATAGTATCCGACTAACCCTGGACTATTCTTTGGGACGGATCTTTGCCCCTTGACTTTTGCTTTCTTTCGGATAGTTTCCTACTATCCCTGGACTATTCTTTGGGGCGAATCTTTGTCCATGGACTTTTGCTTTCTTTGGGATAGTTTTTGACTATCCCTTGACTATTCTTTGTGATGGATCCTTGTCCCTGGACTTTTGCATTCTTTGGGATAGTTGCCAACTATCCCTGGACAATTCTTTGTCCCTGGACTTTTGCTTTCTTTGGGATAATTTCCGATTATCCTGGACTATTCTTTGGGACATATCTTTGTCCCTTGACTTTTGCTTTCTTTGGGATAGTCTCCGACTATCCGTGGACTATTATTTGGAACAGATATTTGTCCCTGGACTTTTGCTTTCTTTGGGACAGTTTCCGACTATTCCTGGACTATTCTTAGGGACGGATATTTGTCCCTTGACTTTCGCTTTCTTTGGAATAGTTTCCAATTATCCTGGACTATTCTTTGGGACATATCTTTGTCTATTGACTTTTGCTTTCTTTGGGATATTGTCCGACTATCCCCGGACTATTCTTTGAGACGATCTTTGGCACTGAACTTTTGCTTTCTTTGGGATAGTATCCGACAAGCCCTGGACTATTCTTTGGGACGGATCTTTGTCCCTTGACTTTCGCTTTCGTTGGGATAGTTACCAATTATCCTGGACTATTCTTTAGGACATATTTTTGTCTATTGACTTTTGCTTTCTTTGGGATAGTGTCCGACTATCCCTAGACTATTCTTTGGGACGCATCTTTGTCCATAGACTTTTGCTTTCTTTGGGATAGTTTTCGACTATCCCTGGACTATTCCTTGGGACGGATCTTTGTCCCTGGACTTTTGATTTTTTTAGGATAATATCAGACTAACCCTGGACTATTCTTTGGGACATATCTATGTCCTAGTACTTTTGCTTTCTTTGGGATAGTTTCCTACTATCTCTGGATTATTCTTCGGGACGGATCTTTGACCCTTGACTTTTGCTATCTTTGGATAGTTTCCGACTATCCCTGGACTATTCTTTGGGACGGATCTTTGTCCCCGGATTTTTGCTTTCTTTGAGATAGTTTCCGACTATCCCTCTACATTACTTCGCGACGGAGCTTTGTCCATGGACTTTTGCTTTCTTTGGGATAGTTTCTGATTATCCTGGACTATTCTTTGGGACATATCTTTGTCCCTTGACTTTTGCTTTCTTTGGGATAGTTTCCTACTATCCCTAGACTCTTCTTTGGGACGGATCTTTGTCCATAGACTTTTGATTTCTTTGGGATAGTTGCCAACTATCCCTGGATTATTTTTTCGGACATATCTTTGCCCCTTGACTTTTGCTTTCTTTGGGATAGTTTCCGACTATTCCTGGACTATTCTTTAGGATAGATCTTTGTCCATGGTCTTATGCTTTCTTTGAGACAGTTTCCGACTATCCCTAAAATATTCTTTGGTACGGATCTTTGTCCCAGGACTTTTGCTTTCTTTGGGATATTTTCAGACTATCTCTGTACTATTCTTTGTGACGGATCTTTGTCCCTGGACTTTTGCATTCATTGGGATAGTTGGCAACTATCCCTGGACAATTCTTTGTCCCTTGACTTTTGTTTTCTTTGGGATAGTTTCCGACTATCCATGGACTATTCCTTGGGACGGATCTGTCCCTGGACTTTTGCTTTCTTTGGGATAGTATCCGACTAACCCTGGACTTTTCTTTGGGACAGATCTTTGTCCCAGGACTTTTGCTTTCTTTGGGATAGGTTCCGACTATCTCTGGACTATTCTTTAGGACAGATCTTGTCCCTGGACTTTTGTTTTCTTTGAGACAGTTTCCGACTATCCCTGGACTATTCTTTGGGACGGATCTTTGTCCCTGGACTTTTGATTTCTTTGGGATAGTATCCGACTAACCCTGGACTATTCTTTGGGACGGATCTTTGTCCCTTGACTTTTGCTTTCTTTCGGATAGTTTCCTACTATCCCTAGACTATTCTTTGGGGCGAATCTTTGTCCATGGACTTTTGCTTTCTTTGGGATAGTTTTTGACTATCCCTTGACTATTCTTTGTGATGGATCCTTGTCCCTGGACTTTTGCATTCTTTGGGATAGTTGCCAACTATCCCTGGACAATTCTTTGTCCCTGGACTTTTGCTTTCTTTGGGATAATTTCCGATTATCCTGGACTATTCTTTGGGACATATCTTTGTCCCTTGACTTTTGCTTTCTTTGGGATAGTTTCCGACTATCCGTGGACTATTATTTGGAACAGATATTTGTCCCTGGACTTTTGCTTTCTTTGGGACAGTTTCCGACTATTCCTGGACTATTCTTAGGGACGGATATTTGTCCCTTGACTTTCGCTTTCTTTGGAATAGTTTCCAATTATCCTGGACTATTCTTTGGGACATATCTTTGTCTATTGACTTTTGCTTTCTTTGGGATATTGTCCGACTATCCCCGGACTATTCTTTGAGACGATCTTTGGCACTGAAATTTTGCTTTCTTTGGGATAGTATCAGACAAGCCCTGGACTATTCTTTGGGACGGATCTTTGTCCCTTGACTTTCGCTTTCGTTGGGATAGTTACCAATTATCCTGGACTATTCTTTAGGACATATTTTTGTCTCTTGACTTTTGCTTTCTTTGGGATAGTGTCCGACTATCCCTAGACTATTCTTTGGGACGCATCTTTGTCCATAGACTTTTGCTTTCTTTGGGATAGTTTTCGACTATCCCTGGACTATTCCTTGGGACGGATCTTTGTCCCTGGACTTTTGATTCATTTAGGATAATATCAGACTAACCCTGGACTATTCTTTGGGACATATCTATGTCCCTTGACTTTTGCTTTCTTTCGGATAGTTTCCTACTATCCCTGGACTATTCTTTGGGGCGAATCTTTGTCCATGGACTTTTGCTTTCTTTGGGATAGTTTTTGACTATCCCTTGACTATTCTTTGTGATGGATCCTTGTCCCTGGACTTTTGCATTCTTTGGGATAGTTGCCAACTATCCCTGGACAATTCTTTGTCCCTGGACTTTTGCTTTCTTTGGGATAATTTCCGATTATCCTGGACTATTCTTTGGGACATATCTTTGTCCCTTGACTTTTGCTTTCTTTGGGATAGTCTCCGACTATCCGTGGACTATTATTTGGAACAGATATTTGTCCCTGGACTTTTGCTTTCTTTGGGACAGTTTCCGACTATTCCTGGACTATTCTTAGGGATGGATATTTGTCCCTTGACTTTCGCTTTCTTTGGAATAGTTTCCAATTATCCTGGACTATTCTTTGGGACATATCTTTGTCTATTGACTTTTCCTTTCTTTGGGATATTGTCCGACTATCCCCGGACTATTCTTTGAGACGATCTTTGGCACTGAACTTTTGCTTTCTTTGGGATAGTATCCGACAAGCCCTGGACTATTCTTTGGGACGGATCTTTGTCCCTTGACTTTCGCTTTCGTTGGGATAGTTACCAATTATCCTGGACTATTCTTTAGGACATATTTTTGTCTCTTGACTTTTGCTTTCTTTGGGATAGTGTCCGACTATCCCTAGACTATTCTTTGGGACGCATCTTTGTCCATAGACTTTTGCTTTCTTTGGGATAGTTTTCGACTATCCCTGGACTATTCATTGGGACGGATCTTTGTCCCTGGACTTTTGATTTTTTTAGGATAATATCAGACTAACCCTGGACTATTCTTTGGGACATATCTATGTCCTAGTACTTTTGCTTTCTTTGGGATAGTTTCCTACTATCTCTGGATTATTCTTCGGGACGGATCTTTGACCCTTGACTTTTGCTATCTTTGGATAGTTTCCGACTATCCCTGGACTATTCTTTGGGACGGATCTTTGTCCCCGGATTTTTGCTTTCTTTGAGATAGTTTCCGACTATCCCTCTACTTTACTTCGCGACGGATCTTTGTCCATGGACTTTTGCTTTCTTTGGGATAGTTTCTGATTATCCTGGACTATTCTTTGGGACATATCTTTGTCCCTTGACTTTTGCTTTCTTTGGGATAGTTTCCTACTATCCCTAGACTCTTCTTTGGGACGGATCTTTGTCCATAGACTTTTGATTTCTTTGGGATAGTTGCCAACTATCCCTGGATTATTTTTTCGGACATATCTTTGCCCCTTGACTTTTGCTTTCTTTGCGATAGTTTCCGACTATTCCTGGACTATTCTTTAGGATAGATCTTTGTCCATGGTCTTATGCTTTCTTTGAGACAGTTTCCGACTATCCCTAAAATATTCTTTGGTACGGATCTTTGTCCCAGGACTTTTGCTTTCTTTGGGATATTTTCAGACTATCTCTGTACTATTCTTTGTGACGGATCTTTGTCCCTGGACTTTTGCATTCATTGGGATAGTTGGCAACTATCCCTGGACAATTCTTTGTCCCTTGACTTTTGTTTTCTTTGGGATAGTTTCCGACTATCCATGGACTATTCCTTGGGACGGATCTTTGTCCCTGGACTTTTGCTTTCTTTGGGATAGTATCCGACTAACCCTGGACTTTTCTTTGGGACAGATCTTTGTCTCAGGACTTTTGCTTTCTTTGGGATAGGTTCCGACTATCTCTGGACTATTCTTTAGGACAGATCTTGTCCCTGGACTTTTGTTTTCTTTGAGACAGTTTCCGACTATCCCTGGACTATTCTTTGGGACGGATCTTTGTCCCTGGACTTTTGATTTCTTTGGGATAGTATCCGACTAACCCTGGACTATTCTTTGGGACGGATCTTTGTCCCTTGACTTTTGCTTTCTTTCGGATAGTTTCCTACTATCTCTAGACTATTCTTTGGGGCGAATCTTTGTCCATGGACTTTTGCTTTCTTTGGGATAGTTTTTGACTATCCCTTGACTATTCTTTGTGATGGATCCTTGTCCCTGGACTTTTGCATTCTTTGGGATAGTTGCCAACTATCCCTGGACAATTCTTTGTCCCTGGACTTTTGCTTTCTTTGGGATAATTTCCGATTATCCTGGACTATTCTTTGGGACATATCTTTGTCCCTTGACTTTTGCTTTCTTTGGGATAGTTTCCGACTATCCGTGGACTATTATTTGGAACAGATATTTGTCCCTGGACTTTTGCTTTCTTTGGGACAGTTTCCGACTATTCCTGGACTATTCTAGGGACGGATATTTGTCCCTTGACTTTCGCTTTCTTTGGAATAGTTTCCAATTATCCTGGACTATTCTTTGGGACATATCTTTGTCTATTGACTTTTGCTTTCTTTGGGATATTGTCCGACTATCCCCGGACTATTCTTTGAGACGATCTTTGGCACTGAAATTTTGCTTTCTTTGGGATAGTATCAGACAAGCCCTGGACTATTCTTTGGGACGGATCTTTGTCCCTTGACTTTCGCTTTCGTTGGGATAGTTACCAATTATCCTGGACTATTCTTTAGGACATATTTTTGTCTCTTGACTTTTGCTTTCTTTAGGATAGTGTCCGACTATCCCTAGACTATTCTTTGGGACGCATCTTTGTCCATAGACTTTTGCTTTCTTTGGGATAGTTTTCGACTATCCCTGGACTATTCCTTGGGACGGATCTTTGTCCCTGGACTTTTGATTTATTTAGGATAATATCAGACTAACCCTGGACTATTCTTTGGGACATATCTATGTCCTAGTACTTTTGCTTTCTTTGGGATAGTTTCCTACTATCTCTGGATTATTCTTCGGGACGGATCTTTGACCCTTGACTTTTGCTATCTTTGGATAGTTTCCGACTATCCCTGGACTATTCTTTGGGACGGATCTTTGTCCCCGGATTTTTGCTTTCTTTGAGATAGTTTCCGACTATCCCTCTACTTTACTTCGCGACGGATCTTTGTCCATGGACTTTTGCTTTCTTTGGGATAGTTTCTGATTATCCTGGACTATTCTTTGGGACATATCTTTGTCCCTTGACTTTTGCTTTCTTTGGGATAGTTTCCTACTATCCCTAGACTCTTCTTTGGGACGGATCTTTGTCCATAGACTTTTGATTTCTTTGGGATAGTTGCCAACTATCCCTGGATTATTTTTTCGGACATATCTTTGCCCCTTGACTTTTGCTTTCTTTGCGATAGTTTCCGACTATTCCTGGACTATTCTTTAGGATAGATCTTTGTCCATGGTCTTATGCTTTCTTTGAGACAGTTTCCGACTATCCCTAAAATATTCTTTGGTACGGATCTTTGTCCCAGGACTTTTGCTTTCTTTGGGATATTTTCAGACTATCTCTGTACTATTCTTTGTGACGGATCTTTGTCCCTGGACTTTTGCATTCATTGGGATAGTTGGCAACTATCCCTGGACAATTCTTTGTCCCTTGACTTTTGTTTTCTTTGGGATAGTTTCCGACTATCCATGGACTATTCCTTGGGACGGATCTTTGTCCCTGGACTTTTGCTTTCTTTGGGATAGTATCCGACTAACCCTGGACTTTTCTTTGGGACAGATCTTTGTCTCAGGACTTTTGCTTTCTTTGGGATAGGTTCCGACTATCTCTGGACTATTCTTTAGGACAGATCTTGTCCCTGGACTTTTGTTTTCTTTGAGACAGTTTCCGACTATCCCTGGACTATTCTTTGGGACGGATCTTTGTCCCTGGACTTTTGATTTCTTTGGGATAGTATCCGACTAACCCTGGACTATTCTTTGGGACGGATCTTTGTCCCTTGACTTTTGCTTTCTTTCGGATAGTTTCCTACTATCTCTAGACTATTCTTTGGGGCGAATCTTTGTCCATGGACTTTTGCTTTCTTTGGGATAGTTTTTGACTATCCCTTGACTATTCTTTGTGATGGATCCTTGTCCCTGGACTTTTGCATTCTTTGGGATAGTTGCCAACTATCCCTGGACAATTCTTTGTCCCTGGACTTTTGCTTTCTTTGGGATAATTTCCGATTATCCTGGACTATTCTTTGGGACATATCTTTGTCCCTTGACTTTTGCTTTCTTTGGGATAGTTTCCGACTATCCGTGGACTATTATTTGGAACAGATATTTGTCCCTGGACTTTTGCTTTCTTTGGGACAGTTTCCGACTATTCCTGGACTATTCTTAGGGACGGATATTTGTCCCTTGACTTTCGCTTTCTTTGGAATAGTTTCCAATTATCCTGGACTATTCTTTGGGACATATCTTTGTCTATTGACTTTTGCTTTCTTTGGGATATTGTCCGACTATCCCCGGACTATTCTTTGAGACGATCTTTGGCACTGAAATTTTGCTTTCTTTGGGATAGTATCAGACAAGCCCTGGACTATTCTTTGGGACGGATCTTTGTCCCTTGACTTTCGCTTTCGTTGGGATAGTTACCAATTATCCTGGACTATTCTTTAGGACATATTTTTGTCTCTTGACTTTTGCTTTCTTTAGGATAGTGTCCGACTATCCCTAGACTATTCTTTGGGACGCATCTTTGTCCATAGACTTTTGCTTTCTTTGGGATAGTTTTCGACTATCCCTGGACTATTCCTTGGGACGGATCTTTGTCCCTGGACTTTTGATTTATTTAGGATAATATCAGACTAACCCTGGACTATTCTTTGGGACATATCTATGTCCTAGTACTTTTGCTTTCTTTGGGATAGTTTCCTACTATCTCTGGATTATTCTTCGGGACGGATCTTTGACCCTTGACTTTTGCTATCTTTGGATAGTTTCCGACTATCCCTGGACTATTCTTTGGGACGGATCTTTGTCCCCGGATTTTTGCTTTCTTTGAGATAGTTTCCGACTATCCCTCTACTTTACTTCGCGACGGATCTTTGTCCATGGACTTTTGCTTTCTTTGGGATAGTTTCTGATTATCCTGGACTATTCTTTGGGACATATCTTTGTCCCTTGACTTTTGCTTTCTTTGGGATAGTTTCCTACTATCCCTAGACTCTTCTTTGGGACGGATCTTTGTCCATAGACTTTTGATTTCTTTGGGATAGTTGCCAACTATCCCTGGATTATTTTTTCGGACATATCTTTGCCCCTTGACTTTTGCTTTCTTTGGGATAGTTTCCGACTATTCCTGGACTATTCTTTAGGATAGATCTTTGTCCATGGTCTTATGCTTTCTTTGAGACAGTTTCCGACTATCCCTGGAATATTCTTTGGTACGGATCTTTGTCCCAGGACTTTTGCTTTCTTTGGGATATTTTCAGACTATCTCTGGACTATTCTTTGTGACGGATCTTTGTCCCTGGACTTTTGCATTCATTGGGATAGTTGGCAACTATCCCTGGACAATTCTTTGTCCCATGACTTTTGTTTTCTTTGGGATAGTTTCCGACTATCCATGGACTATTCCTTGGGACGGATCTTTGTCCCTGGACTTTTGCTTTCTTTGGGATAGTATTCGACTAACCCTGGACTTTTCTTTGGGACAGATCTTTGTCTCAGGACTTTTGCTTTCTTTGGGATAGGTTCCGACTATCCCTGGACTATTCTTTAGGACAGATCTTTGTCCCTGGACTTTTGTTTTCTTTGAGACAGTTTCCGACTATCCCTGGACTATTCTTTGGGACGGTTCTTTGTCCCTGGACTTTTGATTTCTTTGGGATAGTTTCCGACTATCCCTGGACTATTCCTTGGGACAGATCTTTGTCCCTGGACTTTTTCTTTCTTTGGGATAGTATCCGACTAACCCTGGACTATTCTTTGGGACAGATCTTTGTCCCATGACTTTTGCTTTCTTTGGGATAGGTTCCGACTATCCCTGGACTATTCTTTAGGACAGATCTTTGTCCCTGGACTTTTATTTTCTTTGAGACAGTTTCCGACTATCCCTGGACTATTCTTTGGGACGGATCTTTGTCCCACGACTTTTGCTTTCTTTGAGATAGTTTCCGACTATCTTCAGACTTCTTTGGGACGGATCTTTGACCCTTGACTTTTGCTTTCTTTGGGATAGTTTCCAACTATCGCTGGACTATTCTTTGTGACGGATCTTTGTCCATAGACTTTTGCTTTCTTTGGGATAATTTTCGACTATCCTTGGACTACTGTTTGGGACAGATCTTTGGCCCTAGACTTTTGCTTTCTTTGGGATAGTTGCCAACTATCCCTGGACTATTCTTTGGGACATATCTTTGTCCCAGTACTTTTGCTTTCTTTGGGATAGTTTCCGACTATCTCTGGACTATTCTTCGGGACGGATCTTTGACCCTTGACTTTTGCTTTCTTTGGGCCCTGGACTATTCTTTGTGACGGATCATTGTCCATAGACTTCTGCTTTCTTTGGGATAGTTTCCGACTATCCCTGGACTATTCTTTGGGACGGATCTTTGGCCCTAAACTTTTGCTTTCTTTGGGATTGTTGCCAACTATCCCTGGACTATTCTTTAGGACATATATTTGTCCCTTGACTTTTGCTTTCTTTGGGATAGTTTCCGACTATCCCTGGACTATTCTTTAGGACAGATCTTTGTCCCTGTTCTTTTGCTTTCTTTGAGACAGTTTCCGATTATCCCTGGACTATTCTTTGCGACGGATCTTTGTCCCAGGACTTTTGCTTTCTTTGGGATAGTTTCCGACTATCTCTGGACTATTCTTAGGATAAGTCATGGCAAAGATTTTACTTTGTTTTTAATCTTTCTGGCAGCAATAGTATGATCTTTAGACCATGCACCGGGATTTTTTTTAATCTATCATAAAGAATAGCTGTATCTTTTGCTAGATTAGCATAATAGGGGGAAATATAGTTCAAGCATCCTAAAAATCTTTGAAGTTGAGTTTTATCCGTAATATCGTCTGGAAATTTTGACCCAAACTCAATACTTTTATTTATAGAAATGATATTTCCTTTTTCAATATTATGACCCAAAAACCTAATTTTGGTTTGGAATAAATTCATTTTAGGGTTGGATATAACTAAACCGTTTGAAATTACAATTTTTTTAAACAATGTTAAGGTGTTCAGAAGGTTCTTCTATGGTTTTAGAAAATACTAGAATATCAACAATATAGACAATAATAAAATTGCTATAGTCATTAAACATATCATTCATAATTTTTTGAAATTCCGAAGGGGCATTATCTATCAGGAACGAAGTAATCCTTGAAATTTTTTTAACCTAAATAAAAAAAACAAAATAAAAAAAATAGAATTTTTTTTTAAATTTTAAATAATATACATATTCATGCAAATATCATTTTTGTTATGGCATAAGTCATGAATGAATCTTTAAGTCTTTTTATAAAAAATTTATTCATAATAAAGGAGTATTTTATTCAAAAATGAAGTTATTACTCAAAAAGTATTGCGTCAGTCAAAGGACGAGATCTATTCTGAAGCACTTTTATAGTATCGCAGACAGAATTCCATTGGTTTAATTACGGATCTTTCGGTTTATTTTTACTTTATCTATCCTACAAGGATATCCCTATAGAATTTTAAATCAATCCTTAGATTTATTTATGACTCTCGAGGAGCCGTATGAGGTGAAAATCTCATGTACGGTTCTGTAGTAGCGATGACAAGAGTGATCTTATCATCGACTATGATTATCTAACAGCTCAAGTACAGTTGACATAGTTGAGGCGCAGTCAAAATATGGTATTCTAGGGTGGAACTTATGGCGGCAACCTATAGGATTTATTGTTATAACATGCCATTCATTTTGACCAAATGGAACATTAAAAGCAGTTTTATATCTATCTATTGGGTTAATTTGAATCTGCCAATAACCAGATTTTAAATCAAATTTAGAAAATATGATTGCATCATATAAACGATCAAGTAAATATTTTTTTATTAGGCATAGGATATATAATCCATTTTAAAACTTTGTTTAAAGGTTTATTCTTAATGACTAATCTAGGAATCCCTCGTTCCTTCTCAGCATTTTTATTGACATAAAAAGTTGTACAAGACCATGTAGATTTAGATGGTCCTATAAGGTGTTTTCTCTATAAGAGAATTTATTTCTTTTTTGCAAAAAGTCAAATATTCAGAATTCATTTGACAAGGTCTTGCCTTTGTAGTAATATTTTCATCCTTAAAGTGTTCTTCATAAAAGAAGGTCAACAATATGTTTTTTTCGACTCCAAAAAGCATTTGGGTGGTCATTACAAATATCTAATGAAAATTGATTTTCAATTTCTGAAATCTTTGTTATAAGCTTAGGATTACTATGTTTTTCATTCATAGTCAAAAAAATTACTTTGTTCTTTAAAAACCCTAATTGATTTTCCTTTAAAGATATTTGCTTATACATTTCATGTATAGCCTTAACAAAAGGTTTCATTATAAAATTGAAAATAATAGTTTTGTCTTTATTGGTTGCTATTAACCTATTTTTATCTACACTTTGAAAAGGATAAATTTTATTAATAAAGGGTGTTCCATGTATGATTGGAGTTGAAAGATTATTTTTAACAAGTAAGAAACTCAAGGGGATACAAGTATTATTAACACAAATGTACGCTTTTGGAAGTTTAAACTGGATATCAAGTTTATTTCCACCTGCTTGAGATAAAGTGTGAGTAGTTTTTTCAAAATATCTGGTATGAATTAATCCTTCTTGTATAACATTTAAATCTGCTCCAGTATCAATTAAAGCAGCAAATTCTTTAAAATATCGATCATCAATTCTAAGTAAGACTTTTACATACCATTTTTGGCCTGTAACAATTTCTAATGTTTGAAGAAATTTATTAGTCGTATTAGATTCATTAGGTAATTTATCCTCATATTTATTGGTTAATTATTATCCATAGTTTGACAATTTTTTAGAAAAGAAACATCACCATCATTATTAATGATGTTATTATTTTTAGAAAGTTCTTCATGGAAAATAACTAGAGTTTCTAAATTGGACATTCTTGTGTCATTATGTTTATTTTGAAATTTTAGATCTTTTATCTCAGATTTTAAAATCTCCATTTCTTTTAAAATGTCATGTAAGTTGATAAATGTGTTTTGTAGTGTTTATTTCACGTGTTTGGTCCCTCTTTCGTTTGTGAAATTGCTCTTTAGAGCGGTTTCAAGGCTACTTACGCTTCTTCTAGCTTGTTTTAAGTTCCTAATGCTCATCATGGAGAAGTGGAACGATTCCGTCTTGTTTCCGACGCATATGGAGCCAATGAAGAGAAGCGGCGATGATTCGCTGACTTAGACTCGATCCCGAGTCCCTTGGAGCCCATTTGAGAACATCCCGGGTCACGACATCCCTTAAGAGAAAAGGATGATCGACCCGTGAAGCTATACGGCCATGTCACTCGTATTCCCGACCAGGAATACTCGTATTCCCGACCAAGAATAGAATACAAACTAGCAGCCGGGATGAGAAGACGAGAAGAAACGAGCCACTGTAGGGCCTTCCCGACCGGGGCCACCACCTTCCCGACCGGGACCGCCACCATCTCGGCCGGGACGGGCCCAGCTCGCACTTCGCTTCATTCTTTCAATTCTCTCACTTATGGAACACTATATATACCCCCCCTCTTGTATTGTTTTTTGTTTTAAGTACGGGTGAAACCCTAGATATACTTTAGGATAGATTAGCTTAGATTAGTGTAGATTAGCTTAATCCTTCCTTAATCTCTCCTTAATCTTAGTTTAATCCTTGTTGAATCTTTGTATTACTGAAGACCTATTGGGAGATTTCTCTATTGACAACATTGAATTCCATTTTTTTGGGTTGGATTTAATCAAAGATCCTTTCTTTTCCTTCTACTTTCCATTTGTTGTATATTTCTCTTCTCCCTTATATTTCTCTAGCTTAATCTTGTTCATTTAGTTCTAGTCATTGTTTATGCCAAGTTCTCTTCATCCTTTCACTATGAATGCACTCATCATGTTGTTTGTTGTGATTGTGAATGTGGATTGCATTGGGATGAGTAGTGAGTAATCTCTTTACTAGGATTAGTAGGGGGATCGGGTGTCTTCATTGGTGATTAAGGGTTTGTGTAGGGTGTTGGTGGTTGTTTAGGTTGCTTCTTGGTTGTATGTATGTGTCATGTTTGATGAAATGCTTGAATGACTTGTAGTTGCAAATGCGTGTTTCTTGCCTTCTTCTTGTGACTTTGTATGTTGCTAGGATGGGTTTTTGCGCGAGAGTGGGAGACCTCTAGGACGGTTTTGGAGCGAGAGCCCGGATTATGCCTAGATAGCTTGACTACCCCTTCATTCTTGCTTTCTCTTGATTGTTTCGATACCCTTGAACCCGACTAATCCTAGTTCTTCTCTTATTGAATTCTCCATCCTTTTAGTCATTGTTTTTCTTGTTAGTTATCTTAATTTAGTATTAGTTGAATCGTTTTAGTTTATGCCATCCCTAGTTCATTCATAATCATAGCTTTCTTTACTTTCATGCCTAGTTTGTTTATCCTTGTTTATACGTGTTAGTTGATATTCTCGGTAATTCTCTCCCTTTGTTATCTTGTGACTTGGTCTTGTGTTTAGGTGAACTCTAGTCTAAACTCCTTTTCCGTCCTTGTGGTTCGACCCGACTTACCCTAGCTACTAGTTAGGATTAGTTGGTTTATTTGGTGTCAGGATCCACGACAAATCCCACTATCAATTTGGCGCCGTTGCCGGGGACGGTGTGTGTTTAGAGTTTGTTTTCTTATTTACTTGATTTAGTCACCGTTTTTGTGTTCTTCTTTGTTATACTTTGCTTCTTGTGTGTGTGAATTTTATTTCTTTCTTGTCTAGTGCCCAAAAAGCACTAGACTTCTCACATTTGCTTCTAGTCTACAGTTTATGCCTAGAGGTGGCAACCATCCTCTTCTTTACAACTCAGAGCCGGAAAGGTTTTTTTCGAAACCTTCATCAACGAACGGTTGCTAGATTGAGAGGTTCCCAACCGGGTACAAGCTAAGATTTCGAGCAAAACTTGGAGATTGATCTAAACTCCCCACCTATAGAGGCCACCGTAAATTCCTCTTCTCTCTCTATGAATCAAAGCTATGCCATGATGTCTCCTATCTACTATCAAGCTTCGTGGGGTAATCATGAAACCCGTGGGTATGAGTTTCAAGGATATGGAAACGGCTTCCGTCAAGTGAGTGTTTATCAACCTTATGATCATGGTGGTTATTACTCAAATTACAATCGTGAACCCACCATGTCTTATCATATTTCTCCATATGGAAGTCAATCTCCCCAAAACCACCCATACTACCCATCATCTCAACCTTATCACCAACCATGTGATGCCCAACCCCTTGGGCATCTTCAAGGTTTTCAAGGAGCATTCCAAAACCCCAATGACCACCAAATGCCCAACTTGGAGTTATATCGATCGATTCTTCAAATGCAAAAGAGTCAATCAGAAATGGCCATCCAAATGCAAAAAGATCAATATGAATTCATGGCCCAATGTCAAAGGGAAAGCGAGGCATATAAGGCTAGATTAAATGCTATAGCAGCTAAAACCCTAATGTTTTTAACTCAAACTTCACAGCTTGATGAAGGATGTTCATTTGGGGAAGGGGAACAACCCGATAAAGAAGCCGATAATGAAATCCCTTTGAGAAGCGAGACTTGCTATGAAGAACCTCGATTGTCTACCCAAGATGAGACGAATGAGGAAATGATCCTTGATGAAGGCATTGTTGGTGAAAAATCGGATGAGGATAGTGGAAATTGAAGAGTTTCATTGATGAGAACACAATTGGGTCTCATCTTGTCTTTCCTCAAGAAGAAAATGAAGTTGCCAATGACCTTGTTGAAACTGGACCCAACGGACTCAAGGTTAGTTTGGGTGATGAAAACACCGATAAATAGTGGAAATTCAAGAGTCTACCCCCTCCATACTTGTAGAACCTTCAATCCCCTTCGCTTGCTCTCCTCTTGAGCTTCATGCCGCTTCTAATGAGCCTATTGTTGAGTATATAGAACTTTGGGATGAGTTGAGTGAGGTGATAGGAGTTGTGAAGCCATGGGTTATGAATGATGAAATTGATGCGAGTTCATTTTGCAGCGTTGTTTTGATCAGTCCATATCTCGAGTTATACTTGGAGTTTCGTAGTCATTCAAAATGGAGGAGATAGATTTCGAGCTTATCTTTCCAATGACTATTCATGAAGGCTCATTGAACAAGTATTGACAAAGTTATGGTCCGAACAAGACAGTTGTGCATGGGAATTTCTGATGCGAGTTCATTTTTTTGCAGCATTGTTTTGATCAGTCCATATCTCGAGTTATACTTGGAATTTTGTAGTCATTCAAAATGGAGGAGATAGATGTCGAGCTTATCTTTCCAATGACTATTCATGAAGGCTCATTGAACAAGTATTGACAAAGTTATGGTCCGAACAAGTCAGTTGTGCATGGGAAAGCACCGGGGTTAAAGAGGACGTTTGAAGCTGGTTGTGCACGTCCAAATGGCTCCTTATTAAGCTTTGTTATTAGCTCCTAGTTTACATAGCTTTGTTATTAGCTCCTAGTTTACATAGCTTTGTTATTAGCTCCTAGTTTACATAGCTTTGTTATTAGCTCCTAGTTCACATAGATGTAGCTTTGTTTTTGTCACCATGTAGCTTCGTTATTGTCACCCTAACCAGCCGGTTTAAGGGTCTTGTTGAAGGCTATATATAGCCATCTATTTGAATGAATAAGACATCCAACATTGAAATCAAAAACCTGAGTAAAGCTAAGCTTTCTTTTACGTCCTTGTTGCTTACAAGACAAAGTCTAGAGTTAGTCGCGTTACAAGCTCTAAACTCGCTATTTCAATCGCGTTGTTTGATTTAGCACCCGCTTTGTTGAAGTATAGGTCTACTTCACCTAGCATACTATCCTTGTTTACGGTTTATTCATCCTCAAACTAACCTTTTCAATCTGTTTTGGTTACTTTCTTCACATTCCATTTCAGTATACTAATCATTCTTCACATTCTTGTTCAAAGTTCATATCAACTCACATCATAAGTGGTATCAGAGCTACAACTCTTGATTTTTCTTAAAATCAAGACGGTCCAAGGAGTGTCGAAGCCAAGTTATTAGTTGAATTTCTGATTGCGATTGGAATTCAAAGGTTAAACTCGTACGGGTAGTTCGAGGGTTAATCGGTTTTGATTGTTTCGTGGTTCTTGTTGAAGTTCGATTTATTTTCAAAAAAAAAAAAACTGTTCACGAATTAGTACTGTTCACGTAGTACTATTCAAAAAAAAAAAAAAAAAAATGGCTGGAATTTTCTCGTTTGAAAATACTTACGAGGAAAGTTTGGTGTTTGATCCAACGTTACCACCTGTTTTTGACGAGTATCATCTTCAACCAAACGGGTTCTGCAAGAAGAAACAAATTCTGATCTTAGTCAAAACAAGCATGGAGAGTAAGGGGATTGAGCTTGTGGAATACTTTGAGAAGCAACAAAAGATACCTGATCCATCCTTGTTCACAACAAGCAAAGTAGAGTTCACAAGCATTCAAAACAACACCTACTTGAAAAGGCGTCGAGCTTGGGGTCAAGCCGTGATACCAACGTTACCCACACTTATGTCTATTTGGAGTAAGGATGTGTTGATCCTAACAAATTTTGTATTTGATCCAGGTGAGATACTTGTTACAAGAATTGAGGACAATTCTTTTTCAAAGAAGGAGAGTATGATGCGAGTTCATTTTGCAGCGTTGTTTTGATCAGTCCATATCTCGAGTTATACTTGGAGTTTCGTAGTCATTCAAAATGGAGGAGATAGATTTCGAGCTTATATTTCCAATGACTATTCATGAAGGCTCACTGAACAAGTATTGACAAAGTTATGGTCCGAACAAGACAGTTGTGCATGGGAATTTCTGATGCGAGTTCATTTTTTTGCAGCATTGTTTTGATCAGTCCATATCTCGAGTATACTTGGAATTTCGTAGTCATTCAAAATGGAGGAGATAGATTTCGAGCTTATCTTTCCAATGACTATTCATGAAGGCTCATTGAACAAGTATTGACAAAGTTATGGTCCGAACAAGTCAGTTGTGCATGGGAAAGCACCGGGGTTAAAGAGGACGTTTGAAGCTGGTTGTGCACGTCCAAATGGCTCCTTATTAAGCTTTGTTATTAGCTCCTAGTTTACATAGCTTTGTTATTAGCTCCTAGTTTACATAGCTTTGTTATTAGCTCCTAGTTTACATAGCTTTGTTATTAGCTCCTAGTTCACATAGATGTAGCTTTGTTTTTGTCACCATGTAGCTTCGTTATTGTCACCCTAACCAGCCGGTTTAAGGGTCTTGTTGTAGGCTATATATAGCCATCTATTTGAATGAATAAGACATCCAACATTGAAATCAAAAACCTGAGTAAAGCTAAGCTTTCTTTTACGTCCTTGTTGCTTACAAGACAAAGTCTAGAGTTAGTCGCGTTACAAGCTCTAAACTCGCTACTTCAATCGCGTTGTTTGATTTAGCACCCGCTTTGTTGAAGTATAGGTCTACTCACCTAGCATACTATCCTTGGTTACGGTTTATTCATCCTCAAACTAACCTTTTCAATCTGTTTTGGTTACTTTGTTTACATTCCATTTCAGTATACTAATCATTCTTCACATTCTTGTTCAAAGGTCATATCAACTCACATCAGAAATCAAGTCACCCATATGCGAAAATCCAATAAAATATTGTGAACCCCTTGTGTGTAATTTGGATCTTGGTTTAGAAGAGGTTGAAACCGCTTGTATGAGTTTTAAATCTCTTCTTATTGATGATGTGGGGAAGCTAAAGAACGATGTTGTAGGATTTGGAGATATTGGGCCGGAACTTATTGATGACTTGGGAATGCTTGATGAAAAGAAGAGGGTTAAACTCCCTTTTAACCCTTGTGCTAGAAATTCGAGCTTTGGTTGTGCTAGGAGACGGTGCTTAGGGAGGAAGAGGTCATTAAAGCTTGTCGGTTGGAAAGACCCCGGAGACCACATGAAACATGATAATGGGTCTTTGGATGACTACTTCTCGCTTTCGACTTGGAAGCTTTGGAGGCTAGCTTGGCTCGGGTACCTAGTGAGCCTTCATGATGATGTGGCTCGTGCCTTTGACTTGCACCTCCGAGCCCTTGAGGGCTATGGAAATGAATGAAGAATCCACCATCCTCGGTTTGACGGAGTTCCTCAAGAACCGTCATGTTGTATATTCCTCTTTCCTCTTCTTTTGAGCTTTTGTGTTTGTATTTGTGTGATTTGTTTGTTTATTGGCTTTGTATGTTTTGTAGAGTTCTTGTCGTTTGGAATTTTCTTGAGTGATGTGAGGGAGGGATTTTTGATGGAAGTTATTGAGCTTGATTGATAGATTTAAAGTGAAGATGAAGAATTAGAAAGAGTTATGGATGATAGAAGCTTCAAAGCTTGGTGGAGGAAGTCGGTTTTTGAGCTTGGTACAAGCTTTTGCGGACGGGATCTTGGATCCCGAGGTAGTACTTGTCATTTGGGTGGAATGCTATTAATGAATGAAGGCTTCAAGGCTCGGGACATGGCCTTCCCGACCGTGACCATTACCATCACGACCGGGATGAGAAGAGCATGAAATCAGGAGCTACTAACGGTCCATCCCGCCCAGAATCATGGTCTTCCCGACCGGGACCAAGCCTTCCCAACCGTGATGGGCCTGTCACGGCCGGGAAGGGCTACAACATCTCTCTTCGCCTCCTTTTCTTCATTTAAGCCCCACCCCACCACTTTATACCCCCACCCAACCTCCCTACTCACCTTTGCCACTATCATTTCATCCCTACACTTCAATTATACACCTTCATCTCATCTTCTCATCACTATACACCAAGTTTCCCCTTAAATCTCAACCTCATTTCACCAATGCAAGCCCGTTACTTCAACCATGCTGCTACATTTAGGAAGAGGGGGAATATTGATGACAAAGACGAGCAAAGTGCTGAAAATGATCATTGAGACGATGAAGATTGTTGAGTTGCTAACCGTTTGGTAGGCACGACTCTCTTTCCTTTTCCGTCTTTTATTTGCTAGTCTTTCTTTGTATGTTCCCCTTTCTTTTATGCATTTGGTGTCATGGTGGCCCTCGGGGCTTTTGTGGTTATTGCTCCCGATTCTCGATGACGTGACTACATCAAGAATCCATTGAAAATCCAAATTGTCAAGTTCTTTCACTTTTTCTTAATTTTTTATTCCCTTTTTGGTAGAATTTAGTCGGATTTAGGCGGAATCGGGGCTAGGTGACTTGATTACACCTAGCCCTCCCCTCCCATTTCCTTTTATTTTCTTCTTTTTATTTCTTCTCCCATCCATATCTTTTCTCGTCTCGGCCCTAGGTGACTTGATTACACCTAGGCCCGACACATTCTACCCTTTCTTCACTTTTATTTTTGATTTTTAGTTTTATTTTCCCTTTTTTAGTGTCTTCCACACACTACCGATCGAGCATGAGGACATTGCTCGGTTTAAGTTGGGGGAGCTATATCTTAGTCTAGTTTAGTTTTATTTTCGTAGTTTTTTCGAATTTTTTTTTAAATTCCTAAAAATTTGAAAATTTTCATAAAAACCAAAAAGATTTTATTTTGTATTTTTTCTTTTGTGTCTTTGTGTTGTATATTTGTTGTGTTGTGTGTGTTTTGCCTCCCCATTTCCTTGTAGGTTGCTTGATCGCCGTCAGTCTCGGAAAGCTCTCATCATTTGGTAATATCCTCCTTCTCCCATTTTGGTGTTTGGAGGAAAATTTGTGATGGTGTGTGCTCGAGTGGAGCTTTTTGGAGTTTGTGGATTGATGTGGTTGCTTTCTTGGAAGTTTCGGGGTGGTGTTTGTTTACTTTTTGTGTGTATTTGTTTTATTTTGTTTTGTTGGGTTAGTCCCATTTTCTTTCATTTTCGTAGCTAGGATTTGTCGTGGATCCCGACACCAAATAAAACCAACTAATCCTAACTAGTAGCTAGGGTAAGTCGGGTCGATCCACGGAGATGGAAAAATGGTTTAGACTAAGGTTACCTAAGGACTAGACTAAGTCACAAGGAAACAAGGAAGAGGAATTAACGAAAATTGATTAACTACCACAATTACTAGGCTAGGGAACAAGACTAAACTAACTAAGACAATGAAAAGAGAATAAAACTATGACTAAGAATATGAAGAATTCAATAAGATAAGAACTAGGATTAGTCGGGTTCAAAGGTATTGAAACAATCAAGAGAAAGCAAGAATGAAGGGGTAGTCAAGCTATCTAGGCATAATCCGAGCTCTCGCTCCAAAACCGTCCTAGAGGTCTCCCGCGCTCGCGCAAAAACCCATCCTAGCAACATACAAAGTCACAAGAAGAAGGCAAGAAACACGCATTTGCAACTACAAGTCATTCAAGCCTTTCATCAAAACATGACACATGAATACAACCAAGAAGCAACCTAAACAACCACCAACACCCTACACAAACCCTTAATCACCCATGAAGACACCCAATCCCCCTACTAATCCTAGCAGGAGGACTACTCACACATAACTAAACTAAAACAATCAACAATTGTAAGAGGACTCATGATTAAAGCATTCATAATGAAATCTAAACAATTAACAAAACAAAACTTAAACAAAGAACCAAACTTTAAACAAAAGAGAAGAATAAATTATACCAACACAAGGGAGAATTAAAGAAGAGAACTTTGAATAAAATCAACCCAAGGAGATATCCAATGTTGTCAAGATTGAATAATCTACTACAAGTCTTCAAGAATCCAAAGATGAAACTAGAATTAACACTAAAGTAAGGCTTAATGAAAAGATTAAGGAAGGATTAAGCTAATCTACACTAATCTAAGCTAATCTAACCTAAAGTATGTCTAGGGTTTCATCCATGCTTAAAACAATATAAGACGGGGGTATATATAGGGTTCCATAAGTGAGAGGAAGGAAAGAATAAAGCGATGGGCTGAGCTGGGTCCATCCCGGCCGGGAAGGTGGTGATCCCGGCCGGGAAGGCCGTCCAGTGGCTCTTGTCTTCTCGTCTTCTCATCCCGGCCGTGATGGTTTATTCCCGGTCGGGAATATGAGTATTCCCGGTCAGGAATATGAGTGACATGACTGTAAAGCTTCACGGGTCGATCATCCTTTACTCCTAAGCGATGTCGTGACTCGGGATATCTCAAACGGGCTCCAAGGGACTCGAGATCGAGTCTAAGTCACCGAATCATCGTCGCTTTTCTTCATTGGCTCCATATGCGCTGGAAACGAGACGGAATCATTCCATTTCTCCAAGATGAGCATTAGGAACCTAAGACAAGCTAGAAGAAGCGTAAGTAGCCTCGAAACCGCTCTAATGAGAGATTTCACAAAAGAAAGCAGGACCAAAGACGTGAAATAAACACTACAAAACACACTTATCAAAAGAAGTAAGATTCGAGTGTTTCCCCTTACTTTGGAGAAGTTTATAAACTTCGGACATGGTATAAGGATTTTTATCAGTGACGATATCATCGTTTTTGTATTTATTCGTACTTTTGGAAGTACTGGGAATATTTTCAATAAATTTAGACCGTATTTCGGGGTCTTTGATTGATTTTAACAAATCTATCCATTGATCATTATCAAGGACATTAATATGATGCTCTTGGAATTGAGTTATTAAATTATAAAATTCGTCCTTACCAGGATTCTTACAAGATTTCCCAATACCACACGGTGTGCATTCTGAACTAGAAGATTCAGAATAAGTATCTGAATCATTATCAATGATTTTGATATTATCATTACTAGAATTACTTAGACTTCCTTCAGTTTCACTATTAGAATTAATATTGTCCAAAAATAATTTTGACAACTTATCTTTAAGTTCATCATCAATCTCCAAATTATTAATCTGTTTTTGAGTCCAGCAATTATTTGCCATGTGACCCTTTTTATTTCACTTAAAGCATCTTATTTGCTTAGAAGAGGTATAACCTTTCATTTTGTAATTCTTTTTATACTGTTGCCTTTGAAACTTTCTATGGGATTTCCCCTCTAGATTTTTTCTAGAATACTTCCTTTTTTTGTATCTATGGTAATTTTCGTCTATATTATTATTTCTCTTCTTTTTAGGAGATGATAAGTGTGTTTTGTAGCGTTTATTTCTTGTGTTTGGTCCCGCTTTCTCTTGTGGAATCGCTCTTTAGAGCGATTTCGAGGCTACTTACGCTTCTTCTAGCTTGTTTTAGGTTCCTAAGGCCTATCAAGGAGAAATGGAACGATTCTGTCTCGTTTCCAGCGCATATGAACCCAATGAAGAGAAGCGATGATGATTCGGTGACTTGGACTCGATCCCGAGTCCCATGGAGCTCATTTGATGATATCCCGAGCACCGAGCATCGATAAGAAGCCTAGGAAGAGCAAATAAGGACCCATCATGACCGGCATGAAGAGACAAGAAGACATGAGCCGTTGTGGGGCCATCCCGGCCGAGACCACAATCCTCCCGACCGGGACAACCTCCTCCCAACCGGATCACCTCCTTCCCGGCCGGGAAGGACCCAGCTCTCACCCGTTTTCATTCTTTCGCCTCCCTTACTTATGGAACCCTATATATACCCCCCTCTTGTATTGTTTTAGACACATCACGAAACCCTAGACTACTTTAGGTTAGATTAGCTTAGATTAGTGTAGATTAGCTTAATGCTTCCTTAATCACTGTGGACATGACATAGGTCCACCCCGACGCGGCCACGCGCGGGCTTAGGGAGGCGAATGAATCTCATGTGAGATGGATCGAATTGAAATTTAAATCGAAGTAGAGTCGCCACCGAACTTTGTGGAAGTTTGGGCCCGTTCGAACCCACTCTATATCCTAGTGGGCCGTGCACAAAGTACGGCCCATTCGGATGTCAGAGTTTATTGGTTTCATCTCTTTTCATTTGATACAGATACCGACATTATCGGATACCGTGTATTGAATGACTCTCGTGTGCCAATGGGTTCGGATATCCGGAAACCACGGTTCTGAGTAAGGGGTGAGGGTACGTGTTGAGAAGTTCACAAAGAACACTCAACCCCGCTCGCACATTAGCGGCCTCTACTAAGATATCGTTTGATTTTAAAATACGTGCTTTAGTAGTTCAGTTGAATGATATGCAAACAATATTTTCGACTAAACATGTGAATTATGTTTGATCTACGTCGTTTAATGCATCTTTGAATTTATGTCGAAGTTGTATTTAGCATGCGAGGTCCATTTTAGTATAATAAAACAAAACAACAAAAATAAGATACAAAGACAAAGAACAAACGAGTTAGTAACGGTTTGTAAATTGAATAAACGATGTAAATATGATTCGATGCATGGTTTTGAAAAGATGAATCACGTGATAGACTTAACACGTGTTGACCGAAGTCATAAAAATATTTTATCGGGACTCGAAAGATGCTAAAAGACTCGCTGTTTTTGATGAACCAGGAGTCACTCGATCGAGTGGTCTCGAAAAAAAGTTTCTACCTCGGTTTTTGGGGCGCCACTCGATCGAGTGGGCTAGGCACTCGATCGAGTGCCCCCTGTACGAACTGTGGTTCGTTTTGTTTTGATTTCGTAGTTGCTTTTGAAAACTCGACAATTTTGTTAAGCCGTGTAAAAATATAATACAATTTTTACTCGACTTAAATTTGCGATACTCGTCATATTCGACACTTGATTATGGAAACAATATCGAATATTCGGAGCGACTTTTTAGAAAAGATATTTTATAAATCGTTTGAAAATCGAAATAAGACAAAATAAATTCTCTCCACGTCGAAATCCTCGTATTTTGTTTTTAGGACTATGTGACGATTATCTTAGCATCAACGAGATTAATTTGATTCTTATTGATATGATATTCGACTATAGAGTCAATATCATATTTTAAGAACGATTGTTTTTTGTATAAAATTAGGTAGTTGCAATAATATCGGTATTAGAAACGAAAAAAAAGACAACGAAAAGGAGTAAAAAGACGTGACGATGACTCGATGAAACCGGACCAATGACAAAAAAAAACGAGAGAAAGAAAGAGAGAAAAAGGAGAAGACGAGATTTGAATTTACACCCTCATCCTACATGCTTTGTATTCTCAGAACGGGGCTCGTCTAGCTGTGGCTTAGGCACGGGAGCGTCGAGATAATGCGGGTGAGTTATGGTGGTTTAGGCGTGACGATATATGGATGTCTGGTTAGAGGTGGCCGGAACTTCGAGGTAGGGACGGTGTAATCTTGGGTGTGTCGGATTGTATGTGTGCTTGATGCGTTGCGTGGATTGTTGATGATTGTTGATGTGGGTATCGACGTGTATGAATGTGTATATTTGTGTTGTGCAAAGGGTCTATTTATAGGAGAGCTTCCCGACCTTGACTAGGAGAGGTAGCTTTGCTTGGGTGAGAAGAAACACCGCTTTGGATAGGAAAAGCAACAATCTGAGAGGAAACAGGATTCCGTCTTTTGATGGAAGAGAATCCTCTTCCGGCTGGAAAAGAGGTCACTCGATCGAGTGCCTGGTCTAATGCCGGTTTTTTGCATTTTTGTGAGCCTACTCGACCGAGTGGGCCTGTCCACTCGATCGAGTGGGTCTAGCTCTGGTGAAGGCTTCTTTTAGACATCGAATTCTATATCTAACGGAATTTGTTTATATCGAATTCTATAGTATTGGACTTCAAGTCGGATTTCCAATGTGACGCAGCAGATATTTACGCCTCGGAAACGTCTTTGACCGGGATTTGACTCGGCCGCTAAAAGACGGTTTTGCCCCGGTTTTGACCCAAATTAGTCTTATTTGATTGGAAATGACCCACTGGGCCTGGATTTGAGGTCTGTTTGGTGATATTTATACTCCGTAAAAAGCCTAAGCCAAATGCCAACGATTTCGATCCCATATTCGAGTATGTTAAAACATGTTTGCGTCCGATCATCATCGGGTGTTCTTTGGAAACTGCTATAGACACCTCATAGCCAAATGTGGGTGTCTACAGAGCCCCCACTCTCACTGAAGCTTGGACAGGGCGAAAGTCAGAGTAGCTACCAGACCAATCGAAGATTAAAACCTAGTAGACTTTCGGTCGGGTCGTTTATTGTCCATTAGACTTGCGTAAAGGGCTCGCCAGCCGTAAGACAGAAATCATTCCTGAGTTGGTCTTGATAGTGCTATGGGGCATTGGACTTGTTGTGTAAGTCCCTGGTGCGCCTATATGTAGGCCCATCCCGTGCCGTTCTTTAGGAGAAATGCCGCCCTAGGCTTTCTGCTGGGGAGTTTCAGCGGGTTGCATGGCCCTGCTTGAGTTGTACCTGTGTCTAGTTACGTAAAGTTGGCATGCAACATTTAGGTAAAAATGACTCGCGCTGGGGAATAAAGAATTTGAAAAAAATCTGAGAATTTGACTCTGAAAAGGAATAGGAATGCTCGGGATGACTAATTCCTGTATCGCCGAGGAGTCTTAGATGGGGCCTATATGCTAAATCCCCTGCGATTAGGAATCCTAAAGGAAGGAGGAAAGTCCGGGTTTGATGTTATAAATACCCATCTCTTGTATCTAGTTTTCTCATAATTCCCATAATTCCTTTCCTCCTAAAGAGAACAAACTCAAGAAACCTTATTCTTCCTAAGAAATCCAACCATGGGAATCGAACGCTTGATCGGAATGCTGCAAGATTGGTCCCGATGCTTTAGAGACGCAGATAAAGTAGTTCTGAATCAGAATGGTATTACTCAATTATTTACGATCTGCCAGATGCAAGTGGACCGACACTTCCTCGATGCTTGTTTGTTGTATTGGGATGACACCTATCACGTTTTTGCTCTTCCTCGAGGCGAGATTTGTCTTATCCCTGAAGAAATTGCTGCTGTAGGAGGGTGGAACCCCATACTTCATCCTGCTATCCCGTTTTTAGTCCACGATCCTAGAAGGAAGTTACGGGAATTTTTAGGACTTTCCCATATGGAGGTATCCCGCATGGCGGAGGGGGATACTGTTTCTCTGATTGATTTAGCTGAAAAGTTTATGAACCCACATGACGTCCGGGTTAGGCCGGTCCATAGCCGTAGGGCTTTTGCTTTTTGTATGCTCCATGTTTATGTTGGAGCAAGTGTCCTCCACAATAGTGCATTGATATATTAAATCTCATGGGCGGAATATACTTGGGATAATTAGTACATTGATACTCCACGTCAGTTGATTAACGTAAATCGGTAACGCTCATCTGACTAGAGTTAGACGTTATTGTCGTATGACGGCGGTGATCAACTGATCCCTTTCGGTCACACCTATAGGATGAGACCCAAATAGAAGACTAATTATTTGTATCTGATACAGTTAATTAGCACCTTGCGTATATATTTGATATATGTTTGGTAATGAGAGTTATTTATTGGAGATAGAGTTTAGAACACTGTCCGATTAAGTTTATTAGTCTATTATACGATAATTGACTGAATAAATTTTACGTCTTATTTTAATACGATTAAATAAGACCTAATTTAGTATTTAAACGTTAATTACTAAATTAGTGGAGGTTTTGTATGCTTTTATGGGTTGTGGTAATTAGCCGTTAATATATTTACAAGGAGTTGTAAATTTAGCTAATTGATTATTATTATTATTATGGGACCTATTATATATAGATATAATAGTAATGTACTACTTAAAGAGTTAAGAGTATATTATTTGATGTGATCAATTATAGAGATAATTGATCATGTCACACATTGCATTTGTATGACAAATGACAAAATAAAATGGACCCATTTTATGTACATGTGTATGGTACACTAGTAAAAATAATGGCAATAGTGGTTGGTCTTATTTTTACTACATGCATAAATAATAGTAATAATTACCCTAGACCCTAGACTTTAAGCATGCAAATAAAATAATGCATTTTAGTCTTCCCCATGTGGGGTGGCCGGTTTTGGGGTAGTAAAAAGGGGACTCTTTGTTCTCTTTTGAACTCACCAATTCATTTTGCATGCATGAGCTTTGGCTTTTTACCTCATCTCTCCAAAACTCTCTCTAATACTAGTATTCATCTTTATTACTAAAGTAGTAATAGATTCATAATATTAGCATTGTTTTATCACTACTATTATCTAGTTAATAATAGTGGTGATTATTTGGGTTGATTCTTGGTGCAACTTAAAGGAGATCTTCTACATTGGAGATTCAAGGTTTTGGAGGATCATCCATACTATTATTAGCTCAAGAACAATAAGAAAAGGAGTTTTCTTATTGTGCCCAATATTTCCTCATTGTTTATGTAAGGAAATCTCTTCTTATATCTAGTTTTTGTCATTTGATGTCATGCATGTAACTAGATCTTTATATACTAAATTAACAAGTAATTTAGTAACTAATTAGAGGAGTCTAATTAGTGGGTTACGAACCCTTCAGTTTATGCTTTCGAAGGACATATGGATTTGCTGTCATGTATGGGCCATGTCCGACTTTTTACGGTGGTTGACCTGATGGAGACGGAGCATAGCCCGGCGTGGCTGATTACAGGAGAAATCATCCAGGGTTTGGATAATCGTAAAAGGGATTCATCGGTTCGTTTAACCGGGAGTACCCGTCTTCTGCAGGTATATCGCTTCGGATTTTTCTGATTTTCCGATTTCTCAATTTTTGATTTTTTCTTGATTTTTTGCGATTTTCTGCTACAGCGAGCACTCGATCGAGTTTCCCCGACACTCGATCGAGTGCCTTCATAAAAAACCTTCTGTCCGGCTTCAGGAGTGTCACTCGATCGAGTGACTCCTAGGCACTCGATCGAGTGCCCTTAGGCAGACGTCAATTTTGCCCCGATAATCACATTTTTTGTTTCTTCTTTTTTTTCTTCAGCTTTGGCTATTTGAGAGGCTTTCAGTCATTGACCCTCCCCTTGACGTGAGTCGATATCGCCCTAATCAAGTGATGACGAGGAGATGGACCATTGACTTTTCTCGCCATAACACTCAGAAATACTGGGACGAAGTGTTGTCTTTTCATGGAGGCCCGTTGATCCGGTGGACGGTGTCGTGGTGGCCCATTTATTTTCGGACCGGTTTGGAATCAAGAGATAGGGCGCGATGTCAGGTGATCCTATCCTTTAGGCAGACAATTCATCTTTATCTTGATCGCATACTTAGGCAATATGGTCGGACCCAGAGAATCCCGGAAATCGAAGCGGTTGTGAGTGAATCTACCCAGCTGACGGATGTGATGTGCGATACCTCGATGCAGCGGTGGTATACCCAGGCTACTTGGTCTGCTCCCAAGGCTCTTCACTCGATTTGGGTATCAGATTCTTACGTGAAATGGACGAAGGCGGATTGTACTAAAGCCCGAGCTGCCCTGAAGGTTGATGAGGCTTTAGACCTGCTGCGACGAGAACAGGCTAAAGGCAACAGGGGTTTCTTTGACGAGGGCGATACCCCGGCTACAATGGTCCGACTGATGTCAGGTCAGAAAGGGAAGACTAAGACTCAAGCCGACGGGTCTAGTACTAAAAGTGCACGGGGGAAAGTGAGCCCCCAGACAGACTTGGAAAGGAGACTTGGCCCAAAATTGGCAGTTCATGACCGACTTGGCCCTAGAGACAGACTACCAGAGCACGTACGGGCTCGACTTGGACCGGTGACAATGGCAGAGGACCCGCTGTCAAAGAAACGAGTTCGAGCAAAGGAGATTCCTCTGGTGATTCGGGAACGCTTGCCCCCGCCCCGACGACCTCAGGCTCCGTGTTATCCAAAGGACAAGGGAAAGGGCAAAATGCCTTAAATGCTAGTCTCCTTAGTTTTATTATTTAAATAATACTATTATTTTTGTGGTATGTTTTTTGTGGTTGTTTTTTTATTCGTGTGATGTAATTTTGACATTCCCGAGTTTATCGGTTTTTTTTAATAAAAGACATATTAGTGAAAACCGTTCCCGTCTTTTTGTTATTGCATTGGTTGTACCCTTTTGAGGGGTTGCCTACGTATCCACATTTAGCGGAATCAAACCAAACGTAGTTAAAACATAGATTTTTTTGCAATTTCGAAATACACCAAGACTACTAGTTCGAGATGTGCGACAGTAGGATAAGTAATCCAAACTTATTGACTTGCTTATAATTTTTTGAAAATTTATAAAAAGACAAATTTTTATAAACTTTTTGCAAATGACATTGAGATAGGGTTTAGGGGTAGTAACGTTTCAGCTGGTCCAAGTTGGTTGAGTTGACGAATTCATTCCCGTCCAAATCTGTCACATCACTGCTGCTCCCGAAAGGATTTTCTTCACCAAATATGGCACAGCCCAATTGGGTTTGAATTTCCCTCTTGGATCGACCGGTAGTAATGCACGGACCGATTTTAGAACTAGATCCCCTTCTTTGATATTTCTGAGCCTAACTCTTTTGTTGAAAGCCCCTTGTATCCTTTTCTGGTATATCTGAATATTGTTGAGGACCCGGGACCGCCGTTCATCTAAAAGAACTAACGAATCATATCGGGCCTGGACCCAATCTGCTTCAGGCACCTGACTCTCTAGTAAAATTCTGAGAGACGGTACTTCCAGTTCGACAGGTTGGACCGCTTCCATTCCGTACGTCAAGTAATATGGGGTTGCTCCAGTTGCGGTGCAAATTGACGTCCGGTATCCCCATAGAGCGAAAGGTATCTTGTCGGGCCAGTCCCGGTAATTATCAGCCATCTTTTTAAGTAGGGTGACAATTGTTTTATTAGCAGCCTCTACCGCTCCATTTATTTGGGGACGGTAGGGCGAAGATGTATGCCTTTGAATTTTATATTTTGCAAGCAAAGTAGCGGTTTCAGCTTGGAAATGGGTCCCGTGATCACTAATAAACTCGTGCGGCATCCCATACCGACATATAATCTTGTTTTGGATAAATTTGGCAACGTGCTTGGCGTTTAAAATCCAGTATGACTCGGCTTCGACCCATTTGGTGAAATAGTCGATAGCCACCAAAATGAAACAGTGACCTCCCGTCCCGGAAGGGTGTACCTTTCCAATTATGTCAATACCCCATGTTGAAAACGGCCATGGTGATGTCATGGTGTATAGTAGGGACGATGGCATATGCTGCACGTTGGCGAAGATCTGACAGTTATGACAGTGTTTGACTGACAGTCGGTTTCCATGCAGTTCCAATAATATCCGAGCCTCATGATTTTTCGGGTTAGCATATGGGCGTTCATATGCGGGCCATTTTCGCCATCGTGTACTTCGGCCATAATCTTCTCGGACTCTATCTTGTCGATGCATAGGAGGAGAGCCCCTTGTGCCGTCTTTTTCAATAATTGTCCGTCGTCCGTGAGAATAAATTGGGTGGCCAGCCTCCGCAGGGCTTTCTTGGCCCTGTTTTCAGTTCCCGGAGGATATTCTCATGTCGTTAAGTAGGTTAGAACAGCCTGGTACCAAGGTTCCGGATCAGTTATTTCGATGTCTTGGATGGCATGGATATATGCCGGCTCGGACTGTCTTTTGACGCAAATTGGCATGCTGGTTAGATGTACCGTGATATTCAATAAAGATGCTAATTTGGAAAGTGCATCTGCAAACTGGTTTTCTTCCCGGGGTAGATAGATGTATTCTACCTTTTGGAATTGTTTTTCGAGAACCCTTACTCGCACCTGGTAGGCCACGAGATTGGCATTCCGAGTCTTCCATTTTTGGAAAGCTTGATTGATGACTAGAAATTAGTCACCGTGGCCCCAGAGATTTGTTACTCCTAAAATAGCGGCGGCTTGCAACCCGTGAATGCAAGCCTCGTATTCGGCTGCGTTGTTAGTCACATCAAAGTCCAGTTTAATGGACAACGGTGTATGCTCTCCTTTTGGTGATATCAAAAGAATCCCGACTCCGAATCCTCGGAAGTTGGACGCCCCATCAAAATACAAATTCCATGTCTCGGTGTCTGTATGGAATATGTCTTCATCTGGAAAGGCCCAAGTATCGGTGTGTCCTTCTTCAGATACGGGACTGTCGGCGAGAAATTCGGCTACTACCCGGCCTTTGATGGCTTTTAATGGTACGAACTTGAGGTCAAACTCTGCTAGCATCAAAGTCCATCTGGACATCGTGCCGGTAAGGATGGGCTTTTCGAACAAGTATTTGATAGGATCCATTCTGGATAAAACATGTACCTCGTGGCTAAGCGTATAGTGTCGGTGCTTTTTAGTGGCCCAAACTAAAGCTAGGCACGTTTTTTCGAGCATAGTATATTTGAACTCGTATTCCAGGAACTTCTTACTGATGTAGTAAATATCTCGTTCCTCTGAATCGACTGTCTAGGCCAGCATAGCCCCCATGGCTGTCTCGGTCGTTGTTAGGTGTAACGATAAAGGCAAACGGGGTTGAGGTGGCATTAATACCAGTGGTGCAGACATAATCTCCTTGATTTTATCGAAAGCCGTTTGACACTTCTCGTCCCACAGTGTTCGTTCTCCTATCTTCAGTTTCTTGAAAATGGGTTCACATACCATGGTTAGCTTTGAAATGAACCGACTGATGTATTGGACTTTCCCGAGAAACCCCCTTATTTCTTTTTCGGTTTTGGGTGGCTGCATCTCGGTGATGGCTTTGATTTTAGCTGGGTCGACCTCGATGCCGCGTTGGCTAACGATATGGCCCAGTAATTTGCCTGATGTTACCCCGAAACTGCACTTTTGAGGGTTTAGCCTCATGTTGTACTTGCGTAATCGGGTGAAGAATTTCCTTAGGGGCCGCGATGTGCCCGCTTCGGTCTTTGGACTTGACGATCATGTCGTCCACATAAACCTCCACTTCCTTATGCATCATGTCATGTAATAAGGTTGTGGCGGTTCGTTGATAAGTGGCCCCGACGTTGATGAGACCAAATGGCATAACGGTGTAACAGTATGATGTGATTTGGAATGAACTTTGAACAAGTGATTTGGTGATTGATAGTAGATCGAAATGAAAGAAATAAAGTAACGAAATCAGAATGGAAAAGTTGTCGTAAGGGATGATAGAACGTAGCCAAGGATAGTGTGCTAAGTAAGATAGACCTATACCTCAACAAAGCGGGTGCTAATTCAAACACTCGATTGAAATAGCGAGTATAGAGCTTGTGACGCGACTAACTCTAATACTTTGTCTTGTGAACTACAAAGACGGAAAGAAAAAGCAAAGCTTATCTCAGATTTGTTTGATGAAAGTTGAATGATTTATGCATCTAATGGGTGGCTATTTATAGCCTACAAAAGGACCCAAAGAGAGGCCAACCAGAATAGTCAAGCCTCTTAAAGTGGGTGATACAAACAAAGAAAGGGAAAAGAACTTAGACAACTAGATACAATGAATAACTGTGAACACTAGCAACCACTATTTTGCTCCAATTCAGATGCAATGCTTCTTTGTTTGCTTTAGTAGGCTGGTGTGTTTTTGCACTTGGTTAATGCATCTTCTAGTCTTGAAAGCAATTAATCCCATTGCTGATTATTTGAACTTAGAAATCGTATTAGAGCAATGTATCCACTAGCTCTTTTATTGAAAGTTGATAGAAAAGAAACAGTCCCGTCAAATAAATAACTTCTGCGAAATTCCCATGCACAGCTGACTTGTTCGGACCATAACTTTGTCAATACTTGTTCAATGAGCCTTCACGAATAGTCATTGGAAAGATAAGCTCGAAATCTATCTCCTTCATTTTGAATGACTACAAATTTCCAAGTATAACTCGAGATATGGACCGATCAAAACAACACTGCAAACTGAACTCGCATCACAGTAAGTACCCCAAGGTGTAATGAAGGTGGTCTTACTCATATCTTCTTCTGCCATTTTGATTTGATTGTACCCGGCATACCCGTCCATGAATGATAGGAGGGCATGATCGTCCGTGTTATCCACCAGTATGTCGACGTGTGGCAACGAAAAATCGTCTTTTGGGCTGGCCTTATTAAGGTCCCGGAAGTCTACACATATCCGCACCTTACCGTCCTTTTTAGGTACCGGCACGATGTTCGCAACCCACTCTGGATATTCAGACACTTGTATGAAGCCCGCCTTGAGTTGTTTGTCGACTTCCTCTTTGACCTTGAGAGACCATTCAGGCCTCATTCTTCGGAGTTTCTATTTTACCGGCTTGCACCCGTCTTTGATGGGTATACGGTGTTCAGCTATTTCCCGATCTATCCCCGACATGTCCTTGTAGGACCATGCGAAGACGTCCTTGAATTCTTGGAGGAGGTCCGTGAATTGTCTTCTCTCCTCGGGATCCAAGGATAGGCCCAACGTAAGCATCTGGGGCTCTAAAGTGGTTCCCACGTTAATTGACTCGATTTCCTCAATTACCGGATCTCGGGATTCCCTTTGTTCGAGTAGCTCGATCAGATGCGGAGGAAGAGGTACCTGCTCGTCGGGCTTCTCAATGTCATTGCAAATAAAAATTTTGAAATTGAAAGAATTTTGGAAATAAGACAAGTCGTAAGCAGAACGGTTATTGTTATTATTGATAGTAAATTTTGAAAATAGCTCAAAGAGAGCGGCCATCTGATCGTTGGTCAGTGGAGGGATAGGGAGTGCTCTCGGGACAGACTATGAGACTCCAATGGTTGTGACTAAAGCAAGAGGGGTTACAGACTCAATTCTAGTACCGACCCTCTAGACTTGGACTCAGACTCAAACTCGGACTCGGACTCGGTGTCTAGCATGTCTCCTTCACCGCTGTTCATATTGTAGACTCGACCCCGACTGTTGGTCCATTTGATAGTCTTTCTCCAAGCCCTTTTTCCGGTGTCAGCACCGACTTCGGAGATCAGCTTGGTTGGATCGGACCTGTTACTGCGGAGGATCAGGTTCACTAACTCTTCCTTGGGGGTCGGAACGGCCTTGTCTTCCCCGAACAGGTTCCCCAGCACGGGCTCGGTATTGTCAGCGCCCTCTTTTGTCTCGGCTTGGACGAGGGCAAAGATGTCATCTGGGATGAAATTGCATTCCCGAGCCAATTTAGCCTCGGGATAAGTGATGGTGGGCTGATTGTGGACGTCCGTCCGCATCGTTCGGCGCCCCGGAGCGCGCCCGCGCGGGACCGACCCGGTTTTTCAACGTGTGGCGGCGGCCACCTACGCGGCCCCCTCCCTGCCTGGTGCCGGTCCGATCTCGCGTACGGGGGGAAGTGTCGGACCTCGATTCGAATGACGATCCGGACTTGTACTAGACGGGTGGGGGCACCCGTGTTTCCGTTTGGAATTGATCGAGTCGTGGTTGTAAATGTTTAAAGGCAATTTTGTTTGGTAAGGCAACCTTTTAGTGAACTGAAGTTGTCGCTGATTTGTGGAGTCGCCACCGAATCAATTACGGGGACTCGGAAACCGTTCAAGTCAACTTTGACCCCTTGCCGGCTCAAAGTTGAGTGGCACAGGACCTAAAGATAAAGACTTGTACCCTTAAGCACTCCATGCATGGAATGACTCTCATTTCGGCCATCCGGAAACCGTCGATTCTGAGTAAGGGGTGAGGGTACGTATTGGGAAGCCAACATCCGATATATGTCAACACCCAATCCCGCCCGCACTATAGCGGCCTCTACTAATCAATCGGTGGGCTGATATCCTAGTTCTTTTGTTGTGGTGGAAATACTGTAACATCCGTTGTTTTAACCCTATACCTTTTGCTACGTTGGTTGTTTAAGGACAAGGAAGTTTTGTCGTCAAAGTAGTTGTGTTTACATTCTTTGCATGCGATTTCACGTGACAAGTAGGCCATGAAAAGATAATGCACGTAGGAGAGTAGAGAGTACTAGTATTATACGTATTAGCAAATCAGTTTTAACGGATAATACGGATATTAGTAATTCTCGTGGTATACCTTACCTGGTATTCTGCTTAAGATGCGTCGGTTTGGTATTAGTAGAGATGCGTCGAACCTAATAAGGCGAGCACCGGGACTAATACGGAACCCGACCATCACTTTGTTCAGTTTTAGTTGTTTTACATTTTGAATTCCGTGTTAGGTGATTTAGCATGCGATTATAAGGTCATAAAAGCAATAAATCATACGAAAAACTGTAAATGCGAATGTAAGTAAATCACATAATGAGGAGTTGCACCCTCGGAGTATACACTAAACGGAACACGATGCATAGATAGTTTGAGAACGGATCTCGAAATTAATCGGGTCTATTTAGTGTGTTTTAGTGTTTGCGGTTGAAGTTGGGACGTTACGTATTTTAGTGAGTGCTTGTGGGCCTAATGCCCACATCTAGTGTTGTCGTAGTGCATAATATTAAAAAGTACGAATATGGAAAATTTTGTTTAGATGGCAACCTAGTGACGATACGACTTCAACAGGCGGATCCTCCTAGCTTGACCAGTGACTCCGACAGAGCTCCGTTACCGTTTGACCCTTCCTGCGGCTATCCCGGCAGAGCTTCCTTGCTATGGACTGATTCTGCGTCTATTCCGGCAGAGCCTCGCTACTAGACTTGAGCTAGTCGATCACAGGCACCTCGGTATCGAGTGGGGTGCTCGAAGGTGAGGAGTAGCGTCGATGTCGCATTTTTTATCGGAACTACGATCGAGTGGATCGTTTGCCTCGGGTGTCGGAGTGCGAGCCCTTAGCAAGAGATTAGAGGGAGAAGAGAAGATGAGAATGCTGTGTCTTGAAATGAGGGCGTGAAGGGGGGTATTTATAGGTGTTTTCGGCCCCCGTCGCCCATATGGGCGCCTGAGTTGAGGAGCACCAAGACTCAGGCTCCTGGGCTTAGGCGCGGGGAGACTAAGACGCGTGAGGTGGGTCGGTTGGGGTTTTGAAGATACGATTTTGATACTTTCCAAACCCGTGAGGAAGGAGTGTGATACTTAGCTTGGAGTCTAAGAGTTCCCGCGGCTTGACCTAGCGCCGTGGGTTTAGTGCGCCTCGAGGTTTGCTTAGCACGGTGTTGACTCGGTTCGAGTTTCGGGACCGACTCGGGGTCCCGGTGTCAGAATTGACTCTAATTAGTGTATATGCAACCGTAACGACAGGACTAAGGCTGCCATCATGTTAATTTAGTTTGCCCGAGTAATTTGTTTGATCCATTCTATAGAAAAACTATCTAAAACACCGCGAACCCGCGTCGTGTTGCGGTCCTATCGTCATCGGGTGTTTGTTGGGCACTTATGCAGCCACCAGGTCCAAATCCAGGTGTTTACAGAAGCCCCCACTTTGACTGAGGCTTGGACAAGGCGAAAGTCAAAGTATAGCCGCCCAGGTCAATCGCCGATTACAACCTGGTCGCTGTCTGATCGGGTCGTTTTAAGCCCGTTAGACTGCGTGTTGAGGCTCGCCAGCCAAGGCTTAGAAGTCATACCTGACATCTTCGCTTGCGGTTGCTTGCTTGGGCCCGGGCCGTTGCTGGTCATCTCGTTCTTGATTCTTCGTGCGCGCGCGCTTTGTCTTCTTCGGTTTGTTTAAAAGTTTTTTAATTTTTAAGTGTTTGTGACGCGTTGAGCGTAACTGCAAGGGATGTTCACCTGTTGATCCGAATGGAGAAGCAACAACAAAACTGGATTTCAATGAGCTCACACTAGCTCCAAATGGTTCAAGTTCAAACCCCTTAGTCCCTCCTTCAAGTCTAGTAGTGTGCCTTCTTCAAGTGTTAAACTAGCTCTTGTGAACACCTACTTGGACTGAATAAAAGAGCTGAAACACACATTGCTCTATTCTGATTTCCAAGTTCAAATAACAAGCAATTGGAGTTATTGCTTTCATACATGAATAAGACTCATTCACACCTCCAACCAGCCAAACCACACCAAGAGAAAAGCACCAGATTTGGAGTATAACTAGAGGATGAATTCAGTCATTTTAGTTCAATGTATTTACTTTGTTTTTATCACTTAGTAGTTTGTATCCTTTAATGAGACTTGACTATTCTGGTTGGAGCCTCATTTGGGATGTGTTGCTTGGCTATAAATAGCCAAACACTTGATGAATAAAGCATTCAACTTTCATCAAACAAATCTGAGATAAGCTTTGCTTTTTCTTTCCGTCTTTGTAGTTCACAAGACAAAGTATTAGAGTTAGTCGCGTCACAAGCTCTATACTCGCTATTTCAATCGAGTGTTTGAATTAGCACCCGCTTTGTTGAGGTATAGGTCTATCTCACTTAGCACACTATCCTTGGCTACGTTCTATCATTCCTTACGACAACTTTTCCATTCTGATTTCGTTACTTTATTTCATTCATTTCGATCTACTATCAATCACCAAATCACTTGTTCAAAGTTCATTCCAAATCACATCATTAGTGGTATCAGAGCTTTGGTCTTCCAAAGACGTAAAGAATGGCAGGAGGAGTGAACTTTGACGACCCTAACTTCTTGGAGCACCTGAAGAAGGCGTTGGAGAACTTTCAACCCGTGAATTCTCGTTTCCAAGCAAGAAGGGAGCCCGTGGACAGAATCAAAGTGAATGAACTCCCTGAGTTCATGGGTGGTACTGATCCAGAAGTGTACTTGGAGTGGGAGCGAAACATCGAGAAGCTCTTCGATTTCAAGGACCTAGAAGACGAGGAAAGGTGCAAGTATGCAATTATGAAACTAAGCAAGGGGGCATCTCTTTGGTACGAGGGGCTGAAGGTGCAACGCACTAGGGCTGGTAAGAGTAAAATCTCATCGTGGGAGTCCTTAAAACGTAAGCTACGTAAGAGGTATGTTCCAACTACACATAAGTTGTCCTTGTACAAAAAGATTGCTAATCTGACACAAGGGAGGTTAAGTGTTAGTGAGTATATTGATGAGTTTGAGAATTTGGTTTTAATGGGGGAAGTAGAAGAAAATGAAGAAATAAAAATGGCTAGATTCTTGCGTGGGTTAAATCGTAGTATTGCTAATACGGTCGATTTATGTCCTTATTCTGACTTTGATACATTATGTGGGCTGTGTTTGAAAATTGAGGCACAAGGGAAGGCAAAACATGAAGGTGAGTCTAGTAAGGGTCATACTTGGCCACGAACTGATGAAGGTAATAGGTTCAATTCTACTAATACCAATCAACCCCTCACCATTAAGAATAACCCAGCAACCCCACTTCAATCTACTACTAAAACACCCACCGAAACTAGTCTATCCAAAGTACGTTGTTTCAAGTGTCAAGGGTTTGGTCACTACAAAAATGCTTGTCCTAATAGGAGAGTTGTGACCTTAAGAGAAGTGATCACTGTTAGGGATGAAATATGGGAAGAGGAACAACGTATAGGGGCTGTTTTCAATGTTAATGAGGAAGAGGAAGAGGAAGATATTGAGGCTTATGAACCCCCAACTTATGATACACTCTTAGTACTACGTACTCTACATGTTAACCCCATTCAACATGATACTGAACAAAGAGACCAACTATTCCATACTAAGTGTCAAGTTAACAACAAATGGTGTAGTTTAATAATTGATGGAGGTAGTTGTACCAACGTCGCCTCAACTGAAATGGTAACCAAACTAGGTCTAGCTACTACTAATCACCCTAAACCTTATGCACTACATTGGTTAGATAACGGGAAAAAAGTAAGGGTCACTAAACAAGTAAGGGTTGGTTTGACCATGGGTTCCTATGTTGATGAGGTCTTATGTGATGTTATTCCTATGGATGCTTGTCACATACTATTGGGTCGTCCTTGGCAGTTTGATAGGGATGTAGTTCACCATGGGAGGAAGAATGAGTATGAATTGAGGGATAGGGGAAAGAAAATTGTGCTAAAACCAATGACACCTCAAGATGTGTGTACCATGTTAGCTAATCGAGTCAGGAAACCCAACCTCTCCATATTTGCTAGTAAAAGTGTAGTAGAACATGCCATAGAAGAGGGAGAGTGTGTCTTTGTCATGGGTACTAGAGAGGAACCAGTTAGGGTTGATAATGGGTTTGGAGGGAAACGATTTGAGGAGTTGCTAAAGGAACTGGGTTTTGTCATTCCTAATGAATTACCAGCTGGTTTGACACCTATTAGAGATCATGAGTCCTTAAAGTACATCAATGGCTCGCAAAAGCTAAGTCCAAGACATACCAAATGGGTGGAACTCTCGCAACCCTTTCATTTCTCTTCCAGATATAAGGATGGTATGAGCAATATCGTGGCTGATGCTTTATCTTGTCGCTACACACACTTATCCACCCAAGATGTAAGATCGCTTGGATTTGAGACTTTGAAGGACTACTACTCTGTGGATGCTGATTTTGGTGAAGTATTCACCAAGTACAAGGCTGGTGCTCTTAGTATTTTTGATGAGTTTGTTTCGCAGGAAGATTTTCTTTTTAAAGGGAACCATCTTTGTGTTCCTAAACATCCTATTTCAGAATTTCTAGTTAGAGAAGCTCATGGAGGAGGGCCAGCTGGACATTTTGGCGTGACTAGGACCTTAGAGGTGTTGAAAGAACTCTTCTTCTGGCTAAAGATACAAGGGAACATTCAAAACATTGTGGGCAAATGTGTGACATGTCATTTCTCAAAAAGTCCTTTCGAACCAAGAGAGTACTTGCCATTCTCCAAAATGGCTCACTTCACTATTTGTCACATAACTGACGATGCTAACAAAAGGCCTGACTTTTACTTTCGAGGAGTGGTACGCCTACATGGGAGTCCCAAGCCTTTTGTTTCTGATCAAGATTCCAAGTTCCTTAGCTACTTGTGGAACACATTATGGAGAAAGCTCAAATCCATGATAAAACTCCACGAACAAATTCGAGAAAGGATCAAGGAAGTAAATGAAGCCTACAAAAGAAGGTCCAACAAAAACAGGAAACCAAGACTCTTCCAAGAGGGTGACTTGGTTTGGGTTCACTTAAGAAAGGAGAGGTTTCCAAGCAAGAGAAAGAATAAATTGATGCCACAAGCAGAAGGTTCATATAAGATCATATCAAGGGTAAACGACAATGCCTACAAGGTGGAATTACCGGATGATTATGGAGTTCATGCCACGTTCAACGTGGGAGATCTTTCTCCTTATCTTGATGATGAAGGCATTTCAGAATTGAGGACAATTCCTTTTCAAGGGGGAGAAGATGATCCGAATGGAGAAGCAACAACAAAACTGGATTTCAATGAGCTCACACTAGCTCCAAATGGTTCAAGTTCAAACCCCTTAGTCCCTCCTTCAAGTCTAGTAGTGTGCCTTCTTCAAGTGTTAAACTAGCTCTTGTGAACACCTACTTGGACTGAATAAAAGAGCTGAAACACACATTGCTCTATTCTGATTTCCAAGTTCAAATAACAAGCAATTGGAGTTATTGCTTTCATACATGAATAAGACACTCATTCACACCTCCAACCAGCCAAACCACACCAAGAGAAAAGCACCAGATTTGGAGTATAACTAGAGGATGAATTCAGTCATTTTAGTTCAATGTATTTACTTTGTTTTTATCACTTAGTAGTTTGTATCCTTTAATGAGGCTTGACTATTCTGGTTGGAGCCTCATTTGGGACGTGTTGCTTGGCTATAAATAGCCAAACACTTGATGAATAAAGCATTCAACTTTCATCAAACAAATCTGAGATAAGCTTTGCTTTTTCTTTCCGTCTTTGTAGTTCACAAGACAAAGTATTAGAGTTAGTCGCGTCACAAGCTCTATACTCGCTATTTCAATCGAGTGTTTGAATTAGCACCCGCTTTGTTGAGGTATAGGTCTATCTCACTTAGCACACTATCCTTGGCTACGTTCTATCATCCCTTACGACAACTTTTCCATTCTGATTTCGTTACTTTATTTCATTCATTTCGATCTACTATCAATCACCAAATCACTTGTTCAAAGTTCATTCCAAATCACATCACCTGTGTAGCCTTTTATTTGAACAAATGTTTTTGGGATGCTTGTGAACCCTTGACGACATAAAACGTTCGAGGGTGTCAGTCTCCACTCGAACGGTTGTCTTTGAGGATGCTCTGACCCCTAGGACAAAATTGTTGTTGTAAACTACTCGAGGGCGTCAGTCTCCACTCGAGTAGCTGCCTTTCGGGATACTAATGTCCCTTGGCCAAAATGAACCATCCGAGGGCGTCACTCTCCACTCGGATGAAAATTGCAGTTATATACTACTCGAGGGTGTCAGTCTCCACTCGAGTAGCTGCCTTTCGGGATACTAACGTCCCTTGGGCAAAATGAACCATCCGAGGGCGTCAGTCTCCACTTGGATGAAAATTGCTGTTGTATACTACTCGAGGGCGTCAGTCTCCACTTGAGTAGCTGCCTTCCGGGATACTAACGTCCCTAGGGAAAAATGAACCATCCGAGGGCGTCAGTCTCCACTCGGATGAAAATTGCTTTCATATACTACTCGAGGGCGTCAGTCGCCACTCGAGTAGCTGCCTTTCGGGATACTAACGTCTCTTGGGCAAAATGAACCATCCGAGGGCGTCAGTCTCCACTCGGATGAAAATTGCCGTTATATACTACTCGAGGGCGTCAGTCTCCACTCGAGTAGCTGCCTTTCCGGATACTAACGTCCCTTGGGCAAAATAAACCATCCGAGGGCGTCAGTCTCCACTCGGATGAAAATTACTGTTATATACTACTCGAGGGCGTTAGTCTCCACTCGAGTAGCTGCCTTTCGGGATGCTAACGTCCCTTGAGCAAATTGAACCATCCGAGGGCGTTAGTCTCCACTCGAACACTTGTCTTTGGGATGCTTCTGATCCTTAGGACAAAACAAACAAGATAAACTACTCGAGGGCGTCAGTCTCCACTCGAGTAGCTGCCTTTTGGGATACTAACATCCCTTGGGCAAAAAGAACCATCCGAGGGCGTCAATCTCCACTCGGATGAGAATTGCTGTTGTATGCTACTCGAGGGCATCAGTCTCCACTCGAGTAGCTGCCTTTCGGGATACTAACGTCCCTTAAGAAAAATGAACCATCCGAGGGCATCATTCTGCACTCGGATGAAAATGGCTGTTGTATACTACCCGAGGGCGTCAGTTTCCACTCGAGTAGCTGCCTTTTGGGATACTAACGTCCCTTGGGCAAAAGGAACCATCCGAGGGCGTCAGTCTCCACTCGGATGAGAATTGTTGTTGTATACTACTCGAGGGCGTCGGTCTCCACTCGAGTAGCTGCCTTTCGGGATACTAACGTCCCTTAAGCAAAATGAACCATCCGAGGGCGTCAGTCTCCACTCGGATGAAAATTGCTGTTGTATACTAATCGAGGGCGTCAGTCTCCACTCGAGCAGCTGCCTTTCGGGATACTAACGTCTCTTGGGCAAAATAAACCATCCGAGGGCGTCAATCTCCACTTGGATGAAAATTATTGTTGTATACTACTCGAGGGCGTTAGTCTCCACTCGAGTAGCAGCCTTTCGGGATACTAACGTTCTTCGGGCAAAATTGTTGTGCCTCTGGGATACAAACGTCCCTTGGGCAATATAGATGTGCCTCCGGGATACTAACGTCCCTCGGGCAAAATTGTTGTGCCTCTGGGATACTAACATCCCTCGGGCAAAATTGTTGTGCCTCCGGGATACTAACGTCCCTCGGGCAAAATTGTTGTGCCTTTGGGATACTAACATCCCTCGGGCAAAATTGTTGTGCCTCCGGGATAATAACGTCCGTCGGGCAAAATTGTTGTTTGTTTATTCGTTTTAGTTAAATTTTGTTTTGCAGGTTTGTCTTATCTTGTTCGGGTTTGCTCTTGCTTGGTCTCGGTTTTTTTATGCATTTGAGTCTTATTCAGAGTTCAATTATGTTAGTTCTAATTGCTTTATTACGCGTTCAGGTGCAGCGTTTAGGTTAAGTGCGGCTCTTATGCTTGTTTTATTATTGAGAGTGCTTTATCAGTGTTGATTAGTAATTTCTCCGTCATTGTTATTTCGCTTGTCTTAAAGGTGCGTATTTTTATGTGTATCGAACCTTGGGCCTCGTTGGTTTTGCTTTAGTCTGCACTAGGCCGCTTAGACACGCATCCGTCTGCGCCCTAATATTCAGGCGCCTAGCCCCCAGCGTGTTAGGACTCGGGCGCGTCACTTGGGGCGGTCGGGTTTTCGTGGACCGGGTTTTTTTAGTAATAAAAAATTGGGGCGATCGTTCATTCACCACAAAACTCGAATGCATCGTCCCTTTCGCCCCAAACTCGACTTCTCGACTTTTCTTGCCAAATTTTATCTCGATTCCCGCCATTTACGACAATGTTGACTCCGGGTAATTGTTCTTTACTTGTTTATTGTTGGTTTTGCTTGATTTGATTGATTGTGAGTTGGTTTTATTGAAAACCTTAGAAAATCGATATGGGTGTTTTTTATTCACTAAGTTTCGATGCTTGTGCTTAGTATCATTGTTAAATTAAGGTTGATTAGAGCTTGTTGAAGTAGTTATAAGCTTGATAAGGGTTTTCGAGGTGCGACAATGGCTCACTATGGAATGTGTTTGGGAATGCTAGGATTAAGGACCGTTTCCCGATTATTCCCGTATTCATTTTAAGTACTTTTGCTCAAATAGTGTGTGTGAGGATGTGGGTAGCTCTCTTGTCGATTCTTATGGGCTAGGATGACTTTTAGGACCCTCCGTAAGATTTTGTGTGTCTTAAGACGAACCAAAAGGTGTCTTAATGATGCCGGGTTTTCCCGAAACCACTTCCATTGTGATCGGGATCGAAAATGCGTGCTAGCGGCTTTCTCGGAATTTTGATATCCTAATCCGAAATTTTGACCCTGTTTTGACCTATTTAAGTTGTTTCAGCCTGACCTGAGGTATGGATTCTTTGTTTTTGGTTTCACAGCTAGAGGTGATATCGAGCGTCCCGAGGGAGCTTCCTCGGTTGGTACTAGCGAGGAGGTTGTTGGGGCGAGTTCACAGACTCCTCGAGGGATTCGCAGGAGACGGCGGAGCATCTCGTCTCAGCGTCGCGACCCCGAGAATATTATTGAGGCTGAGTTTGATAGAGTGAAGAAGCGCAAGCTTCCAGAGACGGCTAGGAGGGCTCACGTTCCGGCTCCTGTACCGGAGGACGAGGAGATTGTTTACGAAGATCCCGAGTGGGCTCGGGACTGGGATGACTATCAGCTGATGTTTCACCTTGACCTTCACATTTCTCACTGTATCGTGCGGGGCCTGGTGAGTGTCCTATTTGTGCTTATTAGTTATGTCTCAGATTTTTTTTTTTGGCTCGGGTTTGGTTAGGTTTGTTTTGTTTATCCTCGCATTACTTTGGCTTGCAGCCCCCAGGCTCGATGAGGACTTTCTCGGGCTTTACTACGTGTCTCGACATTTACTTTCAGAAGTTGACCCCTGCGGTAAAGGAGATTATTGCGAGGACTGCTCTAGGTCCTGTGGTTGAGCAGTGGGCTAGGCTGGTGGGTTGCAAGACCAAATGCAACCTTATGGTGATTAGGGCAATGTTAGATCACTTTCACGATACTACCTCGACCTTCCACATGGCTTTTGGGGAGGTCGGGATGACCCTAGAGGATTTTGGGATGATTACTGGTCTGCCCTGGGGTCCGGATAGGATTAAGTGGGCCGCCGAAGGCCCTAGTCTAGATAGTGATGAGGTGCGGGGCCTCATCGGGGATTGTTTACCACGTGAGGCATATAGTGCGCCTCATGCTTTGGTAAGCTCGTACATCACCGATCACTTCGAACGGTGGCGGTGCTAGAGGGTCGGGAACCCAACACGCCGGAGCAGGATGCTCGATTGTGGTTGTGGTACTTCCTAGGGTCAACCCATTTCTCGGATAAAGGCGAGAGGTTTAGTACTAGGATTTTTCCTTTCCTAGCCGACCTGACTCAGCTAGGACGCTATGATTGGGTGACTGCGGCTTTCGCGGAGATGACACGCTGCCTGCAAGTCATGGTGAGGTCGTTGGCGATAGAGTCGGCTTCAGCTGTGCCCATTGTGGGTCCGGGCCTTATACTGGAGGTTAGTTGCTATTTTCGCTTTTGTGTTTCGAGTTCCACTTACTTTTGGCTTGGTTTTGCTAAAGTTATTTTTTTTGGGCTTTTGCAGGCTTGGATCTACTCCTATTTCCCGTGTTTGGCACCTAAGACGGTGCGAGTTCACCCGAAGAGATTCCCGGCGGGAATCGAGTGGAGGCTGGCTCAGCTTAAGAGCATAATCAGCCACTACCCGACGGAGAATGCGCTGGTTAACAAACTACGCCTCGAGGATGTAAGTTTTCTTCATATAGCCTATTTTGTTCAATAGCCCCAAAGGTTTGGGATTCATTAGGATGTTGGTTCTATTTGTGTAGTTTGTGGCCCGCCCTTGGGCCGATTATGAGGGCGTGCCCGGGTACGTGACTGCGGAGTTGAGGCCTCAGAGTTATAGGAGGATGCTCCTTCCCACGTTGTTTCACCCGGTTTGGTATTTGGGCGAGCGGTTGGTGTGTCAGTGTCTGTATGACGATTTCAGGGTGCCGGTTGATCCTCCCCGGACCATGTTCAGACCACCGAGCACCGCAGAGGTCCTCGAGGATAGGGACGAAGAAGGAGGCGATACACTCTTGGTGCCTGGTGCCTCCTACCTGTCTCACGTCACCCTGCGGTTAGCTTAGTATCGCCTCGTGGTAATGTTCTAATTTTGGTTCTAAGGTTTGTGTTGCGGTTTACAGTTTCTTTGTCCTCTGACCGACCAATCTGTCGTTTTCTCAGCTGGCCGATCCGGCCGATGAAATCCAGCCCCCAGATTTTCCCCTGACGCTGCTTAGGGTGGACGCGGCCGGGATACCTTTTACCGAGCCTCTTCCCCAGTGTTCTGCGGAGGAAATGGATGACGGCATAAAGTGGCGTGACCAGGTATACCGGGTAAGTTTTGGCTTTTGTTTTCAATTTGGGTTCTAAGGTTTAGGATTGGTTTATCTAACCTTTATGGTTTCAACTCTCAGGTTTCGTCGGCTTGCCATCAGCGGTTGTGGTAGGCCGCCAACTACTTCCGGGCCTATGCCTCGAGGGTTTCTCATGATACTTCGGGGCCTCGATTGGTGAGTTTGCATGACTAAGGTGATTTTCTAGGTTGCTTGCGTGTTTTCCTAATGTTTGAGTGTACTCGCTGGATGTCTCGGATATGGTGGGACAGCTGGAGATTTGGCTGACCGAGCTCAAGGCGAGAGAGGTTGAGGCGCAACGGCTCCTGCAATCTCGGGCCGACGAGATCGCTTTCCTTAAGGAGCAGCTGGCTCGGTCTCGGGGTGAGACCTCTGCGCAGGGTGAGGCTAGGCATCGGATCGAAAGGGAGGCTGAGGCTACGGGTGCTAATGAGGAGATCGGAGGAGTCTCCGAGACGGCTACCTTAGACATGCTGTCGAGGATGGATGGTAGTGAGTCTCCTCTTATAGACTTGGAGGATCTAGGTTTGGATGACAACCTTTGTGAGATTGTGATAGCCATTGGCGCGGCTTCTAGGGGTCCTTCCTAGCCTTGATTGGTGTATGAATTTGTATACGTTGTATATTTTTTTTAAATTTTAGTATTTAAATTAGTTGGATTAGTCTTGTGTTTGGTGAATTTGTTTACCTTGGTTGACAAGTAAGAACTTTTTGTGTTCATTTGTTTGCGAGTTGACCTAGTTTAAGGCGTGTTAGCGTAGCATGAGAGTATGAAAACAGTTCCTTTTGGATGTTTTGAAATGCGTTTGTTTGAGCCGGGAGTTGGATCAGGTAGTACATCGATTAAAGCGTTTTGACTCAAGATGTAAAATATTAACGTGCTTTGACCAAATGTGTTAAGAGATGAGTGTGGTCGTTTCGACATTCAGAACGAGTCCGAAGTTAAAATTCGGGCGTCTTTTGGAAAAAAAGTTAGACCACTTTCATACATTCATAGAATTGCCTTGTTAGGCTACAGACGCGACTTGACGATAATCGTTAAAAGGCTACAACACGCCTAGGTGGGGTAGCTTATCCCCCTAAAAAAAGAATAAAAAGACATCTAAGTCTAGTGGATCCGATGGACGACATGTACCCTCCGTGTGGGCCTGACACTCTTGCGCGGGCATTTCGACTGTTTGAAAGGGGTTTAGCGACTTCAGGAGGTCGTTTCTGACGTCTGGGGTTGTCGGGCATGAGAGAAAGGTTAAGGATTGTGGAGATGACCGTACTACAGAATAAGGAAGCTATGCGGGCAAATATTGCTAAGTGCCCGACTGAAGACGACGTTACCGATCCTAGTGTTCTTCAGTTCATCTACATGGGCCGAGACCGACAGAACCCATATTAAAAATGTGAGTGAGGAGGGGAAGTGAGATTGGCTGGGCTCGCTTTTGGCAAGGGCGGTGGAAGCTTGCGTTAGGAGGGGTCGATGGTGAAAGACCCAAGCAAGCACACCCGAATGGCAAGGGAAAGGAAAAGTTGGACCGGTAGAGCCCAACCGTTTAGTACTATGTTGTATTAATCGATATTATGTGGCGTATTAGTACTACTTTTTGTAGAGTTTTGACACATTGTTGCTTTCCGGGATGTCCGGGTTTCAGACGCTTGATGTAAACGGCCTCGACAAATGCTTGATTTAGCTGATTTTTTTATTAATGAGAAGCACATTTTTTTTTATATATATATATATTTTGTGGTGGCTTGCAACTCGATTCTTCATTTTACCCGGAGCGCCCTTTCTGGTTTTCACTCCGTCCTCGGCTCACCTTTTTATTCCTTTTTTCTTTTTTTCTTTTTTTTTTTGCTCTTTTTTTGACGACGGCTCGCAACTTGTTTCTTCATTTTGCCAGGGGCGCCCTTTTGTGTTTTCGCCCCGTCCTCGGCTCGTCGTTTGTGCTTGATCATTGAAATCACTTGTTAACCGGCACACGGGAAAGGTTCCGGTTTGCATGTGAATCGAGTAATCGATTTTTGTTATTATTTTTTGTTGGTTGTACCCTTGGAAGGGTTGCCTACGTATCCGTGTTTAGACGGAATCAAACCATGTTCGTAGTTCATTTATAGATGTTGAGTGATTTTGCTTTAGACTCGTTACGCCAATTATCGAAGTGAGATGCTTAGAGTGTATTCACCCTAGTTAAAGAACTAAGGCGGAGTGATTGGATGTGACCTCTTGGAAGCGACAATTACCGAGATACCGTGTTTGGGTCAGGGTGACTGGCTTGGGTGGTTTTGGAATGTGGAGTTAGGTAGTAAGTGGTTTTGATAAATCAAACTTTGGAGCTTGATTTTTGTGGAGTTAGGGCTATGGGCTAAGGTTTCATAATGCGGTAGGAAAGGGGAAGCTGAGTAAAAATGACTCAGACTTCAATCGGGCGGGTCTTAAATTATGTGGGATCTGATTTCCATGTCTGGCCTTAACGGTTGAGGTTATCCTATTGAGCTTGAATCCTCAAAATTCCGGACTATCTCCTAACAAGTGTCTCGGGAAGTTCTTAAGGGTTGTAATGTAGGCAGGCTAGTATTTGGGTGCTAGCTGACTGTCTTGTTCATATATCTTTTTCTTTTTCGTTCGGACTTTGAACTTAAAGTCGAGTTGAATGATTGGGGGTTTCATTTTGACCGTTGAGTTTGGTCTTGATCATTGAACTGGGCCGGTTAAGCTTGGCCTTGGTTTCATTTTTTTCTTTGGCTCCTTCTAGCCTTTTCAGACCCTTTTATTTTGTCGGACTAGCACCAATGGTTGGAATTGGTCGGTCTTTGTTCGAGGGGTGTTTATTGTGGGAAATGGGTTTGCCTTCTGTCTTTGATCACAAGCTAATAGACTATCTAGGTTTGTCATAGGATTCGGGAATGCTCGTTCTAAGGGATAGTTTGTGGCTTTCTATTACCAGACATGGAATAGGTAAAAAAAGGAACACAGGATCTCGGTTCTTGTAATTCTTCGTCGTTCTGAGGTATGTTTTATTATTATCGATAAATGGCATTGTATCGAGTCGTAAGCGAGAAATATATTTTTAAATCAAGCGATTGTCGAGGCGTGTTGTAAAGAAGAAAAGTTTATTTCTTTTATTGATAGTAATAAGCGGGCTATGCGCCTGAGATATTGTTTTCGGGGAGGTGGAGGACAAATCCCCTCGCACCTCTTGACTCAAAGTAAAAACAAAAGACATTTGTTATACTATTAGGTCTAGGCCCTAAGACGAACTAGACTCTGACTCGGATACAGATTTACTCGTCTCGGCGGATGCCCTTGGGTTGTCAGGATCTTCCTCAATATTCCGGATATTCTCCTCTATAGGGTCGAGGTAGGAACAATCGATGGTGTCGCCGAAGACTGCGTGAATGCTAAAATGGTGTGTGGTATTGTTTGGTTTCTATGGTGGAGGGAGAGGAATCGTCCCGTTTTCGATCATGTCTTGTATGACATGTTTGAGCCGAAAGCAGGACTCGGTATCGTGCCCGTTACCTTGGTGATATAGGCAATAAGCATTAGGGGTCCAACTTTTGCTTCGTCAGCCGACTGGTGGGTCCGGAGTGGGACCCGAAGGTGAGAGTAACTCTTGATTGACTAGGCACTTAAGAACTTCGGCGTAAGATGGTTTGATTGGGGTAAACTTTCTCGGTGACCTTCCTATTTTGTTGGATGTGGTCTCGTAAGGTCTTGGTGTTCCTTCCGTATCGACTTTAGGAAGCTTTGATCGGGTGGAGCATTGGGATAATCTATCCTGGGTAGGCTTTTGGGCATGGTAATCGCTCAGGTTAGCGTTTGTATCGCTTTCGGCGTCTCTACTCTCAGTGAAATGGAGGCGGCTATCGATGTAACAGACGGATAAAGTAAAACGGGTTACTCAAGTATGGATGTTGCAAACCAATTTAGCTAGGGTATTGACATTGTTGCGGATGCTTTTGATAGCGATTGAATCTACCGACATGTTGGGGAGTGATTCTAGTGGGAAAGGATTAAAAGGCCAGATCGGACCCACCGGACGACTTAGAGACTCGAGGATTGCTCCTAGTAGAGCGACATAGGAATGAGACCCTTGATTTGCGTGTGTATACGGTCATCGACTTAGGGACTCAGGTGTTTTAGACTCTTGGTGTGTTCTGCGAAACGCCTAACGAATTTTTAGATCTCTGTAACGAGACGATTTGACGCGAACCTCGGAGGTGAGGCTTGAAGGGGACTTCTCAAAAGGAGATGACCCAAAATGTAAGACCTCGAGTAGAAGTGATCCCAGAGGCGTCCCCGACATTTCAGAGGTCCTGTACAAAAAGCTCGGAGGAGGCCCCATGGTCTCATTATGTTGTTTAATGGTTATAAAATTTAAAAATTATCTTAGTTAAAAAATGGTATCGTAAAATTTATCAATCACCGTAATTCATCACATTCGCTCGCATTTTTTAATTTTCTCAAAAGAAGGCAATGGTGGGTTTTGAGCTTGGGTCTCTAGACACAAGTAGAGAGATCAATACCACTAAACCAAGTTATTCATCATGCTCAATATGTCCCTTAAATACAATAGGTTATAAGATAAATAGTTCAATTGGGCCCATTAAATTTGGGGGGCCTGTTCTCGCGAACTGCTTGCACCTGTCCAAAGCCGCCCCTGGGTGATCCTAGCAACTAACACGGACAGTTAATCACACGGTTGTACGACCTAAGTAATTGATCGCGATCCCGGCTCAGGATCAAAGAATGTTTAATATTTTTTTTTTGAAAAATGATTTTGTAAAATTAGGGTGACGATGGTGTGGTGACATCGTTCGTGATGTGAAAAGGCGTTGCTATGCGTGTGTGTCGGGAACCCGGGGATAGCAAAAGTGTAAAGTTTTTTTTTTGAAAAGAGCATGGTTCTTAGGGGAACCTATTTTGAAAATGATAACGTGATGCTTTTATCGGGACTACTATTAATCAGTTAGTTCGATATTTGCGATGTAAGTGGTCTTACAACGGTGCTCTAAGGGTGTAACTAAATTCTTATTAAAGAACTTAGGTGATAAATTGCGTTTTTAGAAAAACTTTTGAAACGAGTGATCCGTGTTTGTCGGTTGCATTAACTAGCATTTGACGGCGGGGAATGATGTTTTGTGAAAAGTGTTTCGAGAATGTAACCGTTTTGGATTCCTTGACTTCATTAATTGAAGCTTTGGTTATGTTAACGGTATGTGTGTAAAACTTTTCTTTTTCGAAAATCAAATGTAACCGTTTGGCGTACCTTGGTCCCATTAATTGGGAGTTTCGGCAGTATTAACGGTATTTGTTAGTTGGCGGGTTTTACTTTAGCCACGTGATGCCGTTTGAAAATGTATTTTGTTTGAAAACGTCGAGTGTAAAATTTGCCATGACGATGGCATCTAAAAATGTTTTGCCCTTTTTAGAAATCATGACTTGGCCGGAGTATCGGCGTCTAAGAGGTCATTTTGAAAAGATGAGTTGTTTTTCCAAAACGGAATTGGATGCAGTTGAATATGTTGGCGTGGTTGAATCCAGATTTTTAGTATTTTATTTGGGTTGGATTGTTCAAACACGCTACACATAACTAGGAATGCATACACTCAAGGATGCAGACACGAGTAGGTTAGGATAGGCTACCGCCCACGGATAGTCTTTACTTAGGCATCGACAATTATCTGGGGAGACGAGTGTCATACCGTTCGTTCGGAACTATCCGCTTATTATTCCTGCGGGGTACGTGTTAGGCGGCCGGAGCATCAATCGAGGATATCTCCGCGTGTCCCTAAAGATCTTACCGCGAAGAGGTCGATTGGTCCTGATATCGGTTAGGGTGGACTTTTCAGGGCCAAAACATGTAGTGACCACAACTAGGAACTAAGAAATGAGCTTCACCGACCTCGTTCAAGTTACACCACCGCTGGAAAACTGTGAACGTCTGTCCGCATCGCCCGGTGCGCGCCTGCGTGGGACCGACCCGGTTTTTCAACGTGTGGCGGCGGCCACCCACGCGGCCCCCTCTCTGCCGGGGGCCGGTCCGATCTCACGTACGGGGCGAAGTGTCGGACCTCGATTCGGATGACGATCCGGACTTGTACTAGACGGGTGGGGGCACCCGTGTTTCCGTTTGGAATCGATCGAGACGTGGTTGTAAATGTTGAAAGGTCATTTTGTTTGGTAAGGCAACCTTTTTAGTGAACTGAAGTTGTCGCTGATTTGTGGAGTCGCCAACGAGTCAATTATGGGGACTCGGAAACCGTTCAAGTCAACCTTGATCTCTTGTCGGCTCAAAGTTGAGTGGCACGGGACCTAAAGATAAAGACTTGTACTCTTAAGGCCTTAAGCACTCTATGCTTGGAATGACTCTCATTGCCAATGGTTTCGGACATCCGAAAACCGTCGATTCTGACTAAGGGGTGAGGGTACGTATTGGGAAGCCAACATCCGATAGATGTCAACACTCAATCCCACCCGCACTATAGCGGCCTCTACTAATCAATCAGTGGGCTGATATCCTAGTTCTTTTGTTCTGGTGGAAATACTGTAACATCCGTTGTTTTAACCCTATACCTTTTGCTACGTTGGTTGTTCAAGGAAAAGTAAGTTATTTCACGTGACAAGCAGGCCATGGAAAGATGCACGTAGGAGAGTAAAGAGTACTAGTATTATACATATTAGCAAATCAGTTTTAACGCGATAATACGGATATTAGTAATTCTCGTGGTATACCTTACCTGGTATTCTGCTTAAGATGCGTCCGTTCGGTATTAATAGAGATGCGTCGAACCTAATAAGGCGAGCACCGGGACTAATACGGAACCCGACCATCACTTTGTTAGTTTTAGTTGTTTTACATTTTGAATTCCGTGTTAGGTGATTTAGCATGCGATTATAAGGTCATAAAAGCAATAAATCATACGAAAAACTGTAAATGCGAATGTAAGTAAATCACATAATGAAGAGTTGCATCCTCGGAGTATACACTAAACGGGACACGATGCATACATAGTTTGAGAACGGATCTCGGAATTACTCTCTTCCTATGCTTATTTCTCTCTTTATAATTATAAATAATGCAAAATGAGGAAAGTGTTGTATTAAATGCAAATGAGGAAATGGAAGATGATTAGATTATGCATTTTAATAAAATATTTATGCATTAATTTTATTGAAAATTATATTATTGTTATAATATTTTTGTCGTCAACACCATCGATTTTAGTTTGCAAGGTTTAGTTATATTGATATTCATTTTGTTATATATATGACATATCTTTTGTAACACCGAATTCTTATTCAAAAACTTAAAATATAAGACTTACAATCTTTTCAACATATGATATAACTTTTCTGTTCATTCCAATTAAATTTGATATTGCTCAATATAAACGTACATAAGGACACACGTACTACGAATCTTGAAATTAAATATAAAGTCCAAAAAAATTGCAAAAAAAAGAACGTTCCTGCTATTGAAGATATTATTTAGGAATATCTTCTAGTCTTTGTAATCTGCTATATTTTGTAATCTTTGTATTATTGTCAAATACTGTAACTTTCCTATTCCTAGGATTCTAGTTAGATACTAGGTTTACTCTTTCCTTAACTGTATTAGGTTTCTAGCCTGTATAAATATTGTGCTCATGTTAATGAAATTCTCAATTCACTTTCAATAACTTTCTTACATGGTATCAGAGCAAAACGATTCCATCTAAGAAAATCGTCTCCTAAACCCTTTTCTCCCTTCTTCACGTCACCCACATAAAAAACGCACAAAATTCTTCCCCCCAAGATGGCCGGCTCATCGTCGATCCTTGCCAACCCTCATGAGCCCAATGTCCCTCTCATTGCGGTGAACTTAGCCAATGTTACGGCACTCACCCCAGCGACTTATCGGAATTGGTCACGTCAAATTGAAGACCTACTCTTTGGCTTTGATTTGTTCAAATATCTTGATGGAACTCACACATGTCCTGAAGCTACAATCACGGATGTTGTCACTAAAGTCACATCCCCAAATCCGGCTTACCTAACATGGAACCGTCAAGACCGTCTTCTCAGTGCTGCCCTTCGTGGAACTGTATCTGAAAGTATCGCTCCGTTCTTACATAATTCTAAGAACTCTAGCGAAATCTGGGCTAATTTGAAGTCCACCTATGCTAATCCTTCTCGTGGTCACATCCTTCAAATCAAGGATCGCTTCAACTCCATCTCAAAGAGTGGACACTCGGCCACAGAATATATGCAGCTAATTCGCTCATGTGTTGATGAATTAGCCAACCTAGGAAAACCCATGGATGACGAAGATATCATCGCCAAGGTCATCAATGGACTCGACTATGAAAACTATCGCTCTCTTGTTGATGCCATCAAACATCGGGACACCCTCATATCCTTCGACGCCCTACATGAACGCCTTATCCAATATGACCTCTCACTCAAACACATCCAAAACTCCACCACCTCTCCTCTCCCGGCCACAGCCCTAGCCGCCTACAACCGCCCAAACTCCCGCCCTAACTCACGCCCCAATCAATCCAACCAATCCGGTATCCTCCCGACCCCTCAAACCGGTACCAATACCATCCCCTTCAAGGGCAAATGTCAATGGTGCCATGTTCCTGCTCACTATCTTGGCACTTGTGCCATATTTCGCAATCTCTATCCCAATATCACCGTTCCCCCGCGACCCACCCCTCCCGCGAACCAAGCTCGCCGCCCCAACCCCCAAGCTAATACCGTTACCCTCCCCGAAGCTTACTCTCCAAATTGGATCATTGATAGTGGCGCATCCCATCACATCACTCATGATCTCAACAACCTTGCCCTCCACGCACCTTACGATGGAAACGACGATCTTTTGATTGGCGATGGCTCTCCTCTTACCATAAATAATATTGGTTCCTTTTCTATAAAATCTCCTTCCTCTCATCTTATTAAATTCAATCATGTTTTACATGCTCCAAAAATTTCCAAAAATATTATTTCTGTCTCACAATTTTGTCATGACAACAATGCTATTGCTAAATTTTCTTCTAAATCTTGTGACTTTGCAGGACCGACTAATGGGACAGGTGCTGTTAACGGGACAACTTAAATCCGGCTTATATATATGGACTCCGTCACGTGACCCGATCTCCTCTCCCATCTCGGCCTACATCACCACCATCTCTCCGGATCCGTGGCATCACAAACTTGGTCATCCATCCTTATCTATACTTAGTTCTATTACTAGTTTAGCTAAAATAAAAACTACACCGGCCTCGTCCAACCCGTGTAATGCTTGCAATATTAATAAAAGTCATAAACTTCCTTTTTCCACTTCTTCTCTATCCTCTTCTCACCCCCTAGAATTAGTTTTCTCGGATGTATGGACATCTCCTCTTTACTCCGTAGATAATTTTAAATATTATGTTGTGTTTGTCGATCACTTTACTAGATACATTTGGTTATATCCCTTAAAACGTAAATCTGATACGTCCTCGGTCTTTAATCATTTTCGTGCCTTAGTCGAATTTTTTTTAATCGACCCATAATTCAAATTTTTTCCGACAACGGGGGTGAATATTTAAAACTCACACCCTCCGTCACCTCCGATGGTATAACCCATCTCACCTCCCCTCCCCACACCCCTGAACACAATGGTATCTCTGAGAGACGTCATCGTCATATTGTCGAAACCGGACTCTCCCTCCTCACCCATGCTCACATACCTACCACTTATTGGCCGTATGCCTTTGTCACAGCAGTTTACTTAATAAATCGCATGCCCACACCCGTCCTACACAATGACTCTCCTTTTCTTTAGTTATTTGGTTCTATTCCAAATTATAATAAACTTCGTAGTTTTGATTGCCTTTGTTATCCTTGGTTACGTCCTTATGCGTCTCACAAACTTGATCCACGTTCTAAACCGTGTATCTTTGTTTGTTATTCTTCCACTCAAAGTGCTTATTACTGTTTAGAACCCGTGTCAAATAAAATTTATACTTCACGACACGTCAAATTTTGTGAGTCCATCTTCCCTTTCCCCTCCCTCTTACCCGACGCCCCTTCCCCGGTCACCCCGTCCCAATGGCTATCGGACCCACTCTTTATGATAGTCCCTACCCCAAATCCCGACCCGGTCTCTCCCTCCCCGGTAAACCCGAGTCCCGACCCGGCCACCTCCCTGCAGGACCCGCCCCCCACGGACCCCTCCCGTCGTCCCCCCCTCCCCCCCGTCTTCCGCTGCCTCCTCTCCCTCCTCCGCTGCCTCTCCCTCGCCGTCCCCCTCCTCCTCGCCCGAGTCTTCCCCTTCCTCGGTTCCCCTTACCGAACCAACCCCCCCTTCTCCTCCTCCTCCCTCGAACCGACCTGTGACTCGTGCTATGCACAATATTAGAGTCCCTAACCCTAAGTATGCCTCTCTAGCCTCCGTTGTATCTCCTTCCCTCCCTCCTTCTACGGTCAAGTCTGCCCTAGCTGACCCAAATTGGCACTCAGCCATGGTAGATGAATATCAAGCCTTAGTTAAAAATGCCACATGGGAACTTGTTCCTCCTAATCCCTCCTACAATGTAATTGGTTGCAAGTGGGTTTTTCGTATTAAATATAATCCCGACAACTCAATTCAAAAATATAAAGCACGATTAGTTGCTAAAGGTTTTCTTCAACGTCCCGGAGTAGATTACTCTGAAACTTTTAGTCTTGTTGTTAAGCCGGTAACAGTTCGTCTCGTCTTAGCACTTGCTCTCTCTCGTAGTTGGTCTCTGCGACAGCTTGATATCAACAACGCTTTTCTTCAAGGTACTCTTACTGAAACTGTTTTTATGTCTCAACCCCCTGGTTTTATTAATGCAAATTCTCCCTCTTTTGTTTGCAAATTATCTAAAGCTATTTATGGTCTCAAACAAGCTCCTAGGGCTTGGTATAATGAGCTTAAATCCTATTTACTCTCGTATGGTTTTAAACAATCAATTTCTGATCCCTCTCTTTTTATTCACAAAGTTATGACTAATCCTATTTTTCTTCGTGTTTATGTTGATGACATTATTGTCACCGGTCCACCGACGAAGGAACTTCAATCCTTCTTCGTTTCTTTTCCTCGTCGCTTTTCTCTTAAAGATCTTGGTTTTCCGTCGTATTTTCTTGGTGTTGAGGTTACTCCTACTAAAACAGGCCTAGCCCTCACACAAACTAAATATACCTATGATATTCTCTCCCGTTACAACATGCTTGATTGTAAACCCACCCCCACCCCCATCGTCGCCTACCCGCCTCTCAAGGCCACTACGCGCAAACCCATCCCCAATCCCACCGATTACCGCGCTATTGTTGGTAGCCTCTTATATCTTTCCCTCACCCGTCCCGATATTGCTTTCGGTGTCAACAAGCTTGCACAGTTTTTGCAGGATCCTCAAGAGTCTCATTGGTTAGCCTTGAAGCGGATGCTTCGTTACCTAAAAGGCACTCTAACGGTTGGTATTAATTTATTTAGCGATACTACTCTTTCTCTTCATGCTTTTTGTGATGCAGATTGGGCAAGTGATGGCAACAAATATGTTTCTACTACCGGATTTATTATCTACCTTGGCCGGAACCCAATTGCTTGGTCTTCTCGGAAACAACGAGCACTAGCGCTCTCTACTACGGAAGCTGAATTTCGGGCAGTGGCTTCAACCACAACCGAACTGATTTGGCTCCGCTCTCTTCTATCCGAACTTTGCTTCACCATTAAGTCTCCTCCAGTAATCTACTGTGATAATCTTGGTGCTACTCATTATGCAGCAAATCCAGTTTTTCACTCACGAATGAAACATGTAGCCCGTTCAAAATAGGACACTACGTATACAATACATATCCACTAACGACGAACTTGCAGATGTGCTAACTAAACCTCTTCCTAAGGCACGGTTTTACTCGTTATTACTCAAGCTCGGCCTTTCCTTTGGAACGTCCAACTTGCGGGAGCGTATTGAAGATATTAGTTAAAGATATTATTTAGGAATATCTTCTAGTCTTTGTAATCTGCTATATTTTGTAATCTTTGTATTATTGTCAAATAATGTAACTTTCCTATTCCTAGGATTCTAGTTAGATACTAGGTTTACTCTTTCCTTAACTGTATTACGTTTCTAGCCTGTATAAATATTGTGCTCATGTTAATGAAATTCTCAATTCACTTTCAATAACTTTCTTACACCCGCAAGGTTCAATGGAATACACAATACAACATACAATCACAGTATATAATGAAAACTTTAACAAGTCATGCATAATTTAGCTAATCTAACTTCTCATATTTTAATAAAAGCAAATCCAAAAACACAATTAGACTTTATCTATTAAACATAAGCTCAATGAAGTCATATTACTAATTTATTAGAAGCAATATGACGTTTCATCTTATCTCTCCAAGTATCTTCATTTCATCTTTATCCTCCGGCAATAAAGTTTCAACCTTAGGATGATAAAGGTAATTTTTTAGTTTTCTTCCTTCTTCACGCATTGAACTTTTTATTTAGCATTACAAAATCAAATAAAACAATGAACTGAAATAGGAATGGGTAATTCTAACAAATGAAAAATTATATCAATTAATCTATCTATCTATACTTATATACACTATTAAAACTCAAACAAACCATCCTCCATTCATTATTTATCTAAAATCATATTCTAATAAGGCCACGTGTTATGTTCTCATTTGGCAAAACAACTAAACCAACTTATAAACTCCAAAAGCAATCAATTAATAAATTTTTTTGTTAAAAAAATCAATCAATTAAGAAAAAAGAAAGAAGAGAGACTTCCCCTTCCATAATCCATAAATCTACTTTCACCTACAACAATGGATACAAAAATTATTACAGAGCATGAACCTCCTATTTGCTAATCATGGGAGTATTTTTGGAGCAGTTCTAATTTGTTCTTCATTTATCACCAAATTTTTAAGCTTCATCTTGCGGGCTTATTATACCTTTGTGTGCAAATGTGTGCGCTTAAAATGCCCAATTTTCACCCTATTAGCCTTGAAAAAAATAGACTTATCAGAATATGTATACTAATCGAAAAAAGAATAATCCAAGATAATATCTACCTAACAACGTACGAGTATCATTTACTAATTCTACCACATTAAGAATCCACGGGCATAAAAAAACTTACCAAGCCCGTAAAAGAGGTCAATATATGAAATTCTCAACTAAAGAAGCCAATATATGAAATTCAATCGTACGAGGCCACCAATTTCCATTTTAGGCCATAAATGTGTGGTTCACAATTTACCCACTCATTTCTCTATCTCTTTCTCTTTCTTTATCAAACCAATCATTTCCCTTCTTTATCTTTCACCCAAATATAAATAGGTCAATCATAGGAACTCGGAGGGAATAGCACCCGGGTCAATAGCTCATCGTTATTGAGTTATCGCATTAACGTCAAATAGTGCATGGATCCAATACCAAGACGACTTCTTTCTCAGAAAAGCAAGTACTTGAAGAATTTCTTTATATCATGCCCTACGACTAAGTCCCAAAAAGGACCCGCGAGAAGCCTTTTGCACCAAGCTAAGGAATGCAAAACTCGGCTTGGATCAAGGATGGGGTCTTGGTCACAAAGGGAGAATCTAGTCTTTATATATGAAATGACAGAATAACCAACCCAAAAAGGGCAGGCAAGAAGAGAAGCAGCTTAACCACGATAAGTTGGATAGACAACTACTCTCCTAAAAGGGCTATCCTCCCATCTATATGAACAAGCCCAAATAGGATAGATTCCATCTTTCCTGTATAAACTGCTTACTCATAAAAGGTGATTCCCTCTCTTATATCTAAATCTCAATCCAGTACACTTCCTGCTTCTTTTCAAATGTGTATCCTGACGAATCACGTGCTGGAACGAGTGTTACGGATGGCTGATCCCAGAATGGTGGGCTTGCTGCGTTCCATTTATTGCTTATGATATTATGAATGACATTGAAAGTAAATAAAATTACAAAGACATGGAATCAACACAAAAAATGTATAAATAATTAAACAAATATGGGACAATGAGGCAAAACAATGAAACTGTGAATTACAAAAGGCATAAAACAATATAGTCACATGCGGTGCACGTGTATGGTGACTAGTTAAATTCTAAATCCTCATTACTATTCCCTCACCCTCCTCGCCACTTCTCTCCCTAATTAACCTTCCCTTTTCCTTATTAAATCTCCATTGCTCACCCTTAACCTCTATAACTCCCCCCATCCTACCTTCTGTAAATTACAACCTTCTACATCTTCATAAATTAAAATACTTTCAAGTCTTTTTCTCTATGCTACAAAGTGTAGACCTTATATTCTTCATAAGATACTTGTATTGTTCTATAGCTTATAAAACTACTTTATCAAATTTTCTATTTTTAATTAAGTAATCCTAATCTAACATGCACGTCAATTTCTGGCTAGATCTGAACTTAAAACAATTTGTACTTTGATTTAATTAAAGCGATATAATTAAATTTCTTATTTTATTATTGGTGGGAATTTTGCCGGCAAGAAGAGACCGAAGAGGACGGAACAGATCGAGCATCTCAATCGAACCAACACAAGAATCCGACTATCTTCTAGACTAACCCTTTAATTAGGGTGGGTAAATCGTCAAACTTCGGAGAAGTTCATTTTATAGAATGAATTTGTCCGTAAATTTAATGCTTGATGTTATGCATGTCAATATTATGTATTAATTTGTTTGGATTCATTAGTTAGGGGTATTATGAGGTAGTTATCACCAACATATATAACAATTATTTAATAGGTAATAATAACAATAATAATAATAATAATAATAATAATAATAATAATAATAATATATAAATTATAAATGAAATTACTAGGAATAAGTATTCATTTTTGATGGACTAAATTCAATTCGGATATGGTGAGGATGTTAGCGTAGGGACCAACTTCAAAACTGTTTTGGTGTCATAATAAAAAAAAATTAAAAAAAAAATTAAAAATTCATATGATTGACTCATAAGACAATATTAATATAACCATCCCAAACATGTTAAATGACTTTATTTAATTAGATCTAATATTGGTATTATCATGGGTAGCCTCTTAGTAATTTAATTTGACGTTCAATTGTTATTTTATACGACTCTATAAGTAATGAAATTTTATTGTTAAATGTGAGACAAGAGGAATAAGACCGAACTTGATATCTTTCATTTAAGGAAAACCTATTAAAGAATTCCTACGCTTTATTTTACACGAACTAAATATTGTGAGTTAAGTATTAATTGCGAGACCTGACCAGCGGTACCCCAAATAATCTAATATTAAAAGACCTAACTTATTTCTCACGACTAGGTTAATTAAAATTTTGGGATCTTTACAAACGTCTAGGCTCGACTCACGTTATCGCTAAATCCACCAAAGAGTTTAGAGGATTCTTAAAATAATTATTATATTATAAGTATTATATTATATTATGACACCTTGAGAAGAAAATTTATTTATGAGACTTTATTTGAGTTTTTAAAATATCCTAAAACTGAAATGGACATCACCCAAAACTTCGTTATCAAATTTTTTAATGATTTTACCAAAACCGTCAATTGTATTATTTAAAAAAAAAATAGATGTTTATTAAAGAGAAGTATTTAGTAGTAAACTGTCCAAACTTGGTTTATTTAAAATTATATTTTCAAGTCAATATCAATTTTCTTAATATTTGGTAAAACATGAGCTTTTGAAGTCAGTTTTTATAAATCTTTTCTCCTTATATTTCAGTTACAATATTTTGGAGTCAAAAGTTGTATTTAACCAAACTGAATTAAGGGCGATTCTCTATCAATTAACTAATAAGGGGAAATGAAAACCGTACCTTAGTTTAATTGATTAAAACTTGGTTGAACTCCATTAAATGGTCATAATAATCATTTGACTTATTAACTAAGTTCGTTAGCCAAATCTCGGTCTACAAATAGGGACAACCCCGTAAGGAGATATTTATTTGAATATGTGTTATATGGTTACTATTAATATATATTTGATTACAAGAAAAGAATTTTTTATGGAAGTTGAGCTACATAACACATAAAATTTTCTAAATAAAATAAATTTCAAATAGTTTTATATTTTATTGGGCATTTTTAGGACTTAATTCGAAATCTCTTTGAGCGGGAAAGCAAGTTGTCTTTATTGTGTACGAGATGATTTGGATGAATAGCGCTTAGCTTAACCGTATAAAACCGTCCGTAGTGTACGAAGGGTCTTTGGCTGTACTGACATTGACCCGAGAGTAGGCGAGAGTGTGGCCATACTTTAGGTGGGGACCTGATCAGTCCTGTATGTGTTAGGTGGATCGCACCCGGGTTTCCGTGAGTCGACGATTGGAGCGTGGCTGCGGGGATAACCAGCCGGGTGGTGAGTAGTCCATGGTGCGGGCAACAACCCCACGTATCCGGCATTCGACCCTGGAGATGAGAGGACGAATTTTGTTTTAAACGTGTTTATGTCACCACGGTAAACAGGGGTAATAATGTAACCTCCCTGGTATCGGTATGATTGACGGTATATTATTATTGTACAAGTATCAAATACGAAACTTATTCGAAACTTGTACAATAATTGGCCGGTATATCGTGATAAAACATTTCTAAAATAATACGGCACTTAAAACATTTCTTATGATTTCTAAAGTTGTGTGTTATCGGTTGTGCATTTATGTACTGTTATTTGATCTATGTTTGATTTAATATTTTATTCATATTAAAATTTGATAATTTACCTACCTGACGATTTGGTTTTCTATGAAATTCTTTTAAAAATATTTTAACCGTCAGATTAAGAGAGACTGACCATTCCTCAGACGGGCAAGGTTGGAGATAGCTCAAGATGGGACTCAAATGTATTTCTATTCTTCATAAAATTGTTATAATTAAATGTAATATTTTAGTACTTTCATAATTATTATGAAGTAATCTAATTAGTTGAGAATAGTAATGACTCGGATATGTATTATGTCTTCCGCTGTTTCCTATTATAGACTTATTTATAAAGTTTGGAAAATCCGGGTTATTACAGTTGGTATCAGAGCATGGTCTCGTGACTTCATCTGCTCTAGAGCTTTAAAGCTCCCGACTAAGTTGGTAATAGAGTCTTATACTCCCAACTCGCTCGGCCAACAGAATCTAGTCATCTATTTTCTAGGATAATATAGATTAATATAACTCGATCACTTGAATAAAAAAAATGAAAGGGTAGAAACAACTAAGGACCGACCTAGTTTAGGAACCCATAGCTTCTGTTTTATCGTTATTTGTTTTTGACTTATGTGATTTACATTGTAATGTGTACCTATGTGTATGTAATATAGCTATATGCATATTATAAAGTCCTTAACAGTATTATCAATATATATGTTATATTATTATCTATATTTGTCTAATATATTATATAAGTTATAAGAAACTATATACTCCTTAATAGTAATTTTATTTACATGTATATACAACTAAGTTCATCTCATAAAGACCCGTCAGAAACAAGTAAGGATTATCACGCTGCCACTATGAAGGAAAGTCTATTGTGTATTCAAGTACTTTTAGAGGTCGTAGTAATTTTGGGATGCAATCTTCTTAACTTAGCTTATAATAACGTGTGTATTGATCCGTGTTGGTGGGTTAACTCTCTGCCATACTAACTTGGTTACTTTGGTTGCAGGGTATAAAATAACGTACCTAAATTATTAATTAAATATAGGAAATAGCTAACGTCATAGATCAAGTATTCTAGACACCTTTATTTAATAACAAAATTTGAAAATCTTCACATAACGTGTTTCATTTAAATTTTTTGTTAATTTAATAATTCTTTCATCTTATTTATAAATCGTCATAGTATTAAATAAATTATCGGAAAGATGTATGTTTTCTTCATTTCTTTTAATTCACTATAAATTTTATACCACCATCTTCTTATCGATCGTCTTTTCAGATTCTTACTTTGTTACTTGAACTTTTTTCCATCTTTCCAAATTCACTTCAGTTTGTTATCCTTGCTTTCATTTCATTAGAACTTTCTAATCCATACTACTATTTTTTTTAAACTAAGAGTTTATCGACTCTCTTATTCATCTATTTAGAAAATACTAGCTAGAGACCCATCTTAACATACTACACATTCATCCTATCTTATTCATGTTCAAAACTATCCCCTTTACTTCTCAGTTTAGCAAACACTTCGAAGTTTATTTGATTTATTAATTTTTACACCACTTTTCTACCTCAGTAGACATTATGATGTTTCTCTCAATTCAAGTATAGTGATCTGCAGCTGATAAAGTACTGCAGTATCATTTATGCTCGTAATGCTCTTTTGCTACTTTGATGCAATCTCTTTCAATTCAATGAGGTCATTTATCCCTCCTCTTACTTGCATCTATTATTGTAGCTCATGCCGTATTTTCTTTGCAAAAGAACACTTTGAAGAATAAGTTAAATGCTTCCAGCATATTGTTTGCATAAAGTACACTTATCTATATATAAAGTTTTGAGTATTTAATTTTTTGCCACGTGGCAGATATTAAATGCTCAAACAATCCTTTAATATTATTATTATTATTATTATTATTATTATTATTATTATTATTATTATTATTATTATTATTATTATTATTATTATTATTATTATTATTATTATTATTATAAATGCCGAATTTTATTGATGAATCAAACAGCAGTTTACAAAAAATTGGTGGGTAACCGAGATACAATCTGGGCCCCCACCCCCTTAGCTATAGCGAAGCTAAGTCTGGTAAAAATAAAAGGAGCAGCGCGGGCTCCGGCATCCTGTGCTACCGAAAATTTTTGAATCCTCTTAAGTAAGCCGATAGCATCCGCCTCCAATTCCCCCAGCGAGGAAAAGGAAAAGGGCAAAAACCCATACCCAAGCCCCGAGCATAGGTCCCTGTACTTAACGCATTTGCGCTGGGCAGCGTCACCCACAGCACGGCCTGGCGCGAAATCAGAGAGCCCGGACTGAGTTAAAGGAGAAGACCCGGTAAGATCTACGCAAACGTCACGCCCCCTGTCCCACGAATAAAGAAGCAAATCTGCAGGACGCAAGGATCTGTCACGATCATCAATCAAGCCAATATCGATCTCCTTCCCAGCCGAGACCCCGGAACGGAAACAGATATCCAAAAGAGTATCACGAACGAGGTTATGTCGATGTTTAATACCGACAACACCCGCGCAAGACACAGCATGGTCTCCAAAAATATCGTCGCCAAAAACCCGGGAGCAGGCAGAACACGGCCCAGGTACAGAAAACAAAGGAAGCCGAACTTGTATTAAACACCAGAACAAATTACACCAGAACTTTTATTATTATTATTATTATTATTATTATTATTATTATTATTATTATTATTATTATTATTATTATTATTATTATTATTATTATTATTATTTTATTATTTTTAAAAAAAACGGAACTTGTATTAAACACCAGAACAAATTACAAGAAGTTAGAGGGAAGCCGAGATACTATCTGGGCCCCCACTCCCTTAGCAAATTGCAAAGCTAATTCTAGTGAAAATATGAACTGCGGCACGCGCTCCAGCATCTTGTGATGTGAGTTGATATGAACTTTGAACAAGAATGTGAAGGATGATTAGTATACTGAAATGGAATGTAAACAAAGTAACCCAAACAGATTAAAAAGGATAGTTTGAGGATGAATAAACCATAACCAAGGATAGTATGCTAGGTGAAGTAGACCTATACTTCAACAAAGCGGGTGCTAAATCAAACAACGCGATTGAAGTAGCGAGTTTAGAGCTTGTAACGCGACTAACTCTAGACTTTGTCTTGTAAGCAACAAGGACGTAAAAGAAAGCTTAGCTTTACTCAGGTTTTTGATTTCAATATTGGATGTCTTATTCATTCAAATAGATGGCTATATATAGCCTACAACAAGACCCTTAAACCGGCTGGTTAGGGTGACAATAACGAAGCTACATGGTGACAAAAACAAAGCTACATCTATGTGAACTAGGAGCTAATAACAAAGCTATGTAAACTAGAAGCTAATAACAAAGGTATGTAAACTAGGAGCTAATAACAAAGCTATGTAAACTAGGAGCTAATAACAAAGCTATGTAAACTAGGAGCTAATAACAAAGCTTAATAAGGAGCCATTTGGACGTGCACAACCAGCTTCAAACGTCCTCTTTAACCCCGGTGCTTTCCCATGCACAACTGACTTGTTCGGACCATAACTTTGTCAATACTTGTTCAATGAGCCTTCATGAATAGTCATTGAAAAGATAAGCTCGAAATCTATCTCCTCCATTTTGAATGACTACAAAATTCCAAGTATAACTCGAGATATGGACTGATCAAAACAATGCTGCAAAAAATGAACTCGCATCAGAAATTCCCATGCACAACTGACTTGTTCGGACCATAACTTTGTCAATACTTATTCAATGAGCCTTCATGAATAGTCATTGGAAAGATAAGCTCGAAATCTATCTCCTCCATCTTGAATGACTACAAAATGCCAAGTATAACTCGAGATATGGACTGATCAAAACAATGCTGCAAAAAATGAACTCGCATCAGAAATTCCCATGCACAACTGTCTTGTTCGTACCATAACTTTGTCAATACTTGTTCAATGAGCCTTCATGAATAGTCATTGGAAAGATAAGCTCGAAATCTATCTCCTCCATTTTGAATGACTACGAAACTCCAAGTATAACTCGAGATATGGACTGATCAAAACAACGCAGCAAAATGAACTCGCATCATACTAATGATGTGAGTTGATATGAACTTTGAACAAGAATGTAAAGGATGATTAGTATACTGAAATGGAATGTAAACAAAGTAACCCAAACAGATTAAAAAGGATAGTTTGAGGATGAATAAACCGTAACCAAGGATAGTATGCTAGGTGAAGTAGACCTATACTTCAACAAAGCAGGTGCTAAATCAAACAACGCGATTGAAGTAGCGAGTTTAGAGCTTGTAACGCGACTAACTCTAGACTTTGTCTTGTAAGCAACAAGGACGTAAAAGAAAGCTTAGCTTTACTCAGGTTTTTGATTTCAATATTGGATGTCTTATTCATTCAAATAGATGGCTATATATAGCCTACAACAAGACCCTTAAACCGGCTGGTTAGGGTGACAATAACGAAGCTACATGGTGACAAAAACAAAGCTACATCTATGTGAACTAGGAGCTAATAACAAAGCTATGTAAACTAGAAGCTAATAACAAAGGTATGTAAACTAGGAGCTAATAACAAAGCTATGTAAACTAGGAGCTAATAACAAAGCTATGTAAACTAGGAGCTAATAACAAAGCTTAATAAGGAGCCATTTGGACGTGCACAACCAGCTTCAAACGTCCTCTTTAACCCCGGTGCTTTCCCATGCACAACTGACTTGTTCGGACCATAACTTTGTCAATACTTGTTCAATGAGCCTTCATGAATAGTCATTGAAAAGATAAGCTCGAAATCTATCTCCTCCATTTTGAATGACTACAAAATTCCAAGTATAACTCGAGATATGGACTGATCAAAACAATGCTGCAAAAAATGAACTCGCATCAGAAATTCCCATGCACAACTGACTTGTTCGGACCATAACTTTGTCAATACTTATTCAATGAGCCTTCATGAATAGTCATTGGAAAGATAAGCTCGAAATCTATCTCCTCCATCTTGAATGACTACAAAATTCCAAGTATAACTCGAGATATGGACTGATCAAAACAATGCTGCAAAAAATGAACTCGCATCAGAAATTCCCATGCACAACTGTCTTGTTCGTACCATAACTTTGTCAATACTTGTTCAATGAGCCTTCATGAATAGTCATTGGAAAGATAAGCTCGAAATCTATCTCCTCCATTTTGAATGACTACGAAACTCCAAGTATAACTCGAGATATGGACTGATCAAAACAACGCAGCAAAATGAACTCGCATCATACTAATGATGTGAGTTGATATGAACTTTGAACAAGAATGTAAAGGATGATTAGTATACTGAAATGGAATGTAAACAAAGTAACCCAAACAGATTAAAAAGGATAGTTTGAGGATGAATAAACCGTAACCAAGGATAGTATGCTAGGTGAAGTAGACCTATACTTCAACAAAGCAGGTGCTAAATCAAACAACGCGATTGAAGTAGCGAGTTTAGAGCTTGTAACGCGACTAACTCTAGACTTTGTCTTGTAAGCAACAAGGACGTAAAAGAAAGCTTAGCTTTACTCAGGTTTTTGATTTCAATATTGGATGTCTTATTCATTCAAATAGATGGCTATATATAGCCTACAACAAGACCCTTAAACCGGCTGGTTAGGGTGACAATAACGAAGCTACATGGTGACAAAAACAAAGCTACATCTATGTGAACTAGGAGCTAATAACAAAGCTATGTAAACTAGAAGCTAATAACAAAGGTATGTAAACTAGGAGCTAATAACAAAGCTATGTAAACTAGGAGCTAATAACAAAGCTATGTAAACTAGGAGCTAATAACAAAGCTTAATAAGGAGCCATTTGGACGTGCACAACCAGCTTCAAACGTCCTCTTTAACCCCGGTGCTTTCCCATGCACAACTGACTTGTTCGGACCATAACTTTGTCAATACTTGTTCAATGAGCCTTCATGAATAGTCATTGAAAAGATAAGCTCGAAATCTATCTCCTCCATTTTGAATGACTACAAAATTCCAAGTATAACTCGAGATATGGACTGATCAAAACAATGCTGCAAAAAATGAACTCGCATCAGAAATTCCCATGCACAACTGTCTTGTTCGTACCATAACTTTGTCAATACTTGTTCAATGAGCCTTCATGAATAGTCATTGGAAAGATAAGCTCGAAATCTATCTCCTCCATTTTGAATGACTACGAAACTCCAAGTATAACTCGAGATATGGACTGATCAAAACAACGCAGCAAAATGAACTCGCATCATACTAATGATGTGAGTTGATATGAACTTTGAACAAGAATGTAAAGGATGATTAGTATACTGAAATGGAATGTAAACAAAGTAACCCAAACAGATTAAAAAGGATAGTTTGAGGATGAATAAACCGTAACCAAGGATAGTATGCTAGGTGAAGTAGACCTATACTTCAACAAAGCAGGTGCTAAATCAAACAACGCGATTGAAGTAGCGAGTTTAGAGCTTGTAACGCGACTAACTCTAGACTTTGTCTTGTAAGCAACAAGGACGTAAAAGAAAGCTTAGCTTTACTCAGGTTTTTGATTTCAATATTGGATGTCTTATTCATTCAAATAGATGGCTATATATAGCCTACAACAAGACCCTTAAACCGGCTGGTTAGGGTGACAATAACGAAGCTACATGGTGACAAAAACAAAGCTACATCTATGTGAACTAGGAGCTAATAACAAAGCTATGTAAACTAGAAGCTAATAACAAAGGTATGTAAACTAGGAGCTAATAACAAAGCTATGTAAACTAGGAGCTAATAACAAAGCTATGTAAACTAGGAGCTAATAACAAAGCTTAATAAGGAGCCATTTGGACGTGCACAACCAGCTTCAAACGTCCTCTTTAACCCCGGTGCTTTCCCATGCACAACTGACTTGTTCGGACCATAACTTTGTCAATACTTGTTCAATGAGCCTTCATGAATAGTCATTGAAAAGATAAGCTCGAAATCTATCTCCTCCATTTTGAATGACTACAAAATTCCAAGTATAACTCGAGATATGGACTGATCAAAACAATGCTGCAAAAAATGAACTCGCATCAGAAATTCCCATGCACAACTGACTTGTTCGGACCATAACTTTGTCAATACTTATTCAATGAGCCTTCATGAATAGTCATTGGAAAGATAAGCTCGAAATCTATCTCCTCCATCTTGAATGACTACAAAATTCCAAGTATAACTCGAGATATGGACTGATCAAAACAATGCTGCAAAAAATGAACTCGCATCAGAAATTCCCATGCACAACTGTCTTGTTCGTACCATAACTTTGTCAATACTTGTTCAATGAGCCTTCATGAATAGTCATTGGAAAGATAAGCTCGAAATCTATCTCCTCCATTTTGAGTGACTACGAAACTCCAAGTATAACTCGAGATATGGACTGATCAAAACAACGCTGCAAAATGAACTCGCATCATACTAATGATGTGAGTTGATATGAACTTTGAACAAGAATGTAAAGGATGATTAGTATACTGAAATGGAATGTAAACAAAGTAACCCAAACAGATTAAAAAGGATAGTTTGAGGATGAATAAACCGTAACCAAGGATAGTATGCTAGGTGAAGTAGACCTATACTTCAACAAAGCAGGTGCTAAATCAAACAACGCGATTGAAGTAGCGAGTTTAGAGCTTGTAACGCGACTAACTCTAGACTTTGTCTTGTAAGCAACAAGGACGTAAAAGAAAGCTTAGCTTTACTCAGGTTTTTGATTTCAATATTGGATGTCTTATTCATTCAAATAGATGGCTATATATAGCCTACAACAAGACCCTTAAACCGGCTGGTTAGGGTGACAATAACGAAGCTACATGGTGACAAAAACAAAGCTACATCTATGTGAACTAGGAGCTAATAACAAAGCTATGTAAACTAGAAGCTAATAACAAAGGTATGTAAACTAGGAGCTAATAACAAAGCTATGTAAACTAGGAGCTAATAACAAAGCTATGTAAACTAGGAGCTAATAACAAAGCTTAATAAGGAGCCATTTGGACGTGCACAACCAGCTTCAAACGTCCTCTTTAACCCCGGTGCTTTCCCATGCACAACTGACTTGTTCGGACCATAACTTTGTCAATACTTGTTCAATGAGCCTTCATGAATAGTCATTGAAAAGATAAGCTCGAAATCTATCTCCTCCATTTTGAATGACTACAAAATTCCAAGTATAACTCGAGATATGGACTGATCAAAACAATGCTGCAAAAAATGAACTCGCATCAGAAATTCCCATGCACAACTGACTTGTTCGGACCATAACTTTGTCAATACTTATTCAATGAGCCTTCATGAATAGTCATTGGAAAGATAAGCTCGAAATCTATCTCCTCCATCTTGAATGACTACAAAATGCCAAGTATAACTCGAGATATGGACTGATCAAAACAATGCTGCAAAAAATGAACTCGCATCAGAAATTCCCATGCACAACTGTCTTGTTCGTACCATAACTTTGTCAATACTTGTTCAATGAGCCTTCATGAATAGTCATTGGAAAGATAAGCTCGAAATCTATCTCCTCCATTTTGAATGACTACGAAACTCCAAGTATAACTCGAGATATGGACTGATCAAAACAACGCAGCAAAATGAACTCGCATCATACTAATGATGTGAGTTGATATGAACTTTGAACAAGAATGTAAAGGATGATTAGTATACTGAAATGGAATGTAAACAAAGTAACCCAAACAGATTAAAAAGGATAGTTTGAGGATGAATAAACCGTAACCAAGGATAGTATGCTAGGTGAAGTAGACCTATACTTCAACAAAGCAGGTGCTAAATCAAACAACGCGATTGAAGTAGCGAGTTTAGAGCTTGTAACGCGACTAACTCTAGACTTTGTCTTGTAAGCAACAAGGACGTAAAAGAAAGCTTAGCTTTACTCAGGTTTTTGATTTCAATATTGGATGTCTTATTCATTCAAATAGATGGCTATATATAGCCTACAACAAGACCCTTAAACCGGCTGGTTAGGGTGACAATAACGAAGCTACATGGTGACAAAAACAAAGCTACATCTATGTGAACTAGGAGCTAATAACAAAGCTATGTAAACTAGAAGCTAATAACAAAGGTATGTAAACTAGGAGCTAATAACAAAGCTATGTAAACTAGGAGCTAATAACAAAGCTATGTAAACTAGGAGCTAATAACAAAGCTTAATAAGGAGCCATTTGGACGTGCACAACCAGCTTCAAACGTCCTCTTTAACCCCGGTGCTTTCCCATGCACAACTGACTTGTTCGGACCATAACTTTGTCAATACTTGTTCAATGAGCCTTCATGAATAGTCATTGAAAAGATAAGCTCGAAATCTATCTCCTCCATTTTGAATGACTACAAAATTCCAAGTATAACTCGAGATATGGACTGATCAAAACAATGCTGCAAAAAATGAACTCGCATCAGAAATTCCCATGCACAACTGACTTGTTCGGACCATAACTTTGTCAATACTTATTCAATGAGCCTTCATGAATAGTCATTGGAAAGATAAGCTCGAAATCTATCTCCTCCATCTTGAATGACTACAAAATTCCAAGTATAACTCGAGATATGGACTGATCAAAACAATGCTGCAAAAAATGAACTCGCATCAGAAATTCCCATGCACAACTGTCTTGTTCGTACCATAACTTTGTCAATACTTGTTCAATGAGCCTTCATGAATAGTCATTGGAAAGATAAGCTCGAAATCTATCTCCTCCATTTTGAGTGACTACGAAACTCCAAGTATAACTCGAGATATGGACTGATCAAAACAACGCTGCAAAATGAACTCGCATCATACTAATGATGTGAGTTGATATGAACTTTGAACAAGAATGTAAAGGATGATTAGTATACTGAAATGGAATGTAAACAAAGTAACCCAAACAGATTAAAAAGGATAGTTTGAGGATGAATAAACCGTAACCAAGGATAGTATGCTAGGTGAAGTAGACCTATACTTCAACAAAGCAGGTGCTAAATCAAACAACGCGATTGAAGTAGCGAGTTTAGAGCTTGTAACGCGACTAACTCTAGACTTTGTCTTGTAAGCAACAAGGACGTAAAAGAAAGCTTAGCTTTACTCAGGTTTTTGATTTCAATATTGGATGTCTTATTCATTCAAATAGATGGCTATATATAGCCTACAACAAGACCCTTAAACCGGCTGGTTAGGGTGACAATAACGAAGCTACATGGTGACAAAAACAAAGCTACATCTATGTGAACTAGGAGCTAATAACAAAGCTATGTAAACTAGAAGCTAATAACAAAGGTATGTAAACTAGGAGCTAATAACAAAGCTATGTAAACTAGGAGCTAATAACAAAGCTATGTAAACTAGGAGCTAATAACAAAGCTTAATAAGGAGCCATTTGGACGTGCACAACCAGCTTCAAACGTCCTCTTTAACCCCGGTGCTTTCCCATGCACAACTGACTTGTTCGGACCATAACTTTGTCAATACTTGTTCAATGAGCCTTCATGAATAGTCATTGAAAAGATAAGCTCGAAATCTATCTCCTCCATTTTGAATGACTACAAAATTCCAAGTATAACTCGAGATATGGACTGATCAAAACAATGCTGCAAAAAATGAACTCGCATCAGAAATTCCCATGCACAACTGACTTGTTCGGACCATAACTTTGTCAATACTTATTCAATGAGCCTTCATGAATAGTCATTGGAAAGATAAGCTCGAAATCTATCTCCTCCATCTTGAATGACTACAAAATTCCAAGTATAACTCGAGATATGGACTGATCAAAACAATGCTGCAAAAAATGAACTCGCATCAGAAATTCCCATGCACAACTGTCTTGTTCGTACCATAACTTTGTCAATACTTGTTCAATGAGCCTTCATGAATAGTCATTGGAAAGATAAGCTCGAAATCTATCTCCTCCATTTTGAATGACTACGAAACTCCAAGTATAACTCGAGATATGGACTGATCAAAACAATGCTGCAAAAAATGAACTCGCATCAGAAATTCCCATGCACAACTGACTTGTTCGGACCATAACTTTGTCAATACTTGTTCAATGAGCCTTCATGAATAGTCATTGGAAAGATAAGCTCGAAATCTATCTCCTCCATTTTGAATGACTACGAAACTCCAAGTATAACTCGAGATATGGACTGATCAAAACAACGCAGCAAAATGAACTCGCATCATACTAATGATGTGAGTTGATATGAACTTTGAACAAGAATGTAAAGGATGATTAGTATACTGAAATGGAATGTAAACAAAGTAACCCAAACAGATTAAAAAGGATAGTTTGAGGATGAATAAACCGTAACCAAGGATAGTATGCTAGGTGAAGTAGACCTATACTTCAACAAAGCAGGTGCTAAATCAAACAACGCGATTGAAGTAGCGAGTTTAGAGCTTGTAACGCGACTAACTCTAGACTTTGTCTTGTAAGCAACAAGGACGTAAAAGAAAGCTTAGCTTTACTCAGGTTTTTGATTTCAATATTGGATGTCTTATTCATTCAAATAGATGGCTATATATAGCCTACAACAAGACCCTTAAACCGGCTGGTTAGGGTGACAATAACGAAGCTACATGGTGACAAAAACAAAGCTACATCTATGTGAACTAGGAGCTAATAACAAAGCTATGTAAACTAGAAGCTAATAACAAAGGTATGTAAACTAGGAGCTAATAACAAAGCTATGTAAACTAGGAGCTAATAACAAAGCTATGTAAACTAGGAGCTAATAACAAAGCTTAATAAGGAGCCATTTGGACGTGCACAACCAGCTTCAAACGTCCTCTTTAACCCCGGTGCTTTCCCATGCACAACTGACTTGTTCGGACCATAACTTTGTCAATACTTGTTCAATGAGCCTTCATGAATAGTCATTGAAAAGATAAGCTCGAAATCTATCTCCTCCATTTTGAATGACTACAAAATTCCAAGTATAACTCGAGATATGGACTGATCAAAACAATGCTGCAAAAAATGAACTCGCATCAGAAATTCCCATGCACAACTGACTTGTTCGGACCATAACTTTGTCAATACTTATTCAATGAGCCTTCATGAATAGTCATTGGAAAGATAAGCTCGAAATCTATCTCCTCCATCTTGAATGACTACAAAATTCCAAGTATAACTCGAGATATGGACTGATCAAAACAATGCTGCAAAAAATGAACTCGCATCAGAAATTCCCATGCACAACTGTCTTGTTCGTACCATAACTTTGTCAATACTTGTTCAATGAGCCTTCATGAATAGTCATTGGAAAGATAAGCTCGAAATCTATCTCCTCCATTTTGAATGACTACGAAACTCCAAGTATAACTCGAGATATGGACTGATCAAAACAACGCAGCAAAATGAACTCGCATCATACTAATGATGTGAGTTGATATGAACTTTGAACAAGAATGTAAAGGATGATTAGTATACTGAAATGGAATGTAAACAAAGTAACCCAAACAGATTAAAAAGGATAGTTTGAGGATGAATAAACCGTAACCAAGGATAGTATGCTAGGTGAAGTAGACCTATACTTCAACAAAGCAGGTGCTAAATCAAACAACGCGATTGAAGTAGCGAGTTTAGAGCTTGTAACGCGACTAACTCTAGACTTTGTCTTGTAAGCAACAAGGACGTAAAAGAAAGCTTAGCTTTACTCAGGTTTTTGATTTCAATATTGGATGTCTTATTCATTCAAATAGATGGCTATATATAGCCTACAACAAGACCCTTAAACCGGCTGGTTAGGGTGACAATAACGAAGCTACATGGTGACAAAAACAAAGCTACATCTATGTGAACTAGGAGCTAATAACAAAGCTATGTAAACTAGAAGCTAATAACAAAGGTATGTAAACTAGGAGCTAATAACAAAGCTATGTAAACTAGGAGCTAATAACAAAGCTATGTAAACTAGGAGCTAATAACAAAGCTTAATAAGGAGCCATTTGGACGTGCACAACCAGCTTCAAACGTCCTCTTTAACCCCGGTGCTTTCCCATGCACAACTGACTTGTTCGGACCATAACTTTGTCAATACTTGTTCAATGAGCCTTCATGAATAGTCATTGAAAAGATAAGCTCGAAATCTATCTCCTCCATTTTGAATGACTACAAAATTCCAAGTATAACTCGAGATATGGACTGATCAAAACAATGCTGCAAAAAATGAACTCGCATCAGAAATTCCCATGCACAACTGTCTTGTTCGTACCATAACTTTGTCAATACTTGTTCAATGAGCCTTCATGAATAGTCATTGGAAAGATAAGCTCGAAATCTATCTCCTCCATTTTGAATGACTACGAAACTCCAAGTATAACTCGAGATATGGACTGATCAAAACAACGCAGCAAAATGAACTCGCATCATACTAATGATGTGAGTTGATATGAACTTTGAACAAGAATGTAAAGGATGATTAGTATACTGAAATGGAATGTAAACAAAGTAACCCAAACAGATTAAAAAGGATAGTTTGAGGATGAATAAACCGTAACCAAGGATAGTATGCTAGGTGAAGTAGACCTATACTTCAACAAAGCAGGTGCTAAATCAAACAACGCGATTGAAGTAGCGAGTTTAGAGCTTGTAACGCGACTAACTCTAGACTTTGTCTTGTAAGCAACAAGGACGTAAAAGAAAGCTTAGCTTTACTCAGGTTTTTGATTTCAATATTGGATGTCTTATTCATTCAAATAGATGGCTATATATAGCCTACAACAAGACCCTTAAACCGGCTGGTTAGGGTGACAATAACGAAGCTACATGGTGACAAAAACAAAGCTACATCTATGTGAACTAGGAGCTAATAACAAAGCTATGTAAACTAGAAGCTAATAACAAAGGTATGTAAACTAGGAGCTAATAACAAAGCTATGTAAACTAGGAGCTAATAACAAAGCTATGTAAACTAGGAGCTAATAACAAAGCTTAATAAGGAGCCATTTGGACGTGCACAACCAGCTTCAAACGTCCTCTTTAACCCCGGTGCTTTCCCATGCACAACTGACTTGTTCGGACCATAACTTTGTCAATACTTGTTCAATGAGCCTTCATGAATAGTCATTGAAAAGATAAGCTCGAAATCTATCTCCTCCATTTTGAATGACTACAAAATTCCAAGTATAACTCGAGATATGGACTGATCAAAACAATGCTGCAAAAAATGAACTCGCATCAGAAATTCCCATGCACAACTGACTTGTTCGGACCATAACTTTGTCAATACTTATTCAATGAGCCTTCATGAATAGTCATTGGAAAGATAAGCTCGAAATCTATCTCCTCCATCTTGAATGACTACAAAATTCCAAGTATAACTCGAGATATGGACTGATCAAAACAATGCTGCAAAAAATGAACTCGCATCAGAAATTCCCATGCACAACTGTCTTGTTCGTACCATAACTTTGTCAATACTTGTTCAATGAGCCTTCATGAATAGTCATTGGAAAGATAAGCTCGAAATCTATCTCCTCCATTTTGAATGACTACGAAACTCCAAGTATAACTCGAGATATGGACTGATCAAAACAACGCAGCAAAATGAACTCGCATCATACTAATGATGTGAGTTGATATGAACTTTGAACAAGAATGTAAAGGATGATTAGTATACTGAAATGGAATGTAAACAAAGTAACCCAAACAGATTAAAAAGGATAGTTTGAGGATGAATAAACCGTAACCAAGGATAGTATGCTAGGTGAAGTAGACCTATACTTCAACAAAGCAGGTGCTAAATCAAACAACGCGATTGAAGTAGCGAGTTTAGAGCTTGTAACGCGACTAACTCTAGACTTTGTCTTGTAAGCAACAAGGACGTAAAAGAAAGCTTAGCTTTACTCAGGTTTTTGATTTCAATATTGGATGTCTTATTCATTCAAATAGATGGCTATATATAGCCTACAACAAGACCCTTAAACCGGCTGGTTAGGGTGACAATAACGAAGCTACATGGTGACAAAAACAAAGCTACATCTATGTGAACTAGGAGCTAATAACAAAGCTATGTAAACTAGAAGCTAATAACAAAGGTATGTAAACTAGGAGCTAATAACAAAGCTATGTAAACTAGGAGCTAATAACAAAGCTATGTAAACTAGGAGCTAATAACAAAGCTTAATAAGGAGCCATTTGGACGTGCACAACCAGCTTCAAACGTCCTCTTTAACCCCGGTGCTTTCCCATGCACAACTGACTTGTTCGGACCATAACTTTGTCAATACTTGTTCAATGAGCCTTCATGAATAGTCATTGAAAAGATAAGCTCGAAATCTATCTCCTCCATTTTGAATGACTACAAAATTCCAAGTATAACTCGAGATATGGACTGATCAAAACAATGCTGCAAAAAATGAACTCGCATCAGAAATTCCCATGCACAACTGACTTGTTCGGACCATAACTTTGTCAATACTTATTCAATGAGCCTTCATGAATAGTCATTGGAAAGATAAGCTCGAAATCTATCTCCTCCATCTTGAATGACTACAAAATTCCAAGTATAACTCGAGATATGGACTGATCAAAACAATGCTGCAAAAAATGAACTCGCATCAGAAATTCCCATGCACAACTGTCTTGTTCGTACCATAACTTTGTCAATACTTGTTCAATGAGCCTTCATGAATAGTCATTGGAAAGATAAGCTCGAAATCTATCTCCTCCATTTTGAGTGACTACGAAACTCCAAGTATAACTCGAGATATGGACTGATCAAAACAACGCTGCAAAATGAACTTGCATCATACTAATGATGTGAGTTGATATGAACTTTGAACAAGAATGTAAAGGATGATTAGTATACTGAAATGGAATGTAAACAAAGTAACCCAAACAGATTAAAAAGGATAGTTTGAGGATGAATAAACCGTAACCAAGGATAGTATGCTAGGTGAAGTAGACCTATACTTCAACAAAGCAGGTGCTAAATCAAACAACGCGATTGAAGTAGCGAGTTTAGAGCTTGTAACGCGACTAACTCTAGACTTTGTCTTGTAAGCAACAAGGACGTAAAAGAAAGCTTAGCTTTACTCAGGTTTTTGATTTCAATATTGGATGTCTTATTCATTCAAATAGATGGCTATATATAGCCTACAACAAGACCCTTAAACCGGCTGGTTAGGGTGACAATAACGAAGCTACATGGTGACAAAAACAAAGCTACATCTATGTGAACTAGGAGCTAATAACAAAGCTATGTAAACTAGAAGCTAATAACAAAGGTATGTAAACTAGGAGCTAATAACAAAGCTATGTAAACTAGGAGCTAATAACAAAGCTATGTAAACTAGGAGCTAATAACAAAGCTTAATAAGGAGCCATTTGGACGTGCACAACCAGCTTCAAACGTCCTCTTTAACCCCGGTGCTTTCCCATGCACAACTGACTTGTTCGGACCATAACTTTGTCAATACTTGTTCAATGAGCCTTCATGAATAGTCATTGAAAAGATAAGCTCGAAATCTATCTCCTCCATTTTGAATGACTACAAAATTCCAAGTATAACTCGAGATATGGACTGATCAAAACAATGCTGCAAAAAATGAACTCGCATCAGAAATTCCCATGCACAACTGACTTGTTCGGACCATAACTTTGTCAATACTTATTCAATGAGCCTTCATGAATAGTCATTGGAAAGATAAGCTCGAAATCTATCTCCTCCATCTTGAATGACTACAAAATTCCAAGTATAACTCGAGATATGGACTGATCAAAACAATGCTGCAAAAAATGAACTCGCATCAGAAATTCCCATGCACAACTGTCTTGTTCGTACCATAACTTTGTCAATACTTGTTCAATGAGCCTTCATGAATAGTCATTGGAAAGATAAGCTCGAAATCTATCTCCTCCATTTTGAGTGACTACGAAACTCCAAGTATAACTCGAGATATGGACTGATCAAAACAACGCTGCAAAATGAACTCGCATCATACTAATGATGTGAGTTGATATGAACTTTGAACAAGAATGTAAAGGATGATTAGTATACTGAAATGGAATGTAAACAAAGTAACCCAAACAGATTAAAAAGGATAGTTTGAGGATGAATAAACCGTAACCAAGGATAGTATGCTAGGTGAAGTAGACCTATACTTCAACAAAGCAGGTGCTAAATCAAACAACGCGATTGAAGTAGCGAGTTTAGAGCTTGTAACGCGACTAACTCTAGACTTTGTCTTGTAAGCAACAAGGACGTAAAAGAAAGCTTAGCTTTACTCAGGTTTTTGATTTCAATATTGGATGTCTTATTCATTCAAATAGATGGCTATATATAGCCTACAACAAGACCCTTAAACCGGCTGGTTAGGGTGACAATAACGAAGCTACATGGTGACAAAAACAAAGCTACATCTATGTGAACTAGGAGCTAATAACAAAGCTATGTAAACTAGAAGCTAATAACAAAGGTATGTAAACTAGGAGCTAATAACAAAGCTATGTAAACTAGGAGCTAATAACAAAGCTATGTAAACTAGGAGCTAATAACAAAGCTTAATAAGGAGCCATTTGGACGTGCACAACCAGCTTCAAACGTCCTCTTTAACCCCGGTGCTTTCCCATGCACAACTGACTTGTTCGGACCATAACTTTGTCAATACTTGTTCAATGAGCCTTCATGAATAGTCATTGAAAAGATAAGCTCGAAATCTATCTCCTCCATTTTGAATGACTACAAAATTCCAAGTATAACTCGAGATATGGACTGATCAAAACAATGCTGCAAAAAATGAACTCGCATCAGAAATTCCCATGCACAACTGTCTTGTTCGTACCATAACTTTGTCAATACTTGTTCAATGAGCCTTCATGAATAGTCATTGGAAAGATAAGCTCGAAATCTATCTCCTCCATTTTGAATGACTACGAAACTCCAAGTATAACTCGAGATATGGACTGATCAAAACAACGCAGCAAAATGAACTCGCATCATACTAATGATGTGAGTTGATATGAACTTTGAACAAGAATGTAAAGGATGATTAGTATACTGAAATGGAATGTAAACAAAGTAACCCAAACAGATTAAAAAGGATAGTTTGAGGATGAATAAACCGTAACCAAGGATAGTATGCTAGGTGAAGTAGACCTATACTTCAACAAAGCAGGTGCTAAATCAAACAACGCGATTGAAGTAGCGAGTTTAGAGCTTGTAACGCGACTAACTCTAGACTTTGTCTTGTAAGCAACAAGGACGTAAAAGAAAGCTTAGCTTTACTCAGGTTTTTGATTTCAATATTGGATGTCTTATTCATTCAAATAGATGGCTATATATAGCCTACAACAAGACCCTTAAACCGGCTGGTTAGGGTGACAATAACGAAGCTACATGGTGACAAAAACAAAGCTACATCTATGTGAACTAGGAGCTAATAACAAAGCTATGTAAACTAGAAGCTAATAACAAAGGTATGTAAACTAGGAGCTAATAACAAAGCTATGTAAACTAGGAGCTAATAACAAAGCTATGTAAACTAGGAGCTAATAACAAAGCTTAATAAGGAGCCATTTGGACGTGCACAACCAGCTTCAAACGTCCTCTTTAACCCCGGTGCTTTCCCATGCACAACTGACTTGTTCGGACCATAACTTTGTCAATACTTGTTCAATGAGCCTTCATGAATAGTCATTGAAAAGATAAGCTCGAAATCTATCTCCTCCATTTTGAATGACTACAAAATTCCAAGTATAACTCGAGATATGGACTGATCAAAACAATGCTGCAAAAAATGAACTCGCATCAGAAATTCCCATGCACAACTGACTTGTTCGGACCATAACTTTGTCAATACTTATTCAATGAGCCTTCATGAATAGTCATTGGAAAGATAAGCTCGAAATCTATCTCCTCCATCTTGAATGACTACAAAATTCCAAGTATAACTCGAGATATGGACTGATCAAAACAATGCTGCAAAAAATGAACTCGCATCAGAAATTCCCATGCACAACTGTCTTGTTCGTACCATAACTTTGTCAATACTTGTTCAATGAGCCTTCATGAATAGTCATTGGAAAGATAAGCTCGAAATCTATCTCCTCCATTTTGAGTGACTACGAAACTCCAAGTATAACTCGAGATATGGACTGATCAAAACAACGCTGCAAAATGAACTCGCATCATACTAATGATGTGAGTTGATATGAACTTTGAACAAGAATGTAAAGGATGATTAGTATACTGAAATGGAATGTAAACAAAGTAACCCAAACAGATTAAAAAGGATAGTTTGAGGATGAATAAACCGTAACCAAGGATAGTATGCTAGGTGAAGTAGACCTATACTTCAACAAAGCAGGTGCTAAATCAAACAACGCGATTGAAGTAGCGAGTTTAGAGCTTGTAACGCGACTAACTCTAGACTTTGTCTTGTAAGCAACAAGGACGTAAAAGAAAGCTTAGCTTTACTCAGGTTTTTGATTTCAATATTGGATGTCTTATTCATTCAAATAGATGGCTATATATAGCCTACAACAAGACCCTTAAACCGGCTGGTTAGGGTGACAATAACGAAGCTACATGGTGACAAAAACAAAGCTACATCTATGTGAACTAGGAGCTAATAACAAAGCTATGTAAACTAGAAGCTAATAACAAAGGTATGTAAACTAGGAGCTAATAACAAAGCTATGTAAACTAGGAGCTAATAACAAAGCTATGTAAACTAGGAGCTAATAACAAAGCTTAATAAGGAGCCATTTGGACGTGCACAACCAGCTTCAAACGTCCTCTTTAACCCCGGTGCTTTCCCATGCACAACTGACTTGTTCGGACCATAACTTTGTCAATACTTGTTCAATGAGCCTTCATGAATAGTCATTGAAAAGATAAGCTCGAAATCTATCTCCTCCATTTTGAATGACTACAAAATTCCAAGTATAACTCGAGATATGGACTGATCAAAACAATGCTGCAAAAAATGAACTCGCATCAGAAATTCCCATGCACAACTGACTTGTTCGGACCATAACTTTGTCAATACTTATTCAATGAGCCTTCATGAATAGTCATTGGAAAGATAAGCTCGAAATCTATCTCCTCCATCTTGAATGACTACAAAATTCCAAGTATAACTCGAGATATGGACTGATCAAAACAATGCTGCAAAAAATGAACTCGCATCAGAAATTCCCATGCACAACTGTCTTGTTCGTACCATAACTTTGTCAATACTTGTTCAATGAGCCTTCATGAATAGTCATTGGAAAGATAAGCTCGAAATCTATCTCCTCCATTTTGAGTGACTACGAAACTCCAAGTATAACTCGAGATATGGACTGATCAAAACAACGCTGCAAAATGAACTCGCATCATACTAATGATGTGAGTTGATATGAACTTTGAACAAGAATGTAAAGGATGATTAGTATACTGAAATGGAATGTAAACAAAGTAACCCAAACAGATTAAAAAGGATAGTTTGAGGATGAATAAACCGTAACCAAGGATAGTATGCTAGGTGAAGTAGACCTATACTTCAACAAAGCAGGTGCTAAATCAAACAACGCGATTGAAGTAGCGAGTTTAGAGCTTGTAACGCGACTAACTCTAGACTTTGTCTTGTAAGCAACAAGGACGTAAAAGAAAGCTTAGCTTTACTCAGGTTTTTGATTTCAATATTGGATGTCTTATTCATTCAAATAGATGGCTATATATAGCCTACAACAAGACCCTTAAACCGGCTGGTTAGGGTGACAATAACGAAGCTACATGGTGACAAAAACAAAGCTACATCTATGTGAACTAGGAGCTAATAACAAAGCTATGTAAACTAGAAGCTAATAACAAAGGTATGTAAACTAGGAGCTAATAACAAAGCTATGTAAACTAGGAGCTAATAACAAAGCTATGTAAACTAGGAGCTAATAACAAAGCTTAATAAGGAGCCATTTGGACGTGCACAACCAGCTTCAAACGTCCTCTTTAACCCCGGTGCTTTCCCATGCACAACTGACTTGTTCGGACCATAACTTTGTCAATACTTGTTCAATGAGCCTTCATGAATAGTCATTGAAAAGATAAGCTCGAAATCTATCTCCTCCATTTTGAATGACTACAAAATTCCAAGTATAACTCGAGATATGGACTGATCAAAACAATGCTGCAAAAAATGAACTCGCATCAGAAATTCCCATGCACAACTGACTTGTTCGGACCATAACTTTGTCAATACTTATTCAATGAGCCTTCATGAATAGTCATTGGAAAGATAAGCTCGAAATCTATCTCCTCCATCTTGAATGACTACAAAATTCCAAGTATAACTCGAGATATGGACTGATCAAAACAATGCTGCAAAAAATGAACTCGCATCAGAAATTCCCATGCACAACTGTCTTGTTCGTACCATAACTTTGTCAATACTTGTTCAATGAGCCTTCATGAATAGTCATTGGACAGATAAGCTCGAAATCTATCTCCTCCATTTTGAATGACTACGAAACTCCAAGTATAACTCGAGATATGGACTGATCAAAACAACGCTGCAAAATGAACTCGCATCATACTAATGATGTGAGTTGATATGAACTTTGAACAAGAATGTAAAGGATGATTAGTATACTGAAATGGAATGTAAACAAAGTAACCCAAACAGATTAAAAAGGATAGTTTGAGGATGAATAAACCGTAACCAAGGATAGTATGCTAGGTGAAGTAGACCTATACTTCAACAAAGCAGGTGCTAAATCAAACAACGCGATTGAAGTAGCGAGTTTAGAGCTTGTAACGCGACTAACTCTAGACTTTGTCTTGTAAGCAACAAGGACGTAAAAGAAAGCTTAGCTTTACTCAGGTTTTTGATTTCAATATTGGATGTCTTATTCATTCAAATAGATGGCTATATATAGCCTACAACAAGACCCTTAAACCGGCTGGTTAGGGTGACAATAACGAAGCTACATGGTGACAAAAACAAAGCTACATCTATGTGAACTAGGAGCTAATAACAAAGCTATGTAAACTAGAAGCTAATAACAAAGGTATGTAAACTAGGAGCTAATAACAAAGCTATGTAAACTAGGAGCTAATAACAAAGCTATGTAAACTAGGAGCTAATAACAAAGCTTAATAAGGAGCCATTTGGACGTGCACAACCAGCTTCAAACGTCCTCTTTAACCCCGGTGCTTTCCCATGCACAACTGACTTGTTCGGACCATAACTTTGTCAATACTTGTTCAATGAGCCTTCATGAATAGTCATTGAAAAGATAAGCTCGAAATATATCTCCTCCATTTTGAATGACTACAAAATTCCAAGTATAACTCGAGATATGGACTGATCAAAACAATGCTGCAAAAAATGAACTCGCATCAGAAATTCCCATGCACAACTGACTTGTTCGGACCATAACTTTGTCAATACTTATTCAATGAGCCTTCATGAATAGTCATTGGAAAGATAAGCTCGAAATCTATCTCCTCCATCTTGAATGACTACAAAATTCCAAGTATAACTCGAGATATGGACTGATCAAAACAATGCTGCAAAAAATGAACTCGCATCAGAAATTCCCATGCACAACTGTCTTGTTCGTACCATAACTTTGTCAATACTTATTCAATGAGCCTTCATGAATAGTCATTGGAAAGATAAGCTCGAAATCTATCTCCTCCATCTTGAATGACTACAAAATTCCAAGTATAACTCGAGATATGGACTGATCAAAACAATGCTGCAAAAAATGAACTCGCATCAGAAATTCCCATGCACAACTGTCTTGTTCGTACCATAACTTTGTCAATACTTGTTCAATGAGCCTTCATGAATAGTCATTGGAAAGATAAGCTCGAAATCTATCTCCTCCATTTTGAATGACTACGAAACTCCAAGTATAACTCGAGATATGGACTGATCAAAACAACGCTGCAAAATGAACTCGCATCATACTAATGATGTGAGTTGATATGAACTTTGAACAAGAATGTAAAGGATGATTAGTATACTGAAATGGAATGTAAACAAAGTAACCCAAACAGATTAAAAAGGATAGTTTGAGGATGAATAAACCGTAACCAAGGATAGTATGCTAGGTGAAGTAGACCTATACTTCAACAAAGCAGGTGCTAAATCAAACAACGCGATTGAAGTAGCGAGTTTAGAGCTTGTAACGCGACTAACTCTAGACTTTGTCTTGTAAGCAACAAGGACGTAAAAGAAAGCTTAGCTTTACTCAGGTTTTTGATTTCAATATTGGATGTCTTATTCATTCAAATAGATGGCTATATATAGCCTACAACAAGACCCTTAAACCGGCTTGTTAGGGTGACAATAACGAAGCTACATGGTGACAAAAACAAAGCTACATCTATGTGAACTAGGAGCTAATAACAAAGCTATGTAAACTAGAAGCTAATAACAAAGGTATGTAAACTAGGAGCTAATAACAAAGCTATGTAAACTAGGAGCTAATAACAAAGCTATGTAAACTAGGAGCTAATAACAAAGCTTAATAAGGAGCCATTTGGACGTGCACAACCAGCTTCAAACGTCCTCTTTAACCCCGGTGCTTTCCCATGCACAACTGACTTGTTCGGACCATAACTTTGTCAATACTTGTTCAATGAGCCTTCATGAATAGTCATTGAAAAGATAAGCTCGAAATCTATCTCCTCCATTTTGAATGACTACAAAATTCCAAGTATAACTCGAGATATGGACTGATCAAAACAATGCTGCAAAAAATGAACTCGCATCAGAAATTCCCATGCACAACTGACTTGTTCGGACCATAACTTTGTCAATACTTATTCAATGAGCCTTCATGAATAGTCATTGGAAAGATAAGCTCGAAATCTATCTCCTCCATCTTGAATGACTACAAAATTCCAAGTATAACTCGAGATATGGACTGATCAAAACAATGCTGCAAAAAATGAACTCGCATCAGAAATTCCCATGCACAACTGTCTTGTTCGTACCATAACTTTGTCAATACTTGTTCAATGAGCCTTCATGAATAGTCATTGGAAAGATAAGCTCGAAATCTATCTCCTCCATTTTGAATGACTACGAAACTCCAAGTATAACTCGAGATATGGACTGATCAAAACAACGCTGCAAAATGAACTCGCATCATACTAATGATGTGAGTTGATATGAACTTTGAACAAGAATGTAAAGGATGATTAGTATACTGAAATGGAATGTAAACAAAGTAACCCAAACAGATTAAAAAGGATAGTTTGAGGATGAATAAACCGTAACCAAGGATAGTATGCTAGGTGAAGTAGACCTATACTTCAACAAAGCAGGTGCTAAATCAAACAACGCGATTGAAGTAGCGAGTTTAGAGCTTGTAACGCGACTAACTCTAGACTTTGTCTTGTAAGCAACAAGGACGTAAAAGAAAGCTTAGCTTTACTCAGGTTTTTGATTTCAATATTGGATGTCTTATTCATTCAAATAGATGGCTATATATAGCCTACAACAAGACCCTTAAACCGGCTGGTTAGGGTGACAATAACGAAGCTACATGGTGACAAAAACAAAGCTACATCTATGTGAACTAGGAGCTAATAACAAAGCTATGTAAACTAGAAGCTAATAACAAAGGTATGTAAACTAGGAGCTAATAACAAAGCTATGTAAACTAGGAGCTAATAACAAAGCTATGTAAACTAGGAGCTAATAACAAAGCTTAATAAGGAGCCATTTGGACGTGCACAACCAGCTTCAAACGTCCTCTTTAACCCCGGTGCTTTCCCATGCACAACTGACTTGTTCGGACCATAACTTTGTCAATACTTGTTCAATGAGCCTTCATGAATAGTCATTGAAAAGATAAGCTCGAAATCTATCTCCTCCATTTTGAATGACTACAAAATTCCAAGTATAACTCGAGATATGGACTGATCAAAACAATGCTGCAAAAAATGAACTCGCATCAGAAATTCCCATGCACAACTGACTTGTTCGGACCATAACTTTGTCAATACTTATTCAATGAGCCTTCATGAATAGTCATTGGAAAGATAAGCTCGAAATCTATCTCCTCCATCTTGAATGACTACAAAATTCCAAGTATAACGCGAGATATGGACTGATCAAAACAATGCTGCAAAAAATGAACTCGCATCAGAAATTCCCATGCACAACTGTCTTGTTCGTACCATAACTTTGTCAATACTTATTCAATGAGCCTTCATGAATAGTCATTGGAAAGATAAGCTCGAAATCTATCTCCTCCATCTTGAATGACTACAAAATTCCAAGTATAACTCGAGATATGGACTGATCAAAACAATGCTGCAAAAAATGAACTCGCATCAGAAATTCCCATGCACAACTGTCTTGTTCGTACCATAACTTTGTCAATACTTGTTCAATGAGCCTTCATGAATAGTCATTGGAAAGATAAGCTCGAAATCTATCTCCTCCATTTTGAATGACTACGAAACTCCAAGTATAACTCGAGATATGGACTGATCAAAACAACGCTGCAAAATGAACTCGCATCATACTAATGATGTGAGTTGATATGAACTTTGAACAAGAATGTAAAGGATGATTAGTATACTGAAATGGAATGTAAACAAAGTAACCCAAACAGATTAAAAAGGATAGTTTGAGGATGAATAAACCGTAACCAAGGATAGTATGCTAGGTGAAGTAGACCTATACTTCAACAAAGCAGGTGCTAAATCAAACAACGCGATTGAAGTAGCGAGTTTAGAGCTTGTAACGCGACTAACTCTAGACTTTGTCTTGTAAGCAACAAGGACGTAAAAGAAAGCTTAGCTTTACTCAGGTTTTTGATTTCAATATTGGATGTCTTATTCATTCAAATAGATGGCTATATATAGCCTACAACAAGACCCTTAAACCGGCTTGTTAGGGTGACAATAACGAAGCTACATGGTGACAAAAACAAAGCTACATCTATGTGAACTAGGAGCTAATAACAAAGCTATGTAAACTAGAAGCTAATAACAAAGGTATGTAAACTAGGAGCTAATAACAAAGCTATGTAAACTAGGAGCTAATAACAAAGCTATGTAAACTAGGAGCTAATAACAAAGCTTAATAAGGAGCCATTTGGACGTGCACAACCAGCTTCAAACGTCCTCTTTAACCCCGGTGCTTTCCCATGCACAACTGACTTGTTCGGACCATAACTTTGTCAATACTTGTTCAATGAGCCTTCATGAATAGTCATTGAAAAGATAAGCTCGAAATCTATCTCCTCCATTTTGAATGACTACAAAATTCCAAGTATAACTCGAGATATGGACTGATCAAAACAATGCTGCAAAAAATGAACTCGCATCAGAAATTCCCATGCACAACTGACTTGTTCGGACCATAACTTTGTCAATACTTATTCAATGAGCCTTCATGAATAGTCATTGGAAAGATAAGCTCGAAATCTATCTCCTCCATTTTGAATGACTACAAAATTCCAAGTATAACTCGAGATATGGACTGATCAAAACAATGCTGCAAAAAATGAACTCGCATCAGAAATTCCCATGCACAACTGTCTTGTTCGTACCATAACTTTGTCAATACTTGTTCAATGAGCCTTCATGAATAGTCATTGGAAAGATAAGCTCGAAATCTATCTCCTCCATTTTGAATGACTACGAAACTCCAAGTATAACTCGAGATATGGACTGATCAAAACAACGCTGCAAAATGAACTCGCATCATACTAATGATGTGAGTTGATATGAACTTTGAACAAGAATGTAAAGGATGATTAGTATACTGAAATGGAATGTAAACAAAGTAACCCAAACAGATTAAAAAGGATAGTTTGAGGATGAATAAACCGTAACCAAGGATAGTATGCTAGGTGAAGTAGACCTATACTTCAACAAAGCAGGTGCTAAATCAAACAACGCGATTGAAGTAGCGAGTTTAGAGCTTGTAACGCGACTAACTCTAGACTTTGTCTTGTAAGCAACAAGGACGTAAAAGAAAGCTTAGCTTTACTCAGGTTTTTGATTTCAATATTGGATGTCTTATTCATTCAAATAGATGGCTATATATAGCCTACAACAAGACCCTTAAACCGGCTGGTTAGGGTGACAATAACGAAGCTACATGGTGACAAAAACAAAGCTACATCTATGTGAACTAGGAGCTAATAACAAAGCTATGTAAACTAGAAGCTAATAACAAAGGTATGTAAACTAGGAGCTAATAACAAAGCTATGTAAACTAGGAGCTAATAACAAAGCTATGTAAACTAGGAGCTAATAACAAAGCTTAATAAGGAGCCATTTGGACGTGCACAACCAGCTTCAAACGTCCTCTTTAACCCCGGTGCTTTCCCATGCACAACTGACTTGTTCGGACCATAACTTTGTCAATACTTGTTCAATGAGCCTTCATGAATAGTCATTGAAAAGATAAGCTCGAAATCTATCTCCTCCATTTTGAATGACTACAAAATTCCAAGTATAACTCGAGATATGGACTGATCAAAACAATGCTGCAAAAAATGAACTCGCATCAGAAATTCCCATGCACAACTGACTTGTTCGGACCATAACTTTGTCAATACTTATTCAATGAGCCTTCATGAATAGTCATTGGAAAGATAAGCTCGAAATCTATCTCCTCCATCTTGAATGACTACAAAATTCCAAGTATAACTCGAGATATGGACTGATCAAAACAATGCTGCAAAAAATGAACTCGCATCAGAAATTCCCATGCACAACTGTCTTGTTCGTACCATAACTTTGTCAATACTTGTTCAATGAGCCTTCATGAATAGTCATTGGAAAGATAAGCTCGAAATCTATCTCCTCCATTTTGAGTGACTACGAAACTCCAAGTATAACTCGAGATATGGACTGATCAAAACAACGCTGCAAAATGAACTCGCATCATACTAATGATGTGAGTTGATATGAACTTTGAACAAGAATGTAAAGGATGATTAGTATACTGAAATGGAATGTAAACAAAGTAACCCAAACAGATTAAAAAGGATAGTTTGAGGATGAATAAACCGTAACCAAGGATAGTATGCTAGGTGAAGTAGACCTATACTTCAACAAAGCAGGTGCTAAATCAAACAACGCGATTGAAGTAGCGAGTTTAGAGCTTGTAACGCGACTAACTCTAGACTTTGTCTTGTAAGCAACAAGGACGTAAAAGAAAGCTTAGCTTTACTCAGGTTTTTGATTTCAATATTGGATGTCTTATTCATTCAAATAGATGGCTATATATAGCCTACAACAAGACCCTTAAACCGGCTGGTTAGGGTGACAATAACGAAGCTACATGGTGACAAAAACAAAGCTACATCTATGTGAACTAGGAGCTAATAACAAAGCTATGTAAACTAGAAGCTAATAACAAAGGTATGTAAACTAGGAGCTAATAACAAAGCTATGTAAACTAGGAGCTAATAACAAAGCTATGTAAACTAGGAGCTAATAACAAAGCTTAATAAGGAGCCATTTGGACGTGCACAACCAGCTTCAAACGTCCTCTCTAACCCCGGTGCTTTCCCATGCACAACTGACTTGTTCGGACCATAACTTTGTCAATACTTGTTCAATGAGCCTTCATGAATAGTCATTGGAAAGATAAGCTCGAAATCTATCTCCTCCATTTTGAATGACTACAAAATTCCAAGTATAACTCGAGATATGGACTGATCAAAACAATGCTGCAAAAAATGAACTCGCATCAGAAATTCCCATGCACAACTGACTTGTTCGGACCATAACTTTGTCAATACTTATTCAATGAGCCTTCATGAATAGTCATTGGAAAGATAAGCTCGAAATCTATCTCCTCCATCTTGAATGACTACAAAATTCCAAGTATAACTCGAGATATGGACTGATCAAAACAATGCTGCAAAAAATGAACTCGCATCAGAAATTCCCATGCACAACTGTCTTGTTCGTACCATAACTTTGTCAATACTTGTTCAATGAGCCTTCATGAATAGTCATTGGAAAGATAAGCTCGAAATCTATCTCCTCCATTTTGAATGACTACGAAACTCCAAGTATAACTCGAGATATGGACTGATCAAAACAACGCTGCAAAATGAACTCGCATCATACTAATGATGTGAGTTGATATGAACTTTGAACAAGAATGTAAAGGATGATTAGTATACTGAAATGGAATGTAAACAAAGTAACCCAAACAGATTAAAAAGGATAGTTTGAGGATGAATAAACCGTAACCAAGGATAGTATGCTAGGTGAAGTAGACCTATACTTCAACAAAGCAGGTGCTAAATCAAACAACGCGATTGAAGTAGCGAGTTTAGAGCTTGTAACGCGACTAACTCTAGACTTTGTCTTGTAAGCAACAAGGACGTAAAAGAAAGCTTAGCTTTACTCAGGTTTTTGATTTCAATATTGGATGTCTTATTCATTCAAATAGATGGCTATATATAGCCTACAACAAGACCCTTAAACCGGCTGGTTAGGGTGACAATAACGAAGCTACATGGTGACAAAAACAAAGCTACATCTATGTGAACTAGGAGCTAATAACAAAGCTATGTAAACTAGAAGCTAATAACAAAGGTATGTAAACTAGGAGCTAATAACAAAGCTATGTAAACTAGGAGCTAATAACAAAGCTATGTAAACTAGGAGCTAATAACAAAGCTTAATAAGGAGCCATTTGGACGTGCACAACCAGCTTCAAACGTCCTCTCTAACCCCGGTGCTTTCCCATGCACAACTGACTTGTTCGGACCATAACTTTGTCAATACTTGTTCAATGAGCCTTCATGAATAGTCATTGGAAAGATAAGCTCGAAATCTATCTCCTCCATTTTGAATGACTACAAAATTCCAAGTATAACTCGAGATATGGACTGATCAAAACAATGCTGCAAAAAATGAACTCGCATCAGAAATTCCCATGCACAACTGACTTGTTCGGACCATAACTTTGTCAATACTTATTCAATGAGCCTTCATGAATAGTCATTGGAAAGATAAGCTCGAAATCTATCTCCTCCATCTTGAATGACTACAAAATTCCAAGTATAACTCGAGATATGGACTGATCAAAACAATGCTGCAAAAAATGAACTCGCATCAGAAATTCCCATGCACAACTGTCTTGTTCGTACCATAACTTTGTCAATACTTGTTCAATGAGCCTTCATGAATAGTCATTGGAAAGATAAGCTCGAAATCTATCTCCTCCATTTTGAATGACTACGAAACTCCAAGTATAACTCGAGATATGGACTGATCAAAACAACGCTGCAAAATGAACTCGCATCATACTAATGATGTGAGTTGATATGAACTTTGAACAAGAATGTAAAGGATGATTAGTATACTGAAATGGAATGTAAACAAAGTAACCCAAACAGATTAAAAAGGATAGTTTGAGGATGAATAAACCGTAACCAAGGATAGTATGCTAGGTGAAGTAGACCTATACTTCAACAAAGCAGGTGCTAAATCAAACAACGCGATTGAAGTAGCGAGTTTAGAGCTTGTAACGCGACTAACTCTAGACTTTGTCTTGTAAGCAACAAGGACGTAAAAGAAAGCTTAGCTTTACTCAGGTTTTTGATTTCAATATTGGATGTCTTATTCATTCAAATAGATGGCTATATATAGCCTACAACAAGACCCTTAAACCGGCTGGTTAGGGTGACAATAACGAAGCTACATGGTGACAAAAACAAAGCTACATCTATGTGAACTAGGAGCTAATAACAAAGCTATGTAAACTAGAAGCTAATAACAAAGGTATGTAAACTAGGAGCTAATAACAAAGCTATGTAAACTAGGAGCTAATAACAAAGCTATGTAAACTAGGAGCTAATAACAAAGCTTAATAAGGAGCCATTTGGACGTGCACAACCAGCTTCAAACGTCCTCTCTAACCCCGGTGCTTTCCCATGCACAACTGACTTGTTCGGACCATAACTTTGTCAATACTTGTTCAATGAGCCTTCATGAATAGTCATTGGAAAGATAAGCTCGAAATCTATCTCCTCCATTTTGAATGACTACAAAATTCCAAGTATAACTCGAGATATGGACTGATCAAAACAATGCTGCAAAAAATGAACTCGCATCAGAAATTCCCATGCACAACTGACTTGTTCGGACCATAACTTTGTCAATACTTATTCAATGAGCCTTCATGAATAGTCATTGGAAAGATAAGCTCGAAATCTATCTCCTCCATCTTGAATGACTACAAAATTCCAAGTATAACTCGAGATATGGACTGATCAAAACAATGCTGCAAAAAATGAACTCGCATCAGAAATTCCCATGCACAACTGTCTTGTTCGTACCATAACTTTGTCAATACTTGTTCAATGAGCCTTCATGAATAGTCATTGGAAAGATAAGCTCGAAATCTATCTCCTCCATTTTGAATGACTACGAAACTCCAAGTATAACTCGAGATATGGACTGATCAAAACAACGCTGCAAAATGAACTCGCATCATACTAATGATGTGAGTTGATATGAACTTTGAACAAGAATGTAAAGGATGATTAGTATACTGAAATGGAATGTAAACAAAGTAACCCAAACAGATTAAAAAGGATAGTTTGAGGATGAATAAACCGTAACCAAGGATAGTATGCTAGGTGAAGTAGACCTATACTTCAACAAAGCAGGTGCTAAATCAAACAACGCGATTGAAGTAGCGAGTTTAGAGCTTGTAACGCGACTAACTCTAGACTTTGTCTTGTAAGCAACAAGGACGTAAAAGAAAGCTTAGCTTTACTCAGGTTTTTGATTTCAATATTGGATGTCTTATTCATTCAAATAGATGGCTATATATAGCCTACAACAAGACCCTTAAACCGGCTGGTTAGGGTGACAATAACGAAGCTACATGGTGACAAAAACAAAGCTACATCTATGTGAACTAGGAGCTAATAACAAAGCTATGTAAACTAGAAGCTAATAACAAAGGTATGTAAACTAGGAGCTAATAACAAAGCTATGTAAACTAGGAGCTAATAACAAAGCTATGTAAACTAGGAGCTAATAACAAAGCTTAATAAGGAGCCATTTGGACGTGCACAACCAGCTTCAAACGTCCTCTCTAACCCCGGTGCTTTCCCATGCACAACTGACTTGTTCGGACCATAACTTTGTCAATACTTGTTCAATGAGCCTTCATGAATAGTCATTGGAAAGATAAGCTCGAAATCTATCTCCTCCATTTTGAATGACTACAAAATTCCAAGTATAACTCGAGATATGGACTGATCAAAACAATGCTGCAAAAAATGAACTCGCATCAGAAATTCCCATGCACAACTGACTTGTTCGGACCATAACTTTGTCAATACTTATTCAATGAGCCTTCATGAATAGTCATTGGAAAGATAAGCTCGAAATCTATCTCCTCCATCTTGAATGACTACAAAATTCCAAGTATAACTCGAGATATGGACTGATCAAAACAATGCTGCAAAAAATGAACTCGCATCAGAAATTCCCATGCACAACTGTCTTGTTCGTACCATAACTTTGTCAATACTTGTTCAATGAGCCTTCATGAATAGTCATTGGAAAGATAAGCTCGAAATCTATCTCCTCCATTTTGAATGACTACGAAACTCCAAGTATAACTCGAGATATGGACTGATCAAAACAACGCTGCAAAATGAACTCGCATCATACTAATGATGTGAGTTGATATGAACTTTGAACAAGAATGTAAAGGATGATTAGTATACTGAAATGGAATGTAAACAAAGTAACCCAAACAGATTAAAAAGGATAGTTTGAGGATGAATAAACCGTAACCAAGGATAGTATGCTAGGTGAAGTAGACCTATACTTCAACAAAGCAGGTGCTAAATCAAACAACGCGATTGAAGTAGCGAGTTTAGAGCTTGTAACGCGACTAACTCTAGACTTTGTCTTGTAAGCAACAAGGACGTAAAAGAAAGCTTAGCTTTACTCAGGTTTTTGATTTCAATATTGGATGTCTTATTCATTCAAATAGATGGCTATATATAGCCTACAACAAGACCCTTAAACCGGCTGGTTAGGGTGACAATAACGAAGCTACATGGTGACAAAAACAAAGCTACATCTATGTGAACTAGGAGCTAATAACAAAGCTATGTAAACTAGAAGCTAATAACAAAGGTATGTAAACTAGGAGCTAATAACAAAGCTATGTAAACTAGGAGCTAATAACAAAGCTATGTAAACTAGGAGCTAATAACAAAGCTTAATAAGGAGCCATTTGGACGTGCACAACCAGCTTCAAACGTCCTCTTTAACCCCGGTGCTTTCCCATGCACAACTGACTTGTTCGGACCATAACTTTGTCAATACTTGTTCAATGAGCCTTCATGAATAGTCATTGAAAAGATAAGCTCGAAATCTATCTCCTCCATTTTGAATGACTACAAAATTCCAAGTATAACTCGAGATATGGACTGATCAAAACAATGCTGCAAAAAATGAACTCGCATCAGAAATTCCCATGCACAACTGACTTGTTCGGACCATAACTTTGTCAATACTTATTCAATGAGCCTTCATGAATAGTCATTGGAAAGATAAGCTCGAAATCTATCTCCTCCATCTTGAATGACTACAAAATTCCAAGTATAACTCGAGATATGGACTGATCAAAACAATGCTGCAAAAAATGAACTCGCATCAGAAATTCCCATGCACAACTGTCTTGTTCGTACCATAACTTTGTCAATACTTGTTCAATGAGCCTTCATGAATAGTCATTGGAAAGATAAGCTCGAAATCTATCTCCTCCATTTTGAATGACTACGAAACTCCAAGTATAACTCGAGATATGGACTGATCAAAACAACGCTGCAAAATGAACTCGCATCATACTAATGATGTGAGTTGATATGAACTTTGAACAAGAATGTAAAGGATGATTAGTATACTGAAATGGAATGTAAACAAAGTAACCCAAACAGATTAAAAAGGATAGTTTGAGGATGAATAAACCGTAACCAAGGATAGTATGCTAGGTGAAGTAGACCTATACTTCAACAAAGCAGGTGCTAAATCAAACAACGCGATTGAAGTAGCGAGTTTAGAGCTTGTAACGCGACTAACTCTAGACTTTGTCTTGTAAGCAACAAGGACGTAAAAGAAAGCTTAGCTTTACTCAGGTTTTTGATTTCAATATTGGATGTCTTATTCATTCAAATAGATGGCTATATATAGCCTACAACAAGACCCTTAAACCGGCTGGTTAGGGTGACAATAACGAAGCTACATGGTGACAAAAACAAAGCTACATCTATGTGAACTAGGAGCTAATAACAAAGCTATGTAAACTAGAAGCTAATAACAAAGGTATGTAAACTAGGAGCTAATAACAAAGCTATGTAAACTAGGAGCTAATAACAAAGCTATGTAAACTAGGAGCTAATAACAAAGCTTAATAAGGAGCCATTTGGACGTGCACAACCAGCTTCAAACGTCCTCTTTAACCCCGGTGCTTTCCCATGCACAACTGACTTGTTCGGACCATAACTTTGTCAATACTTGTTCAATGAGCCTTCATGAATAGTCATTGAAAAGATAAGCTCGAAATCTATCTCCTCCATTTTGAATGACTACAAAATTCCAAGTATAACTCGAGATATGGACTGATCAAAACAATGCTGCAAAAAATGAACTCGCATCAGAAATTCCCATGCACAACTGACTTGTTCGGACCATAACTTTGTCAATACTTATTCAATGAGCCTTCATGAATAGTCATTGGAAAGATAAGCTCGAAATCTATCTCCTCCATCTTGAATGACTACAAAATTCCAAGTATAACTCGAGATATGGACTGATCAAAACAATGCTGCAAAAAATGAACTCGCATCAGAAATTCCCATGCACAACTGTCTTGTTCGTACCATAACTTTGTCAATACTTGTTCAATGAGCCTTCATGAATAGTCATTGGAAAGATAAGCTCGAAATCTATCTCCTCCATTTTGAATGACTACGAAACTCCAAGTATAACTCGAGATATGGACTGATCAAAACAACGCTGCAAAATGAACTCGCATCATACTAATGATGTGAGTTGATATGAACTTTGAACAAGAATGTAAAGGATGATTAGTATACTGAAATGGAATGTAAACAAAGTAACCCAAACAGATTAAAAAGGATAGTTTGAGGATGAATAAACCGTAACCAAGGATAGTATGCTAGGTGAAGTAGACCTATACTTCAACAAAGCAGGTGCTAAATCAAACAACGCGATTGAAGTAGCGAGTTTAGAGCTTGTAACGCGACTAACTCTAGACTTTGTCTTGTAAGCAACAAGGACGTAAAAGAAAGCTTAGCTTTACTCAGGTTTTTGATTTCAATATTGGATGTCTTATTCATTCAAATAGATGGCTATATATAGCCTACAACAAGACCCTTAAACCGGCTGGTTAGGGTGACAATAACGAAGCTACATGGTGACAAAAACAAAGCTACATCTATGTGAACTAGGAGCTAATAACAAAGCTATGTAAACTAGAAGCTAATAACAAAGGTATGTAAACTAGGAGCTAATAACAAAGCTATGTAAACTAGGAGCTAATAACAAAGCTATGTAAACTAGGAGCTAATAACAAAGCTTAATAAGGAGCCATTTGGACGTGCACAACCAGCTTCAAACGTCCTCTTTAACCCCGGTGCTTTCCCATGCACAACTGACTTGTTCGGACCATAACTTTGTCAATACTTGTTCAATGAGCCTTCATGAATAGTCATTGAAAAGATAAGCTCGAAATCTATCTCCTCCATTTTGAATGACTACAAAATTCCAAGTATAACTCGAGATATGGACTGATCAAAACAATGCTGCAAAAAATGAACTCGCATCAGAAATTCCCATGCACAACTGACTTGTTCGGACCATAACTTTGTCAATACTTATTCAATGAGCCTTCATGAATAGTCATTGGAAAGATAAGCTCGAAATCTATCTCCTCCATCTTGAATGACTACAAAATTCCAAGTATAACTCGAGATATGGACTGATCAAAACAATGCTGCAAAAAATGAACTCGCATCAGAAATTCCCATGCACAACTGTCTTGTTCGTACCATAACTTTGTCAATACTTGTTCAATGAGCCTTCATGAATAGTCATTGGAAAGATAAGCTCGAAATCTATCTCCTCCATTTTGAATGACTACGAAACTCCAAGTATAACTCGAGATATGGACTGATCAAAACAACGCTGCAAAATGAACTCGCATCATACTAATGATGTGAGTTGATATGAACTTTGAACAAGAATGTAAAGGATGATTAGTATACTGAAATGGAATGTAAACAAAGTAACCCAAACAGATTAAAAAGGATAGTTTGAGGATGAATAAACCGTAACCAAGGATAGTATGCTAGGTGAAGTAGACCTATACTTCAACAAAGCAGGTGCTAAATCAAACAACGCGATTGAAGTAGCGAGTTTAGAGCTTGTAACGCGACTAACTCTAGACTTTGTCTTGTAAGCAACAAGGACGTAAAAGAAAGCTTAGCTTTACTCAGGTTTTTGATTTCAATATTGGATGTCTTATTCATTCAAATAGATGGCTATATATAGCCTACAACAAGACCCTTAAACCGGCTGGTTAGGGTGACAATAACGAAGCTACATGGTGACAAAAACAAAGCTACATCTATGTGAACTAGGAGCTAATAACAAAGCTATGTAAACTAGAAGCTAATAACAAAGGTATGTAAACTAGGAGCTAATAACAAAGCTATGTAAACTAGGAGCTAATAACAAAGCTATGTAAACTAGGAGCTAATAACAAAGCTTAATAAGGAGCCATTTGGACGTGCACAACCAGCTTCAAACGTCCTCTTTAACCCCGGTGCTTTCCCATGCACAACTGACTTGTTCGGACCATAACTTTGTCAATACTTGTTCAATGAGCCTTCATGAATAGTCATTGAAAAGATAAGCTCGAAATCTATCTCCTCCATTTTGAATGACTACAAAATTCCAAGTATAACTCGAGATATGGACTGATCAAAACAATGCTGCAAAAAATGAACTCGCATCAGAAATTCCCATGCACAACTGACTTGTTCGGACCATAACTTTGTCAATACTTATTCAATGAGCCTTCATGAATAGTCATTGGAAAGATAAGCTCGAAATCTATCTCCTCCATCTTGAATGACTACAAAATTCCACGTATAACTCGAGATATGGACTGATCAAAACAATGCTGCAAAAAATGAACTCGCATCAGAAATTCCCATGCACAACTGTCTTGTTCGTACCATAACTTTGTCAATACTTGTTCAATGAGCCTTCATGAATAGTCATTGGAAAGATAAGCTCGAAATCTATCTCCTCCATTTTGAATGACTACAAAATTCCAAGTATAACTCGAGATATGGACTGATCAAAACAATGCTGCAAAAAATGAACTCGCATCAGAAATTCCCATGCACAACTGACTTGTTCGGACCATAACTTTGTCAATACTTATTCAATGAGCCTTCATGAATAGTCATTGGAAAGATAAGCTCGAAATCTATCTCCTCCATCTTGAATGACTACAAAATTCCAAGTATAACTCGAGATATGGACTGATCAAAACAATGCTGCAAAAAATGAACTCGCATCAGAAATTCCCATGCACAACTGTCTTGTTCGTACCATAACTTTGTCAATACTTGTTCAATGAGCCTTCATGAATAGTCATTGGAAAGATAAGCTCGAAATCTATCTCCTCCATTTTGAGTGACTACGAAACTCCAAGTATAACTCGAGATATGGACTGATCAAAACAACGCTGCAAAATGAACTCGCATCATACTAATGATGTGAGTTGATATGAACTTTGAACAAGAATGTAAAGGATGATTAGTATACTGAAATGGAATGTAAACAAAGTAACCCAAACAGATTAAAAAGGATAGTTTGAGGATGAATAAACCGTAACCAAGGATAGTATGCTAGGTGAAGTAGACCTATACTTCAACAAAGCAGGTGCTAAATCAAACAACGCGATTGAAGTAGCGAGTTTAGAGCTTGTAACGCGACTAACTCTAGACTTTGTCTTGTAAGCAACAAGGACGTAAAAGAAAGCTTAGCTTTACTCAGGTTTTTGATTTCAATATTGGATGTCTTATTCATTCAAATAGATGGCTATATATAGCCTACAACAAGACCCTTAAACCGGCTGGTTAGGGTGACAATAACGAAGCTACATGGTGACAAAAACAAAGCTACATCTATGTGAACTAGGAGCTAATAACAAAGCTATGTAAACTAGAAGCTAATAACAAAGGTATGTAAACTAGGAGCTAATAACAAAGCTATGTAAACTAGGAGCTAATAACAAAGCTATGTAAACTAGGAGCTAATAACAAAGCTTAATAAGGAGCCATTTGGACGTGCACAACCAGCTTCAAACGTCCTCTTTAACCCCGGTGCTTTCCCATGCACAACTGACTTGTTCGGACCATAACTTTGTCAATACTTGTTCAATGAGCCTTCATGAATAGTCATTGAAAAGATAAGCTCGAAATCTATCTCCTCCATTTTGAATGACTACAAAATTCCAAGTATAACTCGAGATATGGACTGATCAAAACAATGCTGCAAAAAATGAACTCGCATCAGAAATTCCCATGCACAACTGACTTGTTCGGACCATAACTTTGTCAATACTTATTCAATGAGCCTTCATGAATAGTCATTGGAAAGATAAGCTCGAAATCTATCTCCTCCATCTTGAATGACTACAAAATTCCACGTATAACTCGAGATATGGACTGATCAAAACAATGCTGCAAAAAATGAACTCGCATCAGAAATTCCCATGCACAACTGTCTTGTTCGTACCATAACTTTGTCAATACTTGTTCAATGAGCCTTCATGAATAGTCATTGGAAAGATAAGCTCGAAATCTATCTCCTCCATTTTGAATGACTACAAAATTCCAAGTATAACTCGAGATATGGACTGATCAAAACAATGCTGCAAAAAATGAACTCGCATCAGAAATTCCCATGCACAACTGACTTGTTCGGACCATAACTTTGTCAATACTTATTCAATGAGCCTTCATGAATAGTCATTGGAAAGATAAGCTCGAAATCTATCTCCTCCATCTTGAATGACTACAAAATTCCAAGTATAACTCGAGATATGGACTGATCAAAACAATGCTGCAAAAAATGAACTCGCATCAGAAATTCCCATGCACAACTGTCTTGTTCGTACCATAACTTTGTCAATACTTGTTCAATGAGCCTTCATGAATAGTCATTGGAAAGATAAGCTCGAAATCTATCTCCTCCATTTTGAGTGACTACGAAACTCCAAGTATAACTCGAGATATGGACTGATCAAAACAACGCTGCAAAATGAACTCGCATCATACTAATGATGTGAGTTGATATGAACTTTGAACAAGAATGTAAAGGATGATTAGTATACTGAAATGGAATGTAAACAAAGTAACCCAAACAGATTAAAAAGGATAGTTTGAGGATGAATAAACCGTAACCAAGGATAGTATGCTAGGTGAAGTAGACCTATACTTCAACAAAGCAGGTGCTAAATCAAACAACGCGATTGAAGTAGCGAGTTTAGAGCTTGTAACGCGACTAACTCTAGACTTTGTCTTGTAAGCAACAAGGACGTAAAAGAAAGCTTAGCTTTACTCAGGTTTTTGATTTCAATATTGGATGTCTTATTCATTCAAATAGATGGCTATATATAGCCTACAACAAGACCCTTAAACCGGCTGGTTAGGGTGACAATAACGAAGCTACATGGTGACAAAAACAAAGCTACATCTATGTGAACTAGGAGCTAATAACAAAGCTATGTAAACTAGAAGCTAATAACAAAGGTATGTAAACTAGGAGCTAATAACAAAGCTATGTAAACTAGGAGCTAATAACAAAGCTATGTAAACTAGGAGCTAATAACAAAGCTTAATAAGGAGCCATTTGGACGTGCACAACCAGCTTCAAACGTCCTCTTTAACCCCGGTGCTTTCCCATGCACAACTGACTTGTTCGGACCATAACTTTGTCAATACTTGTTCAATGAGCCTTCATGAATAGTCATTGAAAAGATAAGCTCGAAATCTATCTCCTCCATTTTGAATGACTACAAAATTCCAAGTATAACTCGAGATATGGACTGATCAAAACAATGCTGCAAAAAATGAACTCGCATCAGAAATTCCCATGCACAACTGACTTGTTCGGACCATAACTTTGTCAATACTTATTCAATGAGCCTTCATGAATAGTCATTGGAAAGATAAGCTCGAAATCTATCTCCTCCATCTTGAATGACTACAAAATTCCAAGTATAACTCGAGATATGGACTGATCAAAACAATGCTGCAAAAAATGAACTCGCATCAGAAATTCCCATGCACAACTGTCTTGTTCGTACCATAACTTTGTCAATACTTGTTCAATGAGCCTTCATGAATAGTCATTGGAAAGATAAGCTCGAAATCTATCTCCTCCATTTTGAGTGACTACGAAACTCCAAGTATAACTCGAGATATGGACTGATCAAAACAACGCTGCAAAATGAACTCGCATCATACTAATGATGTGAGTTGATATGAACTTTGAACAAGAATGTAAAGGATGATTAGTATACTGAAATGGAATGTAAACAAAGTAACCCAAACAGATTAAAAAGGATAGTTTGAGGATGAATAAACCGTAACCAAGGATAGTATGCTAGGTGAAGTAGACCTATACTTCAACAAAGCAGGTGCTAAATCAAACAACGCGATTGAAGTAGCGAGTTTAGAGCTTGTAACGCGACTAACTCTAGACTTTGTCTTGTAAGCAACAAGGACGTAAAAGAAAGCTTAGCTTTACTCAGGTTTTTGATTTCAATATTGGATGTCTTATTCATTCAAATAGATGGCTATATATAGCCTACAACAAGACCCTTAAACCGGCTGGTTAGGGTGACAATAACGAAGCTACATGGTGACAAAAACAAAGCTACATCTATGTGAACTAGGAGCTAATAACAAAGCTATGTAAACTAGAAGCTAATAACAAAGGTATGTAAACTAGGAGCTAATAACAAAGCTATGTAAACTAGGAGCTAATAACAAAGCTATGTAAACTAGGAGCTAATAACAAAGCTTAATAAGGAGCCATTTGGACGTGCACAACCAGCTTCAAACGTCCTCTTTAACCCCGGTGCTTTCCCATGCACAACTGACTTGTTCGGACCATAACTTTGTCAATACTTGTTCAATGAGCCTTCATGAATAGTCATTGAAAAGATAAGCTCGAAATCTATCTCCTCCATTTTGAATGACTACAAAATTCCAAGTATAACTCGAGATATGGACTGATCAAAACAATGCTGCAAAAAATGAACTCGCATCAGAAATTCCCATGCACAACTGACTTGTTCGGACCATAACTTTGTCAATACTTATTCAATGAGCCTTCATGAATAGTCATTGGAAAGATAAGCTCGAAATCTATCTCCTCCATTTTGAGTGACTACGAAACTCCAAGTATAACTCGAGATATGGACTGATCAAAACAACGCTGCAAAATGAACTCGCATCATACTAATGATGTGAGTTGATATGAACTTTGAACAAGAATGTAAAGGATGATTAGTATACTGAAATGGAATGTAAACAAAGTAACCCAAACAGATTAAAAAGGATAGTTTGAGGATGAATAAACCGTAACCAAGGATAGTATGCTAGGTGAAGTAGACCTATACTTCAACAAAGCAGGTGCTAAATCAAACAACGCGATTGAAGTAGCGAGTTTAGAGCTTGTAACGCGACTAACTCTAGACTTTGTCTTGTAAGCAACAAGGACGTAAAAGAAAGCTTAGCTTTACTCAGGTTTTTGATTTCAATATTGGATGTCTTATTCATTCAAATAGATGGCTATATATAGCCTACAACAAGACCCTTAAACCGGCTGGTTAGGGTGACAATAACGAAGCTACATGGTGACAAAAACAAAGCTACATCTATGTGAACTAGGAGCTAATAACAAAGCTATGTAAACTAGAAGCTAATAACAAAGGTATGTAAACTAGGAGCTAATAACAAAGCTATGTAAACTAGGAGCTAATAACAAAGCTATGTAAACTAGGAGCTAATAACAAAGCTTAATAAGGAGCCATTTGGACGTGCACAACCAGCTTCAAACGTCCTCTTTAACCCCGGTGCTTTCCCATGCACAACTGACTTGTTCGGACCATAACTTTGTCAATACTTGTTCAATGAGCCTTCATGAATAGTCATTGAAAAGATAAGCTCGAAATCTATCTCCTCCATTTTGAATGACTACAAAATTCCAAGTATAACTCGAGATATGGACTGATCAAAACAATGCTGCAAAAAATGAACTCGCATCAGAAATTCCCATGCACAACTGACTTGTTCGGACCATAACTTTGTCAATACTTATTCAATGAGCCTTCATGAATAGTCATTGGAAAGATAAGCTCGAAATCTATCTCCTCCATTTTGAGTGACTACGAAACTCCAAGTATAACTCGAGATATGGACTGATCAAAACAACGCTGCAAAATGAACTCGCATCATACTAATGATGTGAGTTGATATGAACTTTGAACAAGAATGTAAAGGATGATTAGTATACTGAAATGGAATGTAAACAAAGTAACCCAAACAGATTAAAAAGGATAGTTTGAGGATGAATAAACCGTAACCAAGGATAGTATGCTAGGTGAAGTAGACCTATACTTCAACAAAGCAGGTGCTAAATCAAACAACGCGATTGAAGTAGCGAGTTTAGAGCTTGTAACGCGACTAACTCTAGACTTTGTCTTGTAAGCAACAAGGACGTAAAAGAAAGCTTAGCTTTACTCAGGTTTTTGATTTCAATATTGGATGTCTTATTCATTCAAATAGATGGCTATATATAGCCTACAACAAGACCCTTAAACCGGCTGGTTAGGGTGACAATAACGAAGCTACATGGTGACAAAAACAAAGCTACATCTATGTGAACTAGGAGCTAATAACAAAGCTATGTAAACTAGAAGCTAATAACAAAGGTATGTAAACTAGGAGCTAATAACAAAGCTATGTAAACTAGGAGCTAATAACAAAGCTATGTAAACTAGGAGCTAATAACAAAGCTTAATAAGGAGCCATTTGGACGTGCACAACCAGCTTCAAACGTCCTCTTTAACCCCGGTGCTTTCCCATGCACAACTGACTTGTTCGGACCATAACTTTGTCAATACTTGTTCAATGAGCCTTCATGAATAGTCATTGAAAAGATAAGCTCGAAATCTATCTCCTCCATTTTGAATGACTACAAAATTCCAAGTATAACTCGAGATATGGACTGATCAAAACAATGCTGCAAAAAATGAACTCGCATCAGAAATTCCCATGCACAACTGACTTGTTCGGACCATAACTTTGTCAATACTTATTCAATGAGCCTTCATGAATAGTCATTGGAAAGATAAGCTCGAAATCTATCTCCTCCATTTTGAGTGACTACGAAACTCCAAGTATAACTCGAGATATGGACTGATCAAAACAACGCTGCAAAATGAACTCGCATCATACTAATGATGTGAGTTGATATGAACTTTGAACAAGAATGTAAAGGATGATTAGTATACTGAAATGGAATGTAAACAAAGTAACCCAAACAGATTAAAAAGGATAGTTTGAGGATGAATAAACCGTAACCAAGGATAGTATGCTAGGTGAAGTAGACCTATACTTCAACAAAGCAGGTGCTAAATCAAACAACGCGATTGAAGTAGCGAGTTTAGAGCTTGTAACGCGACTAACTCTAGACTTTGTCTTGTAAGCAACAAGGACGTAAAAGAAAGCTTAGCTTTACTCAGGTTTTTGATTTCAATATTGGATGTCTTATTCATTCAAATAGATGGCTATATATAGCCTACAACAAGACCCTTAAACCGGCTGGTTAGGGTGACAATAACGAAGCTACATGGTGACAAAAACAAAGCTACATCTATGTGAACTAGGAGCTAATAACAAAGCTATGTAAACTAGAAGCTAATAACAAAGGTATGTAAACTAGGAGCTAATAACAAAGCTATGTAAACTAGGAGCTAATAACAAAGCTATGTAAACTAGGAGCTAATAACAAAGCTTAATAAGGAGCCATTTGGACGTGCACAACCAGCTTCAAACGTCCTCTTTAACCCCGGTGCTTTCCCATGCACAACTGACTTGTTCGGACCATAACTTTGTCAATACTTGTTCAATGAGCCTTCATGAATAGTCATTGAAAAGATAAGCTCGAAATCTATCTCCTCCATTTTGAATGACTACAAAATTCCAAGTATAACTCGCGATATGGACTGATCAAAACAATGCTGCAAAAAATGAACTCGCATCAGAAATTCCCATGCACAACTGACTTGTTCGGACCATAACTTTGTCAATACTTATTCAATGAGCCTTCATGAATAGTCATTGGAAAAATAAGCTCGAAATCTATCTCCTCCATCTTGAATGACTACAAAATTCCAAGTATAACTCGAGATATGGACTGATCAAAACAATGCTGCAAAAAATGAACTCGCATCAGAAATTCCCATGCACAACTGTCTTGTTCGTACCATAACTTTGTCAATACTTGTTCAATGAGCCTTCATGAATAGTCATTGGAAAGATAAGCTCGAAATCTATCTCCTCCATTTTGAGTGACTACGAAACTCCAAGTATAACTCGAGATATGGACTGATCAAAACAACGCTGCAAAATGAACTCGCATCATACTAATGATGTGAGTTGATATGAACTTTGAACAAGAATGTAAAGGATGATTAGTATACTGAAATGGAATGTAAACAAAGTAACCCAAACAGATTAAAAAGGATAGTTTGAGGATGAATAAACCGTAACCAAGGATAGTATGCTAGGTGAAGTAGACCTATACTTCAACAAAGCAGGTGCTAAATCAAACAACGCGATTGAAGTAGCGAGTTTAGAGCTTGTAACGCGACTAACTCTAGACTTTGTCTTGTAAGCAACAAGGACGTAAAAGAAAGCTTAGCTTTACTCAGGTTTTTGATTTCAATATTGGATGTCTTATTCATTCAAATAGATGGCTATATATAGCCTACAACAAGACCCTTAAACCGGCTGGTTAGGGTGACAATAACGAAGCTACATGGTGACAAAAACAAAGCTACATCTATGTGAACTAGGAGCTAATAACAAAGCTATGTAAACTAGAAGCTAATAACAAAGGTATGTAAACTAGGAGCTAATAACAAAGCTATGTAAACTAGGAGCTAATAACAAAGCTATGTAAACTAGGAGCTAATAACAAAGCTTAATAAGGAGCCATTTGGACGTGCACAACCAGCTTCAAACGTCCTCTTTAACCCCGGTGCTTTCCCATGCACAACTGACTTGTTCGGACCATAACTTTGTCAATACTTGTTCAATGAGCCTTCATGAATAGTCATTGGAAAGATAAGCTCGAAATCTATCTCCTCCACTTTGAATGACTACAAAATTCCAAGTATAACTCGAGATATGGACTGATCAAAACAATGCTGCAAAAAATGAACTCGCATCAGAAATTCCCATGCACAACTGACTTGTTCGGACCATAACTTTGTCAATACTTATTCAATGAGCCTTCATGAATAGTCATTGGAAAGATAAGCTCGAAATCTATCTCCTCCATCTTGAATGACTACAAAATTCCAAGTATAACTCGAGATATGGACTGATCAAAACAATGCTGCAAAAAATGAACTCGCATCAGAAATTCCCATGCACAACTGTCTTGTTCGTACCATAACTTTGTCAATACTTGTTCAATGAGCCTTCATGAATAGTCATTGGAAAGATAAGCTCGAAATCTATCTCCTCCATTTTGAATGACTACGAAACTCCAAGTATAACTCGAGATATGGACTGATCAAAACAACGCTGCAAAATGAACTCGCATCATACTAATGATGTGAGTTGATATGAACTTTGAACAAGAATGTAAAGGATGATTAGTATACTGAAATGGAATGTAAACAAAGTAACCCAAACAGATTAAAAAGGATAGTTTGAGGATGAATAAACCGTAACCAAGGATAGTATGCTAGGTGAAGTAGACCTATACTTCAACAAAGCAGGTGCTAAATCAAACAACGCGATTGAAGTAGCGAGTTTAGAGCTTGTAACGCGACTAACTCTAGACTTTGTCTTGTAAGCAACAAGGACGTAAAAGAAAGCTTAGCTTTACTCAGGTTTTTGATTTCAATATTGGATGTCTTATTCATTCAAATAGATGGCTATATATAGCCTACAACAAGACCCTTAAACCGGCTGGTTAGGGTGACAATAACGAAGCTACATGGTGACAAAAACAAAGCTACATCTATGTGAACTAGGAGCTAATAACAAAGCTATGTAAACTAGAAGCTAATAACAAAGGTATGTAAACTAGGAGCTAATAACAAAGCTATGTAAACTAGGAGCTAATAACAAAGCTATGTAAACTAGGAGCTAATAACAAAGCTTAATAAGGAGCCATTTGGACGTGCACAACCAGCTTCAAACGTCCTCTTTAACCCCGGTGCTTTCCCATGCACAACTGACTTGTTCGGACCATAACTTTGTCAATACTTGTTCAATGAGCCTTCATGAATAGTCATTGAAAAGATAAGCTCGAAATCTATCTCCTCCACTTTGAATGACTACAAAATTCCAAGTATAACTCGAGATATGGACTGATCAAAACAATGCTGCAAAAAATGAACTCGCATCAGAAATTCCCATGCACAACTGACTTGTTCGGACCATAACTTTGTCAATACTTATTCAATGAGCCTTCATGAATAGTCATTGGAAAGATAAGCTCGAAATCTATCTCCTCCATCTTGAATGACTACGAAATTCCAAGTATAACTCGAGATATGGACTGATCAAAACAATGCTGCAAAAAATGAACTCGCATCAGAAATTCCCATGCACAACTGTCTTGTTCGTACCATAACTTTGTCAATACTTGTTCAATGAGCCTTCATGAATAGTCATTGGAAAGATAAGCTCGAAATCTATCTCCTCCATTTTGAATGACTACGAAACTCCAAGTATAACTCGAGATATGGACTGATCAAAACAATGCTGCAAAAAATGAACTCGCATCAGAAATTCCCATGCACAACTGACTTGTTCGGACCATAACTTTGTCAATACTTATTCAATGAGCCTTCATGAATAGTCATTGGAAAGATAAGCTCGAAATCTATCTCCTCCATCTTGAATGACTACAAAATTCCAAGTATAACTCGAGATATGGACTGATCAAAACAATGCTGCAAAAAATGAACTCGCATCAGAAATTCCCATGCACAACTGTCTTGTTCGTACCATAACTTTGTCAATACTTGTTCAATGAGCCTTCATGAATAGTCATTGGAAAGATAAGCTCGAAATCTATCTCCTCCATTTTGAATGACTACGAAACTCCAAGTATAACTCGAGATATGGACTGATCAAAACAACGCTGCAAAATGAACTCGCATCATACTAATGATGTGAGTTGATATGAACTTTGAACAAGAATGTAAAGGATGATTAGTATACTGAAATGGAATGTAAACAAAGTAACCCAAACAGATTAAAAAGGATAGTTTGAGGATGAATAAACCGTAACCAAGGATAGTATGCTAGGTGAAGTAGACCTATACTTCAACAAAGCAGGTGCTAAATCAAACAACGCGATTGAAGTAGCGAGTTTAGAGCTTGTAACGCGACTAACTCTAGACTTTGTCTTGTAAGCAACAAGGACGTAAAAGAAAGCTTAGCTTTACTCAGGTTTTTGATTTCAATATTGGATGTCTTATTCATTCAAATAGATGGCTATATATAGCCTACAACAAGACCCTTAAACCGGCTGGTTAGGGTGACAATAACGAAGCTACATGGTGACAAAAACAAAGCTACATCTATGTGAACTAGGAGCTAATAACAAAGCTATGTAAACTAGAAGCTAATAACAAAGGTATGTAAACTAGGAGCTAATAACAAAGCTATGTAAACTAGGAGCTAATAACAAAGCTATGTAAACTAGGAGCTAATAACAAAGCTTAATAAGGAGCCATTTGGACGTGCACAACCAGCTTCAAACGTCCTCTTTAACCCCGGTGCTTTCCCATGCACAACTGACTTGTTCGGACCATAACTTTGTCAATACTTGTTCAATGAGCCTTCATGAATAGTCATTGAAAAGATAAGCTCGAAATCTATCTCCTCCACTTTGAATGACTACAAAATTCCAAGTATAACTCGAGATATGGACTGATCAAAACAATGCTGCAAAAAATGAACTCGCATCAGAAATTCCCATGCACAACTGACTTGTTCGGACCATAACTTTGTCAATACTTATTCAATGAGCCTTCATGAATAGTCATTGGAAAGATAAGCTCGAAATCTATCTCCTCCATCTTGAATGACTACGAAATTCCAAGTATAACTCGAGATATGGACTGATCAAAACAATGCTGCAAAAAATGAACTCGCATCAGAAATTCCCATGCACAACTGTCTTGTTCGTACCATAACTTTGTCAATACTTGTTCAATGAGCCTTCATGAATAGTCATTGGAAAGATAAGCTCGAAATCTATCTCCTCCATTTTGAATGACTACGAAACTCCAAGTATAACTCGAGATATGGACTGATCAAAACAACGCTGCAAAATGAACTCGCATCATACTAATGATGTGAGTTGATATGAACTTTGAACAAGAATGTAAAGGATGATTAGTATACTGAAATGGAATGTAAACAAAGTAACCCAAACAGATTAAAAAGGATAGTTTGAGGATGAATAAACCGTAACCAAGGATAGTATGCTAGGTGAAGTAGACCTATACTTCAACAAAGCAGGTGCTAAATCAAACAACGCGATTGAAGTAGCGAGTTTAGAGCTTGTAACGCGACTAACTCTAGACTTTGTCTTGTAAGCAACAAGGACGTAAAAGAAAGCTTAGCTTTACTCAGGTTTTTGATTTCAATATTGGATGTCTTATTCATTCAAATAGATGGCTATATATAGCCTACAACAAGACCCTTAAACCGGCTGGTTAGGGTGACAATAACGAAGCTACATGGTGACAAAAACAAAGCTACATCTATGTGAACTAGGAGCTAATAACAAAGCTATGTAAACTAGAAGCTAATAACAAAGGTATGTAAACTAGGAGCTAATAACAAAGCTATGTAAACTAGGAGCTAATAACAAAGCTATGTAAACTAGGAGCTAATAACAAAGCTTAATAAGGAGCCATTTGGACGTGCACAACCAGCTTCAAACGTCCTCTTTAACCCCGGTGCTTTCCCATGCACAACTGACTTGTTCGGACCATAACTTTGTCAATACTTGTTCAATGAGCCTTCATGAATAGTCATTGGAAAGATAAGCTCGAAATCTATCTCCTCCACTTTGAATGACTACAAAATTCCAAGTATAACTCGAGATATGGACTGATCAAAACAATGCTGCAAAAAATGAACTCGCATCAGAAATTCCCATGCACAACTGTCTTGTTCGTACCATAACTTTGTCAATACTTGTTCAATGAGCCTTCATGAATAGTCATTGGAAAGATAAGCTCGAAATCTATCTCCTCCATTTTGAATGACTACGAAACTCCAAGTATAACTCGAGATATGGACTGATCAAAACAACGCTGCAAAATGAACTCGCATCATACTAATGATGTGAGTTGATATGAACTTTGAACAAGAATGTAAAGGATGATTAGTATACTGAAATGGAATGTAAACAAAGTAACCCAAACAGATTAAAAAGGATAGTTTGAGGATGAATAAACCGTAACCAAGGATAGTATGCTAGGTGAAGTAGACCTATACTTCAACAAAGCAGGTGCTAAATCAAACAACGCGATTGAAGTAGCGAGTTTAGAGCTTGTAACGCGACTAACTCTAGACTTTGTCTTGTAAGCAACAAGGACGTAAAAGAAAGCTTAGCTTTACTCAGGTTTTTGATTTCAATATTGGATGTCTTATTCATTCAAATAGATGGCTATATATAGCCTACAACAAGACCCTTAAACCGGCTGGTTAGGGTGACAATAACGAAGCTACATGGTGACAAAAACAAAGCTACATCTATGTGAACTAGGAGCTAATAACAAAGCTATGTAAACTAGAAGCTAATAACAAAGGTATGTAAACTAGGAGCTAATAACAAAGCTATGTAAACTAGGAGCTAATAACAAAGCTATGTAAACTAGGAGCTAATAACAAAGCTTAATAAGGAGCCATTTGGACGTGCACAACCAGCTTCAAACGTCCTCTTTAACCCCGGTGCTTTCCCATGCACAACTGACTTGTTCGGACCATAACTTTGTCAATACTTGTTCAATGAGCCTTCATGAATAGTCATTGGAAAGATAAGCTCGAAATCTATCTCCTCCACTTTGAATGACTACAAAATTCCAAGTATAACTCGAGATATGGACTGATCAAAACAATGCTGCAAAAAATGAACTCGCATCAGAAATTCCCATGCACAACTGACTTGTTCGGACCATAACTTTGTCAATACTTATTCAATGAGCCTTCATGAATAGTCATTGGAAAGATAAGCTCGAAATCTATCTCCTCCATCTTGAATGACTACAAAATTCCAAGTATAACTCGAGATATGGACTGATCAAAACAATGCTGCAAAAAATGAACTCGCATCAGAAATTCCCATGCACAACTGTCTTGTTCGTACCATAACTTTGTCAATACTTGTTCAATGAGCCTTCATGAATAGTCATTGGAAAGATAAGCTCGAAATCTATCTCCTCCATTTTGAATGACTACGAAACTCCAAGTATAACTCGAGATATGGACTGATCAAAACAACGCTGCAAAATGAACTCGCATCATACTAATGATGTGAGTTGATATGAACTTTGAACAAGAATGTAAAGGATGATTAGTATACTGAAATGGAATGTAAACAAAGTAACCCAAACAGATTAAAAAGGATAGTTTGAGGATGAATAAACCGTAACCAAGGATAGTATGCTAGGTGAAGTAGACCTATACTTCAACAAAGCAGGTGCTAAATCAAACAACGCGATTGAAGTAGCGAGTTTAGAGCTTGTAACGCGACTAACTCTAGACTTTGTCTTGTAAGCAACAAGGACGTAAAAGAAAGCTTAGCTTTACTCAGGTTTTTGATTTCAATATTGGATGTCTTATTCATTCAAATAGATGGCTATATATAGCCTACAACAAGACCCTTAAACCGGCTGGTTAGGGTGACAATAACGAAGCTACATGGTGACAAAAACAAAGCTACATCTATGTGAACTAGGAGCTAATAACAAAGCTATGTAAACTAGAAGCTAATAACAAAGGTATGTAAACTAGGAGCTAATAACAAAGCTATGTAAACTAGGAGCTAATAACAAAGCTATGTAAACTAGGAGCTAATAACAAAGCTTAATAAGGAGCCATTTGGACGTGCACAACCAGCTTCAAACGTCCTCTTTAACCCCGGTGCTTTCCCATGCACAACTGACTTGTTCGGACCATAACTTTGTCAATACTTGTTCAATGAGCCTTCATGAATAGTCATTGGAAAGATAAGCTCGAAATCTATCTCCTCCATTTTGAATGACTACAAAATTCCAAGTATAACTCGAGATATGGACTGATCAAAACAATGCTGCAAAAAATGAACTCGCATCAGAAATTCCCATGCACAACTGACTTGTTCGGACCATAACTTTGTCAATACTTATTCAATGAGCCTTCATGAATAGTCATTGGAAAGATAAGCTCGAAATCTATCTCCTCCATCTTGAATGACTACGAAATTCCAAGTATAACTCGAGATATGGACTGATCAAAACAATGCTGCAAAAAATGAACTCGCATCAGAAATTCCCATGCACAACTGTCTTGTTCGTACCATAACTTTGTCAATACTTGTTCAATGAGCCTTCATGAATAGTCATTGGAAAGATAAGCTCGAAATCTATCTCCTCCATTTTGAATGACTACGAAACTCCAAGTATAACTCGAGATATGGACTGATCAAAACAACGCTGCAAAATGAACTCGCATCATACTAATGATGTGAGTTGATATGAACTTTGAACAAGAATGTAAAGGATGATTAGTATACTGAAATGGAATGTAAACAAAGTAACCCAAACAGATTAAAAAGGATAGTTTGAGGATGAATAAACCGTAACCAAGGATAGTATGCTAGGTGAAGTAGACCTATACTTCAACAAAGCAGGTGCTAAATCAAACAACGCGATTGAAGTAGCGAGTTTAGAGCTTGTAACGCGACTAACTCTAGACTTTGTCTTGTAAGCAACAAGGACGTAAAAGAAAGCTTAGCTTTACTCAGGTTTTTGATTTCAATATTGGATGTCTTATTCATTCAAATAGATGGCTATATATAGCCTACAACAAGACCCTTAAACCGGCTGGTTAGGGTGACAATAACGAAGCTACATGGTGACAAAAACAAAGCTACATCTATGTGAACTAGGAGCTAATAACAAAGCTATGTAAACTAGAAGCTAATAACAAAGGTATGTAAACTAGGAGCTAATAACAAAGCTATGTAAACTAGGAGCTAATAACAAAGCTATGTAAACTAGGAGCTAATAACAAAGCTTAATAAGGAGCCATTTGGACGTGCACAACCAGCTTCAAACGTCCTCTTTAACCCCGGTGCTTTCCCATGCACAACTGACTTGTTCGGACCATAACTTTGTCAATACTTGTTCAATGAGCCTTCATGAATAGTCATTGGAAAGATAAGCTCGAAATCTATCTCCTCCATTTTGAATGACTACAAAATTCCAAGTATAACTCGAGATATGGACTGATCAAAACAATGCTGCAAAAAATGAACTCGCATCAGAAATTCCCATGCACAACTGACTTGTTCGGACCATAACTTTGTCAATACTTATTCAATGAGCCTTCATGAATAGTCATTGGAAAGATAAGCTCGAAATCTATCTCCTCCATCTTGAATGACTACGAAATTCCAAGTATAACTCGAGATATGGACTGATCAAAACAATGCTGCAAAAAATGAACTCGCATCAGAAATTCCCATGCACAACTGTCTTGTTCGTACCATAACTTTGTCAATACTTGTTCAATGAGCCTTCATGAATAGTCATTGGAAAGATAAGCTCGAAATCTATCTCCTCCATTTTGAATGACTACGAAACTCCAAGTATAACTCGAGATATGGACTGATCAAAACAACGCTGCAAAATGAACTCGCATCATACTAATGATGTGAGTTGATATGAACTTTGAACAAGAATGTAAAGGATGATTAGTATACTGAAATGGAATGTAAACAAAGTAACCCAAACAGATTAAAAAGGATAGTTTGAGGATGAATAAACCGTAACCAAGGATAGTATGCTAGGTGAAGTAGACCTATACTTCAACAAAGCAGGTGCTAAATCAAACAACGCGATTGAAGTAGCGAGTTTAGAGCTTGTAACGCGACTAACTCTAGACTTTGTCTTGTAAGCAACAAGGACGTAAAAGAAAGCTTAGCTTTACTCAGGTTTTTGATTTCAATATTGGATGTCTTATTCATTCAAATAGATGGCTATATATAGCCTACAACAAGACCCTTAAACCGGCTGGTTAGGGTGACAATAACGAAGCTACATGGTGACAAAAACAAAGCTACATCTATGTGAACTAGGAGCTAATAACAAAGCTATGTAAACTAGAAGCTAATAACAAAGGTATGTAAACTAGGAGCTAATAACAAAGCTATGTAAACTAGGAGCTAATAACAAAGCTATGTAAACTAGGAGCTAATAACAAAGCTTAATAAGGAGCCATTTGGACGTGCACAACCAGCTTCAAACGTCCTCTTTAACCCCGGTGCTTTCCCATGCACAACTGACTTGTTCGGACCATAACTTTGTCAATACTTGTTCAATGAGCCTTCATGAATAGTCATTGGAAAGATAAGCTCGAAATCTATCTCCTCCATTTTGAATGACTACAAAATTCCAAGTATAACTCGAGATATGGACTGATCAAAACAATGCTGCAAAAAATGAACTCGCATCAGAAATTCCCATGCACAACTGACTTGTTCGGACCATAACTTTGTCAATACTTATTCAATGAGCCTTCATGAATAGTCATTGGAAAGATAAGCTCGAAATCTATCTCCTCCATCTTGAATGACTACGAAATTCCAAGTATAACTCGAGATATGGACTGATCAAAACAATGCTGCAAAAAATGAACTCGCATCAGAAATTCCCATGCACAACTGTCTTGTTCGTACCATAACTTTGTCAATACTTGTTCAATGAGCCTTCATGAATAGTCATTGGAAAGATAAGCTCGAAATCTATCTCCTCCATTTTGAATGACTACGAAACTCCAAGTATAACTCGAGATATGGACTGATCAAAACAACGCTGCAAAATGAACTCGCATCATACTAATGATGTGAGTTGATATGAACTTTGAACAAGAATGTAAAGGATGATTAGTATACTGAAATGGAATGTAAACAAAGTAACCCAAACAGATTAAAAAGGATAGTTTGAGGATGAATAAACCGTAACCAAGGATAGTATGCTAGGTGAAGTAGACCTATACTTCAACAAAGCAGGTGCTAAATCAAACAACGCGATTGAAGTAGCGAGTTTAGAGCTTGTAACGCGACTAACTCTAGACTTTGTCTTGTAAGCAACAAGGACGTAAAAGAAAGCTTAGCTTTACTCAGGTTTTTGATTTCAATATTGGATGTCTTATTCATTCAAATAGATGGCTATATATAGCCTACAACAAGACCCTTAAACCGGCTGGTTAGGGTGACAATAACGAAGCTACATGGTGACAAAAACAAAGCTACATCTATGTGAACTAGGAGCTAATAACAAAGCTATGTAAACTAGAAGCTAATAACAAAGGTATGTAAACTAGGAGCTAATAACAAAGCTATGTAAACTAGGAGCTAATAACAAAGCTATGTAAACTAGGAGCTAATAACAAAGCTTAATAAGGAGCCATTTGGACGTGCACAACCAGCTTCAAACGTCCTCTTTAACCCCGGTGCTTTCCCATGCACAACTGACTTGTTCGGACCATAACTTTGTCAATACTTGTTCAATGAGCCTTCATGAATAGTCATTGGAAAGATAAGCTCGAAATCTATCTCCTCCACTTTGAATGACTACAAAATTCCAAGTATAACTCGAGATATGGACTGATCAAAACAATGCTGCAAAAAATGAACTCGCATCAGAAATTCCCATGCACAACTGACTTGTTCGGACCATAACTTTGTCAATACTTATTCAATGAGCCTTCATGAATAGTCATTGGAAAGATAAGCTCGAAATCTATCTCCTCCGTCTTGAATGACTACAAAATTCCAAGTATAACTCGAGATATGGACTGATCAAAACAATGCTGCAAAAAATGAACTCGCATCAGAAATTCCCATGCACAACTGTCTTGTTCGTACCATAACTTTGTCAATACTTGTTCAATGAGCCTTCATGAATAGTCATTGGAAAGATAAGCTCGAAATCTATCTCCTCCATTTTGAATGACTACGAAACTCCAAGTATAACTCGAGATATGGACTGATCTAAACAACGCTGCAAAATGAACTCGCATCATACTAATGATGTGAGTTGATATGAACTTTGAACAAGAATGTAAAGGATGATTAGTATACTGAAATGGAATGTAAACAAAGTAACCCAAACAGATTAAAAAGGATAGTTTGAGGATGAATAAACCGTAACCAAGGATAGTATGCTAGGTGAAGTAGACCTATACTTCAACAAAGCAGGTGCTAAATCAAACAACGCGATTGAAGTAGCGAGTTTAGAGCTTGTAACGCGACTAACTCTAGACTTTGTCTTGTAAGCAACAAGGACGTAAAAGAAAGCTTAGCTTTACTCAGGTTTTTGATTTCAATATTGGATGTCTTATTCATTCAAATAGATGGCTATATATAGCCTACAACAAGACCCTTAAACCGGCTGGTTAGGGTGACAATAACGAAGCTACATGGTGACAAAAACAAAGCTACATCTATGTGAACTAGGAGCTAATAACAAAGCTATGTAAACTAGAAGCTAATAACAAAGGTATGTAAACTAGGAGCTAATAACAAAGCTATGTAAACTAGGAGCTAATAACAAAGCTATGTAAACTAGGAGCTAATAACAAAGCTTAATAAGGAGCCATTTGGACGTGCACAACCAGCTTCAAACGTCCTCTTTAACCCCGGTGCTTTCCCATGCACAACTGACTTGTTCGGACCATAACTTTGTCAATACTTGTTCAATGAGCCTTCATGAATAGTCATTGGAAAGATAAGCTCGAAATCTATCTCCTCCACTTTGAATGACTACAAAATTCCAAGTATAACTCGAGATATGGACTGATCAAAACAATGCTGCAAAAAATGAACTCGCATCAGAAATTCCCATGCACAACTGACTTGTTCGGACCATAACTTTGTCAATACTTATTCAATGAGCCTTCATGAATAGTCATTGGAAAGATAAGCTCGAAATCTATCTCCTCCATCTTGAATGACTACAAAATTCCAAGTATAACTCGAGATATGGACTGATCAAAACAATGCTGCAAAAAATGAACTCGCATCAGAAATTCCCATGCACAACTGTCTTGTTCGTACCATAACTTTGTCAATACTTGTTCAATGAGCCTTCATGAATAGTCATTGGAAAGATAAGCTCGAAATCTATCTCCTCCATTTTGAATGACTACGAAACTCCAAGTATAACTCGAGATATGGACTGATCAAAACAACGCTGCAAAATGAACTCGCATCATACTAATGATGTGAGTTGATATGAACTTTGAACAAGAATGTAAAGGATGATTAGTATACTGAAATGGAATGTAAACAAAGTAACCCAAACAGATTAAAAAGGATAGTTTGAGGATGAATAAACCGTAACCAAGGATAGTATGCTAGGTGAAGTAGACCTATACTTCAACAAAGCAGGTGCTAAATCAAACAACGCGATTGAAGTAGCGAGTTTAGAGCTTGTAACGCGACTAACTCTAGACTTTGTCTTGTAAGCAACAAGGACGTAAAAGAAAGCTTAGCTTTACTCAGGTTTTTGATTTCAATATTGGATGTCTTATTCATTCAAATAGATGGCTATATATAGCCTACAACAAGACCCTTAAACCGGCTGGTTAGGGTGACAATAACGAAGCTACATGGTGACAAAAACAAAGCTACATCTATGTGAACTAGGAGCTAATAACAAAGCTATGTAAACTAGAAGCTAATAACAAAGGTATGTAAACTAGGAGCTAATAACAAAGCTATGTAAACTAGGAGCTAATAACAAAGCTATGTAAACTAGGAGCTAATAACAAAGCTTAATAAGGAGCCATTTGGACGTGCACAACCAGCTTCAAACGTCCTCTTTAACCCCGGTGCTTTCCCATGCACAACTGACTTGTTCGGACCATAACTTTGTCAATACTTGTTCAATGAGCCTTCATGAATAGTCATTGGAAAGATAAGCTCGAAATCTATCTCCTCCACTTTGAATGACTACAAAATTCCAAGTATAACTCGAGATATGGACTGATCAAAACAATGCTGCAAAAAATGAACTCGCATCAGAAATTCCCATGCACAACTGACTTGTTCGGACCATAACTTTGTCAATACTTATTCAATGAGCCTTCATGAATAGTCATTGGAAAGATAAGCTCGAAATCTATCTCCTCCATCTTGAATGACTACAAAATTCCAAGTATAACTCGAGATATGGACTGATCAAAACAATGCTGCAAAAAATGAACTCGCATCAGAAATTCCCATGCACAACTGTCTTGTTCGTACCATAACTTTGTCAATACTTGTTCAATGAGCCTTCATGAATAGTCATTGGAAAGATAAGCTCGAAATCTATCTCCTCCATTTTGAATGACTACGAAACTCCAAGTATAACTCGAGATATGGACTGATCAAAACAACGCTGCAAAATGAACTCGCATCATACTAATGATGTGAGTTGATATGAACTTTGAACAAGAATGTAAAGGATGATTAGTATACTGAAATGGAATGTAAACAAAGTAACCCAAACAGATTAAAAAGGATAGTTTGAGGATGAATAAACCGTAACCAAGGATAGTATGCTAGGTGAAGTAGACCTATACTTCAACAAAGCAGGTGCTAAATCAAACAACGCGATTGAAGTAGCGAGTTTAGAGCTTGTAACGCGACTAACTCTAGACTTTGTCTTGTAAGCAACAAGGACGTAAAAGAAAGCTTAGCTTTACTCAGGTTTTTGATTTCAATATTGGATGTCTTATTCATTCAAATAGATGGCTATATATAGCCTACAACAAGACCCTTAAACCGGCTGGTTAGGGTGACAATAACGAAGCTACATGGTGACAAAAACAAAGCTACATCTATGTGAACTAGGAGCTAATAACAAAGCTATGTAAACTAGAAGCTAATAACAAAGGTATGTAAACTAGGAGCTAATAACAAAGCTATGTAAACTAGGAGCTAATAACAAAGCTATGTAAACTAGGAGCTAATAACAAAGCTTAATAAGGAGCCATTTGGACGTGCACAACCAGCTTCAAACGTCCTCTTTAACCCCGGTGCTTTCCCATGCACAACTGACTTGTTCGGACCATAACTTTGTCAATACTTGTTCAATGAGCCTTCATGAATAGTCATTGGAAAGATAAGCTCGAAATCTATCTCCTCCACTTTGAATGACTACAAAATTCCAAGTATAACTCGAGATATGGACTGATCAAAACAATGCTGCAAAAAATGAACTCGCATCAGAAATTCCCATGCACAACTGACTTGTTCGGACCATAACTTTGTCAATACTTATTCAATGAGCCTTCATGAATAGTCATTGGAAAGATAAGCTCGAAATCTATCTCCTCCATCTTGAATGACTACAAAATTCCAAGTATAACTCGAGATATGGACTGATCAAAACAATGCTGCAAAAAATGAACTCGCATCAGAAATTCCCATGCACAACTGTCTTGTTCGTACCATAACTTTGTCAATACTTGTTCAATGAGCCTTCATGAATAGTCATTGGAAAGATAAGCTCGAAATCTATCTCCTCCATTTTGAATGACTACGAAACTCCAAGTATAACTCGAGATATGGACTGATCAAAACAACGCTGCAAAATGAACTCGCATCATACTAATGATGTGAGTTGATATGAACTTTGAACAAGAATGTAAAGGATGATTAGTATACTGAAATGGAATGTAAACAAAGTAACCCAAACAGATTAAAAAGGATAGTTTGAGGATGAATAAACCGTAACCAAGGATAGTATGCTAGGTGAAGTAGACCTATACTTCAACAAAGCAGGTGCTAAATCAAACAACGCGATTGAAGTAGCGAGTTTAGAGCTTGTAACGCGACTAACTCTAGACTTTGTCTTGTAAGCAACAAGGACGTAAAAGAAAGCTTAGCTTTACTCAGGTTTTTGATTTCAATATTGGATGTCTTATTCATTCAAATAGATGGCTATATATAGCCTACAACAAGACCCTTAAACCGGCTGGTTAGGGTGACAATAACGAAGCTACATGGTGACAAAAACAAAGCTACATCTATGTGAACTAGGAGCTAATAACAAAGCTATGTAAACTAGAAGCTAATAACAAAGGTATGTAAACTAGGAGCTAATAACAAAGCTATGTAAACTAGGAGCTAATAACAAAGCTATGTAAACTAGGAGCTAATAACAAAGCTTAATAAGGAGCCATTTGGACGTGCACAACCAGCTTCAAACGTCCTCTTTAACCCCGGTGCTTTCCCATGCACAACTGACTTGTTCGGACCATAACTTTGTCAATACTTGTTCAATGAGCCTTCATGAATAGTCATTGGAAAGATAAGCTCGAAATCTATCTCCTCCACTTTGAATGACTACAAAATTCCAAGTATAACTCGAGATATGGACTGATCAAAACAATGCTGCAAAAAATGAACTCGCATCAGAAATTCCCATGCACAACTGTCTTGTTCGTACCATAACTTTGTCAATACTTGTTCAATGAGCCTTCATGAATAGTCATTGGAAAGATAAGCTCGAAATCTATCTCCTCCATTTTGAATGACTACGAAACTCCAAGTATAACTCGAGATATGGACTGATCAAAACAACGCTGCAAAATGAACTCGCATCATACTAATGATGTGAGTTGATATGAACTTTGAACAAGAATGTAAAGGATGATTAGTATACTGAAATGGAATGTAAACAAAGTAACCCAAACAGATTAAAAAGGATAGTTTGAGGATGAATAAACCGTAACCAAGGATAGTATGCTAGGTGAAGTAGACCTATACTTCAACAAAGCAGGTGCTAAATCAAACAACGCGATTGAAGTAGCGAGTTTAGAGCTTGTAACGCGACTAACTCTAGACTTTGTCTTGTAAGCAACAAGGACGTAAAAGAAAGCTTAGCTTTACTCAGGTTTTTGATTTCAATATTGGATGTCTTATTCATTCAAATAGATGGCTATATATAGCCTACAACAAGACCCTTAAACCGGCTGGTTAGGGTGACAATAACGAAGCTACATGGTGACAAAAACAAAGCTACATCTATGTGAACTAGGAGCTAATAACAAAGCTATGTAAACTAGAAGCTAATAACAAAGGTATGTAAACTAGGAGCTAATAACAAAGCTATGTAAACTAGGAGCTAATAACAAAGCTATGTAAACTAGGAGCTAATAACAAAGCTTAATAAGGAGCCATTTGGACGTGCACAACCAGCTTCAAACGTCCTCTTTAACCCCGGTGCTTTCCCATGCACAACTGACTTGTTCGGACCATAACTTTGTCAATACTTGTTCAATGAGCCTTCATGAATAGTCATTGGAAAGATAAGCTCGAAATCTATCTCCTCCACTTTGAATGACTACAAAATTCCAAGTATAACTCGAGATATGGACTGATCAAAACAATGCTGCAAAAAATGAACTCGCATCAGAAATTCCCATGCACAACTGACTTGTTCGGACCATAACTTTGTCAATACTTATTCAATGAGCCTTCATGAATAGTCATTGGAAAGATAAGCTCGAAATCTATCTCCTCCATCTTGAATGACTACGAAATTCCAAGTATAACTCGAGATATGGACTGATCAAAACAACGCTGCAAAATGAACTCGCATCATACTAATGATGTGAGTTGATATGAACTTTGAACAAGAATGTAAAGGATGATTAGTATACTGAAATGGAATGTAAACAAAGTAACCCAAACAGATTAAAAAGGATAGTTTGAGGATGAATAAACCGTAACCAAGGATAGTATGCTAGGTGAAGTAGACCTATACTTCAACAAAGCAGGTGCTAAATCAAACAACGCGATTGAAGTAGCGAGTTTAGAGCTTGTAACGCGACTAACTCTAGACTTTGTCTTGTAAGCAACAAGGACGTAAAAGAAAGCTTAGCTTTACTCAGGTTTTTGATTTCAATATTGGATGTCTTATTCATTCAAATAGATGGCTATATATAGCCTACAACAAGACCCTTAAACCGGCTGGTTAGGGTGACAATAACGAAGCTACATGGTGACAAAAACAAAGCTACATCTATGTGAACTAGGAGCTAATAACAAAGCTATGTAAACTAGAAGCTAATAACAAAGGTATGTAAACTAGGAGCTAATAACAAAGCTATGTAAACTAGGAGCTAATAACAAAGCTATGTAAACTAGGAGCTAATAACAAAGCTTAATAAGGAGCCATTTGGACGTGCACAACCAGCTTCAAACGTCCTCTTTAACCCCGGTGCTTTCCCATGCACAACTGACTTGTTCGGACCATAACTTTGTCAATACTTGTTCAATGAGCCTTCATGAATAGTCATTGGAAAGATAAGCTCGAAATCTATCTCCTCCACTTTGAATGACTACAAAATTCCAAGTATAACTCGAGATATGGACTGATCAAAACAATGCTGCAAAAAATGAACTCGCATCAGAAATTCCCATGCACAACTGACTTGTTCGGACCATAACTTTGTCAATACTTATTCAATGAGCCTTCATGAATAGTCATTGGAAAGATAAGCTCGAAATCTATCTCCTCCATCTTGAATGACTACAAAATTCCAAGTATAACTCGAGATATGGACTGATCAAAACAATGCTGCAAAAAATGAACTCGCATCAGAAATTCCCATGCACAACTGTCTTGTTCGTACCATAACTTTGTCAATACTTGTTCAATGAGCCTTCATGAATAGTCATTGGAAAGATAAGCTCGAAATCTATCTCCTCCATTTTGAGTGACTACGAAACTCCAAGTATAACTCGAGATATGGACTGATCAAAACAACGCTGCAAAATGAACTCGCATCATACTAATGATGTGAGTTGATATGAACTTTGAACAAGAATGTAAAGGATGATTAGTATACTGAAATGGAATGTAAACAAAGTAACCCAAACAGATTAAAAAGGATAGTTTGAGGATGAATAAACCGTAACCAAGGATAGTATGCTAGGTGAAGTAGACCTATACTTCAACAAAGCAGGTGCTAAATCAAACAACGCGATTGAAGTAGCGAGTTTAGAGCTTGTAACGCGACTAACTCTAGACTTTGTCTTGTAAGCAACAAGGACGTAAAAGAAAGCTTAGCTTTACTCAGGTTTTTGATTTCAATATTGGATGTCTTATTCATTCAAATAGATGGCTATATATAGCCTACAACAAGACCCTTAAACCGGCTGGTTAGGGTGACAATAACGAAGCTACATGGTGACAAAAACAAAGCTACATCTATGTGAACTAGGAGCTAATAACAAAGCTATGTAAACTAGAAGCTAATAACAAAGGTATGTAAACTAGGAGCTAATAACAAAGCTATGTAAACTAGGAGCTAATAACAAAGCTATGTAAACTAGGAGCTAATAACAAAGCTTAATAAGGAGCCATTTGGACGTGCACAACCAGCTTCAAACGTCCTCTTTAACCCCGGTGCTTTCCCATGCACAACTGACTTGTTCGGACCATAACTTTGTCAATACTTGTTCAATGAGCCTTCATGAATAGTCATTGGAAAGATAAGCTCGAAATCTATCTCCTCCACTTTGAATGACTACAAAATTCCAAGTATAACTCGAGATATGGACTGATCAAAACAATGCTGCAAAAAATGAACTCGCATCAGAAATTCCCATGCACAACTGACTTGTTCGGACCATAACTTTGTCAATACTTGTTCAATGAGCCTTCATGAATAGTCATTGGAAAGATAAGCTCGAAATCTATCTCCTCCACTTTGAATGACTACAAAATTCCAAGTATAACTCGAGATATGGACTGATCAAAACAATGCTGCAAAAAATGAACTCGCATCAGAAATTCCCATGCACAACTGACTTGTTCGGACCATAACTTTGTCAATACTTATTCAATGAGCCTTCATGAATAGTCATTGGAAAGATAAGCTCGAAATCTATCTCCTCCATCTTGAATGACTACAAAATTCCAAGTATAACTCGAGATATGGACTGATCAAAACAATGCTGCAAAAAATGAACTCGCATCAGAAATTCCCATGCACAACTGTCTTGTTCGTACCATAACTTTGTCAATACTTGTTCAATGAGCCTTCATGAATAGTCATTGGAAAGATAAGCTCGAAATCTATCTCCTCCATTTTGAATGACTACGAAACTCCAAGTATAACTCGAGATATGGACTGATCAAAACAACGCTGCAAAATGAACTCGCATCATACTAATGATGTGAGTTGATATGAACTTTGAACAAGAATGTAAAGGATGATTAGTATACTGAAATGGAATGTAAACAAAGTAACCCAAACAGATTAAAAAGGATAGTTTGAGGATGAATAAACCGTAACCAAGGATAGTATGCTAGGTGAAGTAGACCTATACTTCAACAAAGCAGGTGCTAAATCAAACAACGCGATTGAAGTAGCGAGTTTAGAGCTTGTAACGCGACTAACTCTAGACTTTGTCTTGTAAGCAACAAGGACGTAAAAGAAAGCTTAGCTTTACTCAGGTTTTTGATTTCAATATTGGATGTCTTATTCATTCAAATAGATGGCTATATATAGCCTACAACAAGACCCTTAAACCGGCTGGTTAGGGTGACAATAACGAAGCTACATGGTGACAAAAACAAAGCTACATCTATGTGAACTAGGAGCTAATAACAAAGCTATGTAAACTAGAAGCTAATAACAAAGGTATGTAAACTAGGAGCTAATAACAAAGCTATGTAAACTAGGAGCTAATAACAAAGCTATGTAAACTAGGAGCTAATAACAAAGCTTAATAAGGAGCCATTTGGACGTGCACAACCAGCTTCAAACGTCCTCTTTAACCCCGGTGCTTTCCCATGCACAACTGACTTGTTCGGACCATAACTTTGTCAATACTTGTTCAATGAGCCTTCATGAATAGTCATTGGAAAGATAAGCTCGAAATCTATCTCCTCCACTTTGAATGACTACAAAATTCCAAGTATAACTCGAGATATGGACTGATCAAAACAATGCTGCAAAAAATGAACTCGCATCAGAAATTCCCATGCACAACTGACTTGTTCGGACCATAACTTTGTCAATACTTATTCCATGAGCCTTCATGAATAGTCATTGGAAAGATAAGCTCGAAATCTATCTCCTCCATTTTGAATGACTACGAAACTCCAAGTATAACTCGAGATATGGACTGCTCAAAACAACGCTGCAAAATGAACTCGCATCATACTAATGATGTGAGTTGATATGAACTTTGAACAAGAATGTAAAGGATGATTAGTATACTGAAATGGAATGTAAACAAAGTAACCCAAACAGATTAAAAAGGATAGTTTGAGGATGAATAAACCGTAACCAAGGATAGTATGCTAGGTGAAGTAGACCTATACTTCAACAAAGCAGGTGCTAAATCAAACAACGCGATTGAAGTAGCGAGTTTAGAGCTTGTAACGCGACTAACTCTAGACTTTGTCTTGTAAGCAACAAGGACGTAAAAGAAAGCTTAGCTTTACTCAGGTTTTTGATTTCAATATTGGATGTCTTATTCATTCAAATAGATGGCTATATATAGCCTACAACAAGACCCTTAAACCGGCTGGTTAGGGTGACAATAACGAAGCTACATGGTGACAAAAACAAAGCTACATCTATGTGAACTAGGAGCTAATAACAAAGCTATGTAAACTAGAAGCTAATAACAAAGGTATGTAAACTAGGAGCTAATAACAAAGCTATGTAAACTAGGAGCTAATAACAAAGCTATGTAAACTAGGAGCTAATAACAAAGCTTAATAAGGAGCCATTTGGACGTGCACAACCAGCTTCAAACGTCCTCTTTAACCCCGGTGCTTTCCCATGCACAACTGACTTGTTCGGACCATAACTTTGTCAATACTTGTTCAATGAGCCTTCATGAATAGTCATTGGAAAGATAAGCTCGAAATCTATCTCCTCCACTTTGAATGACTACAAAATTCCAAGTATAACTCGAGATATGGACTGATCAAAACAATGCTGCAAAAAATGAACTCGCATCAGAAATTCCCATGCACAACTGACTTGTTCGGACCATAACTTTGTCAATACTTATTCAATGAGCCTTCATGAATAGTCATTGGAAAGATAAGCTCGAAATCTATCTCCTCCATCTTGAATGACTACAAAATTCCAAGTATAACTCGAGATATGGACTGATCAAAACAATGCTGCAAAAAATGAACTCGCATCAGAAATTCCCATGCACAACTGTCTTGTTCGTACCATAACTTTGTCAATACTTGTTCAATGAGCCTTCATGAATAGTCATTGGAAAGATAAGCTCGAAATCTATCTCCTCCATTTTGAATGACTACGAAACTCCAAGTATAACTCGAGATATGGACTGATCAAAACAACGCTGCAAAATGAACTCGCATCATACTAATGATGTGAGTTGATATGAACTTTGAACAAGAATGTAAAGGATGATTAGTATACTGAAATGGAATGTAAACAAAGTAACCCAAACAGATTAAAAAGGATAGTTTGAGGATGAATAAACCGTAACCAAGGATAGTATGCTAGGTGAAGTAGACCTATACTTCAACAAAGCAGGTGCTAAATCAAACAACGCGATTGAAGTAGCGAGTTTAGAGCTTGTAACGCGACTAACTCTAGACTTTGTCTTGTAAGCAACAAGGACGTAAAAGAAAGCTTAGCTTTACTCAGGTTTTTGATTTCAATATTGGATGTCTTATTCATTCAAATAGATGGCTATATATAGCCTACAACAAGACCCTTAAACCGGCTGGTTAGGGTGACAATAACGAAGCTACATGGTGACAAAAACAAAGCTACATCTATGTGAACTAGGAGCTAATAACAAAGCTATGTAAACTAGAAGCTAATAACAAAGGTATGTAAACTAGGAGCTAATAACAAAGCTATGTAAACTAGGAGCTAATAACAAAGCTATGTAAACTAGGAGCTAATAACAAAGCTTAATAAGGAGCCATTTGGACGTGCACAACCAGCTTCAAACGTCCTCTTTAACCCCGGTGCTTTCCCATGCACAACTGACTTGTTCGGACCATAACTTTGTCAATACTTGTTCAATGAGCCTTCATGAATAGTCATTGGAAAGATAAGCTCGAAATCTATCTCCTCCACTTTGAATGACTACAAAATTCCAAGTATAACTCGAGATATGGACTGATCAAAACAATGCTGCAAAAAATGAACTCGCATCAGAAATTCCCATGCACAACTGACTTGTTCGGACCATAACTTTGTCAATACTTATTCCATGAGCCTTCATGAATAGTCATTGGAAAGATAAGCTCGAAATCTATCTCCTCCATTTTGAATGACTACGAAACTCCAAGTATAACTCGAGATATGGACTGCTCAAAACAACGCTGCAAAATGAACTCGCATCATACTAATGATGTGAGTTGATATGAACTTTGAACAAGAATGTAAAGGATGATTAGTATACTGAAATGGAATGTAAACAAAGTAACCCAAACAGATTAAAAAGGATAGTTTGAGGATGAATAAACCGTAACCAAGGATAGTATGCTAGGTGAAGTAGACCTATACTTCAACAAAGCAGGTGCTAAATCAAACAACGCGATTGAAGTAGCGAGTTTAGAGCTTGTAACGCGACTAACTCTAGACTTTGTCTTGTAAGCAACAAGGACGTAAAAGAAAGCTTAGCTTTACTCAGGTTTTTGATTTCAATATTGGATGTCTTATTCATTCAAATAGATGGCTATATATAGCCTACAACAAGACCCTTAAACCGGCTGGTTAGGGTGACAATAACGAAGCTACATGGTGACAAAAACAAAGCTACATCTATGTGAACTAGGAGCTAATAACAAAGCTATGTAAACTAGAAGCTAATAACAAAGGTATGTAAACTAGGAGCTAATAACAAAGCTATGTAAACTAGGAGCTAATAACAAAGCTATGTAAACTAGGAGCTAATAACAAAGCTTAATAAGGAGCCATTTGGACGTGCACAACCAGCTTCAAACGTCCTCTTTAACCCCGGTGCTTTCCCATGCACAACTGACTTGTTCGGACCATAACTTTGTCAATACTTGTTCAATGAGCCTTCATGAATAGTCATTGGAAAGATAAGCTCGAAATCTATCTCCTCCATTTTGAATGACTACAAAATTCCAAGTATAACTCGAGATATGGACTGATCAAAACAATGCTGCAAAAAATGAACTCGCATCAGAAATTCCCATGCACAACTGACTTGTTCGGACCATAACTTTGTCAATACTTATTCAATGAGCCTTCATGAATAGTCATTGGAAAGATAAGCTCGAAATCTATCTCCTCCATCTTGAATGACTACGAAATTCCAAGTATAACTCGAGATATGGACTGATCAAAACAATGCTGCAAAAAATGAACTCGCATCAGAAATTCCCATGCACAACTGTCTTGTTCGTACCATAACTTTGTCAATACTTGTTCAATGAGCCTTCATGAATAGTCATTGGAAAGATAAGCTCGAAATCTATCTCCTCCATTTTGAATGACTACGAAACTCCAAGTATAACTCGAGATATGGACTGATCAAAACAACGCTGCAAAATGAACTCGCATCATACTAATGATGTGAGTTGATATGAACTTTGAACAAGAATGTAAAGGATGATTAGTATACTGAAATGGAATGTAAACAAAGTAACCCAAACAGATTAAAAAGGATAGTTTGAGGATGAATAAACCGTAACCAAGGATAGTATGCTAGGTGAAGTAGACCTATACTTCAACAAAGCAGGTGCTAAATCAAACAACGCGATTGAAGTAGCGAGTTTAGAGCTTGTAACGCGACTAACTCTAGACTTTGTCTTGTAAGCAACAAGGACGTAAAAGAAAGCTTAGCTTTACTCAGGTTTTTGATTTCAATATTGGATGTCTTATTCATTCAAATAGATGGCTATATATAGCCTACAACAAGACCCTTAAACCGGCTGGTTAGGGTGACAATAACGAAGCTACATGGTGACAAAAACAAAGCTACATCTATGTGAACTAGGAGCTAATAACAAAGCTATGTAAACTAGAAGCTAATAACAAAGGTATGTAAACTAGGAGCTAATAACAAAGCTATGTAAACTAGGAGCTAATAACAAAGCTATGTAAACTAGGAGCTAATAACAAAGCTTAATAAGGAGCCATTTGGACGTGCACAACCAGCTTCAAACGTCCTCTTTAACCCCGGTGCTTTCCCATGCACAACTGACTTGTTCGGACCATAACTTTGTCAATACTTGTTCAATGAGCCTTCATGAATAGTCATTGGAAAGATAAGCTCGAAATCTATCTCCTCCACTTTGAATGACTACAAAATTCCAAGTATAACTCGAGATATGGACTGATCAAAACAATGCTGCAAAAAATGAACTCGCATCAGAAATTCCCATGCACAACTGACTTGTTCGGACCATAACTTTGTCAATACTTATTCCATGAGCCTTCATGAATAGTCATTGGAAAGATAAGCTCGAAATCTATCTCCTCCATCTTGAATGACTACAAAATTCCAAGTATAACTCGAGATATGGACTGATCAAAACAATGCTGCAAAAAATGAACTCGCATCAGAAATTCCCATGCACAACTGTCTTGTTCGTACCATAACTTTGTCAATACTTGTTCAATGAGCCTTCATGAATAGTCATTGGAAAGATAAGCTCGAAATCTATCTCCTCCATTTTGAATGACTACGTAACTCCAAGTATAACTCGAGATATGGACTGATCAAAACAACGCTGCAAAATGAACTCGCATCATACTAATGATGTGAGTTGATATGAACTTTGAACAAGAATGTAAAGGATGATTAGTATACTGAAATGGAATGTAAACAAAGTAACCCAAACAGATTAAAAAGGATAGTTTGAGGATGAATAAACCGTAACCAAGGATAGTATGCTAGGTGAAGTAGACCTATACTTCAACAAAGCAGGTGCTAAATCAAACAACGCGATTGAAGTAGCGAGTTTAGAGCTTGTAACGCGACTAACTCTAGACTTTGTCTTGTAAGCAACAAGGACGTAAAAGAAAGCTTAGCTTTACTCAGGTTTTTGATTTCAATATTGGATGTCTTATTCATTCAAATAGATGGCTATATATAGCCTACAACAAGACCCTTAAACCGGCTGGTTAGGGTGACAATAACGAAGCTACATGGTGACAAAAACAAAGCTACATCTATGTGAACTAGGAGCTAATAACAAAGCTATGTAAACTAGAAGCTAATAACAAAGGTATGTAAACTAGGAGCTAATAACAAAGCTATGTAAACTAGGAGCTAATAACAAAGCTATGTAAACTAGGAGCTAATAACAAAGCTTAATAAGGAGCCATTTGGACGTGCACAACCAGCTTCAAACGTCCTCTTTAACCCCGGTGCTTTCCCATGCACAACTGACTTGTTCGGACCATAACTTTGTCAATACTTGTTCAATGAGCCTTCATGAATAGTCATTGGAAAGATAAGCTCGAAATCTATCTCCTCCATTTTGAATGACTACAAAATTCCAAGTATAACTCGAGATATGGACTGATCAAAACAATGCTGCAAAAAATGAACTCGCATCAGAAATTCCCATGCACAACTGACTTGTTCGGACCATAACTTTGTCAATACTTATTCAATGAGCCTTCATGAATAGTCATTGGAAAGATAAGCTCGAAATCTATCTCCTCCATCTTGAATGACTACGAAATTCCAAGTATAACTCGAGATATGGACTGATCAAAACAATGCTGCAAAAAATGAACTCGCATCAGAAATTCCCATGCACAACTGTCTTGTTCGTACCATAACTTTGTCAATACTTGTTCAATGAGCCTTCATGAATAGTCATTGGAAAGATAAGCTCGAAATCTATCTCCTCCATTTTGAATGACTACGAAACTCCAAGTATAACTCGAGATATGGACTGATCAAAACAACGCTGCAAAATGAACTCGCATCATACTAATGATGTGAGTTGATATGAACTTTGAACAAGAATGTAAAGGATGATTAGTATACTGAAATGGAATGTAAACAAAGTAACCCAAACAGATTAAAAAGGATAGTTTGAGGATGAATAAACCGTAACCAAGGATAGTATGCTAGGTGAAGTAGACCTATACTTCAACAAAGCAGGTGCTAAATCAAACAACGCGATTGAAGTAGCGAGTTTAGAGCTTGTAACGCGACTAACTCTAGACTTTGTCTTGTAAGCAACAAGGACGTAAAAGAAAGCTTAGCTTTACTCAGGTTTTTGATTTCAATATTGGATGTCTTATTCATTCAAATAGATGGCTATATATAGCCTACAACAAGACCCTTAAACCGGCTGGTTAGGGTGACAATAACGAAGCTACATGGTGACAAAAACAAAGCTACATCTATGTGAACTAGGAGCTAATAACAAAGCTATGTAAACTAGAAGCTAATAACAAAGGTATGTAAACTAGGAGCTAATAACAAAGCTATGTAAACTAGGAGCTAATAACAAAGCTATGTAAACTAGGAGCTAATAACAAAGCTTAATAAGGAGCCATTTGGACGTGCACAACCAGCTTCAAACGTCCTCTTTAACCCCGGTGCTTTCCCATGCACAACTGACTTGTTCGGACCATAACTTTGTCAATACTTGTTCAATGAGCCTTCATGAATAGTCATTGGAAAGATAAGCTCGAAATCTATCTCCTCCACTTTGAATGACTACAAAATTCCAAGTATAACTCGAGATATGGACTGATCAAAACAATGCTGCAAAAAATGAACTCGCATCAGAAATTCCCATGCACAACTGACTTGTTCGGACCATAACTTTGTCAATACTTATTCCATGAGCCTTCATGAATAGTCATTGGAAAGATAAGCTCGAAATCTATCTCCTCCATTTTGAATGACTACGAAACTCCAAGTATAACTCGAGATATGGACTGATCAAAACAACGCTGCAAAATGAACTCGCATCATACTAATGATGTGAGTTGATATGAACTTTGAACAAGAATGTAAAGGATGATTAGTATACTGAAATGGAATGTAAACAAAGTAACCCAAACAGATTAAAAAGGATAGTTTGAGGATGAATAAACCGTAACCAAGGATAGTATGCTAGGTGAAGTAGACCTATACTTCAACAAAGCAGGTGCTAAATCAAACAACGCGATTGAAGTAGCGAGTTTAGAGCTTGTAACGCGACTAACTCTAGACTTTGTCTTGTAAGCAACAAGGACGTAAAAGAAAGCTTAGCTTTACTCAGGTTTTTGATTTCAATATTGGATGTCTTATTCATTCAAATAGATGGCTATATATAGCCTACAACAAGACCCTTAAACCGGCTGGTTAGGGTGACAATAACGAAGCTACATGGTGACAAAAACAAAGCTACATCTATGTGAACTAGGAGCTAATAACAAAGCTATGTAAACTAGAAGCTAATAACAAAGGTATGTAAACTAGGAGCTAATAACAAAGCTATGTAAACTAGGAGCTAATAACAAAGCTATGTAAACTAGGAGCTAATAACAAAGCTTAATAAGGAGCCATTTGGACGTGCACAACCAGCTTCAAACGTCCTCTTTAACCCCGGTGCTTTCCCATGCACAACTGACTTGTTCGGACCATAACTTTGTCAATACTTGTTCAATGAGCCTTCATGAATAGTCATTGGAAAGATAAGCTCGAAATCTATCTCCTCCACTTTGAATGACTACAAAATTCCAAGTATAACTCGAGATATGGACTGATCAAAACAATGCTGCAAAAAATGAACTCGCATCAGAAATTCCCATGCACAACTGACTTGTTCGGACCATAACTTTGTCAATACTTATTCAATGAGCCTTCATGAATAGTCATTGGAAAGATAAGCTCGAAATCTATCTCCTCCATCTTGAATGACTACAAAATTCCAAGTATAACTCGAGATATGGACTGATCAAAACAATGCTGCAAAAAATGAACTCGCATCAGAAATTCCCATGCACAACTGTCTTGTTCGTACCATAACTTTGTCAATACTTGTTCAATGAGCCTTCATGAATAGTCATTGGAAAGATAAGCTCGAAATCTATCTCCTACATTTTGAATGACTACGAAACTCCAAGTATAACTCGAGATATGGACTGATCAAAACAACGCTGCAAAATGAACTCGCATCATACTAATGATGTGAGTTGATATGAACTTTGAACAAGAATGTAAAGGATGATTAGTATACTGAAATGGAATGTAAACAAAGTAACCCAAACAGATTAAAAAGGATAGTTTGAGGATGAATAAACCGTAACCAAGGATAGTATGCTAGGTGAAGTAGACCTATACTTCAACAAAGCAGGTGCTAAATCAAACAACGCGATTGAAGTAGCGAGTTTAGAGCTTGTAACGCGACTAACTCTAGACTTTGTCTTGTAAGCAACAAGGACGTAAAAGAAAGCTTAGCTTTACTCAGGTTTTTGATTTCAATATTGGATGTCTTATTCATTCAAATAGATGGCTATATATAGCCTACAACAAGACCCTTAAACCGGCTGGTTAGGGTGACAATAACGAAGCTACATGGTGACAAAAACAAAGCTACATCTATGTGAACTAGGAGCTAATAACAAAGCTATGTAAACTAGAAGCTAATAACAAAGGTATGTAAACTAGGAGCTAATAACAAAGCTATGTAAACTAGGAGCTAATAACAAAGCTATGTAAACTAGGAGCTAATAACAAAGCTTAATAAGGAGCCATTTGGACGTGCACAACCAGCTTCAAACGTCCTCTTTAACCCCGGTGCTTTCCCATGCACAACTGACTTGTTCGGACCATAACTTTGTCAATACTTGTTCAATGAGCCTTCATGAATAGTCATTGGAAAGATAAGCTCGAAATCTATCTCCTCCACTTTGAATGACTACAAAATTCCAAGTATAACTCGAGATATGGACTGATCAAAACAATGCTGCAAAAAATGAACTCGCATCAGAAATTCCCATGCACAACTGACTTGTTCGGACCATAACTTTGTCAATACTTATTCAATGAGCCTTCATGAATAGTCATTGGAAAGATAAGCTCGAAATCTATCTCCTCCATCTTGAATGACTACAAAATTCCAAGTATAACTCGAGATATGGACTGATCAAAACAATGCTGCAAAAAATGAACTCGCATCAGAAATTCCCATGCACAACTGTCTTGTTCGTACCATAACTTTGTCAATACTTGTTCAATGAGCCTTCATGAATAGTCATTGGAAAGATAAGCTCGAAATCTATCTCCTCCATTTTGAATGACTACGAAACTCCAAGTATAACTCGAGATATGGACTGATCAAAACAACGCTGCAAAATGAACTCGCATCATACTAATGATGTGAGTTGATATGAACTTTGAACAAGAATGTAAAGGATGATTAGTATACTGAAATGGAATGTAAACAAAGTAACCCAAACAGATTAAAAAGGATAGTTTGAGGATGAATAAACCGTAACCAAGGATAGTATGCTAGGTGAAGTAGACCTATACTTCAACAAAGCAGGTGCTAAATCAAACAACGCGATTGAAGTAGCGAGTTTAGAGCTTGTAACGCGACTAACTCTAGACTTTGTCTTGTAAGCAACAAGGACGTAAAAGAAAGCTTAGCTTTACTCAGGTTTTTGATTTCAATATTGGATGTCTTATTCATTCAAATAGATGGCTATATATAGCCTACAACAAGACCCTTAAACCGGCTGGTTAGGGTGACAATAACGAAGCTACATGGTGACAAAAACAAAGCTACATCTATGTGAACTAGGAGCTAATAACAAAGCTATGTAAACTAGAAGCTAATAACAAAGGTATGTAAACTAGGAGCTAATAACAAAGCTATGTAAACTAGGAGCTAATAACAAAGCTATGTAAACTAGGAGCTAATAACAAAGCTTAATAAGGAGCCATTTGGACGTGCACAACCAGCTTCAAACGTCCTCTTTAACCCCGGTGCTTTCCCATGCACAACTGACTTGTTCGGACCATAACTTTGTCAATACTTGTTCAATGAGCCTTCATGAATAGTCATTGGAAAGATAAGCTCGAAATCTATCTCCTCCACTTTGAATGACTACAAAATTCCAAGTATAACTCGAGATATGGACTGATCAAAACAATGCTGCAAAAAATGAACTCGCATCAGAAATTCCCATGCACAACTGACTTGTTCGGACCATAACTTTGTCAATACTTATTCAATGAGCCTTCATGAATAGTCATTGGAAAGATAAGCTCGAAATCTATCTCCTCCATCTTGAATGACTACAAAATTCCAAGTATAACTCGAGATATGGACTGATCAAAACAATGCTGCAAAAAATGAACTCGCATCAGAAATTCCCATGCACAACTGTCTTGTTCGTACCATAACTTTGTCAATACTTGTTCAATGAGCCTTCATGAATAGTCATTGGAAAGATAAGCTCGAAATCTATCTCCTCCATTTTGAATGACTACGAAACTCCAAGTATAACTCGAGATATGGACTGATCAAAACAACGCTGCAAAATGAACTCGCATCATACTAATGATGTGAGTTGATATGAACTTTGAACAAGAATGTAAAGGATGATTAGTATACTGAAATGGAATGTAAACAAAGTAACCCAAACAGATTAAAAAGGATAGTTTGAGGATGAATAAACCGTAACCAAGGATAGTATGCTAGGTGAAGTAGACCTATACTTCAACAAAGCAGGTGCTAAATCAAACAACGCGATTGAAGTAGCGAGTTTAGAGCTTGTAACGCGACTAACTCTAGACTTTGTCTTGTAAGCAACAAGGACGTAAAAGAAAGCTTAGCTTTACTCAGGTTTTTGATTTCAATATTGGATGTCTTATTCATTCAAATAGATGGCTATATATAGCCTACAACAAGACCCTTAAACCGGCTGGTTAGGGTGACAATAACGAAGCTACATGGTGACAAAAACAAAGCTACATCTATGTGAACTAGGAGCTAATAACAAAGCTATGTAAACTAGAAGCTAATAACAAAGGTATGTAAACTAGGAGCTAATAACAAAGCTATGTAAACTAGGAGCTAATAACAAAGCTATGTAAACTAGGAGCTAATAACAAAGCTTAATAAGGAGCCATTTGGACGTGCACAACCAGCTTCAAACGTCCTCTTTAACCCCGGTGCTTTCCCATGCACAACTGACTTGTTCGGACCATAACTTTGTCAATACTTGTTCAATGAGCCTTCATGAATAGTCATTGGAAAGATAAGCTCGAAATCTATCTCCTCCATCTTGAATGACTACGAAATTCCAAGTATAACTCGAGATATGGACTGATCAAAACAATGCTGCAAAAAATGAACTCGCATCAGAAATTCCCATGCACAACTGTCTTGTTCGTACCATAACTTTGTCAATACTTGTTCAATGAGCCTTCATGAATAGTCATTGGAAAGATAAGCTCGAAATCTATCTCCTCCATTTTGAATGACTACGAAACTCCAAGTATAACTCGAGATATGGACTGATCAAAACAACGCTGCAAAATGAACTCGCATCATACTAATGATGTGAGTTGATATGAACTTTGAACAAGAATGTAAAGGATGATTAGTATACTGAAATGGAATGTAAACAAAGTAACCCAAACAGATTAAAAAGGATAGTTTGAGGATGAATAAACCGTAACCAAGGATAGTATGCTAGGTGAAGTAGACCTATACTTCAACAAAGCAGGTGCTAAATCAAACAACGCGATTGAAGTAGCGAGTTTAGAGCTTGTAACGCGACTAACTCTAGACTTTGTCTTGTAAGCAACAAGGACGTAAAAGAAAGCTTAGCTTTACTCAGGTTTTTGATTTCAATATTGGATGTCTTATTCATTCAAATAGATGGCTATATATAGCCTACAACAAGACCCTTAAACCGGCTGGTTAGGGTGACAATAACGAAGCTACATGGTGACAAAAACAAAGCTACATCTATGTGAACTAGGAGCTAATAACAAAGCTATGTAAACTAGAAGCTAATAACAAAGGTATGTAAACTAGGAGCTAATAACAAAGCTATGTAAACTAGGAGCTAATAACAAAGCTATGTAAACTAGGAGCTAATAACAAAGCTTAATAAGGAGCCATTTGGACGTGCACAACCAGCTTCAAACGTCCTCTTTAACCCCGGTGCTTTCCCATGCACAACTGACTTGTTCGGACCATAACTTTGTCAATACTTGTTCAATGAGCCTTCATGAATAGTCATTGGAAAGATAAGCTCGAAATCTATCTCCTCCACTTTGAATGACTACAAAATTCCAAGTATAACTCGAGATATGGACTGATCAAAACAATGCTGCAAAAAATGAACTCGCATCAGAAATTCCCATGCACAACTGACTTGTTCGGACCATAACTTTGTCAATACTTATTCAATGAGCCTTCATGAATAGTCATTGGAAAGATAAGCTCGAAATCTATCTCCTCCATCTTGAATGACTACAAAATTCCAAGTATAACTCGAGATATGGACTGATCAAAACAATGCTGCAAAAAATGAACTCGCATAAGAAATTCCCATGCACAACTGTCTTGTTCGTACCATAACTTTGTCAATACTTGTTCAATGAGCCTTCATGAATAGTCATTGGAAAGATAAGCTCGAAATCTATCTCCTCCATTTTGAATGACTACGAAACTCCAAGTATAACTCGAGATATGGACTGATCAAAACAACGCTGCAAAATGAACTCGCATCATACTAATGATGTGAGTTGATATGAACTTTGAACAAGAATGTAAAGGATGATTAGTATACTGAAATGGAATGTAAACAAAGTAACCCAAACAGATTAAAAAGGATAGTTTGAGGATGAATAAACCGTAACCAAGGATAGTATGCTAGGTGAAGTAGACCTATACTTCAACAAAGCAGGTGCTAAATCAAACAACGCGATTGAAGTAGCGAGTTTAGAGCTTGTAACGCGACTAACTCTAGACTTTGTCTTGTAAGCAACAAGGACGTAAAAGAAAGCTTAGCTTTACTCAGGTTTTTGATTTCAATATTGGATGTCTTATTCATTCAAATAGATGGCTATATATAGCCTACAACAAGACCCTTAAACCGGCTGGTTAGGGTGACAATAACGAAGCTACATGGTGACAAAAACAAAGCTACATCTATGTGAACTAGGAGCTAATAACAAAGCTATGTAAACTAGAAGCTAATAACAAAGGTATGTAAACTAGGAGCTAATAACAAAGCTATGTAAACTAGGAGCTAATAACAAAGCTATGTAAACTAGGAGCTAATAACAAAGCTTAATAAGGAGCCATTTGGACGTGCACAACCAGCTTCAAACGTCCTCTTTAACCCCGGTGCTTTCCCATGCACAACTGACTTGTTCGGACCATAACTTTGTCAATACTTGTTCAATGAGCCTTCATGAATAGTCATTGGAAAGATAAGCTCGAAATCTATCTCCTCCACTTTGAATGACTACAAAATTCCAAGTATAACTCGAGATATGGACTGATCAAAACAATGCTGCAAAAAATGAACTCGCATCAGAAATTCCCATGCACAACTGACTTGTTCGGACCATAACTTTGTCAATACTTATTCAATGAGCCTTCATGAATAGTCATTGGAAAGATAAGCTCGAAATCTATCTCCTCCATCTTGAATGACTACAAAATTCCAAGTATAACTCGAGATATGGACTGATCAAAACAATGCTGCAAAAAATGAACTCGCATAAGAAATTCCCATGCACAACTGTCTTGTTCGTACCATAACTTTGTCAATACTTGTTCAATGAGCCTTCATGAATAGTCATTGGAAAGATAAGCTCGAAATCTATCTCCTCCATTTTGAATGACTACGAAACTCCAAGTATAACTCGAGATATGGACTGATCAAAACAACGCTGCAAAATGAACTCGCATCATACTAATGATGTGAGTTGATATGAACTTTGAACAAGAATGTAAAGGATGATTAGTATACTGAAATGGAATGTAAACAAAGTAACCCAAACAGATTAAAAAGGATAGTTTGAGGATGAATAAACCGTAACCAAGGATAGTATGCTAGGTGAAGTAGACCTATACTTCAACAAAGCAGGTGCTAAATCAAACAACGCGATTGAAGTAGCGAGTTTAGAGCTTGTAACGCGACTAACTCTAGACTTTGTCTTGTAAGCAACAAGGACGTAAAAGAAAGCTTAGCTTTACTCAGGTTTTTGATTTCAATATTGGATGTCTTATTCATTCAAATAGATGGCTATATATAGCCTACAACAAGACCCTTAAACCGGCTGGTTAGGGTGACAATAACGAAGCTACATGGTGACAAAAACAAAGCTACATCTATGTGAACTAGGAGCTAATAACAAAGCTATGTAAACTAGAAGCTAATAACAAAGGTATGTAAACTAGGAGCTAATAACAAAGCTATGTAAACTAGGAGCTAATAACAAAGCTATGTAAACTAGGAGCTAATAACAAAGCTTAATAAGGAGCCATTTGGACGTGCACAACCAGCTTCAAACGTCCTCTTTAACCCCGGTGCTTTCCCATGCACAACTGACTTGTTCGGACCATAACTTTGTCAATACTTGTTCAATGAGCCTTCATGAATAGTCATTGGAAAGATAAGCTCGAAATCTATCTCCTCCACTTTGAATGACTACAAAATTCCAAGTATAACTCGAGATATGGACTGATCAAAACAATGCTGCAAAAAATGAACTCGCATCAGAAATTCCCATGCACAACTGACTTGTTCGGACCATAACTTTGTCAATACTTATTCAATGAGCCTTCATGAATAGTCATTGGAAAGATAAGCTCGAAATCTATCTCCTCCATCTTGAATGACTACGAAATTCCAAGTATAACTCGAGATATGGACTGATCAAAACAATGCTGCAAAAAATGAACTCGCATCAGAAATTCCCATGCACAACTGTCTTGTTCGTACCATAACTTTGTCAATACTTGTTCAATGAGCCTTCATGAATAGTCATTGGAAAGATAAGCTCGAAATCTATCTCCTCCATTTTGAATGACTACGAAACTCCAAGTATAACTCGAGATATGGACTGATCAAAACAACGCTGCAAAATGAACTCGCATCATACTAATGATGTGAGTTGATATGAACTTTGAACAAGAATGTAAAGGATGATTAGTATACTGAAATGGAATGTAAACAAAGTAACCCAAACAGATTAAAAAGGATAGTTTGAGGATGAATAAACCGTAACCAAGGATAGTATGCTAGGTGAAGTAGACCTATACTTCAACAAAGCAGGTGCTAAATCAAACAACGCGATTGAAGTAGCGAGTTTAGAGCTTGTAACGCGACTAACTCTAGACTTTGTCTTGTAAGCAACAAGGACGTAAAAGAAAGCTTAGCTTTACTCAGGTTTTTGATTTCAATATTGGATGTCTTATTCATTCAAATAGATGGCTATATATAGCCTACAACAAGACCCTTAAACCGGCTGGTTAGGGTGACAATAACGAAGCTACATGGTGACAAAAACAAAGCTACATCTATGTGAACTAGGAGCTAATAACAAAGCTATGTAAACTAGAAGCTAATAACAAAGGTATGTAAACTAGGAGCTAATAACAAAGCTATGTAAACTAGGAGCTAATAACAAAGCTATGTAAACTAGGAGCTAATAACAAAGCTTAATAAGGAGCCATTTGGACGTGCACAACCAGCTTCAAACGTCCTCTTTAACCCCGGTGCTTTCCCATGCACAACTGACTTGTTCGGACCATAACTTTGTCAATACTTGTTCAATGAGCCTTCATGAATAGTCATTGGAAAGATAAGCTCGAAATCTATCTCCTCCACTTTGAATGACTACAAAATTCCAAGTATAACTCGAGATATGGACTGATCAAAACAATGCTGCAAAAAATGAACTCGCATCAGAAATTCCCATGCACAACTGACTTGTTCGGACCATAACTTTGTCAATACTTATTCAATGAGCCTTCATGAATAGTCATTGGAAAGATAAGCTCGAAATCTATCTCCTCCATCTTGAATGACTACGAAATTCCAAGTATAACTCGAGATATGGACTGATCAAAACAATGCTGCAAAAAATGAACTCGCATCAGAAATTCCCATGCACAACTGTCTTGTTCGTACCATAACTTTGTCAATACTTGTTCAATGAGCCTTCATGAATAGTCATTGGAAAGATAAGCTCGAAATCTATCTCCTCCATTTTGAATGACTACGAAACTCCAAGTATAACTCGAGATATGGACTGATCAAAACAACGCTGCAAAATGAACTCGCATCATACTAATGATGTGAGTTGATATGAACTTTGAACAAGAATGTAAAGGATGATTAGTATACTGAAATGGAATGTAAACAAAGTAACCCAAACAGATTAAAAAGGATAGTTTGAGGATGAATAAACCGTAACCAAGGATAGTATGCTAGGTGAAGTAGACCTATACTTCAACAAAGCAGGTGCTAAATCAAACAACGCGATTGAAGTAGCGAGTTTAGAGCTTGTAACGCGACTAACTCTAGACTTTGTCTTGTAAGCAACAAGGACGTAAAAGAAAGCTTAGCTTTACTCAGGTTTTTGATTTCAATATTGGATGTCTTATTCATTCAAATAGATGGCTATATATAGCCTACAACAAGACCCTTAAACCGGCTGGTTAGGGTGACAATAACGAAGCTACATGGTGACAAAAACAAAGCTACATCTATGTGAACTAGGAGCTAATAACAAAGCTATGTAAACTAGAAGCTAATAACAAAGGTATGTAAACTAGGAGCTAATAACAAAGCTATGTAAACTAGGAGCTAATAACAAAGCTATGTAAACTAGGAGCTAATAACAAAGCTTAATAAGGAGCCATTTGGACGTGCACAACCAGCTTCAAACGTCCTCTTTAACCCCGGTGCTTTCCCATGCACAACTGACTTGTTCGGACCATAACTTTGTCAATACTTGTTCAATGAGCCTTCATGAATAGTCATTGGAAAGATAAGCTCGAAATCTATCTCCTCCATTTTGAATGACTACAAAATTCCAAGTATAACTCGAGATATGGACTGATCAAAACAATGCTGCAAAAAATGAACTCGCATCAGAAATTCCCATGCACAACTGACTTGTTCGGACCATAACTTTGTCAATACTTATTCAATGAGCCTTCATGAATAGTCATTGGAAAGATAAGCTCGAAATCTATCTCCTCCATCTTGAATGACTACGAAATTCCAAGTATAACTCGAGATATGGACTGATCAAAACAATGCTGCAAAAAATGAACTCGCATCAGAAATTCCCATGCACAACTGTCTTGTTCGTACCATAACTTTGTCAATACTTGTTCAATGAGCCTTCATGAATAGTCATTGGAAAGATAAGCTCGAAATCTATCTCCTCCATTTTGAATGACTACGAAACTCCAAGTATAACTCGAGATATGGACTGATCAAAACAACGCTGCAAAATGAACTCGCATCATACTAATGATGTGAGTTGATATGAACTTTGAACAAGAATGTAAAGGATGATTAGTATACTGAAATGGAATGTAAACAAAGTAACCCAAACAGATTAAAAAGGATAGTTTGAGGATGAATAAACCGTAACCAAGGATAGTATGCTAGGTGAAGTAGACCTATACTTCAACAAAGCAGGTGCTAAATCAAACAACGCGATTGAAGTAGCGAGTTTAGAGCTTGTAACGCGACTAACTCTAGACTTTGTCTTGTAAGCAACAAGGACGTAAAAGAAAGCTTAGCTTTACTCAGGTTTTTGATTTCAATATTGGATGTCTTATTCATTCAAATAGATGGCTATATATAGCCTACAACAAGACCCTTAAACCGGCTGGTTAGGGTGACAATAACGAAGCTACATGGTGACAAAAACAAAGCTACATCTATGTGAACTAGGAGCTAATAACAAAGCTATGTAAACTAGAAGCTAATAACAAAGGTATGTAAACTAGGAGCTAATAACAAAGCTATGTAAACTAGGAGCTAATAACAAAGCTATGTAAACTAGGAGCTAATAACAAAGCTTAATAAGGAGCCATTTGGACGTGCACAACCAGCTTCAAACGTCCTCTTTAACCCCGGTGCTTTCCCATGCACAACTGACTTGTTCGGACCATAACTTTGTCAATACTTGTTCAATGAGCCTTCATGAATAGTCATTGGAAAGATAAGCTCGAAATCTATCTCCTCCATTTTGAATGACTACAAAATTCCAAGTATAACTCGAGATATGGACTGATCAAAACAATGCTGCAAAAAATGAACTCGCATCAGAAATTCCCATGCACAACTGACTTGTTCGGACCATAACTTTGTCAATACTTATTCAATGAGCCTTCATGAATAGTCATTGGAAAGATAAGCTCGAAATCTATCTCCTCCATCTTGAATGACTACGAAATTCCAAGTATAACTCGAGATATGGACTGATCAAAACAATGCTGCAAAAAATGAACTCGCATCAGAAATTCCCATGCACAACTGTCTTGTTCGTACCATAACTTTGTCAATACTTGTTCAATGAGCCTTCATGAATAGTCATTGGAAAGATAAGCTCGAAATCTATCTCCTCCATTTTGAATGACTACGAAACTCCAAGTATAACTCGAGATATGGACTGATCAAAACAACGCTGCAAAATGAACTCGCATCATACTAATGATGTGAGTTGATATGAACTTTGAACAAGAATGTAAAGGATGATTAGTATACTGAAATGGAATGTAAACAAAGTAACCCAAACAGATTAAAAAGGATAGTTTGAGGATGAATAAACCGTAACCAAGGATAGTATGCTAGGTGAAGTAGACCTATACTTCAACAAAGCAGGTGCTAAATCAAACAACGCGATTGAAGTAGCGAGTTTAGAGCTTGTAACGCGACTAACTCTAGACTTTGTCTTGTAAGCAACAAGGACGTAAAAGAAAGCTTAGCTTTACTCAGGTTTTTGATTTCAATATTGGATGTCTTATTCATTCAAATAGATGGCTATATATAGCCTACAACAAGACCCTTAAACCGGCTGGTTAGGGTGACAATAACGAAGCTACATGGTGACAAAAACAAAGCTACATCTATGTGAACTAGGAGCTAATAACAAAGCTATGTAAACTAGAAGCTAATAACAAAGGTATGTAAACTAGGAGCTAATAACAAAGCTATGTAAACTAGGAGCTAATAACAAAGCTATGTAAACTAGGAGCTAATAACAAAGCTTAATAAGGAGCCATTTGGACGTGCACAACCAGCTTCAAACGTCCTCTTTAACCCCGGTGCTTTCCCATGCACAACTGACTTGTTCGGACCATAACTTTGTCAATACTTGTTCAATGAGCCTTCATGAATAGTCATTGGAAAGATAAGCTCGAAATCTATCTCCTCCATTTTGAATGACTACAAAATTCCAAGTATAACTCGAGATATGGACTGATCAAAACAATGCTGCAAAAAATGAACTCGCATCAGAAATTCCCATGCACAACTGACTTGTTCGGACCATAACTTTGTCAATACTTATTCAATGAGCCTTCATGAATAGTCATTGGAAAGATAAGCTCGAAATCTATCTCCTCCATCTTGAATGACTACGAAATTCCAAGTATAACTCGAGATATGGACTGATCAAAACAATGCTGCAAAAAATGAACTCGCATCAGAAATTCCCATGCACAACTGTCTTGTTCGTACCATAACTTTGTGAATACTTGTTCAATGAGCCTTCATGAATAGTCATTGGAAAGATAAGCTCGAAATCTATCTCCTCCATTTTGAATGACTACGAAACTCCAAGTATAACTCGAGATATGGACTGATCAAAACAACGCTGCAAAATGAACTCGCATCATACTAATGATGTGAGTTGATATGAACTTTGAACAAGAATGTAAAGGATGATTAGTATACTGAAATGGAATGTAAACAAAGTAACCCAAACAGATTAAAAAGGATAGTTTGAGGATGAATAAACCGTAACCAAGGATAGTATGCTAGGTGAAGTAGACCTATACTTCAACAAAGCAGGTGCTAAATCAAACAACGCGATTGAAGTAGCGAGTTTAGAGCTTGTAACGCGACTAACTCTAGACTTTGTCTTGTAAGCAACAAGGACGTAAAAGAAAGCTTAGCTTTACTCAGGTTTTTGATTTCAATATTGGATGTCTTATTCATTCAAATAGATGGCTATATATAGCCTACAACAAGACCCTTAAACCGGCTGGTTAGGGTGACAATAACGAAGCTACATGGTGACAAAAACAAAGCTACATCTATGTGAACTAGGAGCTAATAACAAAGCTATGTAAACTAGAAGCTAATAACAAAGGTATGTAAACTAGGAGCTAATAACAAAGCTATGTAAACTAGGAGCTAATAACAAAGCTATGTAAACTAGGAGCTAATAACAAAGCTTAATAAGGAGCCATTTGGACGTGCACAACCAGCTTCAAACGTCCTCTTTAACCCCGGTGCTTTCCCATGCACAACTGACTTGTTCGGACCATAACTTTGTCAATACTTGTTCAATGAGCCTTCATGAATAGTCATTGGAAAGATAAGCTCGAAATCTATCTCCTCCATTTTGAATGACTACAAAATTCCAAGTATAACTCGAGATATGGACTGATCAAAACAATGCTGCAAAAAATGAACTCGCATCAGAAATTCCCATGCACAACTGACTTGTTCGGACCATAACTTTGTCAATACTTATTCAATGAGCCTTCATGAATAGTCATTGGAAAGATAAGCTCGAAATCTATCTCCTCCATCTTGAATGACTACGAAATTCCAAGTATAACTCGAGATATGGACTGATCAAAACAATGCTGCAAAAAATGAACTCGCATCAGAAATTCCCATGCACAACTGTCTTGTTCGTACCATAACTTTGTCAATACTTGTTCAATGAGCCTTCATGAATAGTCATTGGAAAGATAAGCTCGAAATCTATCTCCTCCATTTTGAATGACTACGAAACTCCAAGTATAACTCGAGATATGGACTGATCAAAACAACGCTGCAAAATGAACTCGCATCATACTAATGATGTGAGTTGATATGAACTTTGAACAAGAATGTAAAGGATGATTAGTATACTGAAATGGAATGTAAACAAAGTAACCCAAACAGATTAAAAAGGATAGTTTGAGGATGAATAAACCGTAACCAAGGATAGTATGCTAGGTGAAGTAGACCTATACTTCAACAAAGCAGGTGCTAAATCAAACAACGCGATTGAAGTAGCGAGTTTAGAGCTTGTAACGCGACTAACTCTAGACTTTGTCTTGTAAGCAACAAGGACGTAAAAGAAAGCTTAGCTTTACTCAGGTTTTTGATTTCAATATTGGATGTCTTATTCATTCAAATAGATGGCTATATATAGCCTACAACAAGACCCTTAAACCGGCTGGTTAGGGTGACAATAACGAAGCTACATGGTGACAAAAACAAAGCTACATCTATGTGAACTAGGAGCTAATAACAAAGCTATGTAAACTAGAAGCTAATAACAAAGGTATGTAAACTAGGAGCTAATAACAAAGCTATGTAAACTAGGAGCTAATAACAAAGCTATGTAAACTAGGAGCTAATAACAAAGCTTAATAAGGAGCCATTTGGACGTGCACAACCAGCTTCAAACGTCCTCTTTAACCCCGGTGCTTTCCCATGCACAACTGACTTGTTCGGACCATAACTTTGTCAATACTTGTTCAATGAGCCTTCATGAATAGTCATTGGAAAGATAAGCTCGAAATCTATCTCCTCCATTTTGAATGACTACAAAATTCCAAGTATAACTCGAGATATGGACTGATCAAAACAATGCTGCAAAAAATGAACTCGCATCAGAAATTCCCATGCACAACTGACTTGTTCGGACCATAACTTTGTCAATACTTATTCAATGAGCCTTCATGAATAGTCATTGGAAAGATAAGCTCGAAATCTATCTCCTCCATCTTGAATGACTACAAAATTCCAAGTATAACTCGAGATATGGACTGATCAAAACAATGCTGCAAAAAATGAACTCGCATCAGAAATTCCCATGCACAACTGTCTTGTTCGTACCATAACTTTGTCAATACTTGTTCAATGAGCCTTCATGAATAGTCATTGGAAAGATAAGCTCGAAATCTATCTCCTCCATTTTGAATGACTACGAAACTCCAAGTATAACTCGAGATATGGACTGATCAAAACAACGCTGCAAAATGAACTCGCATCATACTAATGATGTGAGTTGATATGAACTTTGAACAAGAATGTAAAGGATGATTAGTATACTGAAATGGAATGTAAACAAAGTAACCCAAACAGATTAAAAAGGATAGTTTGAGGATGAATAAACCGTAACCAAGGATAGTATGCTAGGTGAAGTAGACCTATACTTCAACAAAGCAGGTGCTAAATCAAACAACGCGATTGAAGTAGCGAGTTTAGAGCTTGTAACGCGACTAACTCTAGACTTTGTCTTGTAAGCAACAAGGACGTAAAAGAAAGCTTAGCTTTACTCAGGTTTTTGATTTCAATATTGGATGTCTTATTCATTCAAATAGATGGCTATATATAGCCTACAACAAGACCCTTAAACCGGCTGGTTAGGGTGACAATAACGAAGCTACATGGTGACAAAAACAAAGCTACATCTATGTGAACTAGGAGCTAATAACAAAGCTATGTAAACTAGAAGCTAATAACAAAGGTATGTAAACTAGGAGCTAATAACAAAGCTATGTAAACTAGGAGCTAATAACAAAGCTTAATAAGGAGCCATTTGGACGTGCACAACCAGCTTCAAACGTCCTCTTTAACCCCGGTGCTTTCCCATGCACAACTGACTTGTTCGGACCATAACTTTGTCAATACTTGTTCAATGAGCCTTCATGAATAGTCATTGGAAAGATAAGCTCGAAATCTATCTCCTCCATTTTGAATGACTACAAAATTCCAAGTATAACTCGAGATATGGACTGATCAAAACAATGCTGCAAAAAATGAACTCGCATCAGAAATTCCCATGCACAACTGACTTGTTCGGACCATAACTTTGTCAATACTTATTCAATGAGCCTTCATGAATAGTCATTGGAAAGATAAGCTCGAAATCTATCTCCTCCATCTTGAATGACTACGAAATTCCAAGTATAACTCGAGATATGGACTGATCAAAACAATGCTGCAAAAAATGAACTCGCATCAGAAATTCCCATGCACAACTGTCTTGTTCGTACCATAACTTTGTCAATACTTGTTCAATGAGCCTTCATGAATAGTCATTGGAAAGATAAGCTCGAAATATATCTCCTCCATTTTGAATGACTACGAAACTCCAAGTATAACTCGAGATATGGACTGATCAAAACAACGCTGCAAAATGAACTCGCATCATACTAATGATGTGAGTTGATATGAACTTTGAACAAGAATGTAAAGGATGATTAGTATACTGAAATGGAATGTAAACAAAGTAACCCAAACAGATTAAAAAGGATAGTTTGAGGATGAATAAACCGTAACCAAGGATAGTATGCTAGGTGAAGTAGACCTATACTTCAACAAAGCAGGTGCTAAATCAAACAACGCGATTGAAGTAGCGAGTTTAGAGCTTGTAACGCGACTAACTCTAGACTTTGTCTTGTAAGCAACAAGGACGTAAAAGAAAGCTTAGCTTTACTCAGGTTTTTGATTTCAATATTGGATGTCTTATTCATTCAAATAGATGGCTATATATAGCCTACAACAAGACCCTTAAACCGGCTGGTTAGGGTGACAATAACGAAGCTACATGGTGACAAAAACAAAGCTACATCTATGTGAACTAGGAGCTAATAACAAAGCTATGTAAACTAGAAGCTAATAACAAAGGTATGTAAACTAGGAGCTAATAACAAAGCTATGTAAACTAGGAGCTAATAACAAAGCTATGTAAACTAGGAGCTAATAACAAAGCTTAATAAGGAGCCATTTGGACGTGCACAACCAGCTTCAAACGTCCTCTTTAACCCCGGTGCTTTCCCATGCACAACTGACTTGTTCGGACCATAACTTTGTCAATACTTGTTCAATGAGCCTTCATGAATAGTCATTGGAAAGATAAGCTCGAAATCTATCTCCTCCATTTTGAATGACTACAAAATTCCAAGTATAACTCGAGATATGGACTGATCAAAACAATGCTGCAAAAAATGAACTCGCATCAGAAATTCCCATGCACAACTGACTTGTTCGGACCATAACTTTGTCAATACTTATTCAATGAGCCTTCATGAATAGTCATTGGAAAGATAAGCTCGAAATCTATCTCCTCCATTTTGAATGACTACGAAACTCCAAGTATAACTCGAGATATGGACTGATCAAAACAACGCTGCAAAATGAACTCGCATCATACTAATGATGTGAGTTGATATGAACTTTGAACAAGAATGTAAAGGATGATTAGTATACTGAAATGGAATGTAAACAAAGTAACCCAAACAGATTAAAAAGGATAGTTTGAGGATGAATAAACCGTAACCAAGGATAGTATGCTAGGTGAAGTAGACCTATACTTCAACAAAGCAGGTGCTAAATCAAACAACGCGATTGAAGTAGCGAGTTTAGAGCTTGTAACGCGACTAACTCTAGACTTTGTCTTGTAAGCAACAAGGACGTAAAAGAAAGCTTAGCTTTACTCAGGTTTTTGATTTCAATATTGGATGTCTTATTCATTCAAATAGATGGCTATATATAGCCTACAACAAGACCCTTAAACCGGCTGGTTAGGGTGACAATAACGAAGCTACATGGTGACAAAAACAAAGCTACATCTATGTGAACTAGGAGCTAATAACAAAGCTATGTAAACTAGAAGCTAATAACAAAGGTATGTAAACTAGGAGCTAATAACAAAGCTATGTAAACTAGGAGCTAATAACAAAGCTTAATAAGGAGCCATTTGGACGTGCACAACCAGCTTCAAACGTCCTCTTTAACCCCGGTGCTTTCCCATGCACAACTGACTTGTTCGGACCATAACTTTGTCAATACTTGTTCAATGAGCCTTCATGAATAGTCATTGGAAAGATAAGCTCGAAATCTATCTCCTCCATTTTGAATGACTACAAAATTCCAAGTATAACTCGAGATATGGACTGATCAAAACAATGCTGCAAAAAATGAACTCGCATCAGAAATTCCCATGCACAACTGACTTGTTCGGACCATAACTTTGTCAATACTTATTCAATGAGCCTTCATGAATAGTCATTGGAAAGATAAGCTCGAAATCTATCTCCTCCATCTTGAATGACTACGAAATTCCAAGTATAACTCGAGATATGGACTGATCAAAACAATGCTGCAAAAAATGAACTCGCATCAGAAATTCCCATGCACAACTGTCTTGTTCGTACCATAACTTTGTCAATACTTGTTCAATGAGCCTTCATGAATAGTCATTGGAAAGATAAGCTCGAAATATATCTCCTCCATTTTGAATGACTACGAAACTCCAAGTATAACTCGAGATATGGACTGATCAAAACAACGCTGCAAAATGAACTCGCATCATACTAATGATGTGAGTTGATATGAACTTTGAACAAGAATGTAAAGGATGATTAGTATACTGAAATGGAATGTAAACAAAGTAACCCAAACAGATTAAAAAGGATAGTTTGAGGATGAATAAACCGTAACCAAGGATAGTATGCTAGGTGAAGTAGACCTATACTTCAACAAAGCAGGTGCTAAATCAAACAACGCGATTGAAGTAGCGAGTTTAGAGCTTGTAACGCGACTAACTCTAGACTTTGTCTTGTAAGCAACAAGGACGTAAAAGAAAGCTTAGCTTTACTCAGGTTTTTGATTTCAATATTGGATGTCTTATTCATTCAAATAGATGGCTATATATAGCCTACAACAAGACCCTTAAACCGGCTGGTTAGGGTGACAATAACGAAGCTACATGGTGACAAAAACAAAGCTACATCTATGTGAACTAGGAGCTAATAACAAAGCTATGTAAACTAGAAGCTAATAACAAAGGTATGTAAACTAGGAGCTAATAACAAAGCTATGTAAACTAGGAGCTAATAACAAAGCTATGTAAACTAGGAGCTAATAACAAAGCTTAATAAGGAGCCATTTGGACGTGCACAACCAGCTTCAAACGTCCTCTTTAACCCCGGTGCTTTCCCATGCACAACTGACTTGTTCGGACCATAACTTTGTCAATACTTGTTCAATGAGCCTTCATGAATAGTCATTGGAAAGATAAGCTCGAAATCTATCTCCTCCATTTTGAATGACTACAAAATTCCAAGTATAACTCGAGATATGGACTGATCAAAACAATGCTGCAAAAAATGAACTCGCATCAGAAATTCCCATGCACAACTGACTTGTTCGGACCATAACTTTGTCAATACTTATTCAATGAGCCTTCATGAATAGTCATTGGAAAGATAAGCTCGAAATCTATCTCCTCCATCTTGAATGACTACGAAATTCCAAGTATAACTCGAGATATGGACTGATCAAAACAATGCTGCAAAAAATGAACTCGCATCAGAAATTCCCATGCACAACTGTCTTGTTCGTACCATAACTTTGTCAATACTTGTTCAATGAGCCTTCATGAATAGTCATTGGAAAGATAAGCTCGAAATCTATCTCCTCCATTTTGAATGACTACGAAACTCCAAGTATAACTCGAGATATGGACTGATCAAAACAACGCTGCAAAATGAACTCGCATCATACTAATGATGTGAGTTGATATGAACTTTGAACAAGAATGTAAAGGATGATTAGTATACTGAAATGGAATGTAAACAAAGTAACCCAAACAGATTAAAAAGGATAGTTTGAGGATGAATAAACCGTAACCAAGGATAGTATGCTAGGTGAAGTAGACCTATACTTCAACAAAGCAGGTGCTAAATCAAACAACGCGATTGAAGTAGCGAGTTTAGAGCTTGTAACGCGACTAACTCTAGACTTTGTCTTGTAAGCAACAAGGACGTAAAAGAAAGCTTAGCTTTACTCAGGTTTTTGATTTCAATATTGGATGTCTTATTCATTCAAATAGATGGCTATATATAGCCTACAACAAGACCCTTAAACCGGCTGGTTAGGGTGACAATAACGAAGCTACATGGTGACAAAAACAAAGCTACATCTATGTGAACTAGGAGCTAATAACAAAGCTATGTAAACTAGAAGCTAATAACAAAGGTATGTAAACTAGGAGCTAATAACAAAGCTATGTAAACTAGGAGCTAATAACAAAGCTATGTAAACTAGGAGCTAATAACAAAGCTTAATAAGGAGCCATTTGGACGTGCACAACCAGCTTCAAACGTCCTCTTTAACCCCGGTGCTTTCCCATGCACAACTGACTTGTTCGGACCATAACTTTGTCAATACTTGTTCAATGAGCCTTCATGAATAGTCATTGGAAAGATAAGCTCGAAATCTATCTCCTCCATTTTGAATGACTACAAAATTCCAAGTATAACTCGAGATATGGACTGATCAAAACAATGCTGCAAAAAATGAACTCGCATCAGAAATTCCCATGCACAACTGACTTGTTCGGACCATAACTTTGTCAATACTTATTCAATGAGCCTTCATGAATAGTCATTGGAAAGATAAGCTCGAAATCTATCTCCTCCATCTTGAATGACTACGAAATTCCAAGTATAACTCGAGATATGGACTGATCAAAACAATGCTGCAAAAAATGAACTCGCATCAGAAATTCCCATGCACAACTGTCTTGTTCGTACCATAACTTTGTGAATACTTGTTCAATGAGCCTTCATGAATAGTCATTGGAAAGATAAGCTCGAAATCTATCTCCTCCATTTTGAATGACTACGAAACTCCAAGTATAACTCGAGATATGGACTGATCAAAACAACGCTGCAAAATGAACTCGCATCATACTAATGATGTGAGTTGATATGAACTTTGAACAAGAATGTAAAGGATGATTAGTATACTGAAATGGAATGTAAACAAAGTAACCCAAACAGATTAAAAAGGATAGTTTGAGGATGAATAAACCGTAACCAAGGATAGTATGCTAGGTGAAGTAGACCTATACTTCAACAAAGCAGGTGCTAAATCAAACAACGCGATTGAAGTAGCGAGTTTAGAGCTTGTAACGCGACTAACTCTAGACTTTGTCTTGTAAGCAACAAGGACGTAAAAGAAAGCTTAGCTTTACTCAGGTTTTTGATTTCAATATTGGATGTCTTATTCATTCAAATAGATGGCTATATATAGCCTACAACAAGACCCTTAAACCGGCTGGTTAGGGTGACAATAACGAAGCTACATGGTGACAAAAACAAAGCTACATCTATGTGAACTAGGAGCTAATAACAAAGCTATGTAAACTAGAAGCTAATAACAAAGGTATGTAAACTAGGAGCTAATAACAAAGCTATGTAAACTAGGAGCTAATAACAAAGCTTAATAAGGAGCCATTTGGACGTGCACAACCAGCTTCAAACGTCCTCTTTAACCCCGGTGCTTTCCCATGCACAACTGACTTGTTCGGACCATAACTTTGTCAATACTTGTTCAATGAGCCTTCATGAATAGTCATTGGAAAGATAAGCTCGAAATCTATCTCCTCCATTTTGAATGACTACAAAATTCCAAGTATAACTCGAGATATGGACTGATCAAAACAATGCTGCAAAAAATGAACTCGCATCAGAAATTCCCATGCACAACTGACTTGTTCGGACCATAACTTTGTCAATACTTATTCAATGAGCCTTCATGAATAGTCATTGGAAAGATAAGCTCGAAATCTATCTCCTCCATCTTGAATGACTACGAAATTCCAAGTATAACTCGAGATATGGACTGATCAAAACAATGCTGCAAAAAATGAACTCGCATCAGAAATTCCCATGCACAACTGTCTTGTTCGTACCATAACTTTGTCAATACTTGTTCAATGAGCCTTCATGAATAGTCATTGGAAAGATAAGCTCGAAATATATCTCCTCCATTTTGAATGACTACGAAACTCCAAGTATAACTCGAGATATGGACTGATCAAAACAACGCTGCAAAATGAACTCGCATCATACTAATGATGTGAGTTGATATGAACTTTGAACAAGAATGTAAAGGATGATTAGTATACTGAAATGGAATGTAAACAAAGTAACCCAAACAGATTAAAAAGGATAGTTTGAGGATGAATAAACCGTAACCAAGGATAGTATGCTAGGTGAAGTAGACCTATACTTCAACAAAGCAGGTGCTAAATCAAACAACGCGATTGAAGTAGCGAGTTTAGAGCTTGTAACGCGACTAACTCTAGACTTTGTCTTGTAAGCAACAAGGACGTAAAAGAAAGCTTAGCTTTACTCAGGTTTTTGATTTCAATATTGGATGTCTTATTCATTCAAATAGATGGCTATATATAGCCTACAACAAGACCCTTAAACCGGCTGGTTAGGGTGACAATAACGAAGCTACATGGTGACAAAAACAAAGCTACATCTATGTGAACTAGGAGCTAATAACAAAGCTATGTAAACTAGAAGCTAATAACAAAGGTATGTAAACTAGGAGCTAATAACAAAGCTATGTAAACTAGGAGCTAATAACAAAGCTATGTAAACTAGGAGCTAATAACAAAGCTTAATAAGGAGCCATTTGGACGTGCACAACCAGCTTCAAACGTCCTCTTTAACCCCGGTGCTTTCCCATGCACAACTGACTTGTTCGGACCATAACTTTGTCAATACTTGTTCAATGAGCCTTCATGAATAGTCATTGGAAAGATAAGCTCGAAATCTATCTCCTCCATTTTGAATGACTACAAAATTCCAAGTATAACTCGAGATATGGACTGATCAAAACAATGCTGCAAAAAATGAACTCGCATCAGAAATTCCCATGCACAACTGACTTGTTCGGACCATAACTTTGTCAATACTTATTCAATGAGCCTTCATGAATAGTCATTGGAAAGATAAGCTCGAAATCTATCTCCTCCATCTTGAATGACTACGAAATTCCAAGTATAACTCGAGATATGGACTGATCAAAACAATGCTGCAAAAAATGAACTCGCATCAGAAATTCCCATGCACAACTGTCTTGTTCGTACCATAACTTTGTCAATACTTGTTCAATGAGCCTTCATGAATAGTCATTGGAAAGATAAGCTCGAAATCTATCTCCTCCATTTTGAATGACTACGAAACTCCAAGTATAACTCGAGATATGGACTGATCAAAACAACGCTGCAAAATGAACTCGCATCATACTAATGATGTGAGTTGATATGAACTTTGAACAAGAATGTAAAGGATGATTAGTATACTGAAATGGAATGTAAACAAAGTAACCCAAACAGATTAAAAAGGATAGTTTGAGGATGAATAAACCGTAACCAAGGATAGTATGCTAGGTGAAGTAGACCTATACTTCAACAAAGCAGGTGCTAAATCAAACAACGCGATTGAAGTAGCGAGTTTAGAGCTTGTAACGCGACTAACTCTAGACTTTGTCTTGTAAGCAACAAGGACGTAAAAGAAAGCTTAGCTTTACTCAGGTTTTTGATTTCAATATTGGATGTCTTATTCATTCAAATAGATGGCTATATATAGCCTACAACAAGACCCTTAAACCGGCTGGTTAGGGTGACAATAACGAAGCTACATGGTGACAAAAACAAAGCTACATCTATGTGAACTAGGAGCTAATAACAAAGCTATGTAAACTAGAAGCTAATAACAAAGGTATGTAAACTAGGAGCTAATAACAAAGCTATGTAAACTAGGAGCTAATAACAAAGCTATGTAAACTAGGAGCTAATAACAAAGCTTAATAAGGAGCCATTTGGACGTGCACAACCAGCTTCAAACGTCCTCTTTAACCCCGGTGCTTTCCCATGCACAACTGACTTGTTCGGACCATAACTTTGTCAATACTTGTTCAATGAGCCTTCATGAATAGTCATTGGAAAGATAAGCTCGAAATCTATCTCCTCCATTTTGAATGACTACAAAATTCCAAGTATAACTCGAGATATGGACTGATCAAAACAATGCTGCAAAAAATGAACTCGCATCAGAAATTCCCATGCACAACTGACTTGTTCGGACCATAACTTTGTCAATACTTATTCAATGAGCCTTCATGAATAGTCATTGGAAAGATAAGCTCGAAATCTATCTCCTCCATCCTGAATGACTACGAAATTCCAAGTATAACTCGAGATATGGACTGATCAAAACAATGCTGCAAAAAATGAACTCGCATCAGAAATTCCCATGCACAACTGTCTTGTTCGTACCATAACTTTGTCAATACTTGTTCAATGAGCCTTCATGAATAGTCATTGGAAAGATAAGCTCGAAATCTATCTCCTCCATTTTGAATGACTACGAAACTCCAAGTATAACTCGAGATATGGACTGATCAAAACAACGCTGCAAAATGAACTCGCATCATACTAATGATGTGAGTTGATATGAACTTTGAACAAGAATGTAAAGGATGATTAGTATACTGAAATGGAATGTAAACAAAGTAACCCAAACAGATTAAAAAGGATAGTTTGAGGATGAATAAACCGTAACCAAGGATAGTATGCTAGGTGAAGTAGACCTATACTTCAACAAAGCAGGTGCTAAATCAAACAACGCGATTGAAGTAGCGAGTTTAGAGCTTGTAACGCGACTAACTCTAGACTTTGTCTTGTAAGCAACAAGGACGTAAAAGAAAGCTTAGCTTTACTCAGGTTTTTGATTTCAATATTGGATGTCTTATTCATTCAAATAGATGGCTATATATAGCCTACAACAAGACCCTTAAACCGGCTGGTTAGGGTGACAATAACGAAGCTACATGGTGACAAAAACAAAGCTACATCTATGTGAACTAGGAGCTAATAACAAAGCTATGTAAACTAGAAGCTAATAACAAAGGTATGTAAACTAGGAGCTAATAACAAAGCTATGTAAACTAGGAGCTAATAACAAAGCTATGTAAACTAGGAGCTAATAACAAAGCTTAATAAGGAGCCATTTGGACGTGCACAACCAGCTTCAAACGTCCTCTTTAACCCCGGTGCTTTCCCATGCACAACTGACTTGTTCGGACCATAACTTTGTCAATACTTGTTCAATGAGCCTTCATGAATAGTCATTGGAAAGATAAGCTCGAAATCTATCTCCTCCATTTTGAATGACTACAAAATTCCAAGTATAACTCGAGATATGGACTGATCAAAACAATGCTGCAAAAAATGAACTCGCATCAGAAATTCCCATGCACAACTGACTTGTTCGGACCATAACTTTGTCAATACTTATTCAATGAGCCTTCATGAATAGTCATTGGAAAGATAAGCTCGAAATCTATCTCCTCCATCTTGAATGACTACAAAATTCCAAGTATAACTCGAGATATGGACTGATCAAAACAATGCTGCAAAAAATGAACTCGCATCAGAAATTCCCATGCACAACTGTCTTGTTCGTACCATAACTTTGTCAATACTTGTTCAATGAGCCTTCATGAATAGTCATTGGAAAGATAAGCTCGAAATCTATCTCCTCCATTTTGAATGACTACGAAACTCCAAGTATAACTCGAGATATGGACTGATCAAAACAACGCTGCAAAATGAACTCGCATCATACTAATGATGTGAGTTGATATGAACTTTGAACAAGAATGTAAAGGATGATTAGTATACTGAAATGGAATGTAAACAAAGTAACCCAAACAGATTAAAAAGGATAGTTTGAGGATGAATAAACCGTAACCAAGGATAGTATGCTAGGTGAAGTAGACCTATACTTCAACAAAGCAGGTGCTAAATCAAACAACGCGATTGAAGTAGCGAGTTTAGAGCTTGTAACGCGACTAACTCTAGACTTTGTCTTGTAAGCAACAAGGACGTAAAAGAAAGCTTAGCTTTACTCAGGTTTTTGATTTCAATATTGGATGTCTTATTCATTCAAATAGATGGCTATATATAGCCTACAACAAGACCCTTAAACCGGCTGGTTAGGGTGACAATAACGAAGCTACATGGTGACAAAAACAAAGCTACATCTATGTGAACTAGGAGCTAATAACAAAGCTATGTAAACTAGAAGCTAATAACAAAGGTATGTAAACTAGGAGCTAATAACAAAGCTATGTAAACTAGGAGCTAATAACAAAGCTATGTAAACTAGGAGCTAATAACAAAGCTTAATAAGGAGCCATTTGGACGTGCACAACCAGCTTCAAACGTCCTCTTTAACCCCGGTGCTTTCCCATGCACAACTGACTTGTTCGGACCATAACTTTGTCAATACTTGTTCAATGAGCCTTCATGAATAGTCATTGGAAAGATAAGCTCGAAATCTATCTCCTCCATTTTGAATGACTACAAAATTCCAAGTATAACTCGAGATATGGACTGATCAAAACAATGCTGCAAAAAATGAACTCGCATCAGAAATTCCCATGCACAACTGACTTGTTCGGACCATAACTTTGTCAATACTTATTCAATGAGCCTTCATGAATAGTCATTGGAAAGATAAGCTCGAAATCTATCTCCTCCATCTTGAATGACTACGAAATTCCAAGTATAACTCGAGATATGGACTGATCAAAACAATGCTGCAAAAAATGAACTCGCATCAGAAATTCCCATGCACAACTGTCTTGTTCGTACCATAACTTTGTCAATACTTGTTCAATGAGCCTTCATGAATAGTCATTGGAAAGATAAGCTCGAAATCTATCTCCTCCATTTTGAATGACTACGAAACTCCAAGTATAACTCGAGATATGGACTGATCAAAACAACGCTGCAAAATGAACTCGCATCATACTAATGATGTGAGTTGATATGAACTTTGAACAAGAATGTAAAGGATGATTAGTATACTGAAATGGAATGTAAACAAAGTAACCCAAACAGATTAAAAAGGATAGTTTGAGGATGAATAAACCGTAACCAAGGATAGTATGCTAGGTGAAGTAGACCTATACTTCAACAAAGCAGGTGCTAAATCAAACAACGCGATTGAAGTAGCGAGTTTAGAGCTTGTAACGCGACTAACTCTAGACTTTGTCTTGTAAGCAACAAGGACGTAAAAGAAAGCTTAGCTTTACTCAGGTTTTTGATTTCAATATTGGATGTCTTATTCATTCAAATAGATGGCTATATATAGCCTACAACAAGACCCTTAAACCGGCTGGTTAGGGTGACAATAACGAAGCTACATGGTGACAAAAACAAAGCTACATCTATGTGAACTAGGAGCTAATAACAAAGCTATGTAAACTAGAAGCTAATAACAAAGGTATGTAAACTAGGAGCTAATAACAAAGCTATGTAAACTAGGAGCTAATAACAAAGCTATGTAAACTAGGAGCTAATAACAAAGCTTAATAAGGAGCCATTTGGACGTGCACAACCAGCTTCAAACGTCCTCTTTAACCCCGGTGCTTTCCCATGCACAACTGACTTGTTCGGACCATAACTTTGTCAATACTTGTTCAATGAGCCTTCATGAATAGTCATTGGAAAGATAAGCTCGAAATCTATCTCCTCCATTTTGAATGACTACAAAATTCCAAGTATAACTCGAGATATGGACTGATCAAAACAATGCTGCAAAAAATGAACTCGCATCAGAAATTCCCATGCACAACTGACTTGTTCGGACCATAACTTTGTCAATACTTATTCAATGAGCCTTCATGAATAGTCATTGGAAAGATAAGCTCGAAATCTATCTCCTCCATCTTGAATGACTACAAAATTCCAAGTATAACTCGAGATATGGACTGATCAAAACAATGCTGCAAAAAATGAACTCGCATCAGAAATTCCCATGCACAACTGTCTTGTTCGTACCATAACTTTGTCAATACTTGTTCAATGAGCCTTCATGAATAGTCATTGGAAAGATAAGCTCGAAATCTATCTCCTCCATTTTGAATGACTACGAAACTCCAAGTATAACTCGAGATATGGACTGATCAAAACAACGCTGCAAAATGAACTCGCATCATACTAATGATGTGAGTTGATATGAACTTTGAACAAGAATGTAAAGGATGATTAGTATACTGAAATGGAATGTAAACAAAGTAACCCAAACAGATTAAAAAGGATAGTTTGAGGATGAATAAACCGTAACCAAGGATAGTATGCTAGGTGAAGTAGACCTATACTTCAACAAAGCAGGTGCTAAATCAAACAACGCGATTGAAGTAGCGAGTTTAGAGCTTGTAACGCGACTAACTCTAGACTTTGTCTTGTAAGCAACAAGGACGTAAAAGAAAGCTTAGCTTTACTCAGGTTTTTGATTTCAATATTGGATGTCTTATTCATTCAAATAGATGGCTATATATAGCCTACAACAAGACCCTTAAACCGGCTGGTTAGGGTGACAATAACGAAGCTACATGGTGACAAAAACAAAGCTACATCTATGTGAACTAGGAGCTAATAACAAAGCTATGTAAACTAGAAGCTAATAACAAAGGTATGTAAACTAGGAGCTAATAACAAAGCTATGTAAACTAGGAGCTAATAACAAAGCTATGTAAACTAGGAGCTAATAACAAAGCTTAATAAGGAGCCATTTGGACGTGCACAACCAGCTTCAAACGTCCTCTTTAACCCCGGTGCTTTCCCATGCACAACTGACTTGTTCGGACCATAACTTTGTCAATACTTGTTCAATGAGCCTTCATGAATAGTCATTGGAAAGATAAGCTCGAAATCTATCTCCTCCATTTTGAATGACTACAAAATTCCAAGTATAACTCGAGATATGGACTGATCAAAACAATGCTGCAAAAAATGAACTCGCATCAGAAATTCCCATGCACAACTGACTTGTTCGGACCATAACTTTGTCAATACTTATTCAATGAGCCTTCATGAATAGTCATTGGAAAGATAAGCTCGAAATCTATCTCCTCCATCTTGAATGACTACAAAATTCCAAGTATAACTCGAGATATGGACTGATCAAAACAATGCTGCAAAAAATGAACTCGCATCAGAAATTCCCATGCACAACTGTCTTGTTCGTACCATAACTTTGTCAATACTTGTTCAATGAGCCTTCATGAATAGTCATTGGAAAGATAAGCTCGAAATCTATCTCCTCCATTTTGAATGACTACGAAACTCCAAGTATAACTCGAGATATGGACTGATCAAAACAACGCTGCAAAATGAACTCGCATCATACTAATGATGTGAGTTGATATGAACTTTGAACAAGAATGTAAAGGATGATTAGTATACTGAAATGGAATGTAAACAAAGTAACCCAAACAGATTAAAAAGGATAGTTTGAGGATGAATAAACCGTAACCAAGGATAGTATGCTAGGTGAAGTAGACCTATACTTCAACAAAGCAGGTGCTAAATCAAACAACGCGATTGAAGTAGCGAGTTTAGAGCTTGTAACGCGACTAACTCTAGACTTTGTCTTGTAAGCAACAAGGACGTAAAAGAAAGCTTAGCTTTACTCAGGTTTTTGATTTCAATATTGGATGTCTTATTCATTCAAATAGATGGCTATATATAGCCTACAACAAGACCCTTAAACCGGCTGGTTAGGGTGACAATAACGAAGCTACATGGTGACAAAAACAAAGCTACATCTATGTGAACTAGGAGCTAATAACAAAGCTATGTAAACTAGAAGCTAATAACAAAGGTATGTAAACTAGGAGCTAATAACAAAGCTATGTAAACTAGGAGCTAATAACAAAGCTATGTAAACTAGGAGCTAATAACAAAGCTTAATAAGGAGCCATTTGGACGTGCACAACCAGCTTCAAACGTCCTCTTTAACCCCGGTGCTTTCCCATGCACAACTGACTTGTTCGGACCATAACTTTGTCAATACTTGTTCAATGAGCCTTCATGAATAGTCATTGGAAAGATAAGCTCGAAATCTATCTCCTCCATTTTGAATGACTACAAAATTCCAAGTATAACTCGAGATATGGACTGATCAAAACAATGCTGCAAAAAATGAACTCGCATCAGAAATTCCCATGCACAACTGACTTGTTCGGACCATAACTTTGTCAATACTTATTCAATGAGCCTTCATGAATAGTCATTGGAAAGATAAGCTCGAAATCTATCTCCTCCATCTTGAATGACTACGAAATTCCAAGTATAACTCGAGATATGGACTGATCAAAACAATGCTGCAAAAAATGAACTCGCATCAGAAATTCCCATGCACAACTGTCTTGTTCGTACCATAACTTTGTCAATACTTGTTCAATGAGCCTTCATGAATAGTCATTGGAAAGATAAGCTCGAAATCTATCTCCTCCATTTTGAATGACTACGAAACTCCAAGTATAACTCGAGATATGGACTGATCAAAACAACGCTGCAAAATGAACTCGCATCATACTAATGATGTGAGTTGATATGAACTTTGAACAAGAATGTAAAGGATGATTAGTATACTGAAATGGAATGTAAACAAAGTAACCCAAACAGATTAAAAAGGATAGTTTGAGGATGAATAAACCGTAACCAAGGATAGTATGCTAGGTGAAGTAGACCTATACTTCAACAAAGCAGGTGCTAAATCAAACAACGCGATTGAAGTAGCGAGTTTAGAGCTTGTAACGCGACTAACTCTAGACTTTGTCTTGTAAGCAACAAGGACGTAAAAGAAAGCTTAGCTTTACTCAGGTTTTTGATTTCAATATTGGATGTCTTATTCATTCAAATAGATGGCTATATATAGCCTACAACAAGACCCTTAAACCGGCTGGTTAGGGTGACAATAACGAAGCTACATGGTGACAAAAACAAAGCTACATCTATGTGAACTAGGAGCTAATAACAAAGCTATGTAAACTAGAAGCTAATAACAAAGGTATGTAAACTAGGAGCTAATAACAAAGCTATGTAAACTAGGAGCTAATAACAAAGCTATGTAAACTAGGAGCTAATAACAAAGCTTAATAAGGAGCCATTTGGACGTGCACAACCAGCTTCAAACGTCCTCTTTAACCCCGGTGCTTTCCCATGCACAACTGACTTGTTCGGACCATAACTTTGTCAATACTTGTTCAATGAGCCTTCATGAATAGTCATTGGAAAGATAAGCTCGAAATCTATCTCCTCCATTTTGAATGACTACAAAATTCCAAGTATAACTCGAGATATGGACTGATCAAAACAATGCTGCAAAAAATGAACTCGCATCAGAAATTCCCATGCACAACTGACTTGTTCGGACCATAACTTTGTCAATACTTATTCAATGAGCCTTCATGAATAGTCATTGGAAAGATAAGCTCGAAATCTATCTCCTCCATCTTGAATGACTACGAAATTCCAAGTATAACTCGAGATATGGACTGATCAAAACAATGCTGCAAAAAATGAACTCGCATCAGAAATTCCCATGCACAACTGTCTTGTTCGTACCATAACTTTGTCAATACTTGTTCAATGAGCCTTCATGAATAGTCATTGGAAAGATAAGCTCGAAATCTATCTCCTCCATTTTGAATGACTACGAAACTCCAAGTATAACTCGAGATATGGACTGATCAAAACAACGCTGCAAAATGAACTCGCATCATACTAATGATGTGAGTTGATATGAACTTTGAACAAGAATGTAAAGGATGATTAGTATACTGAAATGGAATGTAAACAAAGTAACCCAAACAGATTAAAAAGGATAGTTTGAGGATGAATAAACCGTAACCAAGGATAGTATGCTAGGTGAAGTAGACCTATACTTCAACAAAGCAGGTGCTAAATCAAACAACGCGATTGAAGTAGCGAGTTTAGAGCTTGTAACGCGACTAACTCTAGACTTTGTCTTGTAAGCAACAAGGACGTAAAAGAAAGCTTAGCTTTACTCAGGTTTTTGATTTCAATATTGGATGTCTTATTCATTCAAATAGATGGCTATATATAGCCTACAACAAGACCCTTAAACCGGCTGGTTAGGGTGACAATAACGAAGCTACATGGTGACAAAAACAAAGCTACATCTATGTGAACTAGGAGCTAATAACAAAGCTATGTAAACTAGAAGCTAATAACAAAGGTATGTAAACTAGGAGCTAATAACAAAGCTATGTAAACTAGGAGCTAATAACAAAGCTATGTAAACTAGGAGCTAATAACAAAGCTTAATAAGGAGCCATTTGGACGTGCACAACCAGCTTCAAACGTCCTCTTTAACCCCGGTGCTTTCCCATGCACAACTGACTTGTTCGGACCATAACTTTGTCAATACTTGTTCAATGAGCCTTCATGAATAGTCATTGGAAAGATAAGCTCGAAATCTATCTCCTCCATTTTGAATGACTACAAAATTCCAAGTATAACTCGAGATATGGACTGATCAAAACAATGCTGCAAAAAATGAACTCGCATCAGAAATTCCCATGCACAACTGACTTGTTCGGACCATAACTTTGTCAATACTTATTCAATGAGCCTTCATGAATAGTCATTGGAAAGATAAGCTCGAAATCTATCTCCTCCATCTTGAATGACTACAAAATTCCAAGTATAACTCGAGATATGGACTGATCAAAACAATGCTGCAAAAAATGAACTCGCATCAGAAATTCCCATGCACAACTGTCTTGTTCGTACCATAACTTTGTCAATACTTGTTCAATGAGACTTCATGAATAGTCATTGGAAAGATAAGCTCGAAATCTATCTCCTCCATTTTGAATGACTACGAAACTCCAAGTATAACTCGAGATATGGACTGATCAAAACAACGCTGCAAAATGAACTCGCATCATACTAATGATGTGAGTTGATATGAACTTTGAACAAGAATGTAAAGGATGATTAGTATACTGAAATGGAATGTAAACAAAGTAACCCAAACAGATTAAAAAGGATAGTTTGAGGATGAATAAACCGTAACCAAGGATAGTATGCTAGGTGAAGTAGACCTATACTTCAACAAAGCAGGTGCTAAATCAAACAACGCGATTGAAGTAGCGAGTTTAGAGCTTGTAACGCGACTAACTCTAGACTTTGTCTTGTAAGCAACAAGGACGTAAAAGAAAGCTTAGCTTTACTCAGGTTTTTGATTTCAATATTGGATGTCTTATTCATTCAAATAGATGGCTATATATAGCCTACAACAAGACCCTTAAACCGGCTGGTTAGGGTGACAATAACGAAGCTACATGGTGACAAAAACAAAGCTACATCTATGTGAACTAGGAGCTAATAACAAAGCTATGTAAACTAGAAGCTAATAACAAAGGTATGTAAACTAGGAGCTAATAACAAAGCTATGTAAACTAGGAGCTAATAACAAAGCTATGTAAACTAGGAGCTAATAACAAAGCTTAATAAGGAGCCATTTGGACGTGCACAACCAGCTTCAAACGTCCTCTTTAACCCCGGTGCTTTCCCATGCACAACTGACTTGTTCGGACCATAACTTTGTCAATACTTGTTCAATGAGCCTTCATGAATAGTCATTGGAAAGATAAGCTCGAAATCTATCTCCTCCATTTTGAATGACTACAAAATTCCAAGTATAACTCGAGATATGGACTGATCAAAACAATGCTGCAAAAAATGAACTCGCATCAGAAATTCCCATGCACAACTGACTTGTTCGGACCATAACTTTGTCAATACTTATTCAATGAGCCTTCATGAATAGTCATTGGAAAGATAAGCTCGAAATCTATCTCCTCCATCTTGAATGACTACGAAATTCCAAGTATAACTCGAGATATGGACTGATCAAAACAATGCTGCAAAAAATGAACTCGCATCAGAAATTCCCATGCACAACTGTCTTGTTCGTACCATAACTTTGTCAATACTTGTTCAATGAGCCTTCATGAATAGTCATTGGAAAGATAAGCTCGAAATCTATCTCCTCCATTTTGAATGACTACGAAACTCCAAGTATAACTCGAGATATGGACTGATCAAAACAACGCTGCAAAATGAACTCGCATCATACTAATGATGTGAGTTGATATGAACTTTGAACAAGAATGTAAAGGATGATTAGTATACTGAAATGGAATGTAAACAAAGTAACCCAAACAGATTAAAAAGGATAGTTTGAGGATGAATAAACCGTAACCAAGGATAGTATGCTAGGTGAAGTAGACCTATACTTCAACAAAGCAGGTGCTAAATCAAACAACGCGATTGAAGTAGCGAGTTTAGAGCTTGTAACGCGACTAACTCTAGACTTTGTCTTGTAAGCAACAAGGACGTAAAAGAAAGCTTAGCTTTACTCAGGTTTTTGATTTCAATATTGGATGTCTTATTCATTCAAATAGATGGCTATATATAGCCTACAACAAGACCCTTAAACCGGCTGGTTAGGGTGACAATAACGAAGCTACATGGTGACAAAAACAAAGCTACATCTATGTGAACTAGGAGCTAATAACAAAGCTATGTAAACTAGAAGCTAATAACAAAGGTATGTAAACTAGGAGCTAATAACAAAGCTATGTAAACTAGGAGCTAATAACAAAGCTATGTAAACTAGGAGCTAATAACAAAGCTTAATAAGGAGCCATTTGGACGTGCACAACCAGCTTCAAACGTCCTCTTTAACCCCGGTGCTTTCCCATGCACAACTGACTTGTTCGGACCATAACTTTGTCAATACTTGTTCAATGAGCCTTCATGAATAGTCATTGGAAAGATAAGCTCGAAATCTATCTCCTCCATTTTGAATGACTACAAAATTCCAAGTATAACTCGAGATATGGACTGATCAAAACAATGCTGCAAAAAATGAACTCGCATCAGAAATTCCCATGCACAACTGACTTGTTCGGACCATAACTTTGTCAATACTTATTCAATGAGCCTTCATGAATAGTCATTGGAAAGATAAGCTCGAAATCTATCTCCTCCATCTTGAATGACTACAAAATTCCAAGTATAACTCGAGATATGGACTGATCAAAACAATGCTGCAAAAAATGAACTCGCATCAGAAATTCCCATGCACAACTGTCTTGTTCGTACCATAACTTTGTCAATACTTGTTCAATGAGACTTCATGAATAGTCATTGGAAAGATAAGCTCGAAATCTATCTCCTCCATTTTGAATGACTACGAAACTCCAAGTATAACTCGAGATATGGACTGATCAAAACAACGCTGCAAAATGAACTCGCATCATACTAATGATGTGAGTTGATATGAACTTTGAACAAGAATGTAAAGGATGATTAGTATACTGAAATGGAATGTAAACAAAGTAACCCAAACAGATTAAAAAGGATAGTTTGAGGATGAATAAACCGTAACCAAGGATAGTATGCTAGGTGAAGTAGACCTATACTTCAACAAAGCAGGTGCTAAATCAAACAACGCGATTGAAGTAGCGAGTTTAGAGCTTGTAACGCGACTAACTCTAGACTTTGTCTTGTAAGCAACAAGGACGTAAAAGAAAGCTTAGCTTTACTCAGGTTTTTGATTTCAATATTGGATGTCTTATTCATTCAAATAGATGGCTATATATAGCCTACAACAAGACCCTTAAACCGGCTGGTTAGGGTGACAATAACGAAGCTACATGGTGACAAAAACAAAGCTACATCTATGTGAACTAGGAGCTAATAACAAAGCTATGTAAACTAGAAGCTAATAACAAAGGTATGTAAACTAGGAGCTAATAACAAAGCTATGTAAACTAGGAGCTAATAACAAAGCTATGTAAACTAGGAGCTAATAACAAAGCTTAATAAGGAGCCATTTGGACGTGCACAACCAGCTTCAAACGTCCTCTTTAACCCCGGTGCTTTCCCATGCACAACTGACTTGTTCGGACCATAACTTTGTCAATACTTGTTCAATGAGCCTTCATGAATAGTCATTGGAAAGATAAGCTCGAAATCTATCTCCTCCATTTTGAATGACTACAAAATTCCAAGTATAACTCGAGATATGGACTGATCAAAACAATGCTGCAAAAAATGAACTCGCATCAGAAATTCCCATGCACAACTGACTTGTTCGGACCATAACTTTGTCAATACTTATTCAATGAGCCTTCATGAATAGTCATTGGAAAGATAAGCTCGAAATCTATCTCCTCCATTTTGAATGACTACGAAACTCCAAGTATAACTCGAGATATGGACTGATCAAAACAACGCTGCAAAATGAACTCGCATCATACTAATGATGTGAGTTGATATGAACTTTGAACAAGAATGTAAAGGATGATTAGTATACTGAAATGGAATGTAAACAAAGTAACCCAAACAGATTAAAAAGGATAGTTTGAGGATGAATAAACCGTAACCAAGGATAGTATGCTAGGTGAAGTAGACCTATACTTCAACAAAGCAGGTGCTAAATCAAACAACGCGATTGAAGTAGCGAGTTTAGAGCTTGTAACGCGACTAACTCTAGACTTTGTCTTGTAAGCAACAAGGACGTAAAAGAAAGCTTAGCTTTACTCAGGTTTTTGATTTCAATATTGGATGTCTTATTCATTCAAATAGATGGCTATATATAGCCTACAACAAGACCCTTAAACCGGCTGGTTAGGGTGACAATAACGAAGCTACATGGTGACAAAAACAAAGCTACATCTATGTGAACTAGGAGCTAATAACAAAGCTATGTAAACTAGAAGCTAATAACAAAGGTATGTAAACTAGGAGCTAATAACAAAGCTATGTAAACTAGGAGCTAATAACAAAGCTATGTAAACTAGGAGCTAATAACAAAGCTTAATAAGGAGCCATTTGGACGTGCACAACCAGCTTCAAACGTCCTCTTTAACCCCGGTGCTTTCCCATGCACAACTGACTTGTTCGGACCATAACTTTGTCAATACTTGTTCAATGAGCCTTCATGAATAGTCATTGGAAAGATAAGCTCGAAATCTATCTCCTCCATTTTGAATGACTACAAAATTCCAAGTATAACTCGAGATATGGACTGATCAAAACAATGCTGCAAAAAATGAACTCGCATCAGAAATTCCCATGCACAACTGACTTGTTCGGACCATAACTTTGTCAATACTTATTCAATGAGCCTTCATGAATAGTCATTGGAAAGATAAGCTCGAAATCTATCTCCTCCATCTTGAATGACTACAAAATTCCAAGTATAACTCGAGATATGGACTGATCAAAACAATGCTGCAAAAAATGAACTCGCATCAGAAATTCCCATGCACAACTGTCTTGTTCGTACCATAACTTTGTCAATACTTGTTCAATGAGACTTCATGAATAGTCATTGGAAAGATAAGCTCGAAATCTATCTCCTCCATTTTGAATGACTACGAAACTCCAAGTATAACTCGAGATATGGACTGATCAAAACAACGCTGCAAAATGAACTCGCATCATACTAATGATGTGAGTTGATATGAACTTTGAACAAGAATGTAAAGGATGATTAGTATACTGAAATGGAATGTAAACAAAGTAACCCAAACAGATTAAAAAGGATAGTTTGAGGATGAATAAACCGTAACCAAGGATAGTATGCTAGGTGAAGTAGACCTATACTTCAACAAAGCAGGTGCTAAATCAAACAACGCGATTGAAGTAGCGAGTTTAGAGCTTGTAACGCGACTAACTCTAGACTTTGTCTTGTAAGCAACAAGGACGTAAAAGAAAGCTTAGCTTTACTCAGGTTTTTGATTTCAATATTGGATGTCTTATTCATTCAAATAGATGGCTATATATAGCCTACAACAAGACCCTTAAACCGGCTGGTTAGGGTGACAATAACGAAGCTACATGGTGACAAAAACAAAGCTACATCTATGTGAACTAGGAGCTAATAACAAAGCTATGTAAACTAGAAGCTAATAACAAAGGTATGTAAACTAGGAGCTAATAACAAAGCTATGTAAACTAGGAGCTAATAACAAAGCTATGTAAACTAGGAGCTAATAACAAAGCTTAATAAGGAGCCATTTGGACGTGCACAACCAGCTTCAAACGTCCTCTTTAACCCCGGTGCTTTCCCATGCACAACTGACTTGTTCGGACCATAACTTTGTCAATACTTGTTCAATGAGCCTTCATGAATAGTCATTGGAAAGATAAGCTCGAAATCTATCTCCTCCATTTTGAATGACTACAAAATTCCAAGTATAACTCGAGATATGGACTGATCAAAACAATGCTGCAAAAAATGAACTCGCATCAGAAATTCCCATGCACAACTGACTTGTTCGGACCATAACTTTGTCAATACTTATTCAATGAGCCTTCATGAATAGTCATTGGAAAGATAAGCTCGAAATCTATCTCCTCCATTTTGAATGACTACGAAACTCCAAGTATAACTCGAGATATGGACTGATCAAAACAACGCTGCAAAATGAACTCGCATCATACTAATGATGTGAGTTGATATGAACTTTGAACAAGAATGTAAAGGATGATTAGTATACTGAAATGGAATGTAAACAAAGTAACCCAAACAGATTAAAAAGGATAGTTTGAGGATGAATAAACCGTAACCAAGGATAGTATGCTAGGTGAAGTAGACCTATACTTCAACAAAGCAGGTGCTAAATCAAACAACGCGATTGAAGTAGCGAGTTTAGAGCTTGTAACGCGACTAACTCTAGACTTTGTCTTGTAAGCAACAAGGACGTAAAAGAAAGCTTAGCTTTACTCAGGTTTTTGATTTCAATATTGGATGTCTTATTCATTCAAATAGATGGCTATATATAGCCTACAACAAGACCCTTAAACCGGCTGGTTAGGGTGACAATAACGAAGCTACATGGTGACAAAAACAAAGCTACATCTATGTGAACTAGGAGCTAATAACAAAGCTATGTAAACTAGAAGCTAATAACAAAGGTATGTAAACTAGGAGCTAATAACAAAGCTATGTAAACTAGGAGCTAATAACAAAGCTATGTAAACTAGGAGCTAATAACAAAGCTTAATAAGGAGCCATTTGGACGTGCACAACCAGCTTCAAACGTCCTCTTTAACCCCGGTGCTTTCCCATGCACAACTGACTTGTTCGGACCATAACTTTGTCAATACTTGTTCAATGAGCCTTCATGAATAGTCATTGAAAAGATAAGCTCGAAATCTATCTCCTCCATTTTGAATGACTACAAAATTCCAAGTATAACTCGAGATATGGACTGATCAAAACAATGCTGCAAAAAATGAACTCGCATCAGAAATTCCCATGCACAACTGACTTGTTCGGACCATAACTTTGTCAATACTTATTCAATGAGCCTTCATGAATAGTCATTGGAAAGATAAGCTCGAAATCTATCTCCTCCATCTTGAATGACTACGAAATTCCAAGTATAACTCGAGATATGGACTGATCAAAACAATGCTGCAAAAAATGAACTCGCATCAGAAATTCCCATGCACAACTGTCTTGTTCGTACCATAACTTTGTCAATACTTGTTCAATGAGCCTTCATGAATAGTCATTGGAAAGATAAGCTCGAAATCTATCTCCTCCATTTTGAATGACTACGAAACTCCAAGTATAACTCGAGATATGGACTGATCAAAACAACGCTGCAAAATGAACTCGCATCATACTAATGATGTGAGTTGATATGAACTTTGAACAAGAATGTAAAGGATGATTAGTATACTGAAATGGAATGTAAACAAAGTAACCCAAACAGATTAAAAAGGATAGTTTGAGGATGAATAAACCGTAACCAAGGATAGTATGCTAGGTGAAGTAGACCTATACTTCAACAAAGCAGGTGCTAAATCAAACAACGCGATTGAAGTAGCGAGTTTAGAGCTTGTAACGCGACTAACTCTAGACTTTGTCTTGTAAGCAACAAGGACGTAAAAGAAAGCTTAGCTTTACTCAGGTTTTTGATTTCAATATTGGATGTCTTATTCATTCAAATAGATGGCTATATATAGCCTACAACAAGACCCTTAAACCGGCTGGTTAGGGTGACAATAACGAAGCTACATGGTGACAAAAACAAAGCTACATCTATGTGAACTAGGAGCTAATAACAAAGCTATGTAAACTAGAAGCTAATAACAAAGGTATGTAAACTAGGAGCTAATAACAAAGCTATGTAAACTAGGAGCTAATAACAAAGCTATGTAAACTAGGAGCTAATAACAAAGCTTAATAAGGAGCCATTTGGACGTGCACAACCAGCTTCAAACGTCCTCTTTAACCCCGGTGCTTTCCCATGCACAACTGACTTGTTCGGACCATAACTTTGTCAATACTTGTTCAATGAGCCTTCATGAATAGTCATTGGAAAGATAAGCTCGAAATCTATCTCCTCCATTTTGAATGACTACAAAATTCCAAGTATAACTCGAGATATGGACTGATCAAAACAATGCTGCAAAAAATGAACTCGCATCAGAAATTCCCATGCACAACTGACTTGTTCGGACCATAACTTTGTCAATACTTATTCAATGAGCCTTCATGAATAGTCATTGGAAAGATAAGCTCGAAATCTATCTCCTCCATCTTGAATGACTACGAAATTCCAAGTATAACTCGAGATATGGACTGATCAAAACAATGCTGCAAAAAATGAACTCGCATCAGAAATTCCCATGCACAACTGTCTTGTTCGTACCATAACTTTGTCAATACTTGTTCAATGAGCCTTCATGAATAGTCATTGGAAAGATAAGCTCGAAATCTATCTCCTCCATTTTGAATGACTACGAAACTCCAAGTATAACTCGAGATATGGACTGATCAAAACAACGCTGCAAAATGAACTCGCATCATACTAATGATGTGAGTTGATATGAACTTTGAACAAGAATGTAAAGGATGATTAGTATACTGAAATGGAATGTAAACAAAGTAACCCAAACAGATTAAAAAGGATAGTTTGAGGATGAATAAACCGTAACCAAGGATAGTATGCTAGGTGAAGTAGACCTATACTTCAACAAAGCAGGTGCTAAATCAAACAACGCGATTGAAGTAGCGAGTTTAGAGCTTGTAACGCGACTAACTCTAGACTTTGTCTTGTAAGCAACAAGGACGTAAAAGAAAGCTTAGCTTTACTCAGGTTTTTGATTTCAATATTGGATGTCTTATTCATTCAAATAGATGGCTATATATAGCCTACAACAAGACCCTTAAACCGGCTGGTTAGGGTGACAATAACGAAGCTACAAGGTGACAAAAACAAAGCTACATCTATGTGAACTAGGAGCTAATAACAAAGCTATGTAAACTAGAAGCTAATAACAAAGGTATGTAAACTAGGAGCTAATAACAAAGCTATGTAAACTAGGAGCTAATAACAAAGCTATGTAAACTAGGAGCTAATAACAAAGCTTAATAAGGAGCCATTTGGACGTGCACAACCAGCTTCAAACGTCCTCTTTAACCCCGGTGCTTTCCCATGCACAACTGACTTGTTCGGACCATAACTTTGTCAATACTTGTTCAATGAGCCTTCATGAATAGTCATTGAAAAGATAAGCTCGAAATCTATCTCCTCCATTTTGAATGACTACAAAATTCCAATTATAACTCGAGATATGGACTGATCAAAACAATGCTGCAAAAAATGAACTCGCATCAGAAATTCCCATGCACAACTGTCTTGTTCGGACCATAACTTTGTCAATACTTGTTCAATGAGCCTTCATGAATAGTCATTGGAAAGATAAGCTCGAAATCTATCTCCTCCATTTTGAATGACTACGAAACTCCAAGTATAACTCGAGATATGGACTGATCAAAACAACGCTGCAAAATGAACTCGCATCATACTCTCCTTCTTTGAAAAAGAATTGTCCTCAATTCTTGTAACAAGTATCCCACCTGGATCAAATACAAAATTTGTTAGGATCAACACATCCTTACTCCAAATAGACATAAGTGTGGGTAACGTTGGTATCACGGCTTGACCCCAAGCTCGACTCCTTTTCAAGTAGGTGTTGTTTTGAATGCTTGTGAACTCTACTTTGCTTGTTGTGAACAAGGATGGATCAGGTATCTTTTGTTGCTTCTCAAAGTATTCCACAAGCTCAATCCCCTTACTCTCCATGCTTGTTTTGACTAAGATCAGAATTTGTTTCTTCTTGCACAACCCGTTTGGTTGAAGATGATACTCGTCAAAAACAGGTGGTAACGTTGGATCAAACACCAAACTTTCCTCGTAAGTGTTTTCAAACGAGAAAATTCCAGCCATCTTTTTTTTTTTTGGAATAGTACTACGTGAACAGTACTAATTCGTGAACAACTTTTTTTTTTTTTTGAAAATAAATCGAACTTCAACAAGAACCACGAAACAATCAAAACCGATTAACCCTCGAACTACCCGTACGAGTTTAACCTTTGAATTCCAATCGCAATCAGAAATTCAACTAATAACTTGGCTTCGACACTCCTTGGACCGTCTTGATTTTAAGAAAAATCAAGAGTTGTAGCTCTGATACCACTAATGATGTGAGTTGATATGAACTTTGAACAAGAATGTGAAGGATGATTAGTATACTGAAATGGAATGTAAACAAAGTAACCCAAACAGATTAAAAAGGTTAGTTTGAGGATGAATAAACCGTAACCAAGGATAGTATGCTAGGTGAAGTAGACCTATACTTCAACAAAGCGGGTGCTAAATCAAACAACGCGATTGAAGTAGCGAGTTTAGAGCTTGTAACGCGACTAACTCTAGACTTTGTCTTGTAAGCAACAAGGACGTAAAAGAAAGCTTAGCTTTACTCAGGTTTTTGATTTCATTATTGGATGTCTTATTCATTCAAATAGATGGCTATATATAGCCTACAACAAGACCCTTAAACCGGCTGGTTAGGGTGACAATAACGAAGCTACATGGTGACAAAAACAAAGCTACATCTATGTGAACTAGGAGCTAATAACAAAGCTATGTAAACTAGGAGCTAATAACAAAGCTATGTAAACTAGGAGCTAATAACAAAGCTATGTAAACTAGGAGCTAATAACAAAGCTATGTAAACTAGGAGCTAATAACAAAGCTTAATAAGGAGCCATTTGGACGTGCACAACCAGCTTCAAACGTCCTCTTTAACCCCGGTGCTTTCCCATGCACAACTGACTTCTTCGGACCATAACTTTGTCAATACTTGTTCAATGAGCCTTCATGAATAGTCATTGAAAAGATAAGCTCTAAATCTATCTCCTCCATTTTGCATGACTACAAAATTCCAAGTATAACTCGAGATATGGACTGATCAAAACAATGCTGCAAAAAATGAACTCGCATCAGAAATTCCCATGCACAACTGTCTTGTTCGGACCATAACTTTGTCAATACTTGTTCAATGAGCCTTCATGAATAGTCATTGGAAAGATAAGCTCGAAATCTATCTCCTCCATTTTGAATGACTACGAAACTCCAAGTATAACTCGAGATATGGACTGATCAAAACAACGCTGCAAAATGAACTCGCATCATCTTGTAATAAAGCGAATTTCCGAATCCGGCACGCGCTCCAGCATCTTATTATTATTATTATTATTATTATTATTATTATTATTATTATTATTATTATTATTATTATTATTATTATTATTATTATTATTATTATTATTATTATTATTAATTTTTTTTTATGAACTGGAGCTTGCATTAAAAACGAAACAAATTACAAGAAGTTAGTGGGTAGCCGAGATACTATATGGGCACCCACTCCCTTAGCGATAGAAAAACTAGGATGAGTAAAAATAAAAGCAGCTGCTCGAGCTCCCGCGTCCTGGGAAATAGAGAATTTCTGAATCCGCTTGAGTAAAGCAGCTGCCTCCACGTCAAGCTCCCCTAGAGAAGAGAAAGAGAAAGGTAGGAACCCGTACCCAGTCTTGGTGCACAAATCTCCATACTTGGCGCACTTGCGCTGAGCAGCATCAGCGACCGCGCGGCCAGGCAGAAAATCAGACATCACGGACTGAGTCAAAGGGGACGACCCTGTCAGATCGACACACACATCGCGCCCCCTATCCCAGGAATACAGAAGTAAATCCGCCGGGCGAAGGGGCTTGTCGTGCCCATCAATCAAACCGATATCCACCTCCTTACCGGTCGAAATACCAGATCGGAAGCAGATATCCAAAAGGGTGTCGCGAACCAGGTTATGTCTATGCTTAATGCCAACGGTACAAGCACACGACACAGCATGGTCCCCAAAAAAGTCCCCAACACAAACCCGGGAGCAGGCAGAGCAAGGCTTAAGTACCGAGAACAAAGGGACACCCAACCGATAGCTAAGGACAGAGCGGTAGGTCCTCCCATTCATGGTCTGCCCCAGCCCAGAGATGGGTACAGCGCGCAACCAGTCAGACTCGTAGGCACCCTGCAGAGACTTCCACAATACCACCTGTCGCCGAGTCAAGGAGAAAACCGATTCTACCGAAGCAGCAACCTTCGTGAAATATATATCTGCCAATTTCTTCATGAGTTTGGGGGCAGCGATCTCACTAGGATTACGGAAAAGGTCGGAACCGGTGGTCTCGCTAAACAGAGCCAAGGCCGCATCGAAGGTCGGCCCGGAAGTAGAGACGGCTGAAGGCCGAAGGAGCAAAGCCTGCAACTCAGAGGACTGAAGGCGAGAAGCCAAAAAGGCATAGTGCAGGACATCCCCGACGCAGTAGACACCCAACCCTCCCAAATTAAAGGGCAGTGTGGAAAGATGCCACTTCCAATCCCCGAATCCGGGGCCGGACGCGGTGACAATGCGTTCCAGGCTGGACCGCAAAGCCGCTTCAAAGGTCTGAGCCGAGTCGAAGACCGAAGGGGTACAGGTACGCAGAGAGAAAGAAAGCTTAGAAATACTGGCACAAGCACGAAGTAACAACAGCTCGCACTGAGGGTCCTCAATCCTGGCAACCGAATCCATAAGCTCAATGGCTCTCGAAACTCTCTTCGCCACAAGCTCACTACTGAAAGCACGACAGATACTGACAGGGCCACCAAGAACCTTGACACCACGCAGCGGACGAGAAATATCATGAGGGAAAACACCCGGTAGTCGACTCCTAGGGTCTTCGTTAGGCCAAAAAATCTCAGTTTTTCCGACATTAAGGTGAAGGCCCAAGCGAGGACCATCCTCCATAATCAGCTCCAAAACCTTCCCCACGACCAAGGTGTCTCCAACAATGGTGCCATCGTCCAAGTACCAAGCCTGCAAGCTCAAGGGAAAAGAGTCCCGGATCTTGCAAATCAAGGGATGCAAGACCAAAGCGAAAAGAAGAGGGCCCAAAGGGTCACCCTGCTGGACCCCCTGACAAGACCAAAGGCTGTGCTCCCCGTAGAAAAGCCTGGCAGGCCGAGAGTAACAAAACTCGACCCAGCGGGAAAGAACAGGGCAACAACGGCGAACCTCGCGCAACATGACCTCCCGGTCGACCAAATTAAAAGCATTCTGGAAGTCAACCAAAAGCATGGAAAGGCCCACGTCCCCACCACGATCCTCAACAAACCGGTTCAAGGCGTGCAAAATGGCCTCTCCCCCACCGGAAACCCCGACCCCAAACTGGAGGCCCTCCAAATACCCGCAAAGCGACGGACCAATCAGAACAGCCCCAACCTTGGAGACAAGGCGTCTCCAAACCGTGCCCACAGCAATAGGACGGACCCCACCACCTGGTTTAACAAGCGGGGTGAGCGGAGCACTAGCGATGTACTCACTGAGAACCTGCGGGCATCTGCCCTCGAGAAACAGGTTAACCACCCTAGTGATAGAGGTAATCAGATCATCCGAGATAGCAACCGCGGCCCCGCTCAAACAATCCAGAAGATGTTGGGCACGGAAACTGTCCCGTCCACAAGAAGTGCCCCGCGGAAAACTCCTGATCATATCCAACACGACGGTCGAGGACGCGATGAGCTGAGGGTGAGCGGCAGGCAAGGGTGGCAAGGAAGGGGGCGGAACAGAGGGGTGCTTATCTTTTAACGCCTGCAGAGTATCAGCCGTGTAAGGGGCAACGCCAGACGAGGAAAGCACCCGGACAGCGGCAGCATAATGACCATCACAAATCTTCCGTCGATACTGCCGCAAGTTAACCTCACTAGAGTCAGGGTCCTCCTCCAAACGAAGAGAAGGCCCATCCTCAGCTAAGGTCTCCTACAGAAGCAGAGCAATACCACCAGGGGCACCCCAAGTATGAATGGCACTGGTAATACACTCCTCCTGACGCTGGCGCTTCACGACAGCTCTACACTCAAGGTTACTGGGGGAAAAAGACTTAAGTACATAGAGAGGTAAAATAAGAAAGCTAACCCAGCGAGAAAGATCATCAGGGGAGTCAGCCACCGCATCAAGGGCCCCCCTGAAGATCCTAGAAAACCCAAGGCGACATCTGGGAGGGACAGATTTCACAGTGCGCACCCCTACCGACAGCAAGCGATCCAGAGAAGCCACGTCTAGGCAACCCAACCCAACAGGCCCCACAACATCGCCTGGAGACGAAGATGGAGCGAGCGGCCGAGGGATGCCATAAATAAAGAAACGAGCAACCGTCACCACAATCAGGGGGTGCAACAAAATCAGACCCCGACCCGTGCCGACACTTGGCAGAAAGAGAATGCGTGGTAAAGCAAACCCCACAAAGCAAAAGACTCATACGCTTAAGGGTAACCTCTGCCTCAGAAAAAATAGATAAACTAGAAGAAAGAGCTTGACGCGCAGTTACCTGATCTTCTCCAAGGCCATGTTGTTTTCGGAGGTGGAAGATGAGGAAGGTTTTAACCAGACCGTTCCCACCATTATCACAACACCCAGAAAGACCGACGAAAGGGCAATGAAAACGTGCGAGTCCCGGCATGAAGAAACGGCTCCACAACCAACTCAACCCAATGACCAAGGAGAAACAGAACAAGCAACGCAACAAGCAAGACGGATAAAAACCAAATAAAAAAAAGATGGTAGGAAGATGACGGACAAAGCCCGACGAAAAACAGCCTCACCTTCCACCGAAAAGAGCAGCGGAACTGAAACCCGAGGCCAAGAAGCAGCAGCCCCCGAGGCTAGTAGCAGCACCACCCCCGTGACAGCAGCCACCCCGGCGAGGCAACCCAGCAGCCGCGGCAGGAGAACGCAGCAGCTGAAAGCGACTCGCAGAAGATCGGCAGTGGAAGTCCGACAGAAACAGAAATCCGGCAGCAGCGCGAGTGATGGCAGGGATTTGTCACGTCCCAACCGATCAAATAATAAACCGGCTAATCCTAGTGGGTAGCTAGGGTAAGTCGGGTCGAATCCACAGGGACGGTAAGAGGCGTCTAGACTAAGGTCGCCTAAATACGAGACTAAGTCAACGAGCTAAACTAAACTAGAATGATATGAAGGGGACAAGGCTAGACTATGACTAAGGAGAACAAATAAGGAAAACGGGCTAGGATTAGGTCGGGGTCAAAGGGGTAACGTAATGGTCGAGGAAGAACTAGAGTGAAGGAAGTAGTAGGGTAATCTAGGTGAGGTCCGGGCTCTCGCTACGTAGACCGACCTAGAAGTTCATCCTAAAACTCATCTCGGCGACACACACGACAAACGGGGTTACTAGCGCGCTATAGTGGCCTAGGTCGCATCCGGGCTCTCGCTACGTAGACCGACCTAGGGGTCGTCCTCACTGGGCTCTCGCTACGTAGTGAGGGAACCAAACCCACAAACAAACTACCACCCACAAGAGAAAGGCAAGAAAAACGAGCATATGCATCTACTAGTCATTCAAGCATTTCAACAAACATGTGATATGCATCAAACCAAGAGGAAACCCAAATCTTCCACCAACATCTCCAACAATCCCTTAATCATCCAATAAACACCCTAATCACCCTACTAACCCTAGCAAGAATCTACTCAAACATATCTAATACAAGAAACCACAAGAACAAGAAGAATCAACACAAACATCAAAACATACATAAACAAACTAGTGAAAACAATAAACAAGAACTAAAGATGAGAACTTGATGAATAATAAAGGATTAAGAGTAAAAAGGAAGAGAAGATTATACCATACTAGTGAAGAATGAAAAGATGAACATTTGCATATAAAGAAAACCCAAATTCCTCCACCAATGTTGTCAAGATTGGATGGATTCTTCAAGAGATCTCTTAATACAAGATTAACTACTAATTACCGACTAATCTAATCTAATCTAACCTAAAGTAGTCTAGGGTTTAATGTCTAATGAAGTGCATCAGCTTTACAAAACAAGGGAAGAGTGTATATAGGGTTACAAGTGGAAAGGAGAAGAAAGAAAGGAGCGCGGGGTAGCAGCACGCCCATCCCGGCCGGGAAGGGGTGGTCCCGGTCGAGAAGCCATGCTCCCAGTCGGGATGGGCCTTGAACAGTAGCCTCCTTGTTTGTGCACCTCAACCGGGACCGGTTGAGGCCATACCCGTCGGGGATGAGTCTTGTAGGCCTCCAATATGAACTTTTTGGTCTCTCCTTGTTTCTCGTGGGCTTCCCATCGATTCTCGGGACTCGGGATCGGGTCTCGGAGACTCGGGATTGGGTCCCAAGGTCTCGGGGTCGATTCCAAGGCATCGAGTCATCGTTTCTTTACTCCGTTGGCTCCAAAATGTGTATGTATTGAGTCGGAATCGCTCCAACTCTTCCAACTCGATCTCGGGAACCTGAAACGAACTAAAGGAAGCAAAAGAAGCCCATAAACCGCTCCCCAAGAGCGATTCCATAAGGAAAATGGGACCAAAACCCTACAAAATAGGCACTACAAACTACACTTATCAACTCCCCCACACTTAACCCTTACTCGCCCTCGAGTAAGCACATACTAACTACTAAACTATCCGAGCGGGTATTAGCGCACCCTACGCCCTTTCAACTCACGCGAGTACACTTAGAGGAAAAGTGCATTCCGCAAGGCAAGTGGGGTCTTGCGACAAAACTGTGGATGCAACCGGACACAAAACACATAGACAAACAACCACACAAACAAACAAACACAAGGTTGCACCCAAAGAAAAACAAATACCGCTTCCCTCTAAAAGCGGTGAATGAAACACCGGTTTAGGACTCGAGGCAAGTGACAACGTTCCCGAGCTAGCATTACAAACCAAGGTGAACTAAACCCTAATAGTATGACGATAAAGCAACAAAAACGTTGGTAACTTACCTAGGTCCTCCTAACTTTCTAAGAACGTACTACAGGACGATCGGCGGAGTGGAAAAAGGTATGAACCACGGTGTTAGTCGACACTGTAGGTAAGGGAGACCCCGCTCCCTTTAGCGATGAGCCAAGAGGGTCATCCCATGCCCAAAACCGCCTAACTAGTCCAAGTAAAAAGGTGGAAATATTGCAAAATGAGGGAAGACCGACTAATGCCGCTATCATCCTTCCTAGAGACTCGGTCCTTTGGTAGACTCCTCACGGCAAAAGTCGGAAAAAGGCTTATTTTGAGATGTGAGGGCTCTTTTTGTGAGTCGGGTTTTCTTTTGGCATTTTCTCTTTTCTTTTGCATTTTTGCTTTGTTTTGCTATGCCATTCTTTTTCTTCTTTTCTATTTTCTTTTTGGCTTTTGTGCCTTTTCTTTTTCTTCAATCTTTTCTTTCTTTCATTTTCTTTCTTTCATTTTCTTTCATTTTCTTTTCTTTGCCCTTTTGGCTTGATTTGGCTCGTAAGCACTTCTTTTTGCAACAAGAAAGATGATTTCAACAATTTGCAATTTAATGCGTGGATATGTGTAGGAGGTAGGTGAATGGGTAAGTCGGGGGTCGCGATCCCTCTTCAAACCCACAAAAGTGGAGAACTTGGACTAATCAAACAATTCCGGACATGGTCACCTAAGGGACGGGACTCGGCAACCAAGGCCTTTTCACACCGTGGGTGGTCATAATGGTCAAAAGTACAAATCCCGTAGTAAATCCCTAGTAAGCTAGGTGGACTCAAGGTAAAGGACCAACGTATTCATTGATTTAGGGTCATTCTACTAGACTAAAGTCCAAGACTCGATTTACACTACTAAGAAGGGAAAGTAAGTACTCGCACACTAGCCTCTAAACCGGGTTTTCGAAAACCGTTTACGCACAAGACACACAACACAACACAAAACAAAGACACGACGAAAACGAACGAAAGGAAAAAGAAGCAAAAGCAACAAAACAAAAACAAAACAAAACGAACACATAAACAACACAAACACCACCCCGATCATCCAAACAAGCCACAAAATCAACCACAACTTTACAAAGCTCCACCCGAGCACACAACATCACAATCCCCTCCAAACTCCGCAAGAGATAAAGAAGAAAAAGGGATAAAGATGTTACCGGAAGTCTTGAAAGCTCTCCAAAGCTATTGGTGATTTAAGCAACCTATAAGGAAAGAGGGAGGCAAACACGCACAATACGACAAAAACACGATACAAAAACATAAAAGGAAAACACACAAAAAGGAAAATCTTTTTGATTTTTGTGAAATTTTTCAAATTTTTAGGGATTTTTAAGATTTTTTCGAAAAACGAAAATAAAACTAACTACGATAGAATATCGCTCCCCCACACTTAAACCGAGCAATGTCCTCATGCTCGATCGTAGTGTGCGGAGAGACAAAAGAAAAAGAAAAGAAACTACGAAAATAAAGCTAAAAATAAAAGCTAAAGTGAAGAAATGGTAGAATGTGTCCGGCCGGGGTGTAGTCAAGTCACCATGGGCCGAGACGAGAAAAATATATGGATGGGGGAAGAAATAAAAGAAGGAAATAAAAGGAAATGGGATGGGAGGGCTAGGTGTAATCAAGTCACCAAGCCCGGATTCCGCCTAAATCCGACTAAATCCTAAAAGAAAAAGGGTGAAAAACTTGTAAAATTTGGATTTTGAAATGACTCTCGATGTAGTCACATCATCGAGAGTCAGGAGCAACAACTACCAAGGCCTCGAAAGCCACCATGACGTCAAGACACACAAGTGTACAAGGGGAAGGGGATAAACAAGGGGAAAACAAGAAATAAAAGACGGAAAAGTAAGGATAGTTACCCAAACCAATCGGCTAGTAACTCACTCGATCCATCGTCTCAATGATCAATAAATGCACTTGCTTGTTGTCTTCATTGTCATCTCTCTTCAAGCTTGATGATACCGCATGGTTGGGGTAGTAATGGTATGAGGGGGGGTAGGATTTGATGTGAATCTCGGTGTAAAGTGAAGCGAAAATGAGGTGAGGGTATGTAAATGAGGTACATGGGTCATATGGTAAGAGCAATGAAGGTTAGGGAGGTTGGGAGGGGGTATATAATGGTTGGGTGGACTCAAATATCGAAGAAGAGGCACAAAGGGGGAGTAGGGGACCATCCCGGTTGGGATGACACACCCGTCCCGGTCAGGACGGACCTCCAGTAAGCTCGAAAATGTGCACCTCCATCCCGATCGGGACGGCTCCTTCCCGGTTGGGATGCCGCACCCTTCCCGGTCGGGATTCCTCTTCCCGGTCGGGATGGGTCTTCTTGACCTTCCACGAACCCAAAAGCTTACTCCAAGCTTCAAAAACCGACTCCCTAACTCAAGATCCAAACTCTAACCACAACCATTCGTCTATAGGATTCACCTTCACTTCACACCTATCAAACAAAGCTCATATACACATCAAATTCGCTCCCTCACATCGCTCATCAAAATACCAAATCCATTACAAGAATCCCGCAAAAACAAACAAATCCAAGAAACAAATCACACAAATACAAGCACAAGTACTCTAAAGAAGAGGGAGGGGGAATATACAACATGACGGTTCTTTAGGAACTCCGTCAAACCTAGGATGGTGGACTCTTCTTCAACCATAGCCCTCAAGGGCATGGAGGAGCAAGTCGAACGCACTACCGACATCATAGAGACGGCCCAAGGAGCGCTCGAGCCTAGCTAACCTCCACGACCTCCAATATGGAGGAGGCAAGAAGTAGGAATCCCAAGACCCAACATCATCATCAAAGTTGTCTCCGGGGTCTATCCATCCTACGAGCTTCACCGACCTCTTCCTCCCTAAGCATCGTCTCCAATCACAAGCAAGCTTCATTTCCAAGAAACGAGGAACAAAAATCGGCTTTGGCATCATTTCCTCGTTGCACACCCCCACACTTTCCTCAAGTTGTGGTTCCCCATCTTCATCATTTGTCCCCACATCGTCATGGAGGAGAGGATCGAGACTTCTACCGGCGGTTTCAATCTCTTCCAAACCATTGCTTGGTTCACTTACAAGGGGCTCTTGATGCTTATCAACATTATCGCACATGGGCAACTTGGGCTCATCAATTTCACCCAACAACTTCACAAACTCCACCAACTCACCCATTTCCCTACCTTCTACACAAATCCACCAAATAAATTTGCAATTTGTTGAAATCTCTCTTTCTTGTTGCAAAAAGAAATGCCTACAACTCAAATCAAGCCAAAAAGGGCAAAGAAAAGAAAAGGAAAGAAAACAAAAGAAAGAAAAGATTGAAGAAAAAGAAAAGGCACAAAAAGCCAAAAAGAAAATAGAAAAGAAGAAAAAAAAGAAATGGCATAGCAAAACAAAGCAAAAATGCAAAAGAAAGAAAAATGCCAAAAGAAAACCGTCCCACAAAAAGAGTCCCCACACCTCTCAAAATAAGCCTTTTACCGACTATTACCGTGAAGAGCCTACCAAAGGACCGAGTCCCTAGGAAGGATGATAGCGGTAATGGTCGGTCTTCCCTCATTTTGCAATCATAGCCACCTTTTTACTTGGACTAGTTAAGCGGTTTTGGACATGGGACGACCCTCTTGGCTCATCGCTAAAGGGGGCGGGGTCTCACTTACCTACAGTGTCGACTAACACCGTGGTTCATCCTTTTTCCATCCCGCCGATTGTCCCGTAGTACGTTCTTAGAAGGCTAGGAGGACCTAGGTAAGTTACCAATGTTTTTGTTCCTTTATCGTCATACTATTACGGTTTAGTTCATCTCGATTTGTATGATTAGCTTGGGAACGTTGTGATGCGAGTTCATTTTGCAGCGTTGTTTTGATCAGTCCATATCTCGAGTTATACTTGGAGTTTCGTAGTCATTCAAAATGGAGGAGATAGATTTCGAGCTTATCTTTCCAATGACTATTCATGAAGGCTCATTGAACAAGTATTGACAAAGTTATGGTCCGAACAAGACAGTTGTGCATGGGAATTTCTGATGCGAGTTCATTTTTTTGCAGCATTGTTTTGATCAGTCCATATCCCGAGTTATACTTGGAATTTCGTAGTAATTCAAAATGGAGGAGATAGATTTCGAGCTTATCTTTCCAATGACTATTCATGAAGGCTCATTGAACAAGTATTGACAAAGTAATGGTCCGAACAAGTCAGTTGTGCATGGGAAAGCACCGGGGTTAAAGAGGACGTTTGAAGCTGGTAGTGCACGTCCAAATGGCTCCTTATTAAGCTTTGTTATTAGCTCCTAGTTTACATAGCTTTGTTATTAGCTCCTAGTTTACATAGCTTTGTTATTAGCTCCTAGTTCACATAGATGTAGCTTTGTTTTTGTCACCATGTAGCTTCGTTATTGTCACCCTAACCAGCCGGTTTAAGGGTCTTGTTGTGGGCTATATATAGCCATCTATTTGAATGAATAAGACATCCAATATTGAAATCAAAAACCTGAGTAAAGCTAAGCTTTCTTTTACGTCCTTGTTGCTTACAAGACAAAGTCTAGAGTTAGTCGCATTACAAGCTCTAAACTCGCTACTTCAATCGCGTTGTTTGATTTAGCACCCGCTTTGTTGAAGTATAGGTCTACTTCACCTAGCATACTATCCTTGGTTACGGTTTATTCATCCTCAAACTAACCTTTTCAATCTGGTTTGGTTACTTTGTTTACATTCCATTTCAGTATACTAATCATTCTTCACATTCTTGTTCAAAGTTCATATCAACTCACATCACGTTGTCACTTGCCTGAGTCCTAAACCGGTGCTTCTTTCACCGCTTGTTTGAGGGAAGCGGTATTTGTTTTCTTTTGGGTGCAACCGATTATTTGTTTGTTTGTATGTTTGTTTGTGTATGTGTTTTGTGTCCGGTTGCATCCACAGTTTTGTCGCAAGACCCCACTTGCCTTGCGGAGTACACTTTTCCTCTAAGTGTACTCGCGTGAGTTGAAAGGGCGTAGGGTGCGCTAATACCCACTCGGCTAGTTTAGTAGTTAGTATGTGCTTACTCGAGGGCGAGTAAGGGTTAAGTGTGGGGGAGTTGATAAGTGTAGTTTGTAGTGCCTAATTTGTTGTGTTTTCGTCCCGTTTTCGCTGTGGAATCGCTCTTTGGGAGCAGTTTTTTGGGTTACTTATGCTTCCTTTAGTTCGTTTTAGGTTCCCGGGACCATTCATGAAGAATTGGAACGATTCTGACTCGTTTCATACACTTTTGGAGCCAACGAAGAGAAGGAACGATCACTCGATGCCTAGGATTCGATCCCGAGACCTTGGGACCCATTCCCGAGCCTCTTAGGCTCGATCCCGAGTCCCGAGAATCGATGAGAAACCCATGAGAGGCAAGGAGGGACCTTAAAGATCATATTGGAGGCCTACAAGACTCATCCCCGACGGGAAGGACCTCATCCCGTCCGGGATGAGGTGCATAAATGCGATAGCTTCTGTCCTGGGTCCATCCTGACCGGGACCACCTCATCCCGACCGGGAAGAGCAATAACACAGCCTGGTGTTATTGATAACACAGCCCGGTGTTATGCTTGATCCCGACCGGGAAGATAGCTTCCCGACCGGGAAGGATGGCCCATCTCGATCGGGACCATTCCTTCCCGACCGGGAAGAAGTGCTGTAGCCCGCAATTGCTTCTTTCCTTCTCCTTATTCTTTGTAACCCTATATATACCCCCCTCTTGTAATCTTATGTTATGTTCTTCATTACCCACTAAACCCTAGACTACTTTAGGTTAGATTAGCATAGATTAGTGTAGATTAGTCTTTAGTTAATCGTTAATCTTAGTTTAATCCTTGTATTAAGGGAATTCTTCAAGATTCAACCAAGATTGACAACCTTGGGAGATTGTTTTGGGTTTTTCTTATTAGTACAAGTTCCAATCTTTCTTCCTCTTGTTAGTAGGTATAATCTCCTTTTTTTCCTTTTAATCTTAATCCTTGTTTAATCTTTCAAGTTTTAATCTTTGATTGTTGTTCTTGTTCTTGTTAGTTTCATAATGTATGTTTGGATGTTTGTGTTGTTTCCTCTTGTTTATGTTAGTATTAGTTTGATAATGTTTGAGTAGACTTGTTGTGGGGTTAGTAGGGGGATTAAGTGTTGATTTTGGATGATTAGGGTTTGATTGTGGGTAAAGGTGGATTCTTTGTTACTAGTCACATATTAAAAGCACCATGTGTTTGTTGAATTGCTTGTTAGAGTAGTAGTTGCAAATGCTCCTCTTGCTTGTCTTCCTCTTCTCATTGTGTGAATGATTTGTGGTTGAATCCTTGTGTATTGGGTGACAACTTGCATAAGTATTCGGGTTTTGTCTTTGACATGAGAGTGCGGACATTGGTCTACGTAGCGAGAGCTCAGACCGACCTTAGTAACTAGGTGAAACCTACACCCTCGATCTCCCAACTATCCTACTACACTTATGAACCCGACCTAACCCTACCCTTTCCTTTTTTTGATTTCTTCGGTACCTTAGTTGTAGTCATAGCCTTCTCCCCTTCTTATCATTGTTTTGTTTAGCTTAGTTCGTTGACCTAGTCTCGTATTTAGGTGACCTTAGTCTAGACGCCTCTTACCGTCCCCGTGGATTCGACCCGACTTGCCCTATCTACGTGTTAGGTGTAGTTGGTTATTATTTGACGGTGGGGATCCATGGCAAATCCCTCACCATCAATTTGGCGCCGTTGCCGGGGACGGTGCTAGTTTAGACTTTGTTTTCCTAGTTACTTGACTTTGTCTTTTGTTTTGTGTTTTTCTTTTTGTCCCTTTTGCTTCTTGTGTGTGTGAAGTTTATTTCTCTCTTGTCTAGTGCCCAAAAAGTACTAGACTTCTCACGTTTGCTCCTAGTCCACAGTTTTTGCCTAGAGGTGGTCGCCATCCTCTTCTTTACAACTCAGAGCCGCATAAACGAACAGTTGCTAGATTGAGAGGTTTCCAACCGGGTACAAGCAAATATTTCGAGCGAGCATGAGGTTTGATCTAAACTCCCCACACTTAGGAGCTAATATGAGCTACTCCTCTCCCTCTATGGATCAAAGCTATGACATGATGACCCCTAATTACTATCAAGCTTCTTGGGATAATCAAGACAACAGTGGGTATGAGCTTCAAGGATATGGAAACGGCTACCAACAAGTGAACGCTTACCAATCCTATGATCATGGTGGCTATTACTCAAGCTATCGATGTGAACCCACCATGTTTCATCATGATTCACCGTATGGAAGCCAATTTCCCCAAAACCCACCACATTACCCTCCACCCCAACCACAATATGAACTCCATAACCCACAATACTACCAATCATCTCAACCTCACTACCAACAATATGATGCCCCACCCCTTGGGCATCATCAAGATCTTCATGGAGCATTACAAGACCCCAATGACCACCAATCGCCAAACTTGGAGTTAGATCAATCGATTCTTCAAATGCTAAAGAACCAACAAGAAATGGCCATCCAATTACAAAAGGATTATGAAATCTTAGCCGAACTCCGAAGGGAAAGAGAGGAATGTAAAGATAGATTGAATGCTTTAACGGCTCGAACCCTAATGTTCTTAACTCGATCTTCACAACTTGATGAGAGATGTTCATTTGGGGAAGGGGAACAACCCAATGACGAAGCCGTTAATGAATTCCCTATGAGGAGCGAACTTTGCTTTGAAGAACCTCAATCGTCTACCCAAAAAGAGACGAATGCGGATATGACCCTTGGTGAAGGCATTGTTTTGTGAAGAATTGGAGGATGGTGGTGAGTTTATTGAGTTAGTGGAATTTGTGAAGTTGTTGGGTGAAAATGACAAGCCCAAGTTGCCCTTGTCCGAGAATGTGGATAAGCATCAAGAGCCCCTTATTAGTACACCAAGCAATGGTTTGGAAGAGATTGAAACCGCCGGTGGAAGTTTCAATTCTCCCATCCAAGATGATGTGGGGACGAGTGATGAAGATGGGGAACCACAGCTTGAGGAAGGTGTTGGGATGTGCAACGAGGAAATGAGGCCAAAACCGCTTTTTGTGCCTCTTGTCAAGGATTTGAAGCTTGCTTGTGATTGGAGACAATGCTTAGGGAGGAAGAGGTCGGTAAAGCTCGTAGATATGGATAGACCTCGGAGACTACACGAAAGATGACGTTGGGTCTTTTGAGGACTACTTCTTGCCTCCACCTTGGAGGCCGTGGAGGATAGCTTGGCTCGAGCACTCTTTGGGCCTTCATTACGATGTCGGTCGTGCGTTTGACTTGCTCCTCCAAGCCCTTAAGGGCTATGGTTGAAGAATGAGAGTCCACCATCCTCGGTTTGACGGAGTTCCTAAAGAACCGTCATGTTGTATATTCCCCTTTCCTCTTCTTTAGAGTACTTGTGTTTGTATTTGTGTGATTTATCTCTTGATTTTGTTTGTTTTGTGAAACTCTTGTAATTAATTTGGTATTTTGATGAGCGATGTGAGGGAGGGATTTTGATGGATTTGTTGAGCTTGTTTGTTAGGTGTGAAGTGAAGATGAATCCTAGAAGAGGAATGGTTGTGGTTAGAGTTTGGATTTTGAGTTAGGGAATCGGTTTTTGAAGCTTTGCATAAGCCTTTGGGGTCGTGGAGGTCATGAGGACTCTTCCCGGTCGAGAAGGAGGCTTCCCGACCGGGAAGGATGTGTCGTCCCGACCGGGAAGGAGCCATCCTGATCGGGATGAGGGTACAAGAAATGGAGTTTCCTGTGGAGCCATCCCGACCGGGACGAGATCTTCCCGACCGGGATGGTCCCCTGCTCCCTCGTTTGGCCTTTTCTTTGTCGTGTGAGCCCACCCAACCATTTTATACCCCCTCCCAACCTCCCTACCTATCCTTGCTCATATCATATGACCCTTATACTTCATTTGCATACCCTCGCTTCATTTTCTATTCACTTTACACCAAGCCTCACATCAAATCTCACATTCTCACACCATTGCAAGCTTACTACCTCAACCATGCGGTTTTATCAAGTTTGAAGTGGGATGGAAATGAAGAAGACAAGCAAAGTGCCTATATTGATCTATGAGACGATGGAGCGAGTGAGTTGCTAACCTATTGATACGACAACTATCCTTTCTTTTCCGTCTTTTATCGCTTGTTTTCCTTTGTGTTTGTTCCCTTCCCCTTGTACACTTTTGTGTCATGGTGTCATGGTGGCCTTCGAGGCCTTGGTAGTTATTGCTCTCGACTCTCGATGACGTGACTACATCGAGAGTCTTTTTCAAAATCCAAATTTTACAAGGTTTTCACCCCTTTTTTTTTAGGATTTAGTCGGATTTAGGCGGAATCCTGGCTAGGTGACTTGATTACACCTAGTCCGCCCCTCCCATTTCCTTTTATTTCCTTCTTTTATTTCTTCCCCCATCCATATCTTTTTCTCGTCTCGGCCCATGGTGACTTGACTACACCCCGGCCGGACACATTCTACCCTCTTCTTCGCTTTCTTTTTGATTTTTAGCTTTATTTTCGTAGTTTCTTTTCTTTTCTTTGGGCTCTCCATACACTACGATCGAGCATGAGGACATTGCTCGGTTTAAGTGTGGGGGAGCGATATTCTATCGTAGTTAGTTTTATTTTCGTAGTTTCTTCGAAAAATCATAAAAATCCCTAAAAATTTGAAAAAATTTCACAAAAATCAAAAAGATTTTCTTTTGTGTGTTTTCCTTTCCTTTTGTGTCATTATGTCGTATATTTGTTTTGTTGTGCGTGTTTTGCCTCCCTTCTTCCTTATAGGTTGCTTAATCACCGTTAGCTTTGGAGAGCTTTCAAGACATCCGGTAACATCTCTTCACCCCTTTTTCCTCTTTGTTCCTTGTGGAGTTTGGAGGAGATTTGTGATGATGTGTGCTCGGGTGGAGCTTTGTAAGGTTTGATGATGATTTGGTTGCTTATTTGGAAATTCGGGGTGGTGTTTGTTCTCTTTATGTGTTTCTTGTGTTTTGTTGCTTTTGCTGCTTTTGTCTATTTTTCTTTCGCTTTCGTCGTGTCTTTGTTTTGTGTTGTAGTTTGTGTCTTGTGTAAAAGGTTTTCGAAAACCCGGTTTAGAGGCTAGGGTGCAAGTGTTAACTTTCCCTTTCTAGTAGTATGAATCGAGTCTTGGACTTAGGTCTAGTAGAATGATCCTAAATCAATGATTTCGTTGGTCCTTTACCTTGAGTCCACCTAGCTTACTAGGGATTTACTACGGGATCTGCATTTTGACCATTATGACCACCCACGGTGTGAAAAGGCCTTGGTTGCCGAGTCCCGTCCCTTAGGTGACCGTGTTTAGGATCGTTTGATTAGTCCAAGTTCTCCCCCTTTTTTGTGGGTTTGGAGGGAAGGACGCTCCCCAACTCACCCATTTCCCTACCTTCTACACATATCCACCAAATAAATTTGCAATTTGTTGAAATCTCTCTTTCTTGTTGCAAAAAGAAATGCCTACAACTCAAATCAAGCCAAAAAGGGCAAAGAAAAGAAAAGGAAAGAAAAAAAAAGAAAGAAAAGATTGAAGAAAAAGAAAAGGCACAAAAAGCAAAAAAGAAAATAGAAAAGAAGAAAAAAAAGAAATGGCATAGCAAAACAAAGCAAAAATGCAAAAGAAAGAAAAATGCCAAAAGAAAACCGTCCCACAAAAAGAGTCCCCACACCTCTCAAAATAAGCCTTTACTGACTATTACCGTGAAGAGCCTACCAAAGGACCGAGTCCCTAGGAAGGATGATAGCGGTAATGGCCGGTCTTCCCTCATTTTTCAATCATAGCCACCTTTTTACTTGGACTAGTTAAGTGGTTTTGGACATGGGACGACCCTCTTGGCTCATCGCTAAAGGGGGCGGGATCTCACTTACCTACAGTGACGACTAACACCGTGGTTCATCCTTTTTCCATCCCGCCGATTGTCCCGTAGTACGTTCTTAGAAGGCTAGGAGGACCTAGGTAAGTTACCAACGTTTTTGTTGCTTTATCGTCATACTATTAGGGTTTAGTTCATCTCGATTTGTATGATTAGCTTGGGAACGTTGTCACTTGCCTCGAGTCCTAACCGGTGCTTCTTTCACCGCTTGTTTGAGGGAAGCGGTATTTTTTTTCTTTTGGGTGCAACTGATTATTTGTTTGTTTGTATGTTTGTTTGTGTATGTGTTTTGTGTCCGGTTGCATCCACAGTTTTGTCGCAAGACCCTACTTGCCTTGCGGAGTACACTTTTCCTCTAAGTGTACTCGCGTGAGTTGAAAGGGCGTAGGGTGCGCTAATATCCACTCGGCTAGTTTAGTAGTTAGTATGTGCTTACTCGAGGGCGAGTAAGGGTTAAGTGTGGGGGAGTTGATAAGTGTAGTTTGTAGTGCCTAATTTGTTGTGTTTTAGTCCCGTTTTCCTTGTGGAATCGCTCCTTGGGAGCGGTTTTTTGGGTTACTTATGCTTCCTTTAGTTCGTTTTAGGTTCCTGGGACCATTCATGAAGAATTGGAACGATTCCGACTCGTTTCATACACTTTTGGAGCCAACGAAGAGAAGGAACGATCACTCGATGCCTAGGATTCGATCTCGAGACCTTGGGACCCATTCCCGAGCCCCTTAGGCTCGATCCCAAGTCCCGAGAATCGATGAGAAACCCATGAGAGGCAAGGAGGGACCTTATAGATCATATTGGAGGCCTACAAGACTCATCCCCGACGGGAAGGACCTCATCCCGTCCGGGATGAGGTGCACAAATGCGATAGCTTCTGTCCTGGGTCCATCCCGACCGGGATGAGTTCATCCCGACCGGGACCACCTCATCCCGACCGGGAAGAGCAATAACACGTCCTGGTGTTATTGATAACACAGCCCGGTGTTATGCTTGATCCCGACCGGGAAGATAGCTTCCCGACCGGGAAGGATGGCCCATCCCGATCGGGACCATTCCTTTTCGACCGGGAAGAAGTGCTGTAGCCCGCAATTGCTTCTTTCCTTCTCCTTATTCTTTGTAACCTTATATATACCCCCCTCTTGTAATCTTATGTTATGTTCTTCATTACCCACTAAACCCTAGACTACTTTAGGTTAGATTAGCATAGATTAGTGTAGATTAGTCTTTAGTTAATCGTTAATCTTAGTTTAATCCTTGTATTAAGGGAATTCTTCAAGATTCAACCAAGATTGACAACCTTGGGAGATTGATTTGGGTTTTTCTTATTAGTACAAGTTCCAATCTTTCTTCCTCTTGTTAGTAGGTATAATCTCCTTTTTTTCCTTTTAATCTTAATCCTTGTTTAATCTTTCAAGTTTTAATCTTTAATTGTTGTTCTTGTTATTGTTAGTTTCATAATGTATGTTTGGATGTTTGTGTTGTTTCCTCTTGTTTATGTTAGTATTAGTTTGATAATGTGTGAGTAGACTTGTTGTGGGGTTAGTAAGGGGATTAAGTGTTGATTTTGGATGATTAGGGTTTGATTGTGGGTAAAGGTGGATTCTTTGTTACTAGTCACACATTAAGAGCACCATGTGTTTGTTGAATTGCTTGTTAGAGTAGTAGTTGCAAATGCTCCTCTTGCTTGTCTTCCTCTTCTCATTGTGTGAATGATTTGTGGTTGAATCCTTGTGTATTGGGTGACAACTTGCATAAGTATTCGGGTTTTGTCTTTGACACGAGAGTGCGGACATTGGTCTACGTAGCGAGAGCCCGGACCGACCTTAGTAACTAGGTGAAACCTACACCCTCGATCTCCCAACTATCCTACTACACTTATGAACCCGACCTAACCCTACCCTTTCCTTTTTTTGATTTCTTCGGTACCTTAGTTGTAGTCTTAGCCTTCTCCCCTTCTTATCATTGTTTTTGTTAGCTTAGTTCGTTGACCTAGTCTCGTATTTAGGTGACCTTAGTCTAGACGCCTCTTACCGTCCCCGTGGATTCGACCCTGATGTGAGTTGATATGAACTTTGAAACAAGAATATGAAGTAGGATTAGTATTCTGAAATGGAATGTAACAAGTGACCAAAACAGAATGAAAGGTGAGTTTTCAGGATGAATAAACCGTAACCAAGGATAGTATGCTAGGTGAAGTAGACCTATACTTCAACAAAGCGGGTGCTAAATCAAACAACGCGATTGAAGTAGCGAGTTAAGAGCTTGTAACGCGACTAACTCTAGACTTTGTCTTGTAAGCAACAAGGACGTAAAGGAAAGCTTAGCTTTACTCAGGTTTTTGATTTCAATATTGGATGTCTTATTCATTCAATTAGATGGCTATATATAGCCTACAAAGGACCCTTAAACCGGCTGGTTAAGGGTGACAAAAACAAAGTTACAACCATGTGAACACGGAGCTAATAACAAGGCTTAGGAGCTAATAACAAAGTAATGTAAACATGGAGCTAAGAAAAAAGCTCTAACAAAGAGCACCAGCCACGGCACACTTGTGTGAACATGGAGCCATAAACAAAGCTTGAGGATGTGCACACTATGTGAACACAATCAGCCTCAAACACCTTCATAACTTCAGTACACTTCCCATGCTTGAATGAGTGTGAACCCAAGTTAATGTCTTCATATTACCTTGATTATTTGCTCCTTTATTCAGCTCACACACGAGCTAGCTCACTAATTGTAGTAGGCACACTACTAAGCTGGTAAGAGGTGCTAGTGTGGCTGAACTAAGAACAAGAGGAGCTAAGGTGACTTTATTGAACTCTTTGGTAGCTCCTTGATTCGGATCATCTCCTCCCCCTTGAAAAGGAATTGTCCTCAATTCTGAAAAGTCATCTACATCAAGATAAAGAGCAAAATCTCCCACTTTGGACGTGGTATGCTCTTCATAACTATCCGGTAACTTCATCTTGCAACCATGGTTGTTTCCCTTGTATGGAGCTTCTGTTTGGGACATCAATCTGGTCTTTCTCTTGACAGCTTCATCCGTTGTGTAACAAACACTGAGGTGAGTCATTATGGAGGATGGCAAGTACTCTTTTGGTTTGAGGGGACTCTTTGGGAAAGGACTTGTTAAGTATTTGCTCATGATGCTTAGATTACTCCCTTGTGTTCTTAGCAAAAGGAAGTGCTCCTTCCACGTCTCTAAGGTCCTGGTTATGTCATAACCTACAGCTGGTCCTCCTCCTTGAGCTTCTCTAGTTATACACTCTGAAATAGGATGATTTGGGACACAAAAATGGTTCTCTTTAGGAAGAAGATCGTCCTGCAAAACAAACTCATCAAAAGTGTTAAGAGTAACAGTCTTGCACTTGGTGAGTATATCAGCCTCCGTGGAGTAATATTCCTTCAAGGTCTCAATTCCAAGCGTGCTTGCATCTATGGTGGATGAGTGTGTGTATTGACAAGATGAAGCCTTAGCCATGACATTGTTTTTCCCATCTTCATCCTTTAAGAATCCATGATCTCTATTAAGTGCCAAACAAGCTGGTATCTTAATAGGAATGTCAACACCTAGTTTCTTTAGCCACTCTTCAGATTGTTTCCCTTCACAACCACTATTAACCTTAGCTGGTTCCTCTTTAGTGGTCTTGACGGCATCAAACTCCCCCTCTTCTATAGCATGTACTCCCATGTTTTTACTAGCAAACATTGAGAGGTTGGGTTTTCCGACTCGATTGGTTAACATATTGCATACGTTTTGAGGTGTCATGGGTTTGAGTACAATTTTCTTTCCCTTATCACTCAATTCATACTCATTCCTCCTCCCATGGTGAACTACGTCCCTATCAAACTGCCAAGGACGGCCTAATAGTATGTGACAAGCATCCATAGGAATAACATCGCACAAAACCTCATCAACGTAGGAACCCATGGTCAAGCCAACCCTCACTTGTTTAGTGACCCTTACCTTGTTCCCGTTGTTTAACCAATGAAGTGCATAAGGGTTAGGGTGATTAGTAGTAGCTAGACCTAGTTTGTCTACCATTTCAGTTGAGGCAACGTTGGTACAACTACCTCCATCAATGATTAAACTACACCATTTATCTTTAACTTGACACTTAGTATGGAATAGTTGGTCTCTTTGTTCGGTGTCATGTTGAATGGGGTTATCATGTAGAGTACGTAGTACTAAGAGTGTGTCATAAGTCGGGGGTTCATAAGCCTCAATATTTTCTTCTTCCTCTTCCTCTTCCTCGTTAACATTGAAAACAGCCCCTATACGTTGTTCCTCTTCCCATAATTCATCCCTAACAGTGATTACTTCTCTTAAGGTCACAACTCTTTTATTTGGACAAGCGTTTTTGTAGTGACCAAACCCTTGACACTTGAAACAACGCACTTTAGAGAGACTAGTTTCAGTGGTTGTTTTGGTGGTAGATTGAGGTGGGGGTGCGGGGTTATTCTTAACAATAAGGGGTTGATTAATATTAGTAGGATTGACTCCATTACCATCATCCGTTCGAGACCAAGTATGACTCTTACTAGACTCACCCTCATGTTTTCCCTTCCCTTGTGCTTCAACTTTTAGACACAACCCACACAAGGTATCAAAATCAGATAAGGACATAAATCAACCGTATTAGCTATACTACGATTTAACCTGCGTAAGAACCTAGCCATTTTTATCTCTTCATTTTCTTCTACTTCTCCCATTAGAACCAAGTTCTCAAATTCTTCTATGTATTCACTAACACTCATTTTTCCTTGTATAAGGTTAGCAATCTTTTTGTATAAGGATAACTTGTGCGTAGTTGGGACATACCTCTTACGTAGTTTACGTTTTAAGGACTCCCAAGAAGTAATCTTACCCTTTCCATTTCTGGTGCGTTGTACCTTAAGCCCTTCATACCAAAGGGAAGCCCCTTTGCTTAGCTTTAGAATGGCGTATTTGCACCTCTCTTCGTCCTCCAAATCCTTGAAGTCAAAGAGCTTCTCCATGTTTCTTTCCCATTCCAAGTAAACTTCAGGATCAGTACCACCATTGAACTCAGGAAGTTCATTTACCTTGATCTTGTCCACCGGTTCCCTCCTTGCTTGGAAACGAGAATTCTTGGGCTGGTAGTTCTCCAACGCCTTCTTTAGTTGTTCCAAGAAGCTAGGGTCTTCAAAGTTCAATACTCCTGCCATGCTTTACGTCTAAAGGAAGACCAAAGCTCTGATACCACTAATGATGTGAGTTGATATGAACTTTGAAACAAGAATATGAAGTAGGATTAGTATTCTGAAATGGAATGTAAACAAGTGACCAAAACAGAATGAAAGGTGAGTTTTCAGGATGAATAAACCGTAACCAAGGATAGTATGCTAGGTGAAGTAGACCTATACTTCAACAAAGCGGGTGCTAAATCAAACAACGCGATTGAAGTAGCGAGTTTAGAGCTTGTAACGCGACTAACTCTAGACTTTGTGTTGTAAGCAACAAGGACGTAAAAGAAAGCTTAGCTTTACTCAGGTTTTTGATTTCAATATTGGATGTCTTATTCATTCAACTAGATGGCTATATATAGCCTACAAAGGACCCTTAAACCGGCTGGTTAAGGGTGACAAAAACAAAGTTACAACCATGTGAACACGGAGCTAATAACAAGGCTTAGGAGCTAATAACAAAGTAATGTAAACATGGAGCTAATAACAAAGCTCTAACAAAGAGCACCAGCCACGGCACACTTGTGTGAACATGGAGCCATAAACAAAGCTTGAGGATGTGCACACTATGTGAACACAATCAGCCTCAAACACCTTCATAACTTCAGTACACTTCCCATGCTTGAATGAGTGTGAACCCAAGTTAATGTCTTCATATTACCTTGATTATTTGCTCCTTTATTCAGCTCACACACGAGCTAGCTCACTAATTGTAGTAGGCACACTACTAAGCTGGTAAGAGGTGCTAGTGTGGCTGAACTAAGAACAAGAGGAGCTAAGGTGACTTTATTGAACTCTTTGGTAGCTCCTTGATTCGGATCAGACCCGACTTGCCCTATCTACGTGTTAGGTGTAGTTGGTTATTATTTGACGGTGGGGATCCACGGCAAATCCCTCACCATCAATTTGGCGCCGTTGCCGGGGACGGTGCTAGTTTAGACTTTGTTTTCCTAGTTACTTGACTTTGTCTTTTGTTTTGTGTTTTTCTTTTTGTCCCTTTTGCTTCTTGTGTGTGTGAAGTTTATTTCTCTCTTGTCTAGTGCCCAAAAAGCACTAGACTTCTCACGTTTGCTCCTAGTCCACAGTTTTTGCCTAGAGGTGGTCGCCATCCTCTTCTTTACAACTCAGAGCCGCATAAACGGACAGTTGCTTTCTGTGCTTTCTGTGTGCAGGGAGCAAGTCGACTCCGCCAGGAAGGTCCGAACGTTAGAGTGGGAAGAAGGAGAGATCAAAGAAAGTCGGACGATTATTATTCGAGTAACACCATAATCAAAGGATCCGAATCCGAAGTCGGGTCTATTGCTTCCGTGACCGGAACAATTTGGCGCCGTCTATGAGGAACATTCGGTTGTGCTCACGAGTTACCCACAAAAATCAACCACTATCAAAAAACATGCCTGAAATCTTTGAAGCCAGTTCGGGGGCGGGTCCGACGGTACCACCGGTGACCCCCCTGTACGGGATGCCCCTTGCCGGAAATAAAGCCTGCTGCCACGATCCCGAGAGTAGGACGGGCTAATCTTCAAGGGGCACCCGGAAAGGAGACCGCAATTGAAATTGGGCAGGTTGGTCATCAGAGGCCCAACTTGAACCTCACCCCTGCCCAGGTCCTCCAGACTGCGGCCTTCTTCTCAGCCATGCTCAATTAGGAATTCACTCCGGAGGACATGGTGGGCAGGATTGCGACAACCCCCAGGAAACTTCACTTCGAAAGTGGGGAAGGGGCCGGGGGCACGAAGCGGACCCCTGCCAGGAATGTCCAAAGGAAGTCAAGAAAAACTGCCCAGGTGTACGTGCAGGCTCAGAAACGCATTATCGCCGGTAATCAAGAGCAGCCTGCTCAGCAACAAGCATTTTCTATACACACCACTGAGTCCACGACGGCCATCGAAAAAAGAGGTTTATCCCAGGATCTTCAGAGGCGAATGGAGCCCAGGGAGCCTGCCTCGAAGCGTCTGGGGAAAAGCAGGGCATGCTCTTCTCCAGGTTGACGCCTGCGCCAGAGTCACAGCCGGCTCCAGGGCTGTCTCAAAGCCTACAATCAAGGCTCAACCGGGGACGACCACTCGGGTCAAGGTACTGACAGGGCGACAATCTTGAACCACCCCAGGAAAAGCGACCTAGACGCCGCTCCCCTGCAAGGGAGGATGAGGCAATGAGTAGGCAGCCACCCAGGCACCGCTCCCTCAGTACTAGAAAACCGACCCTTGGAAAATGGGATAACCACGGTTACCAATCTGTCGGGAGCAGGTCAAGAATGGTGGACAGGCCTACCAGGACTCCACTTCGCCCTGATATGTAGGAGTACCCCATCCCTAAGATTAAAATGCCTTCCGTCAAGTTTGATGGAACTACGGACCCAAAGGATCACCTGGCGGCGTACGAAAGTCACACGGGGATGTACGATGCCGACGATGCGGTGTGGTGCAAGATCTTTCCTACCACCCTGGTGGGTCTGGCACAAGGGTGGTTCAGGCATCTACCGCCGGGGTCAATCAGTTACTTCATAGAACTAGCCGAGGCTTTCTTGGACCAGTATGTAGGGAACAACAGACGTCGTCTAACCCGTTTTGATCTAATGACCCTCAGGCAGAAGAAGGTTGAGACAGTCAGGGACTACTTGAAGAGGTTCGACCTATCATTCCAACAAGTTAAAGAGATCGACGACTCAACTGCAGCGTACGCCTTAACGATTTCATTGCTCCCGAGGGAGATGAAGAATCAAATGACCAGAGCCCAGTCAGAAACCCTGGCCAAGGCTCGAAGGATTGCCGAGGGCTTCATGCTGCAGGAGGAGTTCCATGGCCTGCCGGATACCCTCAATGGACCTTCCAGGCTGTTCGGGCCAAAAATTTGCATCTTCGGAATACTACGTGGCAAAATAAAATTGGACGGTCAAAAGGTCAGAAGTCAAAGGTCAACAACACAAGGGTCCACAGTCCACGGATAAAAGTCAAAATCAAAGATCACGAGACGGAAGTCAAAATTAGTCGAACGTCATCAAATCAAGTAAACTCGGAATAATACATAAAGATGGGCTGAGCCAAGCATAAGAGGGAATAAGGCTACGGGCCACACAATCAGACCAGCCCAGTAGACAAATTAAAACCCTAGCCCTTACAAGAGAGAAGGCAACAGTCCTTCCTACAAGTGAGGGAGTCTTCCTAAAAACTAGGAGAAAAAGAAGGAACTAAGAGTAACAGTTGTAACAGGCAGTCAACGCAATCAAGGGCAATAATGGGAATTGAATACCAAGATCCCCCACTAATGAGGAGGATAACAGAGCAACAGTATAAAAGAGGAGGAGGGAGCATTCGAGCAGGGCATCCAAGAACACCCATTCCAAGCTCACATACCCACAATCAGTCAAAATCATAATTAGGGTAAAGTTGCTTGTATTTGTATTCTCTTCTTCATCTCTTTTAGTCCATAGTATAATTTTGGTGGGATTCCGACTCCCCCCGCGGTTTTTCCCACATCGGGTTTCCGCGTCACCAAAACTTTGTGTGTGTTCCTTTTCTTCTTCGTTATTTTTGTTCGCTAGAAAAAATTCAATTTCGTCAAACGATAGTTATAGGGCGATCACTTTGACCCGCAACCGATATCGAAGACCCGATAAATTTTTACCAAAACAATTTGGCGCCCACCGTGGAGCAAAGTGATCACTTCCTATAAACCAAATCCTACCGTGAAGCAATCTCGTGTCATCATGACCGGATCCGGCCAAAGTTCTTTCGGCAATCAAGGAGCATCCACTCAACCCATTGGAGGAGGATCGTCCCCAGGAGCAGCGAAGCCAGTTTTCACGCCCCTTACCCTGGCAATTCCTACCAGCCAGATAGTGAAACCCACGTTGTTGGCATCTAGGCCTCCTCTGACGCCTAAAACCTCTGGGGTCACTAGCTCCTCCAAGGCTAGGAAGGAAAGCATACCAACCAGAGCCTTGACTTCAGAAGGGTTCGTAGGGGAAGCTTCCAGTGGAGCGGGGTCACCAGACCTGATGCAGAATATGCTTCAGGGAATCAATGCTCTGCGCCAGGCAGTAGAGACTCTGCAGAAGGACAATCAAGATATCAAGGCTCGGATCTCGGCAGCAGACAAGACTCCAGTTGCATCGCTCCAGATGTCACCAGAGATACCGCCCCTGATGCCTAGAGGAGAGCCCAGCACCCGCAGGGAGTCAATGACCAGCAGGAAGACCACCAGAGAAGTCCCCTCAGAATTGGTCACCAGACTGGAGTTAGGATTGGCTCCACCAGACCCAGTCATTGAACCCTAAGGGTTGGGTTACCTGACCTACGGCCCCACATCCGACAGATCTCGTACCGCAGGTAACCTTCTCTCCAGCATCGAAAGTCGGGAAACTAAATCGTTATCTTTCGCAGGTACCCCTGTCCACCAAACACCAGAGGTGACCACCTTATCCAGTCACCAGTCCTTTGGAGGAGTGTGGACAACGCCCACCTCAAGCCAGCAGACACTGGGATGGCAGCCAGGAGCCCCAGTCAACCTGGCGATCGCTGACAACAGCCCGTACGCTGGAACAAACTGGCCACCCGGAGTCCCACTCCAGCAGCGTCCGAATGGCAGCCCGGATCTGCGATAGCAGCAACACCTTTACCTCCTCCTCTTAACAGTCAACACCTTGGGGGACCTTATGCAGGGAGTACTCCTTTTAGTTTTTCTCCTCCTGTCTCTAACCCTCTTGCAGGAGCAATCAGCACAGCAGATCAGCAGCGCCTGGAACTGAAGGAATTAAGAGACCTGATCAACAAGATTCCTGGAATGCCACGCCCCTTGGAGAGAGCAGCTAGAGACAGCTACGCGGATTCACCCTTCATCGACGATCTCGCCTGTGTTGCTGTACCCAAGGGCTTCATGCCACCAGCCATGACGCTTTATGATGGCACTGCAGACCCCCTAGATCACATCAACCAATACAAGCAGAAGATGATGGTGGTAACCGCTACGGGGCCCCTCAAGGAAGCCTGCATGTGCAAGGGGTTTGGCTCCACTCTGTCAGGAGCAGCCCTCCATTGGTTCGTTGCTCTGCCTAACCGAAGCATCACCTCCTTCGCTGACCTGGTCAATGCCTTCAACCAACAATTCGCAAGCAGCAGAAAACCAGAGAAGCAGACCAGTGACTTGTATCGGGTGGTGCAGAAGTTCGAAGAATCCACGCGTGACTTCCTCAACAGATTCAACAAAGAGAAAGTAACAATCCCTAGATGTGATGTGCCCACCGCGTAGAAGGCTTCCGCCAAGGACTCCACCAGGACTCAGATCTGTACAAGGATCTCACAAAATACCCATGTGTCACGTTTGAGGATGTGCAGACCAAGGCAATGGCAGCCCTCAGGCTGGAAGAAGATTCAGGCCCCAGAAGGGCTGCGTATGGTTCTGAGCATGTCATCAGAAAGGCGCCAGCAGAAAAGAGGGGTGAAAGATCAAAGCCCTATGACAGGAACGTGAGCAAGGTTTCCGAGGAGAAAGACTGGAAGGACAATCCAGGATTACCACCCAAAGTAAGTGAGTATGGATTTTCCACCAACCTTGCTGGGGTGCTTAAGGCTCTGAGGGAGTTAGAACCCAGAGTCAGGTGGCCCAGGAGACAGGAGTACACCAATGACCGAAGGGACGCCAGCAAAAGGTGTGAATTCCACGACATTGGGCACCACACCGATGAGTGTGTTCAGCTCAGGAGAGAGGTTAAGTTCCAGTATGACCAGGGGAACCTGGATCACCTCAGGTCTAGAAACTCCAGCAGAATAAATGCAACAGATCAAGTACTGCCTTCTCCACCTCCAATATGTACCAGAATTGTCAACGTAATCACAGGAGGATCGGAATTATGCGGGCTGACCTACTCAGCAGCCAAGACGCATGCTTCTCAGGCCAAAGGAGACAGACCAGAGCACTCTTGCAGAATTAGTTGCAAGGATCTTCCAGCCGTCACCTTTGACGAAACTGATGCAGAATCTGATGTGAGTTGATATGAACTTTGAACAAGAATGTGAAGAATGATTAGTATACTGAAATGGAATGTAAACAAAGTAACCAAATCAGATTGAAAAGGTTAGTTTGAGGATGAATAAACCGTAACCAAGGATAGTATGCTAGGTGAAGTAGACCTATACTTCAACAAAGCGGGTGCTAAATCAAACAACACGATTGAAGTAGCGAGTTTAGAGCTTGTAACGCGACTAACTCTAGACTTTGTCTTGTAAGCAACAAGGACGTAAAAGAAAGCTTAGCTTTACTCAGGTTTTTGATTTCAATATTGGATGTTTTATTCATTCAAATAGATGGCTATATATAGCCTACAACAAGACCCTTAAACCGGCTGGTTAGGGTGACAATAAGGAAGCTACATGGTGACAAAAACAAAGCTACATCTATGTGAACTAGGAGCTAATAACAAAGCTATGTAAACTAGGAGCTAATAACAAAGCTATGTAAACTAGGAGTTAATAACAAAGCTATGTAAACTAGGAGCTAATAACAAAGCTATGTAAACTAGGAGCTAATAACAAAGCTTAATAAGGAGCCATTTGGACGTGCACAACCAGCTTCAAACGTCCTCTTTAACCCGGTGCTTTCCCATGCACAACTGACTTGTTCGGACCATAACTTTGTTAATACTTGTTCAATGAGCCGTCATGAATAGTCATTGGAAAGATAAGCTCGAAATCTATCTCCTCCATTTTGAATGACTACGAAATTCCAAGTATAACTCGAGATATGGACTGATCAAAACAATGCTGCAAAAAAATGAACTCGTATCAGAAATTCCCATGCACAACTGTCTTGTTCGGACCATAACTTTGTCAATACTTGTTCAATGAGCCTTCATGAATAGTCATTGGAAAGATAAGCTCGAAATCTATCTCCTCCATTTTGAATGACAACGAAATTCCAAGTATAACTCGAGATATGGACTGATCAAAACAACGCTGCAAAATGAACTCGCATCAGAATCTACTCCAGAAATGCACCATTACGCCTTGATAATCACTCTCTCCATAGGGAATTGCACCGTGAAGAAGATTCTGGTGGACACCGGGAGTTCGGTCAACCTCATCATGTTAGAAACCCTCCAGAACATGGGGCTCAGCGAGAATGACCTAACCAGAAAGGTGGTTCCCTTGGTAGGTTTCAGTGGTGAAACCAAGCACTCTCTAGGAGAAATTACCATTCCTACTTATGCTGGAGGAGTGAATAAACAAGTACGGTACCTAGTCATTGATGGACCCTCCACCTACAACGTGATTCTAGGAAGGCCTTGGATCCATGAGATGAGGGCAATTACCTCAACCTACCACCAATGCCTGAAGTTCCCTACACCCTGGGGAGTGCAGAAGATCAGTGGAGATCAGGAGGAGGCGAAAGACTGCTATAAGGTGGCCCTCAAGAAAACTGCAAGTCCTCCAGCGTAGCAATTAAAGAGCCTTCATCTGCCTCTGCAGGAGTACGTAGAGCCACCTCAGGCGAAGTTGGATGAAGTAAACTTGGACAAGCAACATCCAGAGCGAAAAGTGTTAATCGGATCAGAATGCACAGGTAATATCCGCCAAAACCTCATTGAATTATTAAAAACTAACATGGATTGTTTTGCTTGGTCACATGATGATATGGTAGGTATAGATCCAAGCGTTATCACCCACAGGCTAAGCGTGGACCCAAGCTACAAACCAGTCCAGCAGAAGAGAAGGAAATTTGCCCCAGAGAGAAATCAAGTCATAAATCAGGAGGTGGACAGTCTGCTGACTGCTGGAAAAATCAGGGAGGTGAAGTACCCAGAGTGGTTGTCTAACGTGGTGGTGGTCCCAAAGAAGAATGGCAAGTGGAGGGTGTGCGTCGATTTCACCGACTTGAACAAAGCATGCCCGAAAGATCCATTCCCCCTACCACATATAGATGCCATGGTAGATGCTACCGTAGGCCACGAGATGCTAACCTTTCTTGATGCATGGAGTGGGTACAACCAGATCAAGATGCATCCGGCAGACCTGGAGAAGACAGCTTTCAGGTCTGAGAGAGGTATATATTGTTACAATGTAATTCCTTTTGGTCTGAAGAATGCAGGTTCCACCTACCAGAGACTAGTCAATAAGATGTTCAAGAGACAGATTGGGGACACAATGGAGGTATATATTGACGACATGGTCGTCAAGTCAAAGCAAGCTTCGCAACATAGAACACACTTGGAGGAGACCTTCAACACCTTGAGGGAATACAAGATGAAGTTAAATCCTTCAAAGTGCACATTTGGAGTATCATGTGGGAAATTTCTGGGGTACATGGTGACCCAGAGGGGAATTGAAGCCAGCACAGAGCAGATCAAGGCCATCCTCCAGCTGGAATCCCCACAGAAGCCAAAAGACGTGCAAAGGCTGACTGGAAGAATTGCTGCTCTAAGCAGATTTATCTCCAGGTCTTCAGATAGATGTCGGCTGTTCTATGATATACTGAAGCAGACCCAAGGGTTTGATTGGACAGCAGAGCACGAGAAGGCGTTCAACGACCTGAAGCACTACCTCGGCACTCCACCTCTGCTGTCAAAACCAGAACCTGGAGAGCAGCTCTTCCTATACCTATCAGTAACTGAGATAGAAGTTAGTGCAGTACTGGTGAGAGAACACGAGGGAGCACAACACCCGGTATATTATGTCAGTAAGTCTCTGCTTCCTGTAGAGACCAGGTATACATCCCTTGAAAAACTCGTACTTGCACTTGTTACAGCGTCTTATAAACTTCGACCTTATTTTGAATCGCATTTTATTTCCGTAATTGATGGGAGGGATTTGTCGTGGAATCCCAACCGTCAATAAAATAACCGGCTAAACCTATGGTAGATAGGGTAAGTCGGGTCGAATCCACGGGGACGGTAAGAGGCGTCTAGACTAAGTCGGCCCAAATACAAGACTAAGTCAACGAGCTAAACTAGAAAATGATAGAAAGGGAGAAGACTAAACTAAGACTAAGAAGAACAACTAAGGAAAACGGGCTAGGATTAGGTCGGGGTCAAAGGGGTAACGAAATGGTCAAGGGAGGACTAGAGTGAAGGAGGTAGTAGGGTGATCTAGGTTGGTCCGGGCTCTCGCATCTTAGACTCACCTAGAGGTTCCACCTAAAACCCATCTCGGCGATACACAACACAAACGGGGTTCTAGCATGCTATAGGCCTAGGTCGCATCCGGGCTCTCGCAACTTAGACCGACCTAGGGGTCGTCCTCACCGGGCTCTCGCAACTTAATGAGGGGACCGAACCCACAAACAAACTAACACCCACGAAAGAAAGGCAAGAAAACAAGCATTCGTACATACTTAGTCATTCAAGCAATTCCTCAAACATGTGATGTGCATCAAACAAGAGGAAACCCAAATCTTCCACCAACAACTCTAACCAACCCTTAATCACCCAATCAACACCCTAATCACCTTACTAACCCTAGCAAGAACACTACTCTAACATAATCAAACTACAACTAACACTAACAAGATGGATTAACGAAAGAAACAACACAAACATCTACAAACTAATGAAAACTATTAACTACAATCAAAGATTGAAACTTGAATAACATAAATAAAGATTAAGAGGAAAAGGAAAGGAATATACCAAACTAGTGAAGGAGAAAGAACAAAACTTGCATTAATGAAGAAAACCCAAAACAAACATCCAAGGTTGTCAAGCTTGGAGAAGATCTTGAAGAATTCCCTTAATACAAGTACTAATCTAAGATTAACTACTAATTATCGACTAATCTACACTAATCTAATCTAATCTAACCTAAAGTAGTCTAGGGTTTACTGTCTAAAGGAGTGCATCCGCTTTACATAACAAGGGAAGGGTATATATAGGGTTACAAGTGGAAGGGAGAAGAAACAAAGCTGGCGCGGGTGAGCTGTAGCCCATCCCGGCCGGGATGAGGTGGTCCCGGTCGGGACGGGGTCGGTCCCGGTCGGGAAGCCTTGATCCCGATCGGGATGGGCCCAGGTCAGGAGCCTTCTTGTTTGTGCATGAGGCCATCCCGAACGGGATGAGCCTTGTAGGCCTCCAATATGATCTTTTTGGTCCCTCCTTGCTTCTCATGGGCTTCCCATCGAATCTCGGGACTCGGGATCGGGTCTCGGAGGCTCGGGATTGGGCCCCAAGGTCTCGGGATCGTTTCTAAGGCATCGAGTCATCCTTCCTTTACTCCATTGGCTCCAAAATGTGTATGTATCGAGTCGGAATCGCTCCAACTCTTCCAATTCGGTCTCGGGAACCTGAAACGAACTAAAGGAAGCATAAGAAGCCCCTAAACCGCTCCCAAGGAGCGATTCTACAAGGAAAATGGGACCAAAACACTAAGAAATAGGCACTACAAATGACACTTATCAACTCCCCCACACTTAACCCTTACTCGCCCTCGAGTAAGCACATACTACTACTAAACTATCCGAGTGAGTATTAGCGCACCCTACGCCCCTTCAACTCACGCGAGTGCACTTAGAGGACAAGTGCACTCCGCAAGGCAAGTCGGGTCTTGCGACAAAACTGTGGATGCAACCGGACACAAAACTTATAAACAAACAAACACACAAACAAACACATAATCGGTTGCACCCAAAACAAAAGAGATACCGCTTCCCTCAAAAAGCGGTGAATGAAACACCGGTTTAGGACTCGAGGTAAGTGACAATGTTCCCAAGCTAGAAATACAAACCAAGGTGGACTAAACCCTAATAGTATGACGATAAAGCAACAAAAACGTTGGTAACTTACCTAGGTCCTCCTAACTTTCTAAAAACGTACTACGGGACGATCGACGAAGTGGAAAAGTGAAGAATCACGGTGTTAGTCGACACTATAGGTAAGTGAGACCCCGCCCTCTTTAGCGTGAGCCAAGAGGGTCGTACCGTGTCCAAGACCGCCTAACTAGTCCAAGTAAAAAGGTGGAGAACATGCAAAATGAGGGAAGACCGACTAATGCCGCTATCATCCTTCCTCGGAACTCGGTCCTTTGGTAGGCTCTTCACGGCAAAAGTCGGAAAAAGGCTTATTTTTGTGGGGATTTTGTTTTTGTGAGACGGGTTTTCTTTTGGCATTTTCTTTCTTTTCGACGTTTTGATTTGTTTGTTGTCATGCCATTTCTTTTTCTTCTTTTCTATTTTCTTTTTGGCTTTTGTGCCTTTTCTTTTTCTTCATTCTTTTCTTTCTTTCATTTTTTTTTCTTTCTTTTTCTTTTCTTTGCCCTTTTTGGCAAGATTTGTCTTTTTGGCATTTCAATGTGTAACAAGAAAGAGAGAATCAACAATTTGCAATTTATTGTGTGTATATGTGTAGAAGGTAGGGAAATGGGTGAGTCGGGACGGCGCCTTCCCTTCTAACCCACAAAAAGTGGATAACTTGGACTAATCAAACGATCCTAAACACGGTCACCTAAGGGACGGGACTCGGTAACCAAGGCCTTTTCACACCGTGGGTGGTCATAATGGTCAAAAGTGCAAATCCCGTAGTAAATTCCTAGTAAGCTAGGTGGAATCAAGGTAAAGGACCAACGAATTCATTGATTTAGGGTCATTCTACTAGATTAAAGTCCAAAACTCAATTTATACAACTAGGAAGGGAAAGTAAACTCTCACACACTAGCCTCTAAACCGGGTTTTCGAAAATGTTTTACGCACAAGACACACAACACAACATAAAACAAAGACAAGTCGAAAACGAACGAAAGAAAAAGAAGCAAAAGCAACAAAACAAGAACAAAACAATAACGAACAGATAAACAACACAAACACCACCCCGACCATCCAAACAAGTCACCAAAACAACCACAAACTTTACAAGCTCCACCCGAGCACACCACATCACTATCTCCTCCAAACTCCGCAAGAGACAAAGAAGGAAAAAGGGATAGAAGATGTTACCGGACATCATGAAAGCTCTCCAAAATTAGTGGCGATTTAAGCAACCTATAAGGAAAAGAGGGCAAACACACAAAACAAAACAAATACACGACACAAAGACACAAAAGGAAAACACACAAATGAAAAATCTTTTTGATTTTTGCAAAAAAAATTCAAATTTTTAGGGTTTTTTAAAGATTTTTCGAAAAACTAAGAAAATAAACTAAGCTATACTAGAATATCGCTCCCCCACACTTAAATCGAGCAATGTCCTCATATGCTCAAGCGTAGTGTGCGGAGAGACAAAAGAAAAAGAAAAGAAACTACGAAAATAAAGCTAAAAATCGAAAATAAGGTGAAGAAAAGGGTAGAAGGTGTCCGGCCGGGGTGTAGTCAAGTCACCATGGGCCGAGACAAGAAAAGATATGGATGGGGGAAGAAATAAAAGAAGGAAATAAAAGGAAATGGGAGGGGAGGGCTAGGTGTAATCAAGTCACCTAGCCCGGATTCCGCCTAAATCCGACTAAATCCTCAAAAAAGAAAGTGAAAATCTTGTAAAATTCGGATTTGAAATGACTTTTGATGTAGTCACATCATCGAGAGTCGGGAGCATCCATATACCAAGGCCTCGAAGGCCACCATGACACAAATGAGGGGAAGGGAATAAACAAAGGAAAAACAAGCAATAAAAGACGGAAAAGTAAGGATAGTTACCAAAACCAATCGTCTAGTAACTCACTCGCTCCATCGTCTCATAGATCAATGTGGGCACGTTGCTTGTCGTCTTTGTTGTTATCCGCTTCAAGCTTGATAAAACCACATGGTAGAGGTAGTAATGGTAGGGGGTGGGATTCGATGTGGATCTCGGTGTGTAAAGTGAGGTGTACGGGTCATATGATAGGAGTAAGGAGGAGTAGGGAGGTTGGGAGGGGGTATAATGGATGGGTGGAGTCAAATGGTCCCGATCGGGTTGATAAACCCTTCCCGATCGGGAAGCTCTCGTCCCGGTCGGGAACGCACTCCAGTGAGTCCGATTTTCTGCACCTTCATCCCGATCGGGATGGCTCCTTCCCGGTCGGGATTCCTCATCCTTCCCGGTCGGGAAGCCCTCTTCCCGGTCGGGAAGCCCTCTTCCCGGTCGGGATGAGTCTTCTTTGCTTCCCCAAGCCCAAAAGCTTATCATAAGCTTCACAAACCGACTTCCTCGCTCGCAAACCAAACTCCATCATCAACTACTCCTTTCTAGGAGTAACCTTCACTTCACCTATCATAATAAACTCAAAGTACACATCAAATTCACTCCCTCACATCGCTCATCAAAATACCAAAACAATTACAAGAATCCCACAAAAACAGAAGAGTCCAAGAAACAAAAATCACAAATACAACCACAAGTACTCTAAAGAAGAGAAGAGGGGAATATACAACATGACGGTTCTTTTAGGAACTCCGTCAAACCTAGGATGGTGGACTCTTCTTCAACCGTAGCCCTCAAGGGCATGGAGGAGCAAGTCGAACGCGCTACCGACATCGTAGTGAAGGCCCAAGAAGCGCTCGAGCTTAACTGACCTCCACGGCCTCCAAGGAGGAGGCAAGAAGTAGGAATCCCAAGACCCGACATCATCTTCAAAGTAGTCTCCGGGGTCTCTCCATCCTACGAGCTTCACCGATCTCTTTCTACCTAAGCATTGCCTCCAATCACAAGCAAGCTTCATCTCCAAGAAACAAGGCACAAAAAGCGGTTTTGGCCTCATCTCCTCGATGCACACCCCCACACTTGCCTCAAGTTGTGGTTCCCCATCTTCATCACTCGGCCCCACATCATCTTGGAGGATAGGATCGAAACTTCTACCGGCGGTTTCAATCTACTCCAAGTCATTGCTTGGCTCACTTTCTAGGGGCTCTTAATGCTCATCCACATTCTCGGACAAGGGCAACTCGAGGCTCACAATTTCACCCAACAACTCTACAAACTCCACCAAACCATCCCACTCACTATCCTCCTCCAATTCTTCACCAACGATGCCTTCACCAAGAGTCATCTCCTCATTCGTCTCTTTTTGGGTAGACGATTGAGGTTCTTCAAAGCAAACTTCTCTATCAAAGGGAACTACATCGGCGGCTTCGTAATTCGGTTGCTCCTCTTTCTCAAGTGGGCACCCTCCATCTAAATATGATGCTCGGGATAAAGACATTACGGTTTGAACCGATAATGCATCCAAATGAGCATTCCTCGCCTCGTTTGCCCTTCGAAGTTGGACCCATAATTCATTTTGTTGTTTTTGAATTTGGGTGACTATTTCTTGGTTGCTCTTTTACAATTGAAGAAGCGATTTGAACTCCTCCGTGTTTGGCAATAGGTGATCATTGGGGTCTTGTAAAGCTCCTTGATCTTGATGATGCCCAAAGGGTGGGGCATCATATTGTTGGTAGCAAGGTTGGGGTGGTTGGTAGTATTGTGGGTCATGGGGTTCATATTGTGGTTGGGGTGTAGGGTAATATGGTGGGTTTTGGTGGTATTGGCTTCCATAAGGTGAATCTTGATCGAACATGGTGGTTTCACAATCATAACTCGAGTAATAGTCACCATGCTCGTAGGATTGGTAATCGTTCACTTGTTGGTAGCCGTTTTCATAACCTTGAAGATCATACCCACTAGAGTCACCCCAAGAAGCTTGATAGTGGTAGGGGGACGTCATGTCATACCCTTGGTTCATGGAAGAAGAGTGGTAGCTCATATCGGCTCCCGAGTGGAGTTTAGATCAAACCCCATGCTCGCTCGAAAATCGTAGTCCATACCCGGTTGGAAACCACTCATTCTAGCAACCGTCCGTTAAAGCGGCTCTAAGTTGCAAGAAGAAGATAGTCACCACCTCTAAGCACAAACTGTAGAATAAGAACAAACGTGAGAGGTCTAGTGCTTTTTGGGCACTAGACAAGAGAGAAATAAACCACACACACACACAAGAAGCAAAGTAACCAAAAGAAAAAAGAAAACACAAACACAAAGACAAAGTCAAGTAACTAGGAAAACAAAGTCTAAACTAGCACCGTCCCCGGCAACGGCGCCAAATTGATGGGAGGGATTTGTCGTGGAATCCCAACCGTCAATAAAATAACCGGCTAAACCTATGGTAGATAGGGTAAGTCGGGTCGAATCCACGGGGACGGTGAGAGGCGTCTAGACTAAGTCGGCCCAAATACAAGACTAAGTCAACGAGCTAAACTAGAAAATGATAGAAAGGGAGAAGACTAAACTAAGACTAAGAAGAACAACTAAGGAAAACGGGCTAGGATTAGGTCGGGGTCAAAGGGGTAACGGAATGGTCAAGGGAGGACTAGAGTGAAGGAGGTAGCAGGGTGATCTAGGTTGGTCCGGGCTCTCGCATCTTAGACTCACCTAGAGGTTCCACCTAAAACCCATCTCGGCGATACACAACACAAACGGGGTTCTAGCATGCTATAGGCCTAGGTCGCATCCGGGCTCTCGCAACTTAGACCGACCTAGGGGTCGTCCTCACCGGGCTCTCGCAACTTAATGAGGGGACCGAACCCACAAACAAACTAACACCCACAAAAGAAAGGCAAGAAAACAAGCATTCGTACATACTTAGTCATTCAAGCAATTCCACAAACATGTGATGTGCATCAAACAAGAGGAAACCCAAATCTTCCACCAACAACTCTAACCAACCCTCAATCACCCAATTAACACCCTAATCACCTTACTAACCCTAGCAAGAACACTACTCTAACATAATCAAACTACAACTAACACTAACAAGATGGATTAACAAAAGAAACAACACAAACATCTACAAACTAATGAAAACTATTAACTACAATCAAAGATTGAAACTTGAATAACATAAATAAAGATTAAGAGGAAAAGGAAAGGAATATACCAAACTAGTGAAGGAGAAAGAACAAAACTTGCATTAATGAAGAAAACCCAAAACAAACATCCAAGGTTGTCAAGCTTGGAGAAGATCTTGAAGAATTCCCTTAATACAAGTACTAATCTAAGATTAACTACTAATTATCGACTAATCTACACTAATCTAATCTAATCTAACCTAAAGTAGTCTAGGGTTTAGTGTCTAAAGGAGTGCATCCGCTTTACATAACAAAGGAAGGGTATATATAGGGTTACAAGTGGAAGGGAGAAGAAACAAAGCTGGTGCGGGTGAGCTGTAGCCCATCCCGGCCGGGATGAGGTGGTCCCGGTCGGGACGGGGTCGGTCCCGGTCCGGGAAGCCTTGATCCCGATCGGGATGGGCCCAGGTCAGGAGCCTTCTTGTTTGTGCACCTCATCCCGAACGGGATGAGGCCATCCCGAACGGGATGAGCCTTGTAGGCCTCCAATATGATCTTTTTTGTCCCTCATTGCTTCTCATGGGCTTCCCATCGAATCCCGGGACTCGGGATCGGGTCTCGGAGGCTCGGGATTGGGCCCCAAGGTCTCGGGATCGATTCCAAGGCATCGAGTCATCCTTCCTTTACTCCGTTGGCTCCAAAATGTGTATGTATCGAGTCGGAATCGCTCCAACTCTTCCAATTCGGTCTCGGGAACCTGAAACGAAATAAAGGAAGCATAAGAAGCCCCTAAACCGCTCCCAAGGAGCGATTCTACAAGGAAAATGGGACCAAAACACTAAGAAATAGGCACTACAAATGACACTTATCAGTAATAACAAATTATCCACTAAAAACTATTATGAGAAAACCTGAGTTATGATGTGAGTTGATATGAACTTTGAAACAAGAATATGAAGTAGGATTAGTATTCTGAAATGGAACGTAAACAAGTGACCAAAACAGAATGAAAGGTGAGTTTTAAGGATGAATAAACCGTAACCATGGATAGTATGCTAGGTGAAGTAGACCTATACTTCAACAAAGCGGGTGCTAAATCAAACAACGCGATTGAAGTAGCGAGTTTAGAGCTTGTAACGCGACTAACTCTAGACTTTGTCTTGTAAGCAACAAGGACGTAAAAGAAAGCTTAGCTTTACTCAGGTTTTTGATTTCAATATTGGATGTCTTATTCATTCAAATAGATGGCTATATATAGCCTACAACAAGACCCTTAAACCGGCTGGTTAGGGTGACAATAACGAAGCTACATGGTGACAAAAACAAAGCTACATCTATGTGAACTAGGAGCTAATAACAAAGCTATGTAAACTAGGAGCTAATAACAAAGCTATGTAAACTAGGAGCTAATAACAAAGCTATGTAAACTAGGAGCTAATAACAAAGCTATGTAAACTAGGAGCTAATAACAAAGCTATGTAAACTAGGAGCTAATAACAAAGCTTAATAAGGAGCCATTTGGACGTGCACAACCAGCTTCAAACGTCCTCTTTAACCCCGGTGCTTTCCCATGCACAACTGACTTGTTCGGACCATAACTTTGTCAATACTTGTTCAATGAGCCTTCATGAATAGTCATTGGAAAGATAAGCTCGACATCTATCTCCTTCATTTTGAATGACTACGAAATTCCAAGTATAACTCGATATATGGACTGATCAAAACAATGCTGCAAAAATGAACTCGCATCAGAAATTCCCATGCACAACTGACTTGTTCGGACCATAACTTTGTCAATACTTGTTCAATGAGCCTTCATGAATAGTCATTGGAAAGATAAGCTCGACATCTATCTCCTTCATTTTGAATGACTACGAAATTCCAAGTATAACTCGATATATGGACTGATCAAAACAATGCTGCAAAAATGAACTCGCATCAGAAATTCCCATGCACAACTGTCTTGTTCGGACCATAACTTTGTCAATACTTGTTCAATGAGCCTTCATGAATAGTCATTGGAAAGATAAGCTCGAAATCTATCTCCTCCATTTTGAATGACTACGAAATTCCAAGTATAACTCGAGATATGGACTGATCAAAACAATGCTGCAAAAAATGAACTCGCATCAGAAATTCCCATGCACAACTGTCTTGTTCGGACCATAACTTTGTCAATACTTGTTCAATGAGCCTTCATGAATAGTCATTGGAAAGATAAGCTCGAAATCTGTCTCCTCCATTTTGAATGACTACGAAACTCCAAGTATAACTCGAGATATGGACTGATCAAAACAACGCTGCAAAATGAACTCGCATCAAGTTATCAGGAAGAATGGCCAAGTGGTCTATACAATTGAGCAGCTTCGACCTGAAATTTGCCCCCAGAACAGCAATAAAGTCCCAGGCGTTAGCAGACTTCGTATCCGACTTCAGCCCAACACTGCAGACCCAGGCAGAGAAAGACATTCTCCTCCTTGAGGAGGACAAAGGCGAACAGGTGTGGAAGCTAAATGTAGATGGCGCCTCCAACATGCGAGGATCTGGAGCAGGATTAGTTCTGAAGTCTCCTCAGGGGGATCTCATAGTCCAAGCAGTACAGTGCGAGTTCCGAACAACAAACAACGAGACAGAATATGAAGCTCTAATCTTGGGTCTCCAGCTGGCTCTAGATCTCAAAATCAAGCGCCTAGAGGCATAATAGAGCGATTCCCAGCTAATAGTCAACCACATGAATGGTTCGTATGCAGCTAAGGACTCCAAGATGGTGTCTTACCTTGAAGTGGCAAAGGAGCTCTCCCTTAGGTTCGTAACCTTCTCAATCAACCAAGTCCCTAGGGACCAGAACGTGGAAGCAGACGCCCTAGCCACCCTAGGGGAAACCTTCAAACCAGGCGTAGTTTCCACCATACCCATTGTCCATGTACTGGAGCCAGCAGTTTGGATAGGCACACAGGAACACCAGATGCTGAAGCAGGAGGACAATTCACCAGACCAGGGGTTGCAGTGGCTGCAGGAAATAGGAGTCTGCAACACCTCAGCAGAACAAGAAGAAAACTTCGACTGGAGAAAACCCTACAAAGAATGGCTGCAAAACGATACTCTGCTAGCAGACAAGAAGGAAGCCCGGAGTTTTAGGATGAAAGCATCCAGATACACCCTCATTGATGGTGTCATGTTCAAAAGATCAACCGCTGGACCATACTTGAGGTGCCTAAGTCATCACGAGGCAGAGGTGGTTATGCATGACCTCCACAGTGGTGAGTGTGGAAATCATGCAGGGAGCAAGAGTCTATCCAACAAAGCACTCCGCCAAGGTTACTACTGGCCGACAATGCGCAAGGACGCGAGGGAATATGTTAAGAAATGTGACGCCTGCCAGAGACATGCACCGGTCAATCACCAGCCAGCAGAGCCGTTGCACCCAGTAATTTCTCCCTGGCCCTTCATGAAGTGGGGGATGGATATTGTTGGCAAGTTACCGAGAGCCCCAGGAAACAAAGTTTTTATGTTGGCCATGACTGACTACTTCTCCAAGTGGATAGAAGCAGAAGCATTCCCTCAGGTGACTGAGAAGCAGGTTATATCCTTCATTAAACGTAACATTATCTGCAGGTTTGGCATTCCTTCAGAAATCATCTGCGACAACGGATCCCAGTTTATTGGCAACAAAATGGAGGCCTACTGTGCCAGGTGGAACATCACAATAAGTAAGTCTACCCCCATAAATCCTCAATCTAATGGTCAGGCGGAGTCTAGCAACAAAATTGTGACAGACAACCTGAAGAGAAGGCTGGAGGAAGCAGGGGGCAGATGGGCAGAGGAACTCCCCTTGGTGCTGTGGTCTAACAGAACTACACCCAAGGTGGCTACAGGACAAACACCTTTCAGTTTGGTCTTTGGTCCTGAGGCGGTCATCCCTTCAGAAGTAAGAGTGCCTACCCATAGATACGGATGCATAACTGAAGATAGGAACAAAGTGGAGATGGCAAGCAGCTTGGATACTATAGATGAGCTCAGGACCGATGCCCAAATAAGGATGGCCTCCTACAGACAGACAGTCGCCAGAAGCTACAACAAGAATGTCAAAATCAGAGTCCTGCAGGAAGGAGATTTAGTTCTCTGGAAAGTCTTCCAAAACACCAGAAATCAGCGAGCAAGAAAATTCGTCTACAATTGGGAAGGGCCCTATCAAATAGAGAAAGTAGTTGGGAATGGAGCCTATCGACTTATGACCATGGAGGGGAAGGTCATCCAAAAGCCATGGAACATCGTACATCTAAATAAATACTTCTTTTGAGTAGGCCACTATCGCCAGAAACATGGGCTACAGCCGCCAGAAACGTCGCATCTATTCTGCCAGGTGCACCTCCACCAGAACCCAGGTTTAATCTTTCCAAACCTCGCAAACACTGTGGCCATGACATAGGTCCACCCCGACGCGGCCACGCGCGGGTTTGGGTAGGCAAATGAATCTCCATATGAGAATGGATCGAATTGAAATTTAGGTCTATGTGGAGTCGCCACCGAATTTTGTGGTTATTCGGAACCATTCGAGCCCACTCTATGTCGTAGTGGGCCGTATACAAAATACGGCCCATTTCCGATGTCAGAGTTTATTGGGCTCGTCCCTTTGCATTTGATACCGATACCGACATTATCGGATATCGTGTATTGAATGACTCTCGTGCGCCAACGGTTTCGGACATCCGGAAACCGAGGTTCTGAGTAAGGGGTGAGGGTACGTGTTGGGAAGCCCACAAAGGACACCCAACCCCGCCCGCACTTTAGCGGCCTCTACTAAGAATACGAGTGACTTTCTAATACGCGCGTTAGTTGAACGGGAAAATGATATGCAAATTTCCCTAAGCATGTGAATGGAATTGAAAAGGGTTTCTAAGTCAATTTAATGCAATTAATTCTACGTCAAAGTGGAATTTTAGCATGTGGGTTCATTTTAGCAAAAAAAAACAAACGATAAAAATTGACAAAGAAAACGACAAACGGTTAGTAATGATATAACGAATAATAACGGTTTGTGTAAATATTGAATTGAATTGAATGATAAACAAGATGATGCATGGTTTGAAAAAGATAGCTTTCACGTGATTGATTAGACACGTATTGACGTAAGTCATGAAAAGATGTGAACGAGACTCGAATAACTTGTAGGACTCGTGGTTTGACGCGATAAAGGGGCCACTCGACTGAGTCATTGAGGGACTCGACCGAGTGGACCTGTAAAAAAGGGTACTGTCCGGATTTCGTGACCCTACTCGACCGAGTTACTGACCAACTCGGCCAAGTACATTGCCACTCGATCGAGTCATTGTGAGACTCGACCGAGTGGAGGTCTAAAAACGCATTCTGCTCGGCTTTTGTGATGTCACTCGATCGAGTGGCCTATTGCACTCGGTCGAGTGACACCTGTACGAACTAGGTTCGTTTGCAATTTTATTAATGATTTCGAAATTGCTTTTGATTTTTGATAATTCGACGATTTTACCGAATTGAACATAAATATTGCACAATTTATACTCAACTCGGATTTTATGAATCGTTGATTTTCTTGAATCGAATATAAATATCGGGATTTATATTCGATTCTAATTTTGGACACTCGTTATATCCCATATTCGATTATTGAATCGATATGGAATACTAGAGTGCAAATAAAAGAAAAATAAATTGATCTTTAGTCGTCCTAAATTAATTATCGCGATATGAAGGAATCGCGTTAATTAATTTATGTGACTTGATCGCTAGATTCGATATCCAATTATAGAATTGGCATCGAATCTAATGAATCGACACTTTGCTTGAATTAAAGGATTCGATTCCCTCGACTTCTCCGACATCGAAATAAATCCCTAGGGATTGTGATGTCGGATCCATGTCAACGGGTTTCGACCCTTATTGAAAATTGGTTTTAAAATTGATGAATGCAAGATTAATGATGACGACAACGACAATAATAACGAATTATTGTTTAAGTTAACCTGTCTCAATAATCAAACGATCGGGGTGGTGGGATAAGCGACCGTCAACGCATGTGCGGTACACTTGTATGTTCGGTTTTCCTTATCCCACCATCACTCTCATTCGACACAAATTGACAAGTACTTTAATGTCTTATACTAGTTATTATCGATATTATGATGCAACGTACAAGAACAAAAAAACGAAAAAGGACGCGAGAAAAGGAATAAGACGACGAGAAGAGAAAGAGAAGAGAAAGGGGTTTTGACACCCTCAACCTACATGTTCTTGTCTCGGATCGGACTCGTAATCGTGGCTTTAACACAAGAGTTTCGAGGTGTATGAAGGTTGAGTTATAGTGGCTCGGGTGTCGATTCCTAAATCTAGGTTTAGGGTTTGCTAGTGTGATACTTAGGGTTTGATTAGGGTTGTAAGATTGCTCAAAGGTGTGTAGAAATTAGGGTTGTAAAGTCTTGAGATGTGTGTAAAAGAGGTCCTTGATTGTGTGTGCATGGGGTTGCTTATATAGGCAAAGCTAGGGCACCCGGTTAGGGTTACTCGACCGAGTAGGTGGCTAACTCGGTCGAGTGGCCCGTTAAGCCTGAAGCCGGGCTCGAAACAGGTCCACTCGATCGAGTGGGTGGGTCACTCGATCGAGTGGCCCAACTGGGTTGCACGGGTCCATTGACTTGGACCTTGACTTTGGATGTTTAATGGGTTTTTTGTTTGACTTGGACTTTTGATGATGTGAGGGGCTGTTTTGTGTGTCTCGGAAACGACTTTGACCGGGGTTGACCCAATCGCGAAAAGTCGGTTTTATTTCCGGTGTCGGTTTCGGCCCAAATTAGTCTTGTTTGACTCGGGATTATCCACAGGGCCTGGATTTGAGGTTGATTTTGTGAGGTTTGTACTCCTTAAGTGTGTTAGCCAGCGACTAATGGATTTGAGCCCGTATCCGAGCGCGTAGAAACACGTTAGCGTCCGATCATCATCGGGTGTTTTTTGGAAACTGCCATAGACACCTGGCAGTCAAAATGCGGGTGTCTACAGAGCCCCCACTCTGACTGAGGCTTGGACAGGGCGAAAGTTAGAGTAGCTACCAAGCCCGTTAATACCTGGTAGACTTCCGGTCGGGTCGTTCATAGTCCGTTAGACTCGCGTGAAGGGCTCGCCAGCCACAAGACAGAAATCATACCTGAGCATGATATTTGTGCTCCGTGGGGAATTTGGGCTTGTCGCGTAAGCCCTGGATGCGCCTGTGCGTTGGTCCATCCCGTGCTATCCCAGAAAATGCTGCTGGGGAGATTTGATGACTTGCATGTCTTTGCTTGAGTCGGACCTGTATAAGTTACATAAAATGCATGCAACACGTAGGTAGCAAGATGACTCGTGCTGGGGAAAATGACTTTTTGAAGTTTTTGAAATTTTGAATTTGAAATCCTGAAAGCAATCACGAGCTAGGTTTCTAAATGGAAAGGGGTAGAAAAGAAATTCGCAGTTTAAATAGACTGAAATTTGACCTTGTCGAAAAGGATCTTTTTTCAAATGGCTAAATTTTGTAAATTTCAAAGTGGAATCTGAAGAGAGGGGCCTACCGACAGACTCGACTCTGGACGCGACAGGACGAGTTGACTGAAACTGACTGGACTCTCTAAGGGTTGGACCGTGACTCGGTAGGGGTGTGGGCCGCCTAACAAGACTCTTAAGTTGCGCTATCCCGTAGCCTAGGCGAGTGGCAACACGGTCGTACATCGAAATGGGATAGATATGCTACAGGGGACTGGCAGTAGTCTGTAATGAGATTGTTTTAGTCTGGTGCCCTTCTGGATTTCTGATTTTAGGGTACAGTCCAAAATGGGTATTGCTTCGAGTCCTGACAGATTCTTGTCTTCGACTGAGCCGAGTACTAGGACACACTACAGAAAGGAGGCTAGATTTTTTTGGATTCATCTAGATTTTGTGAGTGGATGGGGGTTTTCTGCCTAAGAGAAGCCCCCAGGAAGACAAAGCTAGCTGTTGAGAACATGATGGTGTCGTGATCGGAATGATGTCGCTTTTTGAATGTGTGTCAATGTGGGTGGTTGCGCCTCTGTTGAAAGGCTGCCTACGTATTCACGTGTAGTGAAATCAAACCATGCCGTAGTTCAGTGGATTGGAAGATATATTATGGTGCCTAAGCTAATAGGAATTTGTGTGTAACTAGCCATAGCGATGGTGTAGGCTAGGTGCATTCCCAATGATGTCTTGATCAAAGGGCTAGAATGGTTAGGATATTAATCCTGTGACTGTGAGCGTTCTCCGGGGTAGCCCCCAGAGGTGGTGTGAACTATTTGGGCATGTTCTATGCCGACTGCAAGTTGAGTTCCCGTGTTCGGGGTTGGTAACTGGTTTGGATGGGATTTTAACGAGTTTTGTTCTCGGGATTTTAACGAGTTTTGTTCTCGGGATTTTTAACGAGTTCTGCTCTCGGGGAATTTTAACGAGTTTTGTTCTCGGGATTTTTAACGAGTTCTGCTCTCGGGGAATCTTAACGAGTTTTGTTCTCGGGGATTTGATGTTTTTGGAAATGTGGTGCTAGGAAGTAAATGGCTTTGATGATTCGAAATCTGGAGCTCGATGATGGCTCGAACTTCGATTGGGCTGGTTTGATAATGCGGGATCTGGTTTCCATGTCTGGCCCTAATTGTTAGGGGTATCCTATGGAGCTTGAATCCTCAAAATTCCGGGCTGTCTCTGGCCTGGGTCTCGGGAAGGTCTTGAGGGTTGTAATGTGGGAAGGCTGAGTGTGGTGTTAGCTGTCCAGCTTGATTATCACAACCCTATTGGATGACATGGATAATTTTGAATTTGACCGTACCACGGTCAAAGGATTTTCACTTGAGTTGACCGTTGACCACGGTCATGGGTATTTGATTTTTTGATTGACCTCTTAGCCGCGGTCATGGGTTTTGATAATTTTGACCGTACCCTGGTCGTGGGGCTTTCACTTGAATTGACCGTTGACCACGGTCATGGGTATTCTGAATTTTTTGATGATGGCCTGCTTTTTTGTTTTGGCCTTTTGCTTTTTTTTTTTGGACTTTCATTTTTTTTGTCCAGTTTTCTTTTTTTGATGGCCTTCTTTTTGCTTTGGCGCTTTTTTTTTTTTTTTTTTTTTGCCGGTCAGACTAACACCTAAGGTAGGGATTGGTCAGTCTTATTGGAGGGGTGTTTTATTGTGGAAAATGGGCTTGCCTCCCGTCTTGAACCCAAACTAGGAGATTACCTAGATTTGTCATAGGATTCGATACCGCTCCTGCTACGGGTAGTTATGTGGCTTTTCTATACCAGACATGGAATGGGTAAAAGGAAAACATGGGCTCGGTTTCCTGCAGTCATTATAGATGTGCCTATAATAGTCACGTGCATGTGCTCACAGTGTATGATGGTGTTCATCATGTTCTCGGAAACATATAAGGAAAGTATATATGAGAAAGAATATTGAAAGCTGGTTTTATTGAATTTTGAAAAAAAGAGGACAAAATACAGTTGACTCTGACTCTGACTTTGACTTTGACTTTGAAAGAAATGGTACATCCTAGACTCGGACTCAGACTCAGACTTAAACCAAATCTGGACTCTCGGATGATGTTGTCATTAGTCGTCGGCTTCTAAGGACTCGATTTGATGTCCAGTATAGCCTTCAGTAGAAGCTTCGCCCAGATCTTCATTATATCGAAGATCGTCTTCAATTCTAATGCCCATTTCGGTAAGTACGGCAAAGTTTGAAATGCCGGCATACCTAAGATGGACGCGGTAAGAAGGTAGGAGGTTGTTGATGAATGCCTCCACTAGTGTCTTCTCGTTGGGCTTGTCTACCAACTTCACAATCTCGGCCCTCCATCTTTGAAGATATTTAGAGAACCCTTCTTTGGGCTCTTGGGCCAGGACTTCCAGAGTACGCATTGTAGTCTGGATCTCGGTATTTTCAGCATAATTCCGAGCGAATTCAGTCGCTACATCATCCCAAGTCGGGTATTTCTTGGAATCGAGCCTGTAGTACCAGGCTTTGGGGTGCTTCTTGAGGGAGGAAGGGATTAAGTGCTTAAATATGGTGGACTTTACCCCTTTGACCGCCATGAAATCTTTGAAAGCCCGGATGTGATGGACCGGGTCTTCAGTACCCTCAAACATTGGAATTCCCGTAAGGTTGAGGTCAGCAGGTAGCTCGTTATTCAAAGGTGAGTAGGAACGAGCATTTTCAGTGTGGATTGAATTGTTCGTCGACAGATGAACCTGTTCTTCGAGCCTGCGAACAACGCTGATTAGCTCAGCTATGGGCCCAGTGGGCTCAGATCCTTCAATAGGGGTCGTCTTCTCTACGGCGCTCAGGCGGGCGGCTAAGGTTGCTTGGTTAGCCTGGATGGTAGTCAGTTGAATCTCGATCTTGGTCAGAGCATCTTTCAATTCGTCCATCTTGCGTTGGTATCTAGTTACGGGTGGCCTGTCTGTAAGAATACCGCGTAATCAGAAAAGTTACTTCGGAACTCCAACTCACCAAGGCATAGGAAATAACGCAGGAGGAGAGACGACTCCAGTTTGACTCGGGTTAGACTCCACTAAGACAAATGTGTAGGGTACGATTCTCGGAGTGACTGTGATTAATCACTTCGCCGGAGAATGGCCTCCAATGTGAGACTAGGGACTTAGATGGTGTGGCATCTAAGTGACTCGAAGGTGGGGTATGTGAAACACGTGTAAGACATGATCCTTAGAGCAACCGTGATTGATCGCTCTGCTAAGGGGTAGCCCCCGAGTGGGATTGAAGATTTTGTTAAGACTCGAGTGTCGGACGAGTGACCCTTAGACGTAAGGACCGTGAACTTTTTGTTATAGGGCTATGCCTTGTAAAAGGTTGACTCGGAAAAGACACCTGGACGGGTGACTTGTGAAAGGTGGGCCTTCCTTAGGATTCGGCTATGTGGGCCGAGTCCTGTTCGAAGGAAGGTCCATGTGAAACATCCCCAGACTTTGGACTCGATTGTGTAGACGGGCCCTCCTTTGCAGGAGTATGTCCTACGTAGGTGGGCCTTGCCTTAGTCTAATAAGGCGGACTGGGGTAGGGAAGAAACTCGTGATGTAAGATCGACGGAGTTCCGACGCTAAAGACCTTGACGACTTAAGACACGACCCGAAACTGCTAAATACGGGAAGTCCTAAGAAGAGGAAGGTTTTGAAAATTGATTGTTTTTGGAAAGTCCGAGAGAACTCGGGGAAAGGCTCGATTTTTCGAGAAAATCGGAAAGTGTATCGGGCCTCGGTTTTGAAAGTTCGAAAATATTTTCGAGTTTTGAATTGGGCAGCATACCGGCTAGAAATAGGCTATTTTGAGTAAAATCATAAGTCCTAAATTCGGTATGTGTCCCGAGTTTCGAAATTGGATATCTTGAAAATTGAAAATTTGAATGTCGAAAAAAAGAATTTCCGACGATTTGAAAATTGAAGATGAGATCCCGAAGATATGAAAATCGAAAAAGACATCTCGGAGATTTGAAAATCGAGAAAGGCATCTCGAAGATTTGAAAAGTGAAATTGAGATTTTGAAAATTCGAATATCGAAAAAAAGAATTTCCGACAATTTGAAAATTGAAGATGAGATCCCGAAGATTTGAAAATCGAAAACGGTATCTCGGAGATTTGAAAATCGAGAATGGCATCTCGAAGATTTGAAGAGTGAAATTGAGATTTTGAAAATTCGAATATCGAAAAAAGAATTTCCGACAATTTGAAAATTGAAGATGAGATCCCGAAGATTTGAAAATCGAAAACGGCATCCCGGAGATTTGAAAATCGAGAATGGCATCTCGAAGATTTGAAGAGTGAAATTGAGATTTTGAAAATTCGAAAATCGAATGGTGGATCGGAAGTTCGAATTTCGAAATGGGCGGCATGCCGGCTAGAAAATAGGCTTGTTTTGAGTCAAATCATAAGTCCTAAATTTCGGCAGCTTTCCGAGTTTTTGAAAGTTGAATATTTTTGAAAAGATGCATTTTTGAAATGGCGGTTTTTGAAAACGACACGGAAACCAATTAGCACGTAGTCAAGCATTATAACGACGCCATGTATGCTTTACACTAAGTCTCGGTCGGTCTATAGAGGGTCTATACTAGTGTACATAGTCTAGACGTTGATCGGGACGGACTTCCTAAGTCGAGTTGATCTTAGAACATGCCGTGAAACCCACTCGAATCGACTATGGACACCTTTTGACATATCCATATTGGAGTACATCAACGGTATAGTGGGACGTCGGTCGCGAGTACCGGCCCGGGAAAATATGGGTTATGCATGAACCGTAAAACTAAAATGATTGTATTCGTCAAACGATTTTTATTCGAGTCTGACCCTGAGGATGCCGATGGTAAGTCACACATCAGTTAATCCCCAGCGGAGTCGCCAAATTGTGGACATGACATAGGTCCATCCCGACGCGGCCACGCGCGGGTTTGGGTAGGCGAATGAATCTCCATATGAGAATGGATCGAATTGAAATTTAGGTCTATGTGGAGTCGCCACCGAATTTCGTGGTTATTCGGAACCATTCGAGCCCACTCTATGTCGTAGTGGGCCGTATACAAAATACGGCCCATTTCCGATGTCAGAGTTTATTGGGCTCGTCCCTTTGCATTTGATACCGATACCGACATTATCGGATATCGTGTATTGAATGACTCTCGTGCGCCAACGGTTTCGGGCATCCGGAAACCGAGGTTCTGAGTAAGGGGTGAGGGTACGTGTTGGGAAGCCCACAAAGGACACCCAACCCCGCCCGCACTTTAGCGGCCTCTACTAAGAATTCGAGTGACTTTCTAATACGCGCGTTAGTTGAACGGGAAAATGATATGCAAAGATTATTTTCCCTAAGCATGTGAATGGAAATGAAAAGGGTTTCTAAGTCAATTTAATGCAATTAATTCTACGTCAAAGTGGAATTTTAGCATGTGGGTTCATTTTAGTAAAATAAAACAAACGATAAAAATTGACAAAGAAAACGACAAACGGTTAGTAATGATATAACGAATAATAACGGTTTGTGTAAATATTGAATTGAATTGAATGATAAACAAGATGATGCATGGTTTGAAAAAGATAGCTTTCACGTGATTGATTAGAAACGTATTGACTTAAGTCATGAAAAGATGTGAACAAGACTCGAATAACTTGTAGGACTCGTAGTTTGACGCGATAAAGGGGCCACTCGACCGAGTCATTGAGGGACTCGACCGAGTGGACCTCTAAAAAAGGGTACTGTCCGGATTTCGTGACCCTACTCGACCGAGTTACTGACCAACTCGGTCGAGTACATTGCCACTCGATCGAGTCATTGTGAGACTCGACCGAGTGGAGGTCTAAAAACGCATTCTGCTCGGCTTTTGTGATGTCACTCGATCGAGTGGCCTATTGCACTCGGTCGAGTGGCACCTGTACGAACTAGGTTCGTTTGCAATTTTATTATTGATTTCGAAATTGCTTTTGATTTTTGATAATTCGACGATTTTACCGAATTGAACATAAATATTGCACAATTTATACTCAACTCGGATTTTATGAATCGTTGATTTTCTTGAATCGAATATAAATATTGCAGGATTTATATTCGATTCTAATTTTGGACACTCGTTATATGGAATACTAGAGTGCAAATAAAAGAAAAATAAATTGATTTTTAGTGGTCCTAAATTAATTATCGCGATATGAAGGAATCGCGTTAATTAATTTATGTGACTTGATCGCTAGATTCGATATCCAATTATAGAATTGGCATCGAATCTAATGAATCGACACTTTGCTTGAATTAAAGGATTTGATTCCCTCGACTTCTCCGACATCGAAATAAATCCCTAGGGATTGTGATGTCGGATCCGTGTCAACGGGTTTCGACCCTTATTGAAAATTGGTTTTAAAATTGATGAATGCAAGATTAATGATGACGACAATGAAAATAATAACGAATTATTGTTTAAGTTAACCTGTCTCAATAATCAAACGATCGGGGTGGTGGGATAAGCGACCGTCAACGCGTGTGCGTTACACTTGTATGTTCGGTTTTCCTTATCCCACCATCACTCTCATTCGACACAAATTGACAAGTACTTTAATGTCTTATACTAGTTATTATCGATATTATGATGCAACGTACAAGAACAAAAAAACGAAAAAGGACGCGAGAAAAGGAATAAGACGACGAGAAGAGAAAGAGAAGAGAAAGGGGTTTTGACACCCTCAACCTACATGTTCTTGTCTCGGATCGGACTCGTAATCGTGGCTTTAACATAAGAGTTTCGAGGTGTATGAAGGTTGAGTTATGGTGGCTCGGGTGTCGATTCCTAAATCTAGGTTTAGGGTTTGCTAGTGTGATACTTAGGGTTTGATTAGGGTTGTAAGATTGCTCAAAGGTGTGTAGAAATTAGGGTTGTAAAGTCTTCAGATGTGTGTAACAGAGGTCCTTGATTGTGTGTGCATGGGGTTGCTTATATAGGCAAAGCTAGGTCACCCGGTTAGGGTTACTCGACCGAGTAGGTGGCTAACTCGGTCGTGTGGCCCGTTAAGCCTGCAGCCGGGCTCGAAACAGGTCCACTCGATCGAGTGGGTGGGTCACTCGATCGAGTGGCCCAACTGGGTTGCACGGGTCCATTGACTTGGACCTTGACTTTGCATGTTTGATGGGTTTTGTGTTTGACTTGGACTTTTGATGATGTGAGGGGCTGTTTTGGGTGTCTCGGAAACGACTTTGACCGGGTTTGACCCAATTGCTAAAAGTCGATTTTATTTCCGGTGTCGGTTTCGGCCCAAATTAGTCTTGTTTGACTCGGGATGATCCACTGGGCCTGGATTTGAGGTTGATTTTGTGAGGTTTGTACTCCGTAAGTGTGTTAGCCACCGACTAATGGATTTGAGCCCGTATCTGAGCGCGTAGAAACACGTTAGCGTCCGATCATCATCGGGTGTTTTTTGGAAACTGCCATAGACACCTGGCAGTCAAAATGCGGGTGTCTACAAACACGTATTTAAATTCTCCTGTCATTCTTCTATTTTCTTTTTCTTTTCGCAAAATTCAAAATTTTTTCGCATATTTGAATCAGATAAAATTTTGATTTCCTTTTTACGCGTGTCGTCAAAATTCAATTTTCTTTGGCATCAAAGTTTGATTTTCTTATTGCATACATTTACGAAATTTGATTTTCTCTCTTCATATATTTTCGAAATTCGATTTTTTTCCACACATGTCTTCAAATATTGCATCCCCCATCTTTGCCAAAATTTTGTCAGTTTTCCCAAACTAAGAGTTGGTAACTAATCTGGTGGAGTGCACGATTTCTACAGAGGCGTGTGTCTTGTGACTAAGTGCCTACAACCGGGACATTACAGTCTCCTGCGCCACTTAGCACCCACGCAAAGCGTGGCACCTCCAACTGAGTGGGCGAACTAAACCCCAGGCCACCACTATATCAAAGGTCGACCATACATACATAAGACATGCATACAACATAAGGTAGTCAGACAAAACTACAACAAACGATCACAGTCAAAAACAAACAGTCATAATCAACAGTCGAATACAAAGTACCACAAAGTATTCACAAATACGTTACCCCTTGGGTAAAAATAAAGAAAATTCAAAATACGAAGTCTGAAACTAAAAAGTGTTTTCTGTGCCACACAGGACAACAAACAGATTCAACAGACGAAAAGAAAGAAGCCTAGACACCAGCCCCTTCTGGGGACAAGGAGACAGGAGGTTCCACGACAGTGGGAGTAATAGCATGCTCCTGGGCAGCTTCATCAACCTTCTCAGTCCTCTGATCTGGGGAAGGGAAATAGCTGACTCACCCACAACTTCCCCCTCTTCGTCAGCAAGAAGATCCAAGTCAGGTGCCACAGGAAACTGCTCCGCCAATTCTTCTTTTTCGGCTGATAAATCCCCGGATTCATGCTCTCCCTTCGAATAAGCTTCCATCATTTCCACTCGAGTCTGCAGAGACGCCCAGCTGTAAGCATCCATCAACATCCGCTTCAACTTGGACATCTGTTCCCTTAGTGAAGAATTGACCTCCTGAACTCGGGATAGTTCGCCCACCACAACCTCACGACGACCCCTCTCCTGTGCCAGCAGCTTCCTAACCTGCTCTAGCTCCCCACCTAGTTTGGAGGCCTCCTCCTTGGCTCCGTCAACCGTGCTCCGCAGACCGTCCCTTTGATCCCTAAGAAAGTCCACCTCAATTGCTAATCAGGGCACGATGTTGCGCAAGTATATACCCAATTGCAAGGCCTAAGCAGAACCACAGCAAGTCAAGGCATGGTCAGGAAAATCGCGCCCAACAATAAGACAAAGAAGTAAAAACCTCGAAGGTCTGCTCCGTTAACAGGTCAGTCAGGTCCCCCAGAGGTCTCCTGTCCATAGCAGCTTCAGGGATGGGAAATAGTAACTGATCCAAAGCCGTCCAATCCTCCCGAGACTTAAGGAAGCCAAATCCACTGGAAAGCTTAAGCGTTAACTCGGGAGCCGTATTGTCTGCTGACTGGGGGGCAGAGTCAAAGACAGGAGCAGAAGTGCCAGCTACCGGGGATTTCCCAGCAGAGGTATCTCCGGGAGATGGAGGAGAAGCACGCTTTCTTTTGGCTCCAAGAGAAGCAGATGGAGTAGAGTTGGATTTCCCCTTGGACAAGGATTTGGCTTCCTTAAGTCTCGGGAGGATTGGACGGCTTTGGATCAGTTACTATTTCCCATCCCTGAAGCTGCTATGGACAGGAGACCTCTGGGGCACCTGACTGACCTGTTAACGGAGCAGACCTTCGAGGTTTTTACTTCTTTGTCTTATTGTTGGGCGCGATTTTCCTGACCATGCCTTGACTTGCTGTGGTTCTGCTTAGGCCTTGCAATTGGGTATATACTTGCGCAACATCGTGCCCTGATTAGCAATTGAGGTGGACTTTCTTAGGGATCAAAGGGACGGTCTGCGGAGCACGGTTGACGGAGCCAAGGAGGAGGCCTCCAAACTAGGTGGGGAGCTAGAGCAGGTTAGGAAGCTGCTGGCACAGAAGAGGGGTCGTCGTGAGGTTGTGGTGGGCGAACTATCCCGAGTTCAGGAGGTCAATTCTTCACTAAGGGAACAGATGTCCAAGTTGAAGCGGATGTTGATGGATGCTTACAGCTGGGCGTCTCTGCAGACTCGAGTGGAAATGATGGAAGCTTATTCGAAGGGAGAGCATGAATCCGGGGATTTATCAGCCGAAAAAGAAGAATTGGCGGAGCAGTTTCCTGTGGCACCTGACTTGGATCTTCTTGCTGACGAAGAGGGGGAAGTTGTGGGTGAGTCAGCTATTTCCCTTCCCCAGATCAGAGGACTGAGAAGGTTGATGAAGCTGCCCAGGAGCATGCTATTACTCCCACTGTCGTGGAACCTCCTGTCTCCTTGTCCCCAGAAGGGGCTGGTGTCTAGGCTTCTTTCTTTTCGTCTGTTGAATCTGTTTGTTGTCCTGTGTGGCACAGAAAACACTTTTTAGTTTCAGACTTCGTATTTTGAATTTTCTTTATTTTTACCCAAGGGGTAACGTATTTGTGAATACTTTGTGGTACTTTGTATTCGACTGTTGATTATGACTGTTTGTTTTTGACTGTGATCGTTTGTTGTAGTTTTGTCTGACTACCTTATGTTGTATGCATGTCTTATGTATGTATGGTCGACCTTTGATATAGTGGTGGCCTGGGGTTTAGTTCGCCCACTCAGTTGGAGGTGCCACGCTTTGCGTGGGTGCTAAGTGGCGCAGGAGACTGTAATGTCCCGGTTGTAGGCACTTAGTCACAAGACACACGCCTCTGTAGAAATCGTGCACTCCACCAGATTAGTTACCAACTCTTAGATTGGGAAAACTGACAAAATTTTGGCAAAGATGGGGGATGCAATATTTGAAGACATGTGTGGAAGAAAAAATCGAATTTCGAAAGTATATGAAGAGAGAAAATCAAATTTCGTAAATGTATGCAATAAGAAAATCAAACTTTGATGCCAAAGAAAATTGAATTTTGACGACACACGTAAAAAGGAAATCAAAATTTTATCTGATTCAAATATGCGGAAAAATTTTGAATTTTGCGAAAAGAAAAAGAAAATAGAAGAATGACAGGAGAATTTAAATACGTGTTTGTAGACACCCGCATTTTGACTGCCAGGTGTCTATGGCAGTTTCCAAAAAACACCCGATGATGATCGGACGCTAACGTGTTTCTACGCGCTCAGATACGGGCTCAAATCCATTAGTCGGTGGCTAACACACTTACGGAGTACAAACCTCACAAAATCAACCTCAAATCCAGGCCCAGTGGATCATCCCGAGTCAAACAAGACTAATTTGGGCCGAAACCGACACCGGAAATAAAATCGACTTTTAGCGATTGGGTCAAACTCGGTCAAAGTCGTTTCCGAGACACCCAAAACAGCCCCTCACATCATCAAAAGTCCAAGTCAAACACAAAACCCATCAAACATGCAAAGTCAAGGTCCACCCAGTTGGGCCACTCGATCGAGTGACCCACCCACTCGATCGAGTGGACCTGTTTCGAGCCCGGCTGCAGGCTTAACGGGCCACACGACCGAGTTAGCCACCTACTCGGTCGAGTAACCCTAACCGGGTGACCTAGCTTTGCCTATATAAGCAACCCCATGCACACACAATCAAGGACCTCTTTTACACACATCTGAAGACTTTACAACCCTAATTTCTACACACCTTTGAGCAATCTTACAACCCTAATCAAACCCTAAGTATCACACTAGCAAACCCTAAACCTAGATTTAGGAATCGACACCCGAGCCACCATAACTCAACCTTCATACACCTCGAAACTCTTATGTTAAAGCCACGATTACGAGTCCGATCTGAGACAAGAACATGTAGGTTGAGGGTGTCAAAACCCCTTTCTCTTCTCTTTCTCTTCTCGTCGTCTTATTCCTTTTCTCGCGTCCTTTTTCGTTTTTTTGTTCTTGTACGTTGCATCATAATATCGATAATAACTAGTATAAGACATTAAAGTACTTGTCAATTTGTGTCGAATGAGAGTGATGGTGGGATAAGGAAAACCGAACATACAAGTGTAACGCACACGCGTTGACGGTCGCTTATCCCACCACCCCGATCGTTTGATTATTGAGACAGGTTAACTTAAACAATAATTCGTTATTATTTTCATTGTCGTCATCATTAATCTTGCATTCATCAATTTTAAAACCAATTTTCAATAAGGGTCGAAACCCGTTGACACGGATCCGACATCACAATCCCTAGGGATTTATTTCGATGTCGGAGAAGTCGAGGGAATCAAATCCTTTAATTCAAGCAAAGTGTCGATTCATTAGATTCGATGCCAATTCTATAATTGGATATCGAATCTAGCGATCAAGTCACATAAATTAATTAACGCGATTCCTTCATATCGCGATAATTAATTTAGGACCACTAAAAATCAATTTATTTTTCTTTTATTTGCACTCTAGTATTCCATATAACGAGTGTCCAAAATTAGAATCGAATATAAATCCCGCAATATTTATATTCGATTCAAGAAAATCAACGATTCATAAAATCCGAGTTGAGTATAAATTGTGCAATATTTATGTTCAATTCGGTAAAATCGTCGAATTATCAAAAATCAAAAGCAATTTCGAAATCAATAATAAAATTGCAAACGAACCTAGTTCGTACAGGTGCCACTCGACCGAGTGCAATAGGCCACTCGATCGAGTGACATCACAAAAGCCGAGCAGAATGCGTTTTTAGACCTCCACTCGGTCGAGTCTCACAATGACTCGATCGAGTGGCAATGTACTCGGCCGAGTTGGTCAGTAACTCGGTCGAGTAGGGTCACGAAATCCGGACAGTACCCTTTTTTAGAGGTCCACTCGGTCGAGTCCCTCAATGACTCGGTCGAGTGGCCCCTTTATCGCGTCAAACCACGAGTCCTACAAGTTATTCGAGTCTTGTTCACATCTTTTCATGACTTAAGTCAATACGTGTCTAATCAATCACGTGAAAGCTATCTTTTTCAAACCATGCATCATCTTGTTTATCATTCAATTCAATTCAATATTTACACAAACCGTTATTATTCGTTATATCATTACTAACCGTTTGTCGTTTCCTTTGTCAATTTTTATCGTTTGTTTTATTTTACTAAAATGAACCCACATGCTAAAATTCCACTTTGACGTAGAATTAATTGCATTAAATTGACTTAGAAACCCTTTTCATTTCCATTCACATGCTTAGGGAAAATAATCTTTGCATATCATTTTCCCGTTCAACTAACGCGCGTATTAGAAAGTCACTCGAATTCTTAGTAGAGGCCGCTAAAGTGCGGGCGGGGTTGGGTGTCCTTTGTGGGCTTCCCAACACGTACCCTCACCCCTTACTCAGAACCTCGGTTTCCGGATGCCCGAAACCGTTGGCGCACGAGAGTCATTCAATACACGATATCCGATAATGTCGGTATCGGTATCAAATGCAAAGGGACGAGCCCAATAAACTCTGACATCGGAAATGGGCCGTATTTTGTATACGGCCCACTACGACATAGAGTGGGCTCGAATGGTTCCGAATAACCACAAAATTCGGTGGCGACTCCACATAGACCTAAATTTCAATTCGATCCATTCTCATATGGAGATTCATTCGCCTACCCAAACCCGCGCGTGGCCGCGTCGGGATGGACCTATGTCATGTCCACAATTTGGCGACTCCGCTGGGGATTAACTGATGTGTGACTTACCATCGGCATCCTCAGGGTGAGACTCGAATAAAAATCGTTTGACGAATACAATCATTTTAGTTTTACGGTTCATGCATAACCCATATTTTCCTGGGCCGGTACTCGCGACCGACGTCCCACTATACCGTTGATGTACTCCAATATGGATATGTCAAAAGGTGTCCATAGTCGATTCGAGTGGGTTTCACGGCATGTTCTAAGATCAACTCGACTTAGGAAGTCCGTCCCGATCAACGTCTAGACTATGTACACTAGTATAGACCCTCTATAGACCGACCGAGACTTAGTGTAAAGCATACATGGCGTCGTTATAATGCTTGACTACGTGCTAATTGGTTTCCGTGTCGTTTTCAAAAACCGCCATTTCAAAAATGCATCTTTTCAAAAATATTCAACTTTCAAAAACTCGGAAAGCTGCCGAAATTTAGGACTTATGATTTGACTCAAAACAAGCCTATTTTCTAGCCGGCATGCCGCCCATTTCGAAATTCGAACTTCCGATCCACCATTCGATTTTCGAATTTTCAAAATCTCAATTTCACTCTTCAAATCTTCGAGATGCCATTCTCGATTTTCAAATCTCCGGGATGCCGTTTTCGATTTTCAAATCTTCGGGATCTCATCTTCAATTTTCAAATTGTCGGAAATTCTTTTTTCGATATTCGAATTTTCAAAATCTCAATTTCACTCTTCAAATCTTCGAGATGCCATTCTCGATTTTCAAATCTCCGAGATACCGTTTTCGATTTTCAAATCTTCGGGATCTCATCTTCAATTTTCAAATTGTCGGAAATTCTTTTTTTCGATATTCGAATTTTCAAAATCTCAATTTCACTTTTCAAATCTTCGAGATGCCTTTCTCGATTTTCAAATCTCCGAGATGTCTTTTTCGATTTTCATATCTTCGGGATCTCATCTTCAATTTTCAAATCGTCGGAAATTCTTTTTTTCGACATTCAAATTTTCAATTTTCAAGATATCCAATTTCGAAACTCGGGACACATACCGAATTTAGGACTTATGATTTTACTCAAAATAGCCTATTTCTAGCCGGTATGCTGCCCAATTCAAAACTCGAAAATATTTTCGAACTTTCAAAACCGAGGCCCGATACACTTTCCGATTTTCTCGAAAAATCGAGCCTTTCCCCGAGTTCTCTCGGACTTTCCAAAAACAATCAATTTTCAAAACCTTCCTCTTCTTAGGACTTCCCGTATTTAGCAGTTTCGGGTCGTGTCTTAAGTCGTCAAGGTCTTTAGCGTCGGAACTCCGTCGATCTTACATCACGAGTTTCTTCCCTACCCCAGTCCGCCTTATTAGACTAAGGCAAGGCCCACCTACGTAGGACATACTCCTGCAAAGGAGGGCCCGTCTACACAATCGAGTCCAAAGTCTGGGGATGTTTCACATGGACCTTCCTTCGAACAGGACTCGGCCCACATAGCCGAATCCTAAGGAAGGCCCACCTTTCACAAGTCACCCGTCCAGGTGTCTTTTCCGAGTCAACCTTTTACAAGGCATAGCCCTATAACAAAAAGTTCACGGTCCTTACGTCTAAGGGTCACTCGTCCGACACTCGAGTCTTAACAAAATCTTCAATCCCACTCGGGGGCTACCCCTTAGCAGAGCGATCAATCACGGTTGCTCTAAGGATCATGTCTTACACGTGTTTCACATACCCCACCTTCGAGTCACTTAGATGCCACACCATCTAAGTCCCTAGTCTCACATTGGAGGCCATTCTCCGGCGAAGTGATTAATCACAGTCACTCCGAGAATCGTACCCTACACATTTGTCTTAGTGGAGTCTAACCCGAGTCAAACTGGAGTCGTCTCTCCTCCTGCGTTATTTCCTATGCCTTGGTGAGTTGGAGTTCCGAAGTAACTTTTCTGATTACGCGGTATTCTTACAGACAGGCCACCCGTAACTAGATACCAACGCAAGATGGACGAATTGAAAGATGCTCTGACCAAGATCGAGATTCAACTGACTACCATCCAGGCTAACCAAGCAACCTTAGCCGCCCGCCTGAGCGCCGTAGAGAAGACGACCCCTATTGAAGGATTTGAGCCCACTGGGCCCATAGCTGAGCTAATCAGCGTTGTTCGCAGGCTCGAAGAACAGGTTCATCTATCGACGAACAATTCAATCCACACTGAAAATGCTCGTTCCTACTCACCTTTGAATGACGAGCTACCTGCTGACCTCAACCTTACGGGAATTCCAATGTTTGAGGGTACTGAAGACCCGGTCCATCACATCCGGGCTTTCAAAGATTTCATGGCGGTCAAAGGGGTAAAGTCCACCATATTTAAGCACTTATTCCCTTCCTCCCTCAAGAAGCACCCCAAAGCCTGGTACTACAGGCTCGATTCCAAGAAATACCCGACTTGGGATGATGTAGCGACTGAATTCGCTCGGAATTATGCTGAAAATACCGAGATCCAGACTACAATGCGTACTCTGGAAGTCCTGGCCCAAGAGCCCAAAGAAGGGTTCTCTAAATATCTTCAAAGATGGAGGGCCGAGATTGTGAAGTTGGTAGACAAGCCCAACGAGAAGACACTAGTGGAGGCATTCATCAACAACCTCCTACCTTCTTACCGCGTCCATCTTAGGTATGCCGGCATTTCAAACTTTGCCGTACTTACCGAAATGGGCATTAGAATTGAAGACGATTTTCGATATAATGAAGATCTGGGCGAAGCTTCTACTGAAGGCTATACTGGACATCAAATCGAGTCCTTAGAAGCCGACGACTAATGACAACATCATCCGAGAGTCCAGATTTGGTTTAAGTCTGAGTCTGAGTCCGAGTCTAGGATGTACCATTTCTTTCAAAGTCAAAGTCAAAGTCAGAGTCTGAGTCAACTGTTTTTTGTCCTCTTTTTTTCAAAATTCAATAAAACCAGCTTTCAATATTCTTTCTCATATATACTTTCCTTATATGTTTCCGAGAACATGATGAACACCATCATACACTGTGAGCACATGCACGTGACTATTATAGGCACATCTATAATGACTGCAGGAAACCGAGCCCGTGTTTTCCTTTTACCCATTCCATGTCTGGTATAGAAAAGCCACATAACTACCCGTAGCAGGAGCGGTATCGAATCCTATGACAAATCTAGGTAATCTCCTAGTTTGGGTTCAAGACGGGAGGCAAGCCCATTTCCCACAATAAAACACCCCTCCAATAAGACTGACCAATCCCTACCTTAGGTGTTAGTCTGACCGGCAAAAAAAAAAAAAAAAAGCGCCAAAGCAAAAAGAAGGCCATCAAAAAAAGAAAACTGGACAAAAAAAAAAATGAAAGTCCAAAAAAAAAAGCAAAAGGCCAAAACAAAAAAGCAGGCCATCATCAAAAAATTAACAAAAAAGCTTTCCAGTGGATTTGGCTTCCTTAAGTCTCGGGAGGATTGGACGGCTTTGGATCAGTTACTATTTCCCATCCCTGAAGCTGCTATGGACAGGAGACCTCTGGGGCACCTGACTGACCTGTTAACGGAGCAGACCTTCGAGGTTTTTACTTCTTTGTCTTATTGTTGGGCGCGATTTTCCTGACCATGCCTTGACTTGCTGTGGTTCTGCTTAGGCCTTGCAATTGGGTATATACTTGCGCAACATCGTGCCCTGATTAGCAATTGAGGTGGACTTTCTTAGGGATCAAAGGGACGGTCTGCGGAGCACGGTTGACGGAGCCAAGGAGGAGGCCTCCAAACTAGGTGGGGAGCTAGAGCAGGTTAGGAAGCTGCTGGCACAGAAGAGGGGTCGTCGTGAGGTTGTGGTGGGCGAACTATCCCGAGTTCAGGAGGTCAATTCTTCACTAAGGGAACAGATGTCCAAGTTGAAGCGGATGTTGATGGATGCTTACAGCTGGGCGTCTCTGCAGACTCGAGTGGAAATGATGGAAGCTTATTCGAAGGGAGAGCATGAATCCGGGGATTTATCAGCCGAAAAAGAAGAATTGGCGGAGCAGTTTCCTGTGGCACCTGACTTGGATCTTCTTGCTGACGAAGAGGGGGAAGTTGTGGGTGAGTCAGCTATTTCCCTTCCCCAGATCAGAGGACTGAGAAGGTTGATGAAGCTGCCCAGGAGCATGCTATTACTCCCACTGTCGTGGAACCTCCTGTCTCCTTGTCCCCAGAAGGGGCTGGTGTCTAGGCTTCTTTCTTTTCGTCTGTTGAATCTGTTTGTTGTCCTGTGTGGCACAGAAAACACTTTTTAGTTTCAGACTTCGTATTTTGAATTTTCTTTATTTTTACCCAAGGGGTAACGTATTTGTGAATACTTTGTGGTACTTTGTATTCGACTGTTGATTATGACTGTTTGTTTTTGACTGTGATCGTTTGTTGTAGTTTTGTCTGACTACCTTATGTTGTATGCATGTCTTATGTATGTATGGTCGACCTTTGATATAGTGGTGGCCTGGGGTTTAGTTCGCCCACTCAGTTGGAGGTGCCACGCTTTGCGTGGGTGCTAAGTGGCGCAGGAGACTGTAATGTCCCGGTTGTAGGCACTTAGTCACAAGACACACGCCTCTGTAGAAATCGTGCACTCCACCAGATTAGTTACCAACTCTTAGATTGGGAAAACTGACAAAATTTTGGCAAAGATGGGGGATGCAATATTTGAAGACATGTGTGGAAGAAAAAATCGAATTTCGAAAGTATATGAAGAGAGAAAATCAAATTTCGTAAATGTATGCAATAAGAAAATCAAACTTTGATGCCAAAGAAAATTGAATTTTGACGACACACGTAAAAAGGAAATCAAAATTTTATCTGATTCAAATATGCGGAAAAATTTTGAATTTTACGAAAAGAAAAAGAAAATAGAAGAATGACAGGAGAATTTAAATACGTGTTTGTAGACACCCGCATTTTGACTGCCAGGTGTCTATGGCAGTTTCCAAAAAACACCCGATGATGATCGGACGCTAACGTGTTTCTACGCGCTCAGATACGGGCTCAAATCCATTAGTCGGTGGCTAACACACTTACGGAGTACAAACCTCACAAAATCAACCTCAAATCCAGGCCCAGTGGATCATCCCGAGTCAAACAAGACTAATTTGGGCCGAAACCGACACCGGAAATAAAATCGACTTTTAGCGATTGGGTCAAACTCGGTCAAAGTCGTTTCCGAGACACCCAAAACAGCCCCTCACATCATCAAAAGTCCAAGTCAAACACAAAACCCATCAAACATGCAAAGTCAAGGTCCACCCAGTTGGGCCACTCGATCGAGTGACCCACCCACTCGATCGAGTGGACCTGTTTCGAGCCCGGCTGCAGGCTTAACGGGCCACACGACCGAGTTAGCCACCTACTCGGTCGAGTAACCCTAACCGGGTGACCTAGCTTTGCCTATATAAGCAACCCCATGCACACACAATCAAGGACCTCTTTTACACACATCTGAAGACTTTACAACCCTAATTTCTACACACCTTTGAGCAATCTTACAACCCTAATCAAACCCTAAGTATCACACTAGCAAACCCTAAACCTAGATTTAGGAATCGACACCCGAGCCACCATAACTCAACCTTCATACACCTCGAAACTCTTATGTTAAAGCCACGATTACGAGTCCGATCCGAGACAAGAACATGTAGGTTGAGGGTGTCAAAACCCCTTTCTCTTCTCTTTCTCTTCTCGTCGTCTTATTCCTTTTCTCGCGTCCTTTTTCGTTTTTTTGTTCTTGTACGTTGCATCATAATATCGATAATAACTAGTATAAGACATTAAAGTACTTGTCAATTTGTGTCGAATGAGAGTGATGGTGGGATAAGGAAAACCGAACATACAAGTGTAACGCACACGCGTTGACGGTCGCTTATCCCACCACCCCGATCGTTTGATTATTGAGACAGGTTAACTTAAACAATAATTCGTTATTATTTTCATTGTCGTCATCATTAATCTTGCATTCATCAATTTTAAAACCAATTTTCAATAAGGGTCGAAACCCGTTGACACGGATCCGACATCACAATCCCTAGGGATTTATTTCGATGTCGGAGAAGTCGAGGGAATCAAATCCTTTAATTCAAGCAAAGTGTCGATTCATTAGATTCGATGCCAATTCTATAATTGGATATCGAATCTAGCGATCAAGTCACATAAATTAATTAACGCGATTCCTTCATATCGCGATAATTAATTTAGGACCACTAAAAATCAATTTATTTTTCTTTTATTTGCACTCTAGTATTCCATATAACGAGTGTCCAAAATTAGAATCGAATATAAATCCCGCAATATTTATATTCGATTCAAGAAAATCAACGATTCATAAAATCCGAGTTGAGTATAAATTGTGCAATATTTATGTTCAATTCGGTAAAATCGTCGAATTATCAAAAATCAAAAGCAATTTCGAAATCAATAATAAAATTGCAAACGAACCTAGTTCGTACAGGTGCCACTCGACCGAGTGCAATAGGCCACTCGATCGAGTGACATCACAAAAGCCGAGCAGAATGCGTTTTTAGACCTCCACTCGGTCGAGTCTCACAATGACTCGATCGAGTGGCAATGTACTCGGCCGAGTTGGTCAGTAACTCGGTCGAGTAGGGTCACGAAATCCGGACAGTACCCTTTTTTAGAGGTCCACTCGGTCGAGTCCCTCAATGACTCGGTCGAGTGGCCCCTTTATCGCGTCAAACCACGAGTCCTACAAGTTATTCGAGTCTTGTTCACATCTTTTCATGACTTAAGTCAATACGTGTCTAATCAATCACGTGAAAGCTATCTTTTTCAAACCATGCATCATCTTGTTTATCATTCAATTCAATTCAATATTTACACAAACCGTTATTATTCGTTATATCATTACTAACCGTTTGTCGTTTCCTTTGTCAATTTTTATCGTTTGTTTTATTTTACTAAAATGAACCCACATGCTAAAATTCCACTTTGACGTAGAATTAATTGCATTAAATTGACTTAGAAACCCTTTTCATTTCCATTCACATGCTTAGGGAAAATAATCTTTGCATATCATTTTCCCGTTCAACTAACGCGCGTATTAGAAAGTCACTCGAATTCTTAGTAGAGGCCGCTAAAGTGCGGGCGGGGTTGGGTGTCCTTTGTGGGCTTCCCAACACGTACCCTCACCCCTTACTCAGAACCTCGGTTTCCGGATGCCCGAAACCGTTGGCGCACGAGAGTCATTCAATACACGATATCCGATAATGTCGGTATCGGTATCAAATGCAAAGGGACGAGCCCAATAAACTCTGACATCGGAAATGGGCCGTATTTTGTATACGGTCCACTACGACATAGAGTGGGCTCGAATGGTTCCGAATAACCACAAAATTCGGTGGCGACTCCACATAGACCTAAATTTCAATTCGATCCATTCTCATATGGAGATTCATTCGCCTACCCAAACCCGCGCGTGGCCGCGTCGGGATGGACCTATGTCATGTCCACAATTTGGCGACTCCGCTGGGGATTAACTGATGTGTGACTTACCATCGGCATCCTCAGGGTGAGACTCGAATAAAAATCGTTTGACGAATACAATCATTTTAGTTTTACGGTTCATGCATAACCCATATTTTCCTGGGCCGGTACTCGCGACCGACGTCCCACTATACCGTTGATGTACTCCAATATGGATATGTCAAAAGGTGTCCATAGTCGATTCGAGTGGGTTTCACGGCATGTTCTAAGATCAACTCGACTTAGGAAGTCCGTCCCGATCAACGTCTAGACTATGTACACTAGTATAGACCCTCTATAGACCGACCGAGACTTAGTGTAAAGCATACATGGCGTCGTTATAATGCTTGACTACGTGCTAATTGGTTTCCGTGTCGTTTTCAAAAACCGCCATTTCAAAAATGCATCTTTTCAAAAATATTCAACTTTCAAAAACTCGGAAAGCTGCCGAAATTTAGGACTTATGATTTGACTCAAAACAAGCCTATTTTCTAGCCGGCATGCCGCCCATTTCGAAATTCGAACTTCCGATCCACCATTCGATTTTCGAATTTTCAAAATCTCAATTTCACTCTTCAAATCTTCGAGATGCCATTCTCGATTTTCAAATCTCCGGGATGCCGTTTTCGATTTTCAAATCTTCGGGATCTCATCTTCAATTTTCAAATTGTCGGAAATTCTTTTTTCGATATTCGAATTTTCAAAATCTCAATTTCACTCTTCAAATCTTCGAGATGCCATTCTCGATTTTCAAATCTCCGAGATACCGTTTTCGATTTTCAAATCTTCGGGATCTCATCTTCAATTTTCAAATTGTCGGAAATTCTTTTTTTCGATATTCGAATTTTCAAAATCTCAATTTCACTTTTCAAATCTTCGAGATGCCTTTCTCGATTTTCAAATCTCCGAGATGTCTTTTTCGATTTTCATATCTTCGGGATCTCATCTTCAATTTTCAAATCGTCGGAAATTCTTTTTTTCGACATTCAAATTTTCAATTTTCAAGATATCCAATTTCGAAACTCGGGACACATACCGAATTTAGGACTTATGATTTTACTCAAAATAGCCTATTTCTAGCCGGTATGCTGCCCAATTCAAAACTCGAAAATATTTTCGAACTTTCAAAACCGAGGCCCGATACACTTTCCGATTTTCTCGAAAAATCGAGCCTTTCCCCGAGTTCTCTCGGACTTTCCAAAAACAATCAATTTTCAAAACCTTCCTCTTCTTAGGACTTCCCGTATTTAGCAGTTTCGGGTCGTGTCTTAAGTCGTCAAGGTCTTTAGCGTCGGAACTCCGTCGATCTTACATCACGAGTTTCTTCCCTACCCCAGTCCGCCTTATTAGACTAAGGCAAGGCCCACCTACGTAGGACATACTCCTGCAAAGGAGGGCCCGTCTACACAATCGAGTCCAAAGTCTGGGGATGTTTCACATGGACCTTCCTTCGAACAGGACTCGGCCCACATAGCCGAATCCTAAGGAAGGCCCACCTTTCACAAGTCACCCGTCCAGGTGTCTTTTCCGAGTCAACCTTTTACAAGGCATAGCCCTATAACAAAAAGTTCACGGTCCTTACGTCTAAGGGTCACTCGTCCGACACTCGAGTCTTAACAAAATCTTCAATCCCACTCGGGGGCTACCCCTTAGCAGAGCGATCAATCACGGTTGCTCTAAGGATCATGTCTTACACGTGTTTCACATACCCCACCTTCGAGTCACTTAGATGCCACACCATCTAAGTCCCTAGTCTCACATTGGAGGCCATTCTCCGGCGAAGTGATTAATCACAGTCACTCCGAGAATCGTACCCTACACATTTGTCTTAGTGGAGTCTAACCCGAGTCAAACTGGAGTCGTCTCTCCTCCTGCGTTATTTCCTATGCCTTGGTGAGTTGGAGTTCCGAAGTAACTTTTCTGATTACGCGGTATTCTTACAGACAGGCCACCCGTAACTAGATACCAACGCAAGATGGACGAATTGAAAGATGCTCTGACCAAGATCGAGATTCAACTGACTACCATCCAGGCTAACCAAGCAACCTTAGCCGCCCGCCTGAGCGCCGTAGAGAAGACGACCCCTATTGAAGGATTTGAGCCCACTGGGCCCATAGCTGAGCTAATCAGCGTTGTTCGCAGGCTCGAAGAACAGGTTCATCTATCGACGAACAATTCAATCCACACTGAAAATGCTCGTTCCTACTCACCTTTGAATGACGAGCTACCTGCTGACCTCAACCTTACGGGAATTCCAATGTTTGAGGGTACTGAAGACCCGGTCCATCACATCAGGGCTTTCAAAGATTTCATGGCGGTCAAAGGGGTAAAGTCCACCATATTTAAGCACTTATTCCCTTCCTCCCTCAAGAAGCACCCCAAAGCCTGGTACTACAGGCTCGATTCCAAGAAATACCCGACTTGGGATGATGTAGCGACTGAATTCGCTCGGAATTATGCTGAAAATACCGAGATCCAGACTACAATGCGTACTCTGGAAGTCCTGGCCCAAGAGCCCAAAGAAGGGTTCTCTAAATATCTTCAAAGATGGAGGGCCGAGATTGTGAAGTTGGTAGACAAGCCCAACGAGAAGACACTAGTGGAGGCATTCATCAACAACCTCCTACCTTCTTACCGCGTCCATCTTAGGTATGCCGGCATTTCAAACTTTGCCGTACTTACCGAAATGGGCATTAGAATTGAAGACGATTTTCGATATAATGAAGATCTGGGCGAAGCTTCTACTGAAGGCTATACTGGACATCAAATCGAGTCCTTAGAAGCCGACGACTAATGACAACATCATCCGAGAGTCCAGATTTGGTTTAAGTCTGAGTCTGAGTCCGAGTCTAGGATGTACCATTTCTTTCAAAGTCAAAGTCAAAGTCAGAGTCTGAGTCAACTGTTTTTTGTCCTCTTTTTTTCAAAATTCAATAAAACCAGCTTTCAATATTCTTTCTCATATATACTTTCCTTATATGTTTCCGAGAACATGATGAACACCATCATACACTGTGAGCACATGCACGTGACTATTATAGGCACATCTATAATGACTGCAGGAAACCGAGCCCGTGTTTTCCTTTTACCCATTCCATGTCTGGTATAGAAAAGCCACATAACTACCCGTAGCAGGAGCGGTATCGAATCCTATGACAAATCTAGGTAATCTCCTAGTTTGGGTTCAAGACGGGAGGCAAGCCCATTTCCCACAATAAAACACCCCTCCAATAAGACTGACCAATCCCTACCTTAGGTGTTAGTCTGACCGGCAAAAAAAAAAAAAAAAAAAGCGCCAAAGCAAAAAGAAGGCCATCAAAAAAAGAAAACTGGACAAAAAAAAAATGAAAGTCCAAAAAAAAAAGCAAAAGGCCAAAACAAAAAAGCAGGCCATCATCAAAAAATTAAGAATACCCATGACCGTGGTCAACGGTCAATTCAAGTGAAAGCCCCACGACCAGGGTACGGTCAAAATTATCAAAACCCATGACCGCGGCTAAGAGGTCAATCAAAAAATCAAATACCCATGACCGTGGTCAACGGTCAACTCAAGTGAAAATCCTTTAACCGTGGTACGGTCAAATTCAAAATTATCCATGTCATCCAATAGGGTTGTGATAATCAAGCTGGACAGCTAACACCACACTCAGCCTTCCCACATTACAACCCTCAAGACCTTCCCGAGACCCAGGCCAGAGACAGCCCGGAATTTTGAGGATTCAAGCTCCATAGGATACCCCTAACAATTAGGGCCAGACATGGAAACCAGATCCCGCATTATCAAACCAGCCCAATCGAAGTTCGAGCCATCATCGAGCTCCAGATTTCGAATCATCAAAGCCATTTACTTCCTAGCACCACATTTCCAAAAACATCAAATCCCCGAGAACAAAACTCGTTAAGATTCCCCGAGAACAGAACTCGTTAAAAATCCCGAGAACAAAACTCGTTAAAATTCCCCGAGAGCAGAACTCGTTAAAAATCCCGAGAACAAAACTCGTTAAAATCCCGAGAACAAAACTCGTTAAAATCCCATCCAAACCAGTTACCAACCCCGAACACGGGAACTCAACTTGCAGTCGGCATAGAACATGCCCAAATAGTTCACACCACCTCTGGGGGCTACCCCGAAGAACGCTCACAGTCACAGGATTAATATCCTAACCATTCTAGCCCTTTGATCAAGACATCATTGGGAATGCACCTAGCCTACACCATCGCTATGGCTAGTTACACACAAATACCTATTAGCTTAGGCACCATAATATATCTTCCAATCCACTGAACTACGGCATGGTTTGATTTCACTACACGTGAATACGTAGGCAGCCTTTCAACAGAGGCGCAACCACCCACATTGACACACATTCAAAAAGCGACATCATTCCGATCACGACACCATCATGTTCTCAACAGCTAGCTTTGTCTTCCTGGGGGCTTCTCTTAGGCAGAAAACCCTCATCCACTCACAAAATCTAGATGAATCCAAAAAAATCTAGCCTCCTTTCTGTAGTGTGTCCTAGTACTCGGCTCAGTCGAAGACAAGAATCTGTCAGGACTCGAAGCAATACCCATTTTGGACTGTACCCTAAAATCAGAAATCCAGAAGGGCACCAGACTAAAACAGTCTCATTACAGACTACTGCCAGTCCCCTGTAGCATATCTATCCCATTTCGATGTACGACCGTGTTGCCACTCGCCTAGGCTACGGGATAGCGCAACTTAAGAGTCTTGTTAGGCGGCCCGCACCCCTACCGAGTCACGGTCCAACCCTTAGAGAGTCCAGTCAGTTTCAGTCAACTCGTCCTGTCGCGTCCAGAGTCGAGTCTGTCGGTAGGCCCCTCTCTTCAGATTCCACTTTGAAATTTACAAAATTTAGCCATTTGAAAAAAGATCCTTTTCGACAAGGTCAAATTTCAGTCTATTTAAACTGCGAATTTCTTTTCTACCCCTTTCCATTTAGAAAACCTAGCTCGTGATTGCTTTCAGGATTTCAAATTCAAAATTTCAAAAACTTCAAAAAGTCATTTTCCCCAGCACGAGTCATCTTGCTACCTACGTGTTGCATGCATTTTATGTAACTTATACAGGTACGACTCAAGCAAAGACATGCAAGTCATCAAATCTCCCCAGCAGCATTTTCCGGGATAGCACGGGATGGACCAACGCACAGGCGCATCCAGGGCTTACGCGACAAGCCCAAATTCCCCACGGAGCACAATCATCATGCTCAGGTATGATTTCTGTCTTGTGGCTGGCGAGCCCTTCACGCGAGTCTAACGGACTATAAACGACCCGACCGAAAGTCTACCAGGTATTAACGGGCTTGGTAGCTACTCTGACTTTCGCCCAATCCAAGCCTCAGTCAGAGTGGGGGCTCTGTAGACACCCGCATTTTGACTGCCAGGTGTCTATGGCAGTTTCCAAAAAACACCCGATGATGATCGGACGCTAACGTGTTTCTACGCGCTCGGATACGGGCTCAAATCCATTAGTCGCTGGCTAACACACTTACGGAGTACAAACCTCACAAAATCAACCTCAAATCCAGGCCCAGTGGATCATCCCGAGTCAAACAAGACTAATTTGGGCCGAAACCGACACCGGAAATAAAACCGACTTTTCGCGATTGGGTCAACCCCGGTCAAAGTCGTTTCCGAGACACACAAAACAGCCCCTCACATCATCAAAAGTCCAAGTCAAACAAAAAACCCATCAAACATCCAAAGTCAAGGTCCAAGTCAATGGACCCGTGCAACCCAGTTGGGCCACTCGATCGAGTGGACCTGTTTCGAGCCCGGCTTCAGGCTTAACGGGCCACTCGACCGAGTTAGCCACCTACTCGGTCGAGTAACCCTAACCGGGTGCCCTAGCTTTGCCTATATAAGCAACCCCATGCACACACAATCAAGGACCTCTTTTACACACATCTCAAGACTTTACAACCCTAATTTCTACACACCTTTGAGCAATCTTACAGCCCTAATCAAACCCTAAGTATCACACTAGCAAACCCTAAACCTAGATTTAGGAATCGACACCCGAGCCACCATAACTCAACCTTCATACACCTCGAAACTCTTGTGTTAAAGCCACGATTACGAGTCCGATCCGAGACAAGAACATGTAGGTTGAGGGTGTCAAAACCCCTTTCTCTTCTCTTTCTCTTCTCGTCGTCTTATTCCTTTTCTCGCGTCCTTTTTCGTTTTTTTTGTTCTTGTACGTTGCATCATAATATCGATAATAACTAGTATAAGACATTAAAGTACTTGTCAATTTGTGTCGAATGAGAGTGATGGTGGGATAAGGAAAACCGAACATACAAGTGTACCGCACACGCGTTGACGGTCGCTTATCCCACCACCCCGATCGTTTGATTATTGAGACAGGTTAACTTAAACAATAATTCGTTATTATTGTCGTTGTCGTCATCATTAATCTTGCATTCATCAATTTTAAAACCAATTTTCAATAAGGGTCGAAACCCGTTGACACGGATCCGACATCACAATCCCTAGGGATTTATTTCGATGTCGGAGAAGTCGAGGGAATCGAATCCTTTAATTCAAGCAAAGTGTCGATTCATTAGATTCGATGCCAATTCTATAATTGGATATCGAATCTAGCGATCAAGTCACATAAATTAATTAGCGCGATTCCTTCATATCGCGATAATTAATTTAGGACGACTAAAGATCAATTTATTTTTCTTTTATTTGCACTCTAGTATTCCATATCGATTCAATAATCGAATATGGGATATAACGAGTATCCAAAATTAGAATCGAATATAAATCCCGATATTTATATTCGATTCAAGAAAATCAACGATTCATAAAATCCGAGTTGAGTATAAATTGTGCAATATTTATGTTCAATTCGGTAAAATCAACGAATTATCAAAAATCAAAAGCAATTTCGAAATCATTAATAAAATTGCAAACGAACCTAGTTCGTACAGGTGTCACTCGACCGAGTGCAATAGGCCACTCGATCGAGTGACATCACAAAAGCCGAGCAGAATGCGTTTTTAGACCTCCACTCGGTCGAGTCTCACAATGACTCGATCGAGTGGCAATGTACTTGGCTGAGTTGGTCAGTAACTCGGTCGAGTAGGGTCACGAAATCCGGACAGTACCCTTTTTTACAGGTCCACTCGGTCGAGTCCCTCAATGACTCAGTCGAGTGGCCCCTTTATCGCGTCAAACCGCGAGTCCTACAAGTTATTCGAGTCTCGTTCACATCTTTTCATGACTTAAGTCAATACGTGTCTAATCAATCACGTGAAAGCTATCTTTTTCAAACCATGCATCATCTTGTTTATCATTCAATTCAATTCTATATTTACACAAACCGTTATTATTCGTTATATCATTACTAACCGTTTGTCGTTTCCTTTGTCAATTTTTATCGTTTGTTTTTTTTTGCTAAAATGAACCCACATGCTAAAATTCCACTTTGACGTAGAATTAATTGCATTAAATTGACTTAGAAACCCTTTTCAATTCCATTCACATGCTTAGGGAAAATAATCTTTGCATATCATTTTCCCGTTCAACTAACGCGCGTATTAGAAAGTCACTCGAATTCTTAGTAGAGGCCGCTAAAGTGCGGGCGGGGTTGGGTGTCCTTTGTGGGCTTCCCAACACGTACCCTCACCCCTTACTCAGAACCTCGGTTTCCGGATGCCCGAAACCGTTGGCGCACGAGAGTCATTCAATACACGATATCCGATAATGTCGGTATCGGTATCAAATGCAAAGGGACGAGCCCAATAAACTCTGACATCGGAAATGGGCCGTATTTTGTATACGTCCCACTACGACATAGAGTGGGCTCGAATGGTTCCGAATAACCACAAAATTCGGTGGCGACTCCACATAGACCTAAATTTCAATTCGATCCATTCTCATATGGAGATTCATTCGCCTACCCAAACCCGCGCGTGGCCGCGTCGGGGTGGACCTATGTCATGTCCACAGTGTTTGCGAGGTTTGGAAAGATTAAACCTGGGTTCTGGTGGAGGTGCACCTGGCAGAATAGATGCCACGTTTCTGGCGGCTGTAGCCCATGTTTCTGGCGACAGTGGCCTACTCAAAAGAAGTATTTATTTAGATGTACGATGTTCCATGGCTTTTGGATGACCTTCCCCTCCATGGTCATAAGTCGATAGGCTCCGTTCCCAACTACTTTCTCTATTTGATAGGGCCCTTCCCAATTGTAGACGAATTTTCTTGCTCGCTGATTTCTGGTGTTTTGGAAGACTTTCAAGAGAACTAAATCTCCTTCCTGCAGGACTCTGATTTTGACATTCTTGTTGTAGCTTTTGGCGACTGTCTGTCTGTAGGAGGCCATCCTTATTTGGGCATCGGTCCTGAGCTCATCTATAGTATCCAAGCTGCTTGCCATCTCCACTTTGTTCCTATCTTCAGTTATGCATCCGTATCTATGGGTAGGCACTCTTACTTCTGAAGGGATGACCGCCTCAGCACCAAAGACCAAACTGAAAGGTGATTGTCCTGTAGCCACCTTGGGTGTAGTTCTGTTAGACCACAGCACCAAGGGGAGTTCCTCTGCCCATCTGCCCCCTGCTTCCTCCAGCCTTCTCTTCAGGTTGTCTGTCACAATTTTGTTGCTAGACTCCGCCTGACCATTAGATTGAGGATTTCTGGGGGTAGACTTACTTATTGTGATGTTCCACCTGGCACAGTAGGCCTCCATTTTGTTGCCAATAAACTGGGATCCGTTGTCGCAGATGATTTCTGAAGGAATGCCAAACCTGCAGATAATGTTACGTTTAATGAAGGATATAACCTGCTTCTCAGTCACCTGAGGGAATGCTTCTGCTTCTATCCACTTGGAGAAGTAGTCAGTCATGGCCAACATAAAAACTTTGTTTTCTGGGGCTCTCGGTAACTTGCCAACAATATCCATCCCCCACTTCATGAAGGGCCAGGGATAAATTACTGGGTGCAATGGCTCTGCTGGCTGGTGATTGACCGGTGCATGTCTCTGGCAGGCGTCACATTTCTTAACATATTCCCTCGCGTCCTTGCGCATTGTCGGCCAGTAGTAACCTTGGCGGAGTGCTTTGTTGGATAGACTCTTGCCCCCTGCATGATTTCCACACTCACCGGTAACGTTGGATCAAACACCAAACTTTCCTCGTAAGTTTTTTCAAACGAGAAAATTCCAGCCATCTTTTTTTTTTTTTTGGAATAGTACTACGTGAACAGTACTAATTCGTTAACAGTTTTTTTTTTTTTTTTTTTTTTGAAAATAAATCGAACTTCAACAAGAACCACGAAACAATCAAAACCGATTAACCCTCGAACTACCCGTACGAGTTTAACCTTTGAATTCCAAACGCAATCAGAAATTCAACTAATAACTTGGCTTCGACACTCCTTGGACCGTCTTGATTTTAAGAAAAATCAAGAGTTGTAGCTCTGATACCACTAATGATGTGAGTTGATATGAACTTTGAAACAAGAATATGAAGTAGGATTAGTATTCTGAAATGGAACGTAAACAAGTGACCAAAACAGAATGAAAGGTGAGTTTTAAGGATGAATAAACCGTAACCAAGGATAGTATGCTAGGTGAAGTAGACCTATACTTCAACAAAGCGGGTGCTAAATCAAACAACGCGATTGAAGTAGCGAGTTTAGAGCTTGTAACGCGACTAACTCTAGACTTTGTCTTGTAAGCAACAAGGACGTAAAAGAAAGCTTAGCTTTACTCAGGTTTTTGATTTCAATATTGGATGTCTTATTCATTCAAATAGATGGCTATATATAGCCTACAACAAGACCCTTAAACCGGCTGGTTAGGGTGACAATAACGAAGCTACATGGTGACAAAAACAAAGCTACATCTATGTGAACTAGGAGCTAATAACAAAGCTATGTAAACTAGGAGCTAATAACAAAGCTATGTAAACTAGGAGCTAATAACAAAGCTATGTAAACTAGGAGCTAATAACAAAGCTATGTAAACTAGGAGCTAATACTAAAGCTATGTAAACTAGGAGCTAATAACAAAGCTTAATAAGGAGCCATTTGGACGTGCACAACCAGCTTCAAACGTCCTCTTTAACCCCGGTGCTTTCCCATGCACAACTGACTTGTTCGGACCATAACTTTGTCAATACTTGTTGAATGAGCCTTCATGAATAGTCATTGGAAAGAGAAGCTCGAAATCTATCTCCTCCATTTTGAATGACTACGAAATTCCAAGTATAACTCGAGATATGGACTGATCAAAACAATGCTGCAAAAAATGAACTCGCATCAGAAATTCCCATGCACAACTGTCTTGTTCGGACCATAACTTTGTCAATACTTGTTGAATGAGCCTTCATGAATAGTCATTGGAAAGAGAAGCTCGAAATCTATCTCCTCCATTTTGAATGACTACGAAATTCCAAGTATAACTCGAGATATGGACTGATCAAAACAATGCTGCAAAAAATGAACTCGCATCAGAAATTCCCATGCACAACTGTCTTGTTCGGACCATAACTTTGTCAATACTTGTTCAATGAGCCTTCATGAATAGTCATTGGAAAGATAAGCTCGAAATCTATCTCCTCCATTTTGAATGACTACGAAATTCCAAGTATAAATCGAGATATGGACTGATCAAAACAATGCTGCAAAATGAACTCGCATCAGTGGCTGATGTTCTTTGTTAGAGCTTTGTTATTAGCTCCATGTTTACATTACTTTGTTATTAGCTCCTAAGCCTTGTTATTAGCTCCGTGTTCACATGGTTGTAACTTTGTTTTTGTCACCCTTAACCAGCCGGTTTAAGGGTCCTTTGTAGGCTATATATAGCCATCTAGTTGAATGAATAAGACATCCAATATTGAAATCAAAAACCTGAGTAAAGCTAAGCTTTCTTTTACGTCCTTGTTGCTTACAAGACAAAGTCTAGAGTTAGTCGCGTTACAAGCTCTAAACTCGCTACTTCAATCGCGTTGTTTGATTTAGCACCCGCTTTGTTGAAGTATAGGTCTACTTCACCTAGCATACTATCCTTGGTTACGGTTTATTCATCCTCAAACTATCCTTTTCAATCTGTTTTGGTTACTTTGTTTACATTCCATTTCAGTATACTAATCATTCTTCACATTCTTGTTCAAAGTTCATATCAACTCACATCAAAAGAGTTCATGGCCGTTAAGGGAGTGAAATCGACCATGTTCAAGCACCTGTTTGCCTCTTCTCTCGAGAAGCATCCGAAAGCCTGGTACTACAGGCTAGACTCCAAGAAATACAAAACTTGGGATGACAGGCCACAGAGTTTGCTCGGAACTATGCAGACAACACCGAAATCCAGACCACGATGCGCACTCTAGAAGTGATGGCCTAGGAGCCCAAAGAAGGTTTTACCAAATACCTTCAACGCTGGAGGGCTAAAAGTGTGAAAATGGTGGAAAAGCCCAATGAAAAAGTTTTAGTGGAAGCCTTTGTAAAGAACCTCCTCCCTTCCGGCCTATCGGGTTCATCTCCGGTATCCTGTCATACCCAACTTCGCCACTTTAACTGAAATGGGGACAAGGATTGAAGATGACTCGAGGCTAGAAGGCCTTACTACGGCCTCTAGCAAGGGGAATCAAGGGGCCAGTTCTTCTACTACCAAGCCCACAACTGCAGCTGCAACTCACAGCATCTTCGACGCGGTTAATCTACTAGATGCCCCATCCAAAAAGAATACTCTAGCTCGGGTATTCACTGATATAGGGACTACCTATACATACGCCTTACAAAGGCTATCTTCAAAAGGCCTGACCCAACCGATAGGCCCAACTTCTGAGGTCCCGGTCGAGAAACGGTCCAAAAGCTACATTGTCCAGGCGTACTGCCAATATCACCGAGGTAATGGGCACGATACTGAGAAGTGATGGAAGCTGAAGCACTTAATTCAGGACTTAATCGAGAGTGGGAAGATACCGTTGCCTGGGGACAAACCGAGCAACAAAGAAAACCCTTTCAGCGCCCATGCCATCTTCACGGGAGAAGTAATCGACTATTCTCATCTCATTTCTCCTTTCATCCCGCAAATTAACGGGATCTGGTTCGATGATGAAGATGACGTTTACCTAGTTAAAGGGGAAGCTTCCCCCCATCACCAATGAAGAGTCCGAAAGGCTAAGTCCAAAGCCTTAGCCAACAACCACCTCGCTACTATCGGCCGTCCTTACCAGGCTACTAGCTCTAAGGACACTCCTATCCCAGCAACCATCACTGAACCTGCCAGGACGGAAGTTTCCCTTGAAGAGCCAAACACTGATACGTCCCTGGTCAAGCAATTTAAAAGGGCTCTAGTTGATATCAGCATATTGGCAACTTTTGGTTAGCTCGCAAGAACATCGGGAGGCACTTACTAAGGCTCTCGATCAAATCAAGGTCGATTCACTAGTTACCCCTGCTGAAATGGTAGCCACTATCATGCCCTATCTTAAGGGCAAGTCCAAGGAAGAAGGCCCGCTTATTACCTTCTCCGAGTCCGACCTACCACCATTTGGGGCTGCCCATAACCTGACCCTATACATCACGGTGATCTGCCGAGGAAAGTATCTCCCAATGACCCTAGTTGATGATGGGTCTGCTGTGAATGTCCTTCCTTTAAGGACCGCTAAAGCCCTCGACATTACCGAGGCCGACTATCTTTCGACCGCACAGACTATCCAGGCTTTCGATGGAAGCCCAAAACCAGTTGCTGGGGCCGTTAAGCTAACAGTCATAACGGGCCCAATTGAGAAGGAGTTAGAATTCCAGGTGATCGATGTCACATCCTCCTTCAACCTACTTCTTGGGAGGCTCTAGATTCATGCGGTCAAAGCCGTATCCTCCATTCTCCACCGAAAGGTTAAGCTGCCTCTACAAGACGGTATCATCACTCTGGAGGCGACCCCCATAACCGTGGCTAGCTGCAACGCCGCGGGCCGGGCCGACCCACGAGGATTCGATTTCGTGGGAATGATTGAAGAGGAATATCTCTTCAGGCCCTACTTCACCACTGGCATTGATAAGATGCTACAGAACTTGGGATATCTATCGGGGGCTACTTCGAGGCCATATCTTCCAGTTGGGAAGGTTATTGAAGTTCTGAATGACCAAGGGTCTCGCTTCGATTGAAAGTTTCTGAGCCCCAATGCTCCTGATTCTAGCAGCCATCTTATCAGCTATCCTCTTGCATTCATCTTTAGTCAGCCTGCCTGCCTTAATAGGCACCTTTAGGTACTTAAAAGGCATAACCCCTTCCGTGAAACCAGTCACAGAAAGAATGTCACTTTTAAGATCATTAGTCATTCCATTGAAAAAAACCTCAGATTTTTCGGTGTTCTTTAGGAGCCCGGTGTTGCTAGAGAATGTATTGAAGGCTCGCATCAACAGAATAATTGATTGTGCATTCCCTTTGCAAAAAAGAAGCAAATCATCCGCAAACATAAGATGTGTCAGTTTGCTTTCCTTACAGAGTGGATGGAACTGAAACTGATACTTCTCGGTAGCATACTTCAGAGTTCTGGTTAGGTATTCCATGCACAATGTGAACAAGAGGGGGGGAGATTGGATCACCTTGCCTTAAACCCCTCTTGCCCTTAAAATAGCCAAATTGGTTCCCATTGATAGCCAGGGTGAATGTCGTAGTAGAGACACAAACCATAATTTTCCGGGTGAACTCTTGTGGGAAATTTAAAGCCTGTAACATTTGCTCGATGAAGTCCCGTTCTACCGAATCATAAGCTTTTTCCAAATCTATCTTAAACATGCATCTAGCTGAAGTACCCTTCCTTTCATAAAGCTTTACAAGGTCCTGACATATTAGGATATTTTCTATAATTGACCTAGCTCCCATGAATGAAAGCTCCCTGAGACGCATCAACCATGTCAGGCAAAATCGCAGCAAGCCTATTACATAGTAGCTTCGATATTACCTTATAAACAGTATTGCAGCATACGATAGGTCTGAAATGCGTCACTGAAACAGGCCTCTCCATTTTTGGAATCAAGGATAAAGTGGTAGCATTGATTTGTTTAAGGAGCAAACCAGTGTGAAAGAAATTCTGAACCGCACTACACACCTGATCCCCTACCGTATCCCAAGCATCCCTAAAAAAGCCGCTTGTATATCCATCCGGTCCAGGGGCTTTATCTTTAGGGATCGAGGACATGACATTTTTTATCTCTTCATTAGAGACAGGAGCAAGGAGCACACCCCATTGATCAGGACTGCATCTGTTGCCCATATCTATAATTTCCTTTCGAACTGGATCAGTCCTCTTAGAGGTGTCGAGTAACTGCTGATAATAATTCAGAAACGCATCCTGAATGGCTTCTGCAGTATCGCACTGAGCACCGTCTATATTAGTAATCTGGGCAATTCTATTCTTGTTGTATCTCTGCCTTAAGCAAGCATGGAAATAAGCAGAATTCGCGTCACCCTCCTTCATCCAATGAGTCCTTGCCTTTTGTTTTAGATAACAGTTTCTATCCTGCTGCAGTTGTCTGACTTGTTTAAGCAGAAATACTTCCTCAGTAATTGCAGCTTAATCAGTTGGGTTAAGCACCAACAGCTCCTGAATCCTGTCAAGGTCTTGTTCGGCCCTGGCAGCTTGAATCTCAATGTCTGAGTAGCAGTCTGAATTGATCCTCTTCAGTACTGGTTTTAGAGTCTTGAGTTTCTTCATGAGACAAAACATAGGGACACCATGAATCTCTTGGCTCCAATGTTGCTGCACCTTCTCTTTGAAACTTGGAGCTCCACTCCACATATTAAAATATTTAAAACTTCTTCTTCGTCCTCCATCCCAAGGATTCGCACTTACCACACATGGAGTATGGTCAAGAGTTCCTTCATGGTGAAAGTGAGCTGACAGATCAGGGTATTCCTCATCCCATGCTTTATTGATCAGGAATCTGTCCAATCGACTGTATTTCCTACTCCCCACTTCTTGTTTGTTAGTCCATGTGAAGTAAGACCCAGTCGAATGAATATCCATTAAAGAGCATTCATCAATGCAGTCCACAAAATCTTCCATATCTTCTTCCTTTGAATCGCCTCCCAATCTTTCATCCCTACTAATTACTGTGGAACTCTTCATCAAGAACAAATGCAACCCTGAATATGTTTGCTAAATTTATCAACTTGAACAGTAGCCCCAAAGGGAAACTTTACTTTCTATTGCTTGGAACAACAAATCTCAGTCTGGTGAGTTAATTTGTTTAAAAGTAATAAATTACAGTACAGTGAAGTTATCTTTTGGACTATGAAGTGTACATGTGCTGTTTTTGTAGAGTTTGATATTTTATATGGACATGTCTTATTATTAGTCTATGAAGTGCGTGTTAGCTCATTTAACTCTATCTTCAGGGATTATTATTTTGTTTTGCACAACTGTACATGTCTTATTCTTGCCACTTCTTAGCAGATAAGGCACAGACATTTTACTAAATTTAGCAAGTTGCAGAGCTTTACACCGTATTTAAAAGCCACAAAATAGAGATTTTTCGAGGGTATATGTACTCACATAATCTAAATTGTGAATGATTAGTGTTATAAGAGGTGAATGATTTGAAGAAGTTTGTTAGGTTTAATCTAAAGTGCTAACCTTTTGATTTGGTGATGACAGCTGAAGATACTTTGCGTAAAATTCTTGGAAAGATAATTCCAGAAATTGCAAATCAATGCTTAGGTTAGAGGTATGCGCATTTGATTCCTTGAATTTTTTTAATGTTTAAAAATCTTGTGGCATTATACCTGATGTGGTTAAATACTCTTTTCTTGTTACAGACCACCATTTTGGTTACGTAAGAATGCAACGGTAGCAACAAATTTGGATTCATTGAAGACTTATAAGTGCACGAGGTTCATTTGTTGATGTATCCCAACAATGATTTTGGTTTCGTAAGAATGCAACGGTAGCAACAAATTTGGATTCATTGAAGACTTATAAGTGCACGATGTTCATTTGTTGATGTATCCCAACAATGATTTGATTTCAATTAGCTCTGACATTTTTCAATAAAATGTAGTACGAAATATGAACATTGATTTTCTGACGATTAATGAGCATGTCATTTGTGGATCAATGAATGATTAGTTTGGATCAATTGTTTTGTATATGCTGATAATATTTGCAATGATTAAATTAAATATGCAGTAAAAGTTAAAACAAATATATGTTATACATTTTCATGCAAGAAAGTAGCATTAGAATTAGAATTGTGTTGCTTTTGATAAAATCGTATATGTTGCATTAGTACCGAAAAATGTTGCCTTTATGTTGCATTCAGATAAAAATATGCTGCATAACATTGAAGTAAGTGTTGCAAACTTTTGACGGAAAGTAAAAAAGTGTTGCACTTAAATATTTAATGTGTTGCAATAGTTTCTCATAATATGCGTTGCATTAGGGTATCGTTGCAACATTTTTAAAAAATGTTGCAATTGACTAGAAAATATTGCACAAAGTGTTACAATAAGCTATTGCAACGGAGCTTTAAGCAGAAATGTTGCTTAAACCCTAAAGCAACATTTTAAAGGTCATATGCAACATTTTCAATGCATTGCAATAGGTCTTTATTGTAGTAGTGGTAGCCGGAGTCTCACCTTCGTCAAAGAAGCCTCTATTATCTTTAGCTTGCTCCCTTCGAAGCAGGTCAAAAGTTTCATCAACTTTTAAAGTAGCTCGGGCCTGGGCAGAATCTGCTTTCGTCCATTTCACAAAGGAGTCTGATACCCATATTGAGTGGAGAGACTCAGGAACGGGCCAAGTGGGCCAAGTATACCATCGTTGCATCCAGGTGTCGCACATTACATCAGTCAGCTAGGTAGATTCACTCACGACTGCTTCAATTTCTGGGATTCTCTGGGACCAACCATACTGCCTAAGTATACGGTCAGGGTAGAGGTGAACTGTCTGTCTAAAGGACAAGATTACCTGATAACGAGCCTTATCCCTCGGTGCCAAACCCGTCCAGACATAAATAGACCACCACGACACTACCCATCGAATTAATGGACCGCTGTGGAAAGACAGCTCTTCGTCCCAATATTTCTGGGTGATGTGGCGAGAAAAGTCAATGGTTCGCCTCCTTGTCATCACCTGATTAGGTCGATATCGACTTGGGTCAAGGGGAGGATCTACGATCGATAGCCTCTCAAATAACCAAAGTTAAAAAAAAAAAACAAGAATTATGAGTTCGCAAGGCAAAATGGATATCCGCCTAGGGGCACTCGATCGAGTGCCTGGAGGTCACTCGACCGAGTGGTATCCCTGAAATCGGACAACGGGTCTTCAACGAAGGCACTCGATCGATTTCCAGGGTGACTCGATCGAGTGCCTGCTGTAGCAGAATATCGCGAAAAAAATCGAAAAATACGAAGCGATATACCTGCAGTAAACGGGTGCTCCCGGTCAGACAAACCGACGAATCCCTTTTGCGATTATCCAAACCCCGGATAATTTCTCCCGTAATCAACCATGTCGGTCTATGCTCCATTTCCATCAGGTCAACCACAGTAAAAAGACAAACGTTACCCATGCACGACAACAAATCCATGTGACCTTCATAAGCATAAACATGGAGCATACAAAAAGCGAAAGCCCTACGGCTGTGGGCCGGTCTGACTCAGACATCATGTGGGTTCATAAATTTTTCGGCCATATCAAACAAGGAAATATTACCCCCTTCTGTCATACGGGATACCTCCATATAGGAAAGTCCGAAAAACTCCTGTAGCTTCCTCCTAGGATCGTGAACTGAAAATGGGACAGCAGGACGGAGTAAAGGGTTCCATCCTCCCACAACGGCAATTTCCTTAGGTAAAGGACAGATCTCGCCCCGAGGAAGGGCAAAAACATGGTATGTATCATCCCAGTAGGACAGGCAAGCGTCAAGAAAATAGCGATCCACCTGCATCTGACGGATCGTGAACAACTGAGAAATGCCCGCCTGATTTAAAGCTACCTTATCCGCGTCCCTAAAGCGTCGGGACCAGTCTTGCCACATCGAAGTCAAGCGTTCAATCCCATGGCTAAATTTCTTTAAAAGATGGGATTCTCTTTTATTAAAAAAAAAAAGAAGAGTTGTGGGAGTTGTGAGAAAAGCTAAGACAGGGGATGTGTATTTATAATACCAAGTCCTGACAATCCTCCTACCATTATGATTCCTAATCCAAGTGGGCTTAGGCATACATGCCCAATCTCAGATTCCTCATGTCAGCACAGGAGTAGGAATTAGTCATCCCGACATTTCTAATTTTCAAAGGAGTCAAAGTTTTCAAAAAAAATTGCAAAAGTTCAAAAAATTCTAATTTTTATTCCCCAGCGCAAGTCAGTTTATAGATACTAATTGCATTTCCTATCTGCTATATTTGCTATTTCTGCCTATATAATTAACGTTTCAGGTACCAGCTTGTGCTTCTCAGCGGAACGTCAAGTTTTTATCTCCCCAGCGTGAGACGGAGTTTCACTTAAAATAGCACGTGCAAATTGGGATGTATCTGCAAACAGATACACACAGGGTTTCAAAAACAAGCTCTCGCGTAGTTTTGAAATGGGATGTATCTGCAAACAGATACACCCAGGGCTTCAGAAACAAGCTCCCGCGCAGCTCCAAGATGGGATGTATCCGCATACAGATACACCCAAGGCTTCAAAAACAAGTCCCCACGGAGCTATCAGCATCCACTCAGGTATGATTTCTATCTTATGGCTGGCGAGCTCTTCACGCGAGTCCAATGGACTATAAACGACCCGACTAGAAGTCTGCCAGGTCTTAATCCTCGATTGGCCTGATAGCTACTCTAAATTTCGCCCTACCAAGCCTCAGTCAGAGTGGGGGGCTCTGTAGACACCCACATTTGGCTGCTAGGTATCTATAGTAGTTTTTAAAAAATACCCGATGATGATCGGACGCAAACGTGCTTTAACATACTCGAATATGGGCTCAAAATCGTTAGTTTCTGGCTTGGGCTTTCTACGGAGTACAAATCTCACAAAACCGACCTCAAATTCAGGCCTTCTTCAACCTTAAACCACCATAACTTTTTCTATATCATCTCGACGCTCCTGTGCCTAAGTCACAACTAGACAAGCCCCGTTCCGAGAATACAAAGCATATAGGTTGAGGGTGCAAATTCAATCCCGACTTCTCCCTTTTCTTCTCTTCTCTTTCTCTCGTCCGTCCGTCTTTCTCGTCGTCGGCGCGTTTTTTTATTTCTTTTTCCTTTTCATGTTTCTAATATCGATATTATCATTACTACTATCGTAATTAGCATCAAAACATCACGCATACATTGATTTACAAAACAATCTCGAATCGAATAAGTTTAATGTTGAATTTCGCATAAGACCCTTCTAATCCCTTTACGAGTTGTAACAGTGGTGGAGCCCTCTCGAGGAGCCCCGCCCTAAACACTCAAGGGCATGATGGGATCGCGAACATTCCATGTTAAACATATCGGTTCTCTTTTTCAAAAAGGTTAGAACGAAACCTGTTGATGCAAATCGAACATCAGAAAATACGCAAGGATTAATAACGATGTCGTGATGCGGAGGGAATCGATTTTCGATCTAATCAAGCAAATAAACGTTATTCTTAAGATGTGATATCGACTCCGTAGTCGAATATTATGTCTAAAAGAATTAGTCAATAAATCGAGCTAACACGAACCCGTTGATGCCGAAAAAATTGTCACATAATCCGAAAGGATTAATTACGACATTATAACGCGGAGGGAATTATTTCGTCCAAGTTCAATTTAAAACGACTTATAACAACTTTTCTAAAATTCACTCTAAATATTGGATATTGGTTCCGTAATCAAATATCGAATATGACGAGTACCGAAAATTAAGTCGGGTATAAATTATACAATATTTTTACGCGGCTTAATGAATTATCAATTTAAAGCTAAAACAAATCTCGAAAACAACGCTCTTTCGAAGCGGACATCAGTCCGTACATGTAGCTCTCGACCGAGTGCTTAGCCCACTCGATTGAGTGGCACCTCAAAAATCGAGGCAGGAGGTTTTTTCGAGAGGCACTCGATCGAGTCCCTCCATGACTCGATCGAGTGGCCTCTGTCATGCCAAGTCGTGAGCCATCTACATGTTTTAAGCCCTGATAAACTTTTTTTTATGACTTCGGTCAACACGTGTCAAGTCCATCACGTGTTTTACCCTCTTCATAACCATGCATCGTATCTTTTTATGTCATCCGATTTATTTACATCCCGTTATTATTGCAATTGTTATATATTTTGTTTGCCGTATTGTATTTCCGGGTTGTATTCCACCCGTGCGTTTGTAATCGTTTTAAGTTTTATTTTCGTTATTTGTTTTATTGTACTAAAACGAACCTCACATGCTAAATACAACCTTGATGATGGTAGGATTCGTCGCGGGTCCAACCGTCAATAAATAAACCGACTATTCCTAGTGGGTAGCTAGGGCAAGTAGGGTCGATATCCACGGGGACGGTATGATAGAGTCTAGACTAAGGTCACCTAAATACGAGACTAGGTCGACGAACTAAACTAAACTAGAATGATAGGAAGGGGAGAAGGCTAGACTATGACTAAGGTAACAAAGAAAACGAATAAGGAAACGGGCTAGGATTAGGTCGGGTTCAAGGGGTAATGGAATAATCAAGGAAGAGCTAGGGTGAAGGGGTAGTCGGATTATCTAGGTGTGGTCCGGGCTCTAGCTACGTAGACCGACCTAGAGGTTCTTGATAAAACCCACCTTGGCGACACACATGACAAACGGGGTTCCTAGCGTGCTATCGTGACCTAGGTCGCATCCGGGCTCTCGCTACGTAGACCGACCTAGGGGTCGTCCTCACCGGGCTCCCGCTACTTAGTGAGGGAACCAAACCCACAAGCAAACTATCACCCACAAGAGAAAAGGCAAGAAGAACAAGTATTTGCAACTACATGTCATTCACGCATTTCAACAAACATGTACCATGCATCAAACCAAGAGGAAACCCAAAACTTCCACCAACATCTCTAACAAACCCTTAATCACCCAATAAACACCCAAATCACCCTAGCAAGAGTATTACTCTAACATATCTAAGCTAATACTAACATAAACAAGATGAACCAAAACAAGAACAAGAGCATACATATGTAAACTAACAAAGATGATGAACAAAACAATAAACAAGATCTAAAGATGGAAACTTTAATGATAAAACAAAAAGAGAAAGGAAAGAAAGATTATACCTACTAACAAGATGAATGGAAGAATGAAAACTTGCAAAAAAGAGAAAACCCAAATACATCACCCAAGGTTGTCAATCTTGGTGGATTCTTCAAGAATTCCTTTAATAGAAGCACTAATCTAAGATTAACAACTAATTACCGACTAATCTACTCTAATCTAAGCTAATCTAACCTAAAATAATCTAGGGTTTTGTGGGAAGTCAAGAACATAAGCTTAACAAAACAAGGGAAGAGTATATATAGGGTTCCAAGTGGAAAGGAGAAGAAAGAAACAAAGGCGAGCTGCAGCAGGCCCGTCCCAGCCGAGACGGGGTGGTCCCGGTCGGGATGGGGTCGGTCCCGGCCGGGAGGACCTGCTCTCGGTCGGGAAGGAGTACAGACAGTAGCTCTCTCATTTGCTCCTTCATCCCGGACGGGATGAGGCCATACCCGTCGGGGATGAGTCTTGTAGGCCTCCAATATGAACTTTTTGGTCCCTCCTTGGTTCTCATGGGCTTCCCATCGATTCTCGGGACTCGGGATCGGGTCTCGGAGGCTCGGGATTGGGTCCCAAGGTCTCGGGGTCGACTCCAAGGCATTGAGTGATCGTTCCTTAGCTTCGTTGGCTCCAAAAAGTGTATGTATTGAGTCGGAATCGCTCCAACTCTTCATGAATGGTCCCGGGAACCTGAAACGAGCTAGAGGAAGCATAAGTAGCCCATAAACCGCTCCCAAGGAGCGATTCCACAAGGAAAATGGGACCAAAACACTACAAAATAGGCACTACAAACTACACTTATCAACTCCCCCACACTTAACCCTTACTCGCCCTCGAGTAAGCACATACTAACTACTAAACTAGTCGAGTGGGTATTAGCGCACCCTACGCCCTTTCAACTCACGCGAGTACACTTAGAGGAAAAGTGCACTCCGCAAGGCAAGTGGGGTCTTGCAACAAAACAGTGGATGCAACCGGACACAACAACACATAAACAAATAAACATACGAACAAACAAATAATCGGTTGCACCCAAAAGAAAACAAATACCGCTTCCCTCAACAAAGCGGTGAAAAGACACCGGTTTAGGACTCAAGGCAAGTGACAACATTTCCAAGCTAGTAATACAAATCAAGGTGAATTAAACCCTAATAGTATGACGATAAAGCAACAAAAACGTTGGTAACTTACCTCGATTCCTCCTAGCTTTCTAAGAACGTACTACGGGACGATCGGCGGAGTGGAAAAGGGATGAACCACGGTGTTAGTCGACACTGTAGGTAAGTGAGACCCCGCCCCCTTTAGCGATGAGCCAAGAGGGTCGTCCCATGTCTAAAACCGCCTAACTAGTCCAAGTAAAAAGGTGGAAATATTTGCAAAGTGAGGGAAGACCGACCATTACCGCTAACATCCTTCCTAGGGACCCGGTCCTTTGGTAGGCTCTTCACGGTAATAGTCGGAAAAATGCTTATTTTTGTGGGGATTTCTTTTTGTGAGACGGGTTTTCTTTTGGCATTTTCTCTTTTCTTTTGCATTTTCGCCTTGTTTGTTGCCATGCCATTTCTTTTTCTTCTTTTCTATTTTATTTTTGGCTTTTAGTGTCTTTTCTTTTTCTTCAATTCTTTCTTTCTTTCATTTTCTTTCTTTTTTTTCTTTGCCCTTTTTGCCTGATTTGAGTGATAGGCATTTCTTTCCGTAACAAGAAAGAGAGAATTTCAACAAATTGCAATTTATTGTGTGGATATGTGTAGGAGGTAGGTGAATGGGTATGTCGGGATGACGTCTTCCCTTCATACTCACAAAAAGGGGAGAACTTGGACTAATCAAACAATTCCGAACACGGTCACCTAGACGAGACTCGGTAACCAAGGCCTTTTCACACCGTGGGTGGTCATAATGGTCAAAAGTGCAAATCCCGTAGTAAATCCCTAGTAAGCTAGGTGGACTCAAGGTAAAGGACCAACGAAATCATTGATTTAGGGTCATTCTACTAGAGTAAAGTCCAAGACTCGATTTACATTACTAGGAAGGTAAAGTAAACACTTGCACACTAGCCTCTAAACTGGGTTTTCGAAAACCTTTTACACACACAAGACACAACTAACACAACACAAAACGAAGACATGACGAAAATGAACGAAAAAGAGACAAAAGGCCACAAAACAAAAACAACACAAAACAAACAAACAAAGGGAACAAACACCACCCCTATCTTCCAAATAAGCAATCAACCAACACCAAACTTTACAAAGCTCCTCCCGAGCACACATCATCACAAATCTCCTCCAAACATCACAAGAGGTAAAGAGGGAAAAGGGATAAAAGGCGTTATGATAAGTGTAGTTTGTAGTGCCTAATTGCTGTGTTTTGGTCCCATTTTCCTTGTGGAATCGCTCCTTTGGAGCGGTTTATGGGCTACTTATGCTTCCTTTAGTTCGTTTCAGGTTCCCGAGACCGTTCATGAAGAGTAGGAGCGATTCCGACTCAATACATACACATTTTGGAGCCAACGAAGCTAAGGAAAGATGACTCGATGCCTTGGAATCGACCCCGAGACCTTGGGACCCAATCCCGAGCCTTCGAGACCCGATCCCGAGTCCTGAGAATCAATGGGAAGTCCATGAGAACCAAGGAGGGACCAAATAGTTCAAATTGGAGGCCTACAAGACTCTTCCCGGACGGGTATGGCCTCATCCCGTCCGGGATGAAGGAGGAACGAAGTGCAGCTACTGGGGGATGTTCCGGATCGGGAACATAAAATCCCGATCGGTAATTCCCATAAACCCGATCGCGAATTTCTTTCCCGACCGGGAAAAGCTCCAGCTCGCCCGCCTTCAATTCTTTTCTTCTCCTTTTCATTTGTAACCATATATATACTCTTCCCTTGTTATGTTAAGCATATACACTTGATTAGAGACAAAACCCTAGACTACTTTAGGTTAGATTAGATTAGATTAGTGTAGATTAATCGATAATTGGTAGTTAATCATAGTTTAGTACTTGTATTAAGGGAATTCTTCAAGATCTTCACCAAGCTTGACAAACTTGGATGTTTGTTTTGGGTTTTCTTCACTAATGCAAGTTTTGTTCTTTCTCCTTCATTAGTTTGGTATAATCTCTTCCTTTTCCTCTTAATCTTTATTTATGTTATTCAAGTTTCAATCTTTGAGTGTAGTTAATTGTTATTACTAGTTTGTTTATGTATGTTTGTTTTCTTATGTTGATTTCTCTCATGCTTGTTAGTATTAGTTTGATTATGTTAGAGTAGTGTTCTTGCTAGGGTTAGTAAGGTAATTAGGGTGTTGATTGGGTGATTAAGGGTTGGTTAGAGATGTTGGTGGAAGATTTGGGTTTCCTCTTGTTTGATGCACATCGCATGTTTGTTGAATTGCTTGAATGACTAAGTATGTACGAATGCTTGTTTTCTTGCCTTTCTTTGTGGGTGTTAGTTTGTTGTGGGTTCGGTTCCCTCACTAAGTTGCGAGAGCCCGGTGAGGACGACCCCTAGGCCGGTCTAAGTAGCGAGAGCCCGGATTCGACCTAGGACCATAGCGTGCTAGAACCCCGTTTGTGTTGTGTGTCATCGAGATGGGTTCTAGGTGGAACCTCTAGGTGAGTCTAAGTTGAGAGAGCCCGGACCAACCTAGATCACCCTACTACCTCCTTCACTCTAGTCCTCCCTTGACCATTCCGTTACCCCTTTGACCCCGACCTAATCCTAGCCCGTTTTCCTTAGTTGTTACCTTAGTCATAGTCTAGTCTCCTCCCTTCTCATTATTCTCTAGCTTAGCTCGTTGACTTAGTCTAGTATTTAGGCGACCTTAGTCTAGACTTTACTTTACCGTCCCCGTGGATTCGACCCGACTTGCCCTATCTACCGTAGGAATAGCCGGTTACTTTATTGACGGTCGGGATTCCACGACAAATCCCTACCATCAATTTGGCGCCGTTGCCGGGGACGGTGCTAGTTTAGACTTTGTTCTCCTAGTTACTTGACTTTGTCTTTGTGTTTGTGTTTTCTTTTTTCTTTTGGTTACTTTGCTTCTTGTGGGTGTGTTATTTATTTCTCTCTTGTCTAGTGCCCAAAAAGCACTAGACTTCACACGTTTGTTCTTAGTCTACAGTTTGTGCTTAGAGGTGGTGATTATCTTCTTCTTGCGACTCAGAGCCGCTTAAACGGACGGTTGCTAGAATGAGTGGTTTCCAACCGGGTATGAACTACGATTTTCGAGCAAGCATGGGGTTTGATCTAAACTCCACACACTCGGGAGCCGATATGAGCTACCACTCTTCTTCCATGAACCAAGGGTATGACATGACATCCCCCTACCATAATCAAGCTTCTTGGTGATCAAGACGGGTATGATCTTCAAGGTTATAGAAATGGCTACCAACAAGTGAATGACTATCACTCCTACGACCATGGTGGCTATTACTCGAGCTATGATTGTGAACCCACCATGTTCAATCAAGATTCACCGTATGGAAGCCAATTCCCCCAAAACCCACAATATTACCCTCCACCCCAACCACAATATGAACCCTATGACCCACAATACTACCAACCACCCCAACCTTGCTACCAACAATATGATGCCCCACCCTATGGGCATCATCAAGATTATCAAAGAGCTTTACAAGACCCCACTGATCACCAATTGCCCGACATGGAGGAGTTCAAATCGCTTCTTCAATTGCAAAAGAGCAACCAAGAAATGGCCACCCAAATTCAAAAACAACAAGAGGAATTGATGGCCCAAATTCGGAGGGGAAACGAGGCGAGGAATGCTCATTTAAATGCATTATCGGTTCAAGCCGTAATGTCTTTATCCCGAGCATCGTATTTAGATGGAGGGTGCCCACTTGAGAAAGAGGAGCAACCGAATTACGAAGCCGCCGATGTAGTTCCCTTTGATAGAGAAGTTTGCTTTGAAGAACCTCAATCGTCTACCCAAAAAGAGACGAATGAGGAGATGACTCTTGGTGAAGGCATCGTTGGTGAAGAATTGGAGGACGATAGTGAGTGGGATGGTTTGGTGGAGTTTGTAGAGTTGTTGGGTGAAATTGTGAGCCTCGAGTCGCCCTTGTCCGAGAATGTGGATAAGCATCAAGAGCCCCTAGAAAGTGAGCCAAGCAATGACTTGGAGGAGATTGAAACCGTAGAAGTTTCGATCCTATCCTCCAAGATGATGTGGGGCCGAGTGATGAAGATAGGGAACCACAACTTGAGGCAAGTGTGGGGGTGTGCAATGAAGAGATGAGGCCAAAACCGCATTTTGTGCCTCGATTCTTGGAGATGAAGCTTGCTTGTGATTGGAGGCAATGCTTAGGGAGGAAGAGACCGGTGAAGCTCGTAGGATGGAGAGACCCCGGAAACCACTTTGAAGATGATGTCGGGTCTTGGGAATCCTACTTCTTGCCTCCTCCTTGGAGGCCGTGGAGGTCGGTTAAGCTCGAGCGTTTCTTGGGCCTTCACTATGATGTCGGTAGCGCGTTCGACTTGCTCCTCCATGCCCTTGAGGGCTATGGTTGAAGAATGGAGTCCACCATCCTAGGTTTGACGGAGTTCCTAAAAGAACCGTCATGTTGTATATTCCCTTCCTCTCTTCTTTCGAATTCTTGTGCTTGTATTTGTGTTTTTTTTGTTTCTAGGACTTCCTTTGTTTTTGTGGGATTCTTGTGATTGATTTGGTATTTTGATGAGCGATGTGAGGGAGTGAATTTGATGAGTACTCTGAGTTTATTATGTTAGGTGAAGTGAAGGTGACTCCTAGAAAGGAGTAGTTGATGATGGAGTTTGGTTTGCGAGCGAGGAAGTGGGTTTTTGAAGCTTATGATAAGCTTTTGGGCTTGGGGAAGCAAAGAAGACTCATCCCGACCGGGAAGAGGGCTTCCCGACCGGGAAGGATGAAGAATCCCGACCGGGAAGGAGCCATCCCGATCGGGATGAAGGTGCTGAAAATCGGATTCACTGGAGTGCGTTCCCGACCGGGACGAGGGCTTCCCGATCGGGAAGGGTTTATCAACCCGATCGGGACCATCCATCCCGACCGGGATGGTCCCCTTTGACTCCACCCATCCATTATACCCCCTCCCAACCTCCCTACTCCTCCTTGTTCCTATCATATGACCCATACACCTCACTTTACACCGAGATCCACATTAAATCCCACTCCCCTCACACCATTACTACCCAACCATGCGGTTTTATCAAGCTTGAAGGAGGATGACAACGAAGACAACAAGCAAGCGCCTATAAGTGATCTATGAGACGATGGAGAGAGTGAGTTGCTAACCTATGGTACGGCAACTATCCTTTCTTTTCCGTTTTTGTTGATTGTTTTCCTTTGCTTATCCCCTTCCCTTATCTTTTGTGTCATGGTGGCCTTCAAGGCCTTGGTATATGTCGCTCCCGACTCTCGATGACGTGACTACATCGAGAGTCATTTCAAAATCCAAAATTTTACAAGATTTTCACTTTCTTTTTTGAGGATTTAGTCGGATTTAGGCGGAATCCGGGCTAGGTGACTTGATTACACCTAGCCCTCCCCTCCCATTTCCTTTTATTTCCTTCTTTTTATTTCTTCCCCCATCCATATCTCTTTCTTGTCTCGGCCCTTGGTGACTTGATTACACCCCGGCCGGACACCTTCTACCGTTTTCTTCACCTTATTCTTTGATTTTTAGCTTTATTTTCGTAGTTTATTTTCTTTTCTTTTGTCTTTCCGCACACTACGATTGAGCATATGAGGACATTGCTCGATTTAAGTGTGGGGGAGCGATATTCTATCGTAGTTAGTTTTATTTTCATAGTTTTCCGAAAAACCTTTAAAAATCCTGAAAATTTGAAAAATTTTCACAAAAATCAAAAAGATTTTTCTTTTTGTGTGTTTTCATTTTGTGTCTTGGTGTCGTATATTTGTTTGTGTGCGTGTTTTGCCTCCCTTTTTCCTTATAGGTCGCTTAATCACCGCTAGCTTTGGAGAGCTTTCAAGACACCCGGTAACATCTTTTCAACCCTTTTTCCTCTTTGTTTCTTGTGGAGTTTGGAGGAGATTTGTGTTGTGGTGTGCTCGGGTGGAGCTTTGTAAAGTTTGTGGATGATTGGTTGCTCATTTGGAAGTTCGGGGTGGTGTTTGTTTTGTATGTGTTTGTTTTGTTATGTTTTGTTTTTGTTGCCTTTGTTTCTTTTCCTCTCGTTTTCGTCATGTCTTTAATTTTGTGTTGTGTTGTGTTGTGCGTAAACCATTTTCGAAAACCCGGTTTAGTGTCTAGTGTGTGAGTGTCTATTTTCCCTTCCTAGTTGTATAAATCGAGTCTTGGACTTTAATCTAGTAGAATGACCCTAAATCAATGATTTCGTTGGTCCTTTAGCTTGAGTCCACCTAGCTTAATAGGGATTTACTACGGGATTTGCACTTTGACCATTATGACCACCCACGGTGTGAAAAGGCCTTGGTTACCGAGTCTCGTCCCTTAGGTGACCGTGTTTAGGATCGTTCGATTAGTCCAAGTTCTCCACTTTTTGTGGGTTTGAAAGGGAATGCGCAACCCCATGCTTACCCATTCACCTACCTCATACACATCTCCACACAATAAAATGCAAATTGTTGATTCTCTCTTTCTTGTCACACATTGAAATGCCAAAAATGCCAAATCTTGCCAAAAAGGGCAAAGAAAAGAAAAAGAAAGAAAAATGAAAGAAAGAAAAGAATGAAGAAAAAGAAAAGGCACAAAAGCCAAAAAAAAAGAAAATAGAAAAGAAGAAAAAGAAATGGCATGGCAACAAACAAATCAAAATGTCGAAAAGAAAGAAAATGCCAAAAGAAAACCCGTCTCACAAAAAGAAATCCCCACAAAAATAAGCCTTTTTCCGACTTTTGCCGTGAAGAGCCTACCAAAGGACCGAGTCCCGAGGAAGGATGATAGCGGCATTAGTCGATCTTCCCTCATTTTGCATGTTTTCCACCTTTTTACTTGGACTAGTTAGGCGGTTTTGGACACGGGACGACCCTCTTAGCTCACGCTAAAGGGGGCGGGGTCTCACTTACCTACAGTGTCGACTAACACCGTGGATCATCACTTCCCACTCCGCTGATCGTCCCGTAGTACGTTTTTAGAAAGTTAGGAGGACCTAGGTAAGTTACCAACGTTTTTATTGCTTTATCGTCATACTATTAGGGTTTAGTCCACCTTGGTTTGTATTGCTAGCTTGGGAACGTTGTCACTTACCTCGAGTCCTAAACCGGTGCATCTTTCACCGCTTTTAGAGGGAAGCGGTATTTCTTTTGTTTTGGGTGCAACCGATTATGTGTTTGTGTGTGTGTTTGTTTGTTTATGTGTTTTGTGTCCGGTTGCATCCACAGTTTTGTCGCAAGACCCAACTTGCCTTGCGGAGTGCACTTGTCCTCTAAGTGCACTCGCGTGAGTTGAAGGGGCGTAGGGTGCGCTAATACCCACTCGGATAGTTTAGTATTAGTATGTGCTTACTCGAGGGCGAGTAAGGGTTAAGTGTGGGGGAGTTGATAAGTGTAGTTTGTAGTGCCTAATTGCTGTGTTTTGGTCCCATTTTCCTTGTGGAATCGCTCCTTTGGAGCGGTTTATGGGCTACTTATGCTTCCTTTAGTTCGTTTCAGGTTCCCGAGACCGTTCATGAAGAGTAGGAGCGATTCCGACTCAATACATACATATTTTGGAGCCAACGAAGCTAAGGAAAGATGACTCGATGCCTTGGAATCGACCCCGAGACCTTGGGACCCAATCCCGAGCCTTCGAGACCCGATCCCGAGTCCCGAGAATCGATGGGAAGTCCATGAGAACCAAGGAGGGACCAAATAGTTCAAATTGGAGGCCTACAAGACTCTTCCCGGACGGGTATGGCCTCATCCCGTCCGGGATGAAGGAGGAACGAAGTGCAGCTACTGGGGGCTGTTCCGGATCGGGAACATAAAATCCCGATCGGGAATTCCCATAAACCCGATCGCGAATTTCTTTCCCGACCGGGAAAAGCTCCAGCTCGCCCGCCTTCAATTCTTTTCTTCTCCTTTTCATTTGTAACCCTATATATACTCTTCCCTTGTTATGTTAAGCATATACACTTGATTAGAGACAAAACCCTAGACTACTTTAGGTTAGATTAGATTAGATTAGTGTAGATTAGTCGATAATTAGTAGTTAATCATAGTTTAGTACTTGTATTAAGGGAATTCTTCAAGATCTTCACCAAGCTTGACAAACTTGGATGTTTGTTTTGGGTTTTCTTCACTAATGCAAGTTTTGTTCTTTCTCCTTCATTAGTTTGGTATAATCTCTTCCTTTTCCTCTTAATCTTTATTTATGTTATTCAAGTTTCAATCTTTGAGTGTAGTTAATTGTTATTACTAGTTTGTTTATGTATGTTTGTTTTCTTATGTTGATTTCTCTCATGCTTGTTAGTATTAGTTTGATTATGTTAGAGTAGTGTTCTTGCTAGGGTTAGTAAGGTAATTAGGGTGTTGATTGGGTGATTAAGGGTTGGTTAGAGATGTTGGTGGAAGATTTGGGTTTCCTCTTGTTTGATGCACATCGCATGTTTGTTGAATTGCTTGAATGACTAAGTATGTACGAATGCTTGTTTTCTTGCCTTTCTTTGTGGGTGTTAGTTTGTTGTGGGTTCGGTTCCCTCACTAAGTTGCGAGAGCCCGGTGAGGACGACCCCTAGGCCGGTCTAAGTAGCGAGAGCCCGGATTCGACTTAGGACCATAGCGTGCTAGAACCCCGTTTGTGTTGTGTGTCATCGAGATGGGTTCTAGGTGGAACCTCTAGGTGAGTCTAAGTTGCGAGAGCCCGGACCAACCTAGATCACCCTACTACCTCCTTCACTCTAGTCCTCCCTTGACCATTCCGTTACCCCTTTGACCCCGACCTAATCCTAGCCCGTTTTCCTTAGTTGTTACCTTAGTCATAGTCTAGTCTCCTCCCTTCTCATTATTCTCTAGCTTAGCTCGTTGACTTAGTCTAGTATTTAGGCGACCTTAGTCTAGACTTTACTTTACCGTCCCTGTGGATTCGACCCGACTTGCCCTATCTACCGTAGGAATAGCCGGTTACTTTATTGACGGTCGGGATTCCACGACAAATCCCTACCATCAATTTGGCGCCGTTGCCGGGGACGGTGCTAGTTTAGACTTTGTTCTCCTAGTTACTTGACTTTGTCTTTGTGTTTGTGTTTTCTTTTTTCTTTTGGTTACTTTGCTTCTTGTGGGTGTGTTATTTGTTTCTCTCTTGTCTAGTGCCCAAAAAGCACTAGACTTCTCACGTTTGTTCTTAGTCTACAGTTTGTGCTTAGAGGTGGTGATTATCTTCTTCTTGCGACTCAGAGCCGCTTAAACGGACGGTTGCTAGAATGAGTGGTTTCCAACCGGGTATGAACTACTATTTTCGAGCAAGCATGGGGTTTGATCTAAACTCCACACACTCGGGAGCCGATATGAGCTACCACTCTTCTTCCATGAACCAAGGGTATGACATGACATCCCCCTACCATAATCAAGCTTCTTGGGGTGATCAAGACGGGTATGATCTTCAAGGTTATAGAAATGGCTACCAACAAGTGAATGACTATCACTCCTACGACCATGGTGGCTATTACTCGAGCTATGATTGTGAACCCACCATGTTCAATCAAGATTCACCGTATGGAAGCCAATTCCCCCAAAACCCACAATATTACCCTCCACCCCAACCACAATATGAACCCTATGACCCACAATACTACCAACCACCCCAACCTTGCTACCAACAATATGATGCCCCACCCTATGGGCATCATCAAGATTATCAAGGAGCTTTACAAGACCCCAATGATCACCAATTGCCCGACATGGAGGAGTTCAAATCGCTTCTTCAATTGCAAAAGAGCAACCAAGAAATGGCCACCCAAATTCAAAAACAACAAGAGGAATTGATGGCCCAAATTCGGAGGGGAAACGAGGCGAGGAAAGCTCATTTAAATGCATTATCGGTTCAAGCCGTAATGTCTTTATCCCGAGCATCGTATTTAGATGGAGGGTGCCCACTTGAGAAAGAGGAGCAACCGAATTACGAAGCCGCCGATGTAGTTCCCTTTGATAGAGAAGTTTGCTTTGAAGAACCTCAATCGTCTACCCAAAAAGAGACGAATGAGGAGATGACTCTTGGTGAAGGCATCGTTGGTGAAGAATTGGAGGACGATAGTGAGTGGGATGGTTTGGTGGAGTTTGTAGAGTTGTTGGGTGAAATTGTGAGCCTCGAGTCGCCCTTGTCCGAGAATGTGGATAAGCATCAAGAGCCCCTAGAAAGTGAGCCAAGCAATGACTTGGAGGAGATTGAAACCGTAGAAGTTTCGATCCTATCCTCCAAGATGATGTGGGGCCGAGTGATGAAGATAAGGAACCACAACTTGAGGCAAGTGTGGGGGTGTGCAATGAAGAGATGAGGCCAAAACCGCTTTTTATGCCTCGATTCTTGGAGATGAAGCTTGCTTGTGATTGGAGGCAATGCTTAGGGAGGAAGAGACCGGTGAAGCTCGTAGGATGGAGAGACCCCGGAAACCACTTTGAAGATGATGTCGGGTCTTGGGAATCCTACTTCTTGCCTCCTCCTTGGAGGCCGTGGAGGTCGGTTAAGCTCGAGCGTTTCTTGGGCCTTCACTATGATGTCGGTAGCGCGTTCGACTTGCTCCTCCATGCCCTTGAGGGCTATGGTTGAAGAATGGAGTCCACCATCCTAGGTTTGACGGAGTTCCTAAAAGAACCGTCATGTTGTATATTCCCTTCCTCTCTTCTTTCGAATTCTTGTGCTTGTATTTGTGTTTTTTTTGTTTCTAGGACTTCCTTTGTTTTTGTGGGATTCTTGCGATTGATTTGGTATTTTGATGAGCGATGTGAGGGAGTGAATTTGATGAGTACTCTGAGTTTATTATGTTAGGTGAAGTAAAGGTGACTCCTAGAAAGAAGTAGTTGATGATGGAGTTTGGTTTGCGAGCGAGGAAGTGGGTTTTTGAAGCTTATGATAAGCTTTTGGGCTTGGGGAAGCAAAGAAGACTCATCCCGACCGGGAAGAGGGCTTCCCGACTGGGAAAGATGAAGAATCCCGACCGGGAAGGAGCCATCCCGATCGGGATGAAGGTGCTGAAAATCGGATTCACTGGAGTGCGTTCCCGACCGGGACGAGGGCTTCCCGATCGGGAAGGGTTTATCAACCCGATCGGGACCATCCATCCCGACCGGGATGGTCCCCTTTGACTCCACCCATCCATTATACCCCCTCCCAACCTCCCTACTCCTCCTTGTTCCTATCATATGACCCATACACCTCACTTTACACCGAGATCCACATTAAATCCCACTCCCCTCACACCATTACTACCCCAACCATGCGGTTTTATCAAGCTTGAAGGAGGATGACAACGAAGACAACAAGCAAGCGCCTATAAGTGATCTATGAGACGATGGAGAGAGTGAGTTGCTAACCTATGGTACGGCAACTATCCTTTCTTTTCCGTTTTTGTTGATTGTTTTCCTTTGCTTATCCCCTTCCCTTATCTTTTGTGTCATGGTGGCCTTCAAGGCCTTGGTATATGTCGCTCCCGACTCTCGATGACGTGACTACATCGAGAGTCATTTCAAAATCCAAAATTTTACAAGATTTTCACTTTCTTTTTTGAGGATTTAGTCGGATTTAGGCGGAATCCGGGCTAGGTGACTTGATTACACCTAGCCCTCCCCTCCCATTTCCTTTTATTTCCTTCTTTTTATTTCTTCCCCCATCCATATCTCTTTCTTGTCTCGGCCCTTGGTGACTTGATTACACCCCGGCCGGACACCTTCTACCGTTTTCTTCACCTTATTCTTTGATTTTTAGCTTTATTTTCGTAGTTTATTTTCTTTTCTTTTGTCTTTCCGCACACTACGATTGAGCATATGAGGACATTGCTCGATTTAAGTGTGGGGGAGCGATATTCTATCGTAGTTAGTTTTATTTTCATAGTTTTCCGAAAAACCTTTAAAAATCCTGAAAATTTGAAAAATTTTCACAAAAATCAAAAAGATTTTTCTTTTTGTGTGTTTTCATTTTGTGTCTTGGTGTCGTATATTTGTTTGTGTGCGTGTTTTGCCTCCCTTTTTCCTTATAGGTCGCTTAATCACCGCTAGCTTTGGAGAGCTTTCAAGACACCCGGTAACATCTTTTCAACCCTTTTTCCTCTTTGTTTCTTGTGGAGTTTGGAGGAGATTTGTGTTGTGGTGTGCTCGGGTGGAGCTTTGTAAAGTTTGTGGATGATTGGTTGCTCATTTGGAAGTTCGGGGTGGTGTTTGTTTTGTATGTGTTTGTTTTGTTATGTTTTGTTTTTGTTGCCTTTGTTTCTTTTCCTCTCGTTTTCGTCATGTCTTTAATTTTGTGTTGTGTTGTGTTGTGCGTAAACCATTTTCGAAAACCCGGTTTAGTGTCTAGTGTGTGAGTGTCTATTTTCCCTTCCTAGTTGTATAAATCGAGTCTTGGACTTTAATCTAGTAGAATGACCCTAAATCAATGATTTCGTTGGTCCTTTAGCTTGAGTCCACCTAGCTTAATAGGGATTTACTACGGGATTTGCACTTTGACCATTATGACCACCCACGGTGTGAAAAGGCCTTGGTTACCGAGTCTCGTCCCTTAGGTGACCGTGTTTAGGATCGTTCGATTAGTCCAAGTTCTCCACTTTTTGTGGGTTTGAAAGGGAATGCGCAACCCCATGCTTACCCATTCACCTACCTCATACACATCTCCACACAATAAAATGCAAATTGTTGATTCTCTCTTTCTTGTCACACATTGAAATGCCAAAAATGCCAAATCTTGCCAAAAAGGGCAAAGAAAAGAAAAAGAAAGAAAAATGAAAGAAAGAAAAGAATGAAGAAAAAGAAAAGGCACAAAAGCCAAAAAAAAAGAAAATAGAAAAGAAGAAAAAGAAATGGCATGGCAACAAACAAATCAAAATGTCGAAAAGAAAGAAAATGCCAAAAGAAAACCCGTCTCACAAAAAGAAATCCCCACAAAAATAAGCCTTTTTCCGACTTTTGCCGTGAAGAGCCTACCAAAGGACCGAGTCCCGAGGAAGGATGATAGCGGCATTAGTCGATCTTCCCTCATTTTGCATGTTTTCCACCTTTTTACTTGGACTAGTTAGGCGGTTTTGGACACGGGACGACCCTCTTAGCTCACGCTAAAGGGGGCGGGGTCTCACTTACCTACAGTGTCGACTAACACCGTGGATCATCACTTCCCACTCCGCTGATCGTCCCGTAGTACGTTTTTAGAAAGTTAGGAGGACCTAGGTAAGTTACCAACGTTTTTATTGCTTTATCGTCATACTATTAGGGTTTAGTCCACCTTGGTTTGTATTGCTAGCTTGGGAACGTTGTCACTTACCTCGAGTCCTAAACCGGTGCATCTTTCACCGCTTTTAGAGGGAAGCGGTATTTCTTTTGTTTTGGGTGCAACCGATTATGTGTTTGTGTGTGTGTTTGTTTGTTTATGTGTTTTGTGTCCGGTTGCATCCACAGTTTTGTCGCAAGACCCAACTTGCCTTGCGGAGTGCACTTGTCCTCTAAGTGCACTCGCGTGAGTTGAAGGGGCGTAGGGTGCGCTAATACCCACTCGGATAGTTTAGTATTAGTATGTGCTTACTCGAGGGCGAGTAAGGGTTAAGTGTGGGGGAGTTGATAAGTGTAGTTTGTAGTGCCTAATTGCTGTGTTTTGGTCCCATTTTCCTTGTGGAATCGCTCCTTTGGAGCGGTTTATGGGCTACTTATGCTTCCTTTAGTTCGTTTCAGGTTCCCGAGACCGTTCATGAAGAGTAGGAGCGATTCCGACTCAATACATACATATTTTGGAGCCAACGAAGCTAAGGAAAGATGACTCGATGCCTTGGAATCGACCCCGAGACCTTGGGACCCAATCCCGAGCCTTCGAGACCCGATCCCGAGTCCCGAGAATCGATGGGAAGTCCATGAGAACCAAGGAGGGACCAAATAGTTCAAATTGGAGGCCTACAAGACTCTTCCCGGACGGGTATGGCCTCATCCCGTCCGGGATGAAGGAGGAACGAAGTGCAGCTACTGGGGGCTGTTCCGGATCGGGAACATAAAATCCCGATCGGGAATTCCCATAAACCCGATCGCGAATTTCTTTCCCGACCGGGAAAAGCTCCAGCTCGCCCGCCTTCAATTCTTTTCTTCTCCTTTTCATTTGTAACCCTATATATACTCTTCCCTTGTTATGTTAAGCATATACACTTGATTAGAGACAAAACCCTAGACTACTTTAGGTTAGATTAGATTAGATTAGTGTAGATTAGTCGATAATTAGTAGTTAATCATAGTTTAGTACTTGTATTAAGGGAATTCTTCAAGATCTTCACCAAGCTTGACAAACTTGGATGTTTGTTTTGGGTTTTCTTCACTAATGCAAGTTTTGTTCTTTCTCCTTCATTAGTTTGGTATAATCTCTTCCTTTTCCTCTTAATCTTTATTTATGTTATTCAAGTTTCAATCTTTGAGTGTAGTTAATTGTTATTACTAGTTTGTTTATGTATGTTTGTTTTCTTATGTTGATTTCTCTCATGCTTGTTAGTATTAGTTTGATTATGTTAGAGTAGTGTTCTTGCTAGGGTTAGTAAGGTAATTAGGGTGTTGATTGGGTGATTAAGGGTTGGTTAGAGATGTTGGTGGAAGATTTGGGTTTCCTCTTGTTTGATGCACATCGCATGTTTGTTGAATTGCTTGAATGACTAAGTATGTACGAATGCTTGTTTTCTTGCCTTTCTTTGTGGGTGTTAGTTTGTTGTGGGTTCGGTTCCCTCACTAAATTGCGAGAGCCCGGTGAGGACGACCCCTAGGCCGGTCTAAGTAGCGAGAGCCCGGATTCGACCTAGGACCATAGCGTGCTAGAACCCCGTTTGTGTTGTGTGTCATCGAGATGGGTTCTAGGTGGAACCTCTAGGTGAGTCTAAGTTGAGAGAGCCCGGACCAACCTAGATCACCCTACTACCTCCTTCACTCTAGTCCTCCCTTGACCATTCCGTTACCCCTTTGACCCCGACCTAATCCTAGCCCGTTTTCCTTAGTTGTTACCTTAGTCATAGTCTAGTCTCCTCCCTTCTCATTATTCTCTAGCTTAGCTCGTTGACTTAGTCTAGTATTTAGGCGACCTTAGTCTAGACTTTACTTTACCGTCCCCATGGATTCGACCCGACTTGCCCTATCTACCGTAGGAATAGCCGGTTACTTTATTGACGGTCGGGATTCCACGACAAATCCCTACCATCACGTTACCGGATGTCTTCAAAGCCTTCCAAAGTTAGCGGCGATTAGGCGACCTAAAAGGAGAAAGGGAGGCAAAACACGCACACTAAACAAATATACGACACAACGACAAAAAGGGAAAAGACACAAAAGAAAATCTTTTTGATTTTTGTGAAAAAATTTCAAATTTTTAGGGATTTTAAAGATTTTTCGAAGAAAAAAGGAAAAATAAAACTAACTACGATAGAATATCGCTCCCCCACACTTAAACCGAGCAATGTTCTCATGCTCGATCGTTGTGTGCGGAGAGACAAAAGAAAAAGAAAAGAAATTACGAAAATAAAGCAAAAAATCAAAAAGAAAAGTGAAGAAAGGGTAGAATGTGTCCGGCCGGGGTGTAGTACCACTCCTCGTAGTAATAGCATTTACATGCTCAAATTTCGGTGTTTCGCCTTGAGGAGGTAGTTGCCCCTTTTGTCTTGTAGAGATCTCCGAAGCAAGTTGAGATATTCGGGTTTCCATCGACTTCGCATGAGCATCTCTTGCTAGGTTGTCCTTTTGAACGTAAGCAAAGAACTCTTGTTGATTTCTTGCCATCTCTTGATTACTCCTTTGCATATCCATCATATACTTTTGTACGTCGAAATCCCGTAGTGGAGATGATGGATTATGTGGAGTATCGGTGAGGGCTAACGGAGTACCATAGTCATGAATAGGAGACCGGCTCCTAGGCTTGCTTTGTTGTTGATGACTTTGATTTGCTTGTTGTTGTTGATGGTTCCCTTGGAACCCATGAGAATTGCCTTGATTAAGGCCTTGATTGTGGTTTTGTTGTTGTTGGAAGCCTTGGTTTCCTTTGAAACCGCCTTGATTGAAGTTCCCTTGTTGGAACCCTTGATTGTTGTTGTGAAAGGTACCTTGGTTATTTTGCTTGAAGTTGTTTAAGGGTCTTGGATTACCCATGTAACCTTGGTAACCTTGGTTGTTGTCCCTTAAAGGAGGTGGAACATAGGGACGATGTTGTTGTTGATGTTGAAAGGCTTGTTGTTGAGGGACTTGATTGGAAGCTTGGTATTGATTAGAGTAGGAGGCACCTTGCTTGAACGCTTGAAAGGCGTTCACTTGCTCAATACTCCCTCTACAATTCATAGGGTCATGACCAACGATTCCACAAGTATCACACATCCCAAAATAAGGCAAAGGAGGTGCAAACTCCAAAGCATTAACATCATGGATCGGGTGTTGGTTGGAGGAACTAGAGCTTTGAACTTGGTTGAGGTGGCTTTGGAGCTTCTTGTCAATGGTCTCCATGTGAGTTCTTAGTTGAGCCCCAAGATCAATGCTCAATTGTGTAATGGCATCAACCTCATGCCTACCTCCCCGATTTGCCTTCCTAGGCCTTGAGTATTGTGAATTATGCACCGCCATCTCTTCAATCCTTGACCAAGTTTGGTCATCCTCCACTTCGGTAAACCTACCGTTAGATCCCATGTTGAGTATGGCCCTCGAGTCTTCATATAGCCCGTTCCAAAATTGTTGTACGAGGAACCATTGTGATAAGCCATGGTGTGGACAAGAACGGATCAAGGCTTTGAATCTTTCCCACGATTCATAGAGGCTTTCATCATCACGTTGTTGGAAACCCGTGATAGAAGCTCTCAATAGATTTGTCTTCTCCGGGGGATAGAATTGTTGGTAGAAGGCTAAGGCTAGCTTCTTCCAAGTATCAATGCCAAGTCTTGCTTTATCCAACCCCTTGAACCATTGTTTCGCTTTACCAATAAAAGAGAAAGGAAATAATACCCACCGGATTTGGTCTTGAGTTATTCCCGTTTGCGAAATAGCGTCACAATAATCCGAAAAGGTTTCCATGTGTTGATGAGGATCTTCGGTTGGTAACCCACTAAATTGACTTCTCTCGACCAATTGGATAAATTGCGTTTTCGCCACAAAATTCCCGGTATATGCTTCCGGTAAAGTGGATGGACCCGGCAAAACGTCTTCCGTGAAGGTTGAGTGAGAAGAAAACTTAGGCATGATTGGATATAAGGGAGAGGATGGTGGTGTAGACGGTGTTGATGTAGATGAAGAGGGGGAACTAGGAGAAGAATCACCGAAGGGATTGATGAAGGTCCCTCCGGCCGTCTCTCGAGGTGAATTGTTCAAGTCGGCTTCTTGGGCTTGCCCTTGATGAGTATTGCTTGCACTCGGTTGAGAGATTCTAACCCGGTTAATCGTCCGTTGGCGAAAGGCTCGAAAGAGTCTCTCCGGCTCTGGATTAAAGAGATAGAAGTCGCCTCCCCTCCTAGGCATACACTACACACTAGAACAAACGTAAGAACACCTAGTGCTTTATGGGCACTAGGTAACGACAATAAACAAGCACAACTAGAGACAAGGACAAAAGAAAGCTAAGAAAAGAAGAAAAACTAGAGAATATTCACAAGAGAAGATGGGAGAACACAAAGAAGGGTAACTAAGTCTAGAAATAAGCAAACTAAGTCTAAACAATGCACCGTCCCCGGCAACGGCGCCAAATTGATGGTAAGGGATTCGTCACGTCCCTAGCCGATCAATAAAACACCGACTAACCTAGTGGGTAGCTAGGGTAAGTCGGGATCGTATCCACGAGGACGGTATATCAAAGCTTAGACTATGTCGGCCTACAAACGAGACTACGCTACCAAGACAAACACAAAGAGACAATAAAAGGAAAACTAATGGTAGAGGAGAAGTATGACTAAGCTAATGATGAACTAAGCAAATGATCGAACTAACAAGTAATCTAGGGTAAACGATGGCTAACTAAGAGGATTAACACAAATATGGAAAGAAAGTGGGGTAGGTCGGGTTCATAGGAGTAGAAGGGTAATTGGGGTGATCAAGGGTATAGGTGTCTCCTAATCGCTAGAGTCGGTCCGGGCTCTCGCAACTTAGACCGATGCCAAGGTGGGTCCGGGCTCTCGCAACTTAGACCCTAGTCCGCGCTCTCGCGACTAAACTATTCTCGACATTTCCACATAATAGACAATCAATGAGAAGATGAGCACAAGTATGGGAAGCATGGCCACTACAACTCATACAAGCATATCAACAAACACATAGAGTACCCACAATGTGACTAACAACAAAGATTCACCCTTTTCCCTTAATCAACCCTAATCATCCATATTCTACCCCTAATCCCCCTACTAACCCCACAAGATCACTACTCACACATTATCAAATTGCCCATAACAATAACAAGAGAAAACAAACTAAACATCCAAGCATTCATTGTGAACAACTAACAGCAATAACAATATAAAAAGATGAAACTAGATTGAATAAACAAAGAACAAGAGTAGAGATGATTATACCAACACTAGGATGAAGAAAAGATTCAATCTTGTATAAATAAGAACCCAAATAAAACCCAAGGTTGTCAATCTTGGAGAATTCTTCAAGTATCCTCTTAATACAAGAACTAATTACAAGGATTAACTAAAGATTAACTAAGATTAAAAGAACATTAAAGCTAATGAGTGGAAGTAAATCTAGGGTTTTGGAGGCTTAAACTAGTCTAGGGTAAGATAAGATGTCTTAATATTACAAGAAGGGAGTATATATATGGGTACAAGAATGAAGGAGAAGAAAAGAAAAGAGTCGCGCTGCCCTTGTAGCTTCCCGACCGGGACGGACCATCCCGATCGGGACGGCCCTGCCATCCCGACCGGGACGGGTTGGTCCCGACCGGGATGGGCTCACAGCAGCCATCTCAATGTTGCACCCCATCCCGAACGGGATGAGGCCATCCCGAACGGGATGGGTCTTGTATGCCTTCCTTAAGCGCTCTTTGGTCCTTCCTTGCCTCTCATGGGCTTCCCACCGATTATCGGGACTCGGGATCGGGTCTCGGAGGCTCGGGATCGGATCCCAAGGTCTCGGGGTCGATTCCAAGGCATCGAGTCATCGCTCCTTCACTCCGTTGGCTCCAAAATATGTATGTATAGAGTCGGAATCGCTCCAACTCTTCCAAATCGGTCTCGGGAACCTGAAACAAACTAAAGGAAGCATGAGAAGCCCATAAATCGCTCCCAAGGAGCGATTCCACAAGGAAAATGGGACCAAAACACATGTAAATAAGCACTACAAACTACACTTATCACTTCACCTCCCAAGCAACACTCAACAATGGTCTCTTGATCGACCCTCTCTTCTTCATTTGTAGCTTCAAGGTTGGGTTGACTTTCTTGTGGAGACACCCGACCTTCTTGCCCAAATGAACCTTCCTCAACATGTTATGGAGCTCGAGTGGCCCACATCGTGATATGAGCCATGAGTGCATTGATGCGAGCATCTTGCACCCCTATTTGGGCCTTGAGCTTCTCCCTAACCCCTAGTATTTGAGCCATCATCGCTTGTTGAGTCTTTTGCATTAGAGTTATCGCTTCTTGTTGACTCTTAAGCAATTGAATCATCATTTGACAAGTCTCAAAGTTTGGATCATGTGGTTGTGGATTATGTGAGGGTGTTTGGTAGTTGTTAGGATGTTGGAATGATCCTTGACAACTTTCTTGGTAACCATAAGGGGAGGGTTCATAAGATTGTTGATGAGATTGGTATGGTTGGTGAAATTTCGGGACTTGGCCATTTGCTCCAAAATTGTCCCGTGATGATTGATGGTAGCTTGGACGAGCCATGTCCATAACGTCGCTTTGGTACCTAGGATGAGCTAGAAGCACTTGAGCAAACGTTAGTAGCCTAGTGCTTTTGAGGCACTAGGATGGTGGAATAGCACACAAGAAATAGAACGGAGATACACAAGGAGAAGAGAACACAAAAGTCAAGAACAAAGTCCACGACTAAGCAAACAAAAGTCTAAACTACGCCGTCCCCGGCAACGGCGCCAAATTGATGGTGGCATCTAAGTCGCGGGTCCAACCGTCAATAAATAAACCGACTATTCCTAGTGGGTAGCTAGGGCAAGTAGGGTCGATATCCACGGGGACGGTATGATAGAGTCTAGACTAAGGTCACCTAAATACGAGACTAGGTCGACGAACTAAACTAAACTAGAATGATAGGAAGGGGAGAAGGCTAGACTATGACTAAGGTAACAAAGAAAACGAATAAGGAAACGGGCTAGGATTAGGTCGGGTTCAAGGGGTAATGGAATAATCAAGGAAGAGCTAGGGTGAAGGGGTAGTCGGATTATCTAGGTGTGGTCCGGGCTCTTGCTACGTAGACCGACCTAGAGGTTCTTGATAAAACCCACCTTGGCGACACACATGACAAACGGGGTTCCTAGCGTGCTATCGTGACCTAGGTCGCATCCGGGCTCTCGCTACGTAGACCGACCTAGGGGTCATCCTCACCGGGCTCTCGCTACGTAGTGAGGGAACCAAACCCACAAGCAAACTATCACCCACAAGAGAAAAGGCAAGAAGAACAAGTATTTGCAACTACATGTCATTCAAGCATTTCAACAAACATGTACCATGCATCAAACCAAGAGGAAACCCAAAACTTCCACCAACATCTCTAACAAACCCTTAATCACCCAATAAACACCCAAATCACCCTACTAACCCTAGCAAGAGTACTACTCTAACATATCTAAGCTAATACTAACATAAACAAGATGAACCAAAACAAGAACAAGAGCATACATATGTAAACTAACAAAGATGATGAACAAAACAATAAACAAGATCTAAAGATGGAAACTTTAATGATAAAACAAAAAGAGAAAGGAAAGAAAGATTATACCTACTAACAAGATGAATGGAAGAATGAAAACTTGCATAAAAGAGAAAACCCAAATACATCACCCAAGGTTGTCAATCTTGGTGGATTCTTCAAGAATTCCTTTAATACAAGCACTAATCTAAGATTAACAACTAATTACCGACTAATCTACTCTACTCTAAGCTAATCTAACCTAAAATAATCTAGGGTTTTGTGGGAAGTCAAGAACATAAGCTTAACAAAACAAGGGAAAAGTATATATAGGGTTCCTGATCCGAATCAAGGAGCTACCAAAGAGTTCAATAAAGTCACCTTAGCTCCTCTTGTTCTTAGTTCAGCCACACTAGCACCTCTTACCAGCTTAGTAGTGTGCCTACTACAATTAGTGAGCTAGCTCGTGTGTGAGCTGAATAAAGGAGCAAATAATCAAGGTAATATGAAGACATTAACTTGGGTTCACACTCATTCAAGCATGGGAAGTGTACTGAAGTTATGAAGGTGTTTGAGGCTGATTGTGTTCACATAGTGTGCACATCCTCAAGCTTTGTTTATGGCTCCATGTTCACACAAGTGTGCCGTGGCTGATGCTCTTTGTTAGAGCTTTGTTATTAGCTCCTAGTTTACATAGCTTTGTTATTAGCTCCTAGTTTACATAGCTTTGTTATTAGCTCCTAGTTCACATAAGGTGTAAGCTTTGTTTTTGTCACCCTAACCAGCCGGTTTAAGGGTCTTGTTGTAGGCTATATATAGCCATCTATTTGAATGAATAAGACATCCAATATTGAAATCAAAAACCTGAGTAAAGCTAAGCTTTCTTTTACGTCCTTGTTGCTTACAAGACAAAGTCTAGAGTTAGTCGCGTTACAAGCTCTAAACTCGCTACTTCAATCGCGTTGTTTGATTTAGCACCCGCTTTGTTGAAGTATAGGTCTACTTCACCTAGCATACTATCCTTGGTTACGGTTTATTCATCCTCAAACTAACCTTTTCAATCTGATTTGGTTACTTTGTTTACATTCCATTTCAGTATACTAATCATTCTTCACATTCTTGTTCAAAGTTCATATCATCTCACATCATTAGTGGTATCAGAGCTTTGGTCATCCATTAGACGTAAAGCATGGCAGGAGTGTTGAACTTTGAAGATCCTACCTTCCTGGAACAACTAAAGAAGGCGTTGGAGAACTTCCGGCCCAAAAATTCTCGCTTCTAACCAAGAAGGGAACCGGTGGACAAGATCAAGGTAAATGAACTTCCTGAGTTCAATGGTGGTACTGATCCTGAAGTTTACTTGGAATGGGAAAGAAACATGGAGAAGCTCTTTGACTTCAAGGATTTGGAGGATGAAGAGAGGTGCAAATACGCCATTCTAAAGCTAAGCAAAGGGGCTTCCCTTTGGTATGAAGGGCTTAAGGTACAACGCACCAGAAATGGAAAGGGTAAGATTACTTCTTGGGAGTCCTTAAAACGTAAACTACGTAAGAGGTATGTCCCAACTACGCACAAGTTATCCTTATACAAAAAAATTGCTAACCTTATACAAGGAAAAATGAGTGTTAGTGAATACATAGAAGAATTTGAGAACTTGGTTCTAATGGGAGAAGTAGAAAAAAATGAAGAGATAAAAATGGCTAGGTTCTTACGCGGGTTAAATCGTAGTATAGCTAATACGGTTGATTGGTGTCCTTATTCTGATTTTGATACCTTGTGTGGGTTGTGTCTAAAAGTTGAAGCACAAGGGAAGGGAAAACATGAGGGTGAGTCTAGTAAGAGTCATACTTGGTCTCGAACGGATGATGGTAATAGAGTCAATCCTACTAATATTAATCAACCCCTTATTGTTAAGAATAACCCCGCACCCCCACCTCAATCTACCACCAAAACAACCACTGAAACTAGTCTCTCTAAAGTGCGTTGTTTCAAGTGTCAAGGGTTTGGTCACTACAAAAACGCTTGTCCAAATAAGAGAGTTGTGACCTTAAGAGAAGTAATCACTGTTAGGGATGAATTATGGGAAGAGGAACAACGTATAGGGGCTGTTTTCAATGTTAACGAGGAAGAGGAAGAGGAAGAGGAAAATATTGAGGCTTATGAACCCCCGGCTTATGACACACTCTTAGTACTACGTACTCTACATGCTAACCCCATTCAACATGACACCGAACAAAGAGAGCAACTATTCCATACTAAGTGTCAAGTTAAAGATAAATGGTGTAGTTTAATCATTGATGGAGGTAGTTGTACCAACGTTGCCTCAACTGAAATGGTAGACAAACTAGGTCTAGCTACTACTAATCACCCTAACCCTTATGCACTTCATTGGGTAAACAACGGGAACAAGGTAAGGGTCACTAAACAAGTGAGGGTTGGCTTGACCATGGGTTCCTACGTTGATGAGGTTTTGTGTGATGTTATTCCTATGGATGCTTGTCACATACTATTAGGCCGTCCTTGGCAGTTTGATAGGGACGTAGTTCACCATGGGAGGAGGAATGAGTATGAATTGAGTGATAAGGGAAAGAAAATTGTACTCAAACCCATGACACCTCAAAACGTATGCAATATGTTAACCAATCGAGTCGGAAAACCCAACCTCTCAATGTTTGCTAGTAAAAATATGGGAGTACATGCTATATAAGAGGGGGAGTTTGATGCCGTCAAGACCACTAAAGAGGAACCAGCTAAGGTTAATAGTGGTTGTGAAGGGAAACAATCTGAAGAGTGGCTAAAGAAACTAGGTGTTGACACTTAATAGAGATACCAGCTTGTTTGGCACTTAATAGAGATCATGGATTCTTAAAGGATGAAGATGGGAAAAACAATGTCATGGCTAAGGCTTCATCTTGTCAATACACACACTCATCCACCATAGATGCAAGCACACTTGGAATTGAGACCTTGAAGGAATATTACTCCACGGAGGCTGATATACTCACCAAGTGCAAGACTGTTACTCTTAACACTTTTGATGAGTTTGTTTTGCAGGACGATCTTCTTCCTAAAGAGAACCATTTTTGTGTCCTAAAACATCCTATTTCAGAGTGTATAACTAGAGAAGCTCAAGGAGGAGGACCAGCTGTAGGTTATGACATAACCAGGACCTTAGAGACGTGGAAGGAGCACTTCCTTTTGCTAAGAACACAAGGGAGTAATCTAAGCATCATGAGCAAATACTTAACAAGTCCTTTCCCAAAGAGTCCCCTCAAACCAAGAGAGTACTTGCCATCCTCCATAATGACTCACCTCAGTGTTTGTTACACAACGGATGAAGCTGTCAAGAGAAAGACCAGATTGATGTCCCAAACAGAAGCTCCATACAAGGGAAACAACCATGGTTGCAAGATGAAGTTACCGGATAGTTATGAAGAGCATACCACGTCCAAAGTGGGAGATTTTGCTCTTTATCTTGATGTAGATGACTTTTCAGAATTGAGGACAATTCCTTTTCAAGGGGGAGGAGATGATCCGAATCAAGGAGCTACCAAAGAGTTCAATAAAGTCACCTTAGCTCCTCTTGTTCTTAGTTCAGCCACACTAGCACCTCTTACCAGCTTAGTAGTGTGCCTACTACAATTAGTGAGCTAGCTCGTGTGTGAGCTGAATAAAGGAGCAAATAATCAAGGTAATATGAAGACATTAACTTGGGTTCACACTCATTCAAACATGGGAAGTGTACTGAAGTTATGAAGGTGTTTGAGGCTGATTGTGTTCACATAGTGTGCACATCCTCAAACTTTGTTTATGGCTCCATGTTCACACAAGTGTGCCGTGGCTGATGCTCTTTGTTAGAGCTTTGTTATTAGCTCCTAGTTTACATAGCTTTGTTAGTAGCTCCTAGTTTACATAGCTTTGTTATTAGCTCCTAGTTCACATAAGGTGTAAGCTTTGTTTTTGTCACCCTAACCAGCCGGTTTAAGGGTCTTGTTGTAGGCTATATATAGCCATCTATTTGAATGAATAAGACATCCAATATTGAAATCAAAAACCTGAGTAAAGCTAAGCTTTCTTTTACGTCCTTGTTGCTTACAAGACAAAGTCTAGAGTTAGTCGCGTTACAAGCTCTAAACTCGCTACTTCAATCGCGTTGTTTGATTTAGCACCCGCTTTGTTGAAGTATAGGTCTACTTCACCTAGCATACTATCCTTGGTTACGGTTTATTCATCCTCAAACTAACATTTTCAATCTGATTTGGTTACTTTGTTTACATTCCATTTCAGTATACTAATCATTCTTTACATTCTTGTTCAAAGTTCATATAAACTCACATCAGTTCCAAGTGGAAAGGAGAAGAAAGAAACAAAGGCGAGCTGCAGCAGGCCCGTCCCGGCCGAGACGGGGTGGTCCCGGTCGGGATGGGGTCGGTCCCGGCCGGGAGGACCTGCTCTCGGTCGGGAAGGAGTATAGACAATAGCTCTCTCATTTGCTCCTTCATCCCGGACGGGATGAGGCCATACCCGTCGGGGATGAGTCTTGTAGGCCTCCATCATGAACTTTTTGGTCCCTCCTTGGTTCTCATGGGCTTCCCATCGATTCTCGGGACTCGGGATCGGGTCTCGGAGGCTCGGGATTGGGTCCCAAGGTCTCGGGGTCGACTCCAAGGCATCGAGTGATCGTTCCTTAGCTTCGTTGGCTCCAAAAAGTGTATGTATTGAGTCGGAATCGCTCCAACTCTTCATGAATGGTCCCGGGAACCTGAAACGAGCTAGAGGAAGCATAAGTAGCCCATAAACCGCTCCCAAGGAGCGATTCCACAAGGAAAATGGGACCAAAACACTACAAAATAGGCACTACAAACTACACTTATCACTCGACATAATCCAAAGATGCATTAAACGACGTAGATCAAACATATTTCACATGTTTAGTTAAAACGTTATTTGCATTTCATTTCACCAAATTACTAACGCGCGTATTCTAAAGTCGAACGATATCTTAGTAGAGGCCGCTAAGTGCGGGCGGGGTTGGGTGTCCTTCGTGGGCTTCCCAAAACGTACCCTCACCCCTTACTCAGAACCTCGGTTTCCGGATGCCTGAAACCATTGGCGCACGAGAGTCATTCAATACACGGTAACCGATAATGTCGGTATCGGTATCGCAACGCAAAGGGACGAACCCCATAAACTCTGAGATCGAGAAGGGCTGTACTCTTTGCACGGCCCATCAAGATATAGAGTGGGTTCAAATGGGCCCGAACTCCCATAAAGTTCGGTGGCGACTCCAACATCGATTTAAATTTCAACCCGAGAACAATCTCACATGAGATTCATTCGCCTCCCCAAACCCGCGCGTGGCCACGTCGGGGTGGACCTATGTCATGTCCACAATATTATTCATAAATTATAAGATATCAATTCTAAACTTGATGCATGAATAATTTTATCAAATAAGTTGAACAACTTCCCCCCACATGTTGTCACGCCACGAAATTAGTGACAAACATAATCGTTCAAACAAAATACGCACATTATTCATTCATTAATCATCTCAACTTTTAGATATCAAATAATTGTACACGACAATTTATCTATTTCATAATCTATTCTTAGAGTAATTGATTAATGAATAATATTCAATATCATATATATTAATAAGTGCATGAAATAACTAATAAAATCTATATACATTCATAAATATTGTTCTAATTACTCATAACAGCATAAAATCTTCACATGGTCATTTTCATCCATCATAACTTGCACAATAATCCTCAATATTTAATCATTTTTACACCACTAATAACCACATTAATTATTTTATTTGACTATACACTTATATCATTTTTCATAAACATGAGTCTAATTTTTTTTTCAAGATGTAATATCAAGACTCGATAAAAGTTTAGGAAAAGGTTAACCTTTTTAGTCATATAATATTACATACATATGTATGAAAATTCATTATGATCCTGAATAATTGAAACTAACACATTCACATATGTTCAGTAACAAAATAACATTATACTCTTATCATATTAATTTATCTTCCAATCAATGACGATAAATAATATTCATCTATCAAACGTAATTATTTTATTATCATGAATCACCAGAAGACAAGAACAAAACTCATAGATACCATACCTTATTCTCAAAGATGAAGATTGATAACTGAATAAGATAATACAATTCACTTATAAATCTTCAAAAACTTTCATCACATTACCACGACATTGTGTACTGCATCTGAAAGGTAAATGCCAGAATCAACTCACGACTTCAACTAGAAAGTTGTAGCCCTTCTTGTTAGCTTTCCAACGCCATATTACACGTATCAATCGAAGGTCTAGAGATAGAGTTATTGCCATAATACGGAACTGTTGTCTCACCCTCAACGAGATGAATCTTACCAACAAAAAAAGATAGCCAATAGAAATAATTCCAATGACAAGTGATGAACACAACTACAATAATAGTGACATAATTTCATTTCTCAATTGTTGGAAATATTGAGTCACTGTAGGGGCAGATATATATTTAGAAATATATATGTTGTGTCGTGGTATGAAGGCCACTGAATGAGAAATGAAATCGCTTCGACTATGGTACAAATCAATATGAGCCTCTTCTCCCAAGATCAAACAACACTCCTCTAGGCTGTGTACTCAACCACAAGAAGTTTGAACTCGATGATATACTCAGAATTTATCAAAGAGATTTGGATGATGGAGTATTTGATAATGTGTCTCATACTCATTCTTTTATATCGCTTTATATGAGGCTAATTGATGGGAGGGATTTGTCGTGGATCCTGCCGTCAAATAATAACCAACCAACCTAACTAGGGTAGCTAGGGCAAGTCGGGTCGATCCACAAGGACGAAAAATGCGTTCAAACTAATGGGTGCTACGGTCTAGGACTATGTTCAAGACAAGCTATTTTAGGGGGTTGGCTAAGGACTAGTCTAAGGTCTAAAACAAAAGAAAGGAAGACAAAACAAGTAACTAGCGACTAAAGAAAGCAAAGAATGAAAACTAGGGTTAGGTCGGGTTCATGGATGCGAAGAAGACAAAGAGGGGGAAACGGGGTCACTAGCATGCCTTCGAGGCCTAGGTAACACCGATCGGGCTCTCGCTACATAATCGGTCTAGGGATCGTCCTCACCGGACTCTCGCTACGTAGTGACGCGACCAAACCAACCAACCAAACACATACAAACAAGAGAAGATGCAAGAAAAACAAGGATTGATCGTCACTAGTCTAACAAGCATTTCATCGAGCATGTGGAGTGCAAGGTTGATGAGAAACAACAAAAACAACATCTAGTACCACCCATCTCACCCTAATCATCCACAATCACAACCAATCTCCCTAATAACCCTAGCAAAGATCTACCCTAACATATCTATGCTAAAACTAACACTAACAAGAGAAATCAAAACAAACAACAAAACAAGCATAATGAAACTAGTGAAACAATGAACAATGAACAATACAAAGAACAAAGATTCAAACTTTAATGATAAAACAATATTAAGATAAGAGAAAAGAAGATTATACCTACTAACAAGATGAAAGGAAGAATGAAAACTTGTATAAAAGAGAAAACCCAAAACAATCTTCCAAGGTTGTCAATCTTGGTTGAATTCTTCAAGAGATCCCTTAATACAAGGAGTAATCTAAGATTAACGATAATCTAAAGACTAATCTACACTAATATATGCTAAAATAATCTAGGGTTTAATGTCTAATGAAGTATATCCTCTAAACAAAACAAGGGAAGAGTATATATAGGGTTCCAAGTGGAAAGGAGAAGAAAGGAAGCATGGCGGGCTGCCACAGGGCCGTCCCGGCCGGGATGAGGTGGTCCCGGTCGGGATGGGGTCGGTCCCGGCCGGGAAGGCCTGCTCCCGGTCGGGATGGGCTCCAGACAGCACCTTCTCTTTTGTGCACCTCAACCGGGACGGGTTGAGGCCATCCCGACCCGATTGAGCCTTGTAGGCCTCCTTTAAGCTCCTTTTGGTCCCTCCTTGCCTCTCATGGGTTTCTCATCGATTCTCGGGACACGGGATCGGGTCTTGGAGGCTCGGGACTGGGTCCCAAGGTCTCGGGGTCGAATCCAAGGCATCGAGTGATCGTTCCTTCGCTTCGTTGGCTCCAAAAAGTGTATGTATTGAGTCAGAATCGCCCCAACTCTTCATGAATGGTCTCGGGAACCTGAAACGAGCTAGAGGAAGCATAAGAAGCCCATAAACCGCTCCCAAGGAGCGACTCCACAAGGAAAAATGGGACCAAAACACAACGATTAGGCACTACAAACTACACTTATCACTAATATGAGACTAAAATCAAAGAGCATCCAAAGCAATTTATGATAGAAAATAAATTGTCATTACTATGAAGATAATGATATTCATAACAGTTTTGGTAAAATTTTACCGGTTTTACAATTTTGGTTGCGGGTTAAAGCGATCGTCATATAACTACGTGTTAACGGAATAATAATGAATATGGTAAACGAGGGACAACGAAAGAAAAAGAGTGACACACAAAGTTTTGGTGACGCGGAAACCCGATGTGGGAAAAACCGCGGGGGGAGTCGGAATCCCGCCAATATTCTACTATGAATGGAAAGGATAGAAAAATAAAAAGGGTACAAGTATGAGTATTTAGACTATAGTTAACTATTAGTATTTTCTATAGTGTTTGCTTGAAGTTGGTGTATGTTGATGATGAGTTGAATGTCAATGAATATGGGTTGAATGAATTTCTGCTTGGTCCTCCTCCTTTATAACGTCTTTTGCCTTTAGGGTTTTCTGATTCTTCTCTTATCATTCAAGAGGAACTCCTAAAATTTAGGAGTTAGTTTTTGACTGTTTCTCCTTGCGCATGGACTGGCATTTTCAGTGGGCCAAATGACGTTGTTGCAATGCTTCTCGGCCCATAACCTTGTGTTGCTTCGGATCTCGACTGGCCCAATGATTTTTAATTGTGTTGACTTTCGACTTTTGACCTTTGACCTTTTGACCCTAGACCTTTTGACCTTCCATTTGTAATATGGCACGTTGTACTTTGAGGATGCGGATTTTATCCCCAAATGCCCCCAAATTCCCGGGTAAGTTCATCTTAGGCGGGAATTTATGTTTGCTTGAATTGTGATGGTTTGCGTGACGATTGATTCTTTGATCTAGACCCGGAGCAGAGGACATTTTGCAATTTGCTCTATCTTTCCACAGGTGATGCTTCCTCTCCTCCCCCAGAAGAAAAAGGAATAGTATGGTGAGAACATGTCTTCGGGTAAGATACGTCCATGCTTGGCTAAGTTTGCCTGACCTCGGATTTCCATGGTACTTATTTTCGCTTGCCCCTTCTTCAGGATCCGCTAAGCCTCGTGTGACCCTAGAGCAAGTTGTTGCTGCTAGAGGGCGGGTCGTTGCTACTAGGGCGGCCTCCAAGTGAAAAGTTGGTTCTGCTTCTGCTGGCTTCGCTAGTTCTAGGAGAAGGCATAACTCGTCCCCTCTCTCAGAAATTACTCTTGCAAAAAGTGAAACCCCAGTGGTAGATATTTCTAAGTCTCACTTTTATTCTGCCCCCAGATTCTTTGAGGATGTTTCTGCTGGAGTGGTGCTCAAATTTTCTGAAGGCTTCTGTACGTCCAAGTTTGCAAAGGACATGAATTTTCTGGATCAGATGCTACTTCCTGGTCCCAGGTCTGTGCTAGAAAATAGTTCTCTGGAGGAGTTGGATTTAGTTCGCGGATTGCTGGCGGAGGCGGAGGAATCTGGCAAAGGACAAAATAAAGCTTAGTGCATATCTGGTGGAGGCAAGGAGTGAGCTTGTCAAGGCCCTGGATGCCAATTCTTCCCTGTAGAGGAAGAATGCTGAGCTGAAGAAGACTCTGAGGGATGCTTTTGCTTTAGTCGAACCAGTATACCAAGTTTGAGATGATGAAGGAATATATGGAGGAGAAGCACAAAGATTGGGACCTGGTTGTAGAGAGGAAGCGATTGTATGAGAAATTTCCTGTGGCGCTTAACTCGGATGCTCTCTCTGACGTGGAGGCGGAGGATCTGGAGGAGTCTGTTGATTCTCCTATTGCTGACTAGGAGGCTGATGGGCAAGAGGTTGTGGACCAGGAGGACGCTGCTGATGATCCTGGGAGAGGTTCTGCTGCTGTTCATCTTAATTATCCAGAGACCCAGGTTCTTGCAGGAGGATCTGCTACAGTACAGTTCCACCTCCACCAGAGGAGGATGTCCAGGTTGTGGACCAAGTTCTGCTGGAGTGATGTTACTCCCCTTTTGTTGTACTCTGCTTTCGGCTTCTGAATCCTTTGTCTTTGCTCAGGGGAGCAAAGTGTCTGTTGAATATTGTGGCACTCTTATGTTTAACTTTTGATCGTAATCATTTGTTTTAGTTTTGTCTTACTACCTTCTGTTGTGTTCATGCCTTGTGTTTGTATGGTCGACCTTTGATATGGTGGTGGCCTGGGAATTAGTTCGCCCACTCAGTCAGAGGTGCCATGCTTTGCGTGGGTGCTAAGTGGCGCGGGAGACTGTAATGTCCCGGTTGTAGGCACTTAGTCATAGATACACGCCTTCTGTAGAAAGATATGCACTCCACCAGACTTTCTTTCGTAATGCCATCAGAAAATGAGTAAATTGTTCCAAAAATAATTTATGTAAGTTAACAAAAAACTTTACGTAAAAGCACTCAAAAAACAGAAGGTTGTATGTAAATCAGATAAACCATTCAAAAAACAAAAAGCTTTCTGTAAATCAAATAAATCATTCAAAAAACAATTGTAAAGGCTTTATTTGTTTAAAGCAATCAAAAAGTGAATGTATGTTGAGAAGTATCTGATGAGGCAAAACCTGGGTTCTGGTGGAGGTACATCTGGCAAAATAGATGCCTTGTTTCTTGGCGATATTAGCCCATGTTTCTGGCGACGTTGGCTCGCGTTTCTGGCGACGTTGGCCCCTTAAAAGAAATATTTCTTCATGTGTATGATGTTCCAAGATTTCTGGATAATTTTCTTTTCTATAGTCATGAGTCGGTAGGCCCCGTTCCCAACTACTTTCTCCACTTGGTAGGGTCCTTCCCAATCGTAGGCGAACTTCCCTGCTTGCTGGTTTCTGGTGTTCTGGAAGACTTTCCTGAGGACCAGGTCTCCTTCCTGCAGGACTCTGACTTTGACGTTCTTGATGTAACTTATGGCGACGGTTTGCCTGTAGGAAGCCATCTTTATTTGAGCATCAGTCCTGAGTTCGTCTATGGTATCCAAGCTGTTTGCCATCTCCACTTGATTCATGTCTTCTGTTATGCAACCGTATCTGTGGGTAGGTACTCTCACTTCTAAAGGAATGACCGCCTCAGCACCAAAGACCAAGCTGAATGGTGTTTGTTTTGTAGCCACTTTGGGTGTGGTTTTGTCAGACCATAACACCAAGGGGAGTTCTTCTGCCCATCTGCCCCCTGCCTCTTCCAGCCTTCTTTTCAGGTTGTCTATCACAATTTTGTTGTTAGACTCCGCCTGTCCATTGACTAAGGATTTCTGGGGGTAGACTTGCTTAGCGTGATGTTCCACCTGGCGCAATAGGCCTCCATCTTGCCGTCAATAAACTGGGATCCGTTGTCGCAGATGATTTCTGAGGAAATGCCAAACCTGCAGATAATGTTACGTTTTATAAAGGATATAACCTGTCTCTCAGTTACCTGTGGGAATGCTTCTGCTTCTATCCATTTGGAGAAGTAGTCCGTCAAGCCTGCATAAAGACTTTGTTTCCTGGGGCTCTGGGTAACTTGCCGACGATACCCATCCTCCACTTCATGAAAGGCCAAGGCGAAATTACTGGATGTAATGGTTATGCAGGCTAATGGTTGGCTGGTGCATGCCTCTGGCAGACGTCACATTTCTTGACGTGCTCCATAGCATCCTTGCGCATTGTTGGCCAGAAGTAGCCCTGGCGGAGTGCCTTGTTGGATAGGCTCCTGCCCCCTGCATGATTTCCACATTCACCATTGTGGAGATCATGCATATACAGCTTTTACCTCTTCCTGACCCAGGCACCTTTAGTATGGTCTAGCGGTCGATCTTCTGAATAGGATGCCATTAGTGAGGGTATATTTAGATGCCTTCATTTTAAAGCTCCTGATTTTCTTCTTGTCTGCTTGCAGGATGTTGTCCCGTAGCCATTCCTGGTAAGGCTTTCTCCAATCTAAGATCTTCCCCTGACCTGCTGTAATACTGCACACTCCTGCTTCCCACAGCCACTGTAGCCACTGGTTTGATTTTGCTGAGCTTTTTCCTTCTTAGATGTCTATTGCTCCTGCGTGTCCTTCTGGAATGCTGGCTCCAAGACGTGGACAATGGGTTTGGTGGAGACTGTTACAGGCTTGAATGTTGCCCCCAGGGTAGCTAGGGCGTCTGCTTCTACATTCTGCTCCCTCAGGAATTGGCTGACTGAAAAGGCTACAAATCCGAGGGATAAATCTTTTGCCACTTCAAGGTAAGCCAACATTTTGGAGTCCTTTGCTGCGTATGAACCGTTCATGTGATTGACTATCAGCTGGGAGTCGCTGTATACTTCCAGACGCTTGATTTTAAGATCTAGGGCCAGCTGGAGGCCTAAGATCAGAGCTTCATATTCAACTTCATTGTTTGTTTTCCGGAACTCGCATCGCACCGCTTGGACTATGAGATCCCCCTGAGGTGACTTGAGAACTAGCCCTGCTCCAGATCCTCTCATTTTGGAGGCACCGTCCACATTCAGTTTCCATACCTGTTCGCCCTTGTCCTCCTCCAGGATGAGGATGTCTTTCTCTGCTTGGGACTAGAGTGTTGGGCTGAAGTCAGATACAAAGTTTGCTAGCGCCTAAGACTTCATTGCTGTGCTGGGGACGAACTTTAGGTCAAAGCCGCTTAGGTGTATGGACCACTTAGCCATTCTCCCTGACAACTCAGGTTTTCTCATAATAGTTTTTAGCAGATAGTTTGTTATTACAAAAATAGCATGTGATTCAAAATAAGGAAGGTCGCAGTTTATAGGATGCTGTAACAAGTGCTAGTACAAGTTTTTCAAGAGAGGTGTACCTGGTCTCTGCGGGAAGCAGAGACTTACTGACATAATACACCGGGTGTTGTGCTCTCTCATGCTCACGCACCAATACTACGTTAACTGCTACTTCGGTTACTAATAGATATAGGAAAAGCGGTTCTCCGGGCTCTGGCTTTGACAGGAGTGGTGGAGTACTGAGGTAACGCTTCAGTTCACTTAACGCCTTCTCGTGTTCCTCTGTCCAGTCAAACCTTTGGGCCTTCTTTAGTATATCATAGAACAGCCTGCTTCTATCTAGGGTCAAAAGGTCCGGGTCAATTTTTGAACACCCCTACCTGTACACTCTAATCCGATTAGCACTTTTTGCTCCGGGTGTAGTTTATCCAGGTTGACTTCATCTAACTCCGCCTTAGGTGGTTCGATGTTTATTCCTCCTGAATGTGTTGGGTCTGTGATTGTTATTCTGGATCATAAGTAGCTCTTCGGGGACCTGAATCCTCCTCCAGCCTGATGGCTGCTAATGCTTTTGTCTGCACATCCTCAAATATGGTGCATGGATACTCGGTGAGGTCCTTGTACAGATCTGAATCCCGGTGGAGTCCCTAGCGGAAGGACTCTATAGTGGTTGCTATGTCACATCTGGGGATGGTCACCTTCTCTTTGTTGAACCTGTTAAAGAAATCACGCGTGTATTCCTCAAACTTCTGCATCACACGGTATAGGTCGCTGGTTTGCTTCTCTGGTTTTCTGCTGCTAGCAAACTGCTGGTTGAAGGCGTTAACCTGGTCTGCAAAGGAAGTGATATTCCGGTTGGGCAGACTAACGAACCACTGCAAAGCTGCTCCTTACAAGGTGGAGCCGAACCCCTTGCACATGCATACCTCTTTTAGGGGTCCTGCTGCTGCTACCACCTTCATTTTCTGCTTGTACTGGTTGATGTGATCCAACGGGTCTGCGGTACCGTCATAGAGTGTCATGGCTGGTGGCACGAATCCTTTGGGCACGGTGACGCAGGCTAGGTCGTCGGTGAAAGGAGGGTCAGCGTAGCTATCTCATGATGCTCTTTCTAGAGGACAAGGCATTCCTGGAATCTTGTTGATCAAGTCCCTCAGTTTCTGATACTGCTGCTTTACTGTGCTACCTGTTCCTGCAAGAGGGTTAGAGACAGGTGGAAAGAAGCCAAAGAGTGTACCTCCTAACCATGTTCCTCCAGGATACTGATTGTTAGGGGGGTTAAGCAATGGTGTGGCGTTGATCGTAGATTCATACTGCTACCCTGTTGCTTGCTGAAACGAGAATCCTGATGGCCAGACTCCTCGAGGATACGGATAGCTGACTTGGGTCGCCGTGCTGGTTGGAGCTCCTGGCTACCGTCTTGATATCTGCTGGATGGGGATGGGTACTGACCGTGCTCCTCCAGATATTCCTGCTGGCCAGACTCCTCCAGGATACAGATTGCTGACTTGGGTTGCCATGCAGGTTAGAGCTTCTGGCTGCCATCCCGACATCTGCTAGATGGGGGTGGCTGCTAACCATGCTCCTCCAGGAATTCCTGCTAGCAAGACTCCTCCAGGATACTGATTGTTGACTTGGGTCGCTGTGCTGGTTGGAGCTCCCTGCTGCCATCCTGATATCTGCTGGATGGAGGTGGCTGCTGACCATGCTCCTCCAGAGGGCTGATTGCTGGATAAGGCGAGTACTCCTGGTTGAGTTGCGGATTGCCATCCTGGTGTCTGGAGGATAGGGGTACATGCGAGAGACAGCAAGTTAGTTTCCTGCCTTTCGATATCAGAGAGAGTGTTACCTGTAGTTTCTTGTCTGTTGGTGTGCGATTGTAGGACAGGCATCCTGGTTCCTGAGGATCGATGACTCTGCTGGGTGGTGCAAATCCGAGCTCCAACCTAGTGACTAATTCTGAGAGGATTGTTCTGGTGGACCTTCTGTTGGTGTCTGGCTCTCCAAGGATGCTTGATTCTCCTACTGGCGGTTTGATCACCATTGAGATCTGGGCCCTGAGGTTCTGGTTGTCCTTCTCTAGGGTCTCCACTACCGATTTCTTGGATCATGTTCTGCATCGGGTCTGGTGGTGTTGCGCTTTTGGGAGTATCTCCAAGCGGTCCTCCCTGGGCTGGGACTCTGGTTAAAATGTTCTCCCTGCTGGATCTGGAAGAGCTGGATGCTCCTGACATCTTAGGCACCTGAGGGGGTTTAGACGTCAAGGGAATAGATCTTGGTGTCTGGCTGGTGGGAATCGCCTGGACGAGAGGTGTGAGGATTTGCCCCATTAGCCCTGGGAGAGGTCCTCTTCCAGAAGGTTGAGTTGAGGCTTCCTGGCTGTTGGAGGGGCTTTGGCCGGATCCGGACATGACAATATGCAAGTCGTTTTACTGTAGGATTTGGCTATAGGAAATGATCGCTTTGCCCCACGGTGGGCGCCAATTTGTTTTGGTAAAATTTTACCGGTTTTACGATTTCGGTTGCGGGTTAAAGAGATCGTCATATAACTACGGGTTAACGGAATAATAAAGAATATGGTAAACGAGGGACAACAAAAGGAAAAGAGTGACACACAAAGTTTTGGTGACGCGGAAACCCGATGTGGGAAAAACCGCGGGAGGAGTCGGAATCCCGCCAATATTCTACTATGAATGGAAAGGACAAAAAAATAAGAAGGGTATAAGTATGAGTATTTAGACTATAATTGACTATTAGTATTTTCTATAATGTTTGCTTGAAGTTGGTGTATGTTGATGATGAGTTGAATGTCAGTGAATATGGGTTGAATGAATTTCTGCTTGGTCCTCCTCTTTTATAATGTCTTTTGCCTTTAGGGTTTCCTGATTCTTCTCCTATCATTCAAGAGAAACTCCTAAAAGTTAGGAGTTAGTTTTTGACTGTTTTTCCTTGCGCATGGGCTGGCATTTTCAGTGGGCCAAATGACGTTATTGCAATGCTTCTCGGCCCATAACCTTGTGTTGCTTCGGATCTCGACTGGCCCAATGAATTTTAATTGTGTTGACTTTTGACTTCCGACTTTTGACCTCTGACCTTTTGAACTTTGACCTTTTGACCCATGACCTTTTGACCTTCCATTTGTAATATGTCACGTCGTGTTTTGAGGATGCAGATTTTATCCCAAACAATAACCATCATGAAAATTGGTGTCAATATGCTATTTAATGGGAGCAACAATGGTCAACATTTTGACTTTGAATTATTTCTAACATAAACTCATAAGAGTATTCCGTACGGAACGGTCAACCCTTAGAAGACCAATAACCTGAAACCATGTCAGGGTACTAGGAAGGCCAATAACTTGAAACCTACCCAGTTTGGCATTGCTCTTCTCAAGTAGACCAATAACCTGAAATCTACTCAATATCTTTTACTCTAGCCATACAACATATAAAATGGAACAAGGTCCAAAAGATAATCCGTGCACCACGGATAACCCCAAGTTAACATGCCAACCGCTCATAAGCGAGTAATATATTTTAATAGCATCAATACAAATTTTCACCATAAAAATCAATCTCGCTTAAAATAACTATTTATCAAAGGTATATTAATCGAATATGAGGGCTAAATAAATGATATGTCAACCATATGATTAAATAAATAGTACTCCCTCCTAATAAGAGTATTCCTCCAACTTTTCTTTTTGGCTTTAGTATGATTTTCTTCCCACTTTTCTTTTATGGTATATTTTTTTTTTGAATGAGAAGAATAATTCATTAATAGAACGCCAAACGACACTTACAACGAATACCTATTATCGCAATCAAGTCTAATAAAAAAAACAATTTCTCTTATAAACTAAGGATCTCAAGACATGATCTGACAATTCGCCATGACCTCGTATCGATATCTTCTTGAAGCTTTTGTTGAGGGATCCTTTATTTGATTCACAACTAGAGAAAACTTACCTTCTATTGGTCTCAAAGATCATTGGTAAATTACTTGTAGACATTGAATAAAGGTGCGATGAACCATCAAAAAATTACCCTTGTCAATAAGCATAAAACTAAGCCCTATACTAACGTAAAGGAACGAAACCTTGAATCGATTAATTATCGATAGAAGCCCCGAATGAAAGATGAAGGTTAGGGCTTTTTCTGGGAGGAGGAGGTTTTTTTTGGGGTTTAAAGTAAGTATGTTTTTGGTGTTTATGTTAAGTGGAAATTAGTGTGATACCCATGACACGTCACGAGATTGTACACTTTTATCTCTTAGAAGGAATTTGTCATAACATTTTAAGTGCAATTTAGTTGTTAATTGGACTATGTTAATACATTAGGTTCATTAGTATTATATATCATTACATCAAAGTGATATGAGGAATTGAATAATTACGCAAAAAAAGATGTGTAGTTTTGAGTGGAGAAATGATGTTACACAACTAAAATGCCTTGAACTGTTCTACGTTATAAAGCCAAAAAGGCAAATACATAAGATGTAATTTACTAATAACTAAAAAAAACTCAAACAATGACAAACTCTTTATTTATCTTTGAGGTGATTTTCATTTAAACCATTTCAACTAAACTACACAATTGAAATCAAAACTACACTATAAACACAAAATGTAGAAGTACTACACGATTTACTTAACAAACTTTTAATTAGTCTATTAAATACTTTTATCTACAACGGTACTATATGGATTGTAAAATACGTTCGTAACATAGTTTATCTAGGAGTAATAAATATTATGAACTTAATCATCGTAAAAGCAATATATTACTAACATATAAGACTGAATTAAATGAAAATTAAAATATAACGAATAGTATCTTAGTAATCAGGGGCGGACCTGGGAGGGCCCGGGCCCCCTCGACAATTTTTGAAACAAATAAATTTAAACCATTTGAAATATTAGTTTGATGGGTGTGGATGAATTGGTTTGGTCATGTGCCTTGTGATCAATAGGTCAGGAGTTCGAGCCTTGTTAATGACATTACATTTTGTATTATATCTAGCGTAAAATGTGGAGTAATTTATAAACTTAAAAAATGTCGGAATTTTTTTTTGTGTCCCCTAGAGAGAAAATCCTAGGTCCGGTACGGTTAGTAATGCATACGTACTAAAATGTAATTATAATAAAATATGTAAACCAAAGTAGAACCTGTGGTTATAATTATAATAATTATAAATAATGGCCATAAGGTGTTGCCTAGTAGTTAAAACTTGTAATCATCGGTCCAAGGGTCTCAGGTTCAAACGCCTGCAAGCGCGAACCTGTGGGAGTTCCCTCGTTCATCAAAAAACAAAGTAGAAATAATGGAATCTTAAATGTGCATTATATTACTAAACGATAGTAAAGGGTAAAAGATTTTTAATATGGAATAGACGGGATTGTTCATAAATAAAATTAATCAGAACGGATCTTGCCCGTACATTACAATCTTCTCCATCACCAAATCGTTACCACTCTCCACTTAGGTTTGAAAACAATGGACTTCATTTTATCACCATCTAAACAATCGTCCCCATAGATTTAGTCAAACCTCCGTATATCCATTGATTTTTTTTTTTGAAAAAAACCACTAAAATCTTGCTTCCATGGCGTAATCGGTATAGAAGCCAACAATATTGAGTTCTTTTGGGAACGAATCGTAAAGAAATGGACAGATCTACAATTTCAGGTACTATAATCGAGATGCATATACTTTTTTTTGTGTGATGATTTATGAAAGATTTGTTTGCCAACAATTGGATCTTCATATTTGCATGTGATGAGATGATGACCAAATACCTCAAGAAAGACCATGGATATTGCGTGATGCATCTGTGAGATGTGAAGCTTTGCATTGTAGACGAAATGATTGAAATGAAAATACAATCCTACAACAAAAAATTATATTTTCGTGAAGGAAAAAGGTGAGAATGAGGTAATTTTTTTTCATATGGATTACTACTCGTGAGAAACAACTGTTTAAATTAATTGAGTTTTTCTTCCAATTTCCATTAAAGGTCATTCATAGAATCTGTGTATAATTAAAAAAATGAGAACAATAATTGTATTGGAAATACAATTTTTTTTGAAAGGATTAGATATTCATAGCAAGGTACGGAGTATTAAACACTTGCTGTAAATTCATCATTCATTTATGTCTTTTCATATTAAGCAGTATGTACTATATATAGAGGTTTTATGTTAATTGTTCAATCTACTCGAAAAAATATAATAAGAGAGAAAAAAATATAAGAAAATGATGTATAGGGATAAAAATGAATACATTTACCCCTAATGTGTATAATGGCTAACATCCCATATCAACATGGACGATTTCTTGGAAGAGCTACAGCTGCCTCAGGGACAAACTGAGGTCTCTTGGGTATCCGATAGCTAAGGCGAAAGGTGTTTGGGGTAGGGGAAACACATTCAGGAGGGCATTGGTTATAGAGTTCGAAGGGGGAAAAGAACTACAAATCTATCTATCTATATAATAAAATAAAAAGTCATCCTTTTGAGTTGCTAACCCACCTAGACATGCGACACGTGGCAACCCTAGACATGCGACACGTGGCAACCTCATACCCTTATTAAGCTATCTGTATTAGTTAAGCTATTAGTTAAGCTAACTGTATTAGTTAACCCCAAATAAATTCCACCAAATAAATTTATGCTCATTTCAGGGAGACATGAATGGTCCGGCTGTTACGATGGAATCCGAGGCTCAGAATCGATTCGGCCTATTTATACTTTCCGGGTTCATACAATCGACAAGAACAAACCTTCATTTGCCTTCCTCTTTTTGTTCCTCTGTAGTGTCACCATCGATTTGGTAAAGACGCCGGTTCCGATCGCATCATTCTTCATCGGTAAGTTTTATGCTGCTCGGTTATTGTTTCTAGCGGTCATGTTTAGACTACTCGGTTCTTTATACAGTATGTTGTTCGGTTCTTGCAAACTGAATTATTAAGAAAGTGGTTAAATTATTTATACAGCTATCACATTGCATTCATGTCGATCATTTAGGCCATCCCTGTTTCGAGCAAAGATGACAGTAGATTTGTCTTACACTATAATTTGTGACGGTAATGAACTAATTAGCAAGCAAGGATTGATAGATAGATGTACGTCAAACTAACCTCAGTAGAAGTCCACACGGATGTCGACTGGAAATACCAATCATGTCCGACATGCAAGACTGGCATTCGAGAAGATAACACATGCGCTAATTGTAGCCAGACGATTCCCTACCCAACCCAAAGGTAACAACTAATTAAACTACAGCTTGCATGAAACAGAAACACGTAAAAATAATCATTTGCAGATATAGACTAATGACGACGATAAAGGACGGGGACACATATGAGTGTAGACACCCAAAATTTGACCGCCAGGTGTCTATAGCAGTTTCCAAAAAACACCCGATGATGATCGGACGCTAACATGTTCTAACGCGCTCGGATACGGGCTCGAAATCAATAATGTCCGGCATGGGCTTTTAACGGGATACAAATCTCACAAAACCAACCTCAAAACCAGGTCCAGTGAGTCATTCCGAGTCAAACAAGACTACTTTGGGCCAAAACCGACACCAAAATAATTCCCGTCTTTTAGCGACCGGGTCGAAACCCGGTCAAGGCAAACCCGACACAAAGAGGGACCGGGTGCGTTCCCGAAACATGCACCAGGTTCACAAATCTATCCAAATCGCTCACGAATCAGCCGAAATTAGCCAAATCAATCATAATCAATTAAGCATAAATCAAGGGCAATCACGCCCAAAATAGCCCGGCCTAATTGATCCACTCGGTCGAGTGGATTGGCCACTCGATCGAGTGGAGCCTCTTCGAACACGTCCAGGTGCATTCGCGAGGGCACTCGACCGAGTGCACCCGCGCCACTCGGTCGAGTGACCCATGTGTCGAGGCCCCTATAAATACCCGTCAACCTTTGACACAAACAACAACTTTCTTCAAGCACAACTTGGGAACACCGACACTCCTTCAAACACACCTTTGCAATCACACTACACTACGACCCTAGCAACCCTAGGCAAAAACACAAAACCCGAGCCCCTCGTCCCTCGGAGAACCGGCGAAGCATACACACACACATACACACCATAACTCGCGTACATCCTCGATACTCCCAAGCCCGTGCCGCTATTACGAGTCCATTTCCGAGGTCCCTACTAAGCATGTATGTTGAGGGTGTCCTAAACCCCATCTCGATCTCTTTTTCTAAGTCTCATTTTTATTTTATTTATCGTACTTTCGTATCATATTTATAATCATAATCATAGTAGTGACACTAGCATTAATGTTGTCATACTTTCGCGTCTTCACTTTTGTATCATCTTTTCTTTATCATCATTATCGTCATAATGTCGCATAAATGCATTTTAATACGCAAAATTCGATTTTGAATGTGTTGAACTATGATAACCAATCTAAAGTCATAGTTGAACGCATTTAATCTCATTTCCAATTAGTACGAAGCCCGTTGATACGAAAACCGACATCACATAACTCGAAAGAGTTAGTTTCGATGTCGTGACGTAGAGGGACATCCTTCGTCACTAATTCAAATTTTCTAAACTAACAATAAACGTTTTCCTAAAACTCCGGTGACGGTGTTATAATCATTCATACATGATTATGACACCGGAAGCTAAATTAAATGCGAATCACGCAATATTCGTATTTAATTTAGCCGATCATCGATTTCGAATCATAAAACGAAACGAATTCTCATTCGTACAGGGGCTACTCGACCGAGTACGTACGCTACTCGATCGAGTAGCACCCATAAAAACGGGCAGTAGCTACGTCTAAGGACACACTCGACCGAGTCAGGCCATGACTCGACCGAGTGGGTCCTGTAGCCCAGAAAACCGAGAGCTTTTTTTTTTTATATCATTCGAGCCTCGTCTTTTTAAAAAGCGACTTAGTCGACACGTGTAAAGTCAATCACGTGATCTCATTTTCAAAATACATGCGTATCATCACTTCAACGATTTTGATCGACGGTCTCACATTATTAATTTTATGTCGACGACTCTTTAGTCGTATCCGATGTAAAATTAATTTAGACTCAATTTCTCGAGGTGATAAGTCGGGACAAGGCATCGAGGTTCGAGATCGGGCTAGCACCACGTCTAGGTCTCGAACCTCCGTCCTTTGATTAATACGCAATATAATGTGTAACTAATTAAAGTTCGTCCACCTACACAAAATCACGGTCTAGTTTATACACGGGTTCGTTTATAATTATTGCTCGTCGTTTCAATTATGTATTTCAATTGTCCTATTTTATTGTACGCCGTATTGTGAATTCCGGGTTGTATTCCGCCCGTGTAACTTGTAATCGATCCATTTTTGCTTTGCTTTATTTATTTGCATTTTACCGCCTTTAAATGAACCCTCGCATGCTAAATCACTTCGACAATAAATTAGATGCATTAAATTGACGTAGCTCACATTTAATTCGCATGCTTAGCTAAAACGCTGTTTGCATAACATTTCACCGAATTACTAACGCGCATATTAAAAAGTCAAACGATGTCCTAGTAGAGGCCGCTAAGAGCGGGCGGGGTTGGGTGTCCTTAGTGGGCTTCCCAACACGTACCCTCACCCCTTACTCAGAACCGTGGTTTCCGGATGTCCGAATCCATCGGCAACGAGAGTCATTCAATATACGATTAACCGCCCAAGTCGGCATCTATATCGATATGCAAAGGGACGAGCCCAATAAACTCTCAAACTGAAATGGGCCATACTTTGTGTATGGACCATGGCGATATAGAGTGGGCTCGAACGGTTCCGAATAACCATAAAATTCGGTGGCGACTCCATTTCGACTTAAATTTCAATCCGATCCTTCTCATATGGAGGTTCATTCGCCTACCCAAACCCGCGCGTGGCCGCGTCGGGGTGGACCTACGTCATGTCCACAATGAGCCTTTGGTTATTTTCCACAAGGAGGCAGAGAAGGTCATAGGGAAGCCAATAACTCAGTTGTTAAACTTATATGAGAAGGTAACGACCTAAAAATTCGTATCAATAATATTAGACTCGATATTAAGGGGGACCAAATTATGTAACTCACCTGCTATGGAATGGTATTTGACATCCTACAGCAATATGTTGGGACGTCATACACCTTCAAAGTAAAGATAGGGATAAATAAATTTGGGACTGAAAGAGAATTAAAAGTTCAAAAGACATTTATGGCTGAGACGCATGACTCCACACCCACCACAGCCCAAGACAATGTATGCACGATTAATTTACTGCTTTTAGAATAACTATTTCCAATGTCAATTATATTCACACTAGAAAAAAACAAAGCACAGAGCATAGAAGGAAACAAGGGAAAATCCACTAGCGTAGAAGCGGCAGAAGACGAGATGATCGTCAACACTCCACAAGAACCACAAACTTCAAAGCGGCCAAAACAGTAAGTACAAAACAAACTACACTTACAAATAATCCTTACATTTGCTTCATTCTGCAAAATTGACCTAAATCTGCCTACAATGTACCGCAGAGATGAACCCAAGGAAACAGAAGCAACCACGAAGGAGATTAGCAAGTATGCAAAGCGATTGCGCCCAACAGCACCACACCAAAGTTAATAAGGCCAATATTCAGCAACCTACAACCATTGATTGGAAAATTATTTACGTGTTCAGATTATTTAAGTACAATAAAGGATTATTATTTAAGTACTGTTTTCCATATACCATGACCTATATTCCAATTCCAATTCCAATTGCTTCATCAAGATTCGAAGGTGTGACTTACCCAGATTCGCAAACACTTATTTTAGTAACATCAAATTGTCTTCTATCTTACACTTGTAGACGGAGCAAACAAAACTTCGTGTAACAAAACCAAACACTACGACTTTCACTCTTTTAACAATTGACTTCTATATTGAAACCAAGAATCCACAACAAAGACGTTGCGATAAAGAAAAGTCGCACAAATACACTATTGCTAGGCCCGTGAATTTCACGGACACGAAAACTAGTTTGCTTTTAAACTTGAGCTTTGAGGTCTGTGAGAAGGGGAATGTCCACTTCATGAATATGAGAGTGAGCGTGAGAATGGTCCCCATGTCTGGATTGTATCCAGTACTGATGAGCATTACATTTGTCAGGGTAGCATGTATACATATGTTCCTATTGAATTGAAGTATGAGGGGGTATCAGAGGTGAGGCCAGATAAGACTAATATTTATGATGACATTGAGGAAACAATTAAAGGGATATACAAAATGTTAAATGCATCTGGTATCAACTGTCTTACAAAAATGTTGGAAGTTCAGGTCAATGAGAATTTTAGCATCAAGTTCTTATTTAACGCTATGTAATTGAATAACTAAACTAATACTCCCTCCGAGTTCCTATTATTGTCTCACTTTTCTCTTTTTTTTTTGGGCTGAGTTTGATTTTTGTCTCACTTTTCTTTTTAGACTATCAATATATGGTTCACAATTACTCTCTCATTTCTCTCTGTTCCTCCTTTTTTGAGCCACTAATTTCCCTTTTCTTTATTTTCCACCCCAATAATAGGAACGGGGGGACAATAATAGAAACGGAGGAAGTATGTTTTATGCCTCTTAGTAGTACTATCTACAAAATACAAACTTTTGTAATAACAACAATTTTTAAGCCTGTATTGTAGATAGTTAGCATATGTGGGCTGAAGGATGGTAACGTAGGTTTGATATGCATGTCAGTTGTATTAGTTAGCTATCTACTTAGATGAAGTAATTGTAATGCTTAGTTATGCTATTTGGCAATAAAAAACTAATGATATGTCAGGGTCAGAATTTAGAAGTTCTTCTCATGATATTTTTGTTAATTTCGTATCTGGTACTGCAATATCTGAGATAAACATATTACTATTAAATTAAAGCATTAAGATGTGCAACAATAAATCATGATTACAATAATGTATAGAAAAAAATGACTGAAATTGAGCTCGTACGTAAATAGGTAAAAAAATGAATTGCAAATATGATTAATTATAAAATTAGATGGCAACAAATACTTTTCTTTCATAAGTAATGTTATTGTTCAAAATGCTACGAGTAATATAAAAGAATTAAGATAAATTTATGATATTCTGAGTATTGTTTTCATGATTAACGATTGGCGAGATAAAAAATGATCTACATGAATACCAAATATGTCAAATGTTGAATGAGTCAATTACTTAAATATGCATGTAATTGAATCCTAAAATAACAAATAGTAGTAACAACATAAATCTAGAGTGTGTTAATTGTTAGTTGAGTAACTAAACAATGACGGAATAAACCGGATCGAAATCGAGCAGACAATGGGCAGAACCGAGAGGGACAAAAACGATACAAAAACCGAGAGCAGTAAATGGACAGCGACAACGAGACAGATACCGGGCATCACCAAAATATCAGAAAACCGAGACTGAAAATGGGATAGTAGTGTTGTGGTATGGAAGCCACTGTCTTGAGAACTATATCAGCACAACACGGGTGGTTATCGTCTACTATGCCGGTAGTTTTCCAAGGTTAACACTGCAGCTCACAAACTCGCCCACTCGAGTATGTGAACTTTGGAACGAGTAAAAACGTACCCAAGATTTTTAAGAACATAACATAAGTAGAAATGTGAGAGAGGGAGAGATTATTGTGTGTTGGCAAGTGTGTGTGCAGGTTGGTATTTATAGGCTTGAGGAGCCTCTAAACAGATTCAAAAAGTCTACTTAAAGAGCCATAATCACGCAACTAAGGCCTTTAATGACAATCGTAACAGTCACAATTGACTGAAACTGTTCACAAATAATACTGAACTTGGACAACACAACTTGGCCCAATGAACCTAGACACACACACAGGGAACCCGAGGCCCAAAAGATTAAAAGTCGGGCACAGCCCGCACCGCAGTCTAGCTTTTGTGTAAACCCTCTCACCACAAGTTTAGCTTTGAATCCTTCTATTGTACCTTCAAGTCTCAATTTACTTTTGAAAATCCATTTACTACTAATGAGTTTACTATCCTTATACAAATATGTCAATTCTCAGTCTGATTAGACACAATAGAATCTAACTCATTTTTAATAGCTTCTTCCCAAAAATTAGCATCTATGGATCTCATAGCTTCAACATAAGTTTTTGGGTCATCTTCTATTAAATAAGCAGAAACTAATTCAAAACAAGCACAATCACCACAAGCATTTTTAGTTAAGAATATTGTGACAAAATCATATCCAAAATTCTTTTTAATTCTAGGCCTCTTACTCTTTCTAGGTTAAGTAGCATGATAATCAACAATACTACTACTAGCATGCATAGAACTATTAACTGGATTAACATGCATATTAGACAAATCATGAGATGAATCAACAACTTTCTTTAAAGGAAAAAACATGCTCAAAAAACTCAACGTCTCTTGCCTCAGAAATAGAACGGTCATTCAACATGAATTTATAAGCAATGATGTTTTAAGCTTAACCAATGAAAATATAGTCCTAAGTCTTAGGTCCTATAGTAGGTCTCTTAAAACTTGGTAAGTCTACTTTAGCCAATTATCCCCACACTTTAAGAAAACTTAAGTTAGGGGCATAACCCTTCCAAAATTCGTAGAGTGTCTTGTCTAATTTCTTATGGGGTACCCTATTAAGAATGTGACAAGCTGAAAGCACTGCTTCCCTCCACATATCGTCAGAAAGACCAGAACTTAAAAACATAGCATTCATCATTTCTTTTAGAGTTCTATTTTTACGTTCAGCTACTCCATTTGATTGAGGTGGGTAAGGTGGACTCGACTTATGTATTAATCCATTTTTCTCACAAAAATATATCAAATAATTGGAGTTGTATTCACCATCTCTATCGGACTTGACTCTTTTAATCTTCCTCTCAAGTTGATTTTCTACCTCAGCTTTGTATTTAGTAAACATCTCTTCAGCTACACTTTTATTCTTAAGAAAATACACCTTCGTGTACCTTGAGTAATCGTTAATAAAAGTGACATAATAAAATTTACTTCTTTTACTCATAGTACTCTTGAAGTCAGCTAGGTCGGTGTGAATTAGCTCGAGAAGACTCGTATGTCTAGTTTTAACCGGTTTACTAGGTATTTTTTTCGTAAACTTAGCTTCTACACAACTAGGACATTTAGAAAAGACTTAGGTAGTTAAAGAAGGAATAAGCGACATTGCATTCAATTTTTTAACCAATTCATAATTCACATGACCCAATCTAGCATGTCAAACATCAATAGACTCAACGATATAAGCAGAAGCAGAAGTATTATTATTAATAGCAGAAGAGTTAACATTAAAAACAAATAAGGTCCCCACTGAGATAACCCTTGCCCACAAAATCACCATTACGAGACATTACAACCTTGTCAGCCTCAAAAACAAGTTTTACACCAACTTTGTTTAACAAGGCACCAAACACTAGGTTTCTACGCAGTGTAGCGACATACAGTACATTATTAAGAGCAAGAGTTTTCCCATAGGTTAGTTTAAGAAAGACCTTGCCTTTTCCTGTGATCGGTGCAGAGGAAGAGTTACCCATGAGGACTTTTTCACCATCAGCCACATCTTCAAATTCAGCGAACAACTCCTTGTTAGCACAATGATGCCTTGAGGCTCATGTGTCTAGAATCCAATCACTAGCATTTGCCACAAGATTGGTCTCAACCACCACCGCAGCAATAATATCATCATCTGATTCAGCAATGTTGGCTTGGGCGACTTGACCACCTTTCTTTTGAGGACACTGGTATGCTTTGTGACCCGTTTGTCCACACATATAGCATACCAGGTTTGAATTCGGCTTATGGATCCTGGGAACTGGCTTGGTGGAATTTCCTTGATCCTTTCCCTTTGCACCTTGACATTTCCCCTTACTTGGACCCTGATCCTGATCCTGACCCTGACCCACTTTATTCTTACCCTTATTATTGCCATGAGACGGACCCCCAGCTTCAACAGGGTTAGCCTTAGTGGAGACAGACGACATTAAGACAGACCTATCTTTAAGGCGATTAGCTTCCTCAGTCCTCATATGACCTATGAACTCTTGAAGTGATAGATCTTTTTTTCTTCTGTTTTAAATGATTCCTATACTCACTCCACGAGACAAGAAAACTTTTCTAGTAACACATTCGCTAAAAAGACCTCATCAAGTTTCATGCCCTCATTGACAATATCAGCACAAAGGTTTTCATAAGTATGAACTTGCTCTATAATGATTTTATCATCTACCATGTGAAACCCAAGTCACTGACCCACACATATTTCTTTTTTCCCGCATCATCGAGCCCATATTTTTTATCTAAGGACTCCCAAATGGTCTTAGCATATTTATGGACCGTGAATAAATCAAAAAGATTGTTGGTCATATGATTGAGAAGATGACACATAGCGGCCTTGTTATCTTTATCTTGTTTCTTAACAGACTTTGTCCTCATTTGACTTAACAGCAATAGGAGACATGGCCTCGGCAGAAGCAGACACAATAATAAGTTTAGATGGATCAGGAACCAAGACATAGTCGATATCTAATTGCTAAAAAAACATTACTAGTTTTTGTGACTATCTTTTGTAATTCAGCTCATCAAGTGGCTCCAACTTAGATAAATCAGGAATAGATTTATGCGATACAACAACCATTTTTGCAAACGTTACAGGACAAAAAAATAAAGTTTTCAAATTGTTAGTTGAGTAACTAAACAACAACGGAATAAACCGGACCGAAACCGAGCAGACAATGGGCAGAACCGAGAAGGACTAAAATAGGACAAAAATCGAGAGCATTAAATGGACAGCAACAACGAGACAGATACCGGGCATCACCAAAATACCGGAAAACCGAGACTGAAAACGGGACAACAATGTCATGGTATAGAAGCAACTGACTTGAAAAATATATCGTCACGACACAGGTGGTTATCATCTACTATGCCGGCAGTTTCCCAAGGTTAACACTGCAGCTCACAAACTTGACCACTTGAGTTTGTGAACTTTTGAACGAGTAAAAACGTACCCAGGATTTTTGAGAACAATGCAAAAGTAGAAATGTGAGAGGGAGAGATTATTGTGTGTTGGGAAGTGTGTGCAGGCTGGTATTTATATGCTTGAGGAGCCGCAAAACCAGATTCAAAAAACGTCGACTTAAAGAGCCAGAATCACGCAATTAAGGCCATTAATGACAATCGTAACAGTCACAATTGACTGAATCTGTTCACACATAATACTGAACCTGAACAACACAACATGGCCCAATGAACCTAGACACACACACGGAACCCGAGGCCCAAAAGAGTGAAAGTTGGGCACAGGCCGCACCACAGGTGCTCTACCTGAACTCAAACCCAAAAAAGTGAAACTTGACCACTTGAGTTTGTGAACTTTTGAACGAGTAAAAACGTACCCAGGATTTTTGAGAACAATGCAAAAGTAGAAATGTGAGAGGGAGAGATTATTGTGTGTTGGGAAGTGTGTGCAGGCTGGTATTTATAGGCTTGAGGAGCCGCAAAACCAGATTCAAAAAACGTCGACTTAAAGAGCCAGAATCACGCAATTAAGGCCATTAATGACAATCGTAACAGTCACAATTGACTGAATCTGTTCACACATAATACTGAACCTAAACAACACAACATGGCCCAATGAACCTAGACACACACGGAACCCGAGGCCCAAAAGAGTGAAAGTTGGGCACAGGCCGCACCACAAGGCTCTACCTGAACTCAAACCCAAGCCGGACCGTTCGCGCCCATTTGTGTGTCACATAGGCCTTACCATACCAATGGTCCTAAAAGGCCCCTTACTCACACATCTAATGAAACCAAGGCAAGAGAGTATTATAAAGAGTTCCCAAGCTATATAACCCACCGATGTGGGATATAAAAGAAAGAGGAAAGGCAACACCTCCTACTCTCCTAATTTGCTATCAACCAACATTAAAGACCATTAGGATAATTTTGTTCACAAATTTGTATATGAACTAATAAATCATGAATATGCAACGAAAGTTCAGTAAAGATCATTCAAGATGTTGAAATTTAACATATTAAGACTGGTGTATTGAAGACCTGAAATATGAAAACTGTACATAAATAATGTTGACTGATATTATTAAAATTAGTTTATTTTTGGTGTGTTTAACAATGGTTTCAATAACGCGAACAAACTTCACATGCAATTATGTGAAACTAATAACTGATATAAATTTGTTTGACTATGTTACATTATAGAGCAATCTAGTATTGAAGTTGGTTAGTGTGTGCCGAACTTTGGATGAAAAATTGGAAAGTATTGAAGTTTTTTTGAGAGTGTAAGATGCAAAACGCTGCTACAAGACTAAAATCAGATAAGTATATCTAATTCAATAGTTAAATTTTCTGTTTATGTATCTACTATATAGGATATGTGCATGAAACAAATTTCAATCAATTATATTTTTTTTGTTAAATTGAATTGGGTAAGAAACTATAATTAGGTATGGATAAATTAATATTTTGATGTTCAGTTACAAATTGGAAATTGTATTAATAGAGAACGTATCTATTGTAGGTAGGGGTGTTCAAAAATTAACACGGACCGACAAACCGTCGACATGGACCGTACCGTCTGGTCCGGTTCCGACAGTGCTACATATCGGTCCGGTCCGCGGGTCTCCAAAACTTTGTTGCCAGTCCGCGGTCCGGTCCACACTTAAAAAAAAATCAAATTTAGTGTACTTTTCCGGTTCGGGTTTCTTTGTTAACTTGTCCGGTTCACGGGTTTTGATTTTTTTGGTTGCCGGTTTGCGGGTCAAGCTGGTCTGGTCCGAGTTTAGACCGGTGAACACCCTTAATTGCAGGTTTAATGAGTAGCTTAGTTTAAAGGCAAAACGAAGATAATAAAATATAAATACAAATTTGTCTAGTTGAATTAGTGGATTGCATCAAAAAAACAGTTAACAGTAATATATAATGGAATATAATAATTTAAATGATATGAAAATGTCTATGAGTAATAATTTAAATTTTCTAATCATAAAGGTAATAAAATAGAGTAACATTATATGAATAAATACGAATCTCGGCTATTACTGAGTAAATAGCAAAATGTACCTAATAGGCCTCTGATGGTACATTTGAGATTTATCTTACATTGGTAAATATCTCCTTGTAAACAACATTTGTGGTTGTATTAGAAACACCAACTTCATCATCGATGACCAACACCTTCAGTCCTTTCTTGCTTGTCACTCACGAAAAGGCAACGTACAGCTGGCCGTGAGTGAATTCAAAATTATCAAAACCCATACCATCAAATAGGGGAGAAACAATCAAGCTGGTCAGCTAGCACCACATCTAGCCTTCCCACATTACAACCCTCAAGACCTTCCCGAGACCTAGGCTAGAGACAGCTCGGATTTTTGAGGATTCAAGCTCCATAGGATACCCTAACCATTAGGGCCAGACATGGAAATCAGATCCCGCATTATCAACCTACCCCGATCGAAGTTCGAGTCATTATTACTCGACTTCCCCCCTTTCCTACCACATTACAATACCTTACCCTCGAAGCCTTAGCTCCACAAAATCGAGCTCCAGATTTCGAATAATCAAAGCCACTTACTTCCTAGCACCACATTTCCAAAAACATCTAAACCAGTTATCAACCCCAAACACGGGAATTCAACTTGCGGTCGGCATAGAACATGCCCAAATAGTTCACACCACCTCTGGGGGCTACCCCGGAAAATGCTCACAGTCACAGGATCAACATCCTAACTATTCTAGCCCTTTGGTCAAGACATCATTGGGAATGCACCTAGCCTACACCATTGCTATGGCTAGTTACGCACAAAGCCCTAATAAACTAGGCACCATAATACATTTTTCAACAATGAACTACGGCTTGGTTTGATTTCACCACACATGAATACGTAGGCAACCTTTCAACAGAGGCACAACCATCCACATTGACACATTCAAAAAAGCACCGTCATTCCGGTCACGACACTGTCATGTTCTCAACAGCTAGCTTTGTTGTCCCGGGGGCTTCTCATAGGCAGAAGTTCTCCATCCACTCACATAATCCAAAGACTTTCAAGAACTAACCTTCTTTCTATAGAGTGTCCTAGTACTCGGCTCGTTCAAAGACAAGAATCTGTCAGAGACTCGAAACGACACCTACTTTGGGAATATACCCCGAAACTGGAAAAATCCAAAAGAACACCAGTCTACGGCATTGCTACCACAAAGCCCTGTCGTACGGAAACAATCTCACTCTGAGGATTCGACCATGTTGCCACTCGCCTAGGCTACGGAATAGCGCAACTTAAGAGTCTTGTTAGGTGGCCCACCCCCCTACCGAGTCACGGTCCAACCCCTTGAGAGTCCAGTCGTGTCTGTCAACTCGTCCGGTCACGTCCAGAGTTGAGTCTGTCGGTATATCTCTCTCTTCAAATTCTCATTTTAAAATTTGCAAAACTTAGCCATTTGAGAAAATCCCTTTCCTAGTCACCACGGGAATAGGAATTTTTATCACACTTCATCTAGGCATACAGGCCTAACCAGAGGATTTTAGAAGTCCGTGTCAGAATCTGATCGGGAATCAAGTCATCCCAAGCATTCCTATTTCCAAATTTCCTTTTTTTTTAAAAAAAAAAAAATCCGGCATTTTCTAAATTTTCAAAAAAAATCTTTCTCCAAAAATCAATCAGTCAAAAAATCATTTCCTTCCCCAGCATGAGTCGGTATTTTATCTGAGTATTACATGCAATTTACAAACAGATATCCCAGGACTCCCGAAGAATTCTCCAGTGGAAAAGTACAAGCGACATTTTTTTTTGATGTATCTGTAAACAGGTACACCCGTAGCCTCCAATGCAGGCTCCCGCGTAATTCTAAGATGGGATGTGTCTGTAAACAGACACACCCATAGCTTCCAAGGCAAACTCCCGCGCAATTCCAAGATGGGATGTGTCTGTAAACAGACACACCCATAGCTTCCAAGGCAAACTCCCGCGCAATTCCATGATGGGATGTGTCTGTAAAGAGACACACCCAAGACTTTTTAGGAAAAGTCCCCGCGACATTATTAACATCTATTCAGGTATGATTTCTATCTTATGGCCGGCGGGCCCTTCACGCAAGTCTAATGGACTCTAAACGACCCGATCGGAAGTCTGTCAGGTCTTAATCCTCGATTGGCCTGGTAGCTACTCTGACTTTCGCCTTGTCCAAGCCTCAGTCAGAGTGGGGGCTCTGTAGACACCCGCATTTTGACTGCCAGGTGTCTATAGTAGGTCCCACCAAACACCCGATGATGATCGGACGCAAACATGCTTTAATGGACTCGGATATGGGCTCGAAATCATGGACATTTGGTTTAGGCTTATTACGGAGTACAAATCTTAAAAAACCGACCTCAAATTCTGGCCCAGTGGGTCGTTTCGAGTCAAATAAGACTTATTTGGGTCGATTCCGACACCAGGGGTAAAACCGTCTTTTAGCGGCCGAGTCAAAACCCGGTCAAAAATATTCTCGAGACACGTGGGTCATCCGTGACACCTCACGTGGCTGATTCGGTCACCAACACTACAAAAAATCAGCTTCGAAAATATTAAACAAATCCATTCGAGGATAGAATTCGATCTCAAGTAGGAATTCTATCCGAAAACCAAAATAATTCACCGACCGAGCTCAAACACTCGGCCGAGATGTCCAAAACAGCCGAAACACTCCACCAACCAGCCGAGATTCATTGCTTCTTCACCAAGCAACGAAATTTACGTTCCTCTCGACTTCTTACGTTTTCTATCCTAATCGGTATTTCTTGTCGTACAAGCAAGGCTACCTCCACTCCTATAAATAGGACCCTCGCGACACACATTCAACATTCATTATCTACCCATTACCAATCATCAAAAATTCAGAATTAATCTACAATTATTCATCAACCCCGACATACATCCAAAAAGCACCGAAATACCGTCAAGATCAACCCGACAAATCCGACCCACACGCCGGCCGAAACCCGCCACATCACACGACCAAACCGACACCTTAACTCATCCCGCATCATCTCGACGTTCCCGTGCCTAAGCCACTGTCCGACGAGTTCTATATCGAGAAAGCAAAGCATGTAGGTTGAGGGTGTAAATCAAACCCGACTCTTTCCCTTTTCTCTTCCTTCTCCACGTTTTTTTCTCTCTTTTCGGTCGTGTCGTCGGTCGTATTTTAATATGGGTCGTTGTCGCATATTTTTTATTTATTTCTAATAATCGATACTACAAAAATTATTTTTACGTATAACGTTCTTAAAATACGATATCGATTCTCTAATCGAATATCGTATCTAACAAGAACTAAATTAATTAATTCTCGTTGATGCTAATAAAATCATTACATCTTTTTAAACAAAATTCGACGATTTTATACGCGGAGAGAATTAACACCTTTTTCGTTCAATTCTTTTTTTTTTTCTCTTTTCGTTCAAAACGAACTTTTTCAAAACCTTTTCTAAAAGCATTCCGACTATTCGATATCGATTTCATAATCGAATATCGAATATGACGAATATCGAAAATATAAATCGAGTATAAATTAATCCATATTTGTACGCGATTTATAAAAATTAACGATTTTCGACATATAAAAAAAACGGACAGACCACCACGCGAGTCGCGCGCCTGGTGACTCGCGCGGTGGCCTGGTTGGCCGGGTCCTTTTTTTGTTTCCTCGCTTTTCTATTTTTTATTCTTTTCGAATCTTACATAAAAAGCAACTTTCGCGACATATTTCGCTAAATACTTTTTTTTGACCTCGGTCAACACATGTTAATCCATCACGTGTCATTAAATCTTTTTTCAAATCATGCATATTATTTATTTACATCTTTATTTAATTTATTCAAACGTTACTAACTCGTATTCCCGTGTTTGTAGCAATTTATTTTGTTTTTATTGTTTTATTAGACTAAAACGAACTTCACATGCTAAAATAACTTTGACGTTATTAGTTTAACATGCATTAAACGACTTAGCAACCCATTTATTTTTCTCTCACATGCTTAGGGAAAATAATCTTTGCATATCATTCAACCGTCGAACTAACCCGTGTACACCAAAAACGAACGATATCTTAGTAAAGGCCGCTAAGTGCAGGCGGGGTTGGGTGTTCTTAGTGAACTTCCCAACACGTACCCTCACCCCTTACTCAGAACCATGGTTTCCGGACGTCCGAATCCATTGGCAACGAGAGTCATTCAATATACGATATCCGATAATGTCGGTATCAGTATCGTAATGCAAAGGGACGAGCCCAATAAACTCTGACATCGGAAATGGCCGTATTTTGTATACGGCCCACTACGACATAGAGTGGGCTCGAATGGTTCCGAATAACCACGAAATTCGGTGGCGACTCCTACTTCGATTTAAATTTCAATTTGACTATCTCATATGGAGATTAATTCGCCTCCCCAAACCCGCGCGTGGCCGCGTCGGGGTGGACCTATGTCATGTCCACAATTTGGCGACTCCGCTGGGGATCAACTGATGAGTCACTTACCATCGGCATCCTCAGGGTGAGACTCGAAAAGAAATCGTTCGAATAGTAATGTACACGTTTTAGTTCAATGGTTCATGCATAACCCAATTCTTTCCCGGGCCGGTTACTTGTGACCGACGTCCCACTATACCACGGTGCGTTCCTAAATGAGCGCACTAAAGACTTCGATGACAGAACTCGCATGAGTTTTACGGCAGGTTCTAAGACCAACTCGGCTTAGGAAGACCGTCCTGATTTGCGAGAAAGCTATCGTCGTTGGTATAGACCGTATTCGACCGACCGAGACGTGGACTAAGAGCATACATGGCGTCATTATATTGTTTCCGTGACTACGTGCTACTTGATCCATGTCTCGTCTTTTTAAAAACCGTCGTTTTCAAAAATTTGCATCCTTTTCAAACCTATCCATTTTTCAAAACCCGTAAAGCTACCGAATTTAGGACTTATGATTTTGACTCAAAATAGCCTATTTTCTAGCCGGTATGTTGTCCAAACCTTTTCAAAAATCCAAAATCTCGGCCCGATAACTTTATTTCGATTTTCAAAAAAAAAAACGGTCCATCTCATCCGACTTTGCTCGGTTTTCAAATCCAAATTCTCTTTTCAAAACTTTCTTCTTCTTAGGACTTCCCGTATTTAGCAGTGTCGGGTCATGTCATAAGTTGTTAGAGTCTATAGAGTCGAAACTCCGACGATCTTACATCACGGGTTTCTACCCCGTCCCAGTCCGCCTTATTTGTCAAGGCACGGCTCACCTACGTAGGACAAACTCCTACAAAGAAAAGCCCGTCTGCACTTTAGGGTCCAAGGTCTAGGGAGTATCTCACGTGGACCTTCCTTCGAGCGGGACTCGGCCCACATAGCCGAATCCTAAGGGAGGCCCACCTTTCACAAGTCACCCGTCTAGGAGTAAGTCTTCAGTCCCACTCGGGGGCTACCCTTCATCAGAGCGGTCAATCACGGTTGCTCTAAGGTTCATGTCTTACACGTGTTGTCTTACGTACCCCAATTTTGAGTCACTTAGATGTCACACCATCTGAGTCTTTAGTCTTACTCAGGGCTGTCCTTCACCCGAGCAGTCGACCACGGTCACCTTAAGGGGTACTTTACACCGGCGTCTTTATGATGCCTTCTCCGAGTCGAACCTATGCTACGAACACTCGAGTCACCTAGGGTTAGGTCACCACGGTTGGGCCAAGCACGGTCAAACACGGTCGCCCCCATTTTCGGACTCACCCTTATGCAGCTCGAGTCTAATTCGCGGTCGTTACTTTGTCTATGTCAACATTCGAGTATCCCGATCCAAGAGTCTTTGTCATCCCGTCACCCCGGGCCATGTCTAGTTTGACACCCTCTCTTGCATTTGCGCAAAGCCGAGTTTAGGAGAGTCGTGGCACTTGTCGTTCTCTCCAATCAAAGACCTTACAAAAACAACCAACCGAGCGTCCGAAAGTCCGGATTTGATTCAAGTCTAAGTCTGAGTTCGAGTCTAGGATACCCTACATCCTCATTTCCAAATCAGAGTCAGAGTCATTTGCATTCTGTCATCTTTCAATATTCTATTTCTCATATATACTTTCCTTATGTGTTTCCGAGAACATGATGAACACCATCATACACTGTGAGCACATGCACGTGACTATTATAGGCACATCTATAATGACTGCAGGAAACCGAACCCGTGTTTTCCTTTTACCTGTTCCATGTCTGACATAGAAAGCCACAAAACTACACTTAGCAGGAGCGGTATCGAATCCTATGACAAATCTAGGTAGTCTCCTAGTTTGGGTTCAAGACGGGAGGCAAGCCCATTTCCCACAATAAACACCCATCCAATAAGACTAACCAATCCCTACCTTATGTGTTAGTCTGACCGACAAAAAAAACTGAACGAAAAAAATCAAAAGTCCAAGAAATAAAAGAAAAACTGGACGAAAAGAAATCAAAAGTGCAGGAAAGAAGCAAAAGGCCAAAACAAAAAAACAGGTCGTTATCAAAAAAAAAAGAGGCACCCATGACCGAGGTTAAGCGGTCAATCCAAATGAAGAATCCCACGACCGGGGCTAAAAGGTCAACCCAAAGAATTCAAAAACCCATGACCGTAGTTAAACGATCAACTCAAGTGAAACGGTCAATTCAAAATTATCAAAACCCATACCATCAAATAGGGGAGAAACAATCAAGCTGGTCAGCTAGCACCACATCTAGCCTTCCTACATTACAACCCTCAAGACCTTCCCGAGACCTAGGCTAGAGACAACTCGGATTTTTGAGGATTCAAGCTCCATAGGATACCCTAACCATTAGGGCCAGACATGAAAATCAGATCCCACATTATCAACCTACCCCGATCGAAGTTCGAGTCATTATTACTCGACTTCCCCCTTTCCTACCACATTACAATACCTTACCCTCGAAGCCTTAGCTCCACAAAATCGAGCTCCAGATTTCGAATAATCAAAGCCACTTACTTCCTAGCACCACATTTCCAAAAACATCTAAACCAGTTATCAACCCCAAACACGGGAATTCAACTTGCGGTCGGCATAGAACATGCCCAAATAGTTCACACCACCTCTGGGGGCTACCCCGGAAAATGCTCACAGTCACAGGATCAACATCCTAACTATTCTAGCCCTTTGGTCAAGACATCATTGGGAATGCACCTAGCCTACACCATTGCTATGGCTAGTTACGCACAAAGCCCTAATAAACTAGGCACCATAATACATTTTTCAACACTGAACTACGGCTTGGTTTGATTTCACCACACATGAATACGTAGGCAACCTTTCAACAGAGGCACAACCATCCACATTGACACATTCAAAAAAGCACCGTCATTCCGGTCACGACACTGTCATGTTCTCAACAGCTAGCTTTGTTGTCCCGGGGGCTTCTCATAGGCAGAAGTTCTCCATCCACTCACACAATCCAAAGACTTTCAAGAACTAACCTTCTTTCTATAGAGTGTCCTAGTACTCGGCTCGTTCAAAGACAAGAATCTGTCAGAGACTCGAAACGACACCTACTTTGGGAATATACCCCGAAACTGGAAAAATCCAAAAGAACACCAGTCTACGGCATTGCTACCACAAAGCCCTGTCGTACGGAAACAATCTCACTCTGAGGATTCGACCATGTTGCCACTCGCCTAGGCTACGAAATAGCGCAACTTAAGAGTCTTGTTAGGTGGTCCACCCCCCTACCGAGTCACGGTCCAACCCCTTGAGAGTCCAGTCGTGTCTGTCAACTCGTCCGGTCACGTCCAGAGTCGAGTCTGTCGGTATATTTCTCTCTTCAAATTCTCATTTTAAAATTTGCAAAACTTAGTCATTTGAGAAAATCCTTTTCCTAGTCACCACGGGAATAGGAATTTTTATCACACTTCATCTAGGCATACAGGCCTAACCAGAGGATTTTAGAAGTCCGTGTCAGAATCTAATCGGGAATCAAGTCATCCCAAGCATTCCTATTTCCAAATTTCCTTTTTTTTTAAAAAAAAAAAATTCCGGCATTTTCTAAATTTTCAAAAAGAATCTTTCTCCAAAAATCAATCAGTCAAAAAATCATTTCCTTCCCCAGCATGAGTCGGTATTTTATCTGAGTATTACATGCAATTTACAAACAGATATCCCAGGACTCCCGAAGAATTCTCCAGTGGAAAAGTACAAGCGACATTTTTTTTGGATGTATCTGTAAACAGGTACACCCGTAGCCTCCAATGCAGGCTCCCGCGTAATTCTAAGATGGGATGTGTCTGTAAACAGACACACCCATAGCTTCCAAGGCAAACTCCCGCGCAATTCCAAGATGGGATGTGTCTGTAAACAGACACATCCATAGCTTCCAAGGCAAACTCCCGCGCAATTCCATGATGGGATGTGTCTGTAAACAGACACACCCAAGACTTTTTAGGAAAAGTCCCCGCGAGATTATTAACATCTATTCAGGTATGATTTCTATCTTATGGCCGGCGGACCCTTCACGCAAGTCTAATGGACTCTAAACGACCCGATCGGAAGTCTGCCAGGTCTTAATCCTCGATTGGCCTGGTAGCTACTCTAACTTTCGCCTTGTCCAAGCCTCAGTCAGAGTGGGGGCTCTGTAGACACCCGCATTTTGACCGCCAGGTGTCTATAGTAGGTCCCACCAAACACCCGATGATGATCGGACGCAAACATGCTTTAATGGACTCGGATATGGGCTCGAAATCATGGACATTTGGTTTAGGCTTATTACGGAGTACAAATCTTAAAAAACCGACCTCAAATTCTGGCCCAGTGGGTCGTTTCGAGTCAAATAAGACTTATTTGGGTCGATTCCGACACCAGGGGTAAAACCGTCTTTTAGCGGCCGAGTCAAAACCCGGTCAAAAATATTCTCGAGACACGTGGGTCAGCCGTGACACCTCACGTGGCTGATTCGGTCACCAACACTACAAAAAATCAGCTTCGAAAATATTAAACAAATCCATTCGAGGATAGAATTCGATCTCAAGTAGGAATTCTATCCGAAAACCAAAATAATTCACCGACCGAGCTCAAACACTCGGCCGAGATGTCCAAAACAGCCGAAACACTCCACCAACCAGCCGAGATTCATTGCTTCTTCACCAAGCAACGAAATTTACGTTCCTCTCGACTTCTTACGTTTTCTATCCTAATCGGTATTTCTTGTCGTACAAGCAAGGCTACCTCCACTCCTATAAATAGGACCCTCGCGACACACATTCAACATTCATTATCTACCCATTACCAATCATCAAAAATTCAGAATTAATCTACAATTATTCATCAACCCCGACATACATCCAAAAAGCACCGAAATACCGTCAAGATCAACCCGACAAATCCGACCCACACGCCGGCCGAAACCCGCCACATCACACGACCAAACCGACACCTTAACTCATCCCGCATCATCTCGACGTTCCCGTGCCTAAGCCACTGTCCGACGAGTTCTATATCGAGAAAGCAAAGCATGTAGGTTGAGGGTGTAAATCAAACCCGACTCTTTCCCTTTTCTCTTCCTTCTCCACGTTTTTTTCTCTCTTTTCGGTAGTGTCGTCGGTCGTATTTTAATATGGGTCGTTGTCGCATATTTTTTATTTATTTCTAATAATCGATACTACAAAAATTATTTTTACGTATAACGTTCTTAAAATACGATATCGATTCTCTAATCGAATATCGTATCTAACAAGAACTAAATTAATTAATTCTCGTTGATGCTAATAAAATCGTTACATCTTTTTAAACAAAATTCGACGATTTTATACGCGGAGAGAATTAACACCTTTTTCGTTCAATTCTTTTTTTTTCTCTTTTCGTTCAAAACGAACTTTTTCAAAACCTTTTCTAAAAGCATTCCGACTATTCGATATCGATTTCATAATCGAATATCGAATATGACGAATATCGAAAATATAAATCAGTATAAATTAATCCATATTTGTACGCGATTTATAAAAATTAACGATTTTCGACATATAAAAAAAACGGACAGACCACCACGCGAGTCGCGCGCCTGGTGACTCGCGCGGTGGCCTGGTTGGCCGGGTCCTTTTTTTGTTTCCTCGCTTTTCTATTTTTTATTCTTTTCGAATCTTACATAAAAAGCAACTTTCGCGACATATTTCGCTAAATACTTTTTTTTGACCTCGGTCAACACATGTTAATCCATCACGTGTCATTAAATCTTTTTTCAAATCATGCATATTATTTATTTACGTCTTTATTTAATTTATTCAAACGTTACTAACTCGTATTCCCGTGTTTGTAGCAATTTATTTTGTTTTTATTGTTTTATTAGACTAAAACGAACTTCACATGCTAAAATAACTTTGACGTTATTAGTTTAACATGCATTAAACGACTTAGCAACCCATTTATTTTTCTCTCACATGCTTAGGGAAAATAATCTTTGCATATCATTCAACCGTCGAACTAACCCGTGTACACCAAAAACGAACGATATCTTAGTAAAGGCCGCTAAGTGCAGGCGGGGTTGGGTGTTCTTAGTGAACTTCCCAACACGTACCCTCACCCCTTACTCAGAACCATGGTTTCCGGACGTCCGAATCCATTGGCAACGAGAGTCATTCAATATACGATATCCGATAATGTCGGTATCAGTATCGTAATGCAAAGGGACGAGCCCAATAAACTCTGACATCGGAAATGGCCGTATTTTGTATACGGCCCACTACGACATAGAGTGGGCTCGAATGGTTCCGAATAACCACGAAATTCGGTGGCGACTCCTACTTCGATTTAAATTTCAATTTGACCATCTCATATGGAGATTAATTCGCCTCCCCAAACCCGCGCGTGGCCGCGTCGGGGTGGACCTATGTCATGTCCACAATTTGGCGACTCCGCTGGGGATCAACTGATGAGTCACTTACCATCGGCATCCTCAGGGTGAGACTCGAAAAGAAATCGTTCGAATAGTAATGTACACGTTTTAGTTCAATGGTTCATGCATAACCCAATTCTTTCCCGGGCCGGTTACTTGTGACCGACGTCCCACTATACCACGGTGCGTTCCTAAATGAGCGCACTAAAGACTTCGATGACAGAACTCGCATGAGTTTTACGGCAGGTTCTAAGACCAACTCGGCTTAGGAAGACCGTCCTGATTTGCGAGAAAGCTATCGTCGTTGGTATAGACCGTATTCGACCGACCGAGACGTGGACTAAGAGCATACATGGCGTCATTATATTGTTTCCGTGACTACGTGCTACTTGATCCATGTCTCGTCTTTTTAAAAACCGTCGTTTTCAAAAATTTGCATCCTTTTCAAACCTATCCATTTTTCAAAACCCGTAAAGCTACCGAATTTAGGACTTATGATTTTGACTCAAAATAGCCTATTTTCTAGCCGGTATGTTGTCCAAACCTTTTCAAAAATCCAAAATCTCGGCCCGATAACTTTATTTCGATTTTCAAAAAAAAAAAAACGGGCCATCTCATCCGACTTTGCTCGGTTTTCAAATCCAAATTCTCTTTTCAAAACTTTCTTCTTCTTAGGACTTCCCGTATTTAGCAGTGTCGGGTCATGTCATAAGTTGTTAGAGTCTATAGAGTCGAAACTCCGACGATCTTACATCACGGGTTTCTACCCCGTCCCAGTCCGCCTTATTTGTCAAGGCACGGCTCACCTACGTAGGACAAACTCCTACAAAGAAAAGCCCGTCTGCACTTTAGGGTCCAAGGTCTAGGGAGTATCTCACGTGGACCTTCCTTCGAGCGGGACTCGGCCCACATAGCCGAATCCTAAGGGAGGCCCACCTTTCACAAGTCACCCGTCTAGGAGTAAGTCTTCAGTCCCACTCGGGGGCTACCCTTCATCAGAGCGGTCAATCACGGTTGCTCTAAGGTTCATGTCTTACACGTGTTGTCTTACGTACCCCAATTTTGAGTCACTTAGATGTCACACCATCTGAGTCTTTAGTCTTACTCAGGGCTGTCCTTCACCCGAGCAGTCGACCACGGTCACCTTAAGGGGTACTTTACACCGGCGTCTTTATGATGCCTTCTCCGAGTCGAACCTATGCTACGAACACTCGAGTCACCTAGGGTTAGGTCACCACGGTTGGGCCAAGCACGGTCAAACACGGTCGCCCCCATTTTCGGACTCACCCTTATGCAGCTCGAGTCTAATTCGCGGTCGTTACTTTGTCTATGTCAACATTCGAGTATCCCGATCCAAGAGTCTTTGTCATCCCGTCACCCCGGGCCATGTCTAGTTTGACACCCTCTCTTGCATTTGCGCAAAGCCGAGTTTAGGAGAGTCGTGGCACTTGTCGTTCTCTCCAATCAAAGACCTTACAAAAACAACCAACCGAGCGTCCGAAAGTCCGGATTTGATTCAAGTCTAAGTCTGAGTTCGAGTCTAGGATACCCTACATCCTCATTTCCAAATCAGAGTCAGAGTCATTTGCATTCTGTCATCTTTCAATATTCTATTTCTCATATATACTTTCCTTATGTGTTTCCGAGAACATGATGAACACCATCATACACTGTGAGCACATGCACGTGACTATTATAGGCACATCTATAATGACTGCAGGAAACCGAACCCGTGTTTTCCTTTTACCTGTTCCATGTCTGACATAGAAAGCCACAAAACTACACTTAGCAGGAGCGGTATCGAATCCTATGACAAATCTAGGTAGTCTCCTAGTTTGGGTTCAAGACGGGAGGCAAGCCCATTTCCCACAATAAACACCCATCCAATAAGACTAACCAATCCCTACCTTATGTGTTAGTCTGACCGACAAAAAAAACTGAACGAAAAAAATCAAAAGTCCAAGAAATAAAAGAAAAACTGGACGAAAAGAAATCAAAAGTGCAGGAAAGAAGCAAAAGGCCAAAACAAAAAAACAGGTCGTTATCAAAAAAAAAAGAGGCACCCATGACCGAGGTTAAGCGGTCAATCCAAATGAAGAATCCCACGACCGGGGCTAAAAGGTCAACCCAAAGAATTCAAAAACCCATGACCGTAGTTAAACGATCAACTCAAGTGAAACGGTCAATTCAAAATTATCAAAACCCATACCATCAAATAGGGGAGAAACAATCAAGCTGGTCAGCTAGCACCACATCTAGCCTTCCTACATTACAACCCTCAAGACCTTCCCGAGACCTAGGCTAGAGACAACTCGGATTTTTGAGGATTCAAGCTCCATAGGATACCCTAACCATTAGGGCCAGACATGAAAATCAGATCCCACATTATCAACCTACCCCGATCGAAGTTCGAGTCATTATTACTCGACTTCCCCCTTTCCTACCACATTACAATACCTTACCCTCGAAGCCTTAGCTCCACAAAATCGAGCTCCAGATTTCGAATAATCAAAGCCACTTACTTCCTAGCACCACATTTCCAAAAACATCTAAACCAGTTATCAACCCCAAACACGGGAATTCAACTTGCGGTCGGCATAGAACATGCCCAAATAGTTCACACCACCTCTGGGGGCTACCCCGGAAAATGCTCACAGTCACAGGATCAACATCCTAACTATTCTAGCCCTTTGGTCAAGACATCATTGGGAATGCACCTAGCCTACACCATTGCTATGGCTAGTTACGCACAAAGCCCTAATAAACTAGGCACCATAATACATTTTTCAACACTGAACTACGGCTTGGTTTGATTTCACCACACATGAATACGTAGGCAACCTTTCAACAGAGGCACAACCATCCACATTGACACATTCAAAAAAGCACCGTCATTCCGGTCACGACACTGTCATGTTCTCAACAGCTAGCTTTGTTGTCCCGGGGGCTTCTCATAGGCAGAAGTTCTCCATCCACTCACACAATCCAAAGACTTTCAAGAACTAACCTTCTTTCTATAGAGTGTCCTAGTACTCGGCTCGTTCAAAGACAAGAATCTGTCAGAGACTCGAAACGACAACTACTTTGGGAATATACCCCGAAACTGGAAAAATCCAAAAGAACACCAGTCTACGGCATTGCTACCACAAAGCCCTGTCGTACGGAAACAATCTCACTCTGAGGATTCGACCATGTTGCCACTCGCCTAGGCTACGAAATAGCGCAACTTAAGAGTCTTGTTAGGTGGCCCACCCCCCTACCGAGTCACGGTCCAACCCCTTGAGAGTCCAGTCGTGTCTGTCAACTCGTCCGGTCACGTCCAGAGTCGAGTCTGTCGGTATATTTCTCTCTTCAAATTCTCATTTTAAAATTTGCAAAACTTAGCCATTTGAGAAAATCCCTTTCCTAGTCACCACGGGAATAGGAATTTTTATCACACTTCATCTAGGCATACAGGCCTAACCAGAGGATTTTAGAAGTCCGTGTCAGAATCTAATCGGGAATCAAGTCATCCCAAGCATTCCTATTTCCAAATTTCCTTTTTTTTTTAAAAAAAAAAAATTCCGGCATTTTCTAAATTTTCAAAAAGAATCTTTCTCCAAAAATCAATCAGTCAAAAAATCATTTCCTTCCCCAGCATGAGTCGGTATTTTATCTGAGTATTACATGCAATTTACAAACAGATATCCCAGGACTCCCGAAGAATTCTCCAGTGGAAAAGTACAAGCGACATTTTTTTTGGATGTATCTGTAAATAGGTACACCCGTAGCCTCCAATGCAGGCTCCCGCGTAATTCTAAGATGGGATGTGTCTGTAAACAGACACACCCATAGCTTCCAAGGCAAACTCCCGCGCAATTCCAAGATGGGATGTGTCTGTAAACAGACACATCCATAGCTTCCAAGGCAAACTCCCGCGCAATTCCATGATGGGATGTGTCTGTAAACAGACACACCCAAGACTTTTTAGGAAAAGTCCCCGCGACATTATTAACATCTATTCAGGTATGATTTCTATCTTATGGCCGGCGGGCCCTTCACGCAAGTCTAATGGACTCTAAACGACCCGATCGGAAGTCTGCCAGGTCTTAATCCTCGATTGGCCTGGTAGCTACTCTGACTTTCGCCTTGTCCAAGCCTCAGTCAGAGTGGGGGCTCTGTAGACACCCGCATTTTGACCGCCAGGTGTCTATAGTAGGTCCCACCAAACACCCGATGATGATCGGACGCAAACATGCTTTAATGGACTCGGATATGGGCTCGAAATCATGGACATTTGGTTTAGGCTTATTACGGAGTACAAATCTTAAAAAACCGACCTCAAATTCTGGCCCAGTGGGTCGTTTCGAGTCAAATAAGACTTATTTGGGTCGATTCCGACACCAGGGGTAAAACCGTCTTTTAGCGGCCGAGTCAAAACCCGGTCAAAAATATTCTCGAGACACGTGGGTCAGCCGTGACACCTCACGTGGCTGATTCGGTCACCAACGCTACAAAAAATCAGCTTCGAAAATATTAAACAAATCCATTCGAGGATAGAATTCGATCTCAAGTAGGAATTCTATCCGAAAACCAAAATAATTCACCGACCGAGCTCAAACACTCGGCCGAGATGTCCAAAACAGCCGAAACACTCCACCAACCAGCCGAGATTCATTGCTTCTTCACCAAGCAACGAAATTTACGTTCCTCTCGACTTCTTACATTTTCTATCCTAATCGGTATTTCTTGTCGTACAAGCAAGGCTACCTCCACTCCTATAAATAGGACCCTCGCGACACACATTCAACATTCATTATCTACCCATTACCAATCATCAAAAATTCAGAATTAATCTACAATTATTCATCAATCCCGACATACATCCAAAAAGCACCGAAATACCGTCAAGATCAACCCGACAAATCCGACCCACACGCCGGCCGAAACCCGCCACATCACACGACCAAACCGACACCTTAACTTATCCCGCATCATCTCGACGTTCCCGTGCCTAAGCCACTGTCCGACGAGTTCTATACCGAGAAAGCAAAGCTTGTAGGTTGAGGGTGTAAATCAAACCCGACTCTTTCCCTTTTCTCTTCCTTCTCCACGTTTTTTTCTCTCTTTTCGGTCGTGTCGTCGGTCGTATTTTAATATGGGTCGTTGTCGCATATTTTTTATTTATTTCTAATAATCGATACTACAAAAATTATTTTTACGTATAACGTTCTTAAAATACGATATCGATTCTCTAATCGAATATCGTATCTAACAAGAACTAAATTAATTAATTCTCGTTGATGCTAATAAAATCGTTACATCTTTTTAAACAAAATTCGACGATTTTATACGCGGAGAGAATTAACATCTTTTTCGTTCAATTCTTTTTTTTTCTCTTTTCGTTCAAAACGAACTTTTTCAAAACCTTTTCTAAAAGCATTCCGACTATTCGATATCGATTTCATAATCGAATATCGAATATGACGAATATCGAAAATATAAATCGAGTATAAATTAATCCATATTTGTACGCGATTTATAAAAATTAACGATTTTCGACATATAAAAAAAACGGACAGACCACCACGCGAGTCGCGCGCCTGGTGACTCGCGCGGTGGCCTGGTTGGCCGGGTCCTTTTTTTGTTTCCTCGCTTTTCTATTTTTTATTCTTTTCGAATCTTACATAAAAAGCGACTTTCGCGACATATTTCGCTAAATACTTTTTTTTGACCTCGGTCAACACATGTTAATCCATCACGTGTCATTAAATCTTTTTTCAAATCATGCATATTATTTATTTACGTCTTTATTTAATTTATTCAAACGTTACTAACTCGTTTTCCCGTGTTTGTAGCAATTTATTTTGTTTTTATTGTTTTATTATACTAAAACGAACTTCACATGCTAAAATAACTTTGATGCATCAAGGCGGGGGCGGGCACTCTCGAATCACCACGGTAATCTCTTTAGCCTGAACCCATTTATTTGAAAGAGGATCATCTACCCCAATAGTCAGCCCAAGCCGAGCCCTCACGTGCTTCGGCAGCCTGTCACAAGGACCAAGTCGGTCTTTAGCCGCCAGTCTCGGCTTGAGCCTCTTCTACAAGTCTGTCTGGGGGCTCATCCTGTCCCACTCACCTTTAGTACCAGTCTCTCTAGCTTGAGTCTTAGTCTTCATCTTCGGACTCGACATCAGACGAGCCAAGGTAGGAGGACTGTCATCATCATCAAAGAGACCTCTGTTATCCTTAGCCTGCTCCCAGCGAACCAGGTCAAAAGCTTCATTTACCTTGAGAGCAACACGAGCCTCCTTATAGCCTTCTTTCATCCACTTCTCGTACGAGTTAGATACCAAGGTCGAATGAAGGGACTCGAGAACGATTCAAATGACCCGGGTGTGCCACCACTGTAGCCAAGTATAGCACATCACGTCAGTCAGCTGAGTAGAATCACTGACAAGTGCCTCATCTTCCAGGATCCTTTGCGACCAACAAAACTGCCAAAGGACCCGGTCATCATAAAGATGAACTGTCTGATCAAAGGATAAAATCACATTATAACGAGCCTTGTCTCTCTTCGCCAAACTAGTCCAGGCGGGAATGAACCACCATGGGACCACTCACTGGATCAATGGGCTATGGTGAAATGACAACTCCTCGTCCCAATACTTCCTATTGATTAGGCATGAGGAATCTTTAGCCCGTCTCCTTGCAATCACCTAGCTGAACTGATACTTGCTGGGGTCGAGGGGAGAGTCCATGATAGACAGTCTCTCATACAACCAAACCTGCACACATAAAGACGCGCCTCAAATATAGTTTGGCGCCCAGATCACAAAAAAAAACAAAAGTGATTTCTGCAGCAGCCGGGTGCTCTCTATCATAGGAACAGACGGGTCCCTCTAGCGGCCATCCAAACCCTAGATAAGCTCCCCCGTAATCTGCCAAGCCGGACTATGCTTCGTCTCCATTTGATCAACAATCATCAGGACTAGAGTATGACCCCAAACACGACAACAAATCCATATGAACATCAAAATCATAGACATGTAGCATACAGAAAGCAAAAGTCGTACGATGATGAGACGCCATGACCCGAACATCCTTGCTGTTCATAAACTTGTCAGCTAGGTCTAACAAAGAAACGGTTTCCCCGACCATCATTCGGGTCATCTCTAAGTGGGACAAGCCTAAGAACTCCCACAGTTTCCTCCTCGGGTTAGGTAACGAAAATGGGACAACAGGTCGAGACCTAGGGTTCCACCCCCCCCCCCCCCCCCCACAGCAGCAATCTCCTCAAGCAAAGGGCAAATTTTGCCCTGAGGAAATGCAAAAACGTGAAAAATTTCGTCCCAGTATGATAAACACGCATCAAGAAAGAGTAAATCTACGTGAACTGACGGACAGTAAGCAGCTGAGAAATACCCATCCAATTCAGGGCAACCTTTTTTATGCATCCTTGAAGCTTGGGGACCAGGCTTGCAACTTCGCAAATAGCAATTCGATACCCATGACTGAAACTTCGCAAGAATGCAACAAAGAATTTTTGCTCTTTGAATTCGTCGTGTAAATACTTAATCGAGGTAAAGAGGTCGTGTATATAAACACGAAAACCCTATGGCAACACGTGATCCGCGCCGCAACACGAAAAAGGAGAAAATGAAAGACGGGGCGCCTGGGCCCCGACTCCTGAAGACCAAGACGCGCGGGTGCCCGCGCCTGAATACTTGGCCCCCCCAGTTTATGCGCCTATGCGCGCAGGCGTTATTCACATTCCGACGCCGTTCTAAGCCCAATATAGGAATCGAGTCATCCCGAGCATTCCTCCCCTAGAATTCTGAACTTTCAAAACATTAAAATTTTTACTCCGCAGCTGATAATCGAGTTGGTTTCTCTCCTAAAATGCTACATTCAAGACATGATGTGTTTGCCTACAGGTACACCCAGAAGTTCAAAAGCAAGTTCAAATCCCCATGGAGTTATCATCGTCAAGACAGGTATGATCCTCTACTTATGGAAGACTGTCAGGTTGTAATCCTCGATTGACCGGGTGGCTACTCTGAATTTCGCCTTGTCCAAGCCTTAGTCACAATGGGGGCTTTGTGGATAGCGAATTTTGTCTGCTCGTGTCTTTAGCAGTCTCCAACAAAACACCCATTGATGATCGAAAGTTAACATGCATCAATATGCTCGAATACGGCAGAATCAATAGTATCCCAAGTGGGCACTTAGCGGATTGGAGTACAAACCTCTCAAAACGGACCTCAAATCCAGACTCAGTTGGTCATTTACAATAAAATAAAGCATCTTTGAGCCAAAACTGCCACCGGAGGCAAAATCGTCTTTGTCGACTGAGTCAAAGTCGAAACCCGAAAAAAATTGCCACAATAACGTCCGAATACGCGATTAATCAAAGTCAAAACGGAATCATTATTTACCTCGAATAACTCGGATATCAATCCGTATTTTGAGCAACTTCTGATATGCACGATTTCAGCCGCCTGAGACTAGATGCCTCAGAATTGAGCCACCCCAGGTGAGGCGCCCTAATGTCAGGGCGCTGGCCTTCCCGCGCCTGAATTTCGAAAACAAAAATATTTCGCAACACTCTATAAATACACCCTTATGGGGCAGCATTTCAAGGGTCGAAAACTCATTTTCCGAGTTCTAAATCAGAAGTGCTAGAGCATCAACCATTTCCACATACACACATAAACACACCTTAACTCTCCCTATATACCTCGAATCGCTCCCCGTGTCTACAACGATACTCCGCGATCCCGTATTTCGAAGCATTTGACATGTAGGTTGAGGGTGTTTAAATCTCATTTCACATCTCTAAACTCGTTTATTTATCATACTCTAACTATACTAACATTTCATTATCGCATACTAACATTTACTTTTCATTCGTAACATCTAACTACTAACTTTCCGACGATAAAATATTCGCTCTTTTACATATCGAGTACTAAGGGTGACGAAATAAGGAAACTCGAACACAAGAGTATCGCACTCGCGTCGCCGTTCGCTTATCTTGTCACCCCGCGTATTTGGTTGTTTAAGGCGAGTCAACCCCTTAAAACGCTTTTACGCTTTTGTTCTATGTCTACTGCATATATATAATCAAAACTTCTTTTACACGACTCGAGTCGGCGTCCAATGACGGTATCAACATCATAGATCCTAATGAACAAATTACGATGTAGAGATATATAGGAGATAATGCCTACAAGGACAGGTCGTTATCAATTCGGAATAAACGTTATATGATGCCAAATTCGCACATCATGGACCCATGGTCAATGACGATGTCGAATAATGCAAACGGTTTAATTCGAATTGTTTCCTCTTAAAACAAGCGCAACGGACTAAAGTTTCTGCCCAAAGTTCGTCCAGACAGAGCAGTAGGGTGGGGGCGCTTCACACCTGAACAACACAACCTTAGGCGCCCCAAGGCAGGGCGCCCCAAGGCAGGAGCCTGACCCTCGGGTTATGACGCGATCTTGGAATCCTATGTCGTATGTTTTTGATGTCATTAATAATCATTACTCCGGAATGCTTGATGTTGATTCTATAATTGAATGTCATGCATAAAGAGTCACCAAAAATAGAGCTAATACGAAACCTAATAATGTCAATCTGAGCATCGTACGGTCCACGAGACCCGACAAACAACGCCGCAATACGAAAGGCACCGATATTCGTGTTCACTCAATATATTAGATTCAAATCATAAAACGAGACGATTAAGGACAAGTACCCAATCAAGGCCTAAACGAGGTATTGTAGACTTTCAAAATAGTCAAACAACGATACAGGTTTCGCCTAGGGAGTTATACTTGCGATGCTAGTCGACATGTGCCAATCTATCACGTGTTTCCTTAGAAAACCCACATCTTATATCAATTCATTCTATCGCCATTTTCCTTTTACGACTTTGAGTGAATGCCTTGTAATATTAATCCTATGTCGAAGATTCCTTAGTAGGATTCGACATTCAATAAACAAAGGCAACCAAATTTCTCTAGGATAAGTCAGGACGCGACTTCATGGCCTCGGGATCAAACTAACATCACGCTTTGATCCCGTACACCATCGATCCAGGTGCTCCAATGTACGCGCCTAAAGGATGGGACGCCGAGCTCCCTACGCCTGAGTTCCACATCGCACGGGCTCACACGCTCGAATTCCTGCCCTCTTATTAGTGCGCAATATAATGCATAACTGATTGGAGTCTGTCCAATCATTCTATTTACGGTTTCTGTTTACATTTCTATTTACGAGTTCATTTATAGTTTACGTTTAACGTTTCTAATTCGATGTTATTATTGCTTGTCGTATTGTTAAATCCGAGTTGTATTCCGCCCGTGTAACTTGTAATCTATTTTCTAGTTATTTATTTCATTGTTTGGCATTTATTGTTTTCAAATGAACATTGCATGCTAAATTCAACTACGACAAATTCTAAAGGTGCAGTAACGACGTAGTAAACACGTAATCCAAATATGTAGTCTAAAACGATGGTTGTCATACATTTTCACCATCTTACTAGCACGCGTACTATTTAGTAGCGGCCGCTATGTGCGGGCAGGGTTGGTTATCCTTCGTGGGTTTCCCAACTTGTACCTTCACCCCTTACTCAGAACCTTCGATTTACGGATGCCCGAAACCATTGGCAATGAGAGTCATTCCATATACAATACTCGATAATTTGACATCGATTTCGTTATGCAAAGGGACAAACCCCACAAGTTCTAGTACTATAAGGAAAGCCATGCTTTTTTTGTGATACGCCTAAGTATAGAGTGAGTTTGAACGGGTCCGAACTTCCACAAAGTTTGGTGGCGACTTCAACTATGATTTAAAATTCAATCCGAGAACAGTCTCACACAAGAACATCTGACTACCAAAACCCGCACCTGACAGCGCCGTGCATGGACCTATGTCATGTGTACACAGGGCATCATACCGAGGTGCCTTTAGCTAGTTGGAAGGAAATGGTTCTCATGGCGGGTACGTCGACCTTGAGGACCGTTCGTAGAAGGAGGCAGAGTGTGCATCAGCCTAGACTCGAGCCTGGCGCAATTAATGAGGAGGATTTTGATCGCATTTGGCAGAGGAAGCTACCCGTTATGGCCAATAGAAGACAACGGGGCCCATGAGTCAAATATAAGAAAAGTTCTCACTTCTCTTCATAACTAAGTCCATCAATGAACCTCCCCTCACTTAAAGAATCAAACATGCATCAAAGTTTCATCATTTAACCCATTGTATACCATATGACAGAGTTCTCAAATATGATATCGGTGACAACATCTAGAGACATACTCAATCAATCTATCAAAATATTTTTAAAACAATTCATGCTCATGTTGAGGGAAATATTTAGTCGCCATCTACTGAAAAAACTAAGACTCACTAAAAACACTCAACAAAAATTACAACTAACTAAGACTCTTTAAAATATTATCGACAAACCAACTAACTAAAACAATATACACTAACACACAAAAACAATTAATGTCAATTCCCCGGCAATGACGCCAAAATTTGACGAGGTAAAGTCGTATGCCTCAAATTACAATTTATAATCATTTATAACCAACTAACTAAAACAATAGTATAATGGAGATAAGGGTCGAACCCACAAAGAATTGGACTAATTATAACTGTGTGCTAATGTAGAAGAATAAATAACTAATTAATTACAGATAACTAGAGGGGTTTTGAATGATTGTCTGATAACTAAATCTAATAAAGTCTCGGGTCAAGTACAAATACACAATTGATCATCGAAATCCGGTTCAAATTATTATTCTTGACTACTTTATCGTGCATCGTAGATTCTAATTCTCCTTATGAATAACTAATTAAAACGTATCCCGTTCTTAATCATCCCTAACTATTAAACAACCTAAACAATCCATCTCTAGTTCTAGATTTAATTCAACAACAACATTAATAGATAAAGAATCACTACTACAAAACCCTTGGTTTCTTGACGCTTTAAGCTGGACGCTTTTATAAGTGTCCACCCTTTTCCTTATCTTATTTTTCTTGTTGACCCATTAATGTGTCAAGAGTTATATTTTATTATATTTTGTAAACTAAACCCTCCCAAACAATGAAATGAGCGGTAAATGAAAGTTAGTATCCCGCTTTTACCAAAAAAACAAAGATTTGTTGGAATCTCAAAATTTCTCGAGTAGGGCGCTATTCTTTTCAACTTACTTTTAGCTCAGTTCAATTCAATTCAGTTCAGTTCTATCCAGGAAACACATTTTGTCTAAGTACTTCAATTCAGTTAAGTTCAATATATTTCAGTCTAAAAGAACAAGGCATGAACCGAATTTTTGTGTCGTTATCCTACTACCTTACACGTTACCCCATCTTAAAACCCTAGAACCCTACTTTATCCGTTGTTCTATGTGAGTCGTCAGTCCGTCACCAATTGCCAACCCACTTCCCACCTTCACGCGATCATCAAGCAATCGACCCACATCATCGTTTTCCTTGTCGACACCGTACTCCTCCACCCTCTTCCTTTCGAACTCCGGCGAACTCTTTGGTATTAATTTTCCTGTTTTACCTCCCTTTCTTCTTATTTCTCCTCTTTTTCTGGGATTCGTGCGCATCTGCAGTTACCTGTATGTTCATCCATATTCTGTTTTGATTCGTTCTCTACTTCAGTTTTCTCCGTTTTCTGTTCAATATCGCGCACCTGCTGATATTTCGTTATTGTTTTGTATTAATCCATATTCTGTTTTTTATGTTGTTATCTGCTGCTATTCGTGTCGATTTGTTTGTAATTGATCATGTTTATTTCTTCTTAGATTACTGATCATGTGATATTTTTATCAAGTGACGAATTGTATGAATATAACATATATTGAGATGTACTTTTATCATACATTTTCATCTTTCTCCCTTGTTAATCCTTACTTATTCTTGCAAGGATTGCATTTCTTGTAATTTTTCTGGATATATATGATGGGAATGATTAGAAATTCTGAAATTTGATAAGATGGATAGGCTGTATGGCTGGATCACCACTGCGTTGTATACTAGTATTTTCCCATGTAGAGGTATGCAGAGTGTTTGTGTGCCTTATTTAGAACTGTCTTATGCAGAGTTAAAATATTTGTGTTTTAGAAGTTCTAGTTGAAGAAGAAAGTACTCCATGTTACTGAAGTATTACCCGTGTTTATATGGCCTGCAAATTCAAATTATCATACATTTCTGAATTGAGTTTGTGATTTAAGCAACTTTCAAGATGTGATTGTTCATGTTTCATTATAAATGATTTGTTTATAATAATCTACTACGTGTATTAAAGGTCACTACTTTATAATAATCTTCTCTTGTATGACTCTGTAATATACTACTCCCTCGATCTCATTTGCCGAGAAGATACTTTAAGTTGGATATATACGAGAAATGTTTTAATTAACAAGAGTTTGAGTCGAGCTTTCACTGAATCGATCTGACCTAGTTGACGAGTAGTGGCTCATATCTGATCCCTTTGATTTCATCTTAGAATACCGTAAATGCTTGAATTAATTAATAATGTCGTAGTTAGTTGTGGTCCTAGTCTCCATCCAAAGCTAAAAGACATTCGACTGCAAACAGAGTATGTAGATGACAAGTATCAGAAGTCAGAAGCTAGGATTCCTTCTTCACGTTCATCTGCTGGTGTTGTATACTGTTAGATTACTGTCTTTACTCTTTAAGCATCATGCCTTGATCTCATCTTCTTTGTACTATCTGGCTAGCTAGATAGCAAATTGCAAGATGTACACACGTCCGATCAATAGTTTATAGATATATCAGTCAATAATTCACGTTTCTATTTTTCTTAAGATTATATACAGAGTAATATCTACTTTATCTTAATATTGGTATCTAAAGTATAGGTTAACTATCTAACGGGACGATGAATTATATATATAGATAGATAGAATAATAGATAGATGTTGTCCATCTAGTGTAAGTATTTGAATTATTGCATTGTGTTCAACGACTAGTGAAGATGTTTTAGTCGAAAATTGTACTACCTTAACTATTTTGAATAAATCTGTTTTTCGATTTACGCATCTACTTCTAGTAACTAAGATTTGTTTTCTTTTTTTGTCATGTCATCATCCATTAATCGCGGTCTGTTACGGAGCACGAATTAGGTATATATATTTCGTTATTTAATTTGATTGCTACAAATGTGTCATTTTTCTACCATCAGACATAAGCCTAATAGTAATTAAACTATTGTACGTGAGGGTAATTCACTGATTCCCTATCTCAGATAAATGCTATTTCCTTTCATTTTATAGATAAAACTATGGAGTATGTATGTATGTATGTATGTGTGTTGCTAAATGTCTAAAAATAGGCATGGTATGGTAGTAACCCTTGTAAAAATGGTTGAGCAATGGATCTCACAAGTGACCATTACATGAATTCGAGCATGTCTTTTATAAGACCGTCCTATAATATAGAACATGTCACTGACCCAAAAGCGTAAAAACCAACTTCAAAAGTACTCCGTAGAAGTTATCACTTAAACGGAGTTAGTAATTTTAGTTTGCGGAAATGTTGTTATGGGCAGATGGACCCTTCTATTATTGTTAAATGATTGTTTATAATAGTGATTGCAGATGCACTGAAGCTATAATCGTTTGCGGAAATGTTGTTAAATGAAGCTATAATAGTGGAGATTCCTGCTCATATTTTTTTGAGCTTTGTCATTGATTTCCACTTAAAGTGTCAATTATTTGTGGTATTTAGTTGAGGTGAGGTCACTACTGATAGGACTACTACTTGAGTTTGAAATAAAATAAAAAATTAAAATAAGGGAGCACGATATGAAGATTAAAATGAAACTAAAAAACTAAGGTTTCCACGCATTAGGTTTAGTTTAAGTATAATTGCATTAGGGTGATTATTCAAGAGAAGATGTTGAATGCACTTATAATCTGATTCGAACTGACGAGGATTGTCTACCTGTTGAAGGATCAAATATTCATTTGGCATGTCCGGAGCGAGAAGTAGGAAGAAGATTCAACCTAGTTTGATGTTGAGGTCTACATTTCTTTTTCACCTGTATGCATTTGCAACTTGATGCAACTTGTTTTTTACTTGCCTAAAAGTTGTCGTCATCAATTGGATGCATAATGCAATCTGAATGGTTGCAAATTGCTGATGATCGATCTCTTGCCAGTTAAGTTTCTCAGTTTCTATTTTAACTGATTGGTGTTTCTAAACGTGAATGACAGTGCCTTGGCAGATTTTTATCAATTAATGTTCACTGCCATTCTGTGGTTTGATTATCAATCCACCTTTCCCTCTCTCCTTAATGTTTTACTGAGCTTGATCCCCTAAATTGTGATGTTACGACATTCTTACAAAGGTTGTGGATAAGTTGATAAAGGAAAATAAGGGAATGAAGAATAAAAAGAGCTACAATCAAAGTATGCTTTCCTGAAAATAATTTTGAATGTAATGAGTAATGGCGGAACATCAGACGAGAGTGCATGCAAATCTTGCAAATACAATCTTTCACATCATGGCTGATCCGCAAGTATTTTATTTCTCTAAATATTCCTTTCTTATATTATTTCCTTCCTATCTATGGTTCATTATATGATCTATTCAGTTTTCTTTATCATACTTTTTTCCTCATTGCAGGACGTTCTAGAACACAAAAAAAAGATGATGGAATTGATGGATGACAAAATTGATGGCTGACAAAATCGGTTCACATTTTTGAACTTGGACATTAAATAGATTTTTTTTTTGGGAGGAAGACACACATAGCTTTTTAGATAATAATTGTTTAGGATTTTTTTAATGCAACTTTGGATTGTGAAATACTCCGTATATGATCAGAGATTATTCTAGCCGCTTGTCATACGAAGCTTTATTCTAATTGAGTGTTTGTTTTATGAAGCTTTATTAATTTGTATGTGGCTCTTTTTTATAATTACTGACAATAAGGCCCACTCGATGTTTGTGTATTATTGATATAAATCCATTAAATGTAGAGTCGCGCATATTAGACTACATAAATTTGCAATTGCAAGGGGGTAGGGGTTGGATCAAAATATATTATTAATATATTCTTTATGATCAGATTCTCGATGCTTTTATGATGTTAAAGTGTTGATAATAAAATTTTATATTATTATTTCTTGACACTTTTAATTGTAGAAATTCCTGTGCTCAGAAAAAAAATTGTTCTGAAAAAGATATTGCGACATAAAAAAGCGTCGAGGTTGCGTATTTTAGTGTGTACATGTGGTGACGTAGAAAAGCGTCATGAATAAAATATTCAACGTTTTAATGCGTCGAGATTGACGACACAAAAATGCGTCGAGAATTTCTGACGCCCAAAATCTCCACGCTTTTTGAAAGCGTCGAGAAATTAATTTACGATACGTTAAAGCGTCGAGAACCTACCTTTAAAGCGTCAAGAAACGAAGGAATTTGTAGTAGTGAATTCGATAAAGAGATAAATAAACACACACAATCCAGTTGTGTTATAGATCTATGATAATTTCTCCTTTAATATTAATGAATTTCGTTCAATAATTCAGTCTTAGACGTTACTAAGGTCAAGTTAATCAACAATCATGTTCAATTAATAAAACTAACAATTGAACGATGCAAAAGATAACTAGTTGATTAATCCAGAAATCAATAACAACATTCATATAATCAAACTTAGCAATTAATAAATAATTAAGAATAAAGATAAGAACTTTCAAACTCACAACCGATAATTGAACGGTTCAATGTCTTGAACCAAGAAGATAAGATTAGTTACACATAGTTTTGAGAAAACTAGGGTTCATAATATTCTCCCTCTACTGAATGTTCAACTTTAATTATGGAATAATGAATAATAATAAAACTAGGTAGTAATAGTCTAATCATAATTAAGGTAGTTTAAAACTTACCAAACTCTAATAATAATATAATATAATATAATATAATATAATAATACGAATAAATACTAAGCTGACACGGAATCCAAGGCGACTCAAATTCTGTCTTCAATTTCCGAGCTGTGCAAGACTCGCGAGACTGCCGGTTCCGTTGCTTCGTCTGGGCTTGTTCTTCTAGATCTTTGTCTTGCGCTCACCTTATCTTCGTGTTTCATCATATTATCGGCCCGAACCAAGGATCAAGTAATATCGTGTTTTAAAATCATCAAAATAGCTTATATAACATTCATACGAATATTACACAAATGTGACACAATGATACCAATTAAGTCAATAACACCCACCTAAATCATCGATACGACAACGACTAAATACGATCGATCATTTATGGTGAGAAAATGAGTTTTTAAATTACCACCTGTTGCACCTCGATAATTATTTCTTCCTCGTCCACCGTCACGGCCTCTGCCGTGACCTCTATTATTATACCCCCTTCGTTCGTATCCAAAGGGTATGTATTCCCTTTTGGGTCGTTCAAATCCAATCGATCTCTTTCCTTTTTAGTCCAATTATTGGACCAAATCACCCTTATCCTTCTAACATATTTACACAATATGCCTTTACAAAACTACACTTTGGATAATTAAATGTTAAATTATCTCTAATTATTGTACTTTTAATATTATTTTACTACTTTCTTAATCCTTGTGCAAAAGGGAAGCGTACTCTTTGAATACGAACGGAGGGAGTAATTATTATCATATTTCGTCGCATTCACTTCCAGGAATGGATCAGATCCAGTTGGACGGGATTGGTGATTTTTCAACATAATTTTATTATTCTGTTCAGCCACAAGCAAGCAAGAAATCAACTCAGATTATTTTTTAAAGCCTTTATAACGTTATTGTTGCGATAAAACCAATTGTGAACCATGTAATGTCTGATATGTTTTTTCCAACATATCTGCATCAAATATTTATTCGCCACACAAATTTAATTGTGAGATAATTCTGAACATGGCTGAATTATAATCACTAATGGATTTGAAATCCTGTAATCTCAGGTGGATCCACTCATGTCGAGTTCTAGGTAAAATTACCAATTTCAGGTGGTCATATCTTTCTTCCAGATTTGCCCATAGGACCAAAGAGTCTTTTACAGTCAAATATTCAATTTCAGCCATTCACATAGACGGTGACGAATAAAAATCATACCTTTGGCCTTGTTCTGGGGAGATGAATTATCCCTACTTTGATAGAATCGCCTAGACCATTAGCATTCAGGTGCATTTCTGCATCTAATTCCTTATCTATATAATTATTGTCAGAGATATCCAGAGTATTAAATTCAAGTTTGGCCAAATTCGGCATGAAAACTATAAAATAAATAAAAGGAAATCAATCAGTGATACTTCCTCCACCTTTCTATAGGATCGTCCCATAGCATATTTATTTAAGAGAGTATTAAATAATCAAGTGAGAAGATCTTAGAAAGTTAGAAAAAATATTAAACATAGACCTCTAATAAATAAAAAAAAAACATAAAGTGTGTTATTAATCAATTTGTATTATATAACATATCTAAAATAATGATATGTATAATGATTAATCATGTACGAATATAATGAATCACCGCACCTATAAGTCGGCTATCATAGTTTACTAATATAATGAATTACCGCACCTATAAGTCGGCTATCATAATGTACGAGTATAATGAGTTACCGCACCAATAAGTCGGTTATCATAATAAAAAATTGTTGCTAAAAGACATACCCTTACGTATACTATTATATGCATAATTCCTAAAAGACCAACGACCAACAGAGGAGTGGTTGAGTTTAGATCGAAAGATCTCTTGCTGAAATCTTATCTTTGGTCAAGGTAGTATTCAAGTTTGTTGAAAACAACAATCATCAATATTTAAGCAATCTCTTGCTAGGCTTATTTTCTTTAATTATGAAAATATTCAGGCAGGGACTTATGTCACACTAGCATAAATAACGGAGATTGGCGAATCATATAATTGGTATTATAACACATGAGAAGTAAGCAAGTCAAGGGCTGGAGTTAAAGACGGTTTATGGTACTGCTGAAAAGAATATTGCGCTGCATACGATGTTGGTGCTAAAATTCGTGCACCAAGATAAGAATGTAAATAAATACTGCATTTAATGACAAAAAGATATAAAATGCATCTACATATTTACATACCATTTTAAACTTCAATATAGTCAAACATAATTTATCAGATTTCAAGCAAAATTCTTCATTGAAGATGGAAAAAATCAAGCTACGATCAGGATGTTTGAAAATTTAATCCAAAGAAAGAACAAGAGAAATGCAATGGAGTGCATTGAAAGCTTTAAAGAGGTATTGAACAGACTTATTATTATAGTTGTTTATTTTGACGATTTTCGTTGATATTAATCCAAATCATAGTTACAATTTGGTAAAATTGGTAATGACATAGACTGGTAATGAGCACAAAGTATCAAACGACCTCCAATGTTTTTTAGGAAAGGAATTTGTCCTGAAGATCTGATGCGAATGCGGAAGCGGTTTAGAATAAGAAAAGAAAGTTGGGTCGAAGGTTAATGTAACCTTGAGTGATGACGTGGATTTTGGAGTGAAATTGAACTAAGGTTAATGTAACCCTGGTTCGTGGTTAAGGACTGTGAGGATTTTGAGTTTTGTGGCTCGGCTATTTTTGGGAAGCAAACGCTTCGATTTTCTGTATTTTGTGATCCGATGTTAATCGGTGAGTAACCAAAGGATATTTAACCCGTAGTTCGACCTTGAACCCAGAATTAATAGCTCAGAGTTTGGAACACCAACCCTCTAAACGATTCGAAGTACCTTCTCGAAGCTTAAACACGTGATTAACAAAATTAATCCAGAGTTTGACAAGTTGTTTGTAAATTCATAAATATTCGATGATCTTTATTCAATGCTGAACCGTGGCTTATATAGCCTACAATGGTTGATATCCTCCAGATATTCCGAGGAATATTCTAGGATAACAATACTAAAGATAAAAGAAAAGAAATACTAACAATATCTCGAGTAATATCCTAACGATATCTCGGGTAATATTCTAGAATAATAATTAAAGATAAAAGGAAAGAAATACTAAGGGATATGCTACTAATCAAATCTTGTCAAATATGGGAAATACTTGATACTCTTGCCATGTGATGGGCGATCCATATCCTACTTCCCGAAATAGAAGATAGTGTGTGCTATGTAGGAGATCACGAGATACTAGTTTATTTGATGAAGATCCTATTGCTTAATCCTTGCCTTATCTTGGAGATTGCTTGATAGATTAAATATATGAAGATCCTCTTGTTGCCTTTTATTCAAGATAGACATACCATGAACGATATCATTCATACCTCCCTTTATTTTCTTACTACTATTGTGAATTTTATTCTATTCCCATGAGATCCACCATATCTTCCTAGGATAGGCAATATTCTCTTGTATGATCTCTTCTGTAATTGCATGAATCTGGTCGCGTATGCGCACACACACGCCTACCCATAGTGGCTCGTGATAGGATGGTCTACGCGCGTGGTCAATTGCTTTATCTGGACCGTTGATTAATTTTTTGGGCTCCACAATCGGGTCAAGATCAGGTGCACCGTAAGGTTAACATTGAAATGAATTCTACGTGTTATACCGTCTACGATTTTTCAGATGAGAAAAAAATTGTGGAGCAATGAAAAGACAAATATAATAGCTTTCAGATATAATTGTATTATATGTACAACAAGAATCATTATCTCATTTTAATTAATTACTCAATATTTATACTAAACTTCAAAGTAGAGCAACGCAGCAAGCACGATGACAACCGAAGTTGCACCTTCAACGGACACATCAATGGTATACAAAATTATGATTACCTTTTTAATGTGTATCACAAACAATTGAAAATTAAATACAGGATATATATATATAGATAGTGAGAGAGAGAGAGAGAGGGGATCAAGGGAGTTAGTAACTCTCTGAGAGTCCCTTAGTGTTAATCCCCACCTTCCATTCATCTTAAGATGGATGGTGGATGGATGAGGTTCAATTATTAAAAAAAAAGGACTGACATGCTGTGGCCCATGAGCCATCAACCATCACTTATCACTCCTATCACTAATCAATACCTTCCCTCCTCACCCTCCTCTCATAAATTCTTGTTTCTCTCTATACTCTCAATTAATTTCCCAACCCAATTCAACTCTCTCTAACAAAACCCCAACAAATAATCTTCATTAATACTCCGACCATACTCCGACTATACTGCGTTTTTAACACAACATACTCCGTCAGTAACTTCGATCATCATACGAAGGTATGTTCATGCTTCATCTTCATCTTCATCATCTTCATCATCTTCATCTTCATCTTCATGCTTCATCATCATCATCATCATCATCATCATCATCATCATCATCATCATCATCATCTTCATGCTTCTTTTTTTATTTTTTATACCCTTTATTTTGGTATTTATAAAATTATTCATATTTATTATCCACAAAAAATAAAATAAAAACAACTTCATCTTTAAGATGAAGTTTGAAGATGAAGTTGTTTTTTTGTGGAATGAATGAAGGTTGAAGATGAAGATGAAGATGAACAAGTCATTTAGTGCGTAATGTTCTTACAGAATTGCAAGACCACACACTTTGAGTTGTATAGTAACACTCATTATGTTGTAGAATCACGCAACTGTACACTCATTGTAGTCACATATTTAGTTGTATAGTCACACTTATTATGTTGTATAGTCACACTCGTTATGTTGTAGAATCACTCAGCTGTAGAATACCTTGGGATTAAGGTATCATGCATTTAATCATCTTCATCTTCATGCTTGTTTTATTTTTCATACCTTCTTTTTTTTGGTATTTATAAAATTATTCATCTTCATTATCCAAAAAAAAAATGAAGATTGAATATGGATGAAAAAAAGTAGAATATTTAATGAAGGTTGAGTATGGATGAATGGATGTTGAATATTTAATGAATGTTTAGATATTTTCGTTTTTTTAAAGTCACAGTCGTCCATTCATCCATATTCAACTTTCATTTTTTTTGTGGATAGTGAAGATGAATAATTTCATAAATACAAAAAAAAGTATGAAAAATAAAACAAGCATGAAGATGAAGATGATTAAACGCATGATACCCTAATCCCAAGGTACAGCTGCGTGATTCTACAACATAATGAGTGTGACTATGCAATATAATGAGTGCGACTATACAACTGAAAGTGTATGACTATACAACTTAAAGTGTGTGACTTTTTTCAGGTATTTTTTTATCTACGTTCAAGATTCCACGTTCGTCAAATCCCTACTTCCGAACCTCGACGATTTTCAGGTATTTGTTTATATTTTTTAGAGCATCTTTAAAATAATTAATCATCTTCATCCTCATGCTTGTTTTATTTTTCATTCCTTCTTTTTTTGGTATTTATAATATTATTTATTTTCATTATTCACAAAAAAAATGAAGGTTGAATATGGATGAATGAAGATTGAATATTTAATGAATGTTTAAATAATTTGCTCTGTTTCGTATGTATAAATTATAATCATCTTTCTAATTATGAATGTAACTTTGCTAATGATGATTGAAGAATAATTGACTGTATGGCTTTTATTTTTCATTTTACGGTTTCAGTTTTGTAGTCACACACTTTAGGTTGTACAGTCAAACAATTGATGTTGTATAGTCACACTCATTATATTGTAGAATCACACAAATTCTTGTAGTGATTAGTGTATGTAATCATCTTTGCTAATGATGATTGAAGTATAAATAAGTACGAGTATAATTTAGTTGTATAGTCACAGAGATTATGTTGTATAGTCACATAGTTGAAGTTGTATAGTCATACTCGTTATGTTGTAGGATCACACTGTTTATGTTGTATAGTCACATAGGTAAAGTTGTATAGTCATACTCATTATGCTTTACAATCATGCAGTTGTACAGTCATTGTAGTCACATACTCAGTTGTGTTGTGTGATTTAGATTGATTGTGTGTTTTGTTGCAGCGAAATAGTTGGTGGAAAGATGAATGTTGGTAAAAGGGGCGGTGGGAAGAAGAAGGTCGTGGAAGATACAACGACCGACCACGTAATTGGACAATGTATTGTTGCGCACGTACTGGAGACAATCGTTAAACTCTTGAGTATTTATATGGGATAAAATGTTTGCTTTAGGATGAATGTACTATATGTAAAGGATGTTTGGTGGGTGATAATGTTTTTATGTTTGACGTACTATACGTAAATGATGCACTTTTTCTAATGTAAATATATTTTCATCGCTATTTTCTGGTTTCATAATTAATCACGTGAGGTCTATAGCAAAATCACTTATCCTTTCACCTTTAAAACCACGCAGCTGTGCACCAATTGGTTTGTAGCCAAAAGTGATCATATTTGTATAGTCACATTCGCCTTGTTGTATAGTCATACTTGCTATGTTGTATAGTCACACTGCTAATATTGTATAATCGGGACAGATTTTGGTTTTTCATTTTGTATAGTCACACTCGTCACGCAGTAGAATCACACTCATTATGTTGTAGAATCACACTCATTTTGTGTGTAATGTCAAACCACTACTACAAAACATCAAATAGACAACTCCTAATAGACATCGGATTTTGTTAACAACTAATGTATAGTATTTATACATCTGTTTTGTTTGAGAAACTGATGTCTTTATAGGATAATAGACAACAGAGTTTTATAAAAACAGTTGTCTATATATTATACAACTGTTTTTTTTAAACTCAATTGTCTATTCTAGTTTTCAGGACCACTACAAATTGGTTGTTACCCAATAACCTATATCAACATTTTTTTAGTATTTAATCTTCTTTATATAAAAGCAATGTCCATTTACTCCTATGTGGCACTATCCTATGCTCCCCATTTGAAAACAAGACTAATTTTTTTCACTTGGTTGTTTCAAGTGTAGTTAGTATAATACATAGATACAAGCCACAAACATTCAATTCAAATCAAACTGCATTTATTACTCTACCCTTCATTAATCACCGATTTACATCACCTGAAGCAGTCATTAACCTTTACCTCCTCATTCCAATAACATTCAATCCATCTTCTTAATTAATCAACTTAGGGAAGTGATGAAACTACACAACTATACATGCTCCTCATTCTCGATGTAGTTCATTATTGAAAGCTGCCTAGGAAACCGACGGCTCATCCCTCCAAGAATGACTACATGGCTCTTCCTCTCTATCCTCTATATATTAAATCAGAAACCACATTTCAGAAATCAAGAGCAATACAATGCTCCATTTTGAAATTGGCCTCAATTTTTCTATCAATTGAATTTCTATCAATTCCACTCAAACAACCCTAATTCAATTCACTCCTATTCAAATTCAATTCAAATCCACCCACCCTTAATCCAACCACCCGGATCATTAATTACTCCTCATTCATCATTAATCCCCTTTCTCCGATTCCCGCTGCCCACATTTACTAACGTCTCCTTGGGGTCGTCTACCTAGGTTGTAATCCCTTAGAAATTCTAACGCAATACAGTGACGAAAACACTGTAGAGTTGGGATTAAAACACACTGATAAACTATATCTTATTAAAAGAAATGGTAAGTCAATACAAAGGCCTCTTTTTAGAAAAGGGCTAAAAGGAAATATTCTCCAAAAAGGGTTACAAAAATCCATAAATAAACATGAATGAAAAAAGAGTAGGATCCACGCTACTCGCTAGCTCACACCCAAAAAAACCCAGCAGCAAATACCTGTCATGTGATAAATATAACAACCACGTCAGTGGGGAGTAACTCGGACGTTCTCCCAGCCAAATTATATCATATCGAAAAACAATGGTATTATTATATCAAAATACTTAAAATGGAAAATATTAAATGATATAATAAAAATAAGCTTTCGGAGAAAACTTTAAATATTGGAGCAATAAAATCGGAACAAGTTTTAAGAAGAAAACTTCAAATATTTGCCAACCTGCAAACCAAAATATATCGATAATAATAAAAATATTCAAAATGGCGTTATGGATAGGGCTAGTGTCGACGGTTAGACTTTCACTAGGAGAATACTAAAAACTAGCTTCGAGAACCTAGTTCAAACAAATCAAACTTCGGTCTCTAACTAGGCTACTCAACCATAATAGGACGACGACTTATAAATGCGTGGCCCTAGTTTAAGATAATATGCACACCCCTCCCGAGCACCATAAATACTCAGTTCAACTCGACGGCGTCTTACACTGCGAGGCACGAGTTTAAGGTCAAAATGTACACACACTCCCGAACACCATATATGCTCGGTTCAACAACCAGTGTGCCCCATAAAGACACACCAGCCTTATAGTTGATGGCAAAAACGTAAACCCCAGAATATATTACTCTAAACCTCACACTTGTCCTTACTCCATAACTCCAAAACAGCCATTATCGATATATACAAGAGATATAATCATTATGAATAATATGAAGATAAAAGAGATAAACATTTTATATAAAAGGGAAACTTTCTATAAATAGAAAGTTACTAATTTTAGAAACTTACTTAAAATAGAAATATTGTTATAGAAAATACGTAAGTTATTAAAAATAAGTGAAATTTATAAAAATAGCATTTCTAACGAAATTAACATTTTATTATTATCGTCGTTATCGTAACTTTATTATATTTCTAAATTCGTTTCTCAAAATATAAATAAAATATAATAAGTCAATATATAGTATTTTATAGATAATTAGAAAATCGAGTTAAAACTATAAATTTTAGAAATGAGATATTTAAAAAAAAAACGACATCCAAAATTAATCGAGTCGACGAGTTTTATAAATTAAATGAAATTTACGAAGAATTCAAATTACTTTTTAACAAATAGTTTTTATTAATAAATAATATGGGTTTTAATAAAAATAGTCAATCGGAAACAAATAGGAAATTATTAGTGAAAATAGTCTCGACTAAAAATATATTTAAAACAAAATCGACTATTTTCTCATTTATTAGAATAAATCGTTAAACGAAATTTAATTTATAAACTAGTATACAAATTTCGATTAAAATATAAAAATACGATTTTTAAGTGAAAATTATAAATTAACGAAATATGAAGAAAATATGAAATTGTTATTATTTAGCTACTAGTGTCACGATATCCAAAAAAAAATATTACAACGATCGTAAATAATTAAATTACTAATGATTTATAAAATGATATCGAAAACTTGTAAAATATTTAAAAAGCACACGATTTAAAGGAATATTTAGCAAATAATAAATAGCTAAAATTAGAAAACCGAATTAAAAATATTTACTACATACCACCACTCAAGCATACGATATAAAATCGAGTAACGCCCTAAAGTTACCTTGAAGCGATAAGAACACGTACTCGTCCCTCCTGATCAGTCGAAACTCTAAATCAATAGCGCAATATCCTTCGGCCCAAGTTGTAGAATCGATAATCTTCTACGCATACTCCACAATAGATCGAGTTGACAAAACAAAAGAAAGAGATAAGGGTTGGATTTAGGTGCAAACGATAAACCCGAAATGTCAAGGAGGAAAGTGTGGACATGACGTAGGTCCACCCCGACGCGGCCACGCGCGGGTTTGGGGAGGCGAATGAATCTCCATATGAGAATGGATCGAATTGAAATTTAAGTCGAATTAGGAGTCGCCACCGAACTTTGTGGGAGTTCGGGCCCATTCGAGCCCACTCTATATCGCTACGGATCATACACAAAGTATGGCCCATTTCGGTTTTAGAGTTTATTGGGCTCGTCCCTTTGCATTGCGATACCGATACCGTCACTACCGGTTATCGTGTATTGAATGACTCTCGTGCGCCAACGGTTTCGGGCATCCGGAAAACGAGGTTCCGAGTAAGGGGTGAGGGTACGTGTTGGGAAGCCCACTGAGGACACCCAACCCCGCCCGCACTTAGCGGCCTCTACTAAAACAACGTTTGACGTTCTAATATGCGCGTTAGTAATCCGGTGAAATGATATGCAAACAGCGTTTTTAGCTAAGCATGCGAATTAAATGTGAGCTACGTCATTATAATGCATCTAAATTATTGTCGAGGTGATTTAGCATGCGATGGTTCATTTTTAAACGGTAAAACGCAAATAAATAAAAGCAAGGCAAAATAAATCGGTTACAAGTTACACGAGCGGAAAGACAACCCGGCCAAAACGAAAATAACGAATAAAAAAATCGGAAATAACGATATAATGAAAATGAACGACGCTCGCAAACGGACCCGTATATAGCAAAAATAAACAAGACCGTGAGCTTGAAGAGTTGGACAAACTTCGATTGAACACACATTATGTTGTATGTTAAACGAAGGACGGAGATTTTAATACGCGTTCGCGTATGGGACCTAAGCGTTGTGCTAGCTTGATCCCGAACCTCGATGCCTTGTCCCGACTTATCATATCGAAAAATTGGTGTCTAGATTAGTTGTGCATCGGATACGGCTAAAGAGTCGCCGACATATAACTAATCGTGGTAGACGTTGATCAAAGTCGTGGAGGTGAGATAAAATGTATGGATTTTAGAAAAGATGTAAACGCGTGATAGTCTTTACATGCATCGACGGAGGTCGTAAAGTATTTTAAGAGGCAAAAGAACGATGTTGCATGGGCTGTCATTTCGGTATACGTCGGACCACTCGACCGAGTCATGGGCAGGACTCGGTCGAGTGACCTCAAACAAACCATTCTGCCTCATTTTTGGGATGCTACTCGATCGAGTGACTATGGCACTCTGTCGAGTGCTCCCTGTTTGAGCGCCTGCTCAATTTCGTAATGAATTATACGAAATTCTTATTTATTCTAAAATCGATAGTCAACCGAACCACATATAAATATAGCATGACTTATATGCGATTCGGTTTTACTCGTAATGAGCGTATTAGGATTACGAGACCGTCATCGGAGATTTTGAAAAAGGTGACATAAGAATCATTTTGAATCGGACCGGGACGAAATTAATTCCCTCCGCTTTACGTCATCCATAATAATCCTTACGAATTAAGTGATGTCGGGTTTAGCGTCAATGGGTTTCGTACCGATCCTTAAAAATGGAATTAGACGCGTTCAACTACGTACTATCACGATCGCGTTACGCCCTTGAGTGTCTAGGGCGATGCTCCTCGAAAGGGCGTCACCACTATCGCGACTCGTAAAGGGATTAAATGGACTTTGTGCGATAGACGTAGTTAAATGGGTTTAACCCGAATTTGGTTTATGGATGTATAAGTACGCGGTATTAATATTGATATGACAAGAACGAATAGTAAATGATGTTAACGGTTAGATGCGATAAAGAAATATGTTAGTTGTTAGTGATCATGTCGTTACTATCGACTAATTATAATACATAAACATAAATGTACATAAAAGAAACGGAAGAGAAAGAAGAAGGAGATGTCGGTGTTGAATTGTCACACCCTCAACCTACATGCTCTTGATTTTCAGAATACGGCTCGTCAAATGGCGGCAAGGACGCGGGAGCGTCGAGATACGTAGGAGGAGTTGATTGTGTGTATAAGGTTGTTGTAGAGACGAATTTTACGAGTTTTTGCTCTCGAGATGTGTATGAATGTGTGTAGGGCTTGAGGGTTGAGGTTATGGCTGAAAATGTGAGGGTTTGGATGTGTAAAGTTGGCTGAAAAGTGATGGAAAAAGTTGTTCAAAGGTTGTGGGTTGATGGGATATTTATAGAAGAAACCCCACGACCTAGGGTCACCCGATCGAGTGGCCCTAGTGCACTCGATCGAGTGCCTTTGAAAACGGGTCTGTTCTGGATTTTGAGGCTCCACTCGACCGAGTGGGTTAATCCACTCGATCGAGTGGATCAAGTTGGACGAGCCATTTTAGGAAATGGTTGACTTTTTTTTTTTGAATTTTGTATTTGGGCGCAAGTTTCTAGAAGCGCACCTGGTTGACTTTATGTGACGGATTCGTCTTTGACCGGGTTTTGAACCGGTTGTCAAAAGACGGTTTTTATTTTTGGTGTCGGTTTTGGCCCAAATTAGTCTTATTTTACTCGGAACGACCCACTGGGCCTGAATTTGAGGTCGGTTCTGAGTGACTTGTATCCCGTTAAATGCCTATGCCAGACATTACTGATTCCGAGCCCATATCCGAGCGCGTTAGAGCACGTTTGCGTTCGATCATCATCGGTTGTTTTGTTGGAGACTGCTATAGACACTAGCAGCCAAATGCGGGTGTCTACAGAGCCCCCACTCTGACTGAGGTTTGGACAAGGCGAGAGTCAGAGTAGCTACCAGGCCAATCGAGGATTAAGACCTGCCAGACTTCCGTTCGGGTCATTTATAGTCCGTTAGACTTGCGTGAAAGTAGACCTGGCAATCGGGTCGTGTCGTGTCGTGTTCCTGTTCGTGTCATTGGTAAACAGGTCACGAACCTCTCAACCCAAACCCGACCATTTAAGTTTCGTGTCGTGTTTGTGTTGACCCACATACATAAATGGGTCATCAACCCTCAACCCAAACCCATTTATTTCGTGTCGGGTTCGTGTCGTGTTTTTGTATCATGTCCATATTTGGAAAGTATTAACATATTTATGTTAAAAATGATTAAAAATATTTACACTAATTTAATAAACAGGTTATTCGTGTCAGTTTCGTGTTTTGGGACCTCAACCCAAACCCGACCCAATTAAATCTTGTGTCGTGTTCGTGTCGACCCACATACATAAATGGGTCATCAACCCTCAACTCAAACCTGTTTATTTCGTGTCGGGTTCATGTCGTGTTTTCGTATCGTGTCATTTTTTGCCGGCTCTACGTGAAAGGGCTCGTCAGCCATAAGACAGAAATCATACCTGAGTTCTTGCTAACAGGGGCAGCTCTGTGGAGAATTGGACTTGTCGCATAAGTCCTGGGTGTGCCTGTATGTGGGCCCATCCCGCGCTAGATTGGAGAAATGTCGTCTTTAGACTTTCCGCTGGGGAGATATATGAACTGTGCGGGCTTGCTTCTGAAGCCTCGAGTTGTACCTGTATCAGTTACATGAAACTTTGCGTGCAACATTTAGGTAAAACACGACTCGCGCTGGGGAATAAAAGTTTGGATGGTTGAGAATTTTGAAAAAAATTTGAATTTTGACAAGACTGCTCGGGATAACTTAATTCCTACGTCCGTAGGAGGAGACAAGAGTCGGGCCTGTATGCCTAGGCCCGCTTGGCCCAAGGAGGCACAGCTGCAGGGGAGCTACCAGGGTTTTGATGTTATAAATACATCATCCTGGCTCCTTTTTCCTCACAATTCTCAAATCTTCTTCTCCTCAAGAAAACTTTGTCTCTTCCAAGAAATTCAATTATGGGTATTGAGCGTCTGACTGGCATACTGCAAGATTGGTCCTACCGCTTTAGGGACGCGAACAAGGTAGCCCTAAAGCAGTCGGGCATATCTCAATTGTTCTCGTTTCGCCAGATGCACGTGGACCGTCACTTTCTTGACGCTTGTCTGTCCTACTGGGACGACACCTACCACGTTTTCGCCTTTCCTCGGGAGGAAATCTGTCCTCTCCCTGAGGAGATTGCTGCCATAGGAGGGTGGAATCCACTACTCCGTCCCGCTGTCCCCTTCTCGGTTCAAGACCCCAGGAGGAAGTTACGGGAGGTTTTGGGGCTCTCCCATGCTGAAGTATCCCGCATGCTCGAAGGGGATACTGTTTCTCTGCTTGCCTTGGCTGAGAAATTCATGAACCCGTATGACATCTGGGTTTTGCCCGTTCATAGCCGTAGGGCGTTCGCTTTCTGTATGCTTCACGTGTACGCTTTTGAAGGCTATCTGGACTTGCTGTCTTGTATGGGCAGCGTTCATCTTCTTGTCATTGCTGACCTGATGGAGACGGAAAACAGTCCTGCGTGGTTCGTTGATCACGGGGGAGATCATTCAGGGCTTGAACAACCGCAAGAGGGATGAGTCGGCCCGTTTGACTGGGAGCACCCGCCTGCTGCAAGTATATCGCTTTTCCTTTTTCTTGATTTTTTTTTTCGATTTGTTTTTTTTTTTTGCGATATTCAGCTACAGGGGGCACTCGATCGAGTGCCCTCGTAAAAGAGCTTACTGCCCTGTTTCAGGGGTGTCACTCGATCGAGTGACCTCCGAGCAATCGACCGAGTGCCCCTGGGCTGATGTCCAAATCGTCCTGAGATTTCATGAGCGTTGTGTTTTTTTTAGCTCTGGCTATTTGAGAGGTTATCGATTATCGAGCCTCCCCTCGACCCGAGTCGATATTGGTTTAACCAAGTGATGACGAGGAGACGGCCTACTGATTCATCTTGCCTTATTACCCAGAAGTATTGGGAGGAAGAATTATCATTCCATCGCGGTCGATTGATTCGATGGGTGGTTCCATGGTGGCCCATTTACGCCTGGACGGGTTTGGCGCCCAGAGATAAGGCACGCTATCAGGTGATTTTGTCCATAAGCCAGACAGTTCACATTTATCCCGACCGCATACTCAGGCAGTATGGGTGGTCTCAGCGTATCCCGGAGAACGAGGCAGTTGTGAGTGAACCTACCCAGCTGACCGACATTATGTGCGACACTTGGATTCAGAGGTGGTATACCCGAGTTACTTGGTCTGTTCCCGAGTCGCTTCACTCAATCTGGGTGTCCCACTCTTATGAGAGGTGGACCAAAGCGGAGACTGCCGAAGCTCGCGCTGCCTTGAAGGTTGATGAAGCCTTCGACCTGCTTCGGCGAGAGCAGGTCAAAGATAACAGGGACTTCTTTGCTAAAGGTGAGACTCCGGCCCCCCTGGTCCGTCTAATGCCGGGTCAGAGAGGAGAAGCCAGGACTCGAACTGGGGGGTCCAGTGCTAGAGGTGCTCGGGAGGGAGTGAGCCCCAAGACAGACTTGGAGAGGAGACTAGGGCCTAGACCATCAGTCCAGGACCGACTTGGTCCTAGGGATAGGTTGTCGGAGCACGTACGGGCTCGACTTGGGCCTGTAACAATAGCTGAAGATCCTCTGTCGAAGAAGCGGACCCGAGCCAAGGAGGTTCCCCTTGTCATACGGGAACGCTCGCCCCCGCCTCGACGTCCCCGGGTCCCTCGTGACCCGAAAGACAAAGGCAAGGGCAAGATGCCCTAGAATGTCTCCTTTTATTATTATTTGGATATTATTACTATTTTTGTTATGTGTTTTTTTTGGCTTTTCGTGGCTTTTTCGTGGCTGCTCTTTTTTTGTAATTTGGAATTACCGAGTTTATCGGTTTTTTTTCGAATAATAAAAGTATTATATTAGTGAAGCCGTTCCTGTCTTTTCATTATTGCAGTGGTTGTGCTCTTTTGAGGGGCTGCCTACGTATCCACAGTTAGTGGAATCAAACCAAACGTTGTTCGGGCGTAGATTCTTTTGCAATTTCGAAATACACCAAGACTATGAGTTCGAGATGTAAGACAGTAGGATAAATAATCCTAACTTATTGAATTGCTTATAAATTTTTGAAAAGAACGACAGATTTTGCAAATGACATTGAGATAAGGTTTAGGGGTAGTAGCGCTTCAGCTGGTCCAAGTTGGTCGGGCTGACAAATTCATTCCCGTCCAGGTCCGTCAGCATCACTGCTCCTCTTGATAAAACCTTCTTTACCAGGTACGGCCCAGCCCAATTAGGTTTGAATTTTCCTCTTGGGTCAACCGGTAATAATGCACGGACCGATTTGAGAACCAGATCCCCTTCCTTGATATTCTTGGGCCTACCTCTTTTGTTAAAGGCCCGTTGGATTCTCTTCTGATATATTTGGATGTTATTGAGGGCCCGAGACCGCCGTTCGTCCAAGAGAACCAACGAGTCATATCGAGCTTGAACCCAATCCGCTTCGGGCACTTGGCTTTCTAGTAGAATTCGGAGAGAAGGTATTTCTAATTCGACTAGATGGCCTGCTTCCATTCCGTATGTCAAATAATATGGAGTTGCCCCGGTTGCAGTTCGAATCGACGTCCGGTACCCCCATAGGGCAAAGGGTATTTTGTCGAGCCAGTCCCGATAGTTATCAGCCTCCACCGCTTCATTTGTTTAAGTATGGTGACAATTGTTTTATTAGCAGCCTCCACCGCTTCATTTGTTTGGGGACGGTAAGGCGAAGATGTATGCCTTTGGATTTTATATTTGGCTAGCAAAGTAGCAGTTTCGGCTTGGAAGTGGGTCCCGTGATCACTGATAAACTCGTGTGGGATCCCGTATCGGCATATGATCTTATTCTGGATAAATTTGGCCACGTGCTTGGCGCTCAAGACACGATATGACTCGGCTTCGACCCATTTGGTGAAATAGTCGATAGCCACCAAAATGAAACAGTGACCTCCCGTCCCGGAAGGGTTCACTTTCCCAATTATATCAATCCCCCATGTCGAAAATGGCCATGGCGACGTCATGGTGTATAGCAGAGACGATGGCATATGTCGAAAATTTGACAATTATGGCAATGTTTAACATAAGATTGACAATCGGTTTCCATACTGTTCCAGTAGTATCCGAGCCTCATGATTTTTCGGGCTAGCATATGGGCGTTCATATGCGGGCCGTTTTCACCGCCGTGTACCTCGGCCATCACTTTTTCGGCCTGTGTTTTGTCGATATATAAGAGTAAAGCCCCCTGTGCCGTCTTTTTGTATAACTGACCGTCGTCTGTACGAACGAATTGGGTGGCCAGTCTTCGCAGGGCTTTCTTTGCCTGGTTTTCAGTTCCTGGGGGATATTCTTCCGTAGTTAAATAAGTTAGAACAGCCTGATACCAAGGTTCTGGATCAGTGATTTCGATATCTTGAATGGCGTTGACATATGCCGGCTAAGACCGTTTTTCGACGCAGATTGGCATACGGGCCATATGTTCCGGGATGTTTAGTAAGGATGCCAATTTGGAGAGTGCATCCGCGAACTAATTTTCTTCACGTGGTAGATAGATATATTCTACCTTCTAGAACTGCTTCTCTAGAACCCTTACTCGCGCTTGGTAAGCCACAAGATTGGCATTTCGAGTTTTCCACTTTTGAAGGGCTTGATTGATGACTAAAGATGAGTCCCCGTGAACCCGGAGATTCGTAACTCCTAAATCAGCAGCCGCTTGCAACCCGTGGATGCATGCCTCATACTCGGCCGCGTTATTAATCACATCGAAATCCAGTTTGATGGATAACGGCGTGTGCTCCTCTTTTGGTGATATTAGGAGAATACCGACCCCAAATCCTCGAAAATTGGATGCTCCATCAAAATACAAATCCCATGTTTCGGTGTCGGTATGGAATATGTCTTCATCTAGAAAAGCCCAAGTATCGGTATGTCCCTCCTCAGATATTGGACTATCGGCGAGGAACTCGGCTACTACCCGGCCTTTGATGGCTTTTAATGGTACAAACTTGAGGTCGAACTCAGCTAACATTAAAGTCTATCTGGACATCCTGCCGTTGAGGATGAGCTTCTCGAATAGGTACTTGATAGGATCCATTTTGGATAAAACATGTACCTCGTGGCTAAGCATATAGTGTCGGAGCTTTTTAGTGGCCCAAACCAAAGCTAGGCACGTTTTCTCGAGCATTGTATATTTGCATTCGTATTCTAGGAACTTTTTACTGATGTAGTAAATAGCCCGCTCTTCTGATTCAACTGTCTGGGCTAGCATAGCCCCCATGGCTGTCTCGGTCGTGGTTAGGTATAGCGACAAAGGCAAACCGGGTTGAGGTGGCATTAATACCGACGGAGTAGACAGGATCTCCTTGATTTTATCGAAAGTCGTTTGACATTTATCGTCCCATAGTACCCGTTCCCCTATCTTCAGTTTCTTGAAAATGGGCTCACATACCATGGTTAGCTTTTAAATAAACCGGCTGATGTATTGGACTTTCCCGAGAAACCCCCTTATCTCTTTTTTAGTATTGGGTGGTTGCATCTCGGTGATGGCTTTGATTTTAGCTGGGTAGACCTCGATGCCGCGTTGGCTAACGATATGGCCCAGTAGTTTGCCTGATGTTACCCCGAAACTACACTTTTGAGGATTTAGCCTCATGTTGTACTTACGCAGTCGGGTGAAGAACTTTCTTAGGACAGCAACATGCCCATCTCGGCTTTTAGACTTGACGATCATGTCGTCCACATAAACCTCCACCTCCTTATGCATCATGTCATGTAATAAGGTGGTGGCTGTTCGTTGATAAGTGGCTCCAGCGTTAATGAGACCAAATGGCATGACGGTATAACAGTAAGTACCCCATGGTGTAGTGAAAGTGGTCTTACCCATATCTTCTTCTGCGATCTTGATTTGATTGTACCCGGCATACCCGTCCATAAATGATAGAAGGGCATGGTCAGCCGTGTTGTCGACCAGTATGTCGATGTGTGGCAACAGAAAGTCATCTTTTGGGCTGGCCTTATTGAGGTCCCGAAAATCTACACATACCCGCACCTTACCGTCCTTCTTGGGTACCGGCACGATGTTTGCAACCCAGTCTGGATATTCAGACACCTGTATGAAGCCAGCCTTGAACTGTTTGTCGACCTCTTCTTTGACTTTGAGAGACCACTCGGGTCTCATTCTGCGGAGCTTCTGTTTTACCGGCTTACACCCATCTTTGATAGGTATACGGTGTTCGGCTATTTCCCGGTCTATCCCCGGCATGTCCTTGTAGGACCATGCGAAGACATCCTTGAATTCTTGAAGGAGGTTTGTGAATTGTTGCCTCTCCTCGGGATCTAGGGATAACCCTATCTTAAGCATCTGGGGGCTCTAAGGTTGTTCCCACATTGATAGACTCGGTTTCCTTGATTACCGGGTCTCGGGATTCCCTCTGCTCTAGCTGCTCGATCAGATGCGGAGGTAAGGTTACCTGTTCGTCGGGTTTCTCAATGTCATTGCAGAAAATATTTTTGAAAGTATTTTGAAAATAAGGCAAGTCATAAGCAGAACGATTATCGTTATTACTAATAGCAAATTTGGAAAACAGCTCAAAGAGAGCGGCCATCTGATCATTGGTCAGAGGCGGGATTGGGAGCGCTTTCGGGACAGACCACGAGGCTCCGGTGGCAGTGAGTACAGGGAGGGGGGTTACAGTTTGGACCCTAGCACCAGACCCCTTAGACTCGAATACAGACTCAGACTCAGACTCAGATTCGGAATCGGTGTCCGGCATGTTTCCTTCACCGGTGGTCAGCTTGTAGACTCGGCCCTGGCCGTCGGTCCACTTGATGGTCTTCCTCCACGCTCTTTTCCCAGTATCAGCACCGACCTCTGAGATCAGCTTTGAAAGATCGAACTTGTTGCTTCGAAGGATCAGGTTCACCAAGTCTTCTTTACGGGTCGGGACAGCTTTGTCTTCCCCAAATAAGAGCACCAGCAAGGGCTTGGCATTGTCAGCACCCTCCTTGGATTCAAATTGGATGAGGGCGAATATGTCATCTGGGATATAGTTGCATTCCCGAGCTAGTTCAGTCTCGGGATATGTGATGGTTGGTTGATACAGGCCAACTTGAATAGCCCCGAATACCGGTGTGACAAAATAGTCAGTCAACCTTGGGCTATAAGAGGCCAAGTAGGTACCCTTGATGATGTAGCAGGCCTTCTCATTGTCCGCTCGGACTACATTTCCCGGAGTCACAACATACCCTAAGCCGAAGTGAGATTCCTCGTCATTCAGGACTTCAATAATCTTCCCAGCTGGAAGATATGGCCTCGAGTAGCCCCCGGTAGATACCCCAAATTTTGTAGCATCGTGTCAATGCTCGTGGTGAAATAGGGCCTGAAAAGATATTCCTCCTCAATCATCCCTACAAAATCGAACCCCCAAAGGTCAGTGTGGTCCGTGGCGTTACAGCTAGCCACGGTCATAGGGGTTGCCTCTAGAGTAATAATACTGTCTTGCAGGGGCATTTTGATCTTTTGGTGAAGAGTAGAAGACACCGCCTTTACAGCGTGAATCCAAGGCCTTTCTAGGAGCAAATTGAAAGAGGAGGTGACATCGATCACCTGGAATAATTCTAATTCCTTTTCAATTGGACCCGTCATAATTGTCAACTTAACGGCCCTAGAAACCGACTTTGGGCTTCCATCAAAAGCCTGGATAGTGTGGGCAGTCGGTATGTAGTCGGCCTCGGTGATGCCGAGGGCTTTGGTAGTCCTTAGAGGGAGGACATTCACAGCAGACCCGTCGTCAACTAGGGTCATTGGGAGATACTTACCCCGACAAATTACCATGATTTACAGCTCCAGATTGTGAGAGACCCCGAACGGTGGTAGGTCGGAATCCGAGAAGGTGACTAATGGGCCTTCTTCTTTGGACTTGCCCTTGAGGTAGGGCAGGATGGTGGCCACCATTTCAGTAGGGGTAATCTGGGAGTCGACCTTGATTTGATCGAGAGCCTTAGTAAGTGCTTCTCGATGTTCTTGCGAGCTAACCAAGAGTTGCCATATAGTGAGGTCAACCCGAGATCTTTTCAATTGTTTGACAAGAGCCGTATCGGTGCTTGGCTCTTCAATGGCCTCTTCCGTCCTGGCAGGTTCAGTGACGGTTGCCGGGACTGAGATGTCCTTGGAGGTAGTGGCTGGGTAAGGACGACCGACATTGGCGAGGTGGTTACTGGCTAAGGCCATGGACTTAGCCTTCCGGATTTCTTCGGGGGTGATAGGGAGGGACAGCTTCCCCTTTGGTGAGGTGCACATCTTCCTCATCATCGAACCAGATTCCATTGATTTGTGGGATGAAAGGAGAGATAAGGTGAGAACAGTCAATCACTTCTCCGGTGAAGATAGCATGAGAGCTAAAGGGGTTGTCCTTATTGCTTGGATTGTCTCCGGGTAACGATATTTTTCCGCTCTCAATCAAATCCTGAATCAGATGTTTCAACTTCCAACATTTCTCGGTATCATGTCCATTGCCTCGATGATATTGGCAATAGGCTTGGGCATTGTAGCTTTTGGAGCATTTTTCAACTGGAACTTCAGGAGTTGGACCTATCGGTTGGACCAGGCCCTTGGAAGATAGCCTTTGTAGGCCATATTGTAGACACCCGCATTTTGCCTGCTAGTGTCTATAGCAGTTCCCGACAAAACACCCGATGATGATCGGACGTCAACATGACTTAATATGCTCGAATACGGACTCGGAATCAATAGTATCCGACGTGGGCATTTAGCGGAGTGCAAATCTCTCAAAACAGACCTCAAATTCAGGCCCAGTGGGTCATTCCGAGTCAAATGAGACTAATTTGGGCCAAAACCGACACCAAGAATAAATCCCGTCTTTTGGCGACCGGGTCAAAACCCGGTCAAAGACGAAACCATCTCACAAATCAGCCAAATACATTCTCGAAAACTGGCGCACAAATCAAAATTCAAAAAATCAATCAAATCAAATCAAGGTCAATCCTTCCCAAAATAGCTCGATCCTAATTGATCCACTCGATCGAGTGGATAGACCCACTCGGTCGAGTGGAGCGTCAACAGCTGAACCATGCCCGTTTTGAAGGGCACTCGATCGAGTGACCCTAGGTCGGGGGGTGAAGCCTATAAATACCCCCTTAACCCCATTCATTTGACAAGGCTTTTTCCATGCATTCTACCCTACATTTTCAACCCTAATTCATTCATCCTCTCCACACTTCAATCCTTAGTAACCCTAAGCGATACTACACAAAAAACCGAGTCTACATCCATCACACATACACACACACACATACATATTCAAAACCCCGAGATCAAAACTCGTCAAAGACCCGAGAGCATCCTCTCCCTAACCAAACACACCCTAACTCACCCTACATATCTCGACACTCCCGCGCACACGCCGCTACTACGAGTTCGTTTCCGAGGCCATTAAGCATGTAGGTTGAGGGTGTCATCAAACCCCATTTCTTTTTCTCCTTTCCCTTTTTTTCGATTATATATGTATTATTATTATTATTATTATTATTATTATTATTATTATTATTATTATTATTATTATTAGTACTATTATTATTAGTCGATATTAACGACACTAATATTTTATTTACTAACACTAACCTTTAATTTTGTGCATACTAACCTTTTATTTATTTTCGTTACTAACATTTTATTTATCGCACTCTAACATTTTATTTATGTATTCTAACACTAACTTTTATTTTTGTATACTAACACTTTAATTCCGTATTCTAACATCTAACATTATTATACCGTGTATATATACATACTAATATCAAAATCTCGGTTTCGAATACGTTTGACTATGACGATCGCCTAAAGTCCATCTAATTCCTTTACGAGTAACGACGGAGGTGGCGCCTTTTCGAGGAGCGCCGCCCCAATGTACTCAAGGACATGATGTGATCGTGATCAGTCCTAGTTGAACGTATTTGATCCCATTTCGATGATTAGCACGGAACCCGTTGACACGAAAACCGACATCACATAATCCGAAAGGATTAGTTTCGATGTCGTGACGTAGAGGGATGCAATTTTGTCACTAATCAAACTTTTCAATCACATAATAGCATATTTCATAAAATCCCGATAACGGTCTCATAATCGTATAATACACGTTTATGACATCGAGAACCGAGTTGAATTTAAATAATGCAATATTTTTATTTAACTCGGTCAATTATCGAATTCAAACAAATAAAAATGAAACGAGCCATGCCTCGTACAGGGGGCACTCGATCGAGTGCCATGGGCCACTCGATCGAGTAGCACCCAAAAATCTGGACATTAGCTACTTTAAAGACACACTCGACCGAGTCAGACCATCACTCGATCGAGTGGGTCCTGTAGCCCAGAAAACCGAGAGCTCTAATGCAACATTTGAGCCTCGTCATTTTTTATGACTTTTAGTCGACACGTGCATAATCAATCACGTAATTCTAATTTTCAAAACTCATGCATATCACGACACCTAAAACGATTTTGATCGACGGTCTCGCACTATTAATTTTATGTCGACGACTCTTTAGTCGTATCCGACACATAATTAATTTAGACTCCATTTCTCGAGGTGATAAGTCGGGACAAGGCATCGAGGTTCGAGATCGGGTTAGCACCACACCTAGGTCTCGAACCTCCGTCCTTTGATTGGTACACAATATAATGTGTATCTAATCGAAGTTAGTCCAATTGCACAACTTACGGTCTAGTTTATATTTATTATATACGGGTCCGTTTCTAGTTAACGTCTACCATTTCCTATTCGATTATTCTATTTTATTGCTCGTTGTATTGTGAATTCCGGGTTGTATTCCGCCCGTGTAATTTGTAATTTATTTACAAGTTTTCTATTTTCGATGTTTGCCATTTATTTATTTAAATGAACATCACATGCTAAATCACTTTGACGTGAATCAAGATGCATTAAATGACGTAGCAAACCAATAATTCACATGCTTAGCCCGAAAACGCTGTTTGCATATCATTTAGTCGTTTTACTAGCGCGCGTACACGAACGATGTCTTAGTAGAGGCCGCCATTGTGCGGGCGGGGTTGGGTGTCCTTATTGGGCTTCCCAACACGTACCTTCACCCCTTACTCAGAACCTTTGGTTTCCGGATGTCCGAAACCCTTGGCGCACGAGAGTCATTTTATATACGAAAGCCGGTGTAAACGGTATCGGTATAACAATGCAAAGGGACGAGCCCCATAAACTCTGAAATCGGAGTGGGCTTACTTTGTGTATAGCCCATGACGACATAGAGTGGGCTCGTATGGTTCCGAATAACCACAAAATTCGGTGGCGACTCCATTTTGACTTAAATTTCGAACCCGAGAACAATCTTACCACGAGATTCATTCGCCTACCCAAACCCGCGCTTCGCCGCGTCAGGGTGGACCTACGTCATGTCCACACATATGTATAGGTAGTCCCTATATCAGTGAATACCCTAGGAGGGGTATTTCTTTTGGACGAGGCATCTAACAGATTAACCGTGTTAAAGATACTGAGGGTTGCAGCCGGGGGCTTGACAGTGGATGAGGAAGCCCCTTGGTATCCCTTGCTAGGGGCCTTAGTAAGGCTCTCTAGTCTCAGATCATCTTCAATTCGCATACCCATTTCAGTAAGAGTGGTGAAATTGGGTATGACAGCATATCGGAAGTGGACCTGGTAGGAAGGGAGGAGGTTCTTGACAAAGGCCTCCACTAAAGTCTTCTCACTGGGCATATCGACCAGTTTCACACTCTCGGCCCTCCAACGTTGGAGGTATTTGGTAAAACGTTCCTTAGGTTCTTGGACCATAACCTCTAGAGACCGCATTGTGGTCTGGATCTCGGTGTTGTCAACGTAGTTCCGAGCAATCCGTAGCCACATCATCCCATGTCAAGAACTTCTTGGGGTCTAGCCTGTAGTACCAGGCCTTTGGATGTTTCTCAAGGGAGACAGCAAAGAGGTTTTTGAACATCGAAGAATCCACTCCCTTGATAGCCATGAATTCCTTGAAGGCCCGTACATATAGCAACGGGTCCTCAGTCCCTTCGAACATGGGTAAGCCTGTGAGATTCAGGTTCGCGGGCAGCTTGTCACTCACCGGGGAATACTCATGACTATTCTCCCAATGTGTATTGTTACTCCCAGTCAAATGAACTTGTTCCTCTAGTCGGCGCACCGCGCTAACTAGTTCAGCTAGAGGTTCCGTAACATCGGCATTAGGAGCCCTTTGCTCCACTGCAGCCATGCGAGCAACGATAGCCACTTGACCGGCCGTCATTTCTGTCAGTTGGGCATCAATGTCGGTTTGTTTGGCGGCCATGGCATCCACGGAGGCCTTCAGATTGTTCAGAGCTGCTTCCATTTTGCGGCTGTGTCTGGTGGACGGTGGCCTGTCTGTAAGAACACCGCGCAATCAGAAACCGAAACCGGACCTTGGAATCGAAATAGTACATCCCGAGCAGGGAAAAGACTAAAAAAATGGCTTGGCAAAGACTCCTAGACGGGTGACTCGTGAAGGATGGGCCTTTCTTAGGATTCAGCGGGTGGGCCGAGTCCTGTTCGAAGAAAGGTCCACGTGAGACATCCCCAAACTTTGGACTCGATGGTGTAAACGGGCCCTCCTTTGTAGGAGTATGTCCTACGTAGGTGGGCCTTGCCTTAGTCTAATAAGGCGGACTGGGATGGGGAAGAACTCGTGATGTAAGATCGACGGAGTTTCGACGCTAAAGACCTTGACGACATACGACATGACCCGACACCGCTAAATACGGGAAGTCCTAAGAAGAGGAAGGTTTCGAAAATGGATCATTTTGGAAAACATGAGAAAACTCGGGGAAAGGCCCGATTTTTCGAGAAAATCGGAAAGTGCATCGGGCCTCGGTTTTGAAAGTTCGAAAATATTTTCGAGTTTTGAATCGGGCAGCATACCGGCTAGAAAATAGGCTATTTTGAGTAAAATCATGAGTTCTAAATTCGATAGCTTTCCGTTTTTTGAAAATTGAATATATTTTTGAAAAGATGCATTATTGAAAGGACGGTTTTTGAAAACGACACGGAAACCAAGTAGCACATAGTCACGCAAGCATTATAACAACACCATGTATGCTTTGCACTAAGTCTCGGTCGGTCTAAATAGTGCACATAGCCTAGACGAGAATCGGGACGGACTTCCTAAGTCGATTTGAGCTTAGAACATGCCGTGAAACCCATACGAATCGACTATGAACACCTTTGACGTATCCAAGTCGGAGTAAATCACGGTATAGTGGGACTTCGGTCACCAGTACCGGCCCGGGAAAATATGGGTTATGCATGAACCGTAAAACTAAAACGCGTATTGTACTAGTCAAACGATTTCTATTCGAGTCTCACCCTGAGTATGCCGATGGTTAGTCACGCATCAGTTAATCCCCAGCGGAGTCGCCAAATTGTGGACATGACGTAGGTCCACCCCGACGCGGCCACGCGCGGGTTTGGGGAGGCGAATGAATCTCCATATGAGAATGGATCGAATTGAAATTTAAGTCGAATTAGGAGTCGCCACCGAACTTTGTGGGAGTTCGGGCCCATTCGAGCCCACTCTATATCGCTACGGATCATACACAAAGTATGGCCCATTTTGGTTTTAGAGTTTATTGGGCTCGTCCCTTAGCATTGCGATACCGATACCGCCACTAGCGGTTATTGTGTATTGAATGACTCTCGTGCGCCAATGGTGTCGGGCATCCGGAAACCGAGGTTCTGAGTAAGAGGTGGGGGTACGTGTTGGGAAGCCCACTGAGGACACCCAACCCCGCCCGCACTTAGCGGCCTCTACTAAGACATCGTTTGACGTTCTAATATGCGCGTTAGTAATCCGGTGAAATGATATGCAAACAGCGTTTTTAGCTAAGCATGCGAATTAAATGTGAGCTACGTCATTTTAATGCATCTAAATTATTGTCGAGGTGATTTAGCATGCGATGGTTCATTTATAAACGGTAAAACGCAAATAAATAAAAGCAAGGTAAAATAAATGGGTTACAAGTTACACGGGCAGAAATACAATCCGGCCAAAACGAAAATAACGAATAAAAAAATCGGAAATAACGATAGCAAAAATAACGAATAAAAGCAAATGAACGACGCTCGCAAACGGACCCGTATATAGCAAAAATAAACAAGACCGTGAGCTTGAAGAGTTGGACAAACTTCGATTGAACACACATTATGTTGTATGTTAAACGAAGGACCTAAGCGTTGTGCTAGCTTGATCCCGAATCTCGATGCCTTGTCCCGACTTATCATATCGAAAAATTGATGTCTAGATTAGTTGTGCATCGGATACGGCTAAAGAGTCGCCGACATATAACTAATCGTGGTAGACGTTGATCAAAGTCGTGGAGGTGAGATAAAATGTATGGATTTTAGAAAAGATGTAAACGCGTGATAGTCTTTACACTCATCGACCGAGGTCGTAAAGTATTTTACGAGGCAAAAGAACGATGTTGCATGGGCTATCATTTCGGTATACGTCGGACCACTCGACCGAGTCATGGGCAGGACTCGGTCGAGTGACCTCAAACAGACCATTCTACCTCGTTTTTTGGGACGCTACTCGATCGAGTGACTATGGTACTCGGTCGAGTGCTCCCTGTTTGAGCGCCTGCTCAATTTCGTAATGAATTATACGAAATTCTTATTTATTCTAAAATCGATAGTCAACCGAACCACATATAAATATAGCATGACTTATATGCGATTCGGTTTTCGGTACTCGTAATGAGCATATTAGGATTACGAGACCGTCATCGGAGATTTTGAAAAAGGTGACATAAGAATCATTTTGAAACGGACCGGGACGAAATTAATTCTCTTCGTGTTACGTCATCCATAATAATCCTTACGGATTAAGTGATGTCCGGTTTAGCGTCAATGGGTTTCGTACCGATCCTTAAAAATGGAATTAGACACGTTCAACTACGTACTATCACAATCGCGTTACGCCCTTGAGTGTCTAGGGCGCTCCTCGAAAGGGCGTCACCACTATCGCGACTCGTAAAGGGATTAAACGGACTTTGTGCGATAGACGTACTTAAATGGGTTTAACCCGAATTTGGTTTATGGATTTATAAGTACGCGGTATTAATATTGATATGACAAGAACGAATAGTAAATGATGTTAGCGGTTAGATGCGATAAAGAAAAATGTTAGTTGTTACTGATCATGTCGTTACTATCGACTAATTATAATACGTAAACATAAATGTACATAAAAGAAACGGAAGAGAAAGAAGAAGGAGATGTCGGTGTTGAATTGTCACACCCTCAACCTACATGCTCTTGATTTTCGAAATACGGCTCGTCAAATGGCGGCAAGGGCGCGGGAGCGTCGAGATACTTAGGAGGAGTTGATGGTGTGTATAAGGTTGTTGTAGAGACGAATATTACGAGTTTTTGCTCTCGAGATGTGTATGAATGTGTGTAGGGCTTGAGGGTTGAGGTTATGGCTGAAAATGTGAGGGTTTGGATGTGTAAAGTTGGCTGAAAAGTGATGGAAAAAGTTGTTCAAAGGTTGTGGGTTGATGGGGTATTTATAGAAGAAACCCCACGACCTAGGGTCACTCGATCGAGTGGCCCTAGTGCACTCGATCGAGTGCCTTTGAAAACGGGTCTGTTCCGGATTTTGAGGCTCCACTCGACCGAGTGGGTCAATCCACTCGATCGAGTGGATCAAGTTGGACGAGCCATTTTAGGAAATGGTTGACTTTTGATTTTTTTGAATTTTGTATTTGGGCGCAAGTTTCTAGAAGCGCACCTGGTTGGCTTTATGTGACGGATTCGTCTTTGACCGGGTTTTGACCCGGTTGTCAAAAGACGGTTTTTATTTTTGGTGTCGGTTTTGGCCCAAATTAGTCTTATTTTACTCGGAACGACCCACTGGGCCTGAATTTGAGGTCGGTTTTGAGTGATTTGTATCCCGTTAAATGCCCATGCCGGACATTACTGATTCCGAGCCCATATCCGAGCGCGTTAGAGCACGTTTGCGTCCGATCATCATCGGTTGTTTTGTTGGAGACTGCTATAGACACTAGCAGCCAAATGCGGGTGTCTACTGAAAGCTAAAACAAATACGAATGTATCAAAACGATATGATGCTCAAACTCAAGATAAGGGAAGAATTGAACAAGGGGACGAGCATTCGACACCAGATGGAAAAGGGATTGATGTGTCAAACAGAAACTCGAAGACAGAACGTAATCGAGTCGAACACAACGAACCGGCAGTAGCCAATAACATACTTTGACGACACAAAAGAGATGAACTACTGCAGGTGAACACCGAAATAAAGAACAAGGAGGAGAAAAGCAAACTGGTAACAAAAGAAAACGAGAACAACATAAGCGACACGGTAACATGACAAAGCTACGAAAATTGAGCAACAAGGACGACAAACAAAGCAATAATGGATAGCGGAACCAAGAATCACCAGCATGGCAGCAAAACGAATACGAAAAATAGCATAACAACCATACGACAGCAGCAGCGCAAGCACAGAAACAGAGGTTAGTGGGAAAAAAGGAGGACACGGAAGTGGCAGTAATGATAAAAGCAACAGCAGCGGCGTCGAACCACAGAAGACGAAAAAGAACGAAAGAAAAAGCAAAGAGAAGAAAATATAATAAGGGGAGATAATGAACAGAAAAAAAAATAGAGAAGAGAAAAAAAGGAAGATGGAACGAAGAAAATAGAACGATAAACAGTAGCAGAACCAAAATGCAGCAACGACGGAAGAAGAAAATAAGGAATTGTTCACCGAAGAACGAATTCAAGGCACCAACTCGACACACAAATGCAAAGAATTGGAAGAAACATAGGAGGAAGAAAGGGAGTACCAGGCGTGGAGAAAGTAGTAGCAACCGCAGCGAGAATGGGGAACAAACGCAGATGTAAAACCCGAGAAGTTGCAGAAAAGAAGGAAGACGGGGGCAGAGAAACAACAGTAAACGCAGCAGCAGCAACACAAACGGCGACGGAAAAAGAGTTAAACGAAGATGGAGATAGATGACGGTCATCTAAGGAGTTACACGGAGGGATATGCCGGCAGAGTTAAGACAAAAGAAGAGGGAAAGAACAAGGGAAATGGTGGGACGGGATTACATTACAAGTAAAGGAGAAAATAAAATAAAATAATGATTAGGGGGATGCAAGCGGTGGATAAATGAAAAAGGAAAAGGGGGATGGACTAAGTGGGGGGTATGAATGATCAATAAGAAAGTAGGGAGAAACAAACATAATTAAATGAATCGAGTTAGGAACACGGTTTAAAGAAATTCTGTACCGATAAGTTGACTGACCCAAAAATCGAATTAAAACGAATTAATAAATAATCGGACCGTCAAATAAAATGAGTAAATAAAGTATTCGAGACGAAAACGAAGCTCGTAGAAATAAATAGTTAGACGTTGAAATAATATTTTCCGTAGAATAAGAAATCTTCGATTAAGTGTATTAAATTGATTTCTCGAGGAAAAATAATAGATGTTTTGACGAAACTTTAAATAAATGAGCTTCGAGCCGAAAATAGAAATTCGAGCTTAAATATAAATAAATAAAAAGAATTTAGAATTTAATCACTGAAATAGACTTTCGATAAGAGTTAAATTAAATGTATAAAATAAATCAAAACAGAAATAAAAATGTTTAAATATAATAAGGGTTTCCGAGACAAATAGAATTTTAGGAGTTTGAAACGATTAAACGATAAATTCGTTTTATAATAATTTTAAGATTTACGAGTTAAATAGTAAATAAAATAAAAATACGAATATAACTTTTAAATTATTTAATTAATAAAATCAGGGGTGTTACATAGGTATTCCAATATTCTCCTCCGAAAATGGTGATGTCAATTATGACCGTCTCATCGTCTCCGCTTCTCCTCCATCAATTACTTCGAGCGTCCTCTATATATTACTTTCAGCAGGTTCGGTCATTTTCCAACTCAATGAACGACCTTCATAACTTCGTTCTCTCATCAATCGCTTTCAATCTTCAAAGTATTCAATCTACTATTATTCAAACCATTATCCAGTACACTGTTTCAAAGCATCATTTTTTAGATATATGAGTTTCAATTTTTTTTTATTTTATTTATATAATGGTCAATTGAATTTTAAAAAATCTGACCTTTTTTTTCAATTTATTTCGTGGATTTTCAGGTAGAAGAAATGAGATGAGGGCAACGAAAAACAAAGCATCATTTAAATGGTAATTTTTTTGATTATTTTATTGTGATTTTATTTTCATTTTTAAAAAAAAGCTAGCCTTATTCGATACTGATACTCGTATTATATATACTCCGTATCTAGCCAAGCTATAGTTGTAGCATACAAGGATCCAACAAAGAGCAATGTACTTTGATTTTGATCATTAATTACTATCAAGTGGAGTAGCATTCTATCAAATACATACCGGTCTAATTCAATCAACTAGATGATGAATATTCTCAAATCGGAATATAACAGACAACTAAAAAAGTAGTCCGTATTCACAAAATAAAAGAGCAGTACTACTCCTGTAGGCTGTAGTTAGCCCGCGGCCTGCACAATAAACTCAAGCTTGCATTTGGTCACCTAGACCTCGAGTACTGTTTGGGATAAATCTCGCGTCCTCAAGAGATGACGTGGAATACCTACGGTCAAAAAGTCAAAGGACCATATACGAAGAAACTACAGAATAACACTCGAAAGTCAAAAGTCAAAGTCGTAAAAGTCGGAAACCCGATACAAGATAAAGTTAGCAAGGTCACACGAGAATAAAGCCTAGTAGTGGTATTGGGCCGAACAACAGCCAAGTCCAGAAGTGGGCCGAAGATAGTCCAACACTAAGAGGAATCCTATCCCAAGCAAAGGGCTCGGTCAACCAACAACTCCCTAGATTCTAGGACAGTTCCACCAGAGGAGGAGATAAATCAGGAGAAGAAGAAGGGAGACGTGGGGACAACGGCTAAGGGGAAAAAGGGTAGATATAAGTGCAGCAGCGGCAACACAGAGATCATTCAACTCATCTTCAACACACTTCAACTCAAAAACACGAAAGCATACTAGAAAAATATAGCCTCCGATAACCCGAAATCGTTACTTGTATTCTTTATTCATTTTCTCCCTTCATAGTAGATATTTGGCGGGATTCCGACTCCCCCCGCGGTTTTTCCCACATTGGGTTTCCGCGTCACCAATTTTCGTGTCTCTTTACTTTCTTTCGTCATTCTTTCATTTGTAGATTCGATTCCTTCTATTATTTCGTGAAACGTTAGTTCGATCACTTTAACCCGCAACTTAAATCGTAACCTGGTAAATTTTTACCAAAACAATTTGGCGCCCACCGTGGGGCAAAGTGATCGTTTACTAGCCAAATTCTACGGTGAAGCAACCTGCATACCGCCATGTCTGGATCCGGTCAAGACCTCGTCAGCAGCCATGATGCCTCCACCCAGCCTGCTGGAGGAACGCCGTCCTCTGGGGCAGCAAGCCCGTTCACCGCGCCATCCACTCAGGCAACCCCTGTCAACCTGACAGCAGGGCATGCACCAGCAACCTCCAGACCACCTCAAGGACCCCCAACATCAAGGACGCTCAACCCTTTCAGAACTAGTAAAGAGGGTGCGTCATCTAAGACACCGGCTCATGGAGGGTTGTTTGGAGATGTCTCCAGAATTCCATCAACACCAGATCCTATGATGGAAATACTTCAGGGGATCAACACTCTGCAGCAAGCAGTGAAGACCTTGCAGAAGGACAACCGGGACATCAGGGATCAGATAAAGGCGGCATCAAGACCACCATCCGTTCTAGTCCAGCCGTCACCAGAAATCCTGCCTATGTTATCTGGAGGAGAGTCAAGCTTCCACAGAGAACCCGTCATCAGTGGGCAAACCTCCAGGGCGATTCCCCAAGAGGTGTTCACTAGGCTGGATCTGGAACTATCACCACCCATCCAAACCGTTGTGCCACAAGGGCTAGGCTACCTGACCCATGGGCCCACACCCGACAGATCGCGCGTCACAGGTAATATCTTCTCCGGCACTGATAACCGAGAGACTAATTCATTATCTCTTACAGGTACCCCAACCCATCAGACGCCAGGATGGCAACCAGCGCACTCACCAGGAATGTACCCCTTGTCCAACAACCAACCCTTTGGAGGAGCGTGGGCAGCATCTACTCCCAACCAGCAGGCGCCAAGACCGCAGCCAGAAGCGCCAGTCAACCCGCTGACCGTCGGCAACAGTCTGCTTCCTGGAGTAACCTGGCCATCCAGAGCCTCGTTCCAGCAAGCACCAGAGTGGCAATCCGGACCTGAAGTAGTTGCGTTTCCTCCGCCTCCTCCTCCAAGCCATCTACACCTTGGGGGACCCCAGACAGGAAGTACACCCTTCAGTTTTTTCCCTCCTGCTTCTAACCCTCTTGCAGGAACTAACAGTGCTGCAGACCAGCAGTACCAAGAACTGAAGGAGTTGAGGGATCTAATCAGCAAAATTCCTGGAATGCCGCATCCCCTGGAGAGAGAGCAGCCAAAGATAGCTATGCAGACTCGCCTTTCACTGATGATCTGGCCTGCGTTGCTGTGCCCAAGGGCTTTGTGCCACCAGCCATGACGCTCTATAATGGCACTGCGGACCCCTTGGATCACATCAACCAATACAAGCAAAAAATGATGGTGGTAACCGCCACGGGGCCCCTCAAGGAAGCCTGCATGTGCAAAGGGTTTGGTTCCACTCTCTCAGGAGCAGCCTCCACTGGTTCGTTGGTATGCCCAATAGAAGTATCACCTCCTTTGATGATCTGGTCAACGCCTTCAACCAGCAGTTCGCTAGCAGCAGAAAGCCAGAGAAGCGGACTAGCGATCTGTACAGGGTGGTGCAGAAATTCGAGGAGTCCACGCGAGATTTCCTCAACAGATTCAACAGGGAGAAGGTGACTATTCCCAGATGTGAAGTAGCCACCGCCATAGAAGCCTTCCGTCAAGGGCTCCTCCAGGATTCAGATCTTTACAAAGACCTCACCAAGTATCCTTGCACTACATTTGAAGATGTGCAAACCAAAGCAATGGCAGCCATCAGACTAGAGGAGGATTCGGGCCCAAGAAGGGCTACATATGGTTTCTGAGCATGTCTCCAGGAAGGCAGCAGCAGAGAAAAGAGGCGAAAGATCAAAGCCCTACGACAAAAATGTGCATAAGATATCCGAAGAAAAAGATTGGAAGGAGAGCCCAGGACTCTCACCTAAAATAAGCAAGTACGGGTTCTCTACCAACCTCGCTGGTGTGCTCAGGGCCATGAAGGAGTTGGGGCGCAAAGTCAGGTGGCCCAGGAGACAAGAGAACGCTAACGACCGAAGGGACGCCAGCAAGAGGTGCGAGTTCCATGATACGACATTGGACACAACACCGAGGAATGTGTCCTCCTCAGGAAGGAAGTGAAGTTCCATTATGATCAGAGAAACTTGGATCACCTAGTATCCAGAAGCTCTAGCAGGATAAATGCGGCAGACCAAGTTTTGCCTTCCCCTCCTCCGCTATGCACCAGAATTGTCAATGTAATCACAGGAGGATCAGAATTGTGCGGCCTAACTTATTTGGCAGTTAAAAGGCACGCTTCCCAGTCTAGAGGAGGCAGGCCGGAGCACTCCTGCAGAATCAGTTGTCCAGACCTTCCAGCCGTCACCTTTGATGAATTTGATGCAGAACCCTCTCCAGAGTCCCACCATGACGCCCTAATCATTACGCTCTCCATAGGGAACTGCACTGTAAGGAAAATACTGGTAGATACCGGAAGCTCTGTCATCCTCATCATGTTGGAGACCTTACAGAACATGGGATTTGGCGAAGAGGATCTGAGCAAAAAAGTGGTCCCCCTGATAGGCTTCAGTGGAGAAACCAAGTACTCCCTGGGAGAAATCACGATTCCCACCTACGCAGGGGGAGTGAACAAGGAGGTACGGTATTTAGTCATCGATGGTCCATCCACTTACAATGTGATCTTAGGAAGACCGTGGATACATGAGATGAAGGCCATCACTTCCACCTACCACCAATGCCTGAAGTTCCCCAAACCCTGGGGAGTGCAGATGATCAGCGGCGATTAGAGGGAAGCCAAAGACTGCTACAGAGTGGCGCTGAAGAAGACGACAAGTCCTCCAGCGTAGCAACTATAGAGCCTTCACCTACCTCTGCAAGAGTACCTTGAGCCACCTCAGGCGGAGATAGATGAAGTCAACTTAGACAAACAACACCCAGAGCGAAAAGTGCTAGTCGGATCAGAATGCACAGGTAATATCCGAGAAAACCTTATTGAATTATTAAAAACTAACATGGATTGTTTTGCTTGGTCCCATGATGATATGGTAGGAATAGATCCGAGTATCATAACCCACAGGTTAAGCGTGGACCCGAGCTACAAACCAATCCAACAGAAGAGGAGGAAGTTTGCCCCAGAGAGGAACCAAGTCATAAATCAGGAGGTAGATAACCTGCTGGCTGCCGGAAAATAAGAGAAGTAAAGTACCCAGAGTGGCTATCCAACGTGGTAGTAGTCCCAAAGAAAAACGGCAAGTGGAGAGTGTGTGTCGACTTCACCGATCTGAACAAGGCATGCCCGAAAGACCCATTCCCCCTGCCACATATAGATGCCATGGTGGATGCCACAGCAGGTCATGAGAAGTTAACCTTCCTCGACGCATGGAGTGGATACAACCAAATCAAGATGCATCCAGCAGATCAGGAGAAAACTGCATTCAGATCTGAGAGAGGTATTTATTGTTACAATGTTATGCCTTTTGGTCTGAAGAATGCAGGATCCACCTACCAGAGGCTGGTTAACATGATGTTCAAGAAGCAAATTGGCAATACCATGGAGGTGTATATTGATGACATGGTCGTCAAGTCTAAGCAAGCCTCACAGCACACGACACACCTGAAGGACGCTTTCAACACCCTGAGGGAGTACAAGATGAAATTAAATCCTTCCAAGTGTACATTCGGAGTATCCTGTGGAAAATTCCTGGGGTATATGGTCAGCTAGAGGGGAATCGAAGCCAGTACGGAGCAGATCAAAGCCATCCTACAGTTGGAGTCTCCTCAGAAACCGAAAGATGTGCAGCGGTTGACCGGAAGAATTGCCGCTTTAAATAGGTTCATCTCCAGGTCCTTAGACAAATGTCGTTTATTCTATGACATCCTGAAGAAGGCTCAAAGATTTGGCTGAAAGCATTCAAGGAGCTAAAGCACTACTTGAGTACTCCACCACTCCTGTCGAAGCCAGAACCTGGAGAACCGCTCTAGCTATACTTATCGGTGACTGAGGTGGCGGTAAGCGCAGTGTTGGTAAGGGAATATGAAGGAGCGCAACATCCCGTCTACTACGTCAGTAAGTCTCTGCTTCCTGCAGAGACCAGGTACACATCCCTTGAAAAGCCTGTACTTGCACTTGTTGCAGCATCATATAAACTGCGCCCTTATTTTGAATCGCATGTCATATCTGTAATAACAAACTACCCACTGAAAACTATTATGAGAAAATCTGAGTTGTCAGGTAGGATGGCAAAGTGGTCTATGCACTTGAGTGGCTTCGACTTGAAGTTTGTCCCCAAAACAACAATCAAGTCCAAAGCGTTAGCAAATTTCATATCCGACTTCAGCCCGACGCTGCAGACACAAGAAGAGAAAGACATCATTCTCCTGGAAGAAGACAAGGGCGAACAGGTGTGGAAGCTCAACGTAGATGGCGCCTCAAACATGAGAGGGTCTGGAGCGGGATTGGTGCTCAGGTCACCTCAGGGGGACCTCATAGTCCAGGCAGTACAATGCGAGTTCCGAACAACGAACAATGAAGCAGAGTACGAAGCTTTAATCTTGGGTCTCCAGCTGGCTCTAGATCTTAAAATCAAGCGGCTGGAGGTGTATGGTGACTCCCAGCTGATAGTCAACCATATGAACGGCTCATACGCAGCAAAGGATTCCAAGATGATGGCTTACCTTGAAGTGGCAAAGGATCTCCCCCTAAGGTTCACAGAATTCTCAATCAGCCAAGTTCCAAGGGATAAAAACGTGGAAGCGGACGCCTTAGCAACTCTGGGGGCAACCTTCAAACCAGGAGTGGTATCCACCATACCCATAGTCCATGTGCTGGAGCCAGCAATTTGGAAAGGCACACAGGAACAGAGAACACCAGAAGGGGATTCACCAGATCAGGGACTGCAATGGTTTCAAGAAGCAAGAATTTGCAACAACACAGCAGGGCAAGAGGAAATCTCCGACTGGAGAAAACCCTACAAGGACTGGCTGCAAGATGATATTCTGGCAGCAGACAAAAAAGAAGCCCGGAGTTTCAGGATGAGGGCATCCAGGTATACCCTCATCGATGATGTATTATTTAAGAGATCAACTGTCGGACCATATTTGCGATGCCTAAGCCAGGAGGAAGCAGAAGTGGTTATGCACGATCTCCACAGCGGAGAGTGTGGAAATCATGCAGGGGGCAAGAGTCTATCCAACAAAGCACTTCGCCAAGGCTACTATTGGCCAACAATGCGCAGGGACGCCAAAGAGTATGTTAAAAAATGTGACGCCTGCCAAAGACATGCACCAGTCAATCACCAGCCAGCAGAACCGTTGCATCCAGTAATATCTCCTTGGCCCTTCATGAAGTGGGGAATGGATATTGTGGGCAAATTGCCAAGAGCACCAGGAAATAAAGTCTTTATGCTTGCAATGACCGACTACTTCTCCAAATGGATAGAAGCAGAAGCGTTTCCTCAGGTGACTGAGAAGCAGGTTATATCCTTTATTAAACGTAATATTATCTGCAGGTTCGGTGTTCCGTCAGAGATGATCTGCGACAACGGGTCCCAGTTTATTGGCAATAAAATGGAGGCCTATTGCACCGGGTGGAATATCGCTCTAAACAAGTCTACTCCCAGAAATCCTCAGTCCAATGGTCAGGCGGAACCCAGCAACAAAATTATGATGGATAACCTGAAGGAAGCATGGGGCAGATGGGCAGAGGAGCTTCCCTTGGTGCTATGGTCCAACAGAACCACACCTAAGGTGGCTACAAGGCAGACGCCTTTTAGCTTGGTCTTTGGTGCTGAGGCGGTCATCCCTGCAGAGGTGAGGGTACCTACTCACAGATATGGCTGCATAAGAGAAGAAAGAAACCAGGTTGAAATAGCAAACAGCTTGGACACCATAGACGAACTCAGAACTGATGCCCAAATCAGAATGGCCTCCTACAGGCAGACAGTCGCCAGAAGCTACAACAAGAATGTCAAAGTCAGAATCCTGCAAGAAGGAGACCTGGTCCTCAGGAAAGTATTCCAGAACACCAGAAACCAGCAGGCGGGGAAATTCGCTTACAATTGGGAAGGGCCCTACCAGGTGGAGAAAGTAGTTGGAAATGGAGCTTACCGACTTATGACCATGGAAGGAGAAATCATCCAAAAACCATGGAACATAATGCACTTGAAAAAGTACTTCTTCTAAATAAAAGTCACCAGAAGCATAGGCCGCTGTCGCCAGAACTAAGGCATTCAATCTGCCAGATACACCTCCACCAGAGCCTAGGTTCAATCTCGTCTTTTATCTTTTAACTCTACTTTATCCTTCAAACTATTCTTCTGATTGAAAAGATACATAACATCAGGATAGAATTTAAGTTTTACATATCCTTTTAAAAACCTCAAGATTTAACTTAACTTTCGCATGACTCAAAAATTTAATTCGATTTTCACACATCTTTAAAAAATTCCTTGGATTAAAAATCCCTCTCATGTATCTTCATGATTCAGCTCTATTTTCACATACCCTCAAAATTTGAATTTTCCTTCATATGTTTGTCAAATGAAATCTTAAATTTTCACATATATAATTCCCTTTTCATATGTTTGCAAAATTCGATTTTTTTATATACCACTAAAATTGAATCTTCCCTCTTCACACTTTTTCTGAAATGTGATTCCCCCTCACGCAACATTTTTTAAACATGACATTTTTTGCCAAACTTCTCTTCAACTAAAATCGACAGTTGATCTGGTGGAGTGTATAACTTCTACAGAAGGCGTGCGTCTTGTGCTAAGTGCTTACAACCAGGACATCACAGTCTTCTGCGCCACTTAGCACCCACGCAAAGCGTGGCACCTCAGACTGAGTGGGCAAACAAAACCCCAGGCCACCACCTATCAAAGGTCGACCACACAAAACAAAGGCATGCAACAACAGATGACAGCAACAACAGCAAATCAAACACAGAAACACCGCAAAGTAAGCAGATATGCAATAAAAGCATTGTATCCAAGCAAGTTCAAAAACACTTTGCTCCCTTGAGCAGAGATAAAAATCAAGATATTCTGCCCCCCCTGAGCAGAAGTAAATTCAGAGTAAATCAAATTTTTAACAAAATAATTTTTTCTGCCACGTAAGCCAGGAAGCAACAGAAAACTAACATAAGAGGCTGAACAGCCTAGACATCATCTCCCTCAGGAGGAAGGCTAGCAAGAGGCTCCATCGCCACAGCAACCTCAGCATCTGCATGCACTGGCCCGGGTACCTCCTGAGTTGCTGGAGGAGAGGAAACTGACTCATCCACCACCTCCTCTTCACCTCCAGCAAGAAGCTCCAGCTTGAAGCCATTAGGAAACTCCACCTCCATCCTCTTCTCCAAGGCGGCCAAGTCCCAGCTCACATGCTTCCCCTTGGAGTTGTCGCTGACCATTTGAATTTCAGTACTTAGGGCCGACCAGCTGAGGGCTCCCTCCATCTGCTCCTGCAGGCCAGCCAACTTCTCCTGAAGCTCAGAATTGACCTTCTGGGCCTGGGTAAGCTCAACCTTCACTCCCTCCACAGCAGCCTTGAGTTCCTTCTCCTCAGCCAGCAGTCCATGAGCTTGAGCCAACTCCACCTTCAACCTGGAAGCCTCCTCCTTGGCCTGATTAGCCTCCTCCAACAGAAAAGCATTATTTGACTGGAGTCGGCTCCCCAAGTCCCTGAGGTGGGATATGCCAGCTTTCAAGAAGAGACCCATCTGGAGAGTCTGATCAACACCGCAACGGTTAGTAATGCAATCTAAGCTAAATCAACTCAAAATCAGGAAAATAGAATCACCTCAAAGGCGTGAGCAACAACATGGGCTGCCGTCTCGATAAGAGGTTCTCTAGCCATCGATCACGGCCTCGGAACCAGGGAAGAGAAACTGATCCAAAAGAGATAGGTCCGACAGATTTCTGATGGTCCCGAAATCTCTAGGAAAGGTCATCACAACATCGTCAGGACCACACTCAGCGGAGTGTGGAGCAGAGGGCTGAGGGGAGTCAGGCACATGGATCACAGGAGTCTCTCCTGCAGAACCAACCCGTGCTAAGGGAGAAAGACTACGCTTCCTCTTTGAGCTGGTAGAAGGAGCAGGGGAAGAACCGGAGCCCATCCTAGAGGACGAGTGAGTCGCCATGCTCTTCCTTCTAGCCCCGACCCGGTCCAGGGACATCAGAGCTTTCGAATTGCCTAGTGAAGGCGGAAACGCAAAATAAGCTAAAAAAAGAGAGGAAAACAAAGCAAAAAAACTACTCAGCAGGATATCCCTCACCAGGAGACATGGTATCAGCGAAAGGAGGACAAGCACCGTTACGGGAGGGGACGAAGAGGTTGTTGAAAGCAAGATGCTCTGGACTTAAGGTGGAGAGTTGAGGAGCTAAGGCAAGAATGGACGTCACCTTCTTAGGCTACTGCAGCTGCAGACCTACAATATGGAGTCAGTAAGAATCGTAAGCGTGCAAAAAAGTCTGAGGATTGGGGGCATGACAAGTACCTGCGGTGGATCCCCACTCAGAAAATGGATAATCGTGAGGAAGAGGGGGGAGGGAATCAACCTTCACAAAGATGAAATCTTTGAACCACTCAGCGTCAGGGGGATTGGCCGGGAAAACTATGCCGGGAAAGCATTTATCTTTCACACGCATGGTTACTTGACCACACCCCAGGGTCCTCACCTGGAATATGGCACAGACGTCGCCCAAAGAGAAACTCCTCCGATGGCGGCAGTTTAAGACACAGAAGGACAGCAGTACCCGCCAAGTATGGGGGGCCAGTTGACAAGGGGCGAATCTATAGTAGGTCAAAAATTCTTGAACGATTGAAGGGAAGGGGAAGCACAAGCCCAGGAGAAATGGGTAAGCGTACATGCAGACCCATCCTGGCCGGATGAAGTCCGCCCTTTGCCCCGGAGAAATAGTAGATAGCCACCAAAATAAAACAGTGACCTTCTTTCCCGGAAGGGTTCACTTTCCCAATTATAAATTCTTGGTGAAATAGTCGATAGCCACCAAAATAAATCAGTGACCTCCTTTCCCGGAAGGGTTTACTTTCCCAATTATATCAATCCCCCATGTCGAAAATGGCCATGGCGAGGTCATGGTGTATAGCAGAGACGATGGCATATGTTGAACGTTGCCGAAAATTTGACAATTATGGCAATGTTTGACATATGATTGACAGTCGGTTTCCATACAGTTCCAGTAGTATCCGAGCCTCATGATTTTTCGGGCTAGTATATGGGCATTCATATGCGGGCCTTTTTCACCGTCGTGTACCTCGGCCATGACCTTTTCGGCCTGTGTTTTGTCGATACATAGGAGTAAAGCCCCCTGTGCCGTCTTTTTGTATAACTGACCGTCGTCCGTACGAACGAATTGGGTGGCCAGTCTGCGCAGGGCCTTCTTGACCCGGTTTTCGGTTCCTGGGGGATATTCTCCCGTAGTCAAATAGGTTAGAACAGCCTGATACCAAGGTTCTTGATCGGTGATCTCGATATCTTGAATGGCGTTGACATATGCCGGCTCAGACCGTCTTTCGACGCAGATTGGCATACTGGCCATATGTTCCGGGATGTTTAGTAAGGATGCCAATTTGGAGAGTGCATCCGCGAACTGATTTTTCTCACGTGGTAGATAGATGTATTCTACCTTCTGGAATTGCTTCTCTAGAACCCTTGCTCGCGCTTGGTAAGCCACGAGATTGGCATTCCGAGTTTTCCATTTTTGAAGGGCTTGATTGATGACTAGGGACGAGTCCCCGTGAACCCGGAGATTCGTAACTCCTAAATCAGCAGCCGCTTGCAACCCGTGGATGCATGCTTTATACTCAGCTGCGTTATTGGTTACATCAAAATCCAGTTTGATGGATAACGGCGTGTGCTCCCCTTTTGGTGATATTAGGAGAATACCGACCCCAAATCCTCGGAAGTTGGAGGCTCCATCAAAATACAAATCCCATGTTTCGGTATCGGTATGGAATATGTATTCATCTGGAAAAGCCCAAGTGTTGGTATGTCCCTCCTCAGATACCGGACTATCGGCGAGGAACTCAGCTACTACCCGACCTTTGATGGCTTTTAATGGTACAAACTTGAGGTCGAACTCAGCCAACATTAAAGTCCATCTGGATATCCTGCCGTTGAGGATGGGCTTCTCGAATAGGTACTTGATCGGATCCATTTTGGATAAAACATGTACCTCGTGGCTAAGCATATAGTGCTGGAGCTTTTTAGTGGCCCAGACTAAAGCTAGGCACATTTTCTCGAGCATTGTATATTTGCATTCATATTCTAAGAACTTTTTACTGATGTAGTAAATAGCCCGCTCCTCTGACTCGACTGTTTGGGCCAGCATAGCCCCCATGGCTATCTCGGTCGTTGTTAGGTATAACGACAAAGGCAAACCGGGTTGAGGTGCCATTAATACCGGTGGAGCAGACAGAATCTCTTTGATTTTATCGAAAGCCGTTTGACATTTATCGTCCCATAGTACCCGTTCCCCTATCTTTTGTTTCTTGAAAATGGGCTCACATACCATGGTTAGCTTCGAAATAAACCGCCTGATGTATTGGACTTTCCCGAGAAATCCCCTTATTTCTTTTTCGGTCTTGGGTGGTTGCATCTCGGTGATGGCTTTGATTTTAGCTGGGTCGACCTCGATGCCGCGTTGGCTAACGATATGGCCTAGTAATTTGCCTGATGTTACCCCGAAACTACACTTTTGAGGGTTTAGCCTCATGTTGTACTTACGCAGTCGGGTGAAGAACTTTCTTAGGGCAGCAACATGCCCATCTCGGCTTTTAGACTTGACGATCATGCCATCCACATAAACCTCCACCTCCTTATGTATCATGTCATGTAATAAGGTGGTGGCTGTTCGTTGATAAGTGTCCCCAGCGTTGATGAGACCAAATGGCATGACAGTATAACAGTAAGTTCCCCACGGCGTGGTGAAGGTGGTCTTACCCATATCTTCCTCTGCCATCTTGATTTGATTGTACCCAGCATACCCGTCCATAAATGAAAGAAGGGCATGATCAGCCGTGTTGTCCACCAGTATGTCGATGTGTGGCAACGGAAAATTTTCTTTTGGGCTGGCCTTATTAAGGTCCCGGAAGTCCACGCATACCCGCATCTTGCCGTCCTTCTTGGGTACCGGCACGATGTTTGCAACCCAGTCTGGATATTCAGACACTTGTATAAAGCCTGCTTTGAATTGTTTGTCTACCTCTTCTTTGACTTTGAGAGACCACTCGGGCTTCATTCTTCGAAGCTTCTGTTTTACCGGCTTACACCCATCTTTGATGGGTATGCGATGTTCAGCTATTTCTCGATCTATCCCCGGCATGTCCTTGTAGGACCATGCGAAGACATCTTTGAATTCTTGGAGGAGGTTTGTGAATTGTTGCCTCTCCTCAGGATCTAGGGATAATCCTATCTTAAGCATCTGGGGCTCTAAGGTTGTTCCCACATTGATAGACTCGGTTTCCTTGATTACCGGGTCCCGGGATTTCCTCTATTCTAGCTGCTCGATCAGATGTGGAGGTAAGGATGCCTGTTCGTCGGGTTTCTCAATGTCATTGCAGAAAATATTTTCAAAATTGAAAGTATTTTGAAAATAAGACAAGTCATAAGCAGAACGGTTTTCGTTGATAGTAAATTCGGAAAACAGCTCAAAGAGAGCGGCCATCTGATCATTGGTCAGAGGCGGGATTGGGAGCGCTTTCGGGACAGACCCCGAGGCTCCAGTGGTAGTGATGTGAGTTGATATGAACTTTGAACAAGAATGTGAAGAATGATTAGTATACTGAAATGGAATGTAAACAAAGTAACCAAAACAGATTGAAAAGGATAGTTTGAGGAGGAATAAACCGTAACCAAGGATAGTATGCTAGGTGAAGTAGACCTATACTTCAACAAAGCGGGTGCTAAATCAAACAACGCGATTGAAGTAGCGAGTTTAGAGCTTGTAACGCGACTAACTCTAGACTTTGTCTTGTAAGCAACAAGGACGTAAAAGAAAGCTTAGCTTTACTCAGGTTTTTGATTTCAATATTGGATGTGTTATTCATTCAAATAGATGGCTATATATAGCCTACAACAAGACCCTTAAACCGGCTGGTTAGGGTGACAATAACGAAGCTACATGGTGACAAAAACAAAGCTACAGCTATGTAAACTAGGAGCTAATAACAAAGCTATGTAAACTAGGAGCTAATAAAAAAGCTATGTAAACTAGGAGCTAATAACAAAGATTAATAAGGAGCCATTTGGACGTGCACAACCAGCTTCAAACGTCCTCTTTAACCCCGGTGCTTTCCCATGCACAACTGACTTGTTCGGACCATAACTTTGTCAATACTTGTTCAATGAGCCTTCATGAATAGTCATTAGAAAGATAAGCTCGAAATCTATCTCCTCCATTTTGAATGACTACGAAACTCTAAGTATAACTCGAGATATGGACTGATCAAAACAATACTGCAAAAAATGAACTCGCATCAGAAATTCCCATGCACAACTGTCTTGTTCGGACCATAACTTTGTCAATACTTGTTCAATGAGCCTTCATGAATAGTCATTGGAAAGATAAGCTCGAAATCTATCTCCTCCATTTTGAATGACTACGAAACTCTAAGTATAACTCGAGATATGGACTGATCAAAACAACGCTGCAAAAATGAACTCGCATCAGGTAGTGACTACAGGGAGGGGGGGTTACAGTTTGGACTCTAGCACCAGACCCCTTAGACTCGAATACAGACTCAGACTCTGACTCAGACTCAGACTCAAACTCAGACTCAGACTCGGAATCGGTGTCCGGCATGTCTCCTTCACCGGTGGTCAGCTTGTAGACTCGGCCCTGGCCGTCGGTCCACTTGATGGTCTTCCTCCATGATCTTTTCCCAGTATCAGCACCGACCTCTGAGATCAGCTTTGAAGGATCGAACTTGTTGCTTCGAAGGATCAGGTTCACCAAGTCTTCTTTACGGGTCGGGACAACCTTGTCTTCCCCAAATAAGAGCCCCAGCAAGGGCTTGGCATTGTCAGCACCCTCCTTGGATTCAGATTGGATGAGGGCGAATACGTCATCTGGGATATAGTTGCATTCCCGAGCTAGTTCAGTCTCGGGATATGTGATAGTTAGTTGATACAGGACAACTTGAACAGCCCCGAATACCGGTGTGAAGAAATAGTCAGCCAACCTTGGGCTATAAGGGCCCAAGTAGGTACCCTTGATGATGTTGCAGGCTTTCTCAATGCCCGCTCGGACCACATTTCCCGGGGTCACGGCATACCCTAAGCCGAAGTGAGATTCCCCATCATTCAGGACTTCAATAATCTTCCCAGCTGGAAGATATGGCCTCGAGGTAGCCCCCGGTAGATACCCCAAATTTTATAGCATCGTGTCGATGCTCGTGGTGAAATAGGGCCTAAAAAAGTATTCTTTCTCAATCATCCCCACAAAATCGAATCCCCAAAGGTCAGTGCGGTCCGTGGCGTTACTGCTAGCCACGGTCATAGGGGTTGCCTCTAGAGTAATAATACTGTTTTGCAGGGGTATTTTGATCTTTCGGTGAAGAGTAGAAGACACCGCCTTTACAACATGAATCCAAGGCCTTCCTAGGAGCAAATTGAAAGAGGAGGTGACATCGATCACCTGGAACTCTAGCTCCTTTTCAATTGGACCCGTCACAATTGTCAACTTAACGGCCCCAGAAACCGACTTCGGGCTTCCATCAAAAGCCTGGATAGTGTAGGCAGTCGGCATGTAGTCGGCCTCGGTGATGCCGAGGGCTTTGGCAATCCTTAGAGGGAGGACATTCACGGCAGACCCGTCCTCAACAAGGGTCATCGGGAGATACTTACCCCGACAAATTACCGTGATGTACAGGGCCAGATTGTGAGAGGCCCTGAATGGTGGTAGGTCGGAATCCGAGAAGGTGATTAAGGGGCCATCTTCCTTGGACTTGCCCTTGAGATAGGGCAGGATGGTGGCTACCATTTCAGTAGAGGTAACCTGGGAGTCAACCTTGATTTGATTGAGAGCCTTAGTAAGTGCCTCTTGATGTTCTTGCGAGCTAACCAAGAGTTGCCGTACAGTGAGGTCAACCCGAGCTCTTTTCAATTGTTTGATAAGAGCCGTATCGGTACTTGGCTCTTCAATGGCCTCTTCCGTCCTGGTAGGTTCAGTGACGGTTGCTGGGACTGAGATGTCCTCGGAGCTAGTGGCTGAGTAAGGACGACCGGCATTGGCGAGGTGGTTACTGGCTAAGGCCTTGGACTTAGCCTTCCGAATTTCTTCGGGGGTGATAGGGACAGCTTCCCCTTTGGTGAGGTACACATCTTCCTCATCGTCGAACCAAATTCCATTGATTTGTGGGATGAAAGGAGAGATAAGGTGAGAACAGTCAATCACTTCTCCGGTGAAGATAGCATGAGAGCTAAAGGGGTTGTCCTTATTGCTTGGCTTGTCTCCGAGTAATGGTATTTTCCCGCTCTCAATCAAATCCTGAATCAGATGTTTCAATTTCCAACATTTCTCGGTATCATGTCCATTACCCCGATGATACTGGCAATAGGCTTGGGCATTGTAGCTTTTGTAGCGTTTTTCAATTGGAACTTCAGGAGTTGGGCCTATCGGTTGGACCAGGCCCTTGGAAGATAGCCTTTGCAAGGCATATGTTTATGCAGTCCCTATATCAGTTAATACCCTAGGAGGGGTATTTCTTTTGGACGAGGTATCTAACAGATTAACCGTGTCAAAGATACTGCGGGTTGCAGTCGGGGGCTTGGCAGTGGATGAGGAAGCCCCTTGGTATCCCTTGCTAGGGGCCTTAGTAAGGCTCTCTAGTCTCAGATCATCTTCAATTCTCATACCCATTTCAGTAAGAGTGGTGAAATTGGGTATGACAGCATACCAGAGGTGGACCCGGTAGGAAGGGAGGAGGTTCTTGACAAAGGCCTCCACTAAAGTCTTCTCACTGGGCTTATCGACCAGTTTCACACTTTCGGCCCTCCAACGTTGGAGGTAATTGGTAAAACCTTCCTTAGGTTCTTGGGCCATAACCTCTAGAGACCGCATTGTGGTCTGGATCTCGGTGTTGTCAGCATAGTTCCGAGCAAATTCCGTAGCCACATCATCCCATGTCGAGAACTTCTTGGGGTCTAGCCTTTAGTACCAGGCCTTTGGGTGTTTCTCAAGGGAGGCAGCAAAGAGGTTTTTGAACATCGAAGAGTCCACTCCCTTGATAGCCATGAATTCCTTGAAGGGCCGTACATGTAGCAACGGGTCTTCAGTCCCTTCAAACATGGGTAAGCCCGTGAGATTTAGGTTCGCAGGCAGCTTGTCACTCACCGGGGAATAATCACGACTGTTCTCCCGATGGAAATTGTTACTCCCAGTCATGTGAACTTGTTCCTCTAGTCGGCGCACCGCGCTAACTAGTTCAGCTAGAGGTTCTGTCTCGGCATTAGGAGCCCTTTGCTCCACTGCAGCCATGCGAGCAACGATAGCCACTTGACTGACCCTCATTTCTGTCAGTTGGGCATCAATGTCGGTTTGTTTGGGCCATGGCATCTACAGAGGCCTTCAGATTGTTCAGAGTTTCTTCCATTTTGCGGCTGTGTCTGGTGGACGGTGGCCTGTCTGTAAGAACACGGACCTTGGAATGAAAACAGTACATCCCGAGCAGAGAAAAGACTAAAATAACGACTTGAAAAAGACTTCTAGACGGGTGACTCGTGAAAGGTGGGCCTTCCTTAGGAATCGGCGGGTAGGCCGAGTCCTGTTCGAAGGAAGGTCCACGTGAGACATCCCCAGACATTGGACTTGAATGTGTGGACAGGCCCTCCTTCGTAGGAGTATGTCCTATGTAGGTGGGCCTTGCCTTAGTCTAATAAGGCGGACTGGGATCGGGAAGAAACTCATGATGTAAGATCGACAGAGTTCCGACGCTAAAGACTTTGACGACTTATGACATGACCCGACACTTCTAAATATGGGAAGTCCTAAGAAGAGGAATGTTTCGAAAATGGATTATTTTGGAAAACCCGAGAAAACTCGGGGAAAGGCCCGATTTTTTTTCAAGAAAATCGGAAAGTACATCGGGCCTCGGTTTTGAAAGTTTGAAAATATTTTCGAGTTTTGAATTGGGCAGCATACCGGCTAGAAAATAGGCTATTTTGAGTAAAATCATGAGTCCTAAATTCGGTAGCTTTTCGGTTTTCGAAATTTGAATATATTTTTGAAAAGATGCATTTTTGAAATGACGGTTTTTGAAAACGACACGGAAACCAAGTAGCACATAGTCACGCAAGCATTATAACGACACCATGTATGCTTTAAACTAAGTCTCGGTCGGTCTAAATGTGGTCTATACCAGTGTTCATAGTCTAGACGAGAATCGGGACGGACTTCCTAAGTCAAGTTGAGCTTAGAACATGCCGCAAAGTCCATACGAATCGACTATGAACACCTTTGACGTATCCAAGTTGGAGTACATCACGGTATAGTGGGACGTCGGTCACCAGTACCGGCCTGGGAAAATATGGGGTTATGCATGAACCGTAAAACTAAAACGCGTATTGTACTAGTCAAACGATTTCTATTCGAGTCTCACCCTGAGGATGCCGATGGTTAGTCACGCATCAGTTAGTCCCCAGCGGAGTCGCCAAATTGTGGACATGACGTAGGTCCACCCCGACACGGCCACGCGCGAGTTTAGGTAGACAAATGAATCTCCATATTAGAATGGATCGAATTGAAATTTAAGTCGAAATGGAGTCGCCACCGAACTTTGTGGGAGTTCGGACCCATTCGAGCCAACTCTATGTCGTTGTGGGCCGTACACAAAGTACGGCCCATTTTGATTTCAGAGTTTATGGGGCTCGTCCCTTTGCATTACGATACCGATACCATCTACACCGGTAATCGTGTAAAGAATGACTCTCGTGCGCAAACGGTTTCGGGCATCCAGAAACCGAGGTTCCGAGTAAGGGGTGAGGGTACGTGTTGGGAAGCCCACTAAGGACACCCAACCCCGCCCACACTTAGTGGCCTCTACTAAGACATCGTTTGACTTTCTAATATGCGCGTTAGTAATCCGGTGAAATGATATGCAAACAGCGTTTTTAGCTAAACATGCGAATTAAATGTGAGCTACGTCATTTTAATGCATCTAATTTATTGTCGAAGTGATTTAGCATGCAATGGTTCATTTATAAACGGTAAAACGCAAATAAATAAAAGTAAGGCAAAAATAAATCGGTTACAAGTTACACGGGCGGAAATACAACCCGGCCAAAACGAAAATAACGAATAAAAAAAGAGTAACGATATAATGAAAATAAACGACACTTGCAAACGGACCCGTATATAGTAAATGCAAGTTGAGTCGTGTAAATGGACGAACTTTGGTCAAATACACATTATATTTTGTATTAATCAAAGGACGGAGACATAGGACCTAGGCGTGGTGCTAGCCCGATCCCGAATCTCGATGCCTTGTCCCAACTTATCATACCGAGAAATTGGAGTCTAGATTAATCATGTGTCGGGTACGACTAATGAGTCGTCAACACGAGATTAATAGTGAGTGACCGTCGATCAAAGTTGTTTATGTGAAGTGATATGCATGAGTTTTAAAAAAGGAGATCACGTGATTGACTTTACAAGCGACGACTAAAGTCGTAAAAAAAGACAAGGCTCGAATGATGCATTAGAGCTCTCGGTTTTCCAGGCTACAGGGCCCACTCGATCGAGTCATGACTTGGACTCGATCGAGTGTGCCTTTAAGGTGGCTACTGCTGGTTTTTAGGGTGCTACTCGATCGAGTGGCCCATGGCTGATGTGAGTTAATATGAACTTTGAAACAAAAACGTGAAGGTTGATAGTATTCTGAAATGAACGTAAACAAAAGCAACAAAACAGCTTGTAAGAATAGTTTGTGAGGATGATAGAACCGTAACCAAGGGATAGTATGCTTAGTGAAGTAGACCTGTACTTCAACAAAGCGGGTGCTAAATCAAACACTCGATTGAAGTAGCGAGTTTAGAGCTTGTAACGCGACTAACTCTAGACTTTGTCTTGTAAGCAACAAGGACGTAAAAGAAAAAGCAATGCTTTACTCAGTTTTGTGTTATGAATATTGTGCGTTTTATTCATTCAAGTTGATGGCTATTTATAGCCTAGAAAACGTCCCTTAACCAGGCTGGTCAAGGGTGATACAAAAAAAGTTCTAATGGTGATGATAACAAAGCTTAGGAGCTAAAAACAAAGCTAACAAGAAGCATTTAGACGCGGCACCCATGTGAACACAATCAGCCCACAATCATCCTCTTAACTCCGGTGCACTCCCCATGCTTGAATGAGTGTGAACCCAAGTTAATGCCTTTATATGACCTTGACTATTTGCTCCTTTATTTGACCCACACACGAGCTAGCTTACTTATTGAAGGAGGCACACTACTAGGCTAGTAGGAGGTGCTAATGTGGCTGGACTAGGACCATTAGGAGCTAGTGTGACTTCATTGAATTCTTTAGTTGTATCCTCATTCGGATCATCTCCTCCCCCTTGAAAAGGAATTGTTCTCAATTCTGAAATGCCATCATCATCAAGATAAGGAGAAAGATCTCCCACATTGAACGTGGCATGAACTCCATACTCATCCGGCAATTCCACTTTGTAAGCATCGTCGTTCACCTTTGATATGATCTTTTATGGACCTTCTGCCCGTGGCATCAACTTATTCTTCCTTTTGCTTGGAAACCTCTCTTTTCTCAAGTGAACCCAAACTAAGTCACCTTCTTGAAAAAGTCTTGGTTTCCTGTTTTTGTTGGACCTTCTTTTGTATGCTTCATTTACCTCCTTGATCCTTTCTCGAATTTGCTCGTGGAGTTTTATCATAGCCTTAAGTTTTGACTCCGCATCTTTGTGGACTAACTCATCCTTAGGTAGAGGAATCAGGTCCAAGGGCATGTAAGGATTGATTCCATACACGGCCTCAAAAGGAGAGTGAGAGGTAGCATAAGTAGGAGAACGATTGTAAGCAAATTCAGCGTGGGCAAGCTTGACATCCCAATCCTTTTAAGTCTTGCTCACAAGGCCCCTTAACAACGTGCCCAAAGTGCGATTGGTAACTTCGGTTTGTCCATCTGTTTGTGGATGATGAGAAGTGCTAAATAAGAGCTTGGTTCCCACCTTCCTCCATAATGTGTTCCAAAAATAACTAAGGAACTTTGAATCACGATCCGAAACAATGGACTTAGGTACTCCATGGAGACGTACCACCTCTTTGAAGTACAAGTCAGCTACATTGCTAGCATCATCTGTTTTGTGACAAGCAATGAAGTGAGCCATTTTTGAAAACCGATCTACCACCACCATGATAGCATCCTTCCCCTAGCTGTTCTTGGCAAGGCCACAATGAAATCCATGGACACATCTTCCCACGGTCTATTAGGAAAGGGTAAGGGCATGTAGACTCCTGGTTTGAAAGAACTTTTGGTAAATTGGCAAGTCACACACTTGCTTACTACATGTTGGACACTCCCTTGCATCTTTGGCCAAAAGAAGTGTTCCTTTAAGACCTCCAAGGTTCTTGTGATGCCAAAATGACCTGCTAATCCTCCCCCATGAGCTTCCCTAACCAGCAATTCTCTAATGGGATGCTTGGGTACACAAAGTCGATTTCCTTTGAAAAGAAATCCTTCCTGCAAAACAAACTCGTCAAAGGCTCCCTCCTTGCATTTGGTGAAAGTTTCACCAAAATCAGCATCATTGTTGTAGTAATCCTTGAGAGTTTCAAATCCGAGCAATCTAACATCCAAAGTAGATAATAGAGTGTAGCGGCGGGATAGTGCATCAGCCACCACGTTACTTTTACCATCTTTGTACTTTGAAGAGAAGTGAAAGGATTGCAAGAATTCCACCCACTTGGCATGCCTTGGACTTAGCTTTTGTTGGCCATTGATGTACTTTAGGGACTCATGATCTGAATGGAGAATAAAGTGGTTAGTACGAAGATAATGACTCCAATGATCAAGAGCTCTTACTATGGCATAGAATTCCTTGTTGTAGGTGCAATAGTTTAGCCTTGCTCCATTGAGTTTTTCTGAAAAGTAGGCAATGGGGCGCCTATTTTGCACGAGAACAGCACCAATTCCTACTCCACTAGCGTCACATTCAACTTCAAATGGTTGAGAGAAATCAGGAAGGGCTAGGATAGGAGCGGAACACAACTTCTCCTTGATGACTTCAAAAGCTTCTTGGGCAGCTTTGGACCAAACAAACGCACCTTTCTTCAAACATTCGGTGATAGGACTTGTGATAGTACTAAAGTCCTTGATGAACCTCGGTAAAAGGAAGCCAAACCATGGAATGATCTTACTTCTGTAATGGTGAAAGGAATTGGCCAAGTACGGATGGATTCCACTTTGGTTTGATCAACGGACACTCCATCTTTGGACACTACGTAGCCAAGGAACACTACACTTTCCACAAAGAAAGCACACTTCTCCTTCTTGCCAAAGAGTTGTTGCTTGCGAAGTGTTGTAAATAGTAGCCTTAAGTGTTCCATATGCTCCTCCAAAGACCTGCTATAAACAAGAATATCATCCAAGTAAACCACAATGAATCGACCTAAATAGGCCTTGAGTATTTCGTTCATTAGCCTCATGAATGTGCTTGGAGCGTTGGTGAGACCAAATGGCATGACCGTCCATTCATAGAGTCCATGTTTGGTCTTGAAAGCTGTCTTCCACTCATCTCCTTCTCTCATTCTGATTTGATGGTACCCACTTCTTAGGTCAATTTTGGAGAAGATCACAGCCCCATGAAGCTCGTCCAACATATCATCCAACCTTGGAATAAGAAATCTATATTTGATGGTAATGTTGTTAACGGCTCTACTATCCACACACATTCTCCAAGTTCCATCTTTCTTAGGTACTAAGAGGACCGGAACAGCACAAGGACTAAGGCTTTCACGTACATAACCTCGACTCATTAACTCATCAATTTGTCTTTGCAATTCCTTAGTCTCCTCTGGATTACACCTATAGGCTGCCTTATTGGGTAAGGCTGCTCCTGGAATGAGGTCGATTTGATGTTCTATACCTCTAATAGGTGGTAAACCAACCGGTAATTCCTCAGGGAAGACATCCTCAAATTCGTGTAACAACTCCTCAAATGGCTTTCCTCCAAGCCCATTCTCAACTACTAAGGGTTCCTCTCTAGCCACCATGACAAAGACACGTTCCCCCCCCTTGTAAAGCCTGTTCTACTTCGCTCTCACTAGCAAATATGGTAAGGTTAGGCTTCTTAGTTCTGTTGGCTGCCATAGCTCTAACAGCTTGGGGAGTCATGGGTTTTAGAACGATTTTCTTTCCTTGATCCCTTAACTCATATTCATTTTTCCTCCCATGGTGTACTACATCCCTATCAAACTGCCAAGGACGTCCCAAGAGTATATGACACGCATCCATAGGAATGACATCACATAAAACTTCATCGACATAAGACCCCATGGTTAAACCTACCCTCACTTGCTTTGTGACTCTTACTTTGTTACCATCATCCAACCAATGTAATGCATACGGTCTAGGGTGATTAGTGGTGGTTAGGCCTAACTTAGTTACCATTTCAGTAGAGGCAACATTTGTGCAACTACCTCCATCAATGATCAAGCTACACCATTTGTTATTAACTTGACACTTAGTGTGGAATAGTTGATCCCTTTGCTCGGTGTTGTGTGGGATGGGGTTGGCATGAAGTGTACGTAGTACCAAAACAGTATCATACGTTGGGGGTACATAGTCCTCTCTTTCTTCCTCCTCCTCATTAAACACAGCCCCTATGCGTTGTTCCTCCTCCCACATCTCCTCTCTAGAAGACATGACTTCTCTTAAGGTAACGACTCTCTTATTAGGACACACATTTTTGTAGTGACCAAAGCCTTGACACTTAAAGCAACGTACTTTGGACAAACTAGTTTCAGTGGGTGTCTTGTTTGTGGGTTGAGTCGGGTTACTCTTAATGACAAGGGGTTGATTAGTGTTAACGGAATTGGTCTTGTTACTCCCCTCACCTCGTGGCCAAGTATAACTCCTACTAGATTCATTCTCATACTTAGCTTTCCCTTGAGCCTCAATTTTTAAGCATAAACCACATAACGTATCAAAATCAGAATAAGGACATAAATCAACCGTATTAGCAATACTACGATTTAACCCACGTAAGAACCTAGCCATTTTTATCTCTTCATTTTCTTCTACTTCCCCCATTAGTACCAAGTTCTCAAACTCTTCAATGTATTCACTAACACTCATTTTTCCTTGTACGAGATTAGCAATCTTTTTGTATAAGGATAACTTATGTGTAGTTGGAACATACCTCTTACGTAGCTTACGTTTTAAGGACTCCCAAGAAAAAATCTTACCCTTTCCATCCCTGGTGCGTTGTACCTTAAGCCCTTCATACCAAAGGGAAGCCCCTTTGCTTAGCTTTAGGGTTGCATATTTGCACCTCTCCTCGTCCTCTAAGTCCTTGAAGTCAAAGAGCTTCTCCATGTTTCTCTCCCATTCCAAGTAGACTTCAGGATCAGTACCCCCACTGAACTCAGGAAGTTCGTTTACTTTGATCTTGTCCACCGGTTCCCTCCTTGCTTGGAAACGAGAATTCCTGGGTTGGTAGTTCTCCAACGCCTTCTTTAGGTGTTCCAAGAAGTTAGGGTCTTCAAAGTTCACTGCTCCTCCCATGCTTTACGTCTAACGGAAGACCAAAGCTCTGATACCACTAATGATGTGAGTTAATATGAACTTTTGATGCGAGTTCATTTTGCAGCGTTGTTTTGATCAGTCCATATCTCAAGTTATACTTGGAGTTTCGTAGTCATTCAAAATGGAGGAGATAGATTTCGAGCTTATCTTTCCAATGACTATTCATGAAGGCTCATTGAACAAGTATTGACAAAGTTATGGTCCGAACAAGACAGTTGTGCATGGGAATTTCTGATGCGAGTTCATTTTTTTGCAGCATTGTTTTGATCAGTCCATATCTCGAGTTATACTTGGAATTTCGTAGTCATTCAAAATGGAGGAGATAGATTTCGAGCTTATCTTTCCAATGACTATTCATGAAGGCTCATTGAACAAGTATTGACAAAGTTATGGTCCGAACAAGTCAGTTGTGCATGGGAAAGCACCGAGGTTAAAGAGGACGTTTGAAGCTGGTTGTGCACGTCCAAATGGCTCCTTATTAAGCTTTGTTATTAGCTCCTAGTTTACATAGCTTTGTTATTAGCTCCTAGTTTACATAGCTTTGTTATTAGCTCCTAGTTCACATAGATGTAGCTTTGTTTTTGTCACCATGTAGCTTCGTTATTGTCACCCTAACCAGCCGGTTTAAGGGTCTTGTTGTAGGCTATATATAGCCATCTATTTGAATGAATAAGACATCCAACATTGAAATCAAAAACCTGAGTAAAGCTAAGCTTTCTTTTACGTCCTTGTTGCTTACAAGACAAAGTCTAGAGTTAGTCGCGTTACAAGCTCTAAACTCGCTACTTCAATCGCGTTGTTTGATTTAGCACCCGCTTTGTTGAAGTATAGGTCTACTTCACCTAGCATACTACCCTTGGTTACGGTTTATTCATCCTCAAACTATCCTTTTCAATCTGTTTTGGTTACTTTGTTTACATTCCATTTCAGTATACTAATCATTCTTCACATTCTTGTTCGAAGTTCATATCAAATCACGTCATTAGTGGTATCAGAGCTACAACTCTTGATTTTTCTTAAAATCAAGACGGTCCAAGGAGTGTCGAAGCCAAGTTATTAGTTGAATTTCTGATTGCGATTGAAATTCAAAGGTTAAACTCGTACGGGTAGTTCGAGGGTTAATCGGTTTTGATTGTTTCGTGGTTCTTGTTGAAGTTCGATTTATTTTCAAAAAAAAAAAAAAAAAAAAACTGTTCACGAATTAGTACTGTTCACGTAGTACTATTCCAAAAAAAAAAAAAACACGATGGCTGGAATTTTCTCGTTTGAAAACACTTACGAGGAAAGTTTGGTGTTTGATCCAACATTACCACCTGTTTTTGACGAGTATCATCTTCAACCAAACGGGTTGTGCAAGAAGAAACAAATTCTGATCTTAGTCAAAACAAGCATGGAGAGTAAGGGGATTGAGCTTGTGGAATACTTTGAGAAGCAACAAAAGATACCTGATCCATCCTTGTTCACAACAAGCAAAGTAGAGTTCACAAGCATTCAAAACAACACCTACTTGAAAAGGAGTCGAGCTTGGGGTCAAGCCGTGATACCAACGTTACCCACACTTATGTCTATTTGGAGTAAGGATGTGTTGATCCTAACAAATTTTGTATTTGATCCAGGTGGGATACTTGTTACAAGAATTGAGGACAATTCTTTTTCAAAGAAGAAGAGTATGATGCGAGTTCATTTTGCAGCGTTGTTTTGATCAGTCCATATCTCGAGTTATACTTGGAGTTTCGTAGTCATTCAAAATGGAGGAGATAGATTTCGAGCTTATCTTTCCAATGACTATTCATGAAGGCTCATTGAACAAGTATGGACAAAGTTATGGTCCGAACAAGACAGTTGTGCATGGGAATTTCTGATGCGAGTTCATTTTTTTTGCAGCATTGTTTTGATCAGTCCATATCTCGAGTTATACTTGGAATTTCGTAGTCATTCAAAATGGAGGAGATAGATTTCGAGCTTATCTTTCCAATGACTATTCATGAAGGCTCATTGAACAAGTATTGACAAAGTTATGGTCCGAACAAGTCAGTTGTGCATGGGAAAGCACCGAGGTTAAAGAGGACGTTTGAAGCTGGTTGTGCACGTCCAAATGGCTCCTTATTAAGCTTTGTTATTAGCTCCTAGTTTACATAGCTTTGTTATTAGCTCCTAGTTTACATAGCTTTGTTATTAGCTCCTAGTTCACATAGATGTAGCTTTGTTTTTGTCACCATGTAGCTTCGTTATTGTCACCCTAACCAGCCGGTTTAAGGGTCTTGTTGTAGGCTATATATAGCCATCTATTTGAATGAATAAGACATCCAACATTGAAATCAAAAACCTGAGTAAAGCTAAGCTTTCTTTTACGTCCTTGTTGCTTACAAGACAAAGTCTAGAGTTAGTCGCGTTACAAGCTCTAAACTCGCTACTTCAATCGCGTTGTTTGATTTAGCACCCGCTTTGTTGAAGTATAGGTCTACTTCACCTAGCATACTACCCTTGGTTACGGTTTATTCATCCTCAAACTATCCTTTTCAATCTGTTTTGGTTACTTTGTTTACATTCCATTTCAGTATACTAATCATTCTTCACATTCTTGTTCGAAGTTCATATCAAATCACGTCATTAGTGGTATCAGAGCTACAACTCTTGATTTTTCTTAAAATCAAGACGGTCCAAGGAGTGTCGAAGCCAAGTTATTAGTTGAATTTCTGATTGCGATTGAAATTCAAAGGTTAAACTCGTACGGGTAGTTCGAGGGTTAATCGGTTTTGATTGTTTCGTGGTTCTTGTTGAAGTTCGATTTATTTTCAAAAAAAAAAAAAAAAAAAAAACTGTTCACGAATTAGTACTGTTCACGTAGTACTATTCCAAAAAAAAAAAACACGATGGCTGGAATTTTCTCGTTTGAAAACACTTACGAGGAAAGTTTGGTGTTTGATCCAACATTACCACCTGTTTTTGACGAGTATCATCTTCAACCAAACGGGTTGTGCAAGAAGAAACAAATTCTGATCTTAGTCAAAACAAGCATGGAGAGTAAGGGGATTGAGCTTGTGGAATACTTTGAGAAGCAACAAAAGATACCTGATCCATCCTTGTTCACAACAAGCAAAGTAGAGTTCACAAGCATTCAAAACAACACCTACTTGAAAAGGAGTCGAGCTTGGGGTCAAGCCGTGATACCAACGTTACCCACACTTATGTCTATTTGGAGTAAGGATGTGTTGATCCTAACAAATTTTGTATTTGATCCAGGTGGGATACTTGTTACAAGAATTGAGGACAATTCTTTTTCAAAGAAGAAGAGTATGATGCGAGTTCATTTTGCAGCGTTGTTTTGATCAGTCCATATCTCGAGTTATACTTGGAGTTTCGTAGTCATTCAAAATGGAGGAGATAGATTTCGAGCTTATCTTTCCAATGACTATTCATGAAGGCTCATTGAACAAGTATTGACAAAGTTATGGTCCGAACAAGACAGTTGTGCATGGGAATTTCTGATGCGAGTTCATTTTTTTTGCAGCATTGTTTTGATCAGTCCATATCTCGAGTTATACTTGGAATTTCGTAGTCATTCAAAATGGAGGAGATAGATTTCGAGCTTATCTTTCCAATGACTATTCATGAAGGCTCATTGAACAAGTATTGACAAAGTTATGGTCCGAACAAGTCAGTTGTGCATGGGAAAGCACCGAGGTTAAAGAGGACGTTTGAAGCTGGTTGTGCACGTCCAAATGGCTCCTTATTAAGCTTTGTTATTAGCTCCTAGTTTACATAGCTTTGTTATTAGCTCCTAGTTTACATAGCTTTGTTATTAGCTCCTAGTTCACATAGATGTAGCTTTGTTTTTGTCACCATGTAGCTTCGTTATTGTCACCCTAACCAGCCGGTTTAAGGGTCTTGTTGTAGGCTATATATAGCCATCTATTTGAATGAATAAGACATCCAACATTGAAATCAAAAACCTGAGTAAAGCTAAGCTTTCTTTTACGTCCTTGTTGCTTACAAGACAAAGTCTAGAGTTAGTCGCGTTACAAGCTCTAAACTCGCTACTTCAATCGCGTTGTTTGATTTAGCACCCGCTTTGTTGAAGTATAGGTCTACTTCACCTAGCATACTACCCTTGGTTACGGTTTATTCATCCTCAAACTATCCTTTTCAATCTGTTTTGGTTACTTTGTTTACATTCCATTTCAGTATACTAATCATTCTTCACATTCTTGTTCGAAGTTCATATCAAATCACGTCATTAGTGGTATCAGAGCTACAACTCTTGATTTTTCTTAAAATCAAGACGGTCCAAGGAGTGTCGAAGCCAAGTTATTAGTTGAATTTCTGATTGCGATTGAAATTCAAAGGTTAAACTCGTACGGGTAGTTCGAGGGTTAATCGGTTTTGATTGTTTCGTGGTTCTTGTTGAAGTTCGATTTATTTTCAAAAAAAAAAAAAAAAAAAAAACTGTTCACGAATTAGTACTGTTCACGTAGTACTATTCCAAAAAAAAAAAACACGATGGCTGGAATTTTCTCGTTTGAAAACACTTACGAGGAAAGTTTGGTGTTTGATCCAACATTACCACCTGTTTTTGACGAGTATCATCTTCAACCAAACGGGTTGTGCAAGAAGAAACAAATTCTGATCTTAGTCAAAACAAGCATGGAGAGTAAGGGGATTGAGCTTGTGGAATACTTTGAGAAGCAACAAAAGATACCTGATCCATCCTTGTTCACAACAAGCAAAGTAGAGTTCACAAGCATTCAAAACAACACCTACTTGAAAAGGAGTCGAGCTTGGGGTCAAGCCGTGATACCAACGTTACCCACACTTATGTCTATTTGGAGTAAGGATGTGTTGATCCTAACAAATTTTGTATTTGATCCAGGTGGGATACTTGTTACAAGAATTGAGGACAATTCTTTTTCAAAGAAGAAGAGTATGATGCGAGTTCATTTTGCAGCGTTGTTTTGATCAGTCCATATCTCGAGTTATACTTGGAGTTTCGTAGTCATTCAAAATGGAGGAGATAGATTTCGAGCTTATCTTTCCAATGACTATTCATGAAGGCTCATTGAACAAGTATTGACAAAGTTATGGTCCGAACAAGACAGTTGTGCATGGGAATTTCTGATGCGAGTTCATTTTTTTTGCAGCATTGTTTTGATCAGTCCATATCTCGAGTTATACTTGGAATTTCGTAGTCATTCAAAATGGAGGAGATAGATTTCGAGCTTATCTTTCCAATGACTATTCATGAAGGCTCATTGAACAAGTATTGACAAAGTTATGGTCCGAACAAGTCAGTTGTGCATGGGAAAGCACCGAGGTTAAAGAGGACGTTTGAAGCTGGTTGTGCACGTCCAAATGGCTCCTTATTAAGCTTTGTTATTAGCTCCTAGTTTACATAGCTTTGTTATTAGCTCCTAGTTTACATAGCTTTGTTATTAGCTCCTAGTTCACATAGATGTAGCTTTGTTTTTGTCACCATGTAGCTTCGTTATTGTCACCCTAACCAGCCGGTTTAAGGGTCTTGTTGTAGGCTATATATAGCCATCTATTTGAATGAATAAGACATCCAACATTGAAATCAAAAACCTGAGTAAAGCTAAGCTTTCTTTTACGTCCTTGTTGCTTACAAGACAAAGTCTAGAGTTAGTCGCGTTACAAGCTCTAAACTCGCTACTTCAATCGCGTTGTTTGATTTAGCACCCGCTTTGTTGAAGTATAGGTCTACTTCACCTAGCATACTACCCTTGGTTACGGTTTATTCATCCTCAAACTATCCTTTTCAATCTGTTTTGGTTACTTTGTTTACATTCCATTTCAGTATACTAATCATTCTTCTCATTCTTGTTCGAAGTTCATATCAAATCACGTCATTAGTGGTATCAGAGCTACAACTCTTGATTTTTCTTAAAATCAAGACGGTCCAAGGAGTGTCGAAGCCAAGTTATTAGTTGAATTTCTGATTGCGATTGAAATTCAAAGGTTAAACTCGTACGGGTAGTTCGAGGGTTAATCGGTTTTGATTGTTTCGTGGTTCTTGTTGAAGTTCGATTTATTTTCAAAAAAAAAAAAAAAAAAAAACTGTTCACGAATTAGTACTGTTCACGTAGTACTATTCCAAAAAAAAAAAACACGATGGCTGGAATTTTCTCGTTTGAAAACACTTACGAGGAAAGTTTGGTGTTTGATCCAACATTACCACCTGTTTTTGACGAGTATCATCTTCAACCAAACGGGTTGTGCAAGAAGAAACAAATTCTGATCTTAGTCAAAACAAGCATGGAGAGTAAGGGGATTGAGCTTGTGGAATACTTTGAGAAGCAACAAAAGATACCTGATCCATCCTTGTTCACAACAAGCAAAGTAGAGTTCACAAGCATTCAAAACAACACCTACTTGAAAAGGAGTCGAGCTTGGGGTCAAGCCGTGATACCAACGTTACCCACACTTATGTCTATTTGGAGTAAGGATGTGTTGATCCTAACAAATTTTGTATTTGATCCAGGTGGGATACTTGTTACAAGAATTGAGGACAATTCTTTTTCAAAGAAGAAGAGTATGATGCGAGTTCATTTTGCAGCGTTGTTTTGATCAGTCCATATCTCGAGTTATACTTGGAGTTTCGTAGTCATTCAAAATGGAGGAGATAGATTTCGAGCTTATCTTTCCAATGACTATTCATGAAGGCTCATTGAACAAGTATTGACAAAGTTATGGTCCGAACAAGACAGTTGTGCATGGGAATTTCTGATGCGAGTTCATTTTTTTTGCAGCATTGTTTTGATCAGTCCATATCTCGAGTTATACTTGGAATTTCGTAGTCATTCAAAATGGAGGAGATAGATTTCGAGCTTATCTTTCCAATGACTATTCATGAAGGCTCATTGAACAAGTATTGACAAAGTTATGGTCCGAACAAGTCAGTTGTGCATGGGAAAGCACCGAGGTTAAAGAGGACGTTTGAAGCTGGTTGTGCACGTCCAAATGGCTCCTTATTAAGCTTTGTTATTAGCTCCTAGTTTACATAGATTTCGAGCTTATCAACTTTGAAACAAAAACGTGAAGGTTGATAGTATTCTGAAATGAACGTAAACAAAAGCAACAAAACAGCTTGTAAGAATAGTTTGTGAGGATGATAGAACCGTAACCAAGGGATAGTATGCTTAGTGAAGTAGACCTGTACTTCAACAAAGCGGGTGCTAAATCAAACACTCGATTGAAGTAGCGAGTTTAGAGCTTGTAATGTGACTAACTCTAGACTTTGTCTTGTAAGCAACAAGGACGTAAAAGAAAAGCAATGCTTTACTCAGTTTTGTGTTATGAATATTGTGCATTTTATTCATTCAAGTTGATGGCTATTTATAGCCTAGAAAACGTCCCTTAACCAGGCTGGTCAAGGGTGATACAAAAAAAGTTCTAATGGTGATGATAACAAAGCTTAGGAGCTAAAAACAAAGCTAACAAGAAGCATTTAGACGCGGCACCCATGTGAACACAATCAGCCCACAATCATCCTCTTAACTCCGGTGCACTCCCCATGCTTGAATGAGTGTGAACCCAAGTTAATGCCTTCATATGACCTTGACTATTTGCTCCTTTATTCGACCCACACACGAGCTAGCTTACTGATTGAAGGAGGCACACTACTAGGCTAGTAGGAGGTGCTAATGTGGCTGGACTAGGACCATTAGGATCTAGTGTGACTTCATTGAATTCTTTAGTTGTATCCTCATTCGAATCAATGGCACTCGGTCGAGTGCCCCCTGTACGAGGTATGACTCGCTTCGTTTTTACTTGTTTAAAAATCGATGGTCAACCGAATCACATATAAATATAGCATGATTTATATGTGACTCGATTTTTGGTACTCGTAATGCGCATATAATGATTACGAGACCGTTATCGGAGATTTGAAAAAGGTGACATAAGAGTCACTTTGATTCGGACCGGGACGAAATTAATTCCCTCCGCGTTACGTCATCCATAATAATCCTTACGGATTAAATGATGTCCGGTTTAGCGTCAATGTGTTTCGTACCGATCCTTGAAAATGGAATTAAACACGTTCAACTACGTACTATCACGATCGCGTTACGCCCTTGAGTGTCTAGGGCGATGCTCCTCGAAAGGGCGTCACCACTATCGCGACTCGTAAAGGGATTAAACGGACTTTGTGCAATAGTCGTAGTTAAACGGATTTAACCCGAATTTGATTTATAGGTTTATAAATACGCGGTATTAATATTAATATGATAAAAAAAACGAAATAATGAACGATGTTAGCGGTTAGATGCGATAAGTAAATGTTAGATGTTAGATGTTAGTGTTGGTAATATTGTCGTTACTATCGACATAATTATAATATAGATACATAAACATAAATGAAGAAACGAAAACAAAAGAGAAAGGAAATGTCGGTGTTGAATGTCACACCCTCAACCTACATGCTCTTGCTTCTCGGAATACGGTTCGTCAAATGGCGGCAATGACACGGGAACGTCGAGATACGTAGGGAGAGTTGATGGTGTGTGTAAGGTTTGTATAGGGGATTGTCTTTTGATTTTCACGAGGGATAAAGACTCGTTTTTTGTATGGATTTGCTTAGGGTTGTAGTGTGTTATGATGACGGACTTAGGGTTGGAAATGTAGTGTATTTTGCATGTGAAGTTGGCTGAAAAAGTTGATGAAGAAAAAGTTGAGAAATGTTGTGGGTTGATGGGGTATTTATAGAAGAAACCTCACGACCTAGGGTCACTCGATCGAGTGGCCCTAGTGCACTCGGTCGAGTGCCTTTGAAAACGGGTCTGCTCCAGATTTTGAGGCTCCACTCGTCCGAGTGGGTCAATCCACTCGACCGAGTGGATCAATTTGGACGAGCCATTTTAGGAAATGGTTGACTTTTGATATTTTTGAATTTTGTATTTGGGCGCACATTTCTAGAAGCGCACCTGGTTGACCTTGTGTGACGGATTCGCCTTTGACCGGGTTATGACCCGGTCGCCAAAAGACGGTTTTTATTTTTGGTGTCGGTTTTGGCCCAAATTAGTTTTTATTTTACTCGGAACGACCCACTGGGCCTGAATTTGAGGTTGGTTTTGAAAGATTTGTATCCCGTTAAATGCCTATGCCGGACATTACTAATTCCGAGCCCATATCCGAGCGCGTTAGAGCACGTTTACGTCCGATCATCATCGGGTGTTTTGTTGGAGACTGCTATAGACACTAACAGCCAAATGCGGGTGTCTACAGCAGGATATCCCAGAAGATGACGATATTGGAGCACATGAATCCAGAGATTACAAACTGCCCCCTCAATATTTTCCCACAGTTCAACGTGCAGCCCAAATTGTCTGGAATCGTATCCATGCATTCAAATGCCACGTCGGAGTGGAAGATGTATCGATGATGTAGTGCCTTGGGGTGTGTCCTGCTCCCTGAACCCTCGCCTGTCTGCTGATTATCGTCCGTGACGATTTCCACCGTCGTAGGCGTGGTGGCAACAGCGTCCGCTACAGACCAGCCTGCTTTGTTCAGTTCCTTCTCAAGAGTAGAACTGACTGTCGCGTCGGGCGGAGTCGGCATTACATCAAGCATTCCCTGCACATTGGAAGCCGATCGTGCGTCAGTTGTCTCCCACCCTGCTTGCCGTAGAGCCACCACTACGGTCGGACTCTTGTCAACTGAACCCTGCACATCGTCCTTAGCGGCATCATCCTCTTCAACATTGATTTCTTCAGCTGCATCAGTCTCTTCAACGTCTCCTTCACAGAAACCCGGTGTCACGATGCCACCATCAAAAGTGCCCTCATCATCATAACCTTCTGTTCCATCGCCATATCCCACACAGAAACCTAATGTCTCAATATCGTCCTCCACGTATTCATATTCATGCAAGTCTTGCACAATTTGGTGTATCAGACCGTAGGCTTCAGCATCGCGGTGCTCCTCGCCCTCAACGACAGGGGCGTTCTGGGTAGTCTGCTTCAACTGGCCGGCCAACGAAGCGACTTCAATGATATACCGGAGGACAGCTGGATCTTCCAAGAATTGTTGGGAGGACGGGTCTTGACTTGGAACTACGTTGTTCCTCGTCGATATTTCTCTCACTTTGGAGGCAGCCTGCTCACAGAAACCGCAAAAGGGTAGCGCACACCTTAGGAAATTCATGAAAAAACGCCGGTCGTCCTATAATTCAGTTGAACTCAAATCATTAGTGTGAAGCTCAGTGGTGTTGAGGTTGGCAGTGTGAGTATGACTAAGCATCTAAGTGTGACTGTACGGAATAAAGTGTGTGACTAACAGTTTATAGCGTGTGACTGTGCAGATTATAGTACTGACTGGACAACGTAATGTGTGTGTCTATACAGGCAATAGTGTGTGACTATACAGCTAATAGTATGTGACTATACATCAGGATGAGTGTGATCATAACGACCGTTACTACGGAATCTCAACTGTATTATAAACACAGTTTTATGAATCATTTATGCTTTTATAAACATAGGTAAGGCTGTCAGATTAAATCGTTTCACGGACAATTAATTGATGATTTATAGAGTGGCTGGGAGATCACTTACGTCAACGGCGCTGTCTTCCGACCGATCGGCTCTCTCCATCCCTGTCGTTATTCTTTTGGGACTAGAGTTCTGGTGGTCAGAGGGCATCGTTATAGAGGAGACGCCCTCACTGCCTGTTTTCCCACATCTACGTGGGTACGACACCTTCGAACACAGCTGATTTCCCAGTGACCCTGTCTCCAGTTTACCAGCCAGACGATCGCATATTCTCCGTGCATCCCAATGTGCGATAAATGGTATGTCGCATCTGCAAGTCTCGCTACGGAAATCGTAGCGCTGGAAGTACGCAATCATCAGAATGGGGATGCACCCCCGGAGGTAGTTGAGGACTTTGTTGGGTCACGTGTCCCCTTACCCGCCCGCACCAGATCCTGCAGGACAAAGCTACACCAGTCCTGTTCCCGAATCAAGCCCACGTCATCCACTGCGGTCAGCAGGCTCAGGTCCAAGGAGTTGTTCATAGTAGGCGCGAGGAATGATGACAACGCGAACAACACGAACCTGCGGACAAAGTCGTCGTCAGCGGCTTTGGTTGACATTAACTTTTCGTGCACCCTCCCTAATGTTATTGGCCCGCTGCTGTCCACCACATCGAACCCCTTCCTCCAGGTACTCTTTAACCTGATTACGTCAGGTGAGTCTGCCCCTTTCTTGTTGTTGGTTGGGATTACTTTCACCGGATGAGGGCCCAAAGGTAGCTGGAGGCAGTCGTGGATGTCGTACTTTGACATCATGAATGCCTCCCGGCGTGAGGCACGGAAAATATGGGACCCGTCAGAAAATGCACGGAGGAACATAAGCGCGTGGTCAATGGGTATTGATTCAAGCCTCAGCTCCAATAGCCCGCCGAAGCCAACAGCACGCACCCTCTCTATCTGATCATTTGATAATTGCGCAATTAGCTGGTGCAACCGCCTGGGCCTACAGTGAATATCCGGCTGACTTTGTCGGCGGTCCCCTCCCCTCTTCCTCCGAGACACGCGCACGACAGTGGGGTCGGCCGGTATATCAGATGTGACCCTCCTCTTTTTTTTGGCCTGCTTTCCTCAACATTTTTATGTCTCACCCACATCCAGATCGGCGACCGGTGTATCAAAAGTCACCCTCTTTTTTTTCTTTTGTCTGCCTCCGTCATCGATTTTTGTCCCCCCCACATTTGTCTCGGCAACGATGTGGTCCCCTGATGTATCTTCAACAGACTTAAAAACAGTCTTCTTCTTCTTCTTACCCAAAGTTTGGTCCACAACCACTCTATCATCAATTACATGTTCGCGGACCGATGTCTCTGTCACGACCTTCTTCTTACCGGTCTTCGTTCGAACTTTCTTCTTCGCACCCGACTTTCTGCTGCAATAACAACATGCGTAATGAGTGTGATTGTACAACTGAGTATACGACTTCAACAGTGTGATTCTACAGTAAAATGAGAGTGACTCTGCAACATAAAGTGTGTGACTGTACAGCCTCAAATGGGTGACTATACAACCAACACTGCATGACTATACAATATAAAGCAGGTGAATTTGCATCATAACTAGTGCGACTGTGTAGCTTCAAAGGTGTGATTGTACATCATTCTGTGACTTCACAACAAAATATAACGAGTGCGACTATGTATCTTCAAACGGGTGACTGTATAAACAAATCTGTATGACTGTACAACCAACTCTGTATGACTATTCAAATGTTAATTTGACTGCAAAACTTCAACCAACTCAAACGGGTGACTGTATAAACAACTCTGTATAAACAACTCTGTATAACTGTACAACCAACTCATTATATTTTGTATGACTGTACATAAACTTCAACAGAAAACTGTCTAATCGATGGCACATGCATAGTTATAATGACGATTATGGGAACTTCAACATGAACTTCAACAAAGAAATAAAAACTTCTTGAACTTCAACATGAACTTCAACAAAGAAAAAAACTTCATCTTTGACTCTATAACTACAACCACTGTACAACTACAACAACTTCAACTCAAAATTAGGGTTATAACTAGAGGGACAACGATTATTCAAGAATAAAAAGTGCGTGAATATTAGTTGTCAAAGAAAAAAAAAACTTCACCTTTGACTCTATAACTACAACTACTGTACAACTACAACAACTTCAACTCAAAATTAGGGTTATCGGGTTGGAAAAATGCTCTTTTACTATTCTTTATGGTTCATGCATGACCGGAGTTCTTGACCACTTTTTACGGTTCATGAAAAAAGAATACAAAAGGGTTGAACAAAAGGAAAATCGGAGGTCGAAAATGGAACATTCAACATACCTTTGTAGCCCACCGAAATTTTAGGCATTATCGGAGATGGAGAAGCTGCGGAGATGGAGATGGAGATGGGTTTTTTTAGAGAGAGGAAGAGAGTGGTGAGTGATTAGACGATGAAATGAATTCAAAAGGGGTGAATGAGGAAGTGTAAGGGGGTTTGGGCGGGACTTTAGAGAGGAGGGAAATTAATGGGGGTAGGGTGAGGAGGGAAGCTATCATTAGTAGAAAAACATGGATTTGAGGCTCCTCCATAAAACCCCCCATTAGAGGCATCTTTTATGATGCCTCATACGGGGGGGCCGCACATTGGAAATTATGGTGCGGCGTTTTTTAGAAGCCTCTAATGATGGACTATTTGCGGCGTTTTATAAAAGTGACTCCTCAAATAATTGTCTATTTGTGGCGTTTTTCTAAAAAGACGCCTCTAATATCACCTCTTTTGCTGCGTCTTTGGGTATATGACGCCTCAAATAGAGCCAAAATTTGATGCATCATTTACAATTCGACGCCACAAATATCACCATATTTTATATATTTAATTAGATCGTTAGAAGCGTCTAATGCAAATAAATGTCGCAAGCAATATTTATTTTATTCAAAAAAAATTCATAATTTTTTAATAATTTCGACGGCAACCATTTGCATTTCGATAAACCAAATAAAATTCTTACATTATCCATCCAAACCTGCATACATACATTCACATGTCCAAAAAGTGACATGGATACAATTCCAACCTCAAATAAACCACACAAGTCATGCCAAAATGATCCAATTAACTAGTCTACTTGAATCCATCCAAATCTACCAACATACATTCACATGTCCAAAAAGTGGCATGGATACAATTCCAACCTCAATTAAACCACGCAAGTCATGCCAAAATGCTCCAACTAACTAGTCTACTTCAAGTACAACAACGATTCGTAAAGTATGTAGCCCACTTGTCCCGTAGCTCATTCATCTCATCTTCACCGTAGGTGTAGGGTTGCTCATTTTGTAAGATCCAAACCTTAAAAACACACAAGAACGACGAATTATTATCGATTGAACACATAAATATGATAATAAAGTCATATATTCATGTAAAAAGATCGTATGTAGCTTATTATAGGTAACTTATAATATCAACGAGGTTGCAATGAACTAATTAAACAAACAACCACCTCACAAATTTTATTTACTACTACAAATAATGCCTTCAATGTTACTACAAAGAATGCCTACAAATTTAACCTAATTTTACCACTACAAACTCCAATTTTACTACAAAGAATGCCTACAAATTAAACCTAATTTGACCACTACAAAGAAACCATCTTTTGTACTATATATCCCAACATGTACTCAATGACATCTCCTCCGCATCAACCTACCGTATAAAAATGATTAATTTGTGGAGGTTGGAGGGTTACGTTTGAAGTGCCTTCAATGTTATAAAATTACCTTGCAACAATGACTCAGCTCGGATAAACAAATAACATGGCAATGATGAGATGATTGGGGAAAGGATCATGGAGTTAAGCCAGAACGTTTAAAAGAAAAACTTAGAATGATTAACTGGCCAATTGCTTACCTTTTCAAAGTCACTTGCAGTTGAGCAACGATTAACTATATCGTACATGAACCGCATCACGAACAAACCATCGTCCACACTTCCACTTTGTTGAGGACACTACCACGGAACAAAAAATATTCATAATTTCAAAATTTTGCGGATTGTAAGAATTAAAGTGTAAACAAAAATTGAGAAAAATAATGTAGTCTTTTGGTTAATTACCTTCATAGATTTCCATAGTGGCTCATTTCTTTTCATCTTCATATGACCACCACTCATATTGAACTTCTTTAAGGCCCTAAACAAGATATCATGTTGAATGTTGATTATTTTAATTACTTTTAAAACTTTGTTGAAAAAAAAATAAAAATTTTAACTTTACTTACCAATCAATGACCGTCTTCACACGTAAATTTCTACCATCTTTGAGAGTCATTGGATCAAACAAATAAATGGTGAAAGTTTGAGGACAAATCGCAAGTAAGACCCAATGCTTACTACATTAGAGAAAACACAAAGATATTACGGTGTTTCAAATATTAAATAAATGACAAATCACAAGAAAAACCAATGATACTATAAGGTTTATTAGTACTACCTATCACTTATTGGCGCCAATATGAACTCATCGCCATTAAGTGTAGCATTAGACTTTAAGAACGCATTACTAATATAGGATATTGCATCATTCATCTTTTTCATCAATATACCATCCGCCGTAATGGCAGGGCATAACCATCCAATGTGTACTCCACTTTTGTCTTTCACTAGGTCCTCTTGAAGAGCCCAATACAAACATTATACATTAAAGTTATGCCCTTGAAAACAGATAAATTGCTTTCTTTGTTACACTTCAATAAATCAAAAGTAACTAAATGATAGTAGATAGGTTAGCACATAACCTCATAAAAATCTGCACAATTGGAATAGTAAGCTCACTCCCTTGAAGAAATTGATTCAAATCATCTTGGTTAACTTCATTTTTTTCGTTCCTTTGTGTAATAGAACAGTGGGGAGTCCGCATCAAAGTGGATCGAAAATGTTTCTCCTATGCCCATTGCACTAACAAGTGTTTGCAACCATTGACAATCCGGACTTAATGACTGCACAACCAACTCTTGAGAATGATTTTTTATTGGCGTAGTTGACAATTTTGAGAGATGTGAGTTGCTACCCATTAGTTCTTTCTCTTTTCCATCAAGGCAACTCTCACTCTCAACCCTCACAAATTCAATTGGCCATTGCACAAAACTTCCAACCGCATCAATTAACAAATTGAGATCATATCCTGGCAAGGGAACTGGAAGTGGAAGGTTCTCAAACTCTTTAGGAACCACATATATTTTTACCCTTATATGATCCAATGCAACTACACTTTGATGACACACATCTCCTTGAAATGTCTTACCACGAGCCACCTCATATAACAATCCATTTTGAGGGTCTTTCATAAAAAGACGACAAGGAGTATCATCCTACAAATTGAGTAAATTTGTGAGCTTAAGTTATCAATCTATATATGCTTATCATCAACAATCGATTATGTTTTATTATTTTTACCTTAATCACTTCTGCTATAGAAAGCTTCTGGTGGTTTGTGTCATTATCCGTGCACTTCTCGACAACATTATGTAATTTTGCGGTTGGCAAGTCCATTCCTTGCAAAATAGATGATAAAGTGCTTTGAAACTCCAATCTCATCTCAATTTTAAGCTCCTCTTTCATTTCCCTTTGAATCTCTAATCCCATCTCATTTTTGAGCTCTTCTTTTAGCTCTTTTTTTAGAGCATCACGATCCTCTGACAAACCATCATCTCTCCCTTATGACCATCGCTAAAAACACCCTCTTGTCACTATTTTTGGTGGTGGTTTCAAGTGAGTGATAGTAGTAACTACTGGTAAGGGCAGGTAATGGGGAAAGGGTATGAGCTCTTAGGCTTAAAAAGCCCGCCTCAAGTGCGCCTAAGGTCTGCCTTAGACAAGGCACTAGTCAAAACGTCTTGGTGCGTTTTAGACACGGCTCATTTAATGAGGCTCACTTTCACTAGTACGAAATTTCCATTTTTTTTATTGATTTGGAATGTACAAATATGTTCCTTAAAAAGGGCTTCTCACGTCTAAAAGCGAGCGCCCTTGTCTTGCACTTTGCGCTTTGCTGCCATAATCCCTTAGTGTCCCGGTCTGCCTTGTGCCTCTGTAAACTAGTATGGGATACCTGGGGCAGGGTAGGGAATCAGTCTAAGGGTATGGAGGGGAATTGCAAACCCGGAAATGAGTAAAAACTACAAACTACCAGGTGTAGACACCCGCATTTTGACTGCCACGTGTCTATGGTAGTCTCCGAAAAACACCCGATGATGATCGGACGCAAACGTGACTTGGTATACTCGGACTTGGACTCGAAACCAATAATATCCGACATGGACTTTTAGCGGAGTAAAAATCTCACAAAACAGACCTCAAATTCAGGCCCAGTGGGTCGTTCCGAGCAAAAAGAGACTAATTTGGGCCAAAACCGACACCAAAGATAAATCCCGTCTTTTGGCGACCGGGTCAAAACCCGGTCAAAGACGAAACCGTCTCATAAAACAGCCAAGTTCAGTTGGCGCACAAAATAAAATTCAAAAAAGTCAATCACAACAACAAGATCAATTCTTCCCTTATTTGTCTCGCCCAACTGATCCACTCGATCGAGTGGATTGACCCCACTCGATCGAGTGGAGCCTTTTGAACCCGGTTTGGCCCATTTGCGAAGGCACTCGATCGAGTGCACTAGGGCCACTCGATCGAGTGCCCCTATGTCGAGGGATGAAGCCTATAAATACCGCTTCACCCCCCATGCATTTCAGAACTTTTTCAGAACTATTCTTAAGGCAACTTAACCTACATTTTGCCCTACTTTCAACCCTACATTCTACACTACAAACCCAAAGCAAAAAAAAAAAAACCGAGCCCCCGTCCCTCGATAAACCGACGCCACACACACACACACACCCATACACACCATAACTTGCATACATCCTCGATACTCCCGAGCCCGTGCAGCTATTACGAGTCCATTTCCGAGGTCCTATACCTAGCATGTATGTTGAGGGTGTCCTAAACCCCATCTCGATCTCTTTTATCTCGCTTCATTTTCATTTAATTCATCGTATTTTGTATTATAATCATATCGATCTAGTAACACTAACACTAACATTTTTGTACTTTTTATATTTTCGTTTTTGTATCATTTTATCGTCAATAACATTAATAATACCGTGTATACGTAAACTAGTATCAAAATTCGGTTTTAAATCCGTTTGACTACGATGTTTGCCTAAGGTCCGTTTAATCCCTTTACGAGCAACGACGGAGGTGGAGCCCTTTCGAGGAGCCCCGCCCCAATGTACTCAAGGGCGTGACGTGATCGCAATCGGTCGTAGTTGAACGAATTTAATCCCATTTCCATAATTGGTACGAAACCCGTTGACACGAAAACCGACATCACGTAATACGAAAGGGTTAGTTTCGATGTCGTGACGTAGAGGGACATCTTTCGTTACTAATTCAAAATTTCTAATATAACGATAAACATTTTTCATAAAACTCCGATAACGGTATTATAATCGTTCGTACACGATTATAGTACCGGAGGCCGAGTTAAATACAAATCGTGCGATATTTGTATTTGATTCGGCCGATCATCGATTTCAAGTCATAAAACAAAACCAGATGTCACTCGTACAGGGTCTACTCGACCGAGTACATATGCTACTCGATCGAGTAGCACCCATAAAAGTGGGCAGTAGCCACGTAAAAGGTGCACTCGACCGAGTCACACCATAACTCGGTCGAGTGGGTCCTGTAACCCAGAAAACCGAGGGCTTGGACACACGTTCCAAGCCCCACTCTTTTATCGACTTTGGTCATCACGTGCAAAGACCATCACGTGACATTCCTATTTTCAAAACCATGCACATCACGACACGTAGAACGACTTTGATCAACTTTTGATATGATAAGTCGGGACAAGGCTACGGGATATGAAATCGGGCTAGCAATATGCCACAGTCTCATGTTTCCGTCCTTCGTTTAGTACACGATATAATGTGTATTTAATCGGGGTAGTCCATTTACATATTTCGCGGTCTAGTTTACATATGGGTCCGTTCCTATCATTGTTTTGCGTTATTTTTATTTTGTTTATTATTTTTACGTAATGTTGTATTGTGAATTCCGGGTTGTATTTCCGCCCGTGTAACTTGTACGTTATTTCTATTTATTTTCGAGCTTTATTTATTTACTTGCTTTACGCTTTATAAATGAACCTCGCATGCTAAATTACTTCGACCATATTTAAGATGCATTAAATGACGTAGCAAATCAATAATTCACATGCTTAGCCCGAAAACGCTGTTTGCATATCATTTAATTATTTTACTAGCGCGCGTACACGAACACGAACGATGTCTTAGTAGAGGCCGCCAAGTGCGGGCGGGGTTGGGTGTCCTTAGTGGGCTTCCCAACACGTACCCTCACCCCTTACTCAGAACCTTTGGTTTCCGGATGTCCGAAACCCTTGGCGCACGAGAGTCATTTTATATACGAAAGCCGGTGTAAACGGTATCGGTATAACAATGCAAAGGGACGAGCCCCATGAACTCTGAAATCGAAGTGGGCTTACTTTGTGTATAGCCCATGATGACATAGAGTGGACTCGTATGGTTCCGAATAACCACAAAATTCGGTGGCGACTCCATTTTGACTTAAATTTCGAACCCGAGAACAATCTTACCACGAGGTTCATTCGCCTACCCAAACCCGCGCTTCGCCGCGTCGGGGTGGACCTACGTCATGTCCACAATTTGGCGACTCCGCTGGGGATACCTGATGTACCACATGTCATCGGGGTTCCTAGGGTGAGACTCGAAGAGAAATAGTTCGTAGATTAGTGTGCGCGCATTAGTTTAATGATTCATGCATAACCCAAATTTGCCCGGGCCGGTTACTTGTGACCGACGTACCACTATACCACGGTGCATTCCTACATGGGTGCGCTAAAGACATCGATGGTGGAACTCGTCTCGGTTTCGCGGCATGTCCTAAGACCAACTTGGCTTAGGGAGTCCGTCCATCACACGAGAAAGCCATCGTTGTTGGTATAGACCCTATTTTGACCGACCGAGACTTAGTGTAAAGCATACATAAGCGTCGTTATAATGCTTGTTTGACTACATGCTACTTGGTTTCCGTGTCATTTTTCAAAAACCGTCATTTCAAAAATTGCATCTTTCCAAAAAATACCCACCTTTCTAAAAACCCAAAATACTGTCCATTTCGGGACCCGTCTTTCCAAAACACCCAATTTTGAAAAACCCGAAATGCTGCCCATTTCGGGACTCACCTTTTCAAAAATATCCCATTTTCAAAACTCGGAATGCCGCCGAAATTTAGGATCAAACGATTTGACTCAAAATATCCTTTTCTGTAGTCGGCATGCTGTCCGTTTTGATTCTCGAATTTCCGCCCCCCCTACCACCTTGATTTTCGGAATTTTCCTTTTCAAAATTCTAATCTCGGTTTTCGAAATTCCGTTTTCAGTTTTCAAAACTCTCGGAAATTCGTTCATTTTGCATTCAAACCTCAACCTTTACAAAACTTTTAACTTTCCTAAAATAAACCTTCCTTATTATAGGACCTACCGTCTATCCGTGTGTCGGGTCTTTGCATAGTACATAGAGGGTTCATAGCGTCGAAACTCCGTCGATCTTATATCACGAGTTTCCCCCCTTTCCCGAGTCCGCCTTATCTGTCAAGGCACGACCAACCCGCGTGGGGCATACCCCTACAAAGGAAAGTCCGTCCATACACTCGAGTCAACAGTCTGGGGAGTAATCTCACGTGGACCTTCCTTCGAACGGGACAAGGCCCACTCCGCCAAAATCCTAAGGAAGTCATACCACCTACGAGTCATCCGTCTAAGTGTCTTTCTCGAGTCTTTTCCACTCAGTCCTTTTCCTTTTGGGTCGCTCGGGATGTACTTTTTTTACGGTTCCGAGATCTGGGTTTGGTTTCTGATTACGTGGTGTTCTTACAGACAGGCCACCATCCACTAGGCTCACCCGCAAGATGGAAGCTGCCTTAGCTGATCTGAAAACCTCTGTGGACGCCATGGTCGACAAACAGGCCGACATCGAAGCCAACTGAATGAAATGAGGGCTGGACAAGTTGCTATCGTCACTCGATTGGCTACGGTGGAGCACAGGACTCCTAATACCGGGACTAATGGGCCTCTAGCTGAACTGGTTAGCTCAGTACGCCGAATGGAGGAGCAAGTTCACTTGACTGGGAGTAATAATATCCATCGGGAGAATAGTCGTGAGTACAACCCGGTGAGTGACAAACTGCCCGCAAACCTGAATCTCACGGGTTTGCCCATGTTTGAGGGAACTGAAGACCCGTTACTACATGTACGGGCCTTCAAGGAGTTCATGGCCATCAAGGGAGTGGATTCCTCCATGTTCAAGAACCTTTTTGCCGCATCTCTTGAAAAGCACCCTCGGGCCTGGTACTACAGGCTAGACCCGAAGAAATACCCTACTTGGGATGATGTGGCCACCGAGTTCGCTCGGAACTATGCTGACAACACCGAGATCCAAACCACAATGAGATCTCTGGAGGTTATGGCCCAAGAGCCGAAGGAAGGTTTTACCAAATACCTTCAACGCTGGAGGGCCGAGAGCGTGAAACTGGTCGATAAGCCCAGTGAGAAGACTTTGGTGGATGCTTTTGTCATGAACCTCCTCCCATCCTACCGGGTTCACCTCCGATATGCTGTCATACCCAATTTCACCACCCTTACTGAAATGGGTATGAGGATCGAAGATGACTTAAGACTGGAAGGCCTCACTAAGGCCGCTGCTAAGGGTTACCAAGGGGCTTCTTCCTCCACTACCAAGCCTCAAGCTGCAACCCGCAGCATTTTCGACGCGGTTAATCTACTAGATACCCCGTCCAAGAAGAACACCCCACCTCGGGTTTTCACTGACATAGGTACGACCTATACTTATGCCTTACAAAGGCTATCCTCAAAAGGCCTAATCCAACCGATAGGCCCAACTACTGAAGTTCCGGTCGAGCGACGCTCCAAGAACTACAATGCCCAAGCCTATTGCCAATACCACCGGGGCAATGGGCATGATACCGAGAAGTGCTGGAAGCTGAAGCACTTGATCCAGGACCTGATCGAAAGCGGTAAAATCCCGTTACCCGGAGATAAGCCCAACAACAAGGAGAACCCTTTCAGCTCCCACGCCATCTTTACCGGGGAGGTGATTGATTTCTCTCATCTTATCTCTCCATTTATCCCGCAAGTGAACGGGATCTGGTTCGACGACGAGGATGACGTCTACCTCGCCAAAGGGGAAGCTGTCCCCATCACCGCCGAGGAGATTCGAAGGACTAAATCCCGAGTCCTAACCAGTAACCACCTTGGTCGTCCCTATCAAGCCACTAGCTCTAGGGACACCCCTATCCCGACAACCGTCACTGAGCCATTCAGGACGGAAGTCGCCCTGAAGAGCCAACTGCTAAAACGGCTCTCGTGAAGCAGTTGAAGAAAACCCGAGTTGACCTCACTATATGGCAACTCCTGGTTAGCTCTCAAGAGCATCGAGAAGCACTTACAAAGGCTCTCGATCAAATTAAGGTTGACTCTCTGGTTACCCCTGCTGAGATGGTAGCCACGGTCCTGCCCCACCTGAAGGGCAAAGCTAAGGAAGGAGGTCCGACGATCACTTTCTCCGAAGCCGACCTACCGCCATTCGGGGCCTCCCACAATCTGGCCCTCTACATTACGGTGGTTTGCCGAGGAAAATACCTCCCTATGACCCTGGTTGATGATGGGTCCGCTGTGAATGTCCTTCCACTAAGGACCGCCAAAGCCCTCGGCATTCCGAGGCCGATTACATCCCGACTGCTCAAACCATCCAAGCCTTTGATGGGAGCCCAAAGTCGGTAGCTGGGGCCGTGAAACTGACCATCATAACCGGCCCAATAGAAAAGGAGCTCGAATTCCAGGTGATCGACGTCACCTAGTCATTCAACTTGCTCTTAGGTAGGCCTTGGATCCACGCGGTCAAGGCGGTGTCCTCCACCCTCCACCGAAAGATCAAGATGCCTTTGCTTAACGATGTCATCACTTTAGAGGCAACACCGATGACTGTGGCTAGCTGTAACGCCACAGGACGCACGGACCTCTGGGGGTTCGACTTTGTGGGGATGATCGAGGAAGAGTACCTCTTTAGGCCTTACTTCACTACGAGTATCGACACGATGCTCCAAAACCTAGGGTACTTTCCGGGGGCTACCTCACGACCCGATCTTCCAGCTGGGAAGATCATCGAAGTTCTCAAAGACGAAGAGTCTCACTTTGGTCTCGGGTATGCCATAACTCCCGACAATGTTGTCCGAGCAGGAATTGAGAAGGCCTGCAACATTATTAAGGGTATTTGGGGCTGTTCAGGTTGGTCTATACCAACCCAATGTTATGCAGCTCGGGACCCACTTGGCCCGGGACTGCAACTACATCCCGGATGATGTGTTTGCCCTCATCCAATCCAACGGAGCTGAAGATGCTGAGCCCGCACTAGGGATACTATTTGGGGAAGACGCCATAGCCCCAACTTCCAAAGGAAGACCTGGTCAACCTGATCCTCCGCAGCAACAGGTTTGACCCGACCAAGCTGATCTCAGATGTTGGTTCCGAGACGGGAAACAGGGCCTGGAGGAAGACTGTCAAGTGGACTGACAGTCAGGGAAGGATCTACAAGTTGGTCACCGGAGAGGGAGACATGCCTGAGTCTGAGTCCGAGTCCGAGTCTGAGTCGGAGTCAGAGTCAGAGTCTGAGATCGAGTCTAGGGAAGTCGGTGCTAGAGTCACACATGTAACCCCTCTCCCTTTTATCATTCCTGTTGCTGGCACTTCGGGGTCTGTCCCGAGTGCCCTACCAATCCCGCCACTAACCAATGATCAGATGGCTGCTCTCTTTGAGCTGTTCTCCAAATTTTCAATCAATAATAACAACCGTTCTGCTTACAACCTGTCTCTTTTAAATTCTGCTTTTAAAAATGTTTTATGCTATGACATTGAGAAACCAGACGAACAGGTACCCTTACCTCCACATCTGATCAAGCAACTAGAGCAAAGGGAGTCCCGGAACCCGGTGATTGAAGAAACCGAGTCCATAAATGTGGGTACAACCTTAGAGCCTCAGACACTTAAGATAGGGTTATCTTTAGATCCCGAGGAGAAACAACAGTTCATAAGCCTCCTCCAAGAGTTCAAGTATGTCTTCGCATGGTCCTACAAGGACATGCCGGGGATAGACCGGGAAATAGCCGAGCACCACATACCAATCAAAGACGGGTGCAAACCGGTCAAACAGAAGCTTCGTTGGATGAGGCCCGAGTGGTCCCTCAAGGTAAAAGAAGAAGTCGACAAACAATTCAAAGCCGGCTTCATACAGGTGTCCGAGTATCCGGACTGGGTGGCAAATATCGTGTCGGTTCCTAAAAAGGACGGTAAGGTGCGAGTATGTGTAGATTTTCGGGATCTTAACAAGGCGAGCCCGAAAGATGATTTTCCGTTACCACACATTGACATACTGGTGGATAACACGGCCGATCATGCCCTTCTATCATTCATGGACGGGTATGCCGGGTATAATCAGATCAAGATGGCGGAAGAAGACATGAGTAAGACTACCTTCACCACACCTTGGGGTACTTACTGCTATACCGTCATGCCATTCGGTCTCATTAATGCCGGAGCCACATATCAGAGGACCGCTACCACTTTATTACACGACATGATGCATAAAGAGGTAGAAGTTTATGTAGACGACATGATCGTCAAATCCAAAGAACGGGACGGTCACATCACCGCCCTAAGAAAATTCTTCACCCGATTGCGCAAATACAACATGAGGTTAAACCCTCAAAAGTGCAGTTTCGGGGTAACATCAGGCAAATTACTAGGTCATATCGTTAGCCAACGAGGTATTGAAGTCGACCCAGCTAAAATCAAAGCCATTACCGAGATGCAACCTCCCAAAACCGAAAAAGAAATAAGGGGATTTCTCGGGAAAGTCCAGTATATTAGTCGGTTCATTTCCAAGCTGACCATGGTGTGTGAACCAATTTTCAAGAAACTGAAAGTAGGAGAACGGGTACTATGGGATGACAAGTGCCAAACTGCTTTCGACAAGATCAAGGAAATTCTGCCTGCTCCGCCAGTCTTAATGCCACCTCAACCCGGTTTGCCTCTGTCGTTATACCTAACGACGACCGAGACAGCCATGGGGGCTATGCTGGCTCAGACAGTTAACTCCGAAGAAAGAGCCATTTACTACATCAGCAAGAAGTTTTTAGAGTATGAGTGCAAATATACCATGCTCGAAAATATGTGTTTGGCTCTAGTCTGGGCCACTAAGAAACTCCGACATTATATGCTCAGTTACGAGGTCCATGTGCTATCCAAGATGGACCCCATCAAATACATCTTCGAAAAACCCGTTCTCAACGGCCGAATCTCTAGATGGACTTTAATGCTGGCAGAGTTCGACCTAAAGTTCGTACCATTAAAAGCTATCAAGGGTCGAGTAGTAGCTGAATTTCTCGCCGATAGCCCGGTAACCGAGGAAGGACACACCGACACTTGGTCCTTCCCAGACAAAGATATTTTCCATACTGATACTGAAACTTGGGATTTATACTTCGATGGAGTATCCAATTTTCGAGGGTTCGGAGTCGGGATCCTCCTAATTTCACCAAAAGGGGAACATACTCCCGTCTCCATCAAGCTGGACTTTGACGTTACCAATAATGCAGCAGAGTACGAAGCATGCATTTACGGGCTACAAGCCGCCGCGAATCTGGGGATTACAAATCTCCGGGTACATGGTGACTCGTCCTTGGTCATTAACCAAGCACTCCAAAAATGGAAGACTCGGAACGCCAATCTCGTGGCCTACCAGGCGCGAGTAAGGGATCTCGAGAAACAATTCCAAAAGGTAGAGTATATATACCTGCCTCGGGAAGAAAATCAGTTCGCAGATGCACTCTCAAAATTGGCATCCTTACTGAACATTCCCGACCATGTGACCAGTATGCCAATTTGCGTCGAAAGACGGTCCGAGCCGGCATACATTTACGACATTGAAGACATTGAAATAACCGATCCCGAACCGTGGTACCAAGCTGTGTTAAAATACCTAACAAACGGAGAATACCCTCCCGGGACGGAAGGTCGAGCTAAGAAAGCCTTACGAAGGCTAGCCACCCAGTTTATCCGTACCGACGACGGGCAACTGTACAAAAAGACGGCACAGGGGGCTCTTCTCCTTTGTGTCGACAAATATAAGGCTGAAAAGGTTATGGCCGAAGTACATGATGATGAGAACGACCCACATATGAATGCCCACATGCTGGTCCGGAAAATCATGAGGCTCGGTTATTACTGGAATACCATGGAAGCCGACTGCCGGTCGTATGTCAAACATTGTCATAACTGTCAAATCTTTGGTAATGTGCAACATATGCCGTCATCACTGCTGTATACCATGACGTCACCCTGGCCATTCTCAACGTGGGGTATTGACATAATCGGGAAAATAAATCCCTCGGGTACCGGTGGACACTGCTTTATTTTGGTAGCTATCGACTATTTCACCAAATGGGTCGAAGCTGAATCATATCGCATTCTCAATGCCAAGCATGTGGCCAAGTTCATTCAGAACAAGATAATCTGCCGGTATGGGATCCCTTCTGAATTTATCAGTGATCACGGGACTCATTTTCAAGACGAGACTGCGGCCCTGCTGACCAAATATAAAATCCAAAGGCATACTTCATCGCCTTACCGTCCCCAAACAAATGGAGCAGTAGAGGCGGCCAATAAAACAATTGTCACCATACTAAAAAAGATGGCTGACAATTACCGGGACTGGCCCGACAAAATACCCTTTGCACTATGGGGGTACCGGACGTCAATTCGCACCGCAACCGGGGCTACGCCGTATTACCTAACTTATGGGATGGAGGCAATCCAACCAGTTGAGCTGGAGGTACCATCCCTCAGAATTCTGCTAGAAAGTCAAGTACCCGAAGCTGACTGGGTTCGAGCACGATATGACTCGTTGGTTCTACTAGACGAATGACGATCTCGTGCCCTCAATAATATCCAAATCTACCAGAAGAGGATCCAACGGGCCTTCAACAAGAGGGTAAGGCCCAGGAACATTAAGGAGGGAGATCTAGTCCTTAAGTCTGTTCGAGATCTACTACCAGTTGACCCGAGGGGAAAATTCAAACCCAATTGGGCTGGGCCATATCTGGTGAAGAAAATCCTATCAGGGGGAGCAGTGATGCTGACGGACCTGGACGGGAATGAGTTTGTCAACTCAACCAACCTGGACCAGCTGAAGCGTTACTACCCTTAGCCATTTCTCAATGTCATTAGTAAATTTTATCAAAATCATTTTTTTTACAAAAAGTAAGTCAATTAGCTAGAATTATTTATTCTACTGTCAAAAACATCTTGAACCAATAGTCTTGGTGTAATTTGAGATTGCAAATTTCCTATGCCTGAACTACGTTTGGTTTGATTCTGCTAATCGCGGATACGTAGGCAACCCCTCAAAAGGGTACAACCAATGCAATCAAGAAAAGACAGGAACGGTTTAATAATAAACTTTTTCTTTTATTATTATTATTTCAAAAAAAACCCCCGATAAACTCGGGAAATTACAAAAGTGCAGGAATTCAATAAATAAATACAAGAAAAGGGCACACAACAAAAAAATAATAGTAATACTTAAATTATAATAAAGCTAAAGGACTCGACACTTAGGGCATCTTGCCCTTCCCCTTGTCCTTAGCCTCTTTAGCCGTCCACTGGCGACGACGCGGAGGGGAGCGTTCCCGAATCACCACAGGAACCTCTCTAGCTCGGGATCGAGTGTTTGAGCCCGACTCCTCTATCACATCAATAGGCCCAAGTCGGGCCCTCACGGGCTCAGGGAGCCGGTCACGCGGACCAAGTCGGTCCCGGACCGCCAACCTCGGCCCAAGTCGTCGTTCCAAGTCGGTCTGCCCCCGAGTGCTGCTAGAACCGACTTCCTTAGATCGAGTCTTAGTTTGTGACTTAAGACCCGATTCTCCTCGGGCTGTAGTCTCAGGAATATATTCCCCGGTTAAAAAGTCCCTGTTGTCCTTCGCCGTCTCACGATGAACCAATTCAAAGGCCTCCTCAAGCTTCAGGGCCTTCCGAGCTTCCTCGGACTCCTCAGAAGTCCATTTCTGATAAGCCCGTGACACCCAAGCGGATTGGCAAGGGCTGGGTATAGTCCATGTAGGACGAGTGAACCATCTCTGCAACCAGGTGTCGCACATAGCGTCCGTTAATTGGAGCGAGACGCTGATAATGGCTTCAGTCTCAGGGATGCGCTGAGACGAACCGAACTGTCTTAGGAGACGATCCGGATAAATGTGAACCGTCCAGTCAAGGGACAGAATCACCAGGTAGCGAGCTTGGTCTCTCTTGGCCAATCCGGTCAACTTCGAAAGAAACCACCAAGCAACGGTCCACCTGATCAAGGGACCCCCGTGGAACACCAGCTCCTCGTCCCAGTAAGCTCGATCTATCCGATGACTCGAGCTTATCTTCCACCTTCGGGAGCTAATCTGACTGCTCCGATAATTGGGAATGCTCGGAGGGGTCTCTATGATCGATAACCGCTCCGACAGCCATATCTGAAGAGAATACAAAAATTTTATAAGCAACGGAATGGTTCGCCAGGGTCCATTCGATCGAGTGCAGTAGATGACTCGATCGAGTTAGCCCTATGAAAACTGGCAGTAGCTCGATATGAGTGTCACTCGATCGAGTGACAGGTCCACTCGATCGAGTGACTTACGGACATCAGAAAAATCGCACGAAAAAAAATAAAAAAATAAAAAAATAAAAAAATAAAAAAATAAAAAAATAAAAATAATCGAGGTGCATACTTGCAGAATACGGGTACTCCCCGTCAGCGGTCGAGTTGGGTCAAGCCGCCTGGCGTCCAGACCCATGATGATTTCTCCAGTGGCTAGCCAAGCAGGGCTATGACCAGTCTCCATCTGGTCAACCACTCTAATCAGCCTGATTTGACCCCTACATGAGTCAAGCTCCATCAGCCCCTCGAAGACATAGCAATGCAGCATGCAAAAGGCGAATGCCCTACGCCTGTGAGCAGGGGTGGCCCTCACGTCACGGGGATTCATGAACTTTTCGGCCAGGTCAAACAGGGAAACGGTATCTCCCTGCACCATCCGATTTGCCTCAGCATGAGACAAACCCAAAAACTCCCTTAATTTCCTCCTTGGATCCGGGTAGAACGGGGGAATAGCTGGCTGAACAGCAAGGCCCCAACCGCCTGTGGCCGCAACCTCCTCGGGTAAAGGACACATTTCTCCCCGTGGGAACGCGAATACGTGATGGGTGGTGTCCCAAAACGACAAGCAGGTATTCAGGAAATGCGAGTCAACTATTAGACGCTGGAAAGGGAATAAATTGACAATTCCCATCTGGGTCAGTCGGACTTTCTCCTCATCCCGAAAGTATTGGGACCAGGCGAGAAGCATAGCCATCAAATGGTCGATACCGATAGCGGAGATTTCTAACTTTCTTGAAAGTCTAAAAGATTTTGAGAAGGAAAAGAAGAATTTGAGTTGAGATGCAGAGAACTGAAGCAGGGATTCTCATATTTATAATGAGAAAACTTAACAGAAAACCTGACTACCCTGCCTCCTCAGCAAGCTGGGCCCTATGCGCGCGCAGGCCTGATTTCAAACTAGAACCCAGAATAGGAATCAAGCTGTCCCGAGCTTTCCTAAGAGCCTCCAAAATTTTTCTGTGATAAAATTTCTTCGCGATAAAAATTCTTGTCAAAATTTTGTCCCTTCGAAAATTCAAATATTTTTATCTCCCCAGCACGAGTCAGTGTTTTGCATATGTGTTACATACAAGTTGTTATGTGTCAGCATACAGGTACACTCCAGACTTCAGAAGCAAGTCTCCGCGAAATTATTAAATTCCCCAACGGAGTTAGCTTTTCCCCGATATGGTACATCCAAGGTGTGATGTGTCGGCATACGGGTACGCCTACTCCCCAAAAGAGGCAAACGTTATTCCCCACGGAGCATCATCATCAGCTCAGGTACGACTCAAGGCTTCAAAAGCAAGCCCGTACAGCTCACATATTTCCCCAGCAGAACGCCCGAGGCGGCATTTTTTCCAAAATGGTACGGGATGGGCCCACATATAGGCGCGCCCAGGACTTACGCTACAAGTCTGACTCCCCGCGGACTACCATCATCAGGACAGGTATGACCCTCTGCTTATGGTTGGCGAGCCCTTCACGCAAGTCTACTGGACTATAAACGACCCGACCGGAAGGCTACCAGGTCGTAATCCTCGATAGGCTTGGTAGCTACTCTGACTTTCGCCTTGTCCAAGCCTCAGTCAGAGTGGGGGCTCTGTAGACACCCGCATTTTGACTGCCACGTGTCTATGGTAGTCTTCGAAAAACACCCGATGATGATCGGACGCAAACGTGACTTGGTATACTCGGACTTGGACTCGAAACCAATAATATCCGACATGGACTTTTAGCGGAGTAAAAATCTCACAAAACAGACCTCAAATTCAGGCCCAGTGGGTCGTTCCGAGCAAAAAGAGACTAATTTGGGCCAAAACCGACACCAAAGATAAATCCCGTCTTTTGGCGACCGGGTCAAAACCCGGTCACAGACAAAACCGTCTCATAAAACAGCCAAGATCAGTTGGCGCACAAAATAAAATTCAAAAAAGTCAATCACAACAACAAGATCAATTCTTCCCTTATTTGTCTCGCCCAACTGATCCACTCGATCGAGTGGATTGACCCCACTCGATTGAGTGGAGCCTTTTGAACCCGGTTTGGCCCATTTGCGAAGGCACTCGATCGAGTGCACTAGGGCCACTCGATCGAGTGCCCCTATGTCGAGGGATGAAGCCTATAAATACCGCTTCACCCCCCATGCATTTCAGAACTTTTTCAGAACTATTCTTAAGGCAACTTAACCTACATTTTGCCCTACTTTCAACCCTACATTCTACACTACAAACCCAAAGCAAAAACACAAAAAACCGAGCCCTCGTCCCTCGATAAACCGACGCCACACACACACACACACCCATACACACCATAACTTGCATACATCCTCGATACTCCCGAGCCCGTGCAGCTATTACGAGTCCATTTCCGAGGTCCTATACCTAGCATGTATGTTGAGGGTGTCCTAAACCCCATCTTGATCTCTTTTATCTCGCTTCGTTTTCATTTAATTCATCGTATTTTGTATTATAATCATATCGATCTAGTAACACTAACACCAACATTTTTGTACTTTTTATATTTTCGTTTTTGTATCATTTTATCGTCAATAACATTAATAATACCGTGTATACGTAAACTAGTATCAAAATTCGGTTTTAAATCCGTTTGACTACGATGTTTGCCTAAGGTCCGTTTAATCCCTTTACGAGCAACGACGGAGGTGGAGCCCTTTCGAGGAGCCCCGCCCCAATGTACTCAAGGGCGTGACATGATCGCAATCGGTCCTAGTTGAACGAATTTAATCCCATTTCCATAATTGGTACGAAACCCGTTGACACGAAAACCGACATCACGTAATCCGAAAGGGTTAGTTTCGATGTCGTGACGTAGAGGGACATCTTTTGTTACTAATTCAAAATTTCTAATATAACGATAAACATTTTTCATAAAACTCCGATAACGGTATTATAATCGTTCGTACACGATTATAGTACCGGAGGCCGAGTTAAATACAGATCGTGCGATATTTGTATTTGATTCGGCCGATCATCGATTTCAAGTCATAAAACAAAACGAGATGTCACTCGTACAGGGTCTACTCGACCGAGTAGCACCCATAAAAGTGGGCAGTAGCCACGTAAAAGGTGCACTCGACCGAGTCACACCATAACTCGGTCGAGTGGGTCCTGTAACCCAGAAAACTGAGGGCTTGGACACACGTTCCAAGCCCCGCTCTTTTATCGACTTTGGTCATCACGTGCAAAGACCATCACGTGACATTCCTATTTTCAAAACCATGCACATCACGACACGTAGAACGACTTTGATCAACTTTTGATATGATAAGTCGGGACAAGGCTACGGGATATGAGATCGGGCTAGCAATATGCCACAGTCTCATGTTTCCGTCCTTCGTTTAGTACACGATATAATGTGTATTTAATCGGGGTAGTCCATTTACATATTTCGCGGTCTAGTTTACATACGGGTCCGTTCCTATCATTGTTTTGCGTTATTTTTATTTTCTTTATTATTTTTACGTAATGTTGTATTGTGAATTCCGGGTTGTATTTCCACCCGTGTAACTTGTACGTTATTTCTATTTATTTTCGAGCTTTATTTATTTACTTGCTTTACGCTTTATAAATGAACCTCGCATGCTAAATTACTTCGACCATATCTAAGATGCATTAAATGACGTAGCAAATCAATAATTCACATGCTTAGCCTGAAAATGCTGTTTGCATATCATTTAATTATTTTACTAGCGCGCGTACACGAACACGAACGATGTCTTAGTAGAGGCCGCCATGTGCGGGCGGGGTTGGGTGTCCTTAGTGGGCTTCCCAACACGTACCCTCACCCCTTACTCAGAACCTTTGGTTTTCGGATGTCCGAAACCCTTGGCGCACGAGAGTCATTTTATATACGAAAGCCGGTGTAAACGGTATCGGTATAACAATGCAAAGGGACAAGCCCCATGAACTCTGAAACCGAAGTGGGCTTACTTTGTGTATAGCCCATGACGACATAGAGTGGGCTCGTATGGTTCCGAATAACCACAAAATTCGGTGGCGACTCCATTTTGACTTAAATTTCGAACCCGAGAACAATCTTACCACGAGGTTCATTCGCCTACCCAAACCTGCGCTTCGCCGCGTCGGGGTGGACCTACGTCATGTCCACACCAGGGAAACAAGGATTTGGATTCTCTTTTAGGTAGACTTCTAACCACCCCCAAGGGCCCTGATGTGAAATAATTTAAGCCATACCATGTAGGTGTAACACAATGCATAGATATTTAGCGTATACCATTGAAATGAATATGAAATCCCTTGCTTCCTTCAGTTTGTTTATCTACTACTCTATGTTACTAGTGTGCAAATAAAATTTTATGTATTACTTCGGTGTTCAATCTACTTGTTTCATGCATCAACCTGTTAATTTGATTATAGCCTAACTCTACTCCCTTTTGTGCAGATTACTTTTGATATTTTGCACTATTAACATGTTAAATTTTATATATATATATACACACACACACTAACTGTGTTACTTTTTTTTGTTTTATTTTTCTGGAAATCAGGACTCATATGAACAAGAAAATATTGACGAGGTTAGAAATACTTGGGCGACATATTTAATTATTGGACAAAATTGAAGACGAGGATGTCGAAGACAATGACAATATGGATGTTAACGAAGCCTAATTTAACCGTACTCATTATTATTAGAACTTTTTTGTATTGCCAACTCCTTTTATCAATCGATGTTTTTTTCCCGCACAATTGTCTATTTTTTAAAAAATACCGATTATATTAGCATTAGCATGCACATTTGTAGTTTAAATTTCATATATATGAAAACGGCTTTTTTTATTATTACTACCGTGTACTTTTTTTTAATATATACGATGGTATATTATTGTTCGCACGTTTATATATAATATAAATTATCTCAAAATGAATAATAATAAACGCTTCGATAGTGTGTTTATGTGAATGAAACCAATTATTGTAAGAGACCGGTTCCTTTGCAAACCGGTCTTTTAATACAACTGTATCCTCACTCACTCTACAAATAAAGAGGCATTCAAGTAGGCAAATAAAGATACCACCATTCCCATTCCCATTCACATTCCCCCCATCTTTTTCTAGCTATCCTTCGTTTTTCACACAACACGAGCCATTGAATTATTAAAATGAAATGCAACTCGACAATGGGCTTAGCCCAAAACCGTAAAACCGTCAAACTCCCTAACAATATACAAGATGTATACAGACAACTTACTAAAATTCTCAATTAATCAAAATCCTAAACCAACCAACTACCTTAAGAATATAAGATCCTTTAGTCTCATAGTGATTTGGGGTTGACTAATATGAATCATTCTCCAAAACCGTCAAATCTCACTAACAATATACAAGAACAAGAACAAAAAATCAAATCAAGAGCAAACCTTTATAGCTGCATTTTCTAAGAAGGGCACCAATGATCTGCCTTGTAGAATCATCAGCTTCAACTAACAATACTCTAAGACCATTTTTTGGTAGAAAATTCTCCCATTTGACCATTGAACTTGAACCTTCTTCTCTACACTCTATTTTCTCTACCATTACACTTTCTTTGCTAATAATCTCAATTTCTATACCTTCAAAGCTACTCACTACAACTTCTCCCATTAAAATTCCAAATTCAACCCACCAAAATTCTTCATAAACCCAACTCAAATTAGTAAATTATTACTAATTTTTTCTATCAAATTCCAAGATTTTAGAAGTTACGCACCAAAGATCTTCACTAACCCAACTCAAAGTTTTGATCTTTTTGATCAAATTCCAAGAATTTCACACTCTACCCAACAAATTATTAATATCTATTTGAATTATGAAAATAGATACGAATTATCAAGCAATATGTATAGAATTTCAAACCCTTTATTCCCAACATTACCTACTTTAGTTCAACACCCTTCTTCTTCCTTCTTCTTCCTTAATTATTTTCTCTATAAATATAAATTAACAAAAACTCAACCCTTAATTAACCACAAAATCAGGTAAAAACTCAACCCTAACAAAAAATTAGTGACAAATGATTCAATTAAAGGCAAAAGAAGAAAGAAATAAAGCAAACAAGAGATAACCTCCGGCAACAGCGAGAGGCGCGACAACGAGGGGTGCAACAGCGACAGTGAGAGGCGCGAGTTCGAAGCCTGGGTCGATGTGACGCGACAGTGAGAGGGTGCAACTGGTTCGGAAGCGCGACAATGGAGCTAGAGTTTTGGGAGGGAGGATGTCGGGGAGAGTTTAGGGTTAGGGTGGTAGAGAATGTAAGAATGAGGGAGAGCGGGAGAGCGGGAGTAACTGAGTGAGACGAGAAAGATAAGGGTCGGGTATGTAACTGGGTAATGGGGTAATTGGGGTTCCTTTTTGGAGTTTATGGGGGATTTTTTTTTAAAATAAAATAGGTGTGGAGTGGCGTTAAACCATGGAGAACGCCTCAATTTTTATTTTACTATTTAAAGCAATTTGTCCCTAAAATGACTCATTTAAGTATTTTTATTAAAAACAAAAGGTAAATTATTTGCAGCTACTTGCCTAAAACGCCTCAAATGAGGAGACGCAATTCGACCTTTTTCTACTAGTGTATTGACTACTGATGGGTTGATGGTTGATGTTTGTCCGCAGCATGTCAGTCCCGCAGCTTCCTTTTTTTTATACAATTGAACCCCATCCATCCACCGTCCATATTAACATGAATGGATGGAGGGGATCAACACTAAGAGACTCTTGGAGAGTACAGTTGCTAACTCCCTTGACCCCCCCCCCCCCTCTCTCTCTCTATACACACACACACACACACACACACACACATACACACACACACACACACACACACACACACACACTTGAATATGAATTCTAGAATAACTGATGCGAGTTCATTTTGCAGCGTTGTTTTGATCAGTCCATATCTCGAGTTATACTTGGAGTTTCGTAGTCATTCAAAATGGAGGAGATAGATTTCGAGCTTATCTTTCAAATGACTATTCATGAAGGCTCATTGAACAAGTATTGACAAAGTTATGGTCCGAACAAGACAGTTGTGCATGGGAATTTCTGATGCGAGTTCATTTTTTGCAGCATTGTTTTGATCAGTCCATATCTCGAGTTATACTTGGAATTTCGCAGTCATTCAAAATGGAGGATATAGATTTCGAGCTTATCTTTCCAATGACTATTCATGAAGGCTCATTGAACAAGTATTGACAAAGTTATGGTCCGAACAAGTCAGTTGTGCATGGGAAAGCACCGGGGTTAAAGAGGACGTTTGAAGCTGGTTTTGCACGTCCAAATGGCTCCTTATTAAGCTTTGTTATTAGCTCCTAGTTTACATAGCTTTGTTATTAGCTCCTAGTTTACATAGCTTTGTTATTAGCTCCTAGTTTACATAGCTTTGTTATTAGCTCCTAGTTTACATAGCTTTGTTATTAGCTCCTAGTTCACATAGATGTAGCTTTGTTTTTGTCACCATGTAGCTTCGTTATTGTCACCCTAACCAGCCGGTTTAAGGGTCTTGTTGTAGGCTATATATAGCCATCTATTTGAATGAATAAGACATCCAATATTGAAATCAAAAACCTGAGTAAAGCTAAGCTTTCTTTTACGTCCTTGTTGCTTACAAGACAAAGTCTAGAGTTAGTCGCGTTACAAGCTCTAAACTCGCTACTTCAATCGCGTTGTTTGATTTAGCACCCGCTTTGTTGGAGTATAGGTCTACTTCACCTAGCATACTATCCTTGGTTACGGTTTATTCATCCTTAAAACTCACCTTTCATTCTGTTTTGGTCACTTGTTTACATTCCATTTCAGAATACTAATCCTACTTCATATTCTTGTTTCAAAGTTCATATCAACTCACATCAATAACTGTGCATAAAAATTACGTGTTGGAGTTGAATTTGAATGATAAAATATATAGTAGAGTACTTTAGTCATTTAGTGAATTGTAATTTTAGAGTACTTGAATATGAATACTAGAATAGTTGTGCATAAAAATTATGTGGAGTAGTCGAATAAATAATATGTAATTGAAGTTATAAATAAGTATAGATCAGCTTTAGAATACTTGAATATATGTATTAGAGTACTTGAATTTGAATGTTGGAGTCCTTGAATGGTAATTTGGCATGTTTGTAGGTATTCAATCAATTGATAGCAACAATACACAAGTTAGAAACAATGCTCTCATGATGACAACACCGGCTAATGAAAATAGCACCAATTCTCTAAGCTTGACTTACACTCTCGGTAGCAGCAACAATTGGATAATACCTAGACCAACAATTGAGTAAGGACAATGGAAGACGAGTTCACACCTGAGCTAGGGAGATGCTTCCAAACTCTTGAGGAAACAATTAATTTTTATAAGATGTAATCTCTTACATGTGGTTTTGATCTAGTTGGAGTACTTTGTGTTATATCTTGGAATACTTGGTGTTATATCTTGGTATAAACTATCAGAGTAAGTGAGATCAAATTGTGGAGTAACTACTTGTAAGCATTGGAATAACAATGACATTAGAGTAATTGAAGATGATTCAATCAATAATTAGTAAATGTTGGAGTAACTGTTGTCCAATATAAGAATAACTTTTTTTTTTGGTGAAATGTAAAAATTATATTATAAGGTAACAAATTCTCTTCCTTACATCATCAAGCTATGAATCCAATCCTTGTCTTTACTAGAGTGTAAATGTTTACAAGATGTGCTCAATTTTAGTCTGAACTCCTCCTTAATCTGTCTCAGAACAATGCTAGGCCTCGTTACAATTTGATCGACTCTTGCCTTGTTTCGTTGATTCCATACGTGATATATTATGGCATTAGTAACTCCATTTATCAGCCCCCTCCTTAGTTTACTCCCTCTTCTCGCCTAACGCCAACCCGTAGCTCCACCTACATGTATCTTCAGTTTTGTCCACTCATTAACCAGTCCCAGCAGTTGCGAGCTGTAATCACAGCAAAAGAATAGGTTGTCCAGGGTCTCACTCTTTATCCCGCATAAACAGCACATATCCTCATGAACAACACCAATTCTGAGCAGGTTTGTTTTAGTATTCATTGCCCCATGTTGGTACATCCAATTCACGAACTTATGCTTAGGGATAGTCCACTCATTCCACACGAGGTATGTCCATTGAACCTTGTTAGCTGCCCCCCTCAAGCATTCATACGTTTTGCTGATGGAATATTCCCGCAGCAGTCTGAAATTCCAGATTTGGGGCCAGATTTTAATCTCGTCTTTGATCTTACATATCTTCTTCCAAGTCCACGGTACATCAATTGATGGGCTGTAATTCTGCCAGTCAGTTCCTTTCAGGTATATATGATTAACCCATTGAACCCAAAGCTTCTCCGGTTTCCTATGTACCAACCATGCTAGTTTACCTACTGTTGCTTTATTCCATACCAGATCGTATTTAATGCCTAAGCCACCCTCTTTAATGGGTCTGCAAGCATTGTCCCAAGCAATAGGCGGTGATCTTTTATATTCCGTCCCACCATCCCAAAGGAAATTCCTGCAAACAGCCTCAATGTTCTTGATAACAGCCGATGGTAAGATGAATATGGACGCCCAATAATTATGTAGTGTCTTCAGAGCGGCTTTAATCAATACAAGTATGCCAGCATACTGATGGGAGGGATTTGCCGTGTATCCCACCGATCAAGTAAAACCAACTAATCCTAAACCGGGTTATATAGGTATAGTCCGGGCTCTCGCTACTTAAACCGACCTAGAGGTTCCTCGCTCTCGTGCAAGAACCCATCTTAGTGACATACAAGACCGCAAGAAGAAGGCAAGAAAAACAAGCATTTGCAACTACAAGTCATTCAAGCATTTCATCAAACATGTTCTATGCATATAACCAAGAAGCAACCAAAACTTCCACCAACATCTTAAACAAACCCTTAATCACCCACTAAGACACCAAATTCCCCTACTAATCCTAGCTAGAGACTACTCACTCATGTTCAAGATAGTAAATCCAACACCCATAATGAAACAAACATAAACATGAACATTCATAATGGATTATTGAAGATTACTAAACATAAACACAAATGAAAACTAAAAAGAAGAGATTAGAGAGAAGAGGAATTATACCTACACTAGAAGAAAGGAAAAAGATTGAATCTTTGCATAAATAAACCCAAAGAAAGATCTCCAATGTTGTCAATACAGTAGATCAACCCAAAAAGTCTTCAATATTACAAAGATGAAACTAGGATTAAACTAGGATTAAGGAGCAATTAAGACTAATCTATACTAATCTAAGCTAATCTAGCCTAAAGTAGTCTAGGGTTTAGTGGGTAATGTCTAACATAACATAAGATTACGAGAGGGGGGTATATATAGGGTTACAATGAATAAGGAGAAGAAAAGAAGTGACGCGGGGCATCAGGTGCTCAATCTCGGGCGAGAAGAGGGCATCTCGGCCGAGATGATGTGGTCTCGACCGAGATGGTGGTGATCTCGGCCGAGATCACACTCCAGTGGCTCGGTTTTGCTTGTACTCTAAATCTTGGCCGAGATGGCCCTTATCTCGGCCGGGATGGGTCTTGTAGGCCTCAAATATGATCTGATCTCAAGGGTCCCTACTTGCTTCTCAAGGGCTTCTCATCGATTCTCGGTGCTCGGGATCGAGTCTAAGGGGCTCGGGAATGGGTCCCAAGGTCTCGGGATCGAGTCTAAGCCACCGAGTGATCATCGCTTCACTTCGTTGGCTCCAAATGTGTAGGAAACGAGTCGGAATCGTTCCAAATCTCCATGATTGGTCTTAAGGGCCTAAAATAAGCTAGAAGAAGCGTAAGTAGCCTCGAAACCGCTCCAAAGAGCGATTTCACAAGAGAAACCGGGACCAAACACAAGGAAAATAGCACTACAAAACACACTTATCACATACGATAATTTTTTTGTACCAAGAGCCCTGATTCGTTCCATGATCTTGTCTATAAGAGGCCTGCAATCTTTAGCAGTTAGCTTGGTTGGTTTAATAGGTACTCCAAGATATTTGAACGGTAGAGCCCCTTCCACACATCCTGAGACCTGGATAATATCCTCCCTCACATCATTTGCTACCCCATTAAAATACACATTCGTCTTTCCAGGATTCATTTTCAATCCCGAAGCAGAGGAGATGCTGCTACAAAGAGGATGGAATTTGAATCTCATATTCTGAGTTGTGTACTTGAGCAGCCTAGAAAGGTATTCCATACATTTGGTAAACAGAAGAGGAGACAAAGGGTCCCCTTGTCTAAGTCCTCTTTTACCGGGAAAAAAGCCAAAAGTCTCACCATTGAGGCTGAGAGAAAAAGATGCAGTGGTTATGCACTCCAGGATGAGATTCGTGAAACCAACATGAAACTTAAGCGCATTTAGCATTTGTGCTAAGAATTACCATTCAATGGTGTATAGGCCTTCTGTAAATCGGTTTTGAACATACATCTGGGGGAAACTGACTTCCTACCATAGAGCTTGATTAAATCCTGACAAATAAGAATATTTTCCAAAATGCTTCTCCCTTGGATAAAACCACCTTGAGTAGATGAAATAATAGAAGAGCTATTTCTTGTCGTCGGCATTTCAGCTGGATCGTCGGCGCTTTATAACGTGAATTGACGCATTTGCCCCTTCTTTAACTTACCTCATTAACATTACTGATTACATTTTGAATAATGTTACCAATTATATTAACATTACTAATTACTCGATAATGTGACGGTTTTTGTTTTTTCTAAAACCGTTTTCTCCGCAATTTTTTGTCCTATTTTATGGGTTATGGTCCCTCCACCACCCCACACTTCATTACTCTATTCTTGACGTTCGATTATAACTATCGCATGACGTTCGATTCTCTAGTGACAGTCTTTTTTTAATTTGACGTAGAAAAAAGACGAACTATAATACGTAATAAAGTGCAAAATGTGAGAGTATCACGTTTTAGGGATCTGTAAAACGTGAAAATGTCACGTTTTATGGATCAGTAAAACGTGAGAAAGTCACGTTTTACGGATCAGTAAAACGTGAGAAAGTCACGTTTTACGGATCAGTAAAACGTGACACTTTCACGTTTTACAGATCGATAAAACGTGACTTTCCCACGTTTTGCAGATCGGTGAAACGTGAAATGTTCACGTTTTGTCTTTTTTTTTTTGCGTGGTTTAGCGTGTTTTATACTTAAAATTATAAAAAACGTCAAAACGTGAGAAACTCACGTTTTGCCGATCCACAAAACGTGAAAAACTCACGTTTTGCCGATCCACAAAACGTGAGAAACTCACGTTTTGCTGATCGGTGAAACGTGAGAAACTCACGTTTTGCAGATCGGTGAAACGTGAGAAACTCACGTTTTGCAGATCGGTGAAACGTGAATTTCTCACGTTTTGCAGATCGGTGAAACGTGAATTTCTCACGTTTTGCCTCCGTTTCATGCTATTTCCAGGTTTTTTGATTATTCCGACAAATTCTCCCTACAATCCGTCAACTAATCTCTAATCATGCCGCAAACAACAAATTGAAAAACCGTTAAATTGAAAATTTGTGACAAATTTAAACTCGAAAACAAAAAATTAGACTTAAATAAAAACCAATCAATTAAATTATTGATTATTAGAAAAAGATTTCCGAGGTCCATGGGGAAACGTGTCACATAAACCGTTCAATTTACGTGACAAATTAATACTCCATAACGTAAGATTAGATTTATATACAAAAACCAATTAATTATATTAACGATTATTATACAAGGGCAATACGGTAAAATCACGTATAAAGCACCGACGATCCAGCTGAAACGCCGACGACCCAAATGAATTGCTAATAATAGCTGGTAGGATTGCTGCCAATCTGTTACATAATAGTTTAGATATAGCTTTGTAAACAATATTGCAACAGGCAATGGGTCAGAATTGTGCAACTGTTTGAGGCTTTGCTACTTTTGGAATAAGCGTCAAGGTCGTGGCATTCAGCTGTTTCAATAGTTTTCCGGAATTAAAGAATTCATGCACAGCTGCACATACATCCCCTTCAATGTTCTCCCTACTTGCTTTGAAAAATTGACTTGAGCGTCCATCGGGACCTGGAGCCTTGTCGTTAGGAATACTAAATATTTTTGCTTTAATTTCCTCATTGCTAATGGGCGTCATCAACATACCCGCATGTTGTTCAGTGCACAACAGTCCTCCCTGAATAATAGGTTCTGATAGAATTCCAGGAAACTAAGTTGTATTCCATCATGAGTTGTGTGGATTATCCCTCCACTGTCCTCAATCTGGCTTACTAAATTGAATGATCTTCGAGCTCTCAAAACCCCATGAAAATACGAGGTATTAGCATCCCCTTCCTTCATCCAATGTGCCTTTGCTTTTTGTCTAATGAATAAATAAAGCCTCTGATTTAGGATCTGAAATTGCTCATGAGCTTCATATCCCTCTTGCCTTAACTGACTGTCCCTCCAATTCTGCCTTAGTGCTCGTTGACAGTTCAGTAGTTTAGTCTTAGCAATTTCTGTAGATCGTTCTATATCAGAACAGTAACTTCTATTCATCTCCTTAAGAGGGTTCTTCAAGGCTTTCAGTTTTCGAGCTAAGATGTACATCCTAGTTCCATAAAAAGTTGCAGACCAACCCTGCGTAACCACTTCTTTGAATTGAGGAATTGTACACCACATGTTAGTAAATTTGAATGGCCTATTTCTGCAGACTTGAGCAGCTTTATTCTTGATAATACATGGCCTATGATCAAAATTACCCTCTGGCATAAAATCAGCTTGCAACTCCGGTAAATTAAGCTCCCATTCTTGATTAATCAATACCCTATCAAGTCTAGAGTAGACCTTATCCGCCGGTTTCTGCTTGTTAGACCAGGTGTAATAAGCACCTACAGTCGGACAGTCCACCAGGTCACAATATGTTATGCGATCCTGAAACGGCGTAGCCTCAGCCTGAGTGAAATTTCCACCCAACCTCTCCTCAGGACATAGCACACAGTTGAAATCTCCACAAACTGCCCACGGACCTGTCATTCCATCAGCTAACCTCCTGAGATTATGCCAAAGGCTTTCTCGCTTTGATATGCCATTGAATGCATACACCATAGTTAGTTGCACCCTCACATTACTGGATAAAACTTGGACAAATAAATGCACATACTGCGGATCGTATTCCAAAATATTAACCACATAGTCACTTGGATCCCACCCAATCCAAATTCTTCCACCTGGATGAGTATGAGTATTGGTACTAATACTCCAATGATTAAAAAAAATTCATAGCTTGGCACTGCTTATGCGGTTTCATTTTTGTTTCTAACAAAGCAAAAATACCTACTTTATTACTCAGAAGAAAATTATTTACATCCTTTTGCTTCTGACTCTTATTCATAACCCTCACATTCCAAAAGCCCACAATCATGGACGTTTGGGAGAGATAAGTATCCTGTTTGCAACTCTCTCTTTGCCAGATTCCTTTATGAGGATAGTCTTGAATGTAGGACTAGTATGACCCTTATCCTTCATAAGTTCTGCACTTCCTCCATCCTTAGTATCCGACTCCTTAAGCACATTATCTACTCTAGGACTCTCCTTGGTAATGATAGGAAGGAACTAGCACGATTTCCTTACTCTCTGTCCTGGCAGTAACATTTAAGTCACCTCGGGTAGCATCCTTAGTCTCTCTTGCAGGTATTTCTTTCTTTTGCCATATCTGCTGAGGGCCCCTTACTGACTTGTGCTCATGTTTTATCCTCCTGCATTCTTTATCGGCATGGCCTAAGTTTAAACATGCTTTGCATTTAAGTGGCTTCCATTCAAACTCGACCATGATTTCTAGGAGATTGCCTTTTTCATCCTGGACTCTGACCTTTTCAGGTAGTTTCTAATCTATCTGTACCTCAATAAGCACCCTTGCAAAACCTAAGCGAGTCCTCTTTTCTGTTGCTTCATCTCTTTGAATGAAATTTCCAATTTTGCCTAATATCTTAGGAATACAAGCCCCTCATAATTTGAGAGGTAACTTGTGCAATCGTATCCAAGTAGGAACCTTCTTAACTTCTTCCTTCTCCAAATCAATATCAGGCATCCACTTCTTAACAATAACTGGTCTCCTGTCAAACATCTGGATACCGGCCCCCAAAACAGCCTATTGCATCTCCTTAGATTGAAATCGGACCACAAACACCCCGTTCGGCATGAAAGAGATTGTTTCAATCTTATGATGTTTCCATTTTCTCTTAAGATATCCTTGAAAGCATGAAAGCATTGAAATAACAACGTTAGAGTAACTGAAGTTGAATAATTGATTGATTGATTCAATCAATCGATAATTAGTAAATGTTGGAGTAACTCTTGTCCAATATAGGAATAGCTGCTTGAAAACATTGGAATAACAACAACATTAGAGTAATTAAAGATGAATAATTGATTGATTCATTTAATCAATAATTAGTAAATGTTGGAGTAATTGTTGTCCAATATAGGAATAACTGCCTGAAAACATTGGAATAACAGCAACATTAAAGTAACTAAATAGTTGATTGATTCAATCAATCAATAATTAGTAAATATTGGAGTAATTGTTGTCCAATATAAGAATAATTGCTTGAAAGATTTTGACAAGCTTCTACTCTTTTTTTTCGGTCATCCATGCAAAAGAACTCCGCAGTTAAGCGTGCTTGAGTGAGAGTAATCTTAGGATGGGTGACCTCCTGGGAAGGTTTTCGGGATGCGCATGAGTGAGGACAAAATGCGCTGGGAAGGACTCGTGTTGGTCTGTGGGACCAGTACAGTACAAAGCCTGGCGGGCTACCGCGGTTAACATTTCCGGTCCTAGGATTGGGCCGGGGTGTTACAAATGGTATCGGAGCAACCCTGCGGCTGTGCATTCTGGGCCAGCGGTTATGCTGTCAGGCGCAACGAGGATGTTGCGTTCTTCAAGTGGGAGTGATTGAAACTCCCCACATTGATTGAAGATATCCTATTTATGAGCTTCTCTTAAAAGGATTTGAAGTACTACTCATATCAACAAAGTGCACTTTCTTTTCCAGTCATCCATGCAAAAGAATTCCGCAGTTAAGCGTGCTTGAGTGAGAGAAATCTTAGGATGGGTGACCTCCTGGGAAGGTTTCCGGGATGCGCACGAGTAAGGATAAAATGCGCTAGGAAGGACTCGTGTTGTATATATATATATATATATATATATATATATATACCCTCTTAGGGTTAAATTTAATTACACTTTCTCGTTCAGTAGTTTAGTTTAGACTTATTATTAATATCGGAATTCTTCTACTTTGTAATCATACGTTTTGATCGTCAATCTTTCAGTTCTACGTAATTGCTATTTTTCTCTTTTCTCCAGTTTCATATTGTCTTTGATATGCTTAACTTCTTCAATGCTTTAACTTTTAGTATGAGTAGCTAATTTATTCGTTGAAGAGGATCTGTTTTACTGAATTTGGGGATGTTAGCTTAATTAATTGTTTGATTAATTAAGTCATATGTTATTGCCTTACTAGTTTTGTATCATTGTTCAATTAGTTTGAGGAGTTGAACTAGTTGAATGTTTAGGAACCCGAACCTAAGATCGAAATCCTGGTAAGGGTAGATTTACAAGTAAGTAGGTAGGATAATCTGATAAGTTGCGAGAGCTTGTCAGAATCTATCCTAAGGTTGACATAAGATCCGAAAGGTCTTTATTTTTGATTTCGTGTCAATTTATCTATTCTTTTAGCTCGAAGTTCATTTTAATTAAGCCTCGTCAAACATTTATTATTTTTCCTCGAGAAATTAATTTAATTCATTTTCATCAAACATTTATTAATTTTCTCGTGAGACGTTGTTTTATCGCCAAAATCTATTTTAATCTCGAGATACTTTTATATTTCTTTCTGCAGCCCAATTATTTATTATTTTTATTAACTCGATTTTAATGTGTTTTCGTTGGTGGACCAATTTATCGTCTCGTGGTTTACTCCCATAACCCGTTTCCTATTCCATTCAACTTCCCACTCAATTTTCTAACCTAGTCGACAACCCCACGTTCCTATTCTACCGTTACCCTACTGCCTCCCTTTCGGCATCCTCCTATCTTCTTCATTTTCCTTATCATACATCATCATCATCCCTCTGCTCCTCCATCATCCATCACCATTGCTCGATTCTCCCCGGCTCCGTTTGTAACTCCAACATCGTCGCTCTTGTCTCGCCATGGTTTGCTTGTCGCTGTCGACAATATGCCTCCCGGATGCCTGCATTTTCTTTTGATTCTGATTGAGGTAGTAACCCTTTCTCTTCCTTCTTCTTTTTCTTCATCATCTGCTACGTTTTCTGCTGTTGTCCTTGCCGTGTCAATTTCTGTCAGTGTTGTTGTTTGGTGTTACTGCTATTAATCTACGGCTCTTATTTTCTTCTTCCTCTCCTGATTTTGTTTGTTTGATTGTCGTCTCTGCTGCTATTGTCATTATTATTTTGCTGATGTACGTTGTGATTGAACTGTTGTGGTCGTCACGTTGCTAATGTTGTTTACGGACTTTCTTACTCTGTTCGTGTTGGTTCGTTCCTGCTGATGTTGTTGTTCATCATCGTTGTTGGTCTTGTTGTCAGTTATTGCTGCTACTGATGTCGTCTGCCGTTGCGTTTCGTGGTTGTGGTTCATCTGCGTTGATGTTGTATAGTTGTTGTTCGTTATTCTTCGTGACTGCTACTTTGTTCGTCTTCCTTTGTCCGTCCGTTCGATCGTCGTGTTCTCGATGGTTGCTGCAATTGTTGATGTCGTGGTTCTTGTCTTGTTTTTCTTTTTCTTCTTATCTCGTTCATCTTGTGGTGATGTTCCTCTTGCGGTTGATGTTATTCAAGTCGGTATTCATTCTTCCATCTTATTTTGTATCCATATTCTGCTCATTCTTCTCCTCTGCTTGGTGCTTCGGTTGCGAGTTATGTCAGGTCTATGTGGTCATATACGACTCGATTAAATTCAGCCATCGTGTTCCATTTGACACGTTAATTCCTTTTTCATCTTGTGTTGAATACCCTTGTCTCATTCTTTTGTTTTGTCAACTCGTTTGTCGTGGGAAATCATGCTTGAAGATTATCGGTTCTACTACTTGGAGCTTAAAGACGTTACTATTGGAGCTTGGACTACAAGTAAGACACATTGTTGAAGACTTTTACTCAAGGTAACTTTAGGCCATTACTCGGCATTATATTGTATGTTGAGTAGTAGTATGTAGTAGATACTTTACCTTCGGTTTTCTAATATTTTTTTAGCTACATATTATTTGCTAAAAATATTCTTTCAAATCGTGTACCTTATAAATATTTTATAACTTTTCGATCTCGTTTTATAAATTGTTAGTCATTTTATTATTAATGATCATTATGATATTTTGTTGGTTATCGTGACACTAGTCCTAAATAATATCAGTTCCATAATTTTGTCATATTACGTTAAGTTATTGTTTTAATTTAAAATCGTATTTTTACCTAATAACCAAGATTTGTATACTTGTTTAATAAATTAATTTTCGTTTTACAACTTATGTTAATAAATTAGAAAATAGTCATTTTGTTTGAAATACATTTTTGTTAAGGCTATTTGCACTAAATAACTTCTTATCATTTACGATTTATTATTGGGAAATTCTCACTTCTCACTTGTACCCTCTAAAATTTCACTTTTACCAGTTGTACCCCTGCGTATAAGCAATTCCTAGCTGTAACCCTAAACTTCATAAATTACTCTCAACCGTGACTAAACCACAATTAGCCGTTAAGTATGACTGTTAAGTGCCAAATTGCAGCCCTAATCTAATGACATGGCTAGTGACATGTCAGTCTACTTGTCCTCATTAATCCCTAATTCATCATTTCCCTCCAATCTTTCCCTCCAATTCTTTCTCTCCAATTCTCAATCTTTTCCCTCCCAATTTTTTTCCGATTTATTATCATCTTACTCTTACTTATTTACCTCTACAAACACTTCTCTTTCTTTCTCTCTCTCACTCTCTCATTTTTTTCTCTCTTATTTTGCATCATGTCATCATAATCTACAAGTTGGGTAAGAAATAACCCCGTTGAAGGACTTGAATATCGAAATCAAGTTTGCAATATTTGTAGAAGAAATGCGGTACTAAAGATATATGGGTCGGCATCTAACCCACAAAAAGCATACTTCAAATGTGTTGATTGCAACAATTTTGTGATGTGCTTAGGTAAGGAGCATGTTATATTTGGTGAAGGTTTCTAAAAACGGAATAACTATGAAGATAAAGACATTTTAGCAAGTCTTGAAGCTATTAGTGATGAATTTCTAGGATTGAAGATGCAATTGAAAGAATTGGTGTCAACTATGAAGGGTTTGAAGTACTTTAATGTTGCATTACTCATATTTGTTGTAGTACTTGCTTTTTAAAATTGTAATGGGAAAATTGAAAAGGGATGAAAATTGGGACAAGTTATGACAAAGATACTCTTTATAATGTCAACTTTTAGTCCTTCAGCATAATGATTTTGCATGAAATTTGCGTAGTTGAGGAGATAATTGTAGGCAAAAACAGGAATTGAGAGTGAAGTGCAAAGTGACAAGAAAGAAAGCCAATAAATGAAGTATTTTGGAACAATACCAAGGAATTTCATAATGCAAAACTGGATTGCAGGCTTCCTGTTGTTTGAACTGGCACATCGTGAAAGCATTTAATCAAAGATTTGGTCATATGAGTTTATAATATGCTACTACTCGACAACTGCCTATGTATGAGTTTGTAATAAACTACTAATATGTATGAGAAGAATGTCTGAATAAATAATCCCTCTATCATTGACTTCAGTTGCGGCAGAATTTCAGTACGACGAACATGAAAAATCAGCAGTACGAACAAGAAAAATCAGCAGCAATTGAGCAATAAAAAACGCAAAACAGCAGCAGTAGCAGCCACAAAAAACGCATCAGATTTTGGTTCCAAAACAGCAACCACTTAACACACATTAATCAACCAAAATACATCAATTTTTGGTTAAAAAAACAGCAGCAGCAGTAGCTACAAAAAACGCAAACTAATCATCCAAAATACATCAATTTTAGAGATCGTTAGCATCAGTTTTTGGTCTTCAGTATATGGTTCAATAACAGCAACAATAGGAGCCACATAATGCACATTAATCGTCCAAAATGCATCAGTTTTTGGTTTAAAAAAAAACAGCAGCAGTAACATCCACAAAAGTATGAATTAAGCAAGTAGCATCGGTTTTTGATCTTCCTTTTTCTGCCCCTTTTGGGGTTGCTACGAAGGACTTACTTGAGTGGTATTTTCCAGCCCCTTTAAGTCATTTAGTGAGCTTAAATGACTGGTCTCAGTAGTGTCTTTAGTTCTTCGGCTCGATTGAGTGTTAACTCGGCCATCTTGTTCCCTCTCCCTATCAGTCAAGCCTCCTTTGCATGTCTTAGAGTTATGACCAAAGCATTGGCATTTCTTGCGTCTAACTATGAATGATCTCTTCCCCTTTATCTTCTCACCCGACTCTCTCCTTATATTTCGTGAGGGTCTGCCTACTGCTCTCCTCAAAGTTGGAGGCTCCAAGGTGGGCAAATCATGCTCAGGCCACTGCTTTGAATCGAGGATTGGCTTTATGCATAGACCATAAGCAGTCTTTTACCTTCTCACACTGAACCACTCATTTACATAATCAGCCGGGTCTTTATTAGCAGTTCTAATGGCCCTAATGGCATGTTTGCATTGAATTCCAGAAATTTGCCATTGACCACATTTGCAAGTCTTATTAATCAAAGACACGGGTAAATGAGACCTCCCATCATGCACTTCGTACTCATACCTGGAGTTTGATGCATACGCTTGGACCATCCTAGAGTCCTTTGTAAGAACTCTCAGCCTACTCAAAATGTTTGGACATACTCCATTATCAGGCCATGATTCAGCAACTTGTTGCCTTGTCGCATGTCTGGTGCCACCAAATAATAACCAACTAACCTAACTGGGTAGCTAGGGCAAGTCGGGTCGAATCCACAGGGACGGAAAATGCGTTCAGACTAATGGGTGCTACGGTCCAGGACTAGGTTCAAGACAAGCTATTCTAAGGGGGAGGCTAAGGACTAGTCTAAGGTCTAAAATAAGAAAAAGGAAGACAAAACAAGTAACTAATGACTAAAGAAAGCAAAGAATGAAAACTATGGTTAGGTCGGGTTCATGGATGCGAAGAAAACAAGAAGGGGGAAACGGGGCCACTAGCATGCCTTCGAGGCCTAGGTAACACCGATCGGGCTCTCGCTACGTAATCGGGCTAGGGATCGTCCTCACCGGGCTCTCGCTACGTAGTGACGCGACCAAACTAACCAACCAAACACATACATACAAGAGAATATGCAAGAAAAACAATGATTGATCGTCTCTAGTCTCACAAGCATTTCATCGAACATGTGAAGTGCAAGGTTGATGAGAAACAACAAAAACAACATCTAGTACTACCCATCTCACCCTAATCATCCATAATCACAACCAATCACCCTAATAACCCTAGCAAGAGTCTACTCAAACATAACTAAGCTAAAACTAACACTAACAAGATGAACTAAAACAAGAACAAGAGCATACATATGTAAAACTAAAAAAAAGGATGAACAAAACAATAAACAAGATCTAAAGATTGAAACTTGGATAATAAAACAAAGATTAAGAGAAAGAAAAAGAAAAAGAGATTATACCATACTAGAGAGGATGAAAAGAAGAAATCTTGCATAAATGGAAGAAAACCCAAATACATCAACCAAGGTTGTCAATCTTGGTTGGATTCTTCAAGAATTCCCAAATTACAAGAGTTAATCTAAGATTAACGATTAATTAAAAACTAATCTACACTAATCTATGCTAAACTAGGCTAGGGTTTAATGTCTAATGAAGAACATCCCATAAGAATACAAGAGGAAGGGTATATATAGGGTTACAATGAGTAAGGAGAAGAAAAGAGTTGAAGTCACGTTGCAGCCCTTCTTCCCGGTCGGGAAGGAATGGTCCCGTTCGGGATGGGCCATCCTTCCCGGTCGGGAAGCTATCTTCCCGGTCGGGATCAAGCATAACACCGGGCTGTGTTATCAATAACACCAGGCTGTGTTATTGCTCTTCCCGGTCGGGATGGACCCAGGACAGAAGCTATCGCATTTGTGCACCTCATCCCGGACGGGGTGAGGTCCTTCCCGTCGGGGATGAGTCTTGTAGGCCTCCAATATGATCTTTAAGGTCCCTCCTTGCCTCTCATGGGTTTCTCATCGATTCTCGGGACTCGGGTCTCGGGATCGAGCCTAAGGGGCTCGGGAATGGGTCCCAAGGTCTCGGGATCGAATCCAAGGCATCGAGTGATCGTTCCTTCTCTTCGTTGGCTCCAAAAGTGTATGAAACGAGTCGGAATCGTTCCAATTCTTCATGAATGGTCCCGGGAACCTAAAACGAACTAAAGGAAGCATAAGTAACCCAAAAACCGCTCCCAAGGAGCGATTCCACAAGGAAAACGGGACCAAAACACAACAAATTAGGCACTACAAACTACACTTATCAACTCCCCCACACTTAACCCTTACTCGCCCTCGAGTAAGCACAAACTAACTACTAAACTAGCCGAGCGGGTATTAGTGCACCCTACGCCCTTTCAACTCACGCGAGTACACTTAGAGGAAAAGTATACTCCGCAAGGCAAGTGGGGTCTTGCGACAAAACTGTGGATGCAACCGGACACAAAACACATAAACAAACAAACATACAAACAAACACATAATCGGTTGCACCCAAAAGAAAACAAATACCGCTTCCCTCAAACAAGCGGTGAAAGAAGCACCGGTTTAGGACTCGAGGCAAGTGACAACATTCCCAAGCTAATTATACAAACCGAAATGAACTAAACCCTAATAGTATGACAACAAAGCAATAAAAACGTTGGTAACTTACATAGGTCCTCCTAACCTTCTAAGAACGTACTATGGGACGATCGGCGGGATGGAAAAAGGATGAACCACGGTGTTAGTCGACACTGTAGGTAAATGAGACCCCGCCCCCTTTAGCGATGAGCCAAGGGGGTCCTCCCATGCCCAAAACCGCTTAACTAGTCCAAGTAAAAAGGTGGATGTGATCGCAAAATGAGGGAAGACCGACCATTACCGCTATCATCCTTCCTAGGGACTCGGTCCTTTGGTAGGCTCTTCACGGTAATAGTCGGCAAAAGGCTTATTTTTGAGATGTGGGGACTCTTTTTGTGGGACAGTTTTCTTTTGGCATTTTTCTTTCTTTTGCATTTTTGCTTTGTTTTGCCATGCCATTTCTTTTCTTCTTTTCTATTTTCTTTTTGGCTTTTTGTGCCTTTTCTTTTTCTTCAATCTTTTCTTTCTTTCTTTTTCTTTCTTTAGCCCTTTTAGCTAGATTTGAGTTGTAGGCATTTTTTTTTTGCAACTAGAAAGAGAGATTTCAACAGATTGTAATTTTATTGTGTGGATATGTGTAGGAGGTAGGGAAATGGGTATGTCGGGGCGACGTCTTCCCTTCATACTCACAAAAAGGGGAGAACTTGGACTAGTCAAACAATCCCAAACACGGTCACCTAAGGGACGGGACTCGGCAACCAAGGCCTTTTCACACCGTGGGTGGTCATAATGGTCAAAATGCAAATTTAAATCCCGTAGTAAATCCCTAGTAAGCTAGGTGGACTCAAGGTAAAGGACCAACGAAATCATTGATTTAGGGTCATTCTACTAGACTAAAGTCCAAGACTCGATTTACATTACTAGAAAGGGAAAGTAAACACTCGCACACTAGCCTCTAAACCGGGTTTTCGAAAACCGTTTTACACACAATACATAACTTACACACACAAAACAAAGACACGACAAAAACGAAAGAAAAAGAGACAAACAAAACAAAACAAAACAAAACAAGACAAACAAACAAGCAAACACACAAAATAAACAATCACCACCCCGAAGCTTCCAAACAAGCAACCACATCAACCACAAACTTCAAAAAGCTCCGCCCGAGCACACACAATCATAACACATCCTCCAAACTCCACAAAAGGAAAAAGGAGAAAGAAATGAAGGGATATTACCGGATGTCTTGCTTTTAGAAACTTGACGACGATCGTGGAACCTACAAGGAAATGGGGAGGCAAAACACACAACACAACAAATATACGGCACAAGGACACAAAAGAAAAACACACAAAAAGAAAATCTTTTTTATTTTTTGTGAAATTTTTCAAATTTTTAGGGTTTTTAAAGATTTTTCGAAAAAAACTACGAAAATAAAACGAACTAGACTAAGATATCGCTCCCCCACACTTAAACCGAGCAATGTCCTCATGCTCGATCGCAGTGTATGGAGACAAAGAAGAGGAACTACGAAAATAAAGCTAAAAATCAACAAAAAAAAAGTGAAGAAAGGGTAGAATGTATCCGGCCGGGGTGTAGTCAAGTCACCATGGCCCGAGACGAGAAAAGATATGGATGGGAGAAGAAATAAAAAGAAGGAAATAAAAAGGAAATGGGAGGGGAGGACTAGGTGTAATCAAGTCACCTAGCCCGGATTCCGCCTAAATCCGACTAAATCCCAAAAAGGAAATAAAAATAAAGAAAAAGTGAAAAGAACTAAAAAGAATCCTAGAAACCAAACTATCCAAATACACAAATACAAATACAAAAACAAAAGAAAAGAAAAAAGGTATTTACATGGTACTCTCACCATCTACGCCTCCATAGCCATCAAGAGCTCGGAGTAGTAAGTAAAATGCCCTAGCAACATCTTCATTGAGGCTCACATGGCCGAGCCTAGCTACTTTCAAGAGTTTCCAAGTCGGAGTCGAGAAGCAATCATCTTCATTATGCTCGGGGTTCTCGTGATCTTCCGGGTCTTCCGAACCATGATAGCAACGACTCTTATGACCATCCGGTAGGTATAGTGGTCTAGAGTCATGCTCGGTGTTATGATGCGAGTGATCACACCCTAGGGGTGTCGCTTCTTCTACGGGGTCGAGAGTAGAACTCTTTTCCACCGCCCGACAAGGATTCTCTTCATCAACCGTCTCACAAGACAAGGGACTAGAAATCGAGTGCGATAGAGGAGGAGAAGGCATCAAGTTTTCTTCATTGGAGGCTTTAGGCTCCTCCAATTTCCCATACAAGGCAAGTTCCAAGGCATCTACCTCTTTTTCCCAAATATTACGTTCCTTTACACTCGCCTTGTCAATTCGGTCTTGAGGGGTCATCTCTTCACTTGGGTTCGGATTGCCAACATCCGGCTGACCACGAAGAAAATCGAACAAATCCAACTTAATAGCCAATACATTGGCTACCCAAGAGTTACCTTGAGAATCATATTCACACCCCTCCTCATTGTCGACCCTTGAAGCTTCAACTTCCTCTATTGTTCCCATATCTTCACCATCCAAGCAACACTCAACAATGATCTCTTGATTCTCCCTCTCTTCTTCATTCGTAGCTTCATGATCGGGTTGACTTCCAAGTGGAGTCAACCGACCTTCTTGCCCAAATGAACCTTCCCCAACAATTCGTGGAGCTCGAGTGGCCAACATCGTGATATGAGCCATGAGTGCATCGATTCGAGCATCTTGCACCGCTTTTTGGGCCCTAAACTCCTCCCTAACCCCTTGTAATTGAATCATCATCTCTTGTTGACTCTTTTGCGTTAGAGTTATCGCCTCTTGTTGACCCTGTAGCAATTGAATCATCATTTGACAAGTTTCAAAATTGGGGATTTTTGGTTGTGGGTCACGTGGGGGTATTTGGTAGTTGTTAGGACGTTGGAGTGATCCTTGACAACTTTCATGATAACCATATGGAGGGCGTTCGTAAGATTGTTGATGAGGTTGAAATGGTTGGTGAAATTTTGGGACTTGGCAATTTGCCCCATAGTTGTCCCGTGACGATTGATGGAAGCTAGGACGTGCCATTTCCATAACGTTGCTTCGATACCTAGGATGAAGTAGAAGCACTTGAGCAAACGTTAGTAGCCTAGTGCTTTTGAGGCACTAGGAAGAGAGAATAGCACACAAGAAGTAGAACGGAGATACACATGGAGAAGAGAACACAAAAGTCAAGAACAAAGTCCACAACTAAGCAAACAAAAGTCTAAACTACGCCGTCCCCGGCAACGGCGCCAATTCGATGGGAGGGATTTGTCGTGGATCCCGCCACCAAATAATAACCAACTAACCTAACTGGGTAGCTAGGGCAAGTCGGGTCGAATCCACAGGGACGGAAAATGCGTTCAGACTAATGGGTGCTACGGTCCAGGACTAGGTTCAAGACAAGCTATTCTAAGGGGGAGGCTAAGGACTAGTCTAAGGTCTAAAAAAAAGAAAAAGGAAGACAAAACAAGTAACTAACGACTAAAGAAAGCAAAGAATGAAAACTAGGGTTAGGTCGGGTTCATGGATGCGAAGAAAACAAGAAGGGGGAAACGGGGCCACTAGCATGCCTTCGAGGCCTAGGTAACACCGATCGGGCTCTCGCTACGTAATCGGTCTAGGGATCGTCCTCACCGGGCTCTCGCTACGTAGTGACGCGACCAAACTAACCAACCAAACACATACATACAAGAGAATATGCAAGAAAAACAAGGATTGATCGTCTCTAGTCTCACAAGCATTTCATCGAACATGTGGAGTGCAAGGTTGATGAGAAACAACAAAAACAACATCTAGTACTACCCATCTCACCCTAATCATCCACAATCACAACCAATCACCCTAATAACCCTAGCAAGAGTCTACTCAAACATAACTAAGCTAAAACTAACACTAACAAGATGAACTAAAACAAGAACAAGAGCATACATATGTAAAACTAACAAAAAGGATGAACAAAACAATAAACAAGATCTAAAGATTGAAACTTGGATAATAAAATAAAGATTAAGAGAAAGGAAAAGAGATTATACCATACTAGAGAGGATGAAAAGAAGAAATCTTGCATAAATGGAAGAAAACCCAAATACATCAACCAAGGTTGTCAATCTTGGTTGGATTCTTCAAGAATTCCCAAATTACAAGAGTTAATCTAAGATTAACGATTAATTAAAAACTAATCTACACTAATCTATGCTAATCTATGCTAAAGTAGGCTAGGGTTTAATGTCTAATGAAGAACATCCCATAAGAATACAAGAGGAAGGGTATATATAGGGTTACAATGAGTAAGGAGAAGAAAAGAGTTGAAGTCACGTTGCAGCCCTTCTTCCCGGTCGGGAAGGAATGGTCCCGATCGGGATGGGCTATCCTTCCCGGTCGGGAAGCTATCTTCCCGGTCGGGATCAAGCATAACACCGGGCTGTGTTATCAATAACACCAGGCTGTGTTATTGCTCTTCCCGGTCGGGATGAGGTGGTCCCGGTCGAGATGAACTCATCCTGGTCGGGATGGACCCAGGACAGAAGCTATCGCATTTGTGCACCTCATCCCGGACGGGATGAGGTCCTTCCCGTCGGGGATGAGTCTTGTAGGCCTCCAATATGATCTTTAAGGTCCCTCCTTGCCTCTCATGGGTTTTTCATCGATTCTCGGGACTCGGGATCGAGCCTAAGGGGCTCGAGAATGGGTCCCAAGGTCTCGGGATCGAATCCAAGGCATCGAGTGATCGTTCCTTCTCTTCGTTGGCTCCAAAAGTGTATGAAACGAGTCGGAATCGTTCCAATTCTTCATGAATGGTCCCGGGAACCTAAAACGAACTAAAGGAAGCATAAGTAACCCAAAAACCGCTCCCAAGGAGCGATTCCACAAGGAAAACGGGACCAAAACACGACAAATTAGGCACTACAAACTACACTTATCAATGTCTAACCATCGTTATTCTTCTTATGCCTGGACATCAACATTATCGACATTAGAAACATGATCTTATGAAGCAAAATGTTCATTAGAACTGTGAACAAAGGAAGCAAACGACCATAAAAACCATAAACTTACTAAATAATTAGATTATCTTCAAGAAGTGTAAGAACTAGATTGCACCTGTGAGAACCCAAAGTGCTATTGAAGCTTTCAACGAAGTTGGAAGTATTTTCATCGTTAGTAACAATCGGGTCAAACTTATACCTAGCCCAATAGTCGTGGTCCCCTAGGTCTGAGAACCATGTACTCACTCCTAGCCCAACATGTCTCACAAGCAGCTTCATAGCCTTCTTGAAGGTGAATTCAGAATATGAATTCACTAACCTCCAGAAGAGCTTATGCATCAATAGTCTTGGGTACTTCTTCACAAAATTCTTGCATAAATGTCTAGCGTAGTATCTCTTTTTTGAGGTTGGCCAAACTTCCTCCAATGCAGGTTCAATACCCTACAAGTTCAATGAAAATAAAGGATTATACTTCAAACAATGAAAGTAGATTAAATAAAGTGACAATTAAGGATCGTTTATGGTACCATTTGTCTGTCAGATATGATTGTCTAATTATCTCTACCACTTTCAGTCACAACTTGCTTAAGGTGCCAAAAAAATTGACACCAGTTCTCCTTATCCTCAGCCTCCACCATACCAAAAGCAATTGGAAAAATCTTATTATTGCCATCAACTGCTATGGCAGACAACAGAACACCACCATGGTTCCCCTTCAAGAGTGTTCCATCAACTCCTATTAAACTTCTACACCCTTCAATTAAACCTGTAAACATTGCATTGAAGGACACAAAAAATCTTTTGAATTGCAATGGCTTTTCTGGAGTGTCAATAGCAGCCCATGTACAATGAGCATAACTTCCTGGATTTATCTCTTTAATAACCTCACAATAGGCTGGCAGTAGGGCATAAGACTCATCGTGCCCCCCATTAATTAAGTTCAAAGCCTTCTCCCTCATTCTGCACATGGTTGAAGACTTCATTTGAAGTCCCTACCTATCCATCAACAACTTCTGAATAGCAGTACCTGGAATATAGATTAGTCATTGACATGGTGTAATTACATACATTAACACGGTGGAATTACATACATTATCATCATCAAATTTTAAGTAGCAATACCTAGAATGGAAGGATTCGCTCTTACGTCCTCCAACAGTTTCTTAGCTGCCCAATCTGCATTTGCCATTGGGTTATGGTCCTTCACACCCGAACAACCGTGGTCTACAATTCTGATTGATTTAATAGCCCGTGACGTTCCATCTTGTAACACACTAGCATGTACCCTCCGATCACAGTCCACTACTGATGCACATTCTGTTGTGTACCTAAACTGGTCAGCCTTCGTCACAATTACATAAAACCCCTCTTGAACACAGAAGTCCTTTAACGTGTCTTTGAAATGTTCTCTATCCAAAAAAAAGACTCCAAGGCCTCAACTTTATCGCTCCAAACTCTTTGTCATCATAAAACTCACCATTTTGTAACATCTTTGATGCAAACCCATCTTCTACATCCATAGACCACTCGGTAGTGGCATATGGGTCATAACCATCATCAATCATCTCAAGATTGCTTAGGATATTGTTATCCTCATCTTCAAGACCAGAAATGTCCCCCTCATCATTAATCTCATCAGTATCAGATGGCATGTAAGACCCATCAGACTCAAAACTATCACCAAAGTCACCTTCATCATCATACTCAACCATTATCCCTCTTGTCTGTACTTTATTACTCGCTCCACATGAAGTGTCTACTATTTTTTCTCAACTTCGGAACAAAGACACCCTTCAATTTTGCAGTGGACTTGGACAACATGAACCTAGGTGGAGGGACGGGTTCATTTTGGGTGGTCTCTGGTTCATTTAGGGTACTTTCAGGTTCATTTTGGGTGGTTTCTAGTAGTGAAGTTTCATTTGGAGTAGGTTGTCTAAACCTAGGGCTTCTTCTAAGGGAGAGTTGTTGCGAATCTTGTTGTGACTGGTCCCTTCTGGGTGGTGATGTTTGGTCTATGGTCACATGGTCAATGGTTACATGGTCTATGTGCGACTTAGTTGCATTATGTGAGTGCTCTGCTAAACCCTTGTGTATGATTATATCATCAACATTATCAGATTCTTGGCTTAGTCTAGCACTCCTTCTTGGTGAGAAAATAGTAGGGGAAGTAGTGTTGGCATTAACAGTAGGAGTAGTAGTATTAGTACTCCTCCTACATTGAAGTTTAGTCCTAGGTTGAGGTCTTCCTACAGGAGGAGGGAAAAAAATGTGGCAGAAGAAGAGGCATCATTATTTTTCTGGGTTTGCCTAAGTCTCCTAGCTAGTAAGAGAACATTTGATGGGTTACTCCCACATCCAATCCATATGTCAATCTCACTTTTACCCTCAAACCTACTAAACATCTGCACAAGATCACTGTCTCCCAGCAATTTATGAGACTTCATAGCATAACAATATGAAATAGTAGGATGTGTGGGCAGAGGCTCTTACTTTTCTCAGCTTCATCGTCATCGTATAAATTGTTGATGACATCCAAAAGCAAGCATTTGTCCGTATCTTCAACATTCACGTAAACAAAGTTGCCTCGGAAATTCATTTTCAGCTTGAATTTCTCCATTCTGCATATGTATTAACAACAAAAGAATAAGAACAGAGTATCAGAGGTGAATACGCAACGTAGACAAATGATTGAGACAGATGGAATATAGAGTTAAATCCATCAATAAGAGGTTACGTAAATAAGCAAGTAATCAATTCTCCACTTGAGCTCAAGACAATCATCAAGACATCTATCAAGGCATATAAAATCAAGCATAACTACATACAACATACAGACAATAGTAGACTACTTCAACAAACGATAAAATTACAATCAACAAGTTATTAATAACTTACTCAATGCTCTTAGGTTATAAACTTATGTCGGTTAAAATCGAAAATTCATGCAAAATAATGGACTGGAAAGCCACGGAAATGTGGTAAGAATACCGGAATGAAATGTGATGCTTCCCCCGTAGGCCCTAGTGTTTCCCTTCATTTTTTTTTCTTTCGTGCTTCAAAGTAGCTAAGGGTTATTGTGGATTTGGTGAGTAATCTGAGTAATATAATTTAGAGGCAGAGGAAGTCAATTGCATCTTTAGCAAACCTAAAATCTATGGCGCCTCTTTTATTTACACCATGATTCAATTTGCTTCAATTTACATCTCAATTTGCTTCAGATTTTCAGTTAAAATGAAATCTTAGTTTCAACTACGGACTACCTCATACCGAGTACGCATTTAGTACTTCTGTTTTAGTTATCCGGCACAACCGACAGGTGGAGGATTTCAGACAGTAGGAGGGATGCATTTGATTAGATTGTAATATTCAACAAAATCCCCCAAAATTCAACAAAAATTGATAAATTTGGCAACAAATGAATACAAATAGACGGAAGAACGGAAGGTACCTTAAATTTCAAATGCCCTAAATAACCCAGATTTCAGAAACCCTAAACCCTAATCGAAGTTTTCAGAAAACCATCGTAAATTTTGAATGCCCACATAAATTAATCACAAGACACTTGAATTATTACTGTAAAAGAAACCTAATTTCGATCACTGCTTTCAAAAACAAAAAAAAAACAAAACAATTGTTGGGATGACAAAGAAGATAGCAGAACATACCTTAATCAGTTGGTTACTTGAATCAGAACTTGACTGATCCACTTTGAAATGGCGGACAAGGTTGAAGAAGGTGTCGTTCGAACAGAGGAAGGAAGAAAGGAAGAAGAAGGGTTTTGGGGTTTTAAGTTTTTGAAATGAAAATGAATGGAGCTTAGGGGAGTACGTTTACTGTCAGGTCAACTAGACATGTCATTAAATTATGAGTGCCATGTTGGCACTTAATAGCCTAAATTAACATTTAAGTTGAGTTTAATCACGGTTTGTATTAATTAATGAAGTTCAGGGGTACAGCTGGGAATTGCTTATACACAGGGGTACAATTAGGAGAAGTGAACCTAAGAGGGTACAAGTGGGAATTTCCCTTTATTATTTTTAGTAAAACTTGTATTGTTTAATAATAAATTTAAGGGTTTGATACTCCTCAACTATTGGCATTTCCAAGGGGGACCCCCTACTTTTTCGAATTACATGGTGGATCCCTAAACTTTACTTATTACTCCATATCATAACCAAAGTAATAAGTGTATTACAACTATCTTTTTAAATGAATAATTAACATATTAATCAATCCAATTTGAGGCTACAAACCACTTCTTTTTCTTTACCATTCACCAAGCCATCAAATGCCCATCAAAACGCGAAAAAGGCGGGGCTACCACTTGGATATCATCAATTGAAAATTTTTTGTTGGAAAATTATAACTTTGGTTACAATATAGACTAATTTACAAAGTTTAGGGATACATCTTGTAATTCGAAAAAGGCAGGGCTACCACTTGGAAAAGCCGATAGTTGAGGGGTACCCCATAGAAAGGGAAATTTTGTTTCGTTTAATTGCTTTAATTAGTGATTTCGGGTGTATACCATCATTATTATTCACATATTCATCTATTGGTGTGATATTTTCATATGTTCATTTTGTTCTATGGTGACCGGATCCCGACTTGGTGACATTATTTCCATTACAAAATCCACAAAAATGAGAAAATCCCAAGAAAACACAAAAACAAAGTGTTTAATAATTGCTCACATTTCAATTCAAAGTGACAAAATAAAAAAATCAAAAGAAGAAAAACGTCCCTTCTCAAATAATTCGAAGTGTTTCGAAAAGAGAAGAAAAGAGAAAAATTAAAATGAAAAGAAAGAAAAATGAAAAAGAAGAAAATCAAAAGAAAAAAAAAGTTTGTTCAAATAAGTGAGCTTGTGCATATTTATTATTTCCATATCCATCTCACAAATAAATTTAGCCTCCTTTCTAGTCACAAAGTTGGTACCGGGACGATCCGAACTTCTCACTATGTGAGAGAAGGGACTTTGTGTATCATTTTCGGTTATAACGGCATGTTAGTTCACTCCATCTTCGTAATACACCCTATTTTGCTTACCAAAGTTATAGATTAGTATATGTACAATAAAAATATGCAACTAGTGAAGTATTTCTTTCTCATCCTTTATGTTTTAGTTCTATTTTAGAATTTTGATTATCGATTTGAGATTTGCTTAGTTGCCTTGTTGAGAAAGGTGACTCGTTTTGTTAGAGATGACCATATTATTACCGAGGTTTGTGCTTTATTGTCGGTCGTCTTGCAATTTTGGCAAGACCCCACTTGCCTTGCAAGGAGATACTCTCCTCATAGTATCTCGTTGTGAGTTGAAGGGACGGAGTGAGCCCGTTTATTGTCTCGTATCGGCTATTATGTTTTTATATTTATTTAGTGAATAAATTGCTTTTGTCATAGACTAATTGAGCTTACTCGAGGACGAGTAAGGTTTAAGTGTAAGGGAGTTGATAATCGATATTTTTATCATTATTTTACCCACATTTATTTACTTATTCGGGTCGATTTTGTGTGCTTAATTGATATTATTGCTCAATATAGGTTATTATATGATATTAAGTGTTAATTATCGTCTTAGTAATAATTATCGTAATAAATGTTATTATCCGAGGATTTGGTACTGTTTTGTCTCGTTTGTATTTTGTAGGTACCGTTTCGTGTGAGTTCAAGTGAATTAAGCGGACTAAGGTGGGTCAAAGACGAGTTAACAAGTCAAAATCGGGTCAAAGAACAAAGCGGGTCAAGCAAATTAAAGTCAAAGGCGGCCTACTTGATCGGACTGTCTTGAAATGACGATATCTCACTCATACGACATCGGAATTTAGTGATTCAAGATGCGTCGGAAATCTAAGTTCGAGACCTAAAAGTTTTTAGAAGGAAGCAAGACTCAACTCCATTAATTAATGGGTCGAAATTGAGCTACAAGGCAGCAGCTAATGGAATCAAAGTGAAAATCGGGCCCAAAATACCAAATAAAGGAGATAGATGGCCCATTATTGAGAAAGAAATGAATTGGGCTGTTGGTTGGTAGGAAAAGAGAGGGAGAGGGGCACCAAGAGAGGTGAGGGTTGGAGAGCAAGAGAGTGACACGTAGCAAGCAAGAAAAAGAGGAGTAGATTAGAAGGAGGGCGGCAGTAGACGTAGGGAGAGACAGAGTGCCGCATGATAGGAAGTAAAGGAGCAGTAGGTAGAGTTCCGTTTTTTTCTCACTTCATTCTAGGATTTTCTTAGTTTAATTAATCATAGTTTTAGATTAAATTAGTCTTACTTATTTGGGTTAATCTTCGACACTAGTTTCACAATCATTTATGCAATTTGTCTTTCCAAATTGGTATATTTTCTTCTCTCTTTTCTTTATTGTTCATCTTTTATGTTGATTAGTTTTAGATTATTTTATTGCTTAACTAGTATAATACCCGTGACACGTCACGGGATTGGGAAGGACGCGTGGTAAGACGAAAAATTGACAAAATATTGTATAAAATCGTAGACGAAGTAGCTACGTACATGATTTGTTGACACATTAAATCATAACTCTATTTCAACCATGTACAGTAACCGTAGAGAAGGCGAGATGAGATATATGACCGAGTACTTAACTATATATCTCAAGATTAGACATGAATTATCCTTGAAACGAAAATGTGAGGTCTGCAATACCTCACATGGACTGGCCATCACATTGAGCAATTCTTCTTCTATCAGTCTATATTGGACTACTGCAGTGGAATTGATCGATCAACCGGACAATGTCGCCTTACACACATTTTCGACTGAGAATTAATCGAAACTGGAGAAATGAGGAAAGATAATCTGTAATAGATTGCATCGTGGTAAGGTAATTTACATTTTGAACATATTCTCTAGCAGCCATATGCATTGATGTAGATTCTTTGCTTGCACTCTTAACCTTCACGCAATACCTAGTGACATTGTTGTATCTAGATTTGACAATTGAATGCAACTTTCTTCAAATTTGCAAGCAATTGGGGTTTCACTTTCACTGTTTGTAGATGGATTGATTAACATTTGTCAAGCATAGATAATCGTGGGATATGCATATCAATTGTTTATACTTTATAAATGTGGCCTGAGAAGCACAAAGCAAAGCAGCAACAGACCTGCATCCCAAAAATTCGAACAAAGAAAAAAATGCCTACTGCATATTCCTACCCTCCCATGGTTATAATCCACAATCTTCCGTATGAAACGCAGTGTAATAGAGTGACTGGAAGAAGTTTCAGTTGCCTCCGTGATCATTTGAGCAGCCTTGGCTACCCCATTACACAGCAGCGGGCTATTTGGAATGGTGAAACAGACTGCTTTATGAGAGCGGTAGTGATGGAGTTCGAGTCTGGAATGGACACATACAGGCAGGCCTTCAAGCTTCAGCGAGCGTTCGAGAGGGCGGGTAAAGGGAAGAAAGACTACGAACAGCAATTGTATTCGACAGCTGGGCCGCACGCATGGGTTGTAACTGCAGATGACTATGCCTACACGAAAGAGAAAACGTTTTACTCGTTGGTACCAAATCATCTCATCGTTGGTGGATACTGTGACGCTGACAACGATACAGTGTCGACTTATGAATCTGTTATGAGGATGCTTGCAAATAAGTACCCAAGGTTCTATAATAAACCTCCTGTGGAAGGAACGTCTAGTAACTTTTGATTTACGACAGCGTGATTGAATTACCGAGGATTTGTATTTGTACATGTGTATGTTTTTAATTTTCATGTGTCTCATCTGTGTGGGTTGTTGTCGGTGTAGTGAATTATTCGTAATCCTTATTACTACCAGCGTACGTATCCTAGGAAATTTTCTGGGTCTAGTTTAGTATCGTTATGTTGTAATGTGACCACGGAATGGTATCGGAATGCAATTAAACGTTTACGTCTAATGTAGTCCCAAATGCTCTGCGGCCTGACTCTGTTAATTGCATTCTTTTAAATGCAATTAATTTAACCTATTACTTATCGTAAAAAAGCGGTGAATATCAATTACTAAGTATCGGTTAACAAAACCAGTACTTCAGCTATTGACAGTTAATGGAGCCTTGCTCTCCTTAACTTGTTTGAATTGCTTGGCACGGATGAAGATGTAGAACTCACCTACACAATGTGTACTGCACATGAATACTGAAACTTTGATTGAGTGGTCAATCATCCAATAGTGTTAGCTTGGTTCCAACAGCTAAGAAGAATAGGGAATCTTGGTAAATAGGGAAGAACAAATGGGGAAGAGTGCACATTGGAAAGGGAATATGGTTTTGCTCAATGTTTTCTTCCATAAAGAAGACTGGTTTTGATTGTTTGGTTGACATGGTAGCTCTCCCCAAACACATGTCGAGCATCTGGACTTCTGACTTGACCATTGCATACCAAATTCGTCACACTTGAAATCAAGTACATTACACTTCTACTGTTTTTGAATGGGTTAGAGTTCACATGTTGCTAATAGGGTAAAACTTGGCCACTATATATATAGGATGTGTGCTTGAAGCAGCACACAAGCTTAACCTCCTTAAAAGAAAAATTTCTGAAACGTGAAAATGCCTAAAAACTGCTTTTACCCTCCCATGGTCATAGTGAAAAACTTACCCTATGAAACAAATGGCAACTTGGTTACGGGAAGGAGTTTTAGTTCCCTACGTGATGAGCTCAGGAGCCTAGGATACCTTGTGAGGCAACACAGACCAATATACAATGGCCGGACCAGATGTTTCATGAGATCAGTTGTGCTTGAGTTTGAGAGTGGCATGGAGAACTACAGGAAAGCTTTCAAACTGCAGTGCGCGTTCGAGAGGGCCGGAAAGGGGAAGGCGAACTATGAGACCCAGACTCACTCGACAGCGGGTCCGCATGCCTGGGTGCTGACTGAAGATGATACTGAGTATGTCAGATACGAATCAGTGTTCACACTTGTTCCTGATGATGTCGTGGCGGGCGGTTACTCTGACAACGACAATGATCCAGTATCGACCTATATGTCTGTGATGAACCTTCTTGGCGGACAGTACCCAAGGTTCTACAGAAGGAATGCCTAGAACGTCAGCCAGTAACGAATGTTGTCGAAATGGTGGTTCATGTTTGTGGTCAGTTGCAGAATTCGGTGATCCGTGATCAGAAAATATCTAAATATATATATATGTATGAAATGTGTCTTTATCTTTCGTGCTAAAGCTCCAGGTTTGTAGTAAGGTTGTTTTCGTGTTGGTTGTCGGTTGTAAAAAATAAGTAATAGGTGTCATCACCTGTGGTCCATATAGATGGGCAAATTTTCATGGTGTAATCTATTACACCTTAAAATATGTATGCAACCTAATCGTACTACTGGTAAGTGATTTATGATAAAATGATCGAACCCTATCTAAGTCGAAGCTTCTCTTCATTCAATTTCCTTGTCCTTCGTATATAAGACAACAGTAATAATATTCTTATGTAACTTTGGAAACTAATGCTGAGTAGTTTACTGTGTTTCTATGGTACGATAGAATATATGGTTAAGAATAGATTTCTGAGTAGGGGGCTGCTCTTCATGACATAAACGGGGATGCAGACTTATGTAACTGGGCTGGGGAATTGAATACGGAAATTCGTTGCTAGAGTAATATATACGCGAGATTGACTGTCGTACATGGAAAACAATGTTGCTGCAAATTAGTACACCCATATCCAAAATTTGGGAAAATTATCACAGGATATAAATGCCAATGTTAAAAAAATACAATCTGAAATATTAGGGGAGATAACCATGAATATATACTATTATACGTATGCTGTAATGTAACCATGGAATGTTATAGGAATGGAACTTAAGGCTGGCAGGTGCAATTGAGCAACGGGGTCAAATTCTGAGTTAGACCATCACTGAAGGATTTGCGATTAAAGAATTGTGATTTCAGCCACACTTCCTTGTACTGCAATAGTGTATCGAGAAACTGTGTAAAAGTAGCAGTAGATGAAGATGTGAATATTGACGTAAAACAGGGAACATGGACTAAGATAAGAATCAAAAGGTTCACAGCATATCAATGACGCTAAAGTTGTCCACTGGTACATCTTTCCTAACAATGTCAGTGAGTGTCTAACGCAACATGGAGAATATTTCTTTGAAGACAACGTTTGTCGTCGCATTTGTGTCGAAGCAGTCTTCATCAAGTATGAGGACTTTCAGTCCACTCTTAGTCGTAACCCTGGAGAAGGCTACATAAAGTTGGCCGTGAGTGAACACAGGTTTGGGGAGGAAAAGACCAACGTTAGAGAGTGACTGTCCTTGGCTCTTGTTTATGGTCATTGCGAAGCAAACAGAAATTGGGAATTGTCTCCGTTCGAAACGAACTGGGAACTTGTTCTCGTCGGAAGGTGAAAGCTTTATGCGTGGTATGTACACCTGGGCTCCTTTTCTGCAGCCCGAAATAATAGTAGCTTCCAAAACACGCTCTCCAAGTCTCGATATCAGCAACCGTGTTCCATTACAAAGTCCGTTCGCATGGTCAATATTTCTAAGAAGCATTACCATTGCACCAACTTTAAGGGTAAGCGCGTGATTTGGCAGACCTGAACATTGGATTGAATTGAGGAACTCCGTAGAATACAAATCTTTAATGACGCGGCTTGTTTCATTGACGCTAATCTCGTCTGCACTAAGATAAACAGCCTCCTCCCCTGGCATAAGTGACAGAACATACTGATTAACTTTTTCGACCTCGTCGTGGGTTGGTGCGAGGACAGCTCTCTCTTGCAGATACTGCGTATTGTCGAGGCTTGCAAGAAGACCAGGATAAGTGCTGTTCACAATTGATGCTACTGGGTCAGGGCCCGGCTCAATAAGAACATCTTGCGGTAGTTGTACCGTAGCTGTCCCATCGTTCGGACCGCCTGCACGACCATCTCTAATGCTGAGTAGCCAATCAGAAAACTGCCCTATCTCTACCGCATTTGCACCCACTCGACCAGTTCGTAGCCTCATGTTCTGCGTAAGTTCCAATACCTGCTATACAGAGTTAGAAGAGTATGGGAAAACAGAACGTAACAACGGTAGGGTAGTTAAAAGACATATATACCTTGCAGTCCCTCCATATAGGTGAGGAACATATTGTTGCGTGGACAATATCTTGCCTACTGCCTTTCGGCACGACAGGTAATATTTGCCTGAAGTCTCCTCCTAAAACGACAACCTTCCCACCAAATGGCTTATCGGCTAGATCGTTGTGGACGGTTCTCATTATATCCCTCAGACTCCGGTCAAGTGCCTCGAAACAGTATCGGCTTACCATTGGTGCTTCATCCCAAATGATTAGTTTCGTTTTGATAAGTAGCTGGGCAAGATCAGTGCCGGGTTTGATTCCTGAACAGGTAGACCTCTCGTCAACGTTAATTGGGATGCTATACCTTGAGTGTGTCGTCCGGCCTCTAGGAAGTAGAGTTGCAGCGATGCCGCTAGAAGCAACTGGTAGGACAATTTCCCCTCTAATTCTCAACGCTGCGCACACAGTGTTCCAGATGAAGGTCTTACCAGTACCTCCATAGCCATATAAGAAGAAAACACCTCCTTTTTCACTCTGTACTGCAGCCATAATTTCATTGTACACTGTCCTCTGCTCATCGGTTATGGACGACATGTATACCTGATGATCAGAACTCAACTTCGCCCTATCGTAGTTCAGTTCATCGGATATTAATCTGTTAGAATGCACACAGTTGATGTTGTAGTCCGGCAATGGCATTTCGGGAAATTTGGAAAGTGAACTTCCATTCGCCTGCAGGGACGACTCTATTTCTGCCAAGGCGTAATTTTGTAGTTCAATATCTGTCATCTGCAGATCTGCATACAAATGTCAGTTAGATTATTATAATTAATTTAAGAGAGAAAAAGAAAATGGAGTATGAGGAAGCATACTGACATACCAAAGTTTAGCAGCTCTCTCCTTCGTCGGTGTAGAATATCGTCACATAGATGGTTCCACGTTTGCTCCCATACGTACTCAGGTTTGACCAGGCTGCCGGATAGAAGCAAGGTTGCGAACAGACTACGCAAATATGTTGCTGAACCCCAATCACTTGCCTCAATTATTGCGTCGATGTATTCCTTATCATCACCAAGCAACCCTAGAGCGTAACATGCGTCTTTGAATGTATCGTGGACAGTGCCGTTAACTGTACGTATATCCTCATAACTGGTTGGTCCTTTCACGAAATTAAGGAGAGTTCTCATGTAGTACCGCTCGCCTCCAGTCGGTGGCATGTGGTACATTCGCCCTAAACTGAAACCTTGTTTCCGAGGCGCCCAACATTTGTCTTTCTGATGCCAAACGTACTTTGTCGGGAACTCGGAGTAAGTAAGATCCCTGGACTCTTCATGGTCAGCATTGTAGGCCAACCATGCGGTGAATTTCGTCCTACCTCCACTTGAGCGCGCAAGGATATCTTCAATAGGATCGTCCTCATTGTAAACGACATTCTATTCGTTAGGGAGATGATAGTCCAATCGAAGTACCGGTGGAGTCCTGTAATGAATATCGAATGCGAAGATACGCCATGTTGCCTCGCATGGTGAAATATATCGGCAATCGTAGTACTCCTGGATTTGATCAATTTCATCAGGGTTCGTCCTCGTTGCAGCCCCAGCGGTTACTCGGTCGTACCCCTTGTTAATATACTTGAACAAATATTTAATTGACCGGGCTTGATTACACCACTCGACGTTTATGTGAGCACGGTACCTCTCCAACAAATCAGGATTGTAAGGAACGACAAAACCGTTATGCACGGAGACACCAGATTTCTGAACAGTGATGCCATTGTCTCTCCTCCTGTACATAGGATAACCGTCACCATCAACTGTGGTCCTTTCTGAAAAGGCCTTGGGGAACCTTTTGGTGCACAGACCGTCAACCATGCAAGGAGACTTCGGATTTGCAAAACCACATGGCCCGTGAATCATTAAGTCACAAACTGCTTGATGCAGTGTCGGATTATCCAATGGATCTGGTATTTCTGCAGATATTATACTATCAACATCGCTTGCATCTGGGAATTTGTCCTCACGTTGGAGGAAAAGAAGGATGTGAGCATGAGGAAGACCACGTTTCTGAAACTCGATAGTATAAACAACTGCAAGAACAACATGGATACGTATTTTAGATACACATATCACATATCGAAATAGTAATGTAACTGACGATACACCGGGGAAGGAAGGCAAAGAAAATACCTACTCTTGTTCTGCCGAAAATGTGGTTCTCCTTAAAATCCCTCATTAGTATTTCAAGTTTCTGTTTGAATACTCGTGCTACTATGTCGGGCCTGTCTTCAGCTTTCAGCCCACGTTTAGATACGAACCGTTCAATTTCGGGCCACTTAGGATTGCAAGTGAAAGTGATGAATAAGTCGGGATAACCGCACCACTTGCAAATCGTCATCGTATCCTGATAGTTCTCCCTCATATACCCTTTCCCGCCAACAAAGCTAGAAGGAACAATGTATTTCACTCCAACAGATGAGGAATCGGTTTCACCACTGGACACTGCAGCGGACAACTGTTTGTAATTCTCGGAGCGTAGGCTGGGCTGATTGTATCGTAGAAACTTCAGTCGTTGGGCTTCAATCATTGTGTAGCCATCGACAATTAGTTTTTGAAGCAGTCTACCGCCTCTAAGCAACGTGTCAGGCTCGACCTCTGCTGGTCGGTCCTGCAAACGGAATGCGAACCATTCCCTTAGTGTGAGTTTACTGCGTGCAGTTTCTGGATTCGAGCTTGAGTCAACAGATTCCTGACAGTGGCTGATCCCGAGGCGAAAACCATCCTCACCCCGTGGAAAAAGGAGAGGGTACTGAAGAGCAAGATAAGACGGATGCAATTCTGATATACGCTGAAGTTGTCCACTCTTTTCTTCAACGATAACGTCCCTATTGTCTACAATGTCCTCAACGTCACCGACTATGAGCGCTGCAACTTCTGACACGTTAGGCAAATTATAAGTTCTGCCATCGGTATTTCTCCCATGAATAAGACGCAATCGGACCTCACACCTGTCATCCGAATTCAAAATGCTGTCTCTCGCCATTCGAAATGATTTTGCCAGTGGATTGTAGTCGTCAATCATAGTTTTAATTTCCGACATTAGGCCGTCGTCGAACTTGTCAAATGTCTGTGACTTCCCCCTGAGAACGTTGAAACCCGAAAAACAACTTTCAAAAAATAAAACTGCCATACAATATAGTAGTACACAGCCAACAATGTATGATTAAATAACGTGGTGATTTAATAATGGCAACTTACATAAGGGCTCTCTTCCTGTTATTGATTTCGTCCTCGGTGTCAAATATATAGAGTTGGCAGAACTTCGGTGGTTGATCGTCCACTGGGAGTAGACTCCCAATCATATGCGAATTCTGTCCACCTATCCTATAGGTGTATGGTCCTCTACCATTATTTACTGAGTGGTCAATCTTACCACCACTTGACGTGAAACCGTGCATCGAGTTGTAGCACCTGATATTACCCCTGAAATGACCGCTTTTCGGGTGCACATCGTGGAGGAGATCATTCAACAGCGGTGGGGGTTTGGTTAAGTATGGTAGCACGACAATACCGTCTCTACAGCACATGGTGAAAGTAGGCACCAATGGTCTTCTATCCATTCTATCTCTCTCGCCATACCACAACAGTGCAGCGCATCTTTGGCACCTGTACTCTGGATCCCCGATATCGTCATAGCCTATCCACCCTAAAAAAAACGAAACGACCACTCAACGATCCCACTGAATAATAATTAAGGTGTACGCGCTACGAAACAAAACATGAAGGAAACCTGTCTCCTGAGTTGGGTCATCGACTTCGTGATGTTCTTCAATAACTTCTGCAAATATGTCGCGGGCTAAACTATGAATGATTACGTCGCTATGCGTGGAGGAGTTGAAGTGTCTGTTGGAACTCAATCTTCTGGGTGTGGATCCGTCTCTAGCTGCAGCCTCACGAATGTCTTCCACAACACGGTCGACAACAGCTGCAATTACAGAGGAGAAGTGGATATATAATTCAACATGATTGAAATATCCGCAATTATCAATCCGCTGTATAGTAAAAAAAACCTGTAGTAAAGTAAAAAAACCTGTAGTAAGATCATCAATCCGCTTGTCCGGAGTCCTGTGGACAGACGATTCAATTAATTTCTCAGCTCTCCTAGCGGATATTTTCACCATGTTCTTCCTCCGTGCAAGTTTGGTACGCCAGTCCATATATGGGTCGTTATCAGTGTACATTGATTGTTCGAACGATTTATGTCCATTCCTCCTATCCGTAAGCATGTGTTTGCGATCAAGGCGCGATTGTTTGGCAAGCAGGTATGTTATTAAATGTCTTTCAAGATCAGCAGCTGGTTTTAGACAGGGAGCACAATAATTGAAATTCACGCAACGGTGTACTCATTACAGTAAATTGGCTCTAGAGACAGACAGGTGACAATTACAGGACCGGAAAACATACCGTCACGAAGGTGTTCTACTGCTGTGTGGTCATCATCTCCAACTCTGAAGTCATCATTGTTCACTGTCAATGCTGCAAGATAATTTGGGTGTACACATTGAGCGGTAAGTGAACACGGTACCTTTTCGCCAAATTCAGAAACGCAAAGATTGTTTCCAACAAAAAAAAGAAAAAAACGTCACCAGATACATCGTTCTGACTGATCTCTAAAAATGCATCAACCTCAATTCTTCGAGAGGTACAGTCGGGCGGATTATGATCATTATCATGATGCGATAAAATCTCCTTCCCTGTTGTTTGACGGAAACAGTACAACAAACTCAGTCGAGAATTATACGCGCGTAACGTACTGTGTATTGTGACCGGGTGCTCTAATAAACTGAACATTAATTTCGCATTCGATACCTTTTCCCTTAGAAAATGAACTGCAATTATCAAGCGGTCCTACAATGCCAGTACGCTGGGAAATAACATCTGTAACAGAAGTCATAAATTGTTGTTACTACATATTATTGATCATGAAACAAACTGGTGACGAAGAGTGCATTAGTAAGACCTGGATTGAGGGAGAGATTGGAGTTTCTGACATTTGCGTAATCAGGTGTCAGTGCATTGTCTACGGTTGACGGAGTCGTAATTTCAGGACTTGTAGACGCATTTGTGATATCATTGAAAGGCAACCTAGAAGCAACTGAAGTAAAAAAACTAAAATGGGTTAACAATGTCGTTGGTGTATGCACGTGAATCAAACTTACGTAAAGTACAATGTTACAGGCGAAGAAGGAAATTGTGGAATACTAACCATGAACCTTCTTCTTCTTATTCGACTTGCCTACTTTGATAACAGACGGTTCATATGATCCACCTGGTGAAGTGTCAATACGGGACGTCCTCCGCTTTGTTTTCTTTGTGATGCTGTTTTCGTTTTCATTACTGCAGCTACCCATTATAGTCTAATGTAGAAATTGTACTTTACACAAATTGATATGACTAAACAGATTCAGTTGTTACATATACATGTATATATATAGGGTTGATGGTTGTCAATGTGAAGAAGTGGAAAGGACTTGCAGTTGAGTAATTGCAACGACAAACGATGTATTGTGTTCCCAATAGTTTGGAAAGTGGATATATTATTATGAAGGCGAAGATGAACGGTTCGCAGCACCGGGTTTTTTTTCGTTCGAGTAATGTGAAAGACTATGAGGTATATCTTCGACTTAATTCATCAGTGAAATCAATCATGGCCAGATTAATACAGAAAATTAATTTGGTGACATAAAACTGATGGAGTTCGCGAACTGGAGAATCAGTAATTTGTTCACTTAACGTTGCATATGCAGGACCGAAAATGAGAGATCAAGTGAATAGGAGGGATAAAGTAAACAGTGATTTACAATTTCATGATACAAATGGACGAAAATTGTCAATGTAAATTATTTTGATTAAGTACAATCATGCTAGTTACTCAACTACTAATTGTGCGTATTGTTTAAGGTTATAAATAGAAGCTCTAAGTATGAGTTAAGGTTTTAAACATGTGATTTGAAGTGAGGCGACAAAGTGCGCTAAGTAAATTGCGAATCAAAAACCGGACGTCGATTTGTGAGTCGATGACCATGAAGGATGTCTTGTATATAACTTCCATGAAAGTAGCTGTATTGCAAAACAGTTTTTTTTGTCGAGGGTTGTTTTCGAGTTTGTACTTAATGTGATAGAACTCCACAATTTTTAAAATAACTTTAAATTTCAAGTTGAAAGGTCGGGAAGTAATTCGGCAACTGAACATAATTGTAAATTCAAGGGAAACTAAAACGGCCACTCGATTCTTATCAAGTGTCTCAAAAGAAGGAAATAACAATTCGAAGCTACAGTAACGGAAGTAAATTGCATGAATAAGGGTGCTGCATGTGATATGGTTCCTGTCCTAAGAACTCTTTTCTTTTTTGCTAGTTGTGACGGGGTCTTTGGTGGTGGAGCCTAAATCAGGTGGGGCATCAAGTCCAGAAGTGGAGTCCAGAAAAATTCCAGTGCTGGTCCTCTTCGTAGGAGTGATACGGGATGGAGTAGCGGATGTTTCGCAGTCGATGACCTGAGACGTTGTGAGAAAGAAATGAATGCTCAAAATGTAAATCAAAACGCGGCGAATAGATAATAATGGCCATCTGAAGTGGTGAATTTAAACCTCTATAGCACAATCTGAAGTCACTGCCAAATTCGAGGTCGCTCCTGCAGGTGAACTTTCACCGATATCCAGAACTTGATCATTAATTTTGACACAACCTGAGGAGGATCCACCTTTCTGCAGGAGAACATAGGTTGTCGTAATACATTGGATATTTCAAGGAAGTAACATTTTGTAAAACATAAGTAGAGGAAGCTGTACATTTCCTTTGACCGATATCCGCTCAAGATTCGTCGTTGAAAGAATGTAATCGTCAATTTGTAGCTGTGAGATACGACAGAGGAATTAGATTGCATAGTAAATTGAGGAATTTGTAGTAGTAATATGAAAGCTGTATAGTTGATGAGCACATTTGTTGAAAGGTGCGTCTTTGTGGTCAGTACCTTAACAGCTTCTTCATATTTGAGGACAAAATGGAAAATCTTGTCTGGGTCATCAGACATCCATTGAACGGTGTACGACTTTGAAGAATGCTCCACGTTGAATTTTTCGTGTATAAAGATCTTGAATAGGTAACGTTTGTCAAGAAAGGTAGACAGCTCTCCTGGAATTGAGTCGCCGTCATTGTCCTGCGTCATATAGTTGAAGCAGTTTAATTGTCGGGTGATTAGATGGAAGCATAGGCGAAGACACAGGTTCCTGTATAGTCTAGGAATGTACCTTCTCCATTCTCGACAGCAAAGTTTGTGCTGTTTCCTCAACAAATTGTTGTACCTGAGTGTCGAAAACAACGAAGTGACACTCGATGTCTGAGTAATCTTTGACGGCAAACTTCAGTTGGTACCTTCAACGAAAGTCGCACAACAATTAAGGGTAAATGGTGATGTAATGTGGTACGGACAGTAGACGATGGTGGAAATATCAACTGAATTCTGATTGCGATTAAATCACGATTACCTCGAGACTGAACCTGGAAACCTAGAAGTGTTGCCAGTACAGCCATGGCGATTGCAAATCCACCGTCCATGTTCATTCCTTGTAGCCTTCGACCAGCATGACTTGCAGCTGTGATAGTACCAACCGGCAGTAGCCTCCAAGTCGACTATGGTGGCAACGGTGTAGAAATATCCACTCTGATTGAATACATTTTCAGGGATTATGCATTGTCTAAGGGGAAGGAAGGCAGAGAAAATTTCATAGGAATTGTAAAACGTATAGAATAAAAGGCAGAACCTTCTCATTCTTGAGAATCTGACTGATTGACAGCACCTCGTCGACACTAAGTTCAAAGCTTTCTTGCTCTGGACCCTCCTCTACGTATTGAAGGGAATTACTTGGGGCCTGCGAAGAAAGACTGCAGTAACTATATTTAGAAGTATACAAAATTCATACATAACATTAAGTAGAGTATGGTTGCGGAATACAACTGCGTACCTCGCTTGGAACGCGTCGACTTCGGGTATATTTGGGTTAACCTCGAACTTCGTGGCGTTGAAGGTTGTTTGCACGCGCCAGGAAGCTGTTGATTCATGGTATGAAATAATTATCGAAGGATGTTATGCAAACAAAACTCTTCCAAAGAACATGAGATAGCGAAAGGTATAGGGCCGAGGAGAGTACATTCAAAAATTTTTGCCTCAACGCATCTACAGACAATGACTTTGGAATGGTCGGGATTTGGTAGACTCTTCAAAAGTTCAGGGAGCTCCGTGTAATGCGGTGCCCACAGAGTGCACTGCAGCACATCACCTCTGATATGAAGCGATTAAAATTAAATAACATGACAAATGCATTAGTACACTGAATAGAAGGGATACACAACGAAAGTAATAAGAGTAATAGCAGGTGTTTAAACATTCAGTTAGATGACTTTACTTTGTGTTCTCCAATTTGATACTCCTACATTTGAAACCATTCTTTGTCTCGATTATTGGCCCAATCTCGTATAGCTTGCCAACAATGTCTGACCAGGAGAACGACAATAAATCTTAAGTGAGGGATGCGATAAATTAGACAAAATGAGTTATATACAGATTTAGATAAAGCAAGGAATTGACACTGTTCTTACCGATGTACTGCGTAGTTGGTGCTCTGCCATTGATAATATCATCGAAATCAACGAACCGATAACAAATGGACGGAATGGTTTTGTCATTCGGCATATGCGTAATCCTCGATGAGAACTCAACATTGAGTCTGCATGAATGCGAAGTAGCCTTGTCATATCCTCCATTCTTGGATACAGTTAGGCTCTTGATGTTGTACACTTCTCCGACAGCAAATTTGCCCTTAAACATCTTAATAAGAGGCTTCTTGATTGTAGCTTGGACACAATCATTATGAGAAGCATGGTATAAGATCAAGGAATAAGAAACAGTAGTGTGAATAACCTGGACTTAGAGACAGTATAGTACATACCGCGGCATCAATCATGAGCATTTCAACTGATTCCGTCTTCGACTTATCCTTGAACTCCGGTCTCTCCCACATGTGTATCACCCTGACGTTCAACTCACGCAGCCTTACACCCTGGGTAAGCGTCGCAATGGAGACAACATTGGAGGTCGACATCGAAGTAACAGTAATGGAGATGTTATAGACTTTGAGTTGTACAGGACTTTGAATGTAAAGAAGAATGTGAAAGTGTTTGAGATGAATTGAAACATTACGATAAAATACAGTAAATATATAAGAGATTCAATGAGTGTGTCGTGGAAGATGAACTGCAAGCATGGGGAATACACGGTGGAATATGAACTGCAAACATGGGGAATACACGCTGAACTTGGTAAAAGAAGCCATTGATTGTATTGTATTCCCATGGAAGATATTGCATTAACCCATGAAGACACACATTCCACGGAGAAGCTACCATTAATTGCTTAGGGGATTACTTGTCCCCTAAACAACCTGATTTCTACAACTCTACCTAAACTAACCTACAATTCCAAAAGATGAAAAAAATAGACTTATTTTGAAATAGGGAGCTCTCCTTGTGCCATGTCACTGTTGTTGGGGCCTTCTTTTATAGTAAGAGGATTAGTCTAAAGTTTCCATCTTTACTACTTATACATGTTTATTATTATGATTAGAATAGTGGGTAGTTTAATTAGTTTAATTTTAATCATGTTCGAGTAGTTAATTTCTAGGATTGAGGAAGACTCGGTTTGTCTCGTTTTGTGGGTTTGTTTTGTGTTTACGGACTTTGTCGGCTTGTTGTTGGTGTTTTCCTTTGATTGCGATTTTTGTATGATTTGCTTGTCTTGGCTGCGATGGGTGAATTATATTGTGTCGAGCTTTCTTTGGGGTGGGTCGACCTAGTAATAAGTGCGAGAGCCCGTTATTAGGACCATCCCGGGTAGAGAGAGACCCTTTATCCTCCCAATTACCGACCCTAATCGACTCGTTTGTGAACTCCGATAACTCCCTACCTTTTGACCTTGACCCTAGTCCTTTTTATCGTATTTATTTCGTTTGTTTGTTTGACTCGTTTGGCTCGCTAGTTTAGAACTTCTTCCGACCAAAAAAAAACATGCTTCTCTTTTGATTAATTTCTTACCTAGACCGAGACCTTTATTTAGCTATACCTTCCCTGAGGAATTCGACCCGACTTACCCTCGACTACCCAAGTTTAGGATTAGTTGGTTTTTACTTTGATCGATCGGGATTCACGACAAATCCCCGTCCGTCAAATTGGCGCCGTTGCCGGGGACGGTGCTAAGTTATATATTTGTCTTAGTTTGGTTTTGGAATTAGTCTTTCATTGTTTTTGTTAGATATTAGTTGCTACTTGTTTTGTATATACTTGTTTGTTTTCTTTGTTCTTTTGTCACTTTTCTTGAACATTCTTCTCTCCCTTCTTATCTATAATGCCTTCTCTTGTCGACCATAGTAGACAGAATCACGACTTGTTTGCCTCTCCCATTAACATTGGGGTTTCTTAGGATCCTTGCTTCGATATTGAGCCTTATTATATTGATTTGGTGGAGCGGGATGCCTTTCATGGGCTTGAGAGTGAGGATGTATATGGTCTTTTTGAGAATTTTGTGGACTTGTGTTGTGTGTTTAAAAGGGATGGAGTGCCTCTTTATACCATTAAGCTTATATTGTTTCCCTTTTTTCTTAAGGATGGAGCTAAGAGATGGTTGCGCTCACATCCTCCTAACACATTCACCTCTTGGAACCCACGAGCCCTTGCATTTCTTAGGAAATTTTTCCCACCCTCGAGGATAGCCAAGTTTAGAGATGAGATTCTTAACTTTGAACAAGGCAATTTTGAGAGTTTGAGTGAGGCTTGGGTTAGATTTAAAGGTTATTGAGAGCTTGTCCAATTCATGGAATCCCACTTTGGCTAACCACTTTGACCTTCCTACAAGGTTTGCTTACTCACCATAGAAACTTGATCATTTCTTCATCCGATAGAAAGTTCAATGATTTGAAGGATAATGAAGTTTCCGGTTTAATTTAAGAAGTGGTTATTGTCAATGACCAATGGGGATTTGGGAGAGTGAGACCTCAAGGTAGAGAACTTAAAGATGACCCACCCATGCTTTCTTTGCAATATGTGTCAAGTGATAGGGTCGAGTCTTATTCTCTTGATAATAATGTGCATGCTTCTCACTCTTGCTTGTTAAGTTTCTCATCCCTTTGTGAATGTGAATGCTATGCATGCTATTTTATCTACTTATGCTTCTTGTGGTGATTTGGGAACTACTTTATATGAGCTTCCTTCTTATTCTTTTCCACCTCTTATTGATAATGAGGAGGATGATGATGATTTGGATGTTGTTCAATGTGCTCCCCAAACCCCTTTGAATGCTAACATGGTGAATTATGTTAATGATGACTTGCATGCTATTGACTCTTGTGAACCGACTTGCCTTCCTTCAACACAATTTCCACATTCCATTGTCCAATTTACAGCCCTTGTTGTGAATATTAATGATTGGGAGTTGGAATATGTGCTTTTTGAGGAAAGTGTGTACTTGGATAAGCTTAATGATCTTTTTAGAGAGGAAAACCACGAGATCTTAGCTTGTGTGAGTTGGAGGGCATATCTTTTGAGGTCAATTATGAGACTTTGGAAAGGGAGTTGAATAAAGGAGAAACTCTTGAGGTTGAGAGGAAGGAGCAAAGAGAAGATAATGAGATATTATTTGATGATGCTTTGAGTGATGAGATTGTAGAGATCGAGGATACTTGGGATTGTGAGGTTGATTTCTTTGAGGAACCCATTTTTGAGAAATTTGAGCCTTTCCCTTGTATGGATTTTGAGTCTCTTTTACCCATTGATGCCTTGGATCTTATTTCTCTTACTCCTTTATTTGAGATCATGCCCATAGATGAGGATCTTGATGCTTCTTTAGAGGAGTTTGTGTTAACTTTTGGTTTGTCACTTGATGATTCTTTGATTGAGACACTTGAGGATGGAGAGATGATTAAGACCCCCAATATGAGTGAAAATGGGGAGAATGATTGTGTGTGCCTCTCCTCTTGTGAATTTGGAGTCGAGTGATAAATTTTGGGAATTTGAGTTTGATAATGCCTACCCTTTCCACAAACCCTCCACTACCACTCTTATATCTTGGTTTTGTGGATCATCTAGCTTGCCTCACTATGACCATTTTGGTGAGGATTGTTCAAATGCATATGACAAGTTAATGAGATCGTTGGTTGGGTATTTAGATGTCTCACTTGTTTCATTTGTGTTTAAGCGTATATATTTCTTTTTTTGTGTGTTTTTGTGTTGTTTTCCTCTTGTGTGTTGGTGTCCACTTACGATCTCGAAGAAGAAACAACAAGATGGTGGATAAAAGGGAAAAGATCAAGAATCATTCACCAAGTGATGAAAGATCGAGTTTGAAATGGTAAATTCTTCACCCACCCTTTCTTATCTCCCTCCCTTGTCTTAAACATTGAGGACAATGTTTCGCTTAAGTGTGGGGGAGAGTTTGTTGCTTATTGGATCATACTTGGATTGATTTGGTGGAAATTGTGGATTTGGTGGTGTGATTTTATTGTAAATATGTGTTGTGTTGGGATGTTGGAAGTAGTTTGGTTATGTTATACTTGTGAATATGTGTTGTGGATTTCTTTTATTTCTCTTTTGTGTGTTAGTTTTGTTTCTTTTGTCGAAAAAGTTTCAAAAAACTCCTATAAATTTGAAAAATTTAAAAATTCAAAAAGATGTTTTGCATATTCGTAAGAGTTTAGTCGATTTTCTAGATTTCAACTTTGATGAAAAGAATGATTTGGAAATACTTAGTGTTGCATATTTGTATTGTGAATCGACTAATCTTTGCTTTAATTAGTGATTTAGGGTGTATACCATCATTATTATTCACATATTCATCTCATGGTGTGATAGTTCCGTATGTTCATTTTGTTCTATGGTGACCGGATCCCGACTTGGTGACATTATTTCCATTACAAAATCACAAAAATCCACAAAAATGAGAAAATCCCAAGAAAACTCAAAAACAAAGTGTTTAATAATTGCTCACATTTCAATTCAAAGTGACAAAATAAAAAAAATCAAAAGAAGAAAAACGTCACTTTTCAAATAATTCAAAGTGTTTCGAAAAGAGAAAAAAAGAGAAAAATGAAAATGAAAAAAAAGAAAATTAGAAAAAAAAAAAGAAAATCAAAAGAAAAAAAAAGTTTGTTCAAATAAGTGAGCTTGTGCATATTTGTTATTTCCATATCCATCTCACAAATAAATTTAGCCTCCTTTCTAGTTACCAAGTTGGTACCGGGACGATCCGAACTTCTCACTATGTGAGAGGAGGGACTTTGTGTATCATTTTCGGTTATAATACCATGTTAGTTCACTCCATCTTCGTCATACACCCTATTTTACTTACCAAAGTTATAGATTAGTAGATGTACAATAAAAATATGCAACTAGTGAAGTATTTCTTTCTCATCCTTTATGTTTTAGTTGGATTTTAGAATTTTGATTATCAATTTGGGATTTGCTTAGTTGCTTTGTTGAGAAAGGTGACTCGTTTTGTTAGAGATGACCATATTATTACCGAGTTTTGTGCTTTATTGTTGGTCGTCTTGCAATTTTGGCAAGATCCCACTTGCCTTGCAAGGGGATACTCTCCTCATAGTATCTCGTTGTGAGTTGAAGGGACGGAGCGAGCCCATTTATTGTCTCGTATCGGCTATTATGTTTTTGTATTTATTTACTGAATAAATTGCTTTTGTCGTAGACTAATTGAGCTTACTCGAGGACGAGTAAGGTTTAAGTGTGGGGGAGTTTATTTTACCCACATTTATTTACTTATTCGGGTCGATTTTGTGTGCTTAATTGATATTATTGCTCAATATAGGTTATTATATGATATTAAGTGTTAATTATTGTCTTAGTAATAATTATCGTAATAAATATTATTATCCAAGGATTTGGTACTGCCTTGTCTCGTTTGTATTTTGTAGGTACCGTTTCGTGTGAGTTCAAGTGAATTAAACGGACTAAGGTGGGTCAAAGACGGGTTAACAAGTCAAAATCGGGTCAAAGAACAAAGCGGGTCAAGCAAATTAAAATCAAAGGCCTACTTGATCGGGCTGTCTTGAAATGACGATCTCTCACTCATACGACATCGGACTTTAGTGATTCAAGATGCGTCAGAAATCTAAGATCGAGACCAAAAACTTTGTAGAAGGAAGCGAGACTTTCCATTAATTAATGGGTCGAAATTGAGCTACAAAGCAGCAGCTAATGGAATCAAAGTGAAAATCGGGTCCAAAATACCAAATAAAGGAGATAGATGACCCATTATGGAGAAAGAAATGAATTGGGCTGTTGGTTGGTAGGAAAAGAGAGGGAGAGGGGCACCAAGAGAGGTGAGGGTTGGAGAGCAAGAGAGTGACACGTAGCAAGCAAGATAGATTAGAAGGAGGACGGCCGTAGACGTAGGGAGAGACAGAGTGCCGCATGATAGGAAGTAGAGGAGCAGTAGGTAGAGTTCCATTTTTTTCTCACTTCATTCTAGGATTTTCTTAGTTTAATTAATCATAGTTTTAGATTAAATTAGTCTTAATTACTTGGGTTAATCTTCGACCCTAGTTTCACAATCATTTATGCAATTTGTCTTTCCAATTTGGTATATTTTCTTCTCTCTTTTCTTTATTGTTCATCTTTTATGTTTATTAGTTTTAGATTATTTTATTGCTTAATTAGTGTAAAGTTTCCATCTTTACTACTTATACATGTTTATTATTATGATTAGAATAGTGGGTAGTTTAATTAGTTTAGTTTCAATCATGTTCGAGTAGTTAATTTCTAGGGTTGAGGAAGACTCGGTTTGTCTCGTTTTGTGGATTTGTTTTGTGTTTACGGACTTTGTCGACTTGTTGTTGGTGTTTTCCTTTGATTGCGATTTTTGTATGATTTGTTTGTCTTGGCCGCGATGGGTGAATTATATTGTGTCGAGCTTTCTTTGGGGTGGGTCGACCTAGTAATAAGTGCGAGAGCCCGTTATTAGGACCGTCCCGGGTAGAGAGAGACTCGAGAGAGACCCTTTATCCTCCCAATTACCGACCCTAATCGACTCGTTTGTGAACTCCGATAACTCCCTTGAGGCTACCTTTTGACCTTGACCCTAATCATTTTTATCGTATTTATTTCGTTTGTTTGTTTGACTCGTTTAGCTCGCTAGTTTAGAACTTCTTCCAACCAAAAAAAAACATGCTTCTCTTTTGACTAATTTCTTACCTAGACCGAGACTTTTATTTAGCTAGACCTTCCCTGAGGAATTCGACCCGACTTACCCTCGACTACCCAAGTTTAGGATTAGTTGGTTTTTACGTTGATCGATCGGGATTCACGACAAATCCCCGTCCGTCAGTCATCTACACCCTAAAACCAAAATTAATATAGGTTATCTTTATCAATCCTCCATCAGATCAGGTACAAGTCTACAACAAGCAATCACCTGCTTTACTCACTCTATCACTTTATGTTTTGCACTATTATTATACATATTTTATTATATAATAATATATTTCGTAGATTCAATTATTACTGATGCATCCTAAGTCACTAATTTAGGTTTTCCTCCAATTATTCCCTAAATCATACCCATCCATGAATCTATGATACACCTTCATCGTCACAAGCAACAAACTCAATCCTTTATTCAATTCAAACCACCATGAGTCAAGAACCAATTCGTCCCAATCATCCCAATCATCCCCATCTTCAATATTTCCTTTTCTCAATAACCAGATTTCAATAAAACCAACATACGATCCCCGAAATAGGACGTACTGCGAGTTTGAGAGTTGGCAGATATACGCTCAAAATTATGACACGCAATACAGTATGCTAAGACAGGTCTGATGTAGGATGTATTATTGTGTTGGAATTTGCTATGCCTTTTGTGGTTATCTATTTGTAAGAATTCTCTCCATTATTCCCTTTATGGATGAATAATATGTATACTGTGCGTTTTCTTGCAAGAAAATACTCGTACAACTTATTACAGAAAGCAAAGGTCGAATATCGATGATCAGACATTCAAATGTTGCATCTCTTCAGTCTGCTGCATGAAATAATTTGACAGGTTCAAATCAATCATGCATGTCGTCCTCTATTTATATTCCTATTGAGTTACCCTCAACTGGGCTCAAGGAGCAGAAGTCATTAACTTCAGGATGAATATAAATAAACCAGTTTCGATAAAGGGCAGCATGACAATATATAATGAGAACAGTTCCAGACAGGAAATACATATAGTTGCAGGATGACTAAGCGCATCGTCTGAGGTGCAACCAACATTGCCATAGTGAGGAAATTATACAAAGCTGCAACACATTCCAAGCCGAAGATTTCTGGCACTGTAAATTGTACAACAGTTCAGTGTGCTCCATATCTAAGTGCAACCAGCATGTACAGTTACAACAAAACTCTACGCAGCCGTCACATTATATAGATGTTCAATCGCCCATAGATTCGAAAATGTAGTCACGGGCTCACAACCACGAGCTTAGGGTAAGGCTATTTCAATTGGAGCTTCCCGAAATCCCATTAGCTAGATTGGAATGAGGGAAATCCCACTATGAAATCTGGGTATTGTTCGAGCTAAAATCCGCACCCTCGGGATTATGGCGTGGCATATTATAATTGGAAGGTCAAAAGTCAACGAGTCAAAATTCAAAGGTCGAAAGTCGAAGGTCAACATAATCAAGAGTCGTTGGGTTGATCAAAGACCGGGGTAATGTAAAACAATGGGCTAGTCAAAGCTTACAACGAGAAAGATGATGGGCCAAGCGAGATTATAACAACGTGGCAGCCCACTAAGGAGAGCAGCTCATCTGCAGTTCAGTCCACACCCAACAAGAAGAAGTCAAAGACTGTTTCCTACACTTGGGGGATCTCTCCTGCAGAGTAGGGGAGACGGATCAGGAGGAGGTTAAGGGAAGCAACCCTAGGAGGCAGCAGCATAAAAGAGCACGAGCAACAAGGGTAGGATTCATTCAACCCATCCTCAATGTACATCAACCTCGAGCAAATATCATAGCAAAATACTCATAGTAAATTATAGTCAAAATACACCTATCTGTATCCCTCTACTTTCCCTGCTCATTTCGTTCATAGTAGAATCTTGGCGGGATTCCGACTCCCCCCACGGTTTTTCCACGTCACCAAAATCTTTGTGTCATTTTCTCTTCGTTTTCGTCGTTCATTATTCACTAATATCGTCGCAATATCACCATTCCGTAGTTATAGGCCGATCGCTTTAACCCGCTACCTAAAACGATAACCCGGTAAATTTTTACCAAAACAATTTGGCGCCCACCGTGGGGCATAGTGATCATCTCCTATAGCCAAATCTCGCAACAAGCAACATGCGTATCATTATGTCCGGATCCAACCAGAGCCCCTCCAGTAGCCAGGAAGCATCAACCCAGTCTTCTGCAGGAGGGGCTTTCCCATGACTAACAGAGTCAGCTTTCACACCTCTCACCCATGCGATTCCCACCAGCCTGGCGACGAAACCCACACCATCGACGTCTAAACCTCCACAGGTGCCTAAGATTCCCGGGACACCCAGTTCCTTCAAAACCAGAAGGGGGAGCATTCCAGCCAGAACCCCGAATCTAGGAGGACTACTTGGAGAAACTTCCAGTAGCACAATGTTGGCAGATCCAATGCAGAGTATGCTCCAAGGAATCAATGCCCTGCACCAGGCGGTGGAGACCCTGTAGAAGGACAACCGAGACCTCTAGGCCCAAATCTCAACGTTGATCCAACCCCCGCCCTTAGTACCTGAAGGAGAAGCCAACGTCTTCAGAAAATCAGATAACAGCAAAAAAACCCACCAGAGCAATCCCCTCAGAACTAGTGACCAGGCTGGAACTAAGATTGGCTCCACCCGGCGAGGACATTGTACCTCAGGGACTAGACTGTCTATCCTATGATCGCACACCCAGCAGACTGCTAGTGTAGGTAACAATCTCTCTAACATCGAAAATTGGGAAACTAACCTACTATCTCTTATAGGTACCCCTGTCCACCAGACACCAGAATGGCAATCTACAACTCAACCAGGAGTAGTCACATTACCCAGCAGTCAGTCCACTAGAGGAGCATGGTCAGCAACCACCCCCATCCAGCAGGCATCAGGATGGCAACCAGGAGTCCCAGCCAGCGCGACGACCATAGCCAGCAATCCATACCCTGGAGGAGTCTGGCCAGCAGGAAGTCCATTCCAACATGCAGCAGGATGGCAACCCGGATCCACAATCCACGCCACGCCACTGCCTAGCCTCCCTAGCAACCAGCATCCTGGAGGACTCTGGTCAGGGAGTACACCCTCTAGTTTCTTTCCGCCTGCTCCTAACCCTCTTGTAGGAACGGGAGGCGCAATGCATCAGCAGTACCAGGAATTCAGGGACCTGATCAACAGGATTCCAGGAATGCCACGCCCCTTGGAACGAGCAGCAAGAGACAGCTATGAAGATTCGCCCTTCATCGACGATTTAGCTTTTGTTGCCGTACCCAAAGGATTCGTACCACCAGCCATGACGCTCTATGACGGCACTGCCAATCCATTGGGTCACATCAATATAAGAAAAAAATGATGGTGGTAACTACGGCAGGCCCCTTGAAGGAGGCATGCATGTGCAAGGGATTCAATTCCACCTTGTCAGGAGTAGCTCTGCAGTGGTTCGTTAGTCTACCAACTGGAGTATCGCTTCATTTGCAGATCTGGTTAATGCCTTCAACCAGCATTTTGCTAGCAGCAGAAAACCAGAGAAGCAGACCAGTGATCTATATCGGGTGGTGCAGAAGTCTTAGGAATCCACACATGATTTCCTCAACCGGTTCTCAACAAGGAGAAGGTGACCATCCCCAGATGTGACATAGCAATCGCTGTAGAAGTCTTTCACCAAGGATGTAACACCCCTAATTTTATAAATTTAATTAAATTAAAATTTTATTTGTATTTTTATTTTGTTTACGATTTAACTCGTTATCCTTGATTTTAATTCCCATTGAACTTATTTTGATTTCATTTTAAATCTTTAAAATCTTTATTTTATCTCGAATTCCTATTTTTATCTCGAAAGTTCTTATTGATTTAAGTTTCGTCAAAATATGTATTAACCCTCCTCGAGAAATCAATTTAATTCAATTTCGTCGAAAAAAATTGTGTCTTCACGAACATTTATTTTAATCTCGAGATAAATTTATATTTCTTTCTTCGGCCCAATCATTTATTATTTTCATTAACTCAATTTTAATCTGTTTCCGTTAGTGGGCCGATTTATAATTTCGTGATTCTCGCTCCTACCGCCTGTTTATATTCTATTCAACTTCCAACTCTCCTATTCTACCCCACTTTCCCTATTCTACCGTCACCCACCTGCCCCCTTTCCGGCTTCTCCTTTCTTCTTCATTTTCTTTATCACCATCACCACCCTTCTCTCTCTCTCTCTCTCTCTCTCTCTCTCTCTCTCTCTCTCTGTTTTGGCGCATCACGTTCTTCGTGCGTGTCCCTGCCTCCTCTACTCCGGCTTACTCTTCACCGTTGCCATCTTTGCTTCCCTCTATTTTGGTTCGATTGTAGATCTGCCACTTTTCCTCTCCCTGAAGTTCGAACCCCTGCTGGTTGCTGCTATGCTCCCTATAACTGCTGCTGGTTTTTTGCCGCTTCTTCTTCTCTTTCTCGTCGTTTCCTTTGTTCTCTGTCGTTCTGTTGCTAGTGTCGTTGTTTAGTTGTTCTGCTTCTCGGGTCAATTTGTGTTCGATTGATTGCTCATCTTTGTTTCTGCGTTGACGTTATTGCTCCCGATGTCGTTCTCTTATTGTGTTGATTCGTGAGTCTACTGTTATTTTGTCTCATTCTTTTGAAGTTTGATGTTAATGTCGTCGACTTGTTCATACGTGTTTAAGTGCTCTGGAGTTCGCTGCTGCTCGTCGTTTTAATGTCGATGTTCCTGTTCTTGCCGATATTGTTGCCGTTTTATGCATCACTGTTGCTGCTGTCATTACTGCCTTGTTGTCTTGACTGCATTTTGTTTGTTACTGCTGATGTCGTGTTCCGATACGATTTTGTTATTGTACTATTGTGTGGGTCGATTAACCAGGCTTTTTTCTCCGTCGTCTTATACTTATTCACCTCCATTTTCTGCCCTTCTGCCATCGTCGCTCTTGGTTTATGTTGTTGTTGTCGGTACATTGTTGTTGATGCTACTGCAATCCCACCGTTAGTGCTATTTTAGCTGCTGCTACTGCTATGTAATCCTTCTGCCACTGTTCGTTGCTATTTATGCGTTTGATACTTTGAACTAGTGTTTTCTTCGTTCCTCTATTCTTTAATTTCTTTTTCTGTTCTTGTGGTCGCGCTGTTGTACCATTCCGTTTGTTACTTATTCATTCTGTTGTTGTTGTTGTTATCGAGTATACTCGGTTTCAGTTCAAAATCTTAGTCTGCCTAGTCTCTATATCGATTCCTTCTTCCTCTCCTCTGATGTGCTTTGTCACGTTCTCCATGCTCCCTCCGTTCCTTTCCAATCTCCATTAATTCCGACCTTTTTTTTGTTAGTTTTCATTTCCGTTTCCGTTGGATCCTGCAGTTAGTGAGGGAGCAAAGGTCGGGCACGACTTTCAAATTCAAAGGTAGTTGGAGCTTGAACTGATCAAGAAGGACAAGTGTGTGAACGTTTGGATAGCGGCTCAAGGTAACGTTAGGGCGTTACTGGTATTATATCGTGTGTTGAGTAGTAGTATGTAGTAGATACTTTACCTTCGGTTTTATTTTTTTAGCTACATATTATTTGCTAAAAATAGTATTTCAAATCGTGCGTCTTATAAACATTTTATAACTTTTCAATATCGTTTTATAAATCATTATTAATTTTTATTATTAATGATCATTATAATATTTTGTTGGTTATCGTGACACTAATAACTAAATAGTACCAGTTCCATAATTTTGTCATATCTCAGTAAGTTATTATTTGAACTTAAAATCGTACTTTTATATTATAACCGAGATCTGTATACTGATTTAATAAATTAATTTTGTTTTACGACTTATGTTAATAAATTAGAAAATAGTCGTTTTTGTTTGAAATACATTTTTGTCAAGGCTATTTTCACTAAATAACTTCTTATCATTACAATTTATTATTTTTATCAAAACCCGTATTGTTTATTAATAAATTTAATTTAATTGTTATAGACATTTGAAAAGTTTTAAAACTCGTTTCGGTTCTAAAACTCCTAAATATATCGTTTTAACACGATTTTCCTAAATATTTATAAAGTATTATATTTTCACTTAGTACATTTGATTTACACCTTGATAACGAACTTAGAAATATATTAAGTTACGATAACAACGATATTAATAAAACGTTTATTTGCTAGAAATGTTATTTTCATACATTTAACTTATTTTATCAATTTACGTATTTCTTATAAGAAAATTTCTATTTTAAGTAAGTCTCTAAAATTAGAAAGTTTTTATTTATAGAAAGTTTCCCTTTTAAATAAAATGTTTATCTCTTTTACCTTCATATTATTCACTTTGAACATTCTATTTTTGATATCGATAATGACTTGGTTTTGGAGTTATGAAATGAGGACAAGTGTACGGGTAGAGTAATACAGTCTAGGGTATACGTTTTGCCATCAACTATAAAGTTGGTGTGTCTATGTGAGACGCATTGGTCGTTGAACTGAACATGGTTTGTGTTCAGGAGTGTGTATATTTTGACCTTAAACTTAGACATCGCATCGTGTAAGTCGCCGTCGGGTTGAACTGGATTACGGTTGGTGTCCAGGAGGGGTGTACATTACTTAAGCCAGGACCTCGCTGCACGCAGTCCTGTTATAGTTGAGTTGCCTAGTTAGAGACTGAAGTCTAATTTATTTTAAGTAATTATCGAACCTAGTTTAGTATGATCCTAGTAAAAGTCTATTCCGTTACACTAATTGATTTTCATGACGCCATTTTGGATTTTATAAATATCGATTGATTTTGACTTGCAGGTTGGCAATCACTTTAAGTTTTGCTAAAAACTTATGTTACTATATTGTTTTAATTTTTTCCATTTTACTATTTTGATGTAGTAATACTATTGTTTTTCATATGATATAATATGGCTGGGAGAACGTCCGAGTTACTCCCCACTGATGTGGCTATTATGTTTATAACATGACAGGTTTTTGCTGCTGGGTTTTGGGTGTGAGCTAGCGAGTAGCGTGGATCCTACTCTCCCTTATTTATGTTTACTGAAGGATTGTATAAACACTTTCAAGGAATTTTCTTTTTAGCCCTTTTGTAAAAAGTGGCCTTTGTATTGACTGACCGTTCTTTTGTAAAATATAGAACATCGGTGTGTTTTAATCCTAATTCTACAGTGTTTCCGCCACTGTATTGCGTTAGATTTTCTAGGGGATTACAAAGGACTCCACTAGGACTCAGATCTGTACAAAGACCTCATCATATATCCGTGTTCCACATTCGAAGATGTGCAGACAAAGGCATTGGTAGCCATTAGGCTGGAGGAAGATTCAGGCCCAATAAAGGCTGCATTGGATTCAGATCACACATCCAGAAAAGCGCAAACAGAGAAGAGAAGCGAAAGATCGAAGCCCTACAGCAGAAACGTGAACAAGGTCTCTGAGGGCAGAGACTGGAAGGATAATCCAAAATTACCACACTACAACATAGTATATCTTTAGTGGCATTTCATTTAGATTTAGGCGGCATATATAAATGCCACGAAAAATAATAGCGCATTTGATTAAATGCTGCCATATCCAATGTTGCTAGAAGTTCTAGTTGCATTTGTTTATATGCTGGTAAATGCATATACAAATGCCATCTAAGCATTTATTATGATGTTTGAGATTCACCATTTTCCTTTTTATTTTTTTTGTTTTACTTTTTTTTCCTTCATTAATACACGTGAACTGTTCCTCGTTTTGATTTTTTTGTATTGTTTTTTTAATAAATAAAATAAAATGTACCAACTTAAAAAAAGGACAAAAATGTATAAAATAATATCATGTATAATATTGAAAATAAAACTTGTCATTACAATTTACAAAAGCCTTATTTCGGTTTCAGCTGAATTCATGAACTTGTCATTATAGAAGATAATCTATGCTTAAATCCTTAAATTGGTGTCATCCAAATGTGAAAATTGCTATTGATAAAAGCTTAATTCATAAAAGCTTCAATTTCGGGTCTGGATCTCGTATTGGACCTATTACTTCTCAATTGGATTATGATAAGGCATTGTCCAAACCAAAAGGCCATATAACCTTTTGTTGTGATCACACCTGGCAAAACAAACCAAGTACTCGTATTATTTTGTACTCCGTATATCATATGTATAATTTGCACGAGAATAAATTCTACAACACTAATAGTATAGGCTGACTTGTATGAATAAAAACCTTGGATCAAAGTGTTATGACAACACTAACCTTGTATTCTGAATAACCCTGTGTTATGGCACGAATATTGATATTGGCATGCATTTTACACAGTTGCATCAATCCGCTATTATTTACGACACAAGAGACACAAATGTTTTAATTCATGTCCGGGAAATGATTTGATTAACTAAAACACAAGATAAAATCCAAAGAATGGGTAATTTTATCATTTCTCTAACCTTTTCTATTACATTAAACAGACACTTGGAGTACTTGCCTTCTTTTGTTCTACGACTGTTGCCAAAATGCTGCAAATTAGAACTACGAAACCTGAATGTAGCTCAATCAACATAGTAATCATGGAGAATAAAACTACACCAAATAAGAGTTAATAAGATCAAGAAACACAAAGTTAAAGCCTGAGAAAGGCGGATAGTGTCTAATATAATGCTTGACGATATCTAGCCCGCAAAGCTTCAGCTACAGCAAAGCAAACTGGAGGCTCACTACTAGCCTGCATCAACATACAACATTTAAATATGAGCCTCGTCGTGCTAAGGTTGAGGTTGGAAGTTAGAACCTTGTACAAGGTTGTTGTTGTCGTAAATGCTATTGTATAAGCGTTAAACGCGTTGAAGAAGCTAGTTAAAATGCCTCAATGTACAACTTAGAGCAGACCACTGAGCGTGAGGCCAACACAACCTCTAAGACATTAAAATTGAGTGAAACTAATGCTAATAAAAGCACATAGTTCTGAGACATTTCTTAAACTAGTGTGTAAAATAACAGGAACTCGGTGTAAGTCTAACATAAAGTAATACTATTCATTTGGAAACTGAACCAAAGTCGAGTTAAATTATATAACCTCATACGTCACCATTATTAGAATCTTGCAAAGCTTAGTTCAGCTTAAAATCGGCATTCAAGTCAAAATAATTAAGCTAAACCTTACCTAAGTCAGCATTAAAGTCCCACTTAATCACTATTTCAGCTAAACCAAACCCAAATCTCGGAACATCTAATCACAACCATCAACCTAATTCCCTTATAGTCACTCACTTAATAACCAATTTAGCTAAACCAAATCCTAAATCGGCATTGAAGACCCATTTAATCATTATATAAGATAAACCAAACACAAATCCAAATTCATGTTTGAGCAAATCCAAGTTAATATATAGGCTTTCAAATGGACTACAAGCACATTTCAATGCAACAATAGTTATATGAAAAAATACAGTAGAAATAGCTAATTACCATGGATAGACTTTGTTGTTTCAGTTCATCCTCAATCTGAGAACTCGGTAGAGGTTCATTAACATGCTTAGCAAACATGTTCATCGACGTCGTTCTGTCAAATTCTCTGAAAACCAATTATAAAACTCAATTAAAATCTAAAATAAGAAACCATAGGGGGGTGATAATCAAAATCAAAATCGACTGATTTAAATAATTAATAGAAAAACCCTAATAATATCAATAGATTGCAACTGATCGTAGGAATCGATCATCGTGCCAGAAGAATTAGACCGCGAACAAAAAGGTTGGAGAAAGATGGAAGAATCGAGTCATACAAATAAAACAAAAATTGATTGAGCATTTCTGAATGATGAATGATTATGAAATGGAATTTGATTGAAAGCACAAATTCAGAACACCAAAGAATAATAGAGAAAAAAAATTAGGTTTTAAATTTAGGTGAGTTTTTAAGTGAAATGAGATTATATCACGGAGTAGTAGTTTAAGTGACTATTTGCTATTTAAGTGAGGGAATGTGTAAACATTAATTTAAGGCGGCAATTAGACTATTTTCTAGGTTAAGTGACATGTTTAGTACATTAAGGCGACATTTGTTTTTTATGCTTCTAGATAAAAGCCACCTAACAACTAATTTCTTGTAGTGCCACTACTACAAACTCCTTACTTTCTCTACACTTCAAGGTCGACGCCTTTGTAAGCGTCAACCCTATTTTAGGCCCCATTTTGACTCTCTACCCTTTCGTGCGTCGAGATGTATAAAATTTTATAATTACTAATTAAAAAAAAAATTGCGCTCTCACCTCTCCAAAACTTATTATACGCGCTCATCATTAGCAATTTAATTAGGGCATGAAATTGTCTCCCGCTCACCTTCATTATCCTCAAATAAACAAAATCACTTGTTCCTATCCCGTAATCAAACTAAATTAATTGTGAAATCAACCGCTCACAATCATTATTCCCAAATCATCTGTTCATTATCATCTCCCGCGCACGCACCCTAATCCCCAATTCACCTGAACTAATTGTGCTGTTCATTATCATCTCCCGGTCACGAACCCTAATTCCCAATTCACCTGAACTAATTGATTCTAGCTATTGGATGCCGCACCCGCACTGTATGTTCATCATTGATCTTCGATCATCAACGACTCCGTTCAGATAACCATTCACTCTTCTCATCTTCTCATCATCAATCGTGTTTTACATAATTCATCGTCGGCAATTGAATAGGTATGTTTCATCCCTGTCAATTAGCAATTCATATATTGAAATACATTATTCTCGAGATGGTCATCCCGGGGTTTCCGATCCTGTCTTTAATTTAGTTATATATTTTACGGATTAATTTTACTCTGTTTTTCTGAAATGATGAGTAAATGTTGACGGAATATTCAGATGAGTACGGTGATGTAGGGATTCAGGTGTTGAACATTTTTAATTGTTATTCAAGAATGAACAATACTGAATGAAGGACTTTGCATTTTATTGAAGTTGGTTTAACTGGCTTATTGTTTTTTTCTGTCAATTTTAAAGTGTTGGGATCTTGATGAAATTATTATCGTCTTTTACAATATTAGATACAAGTCTAGTCTTCTCAGTTTTATATAAAAAAATAAGGATTTGTCACAATCATATGTTTATATTTCATTAAAATACTCTATAAAATAAAAAAACTCGATATAAAGAGTAATTAAGCATTTAGACAATTAAGTTAAGTTCAGTCTAGTACGAGGGCTCCTGTTAACTTCAATTATGTGAGCTGAGTGATCTAAAATATTTATAAAAGATTTTAAGTCGTCTCTAACTCTCAAGTTGATTAATGGATTGTTGGTGATTTTGGCGAGACTTTGTTTTGGTTCAGTTTAAATATAGTATTCATATGTATTCTTGTTTGTCCTGTTGGTCAAATGTTCATATTTGTATTCCTGGCTTCATATAGATTCTCAAAGCTACGGCCTTTGATTTTGATTTTGCTTTATATAAAGTTTTATGTTCAATTTTGTTTTTATACAGTTCATTCATGTTTTTATATGTGCAATAGACCTTTGGGCGAGCCTTAATTTTGAATTCGGTTCATTTTAGTTCATGTTCATGTGGGTATGTATACAGATATACCTTCTGTATGTATTGATAAAATACAAATTACTAATAATAAAAAGGTGTTTTATTTTCATATATATATATATATATATATATATATATATATATATATATATATATATATATATATATATGAAATATACAGCATAAATCTACTTGCTAATCTCCAAATCACAGTCGCAAAAGTACTTTAGAATATCAAATGGATCCATAGGCGATGATTAGGAATAATAAAATCCACCATAAAATAGAGAATCACATAAATTTAGTAGTGATCAAGAATATCAACTGCCATTCAACTTGAAGTAGAGTACACTAGGATCCATGAATTTTGCCTTACTTTATGCGCTTCTAACCAACCACTTTTGACTAGGGTCCATCATTTTACTCATTAATCTGAACGCTACCCTTTGATGGTAATTAAGGTTGGATTCTTTTGGGCTGAAGCGAATAATTGAACTGAACTAATTTTTGTTTTTATTTTGAAAAGAAGAGGGTATGCAGTTACCTGGTGTAGCACAAAGCAATAATAATAATAATAATAATAATAATTATAATAATAATAGGAGTTGATATTATCTGTGAAACTAAATCAAGTAACATGATAGTCCGTATCAATCAAAGGCAAATAAAGGAATAAAAAAGAAAAGAACTTTACAAAAAGTGAGATAAAGTAGGAGAAGGTGGTGTGCTATTGTTATGATCATGATTCATGAATCGAAAGCATGGTTGTTTTGGTTATTAGACTGATGCTTGAAAAACCAACTCCAAACTTTGGTGGATTTCCTGTACTTCCTCAACTCCCTCTCAGTGACACTACTTCTTCTCCTGCAAGAAGCACTCCTGAACAAATCCTGCTACTGCTGCTGATCAGCAGGATGTCCTAGGCCTCCTCCTCTATGACTACTAAACTCCTCTGTGGACATTGCAAGCCCACTTCTCCTCATTGCTCTTCTCCTGCAAGAATGCACGTTCAGGGTTCTTCTGACGCACTGTCCCAAAATAAGAGCGGAGAAAGTCGAGGAATTTGTTGCTAGATTATGCTTAAAATCAAATGACGAAAGAGCAAAAATAAAATCAATGATTGATAAAAAGGAATTGGCAGTACATAAAAGTTACTGAATTTAAAACAAGAATTGGATCACATAAAAAGAGTTGAATGATACAAAATACATAATCAAGAGTGATAAAGTAGTTTACCTTCGAATGAAACTAAAGAGAAGAACTGAAATTTCTGGCGGTTTCAATAGGTTTTAGTGGGGAGAGGCGCGCATATATAATTAGCTAGTTGACAAAAATTGGCTGTAATGGTATTAATGAATTACGAGACCGGTTATTTTTATCGTGGTCTCTTAAAAAAGCTACCCTTTTTTTATTTACAAATAAAACTCTTTATCCTAAAAAACCAGTTATATGAGTTGATCGGTATGTTAAATATGATTTTAAGAAACCATAATAATTTTGTTTTCATGTATGTGATTGATACTTTTTGTGAAATTCAGATTCTATGATACTTTAATATTTATGGTTATTGAATCTTTATGATGTGTAGATATGGATACTAGTTGGATTACATTGCCAAATGACCACCCCGATTACATAAATGGATGTATGAAGTTTCTTGAGTTAGCTAGAAGAAATCTAGTAAATGGGAAAACAAAATGCCCATGTAAGAATTGTAAGTTACGTAATCACCTGACACCGAGTGATATAGAGGGACACATTTTGTTCAAAGGGTTTTACCAGAAGTATACAAATTGGTTTTGGCATGATAAAAGAGATGTTCTTGATCATTTGCATGGTGAAAGTAGGCAAGAACCCTTAGTAGGTCGTGATGATATGAAAGGTCTTCTAAATGCAGCTTATGGGACTAATATTCCTTATTATTCTGATGATCTTGGTGATGATAGTACTCATATTGGCTCATTAGAGAATGAAAATGAGTTTGATAACGTGTCTATGGGTTTTAATTCTTGTGGTGAGTCTGATAATGAGTTTGATCACACATATGAGGATATGACTGATGATGAGTCTAACAATATTCATAACCACAACAATAAAGAAGATCATAACTATAAAAGATTGTTTGAAGCAGCGGCCGAAGAACTTTACGAGGGTTGTCAATCTTTCTCTAAGTTGTCATTCCTCTTACACTTATTTCATATGAAGTGTATGTTTCATTGGCCTAATGCGTCATTCAACATGTTACTTGAACTTCTACTCAAAGCATTTCCTCAGGTTAGAGAGTTTCCATCATCTTTTTACGAGGGTAAGAAGATAATTGATGATTTAGGTCTCGGTTATGAAAAGATACATGCTTGCCCAAATAACTGCATGCTATTTTGGGGGGATAACAATGACAAAGAGGAGTGTCATGTTTGCCACACATCAAGATGGAAAACAGCCCAGGGTGGAAAAGGTAAAGGTGGAAAAGGCAAGTGTGAAGCAGCCAAAGTTATGAGGTATTTTCCCCTCATTCCTAGATTAAAGAGGATTTACATGTCATCTAAAACAGCAGAAGATATGAGATGGCATCATATAGAGCGTGTAAAAGATGGAAAACTCAGACATCCATCAGATGCATTAGCATGGAAACAATTTGATTCTCGTTATCCTTTATTCTCCTCCGATCCTCGAAGTGTTCGGTTAGCTTTAGCAAGTGATGGGTTTAACCCATATCGTTTGATGAATACCACTTATAGCACATGGCCAATTATTTTGATTCCTTATAACCTGGCACCATGGTTGTGCATGAAACCTTCTTCATTTCTTTTGTCTTGTATTATTCCCGGTAAATCTAGTCCGGGAATTGACATTGACGTATATTTGCAACCTCTACTTTCTGAGTTGAAGTTGTTATGGAGCGGTGTTGAGGCATTTGATACCTTTGCGAATGAAAAATTCAAACTCCGAGCAGCATTACATAGTACTATTAACGATTTTCCGGCATATGCTATGTTATCTGGATGGAGTACATCTGGTTATGACGCTTGTCCTCGTTGTACCCATTCAACAAATTCTGGCAAATTTGGTGGTAAAATTTGTTATGTGGGACATAGAAAATGGTTGCCTCCAAATCACCACTATCGTTCTGAAGCTAGCTCCTTTGATGGAACTGAGGAGTACGACAACGCTCCAAAATCTGTCACAGGATCTGATGTTCTAAGGCAACAAGAGGAGATTGAATATAGTTATGGACGGACTTCAAAACGGTTAAAAAGGCCAAATAGAGCAAGGGAAGTAGGTGTGTCGACTAACGTGATTAATGACAACAATTGCGAAGGTGACATTGATAATTTGTGGAATAAGAAGAGTATATTTTTTGAATTGTCCTATTGGGAACATAACCCAAAGTAAGTGAGTACGGGTTCTCCACCAACCTTGCAGGCGTGCTTAGGGCCTTGAAGGAGTTGGGGCGCAGAGTCAGATGGCCCAGAAGGCAAGAGTATACCAATGATCGGAGAGATGCCAGTAAGAAGTGTGAATTCCATGACGACATCGGGAATAACACCGATGAATGTGTCTTGCTCAGAAAGGAGGTCAAGTTTTACTATGACCAGGGGAACCTGGACCACCTTGTGCCTAGGAGCTCTAGTAGAGTAAATGCAGCAGACCAGGTGTTGCCTTCTCCACCACCCGTATGCACCAGAATCGTCAACGTAATTACAGGAGGCTCGGAATTATGCGGGCTGACTTATTCAGCAGCCAAAAGGCATGCTACATAGGCTAAAGGAGAGAGGCCAGAACATTCCTGCAGAATTAGCTGCAAAGATCTTCCGGCCGTCACTTTTGATGAAACCGACGCACGATCTACTCCAGAATTGCACCACGATGCCTTGATAATCACGCTCTCCATAGGGAATTGCACTCTGAAGAAAATCCTAGTGGACACCGGAAGTTTGGTTAATCTCATCATATTGGTAACCCTCCAGAACATGGGGTTCAGTGAGAAAGATTTAACCACAAAGGCGGTCCCCCTTGATAGGTTTCAGTGGCGAAACTAAACATTCCCTGGGAGAGATCACCATTCCCACCTATGCCGGAGGAGTGAATAAGCAAGTGCGGTATTTGGTCGTCGATGGGCCCTCCACTTACAACGTAATATTGGGAAGACCTTTGATCCACGAGATGAAGGCAATAACATCAACCTACCATCAGTGCTTAAAGTTCCCCACACCATGGGGAGTGCAGGAAATCAGAGGAGATCAGGAAGATGCCAAAGACTGCTACAAGATAGCCCTCAAGAAAACAGCAAGCCCTCCAGCATAGCAATCACAGAACTAGCATATTCAAGAGGAGTACATCGAACCACCCCAGGCGGAGGTAGATGAAGTCAACCTTGATAAGCTGCACCCAGAGCGGAAAGTGCTGATCGGATCAGTATGTACAGGTAATGTCCGCCAGAATCTCATTGAATTATTAAGAACTAACATGGATTGTTTTGCTTGGTCACATGATGATATGGTAGGCATAGATCCCAGCATCATAACCCACAGACTCAGCGTCAATCCCAGCTACAAGCCAATCCATCAGAAAAGGAGGAAGTTTGCCCAGAGAGAAATCAAGTTATAAATCAGGAAGTGGACAACGTGCTGGATGCTGGAAAGATTAGGGAAGTGAAGTATCCAGAATGGCTATCAAACGTGGTGGTAGTCCCAAAGAAGAACGTCAAATGGAGGGTATGCGTGGACTTCACCGACCTGAACAAGGCTTGCCCAAAAGATCTATTCCCTCTGCCACATATAGACGCCATGGTAGACGCCACTGTAGGACATGAGATGTTGACTTTTCTAGATGCATGGAGCGGTTACAACCAGATAAAGATGCACCTAGAAGACCAGGAAAAAACAGCATTCAGGTCTGAGAGAGAAATTTATTGTTACAATGTTATGCCTTTTGGTTTAAAGAATGCAGGATCTACCTACCAGAGGCTCGTCAATATGATGTTCAAGAGACAGATTGGCGATACAATGGAGGTATATATTGATGAGATGGTGGACAAGTCAAAACAAGCTTCGTAGCACGTGACACACCTTGAAGATACCTTTAACACCCTGAGAGAATACAAGATGAAGCTGAATCCATCAAAATTCACGTTCGGGGTATCATGCGGGAAATTTCTGGGGTACATGGTTACCCAAAGAGGAATCTCCAGCACAAAGAAAATTAAGGCCATCCTCCAGCTGGAGTCATCCCAGAAACTCAAGGACGTGCAACGCATGACTGGAAGAATCGCTGCTCCGAACAGATTCGTATCTAGATCCTCATATAGATGCAGGTTGTTCTATGATATACTCAAGAAAGCCCAAAGGTTTGACTGGACAGAGGAGCACGAGAAAGCGTTAGCGAGCTGAAACACTACCTCAACAGTCCACCACTCCTGTCAAAACCAGAGCCTGGAGAACCCCTCTTCCTGTATTTATCTGTAACTGAAGTAGCAGTCAGTGCGGTATTGGTACGTGAGCATGAAGGAGCACAACAACCGGTATACTACATCAGTAAGTCTCTGCTTCCTGCAAAGACCAGGTACACGTCCCTTGAAAAACTTGTACTTGCACTTGTTACAGCATCTCATAAACTGCGACCTTATTTTGAATCACATACTATTTTTTTGTCATAACCAACTACCCACTAAAAACTATTATGAGGAAACCTGGGTTGTCAGGAAGGATGGCTAAGTGGTCCATGCACCTAAGCGGTTTTATCCTAAAGTTCACCCCCAGATTAGCAATAAAATCTCAGGCGTTAACATATTTCGTGTCCGACTTCAGCCCAGCGCTCCAGTCGCAGGCTGAGAAAGATATCCTAATCCTGGAGGAGGACAAAGGAGAGCAGGTCTAGAAGTTGAATGTAGATGGCGCCTCCAACATGAGAGGATCTGGGGCAGGATTAATCCTCGGATCGCCATAGGGAGACCTCATAGTCCAGGCAGTTCGATGTGAATTTCGTACAACGAATAACGAAGCAGAATATGAAGCCTTGATATTCGGCCTCCAGCTGGCCCTAGATCTCAAGATCAGGCACCTGGAGGTGAACAGCGACTCCCAGCTCATAGTCAACCATGTGAATAGCTCTTATGCAGCAAAGGATTCCAAGATGTTAGCGTACCTGGATGTAGCAAAGGATTTATCCCTCAGATTTGCGACCTTTACAATTAAGCAAATTCCTCGGGACCAGAACGCAGAAGCAGATGCTGTAGGCACCCTTGGGGGCAACATTCAAGCTTGGAACAATCTCCACCATATCCATCGTCCACATCCTAGAGCCAACAATCCAGAAGAAGCAGGCAGAATCTGGAGGAGGCAAATAATAGACCCAATGGCTGCAAGAGGCAGGGATATTCAACACCACAGCCAGCCAGGGAGGTGCGTCAGATTGAAGGAAACCCTACCAGGATTGGCTAAAGGATGACGTGCTGCCAGTAGATAGGAGGAGAGCCAGGAGCTTCAAAATTAAGGCATCTAAGTTCACCCTCATTGATGGTATCCTGTTCAGGGGAGCACTTGCTGGACTATACCTAAGGTGCTTGTGTTAGGAGGAGGCAAAGACTGTTTTGCATGACCTCCACAATGGTGGATGTGAAAATCATTCAGGGGGCAGGAGTCTATCTAACAAAGCGCTTCGCCAAGGCTACTTCTGGCCAACGATGTGCAAGGATGCTATGAAGCACATCAAAAAGTGTGAGGCATGCCAGAGACATGCACCAGTTAACCACCAGCCTGCAGAACCACTGCATCCAGTAATTTCACCATGGCCATTTATGAAGTGGGGGATGGACATTGTTAGCAAATTACCCAAAGCTCCAGGGAACAAGGTTTTTATTAGGGGTGAGCAAAACCGGATATCCGATCCGGTTTTGCAAACCGTATCGGATATCCGGTTTTAAAAACTTAAAATTTTGCGATCCGTATCCGATCCGGTTTTTTCGGATATCCGGTATCCGGTTTTATATTTTTTTTTTCAATTTTTTTTTAAAACAATTTTTCATTTTTAATTAAGACTAGTTAATTGTTTTTAAGCAACGTTACATTTTATATAAATTGATATAACAAAAATACACAAAAAAAAACCTAAAAAAATGATATATATGACTTGCGGTACCATTGTTCCAAAAAAATATGACGTTTCATTCCCTAAAATCATAAATTCACTAATAGTTTTGTTTTTTACCTTTGAGAATAATTGGTAAGTTTTGAATTCTTTATTGTATAATGCATATTAGGATTATATTTTTCATATTTTTTATTGTTTTTAAAAAACCGGATCGGAAACCGGATATCCGGTTTCAATTTTCCCCGATACGTATCCGCTACGGTTTTAAGGAAAACCGTATCGTATATACGGTTATTCGTATCGGATATCCGAAAATTCGTATAATTGAAAGTGTATACCGTATCGTATACGTATAATAAAACCGTATCGTATATTTTTGCTCACCCCTAGTTTTTATGTTGGCTATGACAGATTAATTCTCCAAATGGATCGAAGCAGAGGCATTTCCCCATGTAACCGAGAAACAAATTATATCCTTCATAAAACGTAACATTATATGCAGGTTTGACATTCCCTCAGAAATTATCTGCGACAACGGATCCCAATTTATTGGCAACAAGATGGAGGCCTATTGCGCCAGGTGGAATATCATGCTAAGTAAATCTACGCCTAGAAACCCTCAGTCTAATGGTCAGGCGCAGTCAAGCAACAAGATTGTAATAGATAACCTGAAGAGAAGACTGGAGGAGGCAGGGGGCAGATGGGCAGAACAACTTCCCCTAGTACTATGGTATGACAGAACCACATCCAAAGTGGCTACAGGACAAACACCATTTAGTTTGGTCTTTGGTGCTAAGGCGGTTATTCCCTCAGAAGTCAGAGTACCTACTCATAGGTATGGCTGCATAACAGGAGATAGAAATCAGGTGGAGATGGCGAGTAATCTGGACACCATAGATGAACTCAGGACTGATACTCAAATCAGGATGGCCTCCTTCAGGCAGACAGTGGCCAAGAGTTACAACAAGAATGTCAAAGTCATAATTCTGCAGAAGGGAGACCTAGTCCTCAGAAAAGTTTTCCAGAACACCAGGAACCAGCAGGCAGGAAAGTTCGCCTACAACTGGGAGGGACCATACCAAGTGGAGGAAGTAGTTGGAAATGGGGCCTACCGACGCACGACCATGGAAGGAGAGATCATCCATAAACCTTGGAATATCATACAGTTAAAGAAATACTTATTTTAGACGGCCAATGTCGCCAGAAACAAGGCATTCATTCTGCCAGACGTACCTCCGCCAGAACCCAGGTTTTGCTTAATCAAATACTTCTCCATATGCAACAACTTTTTATTTCTTTGAACACTTGGACCTTTTACAACTATTTTTTCCATTTTATGGTACCTAAATTGTTTTTAAAACTTAGGTCCATTATTTTCCAGTTTGGGTACACAAATTATTTTTGAATAATTTACCTATTTTTTTATGACATTACGAAGGTCCGATGAAAGATATGGTGGAGTGCGTAAACTTTACAAAAGGTGTGCGTCTGTGACTAAGTACCTACAACCAGGACGTTACAGTCTCCTACGTTACTTAGCACCCACGCGAAGCGTGGCTCGTTTGACAAAGTGGGCGAACTAAATCCTAGGGCCACCATCTCAAAAGATCGACCATACAAACACAAGACATGCGAACATACAATAGAAGGGCCAGCAAACAAAAGAAATAACATTTGAATAGAAATTAGGACTAACAGCCTAAGCATCCTTTCTGATGGAGGGAGAACTGCGAGAGCCGGGATTTCCAAAACAGAGGGAGCAGTAGTATTTCCCTGGTCAGCATCCTCCGACACATCCAACCCCTTGTCAGCAAGAGGAGAGTCAACCGACTCCTCCAACACCTCCTCTTCATCATCAGCGAGAGCATCCAGATTCGAAGTTTCAGGGAAGTCCTCCTCCAAGCGCTTCCTCTCAGCAACCAAGTCCCAGTCTCCATGCTTCTCAGCTGAGTGCTCCTCAATCATCTAGACCCGGGTATACTGGGCCGACCAAGTGAGAGCATCTTTCAGGATCCACTTCAGCCTAGCCATCTTCTCTTGTAGAGAAGATTTGGCTCCTTGAGCCTGGGACAGCTCACCCTCCATCCTCGCACGCCGACTCCTCTCCTCTGCCAGAGACCCCCCGACTTAGTCCAGCTCCGCCATCAACTTGCCAGTTTCCTCCTTAGCCCTGTCAGCTGCACCCTGTAGCTCATCTCTTTGAGCTCGAAGGTGATTGACCTCGCTCCTTAGTCGAGGCATGCTTTGGCGCTGGTATAAAGCCATTTGCAGGACCTAAACAACGTCCCAATAAACCAAGACATACTCAAACTTTGGAAAATCGCAAGAGAAGGCCATTTAAAAACAAAAGGGAAGCCATGAATCACCTCGAAAGTTTGCGCCGAGGCTTTGTCTGCTAGCTCCTGCAGGGAGTCCCCCCTCCATGATAGCGCTGGGGCCAGGAAACAGCAACTGATCCATGACACTGAGACCTTCCAGGGACTAAAGGACACCAAAATCACTGGGGAATTTGAGTTTTAGCTCAGGAGACGCAGTGTCTGCGACTGGGGAGCAGAGCTAGAGATGGGTTCAGGAAGGTCCGCCATCGGAGACTTCCCTGTTGAAGTGGCCTCTAGAGAAGGGGGGAAGGCACGCCTTCTCTTGGACCTGGTGGAGGCAGAGGGGGCATAGTTGGACTTTCCTCTAGATGATGACCTGGTTGCCATATCCTTTTTCCTGGAAGCCATTATCTGCTCCAGAGTCATGCAGGGCTTAGGATTTCCTGAGAAGAAAGGTGAAACATGGAGTAAAACATCACGCCATATTAAAAGTAAAACGTTTTGTCCAGGCAAGAAAGAACCTCATCTGAAGACATGGTTTCGCTGGAATTTTCCTCTGGTCCAGGAGGAGGGGAGAATCGTCCACAGAAGGACACATCAGATGGTTGAAAGATTGAAGCTCTAGCTCCAAACCAAAGAGCCAAGTTAGGGTGTCCAAATTCTCTGCGGCAAACTTAGGCTTCTGCAAATTTGCATCACAATATCAGTAAGGGTAGTACTAGTGAGCACATAAGGAAAACCCAAAAGCAAAGACGTGCTAATACCTTCGGTAGACCCCCATTGAGGAAAGAGGTAATCATCTGTGGAGGGAGAGATGGAATTGATCTTCACAAAGATAAAACATCTGAACCAGTTATCATCTACGGGGTTGGCAGGGAAGGATATACATGGCTCATCCTTTCTCCTCTGACGAAGCGTCACCAGGCCGTGGCCTAGAGACCTCACCCAGTATAAAGAGGCAATGTCACTCAGAGTAATGCCCCTCTGGTAGTAATGGTTCATGGCACAAAAGACAGGAGTATACGCCACGCATGGGGCACCAGTTGGCAAACAACAAGTTTATTAAAGGATAAAAAATCCCGAATCAGCGAGGGAAAAGGGAACCTCAGACCTAGGGCAAATGGGTAAAAATAAAGGCAGGTCCACCCTGGGCGGAGGAAATCAGCCCTCTGCCTTAGGAGAGGAACATGCACCACCACATCATCACTAGAGCCGAAGTCCTCTTTGATAGCAGCCAGGGAGATCATCCACGACATACGAAGAATCGCAGGAGTGCAATGGAGAGAGAGTGAGGGTAGACGGGAATAAGGCTAAGGAAGGAGAGGACGACGACAATAAGGGAGTAGGAGTTAGGGATTTTGAGGAAGCGCGAGTTGATTTAGGGGCCATAGGGAAAGAGAAGAAAATACGAAACAAAAGGGAAGACAACTAAAACAAAGCTACTAAAGAAAGCGAATCACCTGAAAAGTGGATCGGCGGGAATGTACGACGCCGGGACGACTACGAGCAGGAGAGAATTTTTGAATTTTGAAGGAGAAGAAGGAATAGGGATTATGAGAGAGAGAGAGAGGGGGGGGGGGGGATTATGAAGGGGGAAGGGAGTAAAGTAGCCGAGTATAGGGAAGGGTGAAGAAGTGATGGGGGAAGGTAAAACATTGATTACGGAATTGGAAGGATTGCAAGCATCCAAAATCAAATACAACTCTAACTACCTACAACAAAAGCAAACGGAAATTCTCGCCTAAGATGAGCTTAGCCGGAAATTTGAGGGCATTTCTTCGAGCTAAAATCCGCACCCTCGGGATTATGGCGGGGCATATTATAATTATTGGAAGGTGAAACGTCAATGAGTCAATGAGTCAAAAGTCAAAGGTCGAAAGTCGAAGGTCAACATAATCAATAGTGGTTGGGTTGATCAAAGATCGAGGTAATGTAAAACAATGGGCCAGTCAAAGCTTAGAACGAGAAAGATGATGGGCCAAGCGAGATTATAACAACCTGGCAGCCCACTAAGGAGAGCAGCTCATCTCTAGTTCAGCCAACACCCAACAGAAGAAGTCAAAGATTGTTTCCTACATTTGGGGGATCTCTCTTGTAGAGTAGGAGACGGATCAGGAGGAGGTTAAGGGAAGGAACCCTAGGAGGCAGCAACATAAATGAGCACGAGCAACAAGGGTAGGATTCATTCAACCCATCCTCAACGTACATCAACCTCAAGCAAATATCATAGCAAAATACTCATAGTCAATTATAGTCCAAATACTCCTATCTGTATCCCTCTACTTTCCCTGCTCTTTTCGTTCATTGTAGAATCCTGGCGGGATTCCGATTCCCCCCGCGGTTTTTCCCACATCGGGTTTCCGCGTCACCGAAATATTTATGTCATTTTCTCTTCGTTTTTGTCGTTCTTTATTCACTAATATCGTCGTAATATCACCAATCTGTAGTTATAGGCCAATCGCTTTAACCCGCTACCTAAAATGATAACCCGGTAATTTTTTACCAAAACAGGTATTGAGAAAACAAAAGATTGAAGATGGGGATGATTGGGACGAATTGGTTTTTGACTCATGTTGGTTTGAATTGAATAATGGATTGGGTTTGATGCTTGTGATGATGAAAGTGTACCATAGATTCATGGAAGGGGATGATTTGGGGGAATAATTGGAGGAAAACCTAAATTTGTGACTTAGGATGCATTAGTTAGTTTGATTAATTATCTCAATTAGAGGTTAATATTAGATTAATATGTGGCCACCTCATCACATAACGGTAAACTGAGACAAATTTCAACAGATAGGGTTAGCAAGGGCACGCCAGTTTCTTAAGTACAGAACTCATGGGTACCATGTATGCTACGAAAAGTGAAGGGATACCACGTAGGATTCGAAAAAATTCGGGGTATCATGTAGAATATCCCTAAACTTATTTTATCCTAGACTATATATTATTACTTTAAGGATATATAACAAGTTAACGACCTCCAAATACTTCTAAAGACACACAAACATCACGACTACCAATTGACCTCTAACCCAAATCACCACCAATGAAATGCGCTCCCCCTAACTCAATACAACTGCCTCTCACAAAAGCAGATTCTAAATAAACATAAACTTTAGAAAAAAAAAATGGGGAAAAATCATAAAAAAAATTGGTTCCTTCTAATAAACGGACCAAATAACTTTGATTGAAAAAGGATGTATTCATTAGATTTCCAAAAATTTAGAGAAATATTATATTAAATCTGTAACATTAGAATTAAACTTTTATTTGTAAGGTTGTAGCGATTTTAGAATTGTATGAGCTTTATACAAATTATTTACAATGCACCCGTCATTTTCACTAGTAACAAAACTATTTGTTTTAATAAAGGATAACTCTATTAAGATGTGATCAATTACTTGAAATGTTTAAGTGTTTGGCAAACTATCAAGCTAAAACTAACATGATTGTATTATTGTTTTGGTTAAAAAAAGAAACCAAAAAGCTTTGAATAGTTATTTAATTCATCCATTTTTTTATAAAATGGGTGTTGCTTTTCGCAGTACCCATTTTACTCGACGTAATACAATATTTCCAATTTTGTCCCTTTCATATCTCTTTTCTTCAAAATCATCTTTACTATTTCCACCTCTTTTCTTTTTTCGCCTCGTCTTCTTTCCTTTTGTTTTATTTTACTCACTAGTTTTGATCCCGCGCAAATTGTGCGGATGTATTAACAAAAAAATGTGTTATATATTTAAATTAGAAATAATTTAATAAATACTCTGTATTAGAAAGTGTGTGAAAATTAATAGTTTTAAACATATACAATACAGAATAATATTCAAGACAATACAATAAGAACACTTATATCATGTTCAATTAATCTAACGTTATGATCGAGATATAGTATTCTTTCATATACACTATATATATAGTATTCCGTACTTATTTGAGCTCATTTTATCTGAAAAGATGCTTGTATACAGACCAACGAATAATTTTGCAATTCCTCATATCTATAAATTTAATAATATGTAATAATATTTTCAAAGGTAGAACAAATGTTATAGTGATTATAAAATTATTCTATCCTACCTATATATCATATTCATTGAATTGAACTATTACTTGTAAATTATTCAATAATTAGCTTAATACTGCATGTAAAGTAATAATTGAGATGCAGTATTGGAGTCAATATTTTCAATATCATTAAAAGTGAAATTTCAAGCTTACTGACAAATAAAAAGCAACAAAACGATACATGAAAGTTTTCTTTGAATAAATTAATAAATAATTGTTGGCAAAAAGGGTCATGGATGTTTGTTCGAGATTTTGCAAAACTCTAGCGGTCAAGGTGTCAAGTCATTTTGAATGTCTTCATCTACTGCTCCTAATGATCTTCGTTCGATCCTTCGAGAAGCTATATTAGGAGTAGCAATTCCTTGTTTGGTCTTTAGCTAGTCAACTTGTCATTTTTGGGGCTTCGTCCCTCTTGCGTACCAAAAAATATGGTAGTGACTCTTTTTTGTTATCTTTATTTTTATTTTACTTGAACCCTAAATTATCGTATTTGTGCCGCGTGCATTAAGCGTTTGATATATTTAGATATGAATCATGCCATAATATCATATATAAGAGGGACAATAGACCGGTTTCAATCGTCGCTTTAAATTTTTATGAAACTCATCAATCTTCAGTGAAATTTATTAACATCTTCGTGGATTAAACAGATGGACTGGTCATGTAATGATCCGGTGACAATATAATTTCCGTCTTATTCACTTGTTTACCTTTTATATTATTTGCTAATAATATTTAAATAAAGGTAAACAAATGACTGAGACAGAGGGATCAGAGTATATTTTATTTCATTAAAAAGTTAAATTAGCTAAGATATTTAGTTAATTTCTAAGTAAATATTTATTTTGAGAATAGGTGATTAAGAATGATTGAATATTTTTAGTTATGAAATATTCAAACAATGGAGTATGAATAAGGCCCTGTTCTTTTGGACTGAAACTGACTGAACTTAACTTAACTGAACTTATTTTAACTGAAACTGACTGAAATATAGAGACAAAATATGCCTTCTGGAGCTGAACTGAACTGAAACTGACTGAATATAAGTCCAAAAGAACAGGGACTAATTCTAGCAAAGACATTATAGAAAACACAAAGGAATTTTTTTCAATGTTTCTTCTGGAACTACACAAATTCATGTTTACATAGAATATATCCATATTAATCCTATAACGGGATGAATGAGATCTCAAAAAAATTGGTTTGATAATATGTTCATCTTAATCCTTACGAACGTATGATAAATATTGATGGCTTATTTCATACTCCCATCTGGATCTCACAACGCTAACCTTACCTGATAATGCTGACCCGAGACATAAAAGTGACCATAAATCGCTTAACTGAAGTATGACGAACTGAAATTGACTTGAATTCATCCCACCTGAAATGAATGATATTATTCCGTAAATAATATTAATAATATATACACAAAAAATAAAGGGTTCATAAGTTTGAATGTTTTCTATAAAATAAATAGTTTTGCAAAATACTTTATATTACTAATATTATTAGTATATTCAAAGTGTTATTCGGCCAAATTATTCATATCCAAAAATGACTCGTACCCGAAAAATGCCACAACTGAAAGTGACCCAACTTGTCTTCCGAAACTGGTCTTCAATCCAAAATCACCCAACCCAACCCGACCCAACCAAAAATGATCGACTCAAATCAACCCAGCTCGATTGACCCATTTTTCACTTCTAAGTTCTAACTAACTCCCTGTGAAATTATTTAAGTCGTCATAATTATAATCTTAACACGGATATAACTGTCATAAGAAAGCATATCGTGAGGAAAAATATCACTAATGCCTTTGCAAACTAGATTTACTCTAAAGAAGTTAATTCATAGAGGGTACACAATTTGGATACATATCTCATGATCCTATCATTAATCTGCATCCTCTCGATTACTCATCATTCTAAACGCACAATCCTTGAAGGTTAATGTTGTGGAGGGTGGAGTAGGTGCGCACGCAAAATAGTTAGAGAGTTTAGGATTAGGTTAAAATTGCGGAGATATATAGAACACCTACGTCATTACAAAATTCATTAGATCGATCTTTGAGTCGAGTCTATTGATAATGTTACCTTAGAAAAATGTTTGTGATGAGAATGATAAGAAATGCTTTTCCCGTGTATGAAATATTGTGAATAATCTTATGCCCTGTAAACTTGAGTAAAGTCTCCTGTAAAGATTCAATAAAAAAGCAATGTTTTACCACCAAAGGAGATTTAGAAAAAAGAAGCGACTTATTAACCCTAACCGTAAAACAACCTAAACAATCCAGTTCTAGGTTCAATTAGACGGAAGCAATATGGATCTGAGAATTCGATAGAGAATAAATAGCACGTACAATCCAGTCGTGCCTTAGATATTTATGTGAATTGCTTCTAAGTACTAATATCAACGTATCCCGTTCAATATTAATTCCTAGTTGTTACTAATGTAAAGTTAATCAGTAAATCCTACTCAATTAACAATACTAACGATAGAATGAAGAAATCAAGTACTAGTTGCGCACCTAGCAATCAATAACAATCATTCATAAATTTAATAACAAAACAATTCACAATAATCAAGATTAATAATTAAAACATTCAAACTCACAAACGATTATCAAGTGCTTCAAAGGCTTGAATCTAAGTAGAGAAATTAGTTACACATACTTGCGATGGAAAATTAGGGTTCTTCAAAGTTCTCCCTTTTCTTCCTTGATGGATTGTAAAACTAGATGTGAATAATATGAATCTCCAAACTAAAGCTAAACTTAATCTAATAAAAGTGTACTAATAATAAAATAATAATAACAATATCTTAAGGTAATAATAAAGTTTCCTAATTAAAATCCAAGTCTTAAGATTTACTTATTAATTAATTAATCCCGATTGGGAATTCAAAAAAAAAAAAATACAAGTCATAAAACGTAATAAATTAAAACAAAATAAGCCGGAATGCGTAGTACGTCACAGGCCGCCGTGCGACTCGCCCCTCTCTCGCGCGACTCGCCTGATCGCGCGACTCGTCTGAGCGCTGGGCGACTCGCGTGGCGAGCTGGAATGGTCTCGTGCCATTCTTCGATTCTTATCGTTCCGGGTCTTCAAGCGGGCTTCCTTTTCCTTCGTTCTTAGCCCAAATCAACGGTCCAATGGTTAACATCTTCAAAATAGCCTATATTACATTCATACCAAACTGACACAAATGCAATACAAGACAATCGATTTAGCTCACAAAATGCACCAAAACCGTCGTCATAAATACGACTAAATATGGCCCATCATAACTCTACGGTAGATAGGGTAAGTAGAGGTCGATCCCACTGAGACTGACGTCATTATCTAAGACGATTTATTATTTAATAGTATAAATATATATATAAAAGGGGAGTTTTGTTAGGTTTGAAAATAATAATAATAAAGTAAGAAAACATAACATAAATAAAAAATTAATCATAACAATATTCGAGACGTGCAACATATGATATAGTCAGGTTGATCATCGATTCAATTAATTAGACTCAAATAGATCGGTAACTAGTTAATCCCATGAACGCACGCAAATTACCAGTTTTATCGTTTTGACTTGTTAAACCCCGTGAATGCACGCAAGTTTAATCCTAACCAAATTCATCAAATTAATCATGAACGCATGAATCAAATTAGCAAATTTAGTCGCATTAAGAATACCCATCAATTGAATTATATAAAACCAGAACACTGCAATTAAATATAACTCAATTATCATACAAAACTCTATCACTTAAATTAGACCAAAACGCTGCAACCTAATTTAAAACACTATTAATTTAACAATCGACTCATGTAAATAATCTAGGTGATCAGGCTAAATTAATAAACATAAAAACAACAGTCAAATCGTGAAATTCATACGAATATCAAAGTACTAATTAAACGTTAAAACAATAACATAATCTCATAACTCATTGACAATAGTCAATACATTACATGTTCGAATAACCGAAAGATTAAATTAATAACTAACTAAACGATAAATAAACTAAATAAGATAGATAGATACAACCATTACATAAATTAGGAGTTGAATTGATCGCATCCCGCATTAAAATCCGGTTGAATTTGTAACGACCTTGGCCATGAACGCCAAGGCCTTCGACCTATTCCTATGTGTGTGTTTTGTGGCTCCTTCTCTCCTTTTTTTACATTAAACCCCTAATGCCTCTTTTATAGTGTTAACTGGGTCTGAGTGAATTTATTTTCTTTCCTTAATTAATTGATCTTGCTCTTACAATTCCACATCTTCTTCTTTCCTTTTTACGCCAGATGTTCTTTTCTTATTTTTCCATAATGGGCTGATAGTTTCAAGTTTGATATCGACCCATTAGATGATGGAATTAGACCTGTAAACATACATACGATTTTAATAGTCTCACAATCTTAATCCAAGTGGGTTATTACTAATTAATTTAAATATATATTAAAAACTCAATTTAGCACAAAAATATCAAAAGTTTAATAATAAACCCAACTTATATAAAATAATCATTTCAATTCAAATAATACGAAAGACGATATAAAAATAATAATATTAAAGGGGCAAAAATACGTATAAATATCGACTTATTAAATTCCCACACTTAGTCCATTGTCGTCCTCGACAATGAGAAATCACGAGTTAAAATTAAGAATCAAAAGATTAACCTTTAAAAATTTTTAGACTAACCAAACTAGGTACGATTGACGACAAACTAAAAATATTTTATAAGTTAGTAAAGTTAACGTAGAAAATTACCAGTTAGTTTAGCAAGTTTAGTAATATATACATAAATTTCTCCTCCACTATAAACTATTCAATTAATTAATTTAACAACATATAATATTTTAAATCGCTTATAAATCAAAATTAGAAATAAACTCATTATCATTCCCACTTATCTAATTATCTATGAAAAATTGCGTAAGAATTGGCTCAAGAAGACGAGTTCAGCAATTTAAGGTCTTAGGGGAAGGGGATTTACTTTCGGTACATTCCTATTATCAGTTCAGTACGAGGATCGTTCTCTCGAGCACATAAGGCAAACTAGACACCTCGTCTCACTTTTTTCACTGGTTATTCTTTTTTTTTTCATTTCTTTTTCTTTGTTTGATTTTTTTTTTTCATTTTTTTACCAAGATCGAGTGACCCATGTAGCGAGCTTTCAACCAATGACTCCCGCCCTTCCTGACAAGGCATTAGGCATTCTCCCAATCCCGTTAGGATTAGATTCCTCTCGGATTTACTAACTCAAGTCACAAGACCGACTTTCTCACTCTTGAGGCACCTAATCTTTCTTATAGCCCTAATTAGGAGTCACCTACGAAAGGAAATTAATTAAAACAAGACCGGCTTACCGCTCGTACCTCCAGAGTCAACGAAAAAAAATAGTTAAGGTAGATAAAACAAGTGGTATTCTTTATAATTTATTTGTACTTTAAATTTATAATAGACTTAAAATACCGTCTATCACTAAATTAATTAGTCCAAGTCTAATCGGGAGAAAGAATAAATGCATACACAAAAACGAATTTTTAAAGTTAGTAACAGTTAAATTTAGAGTTAATTTTTTTTTTTTTTTTTTTTTTTTTTTTGAAAAAAAGTTAGATTAGAATTTGTCGTCGACTTACCTATTTTAGCTAGTCGAATAAAAACAAAGGTCTTTTTTTTCTTAACAATAAGCTCCATTTATTCAAAATTTTCCACTTTTTTCCGCAAGAATTAAATTTTGCATTTTTTTCCGTAAGAATTAATCACTCCCCCACACTTAAACTCGACATCATCCCCGATGTCAAAAATAGACATTGAGAACTCAAACTTTAACCATATAAAAAAAAGAGGGTGGAGGTACTTAGCGGATTCCAATTATTCGGTAGTTGGTGATATCATGTTACTTGGACACAAAAATATCATTGTTTCCTTATTTTTCCATGCTCCAAGCGAAATAATCAACCCATCACCAACTCAAAAGTTCTTTTACCATCTGCAAAATATATTATTGACCAAGGAAGTGTAGCACAAATAAAACAAAACACACATAACATTGACAGGAAAAAAAACTAAAATAATAAGAATTAATAAATTAAAGATTTTTTTGGGCAACCGACACTATTAACATCCCCTTACAAAGGTTGCGAAACTCAGGGAGGCACTTAAGCCGACTTAACTAATAAAACAAAAATATACTAGTAATAATAAGGGTAATAATAATAATAAGCAAATAACGTCTAAGACAATAGACAATCAGTCCCCGGCAACGGTGCCAAAATTTGATGCGTGTCGTTTCCGCAGTCAAAAATAAATTTATGAACACTACTAACTCTACGGTAAATAAGGTAAGTAGAGGTCGATCCCACAGAGACTGGCGTCATTATCTAAGACAATTTATTATTTAATAGTATAAATATATATATAAAAGGGGAGTTTTGTTAGGTTTGAAAATAATAATAACAAAGTAAGAAAACGTAACATAAATAAAAAATTAATCTTAACAATATTCGAGACATGCAACATATGATATAATCAGGTTAATCATCGATTCAATTAATTAGACTCAAATAGATCGGTAACTAGTTAATCCCATGAACGCACGCAAATTATCAGTTTTATCATTTTGACTTGTTAAACCCCGTGAACGCACGCAAGTTTAATCCTAACCAAATTCATCAAATTAACCATGAACGCATGAATCAAATTAGTAAATTTAGTCGCATTAAGAATACCCATCAATTGAATTATATAAAACCAGAACGCTGCAACCTAATTTAAAACACTATTAATTTAACTATCGACTCATGTAAATAATCTAGGTGATCAGGCTAAATTAATAAACATGAAAACAACAGTCAAATCGTGAAATTCATACGAATATCAAAGTACTAATTAAACGTTAAAACAATAACATAATCACATAACTCATTGACAATAGTCAATACATTACATGTTCGAATAACTGAAAGATTAAATTAATAACTAATTAAACGATAAATAAACTAAATAAGATAAATAGATACAACCGTTACATAAATTAGGAGTTGAATTGATCGCATCCCGCATTAAAATCCGGTTGAATTTGTATCGACCTTAGCCTTCGCCCTATTCCTATGTGTATGTTTTGTGGCTCCTTCTCTCCTTTTTTTTACATTAATCCCCGAATGCGTTCTTTTATAGTGTTAATTGGGTCTGAGTGAATTTATTTTCTATCCTTAATTAATTGATCTTGCTCTTACAATTCCACATCTTCTTCTTTCCTTTTTACACCGGATTCTCTTTTATTATTTTTCCATAATGGGCTGATGGTTTCAAGTTTGATATCGACCCATTAGATGATGTAATTAGACCTGTAAACATACATACGATTTTAATAGTCTCGCAATCTTAATCCAAGTGGGTTATTACTAATTAATTAAAATATCAATATTGATGAATTTGCTTAGTGGGTATTCTTAATGCGACTAAATTTGCTAATTTGATTCATGCGTTCATGATTAATTTGATGAATTTGGTTAGGATTAAACTTCTGTGCGTTCACGGGGTTTAACAAGTCAAAACGATAAAACTGGTAATTTGCGTGCGTTCATGGGATTAACTAGTTAGTTATTAATTTAATCTTTCGGTTATTTATGTAATGGTTGTATCTATCTATCTTATTTAGTTTATTTATCGTTTAGTTAGTTATTAATTTAATCTTTCGGTTATTCGAACATGTAATGTATTGACTATTGTCAATGAGTTATGAGATTATGTTATTGTTTTAACGTTTAATTAGTACTTTGATATTCGTATGAATTTCACGATTTGACTGTTGTTTTTATGTTTATTAATTTAGCCTGATCACCAAGATTATTTACATGAGTCGATTGTTAAATTAATAGTGTTTTAAATTAGGTTGCAGCGTTTTGGTCTAATTTAAGTGATAGAGTTTTGTATGATAATTGAGTTATATTTAATTGCAGTGTTCTGGTTTTATATAATTCAATTGATGGGTATTCTTAATGCGACTAAATTTGCTAATTTGATTCATGCGTTCATGATTAATTTGATGAATTTGGTTAGGATTAAACTTGCGTGCGTTCACGGGGTTTAACAAGTCAAAACGATAAAACTGGTAATTTGCGTGCGTTCATGGGATTAACTAGTTACCGATCTATTTGAGTCTAATTAATTGAATCGATGATCAACCTGACTATATCATATGTTGCACGTCTCGAATATTGTTATGATTAATTTTTTTATTTATGTTATGTTTTCTTACTTTATTATTATTATTTTCAAACCTAACAAAACTCCCCTTTTATATATATATTTATACTATTAAATAATAAATCGTCTTAGATAATGACGTCAGTCTCAGTGAGATCGACCTCTACTTACCCTATCTACCGTAGAGTTATGATGGGCCATATTTAGTCGTATTTATGACGACGGTTTTGGTGCCTTTTGTGAGCTAAATCGGTTGTCTTGTATTGCATTTGTGTCAGTTTGGTATGAATGTAATATAGGCTATTTTGAAGATGTTAACCATTGGACCGTTGATTTGGGCTAAGAACGAAGGAAAAGGAAGCCCGCTTGAAGACCCGGAACGATAAGAATCGAAGAATGGCACGAGACCATTCCAGCTCGCCACGCGAGTCGCCCAGCGCTCAGACGAGTCGCGCGATCAGGCGAGTCGCGCGAGAGAGGGGCGAGTCGCACGGCGGCCTGTGACGTACTACGCATTCCGGCTTATTTTGTTTTAATTTATTACGTTTTAAGACTTGGATTTTTTTTTTTGAATTCCCAATCGGGATTAATTAATTAATAAGTAAATTTTAAGACTTGGATTTTAATTAGGAAACTTTATTATTACCTTAGGATATTGTTATTATTATTTTATTATTAGTAAACTTTTATTAGGTTAAGTTTAGCTTTAGTTTGGAGATTCATATTATTCACATCTAGTTTTACAATCCATCAAGGAAGAAAAGGGAGAACTTTGAAGAACCCTAATTTTCCATCGCAAGTATGTGTAACTAATTTCTCTACTTAGATTCAAGCCTTTGAAGCACTTGATAATCGTTTGTGAGTTTGAATGTTTTAATTATTAATCTTGATTATTGTGAATTGCTTTGTTATTAAATTTATGAATGATTGTTATTGATTGCTCGGTGCGCAACTAGTACTTGATTTCTTCATTCTATCGTTAGTATTGTTAATTGAGTAGGATTTACTGATTAACTTTACATTAGTAACAACTAGGAATTAATATTGAACAGGATACGTTTATATTAGTACTTAGAAGCAATTCACATAAATATCTAAGGCACGACTGGATTGTACGTGCTATTTATTCTCTATCGAATTCTCAGATCCATATTGCTTCCGTCTAATTGAACCTAGAACTGGATTGTTTAGGTTGTTTTACGGTTAGGGTTAATTAAGAACGGGATTCGTTTTAGTTAACCATTCTTAAGAGAATTGGAATTTCATGTTCACGATAGAGTAGTCAAGGTTATTAATTGGAACCGTCTTACGATGATCAATCGCTATTGAGTGTAGATTTGTGCTTGTGTCTAAGTTCTTTCTCATCATTTGATTTAGTTAAAGTTTTAATCTTTATCAATTTTAGTTGTTAGAAAATCATTCAAACCCCCCCCCCTTTGGTTACTACGGTCTTTAATTACGTTAGAGGTCGATTTCATCTACACTTTAGTTAGCATAATTAGATTAATCTGATTCCCTTGGGTTCGACCCTTATTTCTACTTTACTACGTTTTAGTATTTAGATTTAAGTGATTATAAATTGTAATTTGAGGCATATGCCTCTAATAGTTCAATATACCAAACAAAATATCACCAATCGCATAGAATTAAGTGCTACGACTACACCGCACCGCGATTCTTCTCACCTTAGCCAACTAATCCTACCCTTCCGACCTTCTATGCCACCCTTCTTATGACGCCAACACCAAAAACGGAGAAAGTAGTAGTGATTTTTTTTCCTAATTCCCTCATTTTGCCTAGAGCGTCCGCCCTTGCGGATTTTCACTCTAGCTTTCATTTTTTCCTCACACTACTCTCGTGGCACGCAACTCGATTTTTCTTTTTACCCGGAGCGCCCTTTCGGGTTTTCACTCCGTCCTCGGCCACATTCCCCATTCTTGCCTAGGCGCCCTTTCCGGGTTTTCACCTAGCCGGGTTTATTTGTTTCTTTTTTTCCTTTTTTTTATTTCATTCTTTCATTCAATCTTTTTTTTTTCTCTTGAAATTCTTGTCTTTCATCATTTTTTCTTTCAAAAATCAACTCAAGACGATTACAACAGCGAGACAAAAAGACGAGAAATATATAAATTCCTCCCCACGCTTATTCCGAGCATTGTCCTCAATGTGAGATAAAGGACGTAGATAGAACAATAAACGGAGGAGGGAACCATCAACATTGATAAACGATTCGTCACATAACATCACACGATATTCACCAAATAAACTCCAATTATGCTTAATGAGCATCAAACTGTAACTCTCCACAACCTCACTAGCTCACGAATTGACACTAGCTCACCCTAGAACACCCGCATTAAACGACATAAATCAGCCACAACACCGACAAAATCAGCTAAATCAACATTAAATCGACTACTAACTCGACACCAACTCGGGAGAAATCACTCACAAGACCAACGGACAATCATGTGCAATAACAACGAACCGCTCAGCCAACCACCAGGAGTCGGACAAAGTAGCGACTCCGACTCCAACAACACCAACAACGCCAAATCGACTAAATCGAAAACAATTATCCAACCCCAATTCGTAGTAGAAATCACAGTCAAGTGAAAAGAAGAAGAGTCGGAACCTGATGGATAGTGGCATATCCAACCTCAGACAGAATTCACAACCAGACGGCGACCTGATCAAGAACACACCTGAGATACTCAACACCTGACCCTGACCAGCGGCAACGATGACAAGGCGGCAACACAAATTGACCGGTACAGACACCGGTGGTGGACCTGACGACCGGCGACACCGACGACCCACCGGCGACACAAACTGACCGACAGAAACGACAGAGACGAATCGGCCCCATATTTATGTGATTGGGTGTAGAGTGTTTGGGATGACGGTGAACAGGAATTTGAGTGGTGGAGAATGGATTTGATTTGGAGAATTGGGATTGGAATTTTGAATTAGAGAATGGGGAATTTAATTGGTGAAGAGGAAGGAGATGGAAAAGTCTGGGTTCTGCGTTTTTCTTTTTGATTTTTTTTTTGATTTTTTTTTTTGATTTTTTATGTAGTTTATGTATAATACTCGTTCTTCTAACCTGAACCTCGAGCCTTTCGACTCAGAGATTGAACGCACTCTTCACAGGTCACGGAGAATCGGAGAGGGAGCAATAGTCATCGGAAGGTAGGAATTCGAGGATCTAGAGTTTAATAACGATATTCTTGTTATTCCAGAGGTGAACGAAGTTTCTTCCAAATCCGAAGACGAGTCGTATACCATGGCCAACACGATTAAGCAGCTAACGGCACCCGATCTCGCACAACAACCTTTGTGCATTACGTACCCACCATTGGGTGCGAATGCCACTTTCGAATTAAAGTCGGGTTTGATCCATCAATTACCCATGTTTCTTGGCTTAAGCAATGAGGACCCTAACAAGCACTTGTCGAATTTTCATATTGTATGCTTGAGTATGAAACCGGCGTCTGTCACTGATGAGCAGCTGAAGCTAAGGGCCTTTCCCTTTTCGTTGAAGGATTCTGCGAGAGATTGACTACATTACTTGCCACCGGCAAGTATTGATACATGGGTGAAGATGAAGAAGGCGTTCCTTGAGAAGTACTTTCCGATGTCTCGATCCTCCCAATTGAAGAAGCAGATTAGTAATGCGGAGCAACGAGACGGTGAGACGATGTACGAGTATTGGGAACGCTTTAAGAAGCTATGTGCTACATGCCCATATCATGGCTACAATCCTCAAGACCTTGTAATGTATTTTTGTGGAGGTCTTTGTGTGGAGGATGCTCGCATTGTGAATGCGGCATGTGGGGGATCGATCGTGAACAAGAGCCCAGATGCCGCTATAGAGGTGATCCAGGAGCTAGCTGAAAGTTCTCGGGATTTTTCTCGAAAATATAAACGGGGAGTGCATGCCGTAGGTAATTCATCATCCTCGAGTCTCGAAAATAAAGTTGATAGCTTGACAAACCTTGTCCAAAATATGATGTCGGGGAAAACAAATCAAGCTATGGTGTGTGGTATTTGTTCGAACGAGGGACATCCGAGTGAGCATTGTCCTCAAATGTATGAAGGTCAAGAGGAGGTGGACGGAGTGTGGGAAACCGGGCAAAACAAAAAATGGGATCCATACTCTAACACTTTCAATCCCGGATGGAGACATCACCCGAACATGAGGTGGAGGAATCGGGAAGGCGACCAAGAAATTAATCAAAGTAATCAATTTGGTCAATCGAATCAACAGTTATTTGCTAAGCAACAAGTAGCAAATACGGTTCCTACTAAACCTCCCCCTAGTAGTCAAATGTCCACCGAGGACATGATACGTGCCTTAGTTGCTAATCAAGCTACAGTTACGAGTCAAATGTCCAATCTCCAAGCTACGGTTCTTCAAAATCACACGGAGAACAAAGCTAGCATTCAAAATTTGGAAATTCAAATGGGCCAAATGGCGACCGCTATTGGTAGGTTGGAGGCTCGAGATTCGGGGAAACTACCTAGTCAAACCATTCTTACGAAGGAAAACGTGAGTGCCGTATCTTTAAGGAATGGGAGACAATTGGTGGAGGCCGACAAGCCGAAGAGGAAGGCCAAAGAAGCTATGGTTCAAGAAGAGGAGCTAGTGATCGAGGAAGGTGAGGAAACTCCGAATGAACAAGAGGAGTTAATTACTCCTACAACACCGGTGGCAGAACCGGATGTTCCTTTTCCCGAGGCACTCAAGCGCACCCGTCGTTATGAGCACAACAAGGATATCTACGAGGTATTTGAAAAGTGCGAGGTAAACATTCTCCTTCTTAATCTTTTAAAGAGTATTCCTAAATATGCTAAATTCTTGAAAGAATTATGTACTATTAAAAGGAATAACAAGTTGAAGGGAGCTAAGAAAGGGAAGGGCAGTGAGTATGTGTCCGCTATTTTTCAAAAGAAATTACCCCCTAAGTGTGGCGACCCGGGCATGTTTACTATACCTTGCACCATAGGAGATACCTTGTTTGACAAGTCTATGTTAGATTTGGGAGCCTCGATTAATGTGATCCCTCTTTCTATCTATGAATCTCTTGGACTTGGTCCTATGAGGGAAACCGGGAAAGTAGTGCAACTAGCGGATCGATCGAGTGTCTATCCTAAGGGAGTTGCAGAGAATGTCCTAGTTAAAGTTGATAAGTTGGTCTTTCCGGCCGATTTTTATGTGTTAGACATGGAACATGACTATAGTGCAACTCCTATCATTCTAGAACGACCGTTCCTAAAGACCGCGGGAACAAAAATCGATGTCCCTAATGGCTCACTTAGCATGCAATTTGAGGGTAGAGTCGTTAAATTCGACATAAATAAGCCTAGTTCCCACTCCCCGAAAGACAATACCTTGTGTCGTGTTGATATTTTTGATCATTTATCTCCTAACTCACAAGAAGAAGTGGTGAAATCGGTTCCTAAACCGATTTCGTCTACCCCTTCTAGCAAGGAATTTTTGTTTCGTGAGCATGTGCAGGAACCTCCTTCTAAGGGACCCAAGTGTGTCATTCTTTGGGAGTCGCGTAAGGACGCGGAGTTAAATAAAGGTAAAACGAGGTCATGGTTCGATCAATGGATGGTTCGAAAGAGCTCAAGCAAGCGTCCAACGGTCTTGCAATTTCAAAATGGAAAAGTGAAAGATGTAGTCGGCATAAGGCTTAAGCCGACTCATACAAGGAGTGACGAATCAGATGTCGGGAGAAGCAAGCTCTCGGACATGACGTTTTCTACCTAACCTCCGTCTTAGTCGAGCGAACGACTTTAAACAAAAGCGCTTCCGGGAGGCAACCCGCTTTGTAGAATTTTATTGTAAATTTTATTTTACGGGTCATAGGTCATATTATTAATTTCGTTGTTTTTCTTAATCGTTGTTTTTCTTAAACTTAGTTGTTATTACTAACTTTTGATGTTTTATTAGGAGAAAAACGTCGATTTTCCAGGAGATGGGGCGACTAGCATGGAGATCCCTCGAAATCTGAGCGAAAATTGAAGAAAAAAGGACGGATTTACAGGCATCCGCGCGAGTCGCGCGGACCCTCCTCTCACAGGTCTATTTTTTAAGTTAGTAGTGTTTATAAATTTAATTTTGACTGCGAAAACGACACGCATCAAATTTTGGCGCCGTTGCCGGGGGCTGATTGTTTATTGTCTTAGACGTTATCTGCTTATTATTATTATTACCCTTATTATTACTAGTATATTTTTGTTTTATTAGTTGAGTCGGCTTAAGTGCGTCCCTGAGTTTCGCAACCTTTGTAAGGGGATGTTAATAGTGTCGGTTGCGCAAAAAAATCTTTAATTTATTAATTTTTATTATTTTAGTTTTTTTTCCTGTCAATGTTATGTGTGTTTTGTTTCCTTTGTGCTACACTTCCTTGGTCAATAATATATTTTGCAGATGGTAAAAAAACTTTTGAGTTGGTGATGGGTTGATTATTTCGCTTGGAGCATGGAAAAATAAGGAAACAATGATATTTTTGTGTCCAAGTAACATGATATCACCAACTACCGAATAATTGGAATCCGCTAAGTCCCTCCATCCTCTTTTTTTTATATGTTTAAAGTTTGAGTTCTCAATGTCTATTTTTGACATCGGGGATGATGTCGAGTTTAAGTGTGGGGGAGTGATTAATTCTTACGGAAAAAAATGCAAAATTTAATTCTTGCGGAAAAAAGTGGAAAATTTTGAATAAATGGAGCTTATTGTTAAGAAAAAAAACCTTTGTTTTTATTCGATTAGCTAGAATAGGTAAGTCGACGACAAATTCTAATCTAACTTTTTTTCAAAAAACAAAAAAAAAAAAAAAATTAACTCTAAATTTAACTGTTACTAACTTTAAAAATTCGTTTTTGTGTATGCATTTATTCTTTCTCCCGATTAGACTTGGATTAATTAATTTAGTAATAGACGATATTTTAAGTCTATTTTAAATTTAAATTATAAATAAATTATAAAGAATACCACTTGTTTTATCTAACTTAACTATTTTTTTCGTTGACTCTAGAGGTACGAGCGGTAAGCGGTCTTGTTTTAATTAATTTACTTTCGTAGGTGACTCCTAATTAGGGCTATAAGAAAGATTAGATGCCTCAAGAGTGAGAAAGTCGGTCTTCTGACTCGAGTTAGTAAATCCGAGAGAAACCTAGTCCTAACGGGATTGGGAGAATGCCTAATGCCTTGTCCGGAAGGGCGGGAGTCATTGGTTGAAAGCTCGCTATATGGGTCATTCGATCTTGGAAAAAAAATGGAAAAAAAAAATGAAAAAAAAAAATCAAACAAAGAAAAAGAAATGAAAAAAAAAGAATAACCAGCGAAAAAAGTGAGACGAGGTGTCTAGTTTTCCTTATGTGCTCGGGAGGACAATCCTCGTACTGAACTGGTAATAGGAATGTACCTAAAGTAAATCCCCTTCCCCTATGACCTTAAATTGCTGAACCCGTCTTCTTGAGCCAATTCTTACGCAATTTTTCAAAGGTAATTAGATAAGTGGGAATGATAATGAGTTTGTTTCTAATTTCGATTTAGAAGCGATTTAAAATATTATATGTTGTTAAATTAATTAATTGAATAGTTTATAGTGGAGGAGAAATTTATGTATATATTATTGTACTTGCTAAACTAACTGGTAATTTGTTTCGTTAACTTTACTAACTTATAAAATATTTTTAATTTGTCGTCAATCGTACCTAGTCTGGTTAGTCTAAAAAAATTTTAAGGTTAATCTTTTGATTCTTAATTTTAACTCGTGAGTTCTCATTGTCGAGGACGATAATGGACTAAGTGTGGGGGAATTTGATAAGTCGATATTTATACGTATTTTTACCCCTTTAATATTATTATTTGTATGTCGTCTTTCGTATTATTTGAATTAAAATGATTATTTTATATAAGTTGGGTTTATTATTAAACTTTCAATATTTTTGTGCTAAATTGAGTTTTTAATATATATTGTAGAGTAAATTAAAAATTACTCCCTTTTAAGATACCAATTTTAAAATTTACTCCCTTTTGAAATTTTTGTTAAAAATAACTCCCAAAATCTATCAAAAGTTCAAAAATTGCTCCAAAATATAATTTTTGTACGAAAATGCCCTTAACTTTTTTATGTCATATTACTTCACCTCACCCTCTAGCCAAGGACATTTTCGTCCTAAAAATAAATTTGGGAGCAATTTTTGAACTTTTGAGAGATCTTGGGAGTTATTTTTAACAAAAATTTCAAAAGAGAGTAAATTTTAAAATTGGTATTTTAAAAGGGAGTAATTTTTAATTTACTCTATATTTTAATTAATTAGTAATAACCCACTTGGGTTAGGATTGCGAGACTATTACAATCGTATGTATGTTTACAGGTCTAATTACATCATCTAATGGGTCGAAATCAAACTTAAAACCATCAGTCCATTATGGAAAAATAATGAAAGAGAATCCGGTGTAAAAAGGAAAGAAGAAGATGTGGAATTGTAAGACCAAGATCAATTAATTAAGGATAGAAAATAAATTCACTCAGACCCAATTAACACTATAAAAGAACGCATTAGGGGTTTAATGTAAAAAAAAAAGGAAAGAAGGAGCCACAAAACATATACATAGGTGTGGACATGACATAGGTCCACCCCGACGCGGCCACGCGCGGGTTTGGGGAGGCGAATGAATCTCCATATGAGATGGCCAAATTGAAATTTAAATCGAAGTTGGAGTCGCCACCGAATTTTATGGTTATTCGGAATCGTTCGAGCCCACTCTATGTCGTAGTGGGCCGTATACAAAATACGGCCCAGTTCCGATGTCAGAGTTCATTGGGCTCGTCCCTTTGCATATCGATACCGATGCCGACTTGAGCGGTTAATCGTATATTGAATTACTCTCGTTGCCAATGGGTTCGGACATCCGGAAACCACGGTTCTGAGTAAGGGGTGAGGGTACGTGTTGGGAAGTTCACTAAGAACACCCAACCCCGCCCGCACATTAGCGGCCTCTACTAGGATATCGAATGATTTTTTAATACGCGCGTTAGTAATACGATGAATGATATGCAAACATTGTTTTCCTAAGCATGCGAGGAATTGAATGGGTTGCTAAGTCGATTTAATGCATGAAAAATTTAACGTCAAAGTTGAATTTAGCATGTGAGATTCGTTTTAGTATAATAAAACAAATGATGAAAAAGAATGAGTTTGCTACAAGATAAACAAACGAGTTAGTATCGATTTGTAAATAATAATATAGCAAACGAAATAAGTATACGAGATCGAGAAAATAAATATTAATCGAAATCTGAAAAGCATCGCTAAAAACGCTGTTTTGTATAAAAAACAAAGTTCGAAAAAAAATAAAAAAAATGAGAAACGAGCCGCGTTTTCTTTCGGCCGCGCGGCTCGCCCGGGACGCGCGCGACTCGCGTCCCGGTCTGTTTTCGGGACTGATTTCGAAAGCGGTTTTTTTGAAAATTCGATGCTTTTATTAAATCGCGTACAAATATCGCATAATTTGCAATCGATCTAATATTTTCAACGTTCGTTATATTCGATAATTGACTACGAAATCAATATCAAATACTTCGAATAATTTTAGAAAAGATGTAAAATTTTTAGAAATCGTTTCGTAGAATAATAAAATAAAACGAGCGAAAGTAAAAAAAAAAAAGGACCTGGGTTTCAGGCCCGTGCGCGAGTTGCGACTCGCGTGCGGGTTTGTCCGGTTTTATTTTTTGTTTGAAATTGTTAATTTTGATAAATCGCGTACAAAATACGAATTAATTTATACTCGATTTATGTTTTCGATATTCGTCGTATCCGATATTCGATTATGAAATCGATATCGAATATTCGGAATGAATTAAAAAAGTTTTGTAAAAAGAAGTTTGAACGAAAAAAAGATGTAACGATTTTTAACATCGTCGAGATTTTAATATAATTCTTTTTGATACAATATACGATTATAGAGAATCGGTATCATATTTTTAAGAATGTTTGATATATGAAAGTAGTTCTTAATAATATCGATATTAGAAAATAAAATAAAAAGCGACGGACGACCCGTAATGAAAAACGACGAGAAGGAGAAGAGAAGGAGAAGGAGAAATTGGGTTTTGTTACACCCTCAACCTACATGCTTCTGTTTACTCGGATCGGGGCTCGTCGGGACGTGGCTTGGGCACAAGAGCGTCGAGTGGATGTCGGTGAGTTGGTGGTGGTTCGGTTCGGGCGTGACGAGTGAAGGGTGTCGGGTATCGGGCCGGTTTCCTTCAGGTTTGTAATATCGGTGTATCGATGCTAGATTTTATGCTTACGATTGTGTGTATGGGAATAATTTGTGATGCTTTTATGAATATTTGATCGATAATGAATGTATATTGTAGATGCTAATTGATGTCTAAAAGTGTGTGTGCAAGGGGCTATTTATAGGGAATTCCCGACCTTGGCTAGGAGAGTTTGAACTACCGATAGGAAATATAGGAAGCTGTAAGGCATGAGAATTCCGCTTTCTTGTCAAGGAAGAAAGGGAACACGGTTGGAATATGCTGCTCGGCCGAGTATTTGCACTCGGTCGGGTGTCTGAATCGGCTTTCGGATAGGATTCCTACTTGAGATCGAATTCCATCCTTAAACGGATTTGTTTAATATTTTATGTAGCTGATTTTTCGTAGGATTAGAGTTCGAATCAGCCGTGTGAGGTGTCACGGCTGACTCACGTGCCTCGGAAATAATTTTGACGGGTTTTGACTCGGTCGTAAAAAGACGGTTTTACCCCTGGTGTCGGAATCGACCCAAATTAGTCTTATTTGACTCGAAACGACTCACTGGGCCTGATTTTGAGGTTGTTTTTGTGAGATATGTACTCTATAATGAGCCCAAGCCAAATGCCAATGATTTTGAGCCCGTTTCTGAGTATTTAAAGCATGTTTGCGTCCGATCATCATCGGGTGTTTGTCGGAAACTGCTATAGACACCTGGCGGTCAAAATGTGGGTGTCTACAGAGCCCCTACTCTGACCGAGGCTTGGACAAGGCGAAAGCCAGAGTAGCTACCAGGCAAATCAAAGATTAGACCTGGCAGACTTCCGGTCGGGTCGTTTAGGGTCCATTAGACCTGCGTGGAGGGCCCGCCGGCCGGAGACTAGAAATGTACCTGAATTGATGATGATACTCCGTGGGGAATCAGACTTGTCGTATAATTCTATGCCGCTGGGGAGTTGATTGCACGGTTTTGCTTGAGTCGTCCTGTATAATGATTTATGGAAAGTTTGCATGTAACACATTTTTAGGAGAAATGACTCGTGCTGGGGAATAAAAAATTGAAGAGGATTTTTGAAATTGTGAAATTTTGAATTTGGAAGGATTTTTGAAAATAAGGTATTTTGACTCTGAGAAGGAATAAGAATGCTCGGGATGACTTAGCTAGATCCTAGGAAAAAGGCCTGTATGCTAAATCCCTTGGGATTAGGAATCCCAAAGTGAGGAGGAGAATCTGATTTCATGTTATAAATACCCTCTCCCTGCTCACAATTTATTCACAACTCACAATTCTCTTCTCCCTTCAAAGAAAAACAAGCCTTGAGAAACTTATTTTTTCCTTTTTAGAAATTCAATCATGGGTATCGATTGATTAGTTGGAATGTTGCAAGATTGGTCCCGATTTTTCAGGGATGCTAATAAAGTTATTTTGAATCAGAATGGCGTCACCCAGCTATCCACAATCCGTCAGATGCAAGTGGATCGTCACTTTTTGGATGCTTGCCAGTCCTATTGGGATGATACTTATCATGTTTTTAGGTTTCCTCGGGGCGAAATCTGTCCCCTTCCTGAGGAAATAGCTGCTGTAGGAGGGTGGAATCCCATTCTTCGTCCTGCTATCCCCTTTTCAGTTCATGATCCAAGGAGGAAATTAAGAGAATTTTCGGGGCTTTCTCATATGGAGGTGTCCCGTATGCTGGAAGGAAATACAGTCTCCTTGATCGACCTGGCTGAAAAATTTATGAATCCAAATGACGTTCGGGCCAGGCCGGCATATAGCCGTAGGGCCTTTACTTTTTGCATGCTCCATGTCTATGCTTTTGAAGGCCATATGGATTGGTTATCTTGTATGGGCCATGTCAGACTTCTTGCCGTAGCGGATCAAATGGAGACAGAGCATAGCCCAGCTTGGCTGATTATTGGGGAGATTATCCAAGGCTTAGATAATCGTAAGAGGGATCCATCGATCAGGCTGACCGGTAGCACCCATCTTCTACAGGTAGGCTGGTTTTTTCTCGATTTTTGCAATTTTTGATTTTTTTCAATTTCCGATTTTTCGGTCTTCGATTTTTTTTCGCGATTTCCGCGGTCTTTTCTCGATTTTCCCGTTTTTCTCGGTTTTTTCGATTTTTGCGATTTTTTTTCTTTTTTTAACCGCTTTGACTTTTCGTGATTTTGATTTTTTTCAGCTATGGCTTTTTGAGAGGCTATCGATCTTGGATCCTCCTCTAGATGTAAACCGATATCGCCTTACTACCCAAAAATTCTGGCACGAGCTGCTATCTTTCTATGGAGGCCCATTGATCCGTTGGACCGTACCTTGGTGGCCCATTTACGTCTGGACCGGGTTAGAATTGCGAGATAGGGCCCGTTATCAACTGATCCTATCTTTTAGGCAGACGATTCATCTTTATCCCGATCGCATACTTAGGCAATATGGTCGGGCCCAGAGAATTCAAGAAATCGAGGCGGTCGTGAGTGAATCTACTCAGTTAACGGACGTGATGTGTGATACTTGGGTGCAAAGATGGTATACCCGGCACACTTGGCCCGTCTCTAAAGCTTCTCCCTCGATCTGGGTATTAGATTCTTATACGAGGTGGACTTAGGCATATTCTGCTAAAGCCCGTGCTGCTTTAAAGACTGATGAAGCCTTTGACTTGCTGCGCCGAGAACAGGCTAAGGATAGTCGGGGCTTCTTTGATGATCGTGATACCCCGGCTACGATGGTCCGATTGATGTCAGGCCAGAAAGAGAAGGCTAAAACTTTGACTAAAGGGTCCAGCACTAAAGGTACATGGGGGAAGACGAGCCCCCAGACGGACTTAGAAAGGAGACTTGGTCCAAGACTGGCAGCTAAAGACCGACTTGGTCCTCGGGATAGACTACCCGAGCACGTACGGGCTCGGATCGAACCGGTGCAGGAGAAACCGAAGTCGAAGAAGCGGGTTCGAGTAAAGGAAGTTCCACTTGTGATTAGGGAACGTTCGCCCCCACCTCGTCGGCCTCGGGATCCGCGCGACCCGAAAGATAAGGGGAAAGGAAAAATGTACGAGTAGTCTCCTAAATTTTATTATTTAAGTATTACTACTATTTTTGTGTGATTTTTGTGTGATTTATTTTTGCGTGAGGCAATTTTTGAAATAATAAAAGACATATTAGTGAAAACCGTTCCTGTCTTTTCGTTATTGCAGTGGTTGTACCCCTTTTGATGGGTTGCCTACGTATCCATGATTAGTGGAATCAAACCGACCGTAGTTCAGACGTAGAATTTTGCAATTTTCGAAATACATCAAGACTATTAGTTCGAGATGTGCGACAGTAGGATCAGTTATCCTAACTTATTGACTTGCTTAATTTTTAAAAGTTTTAGACAAAAAATTTAGCAAATGACATTGAGACAAGGTTAGGAGTAGTAGTGTTTCAAATGGTCCAAGTTGGTTGGGTTGACAAATTCGTTCCCATCCAAGTCTGTCAGCATTACGGCTCCTCCTGATAAAACCTTCTTCACTAAATACGGTCCGGCCCAATTAGGTTTGAATTTTCCTCTTGGGTCGACTGGTAGCAAAGCCCGGACAGATTTTAGGACTAGATCGCCTTCTTTGATATTTCTGGGCCTAACCCTTTTGTTGAAAGCCTGTTTTATCCTTTTTTGGTATATCTGGATGTTGTTAAGGGCTCGAGATCGTCGTTCGTCCAGAAGAATCAACGAATCGTATCGGGCTTGGACCCAATCGGCTTCAGGTACTTGACTTTCGAGTAGAATCCTTAGAGATGGTACCTCAAGCTCGACCAGCTGGACCGCCTCCATCCCATATGTCAGATAGTATGGAGTTGCCCCTGTTGCAGTGCGGATTGAGGTCCGGTATCGCCATAAGGCGAAAGGGATTTTATCGGGCCAATCCCGGTAATTATCTGCCATCTTTTTAAGTATGGTGACAATCGTTTTGTTAGCTGCTTCTACCGCTCTATTTGTTTGGGGACGGTAAGGCGAAGATGTATGCCTTTGAATCTTATATTTTGCTAGCAAAGTAGCGGTTTCGGCTTGGAAATGGGTCCCGTGATCACTTATGAATTCGTGCGGGATCCCGTATCGGCATATAATTTTATCTTGGATAAATTTTGCAACGTGCTTGGCGTTCAAGACACGATATGACTCGGCTTCGACCCATTTAGTGAAATAGTCAATAGCCACTAGAATAAAGCAGTGACCTCCAGTCCCGGAAGGGTTCACTTTCCCGATTATATCAATTCCCCATGTTGAAAATGGCCATGGTGAGGTCATAGTATATAACAGGGATGACGACATATGCTGGACGTTGCCGAAAATCTGGCAGTTGTGACAGTGCTTGACATATAACTGACAGTCGGTTTCCATGCTATTCCAATAGTACCCGAGTCTAGCGATTTTTCGAGCTAGCATATGGGCATTCATATGCGGGCCGTTCTCACCATCGTGTACCTCGGCCATGACCTTTTCGGCCTGTGTTTTATCGATGCATAGGAGTAGAGCCCCCTGTGCCGTCTTTTTGTACAACTGTCCATCATCCGTGCGGATGAACTGAGTGGCCCATCTTCGTAGGGCTTTCTTGGCCCGGTTTTCAGATTCCGGAGGATATTTTCCCGACGTCAAGTAGGTTAGAACAGTCTGGTACCAAGGTTCTGGATCAGTTATTTCGATGTCTTGGATAACATTGATATATGCCGGCTCGGATCGTCTTTTGACGCAGATCGGCATGCTGGCCAGATGTTCCGGGATATTCAGTAAAGATGCTAATTTAGATAGTGCATCCGCAAACTGGTTTTGATGCGAGTTCATTTTGCAGCGTTGTTTTGATCAGTCCATATCTCGAGTTATACTTGGAGTTTCGTAGTCATTCAAAATGGAGGAGATAGATTTCGAGCTTATCTTTCCAATGACTATTCATGAAGGCTCATTGAACAAGTATTGACAAAGTTATGGTCCGAACAAGACAGTTGTGCATGGGAATTTCTGATGCGAGTTCATTTTTTGCAGCATTGTTTTGATCAGTCCATATCTCGAGTTATACTTGGAATGTTGTAGTCATTCAAAATGGAGGAGATAGATTTCGAGCTTATCTTTCCAATGACTATTCATGAAGGCTCATTGAACAAGTATTGACAAAGTTATGGTCCGAACAAGTCAGTTGCGCATGGGAAAGCACCGGGGTTAAAGAGGACGTTTGAAGCTGGTTGTGCACGTCCAAATGGCTCCTTATTAAGCTTTGTTATTAGCTCCTAGTTTACATAGCTTTGTTATTAGCTCCTAGTTTACATAGATGTAGCTTTGTTTTTGTCACCATGTAGCTTCGTTATTGTCACCCTAACCAGCCGGTTTAAGGGTCTTGTTGTAGGCTATATATAGCCATCTATTTGAATGAATAAGACATCCAATATTGAAATCAAAAACCTGAGTAAAGCTAAGCTTTCTTTTACGTCCTTGTTGCTTACAAGACAAAGTCTAGAGTTAGTCGCGTTACAAGCTCTAAACTCGCTACTTCAATCGCGTTGTTTGATTTAGCACCCGCTTTGTTGGAGTATAGGTCTACTTCACCTAGCATACTATCCTTGGTTACGGTTTATTCATCCTCAAACTATCCTTTTCAATCTGTTTTGGTCACTTGTTTACGTTCCATTTCAGAATACTAATCCTACTTCATATTCTTGTTTCAAAGTTCATATCAACTCACATCAGGTTTTCTTCCCGAGGTAAGTAAATGTACTCCACCTTTTGAAACTGCTTTTCGAGAATCCTTACTCGCGCTTGGTAAGCTACGATATTTGCGTTCCGAGTTTTCCATTTCTGGAGTGCTTGATTAATGACTAATGATGAGTCACCGTGGACCCGGAGGTTTGTTACTCCCAAATCAGCGGCGGCTTGCAACCCATGAATGCATGCTTCGTATTCGGCTGCGTTATTAGTCACGTCGAAGTCTAGCTTGATGGATAACGGGGTGTGCTCCCCTTGTGGTGAGATTAGTAAAATCCCGACACCAAATCCTCGAAAGTTGGATGCCCCGTCAAAATATAGATCCCATGTCTCTGTGTCGGTATGGAATATATCTTCGTCAGGGAAGGCCCAAGTATCGGTGTGTCCCTCTTCAGATACCGGACTATCGGCGAGGAACTCAGCTACTACCCGGCCCTTGATGGCTTTTAATGGTACAAACTTGAGGTCGAACTCAGCTAGCATTAAAGTCCATCTAGATATTCTACCATTGAGGATGGGCTTTTCGAACAGATACTTGATTGGATCCATTCTTGATAGTACGTGCACTTCGTGGCTAAGCATGTAATGTCGGAGCTTTTTAGTGGCCCAAACTAGAGCTAGACACGTCTTTTCGAGCATCGTGTATTTGCATTCGTACTCTAGGAACTTTTTACTGATCTAGTAAACGGCTCGCTCTTCCGAGTCGACTGTCTGGGCTAGCATAGCCCCCATGGCTGTCTCGGTCGTTGTCAAATATAACGACAAAGGCAGACCGTGCTGAGGTGGCATTAATACCGGCGGAGATGACAAAATCTCTTTGATCTTATCGAATGCTGCTTGACATTTGTCGTCCCACAGTACCCGTTCTCCTATCTTCAGTTTTTTGAAAATGGGCTCACATACCATGGTTAGCTTCGAAATGAACCGGCTGATATATTGGACTTTCCCGAGAAACCCCCTAATCTCCTTTTCGGTTTTAGGTGGCCGCATCTCGGTAATGGCCTTGATTTTGGCTGGGTCAACCCTGATGCTGCGCTGGCTGACGATATGGCCCAATAATTTGCCCGATGTTACCCCGAAACTGCATTTTTGAGGGTTTAACCTCATGTTGTATTTGCGTAGTCGGGTGAAGAATTTCCTAAGGGCCGGAATATGCCCGCTTTGTTCTTTGGACTTAACGATCATATCGTCCACGTAGACCTCTACTTTCTTATGCATCATGTCATGTAGTAAGGTAGTGGCGGTCCGTTGATAAGTGGCACCGGCGTTGATAAGCCCAAATGGCATAACGGTGTAACAGTAAGTCCCCCAAGGTGTAGTGAAGGTGGTCTTACTCATGTCTTCTTTTGCCATTTTGATCTGATTGTATCCGGCGTACCCGTCCACAAAGGATAGAAGGGCATGGTCGGCCGTGTTGTCCACCAGTATGTCGATGTGTGGCAACGGGAAATCATTTTTCGGGCTGGCCTTATTAAGGTCCCGGAAATCTACACAAACTCGTACCTTTCCGTCTTTCTTGGGTACCGGTACGATATTTGCAACCCAGTCTGGATATTCAGACACTTGGATAAAGCCCGCTTTGAATTGTTTGTCAACTTCTTCTTTGACTTTGAGAGACCATTCGGGCCTCATTCTTCGGAGTTTTTGCTTTACCGGCTTACACCCGTCTTTGATGGGTATACGGTGTTCGGCTATCTCCCGATCTATTCCCGGCATGTCCTTGTAGGACCATGCGAAGACGTCTTTGAATTCATGGAGGAGATCTGTGTATTGTTGCTTCTCCTCGAGGTCTAGGGATAAACCTAACTTAAGCATCTGAGGTTCTAAAGGGGTTCCTACATTGATGGAATCGGTTTCTTCGATCACCGGATCTCGGGACTCCCTTTGTTCGAGTTGCTCGACTAGATGCTGAGGTAGTGGTACCTGTTCGTCGGGTTTCTCAATGTCATTGCAAATAAAGTTTTTGAAAATATTTTGAAAATAAGACAAGTCGTAAGCAGAACGGTTATCGTTATTATTGATAGAGAGCTTTGAAAATAGCTCAAAGAGAGCTGCCATCTGATTGCTGGTCAGAGGCGGTATGAGGAGTGCTCTCGGGACATATTCCGAGACTCCCTGAGGTGCAGCTAAAGGAAAAGGGGTTACAGACTCGACCCTAGTACTGGACCTTCTAGACCTAGACTCAGACTCCGACTCTGACTCTGACTCGGACTCGGATTCAGACTCGTCGCCCTGCATGTCTCCTTTGCCGGTACTGAGCTTGTAGATTCGGCCCTCGCTGTCGGTCCATTTGATTGTCTTCCTCCAAGCCCTCTTTCCAGTGTCAGCACCTACTTCAGAGATCAGCTTGGTTGGATCGAACTTGCTGCTATGGAGGATCAGCTTGACCAATTCCTCCTTAGGGGTCGGGATTATCTTGCTGTCCCCGAACAAGAGCCCCAGCACGGGCTCGGCTTGGTTCGAATCCTCCTTTGATTCGGCCTGGATGAGAGCGAAGATATCATCTGGGATGAAATTGACCTCAGGATAGGTTATAGTGGGCTGGTAAAGACCCGTCTGGACAGTTCCGAATACTGGAGTGACGAAGTTCAGTTTCGGGCTTTAGGGGCCCAAGTAGGTACCCTTGAGAATGTTGCAGGCCTTTTGGATGCCGGCCTGGACCACGTTTTTCAGGGTTAAGGCATACCCTAGACCGAATTTCGACTCTTCATTGCTTAAGACATCGATGATCTTGCCAGCCGGGAGATCGGGCCTTGAAGTAGCCCCCGGCAGGTAGCCCAAATTTTGCAACATTGCGTCGATGCTAGTTGTGAAGTAGGGCCTAAAGAGATACTCTTCATCGATCATTCCCACGAAATTGAATCCTCGCGGGTCGATTGAACCAGCCGTGTTGCAGCTTGACACGGTTATGGGAGTAGCTTCGAGGGTGATGACCCCGTCTTGTAAAGGTAGCTTGACCTTTCTGTGAAGAGTGGAGGATACGGCTTTAACCGCATGGATCCAAGGCCTTCCAAGTAGCAGATTGAAAGATGAAGTGACATCGATCACTTGGAATTCGAGTTCATTTTCAATTGGGCCTGTTATGATGGTCATCTTGACGGCTCCGGCAACTGATTTTGGGCTTCCATCGAAAGCCTGGATAGTTTGTGCAGTAGGAAGATAGTCAGTCTCGGTAATGCCGAGAGCCTTTGCAGTCCTTAAGGGAAGGACGTTCACAGCCGACCCATCATCGATTAGGGTCATGGTAGATACTTGCCTCGACAAATCACCGTGATATATAGGGCCAGGTTGTGGGTGGCCCCAAATGGTGGTAGATCAGATTCAGAGAAGGTGATAAGTGGGCCTTCTCCTTTGGGCTTGCCCTTGAGGTGAGGCAGGATAGTGGCTACCATTTCAGTGGGGGTAACCGACGAGTCCACCTTGATTTCATCGAGAGCCTTAGTAAGTGCTGCCCGATGTTCTTGAGAACTAACCAGAAGTTGCCATATGGTAAGGTCAGTTCGGACCCTCTTTAGTTGCTTGACTAGGGCCGTGTCGGTGTCTGGCTCTTCAAGTATAGAGTCCGTCTTGGCGGGTTCAGTGACGGATCCCGGGGCCGAAGATCCGACCGTGATGACATGAGTACCGGCCAGGGCTTTGGTTTTGGCCTTCCGGATCTCTTCGGCCGTGATGGGGACAGTCTCCCCCTTAGCCAGGTAAACATCGTCTTCATCGTCATTCCATATCCCGTTGATTTGGGGAATGAAAGGGGAAATGAGATGAGTGCAATCGATTGTTTCTCCAGTAGAAATGGCGTGAGTAGCAAGAGGGTTGTTTTTGTTACTGGGCTTATCGCTGGGTAATGGTATCTTCCCACTCTCGATCAGGTCTTGAATGAGATGCTTTAGCTTCCAGCATTTTTCGGTGTCATGCCCGTTGCCTTGGTGATAGCGGCAATAGGCCTGAGCGTTGTAGCTTTTGGACCGCTTCTCGACAGGAACTTCTGGCATTGGGCCTATAGGTTGGATCAGGCCTTTGGAAGATAGCCTTTGTAAGGCGTCGGCATAAGTAGTCCCTATGTCCGTGAATACTCGGGATGGAGTATTCTTTTTGGTTGAGGTGTCTAGCAAATTAACCTCGTCGAAGATGCTTCGGGCCGCACTTGTAGTTGCGGGCTTGCCAGAAGATGAACTGGCTCCTTGATAACCCTTTGTAGAGGCCTTAGTAAGGCTCTCTAACCTTAGATCGTCTTCCATTCTAGTACCCATCTCGGTTAAGGTGGCGAAATTGGGTATGATAGCGTACCGGAGGTGGATCCGGTAAGATGGGAGGAGATTTTTCACAAAGGCCTCCACTAGTACCTTTTCGTTGGGCTTGTCGACCAGCTTGACACTTTCGGCCCTCCACCTTTGGAGGTATTTGGTAAAACCCTCCTTTGGCTCTTGGCCATGACCTCGAGAGTAAGCATGGTTGTCTGGATTTCCGCATTGTCGGCGTAGTTCCGAGCGAATTCTGTCGCCACGTCGTCCCAAGTCTTGTACTTTTTGGAGTCGAGCTTATAAAACCAAGCTTTCGGGTGCTTCTCTAACGAGGAAGCGAACAGATGCTTGAACATGTCGGACTTGACTCCTTTTAGGGCAATAAATTCTTTGAAGGCCCGGATATGTAATACCGGATCTTCGGTTCCGTCGAACATCGGGAGGCCTGTCAAGTTGAGATTGGCAGGCAGTTGGTCGGTCAGGGGAGAATAGGTTCGAGCATTCTCCGTATGGATCGAGTTATGGGTCGACAAATGGACCTGCTCTTGTAACTTGAGGACCGCGCTAGTCAACTCGGCTAATGGGCCCTTAGTTTCGTCTTCATCACTCGGCCTATCCTGCTCTATGGCGCTAACTCGGGTAACAATGGCGATCTGGTCGCCCCTGATCTGGTCGAGTTGTTCTTGGATCTTGGCCAATGCGGCGTTCAGTTGATCAATTGAGTCCTTAGTCATGGTTCGGGTGTGAGGTGGCCTGTCTGTAAGAACACCACGTAATCAGCGACTAGCCCAAATCATAAAACTAAAGTACATCCCGAGCAAGGAAAAGGGAAACTAGAGGGGAAGCGACTCGGAAAAGACATCTAGACGGATGACTTGCGAGAGGTGGGCCTCCTTTAGGATCCAGCTGTGTGGGCTGGGCCCTGTTTGAAAGGAGGTTCACGTGAGACATTCCCCAGACTTCTAGACTCGATTGTGTAGACGGGCCGACCCTTGTAGGAGTATGTCCTACGTAGGTGGGCCTTGCCTTAGTATAATAAGGCGGACTGGGATAGGGAAGAAATCCGTGATATAAGATCGACGGAGTTTCGACGCTAGAAGACTTGACGACTTATGACACAACCCGACACTGCTAAATACGGGAAGTCCTAAGAAGAGGAAGGTTTTGAAATATTGAATTTTTTGAAAGGCCCGAAAGAATCAGGGAGAAGAGTCCGGCCCTTTTTTCGAAAAAAGAAAACGGAAAGGCGGACCGGGGAGGGTTTTGAAAGTTCGAAAATATTTTCGAGTTTTGAAATGGGCATAATACCGGCTAAAAATAGGCTATTTTGAGTAAAATCGTGGATCCTAAATTCGGTATACGTCCCGGGTTTTGAAATTGGATATTTTGAAAAGGATGCAATTTTGAAAATGACGGTTTTTGAAAAAAAAGACTTGTAAATCAGGTAGCACGTAGTCATGGAAACGGTATAACGACGCCATGTATGCTCTAATTCTAAGTCTCGGTTAGTCTGAAAGGGTCTATACCAGTGTACACAGCCTATCGAGAATCGGGGCGGACTTCCTAAGTCGAGTTGAGCTTAGAACATGCCGTAAAACCCATACGAATCGGCTAATGGACACCTTCGACATATCCAATTTGGACTACATCGATAGTATAGTGGGACGTCGGTCACCAGTACCGGCCCGGGAAAATATGGGGTTATGCATGAACCGTAAAACTAAAACGCGTATTGTACTAGTCAAACGATTTCTATTCGAGTCTCACCCTGAGGATGCTGAAGGTCAGTAACGTATCAGCTAATCCCCAACGGAGTCGCCAAATTGTGGACATGACATAGGTCCACCCCGACGCGGCCACGCGCGGGTTTGGGGAGGCGAATGAATCTCCATATGAGATGGTCAAATTGAAATTTAAATCGAAGTTGGAGTCGCCACCGAATTTTATGGTTATTCGCCACCGAATTGTATACGGCCCAGTTCCGATGTTAGAGTTTATTGGGCTTGTCCCTTTGCATATCGATACCGATGCCGACTTGAGCGGTTAATCGTATATTGAATGACTCTCGTTGCCAATGGGTTCGGACATCCGGAAACCACGGTTCTGAGTAAGGGGTGAGGGTACGTGTTGGGAAGTTCACTAAGAACACCCAACCCCGCCCGCACATTAGCGGCCTCTACTAGGATATCGAATGATTTTTTAATACGCGCGTTAGTAATACGATGAATGATATGCAAACATTGTTTTCCTAAGCATGCGAGGAATTGAATGGGTTGCTAAGTCGATTTAATGCATGAAAAATTTAACGTCAAAGTTGAATTTAGCATGTGAGATTCGTTTTAGTATAATAAAACAAATGATGAAAAAGAATGAGTTTGCTACAAGATAAACAAACGAGTTAGTATCGATTTGTAAATAATAATATAGCAAACGAAATAAGTATACGAGATCGAGAAAATAAATATTAATCGAAATCTGAAAAGCATCGCTAAAAACGCTGTTTTGTATAAAAACGAAGTTCGAAAAATAATAAAAAAAACGAGAAACGAGCCGCGTTTTCTGTCGGCCGCGCGGCTCGCCCGGGACGCGCGCGACTCGCATCCCGGTCTGTTTTCGGGACTGATTTCGAAAGCGTTTTTTTTGAAAATTCGATGCTTTTATTAAATCGCGTACAAATATCGCATAATTTGCACTCGATCTAATATTTTCGACATTCGTTATATTCGATAATTGAGTACGAAATCAATATCAAATACTTCGAATAATTTTAGAAAAGATGTAAAATTTTTAGAAATCGTTTCGTAGAATAATAAAATAAAACGAGCGAAAGTAAAAAAAAAAGGACCCGGGTTTCAGGCCCGTGCGCGAGTTGCGACTCGCGTGCGGGTTTGTCCGGTTTTATTTTTTGTTTGAAATTGCTAATTTTGATAAATCGCGTACAAAATACGAATTAATTTATACTCGATTTATGTTTTCGATATTCGTCGTATCCGATATTCGATTATGAAATCGATATCGAATATTCGGAATGAATTAAAAAAGTTTTGTAAGAAGAAGTTTGAACGAAAAAAAGATGTAACGATTTTTAACATCGTCGAGATTTTAATATAATTCTTTTTGATACAATATACGATTATAGAGAATCGGTATCATATTGTTAAGAATGTTTGATATATGAAAGTAGTTCTTAATAATATCGATATTAGAAAATAAAATAAAAAGCGACGGACGACCCGTAATGAAAAACGACGAGAAGGAGAAGAGAAGGAGAAGGAGAAATCGGGTTTTGTTACACCCTCAACCTACATGCTTCTGTTTACTTGGATCGGGGCTCATCGGGACGTGGCTTGGGCACAAGAGCGTCGATTGGATGTCGGTGAGTTGGTGGTGGTTCGGTTCGGGCGTGACGAGTGAAGGGTGTCGGGTATCGGGCCGGTTTCCTTCGGGTTTGTAATATCGGTGTATCGATGCTAGATTTTATGCTTACGAGTGTGTGTATGGGAATAATTTGTGATGCTTTTATGAATATTTGATCGATAATGAATGTATATTGTAGATGTTAATTGATGTCTAAAAGTGTGTGTGCAAGGGGCTATTTATAGGGAATTCCCGACCATGGCTAGGAGAGTTTGAACTACCGCTAGAGATAGGAAATATAGGAAGCTGTAAGGCATGAGAATTCCGCTTTCTTGTCAAGGAAGAAAGGGAACACGGCTGGAATATGCTGCTCGGCCGAGTATTTGCACTCGGTCGGGTGTCTGAATCAGCTTTCGGATAGGATTCCTACTTGAGATCGAATTCCATCCTTAAACGGATTTGTTTAATATTTTATGTAACTGATTTTTCGTAAGATTAGAGTTCGAATCAGCCGTGTGAGGTGTCACGGCTGACTCACGTGCCTCGGAAATAATTTTGACGGGTTTTGACGCGATCGTAAAAAGACGGTTTTACCCCTGGTGTCGGAATCGACCCAAATTAGTCTTATTTGACTCGAAACGATTCACTGGGCCTGATTTTGAGGTTGGTTTTGTGAGATATGTACTCTATAATGAGCCCAAGCCAAATGCCAATGATTTTGAGCCCGTTTCTGAGTATTTAAAACACGTTTGCGTCCGATCATCATCGGGTGTTTGTCGGAAACTGCTATAGACACCTGGCGGTCAAAATGTGGGTGTCTACAATAGGAATAGGGCGAAGGCCAAGGTCGGTACAAATTCAACCGGATTTTAATGCGGGACGCGATCAATTCAACTCCTAATTTATGTAACGGTTGTATCTATTTATCTTATTTAGTTTATTTATCGTTTAATTAGTTATTAATTTAATCTTTCAGTTAATCGAACATGTAATGTATTGACTATTGTCAATGTGTTATGAGATTAAATTATTGTTTTAACGTTTAATTAGTACTTTGATATTCGTATGAATTTTCACGATTTGACTGTTGTTTTCATGTTTATTAATTTAGCCTGATCACCATACTATCGAGTTTAAAAAGAAGAATGTATGACTCACGGTATTGGTCGTTATGAGGTCACTCGATCGAGTGGTCGATAGACTCGATCGAGTGGACCTCTAAAAGAGGTTTCTGCTTTGCGTTTTAGACCTTACTCGGCCGAGTTATTGGCCAACTCGGTCGAGTACGTCGCTACTCGATCGAGTCACTATGAGACTCGACCGAGTAGAGGTCGAAAGAGCATTCTGCTCGCTAAGTTGTGATGTCACTCGATCGAGTGGCACCTGTACGAACCAGGTTCGCTTGCAATTTTATTATTGATTTTGAAATTGCTTTTGATTTTTGATAATTCGACGGTTTTACCGAATTGAGTATAAATATTGTATGACTTATGCTCGATTCGGGTTTTTTATGAATCATTGATTTGTTGAACCGAATACAAATATTGTGGGATTTATACTCGATTCCGAATTTGAATACTCGTTGTATCCCATATTTAGGGGTGTTCACCGGTCCAAACCCGGACCGGACCGGACCGGTTTGACCCGTGGACCGGCAACTCAAAAAAACCAAACCCGCGGACCGGACCGGTTAACAAAGAAACCCGGACCGGACCGGACCGGACCCTCTTAAGATCGGACCGGACCGGACCGTAAAAATACACTAAATTTGATATTTTTTTAAAGTGTGGACCGGACCGGACCGGACCGGGGACCGGTTACCAACTTTTTTGGGACCCGGAGACCGGACCGGTAGGTGCCCCGGTCTGGAGCGACCCGGACCTTACGGTCCGGTCCGGGTCAATTTTTGAACACCCCTACCCATATTCGATTATTGAATCGATATGGAATACTAGAGTGAAAATATTAAATTGATTTTAGTCGTCTTAAATTAACTATCGCGATATGAGTAAATCGCGTTAATTAATTTATGTGACTAGATCGCTAGATTCGACATCCAATTATGGAATTGGTATCGAATCTAATGGATCCACACCTTGCTTTGAATTAGAAAACTTGATTCCCTCGGCTTCTCCGACATCGAAATAAATCCCTAGAGATTGTGATGTCGGATCCGCGTCAACGGGTTTCGACCCTTATTAAATTGAATGCTTGTTTTTGAAAATCGATGTGAATATGCGACTTGAATAATGATGAAAACGAAATAAAACGGATTATTGTTTAAGTTAACTTTTTTCAATAATCAAATGATCGGGGTGATGGGATAAGCGATCGGCAACGCTGTGTGCAGTACACTTGTATATTCGGTTTTCCTTATCCCACCATCACTCACACTCGACACAAATCGACAAGTATTTTAATGTTTTAATGTTAACGATATCATTGATATTAGGATGCGATAATAACGATAAAAAAAAAAAAATATACGACCCTTATGAAGACGATGACTACGCGACGCGACGCGAGAAGGAGGGAGAGAAGAGAAGAAACGGGGTTTTTGCACCCTCAACCTACATGTTCTTGTCTCGGATGAGGCTCGTAGTTGCGGCTTTAACACGGGAGCTTCGAGGTTTATGGAGGTTGAGTTATGGTGGTTAGGGTTTCAATTCCTAAAACTAGGTTTAGGGTTTGCTAGTGCTTAGGGTTTGATTAGAGGTAGAATTAGGGTTTTTGCAAGATCGATTAGGGTTGTAGAGGTTGTGAAAAGTTGTGTGAATGTGTGTTGCATGTGGTGTATTTATAGGCTACGCTAGGTCACCCGGCTAGGTTTACTCGACCGAGTAACCAGCTGAATCGATCGAGTGGCCCGTTGTGCCTGCAATCGGGCCTGAAACAGGCCCACTCGATCGAGTGGGTCGGGCACTCGATCGAGTGGCCCAACTGGGTCGCGTGAGTCCGTTGACTTGGGCCCTGACTTGGATGCTTGTGAGTTTGTGCTTGAATTGGACTTTTGTGTTGTGAGGGTCCGTTTTGTGTGTCTCGGAAACGCCTTTAACCGGGGTTGACCCAATCGCTAAAAGTCGGTTTTATTTCCGGTGTCGGTTTCGGCCCAAATTAGCCTTATTTGATTGGAAACGACCCACTGGGCCTGGATTTGAGGTTGGTTCTGTGAAATTTGTACTCCGTAAGTGCATTAGCCAGCAACTAATAGTTTTGAGCCCACATCCGAGCGCATAGAAGCATGTTAGCGTCCGATCATCATCGGGTATTTTTCGGAAACTACCATAGACACCTGGCAGTCAAAATGCGGATGTCTACACCCCTAAAAAGCAAAAGACGACTCCGGTTGAGTATTTGGTGTGAAACAAAAAGTCTGTGTGGCATTAATTGTGTGGATTTTTTGCTGAGTTCGTTGATGCGTTGTTGATTATGGCTGAAGTTGGAATTGCTAATTTGGCCTGATTCGTTGGTCGAGTAAACTGTTCGTTGTTGTTGCTATACTCAGTATACGGTTAATTAGCATTGTGTTATGTTGGTGTGTCGAATAGTTGTCTCGAGGGGGCTGTTGGTTTGTTTGGTGGTGTTAGTTTGGCTGTTAGTTATGTTCTATTGCTGATTTTGGCCGAGTTGGTTACTTTTTGTGCGGAGTGGCGAATGCTGGCTGCTAGGGTTGGACTCGTTTGGTGGCATCAACGATGTTTGTCTTGAGAGCTGAGGGAGAGGGTCAAGCGAGTTAGTGAGGATTTCCGAGACAGCAGTTCAAATGGTATTATTGAATTATAGATACTTGGTGAATATCACATGATGAGCTGCTTATTGATGTTCAAGGTCATTCTCCCACGTTTTTTGTTTATATTTCTGTCCTTTATCTCAAATTGAGGACAACACTCGGAATAAGCGTGGGGAGGGATTCATGCTGTAATTTGAAAAAAAATGATGAAAGAAAAAGAAAAAAATCAAGAAAAAATATTGAATTGAAAAAAAAAACCCGGCTAGGTGAAAACCCGAAAGGGCGCCAAGGCAAGAATGGGAAGTGGCCGAGGACGGAGAGAAAAGCCGAAAGGGCGCTCCGGGTTAAAATAAAAATCGAGGTGCGTGCCACGAGAGTATGTAGTGTGAGTGAAAAAAAGATGAATAGCTAGAGTGAAAATCCGCAAGGGCGGACGCTCTAGGCAAAATGAGGGAATTAGGAAAAAATCACTACTACTTTCTCCATTTTGGGTGTTGGTGTCATAAGAAGGGCGACAAAGAAGGTTGGTAGGGTAGGATAGTTGGCTACGGTGAGAAGAATCGCGGTGCGGTGTAGTCGTAGCACTATATTTTATGCGATTGGTGATGCTTATTTGGTGTGTTGAACTATTAGAGGCGTTTAGGATTGATCACATGTGTGGGTTGTGGATTATAATTGTGGTATACATCTTTTACCACCGGTGACATTTGTAGCACATGTGATCCATTTTAGGATTGGAGCAATAAGGGGCGTTAGAATTTTATTGTTGTTTATTTGCACATGTTGATGTCCTTTTGTCGTGAGGATGATTCAAGAGTTTGTGATATTTTGACGGTGACATGTTGTTACATGAGGGAGTTTGATGGTTGACGTGCGAGGGATAATGTGCATAATTTTATACTCGTGTGTTTTGAACTAGTGCAGGTTGTAGTTATTGTGTTGTTCGAGTTTTACTCGAGGAAGAGTAAAAGTTCAAGCGTGGGGATATTTGATGGACCGTATTTAGTCATGGTTATAATGACAATTTAAGTGTAATTGGGTTGACTAAATTGGTGTTTTTTTTGTCTCGTTGGTGTAATATTTATGATGTCATTGTTATAAGTCTTCGGGTCGTGAATGAAAAGAAAAGACAAAGACAAGGTGGGCCCAAAACGAGGAACCGGAAGAACAAGCTCGGAAATTGAAGACGAAATTAAAGTCTCTTTGAGTTCCGTGTCAGCTTATTATTTATTAGTATTATTATATTTTATTATTTTATTTTATTATTATCTTTTGGTAATATTTAGACTTTCCTATTATTATTAGACTACTATTAGTATAGATTATTATTAGTTTCAATACTATGATTTCATCAGAGAGTTGAACGTGACATTAGGGGATGAACCCTAGTACCATGTGTAACTAATCTCTCATCTTGGTTCCAGACATTGAAGCGCTTAATTATCGGTTGTGAGTTTGAATGTGTTTATTTATCTCTTTATCGAATTCTCTATTTATTAATGTTGTTGTTGAATTAAATCTATAACTGGATTGTTTAGGTTGTTTAACAGTTAGATCTAATTAAGAACGGGATACGTTTTAATTTGTTATTTTAAAGGAGGATTAGAATCTATGATTCACGATAAAGTAGTCAAGAATAATAATTTGAACCGGATTTCGATGATCAATTGTGATTTAGTTCTGGATTTGTACTCGACTCGAGACCTTTTAATCATTTGATTTAGTTAAAGTTTTCATCTTTATTAGTTTTAGTAATTAGAGAATCATTCAAAACTCTCCTTCTTATTGTTTAATTAATTAGTTATTTATCGTTCTATATTAGTACACAGTTATAGTTTGTCCAATTCTCTGTGGGTTCGATCTGTATTTCCATTATACTATTGTTTTAGTTTGTTGGTTATAAGTGATTATAAATTGTAATTAGAGGCATACGCCTTTATTCTGTCATGTGAAGCTGGTCGATAAGCCCAGTGAGAAAACTCTAGTGGAGGGCTTTGTCAAGAACCTCCTCCCCTTCTACCGGGTCTATCTCTGGTACGCTGTCATACCCAATTTCACCACCCTTACTGAAATGAGTATGAGGATTGAAGACGATCTGAGGCTAGAGGGCCTAACTAAGGCCTCTGGCAAAGGTTATCAAGAGGCCTCTTCCTCCACTGCTAAGGCTCCGGCTGCAACCCGCAGCATTTTCGATGAGGTCAATCTACTTGATGCCCCGTCCAAGAAGAGTACCCCACCTCGGGTATTCACTGATATAGGTACTACCAATACTTATGCCTTACAAAGTCTATCATCAAAGGGCCTAATCCAACCGATAGGCCCAACTCCTGAATTTCCAGTTAACCGACGGTCCAAAAGCTACAATACACATGCCTACTGCCAATACCACCGGAGCAATGGGCACGATACAGAAAAATGTTAAAAGTTGGAGCATCTTATTCAGGACCTGATCTAGAGTGGTAAGATCTCGTTGCCCGGGGACAAACCGAGTAACAAAGACAATCCTTTCAACTCTCATGCCATCTTTGCTAGGGAGGTGATTGACTGTTCCCATCTTATCTCTCCATTTGTCCCGCAAGTGAACAGGATCTGGTTTGACGACAAGGACGATGTGTACCTCGTCAAAGGGGAAGCTGTCCCCATAACCTCCGAGGAGATCCGAAACCCTAAGTCCAAAGTCTTAGCCAGTAACCACCTCGCCAAATCTGGTCGTCCCTACCAAGATACCAGCTCTAAGGTCACCCCTATCTCGAAAACCGTCATTGAGCTAGTCAGGACGAAAGTCGCCCCTGAAGAGCCGACCGCCGAAACGACTCTCGTAAAACAGCTAAAGAAGACCCGAGTTGACCTCACTATATGGCAACTCATGGTTAGCTCGCAAGAACATCGAGAGGCACTTATTAAAGCTCTCGATCAGATTAAGGTCGATTCTCTGGTTACCCTGCTGAAATGGTAGCCACGATCCTACCCCATTTGAAGGGCAAAGCTAAGGAAGGAGGTTCATTGATCACTTTCTCCGAAGTCAATCTGCCACCGTTCGGGGCTTCCCACAACTTAGCCCTTTATATTAAGGTGATTTTTCGTGGGAAGTACCTCCCGATGACCCTAATTGAGGACGGGTCCATTGTCAACGTCCTTTCCTTAAGGACCACCAAAGACCTCGGCATTACCGAGGACGATTACATTCTGACTGCTCAGACCATCCAGGTTTTGTTGGGAGCCCAAAGTCGGTAGCTGGGGCCATAAACTGACAATCAAAACGGGCCCAGTAGAAAAGGAGTTGGAATTCCAGGTGATTGATGTCACCTCTTTCTTCAACCTGCTCCTAGGGAGGCCATGGATCCACGCTATCAAAGCGGTATCCTCCACCCTCCACCAGAAAATCAAGTCTCCCTTGCATGATAGTGTTATTACCTTGAAGGCAACCCCTATGACCGTGGCTAGCTGCAACGCCATGGGCCGCACAGACCTTTGCGGGATCGATTTCCTGAGGATATTCGAGGAGGAATACCTCTTCAGGCCTTACTTCACCACTAGCATCGACACGATGCTACAAAATTTGGGGTATTTTCCAAGGGCTACCTCCAGAGCTTATCTTCCAGCTGGGAAGATTATCGAACTCCTTAAGGACGGAGACTCTCACTTCGGCCTCGGTTATGCCACAACACCGGGCAACGTTGTCCGAGAAGAAATTGAAAAGGCCTGCAATATCATTAAGGGTATCTGATGCGAGTTCAGTTTGCAGGGTTGTTTTGATCGGTCCATATCTCGAGTTATACTTGGAAATTTGTAGTCATTCAAAATGCAGGAGATAGATTTCGAGATTATCTTTCCAATGACTACTCGTGAAGGTTCATTGAACAAGTATTGACGAAGTTATGCACCAAACAAGTCAACTGTGCATTGAAAAACGCTGCTGTTAAATTCTTTGACGGAATTGTTTCTTTGCCTCGATTTTCTTTAAAGCTTTCAATAAATTCCTGAGAAGAAGAGATGCTATCTTCAAGTCCGCTTAATCAAGACTACTCGTGCAAACATGGAGCATTGTACCCATAATGTACAATGAATGTAACGTGTTGGTCCTTGGTAGTTGCCTGATTTTAGTCATCCTAGTTCTTTGTAGTTTATTTTTCTAGTTCTTTGTAATTTGATTTCCTAGTTCTTTGTTCTAGCATTTAAGAAGTTTGACTTGGGTGGCTGATTTTTGCCTTGCCCTTCTAGTGCTTAATGGCTATTTATAGCCTTTAGTTTGTTTGTAAACGGCAGATTTAAAAAAAAAAGAAAATTGTAAGCTTTTGCTTGTTTAATTTTAATTGTCGAGTTACAATTTAGAGTCTTAGAGTTCGACGCGTTTTCGAGTTCTAATTCCCGCTTATTCAATCGAGTGTCTGAATAGCGACCCGCTTAGTTGAGATATAGGTCTATCTCACTTAGCATACTATCCCTTTTGTTTTACTTTTATCTATTTTTGTTTGTTTCTTGTCGTGACCAGCAACTTTGTTTCGTGTCCTTGTGATACGAGATCAAGGTCCGTTCCAAATCACATCAGTATCTACTTGAGCCCTTATAGCCCACGGCTGACTAACTATTTCGTCACGCCGGTATTCGGGGCTGTCCAGGTTGGTCTGTTCCAACCCAATGATGTGCACCCCGGGACCCAGTTTCCCCTGGACTGCAACTATATTCTGGATTATGTGTTCGCCCCCATCCAGTCAGATGGCACCGATAATGCTGAGCCCGCGCTGGGGCTACTTTTCGGGGAAGGCACAATAGCCCTGACTCCAAAGGAAGACCTGGTCAACCTCATTCTCCGCAGCAATAGGTTTGACCCAACAAAGCTAATCTCGGATGTTGCCTCCGAGACGGGGAACAGGGCTTGGAGTAAGACTGTCAAGTGGACTGACAGTCAAGGAAGAATCTACAAGCTGGTCACTAGGGAAGGAGACATGCCTGAGTCTGAGTCTAAGTCCGAGTCGGAGTCTGAGTCTGAGCCTGAGGTTGATTCTAGGGGGTCCGGTGCTAGAGTCACTCCTATAACCCCTCTCCCCTTAGTTCCTGCTGGTGCTTCGGGGTCTGTCCCAAGTGCCTTATCTATCCCGCCACCGACCAATGATCAGATGGTTGTTGTGTTCGAGCTGTTTTCCAAATTTTCAATCAATAATAACAATCGTTCTGCTTACGACTTGTCTCTTTTTAATTCCGGTTTCAAAAATATTTTATGCAATGACATTGAGAAACCCGACGAACAGGTACCCCTACCTCCACATCTGATCGAACAGTTAGAGCAAAGGGAATCCCGGAATCCGGTAATCAAAGAAACGGAGTCCGTTAATATGGCAAAAACCTTAGAGGCCCAGATGCTTAAGATAGGGTTATCCTTAGATCCCGAAGAGAGGCAACAATTCACAAGCCTCCTCCGGGAATTCAAAGACGTCTTCGCATGGTCCAACAAGGGCATGCCGGGGATAGACCAGGAAATAGCCGAGCACCACATACCGATTATCAAAGACAGGTGCAAACCGGTTAAGCAAAAACTCCGTAGAATGAGGCCCGAATGGTCTCTCAAGGTCAAAGAAGAAGTCGATAAACAGTTCAAAGCCGGCTTCATACAGGTGGCCGAATATCCTGACTAGGCTGCGAACATCGTGTCGATTCCTAAAACGGACGGTAAGGTGCGCGTATGCGTGGACTTTCGGGATCGTAACAAGGCGAGCTTGAAAGACGATTTTCCGTTACCACATATCAACATACTGGTGGATAACACGACCGATCATGCCCTTCTATCATTTATAGACGGGTATGCCAGGTATAAACAGATCAAGATGGCGGAAGAAGATATGAGTAAAACCACCTTCACTACACCTTGGGGTTCTTACTGCTATACCGTCATGTCGTTTGGTCTCATTAATGTCGGGGCCACGTACCAACTGACCGCAACGACTTTATTACACGACATGATGCATAAGGAAGTAGAAGTTTACGTGGACGACATGATCGTTAAATCCAAAGACCGGGACGGGCACATCACTACCCTAAGGAGATTCTTCACCCGACTACGCAAATACAACATGAGGCTAAACCCTCAAGAGTGTAGTTTCGGGGTAACATTTGGCAAATTACTGGGTCATATCATTACCCAACGTGGTAACGAGGTCGATCCATCAAAAATTAAAGCCATTACCGAGATGAAGCCACCTAAAACCGAAAAAGAAATAAGGGGATTTCACGGGAAAGTTCAATATATCATCCGGTTCATTTGTAAACTGAACATGGTGTGTGAACCTATTTTCAAGAAACTTAAAGTGGGGGAACGAACAGTGTGAGACGATAAATGTAAAGCGGCTTTCGACAAAATCAAATAAATCATGCCTGCTCCGCCGGTCTTAATGCCACCTCAACCTGGTTTTCCTTTTTCGTTATACCTAACAACGACCGAGACAGCCATGGAAGCTATGCTAGCACAGACAGTTGACCCAGAAGAACGAGTAATTTATTACATCAGCAAAAAGCTTTTAGGGTATGAATGCAAATACATCATGCTCAAGAAACGTGCTTAGCTCTGGTCTGAGCCACTAAGAAGCTCCGACATTATATGCTCAACTACGAGGTATAGGTATTATCGAAGATGGACCCCATCAAATACCTCTTCGAAAAACCCATTCTCAGTGGCAGAATTTCTAGATGGACTCTAATATTGGCAGAGTTCAACCTGAAGTTCGCACCACTGAAAGCTATTAAGGGCCGGGTAGTAGCCGGATTTCTTGCCGATAGTCCCGTAACCGAAAAAGGACACACCGACACTTGGGCCTTCTGATGTGAGTTGATATGAACTTTGAACAAGAATGTGAAGAATGATTAGTATACTGAAATGGAATGTAAACAAAGTAACCAAAACAGATTGAAAAGGATAGTTTGAGGATGAATAAACCGTAACCAAGGATAGTATGCTAGGTGAAGTAGACCTATACTTCAACAAAGCGGGTGCTAAATCAAACAACGCGATTGAAGTAGCGAGTTTAGAGCTTGTAACGCGACTAACTCTAGACTTTGTCTTGTAAGCAACAAGGACGTAAAAGAAAGCTTAGCTTTACTCAGGTTTTTGATTTCAATATTGGATGTCTTATTCATTCAACTAGATGGCTATATATAGCCTACAAAGGTCCCTTAAACCGGCTGGTTAAGGGTGACAAAAACAAAGTTACAACCATGTGAACAAGGAGCTAATAACAAGGCTTAGGAGCTAATAACAAAGTAATGTAAACATGGAGCTAATAACAAAGCTCTTAATCAGCCGCGGTCCCCTTGTGTGAACATGGAGCCAAAAACAAAGCTTGATGATGTGCACACTATGTGAACAAGCCATGGTGTGAATCCAAGTTAATGTCTTCAATTTACCTTGACTTCTTTGCTCCTTTATTCAGCTCCTATACGAGCTAACTTAATACTTGGAGGAGGCACACTATTAGGCTGGTAGGAGGTGCTAATGTGGCTTGACTAGAACTATTAGGAGCTAGTGTTACTTCATTGAACTCTTTAGCCTCTTCATTCGGATCATCTCCTCCCCCTTGGAAAGGAATTGCCCTCAATTCTGAAATGCCATCATCATCAAGATAAGGAGAAAGATCTCCCACATTGAACGTGGCATGAACTCCATAATCATCCGGTAATTCCACTTTGTAAGCATTAACGTTTACCTTTGATATGATCTTATAAGGCCCTTCTGCTCGTGGCATCAACTTATTCTTTCTTTTGCTTTGAAACCTCTCCTTTCTCAAGTGAACCCAAACTAAGTCACCCTCTTGAAAAAGTCTTGGTTTCCTGTTCTTGTTGGACCTTCTTTTGTATGCTTCATTAACCTCCTTGATCATTTCTTGAATTTGCTCGTGGAGTTTGATCATAGGCTTTAGTTTGGACTCCGCATCCTTGTGGACTAACTCATCCTTAGATAGAGGAATCAGGTCCAAAGGCATGTAAGGATTGACCCCATACACGGCCTCAAAAGGAGAATGAGAGGTAGCATAAGTAGGAGAGCGATTGTAGGCAAATTCAGCATGGGCAAGCTTGATATCCCAATCCTTTTGAGTCTTACTTACAAGGCCTCTTAACAACGTCCCCAAAGTGCGATTGGTAACCTCGGTTTGTCCATCTGTTTGTGGGTGATGAGAAGTGCTAAATAAGAGCTTGGTTCCCACCTTCCTCCATAATGTGTTCCAAAAGTAACTAAGGAACTTTGAATCACGATTAGAGACAATGGACTTTGGTACTCCATGGAGACGCACCACCTCTTTGAAGTATAAGTCAGCAACATTGCTAGCATCATCCGTTTTGTGGCAAGCAATGAAGTGAGCCATCTTTGAAAATCGATCTACCACCACCATGATAGCATCTTTTCCTCTAGCGGTTCTTGGTAAGGCTACAATGAAATCCATGGATACATCTTCCCATGGTCTATTAGGAGTGGGTAAGGGCGTGTAGACTCCGGGTTTGAAAGAACTTTTGGCAAATTGGCAAGTCACACACTTGCTCACTACATGCTGGACACTTCCTTGCATCTTTGGCCAAAAGAAGTGCTCCTTTAAGACCTCCAAAGTTCTTGTGATGCCAAAATGACCCGCTAATCCTCCTCCATGAGCTTCTCTAACCAGCAGCTCTCTAATGGGATGCTTGGGCACACACAGGCGGTTTCCTTTGAAAAGAAATCCCTCCTGCAAAACAAACTCATCAAAGGCTCCCTCCTTGCATTTGGTGAAGGTTTCACCAAAGTCAGCATCATTGTTGTAGTAGTCTTTTAGAGTTTCAAATCCGAGCAACCTCACATCCAAAGTAGATAGTAAAGTGTAGCGGCGGGATAGTGCATCAGCTACTACGTTACTTTTTCCATCCTTGTACTTTGAAGAGAAATGAAAGGATTGCAAGAATTCCACCCACTTGGCATGCCTTGGACTTAACTTTTGTTGGCCATTGATGTACTTTAGGGACTCATGATCTGAATGGAGAATAAAATGGTTAGTACGAAGGTAATGACTCCAATGATCAAGAGCTCTTACTATGGCATAGAACTCCTTGTCGTAGGTGCAATAGTTCAGCCTTGCTCCATTGAGTTTTTCTGAGAAATAGGCAATGGGGCGCCTATTTTGTACAAGAACAGCACCAATTCCTACTCCACTACCGTCACATTCCACCTCAAATGGCTGAGAGAAATCAGGAAGGGCTAAGATAGGAGCGGAACACAACTTCTCCTTGATGGCTTCAAAGGCTTCTTGGGCAGCTTTGGACCAAACAAACGCGCCTTTCTTCAAGCATTCGGTGATAGGACTTGTGATAGTGCTAAAGTCCTTGATGAATCTCTTGTAAAAAGAAGCCAAACCATGAAATGACCTTACTTCTGTAATGGTGGAAGGGATTGGCCAAGTACGTATGGATTCTACTTTGGTTTGATCAACTGACACTCCTTCTTTAGACACTACGTAGCCAAGGAACACTACGCTTTCCACAAAGAAGGCACACTTCTCCTTCTTCCCAAAGAGCTGTTGTTTGCGAAGTGTTGTGAATAGTAGTCTTAAATGCTCCATATGTTCCTCCAAAGACCTGCTATACACAAGGATATCATCCAAGTAAACCACAATAAAGCGACCTAAGTAGGCCTTAAGTACCTCGTTCATTAACCTCATGAACGTGCTCGGAGCGTTGGTAAGACCAAATGGCATGACCGTCCACTCATAGAGTCCATGCTTGGTTTTGAAAGCGGTCTTCCATTCATTCCCTTCCCTCATTCTGATTTGATGGTACCCACTTCTTAGATCAATTTTGGAAAAGACCACTGCCCCATGAAGCTATCTAACATGTTATCCAACCTTGGAATAGGAAACCTATACTTGATGGTGATGTTGTTAACGGCTCTACTATCTACACACATTCTCCAAGTTCCATCTTTCTTAGGTACCAAAAGGACTGGAACGGCACAAGGACTAAGGCTCTCTCGCACATACCCTCGACTCATTAACTCATCTATTTGTCTTTGTAATTTCTTAGTTTCCTCCGGATTACACCTATATGCTGCCTTATTGGGTAAGGTTGCTCCTGGAATGAGGTCGATTTGGTGTTCTATACCTCTAATAGGTGGTAAACCAACGGGTAATTCCTCGGGGAAGACATCCTTAAACTCGTGTAACAACTCCTCAAATGGCTTTCCTCCAAGCCCATTCTCAATTTCTACGGGTTTTTCTTTAGCCATCATGACAAAGACACGCTCCCCCCCTTGTAAAGCCTGCTCTACTTCACTCTCACTCGCAAAGATGGTGAGGTTAGGTTTCTTGGTTTTGTTGGAGGTCATAGCTCTAACAGCTTGGGGAGTCATAGGTTTTAGAATGATTTTCTTTCCCTTATCCCTCAATTCGTATTCATTCTTTCTACCATGGTGTACCACATCCCTATCAAACTGCCAAGGACGCCCCAAAAGTATATGACAAGCATCCATAGGGATGACATCACAAAGAACCTCATCGACATAAGACCCCATAGTTAAACCCACTCTTACTTGTTTTGTGACCTTTATTTTGTTTTCATTATCTAACCAATGTAATGCATATGGTCTAGGGTGATTAGTAGTGGTTAGACCTAACTTAGCTAACATTTCAGTAGAGGCAACATTCGTACAACTACCTCCATCAATAATCAAACTACACCATTTGGTATTAACTAGACATTTTGTGTGAAAGAGTTGGTCTCTTTGTTCGGTGTTGTGTGGGATGGGTTTGGCATGGAGTGTACGTAGTACTAAAACATTACCATACGTTGGGAGCTCATAGTCTATTCCTTCTTCCTCCTTTTCTCCCAAGCAGACTTCAGGACCAGATGCGCCAATGGACTTAGAAAGTTTGTTCATCTTGCACATTGATTCTCTCTTTAGGCCTTCCAAGAAAATAGCATCTTCAAAGCTCACAACTCCTGCCGTGCTTGCGTCTAAATAGATGACCAAAGCTCTGATACCACTAATGATGTGAGTTGATATGAACTTTGAACAAGAATGTGAAGAATGATTAGTATACTGAAATGGAATGTAAACAAAGTAACCAAAACAGATTGAAAAGGATAGTTTGAGGATGAATAAACCGTAACCAAGGATAGTATGCTAGGTGAAGTAGACCTATACTTCAACAAAGCGGGTGCTAAATCAAACAACGCGATTGAAGTAGCGAGTTTAGAGCTTGTAACGCGACTAACTCTAGACTTTGTCTTGTAAGCAACAAGGACGTAAAAGAAAGCTTAGCTTTACTCAGGTTTTTGATTTCAATATTGGATGTCTTATTCATTCAACTAGATGGCTATATATAGCCTACAAAGGTCCCTTAAACCGGCTGGTTAAGGGTGACAAAAACAAAGTTACAACCATGTGAACAAGGAGCTAATAACAAGGCTTAGGAGCTAATAACAAAGTAATGTAAACATGGAGCTAATAACAAAGCTCTTAATCAGCCGCGGTCCCCTTGTGTGAACATGGAGCCAAAAACAAAGCTTGATGATGTGCACACTATGTGAACAAGCCATGGTGTGAATCCAAGTTAATGTCTTCAATTTACCTTGACTTCTTTGCTCCTTTATTCAGCTCCTATACGAGCTAACTTAATACTTGGAGGAGGCACACTATTAGGCTGGTAGGAGGTGCTAATGTGGCTTGACTAGAACTATTAGGAGCTAGTGTTACTTCATTGAACTCTTTAGCCTCTTCATTCGGATCACCTTCCCAGACGAAGATATATTCCATACCGATACAGAAACATGGGATCTATATTTCGACGGGGCATCCAATTTCCGAGGGTTCGAAGTCGAGATTCTATTAAGCTCGCCTAGAGGGGAGCATACTCCCGTGTCCATCAAACTAGACTTCGACGTTACTAATAACGCCGCCGAGTACGAAGCATGCATCCATGGATTACAAGTCCCCGCCGATTTAGGGGTTACGAATATCCGGGTAAACGGTGACTCATCCTTGGTCATTAATCAAGCACTCAACAAATGGAAAACTCAGAACACCAACCTCGTGGCCTACCAGGCATGAGTAAGGGTTCTCGAGAACCAATTCCAAAAGGTAGAGTATATATACCTGCCTCGAGAAGAAAACCAGTTTGCAGTTGCACTCTCAAAATTAGCATCTTTACTGAATATTCCCGATCACCTTACCAGTATGCCGATTTACGTGGAAAGACGATCCGAGCCGACATATATTCACGCCATCGAATACATTGAAATAGCCGATTCCGAGAAATGGTATCAGGCTGTTTTAACATACTTGTTGACGGGAGAATATCCTCCTGGAACCGACAGTCGGGCCAGGAAAGCCCTACGAAGACTAGCCACCCAGTTTATCCATACCGACGACGGACAACTGTATAAAAAGACGGCGCAAGGGGCTCTTCTCCCGTGTGTCGACAAAATTAAGGCTGAAAAGGTTATGGCCGAAGTACATGACGGCTAGTGTGGTCCGCATAAGAATGCCCAGATGTTAGTCCGAAAAATCATGAGGCTCGGATATTACTGGAGTAATATGGAAACCGACTGTAGGCAGTATGTCAAACATTGCCATAATTATCAAATCTTCGCCAACATACAACATATGTCGTCATCTTTGCTATATACCATGACGTCACCTTTGGCATTTTCGACATGGGGTATCGACATAATTGGGAAAATAAATCTTTCTGGTACAGGCGAACACTGCTTCATTTTGGTAACTATCGACTATTTCACTAAATGGGTCTAAGCTGAATCCTACCTTATTCTCAATGCCAAGCATGTTGCCAAGTTCATCCAGAATAAGATAATATGCCGATACGGGATCCCGCATGAGTTTATTAGTGATCACAAGACCCACTTTCAGGCCGAAACAGCGGCCCTATTGACCAAATATAAGATTCAAAGGCATACATCATTGCTTTACCGTCCCCAAACAAATGGAGCGGTAGAAGCGGCCAATAAACAATTGTCACCATACTCAAAAAGATGGTTGATAATTACCGAGACTGGCTCGATAAAATAGCTTTCGCTCTATGAGGATACCGGACGTCGATCCGCAACGCAACCGGTGCCACGCCCTATTACCTGACATACGGAATGGAAGCAGTCCAGTCAGTCGAATTCGAAGTGTCGTCTCTCAGGATCCTATTAGAGAGTCAATTACCTGAAGTTGATTGGGTCCGAGCGCAGTATGACTCACTAGTTCTATTAGACGAACGGTGATCTCGTTCCATCAATATATAATATTCAGATATATCAGTAGAGGATCCGACGGGCCATTAATAAAAGAGTAAGGCCCAGGAACATTAAGGAAGGGGATTTGATTCTCAAGTCCATCCGAGCTTTATTACTAGTTGATCCGAGAGGAAAATTCAAACCCAATTGGGCTGGGCCATATCTGGTAAAAAAGGTTCTATCAGGCGGAGCAGTGAAGCTGACGGATCTGGACGGGAATGAATTCGTCAACCCAACCTAGACCAACTGAAGCGTTACTACCCCTAAGCCTTTTCTCAATGTCATTAGCAAAAGTTTATCAAAATTGTTTTTTTTTACATAAACTTTCAAACGCAAGTCAATAAGCTAGGATTATTTATTCTATTGTCGTAAAAATCTCGAACTAATAATCTTGGTTTATTTCGAGATTGCAAATTTACAAAAGTCTTAACTACGTTTGGTTTGATTCCGGTAATTGTGGATACGTAGGCATCCCCTTAAAAGAGCACAACCACTGCAATCGAGAAAAATACAGGAACGGTTTAAATAATAAACTTCCTTTATTTATTACTAAAAACCCGATAAACTTGGGAAATTAAAAAGTACAAACAATTCAAAAATTCAAAATTCAAAAAAAAAGCACACGGCAATACAAATAAATAATAGAGTAAATTAAAAATTACTCCCTCAAAGATGCGTTTATTAAAATTTACTCTCTTATGATTTTTTTTAATATTTTACACCCAAAAAGATGCAAAACTTCAAAATTTACTTGCTAATCATTACTCCGACGGGTTAATCCGGTGAGTTTGAATTATTTTGCTTGTTTCTTATTTTTATACCGAAAGTGCCCCTTTCTTCTTCCTACCCTTCTTTCCCCCTTCCCTTATGCTCTCATTCAATTTAGTCTGCAGACTTGTAAAAAAAAAGTCCCCACAATTGACTGATGAATGGATGCTCGAGTTTTGGGTTTGGTGATTTTCGATTTGGGAATTTAGGGTTCTCCTGGAATTGGGACTGAAAGGGTTGGGAAAGTCGAAATGAGGATGTAGTGGGGTGGGGGAGGGGCGTACTATTAATGAAGGGCATTTTGGTCAGTAAAATCATAAACTCATCGGAATAGTGATTTGCAAGTAAATTTTGAAATTTTGCATCTTTTTGGGTGTAAAATATTAAAAAAATCATAAGGGAGTAAATTTTAATAAACACATCTTTGAAGGGAGTAATTTCTAATTTACTCTAAATAATAATACTACTTAAATAATAAAAACTAAGGACTCGGTATTCGGGGCATCTTCCCCTTACCCTTATCCTTGGCCTCTTTGGCCGTCCAATGACGACGACGTGGAAGCGAACGCTCCCGAATCACTATGGGAACCTCCTTAGCCCGGACTCGCTTCTTCGAACTCGAGTCCTCAATCATTTCAATTGGCCCGAGTCGGGCCCTCACACGTTCAGGCAACCGGTCACGCGGGCTAAATCGATCCCTGACCGCCAGTCTTGGCCCAAGCCTCTTCTCCAAGTCAGTCAGGGGGCTCAGTCACTCTCGCACGCCGCTAGCACCGGCATCCCTTGTTTGAGTCTTAGTTTGTGACTTAAGACCCGACTCCAATCGGACCAGAGTAGCAGGAGTCTCTCCTTCGTCGTAGAAACCCCTGTTGTCTTTTGTCGTCTTCTGGCGAACCAATTAAAAAGCCTCATCAACCTTCAAGGCGATACGGGCCTCCTCCGACTCCTCAAAAGTCCACTTTCGATATGACTCGGAAACCCAAGCGGAATGGCAAGGGTTAGGTATGGTCCAGATGGCACGGGTGTACCACCATTGTAACCATGTATCACACATAGCGTCCGTCAGTTGGAGCGAAACGCTAATAATGACCTTAGTCTCGGGGATTCGCTGAGACAAACCGAACTGCCTCAGAATGCAGTCCGGGTAATATGAACAGTCCAGTCAAGTGACAGGACCACCGTGTATCGGGCTTGGTCCCTCTTGGCCAACCCATCCCTCTTGGTCCACCTGATCAAGGGACCACCGTGGAAAACTAGCTCCTCATCCCAATAAGATCAGTTATGTGATGACTCGAGCTTATCCATCGCCTACTCGAGCTAACTTGGCTGCTACGATAATTGGGTACATTCATAGGAGACTCCATGATCGATAGACACTCGTACAGCCAAATCTGACAGGAGAAAGTATACAAATTTTCGTAAGCAAACTTGTGGTTTGCCAGAGGGCACTCGATCAAGTACCATGGTTGACTCGATCGAGTAGCCCTTCTAAAAACAAGCATACGGTCTTTAACGAGGTCACTCGATCGAGTGATGGGTCTACTCGCTCGAGTGACTCGCAAACGTCAGAATTTCGCGTCAAAAAAAAAATTACGCGCGAAATATACCTGCAAAAGACCTATACTACCCGTCAATTGACGGTCAGGGTCGACTCTCCTAGCATCAAGACCCATAAAGATCTCTTATGTTATCAGCCAAGCCGGGGTGTGACCCTTCTCCATCTGATCAACTATGTCAATCAGCCTAATCTGACCCAAGCACGAGTCAACCTCCATCCGCCCCTCAAAGGCATATTGGTGCAGCATACAAAAGGCAAAAGCCCTACGGCTGTAAGAAGCAGCAATTCTCACGTCCCTGGTGTTCATGAACTTTTCAGCCGGGTCAAACAGGGAAACGGAATTTCCCCGCACCATCCGGTCCATCTCAGCATGAGAAAAACCTAGAAACTCCCTCAACCTCCTCCTTGGATCAGGATAGAACGGAGGAATGGTAGGACGAGCATCAATGCACCAACCGCCCACAGATGCAATTTCTTCAGGGAGAGGGCATACTTCTCCTCTCGGGAATGCAAAAACGTGATGGGTAGTGTCCCAAAATGTTAGGCAAGCGTCTAGGAAGTGTGACTCTATCCTAAGACGCTATAGCGGGAATAGAGTATAAATTCCCATCTAGGTCAGCTAAACTTTTTCCTCGTCCCGGAAGCACTGGAACCACGTCAGAAGCATCGCAGTCAAATGTTCTATACCCATAGCAGATACTCGAATCTTTTCTTGAAAGTCAAAAGAATTTTGAGAAGAGAATATGGAATTTGAGTTGAGATGCAAAAGGATGAAGCAGGAGGTCCGGTATTTATAATAGGAAACCCTGACAGCATCTACAACTGTCATGCCTCCATAGCCCGTGCGGGCCTGCGCACGCAAGCTCGATCCCAGGCTTCAAGCCCTTTTTAAACCTGATACAGAAATCGAGTTGTCCCGAGCATTCCTACTTCACTAATTTTTGAATAATTCAAAATTTTTAAATTTTTTAAAAAATCGAATTTTTTCATTTCCCCAGCGTGAGTCAGTGTTTCACTTAAATGTACTGTTACATACAAACTATTATGTGTCAGCATACAGGTACACCCAAGACTTCAGAAGCAAGTCACCGCGCAACTTCTTTTCTCCCAAGTGGAAGGCCAAAAATAGTGTTTCTTCTGGAATGCTACATCCAAGAAACGATATGTCTGCATACAAGTACAACCAGGACTTTCAAGGCAAGTCCGACCCCCCCACGGAGCTATCAACATCAGGACAGGTATGACCCTATGCTTATGGCCGGTGAGCCCTCACGCGAGTCTAATGGACTATAAAAGACCCGATCGGAAGGCTGCCAGGTCGTAATCCTCAATTGGCCTGGTGGCTACTCTGACTTCCGCCTTGTCCAAACATCAGTCAGAGTGGGGGCTTTGTAGACACTGCCTGCTAGTGTCTATAGCAGTTTCCGACAAAACACCCGATGATGATCGGACGTAAACATGACTTAATGCGCTCGAATACGGACCCAGAATCAATAGTATCCGACGTGGGCACTTAACGGAGTACAAATCTCTCAAAACCGACCTAAATTCGGGCCCATCAGCTCGTTTCCAATAAAATGAGACTAATTTGAGCCAAAACCGTCACCGAAAATAAAACCATCTTTTTACGACCCAGAAGCCGGTCAAAGTCGAAACCGACCTTGCATGCTTCTAGAAAAAAGCAAACACAACCAACAAAATCAAACTCAAAAAGGGTCAAAATCTCTCCCTAAAAACACTCTACCCGCCTAGCCACTCGATCGAGTGACATGACTCCACTCGATCAAGTGGACTTTCAAATACCAAGCAGGCACCCTTTTCCAGGCCACTCGATCGAGTGCAACTAAGGCCACGCGATCAAGTGACCCCTAGCCAGGGGTAAATTCTATAAATACCCCCCCCCCCCCCCCCGGCTCTTCACATTTCCCCTTTGTTTACCATTTTCAAGTACATTTTAACCTACATTTCTACCATCTTACTCCATCCTCTCTACCACCTCGAGAACATCATACACACATCCCGAGGCCAAACCTCCCAATAACCGAGAACCGTCTCTACAACCAAAACACACCCTAACTCACCCTATATTCTCGACGTTCCCGCTCACACACCGCTATTAAGACAAGCCCGTTTCCGAGACCATTTAAGCATGTAGGTTGAGGGTGTCACCAAACCCCGTCATCTCTTTTCTCCCTTCTCTTCCTCGTTTTTTTTATATATATACTAATTATTAATAATCGATACTAACTAATACTAACTTTTAATTTTTATGTATACTAACATTTTAATTTCTAGTTTACTAACATTTTATTTAATCTTGTTACTAACTTTTATTTTTCGCAATCTAACATCGCTAACACCTAACGTTTATTTTTTTGTTCATTTACATTCCGTCGTAATAATAATACCGCGTATATTTAAGAACAACTATTTTCAAAATGATCCGAGCAACATCCACTGAGGCTAAATTAATGATCGTAGGCTTTAAAGGCCAAATTACGATGTTAAAATGCCGAGGATCTAAGTTTGTGACGACGGTCGAATTTTCAAAATCGAATATAGTGGATACCAATCATTCAGATAGTTGGAGGAAAATTATTGAGTTCGGATTAGTAAAATAAGAAATTGAAAGATTTCGTTGAAATTGTTCGTTTGGAAATTTCCCGAAAAGCTAATCATAGGTTCTTCTCTCCATCAGAACAACAGGGTTGTTATGCTCATTACTAAACTTATTGAAGAGAATTCACATGGCATCATCAAATGATACAAGTCTTGGATAGGAATCTACAACACTGAACGCCCTTGTTGACGATCCTTTACTCCAACAGCATCTAGGGTTCCTCAAACAATGTGATATCTCACACCGGGTAAATCTTTAACCCTTCCCCCTCAATTTAGTAAGATCATGAAACATTCTGATTTTTTATCTCTTATTTTATGGATTTACCTAGACCGTCCGAATGATTCAAAACTAAATGGAATGGGGAGCGGTGAAATGTGTAGAGATCGGAAAGAACGCCAATGGCAAAAGCACTCTGCTGGGCCGACACTGACACTGAGAGACGAAAGCTAGGGGAGAGAATGGGATTAGATACCTTAGTAGTCCTAGCCGTAAACGATGGATACTAGGCGGCAAAACCCTTAGTCAAAAGCTGTACTAAATAGTCTAATTTTCCGTAGAAAAGAGTGCGTTCAAGAAGGCAATTTGATTCATTTTCAATTAGGGCTTGCTCTAGCTTCTTTAGGAGTTATAACTTCTTTGGTAGCCCAACGAATCGAGTAGCCCTTGAAGCATGTGTGGACGTCCGTCCGCACCGCCCGATACCCCGCACGCACCCGCGCAGAACTGACCCGGTCTTGATCGTGGCGGCCACCCACGCGGCCCCCTCCCGGTCGGGGGCCGGTCCGATCTCGCGTTCGGGGCAAAGGTCTCCAACCTCGATTCGGATGACGACTCGGACTTGTACTAGACGGGCGCATGCACCCGTGTTTCCGTTTGGGATCGATCGAGTCGTGGTTGTAAATATTTAAAGGTCGATATGTTTGGTAAGGCGACCTTTTTAGTGAACCGAATTCGTTGCCGATTTTTGAAGTCGCCACCGAGTCAATTATGGGGACTCGAAAAATGTTCAAGTCAACTTTGATCCCTAAACGGCCCAAAGTTGAGTGGCACGGGACCTAAAGATAAAGACTTGTACCCTTAAGCACTCCATGCTTGGAATGATACTCATTGCCAATGGTTTCGAACATCCGGACACCGTCGATTCTGAGTAAGGGGTGAGGGTTCGTATTGGGAAGCCAACGTCCGCCAGACATCGACACCCAATCCCGCCCGCACAATAACGACCTCTACTAATCAATCGGTGGGCTGATAACTTTGTTCCTTTGTTGTGGCGAAAGTACTGTAACATCCATTGTTCTAAACCCTATACCCTTGCTATGTTGGTTGTTTAAGGACAAGTAAGTTTTTTCGTCGAAGTAGTTGTGCTTACATTCTTTGCATGCAATTTCACGTGACAAGCAGACCATGAAAAGATGCACGTAGGAGAGTAGAGAGTACTAAATATTATACGTAATAGCAAATCAGTTTTAACGTGATAATACGGATATTAGTCATTCTCGTGGTATACCTTACCTGGTATTCTACTTAAGATGCGTCCTCTCGGTAATAATAGGTATGCGTCAAACCGTGTAAGGCACCGGGACTAATACGGAACCCGACCATCGCTTTGTTCAGTTTTAGCTCATTTACGTTTTGATTTCCGTGTTAGGTGATTTAGCATGCGATTATAAGGTCATAAAAGTAATAAATCATACAAAAGTTGTAAATGCGAATGTAAGTCAATCACATAATGAGTAGTTGCGCCCTTGGAGTATACGCTAAACGGGACACGATGCATAGATAGTTGAGAACGGATCTCGGAACTACTCGGGTCTATTTAGAGTGTTTTAGTGTTTATGATTGAAGTTGGGACGTTACGTGCTTTAGTATATGTTGTGGACCTAGTGTCCACGTTTGACATTATCGTAGTGCATAATAAAAGTACGTAAATGTAAAGTTTTGTTCAGATGACAACCTAGTGACGATTTAACTTCGAAAGGCGGATCCTCCCAGCTCGCCTGGAGATTTCGGCAGAGTTCCGTTACCGTTTACTGATTTTGCGGCTAATCCGGTAGAATTCTGTTACTAGACTCGGAGTAGCTAGTCGAACACAGGCACCTCAGGATCGAGTGGAGTGCTCGAAGGAGAGGAGTAGTGTCGATTTCGCTTACCGGGACTACGATCGAGTGGATCGTTGGCTTTGGGTGTCGGAGTGTGAGCCCAAGCTAAGAGAAACTCGTAATGAGTAGAGGGAGAAAAGAAAGGAGAATTGTGTGTCGAATGAATGAGGTGAGGGGGGGGTATTTATAGCTATTTTCGGCCATCGACGCCCATATGGACGCCTGTGTCCAGGCGTACCAGAACTCAGGCGCCTGGCGTGTGAAGACTGAAACGCCTGATGCGAGGCGTTCAGGATTTTGAAGATACGATTTTGATACTTTCCAAAACCGAGAATGCGCGTATCATTTGTAAGCTTCGAGGTTAAGTTTCCTCCTTGACCTAGCACGTTGTTGCGCCGAGTGGGCCTCGGGTGTGCATCCCGAGGTTTGCTTGGCCCGGTGCTGACTCGGTTGTGATTTTACGTGTTTTCGGGACCGATTCAGAGTCCCGGTGTCGGAATCAACTCTAACTAGTGTCTATACGACCTTAATGACACGACTAAGGCTGCCTTGATGTTAATTTCATCTTTCCGAGTAATTATTTGATCCGTTTTATAGAAAAAACTATCTAAAGCATCGTATTCTCGCGTCGCGTTGCAGTCTAATCATCATCGGGTATTTGTTGGGAACGACTGAGGCTTGGACAAGGCAAAAGTCAAAGTATAGCTGCCCAGGTCAATCGAGGATTACGACCTGATGACTGTCCGGTCGGGTCGTTTTAAGTCCGTTGGACTACGTGTTCAGGCTCGCCAGCCAAGGCTTAGAAATCATACTTGACGCCTTTGCTTGCGATCGCTACCGGAGCTCGACTCCTCACTTGCTGTCCGTTGCGGTTTTGCTTCGTTCTTAAGTTGAGAATCTGTTTGAATTTATACTTCCCTGCGAATGCCTATGATTCATCGGGTTGGTGCTCGTTAGTTTTCCCTTAGGGATGCCTATGATTCGTTAGGCTCGAAAGGTTTTAAAATATTTTGCCTTCAGGATGCCTATGACCCGTCAGGCTTTAAAATGCTTGGGAGGTGTAAGACTCCAAAATGCTCGAATGTGTCAGTATCCATTCGAACTTAAATTGCTTGGGAGGTATAAGACTCCAAAAATGCTGGGGAGGTGTAAGACTTTATTGCCTTCAGGATAACAAAGACCCATTAGGCTAGAAAATATTTGAGCGTGTCAGTATCCGCTCAAACTTAAATTGCTTGGGAGGTATAAGAATCCAAAATGCTCGAATGTGTCAGTATCCATTCGAACTTAAATTGCTTGGGAGGTATAAGACTCCATTGCCTTCATGATAACTAAGACCCGTTAGGCTCGAAAATGTTTGAGCGTGTCAGTATCCTGATGGGTAGGGATTTGTCGTGGATCCCAACCGTCAAATAAAACCAACTAACCTAACTAGGGTAGCTAGGGTAAGTCGGGTCGAATCCACAGGGACGGGAGGTCGGACTAAGGTATGCTACGGTCTAGGACTAGGTTCGAGACGAGCTAATCTAAGGGGAGGAGGCTAAGGCTAGTCTAAGGCAAGAGAACTATCAAAGGAAAAGGGCTAGGATTAGGTCGGAGTCAAAGGGGTAACGAAATGATCGAAGGAGAACTAGAGGTGAAGGAGGTAGTAGGGTAATCTAGGTGATGCCCGGGCTCTCGCAACTTAGACTCACCTAGAGGTTCCACCTAGAACCCAACTCGGCGATACACAACACAATCGGGGTTACTAGCACGCTATAGGCCTAGGTCGAATCCGGGCTCTCGCAACTTAGACCGACCTAGGGGTCGTCCTCACCGGGCTCTCACAACTTAGTGAGTGAACCGAACCCACAAACAAACTAGCACCCACAAGAGAAAGACAAGAAAAACAAGCATTCGTACATACTTAGTCAATCAAGCATTTCAACAAACAAGTGATGTGCATCATACAAGAGGAAACCCAAATCTTCCACCTACATCTCCAACAATCCCTTAATCATCCAATTAACACCCCCATCACCCTACTAACCCTAGCAAGAACACTACTCTAACATATCTATACTAAAACTAACACTAAGAAGAGGAATCATCACAAACATCAAAACAAACATAATGAAACTGATCCGAATCAAGGAGCTACCAAAGAGTTCAATAAAGTCACCTTAGGTCCTCTTGTTCTTATTTCAGCCACACTAGCACCTCTTACCAGCTTAGTAGTGTGCCTACTACGATTAGTGAGCTAGCTCGTGTGTGAGCTGAATAAAGGAGCAAATAATCAAGGTAATATGAAGACATTAACTTGGGTTCACACTCATTCAAGCATGGGAAGTGTACTGAAGTTATGAAGGTGTTTGAGGCTGATTGTGTTCACATAGTGTGCACATCCTCAAGCTTTGTTTATGGCTCCATGTTCACACAAGTGTGCCGTGGCTGATGCTCTTTGTTAGAGCTTTGTTATTAGCTCCTAGTTTACATAGCATTGTTATTAGCTCCTAGTTCACATAAGGTGTAAGCTTTGTTTTTGTCACCCTAACCAGCCAGTTTAAGGGTCTTGTTGTAGGCTATATATAGCCATCTATTTGAATGAATAAATCATCCAATATTGAAATCAAAAACCTGAGTAAAGCTAAGCTTTCTTTTACGTCCTTGTTGCTTACAAGACAAAGTCTAGAGTTAGTCGCGTCAGAACCATCTCGAGTCATCAAACAAGAATCCCGATTTTGAACTTTCCCCAAATTATATAAGAATAGTCAATTATAATTCACATGTATCATTCTAATAAACCTAAATTGCAGGCATGATTCAATCCTAAATTAACAATATTACGTACATTGGGTACTTCAAATCGAAAAAAAATGTGATAGAAACAAACCTGTATAATATTTCCATGGATGAATCAAATTGGAGTTCATTAGGGTTAATTTCTAGAGAAGATGAAGATGACGAATAGAAACAAACTCTTGAGAAGATGAAGTTGATTAGAGTTAAAGTTTAGGGAAAAGTAAAGAGCGGGCGTTGGTTGATTAGGGTTAGATGTAGTCATGCAGTTGATTATTTTCGTGGGTGAGTGAGAGGGCGGGTTTTAGTTTTAGGACAATTTGGATTTTAAGGAGATGAGCGTGTTTCCCAAATAATTGAAAAGGAAAGAGCGGTTAATTAAGTGAATTATGACACCGAGTGGTGTCAAGATTTCGAGGAGGAAAGATAATGAGCTCGGCGCTCTATAAAAGTATCAATAATGAAGCGTCATAACTACAAGGGATTTGTAGTAGTGATATCTTGGGGTCAAAAGTTTTCATGTCCCCTCGTCATAGAAAGTACTCGACCGACCTACAATACTTCTATCCGGCGGGGGGTTTATGAACACCCGTCAGCGGTGCTAGAGGATAAGGAAGCGACTCGAGAAAATGTCACTAAGTGCCTGACCAAAGACAACGTTACCGATCCAAGTACCGTCAGTTCATTTATGCGGGCCAAGACTGACGAGACCTAAATTGAAGATGCTAGAGATGAGAGGAAACATGGTTGGCTGAGCTCGCCTTTGGCTAGGGCGGTAGAAGCTTGTATTATGAGGGGTCAGTGGTGAAAGACCCGAACAAGCTTGCCCATATAGCGATGGGAGAAGGAAGTTGGACCGGTAAAGCCCAGTCGTTTTGTATTACGTTCTATTAGTTGATATTATGTGGCGTATTAATACTAGTTTTTTTTTTGCAGTGTTTTGACATGTTGTCATTTTTCGGGATAGCCAGGTTTCTTATGCTCGATGTAAAGGGCCTCAACAAAGGCTCGATTTAACTGATTTCCATTTTTGTTAATGAGATGCAAATTTTATTTTTCTTATTATTATTATTTTTTTTTGTGGCTCGCAACTCGATTCTTCATTTTGCCCGGAGCGCCATTTCGGGTATTCACTCCGTCATCGGCTCACCTTTTATTTTGTTTTTGTTTTTTTTCTTTTTTTTTTCCGGCTCACAACTCAATTCTTCATTTTGCCCGGAGCGCCCTTTCGGGTTTTCACTCCGTCCTCGGCTCGTCATAATTTTTTTTACGACGCCTCGCAACTCGTTTCTTCATTTTGCCCGAAGTGCCCTTTCGTTTGTGCTTCGTCATTGAAATCATTCGTTAACCGGAATTTAAGGAAAATGTTCCGGTTTGCATATGAATCGAGTAATCGATTTCGTCATTTTTGTTGGTTGTACCCGTAGAGGGGTTGCCTACGTATCCGTGTACATACAGAATCAAACCATGGTCGTAGTTCTTTTAGATGTGAGTGATTTTGCTTTAGACTCGTTATGCCAATTATAGATGCGAATTATTTTTAAACGTTTCTTGTGGGTTTTCAGCCTAAGTCAGAGATCAGGATAAGGTTGGGATGTTTAGGGGTAGTACCGTTTGAGTTGGTCCATGTTTGTTGTTGTTGAAAACTCCTTACCGTCTAGGTCAGTGAAGATCACGGCGCCCCCCGTGAGTGTTCTCTTGAGGAGATAGGGGCCCACCCAATTTGGTTTGAACTTCCCTTTGGGGTCGACGGGAAGGGGTGCTCTAATGGATTTGACTACTAGATCTCCCTCATGTATGTTTCGGGTTTTGACTCGTTTGTTAAAGGCTCCTTGTATGCATTGTTGGTAGGCTTATAGGTTGGACAGTGCATGTATTCTACGCTCGTCTAGGAGTACTAACTCATCGTATCATTTTTGGTTCCATTCTTCTTCGAGAATGCCGCTTTCGGCTAGTATCCTTAGTGAGGGTATTTCTAGCTCTATGGGTTGCACGACTTCAGCGTCGTAGGTTAAGTTATATGGTGTGGCTCCGGTGGGTGTTCGGTATGAGGTTTTGTATCCCCATAACGCGAAGGGTATTTTGCTTGGCCAATCCCGGTATTTGTCTGTCATTTTCTCAAGGATTGTGGTAATGGTTTTGTTTGTTGCCTCCATGGCCCCGTTTGTCTGAGGTCTGTAGGGTGAGGATTTGTGTCTTTTGATTTTGTATTTGTCTAGGATTTTTTGGGTGTCGTCACTGAAATGAGCCCCCTGATCACTGATAATTTCATGAGGTATGTCGTAGCGGCAGATGATGTTATTTTGTAGGAATTTGACCACTTGTTTGGAGGTTAGTATGATGTAAGAGGCTGCTTCTACCCATTTGGTGAAGTAATTGACGGCCATCAGGATAAAGCAATGTCCGCCGGTTCCGGACGGGTGTATCTTTCCTGTGATTTCAATTCCCCAAGTAGAGAATGACCAGGGTGTTGTCATGGTATGGAGTGGGTATGGTGGTAGGTGTTGGATGTTGGCGAATATTTGGCAGTTAGGGCAATGGCGAACGTGATGCCGACAGTCTGCCTCTAGGGTAATCCAGTAGTAGCCTAGTCTCATTATTTTTCGGGCTAATAGGTATGCGCTCATGTGGGGCCAGCACTCTCCATCATGTACTTCCTCCATGACCCTCCAAGATTGGGTTTTGTTTATGCATCTAAGGAGGATTCCTTGTGAGGTTCGTTTGTATAGTAGTCTTTGGTTTAGGACGTAATGAGTGGCTTGTATTCTTAAGGCTCTATTGTTTTTGGTGTTTGTGTCGGGTGGGTATGATCCGTTGGTTTTAAAGTCTAGGATTGCTTTGTACCAGGGTCTTTCGGGGATATCATTGGTTTCGAGGTTATGGATGTAGGCTAGTTGTTCTCTTCTTTCTACGCAGATAGGCATAGAGAAGAGATTGTCAGGCATGTTTATTAATGAGGCTAGCTTGGATAGGGCGTCAGCGAATTGGTTTTCTTCGCGAGGTATGTGTATGAAGTCGATTTCAGTGAACTCCTGGGATATTGTTTCTATTTCGGTTTGGTATGGGGCTAGGGTTTCGCTATAAAGCTTCCAGGTGCCCATGGCTTGGTTGATTAGTAGGGATGAATCTTCGTGTACTCTAAGGTTTTTAACTCCTAGAGATACAACGACTTTTAGCCCTATTAGGTAGGCTTCGTATTTGGCTGCATTGTTGGTAAAGGGAAAGTCTAATTTCACTGATATGGGTACGTGGTTGCATATTGGTTAAGTGTTGTGCTTTGTGGGATATGGAATCAGCTGTGGGTCGAGTTGAGGGTAGGTGTTCATGATCTCGTTTTTCTAGGGTGCAATTAAGTGGGTTGTTTGTTGTTGCCCTTTGGTTTTAGTTATTTGTTATCGATAAATGGCATAGTATCGAGTTTCAAGCAATAGAGTAAAAAGAAATCAAGCAATTGTCGAGGCGTATTTGTAAAAGAAAAGAATTGCTTTTATTGATTGTAATAGTAATTGGGCTAGGTGCCCGTGATGATGTTTGATGGGAAGGTGGAGGACAGGTCCCCTCGCGCCTCCCTTACTTGACAGACTAAGAAAACATTTATTATCATTATTAAGTCTAGGCCCTAAGATGAACTAGACTCTGACAAGGACCGGCTTCACATGCCTTTGGGGAGCGACTATCATGACTCGACCACATCGTGACAGTGTCGTCACACGTCCTCCGGGCCTCAGAGTCTGTCATAGCCTTTCGAGGACGTCCCCCTCGAGGGGCTTTTGGAGGTGGCTCTCCGAGGCGGCTCGTTGAGGGGTCTAAAGTTGCTCGTGACGACCACTGATGTCACTATTGCCCCCTCGGCAATTGAGAAGGTAAAGTCTGCCTTTTGCCGTTTTGTCGAGGAGAATGTTCCCGCTTCGATTAGGTTTTGGATGACGTGTTTCAAGGTGAAACATGCTCAGTGTCGTGCCCATTTCCTTGATGGAAAGGACAGTAGGCGTTAGGACTCCACGTTTTGCTTCGTTTACAAACCGGTGAGTCTGGAGTGGGACCTAAAGGTTTGAGCAGCCCTTGATCTATTAAGTGTTTAAGAGTTTCAGTATACGACGAGTTGATCTTGGTAAACTCTTTTCGAGGCGTTTTTGTTTTGCTGGGTAGGGTTTCGCGGGACATCGAGGTTACTTCTCTATTGGCCTTAGGGGATCTTGCCCTTTCGGAGTACCGGGGTGATCCATTTGGAGTGGGTTCCTGGGTATGGTAATTGATTGAACTGGTATCTGCCCCGTTCTCCGTTCTTCCACTTTCGAGGAAATTAAGGCGACTGTCTGATAAGTGTAGTTTGTAGTGCTTAATTGTTATGTTTCGGTCCCGTTTTCCTTGTGGAATCGCTCCTTGGGAGCGGTTTATGGGCTACTTATGCTTCCACTAGTTCGTTTCAGGTTCCCGAGGCCATTCTCAAAGAGTTGGAACGATTCCGGCTCGATACATACACATTTTGGAGCCAACGAAGTGGAGGAACGATCACTCGGTGCCTTGGATTCGATCCCGAGACCTCGAGACCAGATCCCGAGCCTCCGAGACCCGAGCCCGAATCCCGAGAATCGATGAGAAGCCCATGAGAGGCAAGGAGGGACCAAAAGGAGCTTACTTGAGGCCTACAAGACCCATCCCGTTCGGGAAGGCCTCATCCCGTTCGGGATGGGGTGCACAAATGAGAGGGCTACTGACCTGGGCCCGTCCCGATCGGGACCAACCCGTCCCGGTCGGGACCACGCCGTCCCGGTCGGGATGATCCCGTCCCGGTCGGGACGCTACAGAGGCAGCCGCGCATCATTTAATTCATCCTCCTTCATTCTTGTACCCATATATATACTCCCTTCTTGTATTGTTTATGTATCTTATCATACATTAGACTCCCTTAAGCTTTCAAAACCCTAGATTAGTTCTCCACACATTAATCTTAATCTTCCTTTAATCTTCTTTTAAATCTTTAGTTAATCTAGTGTAATTAGTTCTTGTATTAAGAAGTTCTTGAAGAACTCTCCAAGCTTGACAACCTTGGAGTTGATTTGGGTTCTTATTTATACAAGATTGCATCTTTTTCTTCCTCTTGTTGTTGGTATAACCATCTTTACTCTTGTTCTAGTTTATTTATTCAAGTTTCATTCTTTACACATAGTTATTGTTATTGTTTGTTTATAATGAATGTTTGGATGTTTAGTTTGTTCTCTTTTGTTATTGTTTGTTTGTTCTTGATAATGAGTGAGTAGTAGTCTTGTGGGGTTAGTAGGGGGATTAAGGGTAGATTATGGGTGATTAGGGTTTGTTTATGGGAAAAGGGTGAATCTTTGTTGTTAGTCACATTGTGGGCACTCTATGTGTTTGTTGATATGCTTGTGTGAGTAGTAGTGGCCATGCTCCCCATACTTGTGTTCATCTCCTCATTGTTTGTCTATCTTGTGGTCATGTTGAGAATAGTCGTAGTCACGAGAGTGCGGACTAGGGTCTACGTAGCGAGAGCCCGGACCCACCTTGACATCGGTCTACGTAGCGAGAGCCCGGACCGACTCTAGCAACTAGGAGACACCTATACCCTTGACTACCCAATTACCCATCTACACTTATGAACCCGACCTACCCCACTTCCTTTCATATTTGAGTTCATCCTCTTAGTTAATCATCGTTTACTCTAGTTTATTTGTTAGTTCGATCTGCATTGTTTTAGCCTAGTTCATCATTAGCTTAGTCACACCTTTTCCACCGCCATAGTTTACCAATTATCGCTTCCTTTGTGTTTGTTTCGGTAGCATAGTCTCGTTTTAGGTCGACATAGTCTAAACCTTGCAACACCGTCTCCGTGGACACGATCCCGACTTACCCTAGCTACCCACTAGGCTTGCCGGTTGTTTATTGACGCTGGGGACCCACGACAAATCCTTACCATCAATTTGGCGCCGTTGCCGGGGACGATGCATTGTTTAGACTTAGTTTGCTTTTAGCTAGACTTAGTTACCCTTCTTTGTGCCCTTCTATCTTTTCTTGTGCATATTTTCTAGACTTTTCTTGTTTCCTTAGTTTTATTTCTTCCTCTTTTTTTTCTTTGTCTCTAGTTGATGCGAGTTCATTTTGCAGCGTTGTTTTGATCAGTCCATCTCTCGAGTTATACTTGGAATTTCGTAGTCATTCAAAATGGAGGAGATAGATTTCGAGCTTATCTTTCCAATGACTATTCATGAAGGCTCATTGAACAAGTATTGACAAAGTTATGGTCCGAACAAGTCAGTTGTGCATGGGAAAGCACCGGGGTTAAAGAGGACGTTTGAAGCTGGTTGTGCACGTCCAAATGGCTCCTTATTAAGCTTTGTTATTAGCTCCTAGTTTACATAGCTTTGTTATTAGCTCCTAGTTTACATAGCTTTGTTATTAGCTCCTAGTTCACATAGATGTAGCTTTGTTTTTGTCACCATGTAGCTTCGTTATTGTCACCCTAACCAGCCGGTTTAAGGGTCTTGTTGTAGGCTATATATAGCCATCTATTTGAATGAATAAGATATCCAATATTAAAATCAAAAACCTGAGTAAAGCTAAGCTTTCTTTTACGTCCTTGTTGCTTACAAGACAAAGTCTAGAGTTAGTCGCGTTACAAGCTCTAAACTCGCTACTTCAATCGCGTTGTTTGATTTAGCACCCGCTTTGTTGAAGTATAGGTCTACTTCACCTAGCATACTATCCTTGGTTACGGTTTATTCATCCTCAAACTATCCTTTTCAATCTGTTTTGGTTACTTTGTTTACATTCCATTTCAGTATACTAATCATTCTTCACATTCTTGTTCAAAGTTCATATCAACTCACATCATAAGTGGTATCAGAGCTACAACTCTTGATTTTTCTTAAAATCAAGACGGTCCAAGGAGTGTCGAAGCCAAGTTATTAGTTGAATTTCTGATTGCGATTGGAATTCAAAGGTTAAACTCGTACGGGTAGTTCGAGGGTTAATCGGTTTTGATTGTTTCGTGGTTCTTGTTGAAGTTCGATTTATTTTCAAAAAAAAAAAAAAAAAAAAAAAACTGTTCACGAATTAGTACTGTTCACGTAGTACTATTCCAAAAAAAAAAAAGATGGCTGGAATTTTCTCGTTTGAAAACACTTACGAGGAAAGTTTGGTGTTTGATCCAACGTTACCACCTGTGAAGAATGATGTGAGTTGATATGAACTTTGAACAAGAATGTGAAGAATGATTAGTATACTGAAATGGAATGTAAACAAAGTAACCAAAACAGATTGAAAAGGATAGTTTGAGGATGAATAAACCGTAACCAAGGATAGTATGCTAGGTGAAGTAGACCTATACTTCAACAAAGCGGGTGCTAAATCATACAACGCGATTGAAGTAGCGAGTTTAGAGCTTGTAACGCGACTAACTCTAGACTTTGTCTTGTAAGCAACAAGGACGTAAAAGAAAGCTTAGCTTTACTCAGGTTTTTGATTTCAATATTGGATATCTTATTCATTCAAATAGATGGCTATATATAGCCTACAACAAGACCCTTAAACCGGCTGGTTAGGGTGACAATAACGAAGCTACATGGTGACAAAAACAAAGCTACATCTATGTGAACTAGGAGCTAATAACAAAGCTATGTAAAGTAGGAGCTAATAACAAAGCTATGTAAACTAGGAGCTAATAACAAAGCTATGTAAACTAGGAGCTAATAACAAAGCTATGTAAACTAGGAGCTGATAACAAAGCTTAATAAGGAGCCATTTGGACGTGCACAACCAGCTTCAAACGTCCTCTTTAACCCCGGTGCTTTCCCATGCACAACTGACTTGTTCGGACCATAACTTTGTCAATACTTGTTCAATGAGCCTTCATGAATAGTCATTGGAAAGATAAGCTCGAAATCTATCTCCTCCATTTTGAATGGCTACGAAATTCCAAGTAACTCGAGATATGGACTGATCAAAACAATGCTGCAAAAAATGAACTCGCATCAGAAATTCCCATGCACAACTGTCTTGTTCGGACCATAACTTTGTCAATACTTGTTCAATGAGCCTTCATGAATAGTCATTGGAAAGATAAGCTCGAAATCTATCTCCTCCATTTTGAATGACTACGAAATTCCAAGTATAACTCGAGATATGGACTGATCAAAACAACGCTGCAAAATGAACTCGCATCATACTCTCCTTCTTTGAAAAAGAATTGTCCTCAATTCTTGTAACAAGTATCCCACCTGGATCAAATACAAAATTTGTTAGGATCAACACATCCTTACTCCAAATAGACATAAGTGTGGGTAACGTTAGTATCACGGCTTGACCCCAAGCTCGACTCCTTTTCAAGTAGGTGTTGTTTTGAATGCTTGTGAACTCTACTTTGCTTGTTGTGAACAAGGATGGATCAGGTATCTTTTGTTGCTTCTCAAAGTATTCCACAAGCTCAATCCCCTTACTCTCCATGCTTGTTTTGACTAAGATCAGAATTTGTTTCTTCTTGCACAACCCGTTTGGTTGAAGATGATACTCGTCAAAAACAGGTGGTAACGTTGGATCAAACACAAAACTTTCCTCGTAAGTGTTTTCAAACGAGAAAATTCCAGCCATCTTTTTTTTTTTTTTGGAATAGTACTACGTGAACAGTACTAATTCGTGAACAGTTTTTTTTTTTTTTTTTTTTGAAAATAAATCAAACTTCAACAAGAACCACGAAACAATCAAAACCGATTAACCCTCGAACTACCCGTACGAGTTTAACCTTTGAATTCCAATCGCAATCAGAAATACAACTAATAACTTGGCTTCGACACTCCTTGGACCGTCTTGATTTTAAGAAAAATCAAGAGTTGTAGCTCTGATACCACTTATGATGTGAGTTGATATGAACTTTGAACAAGAATGTGAAGAATGATTAGTATACTGAAATGGAATGTAAACAAAGTAACCAAAACAGATTGAAAAGGATAGTTTGAGGATGAATAAACCGTAACCAAGGATAGTATGCTAGGTGAAGTAGACCTATACTTCAACAAAGCGGGTGCTAAATCAAACAACGCGATTGAAGTAGCGAGTTTAGAGCTTGTAACGCGACTAACTCTAGACTTTGTCTTGTAAGCAACAAGGACGTAAAAGAAAGCTTAGCTTTACTCAGGTTTTTGATTTTAATATTGGATATCTTATTCATTCAAGTAGATGGCTATATATATCCTACAACAAGACCCTTAAACCGGCTGGTTAGGGTGACAATAACGAAGCTACATGGTGACAAAAACAAAGCTACATCTATGTGAACTAGGAGCTAATAACAAAGCTATGTAAACTAGGAGCTAATAACAAAGCTATGTAAACTAGGAGCTAATAACAAAGCTTAATAAGGAGCCATTTGGACGTGCACAACCAGCTTCAAACGTCCTCTTTAACCCCGGTGCTTTTCAATGCACAACTGACTTGTTCGGACCATAACTTTGTCAATACTTATTCAATGAGCCTTCATGAATAGTCATTGGAAAGATAAGCTCGAAATCTATCTCCTTCATTTTGAATGACTACGAAATTCCAAGTATAACACGAGATATGGACTGATCAAAACAATGCTGCAAAAAATGAACTCGCATCAGAAATTCCCATGCACAACTGTCTTGTTCGGACCATAACTTTGTCAATACTTGTTCAATGAGCCTTCATGAATAGTCAATGGAAAGATAAGCTCGAAATCTATCTCCTCCATTTTGAATGACTACGAAATTCCAAGTATAACTCGAGATATGGACTGATCAAAACAACGCTGCAAAATGAACTCGCATCACTAGTTGTGCTTGTTTATTGTCGTTACTTAGTGCCCATAAAGCACTAGGTGTTCTCACGTTTGTTCTAGTGTGTAGTGTATGCCTAGGAGGGGAGGCGAATTCTTTCTCTTTAATCCAGAGCCGGAAAGACTTTTTCGAGCCTTTCGCCAACGGACGATTAACCGGGTTAGAATCTCTCAACCAAGCGCAAGCAATACCCATCAAGAGCAAGCTCAAGGAGCCGACTTTAGCGAGTCAGCTCGAGAGACGGCCGAAGGGATCTTCATAAATCCCTTTGGTTCATCTATACACTCTTCTAGTCCTAGTTCCCCCTCTTCATCTACATCAACACCGTCTACACCATCATCTTCTCCCTTATATCCAATCATGCCCAAGTTTTCTTCTCACTCAACCTTCACGGAAGACGTTTTGCCGGGTCCATCTAGTTTACCGGAGGCATATACCGTGAATTTTGTGGCGAAAATGCAATTTATTCAATTGGTCGAGAGAAGTCAATTTAGTGGTTTGTCCACCGAAGACCCGCACCAACATATGGAGACTTTCTCCGATTATTGCGATGCTATTTCCCAAACCGGGGTTTCACAAGACCAAATCTGTTGGGTATTATTTCCATTCTCGTTTATTGGAAAGGCAAAGCAATGGATCAAGAGTCTTGATCGGGCAACCATGGGGATCGATACTTGGAAAAAGCTTGCCTTGGCGTTCTACCAAAAGTTTTACCCTCCGGAGAAGACCAATTTGCTTAGGGCCTCCATCACCGGTTTCCAACAAAGGGATGAAGAGAGCCTCTATGAAGCTTGGGAGCGGTTTAATTCTTTGGTTAGGTCGTGCCCCCACCATGGACTCTCACAATGGTTCTTGGTACAACAATTTTGGAATGGTCTTTATGAGGACTCGAGAGCTATACTTAATATGGGCTCCAACGGTAGGTTTACCAAGGTCGATGACGATCAAACTTGGGCGAGAATCGAAGAGATGGCGGTGCATAATTTGCAATACTCTAGGCCTAGGAAGACACATCGAGGAGGTATGCATGAGGTCGATGCTATCACCAAATTAAGCATTGACCTTGGAGCTCAATTGAAAACACACATGGAGACTATTGACAAGAAGCTCCAAAGCCACCTCAACCAAGTCCAAGGCCCTAGTTCCCCCAACCATCAATCGATTCAAGAAGTGAATGCTTTGGGGTTTGCACCTCCTTTCCCTTATTATGGAATGTGTGATACTTGTGGAATCGTTGGTCATGATCCTATGTATTGTAGAGAAAGTATTGAGCAAGTGAACGCCTTTCAAGCGTTCAAGCAAGGTGCCTCCTACTCTAATCAATACCAAGCTTCCAATCAAGTCCCTCAACAACAAGCTTTTGAACATCAACAACAACATCGTCCCTATGTCCCACCTCCCTTAAGGGACAACAATCAGGGTTATCAAGGTTATGTGGGTAATCCAAGACCCTTCAACAACTTCAAGCAAAATAACCAAGGTACCTTCCACAACAACAATCAAGGGTTCCAACATGGGAACTTCAATCAAGGAGGTTTCCAAGGAAACCAAAACTTTCAAGGACAATAAAACCACAACCAAGGCCTTAATCAAGGCAATTCTCATGGGTTCCAAGGGAACCGTCAACAACAAGCTACACAAGGTAATCAACAACAAAGCAAGCCTAGGAGCCGGTCTCCTACTCATGATTATGGCATTCCTCTCGCCATCACCGATACTCCGCATAATCCATCATCTCCACCTCGGGATTTCGACATTCAAAAGACTATGACGGATGTGCAAAAGAGTACTCAAGAGTTGCAAAAGAGTCAAATGGACATGTCAAGAACCCAACAAGAGCTCTTTGCTTATGTTCAAGGGGAAACGCGGTAAGAGATGCTCGTATGAAGATGCTTGAAACTCAAGTATCTCAACTTGCTTCGGGGAGCTCCTCAAGACAAAAGGGGCAACTACCTTCTCAAGGTGAAACACCGACATTTGAGCATGTAAATGCTATCACCACAAGGAGAGGTACATCTTATGACTCCCCTTCATTCCCTAGTGAGCAAGAGCCAATGCAAGAACCGACAAAGAAAATGGCATCTCCAATTCAAGAAAGCTCAAGCTTTGATAATCCAATGAAGGAGCAAGTCCTTTGGGAGGTTGAAAAACCCCAAGAAGACAACCCTCCCCCACTTCAAGCACAAGAAAAGGGTAAAGGGAAAGTGTCAAATGAGGAGTCCACCCATATTGAGCAAAACAAGGTTGAAATCAAGTTGCCTTTCCCAACAAGGCAAATGAAGACTAAGGTGGATGTCCAATTTGAAAAGTTCCTTAACATTGTGAAGAAATTGGATGTTAATGTCCCATTCACCGAGTTACTTACCCAAGTCCCGGCATATGGGAAATTCATGCGGGATATCCTAGCTAGGAAGAGGTCCATCGTCAAGGAAGAGACCATAGCGTTCACGAGGGTGGTGAGCGAGCTTATTCAAGGTTCCACGCTTCCGAAGTTGAAGGATCCGGGTAGTTTCTCGATCCCATGCACCATAGGCAACTTCGAGATTGAGAGAGCTATGTGTGATTTGGGTGCGAGTGTGAGCATCATCCCCTATTCCATTTGTGATCAATTAGGGATGAAGGAGCTGAAATGTACGTCCATTACACTCCAAATGGCCGATAAATCTCTTAACCGACCATTGGGGATGCTAGAGGATGTGCCGGTAAGAATTGGGAAATTCTTCATTCCGGTCGATTTTCTTGTGCTCGACATGCCGGAAGATGCTATCACTCCTATTATACTTGGGCGCCCATTTCTACACACCGCCGGTGCCATGATCGATGTCAAGAAGGGTAGGATTAATTTTCAACTAGGCGACGAAGAGTTAGTGTTTGACCTCCAAGGCAACACCTCGCCTATGAATGAGACATGTAATATGATCCAAGCCACGAAAGACGTTGATCTAGGGGAAGAGTCGGGACAAAGCTTGAAGAAGTACTCTTATGTACTTGAGGATGATGACTTCGATTTGGAGGAGGATGAGTGCCCATATCATGGGCTTGATGACAAGATGAAAAGCAAGGAGCAAGATGAGCCTCCCTTGAGCCCGCATGAGGACAAGTGGACGTTTGGGTATATCCCGAAAGATCAAAAGTACAAGTTCAAGCCATTGAACTTGGAAGATCGGGATGCCCCGGGAACGTCAAGGCAAGGACATGAAGAGCCTTGGTATGTGGACGGTTATATCTCGAACTTGATTGAAGACTTTGCTAGAGCCTTCGACTTGTTCCTTCGTGCCCTTGATGGGGATGGGATTGGTCATTGTTGTTGAAAAAGATTGACGAACGCACTACCTTGGTTTGACGGAGTTCCACAAGAACCGTCTCATTGTATATATCCCTTTCTTGTAGTTAGTTTGAATTTTGTGAAACTCTTTGTTATTTGGATTGATTGATGAGCGTTGTGAGGGTGAGAATTTGATGTGTATGTGAGCTTTGTTGGATAGGTGAAGTGAAGACGATTCCTAGAGAGGAATGGCTACGATAGAACTTGGATAGTAAGCATGAGGATCGGTTTTTTGAAGCTTGGAGTAAGCTTTTGGGATTGTGGAAGGTCAAGAAGACCCGTCCCGACCGGGAAGGGTGCGGCATCCCGACCGGGAAGGAGCCGTCCCGGTCGGGATAGGTGTGCACATTTTCGAGCTCACTGGAGGTCCGTCCCGACCGGGATGAGGGCGTCCCGACCGGGACGAGTGAGGCATCCCGACCGGGACCATCCATCCCGACCGGGATGGTCCCCTGCTCCCCTGTGTGCCTTTTCTTTGACATTTGAGTCCACCCAACCATTTTATACCCCCTCCCAACCTCCCTAACTATCCTTGCCCTATCATATGCCCCGTATACCTCATTGTCATGCCCTTACTTCATTACACCGATTCCTACTTCAAATCCCACCCTCGCACCATTCCAAGCCTACTACCTCAACCATGCGTTCCTTTCAAGCTTGAAGAAGGACGACAATGAAGACAACAAGCAAGCGCCTATATTGATCATTGAGACGATGGAGCAAGTGAGTTGCTAACCGCTCGGTACGGCAACTATCCCTTCTTTTCCATCTTTTAGTGCTTGTTTTCCGCTTGTCTATACCCTTCCCCTTGTACACTTATGTGTCTTGATGTCATGGTGGCCTTCGAGGCCTTAGTATGGTTGCTCCCGACTCTCGATAACGTGATTACGTCGAGAGTCAATCGATTAATCTAATTGTACAAGATTTTCCCCCCTTTTTAGTAATTAGTCAGATTTGGACGGAATCCGGGCTAGGTGACTTGATTACGCCTAGCCCTCCCCTCCCATTTCCTTTTTATTTCTTTCTTTTTATTTTCTTCCCCCATCCATATCTTTTCTTGTCTCGGCCCATGGTGACTTGACTACACCCCGGCCGGACGCATTCTACCTTTTCTTCACTTTTCTTTTTGATTTTTAGCTTTATTTTCGTAGTTTCTTTTCTTTCCTTTTGTCTCTCCGCACACTATGATCGAGCATGAGGACATTGCTCGGTTTAAGTGTAAGGGAGCGATATTCTATCGTAGTTAGTTTTATTTTCATAGTTTTTCGAAAAAAATCTTTAAAAACCCTAAAAATTTGAAAAAATTTCACAAAAATCAAAAAGATTTTCTTTTGTGTGTTTTCCTTTTGTGTCTTTGTGTAGTATATTTGTTGTGTTGTGGGTGTTTGCCTCCCCTTTTCCTTATAGGTTGCTTAAATCGCCGCTAACTTTGGAAAGCTTTCAAGACATCCGGTAACATCTTCTATCCCTTCTCCCTCTTTATTTCTTGTGAAGTTTGGAGGAGATTGTGATGTTGTGTGCTCGGGTGGAGCTTTGTGCATATTGGTGGATGATTTGGTGACTTGTATGGAATATCGGGGTGGTGTTTGTTCCCTTGTGTGTTTGTTCTATTTTTTCTTGTTTTGTTGCCTTTTGTTTCTTTTCCTCTCGTTTTCGTCATGTCTTTGTTTTGTGTTGTGTTGTGTTGTGTGTCATGTGTGTAAACCGTTTTCGAAAACCCGGTTTAGAGGCTAGGGTGCGAGTGTGATGCGAGTTCAGTTTGCAGTGTTGTTTTGATCGGTCCATATCTCGAGTTATACTTGGAAATTTGTAGTCATTCAAAATGGAGGAGATAGATTTCGAGCTTATCTTTCCAATGACTATTCGTGAAGGCTCATTGAATAAGTATTGACAAAGTTATGGTCCGAACAAGTCAGCTGTGCATGGGAATTTCGCAGAAGTTATTTATTTGACGGGACTGTTTCTTTTCTATCGACTTTCAATAAAAGAGCTAGTGGATACATTGCTCTAATACAATTTCTAAGTTCAAATAATCAGCAATGGGATTAATTTCTTTCAAGACTAGAAGATGCATTAACCAAGTGCAAAAACACACCAGCCTACTAAAGCAAACAAAGAAGCATTGCATCTGAATTGGAGCAAAATAGTGGCTGCTAGTGTTCACAGTTATTCATTGTATCTAGTTGTCTAAGTTCTTTTCCCTTTCTTTGTTTGTATCACTCACTTTAAGAGGCTTGACTATTCTGGTTGGCCTCTCTTTGGGTCCTTTTGTAGGTTATAAATAGCCACCCATTAGATGCATAAATCATTCAACTTTCATCAAACAAATCTGAGATAAGCTTTGCTTTTTCTTTCCGTCTTTGTAGTTCACAAGACAAAGTATTAGAGTTAGTCGCGTCACAAGCTCTATACTCGCTATTTCAATCGAGTGTTTGAATTAGCACCCACTTTGTTGAGGTATAAATCTATCTCACTTAGCACACTATCCTTGGCTACGTTCTATCATCCCTTACGACAACTTTTCCATTCTGATTTCGTTACTTTATTTCATTCATTTCGATCTACTATCAATCACCAAATCACTTGTTCAAAGTTCATTCCAAATCACATCAGAGTGTTTACTTTCCCTTCCTAGTAGTGTAAATCGAGTCTTGGACTTTAGCCTAGTAGAATGACCCTAAATCAATGATTTCGTTGGTCCTTTACCTTGAGTCCACCTAGCTTACTAGGGATTTACTACGGGATTTGCATTTTGACCATTATGACCACCCACGGTGTGAAAAGGCCTTGGTTACCGAGTCCCGTCCCTTAGGTGACCGTGTTTGGGATTGTTTGATTAGTCCAAGTTCTCCACCTTATTATGGGTTTGAAAGGGGATGCGCACCCCCGTCTTATCCATTTCCCTACCTCCTACATGTTCCCACACAATAAAGTTTGCAAATTGTTGAAATCTTCCTTTCTTGTTACAAAGAAATGCCATAAAGCCAAATCAAGCCAAAAAGGGCAAAAGAAAGAAAATGAAAGAAAGAAAAGAATGAAGAAAAAGAAAAGGCACAAAAAGCCAAGAAAAAGAAAATAGAAAAGAAGAAAAAGAAGTAGCATAGCAAAACAAAGCAAAAATGCAAAAGAAAGAAAAAAATGCCAAAAAGAAAATCGTCTCACAAAAATAATCCCGATATCTCAATATAAGCCTTTTACCGACTATTATCATGAAGAGCCTACCAAAGGACCGAGTCCCTAGGAAGGATGATAGCGGTAATGGTCGGTCTTCCCTCATTTTGCAATATCTCCACCTTTTTACTTGGACTAGTTGGGCGGATTTGGACATGGGACGACCCTCTTGGCTCATCGCTAAAGGGGGCGGGGTCTCACTTACCTACAGTGTCGACTAACACCGTGGTTCATCCTTTTTCCACTCCGCCGATCGTCCCGTAGTACGTTCTTAGAAAGTTAGGAGGACCTAGGTAAGTTATCAACGTTTTTATTGCTTTGTCGTCATACAACTAAGGTTTAGTTCATTTCGATTTGTGTTATTAGCTTGGGAACGTTGTCACTTACCTCGAGTCCTAAACCGGTGTCTTTTCACCGCTTTTAGAGGGAAGCGGTATTTGTTTTCTTTTGGGTGCAACCGATTGTTTGTTTGTTTGTATGTTTGTTGTTTATGTGTTGTTGTGTCAGGTTGCATCCACGATTTTGTCGCAAGACCCCACTTGCCTTGTGGAGTGCACTTTTCCTCTAAGTGTACTCGCGTGAGTTGAAAGGGCGTAGGGTGCGCTAATACCCGCTCGGCTAGTTTAGTATTTAGTATGTGCTTACTCGAGGGCGAGTAAGGGTTAAGTGTGGGGAAGTTGATAAGTGTAGTTTGTAGTGCTTAATTGTTATGTTTTGGTCCCGTTTTCCTTGTGGAATCGCTCCTTGGGAGCGGTTTATGGGCTACTTATGCTTCCTCTAGTTCGTTTCAGGTTCCCGAGGCCATTCTCGAAGAGTTGGAACGATTCCGGCTCGATACATACACATTTTGGAGCCAACGAAGTGGAGGAACGATCACTCGGTGCCTTGGATTCGATCACGAGACCTCGAGACCCGATCCCGAGCCTCCGAGACCTGATCCCGAATCCCGAGAATCGATGAGAAGCCCATGAGAGGCAAGGAGGGACCAAAAGGAGCTTACTTGAGGCCTACAAGACCCATCTCGTTCCGGATGGGGTGCACAAATGAGAGGGCTACTGACCTGGGCCCGTCCCGGTCGGGACCACGTCGTCCCGGTCGGGACGCTACAGAGGCAGCCGCGCATCATTTAATTCATCCTCCTTCATTCTTGTACCCATATATATACTCCCTTCTTGTATTGTTTATGTATCTTATCATACATTAGACTCCCTTAAGCTTTCAAAACCCTAGATTAGTTCTCCACACATTAATCTTAATCTTCCTTTAATCTTCTTTTAATCTTTAGTTAATCTAGTGTAATTAGTTCTTGTATTAAGAAGTTCTTGAAGAACTCTCCAAGCTTGACAACCTTGGAGTTGATTTGGGTTCTTATTTATACAAGATTGCATCTTTTTCTTCCTCTTGTTGTTGGTATAACCATCTTTACTCTTGTTCTTGTTTATTTATTCAAGTTTCATTCTTTAAACATAGTTATTGTTATTGTTTGTTTATAATGAATGTTTGGATGTTTAGTTTGTTCTCTTTTGTTATTGTTTGTTTGTTCTTGATAATGAGTGAGTAGTAGTCTTGTGGGGTTAGTAGGGGGATTAAAGGTAGATTATGGGTGATTAGGGTTTGTTTATGGGAAAAGGGTGAATCTTTGTTGTTAGTCACATTGTGGGCACTCTATGTGTTTGTTGATATGCTTGTGTGAGTAGTAGTGGCCATGCTCCCCATACTTGTGTTCATCTCCTCATTGTTTGTCTATCTTGTGGTCATGTTGAGAATATTCGTAGTCACGAGAGTGCGGACTAGGGTCTACGTAGCGAGAGCCCGGACCGACTCTAGCAACTAGGAGACACCTATACCCTTGACTACCCAATTACCCATCTACACTTATGAACCCGACCTACCCCACTTCCTTTCATATTTGAGTTCATCCTCTTAGTTAGTCATCGTTTACTCTAGTTTATTTGTTAGTTCGATCATTAGCATTGTTTTAGCCTAGTTCATCATTAGCTTAGTCATACCTCTTCCACCGCCATAGTTTACCAATTATCGCTTCCTTTGTGTTTGTTTCGGTAGCATAGTCTCGTTTTAGGTCGACATAGTCTAAACCTTGCAACACCGTCTCCGTGGACACGATCCCGACTTACCCTAGCTACCCACTAGGCTTGCCGGTTGTTTATTGACGGTGGGGACCCACGACAAATCCTTACCATCACTGTCAATGTGGTGATCGAAGTGGGTCAGATGATCCATCGAGGTGCGAACATCATGAACCACCTCGGTCAGGGTATTGACGTTGATGCAGAGGTTTTCGATCACTCCTGGTTCTGAGAACATGTTGGGGAATGATCTCTGCAAGGCGTTTGACGTCAGGACGGATCCATCGGATGACTTAGAGGTTCGAGGAATGCTCTTGACCAAGCGAAACAGAAATGAGGTCCTTGATTCGTGCGTGTTTGCGTCATCGGTTTAGGGACTCAAGTGCTTTAGATTCTTGGTGTATTCGGCGAAACGCCTAATGACCTTATGTCTGTAAAATGAGACGATTTGACGTGAACCTCAGGATTGAGATTTAAAAGAAGAGGACTTTCTCGAGATGAGACGACCCAAAACGTAAGACCTCGGGTAGAGGCGACCCTAGTAATTAACACAGACAATTAATCACACGGTCTTACGACGTAGGTAATTGATCGCGATGCCGGCTCAGATCAAGGAGTTTTGATGCTTTTTTGAAAACAATCGGGCCTTTGAAAAGAAAAGATTTTCTTTCAAAAGGGAGGGTTTGTAAAATCGGTGTGACGAGGGTGTGGTGTGATGTGAAATGTGTTGCTACGTGTGCATCAAAAATTCGACGATAGTGAAAGTGCAAAGGATGGTTTTTCAAAAAAAGCACGGTTCTCAAGGGAACCGGTTTTGAAAATGATGACGCTGTGCTTTTATCGAAACTATTAATTAGTCAGTCCGATATTCATGGTGTAGATGGTGTTCGTGACGGAACGTGACATCCGTGATGGTGCTTTGTAAGGTGTGACTAAATCCTTATTAAGGAATTTAGGTAGTGACTAGTGTTTTTAGAAAAACTTTTTAAAATGAGTGACCCACGCTCGTCGGTTGCATTAACTAGCATTTGACAGTGGGGGGGTGATGTATTGTGAAAAGTGTTTTGAGGGCGTAACCGTTTCGAGTTCCTTGACTTCATTGATTGAAGTTTCGGTCGTGTTAACGGTATGTGCAAGAAAACATTTTTTTTTGAAAATATGATATAACCGTTTAAGGTACCTCAATCCCATCAATTGGAAGTTTTGATGGTATTAACGGTCCTCGTTGTTGGAAAACTACGAGTTTTACTTTGGCCGAGGTAATGGCGCTCAAAAAGATTTTGTTTTTGAAAGTAGTGAGTGTAAAATTTGCCATGATAAGAACATTTAAAATTCTTTGGAAAATAATTATGATTTGGCTGGAGCATCAGCGCTCAAAAGATCGTTTCGAAAAGAAGAGGTTTTTTTTCGAAAACGGAGTTGGGTGCGGTTGAATATGTTATCGTGGTTGAATCCAGATTTTAGTGTTTTATTTGGGTTGTTCAAACATGCTACACATAACTAGGAATGCGTACACTTATGCAGGATGCAGACATGGGTAGGTTAGGGTAGGCTACCGCCCACGAATAGCCTTTGCTTAGGCGTCGACAAGTCATCTGGGGAGATAGGTGTTGTACCATCCGCTTAGAACCACTCGTTTAGAAAATCCGCGGGATAAGCGTTAGGCGGCCGGAGCGTCAACTGAGGATCTCTCCGCGTCTCCATAAGGATCTTACCGCGAAGAGGTCGATTGGTCCTGATATCGGTTAGAGTGGGCTTTTTAGGGCCAAAACCTGTAGTGACCACAACTAGGAACTAAGAAATGAGCTTCAGCGACCTCGTTCGAGTTACACCACCACTGGAAACTTGTTTCCAAATCCTCAGCGGAGTCGCCAAACTGTAGACGTCCGTCCGCACCACCCAGCGCCCCGCGCGCGCTCGTGCGGGACTGATTAGGTCTTGATCGCGGCGCTCACCCACGCGGCCCCCTCCCGGTCGGGGGCCGGTCCGATCTCTCATTCGAGGCGAAGGTCTCGAACCTCGATTCGGATGACGACCTAGACTTGTACTAGACGGGCGCATGCACCCGTGTTTCCGTTTGGGATTGATCGAGTCGTGGTTGTACATGTTTAAAGGCCGATATGTTTGGTAAGGCAACCTTTATAGTGAACCGAATTCGTTGCCGATTTGTGGAATCGCCACCGAGTCAATTATGGGTACTCGGAAACCGTTCAAGTCAACTTAGATCTCTAACCGGCCCAAAGTTAAGTGGCACGAGACCTAAAGATAAAGACTTGTACCCTTAAGCACTCCATGCCTGGAATAACTCTCACTGCAAATAATTTTAGACATCCAGAAACCGTCGATTCTGAGTTAAGGGTGAGGGTATTTATTGGGAAGCCAACGTCCGCCAGACATCGACGCCCAATCCCACCCGCACAATAGCGGCCTCTACTAATCAATCGGTGGGCTGATAACTTTGTTCTTTAGTTGTGGCGGAAGTATTGTAACATCCATTGTTTTAAACCCAACACCCTTGCTATGTCGGTTGTTTAAGAAGAAGTTTTGTTGTCGAAGTAGTTGTGTTTACATTCTTTGCATGCGATTTCACGTGACAAGCAGGCCATGAAAGGATGCACGTAGGAGAGTAGAGAGTAATAAATATTATATGTATTAGCAAGTCAGTTTTAACGTGATAATACGGATATTAATCATTCTCGTGGTATACCTTACCTGGTATTTTGCTTAAGATGCGTCGGCTGGGTATTAATAGGGATGCGTCGAACCGTGTAAGGCACCGAGACTAATACGGAACCTGACCATCGCTTTGTTCAGTTTTAGCTCATTTACGTTTTGATTTCCTTGTTGGGTGATTTAGCATGCGATTATAAGGTCATAAACGCAATAAATCATACGAAAGCTTTAAATGTGAATGTAAGTAAATCGCATAATGAGGAGTTGCGCCCTCGGAGTATACGCTAAACGGGACACGATGCATAGATAGTTGAGAACGGATCTCGGAATTACTCGGGTCTAGTTAGAGTGTTTTGGTATTTATGGTTGAAGTTGGGACGTTACGTGCTTTAGTATGTGTTGTGGACCTAGTGTCCACGTTTGACATTATCGTAATGCATAATAAGAGTACGGAAATGTAAAGTTTTGTTCAGATGACAACCTAGTGACGATTCGACTTCGAAAGGCGGATCCTCCCAGCTCGCCTGGAGATTTCGGCAGAGTTCTGTTACCGTTTGCTGATTCTGCGGCTAATCCGGCAGAGTTCTGTTACTAGACTCGGAGTAGCTAGTCGAACACAGGCACCTCGGGATCGGGTGGAGTGCTCGAAGGTGAGGAGTAGCGTCGATTTCGCTTATCGGGACTACGATCGAGTGGATCGTTGGCTTTGGGCGTCGGAGTGCGAGCCCAAGCTAAGAGAAACTCGTAATGAGTAGAGGGAGAAGAGAAAGGAGAATTGTGTGTCGAATGAATGAGGTGAGTAGGGGTATTTATAGGTGTTTTCAGCCCTCGTCGCCCATATGAACGCTGGAGTCCAGACGCACCAGAACTTAGGCGCCTGGGTTTAGGCGTGTGAAGACCGAAACGCCTGATGCGTGGCGTTCGGGATTTTGAAGATACGATTTTGATACTTTCCAAACCCGAGAATGCGCGTATCATTTGTAAGCTTGGGAATTAAGTTTCCTCCTTGACTTAGCGCGCTGTTGCGCCGAGTGGGCCTCGGGTGTGCATCCCGAGATTTTCTTGGCCCGGTGTTGACTCGGTTGTGATTTTACGTGTTTTCAGGACCGATTCGGAGTCCCGGTATCGAAATCGACTCTAATTAGTGTCTATGCGATCATAATGACACGACTAAGGTTGCCTTGATGTTAATTTAATCTTTCCGAGTAATTATTTGATCCGTTTTATAGAAAAAACTATCTAAAGTATCGTATTCTCGCGTCGCGTTGCATTCCGATCGTCATTGGGTGTTTGTTGGGCACTCCTGCAGCCACCAGGTCCAAATCTGGGTGTCTACAACAAGCTCGTAATGAAGGGCGTCAATTCCTACTGAAAAGCCCACTAGAGATCAGAAATTGTTGAAGAAACATCTTGTTGAAACAGATACCTGATCAAAACTCGAAAATTTGGAGGACTCTTCTGACCAAACGAAAAAAGTAATTGTCAGCAAAATTGTTTTTTTCTTCAAATCGAAAGAATTTTGTTTTTTTATATATAGGTCGTCGACTCAGCCTTTATTATTGTTATTGGGATTTGTTAATATATAATATTTAATTTGAGTTTTCCATTTTTATGAAAAACTCATATAAACTTTACCGACATCTTTTAAAAATGATGCGATCTTTTATTACTATTACTGACACTTATTTTCAAAATAATAAAATTTCTGCATATCCTCCTGAATCGGAGAAACTGAAATAAACCTCAGAAACGAAGGAAACTAAACAGGAAGAAGAGGGATTCACCGAAAAAGATCCTTCTCCTTCCCTTTTTCGGAAGAAAAGGAAGATCCGACCTCTTCTTACTGTCGTATTTATGTTAATGCATTTTTTAATGATACGTAAATAAGGCATTTTTGGTCCCCTTTACAAGTCATACTGGAGGTGGCGCTCTTTCGAGGCGCGCCGTCCTAGACACTTAAGGGCGTAACGTGATCGCGGTGATTTGCCATCAAACGTATCCAACGACATTTTTCAAAATGCTACTCTAAAGGAACGATGTTGACTACGTTGTCAAATGTCGCGCCTAAAGAGTCTTTATTCAATCAAGATTAGCACGAAACCCATTGACGTGGAATCGAACATCACGTAATCCGTAAGGATTAATAACGATGTCGTGACGCGGAGGGAACCAATTTTCGTTCTTATTAAATTGATAATGATTTCACAAAATTTACTCTAAATGTCTGATACCGGTTCCATAACCGAGCATTGCACATTATGAGTATCGAAAATCGAGTGAGCCTAAATTACATAATATTTATGCTAACTCGATTAATTATCGATTTGAATCAAAAAAACGCGGAATTACCTCCTTATTCGAAACGAGCAGTCGCTCGTACAGGGGGCACTCGATCGAGTGTCATGGCTCACTCGATCGAGTGACCCCTCAAAAAAGGGGCAGGAGGACTACGTAAAGGGCACTCGATTGAGTCCCCTCTATGACTCAGTCGAGTGACCCTCTTAGACTTCAAACGTGAGCCTTCAAGCGACGAAGAGTCCCGATAAATCATTTCTTTTACGACCTTTAGCCATCACGTGTTAATCCGATCACGTGTATCCTTTTCAAAATCATGCATCACATCGCATTCTATTTATCTAACTAATTTATATTATCGTTGTATTTGAGTATTGTATTTCCGGGTTGTATTTCCGCTCGCGTAGCTTGTAATTTATTTTCATTTTAATTTATTTTGATGTTTGCCATTTAACGCTTTATAAATGAACATCACATGCTAAATTCAATTCCGACATGATTATTAGATGCATTAAAATGACGTAGTTTGAACATATAATTCACATGCTTAGCTAAAATGTTGTTTGCATAACATTTAGTCGTCTTACTAACGCACGTACACGAAAAACGAACGGTATCTTAGTAGAGGCCGCTAAGAGCAGGCGGGGGTTGGGTGTCCTTCATGGGCTTACCAACACGTACTCTCACCCCTTACTCAGAACCATGATTTTTGGATGTCCGAAACCGTTGGCATACGAGAGTCATTCGATGCACGATACCCGATAACTCGGCATCGGTATCGTAATGCAAAGGGACGAACCCATAAGATCTAGCACTAAAAGCGGGTCGTGCTCTGTGCACGATACGCCTAAATGTAGAGTGGGTTCGAACGGGTCCGAACTCCCACAAATTTCGGTGGCGACTCCTATTTCGATTTAAATTTCGACCCGAGATCAATCTTACCACAAGATTCATTCGTCAACCCAAACCCGCGCGTGGCCGTGTCGGGGTGGACCTATATCATGTCCACAATTTGGCGACTTCGCTGGGGACATCTGACGTACTACTTGTCATCGGGATTCTCAGGGTGAGACTCAAAAAGAAATCGTTCGATTAATAATGTACGCGTTTTAGTTCGACGGTGACCCATTTTTACCCGGGCAAGTTACTTGTGACCGACGTCCCACTATACCGCGGTACATTCCGACATGGATGCGGTGAAGACATCTATGGCCGAACTCGTATGGGTTCGCGGCATGTTCTAAGACCAACTCGACTTAGGAAGTCTAGCCTGATTTACGAGAGAGCCATCGGCGTTGGTATAGACCCGATTTTCGACCGACCGAGACTTGGCGTAAAGCATACATGGTGTCATTATATTGCTTTCGTGACTACGTGCTACTTGGTTTCCGTGTCATTTTTCAAAAAACCGTCATTTCAAAAAATACATCTTTTCGAAATATTCAATTTTCAAAAACTCGGAATACTGCCAAAATTTAGACTTACGTTTTTACTCAAAACAGCCTATTTTTAGCCAGCATGCTATCCATTTCGAAACTCGAAAAGATTTTTCGACTTTTAAAAAAAACAAACTTGGTCCTGACAGCATTTTCGCCCATTTCAAAAGCCGGAACCGTCCTTCGATATTCTCGGAATTCAAACCTTTTTTCCAAAAAACCTTCCTTATTATAGGACCTACCGTTATCCGTGTGTCGGGTCTTTTCGTAGTATGTCGAAGGTTTATAGCGTCGAAACTCCGTCGATCTTACATCACGGGTTTCCTCCCCATCCCAAGTCCGCCTTGTCCAAAAATGCATGACCAACCCGAGTAGGGCATACCCCTACAAAGGAAAGTCCGTTTAGACACTCGAGTCAAAAGTAATGCAAAGGGACGAACCCATAAGCTCTAGCACTAAAAGCGGACCGTGCTTTGTGCACGATACGCCTAAGTGTAGGGTGGGTACGAATGGGTCCGAACTCCCACAAAGTTCGTTGGCGACTCCTATTTCAATTTAAATTTCGACCTGAGATCAATCTTACCACGAGATTCATTCGCCTACCCAAACCCGCGCGTGGCCGCGTCGGGGTGGACCTATGTCATTTCCAAACGCATTTAAAAGTCGGCGTCCTATTATGGTTGAGTAGCCTAGTTCGAGATCGAAGTTTGATTTGTTTGAACTAAGTTCTCGAAGCTAGTTTTTAGTATTCTCCTAGTGAAAGTCTAGCCTTCAACACTGATTCTATCCATAATGCCATTTTGAATATTTTTATTATTATCGACATATTTTGGTTTGAAGGTTCGCAAATATTTGAAGTGTTCTTTTGAAAACTTGTTTTGATTTTATTGTTCCAATATTTTAAGTTTTCTCCGAAAACTTATTTTTATTACGATGTTTGAATGTTTTCCGTTTTTACTATTTTCATATAATAGTAATTACAGTTTAAAAATCTTGTAATATGGCTAGGAGAACATCGTTGTTGCTACTCACTGATTGTGGTCGTTGTGTTTTTAACATGGCAGGTATATTTGTTTCCCTTCGAATGGGCTAGCGAGTAGTTACGGATCCCTATTCGCTGATCTATAAATTTTGGACTATGGATTGTTAAACCCTTTTATGGATTGTCTTTTTATTTTGGCCATTTTTATTTAATGGCTCATGTATTGACTTACCATTTTAATTAATCAAGACATAGTTACACTGTGTATTAATCCTACATCTACAGTGTTTCCGTCACTGTAATGCGTTAGAATTTCTAGGGAATTACATTTATTTTGTCTATGCATAGGAGAAGGGCCCCCTGCGCCGTCTTTTTATATAGTTGCCCGTCATCGGTGCGGATAAATTGGGTAGCTCGTCTTCGCAAGGCTTTCCTGGCCCGACCATCGGTTTCCAGAGGATATTCTCCCGTCGACATGTATGTCAAAATAGTTTGATACCAAGGCTCGAGATTAGCTATTTCAATATCTTCGATGGCGTGGATCTATGTCGGTTCGAACCGTCTTTCGACGCAAATCGGCATACTGGTCAAGTGATCAGGCACGTTCAGTAAAGTTGCCAATTTGGAAAGTGCATCTGCGAACTGATATTCTTCCCGAGGCAAGTATATATACTCTACCTTTTGGATTTTTTTCTCGAGAACCCTTACTCACGCCTGATAGGCCACGAGGTTGGCGTTCCGAGTTTTCCACTTTTGGAGAGCCTGGTTGATGACCAAGGATGAGTCGCCGTGTACCCGAAGATTTGTGACCCCTATATTGACAGCGGCTTGTAACCCATGGATGCATGCTTCGTATTCGGCGTCATTATTAGTCACGTCGAAGTCTAATTTGATAGATACGGAAGTATGCTCCCCTTTTTGGTGATATTTAAAAAATCCTGACCCCGAACCCTTGGAAGTTGGATGCTCCGTCGAAATATAAATCTCATGTTTCTGTATCGGTATGGATATGTCTTCATGTGGGAAGGACCAAATATCAGTGTGTCCTTCTTCAGTCACGGCACTATCGACAAGAAACCCGGCTACTACTCGGCCCTCGATGGCTTTTAGTGGCACAACCTTAGGTCGAATTCTGCCAACATTAGAGTCCACCTAGATATCCTGCCATTGAGGATGGGTTTTTTCAAAAAGGTACTTGATGGGATCCATTTTGGACAATACTTGTACTTCGTAGATGAGCATATAATGCCGGAACTTTTTGGTGGCCCAGACTAGGGCTAGGCATGTTTTCTCGAGCATGGTATATTTGCATTCATACTCTAGGAATTTCTTGCTGATGTAATAAATGGCTCGTTCTTCCGAGTCGACCGTTTGCGCCAGCATAGCCCCCATAGCTGTCTCAGTCGTTGTTAGATATAACGAAAGAGGCAAACCTGGTTGAGGTGGCATTAAGACCGGTGTAGCAGACAGTATTCCCTTCATTTTGTCGAAGGCCGCTTGACACTTATCATCCCACAGTTTTCGTTCTCCCACTTTCAGCTTCTTGAAAATCGGTTCACAAACCACGGTTAACTTGGAGATAAAACGGCTGATGTATTGGACTTTCCCGAGGAATCCCCTTATTTCTTTTTCGGTTTTAGGGGCTTCATCTCGGTAATGGCTTTGATTTTTGCTGGGTCGACCTCGATACCACGTTGGCTAACGATGTGACCCACTAATTTGCCAGATGTTACCCTGAAACTGCATTTTTTAGGGTTTAGCCTCGTGTTGTATTTGCGCATTCGAGTAAAGAACTTTCTTAGGGCGATGATATGCCCGTCTCGGCTCTTGGATTTAACGATCATATCGTCTACATAAACCTCTACTTTCTTGTGCATCATATCATGTAATAAGGTTGTAGCAGTTCGTTGATAAGTGGCCCAGACATTAATGAGGCTGAACGGCGTGATAGTGTAACAATAAGTACCCCGTGGTGTAGTGAAGGTGGTCTTACTCATGTCTTCTTCAGACATTTTGATCTGGTTGTACCCGGCGTATCCATCAATAAAGGATAGAAGGGCATGATCAGCGGTGTTGTCTACCAGTATGTCAATGTGTGGTAATGGAAAATCGTCTTTCGGGCTCGCCTTGTTAAGATCCTGAAAATCCATGCATACACGCACCTTACCGTCCTTTTTAGGTACCGGGACGATGTTCGCAACTCAGTCCGGATATTCAAACACTGGTATGAAGTCGGCTTTGAACAGTTTGTCGACTTCTTCTTTGACTTTGAGAGCCCACTCATGCCTCATTCTGCGGAGTTTTTGCTTAACCGACTTACACCCGTCTTTGATTGGTATATGGTGTTCGGCTATTTCTCGGTCTATCCCCGACATGTCCTTGTAGGACCATGCGAAGACGTCTTTGAACTCTTAGAGGAGACTTGTGAACCGTTGTCTCTCCTCGGGATCTAGCGATAACCCTATCATAAGCCCTCATAGTAGCGCGATTTAAGAGTCTTGTCATCTTAAGTAGCTGACCTCTTACCGAGTTACGGTCCAACCCTTTGAGAGTCCAAGTTGTGTCTGTCAACTTGTCTTGTCACGTCCAGAGTCGAGACTGTCGGTATGCCTTTCTCTTCGAATTCCTGCTCTGAAATTTGCAAAACTTAGCCATTTGAAAAAATCCTTTTCGACAAGATCAAACTTTGGTCTATTAAACTGCAAATATTTTTTCTAAACCTTCAATTTTGAAAACCTATCTCCTAGCACGTCAGCTACCGTCAGGACTTCGATTTCAAAATGAAGCAAAAATCTTTTTCCGCAACGCAAGCCGGTCTGTAAAGGTTAAGTACATTTTCTATATGTTATCTTGTTATCTGCTATATCCGTTATTTCTGCTTGCGTATCTAACATGACAGGTGCTAGCCTTTACTCCCCAGCGGAAAACCCGAGTCGGTGTTTCTCCTAAAATGCTACATCCAAGATATGATGTGTCGGCATACAGGTACACCCAGTACTTCAAAAGCAAGTCCCCACAGAGCTATCAAGACAAATATGATCCTCTACTTATGGCTGGCGAGCCCTTCACGTGAATGACCGGGGCTAAGAGGTCAACCGCCAAAAAAAATTCAAAAAACCCATGACCGTAGTTAGCGGTCAACTCAAGTGAAAGTCCCTTGGCTGGGGAACGGTTAATTCAAAAATTATCAAAACCCATACCGTCAACTAGGGGAGAAACAATCAAGCTGGTCAGCTAACACCACATTTAGCCTTCCCACATTACAACCCTCAAGACCTTCTCGAGACCTAGGCTAAGAGACATCCCGAAATTTTGAGGATTCAAGCTCCTTAGGATACACCCTAACCATTAGGGCCAGACATGGAAATCAGATCCCGCATCGTTAAACCTACCCCGATCAAAGTTCGAGCCATTTTTACTCGACTTCCCCCTTTCCTACCACATTACGATACCTTACCCTCGAAGCCTTAGCTCCACAAAATCGAGCTCCAGATTTCGAAGCATCAAAGCCACTTATGACCTGGCACCACATTTCCAAAAACATCCAAACCAGTTACCAGCCCCAAACACGGGAACTCAACTTGCGGTCGGCATAGAACATGCACAAATAATTCACACCACCTCTGGGGTCACCCCGGAGAACGCTCACAGTCACAGGATCAACATCCTAACTGTTCCGGCCCTTTGATCAAGACATCATTGGGAACACATTTAGCCTACGCTATCGCTATGGCTAGTTACACATAAAGCCCTAATAAACTAGGCACCATAATATATCTTCCAATCCCCTAAACTATGGCTTGGTTTGATTTCACTACACGTGAATACATAGGCAGCCTTTCAAAAAGGGCACAACCACCCACATTGACACAAATTCAAAAGCATCGTCATTCCTATCACGACACTGTCATGTTCTCAACTGTTAGCTTTGTCGTCCTGGGGGCTTCTCTTAGGCAGAAGTTCTTCATCCACTCACATAATCCAAAATAATTTCAAAAATCTAGCCATCTTTTTACAGTGTGTCCTACTCACTCGAAGAAAAGAATCTGTTAGGGACTCGAAGCTACACCTACTTGGTAATTGACAGGCTAAAGTCGTATGCCTCAAATTACAATTTATAAGCACTTAAATCTAAATACTAAAACGTAATAAAGTAGAAATAAGGGTCGAACCCAAGGGAATCAGATTAATCTAATTATGCTAACTAAAATGTAGATAGAATCGACCTCTAATGTAATCAAAGACCGTAGTAACCAAAAAGGGGGGGTTTTGTATGATTAATTATCTAACTAGAGTAAAACAATATAATAACTTGAGAAATCAAATGATGAGAAAGAACTTAGACACAAGCACGAATCCACACTCAATACCGATTGATCATCGTAAGACGGTTTCAATTAATAACCTTGACTACTCTATCGTGAACATGAAATTCCAATTCTCTTAAAAATAGTTAACTAAAACGAATCCCGTTCTTAATTAACCCTAACCGTAAAACAACCTAAACAATCCAGTTCTAGGTTCAATTAGACGGAAGCAATATAGATCTGAGAATTCGATAGAGAATAAATAGCACGTACAATCCAGTCGTGCCTTAGATATTTATGTGAATCGCTTCTAAGTACTAATATCAACGCATCCCGTTCAATATTAATTCCTAGTTGTTACTAATGTAAAGTTAATCAGTAAATCCTACTCAATTAACGATACTAACGATAGAACGAAGGAATCAAGTACTAGTTGCGCACCTAGCAATCAATAACAATTATTCATAAATTTAATAACAAAGCAATTCACAATAATCAAGATTAATAATTAAAACATTCAAACTCACAAACGATTATCAAGTGCTTCAAAGGCTTGAATCTAAGTAAAGGAAATTAGTTACACATACTTGAAATCGGAAAATTAGGGTTCTTCAAAGTTCTCCATTTTCTTCTCCAATCTTACGTTAAACTAGATGTGAATTATATCAATCTTAAAACTAAGGCTAAACTTAACCTAATAAAAGTTTACTAATAATAAAATAATAATAAAAACATCCTGGTAATAATAAAGTTTCCTAATTAAAATCCAAGTCTTAAAACGTACTCCCTCCGTTTCTATGATATCTTCCACCTTAAAAGTGGCACATTTCTTAAGAAAAACAATAAAATAAGTAAAAGTAGAGAGTGAGTAAAGTAGGTGGGGTCACCTAGGTAAGAGAGAGAAGTGTGATAGAAAAAATGAAAGTGGAAGAAATCAAAGAAATGGTCGAAAAAGGAAATGTGGAAGATATCAATGAAACAGAGGGAGTAATAAATTAAGGCGGAATAAAGCTGAGACGCGGCACGGAAACAGGCTGCCGCGCGAGTCGTATAGGGTCCGCGTGACTCGCCCGCCCGCGCGACTCGCCTGGTGGTCATGCGACTCGCCTGGCGGTCTGTTCGCCTTCACAGTTTCTTTCGTTGCTTCCTCGCTCCGTGTCTTCTATTGGGCTCTCCAATTCTTCATGAGTCATTCATTCTTGGCCCAACTAACGATCGAGATTAGAATCCTCCAAAAAGCTTGTATTACACTCGTACCAAAATAATACAAATGCACCACAAAACACACGATTAAGCTCACAAAACTACACAAAAACCGTCGTAATAACTACGACTAAATCCGGCCCATCAGTAATATACCCCGAAATAAAAAAAAATCCAAAAGAGCACTAGACTTCAGCATTGTTACTGCTAAGTCCTGTCATACAACCTCATTATAGACTACTACACATCTTTCCCGTTTCAACATTCGACCGTGTTGCCACTCGCCTAGGCTATGGAAAAGCGCAACTTAAGAGTCTTGTCATCTGAATGGCCCACCCCCTACCGAGTCACGGTCCAACCCTTCGAGAGTCCAAGTATTGTCTGTCAACTCGTCCTATCGCGTCCAGAGTCGAGTCTGTCGGTATGCCTCCCTCTTCAAATCCTTGCTTTGAAATTTGCAAAACTTAGCCATTTGAGAAAATCCTTTTTGACAAGGTCAAAATTTCAGTCTATTTAATCTGCAAATTTCTTTTCTACCCATTTCATTTTTGAACACCTATCTCCTAGCACGTGAGTTGCTTTCAGGACTTCGATTTCAAAATGAAGCAAAAATAATTTTCCCCAGCGCAAGCCAATCTATAGATGCTAACTGCATTTCTTATGTGTTATCTTTCCATCTGCTATATTTGTTATTTCTGCCTATGTATCTAACATTTCAGGTATCATCTTGTGCTTCCCAACGGAACATCAAGTTTTTATCTCCCCAGCGTGAGTCGGTGTTTCACCTAAATATCGCATACAAATTGGGATGTGTCTGCAAACACGTACACCCAGGACATCAAAAGCAAGTCCCCGCGCAGTTCCGAGATGGGATGTATCTGCAACCAGATACACTCAGGGCTTTAGAAGCAAGTCTCCGCGTAGTTTCGAGATGGGATGAGTCTGCAAACAGATACACCCAGGGCTTCAGAAGCAAGTCCCTGCAGAGTTCCGAGATGGGATGTATCTGCAACCAGATACACCCAGAGGTTCAGAAGCAAGTCCCCGTGTAGTTCAGAGATGGGATGTGTCTGCAAACTGATACACCCAGGGCTTTAGAAGCAAGCAAGTCCCCGCGCAGCTCCAAGATGGGATGTATCTGCATACAGGTACACCCAGGTCTTCAAAAGCAAGTCCCCACGGAGCTATCCCAGATAACAAAACTCAGGTATGATTTCTATCTTATGGCTGGCGAGCCCTTTCACACAAGTCTATGGACTATAAACGACCCGACCGGAAGGCTGCCAGGTCGTAATCCTTGATTGGCCTGGTAACTACTTTGACTTTCGCCTTGTCCAAGCCTCGGTCAGAGTGGGGGCTCTGTAGACACCTGCATTTTGCCTGCTAGTGTCTATAGCAGTTTTTAACAAAACACCCGATGATGATTGGACGTAAACGTGATTTAACGTGCTCGAATATGGCTCGAAATCATTAGTATTTGACTTGCGCTTTTAACGGACTAGAAATCTCACAAAACAAACCTCAAATTCAGGCCCAGTGGGTTGTTTCCATTCAAATAAGACTAATTTGGGTCAAAACCGACACCGAAAATAAAAGCGTATTTAGCGACCGGGTCAAAACCCGGTCAAAGACGAAATCGGTACAAAAAACAGCCACATGCGCTTCTAGAAAAAAATCCAACAAACCAAATCTCTTCAAAATGGGATAATTTTTTTTCCTAAATACTCTCCACCCGTCTTGACCCACTCGATCGAGTGACATGGGTCCACTCGATCGAGTAGGTACCAGAAAAACACACAGGCACCCTTCAAACAGGCCACTCGATCGAGTGCATCTAGGGCCACTCGATCGAGTGAGCCCTGGACGTGACCAACTCTATAAATACACCCCCTCACAACACATTCAAGAGATCACTTTTACAATCACATTCACCATTCTACACCTTTTTCACCCATTCAACCTTTATCATACATCACCACGACACATGCAAACCTTTTGAACTTGGCTTCAAACTCACACAGACATACATATACAATCAATCCCGAGAGCAAAACTCGTCAAAGACCGAGAGAAAAACTCGTCAAATCCCCTCCCCAATTATACACACCATAACTCTCGACGCTCCCGCGCCTTTTCTGTTACTAGACGAGCCGTATTCCAAGACCAAAGCATGTAGGTTGAGGGTATAAATTCAAATCCCGACATCTCTTCTTTCTCTTCTCTTCTCCGTTTTATATTTTATATTTCGTTTTTATTAGAATTCTATTTATCGTCACTATTAAAATATTCACCTATTACGTATCGAATGTGAGGGATGATGGGATAAGAAAACACGAATACAAGAGTATTGTACTCGATGTTGTCGGTCGCTTATCCTATTACCCTGAATATTTGGTTGTTTGAAGCGAATCAACCCTTAAAAAGAACGCTTTTTATATTTCATTTTAGCATCGCATTATTAATCTCATCTAACATTTTCATAATCGTCATTATTAATACCGTGTATAATTATATAGTATTAAAACAATTTCGAGTCGAATATGCTCAAAAAAGAATCTCGTTTAAGATCCTTTTAACCTCTTTACAAGTCGTAACAGAGGTGACACCTTTTCGAGGAGCGCCGCCCTACACACTTAAGGGCACAATGCGATCGCGGACATTCGTCGTTAAATGTACTCGATTCCATTTTTCTTTAAGGTTAGTACGAAACCCGTTGATGCCTAGACGAACACCACATAATTCGCAAGGATTAATAACGGTGTCGTAACGCGGAGGGAATCGATTTTTGTTCTAATCGAATAACTATTTACGATTTCATACAACTTATTTCAAAATCCCGATGCCTGTCTCGTAATCATGTTGCGAGTATCTAAAACCGAGTTGAGTATAAATTGTATAATATTTTTACACAACTCGGCTAGCTATCGATTTCAAACTAAAATCAAATTTGAGATCGTCACCTCACTACAACAAATCATCACTTGCGCCATGGAAATTTTGTTGCCATGGCTACTTACGCCACGAAAAATTTACCATGGCAAATAGTCTAGCCACAGGAATTTGACACTTGCGCCACGAAAATAAACATGGCTAGCTCTAATCACGTTTATTTTCGTGGCGCCAGTGTCAAATTCACGTGGCTAGACTATTTGCCACGGTAAATTTTCCGTGGCGCAAGTAGCCGTGGCAACATAATTTTCGTGGCGCAAGTGATGATTTGTTGTAGTGCCTTTTCGAAACGAACAACAGTTCGTACAGGGGACACTCGATCGAGTGCCATGACCCACTCGAACGAGTGACATCCCAAAAACCAGGCAGAGGGGCCTCACATATGGCACTCGATCGAGTCTCTCCCATGACTCGGTCGAGTGGTCTTTATCATGCCTCAACCGTGAGCCTTCTAAATACCGTAAGCCAAGTCAAATCCTTTTTACGACTTTTAGTCGTCACGTGTCAAGTCCGTCACGTGCCCACATCTCCAAAATCCATACATCAAATTTTATTTTACTTTCATTATTCTTACGACTTTGAGTGGTGTCTCGTGCAACTAATCTAGTATCGACGACTCTTTAGTCGTATCCGATACTCGATAAGTCGAGACATTCCTAATCCACGGTGATAAGTCGGGACAAGACTACGAGACTTGGGATCGAGCTAGCTTCACGCTTGGGTCCCATACGCTAAACGCGTATTAAAAGTCTTCGTCCTCCGATTAATACACATTATAATGTGTACTTGATCGTAGTTCGTCCATTTCTTCAAATTACGGTCTAGCTTACATTTTCTATTTATGGGTCCGTTTATAGTTAATGTTTACCGTTTTCTAGTCCGATTATTATATTATCGCTCGTTGTATTGTAAATTTTGGGTTGTATTCCGCCCGTGTAATTTGTAATTTATTTACGAGTTTTCTATTTCCAATGTTTGCCATTTATTACCTTAAATGAACATCACATGCTAAATCACTTTGATGTGAACCAAGATGCATTAAAATGACGTAGCAACAAATTCAATATTTATACATCGTAAAATGTTGTTTGCATAACATTTTACCGAATCACTAGTGCGCGTATTAAAAACTCGAACGATATCTTAGTAGAGGCCGCTAAGTGCGGGCGGTGTTGGGTGTCCTTCATGAGCTTCCCAACACGTACCTTCACCCCTTGCTCAGAACCTCGGTTTCCGGATGTCCGAAACTGTTGGCGCACGAGAGTCATTCGATATACGATACCCGAAAACTCGGCATCCGTATCGTAATGCAAAGGGACGAACCCCATAAGCTCTAGTATCAAAGTGGGCCGTACTTTGTGCACGGTCCACCGAAATATAGAGTGGGTTCGAACGGGCCCAAACTCCCACAAAGTTCGGTGGCGACTCCAACTTCGATTTAAATTTCAACCCAAGAACCATCTCACATGGGAAACATTTCGCCTACCTAAACCCGCGCGTGGCCGCGTCGAGGTGGACCTATGTCATGTCCACAAATAGACGGGTCAGTTTCAGGTCAAACTTGGTCAATTCGGGTTACGGGTCAAACTCGAGTCTTCTGTTCAGGTATCGGGTCGGGGTCGGGTTCATGTTGACTTATTCGGGTGGGGTCAGTTTTGTCAGGTCAAATGGAGGGGTACAATTTTTATAGAGTATTAAAGCATTCTCTCCCTTCCAATCGAATTTAACTGTAACACTCACCATAAATTGATCATCCAATCCATCTACTCATTTCCTTTTTAGCAAAGAAATTTGTCAACTAACCCCAAACTCTCTCGTTATTTAAAACAAGTGCAACTAGGGATGACAACAGACCGAATCCGCATCCCCGTCAATGGATCCAGATCCGACGGATTCCAAAAATGCAAATGTAGATGTAGATCAGGACCGGATCTGGACAATCCGCGGATCCAATTTTCTACTTAACTAAAAGTCATCTAATTTGGTGATCCGAATGAGGATACAACTAAAGAATTCAATGAAGTCACACTAGCTCCTAATGGTCCTAGTCCAGCCACATTAGAACCTCCTACTAGCCTAGTAGTGTGCCTCCTTCAATCAGTAAGCTAGCTCGTGTGTGGGTCGAATAAAGGAGCAAATAGTCAAGGTCATATGAAGGCATTAACTTGGGTTCACACTCATTCAAGCATGGGGAGTGCACCAGAGTTAAGAGGATGATTGAGGGCTGATTGTGTTCACATGGGTGCCGCGTCTAAATGCTTCTTGTTAGCTTTGTTTTTAGCTCCTAAGCTTTGTTATCATCACCATTAGAACTTTGTTTGTATCACCCTTGACCAGCCTGGTTAAGGGACGTTTTCTAGGCTATAAATAGCCATCAACTTGAATGAATAAAACACACAATATTCATAACACAAAACTGAGTAAAGCATTGCTTTTCTTTTACGTCCTTGTTGCTTACAAGACAAAGTCTAGAGTTAGTCGCGTTACAAGCTCTAAACTCGCTACTTCAATCGAGTGTTTGATTTAGCACCCGCTTTGTTGAAGTACAGGTCTACTTCACTAAGCATACTATCCCTTGGTTACGGTTCTATCATCCTCACAAACTATTCTTACAAGCTGTTTTGTTGCTTTTGTTTACGTTCATTTCAGAATACTATCAACCTTCACGTTTTTGTTTCAAAGTTCATATTAACTCACATCATTAGTGGTATCAGAGCTTTGGTCTTCCTTTAGACGTAAAGCATGGGAGGAGTAGTGAACTTTGAAGACCCTAACTTCTTGGAACACCTAAAGAAGGCGTTAGAGAACTACCAGCCCAGGAATTCTCGTTTCCAAGCAAGGAGGGAACCGGTGGACAAGATCAAAGTAAACGAACTTCCTGAGTTCAATGGGGGTACTGATCCTGAAGTCTACTTGGAATGGGAGAGAAACATGGAGAAGCTCTTTGACTTCAAGGACTTAGAGGACGAGGAGAGGTGCAAATATGCAATCCTAAAGCTAAGCAAAGGGGCTTCCCTTTGGTATGAAGGGCTTAAGGTACAACGCACCAGGGATGGAAAGGGTAAGATTTCTTCTTGGGAGTCCTTAAAACGTAAGCTACGTAAGAGGTATGTTCCAACTACACATAAGTTATCCTTATACAAAAAGATTGCTAATCTCGTACAAGGAAAAATGAGTGTTAGTGAATACATTGAAGAGTTTGAGAACTTGGTACTAATGGGGGAAGTAGAAGAAAATGAAGAGATAAAAATGGCTAGGTTCTTACGTGGGTTAAATCGTAGTATTGCTAATACGGTTGATTTATGTCCTTATTCTGATTTTGATACGTTATGTGGTTTATGCTTAAAAATTGAGGCTCAAGGGAAAGTTAAGTATGAGAATGAATCTAGTAGGAGTCATACTTGGCCACGAGGTGAGGGGAGTAACAAGACCAATTCCGTTAACACTAATCAACCCCTTGTCATTAAGAGTAACCCGACTCAACCCACAAACAAGACACCCACTGAAACTAGTTTGTCCAAAGTACGTTGCTTTAAGTGTCAAGGCTTTGGTCACTACAAAAATGCGTGTCCTAATAAGAGAGTCGTTACCTTAAGAGAAGTCATGTCTTTTAGAGAGGAGATGTGGGAGGAGGAACAACGTATAGGGGCTGTGTTTAATGAGGAGGAGGAAGAAAAGGAGGAAGAAAGAGAGGACTATGAACCCCCAACGTATGATACTGTTTTGGTACTACGTACACTTCATGCCAACCCCATCCCACACAACACCGAGCAAAGGGATCAACTATTCCACACTAAGTGTCAAGTTAATAACAAATGGTGTAGCTTGATCATTGATGAAGGTAGTTGCACAAATGTTGCCTCTACTGAAATGGTAACTAAGTTAGGCCTAACCACCACTAATCACCCTAGACCGTATGCATTACATTGGTTGGATGATGGTAACAAAGTAAGAGTCACAAAGCAAGTGAGGGTAGGTTTAACCATGGGGTCTTATGTCGATGAAGTTTTATGTGATGTCATTCCTATGGATGCGTGTCATATACTCTTGGGACGTCCTTGGCAGTTTGATAGGGATGTAGTTCACCATGGGAGGAAAAATGAATATGAGTTAAGGGATAAAGGAAAGAAAATCATTCTAAAACCCATGACTCCCCAAGCTGTTAGAGCTATGGCAGCCAACAAAACTAAGAAGCCTAACCTTACCATATTTGCTAGTGAGAGCGAAGTAGAACAGGCTTTACAAGGGGGGGAACATGTCTTTGTCATGGTGGCTAGAGAGGAACCCTTAGTAGTTGAGAATGGGCTTGGAGGAAAGCCATTTGAGGAGTTGTTACACGAATTTGAGGATGTCTTCCCTGAGGAATTACCGGTTGGTTTACCACCTATTAGAGGTATAGAACATCAAATCGACCTCATTCCAGGAGCAGCCTTACCCAATAAGGCAGCCTATAGGTGTAATCCAGAGGAGACTAAGGAATTGCAAAGACAAATTGATGAGTTAATGAGTCGAGGTTATGTACGTGAAAGCCTTAGTCCTTGTGCTGTTCCGGTCCTCTTAGTACCTAAGAAAGATGGAACTTGGAGAATGTGTGTGGATAGTAGGGCCGTTAACAACATTACCATCAAATATAGATTTCCTATTCCAAGGTTGGATGATATGTTGGACGAGCTTCATGGGGCTGTGATCTTCTCCAAAATTGACCTAAGAAGTGGGTACCATCAAATCAGAATGAGAGAAGGAGATGAGTGGAAGACGGCTTTCAAGACCAAACATGGACTCTATGAATGGACGGTCATGCCATTTGGTCTCACCAACGCTCCAAGCACATTCATGAGGCTAATGAACGAAATACTCAAGGCCTATTTAGGTCGATTCATTGTGGTTTACTTGGATGATATTCTTGTTTATAGCAGGTCTTTGGAGGAGCATATGGAACACTTAAGGCTACTATTTACAACACTTCGCAAGCAACAACTCTTTGGCAAGAAGGAGAAGTGTGCTTTCTTTGTGGAAAGTGTAGTGTTCCTTGGCTACGTAGTGTCCAAAGATGGAGTGTCCGTTGATCAAACCAAAGTGGAATCCATCCGTACTTGGCCAATTCCTTCCACCATTACAGAAGTAAGATCATTCCATGGTTTGGCTTCCTTTTACCGAGGTTCATCAAGGACTTTAGTACTATCACAAGTCCTATCACCGAATGTTTGAAGAAAGGTGCGTTTGTTTGGTCCAAAGCTGCCCAAGAAGCTTTTGAAGTCATCAAGGAGAAGTTGTGTTCCGCTCCTATCCTAGCCCTTCCTGATTTCTCTCAACCATTTGAAGTTGAATGTGACGCTAGTGGAGTAGGAATTGGTGCTGTTCTCGTGCAAAATAGGCGCCCCATTGCCTACTTTTCAGAAAAACTCAATGGAGCAAGGCTAAACTATTGCACCTACGACAAGGAATTCTATGCCATAGTAAGAGCTCTTGATCATTGGAGTCATTATCTTCGTACTAACCACTTTATTCTCTATTCAGATCATGAGTCCCTAAAGTACATCAATGGCCAACAAAAGCTAAGTCCAAGGCATGCCAAGTGGGTGGAATTCTTGCAATCCTTTCACTTCTCTTCAAAGTACAAAGATGGTAAAAGTAATGTGGTGGCTGATGCACTATCCCGCCGCTACACTCTATTATCTACTTTGGATGTTAGATTGCTCGGATTTGAAACTCTCAAGGATTACTACAACAATGATGCTGATTTTGGTGAAACTTTCACCAAATGCAAGGAGGGAGCCTTTGACGAGTTTGTTTTGCAGGAAGGATTTCTTTTCAAAGGAAATCGACTTTGTGTACCCAAGCATCCCATTAGAGAATTGCTGGTTAGGGAAGCTCATGGGGGAGGATTAGCAGGTCATTTTGGCATCACAAGAACCTTGGAGGTCTTAAAGGAACACTTCTTTTGGCCAAAGATGCAAGGGAGTGTCCAACATGTAGTAAGCAAGTGTGTGACTTGCCAATTTGCCAAAAGTTCTTTCAAACCAGGAGTCTACATGCCCTTACCCACTCCTAATAGACCGTGGGAAGATGTGTCCATGGATTTCATTGTGGCCTTGCCAAGAACAGCTAGGGGGAAGGATGCTATCATGGTGGTGGTAGATCGGTTTTCAAAAATGGCTCACTTCATTGCTTGTCACAAAACAGATGATGCTAGCAATGTAGCTGACTTGTACTTCAAAGAGGTGGTACGTCTCCATGGAGTACCTAAGTCCATTATTTCGGATCGTGATTCAAAGTTCCTTAGTTATTTTTGGAACACATTATGGAGGAAGGTGGGAACCAAGCTCTTATTTAGCACTTCTCATCATCCACAAACAGATGGACAAACCGAAGTTACCAATCGCACTTTGGGCACGTTGTTAAGGGGCCTTGTGAGCAAGACTCAAAAGGATTGGGATGTCAAGCTTGCCCACGCTGAATTTGCTTACAATCGTTCTCCTACTTATGCTACCTCTCACTCTCCTTTTGAGGCCGTGTATGGAATCAATCCTTACATGCCCTTGGACATGATTCCTCTACCTAAGGATGAGTTAGTCCACAAAGATGCAGAGTCAAAACTTAAGGCTATGATAAAACTCCACGAGCAAATTCGAGAAAGGATCAAGGAGGTAAATGAAGCATACAAAAGAAGGTCCAACAAAAACAGGAAACCAAGACTTTTTCAAGAAGGTGACTTAGTTTGGGTTCACTTGAGAAAAGAGAGGTTTCCAAGCAAAAGGAAGAATAAGTTGATGCCACGGGCAGAAGGTCCATACAAGATCATATCAAAGGTGAACGACAATGCTTACAAAGTGGAATTGCCGGATGAGTATCGAGTTCATGCCACGTTCAATGTGGGAGATCTTTCTCCTTATCTTGATGATGATGGCATTTCAGAATTGAGGACAATTCCTTTTCAATGGGGAGGAGATGATCCGAATGAGGATACAACTAAAGAATTCAATGAAGTCACACTAGCTCCTAATGGTCCTAGTCCAGCCACATTAGCACCTCCTACTAGCCTAGTAGTGTGCCTCCTTCAATCAGTAAGCTAGCTCGTGTGTGGGTCGAATAAAGGAGCAAATAGTCAAGGTCATATGAAGGCATTAACTTGGGTTCACACTCATTCAAGCATGGGGAGTGCACCAGAGTTAAGAGGATGATTGTGGGCTGATTGTGTTCACATGGGTGCCGCGTCTAAATGCTTCTTGTTAGCTTTGTTTTTAGCTCCTAAGCTTTGTTATCATCACCATTAGAACTTTGTTTGTATCACCCTTGACCAGCCTGGTTAAGGGACGTTTTCTAGGCTATAAATAGCCATCAACTTGAATGAATAAAACACACAATATTCATAACACAAAACTGAGTAAAGCATTGCTTTTCTTTTACGTCCTTGTTGCTTACAAGACAAAGTCTAGAGTTAGTCACGTTACAAGCTCTAAACTCGCTACTTCAATCGAGTGTTTGATTTAGCACCCGCTTTGTTGAAGTACAGGTCTACTTCACTAAGCATACTATCCCTTGGCTACGGTTCTATCATCCTCACAAACTATTCTTACAAGCTGTTTTGTTGCTTTTGTTTACGTTCATTTCAGAATACTATTGTGGACATGACGTAGGTCCACCCCGACGCGGCGAAGCGCGGGTTTGGGTAGGCGAATGAATCTCATGGTAAGATTGTTCTCGGGTTCGAAATTTAAGTCAAAATGGAGTCGCCACCGAATTTTGTGGTTATTCGGAACCATACGAGCCCACTCTATGTCGTCATGGGCCTTACACAAAGTAAGCCCACTCCGATTTCAGAGTTCACGGGGCTCGTCCCTTTGCATTGCGATACCGATACCATCTATACCGGTAATCGTGTAAAGAATGACTCTCGTTCGCCAAGGGTTTCGGACATCCGGAAACCAAAGGTTCTGAGTAAGGGGTGAGGGTACGTGTTGGGAAGCCCACTAAGGACACCCAACCCCGCCCGCACATGGCGGCCTCTACTAAGACATCGTTCGTGTTCATGATACGCGCGCTAGTAAAATAATGAAATGATATGCAAACAGCGTTTTGTCTAAGCATGCGAATTTTGCGTTAACTACGTCATTTAATGCATCTTATTATTGGCCGAGTTGAGTTAGCATGCGAGGTTCATTTATAAAGCGTAAAAGCAAATAATAAATAAGGCTCGAAAGGAAATAAAAGCGTACAAGCTACACGGGCGGAAATACAACCCGGAATTCACAATACGACATAAACAAAATGACGTAAAGCAAAGATAAAACAGACCCATATGTAAACTAGACCGCGAAATTATGTAGATGGACTACCCCGCTTAAATACGTATTATGTTACGTATTAAGCAAAGGACGGAAATGTGAGATTGTGACGTATTGCTAGCCTAGTCTCACATTCCGTAGTCTTGTCCCGACTTATCACGTAAAAGTGGTCAAAGTCGTTCTACGTGTCGTGATGTGTAGGTTTTGAAAAAGCATGAAGGTCGGTCGATGGTCTAAAGTCGATAAGAACGGGGCTCGGAATATGTGTCCAAGCCCTCGGATTTCTGAGTTGCCAGACCCACTCGACCGAGTCATTGATTGACTCGACCGAGTGTGCTATTAACGTGGCTACTGCCCATATTTTAGGGGGTTACTCGATCGAGTGCCTTATGGCACTCGGTCGAGTGTGTCATTAATGGGGCTACTGCCCTGTTTTTGGGGTGCAACTCGATCGAGTGGCCTATGGCACTCGGTCGAGTGCCCCCTGTACGAGTAGTGATTTGCTCGATTTTATGACTTGAAATCGATGATCGGCCAAGTCAAATACAAATATCGCACGATTTGTATTCGACTCGGCCTCCGGTACTATAATCGTGTATGAACGATTATAATACCGTCACCGGAGTTTTTATGAAAACGTTTGTGTTAGATTACGAAACTTTGAATTAGTAACGAGATGCATCCCTCTACGTCACGACATCGAAACTAACCCTTTCGGGTTATGTGATGTCGGTATTCGTGTCAACGGGTCTCGGACCAATTATGGAAATGGAATGGAATTCGTTCAACTACGACCGTTTGCGATCGCGTTACGCCCTTGAGTACATTGGGGCGGGGCTCCTCGAAAGGGCTCCACCTCCGTCGTTGCTCGTAAAGGGATTAAACGGATCTTAGGCAAATATCGTAGTCAAACGGATTTTAAACCGAAATTTGATACTAGTTTTATATATACACGTTATTAATAATATAATGACGATAAAACGATATAAAACGAAAATGTAAAAGATGCAAAAAAAGTGTTAGTGTTAACGTTGTGACGATTACGATTACTATACAAAAATACGATGAATTAAACGGAAATAAAACGAGACAAAAGAGATTAAAGCGGGGTTTAGGACACCCTCAACATACATGCTAGTATAGATCTCGGAAATAGGCTCGTGAACAGCGACAATGCTTAGGAGTATCGAGGATGTATGAGAGTTGTGGTGTGTATGGGTGTATGTGTCGGTTTCCGAGGGTCAAGGAGGCTCGGAAATGGTGTTTTGTGCTTAGGGGTTGTAGTGTAGGTATGTAGGGTTGTAGTAGGGTTGAGAGTGACTGAAATTGTAGGGTTGAAGGTGCCAAAAAAGAGTGAAATGCATGGGGGTGTCGTGGGGTATTTATAGGCATTACCCCACGACATAAGGGCACTCGATCGAGTGGCCCTAGTGCACTCGATCGAGTGCCTATACAAATGGGCCTTATCCGGGTAAAAAGGCTCCACTCGATCGAGTGAGGTCAATCCACTCGATCGAGTGGGTCAAGACGGGTGAGATAAATAAGGGAGGGTTGACTTTTGTAGATTTGTTTATTATTTTGAATTTTGATTTGTGCGCCAAATGAACTTGGCTGGTTTTATGAGACGGTTTCGTCTTTGACCGGGTTTTGACCCGGTCGCCAAAAGACGGGAATTATTTTTGGTGTCGGTTTTGGCCCAAATTAGTCTTATTTGACTCGGAACGACGCACTGGGCCTGAAATCGAGGTCTGTTTTGTGAGATTTTTACTCCGCTAAAAGTCCATGTCGGATATTATGAATTCCGAGCCCAAATCCGAGTATACTAAGTCACGTTGACGTCCAATCATCATCGGGTGTTTTTCGGAGACTACCATAGACACGTGGCAGTCAAAATGCGGGTGTCTACAGAGCCCCCACTCTGACTGAGGCTTGGACAAGGCGAAAGTCAGAGTAGCTACCAAGCCCGTTAAGACCTGGTAGACTTCCGGTCGGGTCGTTTATAGTCCAGTGGACTCGCGTGAAGGGCTCGCCAGCCATAAGCAAAGGGTCATACCTGTCCTGTCGATGATAGCTTCGCGGGGAGTCAGACTTGTAGCATAAGTCCTGGGCGCGACTATATGTGGGCCCATCCTGTATCTTTCCGGGGAAAATGCCGCCTCGGGCGTTCCGCTGGGGAAGTATACGAGCTATTCGGGCTTGCTTCTGAAGCCTTGGGTCATACTTGAGCTGGTGATGATGCTCCGTGGGGAGTAAAGCCTGCCTCTTTTGGGGAGTAGGTGTACTCGTATGCCGACACATCGCACTTTGGATGTAGCACACCGGGGGAAAGCTGACTCCGTTGGGGAAATTAAATAGTTTCGCGGGGACTTGCTTCTGAAGTCTGGGGTGTACCTGCATGCTGACACATAACAACTCGCATGTAACACGTAGGTAAAATGTTGACTCTTGCTGGGGAGACAAAAGATTGAAAATTTTGGAAAGACAAAAATTTTGACGCGAAGAAATTTTTAGAAAAACTTAGGAAAGCTCGGGACAGCTTGATTCCTATTCTGGGTTCAAGTTTGAAATCAGGCCTGCGCGCGCATAGGGCCCAGCTGGATGAGGAGGCAGTAGCAGTTAGGTTTTCAGTTAGGTTTCTCCATTATAAATATAGGAGATCCCTGCTTCAGTTTCTGCATCACAACTCAAATTCTCCTTCTCCTTTCTCAAAATCTTGTAGACTTTCAAGAAAGCTAAAAAATTCCTATCATGGGCATCGATCACTTGACTGCCATGCTTCTCGCCTGGTCCCAATACTTTCGGGACGAGGAGAAGGTCAGGCTGACTCAAATGGGGATAGTCAATCTGGTCCCTTTTCAACGTCTGATAGTGGATTCGCACTTTCTGGATGCCTGTCTGTCGTTTTGGGACACCACCCATCACGTGTTTGCATTCCCGAGGGGCGAGATGTGTCCTTTGCCCGAGGAGATTGCGGCCATAGGCGGCTGGGGTCTTGCTATTCAGCCTGCCATTCCCCCATTCTACCCGGATCCGAGGAGGAGATTAAGGGAGTTTTTGGGTTTGTCTCATGCTGAGGCAAACCGAATGGTGCAGGGAGATAACGTTTCCCTATTCGATTTGGCCGATAAGTTCATGAACCCACGGAACGTGAGGGCCACCCCTGCTCATAGGCGTAGGGCTTTCGCCTTTTGCATGCTGCATTGTTATGTCTTCGAGGGGCTGATGGAGCTTGACACATGCAGGGGTCAAATCAGGCTAATCGGAGTGGTTGACCAGATGGAGACTGGTCATAGCCCTGCTTGGCTAGCCACTGGGGAGATTATTACGGGGCTGGATGCTCGACGGCTTGACCCAACTCAACCGCTGACGGGGAGTACCCGTTTTCTGCAAGTATGCACTTCGATTTTTTTTTTTTTTTTTTTTTTTTACGTTTCGCGCGAATTTTCTGATTCTCGTAAGTCACTCGATCGAGTGGACCTGTCACTCGATCGAGTGGCACTTTCATCGGGCTACTGCCTGTTTTTGACAGGCTTACTCGATCGAGTCAGCTTTTGCACTCGATCGAGTGGGCTGTAGCGAGTTGCACCGTTGCTTATTAAGCTTGTATATGCTTTTCAGATATGGCTGTCGGAGCGGTTATCGATCATAGAGACCCCTCCAAGCATTCCCAATTACCGGAGCAGTCAAATTAGCTCCCGAAGACGGAAGATAAGCTCGAGTCATCGGATTGATCGAGCTTACTGGGACGAGGAGTTGGTGTTCCACGGGGGTCCCTTGATCAGGTGGACCGTCGCTTGGTGGTTCCTTTCAAAATTGACCGGACTGGCGAAGAGGGACCAAGCCCGATATCTGACGATCTTGTCCCTAGACTGGACGGTTCACATTTACCCGGACCGCCTCCTAAGGCAGTTCGGTTCGTCTCAGCGCATCCCTGAGAAGGAAGCCATCATCAGCGTCCCGCTCCAATTGACGGACGCTATGTGCGACACTTGGTTGCAACGATGGTTCACTCGTCCCACATGGACGGTACCTAGCCCTTGCCAATCCGCTTGGGTATCGCGGGCTTATCAGAAGTGGACTTCTGAAGAGTCCGAAGAAGCTCGAAAGGCCTTAAAAGTTGATGAGGCCATCGAATTGGTTCAACGTGAGTCGGCGAAGGATAACAGGGACCTCTTCACCGGGGAACACAGTCCTGAGACTACAGTTCGGGGAGGATCGGGTCTTACGTCACAAACTAAGACTCGATCTAAGGAAGTCGGTTCTAGCAGCACTCGAGGGCAGACTGACTTGGAACGACGACTTGGGCCGAGGTTGGCAGTCTAGGACCGACTTGGTCCGCGTGATCGGCTCCCTGAGCCCGTCAGGGCTCGACTTGGGCCCATTGATATGACAGGGGAGTCGGGTTCAAACACTCGAGCCCGAGCTAGAGAAGTTCCCGTGGTGATTCGGGAACGCTCCCCTCCGCGTCGTCGTCAGTGGACGACTAGGGATGCTAAGGACAAGGGAAAGGGCAAGATGCCCTGAATGTCGAGTCCTTAGATTTATTATTATTTAAGTATTATTATTATTATTTGTGTGCCCTTTTTTTGTTGTGTATTTTTTTTGATTCCTGCATTTTGTAATTTTCCGAGTTCATCGGGATTTTTTTTTGAATTAATAAAGGAAGTTTATTATAAAACCGCTCCTGTCTTTTCTTGATTTCATTGGTTGTACCCTTTTGAGGGGTTGCCTACGTATCCGCGATTAGCAGAATCAAACCAAACGTAGTTCAGGCATAGGAAATTTGCAATCTCGAATTACACCAAGACTATTGGTTCAAGATGTTTATGACAGTAGAATAAGTAATTCTAGCTCATTGACTTGCTTTTTGTAAAAAAAATGATTTTGATAAAATTTGCTAATGACATTGAGAAATGGCTAAGGGTAGTAGCGCTTCAGCTGGTCCAGGTTGGTTGGGTTGACAAACTCGTTCCCGTCCAGGTCCGTCAGCATCACTGCTCCCCCCGATAGGATTTTCTTCACCAGATATGGCCCAGCCCAATTGGGTTTGAATTTTCCCCTTGGGTCAACCGGTAGTAGAGCTCGGATAGACTTAAGGACTAGATCGCCCTCCTTGATGTGTCTGGGCCTTACTCTCTTGTTGAAGGCCCGTTGGATCCTCTTTTGGTAGATTTGGATATTATTGAGGGCACGAGACCGTCGTTCGTCTAGTAGAACCAGTGAGTCATATCGTGCTCGAACCCAGTCAGCTTCGGGTACTTGACTTTCTAGCAGAATTCTGAGGGACGGTACCTTCAGCTCGACTGGTTGGACTGCCTCCATCCCGTAGGTTAGGTAATATGGTGTCGCCCCGGTTGCGGTGCGAATTGACGTTCTATATCCCCATAGGGCAAAAGGTATTTTGTCGGGCCAGTCCCGGTAATTATCAGCCATCTTTTTTAGTATGGTGACAATTGTTTTGTTAGCCGCCTCTACTGCTCCATTTGTTTGGGGACGGTAAGGCGAGGAAGTATGCCTTTGGATTTTATATTTGGTCAGCAAGGCCGCAGTCTCGGCTTGAAAATGAGTCCCGTGATCACTGATAAATTCAGCGGGAATCCCATATCGACATATTATCTTGTTTTGAATGAACTTGGCGACATGCTTGGCAGTGAGAATGCGATATGATTCAGCTTCGACCCATTTGGTGAAATAGTCGATAGCTACCAAAATGAAGCAATGCCCACCGGTACCCGAGGGATTTATTTTCCCGATTATGTCGATACCCCATGTCGAGAATGGCCATGATGACGTCATGGTATAGAGTAGTGATGACGGCATATGTTGCACATTGCCAAAGATTTGACAGTTATGACAGTGCTTGACATACGACCGGCAATCGGCTTCCATGGTATTCCAATAATAACCGAGCCTCATGATTTTCCGGACCAGCATGTGGGCATTCATATGTGGGCCGTTCTCACCATCATGTACTTCGGCCATAACCTTTTCAGCCTTGTATTTGTCAACACAAAGGAGAAGAGCCCCCTGTGCCGTCTTTTTATACAGTTGACCATCGTCGGTGCGGATGAACTGGGTGGCTAGCCTACGTAAGGCTTTCTTGGCTCGACCTTCCGTCCCGGGAGGATATTCTCCGTTTGTTAGATACGTTAACACGGCTTGGTACCATGGTTCGGGATCAGTTAACTCAATGTCTTCGATGTCGCAGATGTATGCTGGCTCGGACCGTCTTTCGACGCAAATCGGCATACTAGTCACGTGGTCGGGAATATTCAGTAAAGATGCCAATTTTGAGAGTGCATCTGCGAACTGATTTTCTTCCCGGGGCAGATATATGTATTCTACCTTTTGGGATTGTTTCTCGAGATCCCGTACTCGTGCCTGGTAGGCCACGAGATTAGCATTTAGAGTTTTCCATTTTTGAAGTGCTTGGTTAATGACCAAGGATGAGTCACCATGTACCCGGAGATTTGTAATCCCCAGATTGGCGGCGGCTTGTAGCCCGTAAATGCATGCTTCGTACTCTGCTGCATTATTAGTAACATCAAAGTCCAGTTTGATGGAGACGGGAGTATGTTCCCCTTTTGGTGAAATTAGGAGGATCCCGACTCCGAACCCTCGAAAATTGGATGCACCATCGAAGTATAAATCCCAAGTTTCAGTATCCGTATGGAAAATATCTTCGTCTGGGAAGGACCAAGTGTCGGTGTGTCCTTCTTCGGTTATCGGGCTATCGGCAAGAAATTCAGCTACTACTCGACCTTTAATAGCTTTTAACGGTACAAACTTTAAGTCGAACTCTGCCAACATTAGAGTCCATCTAGAGATTCGGCCGTTGAGAACGGGCTTTTCGAAGATGTATTTGATGGGATCCATCTTGGATAGCACATGGATCTCGTAACTGAGCATATAATGTCGGAGTTTCTTGGTGGCCCAAACTAGAGCCAAACACGTCTTTTTGAGCATGGTATATTTGCACTCATACTCTAAAAACTTTTTGCTGATGTAGTAAATGGCTCTTTCTTCGGAGTCAACTGTCTGAGCCAGCATAGCCCCCATGGCTGTCTCGGTCGTCGTTAGGTATAACGACAGAGGCAAACCGGGTTGAGGTGACATTAAGACTGGCGGAGCAGACAGAATTTCCTTGATCTTGTCGAAAGCAGTTTGGCACTTGTCATCCCATAGCACCCGTTCTCCCACTTTCAGTTTCTTGAAAATCGGTTCACACACCATGGTTAACTTGGAAATGAACCGACTGATGTACTGGACTTTCCCGAGGAATCCCCTTATTTCTTTTTCGGTTTTAGGAGGTTGCATCTCGGTAATGGCTTTGATTTTAGCTGGATCGACTTCGATACCTCGTTGGCTAACGATATGACCCAGTAATTTGCCTGATGTTACCCCGAAACTGCACTTTTGAGGGTTTAACCTCATGTTGTATCTGCGCAATCGGGTGAAGAATTTTCTTAGGGCGGTGATGTGACCGTCCCGTTCTTTGGATTTGACGATCATGTCGTCTACATAAACTTCTACCTCTTTATGCATCATGTCGTGTAATAAAGTGGTAGCAGTCCTTTGATATGTGGCCCCGGCATTAATGAGACCGAAAGGCATGACGGTGTAGCAGTAAGTACCCCAAGGTGTGGTGAAGGTAGTCTTACTCATGTCTTCTTCCGCCATCTTGATTTGATTATACCCGGCATACCCGTCCATGAATGATAGAAGAGCATGATCGGCCGTGTTATCCACCAGTATGTCGATGTGTGGTAACGGAAAATCATCTTTCGGGCTCGCCTTGTTAAGATCCCGAAAATCTACACATACCCGCACCTTACCGTCCTTTTTAGGAACCGGTACGATGTTTGCCACCCAGTCCGGATACTCGGACACTTGTATGAAGCCGGCTTTGAATTGTTTATCGACTTCTTCTTTTACCTTGAGAGACCATTCGGGCCTCATCCGACGAAGCTTCTGTTTGACCGGTTTGCACCCGTCTTTGATTGGTATGCGGTGCTCGGCTATTTCCCGGTCTATCCCCGGCATGTCCTTGTAGGACCATGCGAAGACATCCTTGAACTCTTGGAGGAGGCTTACAAACTGTTGTTTCTCCTCGGGGTCTAAGGATAACCCTATCTTAAGTGTCTGAGGCTCTAAGGTTGTTCCCACATTTATGGACTCGGTTTCTTCGATCACCGGGTTTCGGGACTCCCTTTGCTCTAGTTGCTCGATCAAATGCGGAGGTAAGGGTACATGTTCGTCTGATTTCTCAATGTCATAGCATAAAACATTTTTAAAAGCAGAATTTGAAAGAGACAAGTCGTAAGCAGAACGGTTGTTATTATTGATTGAAAATTTGGAGAACAGCTCAAAGAGAGCAGCCATCTGATCATTGGTCAGTGGCGGGATAGGTAGGGCACTCGAGACAGACCCCGAGGTGCCAGCAGCAGGAATAATAAAAGGGAGAGGGGTTACAGGAGTGATTCTAGCACCGACTTCCCTAGACTCGACCTCAGACTCTGACTCAGACTCCGACTCAGACTCGGACTCAGACTCAGGCATGTCTCCCTCTCCGGTGACCAGCTTGTAGATCCTTCCCTGACTGTCAGTCCACTTGACAGTCTTCCTCCAGGCTCTGTTACCCGTCTCGGAACCAACATCCGAGATCAGCTTGGTCGGGTCAAACCTGTTGCTGCGGAGAATCAGGTTGACCAGGTCTTCCTTTGGAGTTGGGGCTACGGTGTCTTCCCCAAATAGTAGCCCTAGTGCGGGCTCAGCATCTTCAGCTCCGTTGGATTGGATGAGGGCGAACACATCATCCGGAATGTAGTTGCAGTCCCGGGCCAAGTGGGTCCCGAGCTGCATAGCATTGGGTTGGTATAGACCAACCTGGACAGCCCCAAACACCGGTGTGACGAAGTAGTCAGCCAACCGTGGGCTATAAGGGCTCAAGTAGATACCCTTAAGGATGTTGCAGGCCTTTTCGATCCCTGCTCGGACAACATTGTCGGGGGTGATGTCATAACCAAGGCCAAAGTGAGATTCTTCGTCTTTGAGAACCTCGATGATCTTCCCAGCTGGAAGATCGGGTCGAGAGGTAGCCCCCGGAAAGTACCCTAGGTTTTGGAGCATCATGTCGATACTCGTAGTGAAGTAAGGCCTAAAGAGGTACTCTTCCTCGATCATCCCCACAAAATCGAACCCCCAGAGGTCCGTGCGACCCGTGGCGTTACAGCTAGCCACAGTCATTGGTGTTGCCTCTAAAGTGATGACATCGTTGAGCAAAGGCATCTTGATCTTTCGGTGGAGGGTGGAGGATACCGCCTTGACCGCGTGGATCCAAGGCCTACCTAGGAGCAAGTTGAACGATGAGGTGACATCGATCACCTGAAACTCGAGCTCCTTCTCTATCGGGCCAGTGATGATGGTTAGTTTCACGGCCCCAGCTACCGACTTCGGGATCCCATCGAAGGCTTGGATGGTCTGAGCAGTCGGAACATAGTCAGCCTCGGTAATGCCGAGGGCTTTTGCGGTCCTCAAGGGAAGGACGTTTACAGCAGACCCGTCATCAACTAGGGTCATGGGGAGGTATTTTCCTCGGCAGACCACCGTGATGTAGAGGGCCAGGTTATGGGCGGCCCCGAATGGTGGTAGGTCGGCCTCGGAGAAAGTGATTACCGGTCCTTCTTCCTTAGCCTTGCCCTTTAGGTGGGGCAAGATCGTGGCTACCATCTCAGCGGGGGTAACCAAAGAGTCAACCTTGATTTGATCGAGAGCCTTTGTGAGTGCTTCCCGATGTTCTTGAGAACTAACCAGGAGTTGCCATATAGTGAGGTCAACTCGGGTCTTCTTCAATTGTTTCACAAGAGCCGTTTCAGCAGTTGGCTCTTCAGAGGCGACTTCCGTAATGACGGTTGTCGGGATAGGGGTGTCCCTAGAGCTAGTGGCTTGATAGGGACGACCAAGGTGGTTACTGGTTAAGACTCGAGATTTAGTCTTTCGAATCTCCTCGGCGGTGATGGGGACAACTTCCCCTTTTGCGAGGTAGACATCATCCTCGTCATCGAACCAGATCCCGTTCACTTGCGGGATAAACGGAGAGATGAGGTGAGAACAGTCAATCACCTCCCCGGTGAAGATGGCGTGGGAGCTGAAAGGATTCTCCTTGTTACTGGGCTTATCTCCGGGTAGCGGGATTTTACCGCTTTCAATCAGGTCTTGAATCAAGTGCTTCAGCTTCCAGCACTTCTCGGTGTCATGCCCATTACCCCGGTGGTATTGACAATAGGCCTGAGCATTATAGTTCTTGGAGCGTCGCTCGACCGGAACTTCAGGGGTTGGGCCTATCGGTTGGATTAGGCCTTTCGAGGACAGCCTTTGTAAGGCATAAGTATAGGTCGTACCTATATCGGTGAAAACCCGAGGTGGGGTGTTTCTCTTGGACGGGGCATCTAGTAGATTAACTGCGTCAAAAATGCTGCGGGTTGCAGCTTGAGGCTTGGTTGTGGAGGAAGAAGCCCCTTGGTAACCCTTAGCAGCGGCCTTAGTGAGGCCTTCCAGTCTCAGATCGTCTTCAATCCTCATACCCATTTCAGTAAGGGTAGTGAAATTGGGTATGACGGCATATCGGAGGTGGACCCGGTAGGATGGGAGGAGGTTCTTAACAAAGGCCTCCACTAAAGTCTTCTCACTGGGCTTATCGACCAGTTTCACGCTCTCGGCCCTCCATCGTTGAAGGTATTTGGTAAAACCTTCTTTCGGCTCCTAGGCCATAACTTCCAGAGATCTCATTGTGGTTTGGATCTCGGTGTTGTCAGCATAGTTCCGAGCGAACTCGGTGGCCACATCATCCCATGTAGGGTATTTCTTGGGGTCTAGCCTGTAGTACCAGGCCCGAGGGTGCTTTTCAAGAGACGCAGCAAAGAGGTTCTTGAACATGGTAGAGTCCACCCCTTTGATGGCCATGAACTCTTTGAAGGCCCGTACATGTAGTAACGGGTCTTCAGTCCCTTCGAACATAGGCAAACCGGTAAGGTTCAGGTTTGCAGGCAGCTTGTCACTTAGCGGGTTATACTCCCGACTGTTTTCCCGGTGAATGTTGTTATTCCCAGTTAAATGCACTTGTTCTTCCAGTCGGCGGACCGAGCTAACCAGTTCAGCTAAAGGCCCGGTAGTTCCGGTAGTAGGAGTCCTGTGCTCCACCGAGGCCAATCGAGTGACGATAGCAACTTGCCCAGCCCTCATTTCATTCAGTTGGGCATCGATGTCGGCCTGTTTCTCGATCATGGAATCAACGGAGGCTTTCAGTTCAGCTAAGGCAGTTTCCATCCTGCGAGTGTGTCTGGTTGATGGTGGCCTGTCTGTAAGAACACCACGTAATCAGAAACCGAACCCAGTCTTGGAATCAAAGGAAACAGTACATCCCGAGCGACCAAAAAAGAAAGGACTGAGTGGAAAAGACTCGAGAAAGACATCTAGACGGATGACTCGTGGGTGGTATGACTTCCTTAGGATTTCGGCTTTGTGGGCCTAGTCCCGTTCGAAGGAAGGTCCACGTGAGATTACTCCCCAGACTTTTGACTCGAGTGTATGGACGGACCTTCCTTTGTAGGGGTATGCCCTACGCGGGTTGGTCGTGCCTTGACGGATAAGGCGGACTTGGGAAAGGGGGGAAACTCGTGATATAAGATCGACGGAGTTTCGACGCTATAAACCCTCTACGTATTATGCAAAGACCCGACACACGGATAGACGGTAGGTCCTATAATAAGGAAGGTTTATTTTAGGAAAGTTGAAAGTTGAGGTTTGAATGCAAAATGAACGAATTTCCAAAAGTGTTGAAAACTGAAAACGGAATTTTGAAAACCGAGATTAGAATTTTGAAAAGGAAAATTCCGAAAATCAAGGTGGTGGGGGTGAAAATTCGAGAATTAAAACGGACAGCATGCCGACTACAGAAAAGGATATTTTGAGTCAAATCGTTGATCCTAAATTTCGGCGGCATTCCAAGTTTTGAAAATTGGGTATTTTGAAAAGGTGAGTCCCGAAATGGGCAGCATTTCGGGTTTTCAAAATTGGGCAATTTAGAATGACGGGTCCCGAAATTGACAGTATTTCGGGTTTTTCGAAAGATGGGTATTTTGGAAAGATGCAAATTTTGAAATGACGGTTTTTGAAAATTGACACGGAAACCAAGTAGCACGTAGTCAAACAAGCATTATAACGACGCTCATGTATGCTTTACACTAAGTCTCGGTCGGTCAAAATAGGGTCTATACCAACAACGATGGCTTTCTCATGTGATGGACGGACTCCCTAAGCCGAGTTGGTCTTAGGACATGCCGCAAAACCGAGACGAGTTCCACCATCGATGTTTTTAGCGCACCCATGTAGGAATGCACCGCGGTATAGTGGGACGTCGGTCACAAGTAACCGGCCCGGGCAAAAATGGGTTATGCATGAATCATTAAACTAATGCGCGCACACTAATCTACGAACGATTTCTCTTCGAGTCTCACCCTAGGAACCCCGATGACATGTGGTACATCAGGTGTCCCCAGCGGAGTCGCCAAATTGTGGACATGACGTAGGTCCACCCCGACGCGGCGAAGCGCGGGTTTGGGTAGGCGAATGAATCTCATGGTAAGATTGTTCTCGGGTTCGAAATTTAAGTCAAAATGGAGTCGCCACCGAATTTTGTGGTTATTCGGACATACGAGCCCACTCTATGTCGTCATGGGCCTTACACAAAGTAAGCCCACTCCGATTTCAGAGTTCATGGGGCTCGTCCCTTTGCATTGCGATACCGATACCATCTATACCGGTAATCGTGTAAAGAATGACTCTCGTTCGCCAAGGGTTTCGGACATCCGGAAACCAAAGGTTCTGAGTAAGGGGTGAGGGTACATGTTGGGAAGCCCACTAAGGACACCCAACCCCGCCCGCACATGGCGGCCTCTACTAAGACATCGTTCGTGTTCATGATACGCGCGCTAGTAAAATAATGAAACGATATGCAAACAGCGTTTTGTCTAAGCATGCGAATTTTGCGTTAACTACGTCATTTAATGCATCTTATTATTGGTCGAGTTGAGTTAGCATGCGAGGTTCATTTATAAAGCGTAAAAGCAAATAATAAATAAGGCTCGAAAGGAAATAAAAGCGTACAAGCTACACGGGCGGAAATACAACCCGGAATTCACAATACGACATAAACAAAATGACGTAAAGCAAAGATAAAACAGACCCATATGTAAACTAGACCGCGAAATTATGTAGATGGACTACCCCGCTTAAATACGTATTATGTTACGTATTAAGCAAAGGACGGAAATGTGAGATTGTGACGTATTGCTAGCCTAGTCTCACATTCCGTAGTCTTGTCCCGACTTATCACGTAAAAGTGGTCAAAGTCGTTCTACGTGTCGTGATGTGTAGGTTTTGAAAAAGCATGAAGGTCGGTCGATGGTCTAAAGTCGATAAGAACGGGGCTCGGAATATGTGTCCAAGCCCTCGGATTTCTGAGTTGCCAGACCCACTCGACCGAGTCATTGATTGACTCGACCGAGTGCGCTATTAACGTGGCTACTGCCCATATTTTAGGGGGTTACACGATCGAGTGCCTTATGGCACTCGGTCGAGTGTGTCATTAATGGGGCTACTGCCCTGTTTTTGGGGTGCAACTCGATCGAGTGGCCTATGGCACTCGGTCGAGTGCCCCCTGTACGAGTAGTGATTTGCTCGATTTTATGACTTGAAATCGATGATCGGCCAAGTCAAATACAAATATCGCACGATTTGTATTCGACTCGGCCTCCGGTACTATAATCGTGTATGAACGATTATAATACCGTCACCGGAGTTTTTATGAAAACGTTTGTGTTAGATTACGAAACTTTGAATTAGTAACGAGATGCATCCCTCTACGTCACGACATCGAAACTAACCCTTTCGGGTTATGTGATGTCGGTATTCGTGTCAACGGGTCTCGGACCAATTATGGAAATGGAATGGAATTCGTTCAACTACGACCGTTTGCGATCGCGTTACGCCCTTGAGTACATTGGGGCGGGGCTCCTCGAAAGGGCTCCACCTCCGTCGTTGCTCGTAAAGGGATTAAACGGATCTTAGGCAAATATCGTAGTCAAACGGATTTTAAACCGAAATTTGATACTAGTTTTATATATACACGGTATTAATAATATAATGACGATAAAACGATATAAAACGAAAATGTAAAAGATGCAAAAAAAGTGTTAGTGTTAACGTTGTGACGATTACGATTACTATACAAAAATACGATGAATTAAACGGAAATAAAACGAGACAAAAGAGATTAAAGCGGGGTTTAGGACACCCTCAACATACATGCTAGTATAGATCTCAGAAATAGGCTCGTGAACAGCGACAATGCTTAGGAGTATCGAGGATGTATGAGAGTTGTGGTGTGTATGGGTGTATGTGTCGGTTTCCGAGGGTCAAGGAGGCTCAGAAATGGTGTTTTGTGCTTAGGGGTTGTAGTGTAGGTATGTAGGGTTGTAGTAGGGTTGAGAGTGACTGAAATTGTAGGGTTGAAGGTGCCAAAAAAGAGTGAAATGCATGGGGGTGTCGTGGGGTATTTATAGGCATTACACCACGACATAAGGGCACTCGATCGAGTGGCCCTAGTGCACTCGATCGAGTGCCTATACAAATGGGCCTTATCCGGGTAAAAAGGCTCCACTCGATCGAGTGAGGTCAATCCACTCGATCGAGTGGGTCAAGACGGGTGAGATAAATAAGGGAGGGTTGACTTTTGTAGATTTGTTTATTATTTTGAATTTTGATTTGTGCGCCAAATGAACTTGGCTGGTTTTATGAGACGGTTTCGTCTTTGACCGGGTTTTGACCCGGTCGCCAAAAGACGGGAATTATTTTTGGTGTCGGTTTTGGCCCAAATTAGTCTTATTTGACTCGGAACGACGCACTGGGCCTGAAATCGAGGTCTGTTTTGTGAGATTTTTACTCCGCTAAAAGTCCATGTCGGATATTATGAATTCCGAGCCCAAATCCGAGTATACTAAGTCACGTTGACGTCCAATCATCATCGGGTGTTTTTCGGAGACTACCATAGACACGTGGCAGTCAAAATGCGGGTGTCTACAACTATCAACCTTCACGTTTTTGTTTCAAAGTTCATATTAACTCACATCATTTGGGAATAGTGTCCAATTTTTGACTTAATTAAAATTGGGGATAACCGTCTTTAACACAATCATAGGGAACAACTCATTCAACAATCCGCCATACATTCTCCCTAAAATCATAAACACCAACCATCCTACACAATATTAACAAAAACCCTTTGGAGAGAATATGTCAGTATGTGAGACTATGAGTGGGTTATTGAGTTTGTTTTACCGATCCATTAGTTAACATCAACTTCACGAAGTCATACTCAAGTTTTTTTTTTCTTTTTTTAATAAAATAGTTTTGCGGATCGGATCCGGATCTACCTAATAAGATTCAGATCCAAATCCGTTTAAAGATAGCGGATCCGAATCCGATCCATATCTAATGGATCTTAAAATTCAGGATCCATATCCGATCCGTGTAGACCAGATCTTGCGGGTCTGGACTGGATACCGGATCTGTTGCCATCCGTGAATGCAACTGCTTTTACCCACCTTTCTCTGGGCTCTCCATTTGACATTTTGACTTATAAATAATACCCTTATTTTTTATTCATTTTCTTAAAATATGTGTACAACCCAATGTTATCATTGTATTGAATGAGAGGAAATATTAAATATTACAAGTATTTTTAAAAAAATCGCTTAGAGAGGTTGTTAGGGCAATAGCAATGGTAGAAGTTTCATACCATATTTTTTTATGGCCACGTCAACCTACTCTATTACATATGAAACTCATTTATTTTCACATCAATGGTGAAGTTCCATAATAATTTTTTAATAAGACTAATGGTTCTATTATTCATTATTTTATTTAATTATGCACAAATATCAACTTATGAAGTTGGTTCTTTGTTTAAGAAACCAAGTTCATATAAGAAATTCATTATTTAGTGGAACAATGGATAAGGAGCTCATTAAGATGTATGAAATTTCTTATTTAACCTCATTGCTATTGCCCTTAGTTTGTTACTTGGTACTAACAACACACATCGTTGCCAAAGATATTTTTAACATGTGGTTGCTGAAATTTTTTAAAGTAAAGAAAGCAAGACATTTCTCACACACAATCCCCTCCACCGACGCAGTGTCGGCTCCTAAACACCCCAGAATAAAACTGCTGTCTTTACATTTCACTGCATCTCTCATCTTTTACTGCTTTAATTTCCTGTTATTTTCATTACAGCTAAGCCAACCATCATTAAAAATGCTCCCCAGTCATGCCATGTTGTGAATTATTTAGGGCAAATAATTGCAGATTTAGATTAACAAATATACAAATTCTTACTTATGACGGTCATATCTATCACAAGTGTATGACAGGTCAAATATTATCCAGACAAAAGTAAAATGTATACTCATATTTTATACCACATGTAGTATTTGACCCGTCACAAGTGACTTGTGACGGATAACAAATAAACACAACACAAACAGTGAAATTTCCTTCCTGATTTGCTCGATTTTTTTTTTTTTTTTTTTTTGCAGTCTAGCAAATAAAACCCGCTCTAACATATGCTTTGCTTCCCCCTCTTCAACCCCACTTCAACTCTCTCTCATCATTTGTAGATCTTAAACTGAAGAGAAAAAATAGTAAAAATGGAGTGTTTCTCCATTACTAGACTTACCAAGCACACTGTTTTCATTGCATTCTTGATTTCCTGCACACTTTTCAGTTCTTCAGGTAACCTACTATACTAATCTGTTCATCCTTTGTTGGTTTGAATTGCTTCTCTAAAGTGGTGAAACTTTCTGTATTGATTGTCAATGTATGTTCAATTAAGTTAGTTTTAGCTTCTGGGGTATTCCTAAAATTTGATTCTTTTGGAATCCCTTTACTTAGTTTGATGAATTTTGGTTTCTTAACCTGCTGCCTTTCAAAATTCTGCTATAATTTGTCACTTATAGATTTGTTGCCAACTTTATGCTTTATATGTACCTAGATCTAGTGATATCTTTGCTGTGTTTGCGTAATTCTTATTTTTATTCTTTGGTTCAAATGAGCTTCGCGGGTAAAGAATCGATCGGTCAGCCTCGTTGGAGTTAGACCTGGCAAACGGTCATTCAATTCAATTTCGGTTTGGGTTAACCCGATTTGATCATAATCGGGTTAGTCTAAATTTCAGTTTCCCTTGGATTTCCATCATGTTCATTTCGGGTAGCCACTTTTATTCGTTTATGATATTTTCAGCCGGGTACGGCTGTACGGTTCATGTCGGGTCAATAGCAAAGTCAGGTGAGTCGAGTCAAAAAATAAATACTTTGTTTAAAGTTTGTTATACTTTTAAAATTGTAGATAATAGTTCATAAAAATATTAATAAATAAAGAATCAATGAAGAATTTCTAAATTTGGATGTTTTTATGGAAAAAAAAGTACTCTGTATTTATTAGTGAGGTAATTGGTTCGGTTATTATTGGTTTAGTTATATTCGGTTCGGGTACAAAATCTTGGGAGAGACGGTCTCTCAATAAGTTATTGAGAGACCATTCTTCGGTACCACTCTATGTACTATTCGTACCCTTAAATGACAACTTTGTTTTGTACCTGTTTTCATAACAAGCGTACCATCTTTATATTTGTATACTCTTTTATGTTAATCGTACCTACTTTTATTAGGTTTGTTACCATTGTTACTTCCATTTGTACTTGGTCTCTCAGTAAAGTTAATGAGAGACCGTCTCTCAGGAGACCTTCTATCGGTTCGGGTATCATTCGGTTATATTAAGTTCGACACAATTTTGGTTCGATTTGGTTTGAATTGGGTTTCGGGTATTATTCGAGTTTAATCACATCGGGTGTTCGATCAATTATCAATTTAGGTATTTTTGATCGATTTTTCGGGTTCGAGTTTACTTTGCCAGGTAGTTGGAGTCTGTGAGCTCTTACAAACTTGAGAGCTATAACTCTTGTTCTTTGCTTGATTCTTATTCAGAAGCTTACGATGCACTTGATCCTAACGGAAACATTACTATCAAATGGGATATTATACAATGGACAGCTGATGGATATGTTGTAAGTGCTTCTGAACCCAATCTCTTTTCATTTTCATCACCAATGACTATGATTAATGATTTGGATTGGTGTGTCTTCTTAATCGATCACACTATCATTTTATGAGTTTGCAAGGAGATTAGGCCAGATGTTAAAAATCTAGAGAATTTCAGTGGCATCAGTGCTAGCATGTGATTGTTAATAGTACTCGCTAGTCGCTACTACTGTTAAATCGCAGGTTACTTGACCCGGATTCCCAATAAAAGTATTAACTGTAATTTTAGATTATTGATATACGCGTCTTTAATGGATAAGTTAACACATCTTACATCTCAATTACTCCATAATATCAGAAGGACTTTACCAGAGACATTCTATTTTAAGAAACTCTTTTCTTTTAATGTAAGGAAATCACATTTGTTTCACAATTCATATGCTGTGGTGCAGGCTACTGTGACAATGTTCAACTTTCAGCAATACCGTCATATTCAAGCACCTGGGTGGACTCTAGGGTGGACTTGGGCAAAAAAAGAAGTTATATGGAGTATGGTGGGAGCGCAAACAACGGAGCAAGGAGATTGCTCCAAATTTAAAGCCAACCTTCCTCATTGCTGTAAGAAGACTCCAACAGTGGTTGATTTGTTACCTGGGACTCCTTACAACCAGCAATTTTCAAATTGCTGTCGTGGGGGAGTGTTAAACTCATGGGCTCAGGATCCAGCCACTGCTGTTAGTGCTTTTCAAGTTAGTGTAGGTCAAGCGGGAACGACTAATAAAACAGTCAAGGTCCCACGGAACTTCACATTGTTATCACCGGGTCCTGGGTACACTTGTGGGCCTGCAAAAACTGGAAGGCCGACCCAGTTTGTGACATCTGATAAGCGAAGGACCACTCAAGCTTTGAGTAAGTATCTTGTTTAGAAATGTTAAATATCTGGATACGTTTGTTCACCAACGTCACATATAGGACCTCATTTCAGAAGCAAAAACATCATAAGCCCAGCGCCTCAATGGCTCCCGGATGTAGTAGGGTGGGAGTTAAAAGGTGTCAGATGTATGCAACCTTACACGTGGTAAAATTGAAGAATGTGTATGGATGACCCTTCTCGTAAATTGTATTGTACAATGCAGAGACACGCTTGTACCCCACGAGTTACAACAGCCTCATTGAAATTGCTTGAACTTGATGGTAATAATGATTCCATTCATTCACTAAAAAGAAGCTGCGTGGATGGTTGACCTTTTTCTATAGGGTATTAGTTAGACATGTTTCCTATTTAGTTAACTATTACTCTCAAATGCATGCTCAACTTAACTCAAGTACTCTCTTGCAAGAATGCTTTCCAGTGGTAAAAAGGTTGTTTTCTTAATACTTAACTTGCTGAAGCTTAAATGATTTTGAGCTCACAGGATTGTTATTTTCATTTTGGCAGTGACATGGAACGTTACTTGCACATATTCTCAGTTCTTAGCTAAAAAGACTCCTACATGTTGTGTTTCACTCTCCTCATTTTACAATGAAACAATAGTACCCTGCCCAACTTGCGCGTGTGGATGTCAGAACAACATAACCCAACCAGGAAGTTGTGTTGAGTAAGTAGCTTTATTGCATTTTCATTATAGTTTTTACTGTCGTTTTTATCACGCTAACACAGAGCTGAACTTTATGATGGCTGTGGTTGCAGGGCAGACAATCCGTATTTAGCATCAGCTATTTCAGCAGGTGCATCTAAAACTGGTTATAATGCACCTCTAATCCAATGTAGCAGTCACATGTGTCCTGTCCGAATTCATTGGCATGTGAAGGTCAACTACAAGGATTATTGGCGAGTTAAGGTCACGATTACAAACTTTAACTACAGAATGAACTACTCGCAGTGGAATCTTGTTGTGCAACATCCCAACTTCGATAACCTCACCCAAGTTTTCAGCTTCAATTACAAAGGATTGACTCCTTATGATGGTTTAAGTAAGTACTCTTTTTTTTTAATCTAAAACTGATGAAATGTATTTTGCTTTAGTTCCCCAAGGTTTGACTTATTTTCTACGGAGTACATCCTTGACTTAGAGTATATTGCAACTAAAGTGTACTCCAAATCACAACTGCTTTTTACTTTGCTGACCTAAAGTGTAATAAAACTAAATTTAATCCAAATATCAATTGTCTTTCATATAAAAGTACTTTAAGAAAACAATTCACAGATAATAGATACGGGGTATAACGCGAAGTCATTAATGTAGATACATTTCGACTATGTTACGGGTTAGGTCAACAAAATAAGAAACTGTTCAATTCATTAGGTCACCAAAGTGAGAAAATGTTCAAAAATCTGGACACCTAAGTGAAATTTGGAGCACCTCGCACCTGAAAATGGGATTTAGTCCAAACCTAGGGGTGCCAAAATGGAAATATTTCAAATTGTGATTTTATTTCCACCCGTCTAGTATGTATTTTTTTTGTGCGATTCTAAAGTTGGGTTATTGGATTATTCTACAGATGATACTGGCATGCTGTGGGGAGAAAAGTTCTACAATGATCTACTCATGCAAGCTGGGCCATTAGGAAATGCACAGTCAGAATTGTTATTTCAGAAGGAAAAGTCATCATTTACTTTTGAGAAAGGATGGGCTTTTCCACGACGAGTATACTTCAACGGAGATAACTGTGTGATGCCTCCCCCAGACGCTTATCCATGGCTGCCAAATGCTAGTTCGAGACATGTGCCATCCGTCCTTCAGCTAGTCGTAGCTATAATGGCATCCCTTACTTTCTTCATGGCCCTTGCTTGATGAAGTAATTTCTTCCGTCCAATCTCTCTTCATCGACCTGCTGCAGTAATTTGTGACCGCCAATATCTGAAGCAATACGACCTGGCGAAGGTGCACCATGCGTTACAACTAAAACGAGTGTATTTCTTGACCATATAAGGTGCTGAAGATACCATTTTGTTTAGGCATAGGATTAATACATTTTACAAGTTTTTTTTTTTTTTTTTTTTTTTTTTTTTTTTTCTTTTCTTGTATTCTTGTTTAGATAGTCTATTGAATTGGCTCCGTTTGGTAGTTTATTGAATTGGCCCCGTTTGGTGTTGTATTCTGCAATCTTTTTTATCTGGCCATGAGGATGAAGGTGGATACTTGATTGTCTCTTGTATTTAAAAGCATTGGATCCTGTTTATGAACTCAGACCTGTAATCGTAATCGCAAATGAGTGTTCATATTTGAGTTCCGTTTTCCAACAGAACAAAAATTGCGGGAGCCATTGGGACACAGATAATGCTGCGATGCAAGATGTACTTTTCACATATGTAGCTCTATCAGAATTATGGCAGTAATTTATATTCTAACCAACTGTAGTTTCAAAAAAAGCTTTTTTTGTACAACGTATCTGTGATGAAGTGGATGAAGCATTACAAAATGTGTAGCTTGATGCTTTTGAGTATGCACTTGTGATTTCTGTGAAGAAATAGCTTGAGAAATTCATCTAAATGAGAACTGCAAGTAAACCCAAAATAACAGGCACCGTGAAATAAGCTACAGAAATCATATTGGCAGTATTCGGGAGAAAAGGGTATGCATCTGGTGGTGGAAGCCTGCATTCATCTCCATTGAAGTAAACTCTTCTAGGAAATGCCCATCCTTGTCTCAGGGTGAAGGTTTCTACATTTTTCTGTAGAAGAACTTCGGACTGAACATTCCCAGATGGCCCTGCTTCCAAGTTCCATCAGAAGGTTGTTGTAGAACTTTGTACCAAAGAACATTCCAGTATCATCTGTAGAGAAGAAGGAATCAGTTTCTTTCAAGATGATAATCCTGCACTAAGTTTTTTCACTTTAATGTGAGGCACTTACTGATGGATCCATACGAGACTACAGGCTTGTAATCAAAGCTGAAAACTTAGGTGACATTGTTTAGATTGGGATGCTGAACCACCAGTGTCCACTCTGTATAATTTAAGCGATAGTTAAAATTGGTGATGACGATCTTAGCAGGCCAATAGTCCTTGTAGTTGACCTCAACATGCCAGTGAATCCTAATAGGGCACATATGATGTGTGCACTGAAGCAGAGGTGCGTTATCCTTCCTTGGAGTGTATTCCTGCATGGTGCAGTTTCTTCGAGTCGCTCCTACATTTTCATTTGGTCACATATAAGTTGAGTTTAAAAGAAAGTATTCCATAGTTTATTCCTGTATTGTGCAGTTTCGTACCTGATGCAGCTGTTTTTGTTTTGGCAACCACAAGAACAAGAAGTAAGACAAGAACGATTCACAACAAGATGGGTACTTTGAGGCCAGAAACTGTGAGTAGGTGCATGTTACATTTCATGTCACTGCATGTTAGAAGCAACGAGTTCATTTTATTATCTTGGTTGCCACATTTCAGGGAAATTGTTTACGGTGTAACTTGTTACAGCAGAGTACAAAAGATTATACGAGTAGGTGAGTGGTTTTATGATCGTTGTAGGACTTGGATCATAGATAACCTGTTACTAAACGATGAATAGCTAAACTGTACTTATGATAACCTGTTACTAAACGATGGATCATAAGTACAGTTGAAAAGATGGATTCACATGAAACAACATTACGGGCAGGACATAATAAACCTTACTGAGTGCCTGAGTTTTCCGTCGGCGATCAGGAGTGAGGAAGACAGTGGAAGGGACGACCTTGGCAGGTCCACACGTATACCCAGGTCCCGGGCCAAGCAAGGTGAAATTCTTTGGCAACTTCACCGTTTTGTTTGAGGTCCCTGCCTGGCCAACGCTCACCTGGAAGGCAGAGACCGCGGATGTAGGGTCCTGACCCCAAGCTGACAAGACACTGCCCTTGCAACAGTTTGTAAACTGCTGGTTGTAAGGTACCCCAGGGAGGAGGTCCACAACCGCAGGGGTCTTCTTGCAGCAATGCGGTATGTTCGCCTTAAATTTGGAGCAGTCACCCTGCTCCGTAGTTTGTGCTCCAACCATTGTCCATATCACTTCTTTCTTTGCCCACGACCATCCTAGTGTCCATCCCGGGTTCATTATCTGCCGGTACATCTGGAAGTTGTTCATTGTCACTACTGCCTGCAACAGATACTTCGTATTATTGATGCCTGATATCCAATATTGTCTCGCAAGAGACTTAAACTGTTGGTAGATAGAGATGACTTAGATGAGCTATCCTACGCTTACCACATAACCGTCTGCAGTCCATTGCATAACATCCCATTTGATTGTTATGTTACCATTTGGATCTAATGGATCATATGCATCTGTTTATCCAGGTATGAAGGAATGGTAAAAGTATTAGTTGAGATTAACGGAGTGGGCAAGAGAAACAACAAAAAAAACAAGGTGTATTTTCTGCGTAAAGAAACGAGTAAATTATTCACCTGCTTGGGAAGACAGGATGGTGATGGTGAGAATGGCAAAGAGAGCAAACTTCAGTCCTGACGTTCTTTCAGCTACATGGTTTTATTTGAATTTGTCATTTCTTTCACATCCCACTAGTGTTAACCCATACAAATTTTGCATAGATGATTATTAATATATTCGTCTCATTTTACACAATGTTACCTAGAAATTTACGTAGAACGGAAAAACTCTAACACCAGAGTATGTGTTCATGTTAAAAAATGTAATGCAACCAAACCTGTCAAAAACTGACTTGACGCGAAAACCCGACCGAAAACCGCAGGAAAAAAACCCATATGAAATTTACCCGACCCCAAAAGTGACTCGACCCGATAATGACCCAAATATTCTTGGTCAAAACCCGTCGCACCTATGACCCAACCCGAAAATAGGTAAACTAAAAAATATTAATATTATGGACAATTTTTTTTCAAAAATAAAATTCTTATATATGTTTTAAATGATATGTTTATCAAAAAATTATTATAAATAAATTAAATAAATAAATCGAATCAAGATTTGTCATATATGTGTTGACAATTTTCAAATAACAAAATGTCAGTACTTTCTATAGAAATGTTATATCAATATATATTAAAATATATATTAAAAAAAACATGTTTATTCTTACTAATATCATATATTAAATTAGATAATTAAGAAAATTAAGAATAAAATTGTATTTACGAAGAAAAAAAAAGACAATTAACGTTTTCAAAATGCGTTAGTAACTCGTATTTGAAACGAAACCCGACCTGAAACCCGTTAAAAATCCTTATTTTCCAAACCTGGAATAGATCTGAACCGTAGTTTACCCGAACGCGAAATCCGATCACCCCGACCCGTTCGATAGGTCTAATTTTTGCAGATGCAAATAAAAAACGTAGATTTTTAGTTAATTCATGACATCAAAAAAATGCACGCATTAATGAAACTGATCAATCACTAAATCACGGATGATAATGCTGAATTAACAAACCGAGAAAAAAAACGATCGATTCCAAAAAAAATAACCTAATTAAGCGTGAGAAATATTTCATCTCAACTTATTGTTTTAATTTTTTGGAATTTCATTCAAGGCCAAAGTAGTATCAATCACTAAATCACGGATGATAATGCTGAATTAACAAACTGAGAAAAAAAAAACTATCGATTTCAAAAAAAAAAACCTAATTTAGCGTGAGAAATATTTCATCTCAGATCAACTTATTGTTTTAGTTTAGTTTTTTGGAATTTCATTCAAGGCCAAAGTAGTGACCAAAGTCAATTTTCATATTGCTTAAAATTTAGTGTGGTAGATACCCATGGTTGTCTAGTATAGCGATCGAGAGATGATGGAAAGGAAAATGATGGTTTTTGAATGAAAAGTGGGAAATAGAGCATTTTGTTTCGAACCATTTTTTCATGAGATATCACAGATTTTAGAAAATAACTATTTCAGAGATAGTTTTTTAAGTTTTCTTTTTTCTAATTTTCGAACAATTTTTCCTTTCAAATGGACGCCAAATACTCCTATTTTTATTTTACTAATTTTTTTTTTGGTTGCTCGTAACATTTTGATATTATTTTTCTTGCTGTTTTGAATGACAATTACTGCTATTAAATGAGGTATTTATAACTTAAGATAAGTGATTTTTTTGGTAGGGGTCATGGATAATTAATGATGTTAGTTTTTCAAAAGTTAATAGTATTAGTGAGGGTCATGGGTAGTTAACTTCAGAAGTTAACTAATTTAGCTATTAATCTTTATTAATTTATACTGTTTGACTAAGAATTAGTTTGTAATTCATCTTTATTAATCTTTACTATCTCTATTAATCTGTTATTTGTATGCAGATTGAGATTGACGATGATGAATAATATTAATTTATACTGTTTGACTAAGAATTATTTTGTAGTTACGTTTTGCCACCCCGACGTTATTGGTTTGACGGTATTTAGTGTAATCGTTTATAAATAATAATAGATGAGTTAACTTTATGTCACCATAATAAATTCGGAACGGCGGCAACTTGTAATCAAAATAAAATAAAATTGTTAAGTTAAAATGTCCGGTAGCTTACGTGTTGCAACCCTAATAAAGCGGAGAATGTGACGGCCGTAATTGTTATCAACTTATAATTTAACAATTTTGAAATTCTCGGTGATGATTGATTTTTTTTTTCAGATCTGAGAGAATTAGTTTATACTACGTATCACATTGTACGGAGTATATTTCATCTTTAATATTTATATTTATCGCCACATTTATATTTACATTTGTAATTTTTAATGTATAAGAATAATTATGTTATTTGTAAATTTGTAATATATAGGAAAATTGGGTATACTACTTATTTACTTAATTTAGATCTAAAATTATCTGTAAATTTTGTATGTGAAAGTATTGTTATTAGGCAAAATAAACTAATCAAAGAGTAGTTTTTTCAAGATGATATCATCATGACATCACTCAATGTCAAATTTACTCAAAATGCTGATGTCATCTACACATGGATGGTTGTTCTTTTAATAAATAAAGGATTTCCGAACTTAACTCTCTCGCAATAATCTCAGGGTAACTTTCTCGATGGAAATGATGGGCTTGTTTTCATGCAGAAACTTCAGAGAAATTGTATATGTAATGCTTCACCTACGGGTTGTTAGATATCGTAAGGTATTGCATCCTGGTCATTGTGTCTTCATATGTCGGTCTATATGCATGATGAAACGGTTGCTGCTTTCTGAAGTTAAAAAGAGTTCAGTGAGAAAGATGGATGTCAAAGACAGTTGGACCCATATCTGGCAAGTTGTCCCTTTTCTGCCAGTGATGGTAGTCTGAAATCCTCAAGTAAAGAAGGAAACTTGGCTTCAAAACAACATATTAGTTTAGCACTGATTGTCCAAGTCTACTTCATTCTCTTCCTTCTGACTAGCAGACTGTACACACTACCTCTAAGAAGTTTCCAACCAATGTGTGTCAACTGTGTATTATTACTGGTATTGACAGTTACAGATAGGATTGGGTTAGGCCCGATGGATCATCATCCGCGGCCATCCGCTTTATAAACCTGCCAAATTTGCTACTCATGAAACATACTCCCTCCCTTCAAATCTAAAGGGGACACTTTCCTTTTGGATCTTATTCACAACTTAAGAGAATCGTTAATATTCTCGATAATCCATAAGAGAAAATATAGTCATGTGAGATCTTGGTTGATTCGTCTTTATGAATAGATTAAGAATATCAATTTTTTTAAAATTTGTGTTAACGTAAAATGAAAGATATTGATGGCTGTGGACATGCAAAGTCCACCCCGATGCGGCCACGCGCGAGTTTTGGTAGACGAATGAATCTTTTATTGAGATTGATCTCGAATTGAAATTTAAATGATAATGGAGTCGCCACCGAACTTTGTGGGAGTTCGGACCCGTTCGAACCCACTCTATACTTCGGCGTATCGCGCACAAAGCACGACTTGCCATATAGTACTAGAGCTTGTGGGGTTTGTCCCTTTGCATAACGATAACGATGTCAATTTATTGAATGTCGTATATCGAATGACTCTCCTTGCCAATGGTTTCGGGCATCCAGAAACCGAAGGTTCTGAGTAAGGGGTGAAGGTACGTGTTGGGAAGCCCACGAAGGACACCCAACCCTGCCCTCACATAGGGGACTCTACTAAGATATCGATTGGTGTTTAAGTGCGCGCGTTAGTAAGACGATGAAATGTTATGACAAACATTGTTTTATGCTATATAAGCAGATTACGTGTTTGCTATGTCGTTTAATCATCTCGAAATATGTCGGAGTTGAATTTAGGATGCAGGTTCATTTGAAAGAGATGAATTGCCAATCAAGTAAAGCAAAATAACTTGAATTATTGATTACAAGTCACACGGGCGGAATACAACCCGGAATTCACAATACTTGAACAAATCGCAATTATAAGATCGGATTAGAAGCGGTAAACTATAAACGGACTCGTAAATAGAAAACGTAAATTGAAACCGTGAACCGAACGATTGGACAAATTCCGATCAGTTACGCATTATGTTGCGTATTGATCAGAGGACATAGGCTTAGGTGCGTGAGCCGGTGCGACTGGGAACTCAGGCGCCTAATGTGCGACGAAAATTCAGGCGCTTGCACCAGGGCGCCCAAATAGGCAGCGTTCGGGACCTAAGTGTGATGCTAGCCTGATCCCGAGGCCTCTATGTCTCGTTCCGACTTATGCTAGTGAAGTTGGATTGCCTTGATTCATCGTATACCGAGTCCGACTAGGGAGTCGTCGGTACAAGATTACTATCGTGAGAGATTCACTCAAAGTTGTAAAGGGAAGACAATGAATATGAAATGTGGGTTTTGAAAGGAGACACGCGATAGATTAGCACGTGTCGACTAGCGTCGCAAGCGTAATTCCCTAGGTGAAACTCGTATAGTTGTTTGACTACGTTGAAAGTCTACGATACCTCGTTTCGACCTTAATTGGGTACTTGTCCTTGATCGTCCTGGTTTATGATTTGAATTGAGTATATCGACTTAATACGAATATCGGAGCCCTCTGTATCACGACATCGTTATCGGGTCGCATAGACCATACGACTCTCGGATAGACGTCATTAGGTTTCATATTACTTCGATTGTCGATGAATCTTCATACGCGACATTCGATTATGGAATCCACATCAAGCATTTAGAGCGACGTTTGGAAATGACATTGAAAGCACTCGACGAAGGATTCTACGATCGCGTCATAATCCGATGGGTCAGGCGCACGCCATGAGGCGCCCTGACCATCAGGCGCCTGGGGTGGCGTGCCTCAATTGTGAGGCGCCACCTCCCGTGTGTCATATCTAATGGTTATGCGGACTTTGGGCAGAATCGATTATCGAATGCGTTCGATTGGAAGGATCGATTCGTCGTTACAAACATTAGGTCCTTTCCATTTAGGCGTTGTAGTTTAGCCTTTAGGGCCTACGATGCTCGATTTAGCGTCATCAGACATTTGCTCGAATCGCATTTTTAAAAATAGTTTTATAATAATATATGCGGTATTAATATAACAAAAAACGTAAAAGCGTTTTAGGGGGTTGACCCGCCTTAAACAACCAAATGCACGGGGTGACGAGATAAGCGATCGACAACTCGAGTGCTGTACCTTTGTGTTCGTGGTTCCTTATCTCGCCACCCTTTGTATTCTATACGTTAAAGGACGAATATTTTATAGTCAAATGATGTTAGTAGTTAGATGCGAGAAATTAAATGTTAGTATACAAAAAAAAAGTTTGTAATGTTAGTGTGCGATAATTAAAAAGATTAGAGATAGGATTTAGACACCCTCAACCAACATGTCAATTGCTTCGAAATACGGGCTTGCGGAGTATCGTCGTTGACACGGGGAGCGATTCGAGGTATGTAGGAAGAGTTAGGGTGTGTTTTGTATTTTGGGATTACCGAACCCTTGTCAAATGAAGGGAGTAATCTTTCGAAATGGTTGAAAAGATGTTTTTTGTCTCGGCTTGTGTATGTGAAGGAGAGAAAAAGCTCTCGATTTTTGAAATCAGTTTCGGAAATGAAAATGGTGACCCTCGATACAACGCATGTAAGGGTGTATTTATAGAGTTTTGCAAAATGTTCTGACTTGGAATTCGGGCGCCCGGAGGCTAGTGCCTTGGTACTAGGGTGCCTCACTTGAGGCAACTTTAGTTCTAGGGCGCTTGTATGCAGGCGGTTGAAATCGCGCATATCGGAAGTTGCTCAAAATACGGATTGATATCCAGTTTATTCGAGGCAAATGGAGATTCTGTTTTAACTTGGATTTATTTTGTACTTGGACGCCATTGTGGCTCTTTTGAATTTCTGGTTTTGACTTTGACCGGTTTTGGCTCTGTCAACAAAGACGGTTTTGCCCCCGGTGGCGGTTTTGGCTCAAAGTAGCTTTATTTTATTGAAAACGACTTACTGAGTCTAGATTTGAGGTTGTTTTTGAGAGATTTGTGCTCCGCTAAGTGCCCACGTCGAATACTATTGATTTTGGGTACGTACTCGAGAGTATTGATGCATGTTAACATCCGATCATCATCAAGTGTTTTGTTGGAGACTGCTACAGACACGGACAGACAAAATGCGGGTGTCTACAGAGCCCCCACTCTGACTGTGGCTTGGACAAGTCGAAAGTCAGAGTAACCACCAAGTCAATTGAGGATTACAACCTGGCAACCTTCCGATCAGGTCGTTTATAGTCCGTGGGATTCTTCATTTGGGTTGACCGTTCCCCGGTCAAGGGATGTTGAGATTTCTTTTTGATCATGGCCAACTCTTTTATTTCGGCCTTTTGCGTTTTTTCCTTGGACTTTTGATTTTTTTTGTCAAGCTTTTTGTTTTTTTTTTCTACACCTATCCCCCTTATGGTGTTTGCAATAAGCACGGGTATTCCCGGATCTGTGGTGTCCATTTGTGGGTGGATCTGGGGTTGGGCCCATCGGTTGGATTAGGCTTGTGGAGCTAAACCTTTGTAAGGTGTAAGCATAGTTGGTGTTTATGTGAGTGCAACTCGCGATGGAGTACTCTACGGTAAGCATGGTGGTTTGAATCTCGGTATTATCATCATAATTCCGAGCAAACATGGTGGAAGCATCATCCCAAGTTGGGTATTTTTGGCATCACGTCTATAGAGTCACGATGCTTCTTTTTTTTCTTCTGGTCAGACTAACGCCTAAGGTAGGGATTGGTCAGTCTTATTGGAGGGGTGCTTATTGTGGGAAATGGGCTTGCCTTCCGTCTTGAACCAAAACTAGGAGACTACCTAGATTTGTCATAGGATTCGATACTGCTCCTATTAGGGGTGGTTCTGTGGTTTTCTATACCAGACATGGAATAGGTAAAAGGGAAACACGGGTCTTGGTTCCCTGTAGTCATTATAGATGTGCCTATAATAGTCACGTGCGTGTAGTCACAGTGTATGATGGTGTTCATTATGTTCTCGGAAACACATAGGGAAGCATATAGTAGAGATAGAATATTGAAAGCTGATTTTATTGAATTTTGAAAAGAGGACAGGATACAAACGACTCTAACTATGGTTTGGAAATGAGGATGTAAGGTATCCTAGACTCGGACTCAGACTTAGACTCGAATCAGATCCGAATTTATGGATGCTCAGTTGGTTGTTTCTTTTTTTTGGTAAGGTCCTTGATTGGAGAGAACGACAGCTGCCACGACTTGACTAAACTCGGCTTTGCGCAAACGCAAGAGAGAGAGTCAAACTAGACACGGACCGACGCGACGAGAATGACTAAGATTCTCGGACCGAGATACCCAAATGTTGACCTAGACAAGGTAACGACACTGGTTTGGGCTCGTCCGTGAGACTTGAGCTGCATGACGGTGAGGCCGAGAATGGAGCGACCGTGTTTGACCGCGTCGCGTGCTCAGACCAACCGTGGTGATCTAAACCTTTAGGAAACTCGAGTTCCGTAGCATATGTACGACTCGAAGAGAGCATCATAAGGACGCCAGTGTAGGATGAAAGTAGGGTACCCTTAAAGCAACCGTGATTGATCGCTCTGCTGAAGGGTAGCCCCCGAGTGAAACTAAAGGCTTTGATAGGACTCAGATGGTGTGGCATCTAAGTGACTCGAAAGTGGCATACGTGAGACAACACGTGTAGCACATGACCCTTAGAGCAACCGTGATTGCTCGCTCTGCTGAAGGGTAGCCCCCAAGTTGGATCGAAGGTTTTGTTAAGATAAAGCATACTATATTTGGGATACCTAATGACAAGGCCCCGGGTCCGGATGGGTATTCGAGTAAATTTTTCAGGATTCGTGGGAAACAGTAGAGGAAGAGGTTTGTATGGCTGTAAGAGACTTCTTCGAATCAGGCAAGATACTTAAACAAATTAATGCTACAACTATAACCCTCATTCCTAAAGTTGAGAGACCCACTAATGTGCTTCAATTCAGGCCCATAGCTTGTTGTAATACGATATACAAATGCATATCTAAACTACTATGCAACAGGCTAGCTAGAGTCCTTCCAGACATTATATCCCCAATACAAGGAGGATTCTTAAGAGGGAGAAGTATTGTGGAGAACATCTTGATATGCCAAGACTTAGTTCGACTTTTTTCTAGAAATCCGTGTCTCCTAGGTGTCTTATTAAGATGGATATGCAAAAAGCGTATGATACTGTAAAGTGGATTTTCTGGAACAAATGCTTATTCAGTTGCAGCTGCCTGATCGGTTTAGTAATTTGATCCTGCAATGCGTTAAGACAACTTCATTTACCTTACAACTTAATGGCGAGATATTTGGTTTCTTCCAAGGGAAAAGAGGACTCCGGCAAGGGGATCCCTTATCGCCTTTACTCTTTACCATTTGCATGGAATACTTGACAATAATTCTTAAGTTCACAACTAGCAAAAAAGAGTTTCGATTCCATCCGTTGTGTAAGCAAATGAAGTTGGCAAACTTGATGTTTGCGAACGATCTATTAATGTAAAGTAAAGAGGATACAGGCTCGATGATGGTGCTTCTGCGATCCTTCGCCTCCTTTTCCGATGCCTCAGGTTTGCAACTTAGTAAAGGAAAATCGAATATGTATTTCAATCGAGTATCGAAGCAACAAAAACAAGATATTCTCGCAGTTTCAGGCTGCAAGGAAGGTGATTTCCCATTTAAATATTTGGGAGTTCCCATCAAATCATCTCGACTTACTGTAATTGATTGTCAGCCTCTGATTTTAAGGATCACAGATCGAATAAGAAGGCTAGGAGCGCGCAAGCTTTCATACGCTGGACGATTGGTCCTAATAAAATCCGTCCTTAACACTCTTCATAACTACTGGGCTACAATATTTGTGCTCCCTTCAGGGGTTATCAAACAAATTGATGCCATTTGTAGGACTTACCTCTGGGAGGGAGGGACTACCTACAGTAGAGCTCCCCTAGTTGCATGGAGTAAGGTATGTGTCCCTTTTCGGGAAGGTGGACTTAATCTTACGCAGAATTATTTTTGGAACAAGGCCGCAATGGGAAAACTGTGTTGGTGGATTCATGTTCAGCCTGACAAGATGTGGGTATGGTGGATCCACTCGATTAATGAAAAAGGGAAACCTTGGCTGGAATACACTCCAAATTCAAACTCAAGTTGGGGATGGAGGAAGGTATGCCAGGTCAAGGAGGTCTTCAAGGATGGCTACGAAGCGAACGAATGGAATCAGGGGAAGATTTATACTACTGGCAGAGGGTACCATTGGTTTAGGGAGAAGCAAGATGAAGTGGACTGGTTCAGGTTGGTGTGGGGAAAACGGACAATACCTAAACATCGAATAATAGCCTGGTTACATCAACACGAGGCTATGAATACCAATGTGAAGCTGCATAAACTTCAGATTACAAGTGATGACAAATGCTATTTATGCTACGATAATCCATAAGATTTGCAACACCTGTTTTGCACTTGCATGTATAGCAGGAAGATTAAGGAAAAGATGGAAATCTGGTTAGGAGTCAAAATGATGTGATTTGGAATGAACTTTGAACAAGTGATTTGGTGATTGATAGTAGATCGAAATGAATGAAATAAAGTAACGAAATCAGAATGGAAAAGTTGTCGTAAGGGATGATAGAACGTAGCCAAGGATAGTGTGCTAAGTGAGATAGACCTATACCTCAACAAAGCGGGTGCTAATTCAAACACTCGATTGAAATAGCGAGTATAGAGCTTGTGACGCGACTAACTCTAATACTTTGTCTTGTGAACTACAAAGACGGAAAGAAAAAGCAAAGCTTATCTCAGATTTGTTTGATGAAAGTTGAATGCTTTATTCATCAAGTGTTTGGCTATTTATAGCCAGGCAACACGTCCCAAATGACGCTCCAACCAGAATAGTCAAGCCTCATTAAAGGATACAAACTACTAAGTGATAAAAACAAAGTAAATACATTGAACTAAAATGACTGAATTCATCCTCTAGTTATACTCCAAATCTGGTGCTTTTCTCTTGGTGTGGTTTGGCTGGTTGGAGGTGTGAATGAGTCTTATTCATGTATGAAAGCAATAACTCCAATTGCTTGTTATTTGAACTTGGAAATCAGAATAGAGCAATGTGTGTTTCAGCTCTTTTATTCAGTCCAAGTAGGTGTTCACAAGAGCTAGTTTAACACTTGAAGAAGGCACACTACTAGACTTGAAGGAGGGACTAAGGGGTTTGAACTTGAACCATTTGGAGCTAGTGCGAGCTCATTGAAATCCAGTTTTGTTGTTGCTTCTCCATTCGGATCACAAAATTGATGAGGTAATAAGCAATTCATGGCGCAACAGTATAAGAGGGTTAAAAGTGAAACGAGCAGTGATTAACGGGGCCGTGAATGCTATGATTTATAGCATTTGGAAACAAAGGAACAGATGCAGTATGGAAGGAAGTATTATGAATCCTCGAAGCGTGAGTAGCATGATCATTAAAGTGTTGCAGATGTACATTCATAATATACCCAAAGGCAATATGTCAAACCGAGATAGAAATTATGTCACTAGAGTTACAAATATTTGTACATGATTTGATTGATTCTTAATATTAATTTCTTACATTTTCTCAAAAAAAGAAGGTTTTGTTAAGACTTGAGTGTTGGACGAGTGACCCTTAGACGTAAGGATCAAGAACCTTTTGTTATAGGGCTATGACTTGTAAAAGGTTGACTCGGCCTCGAGGAAAGGCAGACGAGGTAAGAGAAGAAACTTGCGATGTCAAATCGGCAGAGTTTCGACGCTAGAGACCCTCGACTTGACTCGAATAAAGATGACCCTGGGATTAGGGCAGACCCTTAAGTTAAAGGGTTCTCAAATTGGGATGACTCGACTAACAGATTGAAAGATGGGCGAAGTTCACTTAGGAAAGGTCGTGGGGACCGTCCCGCTAAAGGGAAAGATTGCGTGAGACTTTCTAGTTAGGGCTCGAGTGCTTAGACGACCTTCCATTTACGAGTGTATGACTCGTGTTGGTTGGTTATGCTTTTAGAAAAAGGCGGACTAGGATGGGGAAGAAACTCGTGATGTAGGATCGACGGAGTTTCGACGTTATAGACCTTCGACAAATTATGAAAAGACCCGACACACGAATTACGGTAGGTCCTATAATAAGGAAGGTTTTTGAAAAGGGTTAAATTCTGAGAATTGAGAGAACGGTCCTGGCTTTTGAAATTGGCAACATAGAGGAGAAAAACAATGCTAGAGATAGAAAGAGAAAATCCTCTGAAAAACCTAGAGATTTTATAGCAGCTTTTGAGAATGTCAAAATCCAAGAACAAAACACCTAAAAATCCAAAAAATAAGACAAATAATTCAGCAATAATTGCTGGTCTTAAAGAAAAGATGATGATTGCTCGTAAACAAAGGGAACTTGAGGCAGCTTCTTCGAGCTCAGGTGGGAACTTGCAAGAGTTCGACCTGGAGTTCGAGATGGATACCATTGAAGAGGAGAAGGATGGGGATGGGAGTGAAATGGGTGAAGATCAGCTGGTAACTAATGGATTGAAGACTGATAGCTCGATGATACAGCTCACGGAAGAGGATGTTGCAGAGGAGATTCAGTACTGGTCTACGGCCATTTATGGGTATGTTCTAGGGGCAAACCCTCCTTGGTCGTAATTAATGGGTTCATTAGACGTACTTGGAAACTCTTAAAAATAGATAAAGTGTCTGTGTTGTCAAATGGAGTATATATTTTTGGTTAGAGTTTTCTCTGATGAAGACAGGAAGAAGGCGATGGAAACTGGGTTTCTGATGTTTGATAGTATACCGGTTATCCTTAAGGAATGGACTGAGGACTGCGAATTGGTGAAATAGAAATGTAAGAAAGTTCCGATTTGGGTTAAGCTCCAAGGGTTGGATGTGAAATTTTGGGGAACTTCAAGTCTCACAAAGATTGTTAGTCTGGTTGGGAAATTTATTAAGTGTGATGAAGTTACTAGGCATAAAACGTTCTTGAGTTGCTAAGATCCTGGTTGAAGTGGAGTTCAATCAACGATTTCCGAAAGAGATTGTGTTTCTAGACGAGAAAGGACCGGAACAAAAAATTCAGGTACTATATGAGTGGATTCCGATGGAATGTAAAAGATGTAAGGGTGTTGGGCATTTAGCGAAGGCCTGTAGGAAGAATAAGCCTAAGCCTCAACCAGCTAAGAAAATACATGAGATGCAGAAAATCGGGAGGCCGAAAGAGGTGGTACAACATGTTAAAACACCTACTGTAATGGTGGTGGATCAGGGGGGGGGGGGTATGATTACTCCTCCTACTGTTGGCTATCAGGAGGTTGAATCGCCTAAGGTGATTCGTGTTCGAATAGAAGGGGAGGAACATAGGAGATTTAATCAAGAGGGCTTATCGTTTTTGCAAGCTTTACTAAGTTCTAGTAAGGGAAGTAAGGGAGGAAAGGAGAGCTTACCACCGAAGAATGGATAATTTAGGATTTTGGAATATTAGAGGGCTAAATAGTCTAACTAAACAGAAGGATTGAAATGGCTACTTCATAAGAATAAAGTTGGATTGTTTAGTATCCTTGAAACTAGAGTAGCAAGTACCTAAAGATGCAAATTGACTGGAGGAAAAAATTGAAGGGAACGAAGATGCAGCGAGCGATTAAAAATGGATTGCTCAACTCGATTTCATATCACATATGGACTCAAAGGAATGTCTCTAGAGTTGATGGACAGATTAGTCGGCCTGAAGTACTGGCAGCCCGCATAATAAAGGAATTTGGAGAATTTTGTAAGAACAAATGCAATCAAAGCTTTAATCCCAAAGATAGGAATTTCCTTTTGAGCCTTATTTAGGCAACCGATGTAATTATGATAGTGTAAATCGTTTTATATCAATATACTTACCTTTACCCAAAAAAAAACTAGAGTAGCAAGTAGTAATTGATTGAAGGTCAAGAATAATATTTGTGATGGTTGGTCTATTACAACAAATAATTCCCATCATAAAGGGGGTAGAATTTGGTTACTTTGGCAACCGGCTCGGTATAAGGTGTCTATAGAAGATGTCACTGCTCAAACTATATTTACTACAGTATGGGATAAGGGGAGAAATGTCAAATTTCACTTAACGGTGGTGTATGGGTTTAATAAGCCAGCAGATCGTAACTGCCTATGGAGTATAATTAAAAACTATAAGCAACAAGCTTGTGGTGCCTGGATCTTATGGGGTGATTTTAACAATATTCTGCATCAAGGGGAAAGAATTGGAGCACCTACTACTTGGGCTGAAATAAGAAGATTCCAACATTGTGTCCATGAGTGTGAGTTGATGGAACTTCATACTTCTGGTTCTTTTTTCACTTGGAACAATAAGCACGAAGAGGGCACTAGAGTCTTTAGTAGAATAGATAGAGTGCTCTATAATGAAGCTTGGTTGGAGAGGTTCCCTGAAATGAGTGGTTGCTTTCTTCGTGAAGGACTTTATGATCACTGTCCATGTATTATTCATCTTGAGGGTGTGAGGGTGAGTGTTAACTCTAGTTTCAGATACTATAATATGTGGTCCTTGGATGAGCATTTTGGAAGTATGGTTGAGGAGATTTGGGGAAGACAGGTGGATGGAAATCCCATGTTCAGATTGGTACAAAAACTAAAGATGGCTAAGTCTGAATTTAGGAATCTTAATAGAAGACATTTTTCCAGAGGTGGAAAAAACCTGGCAAATTGCTAAAATAGTGCTGGAAGACTTGCAGCAGCAGCTTCAATTGGACCCGTTAAATGTGGAATTAAGTAGGAATGAGAGAAGTGCGGCTAAGGAAGTCTTAAAATTTGAGAAGGATACTAACTCATTCCTTAGACAAAAGGCAAAAGTTCAATGGGTAGAGGAGGGTGATGATAATACAGTGTATTTGCATGCGTGTATTAAGAAACGAAGAGCAAGTAATAAAGTGGTGTCCATTAAGGATGGGAATGATATTTTGAGGACTGATCCTGTGCAGATTAATTCAGCTTTTGAGGAGTATTATATGAATTTGTTGGGTACTAGTTCTGCTGTTACTGCTGTTTATAAGCCTGTGGTGAGAAAAGGAAAAACTGTTTCCGACGTGCAGGCAAGATGGCTGATCAGACCTTTGACAACTGAGGAGATAAAGGAGAGTATGTTTGCTATTCCAGGTGATAAAAGTGCTGGCCCAGACGGATACTCAAGTCAGTTTTTCAAAGATGCATGGAGTATTGTGGGTGAAAGTGTAGTTGATGCAGTTCAGAATTTTTGGAGAAGTGGAAAATTACTAAGGCAAGTGAACCATACTTTAATAACTTTGATTCCTAAAGTTTCGATGCCTGCTAATGTATCTCAATTTCGTCCTATTTCGTGTTGTAATACGTTGTATAAGTGTATTACGAAGATTTTATGTCATAAATTGGGCGACATTCTTCCTGATATAATAAGTCAAAATCAGAGTGGGTTCGTTCAAGGAAGGGAAATTTTTGAGAACATATTAATTTGTCAAGATTTAGTCAGGCTCTATGGGAGGAAATCTTGTTCTCCTAGATGCCTAATGAAGATTGACATGAGGAAAGCCTATGATTCGGTGGAATGGGTTTTTCTTAGGGATATGATGGAAGCTTTGAGATTCCCTCGTCAGTTCATTGAATTAGTGATGGAATGTGTAACAACTGCTAGTTACTCCTTGGTGATTAATGGGAATAACTTTGGGTATTTTAAAGGAAGGAGGGGACTTCGTCAAGGGGATCCTCTTTCCCCTTTGCTATTTGCAATATGCATGGAGTACTTAACAAGAATTCTACAAGAAGTGCAGGATTTTCATGGGTTTAAGCATCATTCAATGTGCAAACAATTCAGACTAACTCATCTTTGTTTTGCCGATGATTTGCTTTTATTCTCGTATGGGAATAAGGAGTCAGTTACGATTCTTATGAGAGCGTTCTTGAACTTTTCTAAGGCTTCTGGGCTCCAAATGAATAAAGAGAAATCAGAAATTTATATGAATGGAGTTAGGGAAGTGGAAGAAGTGCTGCGTGTTACTGGTATGAGGAAGGGTGTCCTGCCATTCAAATATTTAGGCATTCCAATTTCTTATAAAAAATTGGGAGTGCTGGATAGTGCGATTTTGGCTGAAAAGATTGTAGATCGTATCAGAGCATTGGGGTCTAGGCACTTGTCTTATGGAGGCAGACTAGTGTTAGTAAAGGTAGTCCTACAGAATTTACACGCGTATTCGGCTAGAGTTTTTATTCTACCCAAGACGGTGATTAAGAAGGTAGAAGATATTTGTCGTAATTTCCTATGGAAAGGGAATTATAGTTACATCTCTGCTCCTCTTGTTAGTTGGCAGCAGGTCTGTTATCCAAAAATTAAGGGCGGTTTGGGTATTAGAGATACTCTGGATTGGAACATGGCTAGCACAGCCAAGTATATTTGGTGGATTGCGGCCAAAAAGGATCATTTATGGGTTCGGTGGATCCATAGCAATTTTTTAAAGGGTAAAGATTGGAAGGTGATGTTCAGTTCTGCAACATCTAGCTGGTCTTGGAAGCGTATTTGTACTGTTTATTATAGATTCAGGTCTGGGTTTGATAATGAAGATTGGCTGCAGGATGGTAGGGGTTATACTGTAATGCAGGGCTATACTTGGATGAGAATGGATAAACAGGACGTAGGGTGGAGTAAGTTGGTGTGGCACAGTTTAGTTTTATCTAAACAATCATTCATTGCGTGGATAATGATGCACAATCGGCTGCAAACAAATGAAAGATTAGCCGATGGGGATTCAATCTAGCTACTGATTGTTGGATGTGTGATAATGGGAATGAGAACCAAGACCACATATTCTTTCGGTGTTTATTTAGCAGGAAAGTTATTGGACTGGTGTCGAACTGGCTTAATACGAGCATTCCTCCTAAGGAAGTGGTGAATTGGTGGAGCAGAAATCAATTTGATAATTCTGGTCATAAAAGATTAGTGGGTTGTGCTATAGTGGCTGCTATTTATCATATATGGCGAGTGAGAAATCTCAGTAAACACGAGAAGTGGATGCCAAGATCGGAGCAGATTTTGAAGGAGATACAGGTGGAGTGTCGGGCTGGGCATAGGTTTCTATTACCTCAGGATAAGTGATAAGTGTAGTTTGTAGTGCCTAATTTGTTGTGTTTTGGTCCCGTTTTCCTTGTGGAATCGCTCCTTGGGAGCGGTTTATGGGTTACTTATGCTTCCTTTAGTTCGTTTTAGGTTCCCGAGACCATTTGTGAAGAATTGGAGCGAATCTGACTCGATACATACACTTTTTGGAGCCAACGAAGTGAAGGAACGATCACTCGATGCCTTGGATTCGACCCCGAGACCTTGGGATCCGATCCCGAGCCTCTTAGACTCGATCCCGAGCCCCGAGAATCGGTGAGAATCCCATGACGGGAAGATCATATTGGAGGCCTACAAGACTCATCCCCGACGGGAAGGGCCTCATCCCGTCCGGGATGAGGTGCACAATTGCGTAGGCTACTGACCTGGCCGTCCCGACCGGGAAGAACCCTTCCCGACCGGGAAGAGCAATAACACAGCCTGGTGTTATTGATAACACAGCCCGGTGTTATGCTTGATCCCGACCGGGACCACCTCATCCCGACCGGGATGAGCCCAGTTCAGGCCCGCGTTAACTCTTTTCTTCTCCTTACTCATTGTAACCCTATATATATACCCTTCCTCTTGTATTCTTATGTTATATCCTTCATTACCCATAAACCCTAGCATAGTTTAGCATAGATTAGCATAGATTAGTGTAGATTAGTTGGTAATTAGTCCTTAATCCTAGTTTAACTCTTGTATTTTGGGAATTCTTGAAGAATCCAACCAAGATTGACAACCTTGGTTGATGTATTTGGGTTTTCTTCCATTTATGCAAGATTTCTTCTTTTCATCTTCTCTAGTATGGTATAATCTCTTCTTCCTTCTCTTTATCTTTGTTTTATCATCCAAGTTTCAATCTTTAGATCTTGTTTATTGTTTTGTTCATCATCCTTGTTAGTTTTACATATGTATGCTCTTGTTCTTGAGTTAGTTTATCTTGTTAGTGTTAGTTTTAGCTTAATTATGTTTGAGTAGACTCTTGCTAGGGTTATTAGGGTGATTGGTTGTGATTGTGGATGATTAGGGTGAGATGGGTGGTATTCGATGTTGTTTTTTTTGTTTCCCATTAACCTTGCACTCCACATGTTTGATGAAATGCTTGTGAGACTAGAGACGATCAATCCTTGTTTTTCTTGCATCTTCTCTTGTATGTATGTGTTTGGTTGGTTGGTTTGGTCGCTTCATTATGTAGCGAGAGCCCGGTGAGGACGACCCCTAGGCCGATTACGTAGCGAGAGCCCGATCGGCGTTACCTAGGCTACGAAAGCATGCTAGTAACCCCGTTTTCCCCCTTTTTGCCTTCTTTGCATCCATGAACCCGACCTAACCCTAGTTTTCCTTCTTATTGATATCTTTGCTTCCTTTAGTCATTAGTTACTTGTTTTGTCTTCCTTTTCCTTGTTTTAGACCTTAGCCTAGTCCTTAGCCATCACCCTAGATTAGCTCGTCTCGAACATAGTCCTAGACCGTAGCACCCATTAGTCCGAACGTAATTTCCGTCCCTGTGGATCGACCCGACTTACCCTAGCTACCCTAGTTAGGTTAGTTGGTTATTATTTGGTGGCGGGATCCACGACAAATCCTTCTCATCAAATTGGCGCCGTTACCGGGGACGACGTAGTTTAGACTTTTGTTTGCTTAGTTTTGGACTTTGTTCTTTATTTTTTGTGTTTTCTTCTCCTTGTGTATCTCCGTTCTACTTCTTGTGTGCTATTCTCTCCTCCTAGTGCCTCAAAAGCACTAGGCTTCTAACGTTTGCTCAAGTGCTTCTAGTTCATCCTAGGTATCAAAGCAACGTTATGGAAATGGTACGTCCTAGCTTCCATCAATCATCACGGGACAACTATGGGGCAAATTGCCAAGTCCCAAAATTTCACCAACCATTTCAACCTCATCAACAATCTTACGAACGCCCTCCATATGGTCACCATGAAAGTTGTCAAGGATCATTCCAACATCCTAACAACTACCAAACACCCTCACATAACCCACAACCAAAAATCCCCAACTTTGAGACTTGTCAAATGTTGGTCCAAATGCAAAATAGTCAACAAGAGGCGATAATGCTATTGTCAAATGTGAGTTGATTGATATGAACTTTGAACAAGAATGTGAAGAATGATTAGTATACTGAAATGGAATGTAAACAAAGTAACCAAATCAGATTGAAAAGGTTAGTTTGAGGATGAATAAATCGTAACCAAGGATAGTATGCTAGGTGAAGTAGACCTATACTTCAACAAAGCGGGTGCTAAATCAAACAACGCGATTGAAGTAGCGAGTTTATAGCTTGTAACGCGACTAACTCTAGACTTTGTCTTGTAAGCAACAAGGACGTAAAAGAAAGCTTAGCTTTACTCAGGTTTTTGATTTCAATATTGGATGTCTTATTCATTCAAATAGATGGCTATATATAGCCTACAACAAGACCCTTAAACCGGCTGGTTAGGGTGACAATAACGAAGCTACATGGTGACAAAAACAAAGCTACATCTATGTAAACTAGGAGCTAATAACAAAGCTATGTAAACTAGGAGCTAATAACAAAGCTATGTAAACTAGGAGCTAATAACAAAGCTTAATAAGGAGCCATTTGGACGTGCACAACCAGCTTCAAACGTCCTCTTTAACCCCGGTGCTTTCCCATGCACAACTGACTTGTTCGGACCATAACTTTGTCAATACTTGTTCAATGAGCCTTCATGAATAGTCATTGGAAAGATAAGCTCGAAATCTATCTCCTCCATTTTGAATGACTACGAAATTCCAAGTATAACTCGAGATATGGACTGATCAAAACAATGCTGCAAAAAATGAACTCGCATCAGAAATTCCCATGCACAACTGTCTTGTTCGGACCATAACGTTGTCAATACTTGTGCAATGAGCCTTCAAGAATAGTCATTGGAAAGATAAGCTCGAAATCTATCTCCTCCATTTTGAATGACTACGAAACTCCAAGTATAACTTGAGATATGGACTGATCAAAACAACGCTGCAAAATGAACTCGCATCAAAACAAGTGAGGGTTGGCTTGGCCATGGGTTCCTACGTTGATGAGGTTTTGTGTGATGTTATTCCTATGGATGCTTGTCACATACTATTAGGCCGTCCTTGGCAGTTTGATAGGGACGTAGTTCACCATGGGAGGAGGAATGAGTATGAATTGAGTGATAAGGGAAAGAAAATTGTACTCAAACCCATGACACCTCAAAACGTATGCAATATGTTAACCAATCGAATCGGAAAACCCAACCTCTCAATGTTTGCTAGTAAAAATATGGGAGTACATGCTATAGAAGAGGGGGAGTTTGATGCCGTCAAGACCACTAAAGAGGAACCAACTAAGGTTAATAGTGGTTGTGAAGGGAAACAATCTGAAGAGTGGATAAAGAAACTAGGTGTTGACATTCCTATTAAGATACCAGCTTGTTTGGCACTTAATAGAGATCATGGATTCTTAAAGGATGAAGATGGGAAAAACAATTCATGGCTAAGGCTTCATCTTGTCAATACACACACTCATCCACCATAGATGCAAGCACGCTTGGAATTGAGACCTTGAAGGAATATTACTCCACGGAGGCTGATATACTCACCAAGTGCAAGACTGTTACTCTTAACACTTTTGATGAGTTTGTTTTGCAGGACGATCTTCTTCCTAAAGAGAACCATTTTTGTGTCCCAATACATCCTATTTCTGAGTGTATAACTAGAGAAGCTCAAGGAGGAGGACCAGCTGTATGTTATGACATAACCAGGACCTTAGAGACGTGGAAGGAGCACTTCCTTTTGCTAAGAACACAAGGGAGTAATCTAAGCATCATGAGCAAATACTTAACAAGTCCTTTCCCAAAGAGTCCCCTCAAACCAAGAGAGTACTTGCCATCCTCCATAATAACTCACCTCAGTGTTTGTTACACAACGGATGAAGCTGTCAAGAGAAAGACCAGATTGATGTCCCAAACAGAAGCTCCATACAAGGGAAACAACCATGGTTGCAAGATGAAGTTACCAGATAGTTATGAAGAGCATACCACGTCCAAAGTGGGAGATTTTGCTCTTTATCTTGATGTAGATGACTTTTCAGAATTGAGGACAATTCCTTTTCAAGGGGAAGGAGATGATCCGAATCAAGGAGCTACCAAAGAGTTCAATAAAGTCACCTTAGCTCCTCTTGTTCTTAGTTCAGCCACACTAGCACCTCTTACCAGCTTAGTAGTGTGCCTACTACAATTAGTGAGCTAGCTCGTGTGTGAGCTGGAGCAAATAATCAAGGTAATATGAAGACATTAACTTGGGTTCACACTCATTCAAGCATGGGAAGTGTACTGAAGTTATGAAGGTGTTTGAGGCTGATTGTGTTCACATAGTGTGCACATCCTCAAGCTTTGTTTATGGCTCCATGTTCACACAAGTGTGCCGTGGCTGATGCTCTTTGTTAGAGCTTTGTTATTAGCTCCATGTTTACATTACTTTGTTATTAGCTCCTAAGCCTTGTTATTAGCTCCGTGTTCACATGGTTGTAACTTTGTTTTTGTCACCCTTAACCAGCCGGTTTAAGGGTCCTTTGTAGGCTATATATAGCCATCTAGTTGAATGAATAACACATCCAATATTGAAATCAAAAACCTGAGTAAAGCTAAGCTTTCTTTTACGTCCTTGTTGCTTACAAGACAAAGTCTAGAGTTAGTCGCGTTACAAGCTCTAAACTCGCTACTTCAATCGCGTTGTTTGATTTAGCACCCGCTTTGTTGAAGTATAGGTCTACTTTACCTAGCATACTATCCTTGGTTACGGTTTATTCATCCTCAAACTAACCTTTTCTATATGTTTTGGTTACTTTGTTTACATTCCATTTCAGTATACTAATCATTCTTCACATTCTTGTTCAAAGTTCATATCAACTCACATCAGAAGAAGCGATAAAAAGACGGAAAAGTAAGGATAGTTACCCAAACCGAGCGGCTAGTAACTCACTTGCTCCATCGTCTCGTTGATCATTAGAGGCTCGTCGCTTTCTTTCTCGGTTGCCATCTCGCTTCACACTTGAAGAGAACTCACGGTATAGGTAGTAATGATAGGGGGTGGGATTTGATGTGAGAGTTGGTGTAAAGCGGATAAGAAATGGAGTGAGGGCATGACAATGAAGTACATAGGGCATATGATAAGGCTAGGGTGGTTAGGGAGGTTGGGTGGGGGCATAAAACGGTTGGGTGGACTCGAATTGCGAAGTAGAATCACAAAGGGGGAGCAGAGGACCTTCCCGGTCGGGAAGGTTGATCCCGATCGGGTTAGCTCACCCGTCCCGGTCGGGATGCCTTCATCCCGGTCGGGAAGGACTCCCAGGAAGCACGAAAAGAGGTGCACCCTTCCCGATCGGGACGGAACCCTTCCCGATCGGGTTACCTCACCCGTCCCGGTCGGGACGCCTCATCCCGGCCGGGATGGGTCTTCTTCTGATGCGAGTTCAGTTTGCAGTGTTGTTTTGATCGGTCCATATCTCGAGTTATACTTGGAAATTTGTAGTCATTCAAAATGGAGGAGATAGATTTCGAGCTTATCTTTCCAATGACTATTCGTGAAGGCTCATTGAACAAGTATTGACAAAGTTATGGTCCGAACAAGTCAGCTGTGCATGGGAATTTCGCAGAAGTTATTTATTTGACGGGACTGTTTCTTTTCTATCGACTTTCAATAAAAGAGCTAGTGGATACATTGCTCTAATACGATTTCTAAGTTCAAATAATCAGCAATGGGATTAATTGCTTTCAAGACTAGAAGATGCATTAACCAAGTGCAAAAACACACCAGCCTACTAAAGCAAACAAAGAAGCATTGAATCTGAATTGGAGCAAAATAGTGGCTGCTAGTGTTCACAGTTATTCATTGTATCTAGTTGTCTAAGTTCTTTTCCCTTTCTTTGTTTGTATCACCCACTTTAAGAGGCTTGACTATTCTGGTTGGCCTCTCTTTGGGTCCTTTTGTAGGCTATAAATAGCCACCCATTAGATGCATAAATCATTCAACTTTCATCAAACAAATCTGAGATAAGCTTTGCTTTTTCTTTCCGTCTTTGTAGTTCACAAGACAAAGTATTAGAGTTAGTCGCGTCACAAGCTCTATACTCGCTATTTCAATCGAGTGTTTGAATTAGCACCCGCTTTGTTGAAGTATAGGTCTACTTCACTAAGCCTACTATCCCTTGGTTACGGTTCTATCATCCTCACAAACTATCCTTACAAGCTGTTTTGTTGCTTTTGTTTACGTCCATTTCAGAATACTATCAACCTTCACGTTTTTGTTTCAAAGTTCATATTAACTCACATCATCTTCGACCTCCACGATCCCAAAAACTTGTTCCAAGTTTCAAAAACCCAATCCTCTAGCTCACAACCCAAGGTAAACCATAGCCAATCCTCTCTAGGAGCGTTCTCACTTCACCTATCAAACAATACTCAAACACACATCAAACTCTCTCCCTCACAACGCTCATCAATCAATCCAAATAACAAGAATTCGCAAAAATCCAACAAATTACAAGAAAGAGATATATACAATGGGACGGTTCTTGTGGAACTCCGTCAAACCAAGGTGGTGCTTTCTTCAATCTTTTTCATCAACCAAAACTAGTTCCATCTCCATCAAGGGCACGTAAGAACAAGTCGAAGGCCCTAGAGAAGTCTTCAATCAAGCTCGAGATATAACCGACCACATCCCGAGGCTCTTCAAGGCCTTGCATCGACGTTCCCGGGGCATCCCGATCTACTAAGTTCAATGGCTTGAACTTGTACTTGCGATCCTTCGGGATATACCCAAACGTCCAACGATCCTCATGTGGCCCCAAGGGAGGCTCATCTTCTTTCTTGATGTGAGTTGATATGAACTTTGAACAAGAATGTGAAGAATGATTAGTATACTGAAATGGAATGTAAACAAAGTAACCAAATCAGATTGAAAAGGTTAGTTTGAGGATGAATAAACCGTAACCAAGGATAGTATGCTAGGTGAAGTAGACCTATACTTCAACAAAGCGGGTGCTAAATCAAACAACGCGATTGAAGTAGCGAGTTTAGAGCTTGTAACGCGACTAACTCTAGACTTTGTCTTGTAAGCAACAAGGACGTAAAAGAAAGCTTAGCTTTACTCAGGTTTTTTATTTCAATATTGGATGTCTTATTCATTCAAATAGATGGCTATATATGGCCTACAACAAGACCCTTAAACCGGCTGGTTAGGGTGACAAAAACAAAGCTTACACCTTATGTGAACTAGGAGCTAATAACAATGCTATGTAAACTAGGAGCTAATAACAAAGCTCTAACAAAGAGCATCAGCCACGGCACACTTGTGTGAACATGGAGCCATAAACAAAGCTTGAGGATGTGCACACTATGTGAACACAATCAGCCTCAAACACCTTCATAACTTCAGTACACTTCCCATGCTTGAATGAGTGTGAACCCAAGTTAATGTCTTCATATTACCTTGATTATTTGCTCCTTTATTCAGCTCACACACGAGCTAGCTCACTAATTGTAGTAGGCACACTACTAAGCTGGTAAGAGGTGCTAGTGTGGCTGAACTAAGAACAAGAGGAGCTAAGGTGACTTTATTGAACTCTTTGGTAGCTCCTTGATTCGGATCATTTCTTATCATTGCACTTCAAATTTTCATCAAGCCCATGAATTGGGCACTCATCTTCCTCCATATCGGAGTCGTCATCCTCAAGTACATAAGAGTGCTTCTTCAAGCTTTGTTCCGGTTCACCCCCTAGATCGATGTCTTTCTTGGCTTGGATCATATTGCATGTCTCATCGCTAGTAGGCGAAGTGTTGCCTTGGAGGTCAAACACTATCTTCTCCTCGCCTAACTCAAATGTGATCCTATCGTTCTTCACATCGATCATGTCACCCGCGGTGTGTAGAAATGGACGCCCAAGAATAATGGGAGTGTTGGCATCCTCCGGCATGTCAAGCACAATGAAGTCGACCGGAATGTAGTATTTCCCTACTCGTACCGGTACATCCTCTAACATTCCTAATGGTCGATTGAATGATTTATCGGCCATTTGGAGGGTGAGGGACGTACATTTCAACTCTTTCATTCCGAGTCGGCAACAAATAGAATACGGAATGATGCTCACACTCGCGCCCAAGTCACATAACGCATTCTTGATCAAGAAGTTGCCTATGGTGCAAGGGATCGAAAAACTACCCGGATCCTTCAACTTCGGAAGCGTGGAACCTTGTATGAGCTCGCTCACCACCCTCGTGAACGCTACGGTCTCTTCCTTGTCAACGGATCTCTTCCTTGCAAGGATTTCTCTCATAAATCTTCCATATGCCGGGATTTGGGTAAGTAATTCGGTGAACGGGACACTAACATCCAATTTCTTCACAATACTAAGGAACTTGTCGTAATGAGTGTCCACCTTAGTCTTCATTTGCCTCGATGGGTAAGGCAACTTGATTTGGTACTTGTTTTGATCATTAAGGGTGGACTCTTCAAAGGACACTTTCCTTTTTCCCTTGTCTTTCTCTTGAAGAGGGGGAGGGTCGTCTTCTTGGGGTTTCTCGGCCTCCCATAAGACTTGCTCCTCAATTGGATTGTCCAAGCTTGATTTTTCTTGATTTGGAGATGTCATTCCCATTGTCGGTTCTTGCATCGGCTCTTGCTCATTAGGATATGGAGGGGAGTTGTAGGATGTACCTCTCCTTGTGGTGATAGCATTTACATGCTCAAATATCGGTGTTTCACCTTGAGAAGGTAGTTGCCCCTTTTGTCTTGAGGAGCTCCCCGAAGCAAGTTGAGATACTTGAGTTTCAAGCATCTTCATACGAGCATCTCTTACCGTATTTTCCCCTTGAACATACGCAAAGAGCTCTTGTTGGGTTCTCGACATATCCATTTGACATTTTTGCACATCTTGAGTATTCTTTTGCATGTCTTGATTACTCCTTCGAATTTCCATCAAAGTCTTTTGAATGTCAAAATCACGAGGTGGGGATGATAGATTATGTGGAGTGTCAGTGATGGCGAGAGGAATGCCATAATCATGAGTAGGAGACCGGCTCCTAGGCTTGCCTTGTTGTTGATTTTGAGTTGCTTGTTGACGGTTCCCTTGGAACCCATGAGAATTGCCTTGATTAAGGCCTTGATTGTGGTTTTGTTGTTGTTGGAAGCCTTGGTTTCCTTTGAAACCGCCTTGATTGAAGTTCCCTTGTTGGAACCCTTGATTGTTTTTGTGAAAGGTACCTTGGTTATTTTGCTTGAAGTTGTTGAAGGGTCTTGGATTACCCATGTAACCTTGGTAACCTTGGTTGTTGTCCCTTAAAGGAGGTGGAACATAGGGACGATGTTGTTGTTGATGTTGAAAGGCTTGTTGTTGGGGGACTTGTTGGGAAGCTTGGAATTGATTAGAGTAAGAGGTACCTTGCTTGAACGCTTGGAATGCGTTCACTTGCTCGATACTTCCACGGCAATACATAGGATCATGTCCAACTATCCCACAAGTATCGCACATCCCGTAGTAAGGTAAAGGAGGTGCAAACCCCAAAGCATTCACTTCTTGAATCGGTTGATGGTGTGAGGAACTAGTGCCTTGGACTTGGTCGAGGTGACTTCGGAGCTTCTTGTCAATAGTCTCCATGTGCGTTTTAAGTTGAGCTCCAAGGTCAATGCTTAGCTTAGTGATAACATCGACCTCATGCATGCCTCCTCGATGTGCCTTCCTAGGCCTAGAATATTGCGAATTATGCACCGCCATCTCTTCGATTCTTGCCCATGTTTGGTCGTCATCGACCTCGGTAAACCTACCATTGGAGCCCATATTAAGAATAGCTCTCGAGTCCTCATAGAGTCCATTCCGAAATTGTTGCACCAAGAACCATTGTGAGAGTCCATGATGAGGGCACGATCTTACCAAAGACTTAAACCGCTCCCAAGCTTCATATAGGCTCTCTTCATCCCTTTGTTGGAACCCGGTGATGGAGGCCCTAAGCAAGTTCGTCTTTTCCGGAGGGTAAAACTTTTGGTAGAACGCCAAGGCAAGCTTTTTCCAAGTATCGATCCCCATGGTTGCCCTATCGAGACTCTTGATCCATTGCTTCGCTTTTCCAATAAGAGAAAACGGGAAGAGTACCCAACGAATTTGATCTTGAGTAACCCCGGTTTGAGATATAGCATCACAATAATCGGAGAAAGTCTCCATATGTTGGTGCGGGTCTTCGGTGGGCAAACCACTAAATGGGCTCCTCTCCACAAGTTGGATAAATTGAGTCTTTGCCACAAAATTCCCGGTATAGGCTTCCGGTAATGCACTCGGTCCCGGCAAGACATCCTCGGTGAATGTGGAGTGAGAGGAGAACTTAGGCATTCTTGGATGTAAGGGAGAAGATGGTGGTGTAAAGAGTGTTGATGTAGATGAAGAGGGGGAACTAGGAGAAGAATCACCGAAGGGGTTGATGAAGGTCCCTCCGGCCGTCTCTCGAGGTGAAATGTTCAAGTCGGCTCCTTGGGCTTGCCCTTGATGAGTATTGCTTGCACTTGGTTGAGAGATTCTAACCCGGTTAATCGTCCGTTGGCGAAAGGCTCGAAAGAGTCTCTCCGGCTCTGGATTAAAGAGATAGAAGTCGCCTCCCCTCCTAGGCATACACTACACACTAGAACAAACGTAAGAACACCTAGTGCTTTATGGGCACTAGGCAACGACAATAGCAAACACAACTAGAGACAAAGAGAAAAAGAAGAGAATAAAACTAAGGAAAGAAGAAAAATCTAGAGAATATTCACAAGAGGAGATGGGAGAACACAAAGAAGGGTAACTAAGTCTAGAAATAAGCAAACTAAGTCTAAACAATGCACCGTCCCCGGCAACGGCGCCAAATTGATGGTAAGGATTTGCCGTGGGTCCTAATCGTCAATATTAAACCGACTATTCCTAGTGGGTAGCTAGGGCAAGTAGGGTCGATATCCACGGGGACGGTAGAGTAAGGTCTAGACTAGGTCCACTAAAAACTAGGCTAAGTCACACAAACGAACACAAAGAGAGCGATAACCGATAAACTATGATGGAGGAGAAATATGACTAAGCTAACGATTGAACTAACAAATAAACTAAAGTAAACGATGACTAACTAATACTATTAACACAAATATGGAAAGAAGTGGGGTAGGTCGGGTTCATAGGAGTAGAAGGGTAATTGGGGTGATCAAGGGTATAGGTGTCTCTTAGTTGTTAGGGTCGGTCCGGGCTCTCGCAACTTAAACCGATGCCAAGGTGGGTCCGGGCTCTCGCAACTTAGACCCTAGTCCGCGCTCTCGCGACTAAACTGTTCTCGACATTTCCACAAAATAAGCAATCAATGAGAAGATGTACACAAGCATGGGAAGCATGGCCACTACAACTCACACAAGCATAACAACAAACACATAGAGTGCCTACAATGTGACTAACAACAAAGATGTAACCTTTTCCCCTTAATCCACCCTAACCATCCATAATCTACCCCTAATCCCCCTACTAACCCCACAAAGAAACTACTCACTCATTATTAAGAGAAAACCAACAATCCTACGAGGAATCAATGTCACAAAACAAGCATCCATTATCATTAACAAGAACAATAGCAATAACAATAACAATAAGAAAGAAACTTGAATAAATAACAAAGACTAAGGATGAAAAGATTATACCAACAATAGGATGAACAAAAGATGAAAACTTGTATTAATGAGAAACCCAAATACAATCCCAAGGTTGTCAATCTTGGAACAATCTTCAAGAATCCCTTAATCCAAGACTAATTACAATAATTATCTAAAGATTAAAGAGAAGATTAAACTAATGAGAGTAGCAATAATCTAGGGTTTTGAATGATAGTGGAGGCTTAAACTAATCTAGGGTAAGATAAGATGTCTTAAAATTACAAGAAGGGAGTATATATATGGGTCCAAGAATGAAGGAGAGGAAAAGAAGAAATGCGGGTGAGCTGTAGCCCATCCCGACCGGGACGGATCATCCCGATCGGGAAGGGTTCTTCCATCCCGATCGGGAAGAGCTCAACCCGACCGGGAAGGGCCCACAGTGGCGCTTCTAAATGTGCCTCCCTTCCCGATCGGGAAGGCTATTATCCCGACCGGGAAGGGTCTTGTATGCCTTCAATAAGAGCTCTATGGTCCCTCCTTGTATCTTATGGGCTTCCCGTCGATTCTCGGGACTCGGGATCGGGTCTCGGAGGCTCGACATTGGGACCCAAGGTCTCGGGGTCGATTCCAAGGCCTCGAGTCATCGTTCCTTTATCTCATTGGCTCCAAAATGTGTATGTATTGAGTTGGAATCACTCCAACTCTTCCAAATCGGGCTCGGGAACCTGAAACGGACTAAAGGAAGCATAAGAAGCCCATGAATCGCTCCAAAGGAGCGATTCCACAAGGAAAAAGGGACCAAAACACGACAAATAGGCATTACAAACTACACTTATCAGTGGCCCTCGGGGCCTTGGTAGTAATTGCTCCCGACTCTCGATGACGTGACTACGTCGAGAGTCATTTCAAAATCCAAATTTACAAGCCTTTTCACTTTATTTTTCACTTTTTGGGATTTAGTCGGATTAGGCGGAATCCGGGCTAGGTGACTTGACTACACCTTGTCCTTCCCTCCCATTTCCTTTTATTTCCTTCTTTTTATTTCTTCCCCCATCCATATCTTTTCTTGTCTCGGCCCATGGTGACTTGACTACACCCCGGCCGGACACATTCTACCCTATTCTCCGCTTTATTTTTCTTTTTTTAGTCTTATTTTCGTAGTTTCTTTTCTTTTCTTTAGTGTCTCCATACACTACGATCGAGCATGAGGACATTGCTCGGTTTAAGTGTGGGGGAGCGATATTCTATCGTAGTTAGTTTTATTTTCGTAGTTTTTCAAAAAAATCTTTAAAAGCCCTAAAAATTTGAAAATTTTTCACAAAAATCAAAAAGATTTTCTTTTGTGTCATTGTGTCGTATTTTTTTTTGTTGTGTGTGTTTTGCCTCCCTTTTTCCTTATAGGTTGCCTAATCACCGTTAGCTTTGGAGAGCTCTCAAGACATCCGGTAACATCTCTTCACCCTTTTCCCCTCTTTGTTCCTTGTGGAGTTTGGAGGAGTTGTGTGAATTTGTGTGCTCGGGTAGAGCTTTTGTGCATTATTTGTGGTTGATTTGGTGATTTGTTTGGAAGTTCGGGGTGGTGTTTGTTTTGTTTATGTGTTTGTTTTATCTTGTTTTGTTTTGTTGCCTTTTGTCTCTTTTTCTTTCGTTTTTGTCGCGTCTTTGTTTTGTGTGTGTTTTTGTGTCTTGTGTGTAAAACGGTTGTCGAAAACCCGGTTTAGAGGCTAGTGTGCAAGCGTTTACTTTTCCTTTCTAGTAGTATGAATCGAGTCTTGGACTTTAGTCTAGTAGAATGACCCTAAATCAATGATTTCGTTGGTCCTTTACCTCGAGTCCACCTAGCTTACTAGGGATTTACTACGAGATTTGCATTTTGACCACCCACGGTGTGAAAAGGCCTTGGTTGCCGAGTCCCGTCCCTTAGGTGACCGTGTTCGGAATTGTTTGATTAGTCCAAGTTTTCCCCTTTTTGTGGGTTTGAAGGAAAATCGCGACCCCCAACTCACCCATTCCCCTACCTCCTACACATATCCACAAAATAAATTTGCAATTTGTGTAAATCTCTCTTTCTTGTTGCAAAAAGAAATGCCTACAACTCAAATCAAGCCAAAAAGGCAAAGAAAAGAAAAAGAAAAAAAATGAAAGAAAGAAAAGATTGAAGAAAAAGAAAAGGCACAAAAAGCCAAAAAGAAAATAGAAAAGAAGAAAAAAAAAGAAATGGCATAGCAACACAAAAAGAAAATGCAAAAGAAAGAAATGCCAAAGAAAATCACCTCACAAAAAGAATCCCCACATCTCAAAATAAGCCTTTTCCCGACTATTGCCGTGAAGAGCCTACCATAGGACCGAGTCCCTAGGAAGGATGATAGCGGTAATGGTCGGTCTTCCCTCATTTTGCGATAATATCCACCTTTTTACTTGGACTAGTTGAGCGGTTTAGAACATGGGACGACCCTTTTGGCTCATCGCTAAAGGGGGCGGGGTCTCACTTACCTACAGTGTCGACTAACACCGTGGTTCATCCTTTTTTCCATCCCGTCGATCGTCCCGTAGTACGTTCTTAGAAGGTTAGGAGGACCTAGGTAAGTTACCAACGTTTTTATTGCTTTGTCGTCATACTATTAGGGTTTAGTTCATTTCGATTTGTACTATTATCTTGGGAACGTTGTCACTTGCCTTGAGTCCTAAACCGGTGTTTCATTCACCGCTTTTTAGAGGGAAGCGGTATTTATTTCTCTTTGGGTGCAACCGTTTATTTGTTTGTTTATGTGTTTGTTGTTTATGTGTTTGTGTCCGGTTGCATCCACGGTTTTGTCGCAAGACCTTACTTGCCTTGCGGAGTGCACTTTTCCTCTAAGTGTACTCGCGTGAGTTGAAAGGGCGTAGGGTGCGCTAATACCCGCTCGGCTAGTTTAAGTAGTTAGTTTATGCTTACTCGAGGGCGAGTAAGGGTTAAGTGTGGGGGAGTTGATAAGTCTAGTTTGTAGTGCCTAATTTGTTGTGTTTTGGTGCCATTTTCCTTGTGGAATCGCTCCTTGGGAGCGGTTTATGGGTTACTTATGCTTCCTTTAGTTCGTTTTAGGTTCTCGAGACCTTTTGTGAAGAATTGGAGCGAATACGACTCGATACATACACTTTTTGGAGCCAACGAAGTGAAGGAACGATCACTCGATGCCTTGGATTCGACCCCGAGACCTTGGGACCCGATCCCGAGCCTCTTAGACTCGATCCCGAGCCCCGAGAATCGTCGAGAAGCCCATGACGGGAAGATCATATTGGAGGCCTACAAGACTCATCCCCGGCGGGAAGGGCCTCATCCCGTCCGGGATGAGGTGCACAATTGCGTAGGCTACTGACCTGGCCGTCCCGACCGGGAAGAGCAATAACACAGCCTGGTGTTATTGATAACACAGCCCGGTGTTAAACTTGATCCCGACCGGGACCACCTCATCCCGACCGGGATGAGCCCATTTCAGGCCCGCGTCAACTCTTTTCTTCTCCTTACTCATTGTAACCCTATATATATACCCTTCCTCTTGTATTCTTATGTTATATCCTTCATTACCCATAAACCCTAGCATAGTTTAGCATAGATTAGCATAGATTAGTGTAGATTAGTCGGTAATTAGTCCTTAATCCTAGTTTAACTCTTGTATTTTGGGAATTCTTGAAGAATCCAACCAAGATTGACAACCTTGGTTGATGTATTTGGGTTTTCTTCCATTTATGCAAGATTTCTTCTTTTCATCTTCTCTAGTATGGTATAATCTCTTCTTCCTTCTCTTTATCTTTGTTTTATCATCCAAGTTTCAATCTTTAGATCTTGTTTATTGTTTTGTTCATCATCCTTGTTAGTTTTACATATGTATGCTCTTGTTCTTGAGTTAGTTTATCTTGTTAGTGTTAGTTTTAGCTTAATTATGTTTGAGTAGACTCTTGCTAGGGTTATTAGGGTGATTGGTTGTGATTGTGGATGATTAGGGTGAGATGGGTGGTATTAGATGTTGTTTTTGTTGTTTCCCATTAACCTTGCACTCCACATGTTTGATGAAATGCTTGTGAGACTAGAGACGATCAATCCTTGTTTTTCTTGCATCTTCTCTTGTATGTATGTGTTTGGTTGGTTGGTTTGGTCGCTTCATTATGTAGCGAGAGCCCGGTGAGGACGACCCCTAGGCCGATTACGTAGCGAGAGCCCGATCGGCATTACCTAGGCTACGAAAGCATGCTAGTAACCCCGTTTTTCCCCTTTTTACCTCCTTTGCATCCATGAACCCGACCTAACCCTAGTTTTCCTTCTTATTGATATCTTTGCTTCCTTTAGTCATTAGTTACTTGTTTTGTCTTCCTTTTCCTCATTTTAAACCTTAGCCTAGTCCTTAGCCATCACCCTAGATTAGCTCGTCTCGAACATAGTCCTAGACCGTAGCACCCATTAGTCCGAACGCAATTTCCGTCCCTGTGGATCGACCCGACTTACCCTAGCTACCCTAGTTAGGTTAGTTGGTTATTATTTGGTGGCGGGATACACGACAAATCCTTCTCATCAAATTGGCGCCGTTACCGGGGACGACGTAGTTTAGACTTTTGTTTGCTTAGTTTTGGACTTTGTTCTTGATTTTTGTGTTTTCTTCTCCTTGTGTATGATATTTTTGTTGGCGGGACGACGTAGTTTAGATTTTTGTTGCCGGCTAGAAAATAGGCTTGTTTTGAGTCAAATCTTAAGTCTAATTTTTTGGCAGCATTCTGAGTTTTCGCAGGATATTTTGAAAACATGCATTTTTTGAAATGACGGTTTTTGAAAACGACACGGAAACAAAGTAGCACATAGTCACGCAAGCATTATAACGACACCATGTATGCTTTACACTATGTCTCGGTCGGTCGAAATAGGGTCTATACTAGTGCGCATGGCCTTTTCGAGAATCAGGACGAACTTCTTAAGTCGAGTTGATCTTAGAACATGCCGAGAAACCCATATGAATTAGCCATGGACACCTTGACATAACCAATATGGAATACATTGTGGTATAGTGGGACGTCGGTCACAAGTAACCGGCCCGGGTAAAATCGGGGTTGTGCATGAACCGTAAAAGTAACGCGCGTATTGTACTAATCGAACGATTTCTCCTCGAATCACACCCTGAGGATCCCAATGGTAAGTTACACAACAGTCTTCCTCAGCGGAGTCGCCAAATTGTGGACATGACATAGGTCCACCCCGACGCGGCCACGCGCGAGTTTGGGTAGGCGAAATGTTTCCCATGTAAGATTGTTCTCGGGTTGAAATTTAAATCGAAGTTGGAGTCGCCACCGAACTTTGTGGGAGTTCGGGTACGTTCGAACCCACTCTATATTTCGGTGGACCGTGCACAAAGTACGACCCACTTTGATACTAGAGCTTATGGGGTTCGTCCCTTTGCATTACGATACCGATGCCGAGTTTTCGGGTATCGTATATCGAATGACTCTCGTGTGCCAACGGTTTCGGACATCCGAAAACCGAGGTTATGAGTAAGGGGTGAAGGTATGTATTGAAAAGCCCACGAAGGACACCCAACCCCGCCCGCACTTAGCGGCCTCTACTAAGATATCATTCGATTTTTTAATACGCGCGCTAGTGATTCGGTAAAATGTTATGAAAACAACATTTTACGATGTATAAATATTGAATTTGTTGCTACGTCATTTTAATGCATCTTGGTTCACGTCAAAGTGATTTAGCATGTGATGTTCATTTAAGGTAATAAATGGCAAACATCGAAAATAGAAAACTCATAAATAAATTACAAATTACACGGGCGGAATACAACCCAAAATTTACAATACAACGAGCGATAATATAATAATCGGACAATAAAACGGTAAACATTAACTATAAACGGACCCGTAAATAGAAAACGTAAGCTAGATCGTAATTTGAAGAAATGGACGAACTACGATCAAGTACACATTATATTGTGTATTAATCGGAGGAAGAAGACTTTTAATACGCGTTTAGCGTATGGGACCCAAGCGTGAGGCTAACTCGATCCCAAGTGTAATCCCCTAGAAAATCTAACGCGATACAATGGCATAAAAACTGTAGAGTTGGGATTATGTAGACACCCACATTTCGTTGCTAGGTGTCTATAGCAGTTTCCAAAAAATACCCGATGATGATCGGACGCAAACGTGCTTCTACGCACTCGGATATGGGCTCAAAATTGTTAGTTTCTGGCTTGTGCTGTTTAGGGAGTACAAATCTCACAAAACCGACCTCAAATTCAGGCCCAGCGGGTCGTTTCCAATCAAATAAGACTAATTTGGGTCAAAACCGACACCGGAAATAAAATCGACTTTTAGCGACCGGGTCAAAACCCCGGTCAAAGCCGTTTCCGTGAACACAAAACAGCCATGCAAATATCAAGAATCCAACCCAAACACAAAATTCTCAAAAATATCTAGCCCGCCTCATCCACTCGATCGAGTGTCATCCCACTCGATCGAGTGGGCCTTCAACAGGCCCGCTGTTACCTCTTTATTGGGCCACTCGATCGAGTCAGCAGGGGCACTTGATCGAGTAGTCGTGGGGTTAGGGATTTCCTATATATACACCCCTTTGCATGCAACTAAAAACACACTTTCAAAAACCCTAACTTTTTACCTTTACAACTTTCACATACAACTTACAACCCTAGTATCTAGCAAACCCTAAACCATCATAACTCCATCTACATAATCTCGAACTCCCGTGCCTAAGCCACAACTAGACGTGTCCTATCCGAGAATACGAAGCATGTAGGTTGAGGGTGCAAAAATCCCGATTTCTTCTTTCTTATCCTCTTCTCTTGTCGGGTCATCTTCCTCGTCCTCTCTCGTCTCTTTTTTTTTTAATATCGTTAATATTACTAGTATCAAGATATTAAAAAGTGGTGAACCAGGGTTTATGATCAGGCCTAAAAAAGTGGTGAACCAGATTGTATCCGAAGTGAGGTCTCGCATAAAGATCAATGAGAAAGACAAGTGACTGATGAAGACGCCATTTACCTCCGAAAAATAGGATACGAATGTTGACGCGAGTTAGCATTCTTTGATATTTTTGTTTTTTGTCCTTGATATTATTGTACAGAATATGGCCTTCCTTGTATATTTTTTTGATGAATGCAACTCCTTACATTTCACCAAAAAAAAAGATATTAAAATATTCGCCTATTCGTGTCGAATACAAGGGATGACGGAATAAGAAAATCCGAATACAAGGGTCTCGCACCCGATGTGGCCGGTCGCTTATCCCGACACCCCGAGTATTTGATTGTTGAAGCGAATCAACATCAACAAGATCGTTCTTTTTATCGCGTTGCTAGCATAGTCATTAAAATCACGCATTCATCAATTTCTAAAATTATTTCGAATCAAACACGTTTAAAAGCGATATTCGTATAAGACCCTTCTAATCCTTACACGAGTAGTAAGAATGGTGGAGCCCTCTCGAGGAGCCCCGCCCTAAACACTCAAAGGCATGATGGGATCGCGGATACTCCCCTTTAAACGCGTCCGATTCCTTTTTTGGGTTAGACCGAAACCTATTGATGCAGATCTGACATCACATAATCCGCAAGGATTTATTACGATGTCGAGATGCGGAGGGAACCTATTTTCGAATCTAGTCAAACGAAGAAAGCGTCTCTCTTTAGGTGCGATATCGACTCTATAGTCGAATATCGTATCTAAACGAATTAGTGAACAAATTAAGCTAATACGAATTCGTTGATGCTAAAATAATTGTCACGTAGTTCAAAAGAACTAATACGACATTATAACACAGAGATAATCTATTTCATTTTAGTTTGATTTAAACGACTTGCAACATCTCTTTTTTTTAGGTTTCACTCTATGTATTCGATATTGATCCCATAACCAAATATCGGATACAACGAGTATCAAAAATTCGAGTTGAGCATAAATCATATAATATTTTTGCGCGACTAAACAAAATCATCGATTTCAAGAGCAATTTCGAAATTCAAGCAAATTGTGAAACGAACCCCTGTTCCTACAGGGAGCACTCGATCGAGTGCCTAGCCCACTCGATCGAGTGGCACCCCAAAAACTGAGGCAGAAGGTCTTTTTGAGGACCACTCGGTCGAGTCCCTCAATGACTCGATCGAGTGGCGCCTCAAATATTGGGCAGAAGCTTTTTCCGAGGCACACTCGGTCGAGTCCCTCAATGACTTGATCAAGTGTCCCTTTATCACGTCAAAACGTGAGCCCTCAACATACGTCAAGCCTTATCAAATATTTTTACGACTTCGGTCAACACGTGTCAAGTCAACCACGTGCCATACTCCTTTCAAAACCATGCATCATGTCGTTTACGTCATTTTAATATATTTACAAACCGTTTTTATCGTTACTAACTTGTTTGTTCATGTTTTGTTGTTTGTTTTATTGTACTAAAACGAACCTCGCATGCTAAATACAACTTTGACGTTAATTTAGGTGCATTAAACCGACATAGCAACTTATTCAAATCTTCGCATGTTTAGGCAAAATACTGTTTGCATATCATTCAATCAAATTACTAACACGCATATTAAAACATCAAACGATATCTTAGTAGAGGCCGCTAAGTGCGGGCGGGGTTGGGTGTTCTTTGTGAACTTCCCAACCCGTACCCTTATCCCTTACTCAGAACCATGGTTTCCGGATATCCGAATCCATTGGCACACGAGAGTCATTCAATACACGGTAACCGATAATGTCGGTATTGGTATCGCAATGCAAAGGCATAAAAAGAAGAAAATAAAAGAAAATGGGAGGGGAGGACTAGGTGTAATCAAGTCACCTAGCCCGGATTCCGCCTAAATCAGATTAAATTCTACCAAAAGAAAATAAAATAATGAAAAAGTGAAAATACTTGTCAATTTGGATTTTGAAATGATTCTCGATGTAATCACGTCATCGAGAAGTGAGAGCAATACTACCAAAGGCCCCGAGGGCCACCATGACACAAAAATGATAAGGGGAAGGGGAACATACAAAGGGAGACAAGCAATAAAAGACGGAAAAGAAAGGAGAGTCGCCTTACCAAACGGTTAGCAACTCAATTAACTCCATCGTCTCAATGATCGATATCGGCACATTGCTTGTCTTCATCATTGTTATTCCTCTTCCTTCTCAATATGGTCGCATGGTTGAAGTATTAAGCTTGCATTGGTGTAAATGAGGTAGGATTTGATGTGAAACTCGGTGTGTAGTGAAGAGAAGATAAGGTGAAGGTGTATATATGAAGTGTGGAGGTCATATGATAGTTGCAATGGTAGGTAGGGAGGTTTGGGAGGGGGCATAAAGTGGTTGGGTGGGCTCAAATGACGAAGAAGAGGCAAAAGGGGAGCTGGGTACCATCCCGGTCGGGATGGTTCCTTCCCGGTCGGGATGATTCCTTCCTGGTCGGGATGATTCCTTCCCGATCGGGATGAACTTGATCCCGATCAGGATCACTCATCAGTAGCTTCTGTTCACGCACACTTCATCCCGGTCGGGATGAAACCCTTCCCGGTCGGGATGACTCTTCTAGCTTTTCAATCCTCTTGATAGCTTCACCCACAAGGCCACTAATACATCGAGATCTAAAATCTCGTCCCCAAAAGCTTGTCAAAAGCTTCAAAAACCGACTTCCTTGCCCAAAATCCAAGCTTCTATCATCAACTACTTCTCTCAAAACTTCATCTTCACTATGACCTATCAAATGAACTCAACAAACATCACCAAAATCTTTCCCTCACATCGCTCATCAAAATACCAAATTACAAGAATTCCACAAAACTAAAAAGGGATAAGAAAGAGATATATACAAAGAGACGGTTCTTTTGGAACTCCGTCAAACCAAGGATGGGGGATTCTTCATTCATTTTTCAACAATATCATAGACAACTCCATCGCCCTCAAGAGCACGGAGTAACAAATCAAAGGCTCTCGAGAAGTCTTCAGCCAAGCTTGTGGAATACCAATCCACACTCCAAGGTTCTTCACAACCTTGCCTCGAAGTTCCCGGGGCATCCCGATCTACTAAGTTCAACGACTTGAACTTGTACTTGCGATCCTTCGGGATATACCCAAACTTCCACTCATCTTCACAAGGCCTCAAGGGAGGCTCAACCTTCTTCTTGCCAACTGACTTGTCATCAATCGCATCACATGGGCATTCATCCGCCCCAAGCTCGGAATCATCATCTTCAATTCCACCCAAGTTGTTGTCTTTCAAGCTTTCACCCGACTCATTCCCTAGCTCTATGTCATCAAAGGCATGGATCATATTACATGACTCTTCATATGTAGGCGAGGTGTTGCCTTGGAGGTCAAACACTAGCTTCTCGTCGCCTAGCTCAAAGATGATCCTACCTTTCTTGACATCGATCATTGCACCGGTGGTATGTAAGAATGGTCGCCCGAGGATAATGGGAGTGATGGCATCCTCCGGCATATCGAGCACAAGGAAGTCGACCGGAATGAAGAATTTTCCGATTCTTAGTGGCACATCCTCTAACATTCCTAATGGTCGATTAAGCGAACGGTCGCCCATTTGGAGTGTAATAGAGGTACACTTGAGCTCTTTCATCCCAAGTCGCTCACAAATAGAATAAGGGAGAATGCTTACACTCGCCCCCAAATCACATAACGCCCTTTCGATCTTCAAGTTCCCTATGGTGCACGAGATTGAGAAACTACCCGGATCCTTCAACTTAGGAAGTGTAGAGCCTTGAATGAGCTCGCTCACCTCTCTTGTGAACGCTATGGTCTCTTCCTTGTCCACGGATCTCTTCCTAGCCAAGATTTCTCTTATAAACTTTCCATAGGCCGGGACTTGGGTAATTAACTCGGTGAAGGGATGCTCACATCCAACTTCTTCACAATATCAAAGAACTTGTCAAATTGAACGTCCGCCTTTGTCTTTAATTGCTTGATGGGAATGGCAATTTGATATGTATCTTGTCTTGCTCATTAGGTTGGGACTTTTCAATTGACACTTTCTTCTTTCCTTTGTCTTTCTCTTGGGGTGGGGGAAGCTTGTCTTCAACCGGTTTTTTAACCTCCCACAAGACTTGCTCCTCCATGAGATTTCCCCAACTTGCATTGTCTTGAGATGAAGATACAACTTCTTTCATGGCACTTCTTGCTCATTAGGGAATAAGGGTGAATCATAGGATGCACCGCTCCTCAAAGTGATTGTAATCCCCTAGAAATTCTAATGCAATACAGTGGCGGAAACACTGTAGAGTTGGGATTAAAACACACTGACAAACTATATCTTATTAAAAGAAATGGTAAGTCAATACAAAGGCCTCTTTTTACAAAAGGGCCAAAAGAAAAATCTCCAAACGGGTTTATATAAATCTATAAATTACAAGAATGAAGAAAGAGTAGGATCCACGCTACTCGCTAGCTCACACCCAAAACCCAGCAGCAAATACCTGTCATGTTATAAACATAACAGGCACGTCAGTGGGGAGTAACTCGGACGTTCTCCCAGCCATATTATATCATATGGAAAAATAATACTCCCTCCGATTCACAAAGATCTTCCCCTTTGATTAAAATATACCTCACATATATTAAACAAAGGGGAAGATCTTTCTGAATCAGACCAAGTAGTATTATTATATCAAAATAATTAAAATGGAAAACATTAAATGATATAATAAAAATAAGCTTTCGGAGAAAACTTAAAATATTGGAACAATAAAATCAGAACAAGTTTTCAGAAGAAAACTTCAAATATTTGCCAACCTGCAAACCAAAATATATCTATAATAATAAAAATATTCAAAATGGCGTTATGGATAGGATTAGTGTCGACGTCTAGACTTTCACTAGAAGAATACTAAAAACTAGCTTCGAGAACTTAGTTCAAACAAATCAAACTTTGGTCTCTAACTAGGCTACTCAACCATAATAGGACGGCGACTTATAAATGCGTGGCCCTAGTTTAAGATAATGCACACCCCTCCTGGGATTACCTGTCACCCAGTTCAACTTATGACGGCGACTTACTGCGAGACCTAAGCTTAAGGTCAAAATGTACACCACTCCCGAGATACCTGTCACCCGGTTCAACAACCAATGTACCGATTCCTGTTACACTAGCCTTATAGTTGATGGCAAAACCGTAAACCCTAGAATATATTACTCTAACCTCACACTTGTCCATATTCCAACTCCAAAACAACCATTATCGATATACAAAAGATATAATCAATATAAATACGGAAATTTCCCATGGTACCCTCGAACTATGTCACATTACACATGGTACCCCTGCTTTTATGTTTGTTCCCATGGTAACCTTGTGTTTTATAGTTTAGTTCCCGATTTGCCCTTATCCAATTTTCTGTCATGACGCCGTTAAATTATGACCAAAAGTTGAATGATTAATTGTTAATTAATTTTGAAGGGAAAAGTAATTACATCACTTAACAACTACTTTTTCCCATGGTACCTCTAAGTTTTCATAGTTGTTCCCATGGTACCCCTGAAAGGAAAGCAACGACTCATTGAAGCAAAACAACAACTAGTTTACTGAACTAGTTGTTACACAAGTGCATATAAATTCACTCCCCTTTCTATTTTGGTAGGAAGAAGAACAAACAATCCACACTTACTCACTCCACCTTTTCACCTCCTTCTTCACTTGTAGAAAAAAATGGAAAAAACTTCATCACCGTAACCTTGAAGCTCGATCATACTGAAACATCAATTTTCAAATTTTTTGTACAACTGAAAAAGAAGGTGAAAAGGTTGGGTGAGTAAGTGTGGATTGTTTGTTTTTCTTCTGCCAAAATAAAAATGAGAGTGAATTTATAAGCTCTTGTGTAATGTTTAGTTCAGTAAACTAGTCGTTGTTTTGCTTGAATGAGTCGTTGTTTTCCTTCCAGGATACCATGGGAACAACTATGAAAATTTAGGGGTACCATGAGAACAACTATGAAAACTTAGGGGTACCCTGAGAACAACTATGAAAACTTAGGGGTACCATGGGAACAACAATAAAAACTTAGGGGTACCATGGGAAAAAGTAGTTGTTGAATGATGTAATTAATTTTCCCTCCAAAATTAATTAACAATTAATCACCCAACTTTTGGTTATATTTTAACGGCGTCATGACAAAAAATTGGGTAAGGGCAAATCGGGAACTAAACTATAAAACTCAAGGTTACCATGGGAACAAATTTAAAAGTAGGGATACCATGTGTAATCTGACATAGTTCGAGGGTACCATGGGATACCCTTATAAATAATATGAGGATAAAAGGAATAAACATTTTATATTAAAAATGGAAAATTTCTATAAATAGAAACTTACTTAAAATAGAAATATTGTTATAGAAAATTCGTAAGTTATTAAAAACAAGTGAAATGTATAAAAATAGTATTTCTAACGAAAATAACATTTTATTATTATCATCGTTATCGTAACTTTAATATATTTCTAAATTCGTTACTCAAAATATAAATAAAATATAATAAGGCAATATATAGTATTTTATAAATAATTAAGAAATCGAGTTAAAATTATAAATTTTAGAAAATAGATGCTTTATGATAAACGATCTCAAAATTAATTGAGTAAATGAGTTTCATAAACGAAAAGAGATTTACAAAGTTTTCAGCAATAAATAACTTTTATTAATAAATAATACGGATTTTAATAAAAATAGTCAATCGGAAACAAATAAGAAATTATTAGTGAAAATAGTCTCGACTAAAATATATTTAAACAAAGTCGACCATTTTCTCATTTATTAGTATAAATCGTAAAACGAAAATTAATTTATTGAACAAGTATACAAATCTCGATTATAATATAAAAATACGATTTTACGTTAAAATTATAAATTAACGAAATATGACGAAAATATGAAATCGATATTATTTAGTTACTAGTGTCATTATAACCAACAAAATATTGTAACGATCGTAAATAATTAAATTATTAACGATTTATAAAACGATATCGAAAGTTATAAAATATTTATAAGTTACACAATTTCAAAAATAATATTTTTAGCAAATAATAAATAGCTAAAATCAGAAAACCGAAGTTAAAATATTTACTACATACTACTACTCAAACATACGATATAAATCGAGTAACGTCCTAAAGTTACCTTGAGTCGATATCCGAATGCTATATACTTGCCCTTCTTGACGACTCCAAGCTCCAATATTTGTCTTACAAAAAGAACTTCAAGGCTCCGACGGAGATCGAGACAAATAGAAACAGTACAGAGGAATCAGAATAAGGAACGAAGAAGAGGAAACAAGGAATCAGGGCTTGATAAACAACCCACACAACAGTAACATAGATGAGACGAAGGACCAAAACACGGCATAGATCGAAAATGAATAGAAACAGCAGCAACCCAGTGACATACGACCAAAAGCAGCAGTGTGATGATCAGAAACAAATGTCGGGGAAAGAGCGCAATAATGAACATCAAAAACAGCAGCAGTAGCAGCGCGATAAGAAAAGAAGCAATGGAACTCGGACAACAGTAGCGTTGGGTAGCGAGACCAACAACAACAACAACAACAAAACGCATGGGAGAAGAAAAGGAGAAGATAAGAGGAAGATTAAGAACGAAGAATAGAGAATCGCAAAAATCGTGTCTACGAGCAGAACAAAAACAACGATGACAACACAATAGCAGCAGGAGCAAAAGCAATCGAACAAATTGCAGCAGAAAACGGGCGACAACAGAAGACAACAGTAGCAGCAGGAGAAGAAGGAAGAATGATAGGAAAAAGAAGAAGAAGACAGATAGAGTGACGGACAGTAACGATGATGACAAAACAGCAGCGGTAAACGCAAAAGCAAAAAAAAGAAATAGAGAGCATCATAGACCAACAATAGTATCAGCACAATGCGTAGAAAACTGAAATAGAACAAGGAAAAGAATAAAGAAAATAGTAGCAGCGTCACGCAGACACAAATCAGGACAGAAATCGGATGACCGCAAACAACAGCACACAAATATCACGCAGCAGCGTACAGCAATGAGGAGGGGGCGAAACAGCAGCCGAATATCAGCGGATGATAACCCAAGTCAGACAGAATGAAGAAGAAGACAATGAACGTAGCACGAACGAAACCCAAAAGAAAAAAAAAGAACTAGCAGCAAAACGTGAGAGAATGAAAATAAAACGAAATGAAGAAATGAACTGAATCAAATAGCAGCGACACAAACGACGACGACAACAGCTGCATCGCTGAATAGTACAGAAGAAGGAACAAAGAGGCCGAAACTCAAACAGCAAGGCGTCAAAAACGAAGTAAATAAGAGATAAATAGGATGACAAGACCAAACCTGAATAGGATCACACGAAGTCGATGGCAGTAGAACGAATGACAACACAGTAGCACGTGGACAGAGGAGACAGGGCAAGGGAAGACAATGCCGAAGAAGGTGGTGATTGCAGGGGAGACGAAATAGAGCAGATTGTGGAGAGATGGGGATGGTAATAGGTGTAAAGAAGAAAAAAGAAAGAGGAGGAGTATGAAGCGGAGGAAACAAATTGGCAGTGGGAGTGTACGTTAAATATGGGAAAAGGAAGTTAATCAAAAGTAGGGGGAATGAAGCGGTGGATGGTGCGAAGGATTATGATAAGTGGGATGAATGGCTCACAAAGAAGTGGAAAGGGAAAAGAATCATGCATAATTAAATGAATCGGGTTAGAAATACGAATTAAACGAATTCCGTAACAATAAGTTGACTGACCCACGAATCGAATTAAAATGAGTTAAAAGATTAATAAATAATCGGGCCGTCAAATATAACGAGTAAATAAAGTACTCGGGACGAAAAGGAAACTTAAAGAATTAAATAATTAGACGGTGAAATAGAATTTCCCGATAAATAATAAATTTTTGATAAAGTGAATTAAATAGATTTCTCGAGGAAAGAACATAAATATTTTGACGAAACTTAAAATAAATGAGCTTCGAGCCGAAAAATAGAAAATTCGAGCTTAAATATAAATAAATGAAAATAATTTAGAATTTCAATCGTCGAAATAGACTTTCGATAAGAATTAAATAAATGTACAAAAAGAATCGAAACAGAGATAAAAATATGTTTTAAATATAAGAAGAGTTTCCGAGTCAAATAGAATTTTAAGGTTTGAAACGATTGAACTATAAATTCGTTTTATAATAATTTTAAGAATTACGAGTTAAATCGTAAATAAAATAAAAATAAGAATATAACTTTAATTTAATTTAATTTATAAAATCAGGGGTGTTACAGTGATCGCATTCGCGGTCTCAAATTTTGATGGTACGCCTTGAGGAGGCAATTGACCCTTTTGCCTAGAAGAACTAACCGAAGCAACTTGAGCTAGTTGGGTTTCGAGCATCTTCACATGTGTATCTCTTGCCATGTTCTCCCTTTGAAGTTGAGCAAAGAATTCTTGTTGGTTCCTTTGCATATCCATTTGACTTCTTTGCATTTCTTGATTACTCATTTGCATATCCAACATTGATTTTTGCATGTCAAAATCCCGAAGGGGAGATTGTTGGTTATGTGGAGTATTGGTGATAGCTAGGGGAATGCCATAATCATGAATTGGAGTCCGACTCCTTTGCTTGTTCTCTTGTTGAGCATTTTGGGACCCTTGTGAATTGCCTTGATTTAGGCCTTGAGAGTTACCATGATTGTGATTTTGGTAACCTTGGTGGTTGCTTTGAAATCCTTGTGAGTGTTGGTTTCCTTAGAAACCACCTTGATGATTGAAGTTCCCTTGATTTTGGAACCCTTGATTGTTGAAGCCACCTTGGTTGTGTTGTTGGAAATTGTTCAACGGCCTTTGATTGCCTTGATAACGTTGGTAGCCTAGTTAGTTTGGGTTCATAAGTGTAGTAGGATGGTTGGGTAATCGAGGGTGTAGGTTTCACCTAGTTACTAAGGTCGGTCCGCGCTCTCGCGTCAAAAACAAGCCCGAATACTCATGCAAGATGCTACCCAAAACACAAGAATTCAACCACAAATCAATCACACAATGAGAAGAAGAAGACAAGCAAGAGAAGCATGGCCACTACTACTCATACAAGCAATTCAACAAACACATAGTGTGCTTAACATGTGACTAGTAACAAAGAATTCACCTTTACCCCCAATCAAACCCTAATCACCCATAATCCACACTTAATCCCCCTACTAACCCCACAATAAGTCTACTCACACATAATCAAACTAACATTAACAATAATAAGAGGAATCAACACAAACATCAAAACATTCATTATGAAACTAGCAAGAACAATAAACAATGAATAAAGATTAAAACTTGAAAGATTAACAAAGATTAAGAGAAAAGAGAGTAAGAAGATTATACCAACTAACAAGAGGATAAAAAGATGAGAACTTGTATTATAAGAACACCCAAAACCTCCACCAATGTTGTCAAGATTGAATGGATTCTTGTAGAGATACCTTAATACAAGATTAACTAACTAAATTAATCTAAGATTAACAAAAGATTAAGGAAAGATTAATGCAAAACTAAGCTAGGTAAGAAGAGAGTCTATCTAGGGTTTAGGATAGTGTAGAGTAATGTAAGGTGCTTAAACAATATAAAGGAAGGGTATTTATAAGGTTACAAGAGCAAAGGAAATGAAAAGAAGATTCACGGTGCTGTACTTGGCTCATCCCGACGGGATGGGTGGTCCCGACCGGGATGGGTGGTCCCGACCGGGATCAGCTGTCAGAAGCTCCGCTTTGTTTGCTCTTCATCCCGACCGGGATGGGTCTTGTAGGCCGCCAATATGATCTCAAAGGTCCCTACTTTCTCTTCATAGGCTTCTCATCGATTCTCGGTGCTCGGGATCGAGTCTAGAGGGCTCGGGAATGGGTCTCAAGGGCTCGGGATCGAGTCTAAGCTACCGGGTGATCGTCGCTTTTGTTCGTTGGCTCCAAATGTGTCGGAAACGAGTCGGAATCGTTCCATCTCTCCAAGATTAGTCTTAGGAACCTAAAATAAACTAGAAAGAGTGTAAGTAGCCTCAAAAACCGCTCTAAAGAGCGATTCCACAAGAGAAACCGGGACCAAACACAAGAAATAGGCACTACAAACTACACTTATCAGTGATGGTGCTTGTAAAAGGGTCTTTTAAAAGATCTATCGTGATGACATTTTCTTTCTTTTTTTGAAAGAAGAGTTTTCAAAAATTACTTTATATTGGCCGGAAAATCGTTTGTTTTCTTCGAAAAGAGAAATGATTGATTTTTTTTGAAAACGGAGTTGGTTGCGGTTGAATATGTTGTCGTGGTTGAATCCAGATTTTTAGTGCTTTATTTGGGTTGTTCAAACACGCTACACAAAAATAGGAATGCGTACACGAATGCAGGATGGAGACACGGGTAGGTTAGGGTAGGCTACCGCCCACAAATAGTCTTTGCTTAGGTGACGACAGGTCACTTGAGAAGATGTAACAACCCGGATTTTCAAAAAACTAGATATAATATAAATAGCATAAATAATAAGGTCAAAGGTGGCAGAAACACCCGACTAGAGGTGGCAATCGGATGGGGCGGATCGGGTTCGAGTCGAGCTGTCTCGGGTTCGGATTATCAAATTATCGGATTTTTTCGGCTCATTTGAATTAGCGGGTCGATTCGGATTCGGTCGGGTAGTTTCGAGTCATGATACTGTACGGATATCGGGTTAGAACGGCTAAGTCTTGGTCGGGTTACGGTTGTTTTAGGAACGGGTTCGTTCGGATAATTTGTCATGTAGTAGTTTATGTCAAATGGGCACGAAATTCAAATTAATCTTAACCGTGTTAACCCGATATCAAATAAAAATACTCCGTATACACATATAATAAATTACTAGCTTAGTTTCGTATAACTCCATGTAAGTAAACTTTATATGTTTTATAAAACATACGAAATCATACAAGCCGCCTGTTAGTTACTTAAGTATACTAAACATGACAATCCCACCTTCACCCCATGTTCCCATGTTTGTATATTTGACTTCCAATTTGCATGTATTCAATGAATGAAGTATAAATCTATTTTACTCGTACTCCGTACATAGGAATTCATTATGGGTCACCTGATTGGTTATATCGGTTACCTATTTTTGGATAATTTTTTTATCTTTGAGTTGGATTTGGATCGGATATTTTCGGCTACGTAAATTTTCGGTAATTTTCGGTTATTCGAGTCAGATTTGGGTCGGGTATTTTCTTGTCGAGTTTAATCGACTCGGTTGTTACCGAATTCAGAATCTATCGGTTGTCGGATATAATCAGGTATCGGATTGAGTCAGATCAAACCAGGTCGGTTTCGGTCACTAAGATATTTCAGTATTGTCGATTGTCGAACGGATCCGATCTTGGGTGACCCGGATCGGTTTTGTCGAGTCGGATCGGGTTTTGCCAGGTCTACACCCGACCGAATCCAAATTGTCACTATCTCGACATTCAACTAATACATTATTCAAAAGTGTTAAAACTGAAAATTAAAGAGTTAAATAAAGGGTCTCTCTCCACAGGTCTTCCCCCAACATCAAAGCATTCAACAACATCCTGAAAGACCTGAAAAGGGGGGTCCACAGTCAGTGGGGAGTAACTAGATGCTCTCCCAGTCGTCTTTACAATCGGATGAAAGCAACTAATAATCAGCAATCAATGAATAATACGGATAAGGCGTACATGAAAGCATTATCATACTCGACCAATTAGGATCATACCAATTAATAAGAAATTCAAACATCCAAACCGGACAGATCACACACAAATAACCCTCTTACACGACGCCTAGGGTATAGAGCGAACACCGGCTCGAGTGTATAACTGACACTCTCACCTGCCAGAGCATATAACTGATACTCTGATGGACGGGTCATATAACAGACTTCCCATCGGTGTGGAGCATATAACTGATACTCCACGGTACTATGTATAGTCGTATAATTGACAACTATATGTCTAAGCCTAGCTAGGGCTCTCGATGCAGTAACTGTACACCGAACAACACACGGGACCCAGAGCGTATAACTGACGTCTCAAGGCACGCCCGGACATAGACCTTCGGCATTTGGCGCTTTTTCATTCCGATTGGTATATAACTGATACCGCACGTCATCTATACCACTAGCTTTCGTGTAACTGTACAGTATAACTGACCGCACAGGGCTCTTGTGAATAACGTCACAATTCCAATCCTAGTAAAGTATAACTGACTGTACTAAATGGCAACTCACCCTAGTATAGTATAACTGACTATACGAGGTAGTAATCAGACTTAGCATAGTGTCACTAGCTATACCAGGGATAATCAAGCCCTAGATAGTGTAACTGACTATACCAAGTATTACTCCAATCCAATATAGTATAACCGACTATACTAGATACCAACCATGTCTCAAACATAGGACAATATAACTGATTGAGCTATGAAGAACATACATAGAAGTAACCTTTCAACAATAGGTGAATAATAGATAGTACAACTAACTATAACCATAAAGTTAACCTTGTGATGGGAGGATTTTGCCGTCAATCCTAGCTACCAAACAAGTAAAACCAACTATTCCTAACTGGGTAGCTAGGGTAAGTCGGGTCGATCCACAGGGACGGGGTGTCGGACTAAGGTATGCTACGGTTAAAGACTAGGTTCGAGACAAGCTAATCTAGGGGAAGGCTAATGACTAGGCTAAGGTCTAAAACACGGAAAAGGAAGACAAAACAAGTAACTAATGACTAAAGGAAGCAAAGATATCAATAAGAAGGAAAACTAGGGCTAGGTCGGGTTCATGGATGCAAAGGAGACAAAAAGGGGAAAAACGGGGTTACTAGCGTGCTTTTGTAGCCTAGGTTCCGATCGGGCTCTCGCTACTTAATCGACCTAGGGGTCGTCCTTACCACGCTCTCGCTACTAATGAGGGAACCAAACCAACCAACCAAACACACACATACAAGAGAAGATGCAAGAAAAAAACAAGGATTGATCGTCTCAAGTCTCACAAGCATTTCATCGAACATGTGGAGTGCAAGGTAAATGGGAAACAACAAAAACAACATCTAATACCACCCATCTCACCCTAATCATCCCTAATCATATCCAATCCCCCTAATAACCCTAGCAAGAGTCTACTCAAACATAATTAAACTACAACAAACAAGAACAAGATAAACTAACTCAAGAACAAGAGCATACATATGTAAACTAACAAGGGTGATGAACAAAACAATAAACAAGAGCTAAAGATTGAAACTTGATTAATAAAACAAAGATAAAGATAAGGGAAAAGAGATTATACCATACTAGAAGATGAAAGGATGAATGAAAACTTGTATAAACGAGAAAACCCAAATACATCTACCAAGGTTGTCAATCTTGGTAGAGATCTTCAAGAATTCAATTAATACAAGGATAATATAAGATTAAGAAGTAATTAAAGACTAATCTACACTAATCTAGGCTAATCTATGCTAAAGTAGTCTAGGGTTTAGTGGGTAATGAAGAACATAACATAAGATTACAAGAGGGGGGGTATATATAGGGTTACAATGAATAAGGAGAAGAAAAGAAGCAAATGCGGGCTGCAGCTCTCCCATCCCGACCGGGACGAGATGGTCCTGATCGGGACGGATTGGTCCCAACCGTGAAGGACCCAAAACAGGCCCATTCGCTTTTGTGCACCGGATAAGGTCTTTCCCGACGGGGATGGGTCTTGTAGGCCTCCAATATGATCTTTAAGGTCCCTCCTTGCTTCTCATGGGCTTCTCATCGATTCTCGGGGTTCGGGATCGAGTCTAAGGGGCTCGGGATCGGGTCCCAAGGTCTCGGGATCGAATCCAAGGCATCGAGCGATCGTTCCTTCTCTCCGTTGGCTCCAAAAGTGTATGAAACGAGTCAGAATCGTTCCAATTCCTCATGAATGGTCTCGGGAACCTAAAACGAACTAGAAGAAGCATAAGTAACCCATAAACCGCTCCCAAGGAGCGATTCCAGAAGGAAAACGGGACCAAAACACAAAAAATTAGGCACTACAAACTACACTTATCAACTCCCCCACACTTAACCTTTACTCGCCCTCGAGTAAGCACAAACTAACTACTAAACTAGCCGAGCGGGTATTAGCGCACCCTACGCCCTTTCAACTCACGCGAGTACACTTAGAGGAAAAGTGTACTCCGCAAGTCAAGTAAGGTCTTGCGACAAAACTGTGGATGCAACCGGACACAAAACACAAAAACAAACAAGCACACAAACAAACAAACAAACACAAGGTTGCACCCAAAGAAAAACAAATACCGCTTCCCTCAAACAAGCAGTGAAAGAAGCACTGGTTTAGGACTCGAGGCAAGTGACAATGTTCCCAAGCTAATCATACAAATCGAAATGAACTAAACCCTAATAGTATGACAACAAAGCAATAAAAACATTGGTAACTTATCTAGGTCCTCCTAACCTTCTAAGAACGTACTACGGGACGATCGGCGGGATGGAAAATTGATGAACCACGGTGTTAGTCGACACTGTAGGTAAGTGAGACCCCGCCCCCTTTAGCGATGAGCCAAGAGGGTCGTCCCATGCCTGAAACCGCCCAACTAGTCCAATTAAAAAGGTGGAAAATATTGCAAAGTGAGGGAAGACCGACCACTACCGCTATCATCCTTCCTAGGGACTCGGTCCTTTGGTAGGCTCTTCACGGTAATAGTCGGTAAAAGGCCTATTTTTTAGAGGGTTTTCTTTTTGTGAGACGGGTTTTCTTTTGGCATTCTTTTCTTTTTGTATTTTTGCCTTGTTTGTTGCCATGCCATTTCTTTTTCTTCTTTTCTATTTTCTTTTTGGCTTTTGTGCCTTTTCTTTTTCTTCATTCTTTTCTTTCTTTCATTTTCTTTTCATTTTCTATTCTTTTCCCTTTTTGGCTTGATTTGATTGATAGGCATTTCTTGGCAATTAAGAAAGAGAGACTTCAACAAATTGCAATTTATTGTGTGGATATGTGTAGGAGGTAGGGGAATGGGAGAGTCGGGACGACGCCTTCCCTTCAAACCCACAAAAAAGGGGAGAACTTGGACTAATCAAACGATTCTAAACACGGTTACCTAAGGGACGGGACTCGGTAACTAAGGCCTTTTCACACCGTGGGTGGTCATAATGGTCAAGGGTGCAAATCCCGTAGTAAATCCCTAGTAAGCTAGGTGGACTCTAGGTAAAGGACCAACGAATTCATTGATTTAGGGTCATTCTACTAAACTAAAGTCCAAGACTCGATTTATACTACTAGGAAGGGAAAGTATACACTCGCACCCTAGCCTCTAAACCGAGTTTTCGAAAACCTTTTAAACACACAAGACACAACTAACACAACACAAAACGAAGACATGGCGAAAATGAAAGAAAAAGAGACAAAAGACAACAAAACAAAACAAAACAAATCAAACACACAAACGAAACAAATACCACCCCGAACATCCAAACAAGCGTCTAAATCAACCGAAATCTTTACAAATCTCCACCCGAGCTCACCACATCACAAACCTTCTCCAAACTTCATAAGAAATAAAGAGGGGAAAGGGATAGAAGATGTTGCCGGATGTCTTGAAAGCTTTCCAAAACCAATGGTGATTAAGCAACCTATAAGGAAAAGGGAGGCAAAACACACACAAAAAAACAAATATACGATACAAAGACACAAAAGGAAAATACACAAAAGAAAATCTTTTTGATTTTTGCGAAAATTTTTCAAATTTTTAGGGATTTGTTGAAGCTTTTTCAAAAAACTACGAAAATAAAACTAACTACGATAGAATATCGCTCCATCACACTTAAACCGAGCAATGTCCTCATGCTCGATCGTAGTGTGCGGAGAGACAAAAGGAAAGAAAAGAAACTACGAAAATAGAGCTTAAAAATAAAAAAGAAAGCGGAGAAGAGGGTAGAATGTGTCCGGCGGGGGTGTAGTCAAGTCACCATGGGCCGAGACGAGAAAAGATATGGATGGGGGAAGAAAATAAAAAGAAAAGAATATAAGGAAGAGGGGAGGGCTAGGTGTAATCAAGTCACCTAGCCCGGATTCCGCCTAAATCCGACTAATTCCTAAAAAGGGGTGAAAATCTTGTAAATTTGGATTTTTCGAATGACTCTCGACGTAGTCACATCATCGAGAAATGGGAGCAACCATACTAAGGCCTCGAAGGCCACTATGACACCATGACTCAAGGGGACGGGGGCAAACAAGGGAAAACAAGCGACAAAAGACGGAAAAGTAAGGATAGTTACCCAAACCAATCGGCTAGTAACTCACTCGCTCCATCGTCTCAATGATCATTATAGGCACGTTGCTTGTCTTTTTTGGTTGCCATCTTGCTTCAAACTTGAGAAGAACTCACGGTAGAGGAAATAATGGTAGGGGGTGGAGGGTAATGTTGTGGGTTTTGGGAATATTGGCTTCCATATGGTGAATCATGATGAAACATGGTGGGTTCACAATGATTGCTCGAGTAATAGCCACCATGGTCATATGATTGATAAGCGTTTACTTGTTGGTAGCCGTTTCCGCATCCTTGAAGCTCATACCCACTAGAGTCTTGATTACCCCAAGAAGCTTGATTATGGTAGGGGGACGTCATGTCATACCCTTGGTTCATAGAGGGAGAGGAATAGCTCATATTGGCTCCCGAGTGTGGGGAGTTTAGATCAAAAACCTCATGCTTGCTCGAAATCTCGGCTCGTACCCGGTTGAGGACTTCTCAATCTAGCAACCGTCCGTTAAAGCGGCTCTAAGTTGCAAGAAGAAGATGGTCACCACCTTTAAGCACAAACTGTAGACTAAGAGCAAACGTGAGAACCCTAGTGCTTTTTGGGCACTAGACAAGAGAGAAATAAACCTCACACACACAAGAAGCAAAGGAACGAAAAGAAAAAAAAAAGAAAAACACAAAAACAAAAGACAAAGTCAAGTAACTAGGAAAACAAAGTCTAAACTAGCACCGTCCCCGGCAACGGCGCCAAATTGATGGTGGGGATTTGCCGTGGATCCCCACCGATCAAATAATTAACCGGCTAATCCTAACACGTAGATAGGGTAAGTCGGGTGATAAGTGTAGTTTGTAATGCCTATTTGTTGTGTTTTGGTCCCTTTTTCCTTGTGGAATGGCTCCTTTGGAGCGATTCATGGGCTTCTTATGCTTCCTTTAGTCCGTTTCAGGTTCCCGAGCCCGATTTGGAAGAGTTGGAGTGATTCCGACTCAATTTTGGAGCCAACGAGATAAAGGAACGATGACTCGAGGCCTTGGAATCGACCCCGAGACCTTGGGTCCCAATCCCGAGCCTCCGAGACCCGATCCCGAGTCCCGAGAATCGACGGGAAGCCTATAAGATACAAGGAGGGACCCTAGAGCTCTTATTGAAGGCATACAAGACCCTTCCCGGTCGGGATAATAGCCTTCCCGATCGGGAAGGGAGGCACATTTAGAAGCGCCACTGTGGGCCCTTCCCGGTCGGGTTGAGCCCTTCCCGATCGGGATGGAAGAACCCTTCCCGATCGGGATGATCCGTCCCGGTCGGGATGGGCTACAGCTCACCCCCATTTCTTCTTTTCCTCTCCTTCATTCTTGTACCCATATATATATACTCCCTTCTGGTAATTTTAGGACATCTTATCTTACCCTAGATTAGTGAAAGCCTCCATTATCATTCAAAACCCTAGATTATTGCTACTCTCATTATCATTCAAAGGTTAATATTGCGTCTGGTTGCGTCGGCTAATCCGACGCAACGTATGTTAAAATAAAAAAAAAAACGCGACGGTCAGACACAATAACCCAATCTCCCTATCCCTCTAAAATTGAAACTCGGCGATCCCCAATCTCCAACCTCGAACGCGCACCACCCCCACCCACCTCCGGCGACACCTTCCTCCGTCGACCTTCCTCCGGTGCGTACAACCCCCACCCAGATCCGGCGACCCAGCCCATTTTCGGCGCACCAACAACCAAACCCCCAACAACCAAACCCTAGGTTTCCCCCTACCCATTTCCGGCGAACCCAGCCCCGAACCGAACCCCACGAACCCTACCCTTTCCGGCGCACCCAAACCCGGCCCCGAACCCCCGACGAACTTAACCCGTCCTCGAACCCCCGGCGAACCGAACCCGTCCCCGAACCCTCGGCGAACCGAACCCTCCGGCGTACTCTAACCCGACCCAGCCCCGAAAACCCTAACCCGACCTTCAAATCTCAGGTATGGACTCTACTGTTTAAGTGTTTTGATTAGTTTAGTTTTTACTTATTTAGTTCAATTAGTTTACTCTTTAGATTACTTAATTAGATTATTTGTTAGTCAGTATGTTAGGCTTTGTTACTAAACTGTTTTGATTAAGTTAGATTACTAATTAGTTTAATAATTATGGTGATTAGATTGTATGGTGATTATGTAGGGTTAATTAGTTAATTAGATTGTAGGGTGAGTATGTTAATTCGGTTAGTTAGTTTAGTAATTAGGTTAATTAGGTTAATTAGTATATTAATTAGGTTAATTAGTATGTGAATTAGGTTAATTAGTATGTGAATTAGGTTAGATTTCGTTTTATTGTTAGACGGTAATTGTAGTATGTGAATTAGGTTAGTTAGTATGTTAATTAGGTATTAGTGATTATTGTATTAGGTTAGAAATTGTGTTATTAGATTAGTAGTAGTATGTAGTAGTATAATGAATTAGATTTGTTGAGGTAGATGGGTAGTAGTATTAGTAGTAGATTAATTAGTAGTTTTAGTAGTAGTACATTAGTAGTGCTAGTAGTAGTATCACTAATCTACTACTAATATTACATTAAAATACTTCATTACTACTACTAATGCTACTACTAATATTACTAATCTACTACTAATATTACTAATACTAATAACCTACTACTAATACTATGTACTACTAATACTACTACTACTAATTTTCTACTACTACCACTAATTTTCTACTACTACCACTAATACTAATTTTCTACTACTACTACTAATTTCCTATTCTACTTTTACTACTACCACTACTACTAATTTTCTACTACTACTACTACTACTACTAATTTCCTACTTCTACTACTACTACTACTATTAATTTTCCACTACTACTACTACTAATTTTCCACTACTACTACTAAACTACTACTACTACTACTAATTTTCTACTACTACTACTACTACTAATTTACTACTTGTACTTTTACTACTACTACTACTACTACTAATTTTCCACTTCTACTTTTACTACTACTACTACTACTACTACTAATTTTCCACTACTACTACTACTAATTTTCAACTACTACTATACTACTACTACTAATTTTCTACTACTAATACTACTACTACTAATTAGTACTTGTACTTTTACTATTACTACTACTACTAATATTCCACTACTACTACTACTAATTTTCCACTACTACTACTATACTACTACTACTACTACTACTAATTTTCTACTACTACTACTACTACTACTACTACTAATTTACTACTTGTACTTTTACTACTACTACTACTACTAATTTTCTACTACTACTACTACTACTACTACTACTTTTCTACTAATACTACTACTACTAATTTTCTACTAATACTACTGATGTGAGTTGATATGAACTTTGAAACAAGAATATGAAGTAGGATTAGTATTCTGAAATGGAACGTAAACAAGTGACCAAAACAGAATGAAAGGTGAGTTGGAGGATGAATAAACCGTAACCAAGGATAGTATGCTAGGTGAAGTAGATCTATACTTCAACAAAGCGGGTGCTAAATCAAACAACGCGATTGAAGTAGCGAGTTTAGAGCTTGTAACGCGACTAACTCTAGACTTTGTCTTGTAAGCAACAAGGACGTAAAAGAAAGCTTAGCTTTACTCAGGTTTTTGATTTCAATATTGGATGTCTTATTCATTCAAATAGATGGCTATATATAGCCTACAACAAGACTCTTAAACCGGCTGGTTAGGGTGACAATAACGAAGCTACATGGTGACAAAAACAAAGCTACATCTATGTGAACTAGGAGCTAATAACAAAGCTATGTAAACTAGGAGCTAATAACAAAGCTATGTAAACTAGGAGCTAATAACAAAGCTTAATAAGGAGCCATTTGGACGTGCACAACCAGCTTCAAACGTCCTCTTTAACCCCGGTGCTTTCCCATGCACAACTGACTTGTTCGGACCATAACTTTGTCAATACTTGTTCAATGAGCCTTCATGAATAGTCATTGGAAAGATAAGCTCGAAATCTATCTCCTCCATTTTGAATGACTACGCAATTCCAAGTATAACTCGAGATATGGACTGATCAAAACAATGCTGCAAAAAAATGAACTCGCATCAGAAATTCCCATGCAGAACTGTCTTGTTCGGACCATAACTTTGTCAATACTTGTTCAATGAGCCTTCATGAATAGTCATTGGAAAGATAAGCTCGAAATCTATCTCCTCCATTTTGAATGACTACGAAACTCCAAGTATAACTCGAGATATGGACTGATCAAAACAACGCTGCAAAATGAACTTGCATCAACTACTACTACTAATTTTCTACTACTACTAATTTACTACTACTAGCACTACTACTAATATTCTATTTCCTCTACTACTACTAAACTACTACTACTACTACTACTAATTTTCTACTACTACTACTACTACTACTACTACTACTACTACTACTACTACTACTACTACTAATTTTCTACTACTACTACTACTATTAATTTTCCACTACTACTACTACTAAACTACTACTATTACTACTAATTTTCTACTACTACTACTACTACTAATTTACTACTTGTACTTTTACTACTACTACTACTACTACTAATTTCCCACTTCTACTTTTACTACTACTACTACTACTACTACTACTAATTTTCCACTACTACTATACTACTACTACTAATTTTCTTCTTCTACTACTACTACTACTAATTAGTACTTGTACTTTTACTATTACTACTACTACTAATTTTCCACTACTACTACTACTAATTTTCCACTACTACTACTATACTACTACTACTATACTACTACTACTACTACTAATTTTCTACTACTACTACTACTAATTTACTACTTGTACTTTTACTACTACTACTACTACTACTAATTTTCTACTACTACTACTACTACTACTACTACTACTACTACTACTACTACTACTACTACTACTACTAATTTTCTACTACTACTACTAATTTTCTACTAATACTACTACTACTAATTTTCTACTACTACTAATTTACTACTACTAGCACTACTACTAATATTCTATTTCCTCTACTACTACTAAACTACTACTACTACTACTAATTTTCTACTACTACTACTACTACTACTAATTTTCTACTACTACTACGACTAATTTTCTACTACTACTACTACTACTACTAATTTTCTACTACTACTACTACTACTAATTTTCTACTACTACTACTACTAATTTACTACTTGTACTTTTACTACTACTACTACTACTACTAATTTTCTACTACTACTACTACTACTACTACTACTACTACTACTACTACTACTAATTTTCTACTACTACTACTAATTTTCTACTAATACTACTACTACTAATTTTCTACTACTACTAATTTACTACTACTAGCACTACTACTAATATTCTATTTCCTCTACTACTACTAAACTACTACTACTACTACTACTACTAATTTTCTACTACTACTACTACTACTACTACTAATTTTCTACTACTACTACTACTAATTTTCTACTACTACTACTACTACTACTAATTTTCTACTACTACTACTACTACTAATTTTCTACTACTACTACTACTACTACTACTACTACTACTACTACTACTACTACTACTACTAATTTTCTACTACTACAACTAATACTAATTTTCTACTACTACTACTACTACTACTACTACTACTACTACTACTACTACTACTACTACTACTACTACTACTAATTTCCTACTTCTACTTTTACTACTACCACTACTAATAATTTACTACTACTACTACTACTACTACTACTACTACTACTACTACTACTACTACTACTACTACTACTACTACTACTACTAATATTCTATTTCCTCTACTACTACTAAACTACCACTACTACTAATTTTCTTCTTCTTCTACTACTACTACTACTACTACTACTACTACTACTACTACTAATATTCTATTTTCTCTACTACTACTAAACTACTACTACTACTAATTTTCTACTACTACTACTACTACTACTACTACTACTACTACTACTACTACTACTACTACTACTACTACTAATCTTCTACTATGTACTTCTACTACATAAACAATACTAAAAAAAGAGAAATTTGTTTTGTTTCTTAAATTTCAGCAGTTAGTGGTTGTAATTATAGTAAGTATTAATGTTGGTACTTAATGAAATTCCTGCTTTATCCTAAACGAACTGACTCTACAGTTTAACTTTGCGCAAACATATTTTGTAGACATGATTATGTCAGGTGGCAGTGGGATGGTGACGGGGACCACCAGCCATGGTGACCATATGGAGGAGGACGTGCCTAGGACTCCTGTCGTCCTAGGTGTGGACGCTGTCCAAGAAGTACTCGAGGGAATGTCACAAAGTGCCTGACCAAAGACAGCGTTACCGATCCTAATCCCGTCAGTTCATCTATGCGGGCCAAGACTAATGGGACCCCTATTGAAAATGTGAGTGAGGAGGGAATGTGGGGTTGGCAGGATTCGCCTTTGGCTAGGGTGGTGGAAGCTTGTGTTCAGAAGATCGATGGCGAGGAACATAGGCAGGCACACCCGAATGGCAAGGGAAAAAAAGTTGGACCGGTAGAGTCCAGCCGTTTTGTATTATGTATTATTAGTTCATATTATGTGGCGTATTAATACTAGTTTTTGTGGAGTTTCGACACGTTGTTGCTTTCCGGAATAGCCGGTGATGGGGGTTGGAAACCCGCGCCAGGTCGCCCGCCTAGCAGGCCCCCTTACGACCCGACCTGAGGGATCAAAGAGCCTGCCCAGCAGGTTGTCAGGATAAGCCAACAGGAATTCCCCAAGGGGACAACTTCAAGCAGGCCGCCTGACCAGCAGGGCGATGTGGCCCGCCAAGCAGGGCCTTCAAAGGCCCCCTACTCGCCTGTCTCCAGGGGACCTCTCACCCAAGCAGGGCAGGGGTCACTGGGGGCCTCTCCGTCATTTCGCCTAAGGTAAAAGAGAATGGGTGGACAAAACGGATCCACGTGTCGCTTTGCCATCCACCCATTCTCCCGCTCTTTTTTCCTCTCCTCCTCTCTCTCTTGTGGGAAGGTATAAATACCTTGAAAAAGTACTATGTCTAGCAAAATCTTAGGCGAATTTCATTTTTAGAAAGACTGGCGGAGAGCGGACAAGAATTGCAGGGATCGCAGAGTGGGAATTTTGGCTTCGATGGGTAGCAGGGCCTCTGCCCCGTATACCAGGCCAAATGGAGTCTGACCTGTGGACTCTTTTCGAGTGGTCCTGATTGACCAGAGTATGCTGGGTAGCTCATTGGCCCATCTGCCTTTGAGGTCATCTACCATCTTTTTGAGACCGTTAAGGATCTGTTTGTTGGCTGCCTCTGCCCGTCCGTTGGTTTGAGGGTGGCAAACGGCAGAGTAGGCAACTGCAACGCCATGGCCTTCCAACCAGATCCTCAGAGGGTCGTTATCAAATTGCCTTCCATGATCAAATACTAATATCTTTGGTAGGCCGAATCTGGTGATGATATTCCTCCATATCACCTTCCTGACTGCAGGCTCAGTGATGTTTGGCACTGCCTCAGCCTCTACCCACTTGGTGAAGTAGTCGATTGCTACAATCAAGAATTTTCTGCCCCCGATCGCCACCGCAAAAGGACCTAGTATGTCCATCCCCCACTGAGCGAAGGGGATGGGGGATAGGATTGGCCTGAGTTCCTGGGCCGGGGCATGGATAGATGGGGCGAAGAGTTGACATTTCCGACATTTTTGAGTCAAGTCTTTTGCGTCGGCCAGTAGGGTCGGCCAGTAGTATCCCGCCCTTAAGGCCTTGTGCGGCAACGACTTTCCTCCTATGTGATGACCACATATCCCTGAATGGATGTCATCTAATACCTCTGCCGCCTGTTCTGCCCCCAGACATTTGAGCAGGGGAGACGAGAATGATTTTTTGTATAAATCTTCTCCAATTAGTATGAACCATGCTGCTCTTGCCGGCACCTTTCTCTTTTGCACAGGGTCAGATTGTAAAATTCCGCACTTTTTGAATCGGATGATGGAAGTCATCCAATCCTCGGGCCCTGTTTCTTCTACAGCGCCGACTGTCTGGCAGGGGGTGGTGGATTTTTCTTGGATGACGTCTACCCAAACTGACCTCCGTATATCTTGTAGGCTGGAACTAGCCAGTTTCGACAGGGCGTCTGTCCGGTTGTTCTGGGACCGGGGGATCTGCCTGACTTAATACGACTTTAGGCCTGACAACTCTCTCTTCACTTTTACCAGGTATGCGGCCATCGTCCGATCCCTGGCTTCATATTCTCCATTAATTTGGTTGGCGATGAGTTGGGAGTCTGTCGCCAGGACAATCCTTTCTGCGCCTACAGCTTTCGCTAGATTAACGCCTGCGAGTACTGCCTCGTACTCGGCCTTGTTGTTTGATGCTGAGAAAACAAATCTGAGAGCGTGCTCAAAGTCAGCCCCCTCTGGGCTGGTCAGCACGACTCCGGCCCCTGCACCGTTGGCCCTGGAAGACCCGTCGGTGTACACCACCCACTCGCCGGCAGGCGGGCTATCCTCCTCAGAGTAGGAGCATTCTGCTAAGAAGTCGGCCAGAGCCTGCGCTTTGATAGCTATTCTAAACTGGTATGTTATCCCTAGCCCACTCAGCTCGATGGCCCATTTTAGCAGCCTGCCTAATTTCTTGAACTTTTCTAGCACTTTCTCTAGAGGTTGGTCTGTCAATACCGCGACAGGGTGTGCGTCAAAGTATGGCCTTAATTTCCTGGCTGCTATGACAACTGCGTAGGCTGCTTTTTCGACCATAGGATAGTTCTTTTCCGCTGCCCCCAGGGCATGACTTACAAAGTATATAGGCTGCTGTGCGCCTGCTTCTTCTCTTAAAATGACCGCGCTTACTGTCACATTGGTTACGGCAATGTAAAGGAAGAGTTTCTCCCCTGCTACTGGTCTCGCCAGGGTGGGGAGTTTCTTCAGATGCTCCTTCAACTGTTCAAAGGCTTCTCTTTGCTCATCCTCCCATTTAAACTGCTTGTTGCCCTTCAATATTTTGAAGAATGGAGTCGACTTGTCTGCTGACCTGGCAATGAAGCGTGCCAGGGCGGCCATCCGACCAGTTAGACGTTGGATGTCCCTTATGGTTCTGGGTTCAGGAAGGTCCAGAACAGCCTGAACTTTCTCAGGGTTAGCGTCTATCCCTCGAGAGCTGACCAGAAAACCCAAGAACTTGCCAGAGCGAACTCCGAACATGCATTTCTTTGGATTGAGTTTCATCTTGTAGGCGCGCAGGGAGGAGAAGGTCTCCTGCAGGTCTGCCAAGTGTTCATTGTCTCCTTTGCTTTTCACAATAGCGTCGTCGACGTAAGCTTCTAGGTTTCTGCCTTTTTGATCTTCGAAAACCTTGTCGACCAGGCGCTGGTATGTGGCCCCTGCATTTTTAAGCCCGAACGACATCATTTTGTACATGTAGGTGCCTGAGCTGGTGATGAAGGCACATTTCACCCTGTCCGGCTGCCATAAGTACACTTGATGATAACCTGAGAAGGCGTCCAGGAAGCTCAGCATAGTATATCCACTGGTAGCGTCTACCAGTTGGTCAATCCTGGGGAGTGGGTAGCAGTCTTTCGGGCAGGCCTTGTTAAGGTTTGTAAAGTCCACGCACATTCTCCATGCGCCCGATGATTTCTTAACCATGACCACATTTGCTATCCATTCTGGGTAGTCGCAAACCTCAATAAAATCTGCCTTCAGAAGTTTTTCAATTTCTTCTTTAATCGCCACGTCCTTCTCTGCGGACATATTTCGCTTTTTCTGCTTTACAGGGCGGGCGTCCGCGTTTACGTTCAGCCTGTGAACGATACATGCTGGATCAACCCCTGGCATCTCGTCCGCCGAGTAGGCGAATACATCCTTGTTATTCTTTAGTAACTTGATCAGTTCAGCCTGGCAGGACTCTTCTAGGTCAGCTCCTATAAGGACCTGTCTCCCTGGTTCCAGGTCCACCAGCATGCTCTCCCCCCAGGTTCCAGGTGGTCGGGTGCCTGATTACCGGCTGGAATCTCGCCTTCCCTGCTGGGGGAACTGTCAGCTTTTCTCTTTCCTTTTCTTTCACTTTCATGGGTTTGCAGGGCCACAGAGTAGCACTGCCTGGCCGACTCCTGGTCTCTGTGCACCTTACCTTCAAGGCCGAAATCCGTAACATAGGCTACGGTGAGATCCCTGATTGATATGGCTGCTTCAATCTCATCCAGGGTGGCCCTGCCAATCAGGGCGTTGTAAGCCGACCTTGCATCTACTACAACGAACGACGCCCTGATATTTCTGGCAGTGGTCCCCTCCCCGAATGTCACAGGCAGGTCTATAATTCCCATGGGCAGTATGCCTGCCCCGCTGAACCCGTACAATGATCCAGGGGCAGGTCGCAGGTGCCTTTTCTCCAGGCCCATTTTATCGAAGGCATCCCTGTATAGCAGGTTCGTGTATGCGCCGGTATCCACCATGCATCTCCGTACAATGTGGTTGCTGATTTCCAGGGATAGCACCAAGGGATCGCTATGGGGATACACCACTCGCCCTGCATCCTCAGGGGTGATGCTCAGGGTCATTCCCTTCGGGCTTCCTGCCCTTTCAGCATAACAGATTTGGTTCCTCAGTTCACGAATCTGTCTCTCCTGACTTCTTCTGCTGGTTTGGCCCTCTGAATCCCCTGACACCACATGGATTATCAGGCGGTTCTGCGCTGAGCCTTCAGGTTTTTCTGGCGCTTCCTTTTGAGATTTATTCCTTGCTGCGTAGTTGGCCAGCCAGCCATTCCTGATTAACTTCTCGATCTCGTCCTTCAGGTGGCGGCACTCCTCGGTGGTATGGCCTACGCAATCATGGAAGGTACATAACTTCTTGGGGTCCCCCTTTGGGCTGCGTGGTTTGCTCGGACGGTTCCACTTGGCAGTCTCCTTTTCTAGTTCGAAGATCTCTGCCTTGGACTTGTTGAGGGTGGTATAGCTGTCGAATCTAGGTTGGTAGACTGTGCGCTCCTTTTTAGGGGTATCCCCTACCAGGCACAACTCCTTTTTAGGTAGACTGTGCCTGGTAGGGCCTGCGGGGGTATCCGGCAGGCTGTGGAACTCTTCCTGCAGCATAAACCCTTCTGCGATTTTCCTGGCCTTGGCCAGAGTCTCCAGCTGGGCCCTGATCAGCTGGTTCTTCATCTCTCCAGGGAGCAGGGTCTTGGTCAGTGCGTACGTCCCCGTCGCATCGTCTATCTCTTTGACTTGTTGGAAGGACAAGTCAAACCTCTTCAGGTACTCCCTGACAGACTCCCCCTTTTTCTGCCTGAGGGTCATTAGGTCGAACCGAGTAAGACGTCGTCTCTTGTTTCCCGCATACTGGTCAAGGAAGGCCTCAGCCAACTCGATGAAGAAACAGATTGATTCTTGCGGCAAATCTCTAAACCAACCCTGGCTAGACCTACCAGGGTAGTTGGAAAAATTTTGCACCAAACTGCGTCGTCGGCGTCATACATGCCCATATGACTCTCGTACACCGCCAAGTGATCCTCTGGGTCAGTCGTGCCGTCGAACTTAACAGAGGGCATCTTAATTTTTGGGATAGGATATCCCTGCACCTCAGGGTGGAGTGGGGACTTGGTCGGCCTGCCCACCATTCTCGACCTGCTCACGCTAGAGTAGTGACTGTGGTCGTCCCTTCTGTCAGGGGTCGGTCTCCTACTTTCAGGGGAGCGGTACCTAGGCGGGCGCCTGCTTATCGCTTCGTCGTCCCTGGGAGGGGAATGATACCGTGAGTGCTTCTTTTCAGCAGGCTCGAGGTTATCATCCTGACGGTGCCTTGACTTTAGAGGCTGACCATTGTTAAGTCTGGACTGCAGGCTCTGGGACAGTCCGGGTGCAGGCTGTGATTCTTCAACTGGTGTCAGCCTGGAGAACACATCTCCCTGTTTCTCCCCCAGGCGTTTGGACACTGGCTCCTTCTGCCTCATAGATTCCTCAGGTCTTGGGATAAACCTCTTCTTTCGCGAGCAGCCGTGGACTCTGTAGTGTGAATGGAGAATGCCTCTTCAGGACCAGCAGCCTCTTGCTGCGCAGGCGGCTCTTGACGGACTCCCGTGACCCGCCTTTGCACCTGCGCATACGCCTGAGCTGTCTTCCTGGCCTTTCTCTGAATGTTTCTAGCTGCGGTCCGCTCGGAGCCTCCGGTTCCCTCTCCACTTTCAAAGTGGGGCAACCTGGGGGTCGTGGCGACCCTGCCTACCAGATCTTCCGGAGTAAATTCCTGAATCAACATGCTGAGAAGAATGCTACAGTCTGCATCATCTGGGCAGAGGTGAGATTTCGAGTTTGCCTCGGATGTGCCCCCTGCTCTGCAATGGCGGCTACCCCTTGACCCGGTGCTCCCTGGAGGCTGGCCCGCCCCACGCCTGGAATCCTGGCGGCGGGTGTTACCTCTGGCGGCATGCCATATAGGGGAGCATTGGGTGGATTTGCCGCAGAGCTGGCGTCGAAAATTTCAGGCATGTTTGATTGTAATTGGTTAATTTTGTATTTGAGAATGGTTGATTTTGTGGGTAATTTCGTGGGTACAACCGTATTCTTCCCCACAGACGGGGGCAAATTGTTCCGATATGGAAACAATTAACCCGACTTCGGATTCGGGTTGTATGTTCGATATTTTGCTTGATAAGTGCTCGTTTGATTTCCTTTAGTCTCTCATTTCTCCCGCTCCTATGATCAGACCTCCCCGGCGAAGTGAGCCTGCTCCCTGCATAGTGAATGCACAGGGCCTCGGAGGTTGTCCGAGGGAACCCTCTCTGATGCCTAAGTCAGTCTGTGAAATGCCTTGATGAACCTAGTTCGTGAGGAGCTAGGTGGCATTTTTAGGAGTGGGAGTCTAGAGAGAGAAAATCCAACCCCTCTCAAGTGGGAAATGAGTGGGTATTTATACCTTCCCACAAGAGAGAGAGGAGGAGAGGAAAAAAGAGCGGGAGAATGGGTAGATGACAAAGCGATACATGGATCCGTTTTGTCCACCCATTCTCTTTTACCTTAGGCGAAATGACGGAGGGTCCCCCAGTGACCCCTGCCCTGCTTGGGGGAGAGGTCCCCTGGAGACAGGCGAGTAGGGGGCCTTTGAAGGCCCTGCTTGGCGGGCCACATCGCCCTGCTGGTCAGGCGGCCTGCTTGAAGTTGTCCCCTTGGGGAATTCCTGTTGGCTTATCCTGACAACCTGCTGGGCAGGCTCTTTGATCCCTCGGGTCGGGTCGTAAGGGGGCCTGCTAGGCGGGCGACCTGGCGCGGGTTTCCAACCCCCATCACCGGCTATTCCGGAAAGCAACAACGTGTCGAAACTCCACAAAAACTAGTACTAATACGCCACATAATATGAACTAATAATACATAATACAAAACGGCTGGACTCTACCGGTCCAACTTTTTTTCCCTTGCCATTCGGGTGTGCCTGCCTATGTTCCTCGCCATCGATCTTCTGAACACAAGCTTCCACCACCCTAGCCAAAGGCGAATCCTGCCAACCCCACATTCCCTCCTCACTCACATTTTCAATAGGGGTCCCATTAGTCTTGGCCCGCATAGATGAACTGACGGGATTAGGATCGGTAACGCTGTCTTTGGTCAGGCACTTTGTGACATTCCCTCGAGTCACCTTCTCATTCCCTAGCAGCGCTGTCTTCTTAACTTTTGAGTTGCTCTATCCTGACGGGTGTTCACAAACCCCACGCCGAACGAAAGCAGTGTCGGTCAGTCGAACGCCCTCAATAACAACGGGACGCAAAAACCTATGTTCCCAGGACACCCTAAATTCCTTAAGCGAATTCTCAGTCCATGAGTGTAACCTAGAAATAATACCCTCAACGGCCGTCGAAGTGGATGGTTTAACGCCCATTTGATTCGACAACACGCACGGATAAATAAAAACTGGATCCCTCATGGATAGTATAACAAAGCCTCGGTGGAAGACGAAAATGGAAATCCGGTACACCCACTGATATTCCACCACAGGATAAACCACCTATATAATGACCAACTGCCCTTTAGCCAATAGGAAAGCCACTCCGTTTCGGTGTGATCTTTACTTCACAACTGCCCCGTCTACCGGCCCGTGAAACCCCTGTAGTTATAACCTTTGAAGCCCCTGGAAGGGTCGACTAAACTAAGCTGCTCCTGTAGCCAAACTTGCACAAACCACGACAAAACGTCACACTTTCAAACTAAAGCAACCACAAAAAAAAAAACAAAAAGAGCCAAGCAACAAGGAAACATGACACCACAAAACAACTGTAAACTGATCCTGGAACCCCGAAAAGATGTCTTGTGGAGTCGAGCACGAGCATCAAGACGTAAAATAAGCTCACCCAAGATAAGCAAAGAGGGTAATCGTCCATGTTCCATTCCCATCACCACATCCAAAACTCGAGGGTTACCCCAACCCTCACGCACCCTCGCATCCTCGAAAAGATAATAACAAGCCACCGCGATGTTAAAAGCACGCCTACATGCTACAGCCGATATATCGCAGGAACCAGCCTGTGAGAATGTCCTGAAAAGCAACCCCAAGTCAATGTCATCTCTCCCAAAGAAAACCTTAGCCTCCTCCAATGAAGAAAGGTCCAAAAAATGACAAAACTGCTCTACATAAGCATCATCTCCCGAAGGCACACAAGGTCGAACCGAATTCCATCCACCTATAGCGTTTAGGTCTTTGGGAAGAGGACAAATTCTACTCCCAGGAAAAGCAAAAACATGGCCTTTTGAGTCCCAAAACTTAGAGCATGCCAATAAGAAGTCATCTTGTATCTTGACTCGACTTAGCGCAACGACCATTGACAAGCCGTCATTTGATCAAACCTCGAGGTCGCATTTCTTAAAATAACCCGCCCACTCGGTTAGGAAATTCCCGAAACCTAACATGACTCTAAATATGGATGTCCTAGACCCTATAGATACTCTAGTATGTCTAAGACGAGCACCCATAAACCGTATATATAGCCCTAATCCCACAAAAATTAGGAAACAACAAAAATTTCCATAAACGGGGCTTGAACCGCCCAGGCCCAGGCGCCCAAGTCTCCAGCCGCCTAAACCCAGGCTACCCAGAATCCGAGAGCCTTAGTCTATGCGCCTAACTCCAAGCAGATAATCCCTCAGGCAACCCAAAAATAAATACGTCGATCCCGTGTTATCACCATAACTACCACCTGACATCTCGGACATCGGGAACGATCTCCCAAAGTCACCAAAGCCCTCTCCGGAGACCAAAATGCCCATCCAAGATTTACAGGAACGTCGGTTCACCCGCCGAACAGACCAGACTTAGACGTTTTTTTTCATCTTTCAGGGGGATAAGCTACCCCACCTAGGCGTGTCGTAGCCTTTTAACGGTTATTGTCAAGTCGCGTTTGTAGCCTAATAAGGCGATGTTATGAGTATGCAAAAGTGGTATAACTTTTTTCAAAAGTTGCCTGGATTTTAATTTCAACCTCGTTCTGAATGTCAAAACAACTACACTCATCTCCTAATACACTCGGTAATAGCACGTTAATGCTTTACATCTTGCCCGTCTCGAGTCAAAACATTTTAATCGATGTACTATCTGATCCGGTTCCCGACTCAAGCTAACGCATTTCAAAACATCCGAAAAGAACTGTTTTCGTACTCCCATGCAACGCCAACGCACCCTAAAGTAAGATTAAATCGCAAATAAATGAACGCGAAGTGATTACTTGTCAATCTAGGTAGACAATTCGCCAAACTAAAACACAAGACTAATCCAACTAATTCAAATACTAAAAATCTCCGAAAATATACAAAACATGCAAATCCATACACGAATCGAGTTCATAGGACTAGGGAGGACCCCTAGAAGCCGCGCCGATGGCTATCAGCACCTCACAAATGCTGTCGTCCAAACCTAGATCCTCCAGATTCAAAATAGGAGACTCACTACCATCCATTCCCGACAACATGCCTAGGTTAACCGTCTCCGGGGCTCCTCCAACCTCCTCGGTAGCACCCGTAGCCTCAGCCTCAGCCTCCCTCTCAACCCGATGCCTAGCCTCACCCTGCGCGGGGGTCTCGCCCTGAGACCGAGCCAACTGCTCCCTAAAGTGAGCGATCTCGTCGACCAGAGATTGCAGGAGTTGTCGCGCCTCAACCGCCTCCGCCTCAAGCACGGTCACCCGAGTCTCCAACTGCCCCACCATATCCGGGAAATCCTACAAGTACACCTAAGCATTAGGAAAACACGCAAACAGCCTAGAAAGCCATTCTAGTCACGCAAACTCACCGATCGAGGTCCCGAAGTGTCACGGGAAACCCTCGAGGTATAGGCCCGGAAGCGATTGGCGGCCTTCCACAACCGCTGATGGCAAGCTGATGAAACCTGAAAAGTGAAACCACGGAAGTTAGACAAACCAATCCTAACTCTTAGAACCTAAACCCAAAACGAAAGCCAAAACATATCCTGTATACCCGGTCACGCCAGTCTATCCCATCGTCCATCTCCTCTGTAGAAAACAGGGGGAGAGGCTCAGTGAAAGCTATCCTAGCTGCATCCTCCCTAAGCAGCGTCAAGGGGAAGTCTGGGGGCTGAATAACATCAGCCGGATCGGCCATCTGAGAAAGCAACAAATCGGTCGGTCAGGGGCAAATAAACACTAAACCATGAAACAAACCTTAGAACCAAAGATTAAAACCTTACCACGAGGCGGTGGCAAGCTAGCCGCTGGCTGACATGAGATGGATAGGAGGCACCAGGCACCAGGAGCGCCTTCTTCTCCATCCCTACCCTCGAGGACCTCTGCGGTGGTCGGTGGTCTAAATATGGTCCGGGGAGGATCAACCGGCACCCTGAAATCGTCATACAAACACTGACGCACCAACCGCTCGCCCAGATACCAAACCGGGCGAAACAACGTAGGAAGAAGCATCCTCCTATAGCTCCGAGGCCTCAACTCCGCAGCCACATACCCAGGCATGCCCTCTTAATCGGCCCAATGGCGGGCCACAAACTGCACAAACTAAATTAGCACTTCAACAACCCTAAACCCATGATAAACGCCAAATACAGCGGGGCATAAAAAGAAAACTTACATCCTCGAGGCGTAGCTGGTTGACCAGCACATTCTCCAACGGTAGTGGCTGATTGTACTCTTAGGCTGAGCCAGCCTCCACTCGATCCCCGCAAGGAATCTCATCGGATGAACACGCACCATTTTATGTGCCAAAGAAGGGAAGTAGGAATAGATCCAAGCCTGCAAAATCCCAAAACACCTTTAGCAAAACTAAGCAGAATATAAGATGCAAAAGCGGGAATAGCTACTAACCTCCAGTACAAGGCCTGGACCCACGATGGGCAAGGCTGAGGCCGACTCCACCTCCAACGGCCTCAGCATGACTTGCAAGCAGCGAGTCATCTCCGCCAAAGCCGCGGTTACCCAATCAAAACGTCCTGGCTGAGCCAGATCATCTAGGAGAGGCAAAATCCTAGTAGTGAACCTCTTGCCTTTATCAGAGAAGTGGGTCGATCCTAGGAAGTACCACAACCACAACCGGGCGTCCTGCTCCGAGGTGTTGGGTACTCGACCCTCTAACACCGCCACCAGCTCGAAGTGATCGGTGATGTACGAGCTCACCAAAGCATGAGGCGCACTATATGCCTCACGCTCCAAACAATCCCCGATGAGGCCCAACACCTCATCACTATCTAGCCTAGGGCCCTCGACAGCCCACATAATCCTCTCCGGACCCCAGGGCAAACCGGTAATCACCCCGAAATCCTCTAAAGTCATCCCGACCTCCCCAAAGGACATATGGAAGGTCGAGGTGGTATCATGAAAGCGGTCTACCATCGCTCTAATCATCGTAAGGTTGCACTTATTCTTGCAACCCATCAACCGGACCCACTGCTCGACCACAGGACCTAGAGCAGTCCTCGCGATAATTCCCTTTACCGCGGTGGTCAACTTTCGAGAATAAATCTCGAGACATGCAGTAAATCCCGAGAAAGTCCTCATCGGACCTGGGGATTGCAAACCAAAGCAATACAAGCATAAACAAAACAAAACAAACCCAACCCGAGCCAAAATCCAAATCATAACTAATAAACACGAATAGGACACTCACCAAACCCTGCACGATGCGGTGAGAAACGTGTAGGTCAAGACGAAACAACAATTGGTGACCATCCCAGCCCCGAGCCCACTCGGGGTCCTCATAGCCAATCTCCTCATTCTCCAGTACGGGAGCCGGAACATGGGCCCTCCTAGCAACTGTCTTGGGAAGCCTACGCTTCCTCACCCTATCAAAATCGGCCTCATTTATGGCCACCGGATCACAACGCTGAGAGATGAAATGCTCCGTCGTCTCCTGCGAATCCCGCGGGGGGTCTGTGAGCTCGTCCCGGCGGCCTTGACACTAGCACCAACCGTGGAAGCTCCCTCGGGACGCTCGGTATCACCTCTAGATGTAAAATCAAACAAAACACGAAAAACCCATGCCTCAGGTTAAGCTAAAGCAGCTTAAACAGGTCAAAATAGGGTCAAAATTTCGGATAGGGATATTAAAATTCCAAAAAGGCCGCTAACACCCAATTTCGATCCCGGTCACGATGGAAGTGGTTCTGGGAAAATCCGGCATCGTTACGACACCTTTTGGTCCGTCGTAAGACACACAAAACCTCACGGAAGGCCCTAAGAGCCATCCTAGCCCATAAAAATCGACAAGAGAGCTACCCATATCCTCACAAACACTAATTGAGCATGATCATACAAAACAAATGCGGGAATATCCGGAAAAATGGTCCCTAACCCTAGCATCTCGAACCTATCACTATAGGGAGCTATTGTCATACCTCGAAATCCCCTACTCAACTTACAATCACCCTAACAAGCTCTAATCGACCCTAATTTAAAAATGGGATTAAGCACAAGCATCGAAACTTAGTAAATTAAAAAAAACCTCCAAATCAATTTTCTAGGGTTTCAATCAAACAAACTCACAATCAACCAAATCAAGCAAAACCGACAATGAACGAACGAAGAACGCTTACCCGGAGCCGACATTCTCACGTATGGCGGGAATCAAGACGAATTTTGGCTAGAAAAATTGAAAAGGCAATATTGGGGCGAAAGAGACGGCGCGTTCGGTTTTTGGGACGAATGAACGAATCGCCCTAACCTTCGCCAACTTAAACAAACCCGACCCACAGAAACCCGACCGCCTCAAGTGACACGCTCAAATCCTGAATCGCTGGGGGCTAGGCGCCTGAAGACTGGGGCGCGGATGTACGCGTGTCCGAACAGTCCAGCAGAGACTAAGACGGAAACAAATGAGGCTTAACATCTGATATACACGAAACACGCACCCTTTAAGACAAGCAAAATAATAATGACGAAGCAATTACTAATCGATATCGATAAAGCATGATAATGAAACAAGCATAAAAACAACACTTGGCATGAACGCTGCACTCGAGCACGTAATAAAACGAACCAAACCGAGCCTATCTAAGCAAACTCTGAACAAATCCCAAATGCATGACAAACCAAAACAAAGAAAAAGCAAACCCGGACAAAATAAGACAAACCCGCAAAACAAAAGCCACTTAATTAAAGCAAATAAACAACAACAATTTTCGCCTAACAGGGTCTTAGTTACCCGAAAGGCATAGAAGTCCTATACCTCCATAGCAATTTTCACCTAACAGGGTCTTAGTTACCCGAAAGGTATTGGAGTCCTATACCTCCACAGCAACTCTTGCCTAACGGGTCTTAGTTATCCGAAAGCCATTGGAGTCTTATACCTCCACAACAATTTTTGCCTAACGGGTCTTAGTTATCCGAGAGGCATTGGAGTCCTATATATACTCCACAACAACTTTTGCCTAACGGGTCTTAGTTATCCGAGAGGCATTGGAGTCCTATACCTCCACAACAATTTAATTCGAGTTGAAACCAACGCACTCGAAGGAGTCTTATACCTCCACAGCAATTTAATTCGAGTGGAGACCAACGCCCTCGAAGGAGTCTTATACCTTCACAGCAATTCGAGTGGAGACCAACGCCCTCGAAGAAGTCTTATACCTCCACAACAACTTAATTCGAGTGGAGACCAACACCCTCGAAGGAGTCTTATACCTCCACAGCAACTTAATTCGAGTGGAGACTGACGCCCTCGAATGTTTTATATGTCTTTGTTTTGTCCTAGGGGTCATAGGCATCCCAAAAGACAGCTATTCGAGTGGAGACCGATGTCATCGAGTAGTTTATCTCGCTTTATTTTATCCAAGGGGTCATAGGCATCCTGAAGACGACCGCTCGAGTGGAGACTGACGCCCTCGAGCATTTCGTATCACTTTGTTTTGTCCTAGGGGTCATAGGCATCTCGAAAGATAGCTATTCGAGTGGAGACCGACGCCCTCGAATAGTTTATCTTGTTTCGTTTTGTCCTAGGGGTCATAGGCATCTCGAAGACAAGTGTTCGAGTGGAGACTGACGCCCTCGAACATTTTATCTCACTTTTATTTGTTCTAGGGGTCATAGGCATCCCGAAGACAAGTGTTCGAGTGAAGACTGACACCCTCGAACATTTTATCTTGCTTTATTTTTTCCGAGCGGTCATAGGCATCCCGAAGACGACCGCTCGAGTGGAGACTGACGCCCTCGAACGTTTTATTTTTGTTTCATTAAGTCCAAGGGTTCATAAGCATCCCAAAGACATTTGTTCAAACGGAAGCCAACACATAAGAACATTTTTTTCGCATCTACGCTTAACGCGTCAACCACACACAGGGCATTCCAAAATTGAACAGACTTTTAAGCTATCCGAAAAGGCAAAACACACGAGCATGAAGAACTGAGAACAAGATGATAAGCACCGGCCCGGGCCCAAGCAAGCAACCGCAGGCAAAGACGTCAGGTATGATTTCTAAGCCTTGGCTGGCGAGCCTCAACACGTAGTCCAATGGACTTAAACGACCCGACCGGATAGCCACCAGATCGTAATTCTCAATTGACCTGGGTGGCTATACTTTGACTTTCACCTTGTCCAAGCCTTAGTCAAAGTGGGGGCTTCTGTAGACACCCACATTTGGACCTGGTGGCTGCAAGAGTGCTCAACAAACACCCGATGACGATCAGACTGCAACACGATGCAAATTCGCGATGTTTTAGATAGTTTTTCTATAGAACGGATCAAATAAATTACTCGGAAAAATTAAACTAGCATAGCGGCAGCCTTAGTCATGTCGTTACGGTCGCGTAGACACTAATTAGAGTCAATTCTGACACGGGACCTCGAGTCGGTCCCAAAACTCAAACCGAGTCAACACCACGCCAAGCGAACCTCAGGATGCACATCCGAGGCCCGCTAAGCATCACGGCGCTAGGTCAAGGGAAAGGAAGCCTTAACCCCCAAGCAACGAATTATACACCCGCCTCTCGGTTTTGGAAAGTATCAAAATCGTATCTTCAAAATCCCGAGCGCCTCACCTTGCGCGCCTGAGTCTTCACACGCCTAAACCCAGGCGCCTGAGTTTTGGTGCGCCTGACCTTAGGCGCCTATCTAGGTGACGAGGGCCGAAAACACCTATAAATACCCCCCTCCATCCCCTCATTTCGACACAATTTCTTCAATTCTCTTCCCTCTTCACTCATAAAGAGTTTCTCGCTATGGGCTCGCACTCCGACACCTGAGGCAAACGATCCACTCGATCGTAGTTCCGATAAAAGCGACATCGACGCTAATCTTCACCTTCGAGCACTCAACTCGATCCCGAGGTGCCTGTGCTCGACTAGCTGTAGTCTAGTAATGAAACACTGCCGGATTAGCCGCAAAATCAACCAAATGTAGAGGAGCTCTGCCGGAATAGCCGCAGGAAGGGTCAACGGTAACGGAACTTTGCCGAAATCATCGGGCAAGCTAGGAGGATCCGCTTGTTGAAGTCGAATCGTCACTAGGTTGTCATCTAAACAAAACTTTACATTTTCGTACCCTTATTATGCACTACGATAATGTCAAACATGGACACTAGGTCCATAACATGTACTAAAACACGTAACGTCCCAACTTCAACCGCAGACACTAAAATACACTAAATAGACCTGAGTAATTCCGAGATCCGTTCTCAACTATCTATGTATCGTGTCCCATTTAGTGTATACTCCGAGGGTGCAACTCCTCACTACGTGATTTACTTACGTTCGCATTTACAGTTTTCGTATGATTTATTGCCTTTAAGACCTTATAATCGCATGCTCAATAACCTAACACGGAGATCAAAACGTAAATAAACTAAAATTGAACAAAGTGATGGTTGGGTTTGATAAGTGTAGTTTGTAGTGCCTAATTTGTTATGTTTTGGTCCCGTTTTCCTTGTGGAATCGCTCTTTGGAGCGATTTCTGGGCTACTCATGCTTCCTTTAGTTCGTTTTAGGTTCCCGAGACCGTTCATGGAGAATTGGAACGATTCCGACTCGTTTCATACACGTTTGGAGCCAACGAAGAGAAGGAACGATCACTTGGTGCCTTGGATTCGATCCCGAGACCTTGGGACCTATTCCCGAGCCCCTTAGACTCGACCCCGAGCTCCAAGATTCGATGAGAAACCCATGAGAAGCAAGGAGGGACCTTAGAGCTCATATTGGAGGCCTAGAGACCCTTCCCGGCCGAGAACAAGTGCCTTCTCGGTCGGGAAGGAGTGCAAGAAAGAGCAGGCCACTGGAGGGGCCGTCTCGGCCGAGACCAAACTCGTCTCGGGCAAGACCACACCGTCTCGGGCGAGACCACACCGTCTCGGGCGAGACCACATCCATCTCGGCCGAGATGGACCCAGAAATGGGCTGTTTCGCTTTTCTCGCCTCCCTTACTCTTGAAACCCTATATATACTCTTCCCTTGTTTTGTTAAGCTTATGCACTTCATATTAGACTAAAACCTAGATTATTTTAGCATAGTTTAGAATAGATTAGTGTAGATTAGTCTTTAGATTATCGTTAATCTTAGATTAGTGCTTGTAATTTGGGAATTCTTCAAGATCTCCACCAAGATTGACAACCTTGGGTGAATGTTTTGGGTTCTTCCATTTATACAAGTTTCATTCTTCCTTTCATCTCTAGTTTGGTATAATCTTCTTTTCTCTTCTCCTAATCTTTGTTTTATCATTAAAGTTTGATTCTTTGTTCTTGTTATTGTTCATAGCTCATAGTTCTTGTTAGTTTCTTCATGTTTGTTTTGGTTGCTATCTTGATTCATATTATTAGTGTTAGTTTTAGTATAGATATGTTAGAGTAGTATCTTGCTAGGGTTAGTAAGGTGATTAGGGTGTTAATTGGATGATTAAGGGATTGTTGGAGATGTTGGTGGAAGATTTGGGTTTCCCCTTGGTTTGATGCATATCACATGTTTGTTGAAATGCTTGAATGACTAGTATGTGCATATGCTTGTTTTTCTTGCTTTTCTCCTGTGGGTGATAGTTTGTTTGTGGGTTTGGTTCCCTCATTAAGTTGCGAGAGCCTGGTGAGGACGACCCCTAGGTCGGTCTAAGTTGCGAGAGCCCGGATGCGACCTAGGCCCTGATATCACGCTAGTAACCCCTTTTGTCGTTTGTGTCGCCAAGGTGGGTTTTAGGTGGAACCTCTAGGTGAGTCTAAGTTGCGAGAGCCCGGGCATTACCTAGATTACCCTACTACCTCCTTCACTCTAGTTCTCCCTTGACCATTCCATTAACCCTTTGACCCCAGCCTAATCCTAGCCCGTTTCCTTTGATTGTTTTCTTGCTTTAGACCTAGCTTAGTCCTAGTCTCCCTCCCCTTAGATTAGCTCGTCTCGAACCTAGTCCTAGACCGTAGCATACCCTAGTCCGACCTCCCGTCCCTGTGGATTCGACCCAACTTACCCTAGCTACCCTAGTTAGGTTTTGCCGGTTTTATTTGACGGTTGGGATTCACGACAAAATCCATACCCATCAAATTGGCGTCGTTGCCGGGGACGGCGTAGTTTAGACTTTTGTTTGCTTAGTTTTGGACTTTGTTCTTGATTTTTGTGTTCTCTTCTCCTTGTGTATCTTCGTTTTTCTTCTTGTGTGTTACTCTCCCTTCCTAGTGCCTTAAAAGCACTAGGATACTAACGTTTGCTCAAGTGCTTCTAGCTCATCCTAGGTACCAAGGAAACGTTATGGACATGGCGCGTCCAAGCTACCATCAATCATCACGGGACAACTATGGGGCGAATTACCAAAACCCACAACTTTACCAACCATATCAACCTCATCAACAATCTTTTGAACCCTCTTCTTATGGTTACCAAGAAAGTTGTCAAGGATCGTTCCAACATCCTAACAACTACCAAACATCCTCACATAACCCACAACCAAATATCCCTAACTTTGAGACTTGTCAAATGTTGGTTCAAATGCAAAAGAGTCAACAAGAGGCGATAATCCTATTGCATAAGGGTCAACAAGACTTGAGGATTCTATTGGATAAGACTCAACAAGTGATGATGGCTCAAATACAAGGGGTTAAAGAGGAGCTCAAGGCCCAAATAGAGGTGCAAGATGCTCGCATCAATGCACTCATGGCCCATATCACAATGTCGGCCACTCGAGCTCCACAACATGTTGAGGAAGGTTCATTTCGGCAAGAGGGTCGGGTGTCTCCACAAGAAATTCAACCCGATCGTGATGCTACAAATGAAGAAGAGAGGGTCGATCAAGAGACCATTGTTGACTGTTGCTTGGGTGGTGAAGATAGGGGAAGAGTAGACGAAGTTGAAGCTTCAAGGGCCAATAATGAGGAGGGGAGTGAACATGATTCTCGAGATAATTCTTGGGGAGCCGATGTATTGGCTATCAAATTGGATTTGTTCGATTTTCTTCGTGATGAACCGGGTCTAGACAATCCAAAGCCAAGTGAAGACATACCTCCTCTAGGCCAATTAGACAAGGTGAGTGAAAAGGAGCGCAACACTTGGGAGAAAGAAGTAGACGCCTTGGAACTTGCCTTGTATGGGAAATTGGAGGATCCTAAAGCCTCCAATGACGAAAACTTGATGCTTTCTCCTCCTCTACCGCACTCGATGTCTAGCCCTTTGTCTTGTGAGAAGGTTGGTGAAGAGGATCCTAGTCGGGCGGTGGAAAAGAGTTCCACTCTCGACCCCGTAGAAGAAGCGACCCATTTAAGGGTGTGATCTCCCGCATCATATTGCCGAGCACGACTCTAGACCACTATACCTACCGGATGGTCATAAGAGTCGTAGCTATGTTGGTTCCGAAGACCCGGAAGATCACGAGAACCCCGAGCATAATGAAGATGATCGATTCTTCCCTCCGACTTGGAAACTTTTGGGAGTTGCTAGGCTCGGCCATGTGAGCTTCAATGAAGATGTTGCTAGAGCATTTGACTTACTCCTTCGAGCTCTTGATGGCTATGGAGGTGTAGTTGGAGAGAGTATTTTAGTGTAAATATCTTTTCCCTTTTCTTTTGTGCTTGTATTTGTGTTTGTGTTTGTTTGTATAGTTTGGTCTCTAGGATTTGTTAGCCTTTGTGGAACTCTTGTTCATTTGGATTTTTTGATGAGCGATGTGAGGGAGGGAATTTGATGTTGTATTTGAGTTCATTGTGATAGGTGTGAAGGAAAGGTGATTCCTAGAGGAGAGTAGATAATGATAGAGCTTGGATCGTGAGAATGGAAGTCGGTTTTTGAAGCTTCGGTGAAGCTTTTGGGGTTTGTGGAAGGTCAAGAAGATCCATCCCGACCGGGAAGGAGTCATCCCGATCGGGATGAGGGTACCAAAATTCGAGCTTACTGGAGTGTCATCCCGACCGGGATGGGGGATTCCCGATCGGGACGGGTGTGTCATCCCGATCGGGACCAACCATCCCGACCGGGATGGTCTCTTTTCTCCTCTTTTGGCCTCTTCTTTGACATTTGAGCCCACCCAACCATTGTATACCCCCACCCAACCTCCCTACCCATCCTTGCTCATGTCATATGACCCTTACACTTCATTTACATACCCTCACCTCATTTCTCTTCCCTTTATACCGAGCTTTACATCGAATCCCACTCCCCTCGCACCATTACTACCTCTACCATGTGTATTATCGAGAATGAAGAGGAATAGCAATGATGAAGACAAGCTTTGTGCCTATAATGATCATTGAGACGATGGAGCGAGTGAGTTACTAGCCGATTGGTTTTGGTAACTATCCTTACTTTTCCGTCTTTTATTGCTTGTTTTTTCTTTGTTTATTCCCTTCCCCTTGAGTCATGGTATCTTAGTGGCCTTTGAGGCCTTGGTATATGTTGCTCCCGACTCTCGATGATGTGACTACATCGAGAGTCATTTTCAAAATCCAAATTTTACAAGATTTTCACTTTCTTTTTTGAGGATTTAGTCGGATTTAGGCGGAATTCGGGCTAGGTGACTTGATTACACCTAGCCCTCCCCTCCCATTTCCTTTTATTTCCTTATTTTATTTCTTCCCCCATCCATATCTTTTTCTCGTCTCGGCCCATGGTGACTTGACTACACCCCGGCCGGACACCTTCTACCCTTTTCTTCACTTTATTTTTGATTTTTTAGCTTTATTTTCGTAGTTTCTTTTCTTTTTCTTTTGTCTCTCCGCACCCTACGATCGAGCATGAGGACATGGCTTGGTTTAAGTGTGGGGGAGCGATATTCTAGTATAGTTTAGTTTATTATTTTAGTTTTTCGAAAAAAGCTTTAAAAAAAAAACCCTAAAAATTTGAAAAACTTTCTCAAAAATCAAAAAGATTTTCTTTTGTGTGTTTTTCTTTTGTGTCGTTGTGTCGTATTTTTGTTTTGTTATGTGTGTTTGCCTCCCTTTTTCCTTATAGGTTGCTTAAATCACCGATAGCTTTGGGGAGCTTTCAAGACATTCGGTAACATATTCTATCCCTTTTTCCCTCTTTGCTTCTTGTGAGTTTTGATGCGAGTTTAGTTTGCAGTGTTGTTTTGATCGGTCCATATCTCGAGTTATACTTGGAAATTTGTAGTCATTCAAAATGGAGGAGATAGATTTCGAGCTTATCTTTCCAATGACTATTCGTGAAGGCTCATTGAACAAGTATTGACAAAGTTATGGTCCGAACAAGTCAGCTGTGCATGGGAATTTCGCAGAAGTTATTTATTTGACGGGACTGTTTCTTTTCTATCGACTTTCAATAAAAGAGCTAGTGGATACATTGCTCTAATACGATTTGTAAGTTCAAATAATCAGCAATGGGATTAATTGCTTTCAAGACTAGAAGATGCATTAACCAAGTGCAAAAACACACCAGCCTACTAAAGTAAACAAAGAAGCATTGCATCTGAATTGGAGCAAAATAGTGGCTGCTAGTGTTCACAGTTATTCATTGTATCTAGTTGTCTAAGTTCTTTTCCCTTTCTTTGTTTGTATCACCCACTTTAAGAGGCTTGACTATTCTGGTTGGCCTCTCTTTGGGTCCTTATGTAGGCTATAAATAGCCACCCATTAGATGCATAAATCATTCAACTTTCATCAAACAAATCTGAGATAAGCTTTGCTTTTTCTTTCCGTCTTTGTAGTTCACAAGACAAAGTATTAGAGTTAGTCGCGTCACAAGCTCTATACTCGCTATTTCAATCGAGTGTTTGAATTAGCACCCGCTTTGTTGAGGTATAGGTCTATCTCACTTAGCACACTATCCTTGGTTACGTTCTATCATCCCTTACGACAACTTTTCCATTCTGATTTCGTTACTTTATTTCATTCATTTCGATCTACTATCAATCACCAAATCACTTGTTCAAAGTTCATTCCAAATCACATCAAGTTTGGAGGAGATTTGTGATGATGTGTGCTCGGGTGGAGCTTTGTAAAGTTTGTGGTGGATTTGGAGGCTTGTTTGGAAGTTCGGGGTGGTGTTTGTGTTGTTTATGTGTTTGTTTCTCCTTGTTTTGTTTCATTATCTTTTGTCTCTTTTTCTTTCATTTTCGTCATGTCTTCGTCTTATGTTGTGTTAGTTGTGTCTTGTGTGTAAACCGTTTTCGAAAACCCGGTTTAGAGGCTAGTGTGCAAGTGTTTACTTTCCCTTCCTATTTGTATAAATCGAGTCTTGGACTTTAATCTAGTAGAATGACCCTAAATCAATGATTTCGTTGGTCCTTTACCTTGAGTCCACCTAGCTTACTAGGGATTTACTACGGGATTTGCATTTTGACCATTATGACCACCCACGGTGTGAAAAGGCCTTGGTTACCGAGTCTCGTCCCTTAGGTGACCGTGTTTAGGATTGTTTGATGAGTCCAAGTTCTCCACTTTTTGTGGGTTTGAAAGGGTATGCGCAACCCCGACTTACCCATTCACCTACCTCCTACACATACCCACACAAATAAATTGCAATTTGTTGATTCTCTCTTTCTTAATTGTCAAGAAATGCCAAAAAGCCAAATCTTGCCAAAAAAGGGCAAAGAAAAGAAAAGAAAGAAAAGAATGAAGAAAAAGAAAAGGCACAAAAGCCAAAAAGAAAATAGAAAAGAAGAAAAAGAAATGGCATGGCAACAAACAAATCAAAATGTCGAAAAGAAAGAAAATGCCAAAAGAAAACCCATCTCACAAAAAATAAATCCCCACAAAAATAAGCCTTTTTCCGACTTTTGCCGTGAAGAGCCTACCAAAGGACCGAGTCCCGAGGAAGGATGATAGCGGCATTAGTCGGTCTTCCCTCATTTTGCATATTTTCCACCTTTTTACTTGGACTAGTTAGGCAGTTTTGGACTTGGGACGACCCTCTTGGCTCACGCTAAAGGGGGCGGGGTCTCACTTACCTACAGTATCGACTAACACCGCGGTGCTTCACTTTTCCACTTCGCCAATCGTCCCGTAGTACGTTTTTTGAAAGTTAGGAGGACCTAGGTAAGTTACCAACGTTTTTGTTGCTTTATCGTCATACTATTAGGGTTTAGTCCACCTTGGTTTGTATTGCTAGCTTGGGAACGTTGTCACTTATCTCGAGTCCTAAACCGGTGCTTCTTTCACCGCTTATTTGAGGGAAGCGGTATTTCTTTTGTTTTGGGTGCAACCGTCTATGTGTTTGTTTGTGTGTTTGTTTGTTTATGTGTTTTGTGTCCGGTTGCATCCACAGTTTTGTCGCAAGACCCCACTTGCCTTGTGGAGTGCACTTTTCCTCTAAGTGTACTCGCGTGAGTTGAAAGGGCTTAGGATGCGCTAATACCCGCTCGGCTAGTTTAGTAGTTAGTTTATGCTTACTCGAGGGCGAGTAAGGGTTAAGTGTGGGGGAGTTGATAAGTGTAGTTTGTAGTGCCTAATTTGTTATGTTTTGGTCCTGTTTTCCTTGTGGAATCGCTCTTTGGAGCGATTTCTGGGCTACTCATGCTTCCTTTAGTTCGTTTTAGGTTCCCGAGACCGTTCATGGAGAATTGGAACGATTCCGACTCGTTTCATACACTTTTGGAGCCAACGAAGAGAAGGAACGATCACTTGGTGCCTTGGATTCGATCCCGAGACCTTGGGACCCATTCCCGAGCCCCTTAGACTCGACCCCGAGCTCCGAGATTCGATGAGAAACCCATGAGAAGCAAGGAGGGACCTTAGAGCTCATATTGGAGGCCTAAAGACCCTTTCCGGCCGAGAACAAGTGCCTTCTCGGTCGGGAAGGAGTGCAAGAAAGAGCAGGCCACTGCAGGGGCCGTCTCGGCTGAGACCAAACTCGTCTCGGGCAAGACCGCACCGTCTCGGGCGAGACCACACCGTCTTGGGCGAGACCACATCCATCTCGGCCGAGATGGACCCAGAAATGGGCTGTTTCGCTTTTCTCGCCTCCCTTACTCTTGAAACCCTATATATACTCTTCCCTTGTTTTGTTAAGCTTATGCACTTCATATTAGACTAAACCCTAGATTATTTTAGCATAGTTTAGCATAGATTAGTGTAGATTAGTCTTTAGATTATCGTTAATCTTAGATTAGTGCTTGTAATTTGGGAATTCTTCAAGATCTCCACCAAGATTGACAACCTTGGGTGAATGTTTTGGGTTCTTCCATTTATACAAGTTTCATTCTTCCTTTCATCTCTAGTTTGGTATAATCTTCTTTTCTTTTCTCCTAATCTTTGTTTTATCATTAAAGTTTGATTCTTTGTTCTTGTTATTGTTCATAGCTCATAGTTCTTGTTAGTTTCTTCATGTTTGTTTTGGTTGCTATCTTGATTCATATTATTAGTGTTAGTTTTAGTATAGGTATGTTAGAGTAGTATCTTGCTAGGGTTAGTAAGGTGATTAGGGTGTTAATTGGATGATTAAGGGATTGTTGGAGATGTTGGTGGAAGATTTGGGTTTCCCCTTGGTTTGATGCATATCACATGTTTGTTGAAATGCTTGAATGACTAGTATGTGCATATGCTTGTTTTTCTTGCTTTTCTCTTGTGGGTGATAGTTTGTTTGTGGGTTTGGTTCCCTCATTAAGTTGCGAGAGCCCGGTGAAGACGACCCCTAGGTCGGTCTAAGTTGCGAGAGCCCGGATGCGACCTAGGCCCCGATATCACGCTAGTAACCCCTTTTGTCGTTTGTGTCGCCAAGGTGGGTTTTAGGTGGAACCTCTAGGTGAGTCTAAGTTGCGAGAGCCCGGGCATTACCTAGATTACCCTACTACCTCCTTCACTCTAGTTCTCCCTTGACCATTCCATTACCCCTTTGACCCCGACCTAATCCTAGCCCGTTTCCTTTGATTGTTTTCTTGCTTTAGACCTAGCTTAGTCCTTGTCTCCCTCCCCTTAGATTAGCTCGTCTCGAACCTAGTCCTAAACCGTAGCATACCCTAGTCCGACCTCCCGTCCCTGTGGATTCGACCCGACTTACCCTAGCTACCCTAGTTAGGTTTTGCCGGTTTTATTTGACGGTTGGGATTCACGACAAAATCCATACCCATCAGGGTTCTGTATTAGTCCCGGTGCTCGCCATATATGGTTCGACGCATCTCTATTAATACCGAACTTACGCATCTTAAGCAGAATATCAGGTAAGATATATCACGAGAATGACTAATATCCGTATTATCGCGTTAAAACTGATTTGCTGATACGTATAATATTAGTACTCTCTACCCTCTTACGTGCATCTTTTTATGGCCTGCTTGTCACGTGAAATCGCATGCAAAGAATGTAAACACAATTACTTCGACGACAAATCTTACTTGTCCTTAAACAACCGACATAACAAAAGGTATAGGGTAAAAACAACGGATGTTACAGTATTTTTACCACAACAAAAGAACGAAGTTATCAGCCCACCGATTGATTAGTAGAGGCCGCTATAGTGCGAGCGGGATTGGGTGTCGATGTCTATCGGATGTTGGCTTCCCAATACGTACCCTCACCCCTTACTCAGAATTGACGGTTTCCGGATGTTCGAAACCATTGGCAATGAGAGTCATTCCAGGCATGGAGTGCTTAAGGGTACAAGTCTTTATCTTTAGGTCTCGTGCCCCTCAGCTTTGAGCCGGCTAAGGATCAAATTTGACTTGAACGGTTTCCGAGTCCCCATAATTGACTCGGTGGTCACTCCACAAATCGGCAACGAATTCAGTTCACTAAAAAGGTCACCTTACCAAACATAACGGCCTTTAAACATTTACAACCACGACTCGATCGATTCCAAACGGAAACACGGGTGCCCGCACCCGTCTAGTACAAGTCCGGATCGTCATCCGAATCGAGGTCCGACACATTGCCCCGTATGCGAGATCGGACCGACCCCCGACCGGGAGAGGGCTGCGTGGGTGGCTGCCGCCATACATTGAAAAACTGGGTCGGTCCCGCGCTGGCGCGCGCGGGGCGACGGGCGGTGCGGACGGACGTCCACATGTACGACCAAGACAGACATTGTTTCGAGGATTCATGTGCCCCCACAACAGGTTGTTAAATTTGTTTTTAACGGTCTGTTTGTATGGAATTTATTAGGCCTGGAAAAATTAATTAATATGACTGAGATTTCAATAATTTATTAAATTATATGCTTAGGGTTGGAAAAATTGTGCATTATCATTGCATGGAGATCAGAAAAAGATGGTGGTGTTAGGATTGGTTTACATGTCAAGACAAGAGAAATTTGTTTCTGTTCATGGTAGCTCTTTGAGGGAGGGTTTCAGAAAAGTGTCAATAAAGAAAGTTATGGCTGGATCGAAAATGGCTAAGTTACCGGTGCTAGTTGGTGACTTTATTACTTTGATTGATGCTAAGGACTCATTTGTTCAATGGCCACAAAATCAAATTCACAATCCCGATAAGGTAAACTATATCTTTACTATGCCTTGATCAACTTATTGTTATTGCTTTTAACTTTTATTTTTGTCTAATACTTTTTCAATCACACATTAAACTAATTTCAAGTTTTGTTGATTACAATTACACAATTTAACTTGAAGTATGTCACATTTTGTCTGATCTCATTTAGTTATACATATAAATAAAGAAACTCATAAATTTTATAGTCGTAAATTGTAGAATTATGTAACGATGTAACTTGTTACTAACTCTTAAATTTCCAAGGTGCATACCATCAATCAAGATGAAAAATCAATATCAAGCATGTCCAAACCTCCACAACCTTTGCCCTCGACCACAAATATGAAATATCTTGACGTTGAAGTTAGTCGTGAGTTTAAGGCACGCTTGAAAACCCCGGATTTGAAGCTACTAGCACATGAAGCACGAGTGTTAAAAGCTAGTGGAGCAATGATTAAGATGCCAATTGATGAGCACATATTACACCTTCAACAAACATGTATGCTAAGTTCCGAGGAACTGATACATTGGTGTGACGAACAAATGATCAGCGTTAATCACATCTCTTTGTTTATGAGGTTTGATTTTATCATTGATTTGCCCCTTTTTTTTAGTTTTGTAATTTAGATGCAATTGACCAACATTTTAGTAAGTTTTTTTATTATGTCAGGTATCTGAGTGAACTTACAGTCCGTAACGGTTGCCATAATGCTTACGGATTCTTGTGTCCGGAGACATTGTCTCAATTTGCAAGTGTTCAGGTTGAAAACACTCGTTCGGATTATATTCTTAAGGCTATGACATGTGATGTTTGTGGTGGGGGGAAAAAACTTATATTTGCCGCATATTATGAAAGATTAACATGATTTTTTTTTTCATGGTACTATTGGTTATGTATATGTTTTTGCATATAATGATTGGACATATTATAAATTAACTATATTTTGGATTTGTAGAGAACATTGGATGTTAGCATGTATCAACCCATCAAAAAGTGTTGTATATTGGTGCGATCCTTCTGCATATCCGGAGCCTCGTCCCTTTTTTTTGTGGAGACTTTATGATGTGAGTTGATATGAACTTTGAACAAGAATGTGAAGAATGATTAGTATACTGAAATGAAATGTAAACAAAGTAACCAAATCAGATTGAAAAGGTTAGTTTGAGGATGAATAAACCGTAACCAAGGATAGTATGCTAGGTGAAGTAGACCTATACTTCAACAAAGCGGGTGCTAAATCAAACAACGCGATTGAAGTAGCGAGTTTAGAGCTTGTAACGCGACTAACTCTAGACTTTGTCTTGTAAGCAACAAGGACGTAAAAGAAAGCTTAGCTTTACTCAGGTTTTTGATTTCAATATTGGATGTCTTATTCATTCAAATAGATGGCTATATATAGCCTACAACAAGACCCTTAAACCGGATGGTTAGGGTGACAATAACGAAGCTACATGGTGACAAAAACAAAGCTACATCTATGTGAACTAGGAGCTAATAACAAAGCTATGTAAACTAGGAGCTAATAACAAAGCTATGTAAACTAGGAGCTAATAACAAAGCTATGTAAACTAGGAGCTAATAACAAAGCTTAATAAGGAGCCATTTGGACGTGCACAACCAGCTTCAAACGTCCTCTTTAACCCCGGTGCTTTCCCATGCACAACTGACTTGTTCGGACCATAACTTTGTCAATACTTGTTCAATGAGCCTTCATGAATAGTCTTTGGAAAGATAAGCTCGAAATCTATCTCCTCCATTTTGAATGACTACGACATTCCAAGTATAACTCGAGATATGGATTGATCAAAACAATGCTGCAAAAAATGAACTCGCATCAGAAATTCCCATGCACAACTGTCTTGTTCGGACCATAACTTTGTCAATACTTGTTCAATGAGCCTTCATGAATAGTCATTGGAAAGATAAGCTCGAAATCTATCTCCTCCATTTTGAATGACTACGAAACTCCAAGTATAACTCGAGATATGGACTGATTAAAACAATGCTGCAAAATGAACTCGCATCATACTCTCCTTCTTTGAAAAAGAATTGTCCTCAATTCTTGTAACAAGTATCCCTCCTGGATCAAATACAAAATTTGTTAGGATCAACACATCCTTACTCCAAATAGACATAAGTGTGGGTAACGTTGGTATCACGGCTTGACCCCAAGCTCGACTCCTTTTCAAGTAGGTGTTGTTTGAATGCTTGTGAACTCTACTTTGCTTGTTGTGAACAAGGATGGATCAGGTATCTTTTGTTGCTTCTCAAAGTATTCCACAAGCTCAATCCCCTTACTCTCCATGCTTGTTTTGACTAAGATCAGAATTTGTTTCTTCTTGCACAACCCATTTGGTTGAAGATGATACTCGTCAAAAACAGGTGGTAACGTTGGATCAAACACCAAACTTTCCTCGTAAGTGTTTTCAAATGAGAAAATTCCAGCCATCTTTTTTTTTTTTTGGAATAGTACTACGTGAACAGTACTAATTCGTGAACAGTTTTTTTTTTTTTTTTTTTTTTTTTTTGAAAATGCAGGAATTAGAGCTCTGATACTACTAATGATGTGAGTTGATATGAACTTTGAACAAGAATGTGAAGAATGATTAGTATACTAAAATGGAATGTAAACAAAGTAACCAAATCAGATTGAAAAGGTTAGTTTGAGGATGAATAAACCGTAACCAAGGATAGTATGCTAGGTGAAGTAGACCTATACTTCAACAAAGCGGGTGCTAAATCAAACAACGCGATTGAAGTAGCGAGTTTAGAGCTTGTAACGCGACTAACTCTAGACTTTGTCTTGTAAGCAACAAGGACGTAAAAGAAAGCTTAGCTTTACTCAGGTTTTTGATTTCAATATTGGATGTCTTATTCATTCAAATAGATGGCTATATATAGCCTACAACAAGACCCTTAAACCGGCTGGTTAGGGTGACAATAACGAAGCTACATGGTGACAAAAACAAAGCTACATCTATGTGAACTAGGAGCTAATAACAAAGCTATGTAAACTAGGAGCTAATAACAAAGCTATGTAAACTAGGAGCTAATAACAAAGCTATGTAAACTAGGAGCTAATAACAAAGCTATGTAAACTAGGAGCTAATAAAAAAGCTTAATAAGGAGCCATTTGGACGTGCACAACCAGCTTCAAACGTCCTCTTTAACCCCGGTGCTTTCCCATGCACAACTGACTTGTTCGGACCATAACTTTGTCAATACTTGTTAAATGAGCCTTCATGAATAGTCATTGGAAAGATAAGCTCGAAATCTATCTCCTCCATTTTGAATGACTACGAAATTCCAAGTATAACTCGAGATATGGACTGATCAAAACAATGCTGCAAAAAATGAACTCGCATCAGAAATTCCCATGCACAACTGTCTTGTTCGGACCATAACTTTGTCAATACTTGTTCAATGAGCCTTCATGAATAGTCATTGGAAAGATAAGCTCGAAATCTATCTCCTCCATTTTGAATGACTACGAAACTCCAAGTATAACTCGAGATATGGACTGATCAAAACAACGCTGCAAAATGAACTCGCATCACTTTAACCATGTAAGTTATGCTCCTACAGTGGATACATGATTTTTTTGTTATAATTAGGGCTCGCTTGGGATGGAGTTAATTATTCCGGGGATAATAGAGCAAAAATGAACTAGAAATGGATGAACTTGTTGCTTGATTGTAACATATTATAGTGTAAAAGAGATACGATGGGGGAATAATTACCCCCATTGGGGGGTAATGCATTACTTGGGGGGAGAGGGGAGTAATAATTCCCCCCCTAAATAAGTTATACTTCCTTAATTTTCTCCATTTCCGCTTAATATCATCACTACTTTCCATCATTTCCTAGTTCATTTTTGCTATATTACCCCCGAAATAATTAACCCCATCCCAAGCGAGCCCTTATACTTAGTATGCATTTTAGTAAGGATTTCTAAGGAAATTGGAGTATTTCATTTTAGATGTAGCCATGCACGAAATAGATTTGCACTTTCTTAGCGTAAGGAGGCAGTGATATTAATTTTGAGCTCTGTACAAGGCATATTTTAATGATAATAATTTCTGTTTTGAATTATCTTTATAATACAGGGTATTTACTAAAAGAAACTCTTTGAATTCAGTTGCTGGGGTTGAGGCAAGAACCCTCAAGTGGCATATTATCAAGGTATTCGTCTAGTATTCATACTTTATTGTCTTAAAAAAATACCTACTTGTGTCCCAAAGATTGTCATATCAAATACATATCTATGTAGCCCAACGTCATTGTTTGTATTCTATATGGGAGCGGTGTTGGTGGTAGACGTCAGTATCTTAGGTTTGGGAGCAGTTCCTATAATATTGATACTCGCGCATTGCTGATCCATGAAAAATCCAAAAAAAGCTTATCACCAACTCGAACCATACTCAGAGAGTTTGGTGTTGTGTAATGGCTGAAGGTTATTGATAGCAAATTAAAGATCATGTACTGTTGACTATGCTGGAATTACTTTTACTTAGTTTTACCACACTACTCCTGTTAGTTTTTTTTAAAGTTGATTGTGTATTTGGCAAGATTAATTAGTATTGTATTTTTGAATGTGGGAAGGAGGATTAATATTGGAAGAGTGGGTCTTATTTTGATGGGAATTGTTTTTCTTACTTCCATGGTTAATGTTTACCATCAAATACATTTTTTGTTCTAATACCAAATGTAAAAAAATGATAGAGTGCAGTTGATATGCTTGTATATGTCTGATTATGAGTTTCTATTTTAGTGCCCTAAGTAGCCTCTATGCCCCATTCTATGCGGATATTATGTTTGCGGATACATGTTGGAGATCATCCGAGGAAGACACGTAGCTATTATTTCGGATGTATGTTTTTATCTCAGAATTCATATGTACTTTCTTTTCTAACTTTTACTCTATATATCATACATATATTATTCTTGTTGCTTAATTTCGTTGTTATATATCAGTTTATGATTGGATCCCCAAAGACGTATTCGGCTCAACAAATTGAAGAGGTGCGTGATATTTGGGCTAAGTATGTACTCCAATTCAAGCAGTAATAAGTATTACTGAAGTTCAGGTTAGTCTAGATGAATTTCTATCTAAACTTTATCCTTATAGTACCAATTCTATTCAGTGTTCATGTTTTAGAGATTAAATTTTACTTATATGGTGGATTAATAATTGTGTGTTTAAACTTTAAATCATGTTGACTTGTAGTTTTGTGATGTTTATTTAGTCCTTTCAAGTGGAACTTATAAAAACTACTCCGTATATGGCTAGTAAAGACAAGCTTCCATTCTTGGTTTTACGTCATTCTACAGCGTATCCGCAAAGTCTACACGAAGTCATCAGGCACTTGGAGTGGATTGACTTGGTTAGCATTCACTAATTTGCGAAGACTATGCAATTACAAGTTGCTATTATGATGTATTTTGGTTTGTTTATGCAAGAATATGTATTTTGTTTGTAAATATTGATGTTTTTGCAATCTTCATGTGTATGACGTTTCTTTTGTCGAATTCTTACTCTTTGTAATACATTGTAGTTGATGGAATCGGTCCTAGTGTTTGTAATATATTGAAATTCATGGAATCGCAGTTTCTTTAGTAGCGTTATTTTTCGAAATGCAATGTTGGGTTCTTAGATTGTAGGATGTATTGGAAACAAAATATGTAACAAGGTTGGGGTTTAGCTGTTTTGTCATACACACGGTACATATTTTCTTTTACAAAGATGACGGTTTTAAAAAAAGGGAGCTGCTTTAGAAGGTCAACAAAGATCACAGTTGGTAGAAGAAAGCGTTCTTTGCCAAGAATAACAACAATGACGGTCATGTATTTGAACTATGATCTTAGAAGATTAACAAAGATGACGGTTGGTAGAAAAAAGCGTCCTCTGCAAAGAATAACAACAACGACGGTCATGTATACCAACCGTGCTGTGCAAGGATAACAACAATGACGGTCATGTAGCCTAATCGTGCTCTGGAAGAATAACAACAATGACGGTTTGACTTGCTTTAAACCGTGATTGATTATCAACGATCACGGTGACCTATATGACGGTTACTATCTTCTTTTAGGACGGTTTTCAACCGTAATGTTTTGTATGTTTTGTAGTAGTGTATATTATGCACATCATTCCTCGCCCGTCATCCTTCTAACTCCCTCGTATACAAAACATCACCAACAAACTACGGTCACCAACTCGAATCATTCTCACGACAAAAGGACATCAACATGTGAAAAGAAACAACAATAAAATTCTAACGCCCCTTATCGCTCCGATCCTAAAACGGATCACATTTGCTACAAATGTCACCGGTGGTAAAAGATGTATACCACAATATTACAAAACCCGCACATGTGATCACTCCTAAAACCTCTAATCGCCAAATCAAAACAATTACACCCAATCGCATAAACAAGGTGCAATCACTTCACTGGGCACCGCGATTCTTCTCACCGTAGCCAACTAATCCTACCTGACCTTCCTTCTATGTCACCATTCTTATGACGCCACACCAAGAACGGATAAAGTAATTGTGAGTTTTTTTCCTAATTCCCTCATTTTGCCTAGAGCGTCCGCCCTTGCGGATTTTCACTCTAGCTATTTTTTTCCAACTCACATTACTCTCGTGGCACGCAACTCAATTTTTCTTTTTAACCGGGGCGCCCTTTCGGGTTTTCACTCCGTCCTCGGCCACTTTCCCATTCTTCCCTAGGCGCCCTTTCGGGTTTTCATCTAGCCGGGTTTTTTTTTCCTCGAATTTTTTTCCATTCAATCTTTTTTCCTTGATTTCTTTCTTTTTCTTTCATCATTTTTTTCTTTCTTTTTCTTTCATCATTTTTTTCTTGAAATTACAACATGAATGACGGTTACGAGACGAGAGAGATATAAGTCCCTCCCCATGCTTACTAAGAGCATTGTCCTCAATGTAAGATAAAGGATACAAATATAACCAATAAACGGGGAAAAAGCCTTGAACATAGATAAGCAATCTCGTCATAACTATTGCACATTCCAATACCATCGAAGAGTAAGCATTTATTCTCACCGTGCATCGTTAGTAGCACATTTCACCCTCAATAGGGTTAACCGTCACCATCAAAAACAAACTCTACTTCGTGAAGATGAAAGTCAAATTACACAAGAGAGTTGATTTACCGATGCTACAACTTGACCAATTTACTCTCCATACTCATACTGCCACCGGAGCCGGTACACACAAAAGTTGATAACGACAACAGTCAACATCAACTTCTAGTAACTTGATGGCAAGGATTTGTCACGTCCCAACCGATCAATAAATAAACCGGCTAATCCTAGTGGGTAGCTAGGGTAAGTCGGGTCGAATCCACGGGGACAGTAAGAGGCGTCTAGACTAAGGTCACCTAAAAACGAGACTAAGTCAACGAGCTAAACTAAACTAGAGTAATAGGAAGGGGAAGAAGGCTAAGACTATGGCTAAGGAGACGGAGAAAAAAAACAAGGAAAACGGGCTAGGATTAGGTCGGGGTCAAAGAGGTAATGGAATGGTCGAGGAAGAACTAGAGTGAAGGGAGTAGTAGGGTAATCTAGGTGTGGTCCGGGCTCTCGCTACGTAGACCGACCTAGAGGTTTCACCTAAAACCCATCTCGGCGACACACATGACAAACGGGGTTACTAGCACGCTATAGTGGCCTAGGTCGCATCCGGGCTCTCGCTACGTAGACCGACCTAAGGGTTGTCCTCACCTTGCTCTCGCTACGTAATGAGGGAACCAAACCCACAAACAAACTATCACCCACAAGAGAAAGGCAAGAAAAACAAGCATATGCATCTACTAGTCATTAAAGCATTTCCACAAACATGTAATATGCATCAAACCAAGAGGAAACCCAAATCTTCCACCAATATCTCCAACAATCCCTTAATCATCCAATAAACACCCAAATCACCCTACTAACCCTAGCAAGAGTCTACTCAAACATATCTAAAGTAAAAACCAACATAAACAAGATGAAACAACTCAAACAACAAAACATACATAAACAAACTAGTGAAAACAATGAACAATAACCATAACAATGAACAAAGATTTAAACTTGGATGATTAAACAAAATAAAGAGAAGGGAAAAGAAGATTATACCTACTAACAAGATGAAAGAAAGATTGAAACTTGCATTGATGAGAAAAACCCAAAACAAACCACCAAGGTTGTCAATCTTGGATGGATCTTGAAGAATTCCCTTAATACAAGTACTAAACTAAGATTAACAACTAATTATCGACTAATCTACTCTAATCTAAGCTAATCTAACCTAAAATAGTTTAGGGTTTAAGGGGAAGTGTCTAACCTCAGCTTACATAACAAGGGAAGAGTATATATAGGGTTACAAGTGGAAAGGAGAAGAAAGAAAACAAGGCGGAGCTGCACCAAGCCCGTCCCGGCCGAGACGAGGTGGTCCCGGCCGGGAGGAGCTGCTCTCGGTCGTGATGGTCCACAGACAGTAGCTTCTCTTTTTGCTCCTTCATCCCGGACGGGATGAGGCCATACCCGTCGGGGATGAGTCTTGTAGGCCTCCAATATGAACTTTTTGGTCCCTCCTTGGTTCTCATGGGCTTCCCATCAATTCTCGGGACTCGGGATCGGGTCTCGGAGGCTCGGGATTGGGTCCCAAGGTCTCTGGGTCGACTCCAAGGCATCGAGTGATCGTTTCTTAGCTTCGTTGGCTCCAAAAAGTGTATGTATTGAGTCGGAATCGCTCCAACTCTTCATGAATGGTCTCGGAAACCTGAAACGAGCTAGAGGAAGCATAAGTAGCCCATAAACCGCTCTCGAGGAGCGATTCCATAAGGAAAATGGGACCAAAACACTACAAAATAGGCACTACAAACTACACTTATCAACTCCCCCACACTTAACCCTTACTCGCCCTCGAGTAAGCACATACTAACTACTAAACTAGCCGAGTGGGTATTAGCGCAACCTACGCCCTTTCAACTCACGCGAGTACACTTAGAGGAAAAGTGCACTCCGCAAGGCAAGTGGGGTCTTGCGACAAAACTGTGGATGCAACCGGACACAAAACACAAAGACAAACAAGCACACAAACAAACAAATAATCGGTTGCACCCAAAAGAAAACAAATACCGCTTCCCTCAACAAAGCGGTGAAAAGACACCGGTTTAGGACTCAAGGCAAGCGACAACGTTCCCAAGCTAGCAATACAAACCAAGGTGAACTAAACCCTAATAGTATGACGACAAAGCAACAAAAACGTTGGTAACTTACCTAGATTCCTCCTAACTTTCTAAGAACGTACTACGGGACGATCGGCGGAGTGGAAAAGGGATGAACCACGGTGTTAGTCGACACTGTAGGTAAGTGAGACCCCGCCCCCTTTAGCAAAGAGCCAAGAGGGTCGTCCCATGCCCGAAACCGCCTAACTAGTCCAAGCAAAAAGGTGGAAAATATTGCAAAGTGACGGAAGACCGACCCTTGCCGCTATCATCCTTCCTAGGGACTCGGTCCTTTGGACGGCAAAAGTCGGAAAAAGGCTTATTTTGAGATGTTGGGATTATTTTTGTGAGTCGGGTTTTCTTTTGGCATTTTATCTTTTCTTTTGCATTTTTGCTTTGTTTTGCTATGCCATTCTTTTTCTTCTTTTCTATTTTCTTTTTGGCTTTTGTGCCTTTTCTTTTTCTTCATTTCTTTTCTTTCTTTCATTTTCTTTCATTTTCTATTCTTTGCCCTGTTTGGCTTGATTTCGCTTTTGGCATTTCATCGTGTAACAAGAAAGAGAGAATTCAACAAATTGCAATTTATTGTGTGGATATGTGTAGGAGGTAGGGGAATGGGAGAGTCGGGAGCGCGCTTTCCCTTCAAACCCAAAAAAAGGGGAGAACTTGGACTAGTCGAGCAATGTCAGACAAGGTCACCTAAGGGACGGGACTCGGCAACCAAGGCCTTTTCACACCGTGGGTGGTCATAATGGTCAAAAGTGCAAATCCCGTAGTAAATCCCTAGTAAGCTAGGTGGACTCAAGGTAAAGGACCAACGGAATCATTGATTTAGGGTCATTCTACTAGACCTAAGTCCAAGACTCGATTCATACTACTAGAAAGAGAAAGTAAACACTCGCACACTAGCCTCTAAACCGGGTTTTCGAAAACCATTTACACACAAGACACAACTAACACAACACAAAACGAACACATACACAACACAAACACCACCCCGACCTTCCAAACAAGCCACCAAATCAACCACAACTTTACAAAGCTCCACCCGAGCACACAACATCACAATCTCCTCCAAACTCCGCAAGAGAAGAAAAAGGGATAAAGATGTTACCGGATGTCTTGAAAGCTTTTCAAAGCTAACGGTAAATAAGCGACCTACAAGGAAGAAGGGAGGCAAAACACGCACAAAAAAACACAAATACGATACAACGAATCAAAAAGGGAAACACACAAAAGAAAATCTTTTTTGATTTTTGTGAAAAATTTTCAAATTTTTAGGGTTTTTAAAGATTTTTTCGGAAAGCTATGAAAATAAAACTAACTACGATAGAATATCGCTCCCCCACACTTAAACCGAGCAATGTCCTCATGCTCGATCGTAGTGTGCGGAGAGACAAAAGAAAAAGAAAAGAAACTACGAAAATAAAGCTAAAAATAAAAGCTAAAGGTGAAGAAATGGTAGAATGTGTCCGGCCGGGGTGTAGTCAAGTCACCATGGGCCGAGACAAGAAAAGATATGGATGAGGGAAGAAATAAAAGAAGGAAATAAAAGGAAATGGGAGGGGAGGGCTAGGTGTAATCAAGTCACCTAGCCCGGATTCCGCCTAAATCCGACTAAATCCTAAAAGAAAAAGGGTGAAAAACTTGTAAAGTTTGGATTTTGAAATGACTCTCGATGTAGTCACATCATTGAGAGTCGGGAGCAACAACTACCAAGGCCTCGAAGGCCACCATGACGTTAAGACACAGGTGTACAAGGGGAAGGGGATAAACAAGGGGAAAACAAGCAATAAAAGACGGAAAAGTAAGGATAGTTACCCAAACCAATCGGCTAGTAACTCACTCGCTCCATCGTCTCAATGATCAATAAATGCACTTGCTTGTTGTCTTCATTGTCATCTCTCTTCAAGCTTGATGATACCGCATGGTTGGGGTAGTAATGGTATGAGGGGGGGTAGGATTTGATGTGAATCTTGGTGTAAAGTGAAGCGAAAATGAGGTGAGGGTATGTAAATGAGGTACATGGGTCATATGGTAAGAGCAAGGAAGGTTAGGGAGGTTGGGAGGGGGTATATAATGGTTGGGTGGACTCAAATGTCGAAGAAGAGGCACAAAGGGGGAGTAGGGGACCATCCCGGTCGGGATGGATGGTCCCGGTCGGGATGACACACCCGTCCCGGTCGGGACGCTCCCGTCCCGGTCGGGACGGACCTCCAGTAAGCTCGAAAATGTGCACCTCCATCCCGATCGGGACGGCTCCTTCCCGGTCGGGATGCCGCACCCTTCCCGGTCGGGATGCCGCACCCTTCCCGGTCGGGATGCCGCTTCCCGGTCGGGATGGGTCTTCTTGACCTTCCACGAACCCAAAAGCTTACTCCAAGCATCAAAAACCGACTCCCTAACTCAAGATCCAAACTCTAACCACAACCATTCGTCTCTAGGATTCACCTTCACTTCACACCTATCAAACAAAGCTCATATACTCATCAAATTCGCTCCCTCACATCGCTCAGCAAAATACCAAATCAATTACAAGAATCCCGCAAAAACAAACAAATCCAAGAAACAAATCACACAAATACAAGCACAAGTACTCTAAAGAAGAGGGAGGGGGAATATACAACATGACGGTTCTTTAGGAACTCCGTCAAACCTAGGATGGTGGACTCTTCTTCAACCATAGCCCTCAAGGGCATGGAGGAGCAAGTCGAACGCACTACCGACATCATAGAGACGGCCCAAGGAGCGCTCGAGCCTAGCTAACCTCCACGGCCTCCAATATGGAGGAGGCAAGAAGTAGGAATCCCAAGACCCAACGTCATCATCAAAGTTGTCTCCGGGGTCTATCCATCCTACGAGCTTCACCGACCTCTTCCTCCCTAAGCATCGTCTCCAATCACAAGCAAGTTTCATTTCCAAGAAACGAGGCACAAAAAACGGCTTTGGCCCCATTTCCTTGTTGCACACCCCCACACTTTCCTCAAGTTGTGGTTCCCCACCTTCATCATTTGTCCCCACATCATCTTGGAGGAGAGGATTGAAACTTCTACCGGTGGTTTCAATCTCTTCCAAACCATCGCTTGGTGTACTAACAAGGGGCTCTTGATGCTTATCCACATTCTCGGACATGGGCAACTTGGGCTCATCAATTTCACCCAACAACTTCACAAACTCCACGAAACCATCCAACTCACTATCCTCCTCCAATTCCTTACCAATGTTGCCTTCACCAAGGGTTATATCCTCATTCATCTCTTTTTGGGTAGACGATTGAGGTTCTTCAAAGCAAATTTCTCCTCCAAAGAGAACTACATCGGCGGCTTCGTGATTAGGTTGCTCCCCTTTCTCAAGTGGGCACCCTTCATCCAATTGTGACGTTCGAGATAAAAACATTACGGTTTGAACCGATAATGCATTTAATCGAGCATCCATCGCCTCGTTTTCCCTTCGAAATTGGGCCAAGAGTTCCTTAGTCTTTTGCGATTGGATGGCCATTTCTTGTTGCATTTGAAGCATCGATTGATGTAACTCCAAGTTTGGCATTTGGCGGTCATTGGGGTCTTGTAAGGCTCCTTGAAAATCTTGATGATGCCCAAGTGGTGGGGCATCATATTCTCGGTAGTGAGGTTGAGGTGATTGGTAGTATTGTGGGTCATGGGTTTCATATTGTGGTTGGGGTGGAGGGTAATATGGCGGGTTTTGGGAATATTGGCTTCCATAAGGTGAATCTTGATTGAACATGGTGGGTTCACATTCATAGCTTGAGTAATAACCACCATGATCGTAGGATTGGTAAGCGCTCACTTGTTGGTAGCCGTTTTCATACCCTTGAAGATCATACCCGTCTTGATTACCCCAAGAAGCTTGATAGTAATTAGGAGTCATCATGTCATAGCTTTGGTTCATAGAAGAAGAGGAGTAGCTCATATCGGCTCCCGAGTGTGTGGAGTTTAGATCAAACCTCATGCTCGCTCGAAAATCGTGGCTCATACCCGGTTGGAAACCTCTCACTCTAGCAACCGTCCGTTAAAGCGGCTCTAAGTTGCAAGTAGAAGATAGTCACCACCTCTAAGCATAAACTGTAGACTAAGAACAAACGTGAGAAGTCTATTGCTTTTTGGGCACTAGACAAGAGAGAAATAAACCTCACACACACAAGAAGCAAAAGGAACAAAAAGAAGAAAAAAAGAAAAACACAAACACAAAGACAAAGTCAAGTAACTAGGTAAACAAAGTCTAAACTAGCACCGTCCCCGACAACGGCGCCAAATTGATGGCAAGGATTTGTCACGTCCCAACCGATCAATAAATAAACCGGCTAATCCTAGTGGGTAGCTAGGGTAAGTCGGGTCGAATCCACGGGGATGGTAAGAGGCGTCTAGACTAAGGTCACCTAAAAACGAGACTAAGTCAACGAGCTAAACTAAACTAGAGTAATAGGAAGGGGAAGAAGGCTAAGACTATGGCTAAGGAGACGGAGAAAACAAACAAGGAAAACGGGCTAGGATTAGGTCGGGGTCAAAGGGGTAATGGAATGGTCGAGGAAGAACTAGAGTGAAGGGAGTAGTAGGGTAATCTAGGTGTGGTCCGGGCTCTCGCTACGTAGACCGACCTAGAGGTTTCACCTAAAACCCATCTCGGCGACACACATGACAAACGGGGTTACTAGCACGCTATAGTGGCCTAGGTCGCATCCGGGCTCTCGCTACGTAGACCGACCTAAGGGTCGTCCTCACCGGGCTCTCGCTACGTAATGAGGGAACCAACCCCACAAACAAACTATCACCCACAAGAGAAAGGCAAAAAAAACAAGCATATGCATCTACTAGTCATTCAAGCATTTCCACAAACATGTAATATGCATCAAACCAAGAGGAAACCCAAATCTTCCACCAACATCTCCAACAATCCCTTAATCATCCAATAAACACCCAAATCACCCTACTAACCCTAGCAAGAGTCTACTCAAACATATCTAAAGTAAAAACCAACATAAACAAGATGAAACAACTCAAACAACAAAACATACATAAACAAACTAGTGAAAACAATGAACAATAACCATAACAATGAACAAAGATTTAAACTTGGATGATTAAACAAAATAAAGAGAAGGGAAAAGAAGATTATACCTACTAACAAGATGAAAGAAAGATTGAAACTTGCATTGATGAGAAAAACCCAAAACAAACCACCAAGGTTGTCAATCTTGGATGGATCTTGAAGAATTCCCTTAATACAAGTACTAAACTAAGATTAACAACTAATTACCGACTAATCTACTCTAATCTAAGCTAATCTAACCTAAAATAGTTTAGGGTTTAAGGGGAAGTGTCTAACCTCAGCTTACATAACAAGGGAAGAGTATATATATAGGGTTACAAGTGGAAAGGAGAAGAAAGAAAACAAGGCGGAGCTGCAGCAAGCCCGTCCCGGCCGAGACGAGGTGGTCCCGGTCGGGATGGGGTCGGTCCCGGCCGGGAGGAGCTGCTCTCGGTTGGGATGGTCCACAGACAGTAGCTTCTCTTTTTACTCCGTCATCCCGCACGGGATTAGGCCATACTCGTCGGGGATGAGTCTTGTAGGCCTCCAATATGAACTTTTTGGTCCCTCCTTGGTTCTCATGGGCTTCCCATCAATTCTCGGGACTCGGGATTGGGTCTCGGAGGCTCGGGATTGGGTCCCAAGGTCTCTGGGTCGACTCCAAGGCATCGAGTGATCGTTTCTTAGCTTCGTTGGCTCCAAAAAGTGTATGTATTGAGTCGGAATCGCTCCAACTCTTCATGAATGGTCTCGGAAACCTGAAACGAGCTAGAGGAAGCATAAGTAGCCCATAAACCGCTCTCGAGGAGCGATTCCACAAGGAAAATGGGACCAAAACACTACAAAATAGGCACTACAAACTACACTTATCATAACTCCAAATCAAAAGTAATTCAGCCAACTACAATCCCGAGTACTTTAAACAACACCAACAACACCAAATCGACCACTAATCAACCCAACATGACACAAATCAACTCACGACCAACCATCAAAATGAAGACCAACAACATCTTATCCCACCACCAAGAGTCGGGCAAATCAGCGACTTCCAACAACACCAACAACGACTCAATCGATAACAATTACCCAACCCAAAATGGTAGCAGGAGGCACAGAAAAGTGACAAGAAGAAGAATTCGGAAATAACATACCCGACCTGAGACTGAACTTAGAACCGGACGGCGACCTGACAAACAGAAACTGACCGGCGACCTTCAGATCGACGAATGACAGAACTGGGACCGGACACGGACGACCGACGACACGGAAGGACGACCTGACTGAACGGCGACAGACGAACCACCAGTGTCGGGCGAACTGACCAGCGGTGGAAAACGTAGGGAGAGAGGATAGGATGAAGAGGGAGATGGATGGAAATTTGATGTAGATTAATGGAGGATGGATTTGATAATGATTAATGGACGAGTAGATTTTGAGGTAGATTAAAGGGGATTGAAAATTGAATGAAGATTTAGGTAAGTTAAAGAAGGGAAATTAGGGATGAAGAGGAAGAAGTCGAAGACGGATATGATGGTGGTGGGGAGTAAACAACATAATCCACAGGAGGGAAATAGGGAGCAACACAGAAGGGAGGTGGGTGGATCGATGGAGGATGACCAGGGAAGAGGTATGGGGAGTAGGAGTGATGGGGCGCAGCTGATTGACCCGTCGGTGAGCATGTGGGTTGATCAGGACATGTCACAAATAGTGGGAGTGGGTGATGCGAGTTCATTTTGCAGCGTTGTTTTGATCAGTCCATATCTTGATTTATACTTGGAATTTCGTAGTCATTCAAAATGGAGGAGATAGATTTCGAGCTTATCTTTCCAATGACTATTCATGAAGGCTCATTGAACAAGTATTGACAAAGTTATGGTCCGAACAAGACAGTTGTGCATGGGAATTTCTGATGCGAGTTCATTTTTTGCAGCATTGTTTTGATCAGTCCATATCTCGAGTTATACTTGGAATTTCGTAGTCATTCAAAATGGAGGAGATAGATTTCGAGCTTCTCTTTCCAATGACTATTCATGAAGGCTCATTGAACAAGTATTGACAAAGTTATGGTCCAAACAAGTCAGTTGTGCATGGGAAAGCACCGGGGTTAAAGAGGACGTTTGAAGCTGGTTGTGCACGTCCAAATGGCTCCTTATTAAGCTTTGTTATTAGCTCCTAGTTTACATAGCTTTGTTATTAGCTCCTAGTTTACATAGCTTTGTTATTAGCTCCTAGTTTACATAGCTTTGTTATTAGCTCCTAGTTTACATAGCTTTGTTATTAGCTCCTAGTTCACATAGATGTAGCTTTGTTTTTGTCACCATGTAGCTTCGTTATTGTCACCCTAACCAGCCGGTTTAAGGGTCTTGTTGTAGGCTATATATAGCCATCTATTTGAATGAATAAGACATCCAATATTGAAATCAAAAACCTAAGTAAAGCTAAGCTTTCTTTTACGTCCTTGTTGCTTACAAGACAAAGTCTAGAGTTAGTCGCGTTACAAGCTCTAAACTCGCTACTTCAATCGCGTTGTTTGATTTAGCACCCGCTTTGTTGAAGTATAGGTCTACTTCACCTAGCATACTATCCTTGGTTACGGTTTATTCATCCTTAAAACTATCCTTTCCAATCTGTTTTGGTTACTTTGTTTACATTCCATTTCAGTATACTAATCAACCTTCACGTTTTTGTTTCAAAGTACATATTAACTCACATCAGTGGGGGAAGTACACGAAAAACGAGGAAAGGGTGGGAAATGTAAGCGGCTAGCTCGGGAGGGACATGATAATATGGGAAGGGCAAATGGAAACCAAGGTAAACGAGGAAGGGATGAGGAAGAGGTCGAGATTGAGGGTGATGGAAAGAAGGCAAAATTGATCATGAGTGTCAGTTCACATGAGACGGAGGTTGAGATCGCTCAGCCCCGCCGGGCCCAATGAGTCTTTTAAGCCTTAACTGCAGGGGGCTGGGCAACCCCGCTGCAGTAGGCGGTCTTAGAAACCTTCTACGGAAGGATGCCTCTACTTTAGCTTTCCTTTGCGAGACGTAGCTGAGCAGTATGGAATTTGGGGATGTTCGGAAGCAACTAATAGACTACGAGAGCGTAGAGGTGGATAGTGTGGGTAGATCGGGGGGGTCTTGCATTTTTGTGGCGTAAAGATGTGCAGTGTAGGTTTCGATCTTCGTCCGTTCATCATATGGATTTCGAGGTCATGTTGGGGGGCCACGAGTGGAGGGTTACGGGTTTCTACGGATGGCCATCGGTGAGTGACAGACATTTATCTTGGGAGCTACTCCGTCTCTTACATGTGGAGTTCGAGGGACCTTGGCTATGCATAGGTGATTTTAATGAAATTTTAGTAGCCTCCGAGATGAAAGGGGGAAATCGAGCTCAATGGCAAATGTCAAATTTTAGGGAAGCTGTTAATGATTGTGGGCTAAGGGATGTGGGATTCGAGGGCTACGAGTTCACGTACGACAATGGTCAAGCAGACATGTTGAATCGTCAATGTAGATTGGATCGAGCTTTTGGGAATGATGCTTGGTTTAATCTTTTTCCTATGGCGAAGGTAGTACACTTGACGAGAGAATGGTTAGATCATTCACCAATTATTCTCTATCTCGAGCAACAGAGGATGTTGGGGCAGAGGAAAAAATTGTTTCGATTTGAACAAATGTGGGTGGAGGAGGAAAGTTGTGAGAGGACTATCGAGAGGGCGTGGAATCGGGGTGGGGAGGATTTGTTACAGCGGCTCCAGTATTGTGGCGAGGAATTAATGAGGTAGAAGGGTGTAAGTATCGGGAAGATTCTGCGTGACATGAACAAGAAAAGAAAGAGACTTGAGCTACTGGAAAAAGATGACAGGACGGCTCGAAATGTGGAGGAAAGGCGTCGAATAGTGAAGGAACTGGCATCCCTTATGCGAAGCGAAGAGATTTTTTGGAAACAAAGATCTCGTGCAAATTGGTTATAGGAGGGGGACCGTAACACTAAATTCTTTCACATGAAAGCTTCTATTCGGAGAAGGAACAATCAGATATCACAAATTCGTGATGACGAGGGGGTCGAATTGCGAGACCAAGAGCAAATAGCGAGGGTTGCTCACTCTATTTTCCAGAAGCTGTTTGATTCTGAATAACCCACAGATTTCGAAGAGGTTGTGGGTGGAGTGGCAAATAGAGTTACAACCTCTATTAACTCTATGCTATGTCGTAACTTTGCTGAGGGAGAAGTGCAGGACGCATGAGAACAAATGAATCCGACAAAAGCTCCTGACCCGGATGGTATGAACGCTCTTTTCTATCAAACCTATTAGCACATTGTAGGACCTTTTGTTACGCGATAGGTCTTAGATGTCCTAAATGGAGCGCCTCTTCCAAGAGGATGTAATGGAACTTTTATAGCTTTGATTCCGAAAGTTCAAAACCCGGGTCATATGGGTGAATTTAGACCAATAAGCCTGTGTGTAATGTGGTTTATAAGCTAGTGTCAAAAGTTCTCGCAAATAGATTGAAACCTTGTTTAGGGATGGTTGTTTCGGAGAATCAGAGTGCTTTCACTCTGGGTCGACAGATAAATAACAATATTCTGGTAGCCTTTGAAGCTTTCCATCATATGAAGAATATGAGGTCGGGAGAGGGAATGATGGCTGTTAAACTCGACATGGCGAAAACCTATAATAGAGTGGAATTGGCTTTTTTGGAACGGGTTTTGCGTGTTATGGGGTTTGGGGAGAAGTGGATTAATCGGGTTATGCATTGTGTCACGTCGGTTACGTTCGAAGTTTTGGTTAATCGGCAGCCGCCGCAGGAGTTCCGACCGTGTCGTGGACTTAGACAAGGTGACCCTCTGTCACCGTATTTGTTTATTCTTTGAGTGGAGGTTCTGTCTAGCCAAATTCGAAGAGCTATTGAAAATCGATCTTCGCGTGGTTTGAGGATTGCACATGTTGGACCGATTATTTCGCACTTGTTCTTTGCGGATGACAGCCTTGTTTTCTGTCGAGCGAAAAGAGAAGAGGTTGCGGTGATCAAAGGGATTTTGGGTCGGTATGAGAAGGCTTCGGGGCAAAAGGTTAACCTGGATAAAACGACAATATCATTTAGTAGTGGGGTGAGTCAGCAGTGACGGGAAGAGTTAGCTGGAGAAATGGGAATGCGTGCGGTTGCTCAGGCGGGTCGGTATTTGGGATTGTCGTCTTATGTAGGGAGATCGAAGGTTGAATTAACCAGGATTTTGAGGGATAAGATACAAAAGAAGCTGAAAGGATGGATGATGGTAGGGATTTGTCGTGGAATCCCAACCGATCAAATAAAGTAACCGGCTAAACCTACGGTAGATAGGGTAAGTCGGGTCGAATCCTTGGGGACGGTAAGAGGCGTCTAGACTAAGGTCGCCTAAATACGAGACTAAGTCAACGAGCTAAACTAGAGAATGATAAGGAGGGGAGAAGGCTAGACTATGACTAAGGAGAACAAACTAGGAAAAACGGGCTAGGATTAGGTCGGGGTCAAAGGGGTAACGGAATGGTCAAGGGAGAACTAGAGCGAGGGAGGTAGTAGGGTAATCTAGGTATAGTCCGGGCTCTCGCAACTTAGACCGACCTAGAGGTTTCACCTAAAACCCATCTCGGCGACACACATGACAAACGGGGTTCTAACGTGCTATAGTGGCCTAGGTCGAATCCGGGCTCTCGCTACTTAGACCGACCTAGGGGTCGTCCTCACCGGGCTCTCGCAACTTAGTGAGGGAACCGAACCCACAAACAAACTATCACCCACAAGAGAAAGGCAAGAAGAACAAGTATATGTATCTACTAGTCAATCATGCATTTCAACAAACATGTGATGTGCACCAAACCAAGAGGAAACCCAAATCTTCCACCAAAATCTCCAACAATCCCTTAATCACCCAATCAACACCCTAATCACCCTACTAACCCTAGCAAGAACACTACTCTAACATAATCAAACTAATACTAACAAGAACAAGATGGATCAACAAAAGAAACCAAGCATACATCTACAAACTCAATCAAACTAACAAGAACAAGAACAAGAACAAACAATACTAAAGATTCAAACTTAGATTAATAAAACAAGATTAAAGAGAAGGAAAAGGAGATTATACCACACTAGAGAGGAATAAAGGAAGAAATCTTGCATAAATGGAAGAAAACCCAAATTCATCAACCAAGGTTGTCAATCTTGGTTGGATTCTTCAAGAATTCCCAAATTACAAGACTAACCTAGGAATAAGAACTAATCTAAAGACTAATCTACACTAATCTAATCTAATCTAATCTAACCTAACCTAAAGTAGTCTAGGGTTTAAGGACAAGTGAAGAATATCATATGATTACAAGAGGGAAGTATATATAGGGGTACAAGAATGAAAGGAGATGAAACAATGAATTGCGGGCTGAACTGGGCTCATCCCGTTCGGGATGGATGGTCCCATCCCTGACGGCAAGCTCATCCCGTTTCGGATGGACCCTTCACAGAACACCTCTCTTTTGTGCACCTCAACCGGTTCCGGTTGAGCTCAACCGGAACCGGTTGAGCCTTGTAGGCCTCCTTTAAGCTTCTTTCGGTCCCTCCTTGCTTCTCATGGGTTTCTCATCGACTCTCGGGACTCGGGATCGGGTCTCGGAGGCTCGGGACTCGGGATCGGATCTCGGAGGCTCGGGACTCGGGATCGGGTCTCGGAGGCTCGAGACTCGGGATCGGGTCTCGGAGGCTCGGGATTGGGTCCCAAGGTCTCGGGGTCGATTCCTAGGCCTCGAGTGATCGTTCCGTCGCTTCGTTGGCTCCAAAAAGTGTATGTATTGAGTCGGAATCGCTCCAACTCTTCATGAATGGTCTCGGGAACCTGAAACGAGCTAGAGGAAGCATAAGAATCCCATAAACCGCTCCCAATGAGCGTTTCCACAAGGAAAATGGGACCAAAACACAACAATTAGGCACTACAAACTACACTTATCAACTCCCCCACACTTAACCCTTACTCGCCCTCGAGTAAGCACATACTAACTACCTAATTAGCCGAGTGGGTATTAGCGCACCCTACGCCCCTTCAACTCACGCGAGTGCACTTAGAGGACAAGTGCACTCTGCAAGGCAAGTTGGGTCTTGCGACAAAACTGTGGATGCAACCGGACACAAAACACACAAACAAACAAACACACAAACGAACACATAATCGGTTGCACCCAAAAGAAAAGCAAATACCGCTTCCCTCAAAAAGGCGGTGAAAGAAGCACCGGTTTAGGACTCGAGGTAAGCGACAACGTTCCCAAGCTAGCAATACAAACCAAGGTGGACTAGACCCTAATAGTATGACGATAAAGCAACAAAAACGTTGGTAACTTACCTAGGTCCTCCTAACTTTCTAAAAACGTACTACGGGACGATCGGCAGAGTGGAAAAAGGATGAACCACGGTGTTAGTCGACACTGTAGGTAAGTGAGACCCCGCCCCCTTTAGCGTGAGCCAAGAGGGTCGTCCCATGTCCAAAACCGCCTAACTAGTCCAAGTAAAAAGGTGGAAAACATGCAAAATGAGAGAAGACCGACTAATGCCGCTATCATCCTTCCTCGGGACTCGGTCCTTTGGTAGGCTCTTCACGGAAAAGTCGGAAAAAGGCTTATTTTTGTGGGGATTTCTTTTTGTGAGACGGGTTTTCTTTTGGCATGTTCTTTCTTTTTGACATATTTGCTTTGTTTTGCCATGCCCTTCTTTTTCTTCTTTTCTATTTTCTTTTGGCTTTTGTGCCTTTTCTTTTTCTTCATTCTTTTCTTTCTTTCATTTTTTTTCTTTTCTTTTCTTTGCCCTTTTTGGCAAGATTTGGCATTTTTAGCATTTCAATGTGTAACAAGAAAGAGAGAATCAACAATTTGCATTTTATTGTGTGGAGATGTGTATGAGGTAGGTGAATGGGTAAGTCGGGGTTGCGCATTCCCTTTCAAACCCACAAAAAGTGGAGAACTTGGACTAATCAAACAATCCTAAACACGGTCACCTAAGGGACGAGACTCGGTAACCAAGGCCTTTTCACACCGTGGGTGGTCATAATGGTCAAAGGTGCAAATCCCGCAGTAAATTCCTAGTAAGTTAGGTGGACTCAAGGTAAAGGACCAACGAACTCATTGATTCAGGGTCATTCTACTAGATTAAAGTCCAAGACTCGATTTATACAACTAGGAAGGGAAAAATAGACACTCACACACTAGCCTCTAAACCGGGTTTTCGAAAACCGTTTACACACACGACACACTTACACACATAAAACAAAGACACGACGAAAATGAAAGAAAAAGAGACAAAAGACAACAAAACGAAACAAAATGAAATAAACACATAAACAACATAAACACCACCCCGATATTCCATACAAGTCACCAAATCACCACAAGTATACACAAGCTCCACCCGAGCACACCTCAACACAACCTCCTCCAAACATCCCAAGGAATAAAGAGAGAAAGAGGGTTAGAAGATGTTACCGGATGTCTTCAGAGCTTTCCCAAACAACGGTGATTAAGCAACCTATAAGGAAAAGGGAGGCAAAACACACACAAAACAAATATACGACACAAGGACACAAAAAAGGAAAATACACAAAAGAAAATCTTTTTGATTTTTGTGAAAAAATTTCAAATTTTTAGGGTTTTTTAAAGGTTTTTTCGAAAAAGGGGAAAATAAAACTAACTACGATAGAATATCGCTCTCCCACACTTAAATCAAGCAATGTCCTCATGCTCGATCGTAGTGTGCGGAGAGACAAAAGAAAAAGAAAAGAAACTACGAAAATAAAGCTAAAAATCAGAAATAAAGTGAAGAAAAAGGTAGAAGGTGTCCGGCCGGGGTGTAGTCAAGTCACCATGGGCTGAGACAAGAAAAGATATGGATGGGGGAAGAAATGAAAAGAAGGAAATAAAAGGAAATGGGAGGGGAGGGCTACGTGTAATCAAGTCACCTAGCCCAGATTCCGCCTAAATCCGACTAAATCCTCAAAAAAAGAAAGTGAAAATCTTGTAAAACTTGGATTTTGAAATGGCTCTCGATGTAGTCACGTCATCGAGAGTCGGGAGCAACAACTACCGAGGCCTCGAAGGCCACCATGACATCAAGACACAAAAGTGTACAAGGGGAAGGGAATAAACAAAGGAAAACAAGCAACAAAAACGGAAAAGAAACGATAGTTGCCGTACCATAGGTTAGCAACTCACTCTCTCCATCGTCTCATAGATCAATATAGGCACTTGCTTGTCTTCATCTTTGCTATCCCGCTTGAAGCTTGATAGAACCGCATGGTTGAGGTAGTAATGGTGCGAGGTGGGTGGGATTTGATGTGGATCTCGGTGTAAAGTGAGGTGTAAGGGTCATATGATAGGAACAAGGAGGAGTAGGGAGGTTGAGAGGGGGTATAATGGATGGGTGGAGACAAAGGGGACCATCCCGGTTGGGATGGATGGTTCCGATCGGGTTGATAAACCCTTCCCGATCGGGAAGCTCTCGTCCCGGTCGGGAATGCATTCCAGTGAGTCCAAACTTTTGCACCTTCATCCCGATCGGGATGGCTCCTTCCCGGTCAGGATTCCTCATCCTTCCCGGTCGGGAAGCCCTCTTCCCGGTTGGGATGAGTCTTCTTTGCTTTCCCCAAGCCCAAAAGCTTATCATAAGCTTCAAAAAACCGACTTCCTCGCTTGCAAACCAAACTCCATCATCAACTACTCCTTTTTAGGAGTCACCTTCACTTCACCTATCACAATAAACTCAAAGTACACATCAAATTCACTCCCTCACATCGCTCATCAAAATACCAAATCAAATACAAGAATCCCACAAAAACAAAAGAGTCCAAGAAACGAAAATCACAAATACAAACACAAGTATTCTAAAGAAGAGGAGAGGGGAATATACAACATGACGGTTCTTTTAGGAACTCCGTTAAACCTAGGATGGTGGATTCTTCTTCAACCGTAGCCCTCAAGGGCATGGAGGAGCAAGTCGAACGCGCTACCGACATCATAGTGAAGGCCCAAGAAGCGCTCGAGCTTAACCGACCTCCACGGCCTCCAAGGAGGAGGCAAGAAGTAGGAATCCCAAGACCCGACCTCATCTTCAAAGTAGTCTCCGGGGTCTCTCCATCCTACGAGCTTCACCGACCTCTTCCTCCCTAAGCATTGCCTCCAATCACAAGCAAGCTTCATCTCCAAGAAACAAGGCACAAAAAGCGGTTTTGGCCTTAGTTCCTCGTTGCACACCCCCACACTTGCCTCAAGTTGTGGTTCCCCATCTTCATCACTCGGCCCCACATCATCTTGGAGAGGAGAATCGAAACTTCTACCGGCGGTTTCAATCTCTTCCAAGTCATCTCTCGGTGTACTAGCAAGGGGCTCATGATGCCTATCCACGTTCTCGGACAAGGGAAACTCGAGGCTAACAATTTCACCCAACAACTTCACAAACTCCACCAAACCATCCAACTCACTATCCTCCTCCAACTCCTCGCCAATGTTGCCTTCACTAAGGGTCATATCCTCATCCGTCTCTTTTTGGGTAGACGATTGAGGTTCTTCAAAGCAAATCTCTCCTCCAAAGGGAACTACATCGGCGGCTTCATGGTTAGGTTGCTCCTCTCTCTCAAGTGGGTACCCTTCATCTAAACGTGATGCTCGGGATAAAGACATTACGGTTTGAACCGCTAATGCATTTAAATGAGCATTCCTCGCCTCATTTCCCCTTCGAATTTGGGCCATTAATTCGTCTTGTTCTTTTTTTAATTGAATGGCCGGTTCTTGGATGCTCCTTTGCATTTGAAGCATCGATTGATGTAATTCCAAGTTTGGCATTTGGTGGTCATCGGGGTCTTGTAAAGTTCCTTGATAATCTTGATGATGCCCAAAGGGTGGGGCATCATAATGTTGGTAGCAAGGTTTGGGTGGTTGGTAGTATTGTGGGTCATAGGGTTCATATTGTGGTTGGGGTGGAGGGTAATATTGTGGGTCTTGGGGGTATTGGCTTCCATACGGTGAATCTTGATTGAACATGGTGGGTTCACAATCATAGCTTGAGTAATAGCCACCATGATCGTAGGAGTTATAGTCATTCACTTGTTGGTAGCCGTTTTCATAACCTTGAAGATCATACCCGTCTTGATTACCCCAAGAAGCTTGATTATGGTAGGGGGACGTCATGTCATAGCTTTGGTTCATGGAAGAAGAGTGGTAGCTCATATCGGCTCCCGAGTGTGTGGAGTTTAGATCAAACCCCATGCTCGCTCGAAAATCGTAGCTCATACCCGGTTGGAAACCACTCATTCTAGCAACCGTCCGTTTAAGCGGCTCTGAGTTGCAAGAAGAAGATAATCACCACCTCTAAGCACAAACTGTAGACTAAGAACAAACGTGAGAAGTCTAGTGCTTTTTGGGCACTAGACAAGAGAGAAATAAACCCCACACACAAGAAGCAAGGTAACAAAAAGAAAAAAGAAAACACAAACACAAAGACTAAGGCCCTGTTCTTTTCGGCTGAAACAGGGCTGAGCTGAGCTGAGCTGGTCTGATAAGAGTTGAGCTGGTCTGATAGGAGCTGAGCTGGATTGATAGAAGCTGAGCTGAGCTGAGCTGAATTAAAAGAAGCTGAAACTAATAACTGCTTATATAAATTATCTAATAATATTTTAAAAAATGGAAAAAAAAAACTTATAACACTAAATAATAATAATAATAATAATAATAATAATAATAATAGTAATAATAACAATATTAATTAATTAATTATAATAGTAATGATAATAATAACAACAACAACAACATAGTACTCACTCCAATTCATTTGATTTTTATTTTTATTTTTTTAGTACTTGAAAATAGAAAATATTATGTATATATCTTTAATTATGTAATATACAAAATTTTAAATTTTGATATTCTTAAATCTTAATACAATACAAATAATACTCATATGCTATATATTGTACTGTGTGTATATATAATTATATTAGATATTTTATTCACTCAAATATAGTGTAAAAAAAATGTAAATTAGTCGTAATGACATTGAGACAAAGTTTTAAATATTTGAATGTAACATCTATTTCAAGAACTCAAAATATTATGGAGTGTATAATAATATTAATAATTATTATAATAACAATGATGACAAAAAAGTAGAAAATAATAATAACGATAATAATAACAATGACGATGATGATGACGATAACGACAATGATGATGATAATAAAAGTAACATTAAGAGATACAAGTAATAAAAATAACAACAACATCAACAATATTATTATTATTATTATTATTATTATTATTATTATTATTATTATTATTATTATTTTTTTAATAAAACGGATCTTCCATTAAAACCAGAATAAATTACAAGAAGTTAGAGGGGAGCCTAGATACTATCTGGGCCCCCACTTCCTAGATATTATTATTATTATTATTATTATTATTATTATTATTATTATTATTATTATTATTATTATTATTATTATTTTATGAAAAGAAACTTGCATTAATATCGAAATGCAATAACAACAACAACAAAAACAACAACAACAATAATAATAACTTATTGTAATTTGTTTCGATCTTAATGCAACTTCCGTTTTAAATAAATAAATAAATAAATAAATAAATAAATAAATAAATAAATAAATAAATAATAATAATAATAATAATAATAATAATAATAATAATAATAATAATAATAATAATAATAATAATAATAATAATAATAATAATAATAATAATAATAATACTATTATTATTATTATTGAAGTATTATTTTAGGAGCTGAAAATATTGGAGCTGGGCTGAAAATATTAGGGCTGAGCTGAGCTGAGCTTATAGGAGCTGGGCAGAGCTGATACGAGCTGGGCTGAGCTGATAGAAGCTGAGCTGGTCTGAAACGGGCTGAAAATAAGCTGAAAAGAACAGGGCCTAAGTCAAGCAAATAGGAAAACAAAGTCTAAACTATGCACCGTCCTCGGAAACGGCGCCAAATTGATGGTAGGGATTTGTCGTGGAATCCCAACCGATCAAATAAAGTAACCGGCTAAACCTACGGTAGATAGGGTAAGTCGGGTCGAATCCACGGGGACGGTAAGAGGCGTCTAGACTAAGGTCGCCTAAATACGAGACTAAGTCAACGATCTAAACTAGAGAATGATAAGGAGGGGAGAAGGCTAGACTATGACTAAGGAGAACAAACTAGGAAAAACGGGCTAGGATTAGGTCGGGGTCAAAGGGGTAACGGAATGGTCAAGGGAGAACTAGAGCGAGGGAGGTAGTAGGGTAATCTAGGTATAGTCCGGGCTCTCGCAACTTAGACCGACCTAGAGGTTTCACCTAAAACCCATCTCGGCGACACACATGACAAACGGGGTTCTAACGTGCTATAGTGGCCTAGGTCGAATCCGGGCTCTCGCTACTTAGACCGACCTAGGGGTCGTCCTCACCGGGCTCTCGCAACTTAGTGAGGGAACCGAACCCACAAACAAACTATCACCCACAAGAGAAAGGCAAGAAGAACAAGTATATGCATCTACTAGTCAATCATGCATTTCAACAAACATGTGATGTGCACCAAACCAAGAGGAAACCCAAATCTTCCACCAAAATCTCCAACAATCCCTTAATCACCCAATCAACACCCTAATCACCCTACTAACCCTAGCAAGAACACTACTCTAACATAATCAAACTAATACTAACAAGAACAAGATGGATCAACAAAAGAAACCAAGCATACATCTACAAACTCAATCAAACTAACAAGAACAAGAACAAACAATACTAAAGATTCAAACTTGGATTAATAAAACAAGATTAAAGAGAAGTAAAAGGAGATTATACCACACTAGAGAGGAATAAAGGAAGAAATCTTGCATAAATGGAAGAAAACCCAAATTCATCAACCAAGGTTGTCAATCTTGGTTGGATTCTTCAAGAATTCCCAAATTACAAGACTAAACTAGGATTAAGAACTAATCTAAAGACTAATCTACACTAATCTAATCTAATCTAACCTAAAGTAGTCTAGGGTTTAAGGAGAAGTGAAGAATATCATATGATTACAAGAGGGAAGTATATATAGGGGTACAAGAATGAAAGGAGATGAAACAATGAATTGCGGGCTGAACTGGGCTTATCCCGTTTGGGATGGGTTCATCCCGTTCGGGATGGATGGTCCCATCCCTGACGGCAAGCTCATCCCGTTCCGGATGGACCCTTCACAGAACACCTCTCTTTTGTGCACCTCAACCGGTTCCGGTTGACCTCAACCGGAACCGGTTGAGCCTTGTAGGCCTCCTTTAAGCTTCTTTCGGTCCCTCCTTGCTTCTCATGGGTTTCTCATCGACTCTCGGGACTCGGGATCGGGTCTCGGAGGCTCGGGACTCGGGATCGGGTCTCGGAGGCTCGGGATTGGGTCCCAAGGTCTCGGGGTCGATTCCTAGGCCTCGAGTGATCGTTCCGTCGCTTCGTTGGCTCCAAAAAGTGTATGTATTGAGTCGGAATCGCTCCAACTCTTCATGAATGGTCTCGGGAACCTGAAACGAGCTAGAGGAAGCATAAGAAGCCCATAAACCGCTCCCAAGGAGCGATTCCACAAGGAAAATGGGACCAAAACACAACAATTAGGCACTACAAACTACACTTATCAATGGAAGAGTATGCTTTTTGTCGAAAGCGGGTAGGGAGGTGATGATAAAGGCTGTAGCCTAATCGATTTCTACCTACGTCATGAGTGTATTTAAACTTCCGATATCTTTTTGTGAGGAACTACGAGCTATTATCTCAAGATTCTGGTGGGGTGAGGAAAATGGGAAATGGAAAATTTCATGAGTAGCTTGGAATAAGTTATGTCGACCTAAGGAGTTTGGGGGCTTGGGTTTTCGTGATTTCCACAGGTTCAATATGGCACTCCTTGAGAAGCAAGCATGGCGGTTGATGACGGAGCCGGGGAGCCTGGTGAGCCGGGTTTCGCAATCCAAATACTATAGAAATGGGTCTTTTCTTCAAGCTAGATTGGGTCATAACCCAAGCTACACTTGGAAGGGTATTTGGGAGGCAAAGAAGGTGGTGAGACAGGGGATTCGGCGTCGGATTGGAAACGGTCAGAGCACGAGGGTATGGGGGGTCCCGTGGCTGCAAAATAGTAATTCCCGTATGGTTATTTTGCCGTGTCCACAAGGAGGTGAAGAGATGGTGGTAGCTGATTTGTTCAGGGGTTCGGGGCAGTGGGATTTGGGCAGACTAAGGGAGCTTTTTATTCCATTTGAACAAGAGGTTATTGGCGAGATGAGACTTACCTCGAGACAGGTGTAAGACTCTTGGTGTTGGGACCTCGAAAGGACGGGTTGTACTCGGTAAAATCAGCTTACAAAATGCTCACCGGTGCGGTCTTAAATGACAAAGGCCCCACGGATTATGCTCGAGAGAAGAAGCTATGGACGTCGATTTGGAAAGCAAATGTGATCCCGCGAATTAAAGTTTTCTTCTGGCAACTTTGCTCGGAGGCTCTCCCAACTAAAGGAAACATTGCTCGTCGGATTCCCGATACGGATCCTTTATGTCCTCTGTGTCTTTGTGAGGTGGAGACTTGTCTCCACCTTGTAAAGGGGTGTGGGTGGGAGTTTGGGGTTGAGGATGGGTTGGGATTGGAGATCATGAAGGAGAATGGGCATGAGCGGGTGAGGGAGTGGGTGGAGGATATGTGGAGGGAGATGGAGGGAGGTGAGAAAGAGTTGTTGATGATCGGGTGTTGGGCTATATGGGAAGCGAGGAATAAAGCTATTTTCGAGGGAAGAAGGTGGAGGGTGGATATGGTTATCAGGCGAGTAATGGATCTAGTCGAGGAGACCGGGAGAAGTAATGAAGTGAGCAGGGGACGGGGGTGATCGTGGCCAACAGGGGAGGAGAAATGTTGCAGTGAGGAAGGGGTGGAAGGCGCCGGATAGGAGCTTCATCAAAATAAACTGTGACGGGGGCGTGTATGGTGGAGGGCGGAGCTGGGGAGTGATAGCGAGGGATGAGGACGGAAGGATGCAGTGGGGAATTAGTGAGCGGGTGAGAGGGGAAAGTGAACCAAGTGAGGTGGAGGCGGAAGCTATTCTAAGTAGGGATGGCAACGGATCCGGGATCCGATCCGGATCCGCAAGATCCGGTCCGCACGGATCGGATATGGATCCTAAATTTTGAGATCCGTTGGATATGGATGCGGATCCGGATCCTCTATTTTTAAACGGATCTGGATCTGGATCTTAATAAGTAAATCCGGATCCGGATCCGCAAATCCGTTTTATTAAAAAATTAACAATAAAAAAAAAACTTAGAACTTTAAGTTGTGTTTTTTTGGTTATTTATAAGACTTTTATCTTTTAATTTATTAATCTTTGATTATGAATCTTTATATTCGATTTTATTTGTAAAATTATGAAAATTAATATAGTCGCAAATACGTATTAATTAAAATTTTTGTAGAATTTAAGTAAGAAATTGGATCCGCGGATCTGATCCGGATCCGGTCCAGATCCGGCGGATTTGGATCTGGATCAAAATTTTTGGGATCCGTCGGATCTGGACCGGATCCGGATCCGCTACTAAGGGTGCGGATCCGGATCCATGCGGATCCGGTCCGTTGCCATCCCTAATTCTAAGAGGGATGGAGGAAGCTAGAAGACGAAGAATCCGTAATATTGCGGTGGAGAGCGACTGCAAGTTGATTATCGAAATTCTCAAGCTTACTAAAAGAGGTCTAGTAATTTGTTTCTTATTGTTGAGGAGATTTTGGAGTTGTGTAGTTACTTCGATGTTATTGTTTGGTCTTATGTTCCTCGGAATTGTAACCGAGTAGCCAATGCTCTTGCGCATTATCTGCGAGATGGGTTCGGTATAGCGATCTAGGAGGACAATGGGCCGGATTATGTTACGTCTTCTGTTGATTCAGATGTTCAGTCAATGAGATAAGTCCCAAGTTCGGGATTCAAAAAAAAAGATGGGGGAAGTCTGTGAATAGTAGTACGTATTTTTGGTATATTTTAATTTTATTTTTGAAAATTAAAAATTTGATACCTGATGGAGTAAGGTGCGCGACCTGCCTGGAGGTTCCGCGACTCGCGCGGATCGCTGGTATTGTCCTCCTCTGAGACGAATTTCTTAAATTTCTTTCGATTTTTTAGTGATCCGTCATGCTAATCGCCCCACCGTCATGCTAGTCGCACGGATTCCTGAAACAAAATTCACCTTTCTCGTTCGTACAAGTACCAAAAATTAGAAAAAAATACTTAAAATTAAAATTAAAAATATAAATATAAACCACTTATTCTACGAAAAACGATTATTAATCTAATAACAAAACACGACCCATAATAAAATTTAAATAAATAAATAAAAATAATAAAACCATACCAGACACGGGTTGCCTCCCGGAAGCGCTTTTGTTTATTGTCGTTCGCTCGACTTCTTGTAGAAAACAGACCCGAATTGAAATATTACTAAATTACTTACCCCGCTCAACCGACAATGAAGCAATCGAGTGAAGTGAATGTTATATTAGGCGGAGAACAACTCAATGCTCTTACCAATCGATCAAAAATACTCGCAAATAGATTAGAATCGTGACGATAAGAGATATAGATCATGTAACAACCCGGATTTTCCAAACTTTATAAATAAGTCAATAATAGGAAACAGCGGAAGACATAATACATATCTGAGTCATTACTATTCTCAACTAATTAGATTACTTCATAATAATTATGAAAGTACTAAAATATTACATTTAATTATAACAATTTTAAGAAGAATAGAAATACATTTGAGTCCCATCTTGAGCTATCTCCAACCTTGCCCGTCCGAGGAATGGTCAGTCTCCCTTAATCTGACGATTAAAATATTTTTAAAAGAATTTCATAGAAAAACAAATCGCCAGGTGGGTAAATTATCAAAATTTAATATGAATAAAATATTAAATCAAACATAGATCAAATAACAGTACATAAATGCACAACCGATAACACACAACTTTAGAAATCATAAGAAATGTTTTAAGTGCCGTATTATTTTAGAAAAGTTTTATCACGATATACCGGTCAATTATTGTACAAGTTTCGAATAAGTTTCGTATTTGATACTTGTACAATAATAATATACTGCCAATCACACCGATACCAGGGGGCATACATTATTACCCCTGTTTACCGTGGTGACATAAACACATTTAAAACAAAATTCGTCCTCTCATCTCCAGGGTCGAATGCCGGATACGTGGAGTTGTTACCCGCACCATGGACTACTCACCACCCGGGTGGTTATCCCCGCAGCCATGCTCCAATCTTCGACTCACGGAAACCCGGGTGCGATCCACCTAACACGTACGGGACTGATCAGGTCCCCACCTAAAGTATGGTCACACTCCCGCCTACTCTCGGGTCAATGTCAGCACAGCCAAAGATCCTTCGTACGCTTCGGAAGGTTTTATACGATTAAGCTAAGCGATATTCATCCAAGTCATCTCGTACACAATAGAGACAAGCTGCTTTCCAACTCAAAGAGATTTTGAATTAAGTCCTAAAAATGCCCAATAAAATATAAAACCATTTGAAATTTATTTTATTTAGAAAATGTTATGTGTTATGTAACTCAACTTCCATAAAAATTTCTTTTCTTGTAATCAAATATATATTAATAGTAACCATATAACACATATTCAAATAAAGATCTCCTTACGGGGTTGTCCCTATTTGTAGACCGAGATTTGGCTAACGAACTTAGTTAATAAGTCAAATGATTATTATGACCATTTAACGGAGTTCAACCAAGTTTTAATCAATTAAACTAAGGTACAGTTTTCATTTCCCCTGATTAGTTAATTGATAGAGAATCGCCCTTAATTTAGTTTGGTTAAATACAACTTTTGACTCCAAAATATTGTAACTGAAATATAAGGAGAAAAGATTTATAAAAACTGACTTCAAAAGCTCATGTTTTACCAAATATTAAGAAAAGTGATATTTGACTTGAAAATATAATTTCAAAGAAACCAAGTTTGGACAGTTTACTACTAAATACTTCTCTTTAATAGACATCTATTTTTTTTAAAATAATACAATTGACGGTTTTGGTCAAATCATTACAAAATTTGATAACGAAATTTTGGGTGATGTCCATTTCATTTTTAGGATATTTTGAAAACTCAAATAGTGTCTCATAATAAATTTTCTTCTCAAGGTGTCATAATATAATGTAATACTTATTTTAAGAAATCTTTAAACTCTTTAGGTTGATTTAGCGATATCGTGAGTCGAGCCTAGACGTTTGTCAAGATCCCAAAATTTTAATTAACCTAGTCGTGAGAAATAAGTTAGTTCTTTTAATATTAGATTATTTGGGGTACCGCTGGTCAGGTCACGCAATTAATACTTAACTCACAATATTTAGTTCGTGTAAAATAAAGCGTAGGAATTCTTTAATAGGTTTTCCTTAAATGAAAGATATCAAGTTCGGTCTTATTCCTCTTGTTTCACATTTAACAATAAAATTTCATTACTTATAGAGTCGTATAAAATAACAATTGAATGTCAAATTAAATTACTACGAGGCTACCCATGGTAATACCAATATTAGATGTAATCAAATAAAGTCATTTAACATGTTTGAGACGGTTATATTAATATTGTCTTACGAGTCAATTGTATGAATTTTTATTTTATTTTATTTTTTTATTATGACACCAAAACAGTTTCGAAGTTGGTCCCTAAGCTAACATCCTCACCATATCCGAATTGAATTTAGTCCATCAAAAATGAATACTTATTCCTAGTAATTTCATTTATTTAACTAATTTATATATTATTATTATTATTATTATATTTTTTTTTAAAACGGAACTTGCATTAAACACCAGAACAAATTACAAGAAATTAGAGGGAAGCCGAGATACTATCTGGGCCCCCACTCCCTTAGCGATTGTGATGGGAAGGATTTGCCGTGAATCCAACCGTCGATAATAAACCGACTATTCCTAGTGGGTAGCTAGGGCAAGTAGGGTCGATATCCACAGGGACGGTAGAGTAAAGTCTAGACTAGGTCCACTAAAACTAGGCTAAGTCACACGAACAAACACAAAGAAAGCTATAAAAGGAAACAATTGAGGAGGAGGAGTAAGAACTAGACTAATGAGCGAACTAACGAAATAAACTAGAAGAGCGATATCTAACTAAAACGGTGAACTCAAATATGGAAAGAAGTGGGGTAGGTCGGGTTCATAGAGGTAGAAGGATAATTGGGGTGATCAAGGGTAAAGGTGTCTCCTAATCGCTAGAGTCGGTCCGGGCTCTCGCAACTTAGACCGATGTCAAGGTGAGTCCGGGCTCTCGCAACTTAGACTCTAGTCGGCACTCTCGTGACTATGACTATTCTCAACATTTCCACAAAATAAACAATCAATGAGAAGGTGAATACAAGCATGGGAAGCATGCCCACTACAACTCATACAAGCATATCAACAAACACATAGAGTGCCTACAATGTGACTAACAACAAAGGTACAACCTTTTCCCTTTAATCAACCCTAATCATCCATAATCTACCCCTAATCTCCCTACTAACCCCACAAAGAAACTACTCACTCATAATCAAAGAGAAACTAACAACTATAAGAGAAAACAAACTAAACATCCAAGCATTCATTATGAACTACAAGAACAATAACAATAATAACATAAAAAGATAGAAACAAGATTAAAATAAACTAAGAACAAGAGTAAAGATGATTATACCAATACTAGATGAGGAAAAGATGAGAACTTGTATAAATAAGACACCCAAATAAAACTCCAAGGTTGTCAATCTTGGAATAATCTTCAAGAATCTTCTTAATACAAGATTAATTACAAGGATTAACTAAGGATTAAGGAGAGATTAGAACTCATGAATGAGAGTAAATCTAGGGTTTTGAGGCTTAAACTAAGGTAGGTTAACATAACATCTCTTAGGATTACAAAAAGGGAGTATATATATGGGTACAAGAATGAGGAAGAAGAAAAGAAAGGAGCGGGTGAGCTGTAGCCCGTCCCGATTGGGAAGGATAATCCCGATCGGGAAGAGTTCTTCCTTCCCGATCGGGAAGGGCTCAACCCGATCGGGAAGGACCCACAGCAGCGTTCCTAACTGTGCATCCCTTCCCGATCGGGGAGGTCACCATCCCGACCGGGAAGGATCTTGTATGCCTTCCTTTAATGCTCCTTGGTCCTTCCTTGCCTCTCATGGGCTTCCCACCGATTCTCGGGACTCGGGATCGGGTCTCGGAGGCTCGGGATCGATTCCGAGGTCTCGAGTCATCGTTCCTTTATCTCGTTGGCTCCAAAAATGTGCATGTATTGAGTCGGAATCGCTCCAACTCTTCTAATTCGGCCTCGGGAACCTGAAACGAACTGAAGAAGGCATAAGAAGCCCATGAATCGCTCCAAAGGAGCGATTCCACAAGGAAAAAGGGACCGAAACACAACAATTAAGCACTACAAACTACACTTATCAGATTGCATTATAGGGAACCAATTATTATTATTATTATTATTATTATTATTATTATTATTACCTATTAAATAATTGGTATCTTGGTGATAATTACCTCATAATACCCCTAACTAATGAATCCAACCAAATTAATACATAATATTGACATGCATAACATCAAGCAATAAATTTACGGACAAATTCATTCTATAAAATGAGTTTCTCCGAAGTTTGACGATTTACCCACTCTAATTAAAGGTTAGTCTCGAAGATAGTCGGATTCTTGTGTTGGTTCGATTGAGATGCTCGATCTGTTCCGTCCTCTTCGGTCTCTTCTTGCCGGCAAGATTCCCACCAATAATCAAATAAGAAATTTTATTATATCGCTTTAATTAAATCAAAGTACAAATTGTTTTAAGTTCAGATCTAGTCAGAAATTGACATGCATGTTAGATTATGATTACTTAATTGAAAATAGAAAATTTGATAAAGTAGTTTTATAAGCTATAGAACAATACCAGTATCTTATGAAGAATAATATAAGGTCTACACTTTGTAGCATAGAGAAAAAGACTTGAAAGTATTTTAATTTATGGAGATGTAGAAGGTTGTAATTTACAGGAGGTAGGATGGGGGAGTTATGGAGGTTAAGGGTGAGCAATGGAGATTTTAATAAGGAAAAGGGAAGATTAATTAGGGAGAGAAGTGGCGAGGAGGGTGAGGGAATAGTAATTAGGATTTAGAATTTAATAGGGTAGTATAGTTAAATGGGATACATGTAGGGTTTGTATGTGGTCCATGTGGGTCTTGATTTCGGGATTGTATACCGTTTCATAATCGACTAAACTTTATTCCCTAAGAGTCGGTCTTAGGTTATAAGGTCACAAAATTTTGAGATCCAAAAATTTCAAATCTTAAATTGAAGTCTAAATTAGAATAATTTCATAGTACAAATGTTGTAATTGAATGGATAAGACTTTGAGTAATAGATCTGATCACGGGTTGATAATAACGTTTTACTAACGTAAAAATACTAGTATTATTTTAGAATACCAAGGATGGGACGTTTTTCTCAAACTGGTTTGAGTCAAAGAATTTATTAAAATAGTTTAAGATGAAATTATGATGAGTAACAACATAATATTAATATAGGATAAATAAGACATTATAAAGTTGTTTCTTTAAGAACGAATATTAAATATATAATATAACAATATTTGAGTGGAAACTATATTTTTAATTATAATCTTTTTAAATCATACTCTATAAATAGTAGAAAATATTTATTAAGGAATAGTTTGATATAAATGTCAAGTAAAATATAGGGTTAGGATGGTAGAGTATCAGGTTTGACCACGGACTCTTTCAGCTCAGTTTTTGTCTACTTGTTGTCGGAATTTGTCTCCGCCTTATATTGCAAAATTGTAGTACCCACTCTCCTCTTCGAAACGAGTATTGGAGTGTGCAAGTGTGAGAATTAATGAAAGATTTATGATTGACTTAAGTTGTCTTTAAGTTGAGCTGAAAAATTTATAAATATAAATAAATAAATAAATAAAATGACATGTTATAGATTTTGAAAGAAAGGATAAAATGAGCAAATTTGGTGAAAAAAAACATGAAAGTTTTGACCATCCTGCAAAAGAGAGTCTGATAGTTTCTAAAATCGAACAAAATATAACGTAAAAATAGGAAATATTTATAAAAATTGTTAAAAATACGGGGTGTTACAGTCTTACCCCGTAACAAAAAGTTTCATCCTCGAAACTTGTAAAGTACGAAAATTATTGAGGATGTTAAAGCACACTTTTGACCTAATCTCGTATATATCCCATCGGTACGGAGAAACCCCAAAAAACGAGTGTGTCTGTTAGAAGACCTAATCCAGAAGATCGACGTAAGTTATTTCTGTCAGTATTATCAGGTACGCTTCCGCTACAGCTAATTACAGTTATTACCAATTAATTTAGTATGAAGTTTCAGTCTTAGGTCAGATTAAATCTAACAAGTGGTATCAGAGCTTTCTTTATACTGAATTATTTGGGCATGAATTATTGTTCGGTTTGTTCATGTGTTTCCCTGGACATTATTATTCTTTATGGACCGAGTATAATCAATCACTGTATTGGATATTCATATACGGACTAGGGTTGCTTTATCGGCTGCCGTTGTGTATTTTTTTACTCTTTGTGCGCAATAGACATTACAGATTTACACTACATACTCTATACGTTTAACTTGTAATGATGTCTTGTAATGATGTCATGATTAAGAACATTGGTGAGTGGTGAGCAACAAACGTAATTTGTAGGAGTTGATTTTCCTACTCCGGTGTTTTTTTTATGGTGAATATATATTACGGACATTTGTTAATATTGATCACTTCATAGTCTCTCATATCAGTTAAGTTGGGTTATTTGTATACTAATGTGTAGAATTTTTCTGACGCATGTCCGCCAATTTTTCACATATGAAACATATGATGTGTTACCATGATTGATTATGTACGAAATATATGTTTGGATGATTCTTGATTTATGCGGTCGATACAGTTATATATGGATTAAAGATTTATGTTTGGAATATTAATTTTCAGCTTCTTATAATTGGGCTATTAAGTATATAAGGTATTTTTTAAATTGATTGCGGTTGATTCATAATTTTGTTTGGTATTCAGTCATATGATGTATAGTACGTGGTCTCGTATATTTGATTATTATGGCATATTGAAGCATGTTTTTTTTTTGGTAAAAGGTAAGTATGTATTAAAATATGGATCAATGTACAATCTAAAAGGCTACATCATGATATGTAGCCATCTAGAGTCTCTAGCCCGGATCGGGTATTTTATCTTATCCATAATTCTATCTCTTACATCCACTTTAATCTGTTTGACAACAATTTGAGGTCGCTGAATCGACCCATCAATTCTACACAAATTCCGTTGTCTCCAGACATGGTAAATCATGGCGTTGACCATAGCACGGAGAATGTTGCACTGCAACTTCGAGCCTCGCATCTTGCACGCCCACTTCAATGTATCCCTCGTCGGTATCATCTTCCTCACCCAAAGGCTTAGTTCTTCAACAATTTTGGTACTCCACCCGCACCCAAAGAATAAGTGGTCCAAGCCCTCTTCCTGGTCCTCACACAAGTAGCACCGGTCTGAATCAGCAACACCAAATCTGACCAAATTAATCCTAGTGTTCAGAGCCCTCCTAAAAACAAGCCAGTATATAAAGTTGTGTTTAGGAACGCTCCAACCACTTCAAACGAGCCGAGCCCAAAGCACCTTCGGCTTATGAGATCGAAGCTCCTCGTAGCCCCCAGAAACTATGTAATAGGTACACGAGCCTTGCCACAACCCATTATCGTACATATGCTTAATTCTGTCCATAGCCTGACAAATCTTCCGCCAAGCCCAGGTAACATCCGTGTTAGGTTGATACACCCTCCAATCCCGGCCCCTCAGATATATGCTATTAACCCACTGAACCCATAGACGATCCGGTTGATCAAATACCCAAGAGGCAAGTTTACCCACAGCCGCCTGATTCCATATACTAAGATCTCGAATTCCCAATCCCCCTTCCATTTTCGGGTAACATATCTTCTCCCAGCTAACTAAAGCCCGATTATTCCCTTCAACCCCACCATGCCAAAGGAAGCCACGGCAAAGAGTAATAATTCTATTCATAACGTACTTAGGGATAATAAACACCATGGCCCAATAATTATGTAATTGAGATAAAACAGATTGGACCAGGGTCAGCCGGCCCGCATACGATAGTTTTCTCGCACCAATCCCAGTAATACGCGTTACGATACTGTAGACACCCGCATTTTGACTGCCACGTGTCTATGGTAGTCTCCGAAAAACACCCGATGATGATTGGACGTCAACGTGACTTAGTATACTCGGATTTGGGCTCGGAATTCATAATATCCGGCATGGACTTTTAGCGGAGTAAAAATCTCACAAAACAGACCTCAAATTCAGGCCCAGTGGGTCGTTCCGAGTCAAACGAGACTAATTTGGGCCAAAACCGACACCAAAAATAATTCCCATCTTTTGGCGACCGGGTCAAAACCCGGTCAAAGACGAAACCGTCTCATAAATCAGCCAAGTTCATTTGGCGCACAAATCAGAATTCAAAAAAGCAATCAAAACCAACAAAATCAAATCTTTCCTTATTTCTCTCGATTTGCTTGACCCACTCGATCGAGTGGATTGACCCACTCGGTCGAGTGGAGCGTCAAAACCCGGGTGTGGCCCGTTTGCGAAGGCACTCGATCGAGTGCACTAGGGCCACTCGATCGAGTGCCCCTATGTCGAGGGTGAAGTCTATAAATACCGCTTCACCCCCCCATGCATTTTAGAACTTGACACATACTTTCACCCTACATTTTAACCTACATTCTACCCTACTTCAAACTTACTTCATCACACATCAAAGCCTTAGAAATCCTAAGCAAAAACACACAAAAACCGAGCTTTCGTCCCTCGATAAACCGACGCAACACACACACCTATACACACCATAACTCGCATACATCCTCGATACTCCCAAGCTTTGTCGCTATTCACGAGTCCATTTCCGAGGTCTATACTAGCATGTATGTTGAGGGTGTCCTAAACCCCTTTTCTATCTCTTTTCTATATCATTTTATGTACATTTTCGTATTATGATCGTAGTAACACCGACACTAACACTAAAGTTCCTTATACTTTTTTTGTATCTTTATTTTGCATTGTCTTTTTTCTATTACTAACGTCATTAATAATACCGCGTATATATAAAACTAGTATCAAATTTTGGTTTAAAATCCGTTTGACTACGATGTTTGCCTAAGATCCGTTTAATCCCTTTACGAGCAACGACGGAGGTGGAGCCCTTTCGAGGAGCCCCGCCCCAATGTACTCAAGGGCGTAACGCGATCGCAAACGGTCGTAGTTGAACGAATTTCATTCCATTTCCATAATTGGTTCGAGACCCGTTGACACGAATACCGACATCACATAACCCGAAAGGGTTAGTTTCGATGTCGTGACGTAGAGGGATGCATCTCGTTACTAATTCAAAATTTCCAAATCTAACGATAAAATATTTCCACAAAATCCCGATGACGGTATTATATTCGTTCATACACGATTATAGTACCGGAGGTCGAGCTAAGTACGAATCGTGCAATATTCGTATTTGGTTAGGCCGACTATCGATTTCAAGTCATAAAACAAAGCGAGTTACCACTCGTACAGGGGGCACTCGACCGAGTGCCATAGGCCACTCGATCGAGTAGCACCCCAAAAAGTGGTCAGTAGCCACGCTAATAACACACTCGACCGAGTCAGTCAATGACTCGATCGAGTGGGTCTCATAACCCACAATACCGAGGGCTTGGACACATATTTCGAGTCCCGTTCTTTATCGACTTTAGACCATCATCCGACCTTCCTATTTTTCAAAACTATACACATCACGACACGTAGAACGACTTTGACCACTTTGACGTGATAAGTCGGGACAAGACTACGGGACGTGAGATTAGGCTAGCAATATGCCACAGTCTCATGTTCTCGTCCTTCGTTTAATATGCGACATAATGCGTATTTAATCGGGGTCAGTCCATCTACATATTTCGCGGTCTAGTTTACATACGGGTCCGTCCCTTTCATTATATCGCGTTATTGTCATTTCGTTTATTATTTACACGTATTGCCGTATTGTGAATTCCGGGTTGTATTTCCGCCCGTGTAATTTGTACGTTATTTTTATTTTCTTTCGAGCTTTGTTTATTTACTTGCTTTACGCTTTATAAATGAATCTCGCATGCTAAATCACTTCGACAAATAACAAGATGCATTAAATGACGTAGTTCACAAACTATTCACATGCTTAGCCCGAAAACGCTGTTTGCATATCATTTAATTATTTTACTAGCGCGCGTATCACGAACACGAACGGTGTCTTAGTAGAGGCCGCCATGTGCGGGCGGGGTTGGGTGTCCTTAGTGGGCTTCCCAACACGTACCCTCACCCCTTACTCAGAACCTTTGGTTTCCGGATATCCGAAACCCTTGGCGCACGAGAGTCATTCTTTACACGATTACCGGTATAGATGGTATCGGTATCGCAATGCAAAGGGACGAGCCCCATAAACTCTAAAATCGGAGTGGGCTTACTTTGTGTATAGCCCATGACGACATAGAGTGGGCTCGTATGGTTCCGAATAACCACAAAATTCGGTGGCGACTCCATTTTGACTTAAATTTCGAACCCGAGAACAATCTCACCACGAGATTCATTCGCCTACCCAAACCCGCGCTTTGCCGCGTCGGGGTGGACCTACGTCATGTCCACAATTTGGCGACTCCGCTGGGGATACCTGATGTACCACATGTCATCGGGGTTCCTAGGGTGAGACTCGAAGAGAAATCGTTCGTCGATTAGTGTGCGCGCATTAGTTTAATGATTCATGCATAACCTAAATTTGCCCGGGCCGGTTACTTGTGACCGACGTCCCACTATACCACGGTGCATTCCTACATGGGTGCGCTAAAGACATCGATGGTGGAACTCGTCTCGGTTTCGCGGCATGTCCTAAGACCAACTCGGCTTAGGGAGTCCGTCCATCACACGAGAAAGCCATCGTTGTTGGTATAGACCCTATTTTGACCGACCGAGACTTAGCGTAAAGCATACATGAGCATCGTCATAATGCTTGTTTGACTACATGCTATGTGGTTCCCGTGTCATTTTTCAAAAACCGTCATTTCAAAATTGCATCTTTCCAAAATACCAAATTTCAAAAAACCCGAAATACTGTCCGTTTCGGGACCCGTCTTTTCAAAATATCCAATATTCAAAAACTCCGAATGCTGCCGAAAATTAGACTTACGATTTGACTCAAAACAAGCCATTTTTTTTAGCCGGCATGCTATCCATTTCAAATTTCGAATTTCCGATCCACCATTCGATTTTCGAATTTTCAAAATTCAATTTCAATTTTCAAATCTTCGTGATGCCATTCGCGATTTTCAAATCCTCGAGATTCCATTCTCGATTTTCAAATCTCCAAGATGTCGTTTTCGATTCTCAAATCTTCGGGATCTCATCTTCAATTTTCAAATTTTCGGAAATTTATTTTCGATATTCAAATTTTCAAAATTCCAAAAATTCAAAACCAGTCTTGTCGGCATGCTGCCAATTTAAAAAAAACGGGACCGTCTCCCAATTTTTCAAAACGCGAAATTACTCGCAACCATTCCAACATTTCAAAATGCCCGGTCCTATTGGCCCACTACCAATTTCAGGACTGTCCTCTCAATTTTCAAAATTCAATCATTTTTCAAAACCTTCCGATTATAGGACCTACCGTAATCCATGTGTCGGGTCTTTTTATGATTTGTCGAAGGTCAATAGCGTCGAAACTCCGTCGATCCTACATCACGGGTTTCTTCCCCATCCTAGTCCGCCTTTTTCTAAAGGCACAACCGACCAACACGAGTCATACACTCGTAAATGGAAGGTTCATAAACACTCGAGTCCTAACTAGAAAGTCACACGCAATTTTCCCTCCGACAGGACGGTCCCCACGACCTTTCCTAAGGGAATTTTGCCCGTCTTTCAATCCGTTAGTCGAGTCATCCCAATTCAAAAGTCCTTTAACTTAAGGGTCTACCCTAATCACAGTGTCTATCCTTATTCAAGTCAAGTCAAGGGTCTTTAGCGTCGAAACTCTGCCGATCTTACATCGCAAGTTTCTTCCCTTACCCTGTCTGCCTTTTTCTCGAGGCCGAGTCAACCTTTTACAAGGCATAGCCCTGTGGCTAAAGGTTCGTGATCCTTACATCTAAGGGTCACTCGTCCAACACTCGAGTCTTAGCAAAACTTACAATCTCACTCGGGGGGCTACCCTTTAGGAGAGCGATCAATCACGGTTGCTCTGAGGGTCATGTCTTACATGTGTTGTCTCACGTACCCCACTTTTGAGTCACTTAGATGCCACATCATCTGAGTCCTATAAGAGTCCTTAATCTCACTTGGGGGCTATTCTCCGACGGGGCGATTAACCACAGTCGCTTCGAGAATCGCACCTTACACTTTTTTAGGAGAGTCTAACCCGAGTCAAACCCGAGTTGTCTTTCCTCCCGCGTTATTTCCTATGCCTTGGCGTGTTCGAGTTCCAAAGCAACATTTCTGATTACGTGGGTATTCTCGCAGAGTATGGCACCCACAACCGGGAATAGGGACATGGAAAACACCATCAATGGAATAAAGGCTTCGCTGGAAACAATGGTTAGTAGGCAGGCCATAACCGAAACCCATATAGGGTTCCTGAAAACCAACCAAGAGGCCATGAATGCTCGTTTAACTGTCATTGAACGGCAAGACTTCAATTCTGAATCGGTCAATACTGGGCCATTTGCCAAATTGATCAGCACGGTGCGTGAGCTCGAACAACAGTTCCATGCCTCCCGAGGGAACAACATTTATATTGAAAACTCCCGAGACTATACACCCATCAGTGAGAAACTACCAACAGATCTCAACTTAGAGGGGTTACCCATATTCGAAGGGACGGAGGATCCATTACTACACCTCCGAGCCTTCAAAGCATTTATGGCGATCAAGGGGGTCAAAGCCGACATGTTCATCAATTTGTTCGGCGCATCCCTCGGGAAATATCCAAAAGCCTGGTTCTATAGGCTTAATGCAAAAAGATTCCCCACTTGGGAAGATGTGGCTACCGAGTTCGCTAAAAACTATTCTGATAATGCTGAACTTCAGACTACCATGCGGACTTTAGAAGTCATGGCCCAAGATCCAACAGAGGGTTTCACCAAATACCTTCAACGTTGGCGGGCTGAGAGTGTTAAGCTGGTAGACAAGCCCAGCGAGAAGACACTAGTGGATGCATTCATCAACAACCTCCTACCCTCCTACCGCGTCCATCTTAGGTATGCCGGCATCTCAAACTTTGCTGTGCTTACCGAAATGGGCACTAGGATTGAAGACTATCTTCGACATAACGAAGATTTGGGTGAAGCTTCTACCAAAGGCTATACTGGACATCCACTTGAGTCCTGGGAAGCCGAAGACTACTGACAACCTTATCTAGGAGTCCAGATTTGATTTGAGTCCGAGTCTGAGTCCGAATCTAGGATGTTCTATCTCCTCATTTCAAAGTCAGAGTCAGAGTCAATTGTATTCTATCATCTTTTCGTATTCCAATAAAATCAGCCCTTTCAATTTCTCATATATGCTTCCCTTTTATGTTTCCGAGAACATGATGAACACCATCATACACTGTGAGCACATGCACGTGACTATTATAGGCACATCTATAATGACTGCAGGAACTGAGGCCCATGTTTTCCTTTACCTGTTCCATGTCTGGTATAGAAAGCCACATAACTACCCTTAGCAGGAGCGGTATCAAATCCTATGACAAATCTAGGTAGTCTCCTAGTTTGGGCTAAGGACGGGAGGCAAGCCCATTTCCCACAATAAACACCCCTCCAATAAGACTAACCAATCCCTATCTAAGGCGTTAGTCTGACTTGATGCCAAAAATACCCAACTCGGGACGATGCTCCCACTAAGCCTGCTCGGAATTATGATGACAATACCGAGATCCAAATCACCATGCTTACCATAGAGCACTCCACCGCGAGTTGCACTCACACAAACACCAACTAGGCTTACACCCTACAAAGGTTTAGCTCCACAAGCCTAATCCAACCGATGGGCCCACCCCCATATCCACCCACAACATCAAAGGGAGAGATAGCCGTGAAAAAAAAAATGGACAAAAAAAATCAAAAGTCCAAGGAAAAAGCAAAAGGCCCAAAACAAAAGAGTTGGCCATCAAAAAAAGAACTCTCAGCAGCCCCCGACCAGATACGGTCAATCCCACGACCGGGGCCAAGAGGTCAACAAAAAAACAAAAAATTCAAATACCCACGACCATAGTCAACGGTCAACTCAAGTGAAAGTCCCTTGTCCGGGAACGGTCAATTCAAAAACATCATCAAAACCCATGACCAGGGCTAAAAGGTCAACCAAAAAATATTCAAGAACCCATGACTGTAGTGAAAACGATCAAATAGGGGAGAGACAATCAAGCTGGTTAGCTAACACCACATTTAGCCTTCCCATATTACAACCCTCAAGACCTTCCCGAGGCCTAGGCTAAGAGACAACCTGGAATTTTGAGGATTCTAGCTCCATAGGATACACCCTAACCATTAGGGCCAGACATGGAAACCAGATCCCGCATCATCAAACCTGCCCAATCGAAGCCCGAGTCATTTTTACTCGACTTCCCCCTTTCCTACCACATTACAATACCTTACCCTCGAAGCCTTAGCTCCACAAAATCGAGCTCCAGATGTCAAAACAGTGAGGCCACTTACGACCTAGCTCTACATTTCCAAAATCGTCCAAACCAGTTACCAGCCCCAAACACGGGAACCCAACCTGCGGTCGGCATAGAACATGCCCAAATAGTTCACACCACCTCTGGGGGCTACCCCGGATAACGCTCACAGTCACGGGATCAACATCCTAACTGTTCCAGCCCTTTGATCAAGACATCATTGGGAACACACCTAGCCTATACCATCGCTATGGCTAGTTACACACAAAGCCTCAATAAACTAGGCACAATAACATGTCTTTCAAACCACTGAACTACGGCTTGGTTTGATTTCACTACACGTGAATACGTAGGCAGCCTTTCAACAAAGGCACAACCACCCACATTGACACAAATTAAAAAGCACCGTCATTCCGGTCACGACACTGTCATGTTCTCAGCAGTTAGCTTTGTCGTCTTGGGGGCTTCTCTTAGGCATAAGCTCTCCATCCACTTACAAAATCCAAAAATTTTTAAAAATAGCCTCCTTTTTATAGAGTGTCCTAGTACTCGGCCCAGTCAAAGACGAGAATCCGTCAGGGACTCAAAGCAACACCCACTTTGGGAATGTACCCCAAAACCAAAAATTCAAAGAGCACTAGTCTACAACACTGCTACTGCTAAGTCCTGCAAAAACAGTCTCATTACAGATACTGTAGTTCCTCTATACCGGATCCATCCCGTTTTGATGTTCGACCGTGTTGCCACTCGCCTAGGCTATGGATTAGCGCAACTTAAGAGTCTTGTCATATTAGGTGGCCCTCCCCCTTACCGAGTCATGGTCCAACCCCTCGAGAGTCCAGTCGTGTCTGTCAGCTCGTCTGGTCACGTGCAGAGTCGAGTCTGTCGGTATGTCTCTCTCTTCAAATTCTTGCTTTGAAATTTGCAAAACTTAGCCATTTGAGAAAATCTTTTTTGACAAGGTCAAATTTCGGTCTATTTAAACTGCAAAATTCTTTTCTACCCCTTTTAATTTTGAAAATCTATCTCCTAGCACGTGAGTTGCTTTCAGGACTACGATTTCAAAGTGAAGTAAAAATCATTTTCCCCAGCGCAAACTAGTCAATAGATGCTAACTGCATTTACTATGTGCTATCTTGCTATATACTATGTCTGCTATTTCTGCCTATGTATCTAACATTTCAGGTACCAACTAGTGCTTCCCAACGGAACAACAAAGGCGGTGTTTCTCCTGGAATGCTACATCCAAGATGTGATGTGTCGGCATACGGGTACACCCAAGACTTCAGAAGCAAGTCCCCGCGCAGCTACTTTTCTCCCCAGCGAGAGTCGGTGTTTTGTCTATGTGTTACATACAAGTTGTTATGTGTCAGCATACAGGTACACTCCAGACTTCAGAAGCAAGTCCCCCGCGAAACTATTTAATTTCCCCAACGGAGTTAGCTTTTCCCCGGTGTGCTAGATCCAAAGTGCGATGTGTCGGCATACGGGTACGCCTGCTCCCCAAGAAAGGCAAATTTCACTCCCCACAGAGCATCATCATCAGCTCAAGTACGACTCAAGGCTTCGAAGGCAAGCTTGTACAGCTCACATACTTCCCCAGCGGAACGCCCGAGGCGGCGTTTTTCCTGAAGTGTTACGGGATGGGCCCACACATAGGCGCGCCCAGGACTTATGCTACAAGTCTGACTCCCCGCAAAGCTATCATCATCAGGACAGGTATGACCCGCTTATGGCTGGCGAGCCCTTCACGCAAGTCTACTGGACTATAAACGACCCGACCGGAAGTCTACCAGGTCGTAACGGGCTTGGTAGCTACTCTGACTTTCGCCTTGTCCAAGCCTCAGTCAGAGTGGGGTCTCTGTAGACACCCGCATTTTGACTGCCACGTGTCTATGGTAGTCTCCGAAAAACACCCGATGATGATTGGACGTCAACGTGACTTAGTATACTCGGATTTGGGCTCGGAATTCATAATATCCGGCATGGACTTTTAGCGGAGTAAAAATCTCACAAAACAGACCTCAAATTCAGGCCCAGTGGGTCGTTTCGAGTCAAACGAGACTAATTTGGGCCAAAACCGACACCAAAAATAATTCCCATCTTTTGGCGACCGGGTCAAAACCCGGTCAAAGACGAAACCGTCTCATAAATCAGCCAAGTTCATTTGGCGCACAAATCAGAATTCAAAAAAGCAATCAAAACCAACAAAATCAAATCTTTCCTTATTTCTCTCGATTTGCTTGACCCACTCGATCGAGTGGATTGACCCACTCGGTCGAGTGGAGCGTCAAAACCCGGGTGTGGCCCGTTTGCGAAGGCACTCGATTGAGTGAACTAGGGCCACTCGATCGAGTGCCCCTATGTCGAGGGTGAAGTCTATAAATACCGCTTCACCCCTCCATGCATTTTAGAACTTGACACATACTTTCACCCTACATTTTAACCTACATTCTACCCTACTTCAAACTTACTTCATCACACATCAAAGCCTTAGAAATCCTAAGCAAAAACACACAAAAACCGAGCTTTCGTCCCTCGATAAACCGACGCAACACACACACCTATACACACCATAACTCGCATACATCCTCGATACTCCCAAGCTTTGTCGCTATTCACGAGTCCATTTCCGAGGTCTATACTAGCATGTATGTTGAGGGTGTCCTAAACCCCTTTTCTATCTCTTTTCTATATCATTTTATGTACATTTTCGTATTATGATCGTAGTAACACCGACACTAACACTAACGTTCCTTATACTTTTTTTGTATCTTTATTTTGCATTGTCTTTTTTCTATTACTAACGTCATTAATAATACCGCGTATATATAAAACTAGTATCAAATTTCGGTTTAAAATCCGTTTGACTACGATGTTTGCCTAAGATCCGTTTAATCCCTTTACGAGCAACGACGGAGGTGGAGCCCTTTCGAAAGGGTTAGTTTCGATGTCGTGACGTAGAGGGATGCATCTCGTTACTAATTCAAAATTTCCTAATCTAACGATAAAATATTTCCACAAAATCCCGATGACGGTATTATATTCGTTCATACACGATTATAGTACCGGAGGTCGAGCTAAGTACGAATCGTGCAATATTCGTATTTGGTTAGGCCGACTATCGATTTCAAGTCATAAAACAAAGCGAGTTACCACTCGTACAGGGGGCACTCGACCGAGTGCCATAGGCCACTCGATCGAGTAGCACCCCAAAAAGTGGTCAGTAGCCACGCTAATAACACACTCGACCGAGTCAGTCAATGACTCGATCGAGTGGGTCTCATAACCCACAATACCGAGGGCTTGGACACATATTTCGAGTCCCGTTCTTTATCGACTTTAGACCATCATCCGACCTTCCTATTTTTCAAAACTATACACATCACGACACGTAGAACGACTTTGACCACTTTGACGTGATAAGTCGGGACAAGACTACGGGACGTGAGATTAGGCTAGCAATATGCCACAGTCTCATGTTCCCGTCCTTCGTTTAATATGCGACATAATGCGTATTTAATCGGGGTCAGTCCATCTACATATTTCGCGGTCTAGTTTACATACGGGTCCGTCCCTTTCATTATATCGCGTTATTGTCATTTCGTTTATTATTTACACGTATTGCCGTATTGTGAATTCCGGGTTGTATTTCCGCCCGTGTAATTTGTACGTTATTTTTATTTACTTTCGAGCTTTGTTTATTTACTTGCTTTACGCTTTATAAATGAATCTCGCATGCTAAATCACTTCGACAAATAACAAGATGCATTAAATGACGTAGTTCACAAACTATTCACATGCTTAGCCCGAAAACGCTGTTTGCATATCATTTAATTATTTTACTAGCGCGCGTATCACGAACACGAACGGTGTCTTAGTAGAGGCCGCCATGTGCGGGCGGGGTTGGGTGTCCTTAGTGGGCTTCCCAACACGTACCCTCACCCCTTACTCAGAACCTTTGGTTTCCGGATATCCGAAACCCTTGGCGCACGAGAGTCATTCTTTACACGATTACCGGTATAGATGGTATCGGTATCGCAATGCAAAGGGACGAGCCCCATAAACTCTGAAATCGGAGTGGGCTTACTTTGTGTATAGCCCATGACGACATAGAGTGGGCTCGTATGGTTCCGAATAACCACAAAATTCGGTGGCGACTCCATTTTGACTTAAATTTCGAACCCGAGAACAATCTCACCACGAGATTCATTCGCCTACCCAAACCCGCGCTTTGCCGCGTCGGGGTGGACCTACGTCATGTCCACAGATACGAGCAAGCAACATCTCGCACTCACCTTTACCAATCCGGGTACTCTAAATAGGCAATCCAAGATACCGAAAAGGCAACGTACCTTCCACACATCCTGAGAATTGCAGAATAACAGCTTTCTTCTCATCATCCACGCCTGCAAAATAGGCATGAGACTTACCTACGCTTATATTAAGCCCCGAGGCCCTGCTAAAAGTGGCAAAAGCTCTCCACAGGCTCGTCATCGACTCAGGCTCTCCTTTACAAAAAAGAAGCAAGTCATCAGCAAACAACAAATGTGTGAGCTTTAAAGGGCCACATTTCGGATGATATCGAAATTTATTCTCCTTCAACCCATAGGTCAAAATACGCGAGAAATACTCCGTGCAGATCGTAAACAGCAAAGGAGACATCGGATCCCCTTGCCTCAGACCTCTCTTCCCACGGAAGAAGCCGAAGTTGTCCCCATTAGCACACAACGAATAAGATACCGACGTGACACACTCCATAATCAGACCCCGGAAATGATCCGGAAAGTCTAATGCCCTCAGCATCTGGTCAACAAAGCTCCACTCCACACTGTCGTAAGCTTTGTGTATATCCACCTTGAACAAAAATCTAGGTGAAACCCAACCTCTCCCGTACATCTTGACAAGATCCTGGCAAATCAAAACATTTTCCACAATACTCCGCCCCTCGATGAACCCCCCCCCTGATTAGGCGAGATTATCTGGGGCAGAACCTTGGCCAATCTCGAGCTCAAGATTTTCGCAATGCACTTATAGACCACATTGCAACAAGCAATCGACTTAAATTCTTTCATAGATTGGGGCCTGCTCACTTTACGAATTAAGGTAATGGTAGCACAGTTCAGCTGTTTCAGTAATTTACCTAAAAGGAAGAAGTCCTGAATAGCTCTGACCACGTCATCTCCAACAATATCCCACGAATCAATAAAAAACTTACTTGTGAACCCGTCTGGACCCGGCGCTTTATCCCTAGGAATAGAGAACATGGCCCTCTTAATTTCTACTTCCGAAACGTTCGCTCCAAGCCACATTTTATGATCCTCTGAGCAAATTTTCGCTTGCCTGACAAGACCGACATTCACCTCATCGACATGATTAGATTCACCCAAGAGCTTATGATAGAACCGAAGAAAGGCTCCCTCAATCGCCCCCTTGGTTGAACACTCCACCCCATCATCATCCATAATTTTGGCAATCGCATTGTGCGCCCGACGCGCTCTCAGCAGTCCGTGGAAGTACGCGGAATTAATATCCCCATCCTTAATCCATTTTTGCTTCGATTTTTGGGCCCAAAACTCAGCTCTAGCAGCCTGCAGCTCACGCATCTGCGCATTCAGGACCGCCTCGTCACGCAGCAGCTCAGGAGACTGATGCGAGTTCATTTTGCAGCGTTGTTTTGATCAGTCCATATCTCGAGTTATACTTGGAGTTTCGTAGTCATTCAAAATGGAGGAGATAGATTTCGAGCTTATCTTTCCAATGACTATTCATGAAGGCTCGTTGAACAAGTATTGACAAAGTTATGGTCCGAACAAGACAGTTGTGCATGGGAATTTCTGATGCGAGTTCATTTTTTTGCAGCATTGCTTTGATCAGTCCATATCTCGAGTTATACTTGGAATTTCGTAGTCATTCAAAATGGAGGAGATAGATTTCGAGCTTATCTTTCCAATGACTATTCATGAAGGCTCATTGAACAAGTATTGACAACGTTATGGTCCGAACAAGACAGTTGTGCATGGGAATTTCTGATGCGAGTTCTTTTTTTTGCAGCATTGTTTTGATCAGTCCATATCTCGAGTTATACTTGGAATTTCGTAGTCATTCAAAATGGAGGAGATAGATTTCGAGCTTATCTTTCCAATGACTATTCATGAAGGCTCATTGAACAAGTATTGACAAAGTTATGGTCCGAACAAGTCAGTTGTGCACGGGAAAGCACCGGGGTTAAAGAGGACGTTTGAAGCTGGTTGTGCACGTCCAAATGGCTCCTTATTAAGCTTTGTTATTAGCTCCTAGTTTACATAGCTTTGATATTAGCTCCTAGTTTACATAGCTTTGTTATTAGCTCCTAGTTTACATAGCTTTGTTATTAGCTCCTAGTTTACATAGCTTTGTTATTAGCTCCTAGTTCACATAGATGTAGCTTTGTTTTTGTCACCATGTAGCTTCGTTATTGTCACCCTAACCAGCCGGTTTAAGGGTCTTGTTGTAGGCTATATATAGCCATCTATTTGAATGAATAAGACATCCAATATTGAAATCAAAAACCTGAGTAAAGCTAAGCTTTCTTTTACGTCCTTGTTGCTTACAAGACAAAGTCTAGAGTTAGTCGCGTTACGAGCTCTAAACTCGCTATTTCAATCGAGTGTTTGATCTAGCAACCGCTTTGTTGGAGTATAGGTCTACTTCACCTAGCATACTATCCTTGGTTACGGTTTATTCACCCTCAAACTATCCTTTTAAATCTGTTTTGGTTACTTTGTTTACATTCCATTTCAGTATACTAATCAACCTTCACGTTTTTATTTCAAAGTTCATATCAAATCACATCAGAGACCGATATGATCGCACCCGCACCTGCAGCTCCGCTAATCTAATTTCTGCCGTACAGCAACGGTTTTCAATGTCCGCGAAGGAACTGGAATTCAGTCGTTTCAGTGGGGCCTTCAGCTTTCGGAGCTTCGAAACCAACTAAAACATCTTCGTGCCATTGATCGATTCACTCCAAACCCCACCAACACACGGGAGGAACTCCGGGGACCGACTCCACATGTTCAAGTACTTAAACGACCGATTTTTCCTAGCCGGGGGGCTCCCTAATTGAACAATGCACGGGCAATGATCAAAAGTTCCCTCCGGAAGGAAATTAGCAAAACCAGTCGGGCATAGTCTCTCCATATCATCATTCACCAAACACCTATCGATCCGACTAAAGATTCTTGTTTCTACAACTCGATGCTTATTATTCCACGTGTACCATGATCCACTCGCACGAAAATCCCCAACGTCGCAATTAGCTAAGCAATCACGAAATTGTATCATATCCTCATCCGCCGAATTACCTCCAAGCCGTTCTCGAGCGTCAATCACGCAATTAAAATCTCCCAAAACCATCCACGGGCCCGAATGCGCATAGCCTTCGAGAATACGCCATAGGTCAACCCTCCTCGACGCCGAATTAAATGCATACACAAATGTAAGTAAATAATCCAACCCCGTCGACGAGGTCACCTTAACATGAATGCTTTGAGTACTATACTCCAAAATCGTCAGGTTCACCCTATCATGCTTCCATAACAGCCAAACCCGACCACCCTCGCCACAATGGCTATTGGTCGTAATACTCCAGTCAGATAACAAATTCTGTTGAACTTTCGCATATGCCTTATTCTTTATTTTCGTCTCCAATAAACCAAAGACGTCTACTTGCTGTTTCCTAATAAACTCACTTATAGTACGCTGTTTATTTATGTTACACATACCGCGCACATTCCAAAACCCGATATTATGCATTCCCATGAATAACAACTTCCAACCCACCCCCTTCATTCCTCACCTCTGCATCTGTCCTAGGTGATCCCACAATCATATCGACGTAGGATACCCCTTTCTCAACTTCCTTAGTAGGTCTCGTAAGCTTAGTCAACACCCCACCCGGCCCCTGAGTACCGTATTTCACAATAGGAGGAACAGATCTACCAATCCCGTGCGTAGCAGCGGGCTTAGCAGCAGATAACAGCCTTGGTGGAGGCTGTTTCACAGCAGACCCCTCCACGCCCTTCTTCTGTTTTTGTACCTGTCTTGCTTTCTTTAACTCGTCTTTCTTGCATTCCTTTGTCTCATGACCATACCATTACATTTGGTACACCATATTGGTTTCCATTCATACTTCACAAAAAGCTCCACCATGTTACCTTTTTCATCAAAAAAAATTATTTCATTCTTAAATTTTTTCCCAACCCTCGCCATAATCATGACACGAGCAAACCCGAGTCTAGATCGCTCTTCCGTAGCCAAGTCGGACTTGATGTACGGACCAATAAGGGAGGCAATCCGGGGTAGACACCTACCCCAGAATTTCAAGGGTAAATCATGCAACTGAATCCACACAGGAACTTCATGGACGTCATTCTTATCTAATTTAGCATCCGGGGTCCATTCTTTCACAATCAGAGGCTTATTGTCGAACATAAAGAGGCCATGATCAAGAATATTTACCTTGGCAGCCTTGTCCTTGAATCGGACTAGGAAAATCCCATTTGGGAGGAAAGAAATCTTGTCAATTCCGTCTTCCTTCCAAATCCGTCTCACGAAACCTTCAACAACTTCCCACGGAGGGTTAGCACCCATAATGAAACAGTACACAGCTGTACTCCAAAATTCGATCTCATCGTCCACATCTTCTTCTGAAAATTGTAAGACTTCCTCATCTTCCTCTTCCATATCGACAACTCGCTTCCCATCCCTCTGTTGCCAGCCCCCCTTCGCTACCGACAATTCCGGCGCCGTTTCCGGTACGTAATCCGGAACGTCCTCATCCTCCAAGTCTGAAACATAATTCAATCCCGGAATGTCATTTATCCTATCATTCCTCGAGCTATTCGAACGGTCATCCAAGTTTGCGTTCTTCACTACTCTACGTAACATGTCCTCTTTTGCCTTCTTCGTGATCGGCTTCATTGACCTAGTCCCTTTCGAGACCTTATATTTCTGCCTCATCCGTTAATCATACGAATCTACACGCTCGCCCGCCAAGTCGACGGCTGGCCGGAAAACGTAACACACGAGCCGCCGGAAACCCTATTTTGTCGCCTGATTTCACTAGGGTTTTCAGAGGTTTTCTACAATATACGATTGTTTTGAAGCATGTTGTATGAATCTTTACATGGGACTTTTACACTGTATGATTTGGGACCTGTTCGGAATTTCGGTTGCGATCATTGTCGCGTATTTATAATTGACAAGTTGACTTGTATGATGAAAGAACTAATTTGGATTATAATTTCTTTTATCATCTTAGGTTTCAGTCACTTGTTAATTACGATTGATTTAAAAGAACTTGATTTCAGTTTCAATAATATTGACTATTTAATTTGGTTTTATAAGATGTCTAATATTTTGGATTGTTTGATCGAAACAATACGTTGCCAAAGTAACCTCTATTGCGTAGATTAGATAGTTTAAATAATTAGACGATTGTGTGTGATTGAATTTCATGCGGGTAATGGTCGGACAAAAGGAAGTCCATTATTTGGCCGAAATTCAATCATACTTGTGGTGATAAATATGTAACAGTTATTCGGTTCTCGTGTAAATGTTAAGTCGGCCCAAAGGAAGACTTGACATTTGACATGATCTTACTGTTAATATTTGATTACTACACCAAGAGTACCACTTACAAGTCTAATTATCGTCCAAAGATGAGATTAGATGTTGTGCTAGGTATCTTGTTATGATGGGAACGCCAATATACGAACTGATTTACGAGTTAAGGGAGTGTTGTTAAGTTTATGACACTCATAAGGCTTATGTCTATACAATTTTTTTAATGGAGAGTAAATCCAAACGTTCAGTTTTTAAGTTTGGTAGTATGTGTAATCATGCGGATAATGGTCGGCCCAAAGGAAGGCTATTATTTGGCCGAATACATATACAATTTCGGGTGATAAATATGTGACGATTATTCAGTATTTTCATGTGTATGCTAAGTCGGCCCAAAGGAAGGCTTTAGTATTCGACATGAGTTTATCGTCAATATTTGATCACGATTATTTAATTGTAGTATCAATGCTTAGTTAATTATTTATGCCCAACGGCTAAATGTTAAATTTGCAAAAACACTATATACTGTTTGAATTTATTCAAAACATGAGAATATTGTTTTGTTTATCAAATTGACATTACGGTTCATTATATTTGTCATATTCAGGTTACATTCTCAATTCGGATGACGCCGTTTAGTTAAATAAATGGTAAGAGAATGTAAATACTTATTTTGGGTCGTCATAATTTTAACACATCATTGAGAATGTATGGTTGTGCTACTCATAAGGATGGAAATATCGTGTGGACTCACGTGTTTTTATGGAGTAGAAATTTTAATGCATGTGTTTAATAATTGTTTAATATGCGACATTAAGGAAATATTAAAGGACATTGTTTCTATTAAATAAGCTGCAAGTGTCTAACTCAAAGAATAACAAGATAAAGTTTATTGGTTGCTTGTTATGAGTATGGACACGTAAGGATATATTACCAGTTTGTACGCTTCATCGCGTGTCGGTTTATAAGAGTACACTTCTTATTTAAGATTTGTCGTCTAAAGTTATTCATTGTACCCAATTATGTTTTGTGGGTGGATTTGGGTTTTCATTCACATAAGTACATTAGTGCAAGTACAAGTAAGATCTAAGATGTTGTATGTCAATTGGTGATGAAAGATTCATCTATTCGGGGCATGTCATCATCTGAGTTTGAGACAATCAACTAATTTAGTTATCATTAATGACTTGTTTTATTTGAATCTGGAAAATAATTTCGGTACTGTCTTTTGGTGGAGTTCAATTATTTTTTATTTGGCCAAATTTGATTTTATTGTCCATTGAGAGATAGTTAATTTTGTATTTTCCTAATTCAAATAATGGTAAAACTGTCATTTTTGATAGCTTTATATAGTTTAGATTGGAATTAGTTGCATTAAAACTTCAGTGGATATAAAGAATTAAGGACAATAATTTCTTTTCGGTATGACACATTAAAAGAATTATTGAAGTTGTGTAAAAATGAAATTATTGACCCTTCTACTTCGGATTCTCATATTGAAGGGGATAAAGACGAAAAGAGAAAATATATATCAAAAGGACTTTGGATGTCTTATAATTGATACATAAGGGTATGTGAACTATTTTATGTTTTAAGTTGTATTAGTTCACATCACTATATTAATTTGTAGACAAAATTATGGCTTGATATTTATATCTCGATATTAAGAAGTTTTAAGTTCCTAGACGTTTTTATCACATATTTGAATGAGATATGTTGCTCGGTAAAGGATTAAAGATGTCAGTTGATCATAAGTGGAAACACTTAGACAATTTGACTATTCAGGATAAGAACGTTAATGTGATTTCAGATAATTTCTAGAGAAGTTCGATCTTACATTAAATATCGCACCATATGAAGATCTGAATATGTATGGTGTATTATGTGTGCAAAGTAAGATCTTGGGGCTTGGAATGAGTATGATTATTCACACTCTTTCTTAGATAACTGATCTAGAAGTAACTTATAATTGCAGCTTGATTTTTGTGTGGATAAAGTTACCACAATATTATCGATTGATTAATTATAGTGTAATTTATTTACACCTAAGGTACATCCAACTAATTAAGAATATTTTTTCTAAGATAATATAGTTGGACTTAAAGACAATCAATAATTATTTTGTTGTAAAACATTATAAGGATTAAGGGTAATATATAAGGAAATGATCCCACACGCAAGTTACTTTAAGACGGATAATATGGGTTCATTGAGGTTATTGAGTTTGGAGGGAAGAAATGAGACTTATGGAAATGATCTAGTGTCTCATTATAAAGGATTGTAAGATCATTTTAGTAAAACAAAATCAAATACCTCAAGAACAATTGTTATTAAGGAAATTCACTAGGGAAGAATGACTACATTGTTTTCATGTCATGACTACATTGTTTTCATGTCATGACTGACATATTACAGTGTAATAACATATTTATATATTGCATACATTCAAGAGTAATAGTTAGATGATGAAACGGTAAAAAAATATTCATTTAGAATTTTACCGAATCATTGAAAGTTCTAACTAATACATGTGAATTTATTTATGTCATCAATAAGGTATTAAGTCATTCGACAATAAAGACACTTTGGTATTATTTCATTAATTGTTTCATTACCTAAAAGTGTAAATCATATTGGTTTCAAATGGAGTATTTGTTACCAAGACAGACTCATTCGGTAATGAAACATTAAGGTTTGTCTTGTCAATTATGGCTATAAGGACAGTTGGCATATCCGGTTATATATATATATATATATATATGGAGTTACATTGGATGAATAGTAGAGACAAGTTTGTCACCCGTTGTTGCAGATACTGGAAATCTTGACTCGATAGATTCAAGGTAAAGTTTCTACAAATAAGGTTTAGAATCATCCAATGAAAACTCAAATAAGGTTTTCCGTCAAAGAGTACATCAATCTACCATGATATCATCTCATTTAGTTTTGTATGAATGTGGTACATGATTGTAGATACTCAAGATTCAGTGAGAGTATGAAAATATATCAAGGTTTATACCCTTTCAGTAAATGGGAGTAATGCAGTCTCATTAATGTTCTTAAAGAAATGTTCATATCTAGAAAGTACAGTTTACTTAAATCCATGTATTTCAGAAATTATTTCATGTGTTTAAGTAATAAGGTATAATTAAACTTAGTTTGTACATGTTTGGATATTATGTACATTCTATAGTTTAATTGACAGATATTAAGGAAATACAGTAGAATATTGAGATCCACTAAGGGCAGCCAAATATTGGTTGTCATTTATATTTGGAGCAAAACAATGTTATCATATAAAGAGATCGAATCAGGTTGAGATCATTCGGTATTTCGACTCCTATTTGGTCATGATTATTTGTCACAAGGCTGCAAATTAAGTTCGGTATTGAAAGACCATTTAAGTTATTTGTGACAAAATGATGGTTATTATAGTTTCAAATAACAATACAAGTGATGTGTTGTTATAGAAACGATTCAGAGTGAAAAGCGTCTAAGATATGTTTGCACAAACTCCATTTTGCGGATCCACTTAATAAGGAATTACCACCCACGGTCTTTCTTGAGCATATTGCTCAAATGGGTGTTTCGGTTCTAAGGATATTCAGGTTAAGTGGGAGTTTGTCACATTAGACACATTATGTTATACGGTTATTCAGTTCTGCAGAAATAAGGTTTACAGTTTTCAATTTCACTCTGTCTTATTTAGTGATCTCACTAAGGCTTAAGGTGGACCAGTTGGAAATATGCATATTTGGATCACATTTGGTTGTTGTTTCCATGCTACACTCCTATACTAGATTCATGTCGTTAGTCATGTTTGCATATGTGATCATTGATGGGTCCTGTTACGACAAACTGTGGCAAAGGCCGCTTTGGTTCTATGTACATATGATTAATGGACCGAATTGCATAAGACGGTTAGAATGTTTGATAGCACTATTGAGCTCATACGGTTATAATGAATACAATTTTCATTGTCCTACATATACTAGTATATGACCCAAATGGGAGATTGTAAGAATTATGGGTCTAATACAATATATGTGGACAACATTATTTGGACCTATTGTATTTATTAGCTATCATTAAAGTGAGCCCAAACACGTGATCCGTAATAATACAAATGACACGGGCTTATTTATGTCTTATAAAGTATGGGTCGGATATTATAATAGTGTAGAGACCCATTAAGGCTTTATGTGATATATGATGGGCTTATCCACTAAAGGCGACTGATATAGTTATCAGGGTTTAACCACCCCTCCCTATATATAGTCAGGGTTATGGTCCCTGACAGCACACTTTTGACCTAATCTCACATATATCCCATCGGTATGGAGAAACCCCAAAAGGCGAGTGTATCTATTAGAAGACCTAATCCAAAAGATTGACGTAAGTTATTTTCTGTCCGTATTATCAGGTACGCTTCCGCTACAGCTAATTACAGTTATTACCAATTAATTTAGTATGAAGTTTCAGTCTTGGGTCAGATTAAATCTAACACATCCTTCCTTAACCTTATAATTGCATTATCTCCTTGCAACCTTCTCATAGTTACATGTAAATGGCTATCTCACTTCTAAATTTCTCAAAAACTTGTTTCCAAACAATCACATTTTATTCCATAAGCTCTTAAAGAGAATGTCTAACAATTAAAATTATATCTGATATGCCCAAAATCTCACTCTCTTTTTTTTGATGAATGGTAAAAATTGAATTATTGAATGAACTATACAACGTTAATGACCAAAAAATAAGACATTACATTGCAATTTTCTCGATCCAATTCCTATCTTTAGTAGGTAAGCTACTACTATTAACCTCCTGAATTTTCCTCTTCATGTCATGCTTAATTCGGGCAAATACAATCTCGGGCCTGTGAATGCTAAGCTCCACTCTCGCCATATTTCTTTGGCTCCAAATGCTGTAAATAACAGCATTGATGACATCATTCAGCATCTGTCGCCTCAGTTTGGAGCCTCTCCTCTTCATTCTCCAGTCCTGCAAGCCTGTATACGGAATATTTGTACTCAGCCAGGCATTCATCAGGGCGATAATCCGTTTGCTATACGCACATTCATAGAACAAGTGGTCTCGCGTTTCAGTGTAACTCGCGCACAGATAGCAGCTGCTATCCGCAGTAATCTGCAGTTTATGCAGTTTTTCCTTGACATTTAACGCATTGTGCTGATACATCCAACTAATCAATCGATGCTTAGGAATCGTCCAATAATTCCACACCAGGTGCCACCAACTTACATCGTCTCCTTGCTCTCTAATCCATTCATAGCCATTCCGTATGGTATATTGTTTACCTTCACTGTTCTGCCATTCATTAGCAGTATATGCATCTCTGAGTAAGGTTTTTGCTTTACATATTTTCCTCCACGTCCATGTGCAGTCCGCAGGAGGTTCATATGCCAGCCAATCAGCCCCTTTCAGATAAATCTGATGAACCCACTTCACCCATAAGGAGTCAGCTTTACTATAAATCCACCACACCATTTTCCCCAACGCAGCTTTGTTCCAAATACTATCATCTTTCAAGCCCAAACCTCCCTCCTTAATAGGTTTACAAATCTTCTTCCACGAGACCAAGGGGGTTCTTTTGTATTCCGAGCTCCCATCCTAGAGAAAGTTTCTACACAGAGCTTCAATATTCTTAATAACTCCTGATGGAATCATGAAGATCGAGGCCCAATAATTATGAAGAGTCTTAAGGACCGCTTGAATTAGTACCAAACGCCCAGCGTAGGATAGTTTCCTAGCACCAAGCATTCTAATTCTATCCAAGATGTTATCAATAAGTGGTCTACAATCCTTAGTATTCAGTTTTGTGGGTTTAATAGAGACTCCAAGGTACCTGAAAGGCAGCTGCCCCTCCACACAGCCCGAAACCGCTACAATATCTTCTTTTATCTGATCAGAGACTCCATTGAAATAGACATTAGACTTTCCAGGACTCATTTTAAGTCCCGAGGCCTCTGAGAAAGTAGCATAAGTTCTAAGCAGTATCATAATAGAATTAACATCTCCTTTACAGAATAAAAGCAGATCATCCGCAAACATTAAGCTACTCAGTTTCATAGGGCCACAAAAGGGGTGAAATCTGAAGTCCAGGTTAGTAGTAGTATAATCAGCAATCTGGTGAGATACTCCATACAAATAGTAAAGAGGAGAGGAGAAAGAGGATCCCCCTGTCGTAATCCTCTCTTTCCTCTAAAGAATCCAAAAGTATTACCATTCAGGCACAAAGAGAATGAGGCTGTCGTGACACATTCCATGATTAGAGCACTAAATCGAGGGGGGAAATCCAAGGCATATAGCATTTGCTCCAAGAAATTCCACTCCACGCTGTCATATGCCTTCTGCAGGTCTACCTTGAAGATACATCGAGGAGAAACCGATTTTCTGCCATATAATTTAATAAGGTCCTGACAAATCAGAATGTTCTCCAAAATGCTCCTACCCTGAATAAAACCGCCCTGAGTCTTTGAAATAATATGAGGGAGTACTAGGGCCAATCTTTTGCACAGAAGCTTCGAAATGCATTTATAAACCGTGTTAAAGCATGCGATAGGACGGAATTGTTGGACAGATTGAGGTCTAGTGACCTTGGGAAAAAGAGTCAGAATAGTATTGTTAAGCTGCTTCAAGAGTTTCTTGTTAATGAAATATTCCATCACCGCCTCACTTACCTCGTTGCCAATCAACTCCCAACTGGCCTTGAAAAACTTGCACGAAAAACCGTCTGGCCCAGGAGCCTTGTCATTAGGAATAGAAAAGAAAATTTCTTTAATTTCCTCTCGGGTCACCGGCTGCATAAGAGTGTGATGGTGATCAGTATTGCAAACTAATCCTTTCCGAACAATGCTATGATTCACTTTGGATGTTGGAGCAGAGGTCCCTAATAGATTAGCATAAAAGCTTAAGAAACTCTCCTGAATCTCCTTTGGATCTGTATGTATGACACCCCCAGCATCCGTAATTTGAGTAACCTGATTTTGAGCTCTCCTTACTCGTAACACACTGTGAAAGTATGCAGTATTAGCATCCCCTTCAGCCATCCAATGTGCCTTCGCTTTCTGCCTTAGGAAAGACAACTGAATCTGTTCCAGCTTTATGAATTCGGATAGAGCAGCTCTCCCCTGACGAATAAGATCATCATCCAGCGGCTGATGGATTAATCCTTCCTGCAATTGTCTTAGTTTAACTCTAGCAACATCCGCATCCCTCTCCACACTAGAGAACTTGTTATAATGCAATTTCTTGAGATGATACTTGATCGCCCTAAGTCTGTTCACCAAAATGTACATCTTGGTGCCATAAAAATTCGCACCCCAATTATTCTTGACAATATCACATATTGTAGAATCGAAACGGTTTCTTATTGGCTAAAAGCATTCCTGACTTCCTCACTAAACATGGACAGTGATCAAATTTACCCTCAGGAAGAAAGGACGCCTTCATGTCTGGATAGCAACTACTCCATGCTTGATTGATAAGGAGACGATCCAGGCGGCTATAGACCCTATCCTCAGGAGCCTGTTTATTATTCCAGGTGTAAAAAGCACCATCGGCGGGACTGTCAATTAAATCGCAGGTCAACAAACAATTCCGAAAAGGATCCACTTCTTCTCTTTTAAAACCTCCTCCCAGTCGTTCCTCTGCCGTTAGGACGCAATTAAAATCACCCCCAACGACCCAAGGGCCGTCAATAGCTGTAGCTAATGCAGTTAGCCTTTCCCATAGTTCCTCTCGTTCTCAAATACCATTAAAAGCATACACGAACGTGACATGGGCAGCCTGCTGAGAACTTAGATGAACCACTTTCAAGTGAATGGATTGAGGGTTATACTCAAGGAACTCCACTTGCACAGATTGGTTATTCCAACCCACCCAAATACGCCCATCCTTGTGAGTATGGTTATTAGTCGAGATACTCCATAAAGGGAAATTCAGGAGCGCACTCGACTGACTACTATTCTTTATTTTAGTTTCCGAAAAACCAAAAAAATCTACTTTATTATGAAGCATAAAGTTATTCACTGTACATTGCTTATGCTCCTTATTCATACCTCTAACATTCCAAAAAGCAAAAATCATGGGTTCAAGGAGGCCACCACATCCCCTCCTTTCTCATTACCCTCACCAGTCAAGATTTCCTTGAATGACGAAGACCCTAACCTTATAATAGAAGGATCACCAGTGTCAGACTTCATCCTATGTACTTGTACACCTGGACTGGTCTGTATTTCTCCTCCCGTCGGCCTTGAACTACCTGGTTGCTGTACCAGGTCTGCCTCTTTGTTATCATTATGCACATTATGCACAGGACCAACTTCTTTAGTCTTTGGCCTCCAAACCTGCACCTTTTGAGTGAGTGTCTTCGGCTAGCCTATTTCCCTTCTTCTACGGAGCTTAGTCTTATGACCCATTTGAGTGCAATGAGTACACTTTACTGGTTTCCACTCCCATTCAATAGGAGTTGACATCAGTACTTGTTTCTCATCTTTAAATTGAATCACCTCAGGAAACTTCTCATTGGCCTGTACTTCAACCAAGATACGAGCGTATCCTAATTTAGTCTTCTGTTTCGTAGCCTCATCTACAGCTAAAACTTTCCCTACTCTACCCGCAATTTTCTGCAGACTGAGACCCCAGAATTTGAGAGGTAGGTTATGTAGGCGAATCCATGTCGGAACCACCTTCACATCTTCCTTCTCCAGCCTCGCATCCGGGTTCCACTTCTTAACGATTACTGGCTTACTATCGAACATATAGTAGCCATCATTCAGAACTTTTGTTTGCATCTCAGCATTCTCAAACCGAACAATGAACACACCATTAGGTAAGAAAGAGATCTTATCTATTTTGTGATGCTTCCAAATTCTTTTCAGGAAACCCTCAAATACCGGCAACGGCGGATTAGCCCCGAGGACGTAACCATAAATCGTCGTTTCCCAATACGAAAGTTCATCTTTAACGTCATCGTCTGACAATTGCAGAATATCCTCTTGTACGCTCTCATCTTGTGTGACTTTAACGATCTTCTTTCCTTGACGTTTGTACCAAGCTCCCTGATCGTCCTGCAAGTCACCCTTATCATTATTTGCGCTTAAGATATCCTCAATTTCGTCTTCACCGAGATCTTCCTCGTCTTGAAAGTCATATGCCGGTATGCCATTTATTTTCTGCATACTACCATATTTCTTCGCTTCATCCATACCAGGTTTACGTGCTATCTTTTCTGTATTACCATCCTTCCTCTTATCCTTACTTGTCACAGCTTTCCTATGCGTGATGTTACGTAGACTTGCCGGAGAAGAATCCATAGCCACCGTGCACAGGAGTCGCCGTCAAAGTCACGTAGGTCGCTCAGATCGCCAAGCCAAATAATTCGCTTGGGTTTTTGTTTTGATGTATTAACTAAATAAACTTTTGTTCATCAAAAAAAAAAAAAAAAATCTCACTCTCTTCTAATAACTCCATTATGCAATTCGTCCATAATCAATTTTATTAGCTTTCACCTCTACATACCATGATTGCTTGACTAAAAATCCCTTATCCTAACAATCCAATTTCAAATCTCGTGTTTCGTATATGCATATCCCCAAATTTATACAAATGTGGATCCTCAGTCGCTTTTAACATTGTTCTACCAATTTCTATCAATCTACAATAACCTCATTCCTATTACCTTTAACATTGTTCTTTCAATCCAAAAATTCACTCAAATATGCTTTTGACCTATCGAACGACTTTTCTTATTTATATATATTCATCACAAATATTCAGAAATCATAATCCATCATTTAAGTAGTGTTCGACTAATTAACATCCATAAAGCAACAATATCATATTCTTTAGTCATATTCTATTGATCCACAAGTGTTGTTTTAATATTCCTCAAAGATCAACATTCGTCCTCTATGTCCCAAATTTGATTCAATAACTCTCAGCTTCTATGTCAATTAATTTCAAATATATGATTGTCGTGTCATTCCCTCTCTTGAGAATGGGTCCTATGTGAGGTAGGAGTGTTCGACCAAATCAATACTAAAAATAAATAAAATTTTAACATATATTTAAATGTTAAATTAAAATAAGTTCTTAGCTAAGGAACAAAGCTAAGAAAACAAACATGAATATCTTTTGAATAAAATTTCTATTTTAAAGATGAGAGTAAAATCCTCTCGGGAGTTGAATAAACTCACTTATATAAAAGTTGAATTTTTTTTTTTAAATTTTTTTTTAAAAGAAACGATGAAGATCATAAAAAGTAAATAAACTGATTTTTCAATTAAAAGAATATTATGCTCAAAGGACAACTTAAGCCTTTACTAAATAACTCTAGTACAGATAATGGGTGACATAATTTATGCGGTAATAGTAATAATAAATTCTCTTAGCATGGAAGTGTTGTCAAGGCATCTAGTCAACTTGTCACTATACCACAAGTTTTCTTTCGTTCTAAATGCAGAAAGGACCTATCTTAATCACTGTATTTTGCGAAGGATTATTGGTTTTTACTAGAAGATGTTTCCTTGTCAAGGTGACCATCCAACTCTTGATAAGTTTGTAGGTGAATCGGGGTTCCAGGCAAATAGAGAAAAGATTGAATTTTCTTTTCTTTGGTTTTTTTTGGTGTAATCATTAATGATATTAAATGCATTATCTTGAATGATGCAAGGTTAAATTTTAAGGGACCTTACAGCATAGAATAAGGCAGCAATCAACTAATGATTTTGAAATTTATTAATGGTAGAGAATGCATTAAAATAGCTAAACTCGGCATTACTTCCTAGGAGCAAAGACAATTCGAGAGGTAAAGAAAGACAAACAATACTCCCTCCGTATTTATATGACGTTTTGTTTGTTCAAAGTGAGGCTTTGACTTTAACTTTTACGTAAATATATTATTCCAAAATTTTAAAAAATTGCACCATAAAATTCCTTACAAAAAGAGCTTTCAAATGAGTATACATTTCATAGTATTTTTTTCTTATATTGTGAGAGATATTGGAGAGAGAAGGGGTTGTCTTGAAAAATGAGAATGACTTACATTAAAAAACAGAGGGAGTATTATTCATCCACGAAAAGAATCCTAATTGTTAAGATAAAAATTGTTGAGACTGTGGAAAGTAAGGCAAATATATAAGTATAGACACCCGCATTTTGACTGCCACGTGTCTATGGTAGTCTCCGAAAAACACCCGATGATGATCGGACGTCAACGTGACTTAGTATACTCGGATTTGGGCTCGGAATTCATAATATCCGACATAGATTTTTAGCGGAGTAAAAATCTCACAAAACAGACCTCAAATTCAGGCCCAGTGGGTCGTTCCGAGTCAAATGAGACTAATTTGGGCCAAAACCGACACCAAAAAATAATTCCCGTCTTTTGGCGACCGGGTCAAAACCCGGTCAAAGACGAAACCGTCTCATAAATCAGTCAAGTTCAGATTGGCGCACAAATCAAAATTCAAAAAAGTAATCAAATCAACAAAGTCAAAACTTCCCTATTTTATCTCGATTTGTTGATCCACTCGATCGAGTGGATTGACCCCACTCGATCGAGTGGAGCCTTTTTTACCCGGGTTTGGCCCGTTTGCGAAGGCACTCGATCGAGTGCACTAGGGCCACTCGATCGAGTGCCCCTAGGTCGAGGGGTGAAGTCTATAAATACCGCTTCACCCCCCCATGCATTTCAGACTTTTTCACTCACTTTTACCCTATAATTTCAGCCACATTTTACCCTACTCCAACCCTACATTCTACACTACAAACCTAAGCCAAAAACCTACAAAAACCGAGCTCTTGTCCCTCGATAAACCGACACATACACACAAGCTTCCATACACACCATAACTCGCGTACATCCTCGATACTCCCAAGCTTTGTCGCTATTCACGAGTCCATTTCCGAGGTCTATACTAGCTTGTATGTTGAGGGTGTCCTAAATTCCCTTTCGATCTTTATTTATTCCGTCATTTTGTTTATTTCTATTGTATTGTAGTCATGATCGTCACAACACTAACACTTAACATTTTTTGCATTTTTATATTTTCGTTTTATATCATTTTATCATCGTTTACATTATTAATACCGTGTATACGTAAACTAGTATCAAAATCGGTTTTAAAATGTTTGACTACGATGATCACTTTTGGTCCGTCTAATCCCTTTACGAGCAACGACGGAGGTGGAGCCCTTTCGAGGAGCCCCGCCCCAATGTACTCAAGGGCGTGACGTGACCGTGATCGGTCGTAGTTGAACGGATTTAACTCCTTTTCCATAATTGGTGCGAAACCCGTTGACACGAAAATCGACATCACGTAACCCGAAAGGGTTAGTTCCGATGTCGTGACGTAGAGGGATATATTTCGTCACCAATTCAAAATTTCCTAATCTAACGTAAACGTTTTCCTAAAGCTCCGGTGACGGTGTTATAATCGTTCATACACGATTATAGCACCGGAGGCCGAATTAAATACAAATCGTGCGATATTTGTATTTGATTCGGCCAATTATCGATTTCAAGTCATAAAACAAGGCGAGTTACCTCTCGTACAGGGGGCACTCGATCGAGTGCCTTAGGCCACTCGATCGAGTAGCACCCCAAAAAGTGGTCAGTATCCACGTTAAATGTGCACTCGACCGAGTCACACCACCACTCGGTCGAGTGGGTCCTGTGACCCACAAAACCGAGGGGTTTGACCCATAATCAAACCCCGACCCTTTTATCGACTTTAGTCATCACGTGCAAAGACTATCACGTGACTATCCTATTTTCAAAACTATACACATCACGACACGTAGAACGACTTTGACCACTTTGACGTGATAAGTCGGGACAAGACTACGGGACGTGAGATTAGGCTAGCAATATGCCACAGTCTCATGTTCCCGTCCTTCGTTTAATACGCGACATAATGCGTATTTAATTAGGGTTAGTCCGTCTACATATTTTCGCGGTCTAGTTCACATACGGGTCCGTCCCTTTCATTTTATCGCGTTATTTCTATTTCGTTCATTTCTTTACGTATTGTTGTATTGTGAATTCCGGGTTGTATTTCCGCCCGTGTAACTTGTACGTTATTTTATTTCCTTTCGAGCTTTGTTTATTTATTTGCCTTTACGCTTTATAAATGAACCTCGCATGCTAAACCATTTCGACAAATAATAAGATGCATTAAATGACGTAGTTAACGCAAAACTCACATGTTTAGCTAAAACGCTGTTTGCATATCATTTAATTATTTTACTAGCGCGCGTACACGAACACGAATGGTGTCTTAGTAGAGGCCGCCATGTGCGGGCGGGGTTGGGTGTCCTTAGTGGGCTTCCCAACACGTACCTTCACCCCTTACTCAGAACCTTTGGTTTCCGGATGTCCGAAACCCTTGGCGCACGAGAGTCATTCTTTACACGATTACCGGTATAGATGGTATCGGTATCGCAATGCAACGGGACGAGCCCCATAAACTCTGAAATCGGAGTGGGCTTACTTTGTGTATAGCCCATGACGACATAGAGTGGGCTCGTATGGTTCCGAATAACCACAAAATTCGGTGGCGACTCCATTTTGACTTAAATTTCGAACCCGAGAACAATCTTACCACGAGATTCATTCGCCTACCCAAACCCGCGCTTCGCCGCGTCGGGGTGAACCTACGTCATGTCCACAATTTGGCGACTCCGCTGGGGATACCTGATGTACCACATGTCATCGGGGTTCCTAGGGTGAGACTCGAAGAGAAATCGTTCGTAGATTAGTGTGCGCGCGTTAGTTTAATGATTCATGCATAACCCAAATTTGCCCAGGCCGGTTACTTGTGACCGACGTCCCACTATACCGCGGTGCATTCCTACATGGGTGCCCTAAAGACATCGATGGTGGAACTCGTCTCGGTTTTGCGGCATGTCCTAAGACCAACTCGGCTTAGGGAGTCCGTCCATCACACGAGAAAGCCATCGTTGTTGGTATAGACCCTATTTTGACCGACCGAGACTTAGCGTAAAGCATACATGAGCGTCGTTATAATGCTTGTTTGACTACGTGCTACTTGGTTTCCGTGTCATTTTTCAAAAACCGTCATTTCAAAATTGCATCTTTCCAAAAATACCCACCTTTCGAAAAACCCGAAATACTGTCCATTTCGGGACCCGTCATTCTAAAACACCAAATTTTGAAATACCCGAAATGCTGCCCATTTCGGGACTCACCTTTTCAAAATATCCCATTTTCAAAACTTGGAATGCCGCCGAAATTTAGGATCAACGATTTGACTCAAAATATCCTTTTCCGTAGTCGGCATGCTGTCCGTTTTAATTCTCAAATTTCCACCCCCACCACCTTGATTTTCGGAATTTTCCTTTTCAAAATTCTAATCTCGGTTTTTGAAATTCTGTTTTCAGAACTCTCGGAAATTCGTTCATTTTTGCATTCAAACCTCAACCTTTCCAAAACTTTCAACTTTCCTAAAATAAACCTTCCTTATTATAGGACCTACCGTCTATCCGTGTGTCGGGTCTTTGCATAGTACGTAGAGGGTTTATAGCGTCGAAGCTCCGTCGATCTTATATCATGAGTTTCCCCCCTTTCCCGAGTCCGCCTTATCTGTCAAGGCACGACCAACCCGCGTAGGGCATACCCCTACAAAGGAAAGTCCGTCCATACACTCGAGTCAAAAGTCTGGGGAGTAATCTCACGTGGACCTTCCTTCGAACGGGACTAGGCCCACAAAGCCGAAATCCTAAGGAAGTCATACCACCCACGAGTCATCCGTCTAGATGTCTTTCTCGGGTCTTTTCCACTCAGTCCTTTCTTTTTGGGTCGCTCGGGATGTACTGTTTCCTTTGATTCCAAGACTGGGTTCGGTTTCTGATTACGTGGTGTTCTTACAGACAGGCCACCATCAACCAGACACACTCGCAGAATGGAAGTTGCTTTAGCTGAACTGAAAACCTCCGTTGATGCCATGATCGAGAAGCAGGCCGACATCGATGCCCAACTGAATGAAATGAGGGCTGGGCAAGTTGCTATCGTCACTCGATTGGCTTCGGTGGAGCACAGGACTCTTACTACCGGAACTACCGGACCTTTAGCTGAACTGGTTAGCTCGGTCCGCCGACTGGAAGAACAAGTTCATTTAACTGGGAGTAACAACATTCACCGGGAAAACAGTCGGGAGTATAACCCGCTAAGTGACAAGCTGCCTACAAACCTGAACCTCACCGGTTTGCCTATGTTCGAAGGGACTGAAGACCCGTTACTACATGTACGGGCCTTCAAGGAGTTCATGGCCATCAAAGGGGTGGACTCTACCATGTTCAATAACCTCTTTTCTGCGTCTCTTGAAAAGCACCCTCGGGCCTGGTACTACAGGCTAGACCCGAAGAAATACCCTACTTGGGATGATGTGGCCACCGAGTTCGCTCGGAACTATGCTGACAACACCGAGATCCAAACCACAATGAGATCTCTGGAGGTTATGGCCCAAGAGCCGAAAGAAGGTTTTACCAAATACCTTCAACGATGGAGGGCCGAGAGCGTGAAACTGGTCGATAAGCCCAGTGAGAAGGCTTTGGTGGAGGCTTTTGTCAAGAACCTCCTCCCATCTTACCGGGTTCACCTCCGATATGCTGTAATACCCAATTTCACCACCCTTACTGAAATGGGTATAAGGATCGAGGATGATCTGAGACTGGAAGGCCTCACCAAGGCCGCTGCTAAGGGTTACCAAGGGGCTTCTTCCTCCACAACCAAGCCTCAAGCTGCAACCCGCAGCATTTTCGACGCGGTTAATCTACTAGATGCCCCGTCCAAGAGGAACACCCCACCTCGGGTTTTCACTGATATAGGCACGACCTATACTTATGCCTTACAAAGGCTATCCTCAAAAGGCCTAATCCAACCGATAGGCCCAACTCCTGAAGTTCCGGTCGAGCGACGCTCCAAGAACTACAATGCCCAAGCCTATTGCAAATACCACCGGGGTGATGGGCATGATACCGAGAAGTGCTGGAAGCTGAAGCACTTGATTCAGGACCTGATTGAAAGCGGTAAAATCCCGCTACCCGGAGATAAGCCCAGCAATAAGGAGAACCCTTTCAGCTCCCACGCCATCTTTACCGGGGAGGTGATTGATTGCTCCCACATTATCTCTCCATTCATCCCGCAAGTGAACGGGATCTGGTTCGACGACGAAGATGATGTCTACCTCGCAAGAGGGGAAGTTGTCCCCATCACCGCCGAGGAGATTCGAAAGACTAAATCCCGAGTCCTAACCAGTAACCACCTTGGTCGTCCCTACCAAGCCACTAGCTCTAGGGACACCCCTATCCCGACAACCGTCATTACGGAAGTCGCCCCTGAAGAGCCGACTGCTGAAACGGCTCTTGTGAAGCAATTGAAGAAAACCCGAGTTGACCTCACTATATGGCAACTCCTGGTTAGTTCTCAAGAACATCGAGAGGCACTTACAAAGGCTCTCGATCAAATTAAGGTTGATTCTTTGGTTACCCCTGCTGAGATGGTAGCCACGGTCCTGCCCCACCTAAAGGGCAAAGCTAAGGAAGGAGGTCCGACGATCACTTTCTCCGAAGCCGACTTACCGCCATTCGGGGCCTCCCACAATCTGGCCCTTTACATTACGGTGGTTTGCCGAGGAAAATACCTCCCTATGACCCTGGTTGATGATGGGTCCGCTGTGAATGTTCTTCCTCTAAGGACCGCAAAAGCCCTCGGCATTACCGAGGCTGACTATATCCCGACTGCTCAGACCATCCAAGCTTTCGATGGGAGCCCAAAGTCGGTAGCTGGGGCCGTGAAACTGACCATTATAACCGGCCCAATAGAAAAGGAGCTCAAATTCCAGGTGATCGATGTCACCTCGTCGTTCAACTTGCTCCTAGGTAGGCCTTGGATCCACGCGGTCAAGGCGGTGTCCTCCACCCTCCACCGAAAGATTAAGATGCCTCTGCTTAACGATGTCATCACTTTAGAGGCAACACCAATGACTGTGGCTAGCTGTAACGCCACGGGTCGCACGGACCTCTGGGGGTTCGATTTTGTGGGGATGATCGAGGAAGAGTACCTCTTTAGGCCTTACTTCACTACGAGTATCGACATGATGCTCCAAAACCTAGGGTACTTTCCGGGGGCTACCTCTCGACCCGATCTTCCAGCTGGGATGATCATTGAGGTTCTCAAAGACGAAGAATCTCACTTTGGTCTCAGTTATGCCATCACCCCCGACAATGTTGTCCGAGCAGGGATCGAGAAGGCCTGCAACATCCTTAAGGGTATCTACTTGAGCCCTTATAGCCCACGGTTGGCTGACTACTTTGTCACACCGGTGTTCGAGGCTATCCAGGTTGGTCTATACCAACCCAATGCTATGCAGCTCGGGACCCACTTGGCCCGGGACTGCAACTACATCCCGGATGACGTGTTCGCCCTCATCCAATCCAACGGAGCTGAAGATGCTGAGCCCGCTCTAGGGCTGCTATTTGGGGAAGACACCATAGCCCCAACTCCAAAGGAAGACCTGGTCAACCTGATCCTCCGCAGCAACAGGTTTGACCCGACCAAGTTGATCTCGGATGTTGGTTCCGAGACGGAAAACAGGGCCTGGAGGAAGACTGTCAAGTGGACTGACAGTCAGGGAAGGATTTACAAGCTGGTCACCGGAGAGGGAGACATGCCTGAGTCTGAGTCCGAGTCTGAGTCGGAGTCTGAGTCAGAGTCTGAGGTCAAGTCTAGGGAAGTCGGTGCTAGAGTCACTCCTGTAACCCCTCTCCCTTTTATTATTCCTGCTGCTGGCACTTCGGGGTCTGTCCCGAGTGCCCTACCTATCCCGCCACAGACCAATGATCAGATGGCTGCTCTCTTTGAGCTGTTCTCCAAATTTTCAATCAATAATAACAACCGTTCTGCTTACGACTTGTCTCTTTCAAATTCTGCTTTTAAAAATGTTTTATGCTATGACATTGAGAAACCAGACGAACAGGTACCCTTACCTCCGCATCTGATCGAGCAACTAGAGCAAAGGGAGTCCCGGAACCCGGTGATCGAAGAAACCGAGTCCATAAATGTGGGAACAACCTTAGAGCCTCAGACACTTAAGATAGGGTTATCCTTAGATCCCGAGGAGAAACAACAGTTCGTAAGCCTCCTCCAAGAGTTCAAGGATGTCTTCGCATGGTCCTACAAGGACATGCCGGGGATAGACCGGGAAATAGCCGAGCACCACATACCAATCAAAGACGGGTGCAAACCGGTCAAACAGAAGCTTCGTCGGATGAGGCCCGAGTGGTCTCTTAAGGTAAAAGAAGAAGTCGAAAAACAATTCAAAGCCGGCTTCATACAAGTGTCCGAGTATCCGGACTGGGTGGCAAACATCGTGCCGGTTCCTAAAAAGGACGGTAAGGTGCGGGTATGTGTAGATTTTCGGGATCTTAACAAGGCAAGCCCGAAAGATGACTTTCCGTTACCACACATCGACATACTGGTGGATAACACGGCCGATCATGCCCTTCTATCATTCATGGATGGGTATGCCGGGTATAATCAAATCAAGATGGCGGAAGAAGACATGAGTAAGACTACCTTCACCACACCTTGGGGTACTTACTGCTATACCGTCATGCCTTTCGGTCTCATTAATGCCGGGGCCACATACCAAAGGACTGCTACCACTTTATTACACAACATGATGCATAAAGAGGTAGAAGTTTATGTAGACGACATGATCGTCAAATCCAAAGAACGGGACGGTCACATCACCGCCCTAAGAAAGTTCTTCACCCGGTTGCGCAGATACAACATGAGGTTAAACCCTCAAAAGTGCAATTTCTGGGTAACATCAGGCAAATTACTGGTTCATATCGTTAGCCAACGAGGTATCGAAGTCGACCCGGCTAAAATCAAAGCCATTACCGAGATGCAACCTCCTAAAACCGAAAAAGAAATAAGGGAATTCCTCGGGAAAGTCCAGTACATCAGTCGGTTCATTTCCAAACTAACCATGGTGTGTGAACCAATTTTCAAGAAACTGAAAGTGGGAGAACGGGTACTATGGGATGACAAATGCCAAACCGCTTTCGACAAGATCAAGGAAATTCTGTCTGCTCCGCCGGTCTTAATGCCACCTCAACCCGGTTTGCCTCTGTCGTTATACTTAACGATGACCGAGACAGCCATGGGGGCTATGCTGGCTCAGACAGTTGACTCCGAAGAAAGAGCCATTTACTACATCAGCAAGAAGTTTTTAGAGTATGAGTGCAAATATACCATGCTCGAAAAGACATGTTTGGCTCTAGTCTGGGCCACCAAGAAACTCCAACATTATATGCTCAATTACAAGATCTATGTGCTATCCAAGATGGATCCCATCAAATACATCTTCGAAAAGCCCGTTCTCAACGGCCGAATCTCTAGATGGACTCTAATGCTGGCAGAGTTCGACCTAAAGTTTGTACCGTTAAAGGCTATTAAAGGTCGAGTAGTAGCTGAATTTCTCGCCGATAGCCTGATAACCGAAGAAGGACACACCGACACTTGGTCCTTCCCAGACGAAGATATTTTCCATACTGATACTGAAACTTGGGATTTATACTTCGATGGAGCATCCAATTTTCGAGGGTTCGGAGTTGGGATCCTCCTAATTTCACCAAAAGGGGAACATACTCCCGTCTCCATCAAACTGGACTTTGATGTTACCAATAATGCAGCAGAGTACGAAGCATGCATTTACGGGCTACAAGCCGCCGCCAATCTGGGGATTACAAATCTCCGGGTACATGGTGACTCATCCTTGGTTATTAACCAAGCACTTCAAAAATGGAAGACTCGAAATGCTAATCTCGTGGCCTACCAGGCACGAGTAAGGGATCTCGAGAAACAATTCCAAAAGGTAGAATATATATATCTGCCCCGGGAAGAAAATCAGTTCGCAGATGCACTCTCAAAATTGGCATCTTTACTGAACATTCCCGACCATGTGACCAGTATGCCAATTTGCGTCGAAAGACGGTCCGAGCCGGCATACATTTACGACATTGAAGACATTGAAATAACCGATCCCGAACCATGGTACCAAGCTGTGTTAACGTACCTAACAAACGGAGAATATCCTCCGGGGTCGGAAGGTCGAGCCAAGAAAGCCTTACGAAGGCTAGCCACCCAATTTATCCGTACCAATGACGGACAACTGTACAAAAAGACGGCACAGGGGGCTCTTCTCCTTTGTGTTGACAAGTACAAGGCTGAAAAGGTTATGGCCGAAGTACATGATGGTGAGAACGGCCCACACATGAATGCCCACATGCTGGTCCGGAAAATCATGAGGCTCGGTTATTATTGGAATACCATGGAAGCCGATTGCCGGTCATATGTCAAACATTGTCATAATTGTCAAATCTTCGGCAATGTGCAACATATGCCGTCATCGCTACTTTATACCATGACGTCACCCTGGCCATTCTCAACGTGGGGTATCGACATAATCGGAAAAATAAATCCCTTGGGTACCGGTGGGCACTGCTTTTCTTTGGTAGCTATCGACTATTTCACCAAATGGGTCGAAGCTGAATCATATCGCATTCTCAATGCCAAGCATGTCGCCAAGTTTATCTAGAACAAGATAATATGTCGATATGGGATTCCCTCTGAATTTATCAGTGATCACGGGACTCATTTTCAAGCCGAGACTGCGGCCCTGCTGACCAAGTATAAAATCCAAAGGCATACTTCCTCGCCTTACCGTCCCCAAACAAATGGAGCAGTAGAGGCGGCTAATAAAACAATTGTCACCATACTCAAAAAGATGGCTGACAATTACCGGGACTGGCCCGACAAAATACCTTTTTCCTATTGGGGATATCGAACGTCAATTCGCACCGCAACCGGGGCGACACCATATTACCTAACCTATGGGATGGAGGCAGTCCAACCAGTCGAGCTAGAGGTACCGTCCCTCAGAATTCTGCTAGAAAGTCAAGTACCCGAAGCTGACTGGGTTCGAGCACGATATGACTCACTGGTTCTACTAGACGAATGACGGTCTCGTGCCCTCAATAACATCCAAATCTACCAGAAGAGGATCCAACGGGCCTTCAACAAGAGAGTAAGGCCCAGACACATTAAGGAGGGCGACCTAGTCCTTAAGTCAATCCGGGCTTTACTACTAGTTGACCCAAGGGGAAAATTCAAACCCAATTGGGCCGGGCCATATCTGGTGAAGAAAATCCTATCGGGGGGAGCAGTGATGCTGACGGACCTGGACGGGAATGAATTTGTCAACCCAACCAACCTGGACCAACTGAAGCGTTACTACCCTTAGCCATTTCTCAATGTCATTAGCAAATTTATAAAAATTATTTTCTACAAAAAGCAAGTCAATTAGCTAGAATTATTTATTATACTGTCGTAAACATCTTGAACTAATAGTCTTGGTGTAATTCGAGATTGCAAATTTACTATGCCTGAACTACGTTTGGTTTGATTCTGCTAATCACGGATACGTAGGCAACCCCTCAAAAGGGTAAAACCAATGCAATCGAGAAAAGACAGGAGCGGTTTAATAATAAACTTCTTTTATTAATTCAAAAAAAAATTCCGACAAACTCGGGAAATTACAAAATGCAAGAATAAAAAAAATACAAAAAAAAGGGCACACAACAAAAATAATAATAATACTTAAATAATAATAAAGCTAAAGGACTCGGCACTTAGGGCATCTTGCCCTTCCCTTTGTCCTTAGCCTCCTTAGTCGTCCACTGACGACGACGCGGAGGGGAGCGTTCCCGAATCACCACGGGAACTTCTCTAGCTCGGGCTCGAGTGTTTGAGCCCGACTCCCCTGTCATATCAATGGGCCCAAGTCGAGCCCTGACGGGCTCAGGGAGCCGGTCACGCGGACCAAGTCGGTCCCGGACCGCCAACCTCGGCCCAAGTCGTCGTTCCAAGTCAGTCTGCCCTCGAGTGCTGCTAGAACCGACTTCCTTAGATCGAGTCTTAGTTTGTGACTTAAGACCCGATTCTCCCCGGACTGTGGTCTCAGGAATGTGTTCCCCGGTGAAGAAGTCCCTGTTGTCCTTCGCCGACTCACGCTGAACCAATTCGATGGCCTCATCAACCTTTAAGGCCTTTCGAGCTTCCTCGGACTCTTCAGAAGTCCACTTCTGATAAGCCCGTGACACCCAAGCGGATTGGCAAGGGCTAGGTACCGTCCATGTGGGACGAGTGAACCATCGTTGCAACCAGGTGTCGCACATAGCGTCCGTCAATTGGAGCGGGACGCTGATAATGGCTTCCGTCTCAGGGATGCGCTGAGACGAACCGAATTGCCTTAGGAGACGGTCCGGATAAATGTGAACTGTCCAGTCTAAGGACAGGATCGTCAGGTACCGGGCTTGGTCTCTCTTAGCCAGTCCGGTCAATTTTGAAAGGAACCACCAAGCGACGGTCCACCTGATCAAAGGACCCCCATGAAACACCAACTCCTCGTCCCAGTAAGCTCGATCTATCCGATGACTCGAGCTTATTTTCCGCCTTCGGGAGCTAATCTGACTGCTCCGATAATTGGGAATGCTCGGAGGAGTCTCTATGATTGAGAGCCGTTCCGACAACCATATCTGAAAAGCATACACAAGCTTCGTAAGCCATTGAGTGGTCCGCTACAGCCCACTCGATCGAGTACAGCAGCTGACTCGATCGAGTAGGCCTATCAAAAATAGGCAGTAGCCCAGTACGATTGTCACTCGATCGAGTGACAGGTCCACTCGATCGAGTGACTTACGAAGATCAGGAAAATCACGTGAAAAAAAAAAATCGAGAAGTATACCTGCAGGAAACGGGTACTCCCCATCAACCGTCGGGTCGGGTCGAGCCGTCTAGCATCCAGACCCGTGATGATCTCCCCAGTGGCTAGCCAAGCAGGGCTATGACCATTCTCCATCTGGTCAACCACTCCGATCAGCCTAATTTGACCCATGCATGAGTCAAGTTCCATCAGCCCCTCGAAGACATAGCAATGCAGCATGCAAAAGGCGAATGCCCTACGCCTATGGGCAGAGGTGGCCCTCACATCCCGTGGGTTCATGAACTTATCGGCCAAATCAAACAGGGAAACGGTATCTCCCTGCACCATCCGATTTGTCTCAGCATGAGACAAACCCAAAAACTCCCTTAATCTCCTCCTCGGATCCGGGTAGAACGGGGGAATGGCGGGCTGAACAGCAAGACCCCAGCCGCCTATGGCCGCAATCTCCTCAGGCAAAGGACACATCTCGCCCCTCGGGAATGCAAACACGTGATGGGTGGTGTCCCAAAACGACAGACAGGCATCCAGAAAATGTGAATCGACTATCAGACACTGAAAAGGGAATAAATTGACTATCCCCATCTGAGTCAGCCGGACCTTCTCCTCGTCCCGAAAGTATTGGGACCAGGCGAGAAGCATAGCCGTCAAATGGTCGATACCCATAGCGGAGATTTCTAACTTTCGTGAAAGTCTAAAAGATTTTGAGAAGGAAAAGAAGAGTTTGAGTTGGGATGTAAAAAGCTGAAGCAGGGATTCTCATATTTATAATGAGAAAATCTAACAGAAAACCTAACTACCCTGCCTCCTCAGCAAGCTGGGCCCTATGCGCGCGCAGGCCTGATTTCAAACTTGAACCCAGAATAGGAATCAAGCTGTCCCGAGCTTTCCTAAGAGTTTCTAAAGAAAAAAATTTGATAAAATTTCTTCGCGTTAAAAAATTTTTGTCCTTCCAAAAGAATTCAATCTTTTTCTCCCCAGCGAGAGTCAACATTTTACCTACGTGTTACATACAAGTTGTTATGTGTCAGCATACAGGTACACCCCAGACTTCAGAAGCAAGTCCCCGCGAAACTATTTAATTTCCCCAACGGAGTCAGCTTTTCCCCGGTATGCTACATCCAAAGTGCGATGTGTCGGCATACGGGTACACCTACTCCCCAAAAGAGGCAAGCTTTACTCCCCACGGAGCATCATCATCAGCTCAAGTGCGACTCAAGGCTTCAGAAGCAAGCCCGTACAGCTCATATATTGCCCCAGCGGAACGCCCAAGGCGGCATTTTCCCCAAAACAATACGGGATGGGCCCACGCATAGGCGCGCCCAGGACTTATGCTACAAGTCTGACTCCCCACAAAGCTATCATCATCAAGACAGGTATGACCCTCTGCTTATGGCTAGCGAGCCCTTCACGCAAGTCCACTGGACTATAAACGACCCGACCGGAAGTCTACCAGGTCTTAACGGGCTTGGTAGCTACTCTGACTTTCGCCTTGTCCAAGCCTCAGTCAGAGTGGGGGCTCTATAGACACCCGCATTTTGACTGCCACGTGTCTATGGTAGTCTCCGAAAAACACCCGATGATGATCGGACGTCAACGTGACTTAGTATACTCGGATTTGGGCTCGGAATTCATAATATCCGACATAGACTTTTAGCGGAGTAAAAATCTCACAAAACAGACCTCAAATTCAGGCCCAGTGGGTCGTTCCGAGTCAAATGAGACTAATTTGGGCCAAAACCGACACCAAAAAATAATTCCCGTCTTTTGGCGACCGGGTCAAAACCCGGTCAAAGACGAAACCGTCTCATAAATCAGCCAAGTTCAGATTGGCGCACAAATTAAAATTCAAAAAAGTAATCAAATCAACAAAGTCAAAACTTCCCTATTTTATCTCGATTTGTTGATCCACTCGATCGAGTGGATTGACCCCACTCGATCGAGTGGAGCCTTTTTTACCCGGGTTTGGCCCGTTTGCGAAGGCACTCGATCGAGTGCACTAGGGCCACTCGATCGAGTGCCCCTAGGTCGAGGGGTGAAGTCTATAAATACCGCTTCACCCCCCCATGCATTTCAGACTTTTTCACTCACTTTTACCCTATAATTTCAGCCACATTTTACCCTACTCCAACCCTACATTCTACACTACAAACCTAAGCCAAAAACCTACAAAAACCGAGCTCTTCCCTCGATAAACCGACAAATACACACAAGCATCCATACACACCATAACTCGCGTACATCCTCGATACTCCCAAGCTTTGTCGCTATTCACGAGTCCATTTCCGAGGTCTATACTAGCTTGTATGTTGAGGGTGTCCTAAATTCCCTTTCGATCTTTATTTATTCCGTCATTTTGTTTATTTCTATTGTATTGTAGTCATGATCGTCACAACACTAACACTAACATTTTTTGCATTTTTATATTTTCGTTTTATATCATTTTATCATCGTTTACATTATTAATACCGTGTATACGTAAACTAGTATCAAAATCGGTTTTAAAACGTTTGACTACGATGATCACTTTTGGTCCGTCTAATCCCTTTACGAGCAACGACGGAGGTGGAGCCCTTTCGAGGAGCCCCGCCCCAATGTACTCAAGGGCGTGACGCGACCGTGATCGGTCGTAGTTGAACGGATTTAACTCCTTTTCCATAATTGATGCGAAACCCGTTGACACGAAAATCGACATCACGTAACCCGAAAGGGTTAGTTCCGATGTCGTGACGTAGAGGGATATATTTCGTCACCAATTCAAAATTTCCTAATCTAACGTAAACGTTTTCCTAAAGCTCCGGCGACGGTGTTATAATCGTTCATACACGATTATAGCACCGGAGGCCGAATTAAATACAAATCGTGCGATATTTGTATTTGATTCGGCCAATTATCGATTTCAAGTCGTAAAACAAGGCGAGTTACCTCTCGTACAGGGGGCACTCGATCGAGTGCCTTAGGCCACTCGATCGAGTAGCACCCCAAAAAGTGGTCAGTAGCCACGTTAAATGTGCACTCGACCGAGTCACACCACCACTCGGTCGAGTGGGTCCTGTGACCCACAAAACCGAGGGGTTTGACCCATAATTCAAACCCCGACCCTTTTATCGACTTTAGTCATCACGTGCAAAGACTATTACGTGACTATCCTATTTTCAAAACTATACACATCACGACACGTAGAACGACTTTGACCACTTTGACGTGATAAGTCGGGACAAGACTACGGGACGTGAGATTAGGCTAGCAATATGCCACAGTCTCATGTTCCCGTCCTTCGTTTAATACGCGACATAATGCGTATTTAATCGGGGTTAGTCCGTCTATATATTTTCGTGGTCTAGTTCACATACGGGTCCTTCCCTTTCATTATATCGCGTTATTTCTATTTCGTTCATTTCTTTACGTATTATTGTATTGTGAATTCCGGGTTGTATTTCCGCCCGTGTAACTTGTACGTTATTTTATTTCCTTTCGAGCTTTGTTTATTTATTTGCTTTTACGCTTTATAAATGAACCTCGCATGCTAAACCATTTCGACAAATAATAAGATGCATTAAATGACGTAGTTAACGCAAAACTCACTTGTTTAGCTAAAACGCTGTTTGCATATCATTTAATTATTTTACTAGCGCGCGTACACGAACACGAACGGTGTCTTAGTAGAGGCAGCCATGTGCGGGCGGGGTTGGGTGTCCTTAGTGGGCTTCCCAACACGTACCTTCACCCCTTACTCAGAACCTTTGGTTTCCGGATGTCCGAAACCCTTGGCGCACGAGAGTCATTCTTTACACGATTACCGGTATAGATGGTATCGGTATCGCAATGCAAAGGGACGAGCCCCATAAACTCTGAAATCGGAGTGGGCTTACTTTGTGTATAGCCCATGACGACATAGAGTGGGCTCGTATGGTTCCGAATAACCACAAAATTCGGTGGCGACTCCATTTTGACTTAAATTTTGAACCCGAGAACAATCTTACCACGAGATTCATTCGCCTACCCAAACCCGCGCTTCGCTGCATCGGGGTGGACCTACGTCATGTCCACAATAAGGTTGGTGTGATTTGACGGAAATGCGTCAAGTTTTTGGCTGAATTGGCATATGATGGTTTCAGGAAAAAACAAGGTACACGTTGTGGCTCAAGTGATCAAGGGGAGAAATGTGATCCAAAGCATGAATTCATAGCATCGATGATGGTACAACTATGGAGGTTGGCAACAGTAGACAACAATATGCAGAAAAGGGGTTTTTAATAACCAACTAGGTATGTGACCCGTGAAATTCACGGGTTTATCTGTTCCAAAATTTTGTGCACGTATTTTTTGATAATCATGACCAAGTCTTTCATTCATTGTATATGTTGGTTCGAAAATATGTGTCGATCGATTTTTGCATACCTAAGCGGATAGTAAACGTTTTGAATTTAGTTTCAATTTCAATAATTGGGTCCAAAATTGTAGATCGCCACCAATTATTATACACATCAATCTCACAAATTCAACAATGTCACTAAACTACAGAACTTATACATCGACCAATTTCAATGATATATCTTTTATTTAATTTTTTATTTTTTTTTTGAAACCCGATTTCAGTGATATGTCTTTTATTTATTATAACCTTAATATTTTTTTTGTAAAAGTATCACTAAACATGAACTTATGCACGTCCCTTCAACAAATGGGACCTAGTTTTGTAATCCCGTGAAAATCATTGAGATATTCATTTTCACCTTTTTAAATTTATAATAACTCTATACTTTGTTTGTTAAATTACTATATTCGATCACTTTCCCCATTTTCATATATGTATTTTGTTTTGGTGATTAAAATATATCATAATATTCATTACCTTGAGACTTAGTAAATAGTAAATACATTAGCCAAATAACTTGTACTCTTTAAAATGTTACTTTAAATTAACACTCAAAATATTGCAATTTCTTCTCAATCATTTTTTGTATATTACTTTCACTTTGAATATAATTAAATGTTCACTCTTATAAGAAAAACAAAATTTAAATGTTATCTTGAAGCGTGTCTATAAACATAATAATCAATATAAAGATAAATAAAAATATAATATTATACTTGAAAATAAAATGAGAAAATTATGGATTTGACATGCAGTCAGTGGCTTCGGATAATTTTGGTAAATAAAATAAATCCCGAAGATAACATTTTGAACTAAAATTAGAATCGATAAACAACAACGCAAATTCATACGGAGTATCATATATTAAAAACTGGTGGTCATATTAATGAAATAAAGCGATCGAAATGTGAATACAAACTCCCAAATGTTTTTTATCATCTCACTTTATATATATATTCTTTTTAAGTTACACTATCATGTTTATTTAATATTAACCTTGATTAATCTTTAAGACGAAATTGTAAGAATTATGGGTCTAATACAATATATGTGGACAACATTATTTGGACCTATTGTATTTATTAGCTATCATTAAAGTTAGCCCAAATATGTGATCCGTCGTAGTAATAATAATACGGGCTTATTTACGTCTTATAAAGTATCTGTCGGATACTATAATAGTGTAGAGACCCATTAGGACTTTATGGGATATTGTAGACACCCGCATTTTGACTGTCAGGTGTCTATGGTAGTCTCCAAAAAAACACCCGATGATGATCGGACGCAAACGTAACTTGGTATACGCGGATTTGGGCTCGGAATCAATAATATCCGACATGGACTTTTAGCGGAGTAAGAATCTCACAAAACAGACCTCAAATCCAGGCCCAGTGGGTCGTTCCGAGCAAAATAAGACTAATTTGGGACAAAACCGACACCAAAAATAAATCCCGTCTTTTGGCGACCGGGTCAAAACCCGGTCAAAGACGAACCCGTCACACAAAACAGCCAAATACAATCCTCGAAACTGGCGCTCAAATCAAAATTCAAAAAACAAATCAAGCTTCACAAGGTCAACTCCTTCCTTTTTTATCTAGATTCACTTGATCCACTCGATCGAGTGGATTGACGCACTCGGTCGAGTGGAGCAGCTTAAACCGGGTTTGGCCCGTTTGCAAGGGCACTCGATCGAGTGCACTAGGGCCACTCGATCGAGTGACCCTAGGTCGTGGGGTAAAGTCTATAAATACCCCACGACCCCCTCTCATTTCACAAGGATTTTTCACATACATTTACCCTACATTTCAACCCTAATTCACCTACACTACAAGCCCTTAGTAACCCTAAGCAATACACACAAAAACCGAGTCCTTCGTCCTCGAAAACCGACGAATCATCCACGCACACACACACACACCATAACTCGCGTATATCCTCGATACTCCGGCGTCTCGTCGCTATTTACAAGTCCATTTCCGAGGTCCTTACCAAGCATGTATGTTGAGGGTGTCGTAAACCCCGTCTCAATCTCTTTTATTCCGTCATTTTATTTACATTTTCGCGTTGTATATCGTAATCATATTGATCTAGTAACATTAACACTAACATTTTCATACTTTCTTTTTTGCATATTTTTGTATCATCTTTTTTATTACTAACATTATCATACCGCGTATATATATACTAGTACCAAAATTCGGTTTTAAACACGTTGGACTATGATGATCGCCTAAGGTCCGTCTAATCCCTTTACGAGCAACGACGGAGGTAGCGCCCTTTCGAGGAGCACCGCCCCAATGTACTCGAGGGCGTGACGTGATCGCGATCAGTCATAGTTGAACGTATTTAATCTCATTTCTACAATTAGCGCGGAACCCGTTGACACGAAAACCGGCATCACATAATCCGAAAGGATTAGTTTCGATGTCGTGACGTAGAGGGATGCAGTTTTGTCACTAATTCAAATTTTCTAATTTAACGATAACGTTTTCACAAAATTCCGATAACGGTATTATAATCGTACATACACGATTATAACACCGGAAGCCAAGTTAAATACAAATCGTGCGATATTTGTATTTAATTTGGCCAACCATCGATTTCCAATCAAAAAAACTAAACGAGTTGTCACTCGTACAGGGGCTACTCGATCGAGTAGCACCCAAAAAACTGGGCAGTAGCTACGTTTAAGGATGCACTCGACCGAGTCAGGCCACGACTCGATCGAGTGGGTCCTGTAACCCAGAAAACCGAGAGCTTTGACACACATTTCGAGCCTCGTCTTTTTACGACTCTAGTCATCACGTGTAAAGACAATCACGTGACTTTCTCCTTTTCAAAACCCATGCATATCACGAAACCTAGAACAACTTTGATCGATTTTTCGACGTGATAAGTTGGGACAAGGCGTCGAGGCATGGGATCGAGCTAGCATTACGCTCGGATCCTATGTCTCCGTCCTTCGTTTGGTACACAACATAATGTGTATTTAACCGGGGTTCGTCCATCTACATAATTCGCGGTCTAGTTTACATACGGGTCCGTTTCTATCATTATATTGCCTTTTATTATTTCATTTTTTTTATTGTTTGTTAATTGTTGTATTGTGAATTCCGGGTTGTATTTCCGCCCGTGTAACTTGTACGTTATTTATTTTCGAGTTTTGTTTATTTACTTCCTTATCGCTTTATAAATGAACCTCGCATGCTAAATCATTTCGACCATAATTAGATGCATTAAATGACGTAGTTCACATACTATTCACATGCTTAGCCCGAAAACGCTGTTTGCATATCATTTAATTATTTTACTAGCGCGCGTACACGAACACGAACGATGTCTTAGTAGAGGCCGCCATTGTGCGGGCGGGGTTGGGTGTCCTTAGTGGGCTTCCCAACACGTACCCTCACCCCTTACTCAGAACCTTGGTTTCCGGATGTCTGAAACCATTGGCGCACGAGAGTCATTTTATATACGAAAGCCGGTGTAAACGGTATCGATATAACAATGCAAAGGGACGAGCCCCATAAACTCTGAAATCGAAGTAGGCCGTACTTTGTGTATAGCCCACGACGACATAGAGTGGGCTCGAATGGTTCCGAATAACCACAAAATTCGGTGGCGACTCCATTTTGACTTAAATTTCGAACCCGAGAACAATCTTACCACGAGATTCATTCGCCTACCCAAACCCGCGCGTGGCCGCGTCGGGGTGGACCTACGTCATGTCCACAATTTGGCGACTCCGCTGGGGATACCTGATGTACCACATGTCATCGGGGTTCCTAGGGTGAGACTCAAAGAGAAATCGTTCGAATATTAGTGTGCGCGCATTAGTTTAATGATTCATGCATAACCCAAATTTGCCCGGGTTGGTTACTTGTGACCGACGTCCCACTATACCGCGGTGCATTCCTACATGGGTGCGCTAAAGACATCCATTGTGGAACTCGTATGGGTTTTGCGGCATGTCCTAAGACCAACTCGGCTTAGGGAGTCCGTTCTCATTGACGAGAAAGCCATCGTTGTTGGTATAGACCCTATTTTGACCGACCGAGACTTAGCGTAATGCATACATAAGCGTCGTTATAATGCTTGTTTGACTACGTGCTACTTGGTGTCCGAGTCATCTTTTTTCAAAACCGTCATTTCAAAATTGCATCTTTCCAAAAATACCCAATTTCGAAAAACCCGAAATACTGTCCGTTTCGGGACCCATCCTTCCAAAATACCAATTTTGAAAAACCTGAAATGCTGCCCATTTCGAGACCCGTCTTTTCAAAATATCCAATTTTCAAAAACCCGGAATGCCGCCGAAATTTAGGATCAACGATTTGACTCAAAATATCCTTTTCTTTAGTCGGCATGCTGTCCGTTTTAACTCTCGAATTTCCGACACCATTTTGATTTTCTAAATTTTTTTTTTAAAATTCTAATCTTGGTTTTCGAAATTCCGCTTTCCATTTTCGAACTCTCGGAAATTCATCCATTACATATTCAACTTTCAACTTCGAACCTCCAACTTTCTCAAAATAAATCTTCCCTATTATAGGACCTACCGTCTGTCCGTGTGTCGGGTCTTTGCATAGTATGTAGAAGGTTTATAGCGTCGAAACTCCGTCGATCTTACATCACGAGTTTCCCCCCTTTCCCCGAGTCCGCCTTATTTGTCAAGGCACGACCAACCCGCGTAGGGCATACCCCTACAAAGGAAAGTCCGTCTATACACTCGAGTCAAAAGTCTGGGGAATAATCTCACGTGGACCTTCCTTCGAACGGGACTAGGCCCACTAGGCCAAAATCCTAAGGAAGTCATACCACCTACGAGTCATCCGTCTAGGTGTCTTTCTCGAGTCTTTTCCACTCAGTCCTTTTCTTTTGGGTCGCTCGGGATGTAATTTTTTCTATGATTCCAAGATCTGGGTTCGGTTTCTGATTACACGGTGTTCTTACAGACAGGCCACCGGCAACCAGACACACCCGCAGGATGGAAGCTACCTTGAATAGTCTGAAAACCTCTGTGGACACCATTGTCGACAAACAGGCCGACATTGAAGCCCAACTGACTGAAATGAGGGCCGGTCAAATTGCTATCGTTGCTCGTTTAGCTGCGGTGGAGCAAAGGACTCCAAATACTGGAGTTACGGAACCTCTAGCTGAACTAGTTAGCTCGGTTCGCCGATTGGAAGAATAAGTTCACTTAATTGGGAGTAACAATATCCATCGGGAGAATAGTCGAGAATACTCCCCGGTAAGTGACAAACTGCCCGCGAACCTGAACCTCACGGGCCTACCGATGTTCGAGGGAACCGAAGACCCGTTACTACATGTTCGGGCCTTCAAGGAGTTCATGGCCATCAAGGGAGTGGATTCATCCATGTTCAAGAACCTTTTTGCTGCATCCCTTGAGAAGCACCCACGGGCCTGGTACTACAGGCTAGACCCGAAGAAATACCCTACTTGGGATGAAGTGGCCACCGAGTTCGCTCGGAACTATGCTGACAACATCGAGATCCAAACCACAATGCGATCTCTGGAGGTTATGGCCCAAGAGCCGAAAGAAGGTTTTACCAAATACCTTCAACGCTGGAGGGCCGAGAGCGTGAAACTGGCTGATAAGCCCAGTGAGAAGACCTTACTGGAGGCTTTTGTCAAGAACCTCCTCCCCTCCTACCGGGTTCACCTCCGGTACGCTGTCATACCCAATTTCACCACTCTTACTGAAATGGGTATGAGGATCGAAGACGACCTAAGACTGGAAGGCCTTACTAAGGCCGCTAGCAAAGGGTACCAAGGGGCTTCCTCCTCCACCACCAAGCCCCAAGCTGCAACCCGCAGCATTTTCGATGCGGTTAATCTACTAGATGCCCCGTCCAAGAAGAACACCCCACCTCGGGTTTTCACTGATATAGGTACCACCTATACTTATGCCTTACAAAGGCTATCCTCCAAAGGCCTAATCCAACCGATAGGCCGAACTCCTGAAGTTCCGGTCGAGCGACGCTCCAAGAACTACAATGCTCAAGCCTATTGCCAGTACCACCGGGGCAATGGGCATGATACCGAGAACTGCCGGAAGCTGAAGCACTTGATCCAGGACTTGATCGAAAGCGGTAAAATCCCGCTACCCGGAGATAAACCCAGCAACAAGGAGAACCCCTTCAGCTCCCACGCCGTCTTTACCGGGGAGGTGATTGATTGCTCTCACCTTATCTCTCCATTTATCCCGCAAGTGAACGGGATCTGGTTCGACGACGAGGATGACGTCTACCTCGCCAAAGGGGAAGCCATCACCTCCGAGGAAATTCGTAAGACCAAATCCCGAGTCTTAGCCAGTAACCACCTTGGTCGTCCCTATAAAGCCACTAGCTCTAGGGACACCCCTATCCCGACAACTGTCATTGAGCCACTCAGGACGGAAGTCGCCCCTGAGGAGCCAACTGCTGAAATGGCTCTCGTGAAGCAGCTGAAGAAGACCCGAGTTGACCTCACTATATGGCAACTCCTGGTTAGCTCACAGGAACATCGAGAGGCACTTACTAAGGCTCTCGATCAAATTAAGGTTGACTCTTTGGTTACCCCTGCTGAGATGGTAGCCACGGTCCTGCCCCACCTGAAGGGCAAAGCCAAGGAGGGGGGCCCAGTGATCAGTTTCTCCGAAGCCGACCTACCGCCATTCGGGGCTTCCCATAATCTAGCCCTCTACATTACGGTGGTTTGCCGAGGAAAATACCTCCCTATGACCCTGGTTGATGATGGGTCCGCTGTAAATGTCCTTCCTCTAAGGACCGCCAAAGCCCTGGCATTACCGAGGCCGATTATATCCCGACTGCTCAGACCATCCAAGCCTTTGATGGGAGCCCAAAGTCGGTAGCTGGGGCCGTAAAACTGACCATTATAACAGGCCCGATAGAAAAGGAGCTCGAATTTCAGGTGATCGATGTCACCTCATCATTCAACTTGCTCCTAGGGAGGCCTTGGATCCACGCGGTCAAGGCGGTATCCTCCACCCTCCACCGAAAGATCAAGATGCCTCTGCTTAACGATGTTATCACTTTAGAGGCAACACCAATGACTGTGGCTAGCTGTAACGCCACGGGACGCACGGACCTCTGGGGATTCGATTTTGTGGGGATGATCGAGGGAGAGTACCTCTTTAGGCCTTACTTCACCACGAGTATCGACGCGATGCTCCAAAACCTAGGATACTTTCCGGGGGCTACCTCTCGACCCGATCTTCCAGCTGGGAGGATCATCGAGGTCCTCAAAGACGAAGACTCTTACTTTGGTCTCGGGTATGCCATCACTCCCGACAATGTTGTCTGAGCTGGAATTGAAAAGGCCTGCAACATTATTAAGGGTATCCACTTGAGCCCTTATAGCCCACGGTTGGCTGACTACTTTGTCACACCGGTATTTGGGGCTGTTCAGGTTGGTCTATACCAACCCAAGGCTGTGCACCTCGGGACCCACTTGGCCCGGGACTGCAATTATATTCCGGATGATGTGTTCGCCCTCATCCAGTCCGATGGAGCTGATAATGCTGAGCCCGCGCTGGGCTACTATTTGGGGAAGACACCATAGCCCCAACTCTAAAGGAAGATCTGGTCAACCTAATTCTCCGCAGCAACAGGTTTGACCCGACCAAACTAATCTCGGATGTTGGTTCCGAGACAGGAAACAGGGCCTGGAGGAAGACTGTCAAGTGGACTGACAGTCTGGGAAGAATCTACAAGCTGGTCGCTAGAGAGGGAGACATGCCTGAGTCTGAGTCTGAGTCCGAGTCTGAGTCAGAGTCAGAGTCAGAGTATGAGGTCGAGTCTAGGGAAGTCGGTGCTAGAATCACTCCTGTAACCCCTCCCCCTTTTATCATTCCTGCTGCTGGCACTTTGGGGTCTGTCTCGAGTGCCTTACCAATTCCGCCTCTGACCAATGATCAGATGGCTGCTCTTTTCGAGCTGTTTTCCAAATTTTCAATCAATAATAACAACTGTTCTGCTTACGACTTGTCTCTTTTAAATTCTGTTTTCAAAAATACTTTATGCAATGACATTGAGAAACCAGACGAACAGGTACCTTTACCTCCGCATCTGATCGAGCAACTAGAGCAAAGGGAATCCCGGAACTCGGTAATCGAAGAAACCGAGTCCATAAATATGGGAACAACCTTAGAGCCTCAGACACTTAAGATAGGGTTATACCTAGATCCCGAGGAGAAACAACAGCTCATAAACCTCCTCCAAGAGTTCAAGGATGTCTTCGCATGGTCCTACAAGGACATGCCGGGGATAGACCGAGAAATAGCCGAGCACCACATACCAATCAAAGACGGGTGCAAACCGGTCAAGCAGAAGCTTCGTCGAATGAGGCCCGAATGGTCTCTCAAGGTAAAAGAAGAAGTCGATAAACAGTTCAAAGCCGGCTTCAAACAAGTGTCCGAGTATCCGGACTGGGTGGCAAACATCGTGTCGGTTCCTAAAAAGGACGGTAAGGTGCGGTTATGTGTTGATTTTCGGGATCTTAACAAGGCGAGCACGAAAGATGATTTTCCGTTACCACACATCGACATACTGGTGGATAACACGGCCGATCATGCCCTTCTATCATTCATGGACGGGTATGCCGGATATAATCAGATCCAGATGGCAGAAGAAGATATGAGTAAGACTACCTTTACCACACCTTGGGGTACTTAGTGATATACCGTCATGCCATTCGGTCTCATTAATGCCGGGGCCACATATCAGAGGACCGCTACCACTTTATTACACGACATGATGCACAAAGAGGTAGAAGTTTATGTAGACGACATGATCGTCAAATCCAAAGAACGGGACGGTCACATCACCGCCCTAAGAAAATTTTTCACCCGACTGCGCAAGTACAACATGAGGCTAAACCCTCAAAAATGCAGTTTCGGGGTAACATCAGGCAAATTACTGGGTCATATCGTTAGCCAACAAGGTATCGAGGTCGACCCAGCTAAAATCAAAGCCATTACCGAGATGCAACCTCCCAAAACCGAAAAAGAAATAAGGGGATTTCTCGGGAAAGTCCAGTATATCAGTCGGTTTATTTCCAAACTAACCATGGTGTGTGAACCAATTTTCAAGAAACTGAAAGTAGGAGAACGGGTACTATGGGATGACAAGTGCCAAGCTGCTTTCGACAAGATCAAGGAACATCTGTCTTCTCCGCCGGTCTTAATGCCACCTCAACCCGGTTTGTCTCTGTCGTTATACCTAACGACGACCGAGACAGCCATGGGGGCTATGCTGGCTTAGACAGTTGACTCCGAAGAACGAGCTATCTATTACATCAGCAAGAAGTTTTTAGAGTATGAGTGCAAATATACCATGCTCGAAAAGACGTGCTTAGCTCTAGTCTGGGCCACTAAGAAGCTCCGACATTATATGCTCAGCTACGAGGTCCATGTACTATCCAAGATGGACCCCATCAAATACCTCTTCGAAAACCCCATTCTCAATGGCCGAATTTCTAGATGGACTCTAATGTTGGCAGAGTTTGACATAAAATTTGTGCCATTAAGGGGCGGGTAGTAGCTGAATTTCTCGCCGACAGCCCAGTAACCGAAGAAGGACACACCGACACCTGGTCCTTCCCAGACGAAGATATTTTCCATACCGATACTGAAACATGGGATATATACTTCGATGGAGCATCCAATTTTCGAGGGTTCGGAGTTGGGATCCTCCTAATTTCACCAAAAGGGGAGCGCACTCCCATCTCCATCAAACTGGACTTTGATGTTACCAATAATGCAGCAGAGTACGAAGCATGCATTTACGGGCTACAAGCCGCCGCCAATCTGGGGATCACAAATCTCAGGGTACATGGTGACTCATCCTTGGTCATTAACCAAGCACTCCAAAAATGAAGACTCTTAATGCTAATCTCGTGGCCTACCAGGCACGAGTAAGGGATCTCGAGAAACAATTCCAAAGGGTAGAGTACATATACCTGCCCCGGGAAGAGAATCAGTTTGCAGATGCACTTTCAAAATTGGCATCTTTACTGAACATTCCCGACCACGTGACCAGTATGCCAATTTGCGTCGAAAGACGGTCCGAGCCGGCGTACATTCACGACATCGAAGACATTGAGATAACTGATCCCGAACCATGGTACCAGGCTGTGTTAACGTACCTGACAAACGGAGAGTATCCTCCCGGGACGGAAGGACGAGCCAAGAAAGCCTTACGAAGGCTAGCCACCCAGTTCATCCGTACTGACGACGGTCAGTTGTACAAAAAGACGGCACAGGGGGCTCTTCTCCTTTGTGTTGACAAGTATAAGGCTGAAAAGGTTATGGCCGAAGTACATGATGGTGAAAACGGCCCACATATGAATGCCCACATGCTGGTCCGAAAAATCATGAGGCTCGGTTATTACTGGAATACCATGGAAGCCGACTGCCGGTTATATGTCAAACATTATCATAACTGTCAAATCTTCGGCAATGTGCAACATATACCGTCACCATTGCTGTATACCATGACGTCTCCCTGGCCATTCTCGACATGGGGCATCGACATAATCGGGAAAATAAATCCCTCTGGTACTGGTGGGCACTGCTTTGTTTTGGTAGCTATCGACTATTTCACCAAATGGGTCGAAGCTGAATCATATCGCATCCTCAATGCTAAGCATGTCGCCAACTTTATCCAGAGCAAGATAATATGCCGGTATGAATTCCGCACGAATTTATCAGTGATCACGGGACTCATTTTCAAGCCGAGACTGCGGCCCTGCTGACCAAGTATAAAATTCAAAGGCATACGTCCTCACCCTATCGTCCCCAAACAAATGGAGCAGTGGAGGCGGCCAATAAAACGATTGTCACCATACTCAAAAAGATGGCTGATAATTACCGAGGTTGGCCCGACAAAATACCTTTCGCCCTATGGGGATACCGAACGTCAATTCGCACCGCGACCGGGGCGACACCGTATTACCTAACCTATGGGATGGAAGCAGTCCAGCCAGTCGAGTTGGAGGTACCGTCCCTCAGAATTCTGCTACAAAGCCAAGTACCCGAAGCTGACTGGGTTCGAGCACGGTATGACTCGTTGGTTCTACTAGACGAACGACGATCTCGTGCCCTCAATAATATCCAAATTTACTGGAAGAGGATCCAACGGGCCTTCAATAAGAGAGTAAAGCCCAGACACATTACAGAGGGCGACCTAATCCTTAAGTCAATTCGAGCTCTACTACCAATTGACCCGAGGGGAAAATTCAAACCCAATTGGGCTGGTCCATATCTGGTGAAGAAAATCCTATCAGGGGGAGCAGTGATGCTAACGGACCTGGACGGGAATGAGTTTGTCAACCCAACCAACCTGGACCAGCTGAAGCGTTACTACCCTTAACCACTTCTCAATGTCATTAGCAAAATTTATCAAAATCATTTTTACAAAAAGCAAGTCAATGAGCTAGAATTACTTATTCTACTGTCGCAAACATCTTGAACCAATAGTCTTGGTGTAATTCGAGATTGCAAATTTACTAAGCCTGAACTACGTTTGGTTTGATTCTGCTAATCGCGGATACGTAGGCAACCCCTCAAAAGGGTAAAACCAATGCAATCGAGAAAAGACAGGAGCGGTTTAATAATAAACTTCTTTTATTAATTCAAAAAAAAATAATACCCCCCGATAAACTCGGGAAATTACAAAATGCAGGAATTCAAAAAATACAAAAAAAACACACAACAAAAATAGTAGTAATACTTAAATAATAATAAAAGCTAAAGGACTCGGCATTTAGGGCATCTTGCCCTTCCCCTTGTCCTTGGCCTCCTTAGCCTTCCACTGGCGACGACGCGGGGGAGAGCGTTCCCGAATCACAACGGGAACTTCTCTAGCTCGGGCTCGTTTGTTTGAGCCTGAATCCTCTATCACCTCAATAGGCCCAAGTCGGGCCCTCACGGGCTCAGGGAGCCGGTCACGCGGACCTAGTCGGTCCCGGGCCGCCAGCCTTGGCCCAAGGCGTCTCTCCAAATCAGTCTGGGGGCTTGGCCGCCCCCGTGTGCTGCTAGAACCGACCTCCTTAGATCGAGTCTTAGTTTGTGACTTAAGACCCGATTCTTCGCGGACTCCAGCATCAGGAATATCTCCTCCGTCAAAGAAATCCCTGTTATCCTTCGCTGTCTCTCGGCGAACCAATTCAAAGGCCTCATCAAGCTTCAAGGCCTTGCGAGCTTCCTCGGACTCCTCAGAAGTCCATTTCTGGTAAGCCCGTGAAACCCAAGCGGATTGGCAAGGGCTGGGTATGGTCCATGTGGGACGAGTAAACCATCTTTGCAACCAGGTGTAGCACATAGCGTCCGTCAATTGGAGCGAGACGCTAATAATGGCTTCAGTCTCAGGGATGCGCTGAGACAAACCGAACAGCCTCAAGAGACGGTCCGGGTAAATATGAACTGTCCAGTCAAGGGACAGAATCACCAGGTAGCGAGCTTGGTCTCTCTTGGCCAATCCAGTCTATAATTGACAACCGCTCCGACAACCATATCTGAAAAGTATACACAAGCGTCGTAAGCAACAGAGTGGTCCGCTACAGCCCACTCGATCGAGTACAGCAGCTGACTCGATCGAGTAAGCCCTCCAAAAACAGGTAGTAGCTCGACAGAGATGTCACTCGATCGACTGAATTACGGACTTCAGAGATTTCGCGTAAAAAAAAAAAAAAAAAAAAAAAAACAAACGCGAGATGTATACCTGCAAGAGACGGGTACTTCCCGTCAGCCGTCGGTTTGGGTCGAGTTGCCTAGCATCCAGACCCATGATGATTTCCCCAGTGGCTAGCCAAGCAGGGCTATGACCAGTCTCTATCTGGTCAACCACTCCAATCAACCTGATTTGACCCATACATGAGTCAAGCTCCATCAACCCTTCAAAGACGTAGCAGTGCAGCATGCAAAAGGCAATGCCCTACGCCTGAAAGTCGGAGTGGCCCTCACATCCCGGCTGTTCATGAACTTGTCAGCCAGATCGAATAGGAAAACAGTATTTCCCCGCACCATCCGATTTGTCTCAGCATGAGACAAGCCCAAGAACTCCCTCAGCCTCCTTCTTGGATCCGGGTAGAACGAGGGAGTAGCAGGCTGAACAGCAGGGCTCCAACCACCTATGGATGCGATTTCCTCAGGAAGAGGGCATATCTCTCCCCGCGGGAATGCAAAGACGTGATGGGTAGTATCCCAAAACGTCAAACAGGCGTCCAAGAAATGTGAGTCAATTATCAGACGCTGAAGAGGGAATAGGCTGACGATCCCCATCTGGGTCAGCCGAACCTTTTCCTCGTCCCGAAAGTACTGGGACCAAGCGAGCAGCATGGCAGTCAAGTGATCGATACCCATGACAGAAATTTCTAACTTTCTTGAAAGTCTAAAAGATTTTGAGAAGGAGAAGGAGAATTTGAGTTGGGATGCAAAAGCTGAAGCAGGGATTCCCATATTTATAATGGGAAAACCTAACTGTAACCCTAACTAACTTGGCTCCTCAGCAAGCTGGGCCCTATGCGCGCGCAGGCCTGATCTCAAATAAAAGAACCCGGAATAGGAATCAAGCCATCCCGAGCTTTCCTAAGAATTTCTAAAAAATTTCTGTGATAAAAAAAAATTGTGATAAAATTCTTTTAAAAAATCGTGGCATTTTCAAAAATTCGGTATCTTGTATCCCCAGCGCGAGTCAGTGTTTTGCCTATGTGTTACATAAAAGTTGTTATGTGTCAGCATACAGGTACACTCTGGACTTCAAAAGCAAGTCTCCGCGGAGCTATTTTATTCCCCAGCATGAGTCAATGTTTCCTCAGAATGCTACATCCCAGACGTGATGTGTCGGCATACAGGTACACCTACACCCCCAAAGGCAAGACTGACTCCCCACGGAGCTACCATCATCAGGACAGGTATGACCCTCTGCTTATGGCTGGCGAGCCCTTCACGCGAGTCTAACGGACTATAAACGACCCGATCGGAAGTCTACCAGGTCTTAACGGGCTTGGTAGCTACTCTGACTTTCGCCTTGTCCAAGCCTCAGTCAGAGTGGGGGCTCTGTAGACACCCACATTTTGACTGCCAGGTGTCTATGGTAGTCTCCAAAAAATACCCGATGATGATCGGACGCAAACGTAACTTGGTATACTCGGATTTGGGCTCGGAATCAATAATATCCGACATGGACTTTTAGCGGAGTAAGAATCTCACAAAACAGACCTCAAATCCAAGTCCAGTGGGTCGTTCCGAGCAAAATAAGACTAATTTAGGCCAAAACCGACACCAAAAATAAATCCCGTCTTTTGGCGACCGGGTCAAAACCCGGTCAAAGACGAACCCGTCACACAAAACAGCCAAATACAATCCTCGAAACTGGCGCACAAATCAAAATTCAAAAAACAAATCAAACAAATCACAAGGTCAACTCCTTCCTTTTTTATCTCGATTCACTTGATCCACTCGATCGAGTGGATTGACCCACTCGGTCGAGTGGAGCGACTTAAACCGGGTTTGGCCCGTTTGCAAGGGCACTTGATCGCGTGCACTAGGGCCACTCGATCGAGTGACCCTAGGTCGTGGGGTAAAGTCTATAAATACTCCACGACCCCCTCTCATTTCACAAGGATTTTTCACATACATTTACCCTACATTTCAACCCTAATTCACCTACACTACAAGCCCTTAGTAACCCTAAGCAATACACACAAAAACCGAGTCCTTCGTCCCTCGAAAACCGACGAATCATCCCCGCACACACACACACACCATAACTCGCGTACATCCTCGATACTCCGGCGTCCCGTCGCTATTTACAAGTCCATTTCCGAGGTCCCTACCAAGCATGTATGTTGAGGGTGTCGTAAACCCCGTCTCAATCTCTTTTATTCCGTCATTTTATTTACATTTTCGCGTTGTATATCGTAATCATATTGATCTAGTAACATTAACACTAACATTTTCATACTTTCTTTTTTGCATATTTTTGTATCATCTTTTTTATTACTAACATTATCATACCGCGTATATATATACTAGTACCAAAATTCGGTTTTAAACACGTTGGACTATGATGATCGCCTAAGGTCCGTCTAATCCCTTTACGAGCAACGACGGAGGTGGCGCCCTTTCGAGGAGCACCGCCCCAATGTACTCAAGGGCGTGACGTGATCGCAATCGGTCATAGTTGAACGTATTTAATCCCATTTCTACAATTAGCGCGGAACCCGTTGACACGAAAACCGGCATCACATAATCCGAAAGGATTAGTTTCGATGTCGTGACGTAGAGGGATGCAATTTCGTCACTATTCAAATTTTATAATCTAACGATAACGTTTTTCCAAAATTCCGATAACGGTATTATAATCGTACATACACGATTATAACACCGGAAGCCAAGTTAAATACAAATCGTGCGATATTTGAATTTAATTTGGCCAACCATCGATTTCCAATCAAAAAAAAATAAACAAGTTGTCACTCGTACAGGGGCTACTCGACCGAGTACATAGGCTACTCGATCGAGTAGCACCCAAAAAACTGGGCATTAGCTACGTTTAAGGATGCACTCGGCCGAGTCAGACCACGACTCGATTGAGTGGGTCCTGTAACCCAGAAACCGAGAGCTTTGACACACATTTCGAGCCTCGTCTTTTTACGACTTTAGTCATCACGTGTAAAGACAATCACGTGACTTTCTCCTTTTCAAAACCCATGCATATCACGACACCGAGAACAACTTTGATCGATTTTTCGACGTGATAAGTTGGGACAAGGCATCGAGGCATGGGATCGGGCTAGCATTACGCTCGGGTCCTATGTCTCCGTCCTTCGTTTGGTACACAACATAATGTCTATTTAACCGGGGTTCGTCCATCTACATAATCGCGGTCTAGTTTACATACGGGTCCGTTTCTATCATTATATTGCCTTTTATTATTTCGTTTTTTTTATTGTTTGTTAATAATTGTTGTATTGTGAATTCCGGGTTGTATTTCCGCCCGTGTAACTTGTACGTTATTTATTTTCGAGTTTTGTTTATTTACTTGCTTATCGCTTTATAAATGAAACTCGCATGCTAAATCATTTCGACCATAATTAGATGCATTAAATGACGTAGTTCACATACTATTCACATGCTTAGCCCGAAAACGCTGTTTGCATATCATTTAATTATTTTACTAGCGCGCGTACACGAACACGAATGATGTCTTAGTAGAGGCCGCCATTGTGCGGGCGGGGTTGGGTGTCCTTAGTGGGCTTCCCAACACGTACCCTCACCCCTTACTCAGAACCTTGGTTTCCGGATGTCCGAAACCATTGGCGCACGAGAGTCATTTTATATACGAAAGTCGGTGTAAACGGTATCGATATAACAATGCAAAGGGACGAACCCCATAAACTCTGAAATCGAAGTGGGCCGTACTTTGTGTATAGCCCACGACGACATAGAGTGGGCTCGAATGGTTCCGAATAACCACAAAATTCGGTGGCGACTCCATTTTGACTTAAATTTCGAACCCGAGAACAATCTTACCACGAGATTCATTCGCCTACCCAAACCCGTGCGTGGCCGTGTCGGGGTGGACCTACGTCATGTCCACAGATATATGATGGGCTTATCCACTAAAGGCGACTGATATAGGTCATCAGGGTTTAACCACCCCTCCCTATATAGAGTCAAGGTTATGGTCTCTGACAACACACTTTTTGATCTAATCACACATATATCCCATCGGTATGGAGAAACCCAAAAAGGCGAGTGTGTCTGTTAGAAGACCATAATCGGGTGATTCCTAATCCACCTCTCTTTTCCAATTGAGTCAGGTACGGTTCCGCTATTCGGTCTATTCAGTATATACCAATTAATTTAGTATGAAGTTTCAGTCTTGGGTCAGATTAACTCTAACAGAAATAGATGACAATATAAAATATTATTTTTTGGTTATAATACGAAATTCTTAATGCATGATAATATAATGATTAATATTAACTTTAATTGATTATCAAGACAAAAGAAAATGATAAGGTAAACCAACCAATTATTAAGGTTCTTTTTTAGAAAACCAATATGCTTTCTTAATAACAATAAATTTATGTTTTAAGTGAAATCTCGAGTTTTGTTAGTCATTGGTATTTTACTTTAAACTAACCCTCAAAATATTGAAACTTTTCTCAATCATATTTTGTAAAATACTGCAACTTTAAATGTAAATAAAAGTTCACATTTATCAACAGAAGGTCAATGTGATTTAAAGGTAACTGTAATATATATATATATATATATATATATATATATATATATATATAGAAAAGGGATCAAGGGAGTTTGGTGAAAAGTGGGAAGTTGTGTTTTTGGCCCTTGATTTGGTTTGGATGGATGACTTAGATGGATGATGTGTAAAAAAAAAAAAAAAAAGTACACATCAAACTGACAAGCAACAGTGGAGAGAGGGAAGCAACCCTCCCCTCAATCACACTTCGCAGCAGTGGAGAGAGGGGAGCATCCTCTCCTAAATCAAACTCTCCCTTCTTCATTACTTCCCTCCTCTCCTTTTCAATTCATTTCCCTAATTCAATCCATCTCTCTCTAATAAAACTCCATCAAATAAGCTCCATTAATAACTCCGACCATACTCCGTCAACAACTCCGATCATACTCCGTTTTTAACACAACATGACGGATAATTATACCAAGGTATGTTTATGCATAAACTTTGATCATCTTCATTTTTTTTAGCTTCTTCTTCATCTTCATCTTCATCTTCGATCATCTTCATCTTCTTCAAACTTCTTTTTATTTTTCATATCTTTTTTTTTTGTATTTATAAAATTATTCATCTACATTATCTAAAAAAAAAGAACAACTTCATGTTTAAGATGAAGTTTGAAGATGAAGTTGTTCTTTTTTTGTGGGATGAATGGAGCTTGAAGATGAAGATGAAGATGAACAAGTCATTTAGTGCGTAATATTTTTGCAGAATTGCAAAGTCACACTCATTATGCTGTATAGTCACACTCATTATGTTGTAGAATCACGCAGCTGTATACTCATTGTAGTCACATATTCAGTTGTATAGTCATACTCATTATACTGTATAGTCACACTCGCTATGTTGTAGAATCACGCAGCTGTAGAATACCTTGGGATTAAGGTATGATTCGTTGAATCATCTTCATCTTCATGCTTGTTTTATTTTTCATACTTTTTTTTGTATTTATAAAATTATTCATCTTCATTATCCAAAAAAAATGAAGGTTGAATATGGATGAATGGATGTTGAATATTTAATGAATGTTTAGATATTTTCATTTTTTTAAAGTCATAGTCGTTCATTCATCCATATATATTCAACTTTCATTTTTTTTGTGGATAGTGAAGATGAATAATTTTATAAATAAAAAAAAGGTATGAAAAATAAAACAAGCATGAAAATGAAGATGGTTAAATGCATGATACCCTAATCTCAAGGTATTCTACAGCTGCGTAATTCTACAACATAATGAGTGTGACTATGCAACATATTGAGTGTGACTGTACAACTTAAAGTGTGTGACTATACAACTTAAAGTGTGTGACTTTCTTCAGGTATTTTTTTATTTACGTTCAAGTTTCCACGTTCGTCAAATCCCTACTTCCGAACCTCGATGATTTTCAGGTATTTGTTTTTATCTTTTTAGAGCATCTTTAAAATAATTAATCATCTTCATCCTCATGCTTGTTTTATTTTTCATTCCTTCTTTTTTTTGGTATTTATAATATTATTTATCTTCATTATTCACAAAAAAAATGAAGGTTGAATATGGATGAAAGAAAGTTGAATATTTAATGAATGTTTAAATAATTTGCTCTAATTCGTATGTATAATCATCTTTCTAACTATGAATGTGACTTTGATAATGATGATTGAAGAATAATTGACTGTATGGCTTTTATTTTTCATTTTACGGTTTCACTTTTGTAGTCACACACTTTATGTTGTATAGTCACACTCATTATATTGTATAGTCACACTCATTATATTGTAGAATCACACAAATTCTTGCAGTGATTAGTGTATGTAATCATCTTTGCTAATGATGATTGAAGTATAAATAAGTACGAGTATAATTTAGTTGTATAGTCACAGAGATTATGTTGTATAGTCACACAGTTGAAATTGTATAGTCATACTCGTTATGTTGTAGGATCACAGTCATTATGTTGTAGGATCACACAGTTTATGTTGTATAGTCACACAGTTAAAGTTGTATAGTCACACTCATTATGCTGTACAATCATGCAGTTGTAGAGTCATTGTAGTCACATATTCAGTTGTGTTGTGTGATTTAGATTGATTGTGTGTTTTGTTGCAGCGAAATAGTTGGTGGAAAGAGGAATGTTGGTAAAAGGGGCGGTGGGAAGAAGAAGGTCGTGGAAGATACAACGACCGACCACGTAATTGGACAATGTATTGTTGCGCACGTACCGGAGACCATCGCTAAGCTCTTGTGTGTTTATGTGAGATAAAATATTTGCTTTAGGATGAACGTACTATGTGTAAATGATGTTTGGTGGGTTAGAATGTTTTTATGTTTGACGTACTATATGTAAAGGATGGACTTTGTCCAATGTAAATATATTTTCATCGCTATTTTCTGGTTTCATAATTAATCACGCGAGGTCTATAGCAAAATCACTTATCCTTCCACCTGTGTGACTATACAACATAATCTCTGTGACTATACAACTAAATTATACTCGTACTATTTATACTTCAATCATCATTAGCAAAGATGATTACATACACTAATCACTGCAAGAATTTGTGTGATTCTACAATACAATGACTCTACAACTGCATGATTGTACAGCATAATGAGTGTGACTATACAACTTTAACTTTATTTTCGGTGTCGGTTTTGACCCAAATTAGTCTTGTTTGATTGGAAACAACCCACTAGGCCTGAATTTGAGGTCAGTTTTGTGAGATTTGTACTCCGTAAGTGCATTAGCCTGCAACTAATTGTTTTGAGCCCGTATCCGAGCGCGTAGGAACACGTTAGCGTCCGATCATCATCGGGTGTTTTTTGGAAACTGCCATAGACACCTGGTAGTCAAAATGCGGGTGTCTACAGCTATAAACCTTCCAGGTACCCATAGCTCGGTTGACTACTAAGGATGAATCTCCGTGCACTCTAAGGTTTTTAACTCCTAGTGATAAGGCTGCTATTAGGCAGGCTTCGTATTCAGCTGCGTTGTTGGTAACCTAGTGTGACGGAGGTTCGTTCATTGTAGGCTCATTGTTGTTTGGTTAGAGGGTCAATGCTGGGTTGAACCTAGGGCTGTTGTTCCCGATCTCTTTTTAGGGTGAAGTTAGGTGGGTCGTTTGTTGTAGTCCTTGTGTTTTAGTCAATTGTTATCGATAAGTGGCATAGTATCGAGTCTTAAGCGTTAAAGTAAGTTATTGAAAGAAGTTAAGTGATTGTTGAGGCATGTTTGTAACAAAAGTGAGTTGTTTTATTGATAAGTAGTAGATGCCCGTGGTTTTGTTTGACGGGGGAGGAGGAGGACATGCCCCCTCGCATCTCCCGGACCTGATAAAGGAAGACATTATTATTATTATTATTATTATTATTATTATTATTATTATTATTATTATTATTATTATTATTTATTTTTTTATTTTTTTTATAAAAAACGGAACTTGTATTAAACACCAGAACAAATTACAAGAAGTTAGAGGGAAGCCGAGATACTATCTGGTCCCCCACTCCCTTAGCAATTGCAAAGCTAATTCTAGTGAAAATATGAAGACGACACGCGCTCCAGCATCTTGTGATAAAGCGAATTTCCGAATCCGCTGGAGCAGCTTGTTATTATTATTATTAATATTATTATTATTATTATTATTATTTTTATTTTTATTATTATTATTGTTATTATTATTATTATTATTATTATTATTATTATAAAATGGAAAATAAAAGCCATACAGTCAATTATTCTTCAATCATCATTAGCAAAGTCACATTCATAATTAGAAAGATGATTATACATACGATTCAGAACAAATTATTTAAACATTCATTAAATATTCAACCTTCATTCATTCATATTCAACCTTCATTTTAATCTTCGCAACAATACATTGTCCAATTACGTGGTCGATCGCTGTATCTTCCACGACCTTCTTCTTCCCACCGCCCCTTTTACCAACATTCCTCTTTCCACCAATCATTTCACTGCAAAAAAACACACAATCAATCTAAATCACACATACAACTGAATATGTGACTACAAAGACTGTAGAACTGCATGATTGTACAGCATAATGAGTGTGACTATACAACTTTAACTGTGTGACTATACAACATAAACGGTGTGATCCTACAACATAATGATTGTGATCCTACAACATAACGAGTATGACTATACAACTTCAACTGTGTGACTATACAACATAATCTATGTGACTATACAACTAAATTATAACATTCATTAAATATTCAACCTTCATTCATTCATATTCAACCTTCATTTTAATCCATATTTAATCTTCATTTTTTTTGGATAATGAAGATGAATAATTTTATAAATACAAAAAAAAGGGTATGAAAAGTAAAACAAGCATGAAGATGAAATGATTGTGAAGGTATTCTACAGTTGAGTGATTCTACAACATAAAGAGTGTGACTATACATCATAATGAGTGTGACTATACAACTGAATATGTGACTACAATGAGTGTACAACTGCGTGATTCTACAACATAATGAGTGTGACTATACAACTGAAAGTGTGTGGTCTTGCAATTCTGTAAGAACATTACGCACTAAATAACTTGTTCATCTTCATCTTCAACATTCATTCATCCCACAAAAAAAGAACAACTTCATCTTAAAGATTAATTTGTTTTTTTTGTGGATAATAAAGATGAATAATTTTATAAATACAAAAAAAAGATATGAAAAATAAAAAGAAGCATGAAGATGAAGATGAATATGAAGATGATGAAGAAAAAGAAGCATGAAGATGAAGATGAAGATGAAGATGAAGATGAAGATGAATATGAATATGAATATGAAGATGATGAAGAAAAAGAAGCATGAAGATGAAGATGAGGATGAAGATACCTTCGTATGATGATCGAAGTTACTGACGGAGTATGTTGGGTTAAAAATGCAGTATGGTCGGAGTAGTTGACGGAGTATGGTTGGAGTAGTTGACGGAGTATGGTCGGAGTATGGTCGGACTTATTAATGGTGTGGTCGGAGTTATTAATGGTGATTATTTGTTGGGGTTTTGTTAGAAAGAGATGAATTGAGTTGAGAAATGAATTGAAAATGAGGGGATTGGGAAGTGTATGAGGGAAGTAATGTTGGGATTGATTTGGGTGAGGGGATGTTTCCCTCTCACCACTGCTACTATGTCAGTTTATTGTCTTTTTTTTTAATAATTGAACCCCATCCATCCACCTCCATCTTAGGATGAATGGATGGAGGGGATCAACACTAAGCAACTCTTCAAGAGTTGCTAACTCCCTGATCCCCCCCCCCCCCCCCCCTCTCTCTCTATACATACATACATACATACATACATGCATGCATACATACATACATATATATATATATATATATATATATATATATATATATATATATGTAGAGAGAGAGAGAGAGAGAGAGGAGGGTTCAGATGAGTCCTCAAAATAGGAAACACAATTATTATTCAATATTCATGTGAAATAGTGAAGGATGTATCTATTAGAGTAACACGTTTCTAACGTTGAAGTAACACCAAATATCTATTAGAGTAACACGTTTGTAGCGTTGGAGTAACAAAAAATATCTATTAGAGTAAACGTTTGTAACGTTGGAGTAACACAAAGTATCTATTAGAGTAACACGTTTGTAACGTTGGAGTAACAAAAAATATCTATTAGAGTAAACTTTTGTAACGTTGGAGTAACATAAAGTAATTATTAGAGTAACACGTTTGTAACGTTGGAGTAACATTATTATATGTTGAGTTATAATAATTTTGTTATGTGCTGGAAGCATATAACTCTGAAATCAATGTAAGCATATTTGCATGATGTTCGTTACAGTAACACCAAGCTTTATCCAGAGTAACAATTCTATATAATAAGAGTAACACAAAATAAATTAAGGAAAGAATAATAGTTGCGATAATTTTTATTTCTTAGTTCTATATAATAACGATTCAAATTTTTTTAAATGAAAATCATAATAGGTGTCTGTGAGAAGAGATATAGTAATTATTTTTTGTATGGGGAAGATTAAATGATGAGTAAATTAAGAAGAGAGAGAGGGGGTGAATGAGATGTTTACCAAATATAGTCACTTGCTTTAATTATTCAAACAAATCAGAACCATTCATCTATTCTAATCTAAGGGTGGAGGTGAGGACTCACGGACTCATTTATTAAAAGTGGACTCACTTGATCCTCTCTCTCTCTCTCTCTATGTGTATATATATATATATATATATATATATATATATATATATATATATATATATACACACATAATCAATCAATATAAAGATAAATAAAAATATAATGTTATACCTGAAAAAGGAAAAATTGCGGAGTTGACTACTGGTTTCGCATAAATTATCTAAAGAAAATGCAAAGATAAAATTAGAACTAAATTAGAATCAATAAACGACAATGCAAATTGATATCTTACAAAACTGAAGGTAATGTCTAAAAAATAAAGTGAATAAAATGTAAATACAAAGTCCTCATTTTTTTTATCTCTTCATTGCTTTATATAATTTTTTTGGTAAGTATTTATATTAAATTTGATTGGTCGATCATTACGACAGAAGTGGATTAAATGGTGAAACAACCAAATTATCAAAATTTGTTTTTAGAAAAATATTAAGCTTTCTCAAGAATAATAAATTACTATGTTTTAAGTGAAATATTAAGTTTTGTTTGTCATTTCTTACTATTTTTTTATTTATTGACGATTTACTTTAAAATCAAATATTAAATACACCAAAATTTCATTAGTATGTTAATTTGATTAACATTCAAAATATTGCAACCTCTTCTCAATCATGCATATTTTGTAAATTATTTCAACTTTGAACATAAATAAAATTTCACTTTTACGAACACAAAGCCCATGGGATTTAAAGTTACTAGAAATTTATTTATAAAATAATCAATATAAAGATCTATTGAAATAAGATTACTATACCTGAAAAATGAGAAATTGTAGACTTGATTATTGATTTCGCACAAGTTCTCTAAACAAAAACAAACGCAAAAGATAAAATTAGAAATAAAAATAGAATCAACAAATAACAATGCAAATTCATTTCTTACAAAATTGAATTGAGTATACATGAAATAAAGCGATTGAAATGTGAATAAGATTTCACAAAATAAAAATGGTTTTTCTCATGTCTCTATTATATTACTTTTATAGGTATAATATGAAGTTCTTAATAATAAAAAATATAATTAATAATATTAAATTTGATTGAACATTAATACAAAAGTAGATGAAAAGATGTAACACCTAAATTAAATGACTTAGTAATATTTTCTTCAAAACCATTTAGTTTTAATACTAACAATAAATTTATACTTTAAATGAAATACTAATATTTATATTCCATTTCCTTAAAAAAAAGGGCAACCGAAAAGTTTGTAACCCCCAATAATGTGATTATCTATAAATTTAGTAATAAAACTACAATCTTATAACATAAGTATATATAATCAAGAAAACAAAATGTACTAAGAATGAATTTGAGCAAAAGGCAAGAAATTGTAAAAACAAAAACATTAAATGTAAAAGGGTTGGTTAAACATTTAAATTTAATAAATATATAAAACTAAAACTTTAAAAAACATATACTGTTCCGGTCACAGAAGCAATAGACCCGACTTCGGATTCAGATCCATTGATTATGGTGTTACTCGGATAATAATCGTCCGACTTTCTTTGATCTCTCCTTCTTCCCACTCTAACGTTCGGACCTTCCCGGCGGAGTCGACTTGCTCCCTGCACACAGAAAGCACAAGGCCCCGGAGGTGTCCAGGGGAACCCTCTCTGATGCCTAAGTCAATCCGTGAATAGCGTTGAGAAACCTTACTCGTGAGGAGTAAGGTGGCGGTTTTTAGAGTTAGAGTCTAGAGAGAGAAAATCCAACCTCTTTTATGTGGGAGGTGGAAAAGTATTTATACCTTTCCCCATGAGAGAGAAAGGAGAGGGGGAAAGAGGAGGAATGAGTGGACGAGAAGGTGACACGTGGGCTCACCTCGTCCACTCATTCCCCTTTACCTTGGGCCTGGACGGAAAGGGCTCTGACTTCCCCCCAAGACCCTGCTAGAGGCGTGAGCGCCCTGAGGACTGGCAGGCAGGGGGGGTTCAACTGGCCTGGCCAGTGCGTGGCATGACTTTGATTGGCAGCGGAGCGACTAAGGTTGCCTGTTTGATGTTTCTTAGCAATCTTGGTTGGTGGCCTGCCAGGCAGGCCTTTCCCTACTCCTGGGTCGGGCTTCCCCGGTGCCCAATTGACGGGCGACCCGTGGCAGGCTACCGACCCCCATCAATTGGCCCTCGCCGGCTGAGGGGGAGCAGGGTTCTCCTTCAGCAGGTGACTTCTTGATTAGGACAGCGGGAGGTTGAGTTCTTGAATCCAACCTTGGCATTTAATGTGTCGCATGTTTCCGAGGGGAGAGTCTTAACCACTCCAGGCATGCAAAGAGTTGGAATGTCTTTCCTCATGATTACTTTTCTTGTAAAATGGTTTCTTGGGCTTCGCGCAAGACTGTCGATTGGCTACTCTTTGCAAAGATGGTTGAGGTACCATTTAATGCCATGTTCTTGCCCTTGTATAAATTTCGGCTTTGCTTGATCATTTCCACAATGTATCTTCATCTTTTTCTATCCCTCTTCAAAGAAATATGTCTTGGGTTAGAAAAACAGTTTTTCGTTGTGAAGTTCTTGTGAGCGTCCTCCGTTTCAAGGGACGCCGGAGATGGAGGTACTCCAGGCTGGCTCATCTGGTCCTTCGTCGCAGTAGACGAACTCGCTCCCATCCTTCGTGGATTGTTGGGAGGAAATCCTCATCCAGGGCCAGCAGGCGCCTTAAAAAGTCTTCACCTCCCTCAGGGCCCGTGCCCGAACGTTGCTCCCAGGCGGGGGGTTGCTTTTACAGGGGATGCCACAGATGCTTCCCCTGGTTACATCCTGGACAGTTCGACCCTAGTTGCCCTAACTTGGGCTCTTCTCCTGAATCGGGCCCTTCTTCCCCCTTGGTGAGGAGGAAGGAGGATTATGGCTCCCCTGGAGGTACCAGGGTGGCCCCTTATGGCAGAGACTGGGACGTGAGTAGTCACGACTCAGAGGATAGTGAAGGCCAGGGCTATTCGTCTGGCAGGGATGAAGAGGAGGGCCCTGATGACCCGTTCGAGGGTTCCAGCAGCTGGGACTGGGGATCCGATGCTGGCGGCTGTGATAGCCCTGGGGACTATTCCCCGGGTTTTGATGACGACTAGGCCTGCCTTGTGTTTGTAGGCAGTTCGAGCTGGAATATCAGGCTCTTTTTGTAACCTTTTGTTTATCCCACTTTGTAATTTGGACCCTTCGGGTCTTTTTAACTAATGAGAATCAGGTGGGTCTTTAACTTTTCATGTACGCGTTTTTTTTTGGCGAGTGACGTCATGCAATGATTTACCTTTGCCCTTGTTGCCTTCTCGAGGCTCCTTGGGAAGTGATGGGTGGTTGAATTTTGAATGTATGACACGTGGGGGGCTTTTCTTGGGAAAACCCTCTGATTGTGCGGCTTTTCGCCTTCCTGCATCTATACAAGTATCAACTCCCCCTTCATTCCACTTTTTACACATTTGAACTTCTCAAACCCCTTCTTTCAAATTCCCTTCTTTGTCAAGCGCTCTTTTGACTGAGGAACTTTTCCGCGTCTTCATCTGGCGACTGCTTAATTAGGTTAGAGTCCTAATCTTTGTCCTCCTCGTCTTTCTTTTTCTTCGCTTTTCCCTATTTCCTTGAACACCATGACCAACCGTTGCGCTCGGGTTCTCCCTTTTACTTGTCCTTCAACTGAAAGGACGGGGAGTAAGGACAGGGTTAATGATGACCTTGCCTCCTCCTCCGGGGGATTAGGTGTCAGGACGGCCGAGGAAGGCCATTCAGAGGACAGTGAGGACGCCAACTCCCCTGAGCCTGCTCCCTTCGACGTTATTGATTCTGATGACGAGGCGTTAGAAATCGACGCCTCCACAATCGCCGGCCCACTTATTCCCCGGGAGCCGGGGAGGGCCTATGATCCGAATGAAGAAGCAACAACAAATCTGGATTTCAATGAGCTCACACTAGCTCCAAATGGTTCAAGTTCAAGCCCCTCAGCCCCTCCTTCAAGTCTAGTAGTGTGCCTTCTTCAAGTGTTAAACTAGCTCTTGTGAACACCTACTTGGACTGAATAAAAGAGCTGAAACAAAAATTGCTCTATTCTGATTTCCAAGTTCAAATAACAAGCAATTGGAGTTATTGCTTTCATACATGAATAAGACTCATTCACACCTCCAACCAGCCAAAGCACACCAAGAGAAAAGCACCAGATTTGGAGTATAACTAGAGGATGAATTCAGTCATTTTAGTTCAATGTATTTACTTTGTTTTTATCACTTAGTAGTTTGTATGCTTTAATGAGGCTTGACTATTCTGGTTGGAGCCTCATTTGGGACGTGTTGCTTGGCTATAAATAGCCAAACACTTGATGAATAAAGCATTCAACTTTCATCAAACAAATCTGAGGTAAGCTTTGCTTTTTCTTTCCGTCTTTGTAGTTCACAAGACAAAGTATTAGAGTTAGTCGCGTCACAAGCTCTATACTTGCTATTTCAATCGAGTGTTTGAATTAGCACCCGCTTTGTTGAGGTATATGTCTATCTCACTTAGCACACTATCCTTGGCTACGTTCTATCATCCCTTACGACAACTTTTCCATTCTGATTCCGTTACTTTATTTCATTCATTTCGATCTACTATCAATCACCAAATCACTTGTTCAAAGTTCATTCCAAATCACATCATTAGTGGTATCAGAGCTTTGGTCTTCCAAAGACGTAAAGAATGGCAGGAGGAGTGAACTTTGACGACCCTAACTTCTTGGAGCACCTGAAGAAGGCGTTGGAGAACTTTCAACCCGTGGATTCTCGTTTCCAAGCAAGAAGGGAGCCCGTGGACAGAATCAAAGTGAATGAACTCCCTGAGTTCATGGGTGGTACTGATCCAGAAGTGTACTTGGAGTGGGAGCGAAACATCGAGAAGCTCTTCGATTTCAAGGACCTAGAAGACGAGGAAAGGTGCAAGTATGCAATTCTGAAACTAAGCAAGGGGGCATCTCTTTGGTACGAGGGGCTGAAGGTGCAACGCACTAGGGCTGGTAAGAGTAAAATCTCATCGTGGAAGTCCTTAAAACGTAAGCTACCTAAGAGGTATGTTCCAACTACACATAAGTTGTCCTTGTACAAAAAGATTGCTAATTTGACACAAGGGAGGTTAAGTGTTAGTGAGTATATTGATGAGTTTGAGAATTTGGTTTTAATGGGGGAAGTAGAAGAAAATGAAGAAATAAAAATGGCTAGATTCTTGCATGGGTTAAATCATAGTATTGCTAATACGGTCGATTTATGTCCTTATTCTGACTTTGATACATTATGTGGGTTGTGTTTAAAAATTGAGGCACAAGGGAAGGCAAAACATGAAGGTGAGTCTAGTAAGGGTCATACTTGGCCACGAACTGATGAAGGTAATAGGTTCAATTCTACTAATACCAATCAACCCCTCACCATTAAGAATAACCCAGCAACCCCACTTCAATCTACTACTAAAACACCCACCGAAACTAGTCTATCCAAAGTACGTTGTTTCAAGTGTCAAGGGTTTGGTCACTACAAAAATGCTTGTCCTAATAGGAGAGTTGTAACCTTAAGAGAAGTGATCACTGTTAGGGATGAAATATGGGAAGAGGAACAACGAATAGGGGCTGTTTTCAATGTTAATGAGGAAGAGGAAGAGGAAGATATTGAGGCTTATGAACCCCCAACTTATGATACACTCTTAGTACTACGTACTCTACATGCTAACCCCATTCAACATGATACTGAACAAAGAGACCAACTATTCCATACTAAGTGTCAAGTTAACAACAAATGGTGTAGTTTAATAATTGATGGAGGTAGTTGTACCAACGTCGCCTCAACTGAAATGGTTACCAAACTAGGTCTAGCTACTACTAATCACCCTAAACCTTATGCACTACATTGGTTAGATAACGGGAACAAAGTGAGGGTCACTAAACAAGTAAGGGTTGGTTTGACCATGGGTTCCTATGTTGATGAGGTCTTATGTGATGTTATTCCTATGGATGCTTGTCACATACTATTGGGTCGTTCTTGGCAGTTTGATAGGGATGTAGTTCACCATGGGAGGAAGAATGAGTATGAATTTAGGGATAGGGGAAAGAAAATTGTGCTAAAACCAATGACACCTCAAGATGTGTGTACCATGTTAGCTAATCGAGTCAGGAAACCCAACCTCTCCATATTTGCTAGTAAAAGTGTGGTAGAACATGCCATAGAAGAGGGAGAGTGTGTCTTTGTCATGGGTACTAGAGAGGAACCAGTTAGGGTTGATAATGGGTTTGGAGGGAAACGATTTGAGGATGCTAAAGGAACTGGGTTTTGTCATTCCTAATGAATTACCAGCTGGTTTGACACCTATTAGAGATCATGAGTCCTTAAAGTACATCAATGGCTCGCAAAAGCTAAGTCCAAGACATACCAAATGGGTGGAACTCTCGCAACCCTTTCATTTCTCTTCCAGATATAAGGATGGTATGGGAAATATCGTGGCTGATGCTTTATCTTTTCGCTACACACACTTATCCACCCTAGATGTAAGATCGCTTGGATTTGAGACTTTGAAGGACTACTACTCTGTGGATGCTGATTTTGGTGAAGTATTCACCAAGTACAAGGCTGGTGCTCTTAGTATTTTTGATGAGTTTGTTTTGCAGGAAGATTTTCTTTTTAAAGGGAACCATCTTTGTGTTCCTAAACATCCTATTTCAGTTAGAGAAGCTCATGGAGGAGGGCCAGCTGGGCATTTTGGCGTGACTAGGACCTTAGAGGTGTTGAAAGAACTCTTCTTCTGGCTAAAGTTACAAGGGAACATTCAAAACATTGTGGGCAAATGTGTGACATGTCATTTCTCAAAAAGTCCTTTCGAACCAAGAGAGTACTTGCCATTCTCCAAAATGGCTCACTTCACTATTTGTCACATAACTGACGATGCTAACAAAAGGCCTGACTTTTACTTTCGAGGAGTGGTACGCCTACATGGGAGTCCCAAGCCTTTTGTTTCTGATCAAGATTCCAAGTTCCTTAGCTACTTGTGGAACACATTATGGAGAAAGCTCAAATCCATGATAAAACTCCACGAACAAATTCGAGAAAGGATCAAGGAAGTAAATGAAGCCTACAAAAGAAGGTCCAACAAAAACAGGAAACCAAGACTCTTCCAAGAGGGTGACTTGGTTTGGGTTCACTTAAGAAAGGAGAGGTTTCCAAGCAAGAGAAAGAATAAATTGATGCCACAAGCAGAAGGTCCATATAAGATCATATCAAGGGTAAACGACAATGCCTACAAGGTGGAATTACCGGATGATTATGGAGTTCATGCCACGTTCAACGTGGGAGATCTTTCTCCTTATCTTGATGATGACGGCATTTCAGAATTGAGGACAATTCCTTTTCAAGGGGGAGGAGATGATCCGAATGAAGAAGCAACAACAAATCTGGATTTCAATGAGCTCACACTAGCTCCAAATGGTTCAAGTTCAAGCCCCTTAGCCCCTCCTTCAAGTCTAGTAGTGTGCCTTCTTCAAGTGTTAAACTAGCTCTTGTGAACACCTACTTGGACTGAATAAAAGAGCTGAAACACACATTGCTCTATTCTGATTTCCAAGTTCAAATAACAAGCAATTGGAGTTATTGCTTTCATACATGAATAAGACTCATTCACACCTCCAACCAGCCAAAGCACACCAAGAGAAAAGCACAAGATTTGGAGTATAACTAGAGGATGAATTCAGTCATTTTAGTTCAATGTATTTACTTTGTTTTTATCACTTAGTAGTTTGTATCCTTTAATGAGGCTTGACTATTCTGGTTGGAGCCTCATTTGGGACGTGTTGCTTGGCTATAAATAGCCAAACACTTGATGAATAAAGCATTCAACTTTCATCAAACAAATCTGAGATAAGCTTTGCTTTTTCTTTCCGTCTTTGTAGTTCACAAGACAAAGTATTAGAGTTAGTCGCGTCACAAGCTCTATACTCGCTATTTCAATCGAGTGTTTGAATTAGCACCCGCTTTGTTGAGGTATATGTCTATCTCACTTAGCACACTATCCTTGGCTACGTTCTATCATCCCTTACGACAACTTTTCCATTTTGATTTCGTTACTTTATTTCATTCATTTTGATCTACTATCAATCACCAAATCACTTGTTCAAAGTTCATTCCAAATCACATCAGCCTATTACCTGGACAAGACCAAGTATAGGATCCCCCTGAGAACATACCCGGCCTCTAAGAACCGAGACCTAATTCTGGAGAAAAATGCTGGGGAGGCTATAGCCAAGCTCTATAACTTTGGAGAGGGGTACACTGTTGTTGTCCCTGGGGAGAAGGACACAGTGTGCGATCCGCCTGCGGGCTGCATAGCTGTGTACCACAAATGCCTCGACTTCGGCCTGCGCTTTCCCCTTCATCCATTCCTGGAGGAGGTCTTCTAGCGCATGAATGTGGCCATCGCCCAGTTAACTGCCCTTGCTGTCAGGTCGTTAATTGCTTATACCTGGACCTGCTTGTTCTGGGCCGAGGAGCCATCCATAAATGCTTTAAGGTTTATGGTTGGCCTTCAGATGGTAGCCTCTAATGAATGGGGTGGCTCCCCAGGGTATTTCTCCCTCCTACGCTAGAAGAAAAGCTCCCCAGTTTGGCCGGTCCTGAGCGACCAGAAGGATTGGAAGGACAATTTCTTATATATACATAGCGCTACGGGATGGCGGATTCCTAGGCATTTCAGGAATCATGTCCACACCCGGTTGGAAACCCGCCAGGAGTATCACCCTGGGGTTGGGGGGAGAGCTCTTGAGATCAGGTTGACCCAGGAGAAAAAAAACTTGGTCGCACGGTTTGCCTCTTCCAAGGACAGGAAGGGCTCATACGGTCCCAACTTCTGGCTCCCCCACGCTGAGCTTATAGCGACTGATAAGTACCTGACCCGGGCGGGCCTAAACCCCGGTCTTAGTGCAGGTAGCTCGGGGATTCTGTCAGCAGTTGAATTTCCTTTGCTTTGTTTTATTGTATGTTTACTCAGCTATCTTTTTTTACTTTTCTGCAGACCTTGCCACTTGCCTCTAGTCAAGGAACGAGTTGAAGGAGCATGGCATGAACAGGGATTTCTCAGCTTTTGTCAACCATCCTCCCCTTCTTCCTGAGTTTAAGAAGAAAAACCTGATGAAGTAGGTGAAAAATATATCTATCAGCCGAGCGAGATTTCCTCTTCCTTCCAAGCCTACCCCTGCAAAGTCTTTGGTTCCCACTTCTGCTTCCCAAGACGTGGAGAGGGAGGCCGCCTCAGAGGCCATCCTCTCCCCTGCTAGTAAACAGGGAGGCTCCCCTGCTGGGACTCACCCTCCCGTGGGGTCAAAGCCAGCTAGCTCCGAGGAAACTGGGGAGAGCACTCCTCTGGTGGGTAGGAAGAGGAAAAACAAGGAGCCCTTGGACGCCACGCCAGTGGTGGATCTAGAAGCTGATGCTAACACGCCTGATCCCAAGCGCCCTGCTCATGATATTCCAGGCACTCTCTTCTTAGAAGAAAATACTGAGTTTCATTTTACTGCCGGCGACAGCGTCGACGTTTCCGCCCTGCTCTCTGACTCCAACGTTGTATTGGCGGATCACCTTAGTAAGTCCGTGACTTCCACTACAAATCATGTGATTCAATATATCCAGCGCACCTCCAGGGTGTTCCAAGCTTCTACTGAGCTGGCGGCCCTCAGTCGTTTGAGCGACGAAGAGTTAGTCGTTACTCCTGGGCTCCCTCTCCCTGAACGCCTGGCGATGGTTGAGAGGGATGTTACCCTTATCGCCAGCTTGAAGGATCAGCTGGCAAAGTGCGAGGGCGGCCTGGGGAAGGCCAAGGACCAGGTAGCGCGCTGGAAGGCTCAGAGTGAACAGGCTGTGAGGGAGGTAGCTAACCTGGAGGCAAAGCTGGAGCAAGCAAGGAAAGCGGTCGCCGAGTTGGAGCAGGCCAAGAAGGCGGTTGCTGAACTAGAGCAATCTAAGAAAAAGATTGCTAAGCTGGAGGACCGCCTAATCAAGGCTGACTAGGACCTCCAGAAGGCGCTGGGCGACCTGAAGACACAGGGCGAGGAATGGAAGAAAGAGAAGGACGCCATCATTCAGGAAGCCAACTCTGCAGTGGCGACGAACTTTAATGCCGGAGCTTCTTCCTTCTTACAGTTTGTTATGGTTATTAGGGAGATGCTCCCAGACTTTGATGAGGATGCCTTTCAGGACCTCTATGCTGCCAAGAATGAAGCTCGGGCCAACAGATCGCCTGAGGAAGCCACTGATCCTGATCAAGATGCCCCCAATGCTTAACACGCGGGGCAATCGTCCTCTGAGGGCTCTTGCCCCTACCCTGTTGCGCCTTTGCTTCCTTGTTAATATTTTAATCTTTTTGCGCGCCGGGCCCTGATGTGGCTGGCTGCCGGCTTGATGTAATATTTTAACTTCCTTGTACTTGGATTTTTATTGCTCATCTTTGTTAAACTCTTATGGGTTTATTATGAATGCACTTTTGGTTTGTTTGTATTATTATTTCTTTCGAGCTTCAGCCTGACCCTGGCTTCCTTGCTGAAGTCCAGGGGGTCTGCCCCCTGCCTGCCCAGAGGTGGTCTGGGAGATTATGTTTTCTTTTTATACAAGGTTGGGGGATGCCCCCAGTCCTTGTTCGTTTGGCGCGTGGGGCCCGGCCTTTCCCTGGCTTCTTTTGTCGAAGTCTAGGGGGCCTGCCCCCTGCCTGCCCAGAGGTGGGCAGGGGGATTTTGCGTTTTTTATACAAGGTTGGGGAATGTCCCCAGTCCTTGTTCATTCGGCACGTGGGGCCCGGCCTGTCCCTCGCTTCTTTGTCGAAGTCTAGGGGGCCTGCCCCCTGCCTGCCCAGAGGTGGGCAGGGGGACTTTGCGTTTTTTATACAAGGTTGGTGAATGTCCCCAGTCCTTGTTCATTCGGCGCGTGGGGCCCGGCCTGTCCCTGGCTTCTTTGTCGAAGTCCGGGGGGCCTGCCCCCTGCCTGCCCAGAGGTGGGCAGGGGGACTTTGCGTTTTTTGTTGAGAGGTTCATTTTCCTTGGGTTTTGCAACAGGGGGGGCCCTCCCCCTGTTGTCCCCTGCTCGTTTGTGTGTGAAATGCAAGTTTGAATAGACAACAAGTATGAATTCGGATATCTTCTCATTTCTTGAAAAAAAACATAAAACATCTATGGTCGGAGCCGTCTACATTCTTTCTTGACCATTCTCCGCCAATTTTTGAAGAAAAGCAAAAGAAAATTCCTTAGTTCCTCGAGCTAGACATAGTACCTCTTCAGGGTATCTATATTCCAGTGGGCAGCCAGCTCTTGTCCTGCAGGGTGGGCGATCTTGTGTGTTCCTGGCCCCATGATTTGGGTGACTTCGTACGGGCCTTCCCAATTGGCGCTCAGTTTTCCATGTTCTCTTGATTTCCCAACTGCCTGCGTCTTTCTTAGAACTAGGCCCCCCACCTGGAAACTTCTTTCGTTCACTTTCCTGTTGTATGCCTTTCTCATTCGTTGTTGGGAGGCAGCAATGTTAATGCAGGCCTCTCGCTTTACTTCACCAACCAGGTCCAGAGCCTCGGTCATTGCAGCTTCATTACTTGCCCTGTCATATTGCTAGGATCGCAGGGTGGGGACTCGTGCTTCTATAGGCAGCAGGGCCTCAGCCCCGTAGACCAGGCCAAAGAGGGTCTGGCCTGTGGATTCCTTTCTGGTGGTCCTGATGGACCATAGCACGCTTGGCAGTTCGTCCGCCCATTTCCCCTTGAGCTCATCCACCATCCTTTTCAGACCGCACAGGATTTGCTTGTTTGCCGCCTCCGCCTGCCCGTTAGTTTGTGGGTGGCAGATTGCGGAGTAAGCGACTGCTATGCCATGGCTCACCATCCAGGTTCTCAGGGGGTCATTGTCGAACTGCCTCCCATGATCGAAGACTAGTACTTTTGGCAGGCCGTACCTGGTTATGATATTCCGCCAAATTACCTTCCTGACCGCGGGCTCGGTAATGCTTGGGACTGCTTCAACTTCAATCCACTTAGTGAAATAATCAATCCCTACTATCAAAAACTTCCTGCCCCCGGTCGCAACAGTGAAAGGACCCAGAATGTCCATCCCCCACTGAGCGAAGAGGATGGGGGACAGAATCGGTCTGAGCTCCTGGGCTGGGGCGTGTATTGACGGGGCAAATAGCTGGCACTTCCTACACTTACGGGTCAGATCTCTGGCGTCAGCGAGCAGGGTCGGCCAATAGTAGCCTGCCCTCAGGGCTTTTTGTGTGCCAGCGACCTTCCTCCTATGTGATGGCCGCAAATTCCTGAATGTATGTCGTCTAATACCTCTGCGACCTGCCCTGCCCCCAGACATTTGAGCAGGGGAGATGAAAATGATTTTCGGTACAATTCTTCGCCTACTAGTATAAACCATGCAGCCCTGGCCGACATTCTCTTCTCTGGACTGGATCTTGTGGAAGGGTTCCATACTTCTTGAATTGGATGATTGGGGTCATCCAGTCATCAGACTCTGGCTCTTCAATGACGTTGATCGATTGGCAGGGTGCGGTGGATTTTTCCTGAATTACATCTACCCATAGCGATCTTCTTATGTCCTGCAGACTGGAACTGGCCAGCTTTGACAGGGCGTCCGCCCGGTTGTTCTAGGACGGAGGGACCTGTTTGACTTCGTAAGATTTCAACCCAGACAATTCTTGTTTTACCTTTTCTAGGTATGCGGCTATAGTCTGGTCTCTGGCCTCGTACTCTCCATTAATTTGATTGGCAATAAGCTGGGAGTCTGTTGCTAGAACAATCCACTCAGCCTCTGCAGCTTTGGCCAGATTAATGCCCGCCAGTACGGCCTCGTACTCAGCCTCGTTATTGGACGCAGGGAAGGTGAACCTGAGCGCGTGCTCAAAATCTGCCCCTCAGGGCTGGTAAGCACAATACCTGCCCTTGCACCATTGGTTGTCGAGGATCCGTTAGTGTATACTACCCACTCTTCGGCGGGTGGATCGTCCTCTTCTGAATGGGAACACTCTGCTAGGAAATCTGCCAAGGCCTGCGCCTTGATGGCAGTCCTGGACTGGTATGATATTCCCACTCCGCTCAACTCTATGGGCCATTTTAGCAGTCTCCCGGATTTTTCAAACTTTCCCAGGACCTTTTCCAGGGGTTGGTCAGTCAGTACTACGACGGGATGATGCGAGTTCATTTTGCAGCGTTGTTTTGATCAGTCCATATCTCGAGTTATACTTGGAATTTCGTAGTCATTCAAAATGGAGGAGATAGATTTCGAGCTTATCTTTCCAATGACTATTCATGAAGGCTCATTGAACAAGTATTGACAAAGTTATGGTCCGAACAAGTCAGTTGTGCATGGGAAAGCACCGGGGTTAAATAGGACGTTTGAAGCTGGTTGTGCACGTCCAAATGGCTCCTTATTAAGCTTTGTTATTAGCTCCTAGTTTACATAGCTTTGTTATTAGCTCCTAGTTTACATAGCTTTGTTATTAGCTCCTAGTTCACATAGATGTAGCTTTGTTTTTGTCACCATGTAGCTTCGTTATTGTCACCCTAACCAGCCGGTTTAAGGGTCTTGTTGTAGGCTATATATAGCCATCTATTTGAATGAATAAGACATCCAATATTGAAATCAAAAACCTGAGTAAAGCTAAGCTTTCTTTTACGTCCTTGTTGCTTACAAGACAAAGTCTAGAGTTAGTCGCGTTACAAGCTCTAAACTCGCTACTTCAATCGCGTTGTTTGATTTAGCACCCGCTTTGTTGAAGTATAGGTCTACTTCACCTAGCATACTATCCTTGGTTACGGTTTATTCATCCTCAAACTATCCTTTTCAATCTGTTTTGGTTACTTTGTTTACATTCCATTTCAGTATACTAATCATTCTTCACATTCTTGTTCGAAGTTCATATCAACTCACGTCATTAGTGGTATCAGAGCTACAACTCTTGATTTTTCTTAAAAATCAAGACGGTCCAAGGAGTGTCGAAGCCAAGTTATTAGTTAAATTTCTGATTGCGATTGGAATTCAAAGGTTAAACTCGTACGGGTAGTTCGAGGGTTAATCGGTTTTGATTGTTTCATGGTTCTTGTTGAAGCTCGATTTATTTTCAAAAAAAAAAAAAAAAAAAAAAACTGTTCACGAATTAGTACTGTTCACGTAGTACTATTCCAAAAAAAAAAAAAAAAAGATGGCTGGAATTTTCTCGTTTGAAAACACTTACGAGGAAAGTTTGGTGTTTGATCCAACGTTACCACCTTTTTTTGACGAGTATCATCTTCAACCAAACGGGTTGTGCAAGAAGAAACAAATTCTGATCTTAGTCAAAACAAGCATGGAGAGTAAGGGGATTGAGCTTGTGGAATACTTTGAGAAGCAACAAAAGATACCTGATCCATCCTTGTTCACAACAAGCAAAGTAGAGTTCACAAGCATTCAAAACAACACCTACTTGAAAAGGAGTCGAGCTTGGGGTCAAGCCGTGATACCAACGTTACCCACACTTATGTCTATTTGGAGTAAGGATGTGTTGATCCTAACAAATTTTGTATTTGATCCAGGTGGGATACTTGTTACAAGAATTGAGGACAATTCTTTTTCAAAGAAGGAGAGTATGATGCGAGTTCATTTTGCAGCGTTGTTTTGATCAGTCCATATCTCGAGTTATACTTGGAATTTCGTAGTCATTCAAAATGGAGGAGATAGATTTCGAGCTTATCTTTCCAATGACTATTCATGAAGGCTCATTGAACAAGTATTGACAAAGTTATGGTCCGAACAAGACAGTTGTGCATGGGAATTTCTGATGCGAGTTCATTTTTTTGCAACATTGTTTTGATCAGTCCATATCTCGAGTTATACTTGGAATTTCGTAGTCATTCAAAATGGAGGAGATAGATTTCGAGCTTATCTTTCCAATGACTATTCATGAAGGCTCATTGAACAAGTATTGACAAAGTTATGGTCCGAACAAGTCAGTTGTGCATGGGAAAGCACCGGGGTTAAAGAGGACGTTTGAAGCTGGTTGTGCACGTCCAAATGGCTCCTTATTAAGCTTTGTTATTAGCTCCTAGTTTACATAGCTTTGTTATTAGCTCCTAGTTTACATAGCTTTGTTATTAGCTCCTAGTTCACATAGATGTAGCTTTGTTTTTGTCACCATGTAGCTTCGTTATTGTCACCCTAACCAGCCGGTTTAAGGGTCTTGTTGTAGGCTATATATAGCCATCTATTTGAATGAATAAGACATCCAATATTGAAATCAAAAACCTGAGTAAAGCTAAGCTTTCTTTTACGTCCTTGTTGCTTACAAGACAAAGTCTAGAGTTAGTCGCGTTACAAGCTCTAAACTCGCTACTTCAATCGCGTTGTTTGATTTAGCACCCGCTTTGTTGAAGTATAGGTCTACTTCACCTAGCATACTATCCTTGGTTACGGTTTATTCATCCTCAAACTATCCTTTTCAATCTGTTTTGGTTACTTTGTTTACATTCCATTTCAGTATACTAATCATTCTTCACATTCTTGTTCAAAGTTCATATTAACTCACATCATTAGTATGAACTTCAATCGCTATATATGAACTCGAGATATGGACTGATCAAAACAACGCTGCAAAATGAACTCGCATCAGCCACGGCACACTTGTGTGAACTTGGAGCCATAAACAAAGCTTGAGGATGTGCACACTATGTGAACACAATCAGCCTCAAACACCTTCATAACTTCAGTACACTTCCTATGCTTGAATGAGTGTGAACCCAAGTTAATGTCTTCATATTACCTTGATTATTTGCTCCTTTATTCAGCTCACACACGAGCTAGCTCACTAATTGTAGTAGGCACACTACTAAGCTGGTAAGAGGTGCTAGTATGGCTGAACTAAGAACAAGAGGAGCTAAGGTGACTTTATTGAACTCTTTGGTAGCTCCTTGATTCGGATCATCTCCTCCCCCTTGAAAACGAATTGTCCTCAATTCTGAAAAGTCATCTTCATCAAGAAAAAGAGCAAAATCTCCCACTTTGGACGTGGTATGCTCTTCATAACTATCCGGTAACTTCATCTTGCAACCATGGTTGTTTCCCTTGTATGGAGCTTCTGTTTGGGACATCAATCTGGTCTTTCTCTTGACAGCTTCATCCGTTGTGTAACAAACACTGAGGTGAGTTATTATGGAGGATGGCAAGTACTCTCTTGGTTTGAGGGGACTCTTTGGGAAAGGACTTGTTAAGTATTTGCTCATGATGCTTAGATTACTCCCTTGTGTTCTTAGCAAAAGGAAGTGCTCCTTCCACGTCTCTAAGGTCCTGGTTATGTCATAACATACAGCTGGTCCTCCTACTTGAGCTTCTCTAGTTATACACTCTGAAATAGGATGTATTGGGACACAAAAATGGTTCTCTTTAGGAAGAAGATCGTCCTGCAAAACAAACTCATCAAAAGTGTTAAGAGTAACAGTCTTGCACTTGGTGAGTATATCAGCCTCCGTGGAGTAATATTCCTTCAAGGTCTCAATTCCAAGCGTGCTTGCATCTATGGTGGATGAGTGTGTGTATTGACAAGATGAAGCCTTAGCCATGACATTGTTTTTCCCATCTTCATCCTTTAAGAATCCATGATCTCTATTAAGTGCCAAACAAGCTGGTATCTTAATAGGAATGTCAACACCTAGTTTCCTTAGCCACTCTTCAGATTGTTTCCCTTCACAACCACTATTAACCTTAGCTGGTTCCTCTTTAGTGGTCTTGACGGCATCAAACTCCCCCTCTTCTATAGCATGTACTCCCATATTTTTACTAGCAAACATTGAGAGGTTGGGTTTTCCGACTCGATTGGTTAACATATTGCATACGTTTTGAGGTGTCATGGGTTTGAGTACAATTTTCTTTCCCTTATCACTCAATTCATACTCATTCCTCCTCCCATGGTGAACTACGTCCCTATCAAACTGCCAAGGACGGCCTAATAGTATGTGACAAGCATCCATAGGAATAACATCACACAAAACCTCATCAACGTAGGAACCCATGGTCAAGCCAACCCTCTCTTGTTTAGTGACCCTTACCTTGTTCCCGTTGTTTAACCAATGAAGTGCATAAGGGTTAGGGTGATTAGTAGTAGCTAGACCTAGTTTGTCTACCATTTCAGTTGAGGCAACGTTGGTACAACTACCTCCATCAATGATTAAACTACACCATTTATCTTTAACTTGACACTTAGTATGGAATAGTTGGTCTCTTTGTTCGGTGTCATGTTGAATGGGGTTAGAATGTAGAGTACGTAGTACTAAGAGTGTGTCATAAGCCGGGGGTTCATAAGCCTCAATATTTTCCTCTTCCTCTTCCTCTTCCTCGTTAACATTGAAAATAGCCCCTATACGTTGTTCCTCTTCCCATAATTCATCCCTAACAGTGATTACTTCTCTTAAGGTCACAACTCTTTTATTTGGACAAGCGTTTTTGTAGTGACCAAACCCTTGACACTTGAAACAACGCACTTTAGAGAGACTAGTTTCAGTGGTTGTTTTGGTGGTAGATTGAGGTGGGGGTGTGGGGTTATTCTTAACAATAAGGGGTTGATTAATATTAGTAGGATTGACTCTATTACCATCATCCGTTCGAGACCAAGTATGACTCTTACTAGACTCACCCTCATGTTTTCCCTTCCCTTGTGCTTCAACTTTTAGACACAACCCACACAAGGTATCAAAATCAGAATAAGGACACAAATCAACCGTATTAGCTATACTACGATTCAACCCGCGTAAGAACCTAGCCATTTTTATCTCTTCATTTTCTTCTACTTCTCCCATTAGAACCAAGTTCTCAAATTCTTCTATGTATTCACTAACACTTAACCTCCCTTGTGTCAGATTAGCAATCTTTTTGTACAAGGACAACTTATGTGTAGTTGGAACATACCTCTTACGTAGTTTACGTTTTAAGGACTCCCAAGAAGAAATCTTACCCTTTCCATCCCTGGTGCGTTGTACCTTAAGCCCTTCATACCAAAGGGAAGCCCCTTTGCTTAGCTTTAGGATTGCATATTTGCACCTCTCCTCGTCCTCCAAGTCCTTGAAGTCAAAGAGCTTCTCCATGTTTCTTTCCCATTCCAAGTAGACTTCAGGATCAGTACCACCATTGAACTCAGGGAGTTCGTTTACTTTGATCTTGTCCACCGGTTCCCTCCTTGCTTGGAAACGAGAATTCTTGGGCTGGTAGTTCTCCAACGCCTTCTTTAGTTGTTCCAAGAAGCTAGGGTCTTCAAAGTTCAATACTCCTGCCATGCTTTACGTCTAAAGGAAGACCAAAGCTCTGATACCACTAATGATGTGAGTTGATATGAACTTTGAACAAGAAGGTGAAGAATGATTAGTATACTGAAATGGAATGTAAACAAAGTAACCAAAACAGATTGAAAAGGTTAGTTTGAGGATGAATAAAACGTAACCAAGGATAGTATGCTAGGTGAAGTAGACCTATACTTCAACAAAGCGGGTGCTAAATCAAACAACGCGATTGAAGTAGCAAGTTTAGAGCTTGTAACGCGACTAACTCTAGACTTTGTCTTGTAAGCAACAAGGACGTAAAAGAAAGCTTAGCTTTACTCAGGTTTTTGATTTCAATATTGGATGTCTTATTCATTCAACTAGATGGCTATATATAGCCTACAAAGGACCCTTAAACCGGCTGGTTAAGGGTGACAAAAACAAAGTTACAACCATGTGAACACGGAGCTAATAACAAGGCTTAGGAGCTAATAACAAAGTAATGTAAACATGGAGCTAATAACAAAGCTCTAACAAAGAACATCAGCCACGGCACACTTGTGTGAACATGGAGCCATAAACAAAGCTTGAGGATGTGCACACTATGTGAACACAATCAGCCTCAAACACCTTCATAACTTCAGTACACTTCCCATGCTTGAATGAGTGTGAACCCAAGTTAATGTCTTCATATTACCTTGATTATTTGCTCCTTTATTCAGCTCACACACGAGCTAGCTCACTAATTGTAGTAGGCACACTACTAAGCTGGTAAGAGGTGCTAGTATGGCTGAACTAAGAACAAGAGGAGCTAAGGTGACTTTATTGAACTCTTTGGTAGCTCCTTGATTCGGATCATCTTTGAAGGCCCGGATATGAAGCACCGGGTCTTCAGACCCGTCAAACATCGGTAGGCCCGTAAGGTTGAGATTGGAGGGCATCTCATCATTCAAGGGCGAATAGGCACGGGCGTTTTCCGTGTGGATAGTGTTGTTTGTTGACAAATGGACATGTTCCTCCAGTTTGCGAACTGTGCTGACCAGTTCAGCCAAGGGCCCAGTAGTTTCAGTCCCAGCATTAGGAGTCCCTTGCTCTACGGCACTCAAACGGGTAACAATAGCTATTTGGTCAGACCTTATTGTTGTCAATTGGGCCTCGATCTGAGTCTGCTTGACAACCATAGCGTCCAATGAGACTGACAACTTGTCCAAGGCTTCTTCCATTTTCTGTATGCGTCTGGTTACCGGTGGCATGTCTGTAAGAATGTCGTGTAATCTGAAACTGGCCCAGATCCTAGAATCAAAATAGTACATCCCGAGCAAGGAAAAGACTGAAAAGGAAAATGACTCGGAGAAGACACCTAGATGGGTGACTCGTGGATAGCGGGCCTTCCTTAGATTTCGGTTGTGTGGGCCTAGTCCCGCTCGAAGGAAGGTCCATGTGAGATTTTCCCAGACTTTGGACTCGAGTGTGTAAACGGGCTTTCCTTGGTAGGGGTATGCCCTACGTTGGTTGGCCTTGCCTTAGTCAAATAAGGCGGACTGGGATAGGGAGGAAACCCGTGATGTAAGGTCGACGGAGTGTCAACGCTAAAGACATTCGACGACCTATAAAAAGACCCGACACTACTAAATGTGGTAAGTCTTAAGATAAAAAAAAGTTTTTCAAAAGGAAATTTGGATTCCGAGAGAATCGGAGGACGGTCCGCCTTTTGAAATCGGCAAAGTGCCGTCGGGCCGGATTTTTGAAAGTTCGAAAACATTTTTTTTTGAATTTTGAAATGGACGGCATACCGGCTATAAATAGGCTATTTTGAGTCAAATTATAAGTCCTAATTTTGGTAGCATCCTGGGTTTTGAAATTGGATATTTTGAAAAAGATGCATTTTTTGAAAATGATGGTTTTTGAAAACGACATAAAAATTAAACCAAGTAGCACATAGTCACGCAAGCATTATAACGACACCATGTATGCTTTACACGAGGTTTAAATAGGGTCTATACCAGTGCGCATAGCCTTTTCGAGAATCGGGACAGACTTCCTAAGTCTAGTTGATCTTAGAACATGCCGCGAAACTCATACGAATTAGCTATGAACACCTTGACATAACCAATTTAGAATATATCGTGGTATAGTGGGACGTCGGTCACCAGTACCGGCCCGGGTAAAAATGAGGTTATGCATGAACCGTAAAACTAAAACGCGTATTGTACTAATCGAACGATTTCTACTCGAGTCTCACCTTGAGGATCCCAAAGGTAGGTCACACATCAATTTTCCCCAGCGGAGTCGCCAAATTGTGGACATGACATAGGTCCACCACGACGCGGCCACGCGCGGGTTTGGAGAGGCGAATGAATATCATGTGAGATTGTTCTCGGGTTGAAATTTAAATCGAAGTTGGAGTCGCCACCGAACTTTGTGGGAGTTCGGGCCCATTCGAACCCACTCTATATCTTGATGGGCCGTTCACAGAGTACGGCCCATTTCGATCTCAGAGTTTATGGGGTTCGTCCCTTTGCATTGCGATACCGATACCAACATTATCGGTTACCGTGTATTGAATGACTCTCGTGCGCCAATTGTTTCGGGCATCCGGAAACCGAGGTTCTGAGTAAGGGGTGAGGGTACGTTTTGGGAAGCCCACGAAGGACACCCAACCCCGCCCGCACTTAGCGGCCTCTACTAAGATATCGTTCGACTTTAGAATACGCGCGTTAGTAATTTGGTGAAATGAAATGCAAACAGTACAACGTTTTAACTAAACATGTGAAATATGTTTGATCTACGTCGTTTAATGCATCTTTGGATTATGTCGAGGTTGTATTTATCATGTGAGGTTCGTTTTAGTACCATAAAACAAACAACGAAAATAAAACTTAAAACGATTACAAATGCGCGGGCGAAATACAACCCGGAAATACAATACGACAAACAAAATATATAACAATTGCAATAATAACGGGATGTAAATAAATCGGATGACATAAAAAGATACGATGCATAGTTTTGAAGAGGGTAAAACACGTGATGGACTTGACACGTGTTGACCGAAGTCATAAAAAAAGTTTATCGGGGCTTAAAACATGTAGAGGGCTCACGGCTTGGCGTGACAGAGGCCACTCGATCGAGTCATGGAGGGACTCGATCGAGTGCCTCTCGAAAAAACCTCATGCCTCGATTTTTGAGGTGCCATTCGATCGAGTGGGCTAAGCACTCGGTCGAGTGCAACCTATACGGACTGTTATTCGCTTCGAAAGAGCGTTGTTTTCGAGAATTGTTTTAGCTTTAAATTGATGATTCATTAAGCCGCGTAAAAATATTGTATAATTTATACTCGACTTAATTTTCGATACTCGTCATATTCGATATTTTATTACGGAACCAATATCCAATATTTAGAGTGAATTTTAGAAAAGTTGTTATAAGTCGTTTTAAATTGAACTAGGACGAAATAATTCCCTCTGCGTTATAATGTCGTAATTAATCCTTTCGGATTATGTGACAATTATTTCGGCATCAACGGGTTCGTGTTAGCTCGATTTATTGACTAATTCTTTTAGACATAATATTCGACTACGGAGTCGATATCGCATCTTAAGAATAACGTTTTATTTGCCTGATTAGATCGAAAATCGATTCCCTCCGCATCACGACATCGTTATTAATCCTTGCAGATTTTCGATTTGCATCAACAGGTTTCGTTCTAACCTTTTTGAAAAAGAGAATCGAATATGTTTAACATGAAATGTTCGCGATCCCATCATGCCCTTGAGTGTTTAGGGTGGGGCTCCTCGAGAGGGCTCCACCACTGTTACAACTCGTAAAGGGATTAGAAGGGTCTTATGCAAAATTCAACATTAAACGTATTCGATTCGAGATTGTTTTGTAAATTAATGTATGCGTGATTTTTTAATGCTAATTACGATAGTAGTAACGAGAAAAGGAAAAAGAAATATAAAAAAATGCGCCGACGACGAGAAAGACGGACGGACGAGAGAAAGAGAAGACAAGAAAAGGGAGAAGTCGGGATTGAATTTGCACCCTCAACCTACATGCATTGTATTCTCGGAATGGGGCTCGTCTAGTTGTGGCTTAGGCACGGGAGCGTCGAGATGATATAGGAAAAGTTATGGTGGTTTAAGGTTGAAGAAGGACGTAAGTTGTGTTGAGAGGTAAAAGTTGTAAGGTTGAAAAATTGTGAGATATGTTGAGGGGGTGGGGTATTTATAAGAAAATACCTCGGTTTAGGATAGCAAAATGCCACTCGATCGAGTGGTGTGTGGTACTCGATCGAGTGCCCGGTCTGACACCGATTCAGCAGGTTTTGTGAGCCTACTCGACCGAGTGGGATGATCCACTCGATCGAGTGGGTCAGAGCGGATAGAGAGGTTTTAAAGATAAAAAATTATCTCCAATGAAGAGGTTTAATGGCTTGAATCTCTTCTAGAAGCGACGCAACAGATATTTTTGTGTCGGTTTTGTCTTTGACCGGGGTTTGACTCGGTCGCTAAAAGACGGTTTTACCCTTGGTGTCGATTTTGACCCAAATTAGTCTTATTTGATTTAAAATGACCCACTGAGCCTGGACCTGAGGTCGGTTTTGTGAGATTTGTACTCCGTAGAAAGCCCAAGCCAAAAACTAACGATTTTGAGCCCATATTCGAGTATGTTAAAGCACGTTTGCGTCCGATCATCATCGACTGTTTTTTCAAAACTGCTATAGACACCTAGCAGCCAAATGTGGGTGTCTACAAGTATGTATATCTCTAATTGTGGGGGTGTATAGAAAATGATGATCGATAGCATCATTTATATATGACTAATTGAACCAAATATAGAAGTTTTAATTTGTTGGCTATGTCAATAAATAATGGTTGCGTAATGTTCAATTATTTATGTTATATACTTGAATTACACGACAATATATAAGATTATGATGATTGGTTTTATGTGAGCAAGGAATATATATTTTAATTTGTGGATTTACAAAAAGAAAATACAAGTAAAACAATCATCCAGATTCGTTGTTCTCTAATATATATATACATGGTGATGTATATATAGAGGCTTCTAAAATAATACTACCTCCGTCCCACAAAGATTGTCACATTTCATTAAAATACTCCTCACAAATAATAGGGAAATGAGACAATCATTTAGGGACGGAGGGAGTATGATTTAGGTGCAAAAACACAAACATTTCGTGTATCTTTTTCTCATTGTCAAGTCCATTAGAATGAGGAAAAAACAAGATTATTTTTTTTTTTTTTGATGACGTGAGAGTTAAACTTTATATTTAATATGAGAAATAATATCAATGATCTAGTTATAAAAAAAGCATGTCTGACTGTTGGGAGAAGTCTAACGTGTATAAATGTAGCTGATACAGTAAGTACATTTGGTTTCTGTATATTACCAAAATCTTATTTTACATTATAGTTCAATATTGAGAATTGTTGATGATGGTTATAAAGATGTTGGATATTTATAAAGATGTTGGATCGCACAAAAGTTGATGATTATTGATCACAAGATTTGAGAGAGTTGAAATCATTAAATATGATTTTGTGCATGATAGAGGTTGAGCAATGGCTCTTAATGGTCTTATAGCCCAAATTTGGGTGGCCCTTGTGAGAGGAAGTTGATGAAATAACTATAATGCATGATAGAGGCTGAGCAATAGCTCTTAATGGTCTTATAGCCCAAATTTGGGTGGTCCTTGTGAGACGGACTTGATGAGATCACCGTAATGATGAAGGTTGAGATATTTCTCTTAAGGTAGTGTTTGCAACTCATATTTCATTTTAAATCATCATTGTGAAATTAGAATAAATGAAATTATGGATTTTACAATGACATGGGTTAGGGTGTCATTTCATAAGGATTGAGATTTAGTTGGATTTGACAAAATTCCAAAATCCAAATTCACTTCATCTCCCAAACAAAGTAATCCCCAAACAAAGTAATGAAATCCTTGTCCCAAACGAACCATAATGAATCTCTATCCCTATGTTTGGGTGGTCCTATTGTGAAGGACTTGATGGATTCACCGCTTTATTAAGAGGTTGAGCTTTAGAGCTATTAATGATTCAATAACTATAAGTGAGGGGGTATGTGGATATAGCCTTGATAGAATCACCTACGTGAGTGTGAAGGGTTCACCTCCTTCTATGAGAGACTATGATATCTCTCTAGAGCGCTCATGAGAATCTAAAGGTTCACTTAGCCATATGTTTGTTGAATCGTATCGCGGCACTCGTTTGGAACTTAAGGTAAGATATGTGTTGTGAGGACAATTCAACCGAAATTTAATAACGATTCCAAATCGAAAGATATTCTCTTGTTGTAAGTAAGTTGTTGACTCATTTCACTAATACGTTAATTCAAACCGAAAGATATTAACGTCTAAGTGTCAACCTTTATTTCTCAGGATTTTTATTCTTGGTTGTCATTTGCATTAGTGGAGGACTGTTAGGAATAGTGCAAAGTCAAAATGTTGACCATTGTTGCTCCCATTAAGTAGCATATTGACACCAATTTTCATGATGGTTATGAATATCATTATCTTCATAGTAATAATGATAATTCATTTTCTATCATAAATTGCTTTGGATGCTCTTTGATTTTAGTCTCATATTAGCCTTATATAAAGTGATATAAGAGAATGAGTATGGGACACATTATCAAATACTCCATCATCCAAATCTAAGTTAGTAGCACTCGAATTTAGTTAACCATGGTGTTTCCGCCACCATGAATAATTATTAATATAAGACGCTATAATTATCTATCTTATTCCTTTTGTTTAAATCTGGGGCATTACATATTATTATTAATTTTTGGTTTATTGTCTTCTCATATAAGTCCAAAAGTTGAGTTATTGGCTTCCCTACGACCTTCTCTGGCTCCTTGTTAAAACTAACCAAAAGCGAAGATGTTTCTTCGTCCGTTAGCGTGGTCATTAGTCTATACCTGCTAACAGAATGTTCGTTAATGTTTATTTTATCCAAGATTTAACTTTATTAGTATTTACGTTTGTGCCACGTAGAGAATCGTCTGGCCACAATTAGCACACGTTTTATCTTCTCGAATGCCCGATTACCCGTCTTACATATTGGGCATGATTGATATTTCCAATCGGATTGACGTCCATGTGGACTTCTGCTAACGTTCCTTGGCATATAAATACTTCTTTAGACATTCTAATCTATTCAATATTTGCCCCCAATGAACACCGAACTTCACACTGTAAACAGTACATGCCATTCAATTACCAACAAACTAATTAAACTTGAAATTAGCTTAGCACACTTCATTATGCAATGCAAATGATTCACCATTACTTATGAATAAAGATTTATTTTTTCCGATGAATCAATCAATAAACGATGAGAAATTTGATATTCGTTTTGTTGGGTAATGATCTAGACATTATGAACAATGAGAATCTTTGTCCGGTTGACCAGTTGTGGCTATCATTTTAAGTGCCACGGCTGTTTTGAGCATTTGAGTAGCAGCAAGGTTTACATTACATCATCATGACATTTATAGTAACTGAAATTGTGCTTGTTTTGTTATACTATAAAAGATGTAATTCTGATATCTTTATTATCGAGTGAACACAGATAGAATAATACTCTGTACAATCTAAACATAGAACTGAATTGTTCTGGAAATGGGATTTCGAGGGCGTACATCAACATTTGACTGTGGCGTTCAAAAAATTGCCAACTACAATGGATCAGATCTTATGATTTTATTCAGTTCAATTTTTGTGTAACGGAAATTTAGAATAACGACGTCATAACCAGTTGTCATTCAATCATATATCAATCATTCAAACTTAATAGAAATAATAATCTAAAAAATCTATGTAGTACTTAGAATTGTCTAGAAAACTAATGAAGGGTAATTATAATTCTAGATAGCTTTAGTAGAAGTTGTAGAACATGTAAAAGGAAATATGTAGAAGAAGATGAAGAAGGTTCTTATGGATGCCTATAAATAGGCAATGCATGTACTTGTAGGCATCACTTCATAAAAACAAAAGAACAATTCCAGAATTAATAAAAACAACATTACAATACTAATTTTCCCCATATTTCAATACAACTAGCACTAATTAGCCTTGCCCATATTAACAATTACTCAAATAAAAAGCTAATAGTGGTATTAGAGTCAACCCATGTCAGTCCGATAAATACATATAAAAAAAAAACTAGTCCCAAATAAAACAACACATCAAAAAAAACATGTCAACTTCAATTCAAGTCAATTGGGTAGCAATATTCAAAGGCGAAAAATACGACCTTTGGTGTATCCAAATGAGTCGATATTTATTTCCCAAGGATTATGGGTTTTGGTACAAAATGGGTACGAAAAATCCAAAGATGCCAATGCAAAATCAACATGGGACACTACAAAGAAAAACTTATACATCGAAAATCAAAGAAAGGATCACTATTCTCTTTCTTTGATTTATCAGGGACTCGACGAGCCAATACTTACACGGGTTATATCAACAACATCATTCGCGAAGGCTTGGAAGATCTTGGAAAACTGATAAGTGTAGTTTGTAGTGCCTTTTTCACTATGTTTTGGTCCCATTTCCTTGTGGAATCGCTCCTTGGGAGCGATTCATGGGCTTCTTATGCTTCCTTTAGTTCGTTTCAGGTTCCCGAGCCCGATTTGGAAGAGTTGGAGCGATTTCGACTCTATACATACACATTTTGGAGCCAACGGAGTAAAGGAACGATGACTCGATGCCTTGGAATCGACCCCGAGACCTTGGGACCCAATCCCGAGCCTCCGAGACCCGATACCGAGTCCCGAGAATCGGCGAAAAGCCCATGAGAAGCAAGGAGGGACCAAAGAGCTCTTAAGGGAGGCCTACAAAACCCATCCCGTTCGGGATGAGGTGCGCTTTTGAGGAGGCTGCTGTGAGCCCATCCCGGTCGGGATGACAGGACCTTCCCGATCCGGATGATCCGTCCCGGTCGGGAAGCTACAGAGGCAGCACGGGTCCTTCTATTTCATGCTCCTTCATTCTTGTACCCATATATATACTCCCTTCTTGTAATGTTAAGACATCTTATCTTACCCTAGACTAGTTTAAGCCTCCATTAACATTCAAAACCCTAGATTAGAGCTACTCTCATTAGTTTAAATCTTCCTTTAATTATTAGTTAATCTTTGTAATTAGTTCTTGTATTAAGAAGTTCTTGAAGATTGTTCCAAGATTGACAACCTTGGGATTCTATTTGGGTTCTTATTTATACAAGATTGCATCTTTTCATCTCCGTAGTGTTGGTATAATCATCTCTACTCTTAATCTTGTTTATTTAATCTTGTTTGAATCTTTTCATATTGTTAGTATTATTGTTCTTGTTATTCATTATGGATGTTGGTTTTCTAGTATTGATTTCTCTTGTGAATGTTGGTTTTCTCTTTATAATGAGTGAGTAGATTACTTGTGGGGTTGGTAGGGGGATTAGGGGTAGATTATGGATGATTAGGGTTGATTAAGGGGAAAAGGTTACATCTTTGTTGTTAGTCACATTGTGGGCATTCTATGTGTTTGTTGATATGCTTGTGTGAGTTGTAGTGGCCATGCTTCCCATACTTGTGTTCATCTTCTCATTGATTGCTTATTTTTTGGAAATGTTGAGAATAGTTTAGTCGCGAGAGCGCGGACTAGGGTCTAAGTTGCGAGAGCCCGGACCCACCTTGACATCGGTCTAAGTTGCGAGAGCCCGGACCGACTCTAGCGATTAGGATACACCTATACCCTTGATCACCCCAATTATCCTTCTACTCCTATGAACCCGACCTACCCCACTTCTTTCCATATTTGAGTTCACTTCTTTAGTTAGCCATAGTTTACTCTAGTTTACTTGTTAGTTCATTATTAGCTTAGTCATACTTCTCCTCCACCATAGTTTTCCATTTATCGCTTCCTTTGTGTCGTTTTGGTAGCATAGTCTCGTTTTAGGTAGACGTAGTCTAAGCGTTGATATACCGTCCTCGTGGATACGATCCCGACTTGCCCTAGCTACCCACTAGGTGTAAGCGGTAGTTTATTGACGGTTAGGGACGTGACAAATCCCTACCATCAATTTGGCGCCGTTGCCGGGGACGGTACATTGTTTAGACTTAGTTTGCTTATTTCTAGACTTAGCTACCCTTCTTTGTGTTCTCCCATCTTCTCTTGTGAATATTTTCTAGTTTTTCTTAGTTTCTTAGCTTCCTTTTTCTCTTTGTCTCTAGTTGTGCTTGTTTATTATCGTTGCCTAGTGCCCACAAAGCACTAGGCGTTCTCACGTTTGTTCTAGTGTGTAGTGTATGCCTAGGAGGGGAGGCGACTTCTATCTCTTTAATCCAGAGCCGGAGAGACTCTTTCGAGCCTTTCGCCAACGGACGATTAATCGGGTTAGGATCTCCCAACCGAGTGCAAGCAATACTCACCAAGGGCAAGCCCAAGGAGCCGACTTTAGCGAGTCACCTCGAGAGACGGCCGGAGGGACCTTCATCAATCCCTTCGGTAATTCTTCTCCTAGTTCCCCCTCTTCATCTACATCAACACCGTCTACACCACCATCTTCTCCCTTACATCCAAGAATGCCTAAGTTTTCCTCTCACTCCACTTTCACGGAAGATGTCTTGCCGGGACCGAGTGCATTACCGGAAGCCTACACCGGGAATTTTGTGGCAAAGACCCAATTTATCCAACTCGTAGAGAGGAGCCCATTTAGTGGTTTGCCCACCGAAGACCCGCACCAACACATGGAGACCTTCTCCGATTATTGTGACGCTATATCTCAAACCGGGGTTACTCAAGATCAAATTCGTTGGATACTTTTCCCGTTTTCTCTTATTGGAAAAGCGAAGCAATGGATCAAGAGTCTCGATAGGGCAACCAAGGGTATTGACACTTGGAAAAAGCTTGCCTTGGCGTTCTACCAAAAGTTTTACCCTCCGGAAAAGACCAATTTGCTTAGGGCCTCCATCACCGGGTTCCAACAAAGGGATGAAGAGAGCCTATATGAAGCTTGGGAGCGGTTTAAGTCTTTGGTAAGATCGTGCCCTCATCATGGACTCTCACAATGGTTCTTGGTGCAATAATTTTGGAATGGTCTTTATGAGGACTCGAGAGCTATTCTTAACATGGGCTCCAATGGTAGGTTTACCGAGGTCAATGACGACCAAACTTGGGCGAGAATCGAAGAGATGGCGGTGCATAATTCGCAATACTCTAGGCCTAGGAAGGCACATCGAGGAGGCATGCATGAGGTCGATGCTATCACCAAACTAAGCATTGACCTTGGAGCTCAATTGAAAACACACATGGAGACTATCGACAAGAAGCTCCAAAGCCACCTCAACCAAGTCCAAGGCACTAGTTCCTCACACCATCATCCGATTCAAGAAGTGAATGCTTTGGGATTTGCACCTCCTACATCTTACTTTGGGATGTGTGACACTTGTGGAATCGTTGGTCATGACCCTATGAATTGTAGAGGGAGTATTGAGCAAGTGAACGCCTTTCAAGCGTTCAAGCAAGGTGCCTCCTACTCTAATCAATACCAAGCTTCCAATCAAGTCCCTCAACAACAAGCACTTCAACATCAACAACAACGTCGTCCCTATGTTCCACCTCCCTTACGGGACAACAATGAAGGTTACCAAGGTTATGTGGGTAATCAAAGACCCTTCAACAATTTCAAGCAAAATAACCAAGGCAACTTCAACAACAAGCAAGGGTTCCAACAAGGGAACTTCAATCAAGGTGGTTTCCAAGGAAACCAAAATTTTCAAGGGTATCAAAACCACAACCATGGCAACAATCAAGGCCATCATCAAGGCAACTTTCATGGGTTCCAAGGGAATCATCATCAACAACAAGATTCTAAAGGGTTCCAAGGGAACCGTCAACAACCAACTCAAAATCAACAACAACAAAGCAAGCCTAGGAGCCGGTCTCCTACTCATGATTATGGCATTCCTCTCGCCATCACCGACACTCCACATAATCCATCATCCCCACCTCAGGATTGTGACATTCAAAAGACTTTAATGGATATGCAAAAGAATACTCAAAATGTGCAAAAATGTCAAATGGATATGTCAAAAACCCAACAAGAGCTCTTCGCTTATGTTCAAGGGGAAAATGCGGTAAGAGATGCTCGTATGAAGATGCTTGAAACTCAAGTATCTCAACTTGCTTCGGGGAGCTCCTCAAGACAAAAGGGGCAATTACCTTCTCAAGGTGAAACACCGACATTTGAGCATGTAAATGCTATCACCACAAGGAGAGGTACATCCTATAACCCCCCTCCATATCCTAGTGAGCAAGAGCCAATGCAAGAACCGACAAAGGAAATGGCATCTTCAACTCAAGAAGAATCAAGCTTGGATAATCCAATGGAGGAACAAGTTTTATGGGAAGTTGAAAAACCCCTAGAAGACAACCCTCCCCCACTTCAAGAGAAAGACAAGGGAAAAAGGAAAGTGTCCTTTGAAGAGTCCACCCCTAGTGAGCAAAACAAGTACCAAATCAAGTTGCCTTTCCCATCGAGGCAAATGAAGACTAAGGTGGACACTCAATACGACAAGTTCCTTAGTATTGTGAAGAAATTGGATGTGAATGTCCCATTCACCGAGTTACTTACCCAAATCCCGGCATATGGAAAATTCATGCGGGAAATCCTAGCTAGGAAGCGGTCCATTGAAAGGGAAGAGACAATAGCGTTCACAAGGGTGGTGAGCGAGCTTATTCAAGGTTCCACGCTTCCGAAGTAGAAGGACCCGGGTAGTTTCTCTATCCCATGCACCATCGGCAATTATAAGATCGAGAGAGCTATGTGTGATTTGGGCGCAAGTGTGAGCATTATTCCCTACACCATTTGTGAGCGACTAGGGATGACGGAATTGAAATGTACCTCCACTACACTCCAAATGGCCGATAAGTCTCTTAACCGACCATTGGGAATGTTAGAGGATGTGCCGGTACGAATAGGGAAGTTTTTCATTCCGGTCGACTTCATTGTGGTTGACATGCCGGAGGATGCCAACACTCCCATCATCCTTGGACGCCCATTTTTACACACTGCCGGTGCCGTGATCGATGTGAAGAAGGGTAGGATTACTTTTCAACTAGGCGACGAGGAGTTAGTGTTCGACCTCCAAGGCAACACTTCGCCTATGACCGAGACATGTAATATGATCCATGCCACGGAAGACATCGATCGAGGGAAAGATCCGGGACAAAGCTTGAAGAAGTACTCTTATGTACTTGAGGATGATGACTCCGATTTGGAGGAAGATGAGTGCCCATATCATGGGTTGGATGACAAGTGCAATGACAAGGAAGAAGATGAGCCTCCCTTGGGGCCACATGAGGATCGTTGGACGTTTGGGTATGTCCCGAAGGATCGCAAGTACAAGTTCAAGCCATTGAACTTAGTAGATCGGGATGCCCCGGGAACGTCTAGGGAAGGCCATGAAGAGTCTTGGGATGCGGTTGGTTATATAACATGCTTGATTGAAGACTTCTCTAGGGCCTTCGACTTGTTCCTACGTGCCCTTGATGGAGATGGGATCGGTCATTGTTGTTGAAAAAGATTGAAGAAAGCACCATCTTGGTTTGACGGAGTTCCACAAGAACCGTCTCATTGTATATATCTCTTCCTTGTAGTTAGTTGGATTTTTGTGAATTCTTGTTATTTGGATTGATTGATGAGCGTCGTGAGGGAGAGAGTTTGATGTGTGTTTGAGTATTGTTTGATAGGTGAAGTGAGAATGCTTCCTAGAGAAGAATGGCTATGATATGCCTTGGGTTGTAAGCACGAGGATCGGGTTTTTGAAGCTTGGAGCAAGCTTTTGGGATTGTGGAAGTTGAAGAAGACCCATCCCGGTCGGGAAGAGGCGTCCCGACCGGGACGGGCGTGGCATCCCGACCGGGAAGGAGTCATCCCGATCGGGATGGGGGTGCACAAATTCGAGCTCACTGGAGGTCCATCCCGACCGGGAAGGAAGCGTCCCGACCGGGACGGGTGAGACATCCCGAACGGGACCGATCATCCCGACCGGGACGGGCACCTGCTCCCCCTTTGTGCTTCTCCTTCGCAAATCGAGTCCACCCAACCATTTTATACCCCCTCTCAACCTCCCTAGCTATCCTAGCCTTATCATATGCCCCATGTACTTCATTCTCATGCCCTCACTCCATTCCCTATCCACTTTACACCGACTCTCACATCAAATCCCACCCTCTACCATTACTACCTCTACCATGAGTTCTTCTTGAGTGTGAAGCGAGATGGCAACCGAGAAGATAAGCGACGAGCCTCTAATGATCATCGAGACGATGGAGCAAGTGAGTTACTAACCGCTCGGTTTGGGTAACTATCCTTACTTTTCCGTCTTTTTATCGCTTGTTTTTCATTGTTTGCCCCCTTCCCTTGAGTCATGGTATCTTAGTGGCCTTCGAGGCCGTAGTTTGGTTGCTCCTGACTTCCGACGACGTGATTACATCGGGGGTCGATCGATTAATCCAAATGTACAAGATTTCACCCCTTTTTAGGAGTTAGTCGGATTTGGACGGAATCCGGGCTAGGTGACTTGATTACACCTAGCCCTCCCCTCCCATTTCCTTTTGTTTCCTTTTTTTTTTTCTTCCCCCTTCCATATCTTTTCTTGTCTCGGCCCATGGTGACTTGATTACACCCCGGCCGGACGCTTTCTACCATTTTCTCCCTTTTTCTTTAATTTTTAGCCTTATTTTCGTAGTTTCTTTTCCTTTTCTTTTCTCTCTCCGCACACTACGATTGAGCATATGAGGACATTGCTCGGTTTAAGTGTGGGGGAGTGATATTCTATCGTAGCTAGTTTTATTTTTTCCCTTTTTCGAAAAACCTTTGAAAACCCTAAAAATTTGAAAAATTTTCACAAAATCAAAAAGATTTTCTTTTTGTGTCTTTTTCTTTTGTGTCGTTGTGTCATATATTTGTTTTGCATTGTGTGTTTTGCCTCCACTTTCCTTATAGGTTGCCTAATCTCCGTTGTTTGGAAAGCTTTGAAGACATCCGGTAACATCTTCTAACCCTCTTTCCCTATTTATTCCTTGTGATGCTTGGAGAAGGTTGTGTTGAGGTGTGCTCGAGTGGAGCTTGTAGATACTTGTGGTGGATTTGATGACTTGTTTGGAATTTCGGGGTGGTGTGTGCTTTGTTTATGTGTTCGTTTTGTCTTGTTTTGTTTTATTTTGTTGCCTTTTGTTTCTTTTCCTTTCATTCTCGTTGAGTCCTTGTAATGTGTTGTGTAGTTGTGTCTTGTGTAAATGGTTTTCGAAAACCCGGTTTAGAGGCTAGTGTGTGAGTGTGTACTTTCCCTTTTTAGTAGTGTAAATCGAGTCTTGGACTTTAGCCTAGTAGAATGACCCTAAATCAATGATTTCGTTGGTCCTTTACCTTCAGTCCACCTAGCTTACTAGGAATTTACTACGGGATTTGCACTTTTGACCATTATGACCACCCACGGTGTGAAAAGGCCTTGGTTACCGAGTCTCGTCCCCTAGGTGACCGTGTTTAGGATTGTTTTGATTAGCCCAAGTTCTCCACTTTTTGTGGGTTTGAAGGGAAGGGCCCGTCCTGACTTACCCATTCACCTACCTCCTACACATCTCCACACAATAAATTGCAAATTGTTGATTTCTACCTTTCTTGTTATACAATGAAAATGCCAAAAAGCCAAATCTTGCCAAAAAGGGCAAAGAAAAGAAAAGAAAAAAAAATGAAAGAAAGAAAAGAAATGAAGAAAAAGAAAAGGCACAAAAGCCAAAAGAAAAATAGAAAAGAAGAAAAAGAAATGGCATGGCAACAAGCAAATCAAAATGTCGAAAAGAAAGATAATGCCAAAAGAAAACTCGTCTCACAAAAAGAAATCCCCACAAAAATAAGCCTTTTTCCGACTTTTGCCGTGAAGAGCCTACCAAAGGAGCGAGTCCCTAGGAAGGATGATAGCGGCATTAGTCGGTCTTCCCTCATTTTGCATGTTTTCCACCTTTTTACTTGGACTAGTTAGGCGGTTTTGGGCACGGGACGACCCTCTTGGCTCACGCTAAAGGGGGCGGGGTCTCACTTACCTACAGTGTCGACTAACACCGTGGTTCTTCACTTTTCCACTCCGCCGATCGTCCCGTAGTACATTTTTAGAAAGTTAGGAGGACCTAGGTAAGTTACCAACGTTTTTGTTGCTTTATCGTCATACTATTAGGGTTTAGTCCGCCTTGGTTTGTATTGCTAGCTTGGGAACGTTGTCACTTACCTCGAGTCCTAAACCGGTGTTTCATTCACCGCTTTTAGAGGGAAGCAGTATTTCTTTTGTTTTGGGTGCAACCATCTAGGTGTTTGTTTGTTTGTGTGTTTTGTGTCCGGTTGCATCCGCGGTTTTGTCGCAAGACCCAACTTGCCTTGCGGAGTACACTTGTTCTCTAAGTGTACTCGCGTGAGTTGAAAGGGCGTAGGGTGCGCTAATACCCATTCGGCTAGTGTAGTAGTTAGTATGTGCTTACTCGAGGGCGAGTAAAGGTTAAGTGTGGGGGAGTTGATAAGTGTAGTTTGTAGTGCCTTTTTCACTATGTTTTGGTCCCATTTCCTTGTGGAATCGCTCCTTGGGAGCGATTCATGGGCTTCTTATGCTTCCTTTAGTTCGTTTCAGGTTCCCGAGCCCGATTTGGAAGAGTTGGAGCGATTCCGACTCTATACATACACATTTTGGAGCCAACGGAGTAAAGGAACGATGACTCGATGCCTTGGAATCGACCCCGAGACCTTGGGACCCAATCCCGAGCCTCCGAGACCCGATACCGAGTCCCGAGAATCGGCGAAAAGCCCATGAGAAGCAAGGAGGGACCAAAGAGCTCTTAAGGGAGGCCTACAAAACCCATCCCGTTCGGGATGGCCTCATCCCGTTTGGGAAGAGGTGCGCTTTTGAGGAGGCTGCTGTGAGCCCATCCCGGTCGGGACCAACCCGTCCCGGTCGGGATGACAGGACCTTCCCGATCGGGATGATCCGTCCCGGTCGGGAAGCTACAGAGGCAGCACGGGTCCTTCTATTTCATGCTCCTTCATTCTTGTATCCATATATATACTCCCTTCTTGTAATGTTAAGACATCTTATCTTACCCTAGACTAGTTTAAGCCTCCATTAACATTCAAAACCCTAGATTAGAGGTACTCTCATTAGTTTAAATCTTCCTTTAATTATTAGTTAATCTTTGTAATTAGTTCTTGTATTAAGAAGTTCTTGAAGATTGTTCCAAGATTGACAACCTTGGGATTCTATTTGGGTTCTTATTTATACAAGATTGCATCTTTTCATCTCGTTAGTGTTGGTATAATCATCTCTACTCTTAATCTTGTTTGAATTTTTTCATATTGTTAGTATTATTGTTCTTGTTAATTCATTATGGATGTTGGTTTTCTAGTAATGATTTCTCTTGTAAATGTTGGTTTTCTCTTTATAATGAGTGAGTAGATTACTTGTGGGGTTGGTAGGGGGATTAGGGGTAGATTATGGATGATTAGGGTTGATTAAGGGGAAAAGGTTACATCTTTGTTGTTAGTCACATTGTGGGCACTCTATGTGTTTGTTGATATGCTTGTGTGAGTTGTAGTGGCCATGCTTCCCATACTTGTGTTCATCTTCTCATTGATTGCTTATTTTGTGGAAATGTTGAGAATAGTTTAGTCGCGAGAGCGCGGACTAGGGTCTAAGTTGCGAGAGCCCGGACCCACCTTGACATCGGTCTAAGTTGCGAGAGCCCGGACCGACTCTAGCGATTAGGAGAGACCTATACCCTTGATCACCCCAATTATCCTTCTACTCCTATGAACCCGACCTACCCCACTTCTTTCCATATTTGAGTTCACTTCTTTAGTTAGCCATAGTTTACTCTAGTTTACTTGTTAGTTCATTATTAGCTTAGTCATACTTCTCCTCCACCATAGTTTTCCATTTATCGCTTCCTTTGTGTCGTTTTGGTAGCATAGTCTCGTTTTAGGTAGACGTAGTCTAAGCGTTGATATACCGTCCTCGTGGATACGATCCCGACTTGCCCTAGCTACCCACTAGGTGTAAGCGGTAGTTTATTGACGGTTAGGGACGTGACAAATCCCTACCATCAAAAACACATACAAAGGTTCTGGCAAGGTAATAACAATTAAACTCCAAACTTTATGGAAAGATTTTGAAAAATTTTTAATGTCGAAAGACGAGTCGATTGAAGCATTCTTTAATCGTGCCTCCAACATAATAAATCAAATTCGTTCTTACGGAGACACGATTGAGGATGCAAAAATAATTCCAAAAATATTACGAAGTCAGCGATATTCTAGTATAGTTAGTTTTATTTTCTTAGTTTTCCGAAAAAAATCTTCAAAAACCCTAAAAATTTGAAAAATTTTCACAAAAATCAAAAAGATTTTTCTTTGTGTATTTTCCTTTTGTGTCATTGTGTAGTATTTTTGTTTTGTTGTGTGCGTGTTTTGCCTCTCCCTTTCCTTATAGGTCGCTTAATCGCCGCTAGCTTTGGAGAGCTTTCAAGACTCCCGGTAACATCTTATCCCTTCTCTTCTTTACCTCTTGCGGAGTTTGGAGAAGTTGTGATGTTGTGTGCTCGGGCGGAGCTTTGTAAAGTCGTGGTGGATTTGGAGACTTGTTTAGATGATCGGGGTGGTGTTTGTGTTGTGTATGTGTTTGTTTTGTTTTGTGTTTGTTTCTTACTTTTGTTTCTTTTTCTTTCGTTTGTTTTCGTCGTGTCTTCCTTTTTTTTGTGTGTTGTGTGTCTTGTGTGTAAATGTTTTCGAAAACCCGGTTTAGAGGCTAGGGTGTGAGTGTCTATTTTTCCCTTCCTAGTAGTATAAATCGAGTCTTGGGCTTTAATCTAGTAGAATGACCCTAAATCAATGAGTTCGTTGGTCCTTTATCTCGAGTCCACCTAGCTTACTAGGAATTTACTACGGGATTTGCACTTTTGACCATTATGACCACCCACGGTGTGAAAAGGCCTTGGTTACCGAGTCTCGTCCCCTAGATGACCGTGTTTAGGATTGTTTGATTAGTCCAAGTTATCCACTTTTTGTGGGTTTGAAGAGGGATCGCGACCCTCGACTCACTCATTTCCCTACCTCCTACACATATCCACATAATAAAATGCAAATTGTTGATTCTCCCTTTCTTGTTATTCAATGAAAGTGCCAAAAGATGCCAAATCTTGCCAAAAGGGCAAAGAAAAAGAAAAAGAAAGAAAAGAATGAAAGAAAGAAAAGAATGAAGAAAAAGAAAAGGCACAAAAGCCAAAAAGAAAATAGAAAAGAAGAAAAAGAATGGCATGGCAAAACAAAGCAAAAATGCAAAGAAAAGAGAAAATGCCAAAAGAAAACCCGTCTCACAAAAATAAATCCCCACAAAAACAAGCCTTTTTCCGACTTTTTCCGTGAAGAGCCTACCAAAGGACCGAGTCCCGAGGAAGGATGATAGCGGCATTAGTCGGTCTTCCCTCATTTTGCATGTTTTCCACCTTTTTACTTGGACTAGTTAGGCGGTCTTGGACACGGGACGACCCTCTTGGCTCACGCTAAAGGGGGCGGGGTCTCACTTACCTACAGTGTCGACTAACACCGTGGTTCTTCACTTTCCATCTCCGCCGATCGTCCCGTAGTACGTTTTTAGAAAGTTAGGAGGACCTAGGTAAGTTACCAACGTTTTTGTTGCTTTATCGTCATACTATTAGGGTTTAGTCCACCTTGGTTTGTATTGCTAGCTTGGGAACGTTGTCGCTTACCTCGAATCCTAAACCGGTGTTTCATTCACCGCTTTTAGAGGGAAGCGGTATTTGTTTTGTTTTGGGTGCAACCGATTATGTGTTTGTGTGTTTGTTTGTTTGTTTATGTGTTTTGTGTCCGGTTGCATCCACAGTTTTGTCGCAAGACCCAACTTGCCTTGCGGAGTGCACTTGTCCTCTAAGTGCACTCGCGTGAGTTGAAGGGGCGTAGGGTGCGCTAATACCCGCTCGGTTAGTTTGGTAGTTAGTTTGTGCTTACTCGAGGGCGAGTAAGGGTTAAGTGTGGGGGAGTTGATAAGTGTCATTTGCAGTGCTTATTTGTAGTGTTTTGGTCCCATTTTCCTTGTATAATCGCTCCTTGGGAGCGTTTTATGGGCTTCTTATGTCCTTTAGCTCGTTTCAGGTTCCCGAGACCATTCATGAAGAGTTGGAGTGATTCCGACTCTATACATACACATTTTGGAGCCAACGAAGCTAAGGAACGATGACTCGATGCCTTGGAATCGACCCCGAGACCTTGGGACCCAATCCCGAGCCTCCGAGACCCGATCCCGAGTCCCGAGAATCGATGAGAAGGCCATGAGAACCAAGGAGGGACCGAAAAGTTCATATTGGAGGCCTACAAGACTATTCCCGATCGGGTATGGCCTCATCCCGATCGGGAATAAAGAGGAAAGCAAAGACCGGCCACTGTGGGGTGTTCCCGATCGGGATTCCCACTTTCCCGATCGGGATTTCCCACTTTCCCGATCGGGAAAGTCCCAGCTCAGCCCGTGCTTTGTTCCTTCCTTCTCCTTTCATTCTTAAACCCTATATATACCCCCCTCTTGTATTAAGACAGGGGGGTTATGTGATTTTCTTCACCTCTCCTTAAACCCTAGATAGTTTTAGGTTAGATTAGATTAGATTAGTGTAGATTAGTCGGTAATTAGTTAGTTAATCATAGTTTAGTACTTGTATTAAGGGATTCTTCAAGAATCACCCAAGATTGACAACCTAGGGTGTTTGTATTGGATTCTTCTCATTAATGCAAGTTTCTTCCTTTCTTCTTCCTCTAGTATGGTATAATCCTTCCTCCTTTCCCTTATTCTTGTTTTGTTCTTCCAAGTTTCAATCTTTGTTCATCTTAATGTTTGTAGTTCATAGTTTTCATTAGTTTGTTTATGTTTGTTTTGGTTCTTAGTTTGATTCATCTTGTTTTTGTTAGTTATAGTTTGATAATGATAGAGTAGTGTTCTTGCTAGGGTTAGTAGGGTGATTAGGGTGTTAATTGGGTGATTAAGGGTTTGTTAGAGATGATGGGTGGAAGATTTGGGTTTCTTCTTGGTTTATGCACATCACATGTTTGTTGAATTGCTTGAAAGACTAAGTAGGTTGGAATGCTTGTTTTTCTTGCCTTTCTTTGTGGGTGTTAGTTTGTTGTGGGTTCGGTTCCCTCATTAAGTTGCGAGAGCCCGGTGAGGACGACCCCTAGGTCAAGTCTAAGTTGCGAGAGCCCGGATTGGACCTAGGACCATAGCGCGCTAGAACCCCGTTTGTCGTGTGTGTCGCCTCGATGGGTTCTAGGTGGAACCTCTAGGTTGGTCTAAGTTGCGAAAGCCCGGACCGACCTAGATCACCCTAATACCTCCTCCTCTCTAGTTCTCCCTCGACCACTCCGTTACCCCTTTGACCCCGACCTAATCCTAGCCCTTTTTCCTTGTTTGCTTTCCTTAGTCATAGTCCTTAGTCTAGCTCTCTTCCCCTTCTATCATTCTTTAGGATAGTTTAGTCCGTTGACCGAGTCTAGTTTTTAGGCGACCTTAGTCTAGGCTATACATTACCGTCCCCGTGGATTCGACCCGACTTGCCCTATCTACCGTAGGAATAGCCGGTTACTTTATTTGATCGGTGGGGATTCCGCGACAAATCCCCGCCCGTCAAAGTCTTCCAAGAAAATTTGAACATATAGTGATCGCAATAAAAGAGTCAAAAGATTTGAAACAAATTACTATGGTTGAATTAATGAGCTCACTTCAAGCTAATGAAGAAAGAATGAAACGATTTAATGATGAGCCACTAGAACAAGCCTTTAAGGCTGAATTAAAATTTTCAAACAAAAATCATGGCAAGGGGGGAGGAGTATATAATCAAGTAAACCGACAAATTAAACAAACAGAGTCTTATTGTAATTTATGCAAGAAAAATGGTCATATACAAATGATTGTTGGTTTAAATGTAAGAGGTGCACAAGACACACCCATTTTGAAAGGGATTGTCGATTCCGAGATAGAGATGAGGCTAATTTCATAGAAGAACAAGATTTGAGTGGACAATTATTTTAAACTTGCTTAAATGCACAACAAAGGTCCACCGAAATTTGGTATATAGATAGTGGTTGTTCCAACCTTATGACCGGAAACAAAGATTTATTTGTGAGCCTCGATGAAGAAATAAAATCAAAAAGTACTCTTGGTACAAGCCAAGAAGTTGCGGGCAAAGAGATTGTAGCCGTCAAAACAAGAAACGGTTTCACTAAATTTATTCATGATGTCTTATACATCCCCGGCCTAGCAAAAAAATTATTAAGTGTTGGATAACTTCTCCAAAAAGGTTATAAAGATTTGAGAACAGAAAATGCCTCATCTATGACAACAAAAATGGGCAACTGATTGCTTCCATACAAATGGCCGAAAACAAGACTTTTCCCACTAAGAATGCCCATGAACACAGAAAAATCAACCACACAAAAACAAATTCCTCTTCCTACACCACAAACATTACCTACTTCTGTAGACACCCACATTTGGCCGCTAGGTGTCTATACGGTTCCCAAAAAACACCCGATGATGATCGGACGCAAACACGCTTTAACATACTCGAATATAGGCTCAAAATCGTTAGTTTCTGGCTTGGGCTTTTTAGGGAGTACAAATCTCACAAAACCAACCTCAAATTCAGGCCCAGTGGGTCGTTTCCAATCAAATAAGACTAATTTGGGTCGAAACCGACACCGGAAATAAAACCTTCTTTTAGCGACCGGGTCAAACCCCGGTCAAAGTCGTTTCCGAGACACAAAATAGCCATGCAAATATCGAGAATCCAACCCGAAGTCAAAAACTCCAGAAATTTCGTTCCAGCTGACCCACTCGATCGAGTGTCAGCTCACTCGATCGAGTGCGCCTCCAACAGGCTCGCTGTCTCCTTTCAGCTGGGCCACTCGATCGAGTCCATCAGGGCACTCGATCGAGTAACCCTAGGTTGGGTGATGGGGGGTTTCTTATAAATACACCTCTCTACACACACAATTCACAACTTTTACCCATCACAACTTGTTTTACACACAACCCTAGCATCTAGTAAACATCAAACCCTAAACCACCATAACTCCATCTACATAATCTCGATACTCCCGTGTCCAAGCCACAACAAGACCAGTTCCATGCCGAGAATACGGAGCATGTAGGTTGAGGGTGCAAATAATCCCGATCTCTTCCCTTTTCTCTCTTCTCTTTTCTCGTCCCTCTTCGTCCGTCTTTCCTCTTTTCTTTTCTTTTTTTTTTCATCGTTTTTTATTTTGATAATATCGTTAATATTACTGGTATCAAAACATTAAAATATTCGCCTATTCGTGTCGAATACAAGGGATCACGGAATAAGAAAATCCGAATGCAAGGGTCTCGCACCCGACGTGGCCGGTCGCTCATCCAGACACCCCAAGTATTTGATTGTTGAAGTGAATCAACATCAATAAGATCGTTTCTTTTTCGTGTCGTTAGTATCGTTTTAGCATTCGCATAATCCTCATCAATAAAATCACGCATTCAATCAATTTCCAAAACTATTTCGAATCAAACACGTTTATTTAAGTTAGGGTGAAACTCGTTGATGCGGATCTGACATCACATATTCCGCAAGGACTTATTACGATGTCGATATGCGGAGGGAACCAATTTTTAATCTAATCAAATATAAAGCGTCTATTCTTAAAGATGTGATATCGACTCTATAGTCGAATGTCGTATCTAAACGAATTAGTCAACAAATTAAACTAATACGAATTCGTTGATGCTAAAATAATGGTCACATAGTTCGAAAGAACTAACTACGACATTATAACGCGGAGATAATTTATTTCGTTTTAGTTTGATTTGAACGACTTATAATGTCTTTTCTAAATTTCACTCTAAGTACTCGATGTTGATTCCATAATCAAATATCGGATATGGCGAGTATCAAAAATTCGAGTCGAGCATAAATCATAGAATATTTTTGCGCGACTTAACGAAATCACCAATGTTCCAAAATCAAGAGCAATTTCAAAATTCACGCAAAATTGCAAAACGAACCCTAGTTCGTACAGGGGGCACTCGATCGAGTGGCACCCCAAGAACCGAGGCAGAAGGTCTTTTGAGGACCACTCGCTCGAGTCCCTCAATGACTCGATCGATTGACACCTCAAATATGGGGCAGAAGCTTTTTCCAAGGCACACTCGGTCGAGTCCCTCAATGACTCGATCGAGTGCCCCTTTATCACGTCAAATCATGAGCCCTCAACATGCGTCTAGTCTTATCAAATATTTTTATGACTTCGGTCAACACGTGTCGAGTCTATCACATGATTTACTATTTTTGAAACTATGCATCGTATCCCGTTACATCATTCCATATTATTTACAAACCGTTATTACCGTTACTAACTTGTTTGTTTATGTCTTCTCGACTTATTTTTCATTGTTTGTTTTATTATTCTAAAACGGACCTCGCATGCTAAATACAACTTTGACGTTAATTTAGATGCATTAAATCGACATAGCAACTTATTCAAATATTCGCATGTTTAATCAAAATATTGTTTGCATATCATTCAATCGAATTAACGTCAAAGTTAGTAATTTTAACGCGCGTATTCAAAAGTCAAGCGATATCTTAGTAGAGGCCGCTAAGTGCGGGCAGGGTTGGGTGTTCTTTGTGAACTTCCCAACACGTACCCTCACCCATTACTCAGAACCATGATTTCCGGATATCCGAACCCATTGGCGCACGAGAGTCATTCAATACACGGTAATTGATAATGTCGGTATTGGTATCGCAATGCAAAGGGACGAACCCCATAAACTCTGACATCCGAATGGGCCGTACTTTGTGTAGGGCCCACTAAGATATAGAGTGGGTTCGAACGTGCCTGAACTCCCACAAAGTGTTGTGGCGACTCCACTTCGATTTAAATTTCAATTCGATCCATCTCACATGAGATTTATTCCCCCCCTCCCCCCCAAACTCGCGCGTGGCCGCGTCGGGGTGGACCTATGTCATGTCCACAATATGGCGACTCCGCTGGGGAAAACTAATGCATGACTTAACATCGGCATCCTCAGGGTGAGACTCGGATAGAAATCGTTTGACTAGTACAATACGCGTTTTAGTTTTACGATTCATGCATAACCCCTTTTTTACCCGGGCCGGTACTGGTGACCGACGTCCCACTATACCATGATATATTCCAAATTGGTTATGTCAAAGGTGTTCATAGCTATGGGTTTCGCGGCATGTTCTAAGATCAACTTGATTTAGGAAGTCCGTCCTGATTCTCGAAAAGGCTATGCGCACTGGTATAGACCCTATCTAGACCGACCGAGACTTAGTGTAAAGCATACATGGTGTCGTTATAATGCTTGCGTGACTATGTGCTACTTGGTTTCCGTGTCGTTTTAAAAAACCGTCATTTCAAAAATGCATCTTTTCAAAAATATTCAATTTTCAAAAAATCGGAATGCTGCCAAAAATTAGACTTAAGATTTGACTCAAAACAAGCCTATTTTCTAGCCGGCATGCTGCCCATTTCAAAATTCGAATTTCCGACCACCATTCGATTTTCGAATTTTCAAAATTTAATTTCGATTTTCAAATCTTTGAGATGCCATTTTCGATTTTCAAAATTTCCGAGATGCCATTTTCAATTTTCAAATCTTCGAGATGCCGCTTTCGATTTTCAAATCTTCGAGATCTCATCTTCAATTTTCAAATTGTCGGAATTTTTTTTTTCATATTCAAATTTTCAAAATTCACAATATTCAACTTTTCAAAAACCCGGTCCTATTGGCCCACTGTCAATTTCAGGACCATCTTCTCAATTTTCAAAGTTCAATCATTTTTCAAAACCCTTTTTGTCCTTGGACCTACCGTAATTCGTGTGTCGGGTCTTTTCATAGGTCATCGAAGGTCTATAGCGTCGAAACTTCGTCGATCCTACATCATGGGTTTCTTCCCCATCCTAGTCCGCCTTATCCTAAAGGAATAACCGACCAACACGAGTCATACATTTGTAAATGGAAGGTTCGTCTAATCACTCGAGTCCTAACTAGAAAGTCTCACGCGACCTTTCTCTCTAGCAGGACGGTCCCCGCGACCTTTCCTAAGGGAATCTCGCCCATCTTTCGTCATCCGTTAGTCGAGTCATCTTAATTCAAGAATCCTTTAACTTAAGGGTCTACCCTAATCACAGGTCCATCCTTATTCAAGTTAAGTCAAGGGTCTCTAGCGTCGAAACTCTGCCGATCTTACATCGCAAGTTTCTTCCCTTATCCCGTCTGCCTTTCCTCGAGGCCGAGTCAACCTTTTACAAGGCATAGCCCTACAACAAAAGGTTTGTGATCCTTACATCTAAGGGTCACTCGTCCAACACTCGAGTCTTAACAAAGTCTTTGATCGCACTCGGGGGTTACCCTTCAGCAGGGCAATCTATCACGGTTGCTCTAAAGGTCATGTCTTACAAGTGTCTCACGTACCCCACTTTCGAGTCACTTAGATGCCACATCATCTGAGTCTTTAGTCTCACTTAGGGGGTTGTCCTCCACCCGAGCAGTCAATCACAGTCGATCACTCCGAGAATCGTACCCTACACATTTGCCTTAGGAGAGTCTAACCCGAGTCAAACTGGAGTCGTCTCTCCTCCCGCGCTATTTCTTATGCCTTGGTGTATTTGAATTCCGAAGCAACCTTTCTGATTACGCGGTATTCTTACAAATAGGCTACCGGTAACCTGACATAAACACAAGATGCAAGAAGATTTGGACAAATTGATGGTTTCGCTGGCTCAGATTGAGGCCCAACTGACAGCTATCAAGTCCGACCAGATAGCTATTGTTACCCTTTGAGCGCCATAGAACAAGGGACTCCTAATGGTGGGGTTGAGACTGTTGGGCCTTTGGCCGAACTGGTCAGCGCAGTCCGCAAGCTGGAAGAAGAGGTCCACTTGTCAACTAACAATACTATCCACACGGAAAATGCTCGTGCCTATTCACCTCTGAATGATGAACTGCCCGCTAACCTCAACCTTACGGGCCTACCAATGTTTGACGGGACCGAGGATCCGGTGCTTCATATCCGAGCCTCCAAAGAGTTCATGGTCGTTAAGGGAGTGAAATCGACCATGTTCAAGCACCTATTTGCCTCCTCCCTCGAGAATCATTTGAAAGCCTGGTACTACAGGCTAGACTCCAAGAAATACCCGACTTGGGATGACGTGGCAACGGAGTTCGATTGGAATTACGCTGATAATACCGAGATCCAGGCCACGATGCGCACTTTGGAGGTTATGGCCCAGGAGCCCAATGAAGGTTTTACCAAATACCTTCAACGCTGGAGGGCCGAAAGTGTGAAACTGGTGGAAAAGCCTAATGAAAAAACTTTAGTGGATGCCTTTGTCAAGAACCTTCTCCCTTCCTACCGGGTCCATCTCCGGTATGCTATCTGTAGACACCCACATTTTGACCGCCAGGTGTCTATAGCAGTTTTCGACAAACACCCGATGATGATCGGACGCAAACGTGCTTTAAATACTCAGAAACGGGCTCAAAATCATTGGCATTTGGCTTGGGCTCATTATGGAGTACATATATCACAAAACCAACCTCAAAATCAGGCCCAGTGGGTCGTTTCGAGTCAAATAAGACTAATTTGGGTCGATTCCGACACCAGGGGTAAAAACGTCTTTTTACGACCGAGTCAAAACCCGTCAAAATTATTTCCGAGGCACGTGAGTCAGCCGTGACACCTCACACGGCTGATTCGAACTCTAATCCTATGAAAAATCAGCTATATAAAATATTAAACAAATCCGTTTAAGGATGGAATTCGATCTCAAGTAGGAATCCTATCCGAAAACCGATTCAGACACCCAACCGAGTGCAAACACTCGGCCGAGTAGCATATTCCAGCCGTGTTCCCTTTCTTCCTTGACAAGAAAGCAGAATTCTCATGCCTTACAGCTTCCTATATTTCCTATCTCTAGCGGTAGTTCAAACTCTCCTAGCCAAGGTCGGGAATTCCCTATAAATAGCCCCTTGCACACACACTTTTACACAATACGAATCAATTAACATTCATAATCAATTACTCATCTACACATCTACATTCATTATCAATCATCAATCATCAATCATCTACAATATCAATTATTCCCATACACACACACATAAAATTTAGCATCAAGAAACCGATATTACAAACCCGAAGGAAACCGGCCCGATACCCGACACCCTTCACACGTCACGCCCAAACCGAGCCACCATAACTCACCGACATCCACTCGACGCTCTTGTGCCTAAGCCACGTCCCGACGAGCCCCGATCCGAGTAAACAGAAGCATGTAGGTTGAGGGTGTAACAAAACCCGATTTCTCTTCTTCTTCTCTCTTCCTCCTCGTCCGTCTTATTTTTTATGGGTCGGTCGTCGTTTATTTTATTTTCTAATATCGATACTATTAAAAACTATTTTCATACAACAACATTCTTAAAAATATGATATCGATTTTCTATAATCGAATATTGTATCAAAAAGAATTATATTAAGATCTCGACGATATTAAAAATCGTTACATCTTTTTTTGTTCAAACTTCTTTTTACAAAACCTTTTTTTTAAAAATTCATTCCGAATATTCGATATCGATTTCATAATCGAACATCGGGTACGACGAATATCGAAAACATAAATCGAGTATAAATTAATTCATATTTTGTACGCGATTTATCAAAATTAGCAATTTCGAACAAAAAATAAAATCGGACAGACCCGCACGCGAGTCGCGCCACACCCAGGCGACTCGCGCACGGGCCTGAAACCCGGGTCTTTTTTTAGCTTTTTCGTTCATTTTATTTTATTATTCTACGAAACGATTTCTAAAATTTTACATCTTTTCTAAGATTATTCGAAGTATTTGATATTGATTTCGTAGTCAATTATCGAATATAAGGAATATCGAAAATATTAAGTCGAGTACGAATTATGCAATATTCGTACGCGGTTTAATAAAAGCATCGAATTTTCAAAAAAAACCGCTTTCGAAATCAGCCCGACACGCGACTCGCCGGCATCCCGGGCGAGCCGCGCGGCCGGCTGCCATGACGCACCTTCTTCTTCTTTTTTTTTATTATTTTTCGAACTTCGTTTTTTATACAAAACAGCGTTTTAACAATATTTTTTCAGATTTCGATTAATATTTATTTTCTCGATCTCGTATATTTATTTTATTTGCTATATTATTATTTACAAATCGATACTAACTCGTTTGTTTATCTTGTAGCAAACTCATTCTTTTTCATCTTTTGTTTTATTATACTAAAACGAATCTCACATGCTAAATTCAACTTTGACGTTAAATTTTTCATGCATTAAAACCGACTTAGCAACCCATTCAATTCCTCGCATGATTAGGAAAACAATGTTTGCATATCATTCATCGTATTACTAACGCGCGTATTAAAACATCATTCGATATCCTAGTAGAGGCCGCTAATGTGCGGGCGGGGTTGGGTGTTCTTAGTGAACTTCCCAACACGTACCCTCACCCCTTACTCAGAACCGTGGTTTCCGGATGTCCGAACCCATTGGCAACGAGAGTCATTCAATATACGATTAACCGCTCAAGTCGGCATCTATATCGATATGCAAAGGGACGAGCCCAATAAACTCTCACATCGGAAATGGGCCGTATTTTGTATACGGCCCACTACGACATAGAGTGGGCTCGAACGGTTCCGAATAACCATAAAATTCGGTGGCGACTCCGACTTCGATTTAAATTTCCATTTGACCATCTCATGGAGATTCATTCGCCTCCCCAAACCCGCGCGTGGCCGCGTCGGGGTGGACCTATGTCATGTCCACAATTTGGCGACTCCGCTGGGGATTAGCTGATACGTTACTGACCTTCAGCATCCTCAGGGTGAGACTCGAATAGAAATCGTTTGACTAGTACAATACGCGTTTTAGTTTTACGGTTCACGCATAACCCCATATTTTCCCGGGCCGGTACTGGTGACCGACGTCCCACTGTACTATCGATGTAGTCCAAATTGGATATGTCGAAGGTGTCCATTAGCCGATTCGTATGGGTTTTACGGCATGTTCTAAGCTCAACTCGACTTAGGAAGTCCGCCCCGATTCTCGATAGGCTGTGTACACTGGTATAGACCCTTTCAGACTGACCGAGACTTAGAATTAGAGCATACATGGCGTCGTTATACTGTTTCCATGACTACGTGCTACCTGATTTACAAGTCTTTTTTTTCAAAAACCGTCATTTTCAAAATTGCATCCTTTTCAAAATATCCAATTTTCAAAACCCGGGACATATACCGAATTTAGGATCCACGATTTTACTCAAAATAGCCTATTTTTAGCCGGTATTATGCCCATTTCAAAACTCGAAAATATTTTCGAAACTTTTCAAAATCGTCCCCGGTCCGCCTTTCCGTTTTCTTTCTCGAAAAAGGGCCGGTTCTCCCCGATTCTTTCGGGCCTTTCAAAAATTCAATTTTTCAAAACCTTCCTCTTCTTAGGACTTCCCATATTTAGCAGTGTCGGGTCGTGTCTTAAGTCGTCAAGGTCTTCTAGCGTCGAAACTCCGTCGATCTTATATCACGGATTTCCCCTATCCCAGTCCGCCTTATTATACTAAGGCAAGGCCCACCTACATAGGACATATTCCTACAAGGGTCGGTCCGTCTACACAATCAAGTCCAAAGTCTGGAGAATGTCTCACGTGAACCTCCTTTCGAACAGGGCCCAGCCCACACAGCTGGATCCTAAAGGAGGCCCACCTTTCACGAGTCGCCCGTCTAGGAGTCTCTTCCGAGTCGACCTTTTACAAGGCATAGCCCTATAACAAAAGGTTTGTGACCCTTACGTCTAAGGGTCGCTCGTCCGACACTCGAGTCTTAACAAAGTCTTTCATCCCACTTGGGGACTACCCTTCATCAGAGCGGTCAATCACGGTTGCTCTAAGGGTCATGTCTTACACGTGTCTCACCTACCCCACTTTCGAGCCACTTAGATGTCACACCATCTGAGTCCTATCTGAGTCCTTAGCCTCACTTGGGGGCTATTCTCCGACGGAGCGATTAATCACGGTCACTCCGAGGATCATACCCTACACATTTGTCTTAGGAGAGTCTAACCCGAGTCAAACATGGTCGCCCCATTTTCGGACTCACCCTCGTGCAGCTTGAGTCTCATCGTCAAGTCCAAGTCAGGGTCGTTACCTTGTCCAGGTCAACGTTCGAGTATCCTGATCCAAGAATCCTAGTCATTCCAGTCACCCCGGGTCGCGTCTAGTTTGACTCCCTCTCTTGCATTTGCGCAAAACCGAGTTTAGGCGAGTCGTGGCACCTGTCGAAGACCTTACCAAAAAAAACAACCAACCGAACATTCGAAAGTCCGGATATGACTCGAGTCTAAGTCTGAGTCCGAGTCTAGGATACCCTACATCCTCATTTCCAAATCAGAGTCAAAGTCTTTTGCATTCTGTCCTCTTTTTCAAAATTCAATAAAATCAGCTCTTCTATTGCTCATATATACTTTCCTTATGTGTTTCCGAGAACATGATGAACACCGTCATACACTGTGAGCACATGCACGTGACTATTACAGGCACATCTATAATGACTGCAGGAAATCGAGACCCGTGTTTTCCTTTACCTGTTCCATGTCTGACATAGGAAGCCACAAAACTACACTTAGCAGGAGCGGTATCGAATCCTATGACAAATCTAGGTAGTCTCCTAGTTTGGGTTCAAGACGGGAGGCAAGCCCATTTCCCACAATAAACACTCATCCAATAAGACTACCAATCCCTACCTTAGGTGTTAGTCTAACCAACAGGAAAAACAAAAAAAGGCTGGACAAAAAAAATCAAAAGTCCAAGGAAAAGAGCAAAAGGCCAAAACAAAAAAGCAGGCCATCATCAAAAAAGAGCATCCACGACCAGAACGGTCAACACAAATGAAGATCCCATGACCGGGGCTAAGAGGTCAACCAACAAAAAATATTCAAATACTCATGACCGTGGTCAACGGTCCACTCAAGATCAATACTCATACCATCCAATAAGGGAGAAACAATCAAGCTGGTCAACTAACACCACATTTAGCCTTCCCACATTACAACCCTCAAGACCTTCCCGAGACCCAGGCTAAAGACAGCCCGGAATTTTGAGGATTCAAGCTCCATAGGATACCCCTAACCATTAGGGCCAGACATGGAAACCAGATCCCGCATCATCAAACATATCCCGATCAAAGTTCGAGCCATTTTACTCGGCTTCCCCTTTATATAACAAAATTCACAATCACCGTACGCAAACCCGAGATCAAAACTCGTCAAAGACCCGAGATCAAAACTCGTCAAAGACCTGAGATCAAAACTCGTCAAAGACCCGAGAGCAAAACTCGTCAAATTCCTTACCTAATCATACACAATCCCGAGAGCAGAACTCGTCAAATCCCCGAGAGCAAAACTCGTTAAAATCCTCGAGAGCAAAACTCGTTAAAATCCCATCCCAATTCTTCTCATTCAAACCACTTACCAACCCCAAACACGGGAATTTAACTTGCAGTCGGCATAGAACATGCCCAGATAGTGCACACCACCTCTGGGGGCTACCATAGAGAACGCTCACAGTCACAGGATCAATATCCTAACCATTCTAGCCCTTTGATCAAGACATCACTGGGAATGCACCTAGCCTACACCATTGCTATGGCTAGTTACACACGAAGTCCTATTAGACTAGGCATCATAATATGTCTTTCGACACTGAACTACGGCATGGTTTGATTTCACTATACGTGAATACGTAGGCAGCCTTTCAACAGAGGCACAACCACCCACATTGACACACATTCAAAAAGCGCCATCATTCCGGTCACGACACCGTCATGTTCTCAGCAGCTAGCTTTGTCGTCCTGGGGGGCTTCTCTTAGGTAGAAAACCTCCATCCACTCACAAAATCCATATAAATTCAAAAAATCTAGCCTCCTTTCTGTAGTGTGTCATAGTACTCGGCTCAGTCGAAGACAAGAATCTGTCAGGACTCGAGGCAATACCCACTCTGGAAATGTACCCTAAAATCAAAAATTCAGGAGAGCACTAAACTACAATAGTCTCATTACAGACTACTGCAACCCCGTATAGCATATCTATCCCACTTCGATGTTCGACCATGTTGCCACTCGTCTAGGCTACGGAATAGCGCAACTTAAGAGTCTTGTTAGGTGGCCCACCCCCCTACCGAGTCACGGTCCAACCCCTCGAGAGTCCAGTCGTGTCTGTCAACTCGTCCGGTCACGCCCAGCGTCGAGTCTGTCGATAGGTCTCTCTCTTCAAATTCTCATTTTTTAAAATTTGCAAAACTTAGCCATTTGAGAAAACCCTTTTCGACAAGGTCAAATTTCGGTCTATTTAAATTGCAAATTTCTTTTCTACCCATTTCAGTTTTGAAAACCTATTTCCTAGCACGTAAGTTGCTTTCAGGACTTCGATTTCAAAACTAAGCAAAAATCATTTTTATTCCCCAGCGCGAGTCATATTTGTTTCACCTACATGTTGCATGCAAAATTTTATGTAACTTATACAGGTACAATTCAAGACCGCGCAATTCACATAACTCCCCAGCGGCATAGACTTATACGACAAGTCCAATTCCCCATGGAGTTATCATCATCAACTCAGGTACATTTCTAGTCTCCGGTCGGCGGGCCCTTTACGCAGGTCTAATGGACCTTAAACGACCCGACCGGAAGTCTGCCAGGTCTTAATCTTTGATTGGCCTGGTAGCTACTCTGACTTTCGCCTTGTCCAAGCCTCAGTTAGAGTGGGGGCTCTGTAGACACCCACATTTTGACCGCCAGGTGTCTATAGCAGTTTCCGACAAACACCCGATGATGATCGGACGCAAACGTGCTTTAAATACTCAGAAACGGGCTCAAAATCATTGGCATTTGGCTTGGGCTCATTATGGAGTACATATATCACAAAACCAACCTCAAAATCAGGCCCAGTGGGTCGTTTCGAGTCAAATAAGACTAATTTGGGTCGATTCCGACACCAGGGGTAAAAACGTCTTTTTACGACCGAGTCAAAACCCGTCAAAATTATTTCCGAGGCACGTGAGTCAGCCGTGACACCTCACACGGCTGATTCGAACTCTAATCCTATGAAAAATCAGCTATATAAAATATTAAACAAATCCGTTTAAGGATGGAATTCGATCTCAAGTAGGAATCCTATCCGAAAACCGATTCAGACACCCGACCGAGTGCAAACACTCGGCCGAGTAGCATATTCCAGCCGTGTTCCCTTTCTTCCTTGACAAGAAAGCAGAATTCTCATGCCTTACAGCTTCCTATATTTCCTATCTCTAGCGGTAGTTCAAACTCTCCTAGCCAAGGTCGGGAATTCCCTATAAATAGCCCCTTGCACACACACTTTTACACAATACGAATCAATTAACATTCATAATCAATTACTCATCTACACATCTACATTCATTATCAATCATCAATCATCAATCATCTACAATATCAATTATTCCCATACACACACACATAAAATTTAGCATCAAGAAACCGATATTACAAACCCGAAGGAAACCGGCCCGATACCCGACACCCTTCACACGTCACGCCCAAACCGAGCCACCATAACTCACCGACATCCACTCGACGCTCTTGTACCTAAGCCACGTCCCGACGAGCCCCGATCCGAGTAAACAGAAGCATGTAGGTTGAGGGTGTAACAAAACCCGATTTCTCTTCTTCTTCTCTCTTCCTCCTCGTCCGTCTTATTTTTTATGGGTCGGTCGTCGTTTATTTTATTTTCTAATATCGATACTATTAAAAACTATTTTCATACAACAACATTCTTAAAAATATGATATCGATTTTCTATAATCGAATATTGTATCAAAAAGAATTATATTAAGATCTCGACGATATTAAAAATCGTTACATCTTTTTTTGTTCAAACTTCTTTTTACAAAACCTTTTTTTTTAAAATTCATTCCGAATATTCGATATCGATTTCATAATCGAACATCGGGTACGACGAATATCGAAAACATAAATCGAGTATAAATTAATTCATATTTTGTACGCGATTTATCAAAATTAGCAATTTCGAACAAAAAATAAAATCGGACAGACCCGCACGCGAGTCGCGCCACACCCAGGCGACTCGCGCACGGGCCTGAAACCCGGGTCTTTTTTTAGCTTTTTCGTTCGTTTTATTTTATTATTCTACGAAACGATTTCTAAAATTTTACATCTTTTCTAAGATTATTCGAAGTATTTGATATTGATTTCGTAGTCAATTATCGAATATAAGGAATATCGAAAATATTAAGTCGAGTACGAATTATGCAATATTCGTACGCGGTTTAATAAAAGCATCGAATTTTCAAAAAAAACCGCTTTCGAAATCAGCCCGACACGCGACTCGCCGGCATCCCGGGCGAGCCGCGCGGCCGGCTGCCACAACGCACCTTCTTCTTCTTTTTTTATTATTATTTTTCGAACTTCGTTTTTTATACAAAACAGCGTTTTAACAATATTTTTTCAGATTTCGATTAATATTTATTTTCTCGATCTCGTATATTTATTTTATTTGCTATATTATTATTTACAAATCGATACTAACTCGTTTGTTTATCTTGTAGCAAACTCATTCTTTTTCATCTTTTGTTTTATTATACTAAAACGAATCTCACATGCTAAATTCAACTTTGACGTTAAATTTTTCATGCATTAAAACCGACTTAGCAACCCATTCAATTCCTCGCATGATTAGGAAAACAATGTTTGCATATCATTCATCGTATTACTAACGCGCGTATTAAAACATCATTCGATATCCTAGTAGAGGACGCTAATGTGCGGGCGGGGTTGGGTGTTCTTAGTGAACTTCCCAACACGTACCCTCACCCCTTACTCAGAACCGTGGTTTCCGGATGTCCGAACCCATTGGCAACGAGAGTCATTCAATATACGATTAACCGCTCAAGTCGGCATCTATATCGATATGCAAAGGGACGAGCCCAATAAACTCTCACATCGGAAATGGGCCGTATTTTGTATACGGCCCACTACGACATAGAGTGGGCTCGAACGGTTCCGAATAACCATAAAATTCGGTGGCGACTCCGACTTCGATTTAAATTTCCATTTGACCATCTCATGGAGATTCATTCGCCTCCCCAAACCCGCGCGTGGCCGCGTCGGGGTGGACCTATGTCATGTCCACACTATCATACCCAACTTCGCCACTTTAACTGAAATGGGCACTAGGATTGAAGATGATCTTCGACATAATGAAGATCTGGGTGAAGCGTCTATTAGAGGTTATACTGGACATCAACTTGAGTCCTTAGAAGCTGAATTGACAACACCATCCGAGAGTCTAGATTTGGTTAAGTCCTAATCTGAGTCCGAGTCTAGGATGTATTATTTCTTTCAAATTCTAAGTCAGAGTCAGAGTCGGTTGTATTTTGTCCTCTTTTCAAAATTCAATAAAGTCAGCTTTCAATATTCTTTCTCATATATACTTTCCATATGTGTTTCTGAGAACATAATGAACACCATCATACACTGTGAACAAACGCACGTGACTATTATAGGCACATCTATAATGACTGCAGGAGACCGAGCCCGTGTTTTCCTTTTACTTGTTCCATGTCTGACATAGAAAGCCACATAATTACCCTTAGCAGGAGCGATATCGAATCCTATGACAAATCTAGGTAGTCTCCTAGTTTGGGTTCAAGACGGGAGGCAAGCTCATTTCCCACAATAAACATCGATCCAATAAGACTAACCAATCCCTACCTTAGGTGTTAGTCTGACCGGGGAAAAAAAAATTGGACAAGAAAAAATCAAAAGGCCGAAACAAAAAAAAAAAGCAGACCATCATCAAAAAAAAGGGCATCCATGACCAAGGTTAAACGGTCAACTAGACCGGGGCTAGGAGGTCAACCAAAAGAATTCAAAAACCCATGACTGTGGTCAATGGTCAACCCAAGTAAAAGTCCTTTGACCGGGGTACGGTCAATTCAAAAACTATCAATATCCATAGCATCCAATAGGGGAGAGATAATCAGGCTGGTCAGCTAACACCACATCTAGCCTTCCCACGTGACCTAGACTAAGAGACAGCTCGGAATTTTTGAGGATTCAAACTCCATAGGATACCCCTAACCATTAGGGCCAGACATGGAAACCAGATCCCGCATTATCAAACCTACCCTGATCGAAGTCTGAGTCATTTTTACTCGACTTCTCCCTTTCCTACCGCATTACAATACCTTACCCTCAAAGCCTTAGCTTCACAAAATCAAGCTTCAGATGTTAAAAACATCAAAGCAACTTACGACCTAGCTCCACATTTCCAAAAACATCCAAACCAGTTACCAGCCCCAATGATAATTGTCGTTTGTAGTGCCTATTCTGTAGTGTTTTGGTCCCATTTTCCTTGTGGAACCGCTCCTTTGAAGCGGTTTATGGGCTTCTTATGTTTCCTTTAGCTCGTTTCAGGTTCCCGAGGCCGTTCATGAAGAGTTGGAGTGATTCCGACTCAATACATATGCATTTTGGAGCCAACGAAGCTAAGGAACGATGACTCGATGCCTTGGAATCGACCCCGAGACCTTGGGACCCAATCCCGAGCCTCCGAGACCCGATCCCGAGTCCCGAGAATCGATGAGAAGGCCATGAGAACCAAGGAGGGACCGAAAAGTTCATATTGGAGGCCTACAAGACTATTCCCGAACGGGTATGGCCTCATCCCGATCGGGAATGAAGTGGAACACAAGAGGCGGCCACTGTGAGGTGTTCCCGATCGGGATTCCCACTTTCCCGATCGGGATTCACTTTCCCGATCGGGATTTCCCACTTTCCCGATCGGGAAAGTTGCCAGTTCACCCGTGCTTTGCTCCTTCCTTCTCCTTTCATCCTTAAACCCTATATATACCCTTCCCTTGTTATGTAACACTTATGTCTTTGATTACCCACTAAACCCTAGATTATTTTAGCATAGATTAGAGTAGATTAGTCTTTAGATTATCGTTAATCTTAGATTAGTACTTGTATTAAGGGAATTATTCAAGATCTTCTCCAAGCTTGACAACCTTGGATGTTTGTTTTGGGTTTTCTTCATTAATGCAAGTTTTGTTCTTTCCTCTTCACTAGTTTGGTATAATCCTCTTCTCTTTTACTCTTTTTCTTGTTCCATTCATTAAAGTTTGAATCTTTAGTTCTTGTTATTGTTCATAGTTCTTTGTTAGACTAGTTTCACTATGTTAGTTTTGTTGTTTGGGTTGATTCCTCTTGTTAGTGATAGTTTTAGTTTAGATATGTTAGAGTAGTGTTCTTGCTAGGGTTAGTAAGGTGATTAGGGTGTTAATTGGATGATTGAGGGATTGTTGGAGTTGTTGGTGGAAGATTTGGGTTTCTCCTTGGTTTGTTGCACATCACATGTTTGTTGAATTGCTTGAATGACTAAGTATGTACGAATGCTTGTTTTCTTGTCTTTCTCTTGTGGGTATTAGTTTGTTTATGGGTTCGGTCCCCTCATTAAGTTGCGAGAGCCCGGTGAGGACGACCCCTAGGCCGGTCTAAGTTGCGAGAGCCCGGATTCGACCTAGGTCTATAGCATGCTAGTACCCCGTTTGTGTTGTGTCGCCGAGTTGGGTTTTAGGTGGAACCTCTAGGTGAGTCTAAGTTGCGAGAGCCCGGGCATTACCTAGATCACCCTACTACCTCCTTCACCTCTAGTTCTCCTCCGACCATTCCGTTACCCCTTTGACCCCGACCTAACCCTAGCCCGTCCTCCTTTGTTTGTTTCCTTTGTTCAGACCTAGTTTAGTCCTTAGCCTTCCCCCTAGAATAGCTTGTCTCGAACATAGTCCTAGACCGTAGCATACCTTAGTCCGACCTCCCGTCCCTGTGGATTCGACCCGACTTACCCTAGCTACCCACTAGGTTAGCCGGTCTTATTTGTTGGGTGGGGACCCACGACAAGATCCTCCCATCAAATTGGCGCCGTTGCCGGGGACGGCGTAGTTTAGACTTTTGTTTGCTTAGTTTTGGACTCTGTTCTTGATTTTGTGTTCTCTTCTCCTTGTGTATCTCCGTTTTTCTTCTTGTGTGTTACTCTCCCTTCCTAGTGCCTCAAAAGCACTAGGATACTAACGTTTGCTCAAGTGCTTATAGCTCATCCTAGGTACCAAAGCAACGTTATGGACATGGCTTATCCAAGCTACCATCAATCATCACGAGACAACTATGGGGCGAATTACCAAAACCCACAACTTTACCAACCATATCAACCTCATCAACAATCTTATGAACCCTCTTCTTATGGTTATCAAGAAAGTTGTCAAGGATCATTCCAACATCCTAACAACTACCAAACACCCTCACATAACCCACGACCACAAGATCCCAACTTGGTTGAGACTTGTCAAATGATGTCTCAATTGCTTAAGAGTCAACATGAGGCAATAATTCAATTGCAAAAGACTCAACAAGTGATGATGACTCAAATAATAGGGGTTCAAGAGGAGTTCAAGGCCCAAATAGAGGTGCAAGATGCTCGCATCAATGCACTCATGGCGCATATCACGATGTTGGCCGCTCGAACTCCGCAATATGTTGAGGAAGGTTCATTTAGGCAAGAAGGTCGGGTGCCTCCACAAGAAAGTCAACCCAACCTTGAAGCTACAAATGAAGAAGAGAGGGTCGAAGAGACCATTGTTGAGTGTTGCTTGGGCGGTGAAGATAGGGTTAGAGTAGAGGAAGTTGAAGCTTTAAGGGTCGACAATGAGGAGGGAGTTGAACATGATTATCAAAATAGCTCTTGGGGAGCCAATGTATTGGCTATAAAGTTGGATTTGTTTGATTTTCTTCGTGATGAACCGGGTGTTGACAATCCAAACCCAAGTGAAGAGATGACCCCTCATGACCATTTAGACAAGGTGAGTGAAAAGGAGCGCAATACTTGGGAAAAAGAAGTAGATGCTTTGGAACTTGCCTTGTATGGGGAATTGGAGGATCCTAAAGCCTCCAATGAAGAAAACTTGATGCCTTCTTATCCTCTACCGCACTCGATGTCTAGCCCTTTGTCTTGTGAGACGGTTGGTGAAGAGGATCCTTGTCGGGCGGTGGAAAAGAGCTCCACTCTCGACCCCGTAGAAGAAGCGACACCTCTAGGGTGTGATCTCTCACATAATGACATCGAGCACGACTCTAGACCACTATACCTACCGGATGGTCATAAGAGTCGTCGCTATCATGGTTCCGAAGACCCGGAAGATCACGAGAACCCCGAGCATAATGAAGACGATCGCTTCTTCCCTCCGACTTGGAAACTTTTGGGAGTGGCTAGGCTCGGCCATGTGAGCTTAAACAAAGATGTTGCTAAGGCATTTGACTTACTTCTCCGAGCTCTTGATGGCTATGGAGGCGTTGTTGGTAAGAGTATTTAGTGTAAATATCTCTTTTTCTTTTCTTTTGTGTTTATGTTTGTATAGTTTGGTTTCTAGGTTTGTTTTTTTTGTGGAACTCTTGTTCATTTGGATTTTTGATGAGCGATGTGAGGAAGGGAATTTGATGTTGTATTTGAGTTTATTGTGATAGGTGTGAAGGAAAGGTGACTCCTAGAAAGGAGTGGTCGATGATGGAGTTTGGTTTGCGAGAGAGGAAGTCGGTTTTTGAAGCTTTGATGAGCTTTTGGGCTTGGGGAAGCAAAGAAGACTCATCCCGACCGGGAAGAGGGCTTCCCGATCGGGAAGGATGAATAATCCCGATCGGGAAGGAGCCATCCCGATCGAGATGAAGGTGCTGAAATTGGAGCTTACTGGAGTGCGTTCCCGACCGGGACGAGAGCTTCCCGATCGGGAAGGGTTCACCAACCCGATCAGGGCCATCGTTCCCGACCGGGATGGTCCCTTTGTCTCCACCCATCCATTATGCCCCCTCCCAACCACCCTACTCCTCCTTACTCCTATCATATGACCCGTACACCTCACTTTATACACCGAGATCCACATCAAATCCCCCCCTCCCACCATTACTACCTTCACCATGTGTTCTATCACGTTCGAAGCGGAATAGCAATGATGAAGACAAGCAAGTGCCTATATTGATCTATGAGACGATGGAGAGAGTGAGTTGCTAACCTATGGTACGGCAACTATCCTTCCTTTTCCGTCTTTTATTGCTTGTTTTACTTTGTTTACTCCCCTTCCCCTTGTACTCTTTTGTGTCGTGGTGTCATGGTGGCCTTCGAGGCCTTGGCATATGGTTGCTCCCGACTCTCGATGTCGTGACTACATCGAGAGTCATTTTCAAAATCCAAATTTTTTCAAGTTTTTCACTTTCTTTTTTGAGGATTTAGTCGGATTTAGGCGGAATCCGGGCTAGGTGACTTGATTACACCTAGCCCTCCCCTCCCATTTCCTTTTATTTCCTTCTTTTTATTTTCTTCCCCCATCCATATCTTTTTCTTGTCTCGGCCCATGGTGACTTGACTACACCCCGGCCGGACACCTTCTACCTTTTTCTTCACCTTATTTTTCATTTTTAGCTTCATTTTCGTAGTTTCTTTTCTTTTTCTTTTGTCTCTCCGCACACTACGATTAAGCATATGAGGACATTGCTCGATTTAAGTGTGGGGGAGCGATATTCTATCGTAGTTAGTTTTATTTTCCTATTTTATCTAAAAATCTTGAAAAAACCCTAAAAATTTGAAAAATTTTCAAAAAAAAATCCAAAAAGATTTTCTTTTGTGTGTTTTTCTTTTGTGTCCTTTTGTCGTACATTTGTTTTGGTTGCGTGGTTTGCCTCCCCTCTTCCTTATAGGTCGCTCATTCACCGCTAGCTTTGGAAAGCTTGCAAGACTTCCGGTAACATCTATTCATCCCTTTTTCCTTCTTTGCTTCTTGTGAGTTTGGAGAAGATTTGTGATGATGTTGTGCTCGGGAGGAGCTTTGTAAAGATTGTGGTGGATTTGGAGTCTCGTTTGAAGATCGGGGTGGTGTTTGTTTTGTTTATGTGTTGTTTCTCCTTGTTTTGTTTTGTTTTGTTTTGTCTCTTTTTCTTCCATCTTCGTTGTGTTTTTGTTTTGCGTTTTGTTGTGTGTCATGTGTGTAACCGTTTTCGAAAACCCGGTTTAGAGGCTAGTGTGCAAGTGTTTACTTTCCCTTCCTAGTTGTATAAATCGAGTCTTGGACTTTACTCTAGTAGAATGACCCTAAACCAATGAATTCGTTGGTCCTTTACCTTGAGTCCACCTAGCTTACTAGGGATTTACTACGGGATTTGCATTTTGACCATTATTACCACCCACGGTGTGAAAAGGCCTTGGTTACCGAGTCTCGTCCCTTAGGTGACCCCGTCTAGGATCGTTTGATTAGTCCAAGTTCTCCCATTTTTTGCGAGTATGAAGGGAAGACGCTCCCCGACTCTCCCATTACCCTACCTCCTACACATATCCACACAATAACTTGCAAAATGTTGATTCTCCCTTTCTTGTTATTCAATGAAAGTGCCAAAAAAAATGCCAAATCTTGCCAAAAGGGCAAAGAAAAGAAAAAGAAAGAAAAGAATGAAAGAAAGAAAAGAATGAAGAAAAAGAAAAGGCACAAAAGCCAAAAAAAAGAAAATAGAAAAGAAGAAAAAGAAATGGCATGGCAAAACAAAGCAAAAATGCAAAAGAAAAGAGAAAATGCCAAAAGAAAACCCGTCTCACAAAAATAATCCCAACATCTCAAAATAAGCCTTTTTCCGACTTTTGCCGTGAAGAGCCTACCAAAGGACCGAGTCCAGAGGAAGGATGATAGCGGCATAGGTCGGTCTTCCCTCGTTTTGCATATTTCCACCTTTTTACTTGGACTAGTTAGGCGGTTTTGGACACGGGACGACCCTCTTGGCTCACGCTAAAGGGGACGGGTCTTCTCTTACCTACAGTGTCGACTAACACCGTGGTTCTTCACTTTTCCACTCCGCCGATCGTCCCGTAGTACGTTTTTAGAAAGTTAGAAGGACCTAGGTAAGTTACCAACGTTTTTGTTGCTTTATCGTCATACTATTAGGGCTTAGTCCATTTTGGTTTGTATGTCTAGTTAGGGAACGTTGTCTCTTGCCTCGAGTCCTAAACCGGTGCTTCTTTCATCGCTTGTTTGAGGGAAGCGGTATTTCTTTTGTTTTGGGTGCAACCTCTTGTTTGTTTGTTTATTTGTTGGTTAGATGTTTGTTTGTTTTTGTGTTTAGTGTCCGGTTGCATCCGCGGTTTTGTCGCAAGACCTTACTTGCCTTGCGGAGTGCACTTCTCCTCTAAGTGCACTCGCGTGAGTTGAAAGGGCGTAGGGTGCGCTAATACCCGCTCGGATAGATTAGTAGTTAGTATGTGCTTACTCGAGGGCGAGTAAGGGTTAAGTGTGGGGGAGTTGATAATTGTCGTTTGTAGTGCCTATTCTGTAGTGTTTTGGTCCCATTTTCCTTGTGGAACCGCTCCTTTGGAGCGGTTTATGGGCTTCTTATGTTTCCTTTAGCTCGTTTCAGGTTCCCGAGGCCGTTCATGAAGAGTTGGAGTGATTCCGACTCAATACATATGCATTTTGGAGCCAACGAAGCTAAGGAACGATGACTCGATGCCTTGGAATCGACCCCGAGACCTTGGGACCCAATCCCGAGCCTCCGAGACCCGATCCCGAGTCCCGAGAATCGATGAGAAGGCCATGAGAACCAAGGAGGGACCGAAAAGTTCATATTGGAGGCCTACAAGACTATTCCCGATCGGGTATGGCCTCATCCCGATCGGGAATGAAGTGGAACACAAGAGGCGGCCACTGTGAGGTGTTCCCGATCGGGATTCCCACTTTCCCGATCGGGATTCACTTTCCCGATTGGGATTTCCCACTTTCCCGATCGGGAAAGTTGCCAGTTCACCCGTGCTTTGCTCCTTCCTTCTCCTTTCATCCTTAAACCCTATATATACCCTTCCCTTGTTATGTAACACTTATGTCTTTGATTACCCACTAAACCCTAGATTATTTTAGCATAGATTAGAGTAGATTAGTCTTTAGATTATCGTTAATCTTAGATTAGTACTTGTATTAAGGGAATTATTCAAGATCTTCTCCAAGCTTGACAACCTTGGATGTTTGTTTTGGGTTTTCTTCATTAATGCAAGTTTTGTTCTTTCCTCTTCACTAGTTTGGTATAATCCTCTTCTATTTTACTCTTTTTCTTGTTCCATTCATTAAAGTTTGAATCTTTAGTTCTTGTTATTGTTCATAGTTCTTTGTTAGACTAGTTTCATTATGTTAGTTTTGTTGTTTGGGTTGATTCCTCTTGTTAGTGATAGTTTTAGTTTAGATATGTTAGAGTAGTGTTCTTGCTAGGGTTAGTAAGGTGATTAGGGTGTTAATTGGATGATTGAGGGATTGTTGGAGTTGTTGGTGGAAGATTTGGGTTTCTCCTTGGTTTGTTGCACATCACATGTTTGTTGAATTGCTTGAATGACTAAGTATGTGCGAATGCTTGTTTTCTTGTCTTTCTCTTGTGGGTATTAGTTTGTTTATGGGTTCGGTCCCCTCATTAAGTTGCGAGAGCCCGGTGAGGACGACCCCTAGGCCGGTCTAAGTTGCGAGAGCCCGGATTCGACCTAGGTCTATAGCATGCTAGTACCCCGTTTGTGTTGTGTCGCCGAGTTGGGTTTTAGGTGGAACCTCTAGGTGAGTCTAAGTTGCGAGAGCCCGGGCATTACCTAGATCACCCTACTACCTCCTTCACCTCTAGTTCTCCTCCGACCATTCCGTTACCCCTTTGACCCCGACCTAACCCTAGCCCGTCCTCCTTTGTTTGTTTCCTTTGTTTAGACCTAGTTTAGTCCTTAGCCTTCCCCCTAGAATAGCTTGTCTCGAACATAGTCCTAGACCGTAGCATACCTTAGTCCGACCTCCCGTCCCTGTGGATTCGACCCGACTTACCCTAGCTACCCACTAGGTTAGCCGGTCTTATTTGTTGGGTGGGGACCCACGACAAGATCCTCCCATCACCCAAACACGGGGACTCAACCTGCGGTCGGCATAGAACACGCCCAAATAGTTCACACCACCTCTGGGGGCTATCCCGGAGAACGCTCACAATCACAGGATCAACATATTAACCATTCTATCCCTTTGATCAAGACATCATTGGGAATGCACCTAGCCTACACCATCGCTATGGCTAGTTACACACCAAGACCTAATAAACTAGGCACCATAACATATCTTTCAATTCACTGAACTACGACATGGTTTGATTTCACTACACGTGAATACGTAGGCAGCCTTTCAACATAGGCACAACCACCCACATTAACACAAATTCAAAAAGCGCCATCATTCCGGTCACGACACTGTCATGTTCTTAACAATTAGCTTTGTCATTCTGGGGGCTTCTCCTAGGCAGAAGTTCTCCATCCATTCACATAATCCAAATACTTTCAAAATATAGCATCCTTCTATAGTGTGTCCTAGTACTCGGCTCGGTCGAAGACGAGAAACTGTCAGGGACTCGAAACAACACCTACCTTGGGAATATACCCCGAAACCAAAAAAGATCCAAAAGAGCACTAGACTACAACAATCTCATTACCGACTACTACAACCACGAAACTATCCCAGGTAACAACAACTCAGGTATGATTTCTATCTTATGGCTAGCGAGCCCTTCACGCGAGTCTAATGGACTATAAACGACCCGACCGGAAGTTTGCCAAGTTTTAATCCTCGATTGGCCTGGTATCTACTCTAACTTTCGCCTTGTCCAAGCCCCAGTCAGAGTGGGGGCTCTTTAGACACCCACATTTCGCCGCTAGGTGTCTATAGCGGTTCCCAAAAAACACCTGATGATGATCGGACGCAAACATGCTTTAACATACTTGAATATGGGCTCAAAATCATTAGTTTCTGGCTTGGGATTTTTACGGAGTACAAATATCACAAAACCAACCTCAAATTCAGGCCCAGCGGGTCGTTTCCAATCAAATAAGACTAATTTGGGTTGAAACCGACACCGGAAATAAAACCGTCTTTTAGCGACCGGGTCAAACCCCGGTCAAAGTCGTTTCCAAGCCACAAAATAGCCATGCAAATATCAAGAATCCAACACGAAGTCAAAAACTCCAGATATTTCGTTCCAGCTGACCCACTCGATCGAGTGGGCCTCCAACAGGCCCACTGTCTCCTTTCAGCTGGGCCACTCGATCGAGTCCATCAGGGCACTCGATCGAGTAACCCTAAGTCGGGTGATGGGGGATTTCTTATAAATACATCTCTCTACACACAATTCACAACTTTCACCCATCACAACCTTTTTTACACACAAGCCTAGCATCTAGTAAACATCAAACCCTAAACCACCATAACTCCATCTACATAATCTCGATACTCCCGTGTCCAAGCCACAACTAGACGAGTTCCATACCGAGAATACGGAGCATGTAGGTTGAGGGTGCAAATAATCCCGATCTCTTCCCTTTTCTCTCTTCTCTTTTCTCGTCCCTCTTCGTCCGTCTTTCCTCTTTTCTTTACTTTTTTTTATTTCGTCGTTTTTTTTTATTTTGCTAATATCGTTAATATTACTAGTATCAAAACATTAAAATATCCGCCTATTCGTGTCGAATACAAGGGATGACGGAATAAGGAAATCCGAATGCAAGGGTCTCGCACCCGACGTGGCCGATCGCTTATCCTGACACCCCAAGTATTTGATTGTTGAAGCGAATCAACATCAATAAGATCGTTTCTTTTTCGCGTCGTTAGTATCGTTTTAGCATTCGCATAATCCTCATCAATAAAATCACGCATTCAATCAATTTCCAAAACTATTTCGAATCAAACACGTTTATTTAAGTTAGGGCGAAACCCGTTGATGCGGATCTGACATCACATATTCCGCAAGGACTTATTACGATGTCGAGATGCGGAGGGAACCAATTTTTAATCTAATCAAATATAGAGCGTCTATTCTTAAAGATGCGATATCGACTCTATAGTCGAATGTCGTATCTAAACGAATTAGTCAACAAATTAAACTAATACGAATTCGTTGATGCTAAATAATGGTCACATAGTTCGAAAGAACTAACTACGACATTATAATGCGGAGATAATTTATTTCGTTTTAGTTTAATTTGAACGACTTATAATGTCTTTTCTAAATTTCACTCTAAGTACTCGATGTTGATTCCATAATCAAATATCGGATATGGCGAGTATCAAAAATTCGAGTCGAGCATAAATCATATAATATTTTTGCGCGACTTAACGAAATCACCAATGTTCCAAAATCAAGAGCAATTTCAAAATTTACGCAAAATTGCAAAACGAACCCTAGTTCGTACAGGGGCACTCAATCGAGTGGCACCCCAAGAACTGAGGCAGAAGGTCTTTTGAGGACCACTCGCTCGAGTCCCTCAATGACTCGATCGAGTGACACCTCAAATATGGGGCAGAAGCTTTTTCCAAGGCACACTCGGTCGAGTCCCTCAATGACTCGATCGAGTGCCCCTTTATCACGTCAAATCGTGAGCCCTCAACATGCGTCTAGTCTTATCAAATATTTTTATGACTTCGGTCAACACGTGTCGAGTCTATCACATGATTTACTATTTTCGAAACTATGCATCGTATCCCGTTACATCATTCCATATTATTTACAAACCGTTATTACCGTTACTAACTTGTTTGTTTATGTCTTCTCGACTTATTTTTCATTGTTTGTTTTATTATGCTAAAACGGACCTCGCATGCTAAATAAAACTTTGACGTTAATTTAGATGCATTAAATCGACATAGCAACTTATTCAAATATTCGCATGTTTAATCAAAATATTGTTTGCATATCATTCAATCGAATTACTAACGCGCGTATTCAAAAGTCAAGCGATATCTTAGTAGAGGCCGCTAAGTGCGGGCGAGGTTGGGTGTTCTTTTTGAACTTCCCAACACGTACCCTCACCCCTTACTCAGAACCATGGTTTCCGGATATCCGAACCCATTGGCGCACGAGAGTCATTCAATACACGGTATCCGGTAATGTCGGTATCGGTATCGCAATGCAAAGGGACGAACCCTATAAACTCTGACATCCGAATGGGCCGTACTTTGTGCACGACCCACTAAGATATAGAGTGGGTTCGAATGGGCCCGAACTCCCACAAAGTTCGGTGGCGACTCCACTTCGATTTAAATTTCAATTCGATCCATCTCACATTAGATTCATTCGCCTCCCTAAACCCGCGCGTGACCGTGTTGGGGTGGACCTATGTCATGTCCACAACTTCAAACTCCCCAAAATCACAAATAACTACCTCTCAACCAAACCAGACATCAGTAGAAGAATACAAGTGTGACCAAACAATAATGGTACTCACAGCAAGAGAAGCACCAAGTTATCGAGAAGCAACAAAAGAGAAAAACAAGATCGAGACGAGGACATACAGAGACAAGATTAGAGACAAAGGAGTTACCAGCCATAAGAAGGGGTCAAAGACCCATTACTACAAAAATCACTCATTTCAAAACAAGGCTCGAGTTGCAGCCGAAGGCTACTCAACACCAAAATATCACAAGGACCGAAGCAAGTATGCAAAACAACCACTTCCCGTCAAAGCATATCAAAATAAGACACTATTTCATCCAAGAGTTCGAAGAAAACAAGTCAATCAAGATTTCTCACAAGGAGGAGTCAATGTCAAATATTTCCAGGTTTCCGGCCTACAGCTTCGAGTCTAAGATTTTTTAGATTAAGGGGGTTGTTAGAAATAATAATCTAAAAAATCTATGTAGTACTTAGAATTGTCTAGAAAACTAATGAAGGGTAATTATAATTCTAGATAGCTCTAGTAGAAGTTGGAGAACATGTAAAAGGAAAGATATAGAAGAAGGTTCTTATGGATGCCTATAAATAGACAAATGCATGTACTTGTAGGCATCAAGTCATTTTTTTTTGTTCAACGAAGAGCGCACTTAATCGCATTACAATATGAGAGGAGGGGGATTCGAACTTGAGACCTACTGTCCCAGAGTATCTAGTTTTAACCACTAGGCCAAGACATCTTTGATCGTAAAAACAACATTACAATATTAGTCTTCCCTATATTTCAATTCAACTAACACTAATTAACCTTGCCCATATTAACGATCACTCAAATAAAAAGCTAACAAAACTCTAGTACAAACACCATAATCAATGAAGTTCCCACTTGCTCAGGCAATCAATCAAAATATAATAACCACATGAATTGAATAGCGTTCAAAATCAAGCATGAGGCATGAGGGGTAAATCAAATAATTCTTACTCGTACCTATTAAAAAGAATGTAATCCGAAGCAAATGTTGGAGCTACATGGGAAAGCGAAAAGCAAGGCAAGTGAAAAACTAAGCAATAAAAATGCAAAGAACTGGTGTTTCATCTTCCATTAAAACGCTCAGCCGCTCGGGCCTTTCATCTTCCCCTTTGGTCAAATGAAGGAAAGTTAGGCGCCAACAATTGTTCTTGTTAGTATGATGCTGTAAGATGAAGTGTTATTTTTTTGTTGCTGCCGCGTGTCCTCCATAGAGGTGGTTACAAGTTTACAACTTACAAGGGGCTCAAAAGGAATTACTTTATTTTTATATATATATATATATATAGATAAATTGTAAAATTCATTGGTACATTCGCACGCAAAATTAAGATGGGAAAATCCTCCAGAAAAGAGGACTCAATTTCACCATGTCGGAAATTACTCAGAGTCACAGATCATTCAACCAAGTTGTTCCACCCTGCTCGTGTTTCTCTCCTCTTTACACCTGGAGAAAAGTATAGGTTGGTCGTTGACAGAGATTCATTTTCCTTTCACAAAAAGAAAACAAAAACTAGCACAAGGTGTAAAAAGTGAGTAGCTGACAGTAACCGACACAAATTACAGCTGAGTATCAGAACATAGAACGTTTGGCCAATTACCATAATGGCATTCAATGCATAAAAGACCGCTCAAAAGAAGGTATTCTACTTCAACCAACAGGGCTTACAGTATACTCTGCTAGCATTATTCCAATGGAACATTAAAATGATCACTTCTTCAATAGTTGTGAAGAACACTGAGCCATGATCTTTGATGCCCTGGTAATGGGATCAGTCATATAGAAATTTTGAACAGCCGGTGTAAATGGGGTAGAGTTCATCTTTTTCTGACCCTCTGGTTTAATCAAAGCAGAGAAAGTAGCAGGTTCTCGGTCATCCATGCTTAGAAGATTTGGGGCCACGGTGCTCATCCGAGCTCGGATTTCCGTAACTGAGTCATAGGGCAGCTTCACTCCCGCCAGCTCAGACAAGGCCCTGATAATTTTCCAATCGTCCCTGGCATCACCGACTGTGGGGACTGCCGGAACCGTTTGTTGAGTGCGTCCTTCCGTGTTCACATATGTGCCTTCCTTCTCCGTGAAAGCTGATGCTGGTAGAATCACATTGGCACGATATACGTTCCGATCACCGTGATGACCCTGATACACGACAAATGCATCTTGAGGGATCTTTCCCGCATCCAAATCATCGGCACCCATCAGATACACAAACTTTGCAGAATCGATACTTTTTTCGGATTCAGGCACAAGACCGAGATCTAGGGCAGCAGCTTGGGCGGCATTCAACAATAGAACATTAAGGCCGTTCCAGTCTGGTTGCATGACGTTTCCCGATTTTGCAATGGCTTCAACAATAGAGAAAATAGCATCCTTATCTTCCCTCTCAAAGAGCCCAGCACCAACAATAATGGCGGGATTTTTAGCATTTCCTAAAACTGAGCTGAACGAGTGACTGCCTTTGGCAATTTCTAGCAGTGTCTGTGGACCTGTCCCGAGATGCTGGTGGTCATAATTGAATTCTGAAGCTGGTCCAATGTAGCCCACCTTAGTATGATTTGATCGTACTCCTTTCCTAATTCTGGCATTTACCATGGCAGCTTCAACTCTTGGCTGGTAAAACGTCATACAAACGAGCAAAAGATTGTAAACGTTAAAGGACAATAATGGCAGCTTCCTTTTTATGATGCATTGATGGAGGAAAACGTTAATGGCAAAAGTAGTAGTGTATAAAAATAAAACAGAAAGCTATGCTGCCAATGTAATAAATCAAATATGAAAATTGTCAATCCCAAACAAGGCCTAGTTATGTTTCAGCGCCTAATGATAAAAGGAATAGTAGAAACTTAGGGGTTGTTAGGTTGGGTGACATGAATGGATTTGATCCCCTCCAATGTTTGGTTGGGGTGTTTTGGAAAGGAGTTCCGTACTTATTCTAATTCCATTCCAAGTTTCCAACCCCTTGGTATCTCACATCCCCCAACAGTTTAAACTTTAAAACTCCCAAACAAGTATGGGGTTCTAAATCCACACCTAGATCTACATGGTATCACATTCCATTCTGTTCCTTTATTTTGAACCAAATGACCCATAGTGAAGGAATCAACATAAGGAAACTTGGTTTCATAAGAAATAATATGATTAAAATTGACCGAGGATATAGATACAACTTTTACCAACATTAACACGCTAAAAAATGTAGTCATGCACTCTCACGCACACAAACACCATGAGAGCACTTTTCTACCATTAATAAATGACTTCGACTTCTAAGGAACGAAGGCTTCCTATAGATTAGTATGTTTCATCACCCACCATTGTAAAACAGTCAACATACCATTGAATTCTACAAAATATTGTTCTTCTTAGCTTTTGTAAAGATTGAGTCTTCCAGATAATGCCATGGTTACTTTAAAAAGTACTCCGTATCTTATTACACCAAGCCAGCTATCACAACTCTTTGCAATCCTTATATTCGGAAGGACCTCAATTTCTAAAACATAAGTGATAGACTTGCAAAATGCACGACATTTTATCAATTTATAAATATCACAGACTGAGCTATTATATGTGCTGACTTAATTGCAAGCAAGTTATGCGTATCATGCTAGTAAAATTAAGAAAATGTGGCATGTCAGCAATGTCGCTTTCATATGTTATCAACCGAGTTCAAAATCCAGTAAGTTCCAGATTCGTTCAGTTGTCTTTAAAGCTAAATACCTCAAGTATGTATGGCTCATTTTTTATGTGATTTCAGTTGGAAAAAAAAGTGCATGATGTTAGCTTTCCAACAAGCAATCATACGCTTAATTTGATTAAGTAAGAAAGGAGATATTTCCGTTTTACGTTGAGTTGTCCAAATTATACGTGGGTGAGACAATGGTGCGGATTAGGAGATGCAAAATATCTATATCTACTTCAAACAATATTAGGAAAAAAAATCATTACTTGAGTAACAAACAAGAACAAATTGAAGAAAAGAGGCGTGTGGAATAAAAGATGGGATGTGGAATCACAAACCAAATCCATGTTGTCTACTTCCTAATTCTATTTAGCTTGTAACTTTCCTAACTATTGTTTCTATGCAACTAACCTAGTTTTAGTTAGGTAAATATTGTTTTCTGAAGAATTAAGATAAAGATTTAATAGTTTATGTTAGGCGTCCATATATTACATTAGGTGTGTAATTATAGTTCTAATAGGCGTGGGTTTTAATCCCCTTAATCCTAGAGCTAGTCGAGTCTAGAATTAACTATAAATAGATAGCTTGTAACTCATTAATATTCTATTCAATTCATAACTAAATACAGGCGTTGTTTTATACAATACTCAATCAATTTTATCAACCCTTCATTTGAGAAGTACTTCAAATCCTCGAAATCAAGTTCAATGGGTCTTTAACTTAACTCACCTGTCTTCATTTAAATAGGTTTTTAACTTCGGCAACTATAGTTAGAAAAGTACTTAACCCTTCAGGTACTTCATCAACTTAACCTTTCATTTGAGAAGTACTTCAAATAGGTTTTGTAAATAGGTTTTAAATCAGGTTTTTAAACTATAGTACTCCGTACATGTCTACTTTAAGCAAATAGCCCTTGTTTTGTGTTTGTTCCTATGGCGCCTTTTACAAAACCTCAGAAAAACCCTAACCGTCCATCAAATCGCTTCCGCAAATTTGTATCAAGATTAATCACTCTAGTTCAGCCCCATTAGCTTCATTTTGTCTCATCTACTTCAACTCATTTCAATTGAAGTTGAGTTCAGCCCACTTCAACCGTAAAGGACAGATCACAATAGTTAATGTTAAAGCCTTTTAGGTAGATAGCTCACAATACATAGTGAATATTAGAGCCTTTTGGGTGGATAGATGAGGGTATAAAATCTGCGTTAACCTTCAAAACTTTTACAAGTCAGTTGCACGCAACTCATTTCAATTGAAGTTGAGTTCAGCCCACTTCAACCATAAAGGACAGATCACAATAGTTAATGTTAAAGCCTTTTAGGTAGATAGATCAAAATCCATAGTGAATATTAGAGCCTTTTGGATGGATAGATGAGGGTATAAAATCTGCGTTAACCTTCAAAACTTTTATAAGTCAGTTGCACGCAGTGTTGCAACACAGATTTAATAAGATTGGATTGATGAGCAGGAGCTATTAAAATTTGGTTGAAGTAAGGGAGTCTTTTATGCTCAGAGTTCAAATGAAGTCTATATCAGAGTCAAGATTTAAAGTTAGGGGCTAGAACATAGATTGCAAATTGCCAATAGGAGCAGCCTCTGAGTGCAAATTCACACGCTGTATATCATGTGTCTTGTAAATTTGAAAGGTTATTTCTTTATTCCTATGGAATGGTTGACCCATGCACTACAAGTACTTTCATAAGGAAAAGAATGATACAACATGCATACCTGAGTACCGACAAGAAGAACAACATCAGCCTTCTCAAGATCAGCAATACCAGTGTTCAATAGGTACCCCGAACGCAAATCAGCTTGTGGTTGGGAACCGTTTCCCTCACACCACACATTGTTTGAACCCATCCTGTTCAACAGATCCTTCAACGCCATCATAGATTCTGCATCACATAGCTTACCAGCAACACCAACCATTTCTTCTGGTTTCACTTGATGCATGACTTCAGCAATTACTTCCAAGGCATTGCTCCAGCTACACGTTTGAAAACGTCCATCTGGTCCACGAAGCATGGGGTCATTTAAGCGTTGCCTTTTCAGTCCATCATAGCAGAATCGTGTTTTATCTGAAATCCATTCTTCATTCACATCCTGCCAAAGGGAGATACGGTTCAACCAGCATTCAGGGCACGGTTGAATCAGCATACATGCATAACATATATCTATCTATCTATCTATCTATGAGAGAGAGAGAGAGGTGGGTTCAGATGAGTCCTATATATTTGGGTTTCTAAGTCCTTACATAGATAGTAATTCAATGGATAGACAAGATGACTTGGAGTAACATGTTTGTAACAGAATTACTTGGAGTAACACACAGTATCTATTAAAGTAACAAGTTTGTAACGTGGGAATAACCTCATTCGTATGTTCGAGTTACAATGTTCCTGTAAGACACAGTATCTATTAAAGTAACCCGTCAGTGACGTTGGAGTAACATCATTCATACATTAGAGTATCCATTAAAGTAACACAAATAGAACTCTATACTAAACCAAACTACTATTGTTGAAATAACATTAGTCATACGTTGGAGTACCATTCATCAATTCATATGGAAGGACTCCCCTGAACCCTCTTATGAGACCTTCTCTATATATGAGTCCATAAGTCCTCATCCCATGAGGATGGATGGACAGGATTCATTCTACAATTTGCATTAAAAAAAAGATACTGCTTCCTAAAATATCTCCCATAATTTTAGGAAACAATAATATGGCATTCACTCATTCACTCACGTTACCACGTTTGTTCATCAAACCTAAAAAAAAACGCTTCCAACATCACATTCATTCATTTATTCATTCAAAATCTGTGCTCGACATCACGTTACTATGGATTCAATGATCACGACATCATCATCAACTGTTGATAAGCAATTCGTGGAGTACAACAATGGTGAGTTTCGATATTGCTTTCATATTTTGCGTCAATTTTATTCATTTCATTCATCTTATATTCATATCAACGATTCATTGCTCTTGTGTTAGTATAGATTGTGGATTGTTATGTTTATTATTTAGGTTTTTCATAATCTTCACCGATTATTATTTAGGTTTTTCATAATCTTCGTAAATTGTTAGGCTTTCATTGCCATGGAAGTCATTAAGATGCTCCATATTATTAAATTTTACGTTCATAGTATGGAAACTGCATATTAAAGATCTGATCATTATATGATTTTTTTGCACAAACATATATATGGAGTTATTGTAATGCACATAATGTGTTACTTTAATATACACCATCTGTTATTTTAATGTCTAACCCCTGTGTATAGACATTTTCTATTAATTGAATCTCATGTTACTTTAATGCACTTCATCTGTTACTTTAGTTCTTGTCATCTGTTACTGTAATGCATTGAAGTAACAAAGGATTTAGAATACCGTCATATTAAAAAAAATATTGCTTCCTATAATGATGGAACGTGATTGTCATCAAAATAGGAAACAATATCAAAGTATAACGCTCTCATTGATACTCTCATTCATAGCAATATACATGTTCATACTGTCATTCATACTCTCATTCATATGTTCAATCAAAACAATCTTCAATCAAAGTATACACGTTCAATCAATCCACTCTAATACACGTTCAATCATTCATCTTTTTCCTCGCGCAGTTGAAATTTCTCATTCAATGGCGGTTATGCAAATTGTCGGATACACCAACAGTGAGTTTTTGCTTTATACTTTATACATGAAACGTCATGGAAGTCATTAAGATGCTCCATATTATCAGATTTTACGTTTATAGTATAAAAACTGTATATTATTAAAGTTTTGATTGAAGTAACGAGTCATCATCATTAGAATAACATACCTAATGTTTTACAGTAACACGTTTGAAGCATTGGAGTAACATGTCATCGAATTTAGTTAATAATGTTTTGGTTAGAATACCGTCATATTTCAAGTTCTGATTGTTTGTTTGTCGCCACGTTTATTGGCATTGTTCTTGTTTTTGTAGTAGACGCTAAAGCACAAGAATGGTGCAAGGATGTGGGTGAGAGTTTCACTCCATACATAGAGCAGATCTTCAAAGATGTAGATGAGAAGAAGAAGAAGAATCATTAGGAAACGTCATGCAAGTCATCGTCTGACGATGAAGAAGAAGAAGAGGATGAAGAAGAAGAAGCATAATTCTGAGTAGGACAATATATTGTTAGAGTAACATACATTATTCGTTAGAGTAACATACTGAATAAGTTACAGTAAAACAGTTTACGAGTTTGATTGATTTTCCAATATCTAGTCCTTAGAGTAACATCTTTTATTGGAGTAAAATGAGTTAGGATAACACACATTATTCGTTAGAGTAACATATTTAATGAGTTAAAGTAACACAGTTTATGACTATAATTTGATTTCCAATATTCAGTTCTTAGAGTAACAAGTGTGAAACATTGGAATTATAATGGAGTTTTATAATTTTTGTTTTGGAGTATCCTTAATAGAAACATACATTATTCTTTTGGTTGATTTGAAGTCTTGTTTTTGCAAAAGACTATCATGCAACGTAACAGATTCTATTAGTTAAAGTAACACAGTTCATGAATTAGAGTAACAAATTATATGAGTTAAAGTAACAGTTTTTGCAAGAAACTATTATACAACGTAACAGATATTATGAGTTAAAGTAACATTGTTCATGAATTAAAGTAACACATTGTATGAGTTAAGGTAACATAGTTTATGGGTTATGGCAGTAACATAGTAACATACGTAATTGGTGAAGATGAAAAAAACTTAATTTTGAAGAAACTTTTTGTGTGAGAGAAAGAAACAACTAGAAGATTGATATGAGAGAGAAGATTTGCATTGAGATAATTAAGGAAGAGAGAGAAATGATATATTTACCGAGATTTGTTAGTTATTTCCTTATTTCACCTCAAGCAATCACAACCCTCCATCTTCCACTTGATCAATGGTCCAAGATTGGACTCATGGACTCAATATATGTAAGAGGACTCACTTAAACCTTACTCTCTCTCTCTCTATATATATAGGGGTGGGATCCGGTGCGAACCAATGTTCGGTCCGAACTATTCCTTACGGTGCGAACCCCCACTTACACTTCTTTGAACTTCCACTTACACTTTTAGGGGCTCTACTTACACTTTAAAAAATACAAAAAAAAAGGGCAGTCAGGCCGGCTGACCGGCCCCCTGTGCACCGACGGCCTGCCCACCGGCCCCCTGCCCCGGCCGGCCGGACAGAAATTTCTTTTTTTTTTTGCCTATTTTTAAAATGTAAGTGGAGCCATTAAAAAGTGTAAGTGGAGCATTATAGAAGTGTAAGTGGGGTTCGGACCGTAAGCAATAGTTCGGACCGAAGTTGTGGTTCGGACCGGATCCTAAATCTATATATATATATATATATATATATATATATATATATATATATATATATATATATACACACTTAAATCTATTATATTTATGTCATGCTTTATAATTTGAAGATTAAAAACCTTTAAATTTCATTTAACAAAAAAATTATCGTAAAAAAAATTATAAAAATGAAATAATTAAATTCATGGTAGAAAATGTTTTAATTAGAGGATATAAATTCCATATTATTTGCATGAAAAATGATGAATCTATTACGTATAAACATAGTAAAAATTATCTCACATTGAAAAAATATATAATAAGGCGATGCAATTCCATTATACAAATAAGAGAATCATTTGTCCTTACATATCAACCAAAAATATTTTGAGTCTTAAAAGCGTTTTTAAGACTACAAAGTGGTTGTTTTGAGTCTTAAAAAAACTCTTAAAACTATAAACTTAAGTAAATTTTCTTTCATCGAAAAATTATGATGAGTCGATGAAATTATATACTATAAATATGAATCATCCGTCCTTACGTAGCAATCAAAAATATTGAGTCTTAAAAAGAGTTCTTAAGACTATAAACTTGCGTAAAAATTTCCAGATTGACAAATTAGGATGAGTCGATGAATTCTATATTATAAATAAGCGTTTTCATTCATCCTTTACATATCAACCAAAAATATTTTGAGTTTTAAAAAGAAACTATTAAGACTATAAACTTAAGCAAAATTTTCACACATCGAAAAATTATGAGGCGATAAAATTATATATTATAAATAAGGGTAATCATTCCGTTCGACCATAGATATCAACCAAAAATATTTTGAATCTTAAAAAGCGCTTTTAAGAACATAAAATAAGCTGAAATTATCCCACATCGAAAAAATTATGATGAGGTGATGATGAAATTCTATACTTCTATTATAAATAAGAGTGATCATTCGTCCATAGATATCAATCAAACATCTTTTGAATCTTAGAAAAGCTCTTAAGACTATAAACTTAAGTAATTTATCTCACGTCAACAAATTATATAATAAGGCGATAGAATTCTATTATATTATATAAATAAAAATATTCATTCATCATTAAGTATCAACCAAAAATCTTTCGACTCCTAAAAAGCTCTTAAGACTGAAAATAAGTAAAATTTTCCCACATCGAAAATTTATAATATGGTCATGAATTTTATAGTATTTGCTCAAAAGAAATAATGAACCTATTACATATAAAAATAGTAAAATCATACTACATCGAAAAATTATAATAAGGTGATGGAATTCTATTATATAAATAATTGTAATGAGTCGTGCTTAGATATTAACCAAAAATATTTTGGATCTTAAAAAGAACTTAAATAACTGTAATGTGTTGCGCTTAGATATTAACCAAAAATAGATTGGATCTTAAAAAAATAAGGGTAGTAAGAGGTGGTAGTAGTGGCGGTGGTAGTGGCGGTGGCGGCACACCACCACCACCCACGTAGTAGTGGTAGTGGTACGACAACGACAACAATGTAGGTTATGAATCTATTACGTATAAAAATATTGAAATTGTCCTACATCAATCATAATAAGGTAATGAGATTCTATGATTATAAATAAGTCATCATTGGTTCTTAGGTATCAACAAAAAAATCTTCTAACTCCTAAAAAGAGCTATTAAGATTATAAATTTAAGTATCCAACATCGAAAAATTATGATGAAGGGATGAAATTCTATATTATAAATAAGAGTAAGCATTCGTATAATAACATGATGGAATTCTATTACTTCCTCCATCTTTTTTTCATCTTCTCATTTTCCATTTTGATCCATCTTGTTTTTTTTATCTTCCCATTTCGTTTTTTTCCACTCTACCCTCACTACTTATCGATATAATATTAGTAACGTAAGTGTTGAATCAGCATATATAAATAGTATAATTGTCCCACATCAGAAGTTTATAATAAGGTGATTGGAATAAAGAACTTACATCATCAGTGTACTTAGTATACAAGAGACTTTAAATACATTCCTCAAACAGAGAAAGACTTTATAAATGTAAATGCTAATTAAATGTTAATTCGTCAAAACTAATAAAATGGTCAATATAAATGTATCATCTTATTTATTACTCCGTATAATATTATAGTTTCATTAAGTTTTTTATTTAACGAATATACATCATCAATGTAATTAAGCTAAATAACCCGTACAACGCACGGGCTTTTAACCTAGTTTAATTAGTAATTACAATAACTAGAAGTATATTGACCGCAGACAAACATAAATTAAAATAAATAAATAAACATTTAGAGTTCCTTTAGCAGATAAAAAAACATAAATCAGCATACAGGTTAGCTCATATTTCCTACGATCAAACTGATAATTGTAGGTGGAATTCGAATATTTGCGGATGAAAATGATGAACTCCTGCTATTCATTTGAATTTACAACATTTCCAAGTGAGACAAGTTCTATGAAAATAGAAAGTTGAAGGGTATACATGTCTAATTGGTAAAGAATGCACTAAAAGCAAGTGAATGGACAGTGGAATACAACATACTCTTGTTTTCATTAGTATACATACAGGAAGATATAGTCAATCAAAATGAATTAAGGAAGTCTAAGTGACCAAAGGACAAAAGTGTGCTACATCTTGTTTCCTAGCAATCCAGCATACAAGACATCAAACCACCAAGGAAATGAAATAAGGCCATAACAGCTTATGTTTGACGATATCCCATGGGCAACAAAAATCCAAAAAAAATTTCCCTTTATTTCTGTGAACACTACAAAAATATACTGAAGAGCCATCAAGGCATGATCCCATGTGTGCAAAGGAAGAGAATAAATCTCATTCACGAAGGACAAACAAATTAATACTGTACTCATTTATTCACTTGGCCTGCCAAACATAAATACATTCACAGGAAAAACATGGAGTGATTTTGCTATAGTATACGACTCCCAACTATATAACAATGTCAACAATAGAAGATTTGACAACTTGACATTACACTTGACTCTTTCCGCTTGGAAAGACCTTGACTCCTGTTTTTATTCCTTTTGTTTCAAATGAGGACATTATATCGCGGGTAAGAATCGAACCTCCAACCTCATGGAGTCATGGTTGGGATAAGAGAGCTCCTACCACTTAAACCAACTCTTGTTCTTTTGCCTCTAGAATTTTTTAAGCAGCATCGAATTGCCATATAGGTGCGTTGGGGTCACAGAACAAACACTTTCTTGGTTGAATGTGGTTGTATGCATTTTTTCTATTATGGGTGAGGGGTTGAAAATAATAGAGAATCTAATGGTGCAAAGCGACATATATACTTTGATTTAGAAGATGATCGTACAGTTACGCATAGATGAAAATTAAAGACTACCATCTAGCTCACGTTGGGGTCACAGAACAAACACTTTCTCAGTTCAATTTAGTTGTATGCGTTTTTTCTACTATGGCTCAGGGGTTAAAAATAATAGAGAATTTAATGGTACAAAGAAGGTACGACATATATACTTTGATTGAGAAGATGATCAATACCTCTCTATATAAGATTATGAACAGCACAATGGAAACGTATTGAAAACAGAGCAATGTAGATTCATTCAATAATTATACCTGAATACAATGAACATTAATCTGTGTGGAAGCAACAAGAATACCTCATTGAGCCGCGGAAGAATACGCATTACTTCTGGCCCTCTACTGTCTATCCTTATGTTTGACCCTACTGCATCGGTGATGTCTATACTTTCGGTTCCCTTCAACTCCCAATTTCTGGCCTTAAATGCATAAGGCTTAGATGTAAGGGCACCAACAGGGCATATATCAATTACATTTCCCGAGAGTTCACTTGTCATAAGCTTCTCGACATAAGTTCCAATTTCCTCACCGCTGCCGCGGCCTAGCATGCCAAGGTCCTGAACTCCAGCTACCTCACTTGCAAACCTGACGCACCTGCAGATTAAACATATCCCTAAGAAAAGTCAGCTGAATAGACAAAATAGAGGAACATAAAATGCCTAACAAGATAATGAACAAGAAATAAAATTACACATTGTTAATCAAATAGAGAAATAATTTGCCAAAAAGATGCAGAAGCAGCCAAGAACTGAGTTATATAGAGAATTATGTTTATAGAAAAAAAACGAAGTTCTAGGATCTAATCCAAAGAACTAGAATAAGAACTACCAGGCATACACAAATACTCCTCGAGTCAATCCATTGCTATGGCTTGAACCATCACAATTTAAATTTCTAGGTTTTACAAGGATGACTACTGTTAGAGCTTTTGACATAACGATACTGTCATTATTATTTGGACAGCACGTAACAATACCCATCAAAAACATTTCAAATACAGGAAGTAAGCAAATGAACAGACTCCACAAAATGGAATAATTAAACAAATGTCCGGGCAATAGAAGGTATAGAATGCACCCTAACCGAGTGGAATTGAATGGAAATTACTCTAATAGTTTACCTGGTGCACTGGATACAACGAGTCATCACAGTTTTGACGAGAGGTCCCAAGTTCTTATCGACAACAGATCTTTTCATTTCAGTGAAGCGGCCCCGATCTGAACCAAATGCCATAGACTGGTCTTGGAGGTCACACTCTCCACCCTGATCACAAATTGGACAATCTAAGGGATGATTCATAAGCAGGAACTCCATCACTCCTTCACGGGCTTTTTTGGCCAAAGGCGTATCTGTTTTTATCTTCATCCCTGAACAGAGGAAACAAAAGATTTTTGCAATAACATTAAAAAAAATCTGAATATTAACCCAAAATACTGCAAAGAAAAAAGGAAAAAGGGAAGATTAAGAAAAGAATACCAGGGAGAGCGGGCATGGCGCACGAGGCAACAGGTTTGGGAGACTTCTCGACCTCGACGAGGCACATACGACAGTTACCGGCAATCGAAAGGCGGCTATGGTAACAAAAACGAGGGATGTCAATACCGGCAACCTCGCAAGCCTGGAGAACGGTGAAGCCCTTGGGGATCTTGACGGAGTAGCCGTCAACGAAGACCTCGATTGCGTCTTCGGGGTTGGGGAAGTGGACCCGGGCACCTCCGACAGGGCCGCGCGAGAGTGGCGGATCTGGCACTGCGGCGGCGACGGTGGATGATTCAGGATGGTTGCGCTCTGGGGTTGAAATGATGGGTCTGACGAAGGATAAGGAGAATGCCGAGCTCGGGGGCTTTCTTGTTCGTTGAATCGCACGGAGTGTCAAGGATCCCATTCCGATTCCCATTTTTCAATCGTCTGCTCTCTCTCTCTCTGGTTTGTCGGGCGGTGAGTTCTGGGTTGAGTGCTTTTGTAATGTTTTTTTGGTGACTATAGTACTCGTGTATTGGATTGTGGCCAGACGATATCTGCGGTCTGATCATTATCGGGTTATAATTATACTAATTATTGTCGGGTCAGTTTTGGGTCATTTACGGATCGGGCTACTCAGATCAACTTTAGCATTGGGTTCGGGTCACTTCTGGGTCGGACTATTCGGGTTGAGTTGTCAAGTCGGTGGGGTTTGGATCATTTCTGGATCGAGCCATTATCGGGTTTGGGTGATGTTAGCGTCAAACTAGGCTTTGTTTGGTCTAGTTTGATTTAAATCATCAGTTCATTATCCGGTTTATTTTTTTTATTATTTACCATTTATTATAAGAATTTGGTTTATGTTAACTTTGAACTAATTGTTTTGATTTTAAATTCAAATATAAAATAAACAATTATAGAATAAACACACGGGATTCCAATCTTCATCAACCGAAAAAAGTAATAAATATGTTCAATATTAAATTTGACGATGCGGTATTGAATAAATTTGTCCTGTATGTGCAAATCGAAATCGGGCAAATCTTTACCGGAGTAAGCATAAACCTAAGAGAGTTAAAAAGGCTCATTCAAGAACAAGAAAATGACATCGTGATTCATGAGTACATGACTAATCATCTAATATGGAGTAGAAATTATTTCCAAATTTGATTTTCGAATAGTTTTGGAAGATAATTTTATATGAAAACAAATGTGACAATATTTAGTTGTGACTGCACACTAAAACTGGAAATACAACGAATGATGAATTAGTCTCTCCATAGTATTTTGTGTTTATAGAATATGTCTAGTGGTGCCAATCAGACGGGTCGGGTTGAATTTGGGTCAGGTCGGGTTCGGGTCGAGTCGAGTTAGGTGAGATTATAACGATTTTTATAAAAGATTTTAATATATTTTAGAATTTTTTTCTTAAAAAATATTTAAGTTACTACATATTTTGTGGCGTAAACTAGGGGGTCTACGCACAATTTAGATCTGAGTTTAGTAGGGACAAGATACATAGAATATGGTTAATCCTACAGCAAAGCACAAGGACTAATCCTACTCAATTAGGATGTTTTGAACCCTCCTCACAAACTAGCACAGCGATGGACTCAACACACACACCCTTAGATTGATCTACAGCAAAGCACAAGACTCAACCTAGGAATGCAACAGATTACTACTCAAAACCCACAATTTGGCACAGGGAATTAATATGCTTGACTCACTTAAACACGGGCTCAAGCACAAGTTTAAGACAAGGTTTTTTTGGAGAAGAATTCTCTGGGTTTTCATTTAATCATGTCTGAATAACTTAAAGCATATGAGGGTCCTTATATAGTCCTCAATACAACATAGTTTCAACGTTCAAAAGATTACATCCAAGGGCTGAAATCACATTTGACATACAATCAAAATGAATTAAGGAAAGATGGCTTAAAGCAAACAGCAGAAAGGGGCCTTTGTCCTTCAGTTCAGGCTTGGTGGAGCTTGGCCTTTGTGAAATTATGGCTCGAGGTATTAAATGCATATTTTGTCATGTTGCTCAACTAGTTTCAGAGTGGTTAGGAGCAAAAGTTCCTCAAGATCTGTCTACACCAAAAGAGGAAATGTTCTTATAATCAGTTCCTGCAACAGATTTGAGGCTCGATTTCCGGAAATTTTTTCTTAAGCTTCAAACTTAAGTACCTTGGACTTATTTGTAGCTAATATTGTATAGATTAAGCTAGGCCAAGTGGTTAGTAGTCACTCGACCTGGTATGTTGACTATGACCTCCCCAAATAGGTATGTTCATCAGTTTTGGGCTGATTTATGAAGTTACTTGTTTTTGTATCTTGCCCCTTGTCTGAACTCCAATTGCAACCTTCCCTAGTTGAGAAAGGCTTGACCTCAAGCCTGGTTCTCCCTTATCTTCGTACTCTTCAAAGTATGGGCTTAGATCTCCAATGTTGAATGTGTTATGGACCTCATACTCCCAGGCAAATCTATCTTGTATGCATGAGACCCAACCCTTTCAATGACTGAATGGACCATTTGCCCTTGCCATTAGTTTGCCCTTCCTCTTGGTAGGGAACATTTCCTTCCTTAGGTGTATTTAGACCAGATCACCTGTTGCAAACTTCCTTTTCTTCCTTGGAATCTTAGACTGTTTCTTATACCTTTCATTTGCTAGCTCAATTTACTTCTTGACTATCTCATGTAGCTTCAGTAATTGACCTGCCATCTTCTTAGCATCATAGCTTAACTATTCTCTAGGAACACTAGATTGATCAATAGGCATCAAAGGATTGACTCCATATACAATCTCAAAGGGACTATGTCCTATAGCAGATGATGAAGTTCTATTGAAAGCAAATTCAGCTTGAGGTAGTTTAAGATCCTAGTCTTTCAGTGGCCTGCTCATAATGCACCTTAATATCATCCCTAAGTTTTTGTTGGTGACTTCAGTCTGACCATCTGTTTGAGGATGGTGGGATAGATGTACTGAACATTAGCCTGGTGTTTAGTAACCTCCAGAAATAGCTTAGGAACTTTGTGTACCTATCAGACACAATAAACTTGGGCACCCCATTGTAGACACCCACATTTGGCCGTTAGGTGTCTATAGCAGTTTCCAAAAAACACCCGATGATGATTGGATGCAAACATGCTTTGACGTAACTCGAATATGGGCTCAAAATCATTGGCATTTGGCTTGGGCTTTTTACAGAGTACAAATATCACAAAACCAACCTCAAATTCAGGCCCAGTGGGTCATTTCGAGTCAGATAAGACTAATTTGGGCCGAATCCGATACCAGGGGCAAAACCATCTTTTAGCGACCGAGTCAAAACCCGGTCAAAGATATTTTCCGAGACGTGAAACCAGCCGTGTCACCCCACGAGTCCGGTTCGAGCTCAAACGCTACAAAAATTAGCTACAAAAAATATTAAACAATTCCGTAAGAGATAAAATTTTATCTTTTAAAAGAGCCATATCACCCGTCCAGCTCCACTCGATCGAGTGGATTATCTCACTCGGTCGAGTGGGCTCATAAAAAACGATCAGACTCGAGGTTAGACCAGGCATTCGATCGAGTGCCATGAACCACTCGATCGAGTGCCATGAACCACTTGATCGAGTGGCCTCCTTTTTCAGCCAAAACTGGGAGTTTCTTCCTCTTTAAGCAACTTCTCCTATCCACAAACGGAATCATACTTCCTCCCAACCGTTGCTTTCTTCCTTGGCAAGAAACCGCTTTCCTATCCAAACACTAGGAATCTCCTATCCTGAGTAGGGTTATCCCATCCTATAAATACCCCACCCTCTCACAACATCAACAAGACACATCATTCACAAACAATTACAATTCATAACACATCTACAACAATCAACATCTTAGGCGATACAATCCCATACAATTCATCCCCGAAATTCTAGGCAATTTTAGGAAAACCATATACAAACCCGAGAGCAAAACTCGTCAAATCCCTTCCCAATCATAAACCACCATAAATCTTCCTATATCATCTCGACGCTCCCGTGCCTAAGCCACAGCCAGACGAGCCCCGTTCCGAGAATACAAAGCATGTAGGTTGAGGGTGTAAAACAAAACCATGTCACTTCCCTTCTCTGTCTTCCTCTCGTTTCTTTTCCTTTTGCGTCGTCAGTCCGTTTTTTTATGGGTCATCATCACGTTTTTTTTAATATCGATACTACAATCTATTTTCATATAAAACAAACGTTCCTAAAATACGATATCGGCTTTATAGTCGAATATCGTATCAAAAAGAACTAAATTAATCTCGTTGATGCTAAAAAAATCATCACATGGTTTTAAAAACATAATACGACGATTTTAAAGCGGAGAGAATTAACATTTTTTAGTTTGATTTCCAAACGATTTACAAAACCATTTTTTTTATCTTTATTTTCTAAAAAAATCATTCCGAATATTTGATATCGATTTCATAATCGAATATCGAATATAACGAATATCGCAAAATTAAGTCGAGTATAAATCATGCAATATTTGTACGCGATTTAATAAAGCTATCGATTTTCCGAAAAAAACAACTTCGAGAACAGAAAACAAATCGGACAACGGTCCGTACAGAGGGCACTCGATCGAGTGCCTAGCCCACTCGATCGAGTGGCACCCCAAAACCGAGACAGGAGCCTTTTTTCGAAACCACTCGGTCGAGTCCCGCAATGACTCGATCGAGTGGCTCCTGGTTTAGCAAAACAGCGGGCTTTTCAGCATGTTTCGGGTTTCAATAAATATTTTCATGACTTCGGTCAACACGTGTCAAATCTATCACGTGAATTACCTTTTCGAAATCATGCATATCATCATATTTATACCTTTTATTCGATTTACAAACCGTTACTAACTCGTTTGTTCATCTTTTTAGCAACTTCTTTTCATCTTTTATTTTATTATACTAAAACGAACCTCGCATGCTAAAACAACTTTGACATTAATTTTAGATGCATTAAATCGACTTAGCAACCCATTCAATTTTTCGCATGTTTAGGGAAAACAATGTTTGCATATCATTTATCGTATTACTAACGCGCGTATTTCAAAATCAAACGATATCTTAGTAGAGGCCGCTAATGTGCGGGCGGGGTTGGGTGTTCTTTGTGAACTTCCCAACACGTACCCTCACCCCTTACTCAGAACCGTGGTTTCCGGATGTCCGAAACCATTGGCACACGAGAGTCATTCAATATGATGCGAGTTCAGTTTGCAGTGTTGTTTTGATCGGTCCATATCTCGAGTTATACTCGGAAATTTGTAGTCATTCAAAATGCAGGAGATAGATTTCGAGCTTATCTTTCCAATGACTACTTCTGAAGGTTCATTGAACAAGTATTGACGAAGTTATGCACCAAACAAGTCAACTGTGCATTGAAAAACGCTGCTGTTAAATTCTTTGACGGAATTGTTTCTTTGCCTCGATTTTCTTTAAAGCTTTCAATAAATTCCTGAGGAGAAAAGATGCTATCTTCAAGTCCGCTTAATCAAGACTACTCGTGCAAACATGGAGCATTGCACCCATAATGTACAATGAATGTAACGTGTTGGTCCTTGGTAGTTGCCTGATTTTAGTCATCCTAGTTCTTTGTAGTTTATTTTTCTAGTTCTTTGTAATTTGATTTCCTAGTTCTTTGTTCTAGCATTTAAGAAGTTTGACTTGGGTGGCTGATTTTTGCCTTGCCCTTCTAGTGCTTAATGGCTATTTATAGCCTTTAGTTTGTTTGTAAACGGCAGATTTTAAAAAAAAAGAAAATTGTAAGCTTTCGCTTGTTTAATTTTAATTGTCGAGTTACAATTAAGAGTCTTAGAGTTCGACGCATTTTCGAATTCTAATTCCCGCTTATTCAATCGAGTGTTTGAATAGCGACCCGCTTAGTTGAGATATAGGTCTATCTCACTTAGCATACTATCCCTTTTGTTTTACTTTTATCATTTTTTGTTTGTTTCTTGTCGTGACCAGCAACTTTGTTTCGTGTCCTTGTGATACGAGATCAAGGTCCGTTCCAAATCACATCACAATACACGGTATCCGATAATGTCGGTATCGGTATCAAATGCAAAGGGACGAACCCAATAAACTCTGACATCAGAATGGGCCGTACTTTGTGCACGGCCCACTACGACATAGAGTGGGTTCGAACGGGCCCGAACTCCTACAAAGTTCGGTGGCGACTCCAACTTCGATTTAAATTTCAATTCGATCCATTCTCATATGGAGATCCATTCGCCTCCCCAAACCCGCGCGTGGCCGCGTCGGGGTGGACCTATGTCATGTCCACACCCATATAGTTTCACCACCTCTCTAAAGTATAAGTCTACAATGCTAACAACATCCTCAGTCTCGGTACAGGCTATGAAATGTGATGCGAGTTCATTTTGCAGCGTTGTTTTGATCAGTCCATATCTCGAGTTATACTTGGAATTTCGTAGTCATTCAAAATGGAGGAGATAGATTTCGAGCTTATCTTTCCAATGACTATTCATGAAGGCTCATTGAACAAGTATTGACAAAGTTATGGTCCGAACAAGACAGTTGTGCATGGGAATTTCTGATGCGAGTTCATTTTTTTGCAGCATTGTTTTGATCAGTCCATATCTCGAGTTATACTTGGAATTTCGTAGTCATTCAAAATGGAGGAGATAGATTTCGAGCTTATCTTTCCAATGACTATTCATGAAGGCTCATTGAACAAGTATTGACAAAGTTATGGTCCGAACAAGTCAGTTGTGCATGGGAAAGCACCGGGGTTAAAGAGGACGTTTGAAGCTGGTTGTGCACGTCCAAATGGCTCCTTATTAAGCTTTGTTATTAGCTCCTAGTTTACATAGCTTTGTTATTAGCTCCTAGTTTACATAGCTTTGTTATTAGCTCCTAGTTTACATAGCTTTGTTATTAGCTCCTAGTTTACATAGCTTTGTTATTAGCTCCTAGTTTACATAGCTTTGTTATTAGCTCCTAGTTCACATAGATGTAGCTTTGTTTTTGTCACCATGTAGCTTCGTTATTGTCACCCTAACCAGCCGGTTTAAGGGTCTTGTTGTAGGCTATATATAGCCATCTATTTGAATGAATAAGACATCCAATATTGAAATCAAAAACCTGAGTAAAGCTAAGCTTTCTTTTTCGTCCTTGTTGCTTACAAGACAAAGTCTAGAGTTAGTCGCGTTACAAGCTCTAAACTCGCTACTTCAATCGCGTTGTTTGATTTAGCACCCGCTTTGTTGAAGTATAGGTCTACTTCACCTAGCATACTATCCTTGGTTACGGTTTATTCATCCTCAAACTATCCTTTTCAATCTGTTTCGGTTACTTTGTTTACATTCCATTTCAGTATACTAATCATTCTTCACATTCTTGTTCAAAGTTCATATCAACTCACATCATTAGTGTTATCAGAGCTACAACTCTTGATTTTTCTTAAAATCAAGACGGTCCAAGGAGTGTCGAAGCCAAGTTATTAGTTGAATTTCTGATTGCGATTGGAATTCAAAGGTTAAACTCGTACGGGTAGTTCGAGGGTTAATCGGTTTTGATTGTTTCGTGGTTCTTGTTGAAGTTCGATTTATTTTCAAAAAAAAAAAAAAAAAAAACTGTTCACGAATTAGTACTGTTCACGTAGTACTATTCCAAAAAAAAAAAAAAAAAAGATGGCTGGAATTTTCTCGTTTGAAAACACTTACGAGGAAAGTTTGGTGTTTGATCCAACGTTACCACCTGTTTTTGACGAGTATCATCTTCAACCAAACGGGTTGTGCAAGAAGAAACAAATTCTGATCTTAGTCAAAACAAGCATGGAGAGTAAGGGGATTGAGCTTGTGGAATACTTTGAGAAGCAACAAAAGATACCTGATCCATCCTTGTTCACAACAAGCAAAGTAGAGTTCACAAGCATTCAAAACAACACCTACTTGAAAAGGAGTCGAGCTTGGGGTCAAGCCGTGATACCAACGTTACCCACACTTATGTCTATTTGGAGTAAGGATGTGTTGATCCTAACAAATTTTGTATTTGATCCAGGTGGGATACTTGTTACAAGAATTGAGGACAATTCTTTTTCAAAGAAGGAGAGTATGATGCGAGTTCATTTTGCAGCGTTGTTTTGATCAGTCCATATCTCGAGTTATACTTGGAGTTTCGTAGTCATTCAAAATGGAGGAGATAGATTTCGAGCTTATCTTTCCAATGACTATTCATGAAGGCTCATTGAACAAGTATTGACAAAGTTATGGTCCGAACAAGACAGTTGTGCATGGGAATTTCTGATGCGAGTTCATTTTTTGCAGCATTGTTTTGATCTGTCCATATCTCGAGTTATACTTGGAATTTCGTAGTCATTCAAAATGGAGGAGATAGATTTCGAGCTTATCTTTCCAATGACTATTCATGAAGGCTCATTGAACAAGTATTGACAAAGTTATGGTCCGAACAAGTCAGTTGTGCATGGGAAAGCACCGGGGTTAAAGAGGACGTTTGAAGCTGGTTGTGCACGTCCAAATGGCTCCTTATTAAGCTTTGTTATTAGCTCCTAGTTTACATAGCTTTGTTATTAGCTCCTAGTTTACATAGCTTTGTTATTAGCTCCTAGTTTACATAGCTTTGTTATTAGCTCCTAGTTTACATAGCTTTGTTATTAGCTCCTAGTTTACATAGCTTTGTTATTAGCTCCTAGTTCACATAGATGTAGCTTTGTTTTTGTCACCATGTAGCTTCGTTATTGTCACCCTAACCAGCCGGTTTAAGGGTCTTGTTGTAGGCTATATATAGCCATCTATTTGAATGAATAAGACATCCAATATTGAAATCAAAAACCTGAGTAAAGCTAAGCTTTCTTTTTCGTCCTTGTTGCTTACAAGACAAAGTCTAGAGTTAGTCGCGTTACAAGCTCTAAACTCGCTACTTCAATCGCGTTGTTTGATTTAGCACCCGCTTTGTTGAAGTATAGGTCTACTTCACCTAGCATACTATCCTTGGTTACGGTTTATTCATCCTCAAACTATCCTTTTCAATCTGTTTCGGTTACTTTGTTTACATTCCATTTCAGTATACTAATCATTCTTCACATTCTTGTTCAAAGTTCATATCAACTCACATCATTAGTGTTATCAGAGCTACAACTCTTGATTTTTCTTAAAATCAAGACGGTCCAAGGAGTGTCGAAGCCAAGTTATTAGTTGAATTTCTGATTGCGATTGGAATTCAAAGGTTAAACTCGTACGGGTAGTTCGAGGGTTAATCGGTTTTGATTGTTTCGTGGTTCTTGTTGAAGTTCGATTTATTTTCAAAAAAAAAAAAAAAAAAAACTGTTCACGAATTAGTACTGTTCACGTAGTACTATTCCAAAAAAAAAAAAAAAAAAGATGGCTGGAATTTTCTCGTTTGAAAACACTTACGAGGAAAGTTTGGTGTTTGATCCAACGTTACCACCTGTTTTTGACGAGTATCATCTTCAACCAAACGGGTTGTGCAAGAAGAAACAAATTCTGATCTTAGTCAAAACAAGCATGGAGAGTAAGGGGATTGAGCTTGTGGAATACTTTGAGAAGCAACAAAAGATACCTGATCCATCCTTGTTCACAACAAGCAAAGTAGAGTTCACAAGCATTCAAAACAACACCTACTTGAAAAGGAGTCGAGCTTGGGGTCAAGCCGTGATACCAACGTTACCCACACTTATGTCTATTTGGAGTAAGGATGTGTTGATCCTAACAAATTTTGTATTTGATCCAGGTGGGATACTTGTTACAAGAATTGAGGACAATTCTTTTTCAAAGAAGGAGAGTATGATGCGAGTTCATTTTGCAGCGTTGTTTTGATCAGTCCATATCTCGAGTTATACTTGGAGTTTCGTAGTCATTCAAAATGGAGGAGATAGATTTCGAGCTTATCTTTCCAATGACTATTCATGAAGGCTCATTGAACAAGTATTGACAAAGTTATGGTCCGAACAAGACAGTTGTGCATGGGAATTTCTGATGCGAGTTCATTTTTTGCAGCATTGTTTTGATCTGTCCATATCTCGAGTTATACTTGGAATTTCGTAGTCATTCAAAATGGAGGAGATAGATTTCGAGCTTATCTTTCCAATGACTATTCATGAAGGCTCATTGAACAAGTATTGACAAAGTTATGGTCCGAACAAGTCAGTTGTGCATGGGAAAGCACCGGGGTTAAAGAGGACGTTTGAAGCTGGTTGTGCACGTCCAAATGGCTCCTTATTAAGCTTTGTTATTAGCTCCTAGTTTACATAGCTTTGTTATTAGCTCCTAGTTTACATAGCTTTGTTATTAGCTCCTAGTTTACATAGCTTTGTTATTAGCTCCTAGTTTACATAGCTTTGTTATTAGCTCCTAGTTCACATAGATGTAGCTTTGTTTTTGTCACCATGTAGCTTCGTTATTGTCACCCTAACCAGCCGGTTTAAGGGTCTTGTTGTAGGCTATATATAGCCATCTATTTGAATGAATAAGACATCCAATATTGAAATCAAAAACCTGAGTAAAGCTAAGCTTTCTTTTTCGTCCTTGTTGCTTACAAGACAAAGTCTAGAGTTAGTCGCGTTACAAGCTCTAAACTCGCTACTTCAATCGCGTTGTTTGATTTAGCACCCGCTTTGTTGAAGTATATGTCTACTTCACCTAGCATACTATCCTTGGTTACGGTTTATTCATCCTCAAACTATCCTTTTCAATCTGTTTCGGTTACTTTGTTTACATTCCATTTCAGTATACTAATCATTCTTCACATTCTTGTTCAAAGTTCATATCAACTCACATCATTAGTGGTATCAGAGCTACAACTCTTGATTTTTCTTAAAATCAAGACGGTCCAAGGAGTGTCGAAGCCAAGTTATTAGTTGAATTTCTGATTGCGATTGGAATTCAAAGGTTAAACTCGTACGGGTAGTTCGAGGGTTAATCGGTTTTGATTGTTTCGTGGTTCTTGTTGAAGTTCGATTTATTTTCAAAAAAAAAAAAAAAAAACTGTTCACGAATTAGTACTGTTCACGTAGTACTATTCCAAAAAAAAAAAAAAAGATGGCTGTAATTTTCTCGTTTGAAAACACTTACGAGGAAAGTTTGGTGTTTGATCCAACGTTACCACCTGTTTTTGACGAGTATCATCTTCAACCAAACGGGTTGTGCAAGAAGAAACAAATTCTGATCTTAGTCAAAACAAGCATGGAGAGTAAGGGGATTGAGCTTGTGGAATACTTTGAGAAGCAACAAAAGATACCTGATCCATCCTTGTTCACAACAAGCAAAGTAGAGTTCACAAGCATTCAAAACAACACCTACTTGAAAAGGAGTCGAGCTTGGGGTCAAGCCGTGATACCAACGTTACCCACACTTATGTCTATTTGGAGTAAGGATGTGTTGATCCTAACAAATTTTGTATTTGATCCAGGTGGGATACTTGTTACAAGAATTGAGGACAATTCTTTTTCAAAGAAGGAGAGTATGATGCGAGTTCATTTTGCAGCGTTGTTTTGATCAGTCCATATCTCGAGTTATACTTGGAGTTTCGTAGTCATTCAAAATGGAGGAGATAGATTTCGAGCTTATCTTTCCAATGACTATTCATGAAGGCTCATTGAACAAGTATTGACAAAGTTATGGTCCGAACAAGACAGTTGTGCATGGGAATTTCTGATGCGAGTTCATTTTTTGCAGCATTGTTTTGATCTGTCCATATCTCGAGTTATACTTGGAATTTCGTAGTCATTCAAAATGGAGGAGATAGATTTCGAGCTTATCTTTCCAATGACTATTCATGAAGGCTCATTGAACAAGTATTGACAAAGTTATGGTCCGAACAAGTCAGTTGTGCATGGGAAAGCACCGGGGTTAAAGAGGACGTTTGAAGCTGGTTGTGCACGTCCAAATGGCTCCTTATTAAGCTTTGTTATTAGCTCCTAGTTTACATAGCTTTGTTATTAGCTCCTAGTTTACATAGCTTTGTTATTAGCTCCTAGTTTACATAGCTTTGTTATTAGCTCCTAGTTTACATAGCTTTGTTATTAGCTCCTAGTTTACATAGCTTTGTTATTAGCTCCTAGTTCACATAGATGTAGCTTTGTTTTTGTCACCATGTAGCTTCGTTATTGTCACCCTAACCAGCCGGTTTAAGGGTCTTGTTGTAGGCTATATATAGCCATCTATTTGAATGAATAAGACATCCAATATTGAAATCAAAAACCTGAGTAAAGCTAAGCTTTCTTTTTCGTCCTTGTTGCTTACAAGACAAAGTCTAGAGTTAGTCGCGTTACAAGCTCTAAACTCGCTACTTCAATCGCGTTGTTTGATTTAGCACCCGCTTTGTTGAAGTATAGGTCTACTTCACCTAGCATACTATCCTTGGTTACGGTTTATTCATCCTCAAACTATCCTTTTCAATCTGTTTCGGTTACTTTGTTTACATTCCATTTCAGTATACTAATCATTCTTCACATTCTTGTTCAAAGTTCATATCAACTCACATCATTAGTGTTATCAGAGCTACAACTCTTGATTTTTCTTAAAATCAAGACGGTCCAAGGAGTGTCGAAGCCAAGTTATTAGTTGAATTTCGGATTGCGATTGGAATTCAAAGGTTAAACTCGTACGGGTAGTTTGAGGGTTAATCGGTTTTGATTGTTTCGTGGTTCTTGTTGAAGTTCGATTTATTTTCAAAAAAAAAAAAAAAAAACTGTTCACGAATTAGTACTGTTCACGTAGTACTATTCCAAAAAAAAAAAAAAAGATGGCTGGAATTTTTTCGTTTGAAAACACTTACGAGGAAAGTTTGGTGTTTGATCCAACGTTACCACCTGTTTTTGACGAGTATCATCTTCAACCAAACGGGTTGTGCAAGAAGAAACAAATTCTGATCTTAGTCAAAACAAGCATGGAGAGTAAGGGGATTGAGCTTGTGGAATACTTTGAGAAGCAACAAAAGATACCTGATCCATCCTTGTTCACAACAAGCAAAGTAGAGTTCACAAGCATTCAAAACAACACCTACTTGAAAAGGAGTCGAGCTTGGGGTCAAGCCGTGATACCAACGTTACCCACACTTATGTCTATTTGGAGTAAGGATGTGTTGATCCTAACAAATTTTGTATTTGATCCAGGTGGGATACTTGTTACAAGAATTGAGGACAATTCTTTTTCAAAGAAGGAGAGTATGATGCGAGTTCATTTTGCAGCGTTGTTTTGATCAGTCCATATCTCGAGTTATACTTGGAGTTTCGTAGTCATTCAAAATGGAGGAGATAGATTTCGAGCTTATCTTTCCAATGACTATTCATGAAGGCTCATTGAACAAGTATTGACAAAGTTATGGTCCGAACAAGACAGTTGTGCATGGGAATTTCTGATGCGAGTTCATTTTTTGCAGCATTGTTTTGATCTGTCCATATCTCGAGTTATACTTGGAATTTCGTAGTCATTCAAATTGGAGGAGATAGATTTCGAGCTTATCTTTCCAATGACTATTCATGAAGGCTCATTGAACAAGTATTGACAAAGTTATGGTCCGAACAAGTCAGTTGTGCATGGGAAAGCACCGGGGTTAAAGAGGACGTTTGAAGCTGGTTGTGCACGTCCAAATGGCTCCTTATTAAGCTTTGTTATTAGCTCCTAGTTTACATAGCTTTGTTATTAGCTCCTAGTTTACATAGCTTTGTTATTAGCTCCTAGTTTACATAGCTTTGTTATTAGCTCCTAGTTTACATAGCTTTGTTATTAGCTCCTAGTTTACATAGCTTTGTTATTAGCTCCTAGTTCACATAGATGTAGCTTTGTTTTTGTCACCATGTAGCTTCGTTATTGTCACCCTAACCAGCCGGTTTAAGGGTCTTGTTGTAGGCTATATATAGCCATCTATTTGAATGAATAAGACATCCAATATTGAAATCAAAAACCTGAGTAAAGCTAAGCTTTCTTTTTCGTCCTTGTTGCTTACAAGACAAAGTCTAGAGTTAGTCGCGTTACAAGCTCTAAACTCGCTACTTCAATCGCGTTGTTTGATTTAGCACCCGCTTTGTTGAAGTATAGGTCTACTTCACCTAGCATACTATCCTTGGTTACGGTTTATTCATCCTCAAACTATCCTTTTCAATCTGTTTCGGTTACTTTGTTTACATTCCATTTCAGTATACTAATCATTCTTCACATTCTTGTTCAAAGTTCATATCAACTCACATCATTAGTGGTATCAGAGCTACAACTCTTGATTTTTCTTAAAATCAAGACGGTCCAAGGAGTGTCGAAGCCAAGTTATTAGTTGAATTTCTGATTGCGATTGGAATTCAAAGGTTAAACTCGTACGGGTAGTTCGAGGGTTAATCGGTTTTGATTGTTTCGTGGTTCTTGTTGAAGTTCGATTTATTTTCAAAAAAAAAAAAAAAAAAAAACTGTTCACGAATTAGTACTGTTCACGTAGTACTATTCCAAAAAAAAAAAAAAAAAAAGATGGCTAGAATTTTCTCGTTTGAAAACACTTACGAGGAAAGTTTGGTGTTTGATCCAACGTTACCACCTGTTTTTGACGAGTATCATCTTCAACCAAACGGGTTGTGCAAGAAGAAACAAATTCTGATCTTAGTCAAAACAAGCATGGAGAGTAAGGGGATTGAGCTTGTGGAATACTTTGAGAAGCAACAAAAGATACCTGATCCATCCTTGTTCACAACAAGCAAAGTAGAGTTCACAAGCATTCAAAACAACACCTACTTGAAAAGGAGTCGAGCTTGGGGTCAAGCCGTGATACCAACGTTACCCACACTTATGTCTATTTGGAGTAAGGATGTGTTGATCCTAACAAATTTTGTATTTGATCCAGGTGGGATACTTGTTACAAGAATTGAGGACAATTCTTTTTCAAAGAAGGAGAGTATGATGCGAGTTCATTTTGCAGCGTTGTTTTGATCAGTCCATATCTCGAGTTATACTTGGAGTTTCGTAGTCATTCAAAATGGAGGAGATAGATTTCGAGCTTATCTTTCCAATGACTATTCATGAAGGCTCATTGAACAAGTATTGACAAAGTTATGGTCCGAACAAGACAGTTGTGCATGGGAATTTCTGATGCGAGTTCATTTTTTGCAGCATTGTTTTGATCTGTCCATATCTCGAGTTATACTTGGAATTTCGTAGTCATTCAAAATGGAGGAGATAGATTTCGAGCTTATCTTTCCAATGACTATTCATGAAGGCTCATTGAACAAGTATTGACAAAGTTATGGTCCGAACAAGTCAGTTGTGCATGGGAAAGCACCGGGGTTAAAGAGGACGTTTGAAGCTGGTTGTGCACGTCCAAATGGCTCCTTATTAAGCTTTGTTATTAGCTCCTAGTTTACATAGCTTTGTTATTAGCTCCTAGTTTACATAGCTTTGTTATTAGCTCCTAGTTTACATAGCTTTGTTATTAGCTCCTAGTTTACATAGCTTTGTTATTAGCTCCTAGTTCACATAGATGTAGCTTTGTTTTTGTCACCATGTAGCTTCGTTATTGTCACCCTAACCAGCCGGTTTAAGGGTCTTGTTGTAGGCTATATATAGCCATCTATTTGAATGAATAAGACATCCAATATTGAAATCAAAAACCTGAGTAAAGCTAAGCTTTCTTTTTCGTCCTTGTTGCTTACAAGACAAAGTCTAGAGTTAGTCGCGTTACAAGCTCTAAACTCGCTACTTCAATCGCGTTGTTTGATTTAGCACCCGCTTTGTTGAAGTATAGGTCTACTTCACCTAGCATACTATCCTTGGTTACGGTTTATTCATCCTCAAACTATCCTTTTCAATCTGTTTCGGTTACTTTGTTTACATTCCATTTCAGTATACTAATCATTCTTCACATTCTTGTTCAAAGTTCATATCAACTCACATCATTAGTGGTATCAGAGCTACAACTCTTGATTTTTCTTAAAATCAAGACGGTCCAAGGAGTGTCGAAGCCAAGTTATTAGTTGAATTTCTGATTGCGATTGGAATTCAAAGGTTAAACTCGTACGGGTAGTTCGAGGGTTAATCGGTTTTGATTGTTTCGTGGTTCTTGTTGAAGTTCGATTTATTTTCAAAAAAAAAAAAAAAAAACTGTTCACGAATTAGTACTGTTCACGTAGTACTATTCCAAAAAAAAAAAAAAGATGGCTGTAATTTTCTCGTTTGAAAACACTTACGAGGAAAGTTTGGTGTTTGATCCAACGTTACCACCTGTTTTTGACGAGTATCATCTTCAACCAAACGGGTTGTGCAAGAAGAAACAAATTCTGATCTTAGTCAAAACAAGCATGGAGAGTAAGGGGATTGAGCTTGTGGAATACTTTGAGAAGCAACAAAAGATACCTGATCCATCCTTGTTCACAACAAGCAAAGTAGAGTTCACAAGCATTCAAAACAACACCTACTTGAAAAGGAGTCGAGCTTGGGGTCAAGCCGTGATACCAACGTTACCCACACTTATGTCTATTTGGAGTAAGGATGTGTTGATCCTAACAAATTTTGTATTTGATCCAGGTGGGATACTTGTTACAAGAATTGAGGACAATTCTTTTTCAAAGAAGGAGAGTATGATGCGAGTTCATTTTGCAGCGTTGTTTTGATCAGTCCATATCTCGAGTTATACTTGGAGTTTCGTAGTCATTCAAAATGGAGGAGATAGATTTCGAGCTTATCTTTCCAATGACTATTCATGAAGGCTCATTGAACAAGTATTGACAAAGTTATGGTCCGAACAAGACAGTTGTGCATGGGAATTTCTGATGCGAGTTCATTTTTTGCAGCATTGTTTTGATCTGTCCATATCTCGAGTTATACTTGGAATTTCGTAGTCATTCAAAATGGAGGAGATAGATTTCGAGCTTATCTTTCCAATGACTATTCATGAAGGCTCATTGAACAAGTATTGACAAAGTTATGGTCCGAACAAGTCAGTTGTGCATGGGAAAGCACCGGGGTTAAAGAGGACGTTTGAAGCTGGTTGTGCACGTCCAAATGGCTCCTTATTAAGCTTTGTTATTAGCTCCTAGTTTACATAGCTTTGTTATTAGCTCCTAGTTTACATAGCTTTGTTATTAGCTCCTAGTTTACATAGCTTTGTTATTAGCTCCTAGTTTACATAGCTTTGTTATTAGCTCCTAGTTTACATAGCTTTGTTATTAGCTCCTAGTTCACATAGATGTAGCTTTGTTTTTGTCACCATGTAGCTTCGTTATTGTCACCCTAACCAGCCGGTTTAAGGGTCTTGTTGTAGGCTATATATAGCCATCTATTTGAATGAATAAGACATCCAATATTGAAATCAAAAACCTGAGTAAAGCTAAGCTTTCTTTTTCGTCCTTGTTGCTTACAAGACAAAGTCTAGAGTTAGTCGCGTTACAAGCTCTAAACTCGCTACTTCAATCGCGTTGTTTGATTTAGCACCCGCTTTGTTGAAGTATAGGTCTACTTCACCTAGCATACTATCCTTGGTTACGGTTTATTCATCCTCAAACTATCCTTTTCAATCTGTTTCGGTTACTTTGTTTACATTCCATTTCAGTATACTAATCATTCTTCACATTCTTGTTCAAAGTTCATATCAACTCACATCATTAGTGTTATCAGAGCTACAACTCTTGATTTTTCTTAAAATCAAGACGGTCCAAGGAGTGTCGAAGCCAAGTTATTAGTTGAATTTCGGATTGCGATTGGAATTCAAAGGTTAAACTCGTACGGGTAGTTTGAGGGTTAATCGGTTTTGATTGTTTCGTGGTTCTTGTTGAAGTTCGATTTATTTTCAAAAAAAAAAAAAAAAAACTGTTCACGAATTAGTACTGTTCACGTAGTACTATTCCAAAAAAAAAAAAAAGATGGCTGGAATTTTCTCGTTTGAAAACACTTACGAGGAAAGTTTGGTGTTTGATCCAACGTTACCACCTGTTTTTGACGAGTATCATCTTCAACCAAACGGGTTGTGCAAGAAGAAACAAATTCTGATCTTAGTCAAAACAAGCATGGAGAGTAAGGGGATTGAGCTTGTGGAATACTTTGAGAAGCAACAAAAGATACCTGATCCATCCTTGTTCACAACAAGCAAAGTAGAGTTCACAAGCATTCAAAACAACACCTACTTGAAAAGGAGTCGAGCTTGGGGTCAAGCCGTGATACCAACGTTACCCACACTTATGTCTATTTGGAGTAAGGATGTGTTGATCCTAACAAATTTTGTATTTGATCCAGGTGGGATACTTGTTACAAGAATTGAGGACAATTCTTTTTCAAAGAAGGAGAGTATGATGCGAGTTCATTTTGCAGCGTTGTTTTGATCAGTCCATATCTCGAGTTATACTTGGAGTTTCGTAGTCATTCAAAATGGAGGAGATAGATTTCGAGCTTATCTTTCCAATGACTATTCATGAAGGCTCATTGAACAAGTATTGACAAAGTTATGGTCCGAACAAGACAGTTGTGCATGGGAATTTCTGATGCGAGTTCATTTTTTGCAGCATTGTTTTGATCTGTCCATATCTCGAGTTATACTTGGAATTTCGTAGTCATTCAAAATGGAGGAGATAGATTTCGAGCTTATCTTTCCAATGACTATTCATGAAGGCTCATTGAACAAGTATTGACAAAGTTATGGTCCGAACAAGTCAGTTGTGCATGGGAAAGCACCGGGGTTAAAGAGGACGTTTGAAGCTGGTTGTGCACGTCCAAATGGCTCCTTATTAAGCTTTGTTATTAGCTCCTAGTTTACATAGCTTTGTTATTAGCTCCTAGTTTACATAGCTTTGTTATTAGCTCCTAGTTTACATAGCTTTGTTATTAGCTCCTAGTTTACATAGCTTTGTTATTAGCTCCTAGTTCACATAGATGTAGCTTTGTTTTTGTCACCATGTAGCTTCGTTATTGTCACCCTAACCAGCCGGTTTAAGGGTCTTGTTGTAGGCTATATATAGCCATCTATTTGAATGAATAAGACATCCAATATTGAAATCAAAAACCTGAGTAAAGCTAAGCTTTCTTTTTCGTCCTTGTTGCTTACAAGACAAAGTCTAGAGTTAGTCGCGTTACAAGCTCTAAACTCGCTACTTCAATCGCGTTGTTTGATTTAGCACCCGCTTTGTTGAAGTATAGGTCTACTTCACCTAGCATACTATCCTTGGTTACGGTTTATTCATCCTCAAACTATCCTTTTCAATCTGTTTCGGTTACTTTGTTTACATTCCATTTCAGTATACTAATCATTCTTCACATTCTTGTTCAAAGTTCATATCAACTCACATCATTAGTGGTATCAGAGCTACAACTCTTGATTTTTCTTAAAATCAAGACGGTCCAAGGAGTGTCGAAGCCAAGTTATTAGTTGAATTTCTGATTGCGATTGGAATTCAAAGGTTAAACTCGTACGGGTAGTTCGAGGGTTAATCGGTTTTGATTGTTTCGTGGTTCTTGTTGAAGTTCGATTTATTTTCAAAAAAAAAAAAAAAAAAAAACTGTTCACGAATTAGTACTGTTCACGTAGTACTATTCCAAAAAAAAAAAAAAAAAAGATGGCTAGAATTTTCTCGTTTGAAAACACTTACGAGGAAAGTTTGGTGTTTGATCCAACGTTACCACCTGTTTTTGACGAGTATCATCTTCAACCAAACGGGTTGTGCAAGAAGAAACAAATTCTGATCTTAGTCAAAACAAGCATGGAGAGTAAGGGGATTGAGCTTGTGGAATACTTTGAGAAGCAACAAAAGATACCTGATCCATCCTTGTTCACAACAAGCAAAGTAGAGTTCACAAGCATTCAAAACAACACCTACTTGAAAAGGAGTCGAGCTTGGGGTCAAGCCGTGATACCAACGTTACCCACACTTATGTCTATTTGGAGTAAGGATGTGTTGATCCTAACAAATTTTGTATTTGATCCAGGTGGGATACTTGTTACAAGAATTGAGGACAATTCTTTTTCAAAGAAGGAGAGTATGATGCGAGTTCATTTTGCAGCGTTGTTTTGATCAGTCCATATCTCGAGTTATACTTGGAGTTTCGTAGTCATTCAAAATGGAGGAGATAGATTTCGAGCTTATCTTTCCAATGACTATTCATGAAGGCTCATTGAACAAGTATTGACAAAGTTATGGTCCGAACAAGACAGTTGTGCATGGGAATTTCTGATGCGAGTTCATTTTTTGCAGCATTGTTTTGATCTGTCCATATCTCGAGTTATACTTGGAATTTCGTAGTCATTCAAAATGGAGGAGATAGATTTCGAGCTTATCTTTCCAATGACTATTCATGAAGGCTCATTGAACAAGTATTGACAAAGTTATGGTCCGAACAAGTCAGTTGTGCATGGGAAAGCACCGGGGTTAAAGAGGACGTTTGAAGCTGGTTGTGCACGTCCAAATGGCTCCTTATTAAGCTTTGTTATTAGCTCCTAGTTTACATAGCTTTGTTATTAGCTCCTAGTTTACATAGCTTTGTTATTAGCTCCTAGTTTACATAGCTTTGTTATTAGCTCCTAGTTTACATAGCTTTGTTATTAGCTCCTAGTTCACATAGATGTAGCTTTGTTTTTGTCACCATGTAGCTTCGTTATTGTCACCCTAACCAGCCGGTTTAAGGGTCTTGTTGTAGGCTATATATAGCCATCTATTTGAATGAATAAGACATCCAATATTGAAATCAAAAACCTGAGTAAAGCTAAGCTTTCTTTTTCGTCCTTGTTGCTTACAAGACAAAGTCTAGAGTTAGTCGCGTTACAAGCTCTAAACTCGCTACTTCAATCGCGTTGTTTGATTTAGCACCCGCTTTGTTGAAGTATAGGTCTACTTCACCTAGCATACTATCCTTGGTTACGGTTTATTCATCCTCAAACTATCCTTTTCAATCTGTTTCGGTTACTTTGTTTACATTCCATTTCAGTATACTAATCATTCTTCACATTCTTGTTCAAAGTTCATATCAACTCACATCATTAGTGGTATCAGAGCTACAACTCTTGATTTTTCTTAAAATCAAGACGGTCCAAGGAGTGTCGAAGCCAAGTTATTAGTTGAATTTCTGATTGCGATTGGAATTCAAAGGTTAAACTCGTACGGGTAGTTCGAGGGTTAATCGGTTTTGATTGTTTCGTGGTTCTTGTTGAAGTTCGATTTATTTTCAAAAAAAAAAAAAAAAAAAACTGTTCACGAATTAGTACTGTTCACGTAGTACTATTCCAAAAAAAAAAAAAAAAAAAGATGGCTAGAATTTTCTCGTTTGAAAACACTTACGAGGAAAGTTTGGTGTTTGATCCAACGTTACCACCTGTTTTTGACGAGTATCATCTTCAACCAAACGGGTTGTGCAAGAAGAAACAAATTCTGATCTTAGTCAAAACAAGCATGGAGAGTAAGGGGATTGAGCTTGTGGAATACTTTGAGAAGCAACAAAAGATACCTGATCCATCCTTGTTCACAACAAGCAAAGTAGAGTTCACAAGCATTCAAAACAACACCTACTTGAAAAGGAGTCGAGCTTGGGGTCAAGCCGTGATACCAACGTTACCCACACTTATGTCTATTTGGAGTAAGGATGTGTTGATCCTAACAAATTTTGTATTTGATCCAGGTGGGATACTTGTTACAAGAATTGAGGACAATTCTTTTTCAAAGAAGAAGAGTATGATGCGAGTTCATTTTGCAGCGTTGTTTTGATCAGTCCATATCTCGAGTTATACTTGGAATTTCGTAGTCATTCAAAATGGAGGAGATAGATTTCGAGCTTATCTTTCCAATGACTATTCATGAAGGCTCATTGAACAAGTATTGACAAAGTTATGGTCCGAACAAGACAGTTGTGCATGGGAATTTCTGATGCGAGTTCATTTTTTGCAGCATTGTTTTGATCTGTCCATATCTCGAGTTATACTTGGAATTTCGTAGTCATTCAAAATGGAGGAGATAGATTTCGAGCTTATCTTTCCAATGACTATTCATGAAGGCTCATTGAACAAGTATTGACAAAGTTATGGTCCGAACAAGTCAGTTGTGCATGGGAAAGCACCGGGGTTAAAGAGGACGTTTGAAGCTGGTTGTGCACGTCCAAATGGCTCCTTATTAAGCTTTGTTATTAGCTCCTAGTTTACATAGCTTTGTTATTAGCTCCTAGTTTACATAGCTTTGTTATTAGCTCCTAGTTTACATAGCTTTGTTATTAGCTCCTAGTTTACATAGCTTTGTTATTAGCTCCTAGTTCACATAGATGTAGCTTTGTTTTTGTCACCATGTAGCTTCGTTATTGTCACCCTAACCAGCCGGTTTAAGGGTCTTGTTGTAGGCTATATATAGCCATCTATTTGAATGAATAAGACATCCAATATTGAAATCAAAAACCTGAGTAAAGCTAAGCTTTCTTTTTCGTCCTTGTTGCTTACAAGACAAAGTCTAGAGTTAGTCGCGTTACAAGCTCTAAACTCGCTACTTCAATCGCGTTGTTTGATTTAGCACCCGCTTTGTTGAAGTATAGGTCTACTTCACCTAGCATACTATCCTTGGTTACGGTTTATTCATCCTCAAACTATCCTTTTCAATCTGTTTCGGTTACTTTGTTTACATTCCATTTCAGTATACTAATCATTCTTCACATTCTTGTTCAAAGTTCATATCAACTCACATCATTAGTGGTATCAGAGCTACAACTCTTGATTTTTCTTAAAATCAAGACGGTCCAAGGAGTGTCGAAGCCAAGTTATTAGTTGAATTTCTGATTGCGATTGGAATTCAAAGGTTAAACTCGTACGGGTAGTTCGAGGGTTAATCGGTTTTGATTGTTTCGTGGTTCTTGTTGAAGTTCGATTTATTTTCAAAAAAAAAAAAAAAAAAAACTGTTCACGAATTAGTACTGTTCACGTAGTACTATTCCAAAAAAAAAAAAAAAAAAAGATGGCTAGAATTTTCTCGTTTGAAAACACTTACGAGGAAAGTTTGGTGTTTGATCCAACGTTACCACCTGTTTTTGACGAGTATCATCTTCAACCAAACGGGTTGTGCAAGAAGAAACAAATTCTGATCTTAGTCAAAACAAGCATGGAGAGTAAGGGGATTGAGCTTGTGGAATACTTTGAGAAGCAACAAAAGATACCTGATCCATCCTTGTTCACAACAAGCAAAGTAGAGTTCACAAGCATTCAAAACAACACCTACTTGAAAAGGAGTCGAGCTTGGGGTCAAGCCGTGATACCAACGTTACCCACACTTATGTCTATTTGGAGTAAGGATGTGTTGATCCTAACAAATTTTGTATTTGATCCAGGTGGGATACTTGTTACAAGAATTGAGGACAATTCTTTTTCAAAGAAGAAGAGTATGATGCGAGTTCATTTTGCAGCGTTGTTTTGATCAGTCCATATCTCGAGTTATACTTGGAATTTCGTAGTCATTCAAAATGGAGGAGATAGATTTCGAGCTTATCTTTCCAATGACTATTCATGAAGGCTCATTGAACAAGTATTGACAAAGTTATGGTCCGAACAAGACAGTTGTGCATGGGAATTTCTGATGCGAGTTCATTTTTTGCAGCATTGTTTTGATCTGTCCATATCTCGAGTTATACTTGGAATTTCGTAGTCATTCAAAATGGAGGAGATAGATTTCGAGCTTATCTTTCCAATGACTATTCATGAAGGCTCATTGAACAAGTATTGACAAAGTTATGGTCCGAACAAGTCAGTTGTGCATGGGAAAGCACCGGGGTTAAAGAGGACGTTTGAAGCTGGTTGTGCACGTCCAAATGGCTCCTTATTAAGCTTTGTTATTAGCTCCTAGTTTACATAGCTTTGTTATTAGCTCCTAGTTTACATAGCTTTGTTATTAGCTCCTAGTTTACATAGCTTTGTTATTAGCTCCTAGTTTACATAGCTTTGTTATTAGCTCCTAGTTCACATAGATGTAGCTTTGTTTTTGTCACCATGTAGCTTCGTTATTGTCACCCTAACCAGCCGGTTTAAGGGTCTTGTTGTAGGCTATATATAGCCATCTATTTGAATGAATAAGACATCCAATATTGAAATCAAAAACCTGAGTAAAGCTAAGCTTTCTTTTTCGTCCTTGTTGCTTACAAGACAAAGTCTAGAGTTAGTCGCGTTACAAGCTCTAAACTCGCTACTTCAATCGCGTTGTTTGATTTAGCACCCGCTTTGTTGAAGTATAGGTCTACTTCACCTAGCATACTATCCTTGGTTACGGTTTATTCATCCTCAAACTATCCTTTTCAATCTGTTTCGGTTACTTTGTTTACATTCCATTTCAGTATACTAATCATTCTTCACATTCTTGTTCAAAGTTCATATCAACTCACATCATTAGTGGTATCAGAGCTACAACTCTTGATTTTTCTTAAAATCAAGACGGTCCAAGGAGTGTCGAAGCCAAGTTATTAGTTGAATTTCTGATTGCGATTGGAATTCAAAGGTTAAACTCGTACGGGTAGTTCGAGGGTTAATCGGTTTTGATTGTTTCGTGGTTCTTGTTGAAGTTCGATTTATTTTCAAAAAAAAAAAAAAAAAAAACTGTTCACGAATTAGTACTGTTCACGTAGTACTATTCCAAAAAAAAAAAAAAAAAAAGATGGCTAGAATTTTCTCGTTTGAAAACACTTACGAGGAAAGTTTGGTGTTTGATCCAACGTTACCACCTGTTTTTGACGAGTATCATCTTCAACCAAACGGGTTGTGCAAGAAGAAACAAATTCTGATCTTAGTCAAAACAAGCATGGAGAGTAAGGGGATTGAGCTTGTGGAATACTTTGAGAAGCAACAAAAGATACCTGATCCATCCTTGTTCACAACAAGCAAAGTAGAGTTCACAAGCATTCAAAACAACACCTACTTGAAAAGGAGTCGAGCTTGGGGTCAAGCCGTGATACCAACGTTACCCACACTTATGTCTATTTGGAGTAAGGATGTGTTGATCCTAACAAATTTTGTATTTGATCCAGGTGGGATACTTGTTACAAGAATTGAGGACAATTCTTTTTCAAAGAAGAAGAGTATGATGCGAGTTCATTTTGCAGCGTTGTTTTGATCAGTCCATATCTCGAGTTATACTTGGAATTTCGTAGTCATTCAAAATGGAGGAGATAGATTTCGAGCTTATCTTTCCAATGACTATTCATGAAGGCTCATTGAACAAGTATTGACAAAGTTATGGTCCGAACAAGACAGTTGTGCATGGGAATTTCTGATGCGAGTTCATTTTTTTGCAGCATTGTTTTGATCAGTCCATATCTCGAGTTATACTTGGAATTTCGTAGTCATTCAAAATGGAGGAGATAGATTTCGAGCTTATCTTTCCAATGACTATTCATGAAGGCTCATTGAACAAGTATTGACAAAGTTATGGTCCGAACAAGTCAGTTGTGCATGGGAAAGCACCGGGGTTAAAGAGGACGTTTGAAGCTGGTTGTGCACGTCCAAATGGCTCCTTATTAAGCTTTGTTATTAGCTCCTAGTTTACATAGCTTTGTTATTAGCTCCTAGTTTACATAGCTTTGTTATTAGCTCCTAGTTTACATAGCTTTGTTATTAGCTCCTAGTTTACATAGCTTTGTTATTAGCTCCTAGTTCACATAGATGTAGCTTTGTTTTTGTCACCATGTAGCTTCGTTATTGTCACCCTAACCAGCCGGTTTAAGGGTCTTGTTGTAGGCTATATATAGCCATCTATTTGAATGAATAAGACATCCAATATTGAAATAAAAAACCTGAGTAAAGCTAAGCTTTCTTTTTCGTCCTTGTTGCTTACAAGACAAAGTCTAGAGTTAGTCGCGTTACAAGCTCTAAACTCGCTACTTCAATCGCGTTGTTTGATTTAGCACCCGCTTTGTTGAAGTATAGGTCTACTTCACCTAGCATACTATCCTTGGTTACGGTTTATTCATCCTCAAACTATCCTTTTCAATCTGTTTTGGTCACTTTGTTTACATTCCATTTCAGTATACTAATCATTCTTCACATTCTTGTTCAAAGTCCATATCAACTCACATCAAAATGAGTCATCTTGCTAAACCTGTCAACTACCACCATGATGAAGTCCCTTTCTCTCCGAGTTCTTGGTAGAGCAACCATGAAATCCATACTAACATCTTCCCATGGTCTTTCTGGCACTTGTAGTGGTGTGTATGGACCTGCTTGGAAAGAACTCTTAGCCAATTGACAGACTGCACACTTCCTTAGGCTCACTTGAACTTCTCCCATCATCTTTGGCCAATGGAACTGCTCTTGCAGGATCTCCAGGGTCTTTTGTATACCAAAATGACCTCTCATCCCACTGGAATGCTCTTCATTGATCAACAGGTTCCTGTGGGATCCTCTAGGCACACAGAGCTTGTTTCCTTTAAACATGAAACCCTTTTAAAGGGTGTACTTGCTCCCTTGAGTACTTTCATTCTTCTACAAGGCTATCAAGTCTTCCGAAAAGTCTGGATTCTCTTGATACAACTCAAATCCCAAGACTTTAGTCTCCATAATAGTTAACAAGGAATGCCTCCTTGATAAGGCATCAGCAACAACATTCAGTTTCCCTTCTTTGTGTTTGCCTGAGAAGGTGAAGAATTGTAAGAACTCAACCCACTTAGCATTCCATCCTGTGGTTCAGTTTGTGTTGATTATGTATTTCAAGGCCTCATGATCTGAGTGCAACACAAAAGGTTTAGGCTTTAAGTAGTGACTCCAATGCATCAAAGCTCTCACAATAGCATAAACTTCTTTGTCATAGGTGGAGGAATTCAACTTTGCTCCCCTAGCTTCTCACTAAAATAGGCAATTGGTTTTTGGCCTTGGATTAGCAAAGATCCTATCCGAACTCCACTTGCATCACACTCCACTTCAAACAAACTGTCAAAGTCTGGTAGCTTTAGAATTGGTGTATGGCACATAAGCTTCTTTATCTTCTCAAAGGCAATTTGAGCATTTTCAGCCCACCTGAACTCCCTTTTCTTCATACATTCAGTGACAGGTGCAATTACTGAACTGAACCCCTTGATGAACCTTCTATAAAAGGATGCCAAACCATGGAATCCTCTAGCTTCAATAATATTTTTAGGTACAGGCCATGACCTGATAGCCTCAACCTTTTCTTGATCAACGGATATCCCTCTTTCTGATACAATGTATCCTAGGAAGATCACCTCTTCTATCATGAAAGTACATTTCTCAAGCTTTCCATAGAGTTTGTTCTTTCTCAGGATTTGAAAAACACTTCAAGGTGATCAATGTGCTCCTCTCTGCTATTACTGTAAACTAAAAGGTCATCAAAATATATCACAACAAATTTACTTAGGCAGGGCCTCAGGATCTCACTCATCAACCTCATGAAGGTGCTAGGTGCATTAGACAACCCAAATGGCATAACTAGTCATTCATACAAGCCATGTTTGGTCTTAAGGGTTGTCTTCCACTCATCTCCTTCCATGATTCTAACCTAGTGATACCCTTGCCTTAAATCAATTTTGGAGAACACCTTGGCTCCGCTCAACTCATCCAACATGTCATCAAGCCTGGGTATAGGAACTTGTTGATGTGATTTGGAACGGACCTTGATCTCGTATCACAAGGACACGAAACAAAGATGCTGGTCACGACAAGAAACAAACAAAAATAGATAAAAGTAATACAAAAGGGATAGTATGCTAAGTGAGATAGACCTATATCTCAACTAAGCGGGTCGCTATTCAAACACTCGATTGAATAAGCGGGAATTAGAACTCGAAAACGCGTCGAACTCTAAGACTCTTAATTGTAACTCGACAATTAAAATTAAACAAGCAAAAGCTTACAATTTTCTTTTTTTTTTTTAAAATCTGCGTTTACAAACAAACTAAAGGCTATAAATAGCCATTAAGCACGAGAAGGGCAAGGCAAAAATCAGCCACCCAAGTCAAACTTCTTAAATGCTAGAACAAAGAACTAGGAAATCAAATTACAAAGAACTAGAAAAATAAACTACAAAGAACTAGGATGACTAAAATCAGGCAACTACCAAGGACCAACACGTTACATTCATTGTACATTATGGGTACAATGCTCCATGTTTGCACGAGTAGTTTTGATTAAGCGGACTTGAAGATAGCAGCTCTTATCCTCGGGAATTTATTGAAAGCTTTAAAGAAAATCGAGGCAAAGAAACAATTCCGTCAAAGAATTTAACAGCAGCATTTTTCAATGCACAGTTGACTTGTTTGGTGCATAACTTCGTCAATACTTGTTCAATGAACCTTCACGAGTAGTCATTGGAAAGATAAGCTCGAAATCTATCTCCTGCATTTTGAATGACTACAAATTTCCAAGTATAACTCGAGATATGGACCGATCAAAATAACACTGCAAACTGAACTCGCATCATACTCTTCTTCTTTGAAAAAGAATTGTCCTCAATTCTTGTAACAAGTATCCCACCTGGATCAAATACAAAATTTGTTAGGATCAACACACCCTTACTCCAAATAGACACAAGTGTGGGTAATGTTGGTATTATGGCTCGACCACAAGCTGGACTCCTTTTAAAAAACGCGCAATTTTGTACGCTTGTGAAATCCATTTTGCTTGTTTTGAACATGGATGGATCACGTATCTTATATTGCTTCTCAAAATATTCCATGAGCTCAGTCCCTCTATTTTCGATGTTTGTTTTGGCCAAGATCAGAATTTTTTTCTTCATGCGCAACCCATTTGGCTCACAATGATCTTCATATTCATCGAAAATAGGAGGCAACGCCGGATCAAAAACCAAACTTTCCTCGCTTGTATTTTCCAACGAGAAAATTACAGCCATCTTTTTTTTTTTTTTTTTTTTTTTGAATAGTACTCCGTGAACAGTACTAATTCGTGAACAATATTTTTTTTTTGAAAATAAATCGAACTTCAACAAGAACCACGAAACAATCAAAACCGATTAACCCTCGAACTACCCGTACGAGTTTAACCTTTGAATTCCAATCGCAATCAGAAATTCAACTAATAACTTGGCTTCGACACTCCTTGGACCGTCTTGATTTTAAGAAAAATCAAGAGTTGTAGCTCTGATACCACTTATGATGTGATTTGGAACGGACCTTGATCTCGTATCACAAGGACACGAAACAAAGTTGCTGGTCACGACAAGAAACAAACAAAAATAGATAAAAGTAATACAAAAGGGATAGTATGCTAAGTGAGATAGACCTATATCTCAACTAAGCGGGTCGCTATTCAAACACTCGATTGAATAAGCGGGAATTAGAACTCGAAAACGCGTCGAACTCTAAGACTCTTAATTGTAACTTGCGTTTACAAACAAACTAAAGGCTATAAATAGCCATTAAGCACTAGAAGGGCAAGGCAAAAATCAGCCACCCAAGTCAAACTTCTTAAATGCTAGAACAAAGAACTAGGAAATCAAATTACAAAGAACTAGAAAAATAAACTACAAAGAACTAGGATGACTAAAATCAGGCAACTACCAAGGACCAACACGTTACATTCATTGTACATTATGGGTACAATGCTCCATGTTTGCACGAGTAGTTTTGATTAAGCGGACTTGAAGATAGCAGCTCTTATCCTCGGGAATTTATTGAAAGCTTTAAAGAAAATTGAGGCAAAGAAACAATTCCGTCAAAGAATTTAACAGCAGCTTTTTCAATGCACAGTTGACTTGTTTGGTGCATAACTTCGTCAATACTTGTTCAATGAACCTTCACGAGTAGTCATTGGAAAGATAAGCTCGAAATCTATCTCCTGCATTTTGAATGACTACAAATTTCCAAGTATAACTCGAGATATGGACCGATCAAAATAACACTGCAAACTGAACTCGCATCATACTCTTCTTCTTTGAAAAAGAATTGTCCTCAATTCTTGTAACAAGTATCCCACCTGGATCAAATACAAAATTTGTTAGGATCAACACACCCTTACTCCAAATAGACACAAGTGTGGGTAATGTTGGTATTATGGCTCGACCACAAGCTGGACTCCTTTTAAAAAACGCGCAATTTTGTACGCTTGTGAAATCCATTTTGCTTGTTTTGAACATGGACGGATCACGTATCTTATATTGCTTCTCAAAATATTCCATGAGCTCAGTCCCTCTATTTTCGATGTTTGTTTTGGCCAAGATCAGAATTTTTTTCTTCATGCGCAACCCATTTGGCTCACAATGATCTTCATATTCATCGAAAATAGGAGGCAACGCCGGATCAAAAACCAAACTTTCCTCGCTTGTATTTTCCAACGAGAAAATTACAGCCATCTTTTTTTTTTTTTTTTTGAATAGTACTCCGTGAACAGTACTAATTCGTGAACAATATTTTTTTTTTTTGAAAATAAATCGAACTTCAACAAGAACCACGAAACAATCAAAACCGATTAACCCTCGAACTACCCGTACGAGTTTAACCTTTGAATTCCAATCGCAATCAGAAATTCAACTAATAACTTGGCTTCGACACTCCTTGGACCGTCTTGATTTTAAGAAAAATCAAGAGTTGTAGCTCTGATACCACTTATGATGTGATTTGGAACGGACCTTGATCTCGTATCACAAGGACACGAAACAAAGTTGCTGGTCACGACAAGAAACAAACAAAAATAGATAAAAGTAATACAAAAGGGATAGTATGCTAAGTGAGATAGACCTATATCTCAACTAAGCGGGTCGCTATTCAAACACTCGATTGAATAAGCGGGAATTAGAACTCGAAAACGCGTCGAACTCTAAGACTCTTAATTGTAACTCGACAATTAAAATTAAACAAGCAAAAGCTTACAATTTTCTTTTTTTTTTTTAAAATCTGCGTTTACAAACAAACTAAAGGCTATAAATAGCCATTAAGCACGAGAAGGGCAAGGCAAAAATCAGCCACCCAAGTCAAACTTCTTAAATGCTAGAACAAAGAACTAGGAAATCAAATTACAAAGAACTAGAAAAATAAACTACAAAGAACTAGGATGACTAAAATCAGGCAACTACCAAGGACCAACACGTTACATTCATTGTACATTATGGGTACAATGCTCCATGTTTGCACGAGTAGTTTTGATTAAGCGGACTTGAAGATAGCAGCTCTTATCCTCGGGAATTTATTGAAAGCTTTAAAGAAAATCGAGGCAAAGAAACAATTCCGTCAAAGAATTTAACAGCAGCGTTTTTCAATGCACAGTTGACTTGTTTGGTGCATAACTTCGTCAATACTTGTTCAATGAACCTTCACGAGTAGTCATTGGAAAGATAAGCTCGAAATCTATCTCCTGCATTTTGAATGACTACAAATTTCCAAGTATAACTCGTGATATGGACCGATCAAAACAACACTTCAAACTGAACTCGCATCACTTGTACTTGACTGTGATGTTGTTGATAGCTCTACTATCAGTGCACATTCTCCATGTTCCATACTTCTTTGGCACTAATAAGGCTGGTCTTACACATGGACTTAGGGCTCCTTTACAAACCCTTTATTCATCAACTCTTCAACCTGTTTCTGCAACTCTTGGGTAGCATTGAGATCACTACTGTATGCAGACCTATTAGGGAAGACAGACCCTGGGAGGAGGTCTATTTGATGTTCAATGCCCCTCAGTGGGGGCAATCCTCTTGGCAACTCCCTTGGAAACACATCATAGTACTTGTGAATCAGTTTCTTTACCTCCACCGGTACTTCAGTATCTCCCTTGGTTACTTCTTTTGATATTAGCACCCAGACAGGTTGCTCTTGTTTGATCTCCTTTACCACTGAGGCTTCAGATAGGAACATAATTCCCCCAATCTCTTCAAGTAAGTTTGGACTACCATAACTTCTTTGATTAGGTGGCAGAGGGGTAAGTGTTATCTTCTTGTTCCCATGCTTAAATGGCATGCATTATCCCTCCCTTGGTGAACTATATTCCTGTCAAATTCCCATTGTCTGCCCAAGAGCAAATGACAAACAGCCATAGGTACCACATCACAAATGACCTCATCCTTGCATGCACTCCCTATTGAGAAAGACACAACATATTTCTTATTAACCTTGACCTCAGCTTCCCTGCTTAACCATCTCAATTTGTAAGGACTTGGGCGTTCCTGAGTCTTCAAACTCAGTTTACTGACCAATGTAACAGATGCCACATTGGTACAACTTCATTCATCAACTATCAAGTTTCACACCCTCTCCCGAATAGTACACCTACTCTTGAAGATCGGGTTCCTTTAGTCATCCTCTAATGGGGCTTGTTATGAGTGCATTACTCTCCATACAACCAGACTGTGGCCCATATTAGGTGAAGTCATAACCACATCTTGGCTTGGCTGCTCTTCCTCTTGAACCTCTTCTAAGCCCAAGGTTTCATCAACTTCATACTCAACTAGGCCTTCCTTCTCCCAAGCTTCTACTTCCATGAGGGTCAAGACTCTTTTAGAAGGACAATCCTTCCTAAAATGATCATATCTCTAGCACAGAAAGCACAGAAAGCATCTAATTCTCCCTTTAGACATGGAACGGCTGGGCTACAGGGTCTCATTCGCCTTCCCCTTGTCTACATGTGGCGTATATGCAGGTTTAGAGGTCTCAGTAATCCCAAGGACATTATAGAACCTAGATTGTTTAGGTTTCACAATAGACTTGGACATAGGCTTAGGTTTCCCCATTTTTTCCACCCTAAGTGACACACTAACCACATCATCAAATGAGCATAATGGTTGAATCCTAACCTTGTTAGCAATGCTTACATCTAGACCCTCTAAAATTCTTAGAATCTTCTGCTCAGATTTCTCATTAATCTCTGTGGACATGACAAAGTCCACCACGACGCAGCCACACACGGGTTTGGGTAGGCGAATGAATTTCGTGGTGAGATTGTTCTCAGATTGAAATATAAATCAAAGTTGGATTTGCCGCCGAACTTTGTGGGAGTTTGGACCCGTTCGAACCCACTCTATACTTAGGCATATCGCGCACAAAGCACGACTTGCCTTATAGTACTAGAGCTTGTGGGGTTCGTCCCTTTGCATACGATACCGATGTTGAATTATCGAATATTGTATATCAAATGACTCTCGTTGCCAATGGTTTTGGGCATCCGGAAACCGAAGGTTCTGATTAAGGGGTGAAGGTACGTGTTGGGAAACCTACGAAGGACACTCAACCCCACCCGCCCCGCACATAGCGGCCTCTACTAAGATATCGATTGTTGTTTTAGTGCGCGTGTTAGTAAGATGATGAAAATGTATGACAATCGTTATTTTAGGCTATACATGCGACTTACGTGTTTACTACGTCGTTTAACGCATCTTTAGAACTTGTCGGAGTTGAATTTAGCATGTGGGTTCATTTAAAAGCGATAAATGCCACACAATGAATTAAATAACTTGAAAGTAAATTACAAATTACACGGGCGGAATACAACCCGGAATTTTCAATACAACAAGCAAAGATATAATATGAAGTTGGAAACGGTAACGTAAACTATAGGCCAACTCGTAAATAGAAACGTAAACTAAAACCGTAAACCAAATGATTGGACAAACTCCGATCAGGTACGCATTATGTTGCATATTGATCAGAGGACAGAGGCTCGGACGCACGAAATGGTGCGGCCTGGAACTCAGGCGCCTGAGGTGAGGCGACCTGACATTCAGGCGCCTGCCCTTGGGCGCCCAAGCGGGCATTGTTCGGGACCAAAGCGTGATGCTGGCTTGATCCCGAGGCCTCGATGTCTTGTCCCGACTTATCCTAGCAAAATCTGGATGTCTCGATCCATCGTACACCGAGTGCAACTAGGGAGTTGTCGATACAAGACTTACGTAATAAGACGTTCGCTCAAAGTCATAAAATGGTAAAAATGAATATGAAATGTGGATTCGTAAAGGAGACGCGTGATAGATTAGCATGCATTGAAAACCGTTACAAGTATTATACCCTAGGCGAAATTTGTATCGTTGTGAACTATATCGAAAGTCTACGACATCTTATTTCAACCATAATGGGGTACTTGTCCTTAAACATCTCGGTTTATGATTTAGATCAAACGTACCGAATTAATACGAATATCGGAGCCCTCTGTTTTTTGATAACATTATCGGGTCCTATAAACCGTATGATTCTCAGATTGACGTTATTGGGTTTCGTATTACTTCGATTATCGATGACTCTTCATACGCGACATTCGATTACGGAATCGAAATCAAGCATTTACAGCGACGTTTGAAAATGACATCGAAAACACTCGACGAAGGATTCTACGATCACGTCATAACCCGATGGGTCAGGTGCACGCCATGAGGCGCCCTGACCCTCAGGCGCTTGGGGTGGCGCGCCTCAAATGTGAGGCGCCACCTCTCATGCGTCCTGTTTGAGAGTTATACGGACTTTAGGCAAAATCAATTATCGAATGCATTTGATTGGAAGGGTCGATTCGTCATCGCAAACATTAGGTCCTTTGCATTTCGACATTGTAGTTTAACCTTTAGGGCCTACGACGCTCGATTTAGCTTCATTAGACGTTTGTTCGAATCGCGTTTGAAAATAGTTTTATAATAATATACGTGGTATTAATATAACAAAAAGTGTAAAAGCATTTTAGGGGATTGACCCGCCTTAAACAACCAATTACGCGGGGTGGCGAGATAAGCGACTGTCGACGCAAGTGCGGTACTCTTGTGTCCGTGTTTCCTTATCTCGTTACCCTTTGTATTCAATACGTTAAAAGGCGAGTATTTTATAGTCGAATGTTAGTATTTAGATGTTAGGAACGAGAGATAAAATGTTAGATGCAAAAAGTATAATGTTAGCGTACGATAAACGAAGTATTAGTAATGTTAGAGTACGATAAGCAAACGAGTTTAAGGATTAGAAATAGGGTTTAAACACCCTTAACCTGCATGTTAAATGCTTCGAAATACGGGCTCGCGGAGTATCTTCGTAGACTTGGGGAGCGGTTTAAGGTATATAGGAAGAGTTAGGGTGTGTGTATACGAGAAGAAATGCTCTCGGTTTTTGATTAAGGATTTCAAAAGCAAAAATGTCGACCTTTTGAAACAATGGACTTAAGGGTGTATTTTTGTGTTTTGGGATGACCAAACCCTTGTCGAATGAAGGGAGTAACCTTTTGAAATGGTTGAGGAGAGGTAAAAGCTCTCGGATTTCTAAAATTGGAGTTTCAGAAATGAAAATAACGACCCTTGATACGACGCACGTAAGGGTGTATTTATAGAGTTTTGCGAAATGTTCCGACTCAAAATTCGGGCTCCCGGAGACCCGCGCCATAGTACTGGGGTGGCCCAGTTGAGGCGGCTCAGTTCTAGGGTGCCTGGATGCAGGCGACTGGAATCGCGCGTATCAGAAGTTGCTCAAAATACGGATTGACATCCGGTTTATTTGAGGCAAATACGGATTCTGTTTTGACTTGGACTTCGAGTGTATTTGGACGCTTTTTAAAGTTTTTTTTGTTTCGGGGTTTTCGGCTTTGACCGGGTTTGACTCGGTTGGCAAAAGACGGTTTTGCCCCTGGTGGCAGTTTTGGCTCAAAGTTGCTTTATTTTATTGGAAACGACCCATTGAGTCTAGATTTGAGGTCGGTTTTGAGAGATTTGTACTCCACTAAGTGCCCACATCGGATACTATTGATTCCGAGTCCGTATTCGAGTGTATTGATGCATGTTTTTTTTTGGTAAAATGTAAATTTTATAAAAGCTCGGCATCAAACATACATTTTTGGAGTTAAACAACTCCATATACATCAACGCATATGGGAAAAAGAAAGAAAAAAAAATCAACTTGTTAAGAGCCTGTCAAGCCAAGTTCTATCCCGTCTATGAGTCTCGCCTTTAATCTGAGTCCAACATCTTCTTTTAACTTCCCGTCGTATCTCCTCAAAGCACGTTTTTGGATGTTGAATGATGAAATTATGCCTGCTATTGTTTCTTTGCTTCCAAACGTGATACATTGTTGCGTTTATACAACTATTTATCGTGCCTATCTTCAATCTCGACCAACGTCTACTCAGCCTCCATTGAATAAGGTCCGTCTCAGGGATTCGAAAATTTAGCCAACTGTTAATCTCCTCAAGCACCATTGATGCGAGTTCATTTTGCAGCGTTGTTTTGATCAGTCCATATCTCGAGTTATACTTGGAATTTCCTAGTCATTCAAAATGGAGGAGATAGATTTCGAGCTTATCTTTCCAATGACTATTCATGAAGGCTCATTGAACAAGTATTGACAAAGTTATGGTCCGAACAAGTCAGTTGTGCATGGGAAAGCACCGGGGTTAAAGAGGACGTTTGAAGCTGGTTGTGCACGTCCAAATGGCTCCTTATTAAGCTTTGTTATTAGCTCCTAGTTTACATAGCTTTGTTATTAGCTCCTAGTTTACATAGCTTTGTTATTAGCTCCTAGTTCACATAGATGTAGCTTTGTTTTTGTCACCATGTAGCTTCGTTATTGTCACCCTAACCAGCCGGTTTAAGGGTCTTGTTGTAGGCTATATATATCCATCTATTTGAATGAATAAGACATCCAATATTGAAATCAAAAACCTGAGTAAAGCTAAGCTTTCTTTTACGTCCTTGTTGCTTACAAGACAAAGTCTAGAGTAAGTCGCGTTACAAGCTCTAAACTTGCTACTTCAATCGCGTTGTTTGATTTAGCACCCGCTTTGTTGAAGTATAGGTCTACTTCACCTAGCATACTATCCTTGGTTACGGTTTATTCATCCTCAAACTAACCTTTTCAATCTGATTTGGTTACTTTGTTTACATTCCATTTCAGTATACTAATCATTCTTCACATTCTTGTTCAAAGTTCATTCCAAATCACATCATTAGTGGTATCAGAGCTACAACTCTTGATTTTTCTTAAAATCAAGACGGTCCAAGGAGTGTCGAAGCCAAGTTATTAGTTGAATTTCTGATTGCGATTGGAATTCAAAGGTTAAACTCGTACGGGTAGTTCGAGGGTTAATCGGTTTTGATTGTTTCGTGGTTCTTGTTGAAGTTCGATATATTTTCAAAAAAAAAAAAAAAAAAAAAAAACTGTTCACGAATTAGTACTGTTCATGTAGTACTATTCCAAAAAAAAAAAAAAAGATGGCTGGAATTTTCTCGTTTGAAAACACTTACGAGGAAAGTTTGGTGTTTGATCCAACGTTACCACCTGTTTTTGACGAGTATCATCTTCAACCAAACAGGTTGTGCAAGAAGATACAAATTCTGATCTTAGTCAAAACAAGCATGGAGAGTAAGGGGATTGAGCTTGTGGAATACTTTGAGAAGCAACAAAAGATACCTGATCCATCCTTGTTCACAACAAGCAAAGTAGAGTTCACAAGCATTCAAAACAACACCTACTTGAAAAGGAGTCGAGCTTGGGGTCAAGCCGTGATACCAACGTTACCCACACTTATGTCTATTTGGAGTAAGGATGTGTTGATCCTAACACTACTAAAAACAGCGGAAATAGCGTCGGATAAGTTGCGTCGGATTGTAAATCCGACGCAACTGGCGTAACTGTGTCGATTTGCGTCGGCTAATCCGATGCAATAACATTGCGTGGGACTAGCCGACGCTATCCGACTCCATGATACAGGCGCCAATAATTTTGGGTTGGCGCCACTATGTGAAAGGTTTTGCGTGGGATTAGCCGACGCAACCAGACGCAAAAACAAAATTTGCGTCGGCTAATCCGATGCAGCCTGCGTCAAAATAAAAAAATTTAGTCAACAGAATTAATAGCTTTGCATCGGATTAGCCGACGCAGATTTTAATATTGCGTCTGATTGCGTCGGCTAATCCGATGCAGTGTGCGTCAAAATTAAAAAAATTTAGTCAACAGAATTAATAGCTTTGCATCGGATTAGCCGACGCAAATTTTAATATTGCGTCTGATGGCGTCGGCTAATCCGATGCAGTATGCGTCAAAGTGAAAACAGAATTAATAGCTTTGCATCGGATTAGCCGACGCAATGTTTAATATTGCGTCTGATTGCGTCGGCTAATCCGATGCAGCATGTGTTTAAATTAAAAAAAACCATAATTAAATGTTTTGCATCGGATTAGCCGACGCAGACTTGAATATTGCGTTGGTCTGCGTCGGTTAATCCCACGCAACGTTTTTAATATAAAAAAAATATCGAGGTCTGCATCGGAATAGCCGACGCAAACTTGAAATCTGCGTCTGGTTGCGTCGGCTATTCCCACGCAAATTGTTTGATATAAAAAAAAAATAGGCAACAACTAAACAGACCCCAAACCCCAAACCCGACACCCCAATCTCGCTCACCCCAATCTCGCTCTCACCCCAATCTCGCAAACCCCAAACCCGACACCCCAAACCCGACTCCTTCCCTCTTTCCGGCGAGCCTTCACGCGCGACCCCGAACCCCATAAACCCTCCGGCGAACCGAAATCGAAACCCTAAATATTCCTGCTCTGTCCGGCGAACCCAGAAACCGACGAGTCCTTCCCTCTTTCCGGCGAGCCTCCACGCGCGACCCCGAATCCCATAAACCCTCCGGCGAACCTGAATTCCAGCCCCTCCGGCGAACCGAAATCGAAACCCTAAATCTTTCTGCTCCGTCCGGCGAACCCAGAAACCGACGAACCCAGAAACCGACGAAACCAGAAAAACCCTAAACCGACCCCCCTTCAATTCTCAGGTATGATACTTAGTACTTAATTAAGTTAATTGTTTTGATTCGCTGTAATGGTCTCGGATTTTGCTGTCTCGTTTCTAGCATTACGGAGATTGAGTATTTTTCTGAATTACTCGTGAATTTTTCTGAATTACTCGTGAATTACGGAGATTAAGTGAATTTTTCTGAGTTTTAGTCTCTTAAGATCAATCTCTTTCCCTACTAGAGTAATTACTATACACAGTTTTGATCTCTGTCAGTACTCAGTAATAGTAGTACTAGTACTAGTCGACTAGTATTAATAAGTACGTACTTAGCCATCTAAAAAAGCCGATGGAGTACAAATTCCATCACTAACTAAACTAACAAATAAAAACCCAAAAATTAAAAATAACTAGAGGAGATTTCCTTCAAATCTCCCCTAAATTGTCAGCAACCCAAGTCATTGTTTTGATAAAGCTCCTTCCTAAGCTTATGAGAGAAAAGCCTACAAGCGTCAATACTTAGATCAATGGCAGCCGCGAGTGCCACGAAAGCCGCTGCATCCTCTGTGCAGCTCACGTGCTGAACACTCACCTCCACTGTCGGTTTACTACACTTCCCTTCCCCTTCCACCTTCGTCGACATTACAAATCCTCGATATGCGCTATACGGCCACAAACCATACCCAAAATCACCACTCCCACTTCCTCCTTTTCTTGCGCTATAAGTTAATTGTTTTGATACAATTATTGAATTACTCGTATTTTTCTTGCTGGCTATCTGTGGTTGTGGCTGTTTTGATTGACGATGATATGATGTTGAGTTGTGTTCTGTAGCGGAGATTGAGGTGTTAAGATGCGCTACAAATATGTATTTAATCTAATACATATATGCTGTGCAATTCTTTGCAACGTTTCGAGAATTTCTCTCTGATTTTGTGACAATGAACTTCATACAGTAGAACCGCTGAAGACGGGCACAACGTAAATGAAATAATACTACTCCGTAGCATTTTCTATATTAAAAAATCACTAATCCAGTAGCTAGCTGGTTCAGTGACCATTTGACATGACCTTAGCTACTCAAATGGCAATTGGGGCTAAACATCAATACATACTTAGGCACAGAAACAAATAAATACAGATCAGGGCTAGTAAAATGATACGAGTACTACTACTCCAATATATATATGTACAATACTTCTACTACTATAAGCTAGTAGATTCCAATCTTACTACACTACTACTACTACTACTACTACTACTACTAATTTAATATTTCTACTTTCACTACTACTACTAAACTACTACTACTACTATTAATAATTTACTACTACTTTTACTACTACTACTAAACTACTACTACTACTAATTTCCTATTTCTACTTTTACTACTACTACTACTACTACTACTAAACTACTACTAATACTACAACTACACTACTACTACTACTACTAATTTACTACTACTACTACTACTACTACTAATTTACTACTTCTACTTTTACTACTACTACTACTACTACTACTACTACTACTACTACTACTACTACTACTACTAAACTACTACTAATACTACTAATTTACTACTTCTACTTTTACTACTACTACTACTACACTACTACTACTACTACTAATTTACTACTTCTACTTTTACTACTACTACTACTAAACTACTACTACTACTACTAATTTACTATTTCTACTTTTACTACTACTACTACTAAACTACTACTACTACTAATAATAATAATTTACTACTACTTTTACTACTACAACTAAACTACTACTACTACTACTAATTTCCTATTTCTACTTTTACTACTACTACTACTACTAAACTACTACTACTACTACTACTAAACTACTACTACTACTAATTTACTACTTCTACTTTTACAACTACTACTACTATACTACTAGTACTACTATACTACTACTACTAATTTACTACTTCTACTTTTACTACTACTACTACTATACTACTAGTACTACTATACTAGTAATACTAATTTACTACTTCTACTTTTACTACTACTAAACTACTACTACTACTACTAAACTACTACTACTACTAATTTACTACTTCTACTTTTACAACTACTACTACTAATTTACTACTTCTACTTTTACTACTACTACTACTATACTACTAGTACTACTATACTACTACTACTAATTTACTACTACTTTTACTACTACTACTACTACTAAAGTACTAAACTACTACTACATAAACAATACTAAAAAAAGGGGAAATTCGCTTTGTTTCTTAAATTTCAGCAGTTAGTGGTTGTAATTATAGTAAGTATTAATGTTTTGAATTACTGTGTTGAGATTTCATTGTTGTTGTTATTTGCTTTCGTTGTGTACTGTGCATGAGCATTGTTTGAAATCTACCCAGACCTACCTAGTGCCCGTTCAAGAGTTACTCATTAGGAGTAATTCTTGGACAGTCCCCGTTTTGGGACTGTTCTTGTGCCTTTCATGTCACTTAGGTGGTAAACATGAAATTGTGTTGTGTTGGTAGGAGCAAAATTCGGTGACAATTCCCTCAATGTTCTTCGATTGCATATGTGGAGTTTTCATATATTCCACATTGTGCTTTTGGAGAACTGAGGCGAATTGCTGCCGAATTTTGCTCTTATCGACATCACACAATTTCGTGTTTATCAGTAACATGGAACGCACAAGAATGGGTTTAGGTTGGAGTGATAAGGTCCCCGGTGATGAATCGTTTTTAAAGTGATGGTTGTGAGAGTTCCAACTTCAACTGAAATTCGCGAACTTTTCTTCAAATTCCATGTTGTTGACTTCTTCCCCCACGCCATTTTGTTCATGTGTACATACCCTAATCATTCGTAGTTCAATCCATATAGAATGAATAGAGTAGAACGAAGTTGGATGTACGAGAGACTGTCCGACAATAAGCGACCGAAAATAGAATTTAGAGACGGTGTGGAGGAGTTCATCAAGTTTTCCTTAGATAATAACCCCCACTACACCAGCGAGCAGCTTAGGTGCCCATGTAGAAAATGTCAAAACCGTGCCTTAAAACATGAAGTAGATGTCAAACAGCATCTATACAAGCACGGTTTTGTTGAGAACTACTACGTGTGGACGTATCATGGTGAAAATGAAAGTAGTCGCCTGCAAAAACCTGTTCGCGAAAATCCGTACCGGGACTTCGTAGAGGACGCACTGCGTACGACGGTTGAGGACATCATGGAGGAGGAACGTAACCCAGACAACTTAAGCGACGAAGAAGTACAACATGAACCTAACCCACAAGTCCTTTCCTTTTTCGAAATGCTAAAAAATGCCGAACTCCCAGTTTTCAGCGGGTGCGATATGAGTCTGTTGCAAGTCGCTTCAAGGATGCTGACTTTGAAGTGCGAGAGCAACATGGCCTTAAGACATTTAGACGGTTGGATCCAACTGCTAATTGACATTCTACGAGGCACTAAGGAGAATGTCATGGCAAATAATTTCTACGAGGTCAAAAATTTGTTGAAGGGCCTCCAACTCCCCCACGAAAAGATAGACTCGTGTCCGAATGGATGCATGCTGTTCTGGAAGGGAGATTCGGACCTCGATGCGTGTAGGAAATGTGGATCCGGGAGGTACAAGAGTCGAACAAAAAATACTAGGGGGAAGAGAGTACCAACTAAGGTCTTGACTTACTTCCCAGTTGGTCCGAGGCTCCAAAGACTGTATGCGACAAAAAAAATTGCGGGCGAGATGAGTTGGCACCACAGTAACTCCAAAATCAGAGTTAGTGGTATGATGACACACCCTAGCGATGGTGAAGCTTGGAAGACATTTGATATCAAACATCCCGAGTTCGCGAAAGAACCGCGCAACGTACGTTTGGGTTTGTGCACAGATGGTTTCTCACCCTACGGGCAGTTCGGCAAGTCGTACTCGTGTTGGCCGGTTCTTTTGACACCGTACAACCTACCGCCGTGGTTATGCAATAAGAGACAATTTATGCTCCTGTCACTTATTGTTCCTGGCCCTAAGAACCCGAAAGCCAATATGGACGTGTATCTCCAACCACTTGTTGAGGAGTTAAAAAGTTTGTGGGATAATGGGATTTACACGTACGATGTGTCTAGGAAAACTAGTTTCAATTTACGAGCTGCACTAATGTGGACCATCAACGACTTCCCAGCTTACGGGATGTTGTCTGGTTGGAGTACAACGGGTTACCGTGCTTGTCCTTACTGTCAAGCGAAGGATCAAAAATCCTTTTGGCTTAAAAATAGCGGAAAGGTATCTTGGTTTGACTGTCACAGACAATTTCTACCTTCCGACCATCCATTTAGGCATAACTGTAAGAGTTTTCTGAAGAAACAACCCGATGAAACTAGGATCGCATGTAAACGGTTAACAGGCGATGAGATATGGGCAGATGTGCAGAAGTACCCTACAATAGTACACGCTACCCACCAACAGTTGAAAAAATTGAAGGACAAGAAGGAAGGTTGGTGGAAGCAGAGCATATTCTGGGAACTTCCGTACTGGCACACTCTGCTTATCAGACACAACCTTGATGTTATGCATATCGAGAAGAATTTCTTTGAGCAGATTATCAACACCGTGATGGATGTACCGAACAAGACAGCCTTCGGACCAAAAGGCAAAGCAGATTTCAAGGAACTGTGTCTTGGGCGACCCAAATCGTCGTCCTTTGTTATGGACAAAAATGATAGGAAGGCTTTGTGCGATTGGGTGAGTGGTTTGAAGTTTCCGGATGGTTACGCATCCGACTTATCCCGGTGTGTGGACCAGTCCAAGTTAATTTTGCATGGCATGAAAAGCCACGACTGTCACGTGTTTATGTCGCGCTTGATGCCAGTAGCTTTGAAGCAGCTGCTGCCAATGAACACGTGGAATGCATTGACAGAGATCAGTCAGTTCTTCCGAGATTTGTGTTCCACTATGGTGTCAGTCGAGTCCATGAATCGACTTGAGAACAGTATTCCCGAGATCCTTTGCAAGTTGGAGAGAATATTTCCTCCGTCATTCTTCAACTCGATGGAGCACCTCCCACTTCATTTGCCGTATGAGGCAAGGGTTGGCGGTCCTGTTCAGTACAGGTGGATGTACCCATTCGAAAGGTAACGTCCTCAACTGTCCTTCGTGTGACTTTCCGTGCATTGATTACCAATTAAGTCTTACATGAGAGATAATATTTTAATTTGCAGGTTCTTAAACCATCTGAAAAAAAAATTGGTAACAAAGCACATGTTGAGGGTTCAATATGCAACGCGTATTTGTTAGAGGAGACATCAAACTTCTGCTCCTTCTACTTCGAAGAGCACGTTGACACAAAAGCCAAAGACCTAGACGTGGGTGCGCATGAAGACCACCAAATAGAGGTGGAACCCTTTCAGTCTGATGTTGGAAGTACAACTGGAAAATGTAAGGAGAGGTGGTTGACCGATGTTGAGTACAAGCAGGCACACTCCTACGTTCTGAGAAACTGTGGCCCTGTAATCAGACCGTACGAGGAGTAAGTAACTCACGTACAACATACCCTCCTCATAATTGGTAGTATGTGTGATTAAGTACAACTGCTGAAAATTTCAGGAAATTCGAGGCTTTCATTATGGCAGAACATGCGGGAGTGAAAACATCTGAAGATGTTTGGGTGGCGTATGAGTCACTGTTTCCCTCATGGCTACGTACTCAAGTATGTTGAAATGCTATTTGCTTGATCATTATAAATTGTGTATGTGTTTGGTACAAAATTTAATTGCATTGTTTTTCGACGAATTTTATGTTGACAATAGCCTGAAGCGCTGGAGGATCCCATGGTAAGACCACTAGTCACTGGGCCGTCTTCACGAGTCAGAACTTGGAGGCGATATACAATTAACGGGTACAAGTTTCGTACGTTTACCGAGGGTGTTGATGTTCCGAAACTGACCAAAAGTAACGGCGTATGTGTGTTGTCCACCGAAGGGTCAGATTACAATGGAACACTAATGGAGGTGATCGAGCTAGACTACTACGACAGCCACAAAAACTGCAAGGCCATACTGTTCAAATGTGATTGGATCGACAACTCCCCGCACGGAGTCACTGTTCATGAGAACTACAATCTTGTGGATGTCGACCTGACTAGAAAACTGCGAGGGCACAACCCTTTTGTGTTGGCGTATCAAGTCGATCAAGTCTGCTATGCACCTTACCCAAAGGGAAAAAAGAGTACGAATTGGTCTGCGGTTTTCAAAATCAAGGCAAGATCACAAGTTGATAATCCTATCATCGACGATGACGTCTACCAAGAGAGTGTGGTTGGTAATAATCAGCCGATGTCATCAACTCTGATCGAAGACACTGACGTCAATGAAGAAGAATATGTAGTCGAAGTTGCTGGTGCTGTAGGGGAGGACGACGAGTTTGCCGACTGGATTGTTCCTGAGGGAGAGGGTGATGAGGACGACGACTTGGTCATCGACGATGAAGATGACGGTGATGAGGTGAATACTGACTGGGACGATGATGATGAAGACGGGGACGAGGGGTTCATTGAACCGCACACCGACGCGGACAGTGACAGTGACAGTGACGATAATTAGCAATTATGTAGTTGTTTGTATCTTATTCGCATAAGTTGTAATTTAATTTGTTGTAATTTAATTATTTGTAATTGAAGACTATTTTGGTACTTAATGAAATTCCTGCTTTACCCTAAACGAACTGACTCTACAGTTTAACTTTGCGCAAACATATTTTGTAGACGTGATTATGGCAGGTAGCAGCGAGATGCTGACGGGAGGCAGCAGCCATGGTGACCACATGGAGGAGGACGTGCCTAGGCCTCCTGTCATACATGGTGTGGACGCTGTCCAGGAAGTCGGGGCGACGGTCTACGTTGCCACGCCTGGGAAAGCGTACCTTTCACGGCAGAAAGTGAGGGAAGCTAGTTGGTGAGTTGTAGTTGTTGTAACCAGTTCTTTTCTAAATTTTCACTCATTTATTTGCTTCAAATTATCATAATTGACTTGTGTAGGTGGGACGACAAGAAGTACTCGGATTTTTTGCGGGATGCCGTAGTCATGACGTATGCGTCCACGCCTGGCGCCTACCGTAGCTGGACGGAGGCACCACCGGAAGCTCGGGATGCGATGTATATGCACTTCGCGGTAATTACCTCGTCTGTGTTTCTAAGGTTTTCGTTGCACGATTTATACATTCAATTGTCGCTAACGAATCTTTTTTTTGACAAACAGAGGAGAGTGCGTATAGACCTGGGGTACGACCTCAGGTCGGATTTTGAGACTCGGATAAAGAAGAAGATAACCGACCTCTTCCAGCGTGCTGTCCCGAGGGTCGACAAGGCAGACTGGATTCCGCAAGAGAAGTGGGAGATATTGAAGAAGAACGCTGCCGACCCAGCTTTCAAGAAGAAATCGGCGATTAAGTCGTCGAACAGGAGAGGTGGGCAGGTGGACGGGGTGGCGAAACCCACCAGCTGCCTCGGAAGTAGGAGTGCAGCAACAGCCTTCGCGGCGTTGGTAAGTGCTTATAAAACAAGTAAAAAGTTTGAGTATAATTCAATATATACTATTGGTAAATAAATGCTGAAAGTTTTAACACTGTTATATGAAGGGCCCAACTGCAACCCCGGTCGATCTCTTGGAGAAGACGAAGAAGGGGAAAGACGGCAAGTGGATAGACCCTAGAGGACCGGAGATCGTGGTGAGTAGTAGTAATGTTTTTAAAAAATATACTAGGCATGAAAATTACCACGTGATAGTATGTGTTCTAAAAGTTATAACACTATTTCATGATGTTGTTTCAGGAGAACTACCAGAAAGCGGTGGAGGAGGCACGGGCCTCTGATCAGGCACCCAACACGCTGAAGATCTTCCACGATGTGACGGGTGGCTATAACCAGAAGGGACGGTTCTGGGGGATAGGGAATGCGGCGAAACAGCTCTTTCGCCCATGCTTGAACCGAGGTAAGGAGGTATCTGCGGACACGTACCTCCCTACCGCCACCTCGCAGGAACGCACACTCAACGAGCGTATGGAAGATAAATTCCAAAGACAAGAAGAGCGTCTGAAGACGTTGGAGAAGAGGTGCGAAGAGCAGGACCAGTTTATTCAGTTCATGAGGGAACGGTTCGCCATGGGGAACGAGGGATGCGGTGGAGGGCCACGCATGACTAGGCGCGACGATGACGACAACAACGATGGTCATCCCTTCGGATCGGAGCACATCGAGTCCCTTTCTTAGGTAGTTCAGCTCCCTTATGTTACTTGTTTACACTTTGGTTACATTGTGTGTATATATATTTTACCAACTCATAGCGCTGGTTGTCTTGTTTACACTCTGGTTGAATTCTGAACCTAGAAACGGTTGTCTTTGTAATATTTTCATTTTCTATAACATTACATTAGTTTATGTTTGTGTCGTTTTGTGGAGATTTGTGAAGAAGAGAGCTTTGATTGGAGTTATTGATGGATTTTGGTTTAGGATGTGCTGCTGTGGTTTGTTGTAGGAGTGGGTTGTTTATTTGCAGGTTGTTTTATTTCGCGCGTATGGGGAGCTGAAAACAAGGAAACGATTTTTTTTGTTACTAGGCTTTGCGTGGGATTAGCCGACGCAAAGTCAATGTTTTTTGTTGACTTTGCGTCGGCTAATCCCACACAAAGTCCCTAAGTCAGATTTCATTCAATGGCTTTGCGTGGGATTAGCCGACGCAAAGTCAACAAAAACGTTGACTTTGCGTCGGCTAATCCCACGCAAATTCGTTGACTGAAATCTGACTTAGGGACTTTGCGTGGGATTAGCCGACGCAAAGTCAACGTTTTTGTTGACTTTGCGTCGGCTAATCCCACGCAAAGTTCCTAAGTCAGATTTCAGTCAACGGCTTTGCGTGGGATTAGCCGACGCAAAGTCAACAAAAACGTTGACTTTGCGTCGGCTAATCCCACGCAAAGTCCCGTTGACAGGGCGTTGACCTCCATGTGTTCGTATCGGATCAGCCGACGCAAGCCGACGCAATTCATCTGCGTCGGATTAACCGATGCAAAAAAAAAAAATTGCGTCAAAATATTACGGCGGTCGTTTGCATCGGTTAATCCGACGCAATTTGAATTTTGCGTCGGATATTGCCATTTTGCGTCGGATTTGTCCGACGCAATTCGGGCTCGATTTTTGTAGTGTAACAAATTTTGTATTTGATCCAGGTGGGATACTTGTTACAAGAATTGAGGACAATTCTTTTTCAAAGAAGGAGAGTATGATGCGAGTTCATTTTGCAGCGTTGTTTTGATCAGTCCATATCTCGAGTTATACTTGGAATTTCGTAGTCATTCAAAATGGAGGAGATAGATTTCGAGCTTATCTTTCCAATGACTATTCATGAAGGCTCATTGAACAAGTATTGACAAAGTTATGGTCCGAACAAGTCAGTTGTGCATGGGAAAGCACCGGGGTTAAAGAGGACGTTTGAAGCTGGTTGTGCACGTCCAAATGGCTCCTTATTAAGCTTTGTTATTAGCTCCTAGTTTACATAGCTTTGTTATTAGCTCCTAGTTTACATAGCTTTGTTATTAGCTCCTAGTTTACATTACTTTGTTATTAGCTCCTAAGCCTTGTTATTAGCTCCGTGTTCACATGGTTGTAACTTTGTTTTTGTCACCCTTAACCAGCCGGTTTAAGGGTCCTTTGTAGGCTATATATAGCCATCTAGTTGAATGAATAAGACATCCAATATTGAAATCAAAAACCTGAGTAAAGCTAAGCTTTCTTTTACGTCCTTGTTGCTTACAAGACAAAGTCTAGAGTTAGTCGCGTTACAAGCTCTAAACTCGCTACTTCAATCGCGTTGTTTGATTTAGCACCCGCTTTGTTGAAGTATAGGTCTACTTCACCTAGCATACTATCCTTGGTTACGTTTTATTCATCCTCAAACTAACCTTTTCAATCTGTTTTGGTTACTTTGTTTACATTCCATTTCAGTATACTAATCATTCTTCACCTTCTTGTTCAAAGTTCATATCAACTCACATCATTAGTGGTATCAGAGCTTTGGTCTTCCTTTAGACGTAAAGCATGGCAGGAGTATTGAACTTTGAAGACCCTAGCTTCTTGGAACAACTAAAGAAGGCGTTGGAGAACTACCAACCCAAGAATTCTCGTTTCCAAGCAAGGAGGGAACCGGTGGACAAGATCAAGGTAAATGAACTTCCTGAGTTCAATGGTGGTACTGATCCTGAAGTTTACTTGGAATGGGAAAGAAACATGGAGAAGCTCTTTGACTTCAAGGATTTGGAGGACGAAGAGAGGTGCAAATACGCCATTCTAAAGCTAAGCAAAGGGGCTTCCCTTTGGTATGAAGGGCTTAAGGTACAACGCACCAGAAATGGAAAGGGTAAGATTACTTCTTGGGAGTCCTTAAAACGTAAACTACGTAAGAGGTATTTCCCAACTACGCACAAGTTATCCTTATACAAAAAGATTGCTAACCTTATACAAGGAAAAATGAGTGTTAGTGAATACATAGAAGAATTTGAGAACTTGGTTCTAATGGGAGAAGTAGAAGAAAATGAAGAGATAAAAATGGCTAGGTTCTTACGCGGGTTAAATCGTAGTATAGCTAATACGGTTGATTTATGTCCTTATTCTGATTTTGATACCTTGTGTGGGTTGTGTCTAAAAGTTGAAGCACAAGGGAAGGGAAAACATGAGGGTGAGTCTAGTAAGAGTCATACTTGGTCTCGAACGGATGATGGTAATGGAGTCAATCCTACTAATATTAATCAACCCCTTATTGTTAAGAATAACCCCGCACCCCCACCTCAATCTACCACCAAAACAACCACTGAAACTAGTCTCTATAAAGTGCGTTGTTTCAAGTGTCAAGGGTTTGGTCACTACAAAAACGCTTGTCCAAATAAAAGAGTTGTGACCTTAAGAGAAGTAATCACTATTAGGGATGAATTATGGGAAGAGGAACAACGTATAGGGGCTGTTTTCAATGTTAACGAGGAAGAGGAAGAGGAAGAGGAAAATATTGAGGCTTATGAACCCCCGACTTATGACACACTCTTAGTACTACGTACTCTACATGCTAACCCCATTCAACATGACACCGAACAAAGAGACCAACTATTCCATACTAAGTGTCAAGTTAAAGATAAATGGTGTAGTTTAATCATTGATGGAGGAACAAGGTAAGGGTCACTAAACAAGTGAGGGTTGGCTTGACCATGGGTTCCTACGTTGATGAGGTTTTGTGTGATGTTATTCCTATGGATGCTTGTCACATACTATTAGGCCGTCCCTGGCAGTTTGATAGGGACGTAGTTCACCATGGGAGGAGGAATGAGTATGAATTGAGTGATAAGGGAAAGAAAATTGTACTCAAACCCATGACACCTCAAAACGTATGCAATATGTTAACCAATCGAGTCGGAAAACCCAACCTCTCAATGTTTGCTAGTAAAAATATGGGAGTACATAGAAGAGGGGGAGTTTGATGCCGTCAAGACCACTAAAGAGGAACCAGCTAAGGTTAATAGTGGTTGTGAAGGGAAACAATCTGAAGAGTGGCTAAAGAAACTAGGTGTTGACATTCCTATTAAGATACCAGCTTGTTTGGCACTTAATAGAGATCATGGATTCTTAAAGGATGAAGATGGGAAAAACAATGTCATGGCTAAGGCTTCATCTTGTCAATACACACACTCATCCACCATAGATGCAAGCACGCTTGGAATTGAGACCTTGAAGGAATATTACTCCACGGAGGCTGATATACTCACCAAGTGCAAGACTGTTACTCTTAACACTTTTGATGAGTTTGTTTTGCAGGACGATCTTCTTCCTAAAGAGAACCATTTTTGTGTCCCAAAACATCCTATTTCAGAGTGTATAACTAGAGAAGCTCAAGGAGGAGGACCAGCTGTAGGTTATGACATAACCAGGACCTTAGAGACGTGGAAGGAGCACTTCCTTTTGCTAAGAACACAAGGGAGTAATCTAAGCATCATGAGCAAATACTTAACAAGTCCTTTCCCAAAGAGTCCCCTCAAACCAAGAGAGTACTTGCCATCCTCCATAATGACTCACCTCAGTGTTTGTTACACAACGGATGAAGCTGTCAAGAGAAAGACCAGATTGATGTCCCAAACAGAAGCTCCATACAAGGGAAACAACCATGGTTGCAAGATGAAGTTACCGGATAGTTATGAAGAGCATACCACGTCCAAAGTGGGAGATTTTGCTCTTTATCTTGATGTAGATGAATTTTTAGAATTGAGGACAATTCCTTTTCAAGGGGGAGGAGATGATCCGAATCAAGGAGCTACCAAAGAGTTCAATAAAGTCACCTTAGCTCCTCTTGTTCTTAGTTCAGCCACACTAGCACCTCTTACCAGCTTAGTAGTGTGCCTACTACAATTAGTGAGCTAGCTCGTGTGTGAGCTGAATAAAGGAGCAAATAATCAAGGTAATATGAAGACATTAACTTGGGTTCACACTCATTCAAGCATGGGAAGTGTACTGAAGTTATGAAGGTGTTTGAGGCTGATTGTGTTCACATAGTGTGCACATCCTCAAGCTTTGTTTATGGCTCCATGTTCACACAAGTGTGTCGTGGCTGGTGCTCTTTGTTAGAGCTTTGTTATTAGCTCCATGTTTACATTACTTTGTTATTAGCTCCTAAGCCTTGTTATTAGCTCCGTGTTCACATGGTTGTAACTTTGTTTTTGTCACCCTTAACCAGCCGGTTTAAGGGTCCTTTGTAGGCTATATATAGCCATCTAGTTGAATGAATAAGACATCCAATATTGAAATCAAAAACCTGAGTAAAGCTAAGCTTTCTTTTACGTCCTTGTTGCTTACAAGACAAAGTCTAGAGTTAGTCGCGTTACAAGCTCTAAACTCGCTACTTCAATCGCGTTGTTTGATTTAGCACCCGCTTTGTTGAAGTATAGGTCTACCTCACCTAGCATACTATCCTTGGTTACGTTTTATTCATCCTCAAACTAACCTTTTCAATCTGTTTTGGTTACTTTGTTTACATTCCATTTCAGTATACTAATCATTCTTCACCTTCTTGTTCAAAGTTCATATCAACTCACATCACAAAGAAAGAAAAAGTCCAGGGAAAAAGATATGTCCTAAAGAATAGTCCAGGGATAGTCGGAACCTATCCCAAAGAATGCAAAAGTCCTGGGACAAAGACCCGTCCCAAAGAAAACTCCAGGGATGGTAGGAAACTATCCTAAAGAAAGCAAAAGTCCAGAGAAAAAGATCTGTCCCAAAGAATAGTCCAGGGATGGTCGGAGACTATCCTAATGAAAGCAGAAGTCCAAAGGCAAAGATCCATAACGAAGAATAGTCCAGTGATAGTCGGAAACTATCCCAAAGAAAGCAAAAGTCCTGGGATGATGTGAGTTGATATGAACTTTGAACAAGAATGTGAAGAATGATTAGTATACTGAAATGGAATGTAAACAAAGTAACCAAAACAGATTGAAAAGGATAGTTTGAGGATGAATAAACCGTAACCAAGGATAGTATGCTAGGTGAAGTAGACCTATACTTCAACAAAGCGGGTGCTAAATCAAACAACGCGATTGAAGTAGCGAGTTTAGAGCTTGTAACGCGACTAACTCTAGACTTTGTCTTGTAAGCAACAAGGACGTAAAAGAAAGCTTAGCTTTACTCAGGTTTTTGATTTCAATATTGGATGTCTTATTCATTCAAATAGATGGCTATATATAGCCTACAACAAGACCCTTAAACCGGCTGGTTAGGGTGACAATAACGAAGCTACATGGTGACAAAAACAAAGCTACATCTATGTGAACTAGGAGCTAATAACAAAGCTATGTAAACTAGGAGCTAATAACAAAGCTATGTAAACTAGGAGCTAATAACAAAGCTTAATAAGGAGCCATTTGGACGTGCACAACCAGCTTCAAACGTCCTCTTTAACCCCGGTGCTTTCCCATGCACAACTGACTTGTTCGGACCATAACTTTGTCAATACTTGTTCAATGAGCCTTCATGAATAGTCATTGGAAAGATAAGCTCGAAATCTATCTCCTCCATTTTGAATGACTACGAAATTCCAAGTATAACTCGAGATATGGACAGATCAAAACAATGCTGCAAAAAATGAACTCGCATCAGAAATTCCCATGCACAACTGTCTTGTTCGGACCATAACTTTGTCAATACTTGTTCAATGAGCCTTCATGAATAGTCATTGGAAAGATAAGCTCGAAATCTATATCCTCCATTTTGAATGACTACGAAACTCCAAGTATAACTCGAGATATGGACTGATCAAAACAACGCTGCAAAATGAACTCGCATCATACTCTCCTTCTTTGAAAAAGAATTGTCCTCAATTCTTGTAACAAGTATCCCACCTGGATCAAATACAAAATTTGTTAGGATCAACACATCCTTACTCCAAATAGACATAAGTGTGGGTAACGTTGGTATCACGGCTTGACCCCAAGCTCGACTCCTTTTCAAGTAGGTGTTGTTTTGAATGCTTGTGAACTCTACTTTGCTTGTTGTGAACAAGGATGGATCAGGTATCTTTTGTTGCTTCTCAAAGTATTCCACAAGCTCAATCCCCTTACTCTCCATGCTTGTTTTGACTAAGATCAGAATTTGTTTCTTCTTGCACAACCCGTTTGGTTGAAGATGATACTCGTCAAAAACAGGTGGTAACGTTGGATCAAACACCAAACTTTCCTCGTAAGTGTTTTCAAACGAGAAAATTCCAGCCATTTTTTTTTTTTTTTTGAAATAGTACTACGTGAACAGTACTAATTCGTGAACAATTTTTTTTTTTTTTTTTTTTTTTTTTTTTTGAAAATAAATCGAACTTCAACAAGAACCACGAAACAATCAAAACCGATTAACCCTCGAATTACCCTACGAGTTTAACCTTTGAATTCCAATCGCAATCAGAATTTCAACTAATAACTTGGCTTCGACACTCCTTGGACCGTCTTGATTTTAAGAAAAATCAAGAGTTGTAGCTCTGATACCACTAATGATGTGAGTTGATATGAACTTTGAACAAGAATGTGAAGAATGATTAGTATACTGAAATGGAATGTAAACAAAGTAACCAAAACAGATTGAAAAGGATAGTTTGAGGATGAATAAACCGTAACCAAAGATAGTATGCTAGGTGAAGTAGACCTATACTTCAACAAAGCGGGTGCTAAATCAAACAACGCAATTGAAGTGGCGAGTTTAGAGCTTGTAACGCGACTAACTCTAGACTTTGTCTTGTAAGCAACAAGGACGTAAAAGAAAGCTTAGCTTAGCTCTGATACCACTAATGATGTGAGTTGATATGAACTTTGAACAAGAATGTGAAGAACTGAAATGGAATGTAAACAAAGTAACCAAAACAGATTGAAAAGGATAGTTTGAGGATGAATAAACCGTAACCAAGGATAGTATGCTAGGTGAAGTAGACCTATACTTCAACAAAGCGGGTGCTAAATCAAACAACGCGATTGAAGTAGCGAGTTTAGAGCTTGTAACGCGACTAACTCTAGACTTTGTCTTGTAAGCAACAAGGACGTAAAAGAAAGCTTAGCTTTACTCAGGTTTTTGATTTCAATATTGGATGTCTTATTCATTCAAATAGATGGCTATATATAGCCTACAACAAGACCCTTAAACCGGCTGGTTAGGGTGACAATAACGAAGCTACATGGTGACAAAAACAAAGCTACATCTATGTGAACTAGGAGCTAATAACAAAGCTATGTAAACTAGGAGCTAATAACAAAGCTATGTAAACTAGGAGCTAATAACAAAGCTTAATAAGGAGCCATTTGGACGTGCACAACCAGCTTCAAACGTCCTCTTTAACCCCGGTGCTTTCCCATGCACAACTGACTTGTTCGGACCATAACTTTGTCAATACTTGTTCAATGAGCCTTCATGAATAGTCATTGGAAAGATAAGCTCGAAATCTATCTCCTCCATTTTGAATGACTACGAAATTCCAAGTATAACTCGAGATATGGACAGATCAAAACAATGCTGCAAAAAATGAACTCGCATCAGAAATTCCCATGCACAACTGTCTTGTTCGGACCATAACTTTGTCAATACTTGTTCAATGAGCCTTCATGAATAGTCATTGGAAAGATAAGCTCGAAATCTATATCCTCCATTCTGAATGACTACGAAACTCCAAGTATAACTCGAGATATGGACTGATCAAAACAACGCTGCAAAATGAACTCGCATCATACTCTCCTTCTTTGAAAAAGAATTGTCCTCAATTCTTGTAACAAGTATCCCACCTGGATCAAATACAAAATTTGTTAGGATCAACACATCCTTACTCCAAATAGACATAAGTGTGGGTAACGTTGGTATCACGGCTTGACCCCAAGCTCGACTCCTTTTCAAGTAGGTGTTGTTTTGAATGCTTGTGAACTCTACTTTGCTTGTTGTGAACAAGGATGGATCAGGTATCTTTTGTTGCTTCTCAAAGTATTCCACAAGCTCAATCCCCTTACTCTCCATGCTTGTTTTGACTAAGATCAGAATTTGTTTCTTCTTGCACAACCCGTTTGGTTGAAGATGATACTCGTCAAAAACAGGTGGTAACGTTGGATCAAACACCAAACTTTCCTCGTAAGTGTTTTCAAACGAGAAAATTCCAGCCATTTTTTTTTTTTTTTTGAAATAGTACTACGTGAACAGTACTAATTCGTGAACAATTTTTTTTTTTTTTTTTTTTTTTTTTTTTTGAAAATAAATCGAACTTCAACAAGAACCACGAAACAATCAAAACCGATTAACCCTCGAATTACCCTACGAGTTTAACCTTTGAATTCCAATCGCAATCAGAATTTCAACTAATAACTTGGCTTCGACACTCCTTGGACCGTCTTGATTTTAAGAAAAATCAAGAGTTGTAGCTCTGATACCACTAATGATGTGAGTTGATATGAACTTTGAACAAGAATGTGAAGAATGATTAGTATACTGAAATGGAATGTAAACAAAGTAACCAAAACAGATTGAAAAGGATAGTTTGAGGATGAATAAACCGTAACCAAGGATAGTATGCTAGGTGAAGTAGACCTATACTTCAACAAAGCGGGTGCTAAATCAAACAACGCAATTGAAGTGGCGAGTTTAGAGCTTGTAACGCGACTAACTCTAGACTTTGTCTTGTAAGCAACAAGGACGTAAAAGAAAGCTTAGCTTAGCTCTGATACCACTAATGATGTGAGTTGATATGAACTTTGAACAAGAATGTGAAGAACTGAAATGGAATGTAAACAAAGTAACCAAAACAGATTGAAAAGGATAGTTTGAGGATGAATAAACCGTAACCAAGGATAGTATGCTAGGTGAAGTAGACCTATACTTCAACAAAGCGGGTGCTAAATCAAACAACGCGATTGAAGTAGCGAGTTTAGAGCTTGTAACGCGACTAACTCTAGACTTTGTCTTGTAAGCAACAAGGACGTAAAAGAAAGCTTAGCTTTACTCAGGTTTTTGATTTCAATATTGGATGTCTTATTCATTCAAATAGATGGCTATATATAGCCTACAACAAGACCCTTAAACCGGCTGGTTAGGGTGACAATAACGAAGCTACATGGTGACAAAAACAAAGCTACATCTATGTGAACTAGGAGCTAATAACAAAGCTATGTAAACTAGGAGCTAATAACAAAGCTATGTAAACTAGGAGCTAATAACAAAGCTTAATAAGGAGCCATTTGGACGTGCACAACCAGCTTCAAACGTCCTCTTTAACCCCGGTGCTTTCCCATGCACAACTGACTTGTTCGGACCATAACTTTGTCAATACTTGTTCAATGAGCCTTCATGAATAGTCATTGGAAAGATAAGCTCGAAATCTATCTCCTCCATTTTGAATGACTACGAAATTCCAAGTATAACTCGAGATATGGACAGATCAAAACAATGCTGCAAAAAATGAACTCGCATCAGAAATTCCCATGCACAACTGTCTTGTTCGGACCATAACTTTGTCAATACTTGTTCAATGAGCCTTCATGAATAGTCATTGGAAAGATAAGCTCGAAATCTATATCCTCCATTTTGAATGACTACGAAACTCCAAGTATAACTCGAGATATGGACTGATCAAAACAACGCTGCAAAATGAACTCGCATCATACTCTCCTTCTTTGAAAAAGAATTGTCCTCAATTCTTGTAACAAGTATCCCACCTGGATCAAATACAAAATTTGTTAGGATCAACACATCCTTACTCCAAATAGACATAAGTGTGGGTAACGTTGGTATCACGGCTTGACCCCAAGCTCGACTCCTTTTCAAGTAGGTGTTGTTTTGAATGCTTGTGAACTCTACTTTGCTTGTTGTGAACAAGGATGGATCAGGTATCTTTTGTTGCTTCTCAAAGTATTCCACAAGCTCAATCCCCTTACTCTCCATGCTTGTTTTGACTAAGATCAGAATTTGTTTCTTCTTGCACAACCCGTTTGGTTGAAGATGATACTCGTCAAAAACAGGTGGTAACGTTGGATCAAACACCAAACTTTCCTCGTAAGTGTTTTCAAACGAGAAAATTCCAGCCATCTTTTTTTTTTTTTTTTTTTGGAATAGTACTACGTGAACAGTACTAATTCGTGAACAATTTTTTTTTTTTTTTTTTTTTTTGAAAATAAATCGAACTTCAACAAGAACCACGAAACAATCAAAACCGATTAACCCTCGAACTACCCGTACGAGTTTAACCTTTGAATTCCAATCGCAATCAGAATTTCAACTAATAACTTGGCTTCGACACTCCTTGGACCGTCTTGATTTTAAGAAAAATCAAGAGTTGTAGCTCTGATACCACTAATGATGTGAGTTGATATGAACTTTGAACAAGAATGTGAAGAATGATTAGTATACTGAAATGGAATGTAAACAAAGTAACCAAAACAGATTGAAAAGGATAGTTTGAGGATGAATAAACCGTAACCAAGGATAGTATGCTAGGTGAAGTAGACCTATACTTCAACAAAGCGGGTGCTAAATCAAACAACGCGATTGAAGTGGCGAGTTTAGAGCTTGTAACGCGACTAACTCTAGACTTTGTCTTGTAAGCAACAAGGACGTAAAAGAAAGCTTAGCTTAGCTCTGATACCACTAATGATGTGAGTTGATATGAACTTTGAACAAGAATGTGAAGAACTGAAATGGAATGTAAACAAAGTAACCAAAACAGATTGAAAAGGATAGTTTGAGGATGAATAAACCGTAACCAAGGATAGTATGCTAGGTGAAGTAGACCTATACTTCAACAAAGCGGGTGCTAAATCAAACAACGCGATTGAAGTAGCGAGTTTAGAGCTTGTAACGCGACTAACTCTAGACTTTGCCTTGTAAGCAACAAGGACGTAAAAGAAAGCTTAGCTTTACTCAGGTTTTTGATTTCAATATTGGATGTCTTATTCATTCAAATAGATGGCTATATATAGCCTACAACAAGACCCTTAAACCGGCTGGTTAGGGTGACAATAACGAAGCTACATGGTGACAAAAACAAAGCTACATCTATGTGAACTAGGAGCTAATAACAAAGCTATGTAAACTAGGAGCTAATAACAAAGCTATGTAAACTAGGAGCTAATAACAAAGCTTAATAAGGAGCCATTTGGACGGGCACAACCAGCTTCAAACGTCCTCTTTAACCCCGGTGCTTTCCCATGCACAACTGACTTGTTCGGACCATAACTTTGTCAATACTTGTTCAATGAGCCTTCATGAATAGTCATTGGAAAGATAAGCTCGAAATCTATCTCCTCCATTTTGAATGACTACGAAATTCCAAGTATAACTCGAGATATGGACAGATCAAAACAATGCTGCAAAAAATGAACTCGCATCAGAAATTCCCATGCACAACTGTCTTGTTCGGACCATAACTTTGTCTATACTTGTTCAATGAGCCTTCATGAATAGTCATTGGAAAGATAAGCTCTATCTCCTCCATTTTGAATGACTACGAAACTCCAAGTATAACTCGAGATATGGACTGATCAAAACAACGCTGCAAAATGAACTCGCATCATACTCTCCTTCTTTGAAAAAGAATTGTCCTCAATTCTTGTAACAAGTATCCCACCTGGATCAAATACAAAATTTGTTAGGATCAACACATCCTTACTCCAAATAGACATAAGTGTGGGTAACGTTGGTATCACGGCTTGACCCCAAGCTCGACTCCTTTTCAAATAGGTGTTGTTTTGAATGCTTGTGAACTCTACTTTGCTTGTTGTGAACAAGGATGGATCAGGTATCTTTTGTTGCTTCTCAAAGTATTCCACAAGCTCAATCCCCTTACTCTCCATGCTTGTTTTGACTAAGATCAGAATTTGTTTCTTCTTGCACAACCCGTTCGGTTGAAGATGATACTCGTCAAAAACAGGTGGTAACGTTGGATCAAACACCAAACTTTCCTCGTAAGTGTTTTCAAACGAGAAAATTCCAGCCATCTTTTTTTTTTTTTTGGAATAGTACTACGTGAACAGTACTAATTCGTGAACAATTTTTTTTTTTTTTTTTTTTTTTTTTTGAAAATAAATCGAACTTCAACAAGAACCACGAAACAATCAAAACCGATTAACCCTCGAACTACCCGTACGAGTTTAACCTTTGAATTCCAATCGCAATCAGAATTTCAACTAATAACTTGGCTTCGACACTCCTTGGACCGTCTTGATTTTAAGAAAAATCAAGAGTTGTAGCTCTGATACCACTAATGATGTGAGTTGATATGAACTTTGAACAAGAATGTGGAGAATGATTAGTATACTGAAATGGAATGTAAACAAAGTAACCAAAACAGATTGAAAAGGATAGTTTGAGGATGAATAAACCGTAACCAAGGATAGTATGCTCGGTGAAGTAGACCTATACTTAAACAAAGCGGGTGCTAAATCAAACAACGCGATTGAAGTGGCGAGTTTAGAGCTTGTAACGCGACTAACTCTAGACTTTGTCTTGTAAGCAACAAGGACGTAAAAGAAAGCTTAGCTTAGCTCTGATACCACTAATGATGTGAGTTGATATGAACTTTGAACAAGAATGTGAAGAACTGAAATGGAATGTAAACAAAGTAACCAAAACAGATTGAAAAGGATAGTTTGAGGATGAATAAACCGTAACCAAGGATAGTATGCTAGGTGAAGTAGACCTATACTTCAACAAAGCGGGTGCTAAATCAAACAACGCGATTGAAGTAGCGAGTTTAGAGCTTGTAACGCGACTAACTCTAGACTTTGTCTTGTAAGCAACAAGGACGTAAAAGAAAGCTTAGCTTTACTCAGGTTTTTGATTTCAATATTGGATGTCTTATTCATTCAAATAGATGGCTATATATAGCCTACAACAAGACCCTTAAACCGGCTGGTTAGGGTGACAATAACGAAGCTACATGGTGACAAAAACAAAGCTACATCTATGTGAACTAGGAGCTAATAACAAAGCTATGTAAACTAGGAGCTAATAACAAAGCTATGTAAACTAGGAGCTAATAACAAAGCTTAATAAGGAGCCATTTGGACGTGCACAACCAGCTTCAAACGTCCTCTTTAACCCCGGTGCTTTCCCATGCACAACTGACTTGTTCGGACCATAACTTTGTCAATACTTGTTCAATGAGCCTTCATGAATAGTCATTGGAAAGATAAGCTCGAAATCTATCTCCTCCATTTTGAATGACTACGAAATTCCAAGTATAACTCGAGATATGGACAGATCAAAACAATGCTGCAAAAAATGAACTCGCATAAGAAATTCCCATGCACAACTGTCTTGTTCGGACCATAACTTTGTCTATACTTGTTCAATGAGCCTTCATGAATAGTCATTGGAAAGATAAGCTCGAAATCTATCTCCTCCATTTTGAATGACTACGAAACTCCAAGTATAACTCGAGATATGGACTGGTCAAAACAACGCTGCAAAATGAACTCGCATCATGGGATAAAGATCCGTCCCAAAGAATAGTCCAGGGCTGGTCGGAAACTATCCCCAAGAAATCAAAAGTCTATGGACAAAGATCCGTCCCAAAGAATAGTCTCGGGATAGTCGGACACTATCCCAAAGAAAGAAAAAGTCAAGGAACAAAGATCCGTCCCAAAGATTAGTTTGGGGCTGGTCAGAAACCATCCCAAAGAAAGCAAAAGTTCAGGGACAAAGATCCGTCGCGAAGAATAGTACAGGGATAGTAAGAAATTATCTCAAAGAATGCAAAAGTCCAGGGACAAAGATCCGTTCCAAAGATTAGTCCAGGGATAGTCGGAAACTATCCCAAAGAAAGCAAAATTCCAAAAACAAAGATCTGTCCCAAAGAATAGCCCAGGGATAGTCGGAAACTATCCCAAAGAAAACAAAAGTCAAGGGTCAAAGATACGTCCCGAAGAATAGTCCAGAGATAGTCGGAAACCATCCCAAAGAAAAAAAAAGTCATGGGACAAAGATCCGTCCCTAAAAATAGTCCAGGGATGGTCCAAAACTGTCTCAAAGAAACAAAAAGTCCAGGGACAAAGATCTGTCCTAAAGAATAGTACAGGGATAGTTGGAACCTATCCAAAAGAATGCAAAAGTCCTGGGACAAAGATCTGTCCCAAAGAATAGTCCAGGTTTAGTCGGATATTATCCTAAACAAATCAAAAGTCCAGGGACAAAGATCTGTCCCAAGGAATAGTATAGGCGAATTCAGAAACTAACCCAAAGAAAGCAAAAGTCCTGGGACAAAAATCAGTCACAAAGAATAGTCCAGGGTTAGTCGGATACTATCCTAAAGAAAGAAAAGGTCCAGGGACAAATATCCGTCCCAAAGAATAGTCTAGGGATAACTGGAAACTATCCCAAAGAAATCAAAAGTCTATGGACAAAGATATGTCGTAAAGAATAGTCAAGGATAATCGGAAACTATCCCAAAGAAAGCAAAAGTCCTGGGACAAAGATCCGTCCCAAAGAATAGTCCACGGATGGTGGGAAACTATCCTAAACAAAACAAAAGTCCAGCGAAAAAGATCCGTCCCAAAAAATAGTCCGGGGATGGTCGGAAACTATCCTAAAGAAAGCAAAAGTCCAAAGGCAAAGATCTGTAGCGAAGAATAGTCCAGGAATAGTCGGAAACCATCCCAAAGAAAGCAAAAGTCCAGGGACAAAGATCTGTCGCGAAGAATTGTACAGGGATAGTCGGAAATTATCTCAAAGAATGCAAAAGTCCAGGGACAAAGATCCGTCCGAAAGATTAGTCTAGGGATAGTCGGAAACTATCCCAAAGAAAGCAAAATTCCAAAGACAAAGATCTATCCCAAAGAATAGCCCAGGGATAGTCGGAAACTATCCCAAAGAAAACAAAAGTCAAGGGTCAAAGATACGTCTCGAAGAATATTCCGGCGATAGTCGGAAACCATCCCAAAGAAAACAAAAGTCATGGGACAAAGATCCGTCCCTAAGAATTCTCCATGGATGGTCAAAAACTATCCCAAATAAAGCAAAAGTCCTGGGACAAAGATCCGTCCCAAAGAATAGTCTCGGGATAGTCGGACACTATCCCAAAGAAAGCAAAAGTCAAGGGACAAAGATATGTCCCAAAGAATAGTCTAGGATAATCGAAAACTATCCCAAAGGAAGCAAAAGGCAAGGGACAAAGATCCGTCCCAAAGATTAGTTTAGGGTTGGTCAGAAACCATCCCAAAGAAAGCAAAAGTCCAGGGACAAAGATTCGTCGTGAAGAATAGTACAGGGATAGTCGGAAATTATCTTAAAGAAAGCAAAAGTCCAGGGACAAAGATCTGTCCCAAAGAATAGTCCAGGGATAGTCGGAAACTATCCCAATGAAAGCAAAATTCCAAAGACACAGATCTGTCCCAAAGAATAGCCCAAGGATATACGGAAACTATCCCAAAGAAAACAAAAGTCAAGGGTCAAAGATACGTCCCGAAGAATAGTCCAGAGATAGTCGAAAACCATCCTAAAGAAAACATAAGTAATGGGACAAAGATTCGTCCCTAAGAATAGTCCAGGGATGGTCCAAAACTGTCTCAAAGAAAGAAAAACTCCAAGGACAAAGATCTGTCCTAAAGAATAGTCCAGGGATTGTTGGAACCTATCCCAAAGAATGCAAAAGTCCTGGGACAAAGATCTGTGCAAAGAATAGTCCAGGGATAGTCGGAAACTATCCCAAAGAAAGCAAAAGTCTATGGAAAAAGATCTGACCCGAAGAATAGTCCAGGGATAGTCGGAAACTATCCCAAAGAATGCAAAAGTCAAGGGACAAAGAATTGTCCGAGTATATTTGGCAACTATTCCAAAGAATGCAAAAGTCCAGGGACAAAGAACCGTCACAAAGAATAGTCCTGGGATAGTCGGAAACTATCCCAAAGAAAGCAAAATTCAAGGCTCAAAGATCCGTTGCGATGAATAGTCCAAGGATAGTCGGAAACTATCCCAAAGAAAGCGAAAGTCCTGGGACAAAGATCCGTCACAAAGAATAGACCAGGGTTAGTCGGATATTATCCCAAAGAAAGCAAAAGTCTAGAGACAAAGATCCGTCCCAAAGAATAGTCTATGGATAGTCGGAAACTATCCCAAAGAAAGCAAAAGTCAAGGAACAAAGATATGTCCTAAAGAATAGTCCAGGGATAGTTGGTAACTATCCCAAAGAAAGCAAAACTCTAAGGCCAAAGATCCGTCCCAAAGAATAGTCCAGGGATAGTCAGAAACTATCCCAAAGAAAGCAAAAGTCTATGGACAATGATCCGTCACAAAGAATAGTCCAGGGATAGTCGGAAACTATTCCAAAGAAAGCAAAAGTCAAGGGTCAAAGATTCGTCCCGAAGAATAGTCCAGGGTTAGTTGGATACTAGCCCAAAGAAAGCAAAAGTACTGGGACAAAGATATGTCCAAAAGAATACTCCAGGGATTGTCGGAAACTATCCCAAAGAAAGCAAAAGTCTAGGGCCAAAGATCTGTCCCAAAGAGTGGTCTAGGGATATATCCCAAAGAAAGCAAAAGTGTATGGACAAAGATCCGTCCCAAAGAATAGTCCAGGGATAGTTGGAAACTATCCCAAAGAAAGCAAAAGTTAAGGGTCAAAGATCCGTCCCGAAGAATACTCTAAGGATAGTCGGACACTATCCCAAAGAAAGCAAAAGTCAAGAGACAAAGATATGTCCCAAAGAATAGTCCAGTATAAATGGAAACTATCTCAAAGAAAGCGAAAGTCAAGAGACAATGATCCGTCCCTAAGAATAGTCCAGGAATAGTCGGAAACTATCCCAAAGAAAGCAAAAGTCCAAGGACAAAGATCCGTCCCAAAGAATAGTCTAGGGATGGTCGGAAACTATCTTAAAGAAAGCAAAAGTCAAGGGACAAAGATATGTCCCAAAGAATAGTCCAGGATAATCGGAAACTGTCCCAATGAAAGCAAACGTCCAGGGACAAAGATCCGTCGCGAAGTAAAGTAAAGGGATAGTCGGAAATTATCTCAAATAAAGCAAAAGTCCAGGGACAAAGATACGTCCCAAAGAATAGTCCAGGGATAGTCGGAAACTATCCCAAAGAAAGCAAAAGTCAAGGAACAAAGATATGTCCTAAAGAATATTCCAGGGATAATTGGCAACTATTCCAAAGAAAGCAAAACTCTAGGGCCAATAATCCGTCCCAAATAATAGTCCAAGGATAGTCGGAACCTGTCCCAAAGAAAGCTAAATTCCTAGGACAAATATCTTTCCCAAAGAGTAGTCCAGGGTTGTCTGATATTATCGTAAATAAAACAAAAGTCCAGGGACAACGATCCGTCCCAAGGAATAGTCCGGGGATGGTCGGAAACTATCCCAAATAAAGGAAAAGTCCAAGGTTAAAGATTCGTCCCAAAGAATAGTCCAGGGATGGTCGGAAACTATCCCATAGAAAGCAAAAGTCCAGGGATAAAGATCCGTCCCAAAGAATAGTCCAAGGATGGTCGGAAACTATCCTAAAGAAAGCAAAAATCCAGGGACAAAGATCCGAAGCGATGAATAGTCCAGGGATAGTCGGAAACTATGTAAAAGAAAGCAAAATCCAGGGCTAAAGATCCGTCCCAAAGAATAGTCCAGGGATAGTCGAAAACTGTCTCAAAGAAAGCAAAAGTCCTGGGACAAAGATCCGTCCCAATGAATAGTCCAGGGTTGGTCGGAAACTATCTCAAAGAAAGCAAAAGTCCAGGGCCAAAGATCCGTCTCAAAGAATAGCCCAGGGAAAGCAAAAGTCCAGGGCCAAAGTTCCGTCTCAAATAATAGTCCAGGTATAGTCGGAAATTATCCTGAAAAAAGAAAAAGTCAAGGGTCAAAGATCCGCCCCGAAGAATAGTACAAGGATATTCGGAAACTATCCCAAAGAAAGCAAAAGTCCTGGGACAAAGATCCGTCACAAAGAATAGTCCAAGGTTAGTCGGATACTATCCTTAAGAAAGCAAAAGTGCAGGGACAAAGATCCGTCCCAAAGAATAGTCCATGGATTGTCGGAAACTATCCCAAAGAAATCAAAAGTCTATGGACAAAGATCTGTCCCAAAGAATAGTCTAGGGATAGTCGGACACTATCCCAAAGAAAGCAAAAGTCAAAAGACAAAGATATGTCCCAAAGAATAGTCAAGGATAATTGGAAACCATCCCAAAGAAAGCGAAAGTCAAGGGACAAAGATCCGTCCCTAAGAATAGTCCAGGAATAGTCGGAAACTATCCCAAAGAAAGCAAAAGTCCAGGGACAAAGATCCGTCCCAAAGAATAGTCGAGAGATAGTCGGAAACTATCCCAAAGAAATCAAAAGTCTATGGACAAAGATCCGTCCCAAAGAATAGTCTAAGGATGGTCGGAAACTATCCCAAAGAAAGCAAAAGTCAAGGGACAAAGATATGTCCCAAAGAATAGTCCAAGATAATCGGAAGCTATCCCAAATAAAGCAAAAGTCCAGGGACAAAGATCCGTCGCGAAGTAAAGTAGAGGGACAGTCGGAAACTATCTCAAAGAAAGCAAAAGTTAAGGAACAAAGATATGTCCTAAAGAATATTCTAGGGATAGTTGGCAACTATCCCAAAGAAAGCAAAACTCTAGGGCCAATAATCCGTCCCAAATAATAGTCCAGGGATAGTCGGAACCTGTCCCATAGAAAGCAAAATTCCTAGGACAAATATCCGTCCCAAAGAGTAGTCCAGGGTTAGTCTGATATTATCGTAAATAAATAAAAAGTCCAGGCACAACGATCCGTCCCAAGGAATAGTCCGGGGATGGTCGGAAACTATCCCAAAGAAAGCAAAAGTCCAGGGTTAAAGATCTGTCCCAAAGAATAGTCCAGGGATGGTCGGAAACTATCCCAAAGAAAGCAAAAGTCCAGGGATAAAGATCCGTCCCAATGAATAGTTCAGGGATGGTCGGAAACTATCCTAAAGAAAGCAAAATTCCAGGGATAAAGATCCGTCCCAAAGAATAGTCCAGGGATGGTCGGAAGCTATCCCAAAGAAAGCAAAAGTCCAGAGATAAAGATCCGTTCCAAAGAATAGTCCAGGGATGGTCGGAAACTATCCTAAAGAAAGCAAAAGTCCAAGGACAAAGATCTGTAACGATGAATAGTCCAGGGATAATCGGAAACTATCTAAAAGAAACAAAATCCAGGGCTAAAGATCCGTCCCGAAGAATAGTCCAGGGATAGTCGGAAACTGTCTCAAAGAAAGCAAAAGTCCTGGGACAAAGATCCGTCCCAAAGAATAGTCTAGGGCTGGTCGGAAACTATCTCAAAGAAAGCAAAAGTCCAGGGCCAAAGATCCGTCTCAAAAGAATAGTCCAGGGATAGTTGGCAACTATCCCAAAGAAAGCAAAACTCTAGGGCCAATGATCCGTCCCAAAGAATAGTCCAGGGATAGTCGGAACCTGTCCCAAAGAAAGCAAAAGTCCTGGGACAAAGATCTGTCCAAAAGAGTAGTCCAAGGTTAGTCTGATATTATCGTAAATAAATCAAAACTCTAGGGACAAAGATCCGTCCCAAGGAATAGTCCAGGGATAGTAGGAAACTATCCCAAAGAAAGCAAAAGTCCTGGGACAAAGATCCTTCCCAAAGAATAGTCCAGGGATGGTCGGAAACTATCCCAAAGAAAGCAAAAGTCCATGGATAAAGATCCATTCCAAAGAATAGTCCAGGGATGGTCGGAAGCTATCCCAAAGAAAGCAAAAGTCCAGAGATAAAGATCCGCCCCAAAGAATAGTCCAGGGATGGTCGGAAACTATCCTAAAGAAAGCAAAAGTCCGGGGACAAAGATCCGTCCCAAAGAATACTCGAGGGATAGTCGGAAACTATCCCAAAGAAATCAAAAGTCTATGGACAAAGATCCGTCCCAAAGAATAGTCTAAGGATGGTCGGAAACTATCCCAAATAAAGCAAAAGTCAAGGGACAAAGATATGTCCCAAAGAATAGTCCAGGATAATCGGAAACTATCCCAAATAAAGCAAAAGTCCAGGGACAAAGATCCGTCGCAAAGTAAAGTAGAGGGATAGTCGGAAACTATCTCAAAGAAAGCAAAAGTCCAGGGACAAAGATACGTCCCAAAGAATAGTCCAGGGATAGTCGGAACCTGTCCCAAAGAAAGCAAAAGTCCTGGGACAAAGATCTGTCCAAAAGAGTAGTCCAAGGTTAGTCTGATATTATCGTAAATAAATCAAAACTCTAGGGACAAAGATCCGTCCCAAGGAATAGTCCAGGGATAGTCGGAAACTATCCCAAAGAAAGCAAAAGTCAATGGATAAAGATCCATTCCAAAGAATAGTCCAGGGATGGTCGGAAGCTATCCCAAAGAAAGCAAAAGTCCAGAGATAAAGATCCATTCCAAGGAATCGTCCAGGGATGGTCGGAAGCTATCCCAAAGAAAGCAAAAGTCCAGAGATAAAGATCCGTCCCAAAGAATAGTCCAGGGATGGTCGGAAACTATCCTAAAGAAAGCAAAAGTCCAGGGACAAAGATCCGTCCCAAAGAATAGTCGAGGGATCGTCGAAAACTATCCCAAAGAAAGCAAAAGTCCTGGGACAAAGATCCGTCCCAAAGAATAGTCCAGGGATGGTCGGAAACTATCCCAAAGAAAGCAAAAGTCCATGGATAAAGATCCATTCCAAAGAATAGTCCAGGGATGGTCGGAAGCTATACCAAAGAAAGCAAAAGTCCAGAGATCAAGATCCGTCCCAAAGAATAGTCCAGGGATGGTCGGAAACTATCCTAAAAAAAGCAAAAGTCCAGGGACAAAGATCCGTCCCAAAGAATAGTCTAGGGATAGTCGGAAACTATCCCAAAGAAATCAAAAGTCTATGGACAAAGATCCGTCCCAAAGAATAGTCTAAGGATGGTCGGAAACTATCCCAAAGAAAGCAAAATTCAAGGGACAAATATATGTCCCAAAGAATAGTCCAGGATAATCGGAAACTATCCCAAATAAAGCAAAAGTCCAGGGACAAAGATCCGTCGCGAAGTAAAGTAGAGGGATAGTCGGAAACTATCTCAAAGAAAGCAAAAGTCTAGGGACAAAGATACGTCCCAAAAAATAGTTCAGAGATAGTCGGAAACTATCCCAAAAAAAGCAAAAGTTAAGGAACAAAGATATGTCCTAAAGAATATTCTAGGGATAGTTGGCAACTATCCCGAAGAAAGCAAAACTCTAGGGCCAATAATCCGTCCCAAATAATAGTCCAAGGATAGTCGGAACCTGTCCCATAGAAAGCAAAATTCCTAGGAGAAATATCCGTCCCAAAGAGTAGTCCAGGGTTAGTCAGATATTATCGTAAATAAATCAAAAGTCCAGGCACAACGATCCGTCCCAAGGAACGAATAGTCCGGGGATGGTCGGAAACTATCCCAAAGAATGCAAAAGTCCTGGGACAAAGATCCGTCCCAAAGAATAGTCCAGGGATGGTCGGAAACTATCCCAAAGAAAGCAAAAGTCCAGGGATAAAGATCCGTCCCAATGAATAGTCCAAGGATGGTCGGAAACTATCCTAAAGAAAGCAAAATTCCAGGGATAAAGATCCGTCCCAAAGAATAGTCCAGGGATGGTCGGAAGCTATCCCAAAGAAAGCAAAAGTCCAGAGATAAAGATCTGTCCCAAAGAATAGTCCAGGGATGGTCGGAAACTATCCTAAAGAAAGCAAAAGTCCAAGGACAAAGATCCGTAACGATGAATAGTCCAGGGATAATCGGAAACTATCTAAAAGAAAACAAAATCCAGGGCTAAAGATCCGTCCCAAAGAATAGTCCAGGGATAGTCAGAAACTGTCCCAAAGAAAGCAAAAGTCCTGGGACAAAGATCCGTCCCAAAGAATAGTCTAGGGCTGGTCGGAAACTATCTCAAAGAAAGCAAAAGTCCAGGGCCAAAGATCCGTCTGAAAGAATAGTCCAGGGATAGTTGGCAACTATCCCAAAGAAAGCAAAACTCTAGGGCCAATGATCCGTCCCAAAGAATAGTCCAGGGATAGTCGGAACCTGTCCCAAAGAAAGCAAAAGTCCTGGGACAAAGATCCGTCCTAAAGAATAGTCCAGGGATGGTCGGAAACTATCCCAAAGAAAGCAAAAGTCCATGGATAAAGATCCATCCCAAAGAATAGTCCAGGGATGGTCGGAAGCTATCCCAAAGAAAGCAAAAGTCCAGAGATAAAGATCCGTCCCAAGGAACGAATAGTCCGGGGATGGTCGGAAACTATCCCAAAGAAAGCAAAAGTCTAGGGTTAAAGATCCGTCCCAAAGAATAGTCCAGGGATGGTCGGAAACTATCCCAAAGAAAGCAAAAGTCCAGGGATAAAGATCCGTCCCAATGAATAGTCCAGGGATGGTCGGAAACTATCCTAAAGAAAGCAAAATTCCAGGGATAAAGATCCGTCCCAAAGAATAGTCCAGGGATGGTCGGAAGCTATCCCAAAGAAAGCAAAAGTCCAGAGATAAAGATCTGTCCCAAAGAATAGTCCAGGGATGGTCGGAAACTATCCTAAAGAAAGCAAAAGTCCAAGGACAAAGATCCGTAACGATGAATAGTCCAGGGATAATCGGAAACTATCTAAAAGAAAGCAAAATCCAGGGCTAAAGATCCGTCCCAAAGAATAGTCCAGGGATAGTCAGAAACTGTCCCAAAGAAAGCAAAAGTCCTGGGACAAAGATCCGTCCCAAAGAATAGTCTAGGGCTGGTCGGAAACTATCTCAAAGAAAGCAAAAGTCTAGGGCCAAAGATCCGTTTCAAAGAATAGTCCAGGGATAGTTGGCAACTATCCCAAAGAAAGCAAAACTCTAGGGCCAATGATCCGTCCCAAAGAATAGTCCAGGGATAGTCGGAACCTGTCCCAAAGAAAGCAAAAGTCCTGGGACAAAGATCTGTCCAAAAGAGTAGTCCAAGGTTAGTCTGATATTATCGTAAATAAATCAAAACTCTAGGGACAAAGATCCGTCCCAAGGAATAGTCCAGGGATAGTAGGAAACTATCCCAAAGAAAGCAAAAGTCCTGGGACAAAGATCCTTCCCAAAGAATAGTCCAGGGATGGTCGGAAACTATCCCAAAGAAAGCAAAAGTCCATGGATAAAGATCCATTCCAAAGAATAGTCCAGGGATGGTCGGAAGCTATCCCAAAGAAAGCAAAAGTCCAGAGATAAAGATCCGCCCCAAAGAATAGTCCAGGGATGGTCGGAAACTATCCTAAAGAAAGCAAAAGTCCGGGGACAAAGATCCGTCCCAAAGAATACTCGAGGGATAGTCGGAAACTATCCCAAAGAAATCAAAAGTCTATGGACAAAGATCCGTCCCAAAGAATAGTCTAAGGATGGTCGGAAACTATCCCAAATAAAGCAAAAGTCAAGGGACAAAGATATGTCCCAAAGAATAGTCCAGGATAATCGGAAACTATCCCAAATAAAGCAAAAGTCCAGGGACAAAGATCCGTCGCAAAGTAAAGTAGAGGGATAGTCGGAAACTATCTCAAAGAAAGCAAAAGTCCAGGGACAAAGATACGTCCCAAAGAATAGTCCAGGGATAGTCGGAACCTGTCCCAAAGAAAGCAAAAGTCCTGGGACAAAGATCTGTCCAAAAGAGTAGTCCAAGGTTAGTCTGATATTATCGTAAATAAATCAAAACTCTAGGGACAAAGATCCGTCCCAAGGAATAGTCCAGGGATAGTCGGAAACTATCCCAAAGAAAGCAAAAGTCAATGGATAAAGATCCATTCCAAAGAATAGTCCAGGGATGGTCGGAAGCTATCCCAAAGAAAGCAAAAGTCCAGAGATAAAGATCCATTCCAAGGAATCGTCCAGGGATGGTCGGAAGCTATCCCAAAGAAAGCAAAAGTCCAGAGATAAAGATCCGTCCCAAAGAATAGTCCAGGGATGGTCGGAAACTATCCTAAAGAAAGCAAAAGTCCAGGGACAAAGATCCGTCCCAAAGAATAGTCGAGGGATCGTCGAAAACTATCCCAAAGAAAGCAAAAGTCCTGGGACAAAGATCCGTCCCAAAGAATAGTCCAGGGATGGTCGGAAACTATCCCAAAGAAAGCAAAAGTCCATGGATAAAGATCCATTCCAAAGAATAGTCCAGGGATGGTCGGAAGCTATACCAAAGAAAGCAAAAGTCCAGAGATCAAGATCCGTCCCAAAGAATAGTCCAGGGATGGTCGGAAACTATCCTAAAAAAAGCAAAAGTCCAGGGACAAAGATCCGTCCCAAAGAATAGTCTAGGGATAGTCGGAAACTATCCCATAGAAATCAAAAGTCTATGGACAAAGATCCGTCCCAAAGAATAGTCTAAGGATGGTCGGAAACTATCCCAAAGAAAGCAAAATTCAAGGGACAAATATATGTCCCAAAGAATAGTCCAGGATAATCGGAAACTATCCCAAATAAAGCAAAAGTCCAGGGACAAAGATCCGTCGCGAAGTAAAGTAGAGGGATAGTCGGAAACTATCTCAAAGAAAGCAAAAGTCTAGGGACAAAGATACGTCCCAAAAAATAGTTCAGAGATAGTCGGAAACTATCCCAAAAAAAGCAAAAGTTAAGGAACAAAGATATGTCCTAAAGAATATTCTAGGGATAGTTGGCAACTATCCCGAAGAAAGCAAAACTCTAGGGCCAATAATCCGTCCCAAATAATAGTCCAAGGATAGTCGGAACCTGTCCCATAGAAAGCAAAATTCCTAGGAGAAATATCCGTCCCAAAGAGTAGTCCAGGGTTAGTCAGATATTATCGTAAATAAATCAAAAGTCCAGGCACAACGATCCGTCCCAAGGAACGAATAGTCCGGGGATGGTCGGAAACTATCCCAAAGAATGCAAAAGTCCTGGGACAAAGATCCGTCCCAAAGAATAGTCCAGGGATGGTCGGAAACTATCCCAAAGAAAGCAAAAGTCCAGGGATAAAGATCCGTCCCAATGAATAGTCCAAGGATGGTCGGAAACTATCCTAAAGAAAGCAAAATTCCAGGGATAAAGATCCGTCCCAAAGAATAGTCCAGGGATGGTCGGAAGCTATCCCAAAGAAAGCAAAAGTCCAGAGATAAAGATCTGTCCCAAAGAATAGTCCAGGGATGGTCGGAAACTATCCTAAAGAAAGCAAAAGTCCAAGGACAAAGATCCGTAACGATGAATAGTCCAGGGATAATCGGAAACTATCTAAAAGAAAACAAAATCCAGGGCTAAAGATCCGTCCCAAAGAATAGTCCAGGGATAGTCGGAAACTGTCCCAAAGAAAGCAAAAGTCCTGGGACAAAGATCCGTCCCAAAGAATAGTCTAGGGCTGGTCGGAAACTATCTCAAAGAAAGCAAAAGTCCAGGGCCAAAGATCCGTCTGAAAGAATAGTCCAGGGATAGTTGGCAACTATCCCAAAGAAAGCAAAACTCTAGGGCCAATGATCCGTCCCAAAGAATAGTCCAGGGATAGTCGGAACCTGTCCCAAAGAAAGCAAAAGTCCTGGGACAAAGATCCGTCCTAAAGAATAGTCCAGGGATGGTCGGAAACTATCCCAAAGAAAGCAAAAGTCCATGGATAAAGATCCATCCCAAAGAATAGTCCAGGGATGGTCGGAAGCTATCCCAAAGAAAGCAAAAGTCCAGAGATAAAGATCCGTCCCAAGGAACGAATAGTCCGGGGATGGTCGGAAACTATCCCAAAGAAAGCAAAAGTCTAGGGTTAAAGATCCGTCCCAAAGAATAGTCCAGGGATGGTCGGAAACTATCCCAAAGAAAGCAAAAGTCCAGGGATAAAGATCCGTCCCAATGAATAGTCCAGGGATGGTCGGAAACTATCCTAAAGAAAGCAAAATTCCAGGGATAAAGATCCGTCCCAAAGAATAGTCCAGGGATGGTCGGAAGCTATCCCAAAGAAAGCAAAAGTCCAGAGATAAAGATCTGTCCCAAAGAATAGTCCAGGGATGGTCGGAAACTATCCTAAAGAAAGCAAAAGTCCAAGGACAAAGATCCGTAACGATGAATAGTCCAGGGATAATCGGAAACTATCTAAAAGAAAGCAAAATCCAGGGCTAAAGATCCGTCCCAAAGAATAGTCCAGGGATAGTCAGAAACTGTCCCAAAGAAAGCAAAAGTCCTGGGACAAAGATCCGTCCCAAAGAATAGTCTAGGGCTGGTCGGAAACTATCTCAAAGAAAGCAAAAGTCTAGGGCCAAAGATCCGTTTCAAAGAATAGTCCAGGGATAGTTGGCAACTATCCCAAAGAAAGCAAAACTCTAGGGCCAATGATCCGTCCCAAAGAATAGTCCAGGGATAGTCGGAACCTGTCCCAAAGAAAGCAAAAGTCCTGGGACAAAGATCTGTCCAAAAGAGTAGTCCAAGGTTAGTCTGATATTATGGTACATAAATCAAAACTCTAGGGACAAAGATCCGTCCCAAGGAATAGTCCAGGGATAGTCGGAAACTATCCCAAAGAAAGCAAAAGTCCTGGGACAAAGATCCGTCCCAAAGAATAATCCAGGGATGGTCGGAAACTATCCCAAAGAAAGCAAAAGTCCATGGATAAAGATCCATTCCAAAGAATAGTCCAGGGATGGTCGGAAGCTATCCCAAAGAAAGCAAAAGTCCAGAGATAAAGATCCGTCCCAAAGAATAGTCTAGGGATGGTCGGAAACTATCCTAAAGAAAGCAAAAGTCCAAGGACAAAGATCCGTAGCGATGAATAGTCCAGGGATAATCGGAAACTATCTAAAAGAAAGCAAAATCCAGGGCTAAAGATCCGTCCCAAAGAATAGTCCAGGGATAGTCGGAAACTGTCCCAAAGAAAGCAAAAGTCCTGGGACAAAAATCCGTCCCAAAGAATAGTCTAGCGCTGTTCGAAAACAATCTCAAAGAAAGCAAAAGTCCAGGGCCAAAGATCCGTCTCAAAGAATAGTCCAGGGATAGTCGAAAATTATCCCGAAAAAAGAAAAATTCAAGGGTCAAAGATCCGTCCCGAAGAATAGTACAGGGATATTCGGAAACAATCTCAAAGAAAGCAAAAGTCCTGGGACAATGATCCGTCATAAAGATTAGTCCAGGGTTAGTCGGATACTATCTTTAAGAAAGCAAAAGTGTAGGGACAAAGATCCGTCCTAAAGAATAGTCCTGGGATAGTCGGAAACTATCCCAAAGAAATCAAAAGTCTATGGACAAAGATCTGTCCCAAAGAAGAGTCTAGGGATAGTAGGACACTATCCCAAAGAAAGCAAAAGTCAAGGGACAACGATATGTCCCAACGAATAGTCGAGGATAATCGAAAACTATCCCAAAGAAAGCGAAAGTCAAGGGACAAAGATTCGTTCCTATGAATAGTCCAGGGATAGTAGGAGACTATCCCAAAGAAAGCAAAATTCCTGAGACAAAGATCGATCCCAAAGAATAGTCCAGGGTTAGTCGGATATTATCCCAAAGAAAGCAAAAGTCTAGGGAGAAAGATCCGTCCCAAAGAATAGTCTATGGATAGTCGGAAACTATCCCAAAGAAAGCAAAAGTCAAGGGACAAAGATATGTCCCAAAGAATAGTCCAGGATAATCGGACACCATCCCAAAGAAAGCAAAAGTCCTGGGACAAAGATCCGTCGCGAAGAAAAGTACAGGGATAGTCGGAAACTATCTCAAAGAAAGCAAAACTCCAGGGACAAAGATCTATCCCAAAGAATAGTCCAGTGATAGTCGGAAACTATCCCAAAGAAAGCAAAAGTCAAGGGCAAAAGCATTGTCCAGGGATAGTTGGCAATTATCCCAAAGAATGCAAAATTCCAGGGACAAAAATCCATCACAAAGAATAGTCCAGGGATAGTCAGAAACAATCCCACAGAAAGAAAAATCAAGGGTCAAAGATCCGTCCCGAAAAATAGTCCAGAGATAGTCGGAAACTATCCCAAAGAAAGCAAAAGTCCTGGGACAAAGATCGGTCCCAAAGAATACTCCAGGGATAGTCGGAAACTGTCTCAATGAAACCAAAATTCAGGAACAAAGATATGTCCTAAAGAATAGTCCAGGGATAGTCGGAAACTATCCCAAAGAAAGCAAAAGTAAAGGGACAAAGATATGTCCCAAAGAATAGTCCAGGAATAGTTGGGAACTATCCCAACGAAAGCAAAAGTCTAGGGTCAAATATCCGTCCCGAAGAATAGTCCAGAGATATTCGGATACTTTCCGAAAGAAAGCAAAAGTCCTGGGACAAAGATCCGTCCCAAAGAATAGTCCAGGGATAGTCGGAAACTATCCCAAACTATCCCTAAGAAAGCAAAAGTCAAGGGTCAATGATCCGTCCAATGAGTAGTACAGGGATATTCGAAAACTATCCCAAAAATAGCAAATGTCCTGAGACAAAGATCTGTCCCAAAGAATAGTCCAGGGTTAGTCGGATATTATCCTAAAGAAATCAAAAGTCGAGGGAAAAAGATCCGTCCCAAGGAATAGTCTAGGGATAGTCGGAAACTATCCTACAGATAGCAAAAGTCCAAGGACAAAGATCCGTAGCGATGAATTGTCCACGGATAGTCGGAAACTATCTAAAAGAAAGCAAAATCCAGGGCTAAAGATCTGTCCCAAAGAATAGTCCAGGGATAGTCGGAAACAGTCCCAAAGAAAGCAAAAGTCCTGGGACAAAGATCCGTCCCAAAGAATAGTCCAGGACTGGTTGGAAACTATCTCAAAGAAATCAAAAGTCCAGGGCCAAAGATTCGTCTCACAGAATATTCCAGGGAAAGCAAAAGTCTAGGGCCAAAGATCCGTCTCAAAGAATAGTCCAGGGATAGTCGGAAATTATCCCGAAAAAAGCAAAAGTCAAGGGTCAAAGATTCGTCCCGAAGAATAGTACAGGGATTCAGAAACTATCCCAAAGAAAGTAAAAGTCCTGGGACAAAGATCCGTCACAAAGAATAGTCCAGGGTTAGTCGGATACTATCCTTAAGAAAGCAAAATTCCTGGGACAAAGATCGGTCACAAAGAATAGTCCAGGGCTAGTCGGATATTATCCCAAAGAAAGCAAAAGTCCAGGGACAAAGATCCGTCCCAAAGATCAGTTTATGGATAGTCGGAAACTATCCCAAAGAAAGCAAAAGTCAAGGGACAAAGATATGTCCCAAAGAATAGTCCAGGATAATCGGACACTATCCCAAAGAAAGCAAAAGTCCTGGGACAAAGATCCGTCGCGAAGAAAAGTACAGGGATAGTCGGAAACTATCTCAAAGAAAGCAAAAGTCCAGGGACAAAAATCTGTCCCAAAGAATAGTCCAGTGATAGTCGGAAACTATCCCAAAGAAAGCAAAAGTGAAGGGACAAGGCATTGTCCAGGGATAGTTGCCAACTATCCCAAAGAATGCAAAAGTCCAGGGACAAAGATCCGTCACAAAGAATAGACCAGGGATAGTCAGAAACAATCCCAAAGAAAGCAAAATAAAGGGTCAAAGATCCGTCCCGATGAATAGTCCAGCGATAGTCGGAAACTATCCCAAAGAAAGCAATAGTCCTGGGACAAAGATCCGTCCCAAAGAATAGTCCAGGGATAGTCAGAAACTGTCTCAAAGAAACTAAAATTCAGGGACAAAGATCTGTCCTAAAGAATAGTCCAGGGATAGTCGGAAACTATCCCAAAGAAAGGAAAAGTAAAGGGACAAAGATATGTCCCAAAGAATAGTCCAGGGATAGTTGGCAACTATCCCAAAGAAAGCAAAAGTCTAGGGTCAAATATCCGTTCCGAAGAATAGTCCAGAGATATTCGGATACTTCCCCAAAGAAAGCAAAAGTCCTGGGACAAAGATCCGTCCCAAAGAATAGTTCAGGGATAGTTGGAAACTATCCCAAACTATCTCAAAGAAAGCAAAAGTCAAGGGTCAAAGATCCGTCCCGAAGAGTAGTACAGGGATATTCGAAAACTATCCCAAAAAAAGCAAAAGTCCTGAGACAAAAATCTGTCCCAAAGAATAGTCCAGGGTTAGTCGGATATTATCCTAAAGAAATCAAAAGTCCAGGGACAAAGATCCGTCCCAAAGAATAGTCTAGGGATAGTCGAAAACTATCCCAAAGAAACCAAAGTCCTGGAACAAAGATCCGTCCCAAAGAACAGTCCAGGGATAGTCGGAACCTGTCCAAAAGAAAGCAAAAGTCCTGGGACAAAGATCTGTCCGAAAGAGTAGTCTAGGGTTAGTCTGATATTATCGTAAATAAATCAAAAGTCTAGGGACAAAGATCCGTCCCAAGGAATAGTCCAGGGATAGTCAGAAACTATCCCAAAGAAAGCAAAAGTCCTGGGACAAAGATCTGTCCCAAAGAATAGTCCAGGGATGGTCGGAAACTATCCCAAAGAAAGCAAAAGTCCATGAATAAAGATCCGTCCCAAAGAATAGTCCAGGGATGGTCGAAAGCTATCCCAAAAAAGCCAAAGTCCAGGGATATAGATCCGTCCCAAAGATTAGTCCAGGGATAGTCGGAAACTATCCTAAAGATAGCAAAAGTCCAAGGACAAAGATCCATAGCGATGAATAGTCCAGGGATATTCGGAAACTATCTAAAAGAAAGCAAAATCCAGGGCCAAATATCTGTCCCAAAGGATAGTCGGAAACAGTCCCAAAGAAAGCAAAAGTCCTGGGACAAAGATCCGTCCCAAAGAATAGTCCAGGGCTGGTCGAAAACTATCTCAAAGAAAGCAAAAGTCCAGGGCCAAAGATCCGTCTCAAAGAATAGTCCAGGGATAGTCGGAAATTATCCCGAAAAAAGCAAAAGTCAAGGATCAAAGATCCGTATCGAAGAATAGTACAGGGATATTCGGAAACTATCCCAAAGAAAGCAAAACTCCTGGGACAAAGATCTGTCACAAAGAATAGTCCAGGGTTAGTCGGATACTATCCTTAAGAAAGTAAAATTCCTAGGACAAAGATCGGTCAAAAAGAATAGTCCCGGGTTAGTCGGATATTATCCCAAAGAAAGCAAAAGTCCGGGGACAAAGATCCGTCCCAAAGAACAGTTTATTGATAGTCGGAAACTATCCCAAAGAAAGCAAAAGTCAAGGGACAAAGATATGTCCCAAAGAATAGTCCAGGATAATCGGACACTATCCCAAAGAAAGCAAAAGTCCTGGGACAAAGATCTGTCGCGAAGAAAAGTACAGGGATAGTCGGAAACTATCACAAAGAAAGCAAAAGTCCAGGGACAAAAATATGTCCCAAAGAATAGTCCAGTGATAGTCGGAAACTATCCCAAAGAAAGCAAAAGTCAAGGGACAAAGCATTGTCCAGGGATAGTTGGCAATTATCCCAAAGAATGCAAAAGTCCAGAGAAAAAGATCCGTCACAAAGAATAGACCAGGGATATTCAGAAACAATCCCAAAGAAAGCAAAATAAAGGGTCAAAGATCCGTCGCGATGAATAGTCCAGAGATAGTCGGAAACTATCCCAAAGAAAGCAATAGTCCTGGGACAAAGATCCGTCCCAAAGAGTAGTACAGGGTTAGTCGGATACTATCCCAAAGAAAGCAAAAGTCCAGGGACAAAGATCCGTCCCAAAGACTAGTCTGGGGATAGTCGGAAACTATCCCAAAGAAAGCAAAAGTCCTGGGACAAAGATCCGTCCCAAAGAATAGTCCGGGGATGGTGGGATACTATCCTAAAGAAAGCAAATGTCCAGCGAAAAAGATCCGTCCCAAAGAATAGTCCAGGGATGGTCGGAAACTATCCTAAAGAAAGCAAAAGTCCAAAGGCAAAGATCCGTAACGAAGAATAGTCAAGGGGTAGTCGGAAACTATCCCAAAGAAAGCAAAAGTCAAGGGTCAAAGATCTGTCCCAAAGAATAGTCCAGTAATAGTCGGAAACTATCCCAAAGAAAGCAAAATTCCAAAGACAAAGATCTGTCCCAAAGAATAGCCCAAGGATAGTCGGAAACTATCCCAAAGAAAACAAAAGTCAAGGGTCAAAGATACGTCCCGAAGAATAGTCCAGAGATAGTCGAAAACCATCCCAAAGAAAACAAAAGTAATGGGACAAAGATCCGTCCCTAAGAATAGTCCAGGGATGGTCCAAAACTGTCTCAAAGAAAGAAAAACTCCAAGGACAAAGATCTGTCCTAAAGAATAGTCCAGGGATTGTCGGAACGTATCCGAAAGAATGCAAAAGTCCTGGGACAAAGATCTATCCCAAAGAATAGTCCAGGGTTAGTCGGATATTATCCTAAAGAAAGCAAAAGTCCAGGGACAAAGATCCGTCACAAAGAATAGACCAGGGATAGTCAGAAACAATCCCAAAGAAAGCAAAATAAAGGGTCAAAGATCCGTCCCGATGAATAGTCCAGAGATAGTCGGAAACTATCCCAAAGAAAGGAATAGTCCTGGGACAAAGATCCGTCCCAAAGAATAGTCCAGGGATAGTCGGAAACTGTCTCAAAGAAACCAAAATTCAGGGACAAAGATCTGTCCCAAAGAATAGTCCAGGGATAGTCGGAAACTATCCCAAAGAAAGCAAAAGTAAAGGGACAAAGATATGTCCCAAAGAATAGTCCAGGGATAGTTGGCAACTATCCCAAAGAAAGCAAAATTCTAGGGTCAAATACGTCCCGAAGAATAGTCCAGAGATATTCGGATACTTTCCCAAAGAAAGCAAAAGTCCTGGGACAAAGATCCTTCACAAAGAATAGTCCAGGGATAGTCGGAAACTATCCCAAAGAAAGCAAAATTCAAGGGTCAAAGATCCGTCCCGAAGAGTAGTGAAGGGATATTCGGATATTATCATAAAGAAATCAAAAGTCCAGGGACAAAGATCCGTCCCAAGGAATAGTCTAGGGACAGTCGAAAACTATCCCAAAGAAAGCAAAAGTCCTGCGACAAAGATCCGTCCCAATGAATAGTCCAGAGATTGTCGGAAACTATCCTAAAGAAAGCAAAAGTCCAAGAACAAAGATCCGTAACGAAGAATAGTCCAGGGAAATTCGGAAACTATCTAAAAGATCTGTCCCAAAAAATAGTCCAGGTATAGTCGGGAACTATCCCAAAGAAAGACAAAGTCCTTGGACAAAGATCCGTCCCAAAGAATAGTCCATGGCTGGTCGGAAACTATCCCAAAGAAAGCGAAAGTCTAGGGGCAAATATCCTTTTTAAAGAATAGTCCAGGGATAGTCGGACTCAATCCCAAATAAAGCAAAAGTCAAGGGTCAAAGATCCGTCCCGAAGAATAGTACAGGCATATTCGGAAACTATCCCAAAGAAAGCAAAAGTCTTGGGACAAAGATCCGTCACAAAGAATAGTCCACGGTTAGTCGGATACTATCCCAAAGAAAGCAAAAGTCCTGGGACAAAGATCCGTCTCAAAGAATAGTCCAGGGATGGTCGAAACTATCCCAAAGAAAGGAAATTCCAGGGTTAAAGATCCGTCGCAAAGAATAGTCCTGGGATAGTCGGAACCTATCCCAAAGAAAGCAAAAGTCCTGGGGCCAAGATCCGTCTCAAAGAGTAGTCCAGGATTAATCGGATATTATCCCAAAGAAATCAAAAGTCCAGGGCCAAAGATCCTTTTTAAAGAATAGTCCAGGTATAGTCGGAAACTATCCCAAAGAAAGCAAAAGTTAAGGGTCAAAGATTCGTCCCGAATCTAGTACAGGGATATTCAGAAAATATCCCAAAGAAAGCAAAAGTCCTGAGACAAAGATCCGTCACAAAGAATAGTCCAGGGTTAGTCGGATACTATCCCAAAGAAAGCAAAAGTCCAGGGACAAAGATCCGTCCCAAAGAATAGTCCAGGTATAGTCGGAAACTATCCCAAAGAAAGCAAAAGTCAAGGGTCAGAAATTCGTCCCGAATCTAGTACAGGGATATTCAGAAACTATCCCAAAGAAAGCAAAAGTCCTGAGACAAAGATCCGTCACAAAGAATAGTCCAGGGTTAGTCGGATACTATCCCAAAGAAAGCAAAAGTCCAGGGACAAAGATCCGCCCCAAAGAATAGTCTGGGGATAGTCGGAAACTATCCCAAAGAAAGCAAAAGTCCTCGGACAAAGATCCGTCCTAAAGAATAGTCCGGGGATGATGGGAAACTATCCTAAAGAAAGCAAAAGTCCAGCGAAAAAGATCCGTCCCAAAGAATAGTCCAGGGATGGTCGGAAACTATCCTAAAGAAAACAAAAGTCCAAAGGCAAAGATCCCTAACGAAGAATAGTCTAGGGATAGTCGGAAACTATCCCAAAGAAAGCAAAAGTCAAGGGTCAAAGATTCGTCCCGAATCTAGTACAGGGATATTCAGAAACTATCCCAAAGAAAGCAAAAGTCCAGAGACAAAGATCCGTCACAAAGAATAGTCCAGGGTTAGTCGGATACTATCCCAAAGAAAGCAAAAGTCAAGGGACAAAGATCCGTCCCAAAGAATAGTCTGGGGATAGTCGGAAACTATCCCAAAGAAAGCAAAAGTCCTGGGACAAAGATCCGTCCCAAAGAATAGTCCGGGGATGGTGGGAAACTATCCTAAAGAAAGCAAAAGTCCAGCGAAAAAGATCCGTCCCAAAGAATAGTCCAGGGATGGTCGGAAACTATCCTAAAGAAAGCAAAAGTCCAAAGGCAAAGATCCGTAACGAAGAATAGTCCAGGGGTAGTCGGAAACTATCCCAAAGAAAGCAAAAGTCAAGGGTCAAAGATCTGTCCCAAAGAATAGTCCAGGGATAGTCGGAAACTATCCCAAAGAAAGCAAAATTCCAAAGACAAAGATCTGTCCCAAAGAATAGCCCAGGGATAGTCGGAAACTATCCCAAAGAAAACAAAAGTCAAGGGTCAAAGATACGTCCCGAAGAATAGTCCAGAGATAGTCGAAAACCATCCCAAAGAAAACAAAAGTAATGGAACAAAGATCCGTCCCTAAGAATAGTCCAGGGATGGTCCAAAACTGTCTCAAAGAAAGAAAAACTCCAGGGACAAAGATCTGTCCTAAAGAGTAGTCCAGGGTTAGTCGGATATTATCCTAAAGAAAGCAAAAGTCCTGGGACAAAGATCCGTCACAAAGAATAGTCCAGGGATAGTCGAAAACTATCCCAAAGGAAGCAAAATTCAAGGGTCAAAGATCCGTCCCGAAGAGTAGTGCAGGGATATTCGGATATTATCATAAAGAAATCAAAAATCCAGGGACAAAGATCCGTCCCAAGGAATAGTCTAGGGACAGTCGAAAACTATCCCAAAGAAAGCAAAAGTCCTGCGACAAAGATCCGTCCCAAAGAATAGTCCAGAGATTGTCTGAAACTATCCTAAAGTAAGCAAAAGTCCAAGAACAAAGATCCGTAACGAAGAATAGTCCAGGGAAATTCGGAAACTATCTAAAAGATCTGTCCCAAAAAATAGTCCAGGTATAGTCGGGAACTATCCCAAAGAAAGACAAAGTCCTTGGCAAAGATCTGTCCCAAAGAATAGTCCATGGCTGGTCGGAAACTATCCAAAAGAAAGCGAAAGTCTAGGGGCAAATATCCTTTTTAAAGAATAGTCCAGGGATAGTCGGACTCAATCCCAAATAAAGCAAAAGTCAAGGGTCAAAGATCCGTCCCGAAGAATAGTACAGGCATATTCGGAAACTATCCCAAAGAAAGCAAAAGTCTCGGGACAAAGATCCGTCACAAAGAATAGTCCAGGGTTAGTCGGATACTATCCCAAAGAAAGCAAAAGTCCTGGGACAAAGATCCGTCTCAAAGAATAGTCCAGGGATGGTCGAAACTATCCCAAAGAAAGCAAATTCCAGGGTTAAAGATCCGTCGCAAAGAATAGTCCTGTGATAGTCGGAACCTATCCCAAAGAAAGCAAAAGTCCTGGGGCCAAGATCCGTCTCAAAGAGTAGTCCAGGATTAGTCGGATATTATCCCAAAGAAATCAAAAGTCCAGGGCCAAAGATCCTTTTTAAAGAATAGTCCAGGTATAGTCGGAAACTATCCCAAAGAAAGCAAAAGTCAAGGGTCAAAAATTCGTCCCGAATCTAGTACAGGGATATTCAGAAACAATCCCAAAGAAAGCAAAAGTCCTGAGACAAAGATCCGTCACAAAGAATAGTCCAGGGTTAGTCGGATACTATCCCAAAGAAAGCAAAAGTCCAGGGACAAAGATCCGCCCCAAAGAATAGTCTGGGGATAGTCGGAAACTATCCCAAAGAAAGCAAAAGTCCTGGGACAAAGATCCGTCCCAAAGAATAGTCCGGGGATGGTGGGAAACTATCCTAAAGAAAGCAAAAGTCCAGCGAAAAAGATCCGTCCCAAAGAATAGTCCAGGGATGGTCGGAAACTATCCTAAAGAAAGCAAAAGTCCAAAGGCAAAGATCCGTAACGAAGAATAGTCTAGGGATAGTCGGAAACTATCCCAAAGAAAACAAAAGTCAAGGGTCAAAGATTCGTCCCGAATCTAGTACAGGGATATTCAGAAACTATCCCAAAGAAAGCAAAAGTCCTGAGACAAAGATCCGTCACAAAGAATAGTCCAGGGTTAGTCGGATACTATCCCAAAGAAAGCAAAAGTCCAGGGACAAAGATCCGTCCCAAAGAATAGTCCAGGTATAGTCGGAAACTATCCCAAAGAAAGCAAAAGTCAAGGGTCAAAAATTCGTCCCGAATCTAGTACAGGGATATTCAGAAACAATCCCAAAGAAAGCAAAAGTCCTGAGACAAAGATCCGTCACAAAGAATAGTCCAGGGTTAGTCGGATACTATCCCAAAGAAAGCAAAAGTCCAGGGACAAAGATCCGCCCCAAAGAATAGTCTGGGGATAGTCGGAAACTATCCCAAAGAAAGCAAAAGTCCTGGGACAAAGATCCGTCCCAAAGAATAGTCCGGGGATGGTGGGAAACTATCCTAAAGAAAGCAAAAGTCCAGCGAAAAAGATCCGTCCCAAAGAATAGTCCAGGGATGGTCGGAAACTATCCTAAAGAAAGCAAAAGTCCAAAGGCAAAGATCCGTAACGAAGAATAGTCCAGGGGTAGTCGGAAACTATCCCAAAGAAAACAAAAGTCAAGGGTCAAAGATTCGTCCCGAATCTAGTACAGGGATATTCAGAAACTATCCCAAAGAAAGCAAAAGTCCTGAGACAAAGATCCGTCACAAAGAATAGTCCAGGGTTAGTCGGATACTATCCCAAAGAAAGCAAAAGTCCAGGGACAAAGATCCGTCCCAAAGAATAGTCCAGGTATAGTCGGAAACTATCCCAAAGAAAGCAAAAGTCAAGGGTCAAAAATTCGTCCCGAATCTAGTACAGGGATATTCAGAAACAATCCCAAAGAAAGCAAAAGTCCTGAGACAAAGATCCGTCACAAAGAATAGTCCAGGGTTAGTCGGATACTATCCCAAAGAAAGCAAAAGTCCAGGGACAAAGATCCGCCCCAAAGAATAGTCTGGGGATAGTCGGAAACTATCCCAAAGAAAGCAAAAGTCCTGGGACAAAGATCCGTCCCAAAGAATAGTCCGGGGATGGTGGGAAACTATCCTAAAGAAAGCAAAAGTCCAGCGAAAAAGATCTGTCCCAAAGAATAGTCCAGGGATGGTCGGAAACTATCCTAAAGAAAACAAAAGTCCAAAGGCAAAGATCCGTAACGAAGAATAGTCTAGGGATAGTCGGAAACTATCCCAAAGAAAGCAAAAGTCAAGGGTCAAAGATTCGTCCCGAATCTAGTACAGGGATATTCAGAAACTATCCCAAAGAAAGCAAAAGTCCTGAGACAAAGATCCGTCACAAAGAATAGTCCAGGGTTAGTCGGATACTATCCCAAAGAAAGCAAAAGTCAAGGGACAAAGATCCGTCCCAAAGAATAGTCTGGGGATAGTCGGAAACTATCCCAAAGAAAGCAAAAGTCCTGGGACAAAGATCCGTCCCAAAGAATAGTCCGGGGATGGTGGGAAACTATCCTAAAGAAAGCAAAAGTCCAGCGAAAAAGATCCGTCCCAAAGAATAGTCCAGGGATGGTCGGAAACTATCCTAAAGAAAGCAAAAGTCCAAAGGCAAAGATCCGTAACGAAGAATAGTCCAGGGGTAGTCGGAAACTATCCCAAAGAAAGCAAAAGTCAAGGGTCAAAGATCTGTCCCAAAGAATAGTCCAGGGATAGTCGGAAACTATCCCAAAGAAAGCAAAATTCCAAAGACAAAGATCTGTCCCAAAGAATAGCCCAGGGATAGTCGGAAACTATTCCAAAGAAAACAAAAGTCAAGGGTCAAAGATACGTCCCGAAGAATAGTCCAGAGATAGTCGAAAACCATTCCAAAGAAAACAAAAGTAATGGAACAAAGATCCGTCCCTAAGAATAGTCCAGGGATGGTCCAAAACTGTCTCAAAGAAAGAAAAACTCCAGGGACAAAGATCTGTCCTAAAGAGTAGTCCAGGGATAGCCGGAACGTATCCGAAAGAATGCAAAAGTTCTGGGACAAAGATCTGTCCCAAAGAATAGTCCAGGGTTAGTCGGATATTATCCTAAAGAAAGCAAAAGTCCTGGGACAAAGATCCGTCACAAAGAATAGTCCAGGGATAGTCGAAAACTATCCCAAAGGAAGCAAAATTCAAGGGTCAAAGATCCGTCCCGAAGAGTAGTGCAGGGATATTCGGATATTATCATAAAGAAATCAAAAGTCCAGGGACAAAGATCCGTCCCAAGGAATAGTCTAGGGACAGTCGAAAACTATCCCAAAGAAAGCAAAAGTCCTGCGACAAAGATCCGTCCCAAAGAATAGTCCAGAGATTGTCTGAAACTATCCTAAAGTAAGCAAAAGTCCAAGAACAAAGATCCGTAACGAAGAATAGTCCAGGGAAATTCGGAAACTATCTAAAAGATCTGTCCCAAAAAATAGTCCAGGTATAGTCGGGAACTATCCCAAAGAAAGACAAAGTCCTTGGCAAAGATCTGTCCCAAAGAATAGTCCATGGCTGGTCGGAAACTATCCAAAAGAAAGCGAAAGTCTAGGGGCAAATATCCTTTTTAAAGAATAGTCCAGGGATAGTCGGACTCAATCCCAAATAAAGCAAAAGTCAAGGGTCAAAGATCCGTCCCGAAGAATAGTACAGGCATATTCGGAAACTATCCCAAAGAAAGCAAAAGTCTCGGGACAAAGATCCGTCACAAAGAATAGTCCAGGGTTAGTCGGATACTATCCCAAAGAAAGCAAAAGTCCTGGGACAAAGATCCGTCTCAAAGAATAGTCCAGGGATGGTCGAAACTATCCCAAAGAAAGCAAATTCCAGGGTTAAAGATCCGTCGCAAAGAATAGTCCTGTGATAGTCGGAACCTATCCCAAAGAAAGCAAAAGTCCTGGGGCCAAGATCCGTCTCAAAGAGTAGTCCAGGATTAGTCGGATATTATCCCAAAGAAATCAAAAGTCCAGGGCCAAAGATCCTTTTTAAAGAATAGTCCAGGTATAGTCGGAAACTATCCCAAAGAAAGCAAAAGTCAAGGGTCAAAGATTCGTCCCGAATCTAGTACAGGGATATTCAGAAACTATCCCAAAGAAAGCAAAAGTCCTGAGACAAAGATCCGTCACAAAGAATAGTCCAGGGTTAGTCGGATACTATCCCAAAGAAAGCAAAAGTCCAGGGACAAAGATCCGTCCCAAAGAATAGTCCAGGTATAGTCGGAAACTATCCCAAAGAAAGCAAAAGTCAAGGGTCAAAGATCCGTCCCAAAGAATAGTCCGGGGATGGTGGGAAACTATCCTAAAGAAAGCAAAAGTCCAGCGAAAAAGATCCGTCCCAAAGAATAGTCCAGGGATGGTCGGAAACTATCCTAAAGAAAGCAAAAGTCCAAAGGCAAAGATCCGTAACGAAGAATAGTCTAGGGATAGTCGGAAACTATCCCAAAGAAAACAAAAGTCAAGGGTCAAAGATTCGTCCCGAATCTAGTACAGGGATATTCAGAAACTATCCCAAAGAAAGCAAAAGTCCTGAGACAAAGATCCGTCACAAAGAATAGTCCAGGGTTAGTCGGATACTATCCCAAAGAAAGCAAAAGTCCAGGGACAAAGATCCGTCCCAAAGAATAGTCCAGGTATAGTCGGAAACTATCCCAAAGAAAGCAAAAGTCAAGGGTCAAAAATTCGTCCCGAATCTAGTACAGGGATATTCAGAAACAATCCCAAAGAAAGCAAAAGTCCTGAGACAAAGATCCGTCACAAAGAATAGTCCAGGGTTAGTCGGATACTATCCCAAAGAAAGCAAAAGTCCAGGGACAAAGATCCGCCCCAAAGAATAGTCTGGGGATAGTCGGAAACTATCCCAAAGAAAGCAAAAGTCCTGGGACAAAGATCCGTCCCAAAGAATAGTCCGGGGATGGTGGGAAACTATCCTAAAGAAAGCAAAAGTCCAGCGAAAAAGATCCGTCCCAAAGAATAGTCCAGGGATGGTCGGAAACTATCCTAAAGAAAGCAAAAGTCCAAAGGCAAAGATCCGTAACGAAGAATAGTCCAGGGGTAGTCGGAAACTATCCCAAAGAAAACAAAAGTCAAGGGTCAAAGATTCGTCCCGAATCTAGTACAGGGATATTCAGAAACTATCCCAAAGAAAGCAAAAGTCCTGAGACAAAGATCCGTCACAAAGAATAGTCCAGGGTTAGTCGGATACTATCCCAAAGAAAGCAAAAGTCCAGGGACAAAGATCCGTCCCAAAGAATAGTCCAGGTATACTCGGAAACTATCCCAAAGAAAGCAAAAGTCAAGGGTCAAAAATTCGTCCCGAATCTAGTACAGGGATATTCAGAAACAATCCCAAAGAAAGCAAAAGTCCTGAGACAAAGATCCGTCACAAAGAATAGTCCAGGGTTAGTCGGATACTATCCCAAAGAAAGCAAAAGTCCAGGGACAAAGATCCGCCCCAAAGAATAGTCTGGGGATAGTCGGAAACTATCCCAAAGAAAGCAAAAGTCCTGGGACAAAGATCCGTCCCAAAGAATAGTCCGGGGATGGTGGGAAACTATCCTAAAGAAAGCAAAAGTCCAGCGAAAAAGATCCGTCCCAAAGAATAGTCCAGGGATGGTCGGAAACTATCCTAAAGAAAACAAAAGTCCAAAGGCAAAGATCCGTAACGAAGAATAGTCTAGGGATAGTCGGAAACTATCCCAAAGAAAGCAAAAGTCAAGGGTCAAAGATTCGTCCCGAATCTAGTACAGGGATATTCAGAAACTATCCCAAAGAAAGCAAAAGTCCTGAGACAAAGATCCGTCACAAAGAATAGTCCAGGGTTAGTCGGATACTATCCCAAAGAAAGCAAAAGTCAAGGGACAAAGATCCGTCCCAAAGAATAGTCTGGGGATAGTCGGAAACTATCCCAAAGAAAGCAAAAGTCCTGGGACAAAGATCCGTCCCAAAGAATAGTCCGGGGATGGTGGGAAACTATCCTAAAGAAAGCAAAAGTCCAGCGAAAAAGATCCGTCCCAAAGAATAGTCCAGGGATGGTCGGAAACTATCCTAAAGAAAGCAAAAGTCCAAAGGCAAAGATCCGTAACGAAGAATAGTCCAGGGGTAGTCGGAAACTATCCCAAAGAAAGCAAAAGTCAAGGGTCAAAGATCTGTCCCAAAGAATAGTCCAGGGATAGTCGGAAACTATCCCAAAGAAAGCAAAATTCCAAAGACAAAGATCTGTCCCAAAGAATAGCCCAGGGATAGTCGGAAACTATCCCAAAGAAAACAAAAGTCAAGGGTCAAAGATACGTCCCGAAGAATAGTCCAGAGATAGTCGAAAACCATCCCAAAGAAAACAAAAGTAATGGAACAAAGATCCGTCCCTAAGAATAGTCCAGGGATGGTCCAAAACTGTCTCAAAGAAAGAAAAACTCCAGGGACAAAGATCTGTCCTAAAGAGTAGTCCAGGGATAGCCGGAACGTATCCGAAAGAATGCAAAAGTTCTGGGACAAAGATCTGTCCCAAAGAATAGTCCAGGGTTAGTCGGATATTATCCTAAAGAAAGCAAAAGTCCTGGGACAAAGATCCGTCACAAAGAATAGTCCAGGGATAGTCGAAAACTATCCCAAAGGAAGCAAAATTCAAGGGTCAAAGATCCGTCCCGAAGAGTAGTGCAGGGATATTCGGATATTATCATAAAGAAATCAAAAGTCCAGGGACAAAGATCCGTCCCAAGGAATAGTCTAGGGACAGTCGAAAACTATCCCAAAGAAAGCAAAAGTCCTGCGACAAAGATCCGTCCCAAAGAATAGTCCAGAGATTGTCTGAAACTATCCTAAAGTAAGCAAAAGTCCAAGAACAAAGATCCGTAACGAAGAATAGTCCAGGGAAATTCGGAAACTATCTAAAAGATCTGTCCCAAAAAATAGTCCAGGTATAGTCGGGAACTATCCCAAAGAAAGGCAAAGTCCTTGGACAAAGATCCGTCCCAAAGAATAGTCCATGGCTGGTCGAAAACTATCCAAAAGAAAGCGAAAGTCTAGGGGCAAATATCCTTTTTAAAGAATAGTCCAGGGATAGTCGGACTCAATCCCAAATAAAGCAAAAGTCAAGGGTCAAAGATCCGTCCCGAAGAATAGTACAGGCATATTCGGAAACTATCCCAAAGAAAGCAAAAGTCTCGGGACAAATATCCGTCACAAAGAATAGTCCAGGGTTAGTCGGATACTATCCCAAAGAAAGCAAAAGTCCTGGGACAAAGATCCGTCTCAAAGAATAGTCCAGGGATGGTCGAAACTATCCCAAAGAAAGCAAATTCCAGGGTTAAAGATCCGTCGCAAAGAATAGTCCTGTGATAGTCGGAACCTATCCCAAAGAAAGCAAAAGTCCTGGGGCCAAGATCCGTCTCAAAGAGTAGTCCAGGATTAGTCGGATATTATCCCAAAGAAATCAAAAGTCCAGGGCCAAAGATCCTTTTTAAAGAATAGTCCAGGTATAGTCGGAAACTATCCCAAAGAAAGCAAAAGTCAAGGGTCAAAGATTCGTCCCGAATCTAGTACAGGGATATTCAGAAACTATCCCAAAGAAAGCAAAAGTCCTGAGACAAAGATCCGTCACAAAGAATAGTCCAGGGTTAGTCGGATACTATCCCAAAGAAAGCAAAAGTCCAGGGACAAAGATCCGTCCCAAAGAATAGTCCAGGTATAGTCGGAAACTATCCCAAAGAAAGCAAAAGTCAAGGGTCAAAAATTCGTCCCGAATCTAGTACAGGGATATTCAGAAACAATCCCAAAGAAAGCAAAAGTCCTGAGACAAAGATCCGTCACAAAGAATAGTCCAGGGTTAGTCGGATACTATCCCAAAGAAAGCAAAAGTCCAGGGACAAAGATCCGCCCCAAAGAATAGTCTGGGGATAGTCGGAAACTATCCCAAAGAAAGCAAAAGTCCTGGGACAAAGATCCGTCCCAAAGAATAGTCCGGGGATGGTGGGAAACTATCCTAAAGAAAGCAAAAGTCCAGCGAAAAAGATCCGTCCCAAAGAATAGTCCAGGGATGGTCGGAAACTATCCTAAAGAAAGCAAAAGTCCAAAGGCAAAGATCCGTAACGAAGAATAATCTAGGGATAGTCGGAAACTATCCCAAAGAAAACAAAAGTCAAGGGTCAAAGATTCGTCCCGAATCTAGTACAGGGATATTCAGAAACTATCCCAAAGAAAGCAAAAGTCCTGAGACAAAGATCCGTCACAAAGAATAGTCCAGGGTTAGTCGGATACTATCCCAAAGAAAGCAAAAGTCCAGGGACAAAGATCCGTCCCAAAGAATAGTCCAGGTATAGTCGGAAACTATCCCAAAGAAAGCAAAAGTCAAGGGTCAAAAATTCGTCCCGAATCTAGTACAGGGATATTCATAAACAATCCCAAAGAAAGCAAAAGTCCTGAGACAAAGATCCGTCACAAAGAATAGTCCAGGGTTAGTCGGATACTATCCCAAAGAAAGCAAAAGTCCAAGGACAAAGATCCGCCCCAAAGAATAGTCTGGGGATAGTCGGAAACTATCCCAAAGAAAGCAAAAGTCCTGGGACAAAGATCCGTCCCAAAGAATAGTCCGGGGATGGTGGGAAACTATCCTAAAGAAAGCAAAAGTCCAGCGAAAAAGATCCGTCCCAAAGAATAGTCCAGGGATGGTCGGAAACTATCCTAAAGAAAGCAAAAGTCCAAAGGCAAAGATCCGTAACGAAGAATAGTCCAGGGGTAGTCGGAAACTATCCCAAAGAAAACAAAAGTCAAGGGTCAAAGATTCGTCCCGAATCTAGTACAGGGATATTCAGAAACTATCCCAAAGAAAGCAAAAGTCCTGAGACAAAGATCCGTCACAAAGAAAAGTCCAGGGTTAGTCGGATACTATCCCAAAGAAAGCAAAAGTCCAGGGACAAAGATACGTCCCAAAGAATAGTCCAGGTATAGTCGGAAACTATCCCAAAGAAAGCAAAAGTCAAGGGTCAAAGATCCGTCCCAAAGAGTAGTACAGGGTTAGTCGGATACTATCCCAAAGAAAGCAAAAGTCCAGGGACAAAGATCCGCCCCAAAGAATAGTCTGGGGATAGTCGGAAACTATCCCAAAGAAAGCAAAAGTCCTGGGACAAAGATCCGTCCCAAAGAATAGTCCGGGGATGGTGGGAAACTATCCTAAAGAAAGCAAAAGTCCAGCGAAAAAGATCCGTCCCAAAGAATAGTCCAGGGATGGTCGGAAACTATCCTAAAGAAAGCAAAAGTCCAAAGGCAAAGATCCGTAACGAAGAATAGTCCAGGGGTAGTCGGAAACTATCCCAAAGAAAGCAAAAGTCAAGGGTCAAAGATCTGTCCCAAAGAATAGTCCAGGGATAGTCGGAAACTATCCCAAAGAAAGCAAAATTCCAAAGACAAAGATCTGTCCCAAAGAATAGCCCAGGGATAGTCGGAAACTATCCCAAAGAAAACAAAAGTCAAGGGTCAAAGATACGTCCCGAAGAATAGTCCAGAGATAGTCGAAAACCATCCCAAAGAAAACAAAAGTAATGGGACAAAGATCCATCCCTAAGAATAGTCCAGGGATGGTCCAAAACTGTCTCAAAGAAAGAAAAACTCCAGGGACAAAGATCTGTCCTAAAGAATAGTCCAGGGATAGTCGGAACGTATCCGAAAGAATGCAAAAGTCCTGGGACAAAGATCTGTCCCAAAGAATAGTCCAGGGTTAGTCGGATATTATCCTAAAGAAAGCAAAATTCCAGGGACAAAGATCCGTCACAAAGAATAGACCAGGGATAGTCAGAAACAATCCCAAAGAAAGTAAAATAAAGGGTCAAAGATCCGTCCCGATGAATAGTCCAGAGATAGTCGGAAACTATCCCAAAGAAAGCAAAATAAAGGGTCAAAGATCCGTCCCGATGAATAGTCCAGAGATAGTCGGAAACTATCCAAAAGAAAGCAAAAGTCCAAAGGCAAAGATCCGTAACAAAGAATAGTCCAGGGGTAGTCGGAAACTATCCCAAAGAAAGCAAAAGTCAAGGGTCAAAGATCTGTCCCAAAGAATAGTCCAGGGATAGTCGGAAACTATCCCAAAGAAAGCAAAATTCCAAAGACAAAGATCTGTCCCAAAGAATAGCCCAGGGATAGTCGGAAACTATCCCAAAGAAAACAAAAGTCAAGGGTCAAAGATACGTCCCGAAGAATAGTCCAGAGATAGTCGAAAACCATCCCAAAGAAAACAAAAGTAATGGGACAAAGATCCATCCCTAAGAATAGTCCAGGGATGGTCCAAAACTGTCTCAAAGAAAGAAAAACTCCAGGGACAAAGATCTGTCCTAAAGAATAGTCCAGGGATAGTCGGAACGTATCCGAAAGAATGCAAAAGTCCTGGGACAAAGATCTGTCCCAAAGAATAGTCCAGGGTTAGTCGGATATTATCCTAAAGAAAGCAAAATTCCAGGGACAAAGATCCGTCACAAAGAATAGACCAGGGATAGTCAGAAACAATCCCAAAGAAAGTAAAATAAAGGGTCAAAGATCCGTCCCGATGAATAGTCCAGAGATAGTCGGAAACTATCCCAAAGAAAGCAAAATAAAGGGTCAAAGATCCGTCCCGATGAATAGTCCAGAGATAGTCGGAAACTATCCAAAAGAAAGCAAAAGTCCAAAGGCAAAGATCCGTAACGAAGAATAGTACAGGGGTAGTCGGAAACTATCCCAAAGAAAGCAAAAGTCAAGGGTCAAAGATCTGTCCCAAAGAATAGTCCAGGGATAGTCGGAAACTATCCCAAAGAAAGTAAAATTCCAAAGACAAAGATCTGTCCCAAAGAATAGCCCAGGGATAGTCGGAAACTATCCCAAAGAAAACAAAAGTCAAGGGTCAAAGATACGTCCCGAAGAATAGTCCAGAGATAGTCGAAAACCATCCCAAAGAAAACAAAAGTAATGGGACAAAGATCCGTCCCTAAGAATAGTCCAGGGATGGTCCAAAACTGTCTCAAAGAAAGAAAAACTCCAGGGACAAAGATCTGTCCTAAAGAATAGTCCAGGGATAGTCAGAACGTATCCGAAAGAATGCAAAAGTCCTGGGACAAAGATCTGTCCCAAAGAATAGTCCAGGGTTAGTCGGATATTATCCTAAAGAAAGCAAAAGTCCAGGGACAAAGATCCGTCACAAAGAATAGACCAGGGATAGTCAGAAACAATCCCAAAGAAAGCAAAATAAAGGGTCAAAGACCCGTCCCGATGAATAGTCAAGAGATAGTCGGAAACTATCCCAAAGAAAGCAATAGTCCTGGGACAAAGATCCGTCCCAAAGAATAGTCCAGGGATAGTCGGAAACTGTCTCAAAGAAACCAAAATTCAGGGACAAAGATCTGTCCTAAAGAATAGTCCAGGGATAGTCGGAAACTATCCCAAAGAAAGAAAAAGTAAAGGGACAAAGATATGTCCCAAAAATAGTCCAAGGATAGTTTGCAACTATCCCAAAGAAAGCAAAATTCTAGGGTCAACTACGTCCCGAAGAATAGTCCAGAGATATTCGGATACTTTCCCAAAGAAAGCAAAAGTCCTGGGACAAAGATCCGTCACAAAGAATAGTCCAGGGATAGTCGGAAACTATCCCAAAGAAAGCAAAATTTAAGGGTCAAAGATCCGTCCCGAAGAGTAGTGCAGGGATATTCGGATATTATCATAAAGAAATCAAAAGTCCAGGGACAAAGATCCGTCCCAAGGAATAGTCTAGGGACAGTCGAAAACTATCCCAAAGAAAGCAAAAGTCCTGCGACAAAGATCCGTCCCAAAGAAAAGTCCAGAGATTGTCAGAAACTATCCAAAAGAAAGCAAAAGTCCAAGAACGAAGATCCGTAACGAAGAATAGTCCAGGGAAAGTCGGAAACTATCTAAAAGATCCGTCCCAAAAAATAGTCCAGGTATAGTCGGGAACTATCCCAAAGAAAGACAAAGTCCTTGGACAAAGATCCGTCCTAAAGAATAGTCCATGGCTTGTCGGAAACTATCCCAAAGAAAGCGAAAGTCTAGGGGCAAATATCCTTTTTAAAGAATAGTCCAGGGATAGTAGGACTCAATCCCAAATAAAGCAAAAGTCAAGGGTCAAAGATCCGTCCCGAAGAATAGTACAGGCATATTCGGAAACTATCCCAAAGAAAGCAAAAGTCTTGGGACAAAGATCCATCACAAAGAATAGTCCAGGGTTAGTCGGATACTATCCCAAAGAAAGCAAAAGTCCTGGGACAAAGATCCGTCTCAAAGAATAGTCCAGGGATGGTCGAAACTATCCCAAAGAAAGCAAATTCCAGGGTTAAAGATCCGTCGCAAAGAATAGTCCTGTGATAGTCGGAACCTATCCCAAAGAAAGCAAAAGTCCTGGGGCCAAGATCCGTCTCAAAGAGTAGTCCAGGATTAGTCGGATATTATCCCAAAGAAATCAAAAGTCCAGGGCCAAAGATCCTTTTTAAAGAATAGTCCAGGTATAGTCGGAAACTATCCCAAAGAAAGCAAAAGTCAAGGGTCAAAGATTCGTCCCGAATCTAGTACAGGGATATTCAGAAACTATCCCAAAGAAAGCAAAAGTCCTGAGACAAAGATCCGTCACAAAGAATAGTCCAGGGTTAGTCGGATACTATCCCAAAGAAAGCAAAAGTCCAGGGACAAAGATCCGTCCCAAAGAATAGTCTGGGGATAGTCGGAAACTATCCCAAAGAAAGCAAAAGTCCTGGGACAAAGATCCGTCCCAAAGAATAGTCCGGGGATGGTGGGAAACTATCCTAAAGAAAGCAAAAGTCCAGCGAAAAAGATCCGTCCCAAAGAATAGTCCAGGGATGGTCGGAAACTATCCTAAAGAAAGCAAAAGTCCAAAGGCAAAGATCCGTAACGAAGAATAGTCTAGGGATAGTAGGAAACTATCCCAAAGAAAGCAAAAGTCAAGGGTCAAAGATTCGTCCCGAATCTAGTACAGGGATATTCAGAAACTATCCCAAAGAAAGCAAAAGTCCTGAGACAAAGATCCGTCACAAAGAATAGTCCAGGGTTAGTCGGATACTATCCCAAAGAAAGCAAAAGTCCAGGGACAAAGATCCGTCCCAAAGAATAGTCCAGGGATAGTCGGAAACTATCTCAAAGAAAGCAAAAGTCCTTGGAGAAAGATCCGTCCCAAAGAATAGTCCGGGGATGGTGGGAAACTATCCTAAAGAAAGCAAAAGTCCAGCGAAAAAGATCCGTCCCAAAGAATAGTCCAAGGATGGTCGGAAACTATCCTAATGAAAGAAAAAGTCCAAAGGCAAAGATCCGTAACGAAGAATAGTCCAGGGATAGTCGGAAACTATCCCAAAGAAAGCAAAAGTCCTGGGACAAAGATCCGTCCCAAAGAATAGTCTCGGGATAGTCGGACACTATCCCAAAGAAAGCAAAAGTCAAGGGACAAAGATATGTCCCAAAGAATAGTCTAGGATAATCGAAAACTATCCCAAAGGAAGCAAAAGGCAAGGGACAAAGATCCGTCCCAAAGATTAGTTTAGGGTTGGTCAGAAACCATCCCAAAGAAAGCAAAAGTTCAGGGACAAAGATTCGTCGTGAAGAATAGTACAGGGATAGTCGGAAATTATCTTAAAGAAAGCAAAAGTCCAGGGACAAAGATCTGTCCCAAAGAATAGTCCAGGGATAGTCGGAAACTATCCCAAAGAAAGCAAAATTCCAAAGACAAAGATCTGTCTCAAAGAATAGCCCAGGGATAGTCGGAAACTATCCCAAAGAAAACAAAAGTCAAGGGTCAAAGATACGTCCCGAAGAATAGTCCAGAGATAGTCGAAATCCATCCCAAAGAAAACAAAAGTAATGGGACAAAGATCCGTCCCTAAGAATAGTCCAGGGATGGTCCAAAACTGTCTCAAAGAAAGAAAAACTCCAGGGACAAAGATCTGTCCTAAAGAATAGTCCAGGGATAGTCGGAACGTATCCGAAAGAATGCAAAAGTCCTGGGACAAAGATCTGTCCCAAAGAATAGTCCAGGGTTAATCGGATATTATCCAAAAGAAAGCAAAAGTCCTGGGACAAAGATCCGTCACAAAGAATAGACCAGGGATAGTCAGAAACAATCCCAAAGAAAGCAAAATAAAGGATCAAAGATCCGTCCCGATGAATAGTCCAGAGATAGTCGGAAACTATCCCAAAGAAAGCAAAAATCAAGGGTCAAAGATTCGTCCCGAAGAGTAGTGCAGGGATATTCGGATATTATCCTAAAGAAATCAAAAGTCCAGGGACAAAGATCCGTCCTAAAGAATAGTCCAGGGATAGTCAAAAACTATCCCAAAGAAAGCAAATGTAAATGGACAAAGATATGTCCCAAAGAATAGTCCAGGGATTGTTGGCAACTATCCCAAAGAAAGCAAAATTCTAGGGTCAAATACGTCCCCAAGAATAGTCCAGAGATATTCGGATACTATCCCAAAGAAAGCAAAAGTCCTGATACAAAGATCCGTCACAAAGAATAGTCCAGGGATAGTCGGAAACAATCCCGAAGAAAGCAAAATTCAAGGGTCAAAGATCCGTCCCGAAGAGTAGTGCAGGGATATTCGGATATTATCCTAAAGAAATCAAAAGTCCAGGGACAAAGATCCGTCCCAAGGAATTGTCTAGGGACAGTCGAAAACTATCCCAAAGAAAGCAAAAGTCCTGCGACAAAGATCCGTCCCAAAGAATAGTCCAGGGATTGTCGGAAACTATCCTAAAGAAAGAAAAAGTCCAAGAACAAAGATCCGTAACGAAGAATAGTCCAGGGAAAGTCGGAAACTATCTAAAAGATCCGTCCCAAAAAATAGTCCAGGTATAGTCGGGAACTATCCCAAAGAAAGGCAAAGTCCTTGGACAAAGATCCGTCCCAAAGAATAGTCCATGGCTGGTCGGAAACTATCCCAAAGAAAGCGAAAGTCTAGGGGCAAATATCCTTTTTAAAGAATAGTCCAGGGATAGTCGGACTCAATCCCAAATAAAGCAAAAGTCAAGGGTCAAAGATCCGTCTCGAAGAATAGTACAGGCATATTCGGAAACTATCCCAAAGAAAGCAAAAGTCTTGGGACAAAGATCCGTCACAAAGAATAGTCCAGGGTTAGTCGGATACTATCCCAAAGAAAGCAAAAGTCCTGGGACAAAGATCCGTCTCAAAGAATAGTCCAGGGATGGTCGAAACTATCCCAAAGAAAGCAAATTCCAGGGTTAAAGATCCGTCGCAAAGAATAGTCCTGGGATAGTCGGAACCTATCCCAAAGAAAGCAAAAGTCCTGGGGCCAAGATCCGTCTCAAAGAGTAGTCCAGGATTATTCGGATAGTATCCCAAAGAAATCAAAAGTCCTGGGCCAAAGATCCTTTTTAAAGAATAGTCCAGGTATAGTCGGAAACTATCCCAAAGAAAGCAAAAGTCAAGGGTCAAAGATTCCTCTCGAATCTAGTACAGGGATATTCAGAAACTATCCCAAAGAAAGCAAAAGTCCTGAGACAAAGATCCGTCACAAAGAATAGTCCAGGGTTAGTCGGATACAATCCCAAAGAAAGCAAAAGTCCAGGTACAAAGATCCGTCCCAAAGAATAGTCTGGGGATAGTCGGAAACTATCCCAAAGAAAGCAAAAGTCCTGGGACAAAGATCCGTCCCAAAGAATAGTCCGGGGATGGTGGGAAACTATCCTAAAGAAAGCAAAGTCCAGCGAAAAAGATCTGTCCCAAAGAATAGTCCAGGGATGGTCGGAAACTATCCTAAAGAAAGCAAAAGTCCAAAGGCAAAGATCCGTAACGAAGAATAGTCCAGGGGTAGTCGGAAACTATCCCAAAGAAAGCAAAAATCAAGGGTCAAAGATTCGTCCCGAATCTAATACAGGGATATTCATAAACTATCCCAAAGAAAGCAAAAGTCCTGAGACAAAGATCCGTCACAAAGAATAGTCCAGGGTTAGTCGGATACTATCCCAAAGAAAGCAAAAGTCCAGGGACAAAGATCCGTCCCAAAGAATAGTCCGGGGATAGTCGGAAACTATCCCAAAGAAAGCAAAAGTCCTTGGACAAAGATCCGTCCCAAAGAATAGTCCGGGGATGGTGGGAAACTATCCTCAAGAAAGCAAAAGTCCAGCGAAAAAGATCCGTCCCAAAGAATAGTCCAAGGATGGTCGGAAACTATCCTATAGAAAGCAAAAGTCCAAAGGCAAAGATCCGTAACGAAGAATAGTCCAGGGGTAGTCGGAAACTATCCCAAAGAAAGCAAAAATCAAGGGTCAAAGATTCGTCCCGAATCTAGTACAGGGATATTCAGAAACTACCCCAAAGAAAGCAAAAGTCCTGAGACAAAGATCCGTCACAAAGAATAGTCCAGGGTTAGTCGGATACTATCCCAAAGAAAGCAAAACTCCAGGGACAAAAATCCGTCCCAAAGAATAGTCCGGGGATAGTCGGAAACTATCCCAAAGAAAGCAAAAGTCCTGGGACAAAGATCCGTCCCAAAGAATAGTCCGGGGATGGTGGGAAACTATCCTAAAGAAAGCAAAAGACAAGCGAAAAAGATCCGTCCCAAAGAATAGTCCGGGGATGGTGGGAAACTATCCTAAAGAAAGCAAAAGTCCAGCGAAAAAGATCCGTCCCAAAGAATAGTCCAAGGATGGTCGGAAACTATCCTAAAGAAAGAAAAAGTCCAAAGGCAAAGATCCGTAACGAAGAATAGTCCAGGGATAGTCGGAAACTATCTCAAAGAAAGCAAAAGTCCTGTGACAAAGATCCGTCCCAAAGAATAGTCTCGGGATAGTCGGACACTATCCCAAAGAAAGCAAAAGTTAAGGGACAAAGATCCGTCCCAAAGATTAGTTTAGGGTTGGTCAGAAACCATCCCAAAGAAAGCAAAAGTCCAGGAACAAAGATTCGTCGTGAAGAATAGTACAGGGATAGTCGAAAATTATCTCAAAGAAAGCAAAAGTCCAGGGACAAAGATCTGTCCCAAAGAATAGTCCAGGGATAGTCGGAAACTATCCCAAAGAAAGCAAAATTCCAAAGACAAAGATCTGTCCCAAAGAATAGCCCAGGGATAGTCGGAAACTATCCCAAAGAAAACAAAAGTCAAGGGTCGAAGATACGTCCCGAAGAATAGTCCAGAGATAGTCGAAAACCATCCCAAAGAAAACAAAAGTAATGGGACAAAGATCCGTCCCTAAGAATAGTCCAGGGATGGTCCAAAACTGTCTCAAAGAAAGAAAAACTCCAGGGACAAAGATCTGTCCTAAAGAATAGTCCAGGGATAGTCGGAACCTATCCCAAAGAATGCAAAAGTCCTGGGACAAAGATCTGTTCCAAAGAATAGTCCAGGGTTAGTCGGATATTATCCTAAAGAAAGCAAAAGTCCGGGGACAAAGATCCGGTTCAAGGAATAGTCCAGGGATAGTCGGAAACTATCCCAAAGAAAGCAAAAGTCCATGGAAAAAGATAAGATCCGAAGAATAGTCCAGGGATAGTCGGAAACTATCCCAAAGAAACCAAAAGTCAAGGGACAAAGAATTGTCCGAGGATAGTTGGCAACTATCCCAAAGAATGCAAAAGTCCAGAGACAAAGATCCGTCACAAAGAATAGTCCAGGGATAGTCGGAAACAATCCCGAAGAAAGCAAAATTCAAGGGTCAAAGATCCGTCCCGAAGAGTAGTGCAGGGATATTCGGATATTATCCTAAAGAAATCAAAAGTCCAGGGACAAAGATCCGTCCCAAGGAATAGTCTAGGGACAGTCGAAAACTATCCCAAAGAAAGCAAAAGTCCTGCGACAAAGATCCGTCCCAAAGAATAGTCCAGGGATTGTCGGAAACTATCCTAAAGAAAGCAAAAGTCCAAGAACAAAGATCCGTAACGAAGAATAGTCCAGGGAAAGTCGGAAACTATCTAAAAGATCCGTCCCAAAAAATAGTCCAGGTATAGTCGGGAACTATCCCAAAGAAAGGCAAAGTCCTTGGACAAAGATCCGTCCCAAAGAATAGTCCATGGCTGGTCGGAAACTATCCCAAAGAAAGCGAAAGTCTAGGGGCAAATATCCTTTTTAAAGAATAGTCCAGGGATAGTCGGACTCAATCCCAAATAAAGCAAAAGTCAAGGGTCAAAGATCCGTCTCGAAGAATAGTACAGGCATATTCGGAAACTATCCCAAAGAAAGCAAAAGTCTTGGGACAAAGATCCGTCACAAAGAATAGTCCAGGGTTAGTCGGATACTATCCCAAAGAAAGCAAAAGTCCTGGGACAAAGATCCGTCTCAAAGAATAGTCCAGGGATGGTCGAAACTATCCCAAAGAAAGCAAATTCCAGGGTTAAAGATCCGTCGCAAAGAATAGTCCTGGGATAGTCGGAACCTATCCCAAAGAAAGCAAAAGTCCTGGGGCCAAGATCCGTCTCAAAGAGTAGTCCAGGATTATTCGGATAGTATCCCAAAGAAATCAAAAGTCCTGGGCCAAAGATCCTTTTTAAAGAATAGTCCAGGTATAGTCGGAAACTATCCCAAAGAAAGCAAAAGTCAAGGGTCAAAGATTCCTCTCGAATCTAGTACAGGGATATTCAGAAACTATCCCAAAGAAAGCAAAAGTCCTGAGACAAAGATCCGTCACAAAGAATAGTCCAGGGTTAGTCGGATACAATCCCAAAGAAAGCAAAAGTCCAGGTACAAAGATCCGTCCCAAAGAATAGTCTGGGGATAGTCGGAAACTATCCCAAAGAAAGCAAAAGTCCTGGGACAAAGATCTGTCCCAAAGAATAGTCCGGGGATGGTGGGAAACTATCCTAAAGAAAGCAAAAGTCCAGCGAAAAAGATCTGTCCCAAAGAATAGTCCAGGGATGGTCGGAAACTATCCTAAAGAAAGCAAAAGTCCAAAGGCAAAGATCCGTAACGAAGAATAGTCCAGGGGTAGTCGGAAACTATCCCAAAGAAAGCAAAAATCAAGGGTCAAAGATTCGTCCCGAATCTAATACAGGGATATTCAGAAACTATCCCAAAGAAAGCAAAAGTCCTGAGACAAAGATCCGTCACAAAGAATAGTCCAGGGTTAGTCGGATACTATCCCAAAGAAAGCAAAAGTCCAGGGACAAAGATCCGTCCCAAAGAATAGTCCGGGGATAGTCGGAAACTATCCCAAAGAAAGCAAAAGTCCTTGGACAAAGATCCGTCCCAAAGAATAGTCCGGGGATGGTGGGAAACTATCCTCAAGAAAGCAAAAGTCCAGCGAAAAAGATCCGTCCCAAAGAATAGTCCAAGGATGGTCGGAAACTATCCTAAAGAAAGCAAAAGTCCAAAGGCAAAGATCCGTAACGAAGAATAGTCCAGGGGTAGTCGGAAACTATCCCAAAGAAAGCAAAAATCAAGGGTCAAAGATTCGTCCCGAATCTAGTACAGGGATATTAAGAAACTACCCCAAAGAAAGCAAAAGTCCTGAGACAAAGATCCGTCACAAAGAATAGTCCAGGGTTAGTCGGATACTATCCCAAAGAAAGCAAAACTCCAGGGACAAAAATCCGTCCCAAAGAATAGTCCGGGGATAGTCGGAAACTATCCCAAAGAAAGCAAAAGTCCTGGGACAAAGATCCGTCCCAAAGAATAGTCCGGGGATGGTGGGAAACTATCCTAAAGAAAGCAAAAGTCCAGCGAAAAAGATCCGTCCCAAAGAATAGTCCGGGGATGGTGGGAAACTATCCTAAAGAAAGCAAAAGTCCAGCGAAAAAGATCCGTCCCAAAGAATAGTCCAAGGATGGTCGGAAACTATCCTAAAGAAAGAAAAAGTCCAAAGGCAAAGATCCGTAACGAAGAATAGTCCAGGGATAGTCGGAAACTATCCCAAAGAAAGCAAAAGTCCTGTGACAAAGATCCGTCCCAAAGAATAGTCTCGGGATAGTCGGACACTATCCCAAAGAAAGCAAAAGTTAAGGGACAAAGATCCGTCCCAAAGATTAGTTTAGGGTTGGTCAGAAACCATCCCAAAGAAAGCAAAAGTCCAGGAACAAAGATTCGTCGTGAAGAATAGTACAGGGATAGTCAAAAATTATCTCAAAGAAAGCAAAAGTCCAGGGACAAAGATCTGTCCCAAAGAATAGTCCAGGGATGGTCGAAAACTATCCCAAATAAAGCAAATGTCCAGGGTCAAAGATCCATCGCAAAGAATAGTCCAGGGATAGTCGGAAAGTATCTCAAAGAAAGCAAAAGTCCAGGGACAAAGATCCGTCCGAAAGAATAGTCTAGGGTTAGTCGGATACTATCCAAAAGAAAGCCAAAGTCCAGGGTCAAAGATCCGCTTCAAAGAATAGTCCAGAGATAGTCGGAAACTATCCCATAGAAAGCAAAAGTCCTGGGCCAAAGATTCGTCCCAAAGAATAGTCCACGGATAGTCTGAAACTATACCAATGAAAGCAAAAGTCGAAGGACGATGATCCATCCCAAAGAATAGTCCGGGGATAGTTGGAACCTATCCCAACAAAAACAAAATTCCAGGGACAAAGATCCGTCCCAAAGAATAGTCCATGGACGGTCGGAAAGTAACCCAAAGAAAGCAAAGGTCCAGGGACAAAGATCCGTCCCAAAGAATAATCCAGGGATAGTCGGAAACTATCCCAAAGAAAGCAAAAGTTCTGGGCCAAAGATCTGTTCCAAAGAATAGTCCACGGATAGTCTGAAAATATCCCAATGAAAGCAAAAGTCGAAGGACAATGATCCGTCCCAAAGAATAGTCCAGGGATAGTCGGAACCTATCTCAAAGAAAACAAAAGTCCAGGGACAAAGATCTGTCCCAAAGAATGGTCCAGGGACGGTCGGAAAGTAACCCAAAGAAAGCAAAAGTCCAGGGACAAAGATCCGTCCCATGGAATAGTCCAGGAAACTATCTTAAATAAAGAAAATGTCCGGGGCAAAGATCCGTTCCAAAGAATAGTTCAGGGATAGTCGGAAACTATGTTAAAGAAAGCAAAATTGAAGGGACAAAGATTCGTTCCAAAGAAAAGTCTAGGGAAAGTCGGAAACTATCCAAAAGAAAGCAAAAGTTAAGGAACAAAGATCCAATCCAATGAATAGTCCAAGGTTAGTCAAAGGCAATCCCAAAGAAAGCAAAGAACGGGAACATAGATTCGTTCCAAAGAATAAGCCAGACATAGTCAAAAACTATCCAAAAGAAAGCGAAAGTCCAAAGACAATGATCTGTCCCAAAGAATAGTCCAGGGACAGTCGGAAACTATCATAAAGAAATCAAAAGTCCAGGGACAAACAACCGTCCTAGAGAATAGTCCATGGATAGTCGGAAACTATCCCAAAGAAAGTTCTTGATGGTAAGGATTTGCCGTGGGTCCTAACCGTCAATAATAAACCGACTATTCCTAGTGGGTATCTTGGGCAAGTAGGGTCGATATCCATGGGGACGGTAAAGTAGAGTCTAGACTAGGTCCACCTAAAAACTAGACTAAATCACCAAACAAACACAAAGAAAGCATTAATTGGTAAACTATGGTGGTGGAAGAGGTATGACTAAGCTAATGATGAACTAGTTAAGACAAGGCTTAAATGAAATGACTAATTATCAAACTAATAAGCAAACTAGAGTAAATGATGACTAACTAAGAGGATGAACTCAAATATGAAAGGAAGTGGGGTAGATCGGGTTCTTAAGTGTAGTAGGGTAATTGGGATGGTCAAGGGTGTAGGTGTCTCCTAGTTGCTAGAGTCGGTCCGGGCTCTCTCTACGTAGACCGATGTCGAGGTAGGTTCGCGCTCCCGCGTCTAACCCCTTGTCCGCACTCTCGTGTCTAAGACTAACCTCAACACAACCACAAAATAGACAAACAATGAGAAGATGAGCACAAGTATGGGGAGCATTGGCCACTACTACTCACATAAGCAAATCAACAAACACATAGAGTGCCCATAATGTGACTAACAACAAAAGAGTCACCTTTTCCCCTAATCAAACCCTAATCACCCATAATCTACCCCTAATCCCCCTACTAACCCCATAAGGAGACTACTCAGTCATAATCAAGAAGAAACCAACAATAATAAGAGAAAATAACACCACAAATCAAACAACCATTATGAAGAACAAGAACAATATCAATAAACAAAATATAAAGATTCAAACTTGATTAAATAAACAAGAACAAGAGTAAAGAAGGTTATACCAACAACAAGAGGAAGAAAAAGATGTAAACTTGCATAAATAAGAACCCAAATCAACTCCAAGGTTGTCAAGCTTGGATGAATCTTCAAGAACCCACTTAATACAAGACTAGTTACAAACTAGATTAAAACTAAGATTAAAGGAAGATTAAAGGAAGATTTAAAACTTAAATGGATGAACTCTAAATCTAGGGTTTATATCTTGTAGAGAGGCTTAAGAGAGTCTAATGTAATGTATGATACATAAACAATACAAGAGGGAAGTATTTATATGGGTACAAGAATGAAGGAGGATGAAAGAAATGAAGTCGAGCAGCAGCCCCACGGTCCCGACCGGGACGGGATCATCCCGACCGGGACGAGCTGGTCCCGACCGGGACGGACCCAGGTCAGTAGGTTCTTCTTTTGTGCACCTCACCCGGGACGGGTTGAGGCCATCCCGACCGGGATGAGCCTTGTAGGCCTCAAATAAGCTCTTTTTGGTCCCTCCTTGCTTCTCATGGGCTTCCCATCGATTCTCGGGACTCGGGATCGGGTCTAAGAGGCTCGGGATTGGGTCCCAAGGTCTCGGGGTCGAATCCAAGGCACCGAGTGATCTTCCTTCACTTCGTTGGCTCCAAAAAGTGTATGTATCGAGCCGGATTTGCTCCAACTCTTCACAAATGGTCTCGGGAACCTGAAACGAACTAAGGGAAACATAAGTAGCCTATAAACCGCTCCCAAGGAGCGATTCCACAAGGAAAATGGGACCAAAACACAGTAAAATAGGCGCTACAATCTACACTTATCAACTCCCCCACACTTAACCCTTACTCGCCCTCGAGTAAGCACATACTAACTACTAAACTAGCCGAGTGGGTATTAGTGCACCCTACGCCCTTTCAACTCACGCGAGTACACTTAGAGGAAAAGTGCACTCTGCAAGGCAAGTGGGGTCTTGCGACAAAACCGTGGATGCAACCGGACACAAAACACATGAACGAACAAACATACAAACAAACACATAATCGGTTGCACCCAAAAGAAAACAAATACCGCTTCCCTCAAACAAGCGGTGAAAGAAGCACCGGTTTAGGACTCAAGGCAAGTGACAACGTTCCCAAGCTAGCAATACAAACCAAGATGAACTAAACCCTAATAGTATGACGATAAAGCAACAAAAACGTTGGCAACTTACCTAGGTCCTCCTAACTTTCTAAGAACGTACTACGGGACGATCGGCGGAGTGGAAAAAGGATGAACCACGGTGTTAGTCGACACTGTAGGTAAGTGAGACCCCGCCCCCTTTAGCGATGAGCCAAGAGGGTCGTCCCATGCCCGAAACCACCCAACTAGTCCAAGTAAAAAGGTGGAAAATATTGCAAAGTGAGGGAAGACCGACCATTACCGCTATCATCCTTCCTAGGGACTCGGTCCTTTGGTAGGCTCTTCACGATAATAGTCGGTAAAAGGCTTATTTTGAGATGTCGGGATTATTTTTGTGTGACGGGTTTTCTTTTGGCATTTTCTCTTTTCTTTGCTTTGTTTTGCTATGCCATTTCTTTTTCTTCTTTTCTATTTTCTTTTTGGCTTTTGTGCCTTTTCTTTTTCTTCATTCTTTTCTTTCTTTCATTTTCTTTCATTTTCTATTCTTTGCCCTTTTTGGCTTGATTTGATTGATAGGCATTTCTTGACAATTAAGAAAGAGAGACTTCAACAAATTGCAATTTATTGTGTGGATATGTGTAGGAGGTAGGGGAATGGGAGAGTCGGGACGACACCTTCCCTTCAAACCCACAAAAAGGGGAGAACTTGGACTAATCAAAGAATCCTAAACACGGTCACCTAAGGGACGAGACTCGGTAACCAAGGCCTTTTCACACCGTGGGTGGTCATAATGGTCAAAAGTGCAAATCCCGCAGTAAATCCTTAGTAAGCTAGGTGGACTCAAGGTAAAGGACCAACGAAATCATTGATTTAGGGTCATTCTACTAGAGTAAAGTCCAGGACTCGATTTACATTACTAGGAGGGGAAAGTAAACACTCGCACACTAGCCTCTAAACCGGGTTTTCGAAAACCTTTCTACACAAAAGACACAACTAACACAACACAAAACGAAGACATGGCGAAAACGAAAGAAAAAGAGACAAAAGGCAACAATATAAAACAAAACAAGACAAGCACAAGGGAACAAACACCACCCCGATATTCCATACAAGTCACCAAATCATCCACCAATATGCACAAAGCTCCACCCGAGCACACAACATCACAATCTCCTCCAAACTCCACAAGAGACAAAGGAGAAAAAAGGGATAGAAGAGGTTAACGGATGTCTTGAAAGCTCTCCAAAGCAAACGGTGATCTAAGCAACCTATAGGGAAAAAGGGAGGCAAACACACACAACAAAACAAACATACGACACAAAGACATAAAAGGAAAACACAAAAAAAAAAAAAAAAAAAATTATTTTTTGTGAAAATTTTTCAAATTTTTAGGGTTTTTAAAGAATTTTTCAAAAAACTAGGAAAATAAAACTTAAGTATGATAGAATATCGCTCCCCCACACTTAAACCGAGCAATGTCCTCATGCTCGATCGTAGTGTGCGGAGAGACAAAAGGAAAGAAAAGAAACTACGAAAATAAAGCTAAAAATCAAAAATGAAGATGAAGAAAAGGGTAGAATGTGTCCGGCCGGGGTGTAGTCAAGTCACCATGGGCCGAGACGAGAAAAGATATGAATGGGGGAAGAAAATAAAAAGAAAGAAATAGAAGGAAATGGGAGGGGAGGACTAGGTGTAATCAAGTCACTTAGCCCAGATTCCGCCCGAATCCGACTAAATCCTAAAAAAGGGTGAAAACCTTGTAAAATTTGGATTTTGAAATGACTCTCGATGTAGTCACGTCATCGAGAGTCGGGAGCAATAACTACCACGGCCTCGAAGGCCACCAAGACACAAAAGTGTACAAGGGGAAGGGGATAAACAAGGGAAAACAAGCAACAAAAGACGGAAAAGTAGAGAAAGTTGCCTTATCAACATGCTAGCAACTCACGAACTCCATCACCTTCAATGATTCAATAAATGCATGTGCTTGTTGTCTTCATTGTCATCCCACTTCATACTTGAGAAAATCGCATGGCTAAGGTAGTAAACTTGGAATGGTGTGAGGGGGTGGGTTTTGGTGTGAATCTCGGTGTAAGGTGAAGAGGAAATGAAGTGATGTTATCCAAATGAGGTGTATGGGTCATATGATAGGAACAAGGAGGAGTAGGGAGGTTGGGAGGGGGGTATACAATGGTTGGGTGGACTCAAACGTCGAAGAAGAGGCACAAAGGGGAGTAGGGGATCATCCCGGTCGGGATGGATGGTCCCGATCGGGATGACATGCCTGTCCCGGTCGGGAAGCTACCGTCCCGGTCGGGATCATGCTCCAGAAAGCTCGAAAAATGGCACCCTCATCCCGATCGGGATGGCTCCTTCCCGATCGGGATGCCACACCCTTCCCGGTCGGGAAGCCCTCTTCCCGGTCGGGATGGATCTTCTTGACCTTCCACAAACCCCAAAAGCTTATCCTAAGCTTCAAAAACCGACTTCCTTGCTCACAATCCAAGCTCTATCATCAACCATCCTTCTCTAGGAATCACATTCACTTCACCTATCAAACAAAGCTCGAACACACATCAAATTCTCTCCCACACAACGCTCATCAACAATCCAAATAATCAAGAATTTCACAAAACTAAAAACAACTACAAGAGAAAGAGATATATACAAAGGGACAGTTCTTTTGGAACTCCGTCAAACCAAGGATGGTTCATTCTTCAATCTTTTTCAAAAATACTACAACCGGTTCCATCTCCATCAAGGGCACGAAGGAACAAGTCGAAGGCTCTAGCAAAGTCTTCAATCAAGCTAGTAATATAAGCATCCACATACCAAGGTTCTTCATGACCTTGCCTCGACGTTCCCGGGGCATCCCGATCTTCCAAGTTCAATGGCTTCAACTTGTACTTTTGATCCTTCGGGATATACCCAAACGTCCACTTGTCCTCATGCGGCCCCGAGGGAGGCTCATCTTGATTCTTGCCTTTCAACTTGTCATCAAACCCATGATATGGGCACTCATCCTCTCCAATCTCGGATTCATCGTCCTCAAGTACATAAGAGTAATTCTTCAAGCTTTGTCCCGAATCTTCCCCTAGATCGATGTCTTTCGTGGCATGGATCATGTTGCAAGACTCATCATTAGTAGGCGAAGTGTTGCCTTGGAGGTCAAACACTAGTTTTTCTTCGCCTAACTCGAAGGTGATCCTACCGTTCTTCACATCGATCATGGCACCGGCGGTGTGTAGAAATGGGCGCCCAAGAATAATGGGAGTGTTAGCATCTTCTGGCATATCGAGCACGATGAAATCGACCGGAATAAAGAACTTCCCGATTCGTACCGGCACGTCCTCTATCATCCCCAATGGTCGGTTAAGAGATTTATCGGCCAATTGGAGTGTAATGGACGTACATTTCAGCTCCTTCATCCCTAATCGATCACAAATGGAATAAGGAATGACGCTCACACTCGCACCCAAGTCACATAATGCTCTCTCGATCTTGTAATTGCCTATGGTGCATGGGATCGAGAAACTACCCGATCCTTCAACTTTGGAAGCGTGGAACCTTGAATAAGCTCGCTCACCACCCTTGTGAACGCTATTGTCTCTTTCTTGTCGATGGATCTCTTCCTAGCTAGGATATCTCGCATGAATCTTCCATATGCCGGGATTTGGGTAAGTAACTCGGTCAATGGGACATTAACATCCAATTTCTTCACAATGTCTAGGAATTTGTCAAATTGGACATCCACCTTAGTCTTCATTTGCCTTGTTGGGAAAGGCAACTTGATTTGAACCTTGTTTTGCTCAATAGGAGTGGACTTCTCACATGACACTTTCCCTTTACCCTTTTCTTTTGCTTGAAGTGGGGGAAGCTTGTCTTCAATGGGTTTTTCGATCTCCTATAAGACTTGCTCCTCCATTGGATCTTCCATGCTTGAGCTTTCTTGAATTGGAGGTGCAACTTCCTTCATTGGTTCTTGCCTTGGCTCTTGCTCACTAGGGAATGAAGGGGAGTCATAGGATGTACCTCTCCTCGTGGTAATAGCATTTACATGCTCGAATTTTGGTGTTTCACCTTGAGGAGGTAGTTGCTCCTTTTGTCTTGAGGAGCTTCTCGAAGCAAGTTGAGATAATTGGGTCTCAAGCATCTTCGTATGGACATCTCTTGCCGCGTTTTCCCCTTGAATATAAGCAAATAACTCTTGTTGGTTTCTTGACATCTCCATTTGATTTTTATGCAACTCTTGATTACTCTTTTGCACATTCATCATAGTCTTTTGAATGTTGAAATCTTGAGGAGATTGTGGATTATACGGAGTATCGGTGAGGGCTAATGTAGTACCATAATCATGAATAGGAGACCGGCTCCTAGGCTTGCTTTGTTGTTGTTGACCTTGAGTTGCTTGTTGTTGACGGTTCCCTTGGAACCCATGAGAATTGCCTTGATTAAGGCCTTGATTGTGATCTTGAAACCCTTGGTTGTGGTTTTGTTGCCCTTGAAAGCTTTGGTTTCCTTGGAAACCACCTTGATTGAAGTTCCCTTGTTGGAACCCTTGATTGTCGTTGTGGAAGGTACCTTGTATTTTGCTTGAAGTTGTTGAAGGGTCTTGGATTACCCACATAACCTTGATAACCTTGATTGTTGTCCCTTAAGGGAGGTGGAACATAAGGACGAGGTTGCATAACTTGTTGTTGAGGGACTTGATTGGAAGCTTGGTAATGATTAGAATAAGAGGCGCCTTGCTTGAACGCTTGAAAGGCGTTCACTTGCTCAACGCTTCCTCGACAATGCATTGGATCATGACCAACGATTATACAAGTATCACACATCCCATAATAAGGCAAAGGAGGTGCAAATCCCAAAGCATTCACTTCTTGAATCGAGTGTTGGTGGGAGGAACTAGTGCCTTGGACTTGGTTGAGGTGGCTTTGGAGCTTCTTGTCAATAGTCTCCATGTGGGTCTTCAATTGAGCTCTAAGGTCAATGCTTAATTGAGTGATAGCATCGACCTCGTGCCTACCTCCTCGATTTGCCTTCCTAGGCCTTGAGTATTGTGAATTATGAACCGCCATCTCCTCGATTCTTGACCAAGTTTGGTCATCATCCACTTCGGTAAACCTACCATTGGAGCCCATATTGAGTATAGCTCTTGAGTCCTCATATAAACCGTTCCGAAACTGTTGGACCAAGAACCATTGTGAAAGTCCATGGTGGGGGCACGATCTCACCAAAGATTTAAACCGTTCCCAAGCTTCATAAAGGCTCTCCTCATCCCGTTGTTGGAAACCGGTGATGGAGGCCCTAAGCAAATTTGTCTTCTCCGGAGGGTAAAATTTTTGGTAGAACGCCAATGCAAGTTTCTTCCAAGTATCAATCCCCATGGTTGCCCTATCGAGACTCTTGATCCATTGCTTCGCTTTTCCAATGAGAGAGAACGGGAAAAGTACCCAACGAATTTGATCTTGAGTAACCCCGGTTTGAGAGATAGCGTCACAATAATCGGAGAAGGTCTCCATATGTTGGTGCGGGTCTTCGGTGGGCAAACCACTAAATTGATTTCTCTCCACAAGTTGGATAAATTGAGTCTTTGCCACAAAATTCCCGGTATATGTATCCGGTAAAGCACTCGGTCCCGACAAGACATCTTCCTTAAAAGTGGAGTGAGATGAAAACTTCGGCATGATTGGATTTGCGGGAGAAGATGGTGTAGACGGTGTTGATGTAGAACTAGACGGGGAACTAGGAGAAGAAGAATGGATAGATGAACCAAAGGGATTTATGAAGATCCCTTCGGCCGTCTCTCGAGGTGACTCGTTAAAGTCGGATCCTTGAGCTTGCTCTTGATGGGTATTGCTAGTACCCGGTTGAGAGTGTCTAACCCGATCAATCGTCCGTTGGCGAAAGGCTCTAAAGAGTCTCTCCGGCTCTGAATTGAAGAGAAAGAAATCGCCTCTCCTCCTAGGCATACACTACACACTAGAACAAACGTGAGAACACCTAGTGCTTTATGGGCACTAGGCAATGACAATAAACGAACACAATCGAAAGACTAAGAGAAAAGAAAGCTAAGAAAACAAGACAAAACTACAAAATATGCACAAGAGATGATAGAAGAGCACAAAGAAGGGTAACTAAGTCTAGCTATAAGCAAACTAAGTCTAAACAATGCACCGTCCCCGGCAACGGCGCCAAATTGATGGTAAGGATTTGCCGTGGGTCCTAACCGTCAATAATAAACCGACTATTCCTAGTGGGTAGCTAGGGTAAGTAGGGTCGATATCCACGGGGACGGTAAAATAGAGTCTAGACTAGGTCCACCTAAAAACTAGACTAAATCACCAAACAAACACAAAGAAAGCATTAATTGGTAAACTATGGTGGTGGAAGAGGTATGACTAAGCTAATGATGAACTAGTTAAGACAAGGCTTAAATGAAATGACTAATGATCAAACTAATAAGCAAACTAGAGTAAATGATGACTAACTAAGAGGATGAACTCAAATATGAAAGGAAGTGGGGTAGATCGGGTTCTTAAGTGTAGTAGGGTAATTGGGATGGTCAAGGGTGTAGGTGTCTCCTAGTTGCTAGAGTCGGTCCGGGCTCTCGTTACGTAGACCGATGTCGAGGTAGGTTCGCGCTCTCGCGTCTAACCCCTAGTCCGCACTCTCGTGTCTAAGACTAACCTCAACACAACCACAAAATAGACAAACAATGAGAAGATGAGCACAAGTATGGGGAGCATTGGCCAGTACTACTCACACAAGCAAATCAACAAACACATAGAGTGCCCATAATGTGACTAACAAAAAAAGAGTCACCTTTTCCCCTAATCAAACCTTAATCACCCATAATCTACCCCTAATCCCCCTACTAACCCCACAAGGAGACTACTCAGTCATAATCAAGAAGAAACCAACAATAATAAGAGAAAACAACACCACAAACCAAACATCCATTATGAAGAACAATAACAATAAACAAAATATAAAGATTCAAACTTGATTAAATAAACAAGAACAAGAGTAAAGAAGGTTATACCAACAACAAGAGGAAGAAAAAGATGTAAACTTGCATAAATAAGAACCCAAATCAACTCCAAGGTTGTCAAGCTTGGATGAATCTTCAAGAACCCACTTAATACAAGACTAGTTACAAACTAGATTAAAACTAAGATTAAAGGAAGATTTAAAACTAAAATGGATGAACTCTACATCTAGGGTTTATATCTTGTAGAGAGGCTTAAGAGAGTCTAATGTAATGTATGATACATAAACAATACAAGAGGGAAGTATTTATATGGGTACAAGAATGAAGGAGGATGAAAGAAATGAAGTCGAGCAGCAGCCCCACGGTCCCGACCGGGACGGACCGGTCCCGACCGGGACAGACCCAGGTCAGTAGGTTCTTCTTTTGTGCACCTCACCCGGGACGGATTGAGGTCATCCCGACCGGGATGAGCCTTGTAGGCCTCAAATAAGCTCCTTTTGGTCCCTCCTTGCTTCTCATGGGCTTCCCATCGATTCTCGGGACTCAAGATCGGGTCTAAGAGGCTCGGGATTGGGTCCCAAGGTCTCGGGGTCGAATCCAAGGCACCAAGTGATCGTTCCTTCACTTCGTTGGCTCCAAAAAGTGTATGTATCGAGCCGGATTTGCTCCAACTCTTCACAAATGGTCTCGGGAACCTGAAACGAACTAAAGGAAACATAAGTAGCCCATAAACCGCTCCCAATGAGCGATTCCACAAGGAAAATGGGACCAAAACACAGTAAAATAGGCGCTACAATCTACACTTATCAGTTTTGTCTCAAAGAATAGTCCAGGGATAATCGGAAACTATCCCAAAGAAAGTAAAAGTCCAGGAACAAAGATGGGTCTCAAAGAATAGTATAGGCATAGTCAGAAACTATCCCACAGAAAGCAAAACTCCACGGACAAATATCTGTCCCAAATAATAGTCCATAAATAGTTGGAAACTATCCCAAAGAAAGCAAAAGTTTAGGGACAAAGACCGGTCCCAAAGAATAGTCGTTAGTCGGATACTATCCCAAAGAAGGCAACAGTCCAGGGACAAAGATCCGTCCCAGAGAATAGTCCAGGGATAGTCGGAAACTATCTCAAAGAAAGCAAAAGTCCAGTTACAAAGATTCTTCCCAAAGAATAATCCAGGGATAGTCGGAACCAATACCAAAGAAATCAAAATTCCTGGGACAAATATCTGTCCCAAAGAGTCCAGGGTTAGTCGGATACTATCACAAAGAAAGCAAAAGTCCAGGGACAAAGATCCATCCTAAAAAATAGTCCAGGGATAGTCAGAAAGTATCCCAAAGGAAGCAAAAGTCCGGGGTCAAAGATATATAGAAAGATATATTATGGTGCCTAGTTTATTAGGGCTTTGTGTGTAACCAGCCATAGCAATGGTGTAGGCTAGGTGTGTTTCCAATGATGTCTTGATCAAAGGGCTGGAAAAGTTAGGATGTTGATCCTGTGACTGTGAGCGTTCTCTGGGGTATCCCCCAGAGATGGTGTGAACTATTTGGGCATGTTCTATGCCGACCGCAGTTGAGTTCCCGTGTTTGGGGCCGGTAACTAGTTTGGATGTTTTTGGAAATGTGGAGCTAGGTCGTAAGTGGCTTTGATGTTTTGACATCTGGAGATTGATTTTGTGGAGCTAAGGCTTCGAGGGTAGGGTATTGTAATGTGGTAGGAAAGGGGGAAGTCGAGTAAAAATGACTCGAACTTCGATCGGGGTATGTTGGATAATGCGGGATCTAGTTTCCATGTCCAGCTCTAATGGTTAGGTTGTATCCTATGAAGCTTGTATCCTCAAAATTCCAGGCTGTCTCTTAGCCTAGATCTCGGAAAGGTCTTGAGGGTTGTAATGTGGGAAGGCTAGATGTGGCGTTAGCTGACCAACCTGATTGTCTCTCCTCTGTGATTGGTCGGTCTTATTGCAGGGGTGTTTATTGTGGGAAATGGGCTTGCCTCCCGTCTTGAACCCAAACTAGGAGACTACCTAGATTTGTCATAGGATTCGACACTGTTCCTACTAGGGGTAGTTATGTGACTTTCTATACCAGACATGGAACAGATAAAGGAAAACACGGGTCTCAGTTCCTGCAGTCATTATAGATGTGCCTATATCGTCACGTGCATGTACTCACAGTGTATGATGGTGTTCATCATGTTTTCGGAAACACATAAGGAAAGCGTATATGAGAAATAGAAAAACTGATTTTATTGAATTTTGAAAAGAGGACAGAATACAATTGACTCTGACTCTGACTTTGAAATTGAAAGGAATAGAACATCCTAGACTCGGACTCAGACTCGGACTTAAATCAAATCTGGACTCTTGGATGAGGTTGTCAGTAGTCTTCGGCTTCTAAGGACACAAGTGGATGTCCAGTATAGCCTTCGGTAGAAGCTTCACCCAGATCTTCGTTATGTCAAAAATCGTCTTCAATCCTAGTGCCCATTTCGGTAAGCACAACAAAGTTTGAAATGCCGGCATACCTAAGATGGACGCGGTAGGAGGGTAGGAGGTTGTTGATGAATGCCTCCACTAGTGTCTTCTCGCTGGGCTTGTCTACCAGCTTAACACTCTCAGCCCGCCAACGTTGAAGGTATTGGTGAAACCCTCTGTTGGATCTTGGGCCATGAATTCTAAAGTCCGCATGGTAGTCTGAAGTTCAATATTATTAGAATAGTTTTTAGCAAACTCGGTAGCCACATCTTCCCAAGTTGGGAATCTTTTTGCATTAAGCCTATAGAACCAGGCTTTTGGGCATTAAGCCGAACAAATTGATGAACATGTCGACTTTGACCCCCTTGATTGCCATGAATTGTTTTGAAGGCTCGGAGGTGTAGTAATGGATCCTCCGTCCCTTCGAATATGGGTAACCCCTCTAAGTTGAGATCTGTTGGTAGTTTCTCATTGATGGGTGTATAGTCTCGGGAGTTTTCAACACGGATGTTGTTCTCTTGGGAGGCATGGAACTGTTCCTCGAGCATACGCACCGTGCTGATCAGTTTGGCAAATGGCCCTGTATTCACCTACCCAGAGTTGAGGTTTTGCTGTTCAATGACAGTTAAACGAGCATTCATGGCCTCTTGGTCGACTCTCAGGAACCCTATATGGGTTTCAATTATGGCCTGCCAACTGACCATTGTCTTCAGTAAAGCCTTCATTTCATTGATGGTGTTTTCCATGTCCCTATTCCCGGTTGTGGGTGCCATACTCTGCGAGAATACCCACGTAATCAGAAATGTTGCTTCGGAACCCAAACACGCCAAGGCATGGGAAATAGTGCAGGAGGAAAGACAACTCCGGTTAGACTCGGGTTAGACTCTCTGATGTGAATGCGGAAGCAGTTTAGAATAAGAAAAGAAAGTTGGGTCGAAGGTTAATGTAACCTTGAGTGATGAAGTGGATTTTGGAGTGAAATTGAACTAAGGTTAATGTAACCCTGGTTCGCGGTTAAGAACTGTGAGGATTTTGAGTTTTGTGGCTCGGCTATTTTTGGGAAGCAAACGCTTCGATTTTCTGTATTTTGTGATCCGATGTTAATCGGTGAGTAACCAAAGGATATTTAACCCGTAGCTCGACCTTGAACCCGGAATTAATAGCTCAGAGTTCGGAACACCAACCCTCTAAACGATTCGAAGTACCTTCTCGAAGTTTAAACACGTGATTAACAAAATTAATCCAGAGTTTGACAAGTTGTTTGTAAATTCATAAATATTCGATGATCTTTATTCAATGCTGAACCGTGGCTTATATAGCCTACAATGGTTGATATCCTCGTGATATTCCGAGGAATATTCTAGGATAACAATAATAAATATAAAAGGAAAGAAATACTAACAATATCTCGAGTAATATCCTAACGATATCTCGGGTAATATTCTAGAATAATAATATTAAAGATAAAAGGAAAGAAATACTATGGGATATGCTACTAATCAAATCTTGTCAAATATGGGAAATACTTGATACTCTTGCCATGTGATGGGTGATCCATATCCTACTTCCCGAAATAGAAGATGGTGTGTGCTATGTAGGAGATCACGAGATACTAGTTTATTTGATGAAGATCTTATTGCTTAATCCTTCCCTTATCTTGGAGATTGCTTCATAGATTAAATATATGAAGATCCTCTTGTTGCCTTTTATTCAAGATATACATACCATGAAAGATATCATCCATACCTCCCTTTATTTTCTTACTACTATTGTGAATTTTATTCTATTCCCATGAGATCCACCATATCTTCCCAGGATAGGCAATATTCTCTTGTATGATCTCTTCTGTAGTTGCATGAATCTGGTCGTGTATGAGCACACACACGCCTACCCATAGTGGCTCGTGATAGAATGGTCTACGTGCGTGGTCAATTGCTTTATCTGGACCGTTGATTAATTTTCGGGCTCCACAATCGGGTCACTCTCCTAAGATAAATATGTAGGGTATGATTCTCGGAGTGACTGTGATTAATCGCTTTGTCGGAGAATAGCCCCCAGGTGAGACTAAGGACTCTGATAGGACTCATATGGTGTGACATCTAAGTGGCTCTAAAGTGGGGTATGTGAGACAACACGTGTAAGACATGACCCTTTGAGCAACCGTGATTGATCGCTCTGCTGAAGGGTAGCCCCCCGAGTGAGATTAAAGTATTTGCTAAGACTCGAGTGTCGGACAAGTGACCCTTAGATGTAAGGATCACGAACCTTTAGCTACAGGGCTATGCCTTGTAAAAGGTTGACTCGGCCTCGAGGAAAGGTAGACAGGATAAGGGAAGAAACTTGCAATGTAAGATCAGCAGAGTTTCGATGCTAGAGACCCTTGACCTGACTTGAATAAGGATAGACCCTGTGATTAGGGTAGACCCTTGAGTTAAAGGATTTTAAAATTGGGATGACTCGACTAAAGGATTGAAAGACGGGCGAATTCCCTTAGGAAAGGTCATGAGGACCATCCTGTTAGAGGAAAAGATCGCGTGGGACTTCCTAGTTAGGACTCGAGTGTTTAGATGAACCTTCCATTTACGAGTGTATGACTTGTGTTGGTCGGTTGTGCCTTTAGAAAAAGGCGGACTAGGATGGGGAAGAAACCCGTGATGTAGGATCGACGGAGTTTCGACGCTACAGACCTTCGACAAATTATGAAAAGACCCGACACACGGATTACGGTAGGTCCTATAATCGGAAGGTTCATACCAAAGAGATGCCCCCTTGCTTAGTTTCAGAATTGCATACTTGCACCTTTCCTTGTCTTCTAGGTCCTTGAAATCGAAGAGCTTCTCAATGTTTCGCTCCCACTCCAAGTACACTTCTGGATCAGTACCACCCATGAACTCAGGGAGTTCATTCACTTTGATTCTGTCCACGGGCTCCCTTCTTGCTTGGAAACGAGAATTCATGGGTTGAAAGTTCTCCAACGCCTTCTTCAGGTGCTCCAAGAAGTTAGGGTCGTTAAAGTTCACTCCTCCTGCCATTCTTTACGTCTTAGGAAGACCAAAGCTCTGATACTACTAATGATGTGAGTTAGAATGAACTTTGAACAAGTTATTTGGAGATTGATAGTAATTTGAGATAAACGAAAACAAGCAACGAAATCAGATTGAAATAGTTGCTGTAAAGGAATGATAGAACGTAACCAAGGATAGTGTGCTAAGTGAGATAGACCTATACCTCAACAAAGCGGGTGCTAATTCAAACACTCGATTGAAATAGCGAGTATAGAGCTTGTAACGCGACTAACTCTAATACTTTGTCTTGTGAACTACAACGACGAAAAGGAAAGCAAAGCTTAACTCAGATTTGTTTGATGAAAGTTGAATGATTTATGCATCTAATGGGTGGCTATTTATAGCCTACAAAATGACCCAAAGAGAGGCCAACCAGAATAGTCAAGCCTCTTAAAGTGGGTGATACTAACAAAGAAAGGGAAAAGAATTTAGACAACTAGATACAATGAACAAGTGTGAACACTAGCAGCCACTATTTTGCTCCAATTCAAATGCAATGGTTCTTTGTTTGCTTTAGTAGGCTGGTGTGTTTTTGCACTTGGTTAATGTATCTTCTAGTCTTGAAAGCAATTGATCTCATTGCTGATTATTTGAACTTAGAATTCGTATTGGAGCATACAATCTTTAGCTCCATTTATTCTGCCTAGCTTGTGTTCATACAAGCTAATTAAGTGCTTGGAGAAGGTATACTACCAAGCTGGTGGATAGGATAATGGGGACCAAGTTAGGATCATTAAGTGTGAGTCCATCAAATAAGGCTGCTTTATTCGGATCACCAGGTCCCACAGAACTTCAGGAAAATCATAGGACGACTGATATTGGTCGCTATATGTTCCTCAATAGCTACCGATATCGGTCGCTGAGTGATGCAGATAGTGACTGAAAACGGTCGCTACATTTAGCGACCGATATCGGTCGCCCATGTTTTTTAGGGACCGACATCGGTCGCCCTCCTCTTTTTTAAGCGACCACAAAGGTCGACCGCAGTAACAGAAGATGGTCGCCGATGTCGGTCGGTTGTTTACTACTTTCTAGTAGTGGTAACTTATCATCCTAATCCCCGATTAAATCATTTATTTATAAATTTATTATGTAGGAAATAAACACGTCTATTCAGACTATCATGAAATTTAATTACTCATATCACTATGTACACGCTTGTGTACATGACATAGGTCCACCCCGACGCGGCCACGCGCGGGTTTGGGGTGGCGAATGAATCTCCATATGAGAATGGATCGAATAGAAATTTAAATCGAAGTGGAGTCGCCACCGAACTTTGTGGGAGTTCGGGCCCGTTCGAACCCACTCAATATCTTAGTGAGCCACGCACAAAGTATGGCCCATTCCGATGTCAGAGTTTATTGGGTTCGTCCCTTTGCATTTGATACCGATACCGACATTATCGGATACCGTGTATTGAATAACTCTCGTGTGCCAATGGATTCGGACATCCGGAAACCATGGTTCTGAGTAAGAGGTGAGGGTACGTGTTGGGAAGTTCACAAAGAACACCCAACCCCGCCCGCACATTAGCGGCCTCTACTAAGATATCGTTTGATTTTGAAATACGCGCGTTAGTAATACGATGAATGATATGCACATTGTTTTGCTAAACATGCGAATAATTAAATGGGTTGCTAAGTCGGTTTAATGCATCTACAATTAACGTCAAAGTTGTTTTAGCATGCGAGGTTCGTTTCAGTATAATAAAACAAATAATGAAAAAGAAATTGCTACAAACATGAACAAACAAATTAGTAACGGTTTGTGAGTTAAATAATAAAAAAAAGATACGATGACATGAATGATTTTGCAAAGATAATTCGCGTGATGGATTAGGCATGCGTTGACCGAGGGCATGAAAATATTTATCGAGATTTGAAAAGAGATGTTCGAGAAAAATTAAAACGAAATAGTTTTTTTTATGTCGCAGATTTCAGGGAACTACGCGACCCGCGCGAGGAGGGCGCGACTCTCACGACGGCCTATTTTCGGGATCGCTTTTTTGAAAAATCGACAATTTTGTTAAATCGTGTACAAATATAACATAAATTCATACTCGACTTAAATTTGCGATATTCGTTATATTCGATATTCGATTATGGAATCGATATCAAATATTCAGAATGATTTTTAGAAAAAAAACGCTTTATAAATCGTTTTGAAAATCGAACGAAAAAATATTAATTCTCTCCGCGTTGAAATCGTCATATTTTGTTTTTTTAGACCATGTGACGATTTTTTAGCATCAACGAGATTGATTTAGTTCGTTTTATATACGATATTCGACTATAGAGTCGATATCGTATTCTAAGAACGTTTGTTTTATATGAAAATAGTTTGTAGTATCGATATTAGAAAAAAAACGTGACGATGACCCATAAAAAGACGGACCAACAACGCAAAAGGAGGGAAAAAGACGAGAGGAAGAGAGAGAGAAGGGAAGAGACATGGTTTTGTTTTACACCCTCAACCTACATGCTTTACCTTCTCGGAACGGGGCTCGTCTGGTTGTGGCTTAAGCACGGGAGCGTCGAGATGATATAGGAAGAGTTATGGTGGTTTATAATTGGGAAGGGATTTGACGAGTTTTGCTCTCGGGTTTGCTAAAGGTTGTTGAAAGATTGTGTAAAGTTTCTGAAAAATTGTGTGTAAAAATTGTGACTAAATAATTGTGACTAAAAAAATTGTGACGAAAAATTGTGACGTGAATGTATATTTGATGTGTGGATGTGATATCGTTTGTGTGTGTGCAAGGGGGTCTATTTATAGGAGAGGTTCCCGACCTTGGCTAGGAAAGGTAGCTTTGCTTGGGTGAGAAGAAACACCGCTTAGGATAGGAAAGGTAAGAAATTTGAGAGGAATGAAAATTCCGTTTCTTGGCGGGAAAGGCACGAACCCGGCTGGAATTGGGGTGCTCGGCCGAGTATGCTTCGTACTCGGTCGAGTGCTCGGATAAAATTCCTCCTGGAGATCGAATTCTATCTTTAACGGAATTGTTTAATATTTTTGTAGCTGATTTTTGTAGTGTTTGAGCTCAAACCGGACTCGTGAGGTGACACGGCTGGTTTCTATGTCTCGGAAAATATCTTTGACCGGGTTTTGACTCGGTCGCTAAAAGACGGTTTTGCCCTTGGTGTCGGATTCAACCCAAATTAGTCTTATTTGACTTGAAATGACCCACTGGGCCTGAATTTGAGGTTGGTTTTGTGAGATTTGTACTCTGTAAAAAACCCAAGCCAAATGCCAATGATTTCGAGCCCATATTCGAGTACGTTTAAGCACGTTTGCGTCCGATCATCATCGGGTGTTCTTTGGAAACTGCTATAGACACCTAACGGCCAAATGTGGGTGTCTACAGAGCCCCCACTCTGACTGAGGCTTGGACAAGGCGAAAGTCAGAGTAGCTGCCAGGCCAATCGAGGATTAAGACCTGGCAGACTTCCGGTCGGGCCGTTTATAGTCCACTAGACTTGCGTGAAAGGGCCCGCCAGCCATAAGATGGAAATCATACCTGTGTTGATGATGATGACTCCATGGGGAATTGGACTCGTCGTATAAGTCCCGGGTGTATTTGTATGCAGATACATCCCGTCTTGGAGCTGCGCGGGAGCTTGCCTAAGAAGCCCTAGGTGTGTCCGTTTGCAGACACATCCCATCTCAGAACTATGCGGGAGCTCGGACTTGTTGTATAAGTCCTGGGTGCGCCTATATATGGGCCAATCCCGTCCTATTTCGGGAAAATGCCGCCTTGGGCTTTCCGCTGGGGAGATATGTGAGTTGCGCAAGCGCCGGGGAATAAAAAACTTGATGTTCCTTTAGGAAGCCAAGCTGGTATCTGAAATGTTAGATATACAGGCAGAAATAGGAAATATAGCAGACAACAAAATAGCATACAGGAAATGCAGTTAGCATCTATAGACTGACTTACGCTGGGGAAAATAATTTTTGCTTTATTTTGAAATCGAAGCCCTGAAAGCAACTCAAGTGCTAGGAAATAGGTTTTCAAAATTGAAAGGGGTAGAAAAGAAATTTGCAGTTTAAATAGACCGAAATTTGACCTTGTCGAAAAGGATTTTCTCAAATGGCTAAGTTTTGCAGATTTCAAAGTAGAATTTGAAGAGAGAGGCCTACCGACAGACTCGACTCTGGACGTGACCGGACGAGTTGACAGACACGATTAGACTCTCAAGGGTTGGACCGTGACTCGGTAGGGGGTGGGCCACCTAACAAGACTTTTAAGTTGCGCTATTCCGTAGCCTAGGCGAGTGGCAACACAGTCGAACATTGAAATGGGAAGGATGTGTTATAGGGGAATTGCAGTAGTCTGTAAAGAAACTGTTATAGTTTAGTGCTCTTCTCGATTTTTGATTTTGGAGTATATTCCCAAGGTGGGTGTCACCTCGAGTCCCTAACAGATTCATGTCTTCAATTGAGCCGAGAACTAGGACACACTAATAGAAAGGAGGCTAGATTTTGAAAGTGGATGGAGAACTTCTGCCGAGAAAAAGCCCCCAGGACGACAAAGCTAGCTGTTGAGAACATGACAGTGTCGTGACCGGAATGAAGGTGCTTTCTGAATGTGTGTAATATGGGTGGTTGTGCCTTTGCTGAAAGGCTGCCTACGTATTCACGTGCGGTGAAATCAAACCAAGCCGTAGTTCAGTGATTGAAAGATATATTATGGTGCCTAGTTTATTAGGGTTTTGTGTGTAACTAGCCATAGCGATGGTGTAGGCTAGGTGCATTCCGAATGTTGTCTTGATCAAAGGGCTAGAATGGTTAGGATGTTGATCCTGTGACTGTGAACGTTCTCCGGGATAGACCCCAGAGGTGGTGTGAACTATTTGGGCATGTTCTATGCCGACTGCAAGTGGAGTTCCCGTGTTTGGGGTTGGTAACTGGTTTGGATGTTTTTGGATATGTGGTGCTAGGTCGTAAGCGGCTTTGATGTTTTGACATCTGGAGCTTGATTTTGTGAAGCTAAAGCTTCGAGGGTAAGGTATTGCAATGTGGTAGGAAAGAGGGAAGTCGAGTAAAAATGACTCGGACTTCGATTGGGCAGGTTTGATAATGCGGGATCTGATTTCCATGTCTGGCCCTAATGGTTAGGGGTATCCTATGGAGCTTGAGTCCTCAAAATTCCGGTTTGTCTCTTAGCCTTGGTCTCGAGAAGGTCTTGAAGGTTGTAATGTGGGAAGGCTAGATGGTGTTAGCTGACCAGTTTGATTATCACTCCCCTATTGGATGGTATGGGCATTGATAATTTTTGAATTGATTGTATCCCGGTCAAAGGACTTTCACTTGGGTTGACCGTTGACCACGATCATGGGTTTTTGAGTTCTTTTGGTTGGTTGACCTCTTAGCCCCGGTCGTGGGATCTTCATTTGTGTTGACCGTTTTGGTCGTGGGTGCTCTTTTTTGATGATGGCCCGCTTTTTTTGTTTTGGCCTTTTGCTTTTTTTTCTTGGACTTTTAATTTTTGGTCCAACTTTTCTCTTTTATTTTCTGTCGGTCAGACTAAAACCTAGGGTAGGGATTGGTTGATCTCATTGGATGGGTGTTTATTGTGGGAAATGGGCTTGCCTCCCGTCTTGAACCCAAACTAGGAGACCACCTAGATTTGTCATATGATTTGATACCGCTCCCTAAGGGTAGTTATGTGGCTTTCTATGTCAGACATGGAACAGGTAAAGGAAAACACGGGTCTCGATTTCCTGCAGTCATTATAGATGTGCCTATAATAGTCACGTGCATGTGCTCACAGTGTATGATGGTGTTTATCATGTTCTCGGAAACACATAAGGAAAGTATATATGAGAAATAGAAAAGCTGATTTTATTGAATTTTGAAAAAGAGGACAGAATACAACTGACTCTGACTCTGACTTTGACTTTGAAAGAAATAGCACATCCTAGACTCGGACTCAGACTCGGACTTAAATCAAATCTGGACTCTCGGATGATGTTGTCATTAGTCGTCGGCTTCTAAGGACTCGAGTTGATGTCCAGTATAGCCTTCAGTAGAAGCTTCACCCAGGTCTTCATTATGTCGAAGATCGTCTTCAATCCTAATGCCCATTTCTGTAAGCACCGCAAAGTTTGAAATGCCGGCATACCTAAGATGGACGCGGTAAGAAGGTAGGAGGTTGTTGATGAAGGCCTCCACTAAAGTTTTCTCGTTGGGCTTGTCTACCAACTTCACACTTTCGGCCCTCCACCTTTGAAGGTACTTGGTGAAACCTTCTTTGGGCTCTTGGGCCATAACTTCCAAAGTACGCATCGTAGTCTGGATCTCGGTATTATCAGCGTGATTCCGGGCGAACTCTGTTGCCACATCCTCCCAAGTCTTGTACTTCTTGGAATCGAGCCTGTAGTACCAGGCTTTCGGGTGCTTCTCGGGGGAAGAAGCAAACAAATGCTTGAACACGGTGGATTTCACCCCTTTGACAGCCATGAACTCCTTGAAACCCCGAATGTGATGAATCGGGTCTTCAGTACCCTCAAACATTGGTATGCCCGTAAGATTGAGATTGGTAGGTAGCTCGTCATTCAGAGGCGAATAGGAACGAGCGTTTTCCGTATGGATTGAGTTTGACAAGTGGACCTGTTCTTCAAGTTTGCGAACGGCGCTGACCAGTTCGTCTATGGGCCCAGTGGTTTCATTCTCGACCTTAGGAGTCCTTTGCTCCACGGCACTCAAACGGGTGGCAATGGCGGTTTGGTTGGTCCTGTTGGCTGTCAGTTGGGCCTCCATCTTAGCCAGTGAGGTGGTCCGTTGGTCCAAGGTTTCTTGCATTTTCTGGCGTCTGGTTACCGGTGACCTGTCTGTAAAAATACCGCGTAATCAGAAAAGTTGCTTTGGAACTCAAATTCACCAAAGCATAGGAAATAGCGCGGGAGGAGAGACGACTTCAGTTTGACTCGGGTTAGACTCTCCTAAGCCAAATGTGTAGGGTACGATTCTCGGAATGACCGTGATTAATCGCTCCGTCGGAGAATAGCCCCCAAGTGAGACTAAGGACTCAGATAGGACTCAGATGGTGTGACATCTAAGTGAGTCAAAAGTGGGGTACGTGAGAGACGTGTAAGACATGACCTTTAGAGCAACCGTGATTGACCGCTCTGCTGAAGGGTAGCCCCCAAGTGGGATCGAAGACTGTTAAGACTCAAGTGTCGGACGAGCGACCCTTCGACGTAGGGATCACGAACCTTTTGTTGTAGGACTATACCTTGTAAAAGGTTGACTCGACCTCGATGAAAGTCGGACGGGGTAAGGGAGGAAACTCGCGATGTAAGATCGGCATAGTTTCGACGCTAGAGACCCTTGACTTGACTTGAATAAGGATAGAACTATTATTAGGGTAGACCCTTAAGTAAAGGAGTTTTGAATTATGATGACTCGACTAACGGATTGAAAGACGGGCGAAATTCCCTTTTGGAAAGGTCGTGGGGACCGTCCTGTTGGAGGGAAAGATCGCGTGGGACTTTCTAGTTAGGACTCGAGTGTGTAAATGGGCCATCCTTTGTAGGAGTATGTCCTACGTAGGTAGGCCTTGCCTTAGTCGAGTACGGCGGACTGGGATAGGGGGGAAACCCGTGATATATGATCGACGGAGTTTCGACGCTAAAGACCTCGATGACTTACGACACGACCCGACACTGCTAAATACGCGAAGTCCTAAGGAGAGGAAGTTTTTGAAATAGGATTTTTTTTGAAAGCCCGAAAAATTCGGGGGGAAGCCCGGCCTTTTTTCGAAAAAAAAAAAAAAAAAAAAGGGAAAGGCGAGCCGGGTGACGGTTTTGAAAGTTCGAAAGTATTTTCGAGTTTTGAAATGGGCAGAATATCGGCTAGAAATAGGCTGTTTTTGAGTAAAATCGTAAATCCTAAGTTTGGTATACGTCCCGGGTTTTGAAATTGGATATTTTGAAAAGGATGCAAATTTTTGAAAATGACGGTTTTTTGAAAAGGATGTAGATCAAGTATCATGTAGTCACGGAAGCAGTATAACGACACCATGTATGCTTTTAAACTAACTCTCGGTCAGTCTAAAAGGGTCTATACCAGTGTACATAGCCTATCCGACAATCGGGACGGACTTCCTAAGTCGAGTTGAACTTAGAACATGCCGTAAAACCCATACGAATCGACTATGGACACCTTTGACATATCCAATTTGGACTACATCAATAGTATAGTAGGACGTCGGTCACTAGTGACGGCCCGGGAAAATATGGGTGATGCGAGAACCGTAAAACTAAAACTCGTATTGTACTAGTCAAACGATTTCTATTCGAGTCTCACCCTGAGGATGCCGACGGTAAGTCACGCATCAGTTAATTCCCAGCGGAGTCGCCAAATTGTGGACATGACATAGGTCCACCACGATGCGGCCACGCGCGGGTTTTGGGAGGCGAATGAATCTCCATATGAGAATGGATCAAATTGAAATTTGAATCGAAGTGTAGTCGCCACCGAACTTTGTGGGAGTTCGGGCCCGTTCGAACCCACTCTATATCATAGTGGGCCACGCACAAAGTATGGCGCATTCCGATGTCAAAGTTTACTGCGTTCGTCCCTTTGCATTTGATACCGATACCGACATTATCGGATACCGTGTATTGAATAACTCTCGTGTGCCAATGGATTCGGACATCCGGAAACCATGGTTCTGAGTAAGGGGTGAGGGTACGTGTTGGGAAGTTCAAAAAGAACACCCAACCCCGCCCGCACATTAGCGGCCTCTACTAAGATATCGTTTGATTTTGAAATACGCGCGTTAGTAATATGATGAATGATATGCAAACATTGTTTTGCTAAATATACGAACAATTGAATGAGTTGCTAAGTTAGTTTAATGCATCTAGAATTAACGTCAAAGTTGTTTTAGCATGCGAGGTTCGTTTCAGTATAATAAAACAAACAATGGAAAAGAAATTGCTACAAACATGAACAAACAAGTTAGTAACGGTTTGTGAGTTAAATAATAAAAAAAGATACGAAGACATGGATGATTTTGCAAAGATAATTCGCGTGATGGATTAGGCACGCGTTGACCGAGGTCATGAAAATATTTATCGAGATTTGAAAAGAGATGTTCGAGAAAAATTAAAACGAAATAGTTTTTTTTTATGTCGCGGATTTCAGGGACCTACGCGACCCGCGCGACTCGCGTGGCCGTGCGACACGCACGAGGAGCTTGCGACTCGCACGGCGGCCTGTTTTCGGGATCACTTTTTTGAAAAATCGACAATGTTGTTAAATCGCGTACAAATATAGCATAAATTCATACTCGACTTACATTTGCGATATTCGTTATATTCGATATTCGATTATGGAATCGATATCAAATATTCAGAATGATTTTTAGAAAAAAAATGCTTTTTAAATCGTTTTGAAAATCGAACGAAAAAATATTAATTCTCTCCGCGTTGAAATCGTCATATTTTTTTTTAGACCATGTGACGATTTTTTAGCATCAACGAGATTGATTTAGTTCTTTTTATATACGATATTCGACTATAGAGTCGATATCGTATTTTAAGAATGTTTGTTTTATATGAAAATAGTTTGTAGTATCGATATTAGAAAAAAAAAACGTGACGATGATCCATAAAAAAACGGACCAACGACGCAAAAGGAGGGAAAAAGACGAGAGGAAGAGAGAGAGAAGGGAAGAGACGGGGTTTTGTTTTACACCCTCAACCTACATGCTTTACCTTCTCGGAACGGGGCTCGTCTGGTTGTGGCTTAGGCACGGGAGCGTCGAGATGATATCGAAAGAGTTATGGTGGTTTATAATTGGGAATGGATTTGACGAGTTTTTCTCTCGAGTTTGCTAAAGGTTGCTGAAAGATTGTGTAAAGTTTCTGAAAAATTGTGTGTAAAAATTGTGACTAAATAATTGTGACTAAAAAAATTGTGACAAAAAATTGTGACGTGAATGTATATTTGATGTGTAGATGTGATATCGTTTGTGTGTGTGCTAGGGGGTCTATTTATAGGAGAGGTTCCCGACCTTGGCTAGGAAAGGTAGCTTTGCTTGGGTGAGAAGAAACACCGCTTAGGATAGGAAAGGTAAGAAATTTGAGAGGAATAAAAATTTCGTTTCTTGGCGGGAAAGGCACGAACCCGGCTGGAATTGGGGTGCTCGGCCGAGTATGCTTGGTACTCGGTCGAGTGCTCGGATAAAATTCCTCCTGGAGATCGAATTCTATCTTTAACAGAATTGTTTAATATTTTTGTAGCTGATTTTTGTAGTGTTTGAGCTCAAACCGGACTCGTGGGGTGACACGGCTGGTTTCTATGTCTCGGAAAATATCTTTGACCGGGTTTTGACTCGGTTGCTAAAAGACGGTTTTGCCCTTGGTGTCGGATTCGACTCAAATTAGTCTTATTTGACTCGAAATGACCCACTGGGCCTGAATTTGAGGTTGGTTTTGTGAGATTTGTACTCCGTAAAAAGCCCAAGCCAAATGCCAATGATTTCGAGCCCATATTTGATGCGAGTTCATTTTGCAGCGTTATTTTGATCAGTCCATATCTCGAGTTATACTTGGAATTTCGTAGTCATTCAAAATGGAGGAGATAGATTTCGATCTTATCTTTCCAATGACTATTCATGAAGGCTCATTGAACAAGTATTGACAAAGTTATGGTCCGAACAAGACAGTTGTGCATGGGAATTTCTGATGCGAGTTCATTTTTTGGAGCATTGTTTTGACCAGTCCGTATCTCGAGTTATACTTGAAATTTCGTAGTCATTCAAAATGGAGGAGATAGATTTCGAGCTTATCTTTCCAATGACTATTCATGAAGGCTCATTGAACAAGTATTGACAAAGTTATGGTCCGAACAAGTCAGTTGTGCATGGGAAAGCACCGGGGTTAAAGAGGACGTTTGAAGCTGGTTGTGCACGTCCAAATGGCTCCTTATTAAGCTTTGTTATTAGCTCCTAGTTTACATAGCTTTGTTATTAGCTCCTAGTTTACATAGCTTTGTTATTAGCTCCTAGTTTACATAGCTTTGTTATTAGGTCCTAGTTTACATAGCTTTGTTATTAGCTCCTAGTTCACATAGATGTAGCTTTGTTTTTGTCACCATGTAGCTTCGTTATTGTCACCCTAACCAGCCGGTTTAAGGGTCTTGTTGTAGGCTATATATAGCCATCTATTTGAATGAATAAGACATCCAATATTGAAATCAAAAACCTGAGTAAAGCTAAGCTTTCTTTTACGTCCTTGTTGTTTACAAGACAAAGTCTAGAGTAAGTCGCGTTACAAGCTCTAAACTCGCTATTTCAATCGAGTGTTTGATCTAGCAACCGCTTTGTTGGAGTATAGGTCTACTTCACCTAGCATACTATCCTTGGTTACGGTTTATTCATCCTTAAAACTAACCTTTCATTCTGTTTTGGTCACCTGTTTACGTTCCATTTCAGAATACTAATCCTACTTCACATTCTTGTTCAAAGTTCATGTCAACTCACATCATTAGTGGTATCAGAGCTACAACTCTTGATTTTTCTTAAAATCAAGACGGTCCAAGGAGTGTCGAAGCCAAGTTATTAGTTGAATTTCTGATTGAGATTGGAATTCAAAGGTTAAACTCGTACGGGTAGTTCGAGGGTTAATCGGTTTTGATTGTTTCGTGGTTCTTGTTGAAGTTCGATTTATTTTCAAAAAAAAAAAAACTGTTCACGAATTAGTACTGTTCACGTAGTACTATTCCAAAAAAAAAAAAGATGGCTGGAATTTTCTCGTTTGAAAACACTTACGAGGAAAGTTTGGTGTTTGATCCAACGTTACCACCTGTTTTTGACGAGTATCATCTTCAACCAAACGGGTTGTGCAAGAAGAAACAAATTCTGATCTTAGTCAAAACAAGCATGGAGAGTAAAGGGATTGAGCTTGTGGAATACTTTGAGAAGCAACAAAAGATACCTGATCCATCCTTGTTCACAACAAGCAAAGTAGAGTTCACAAGCATTCAAAACAACACCTACTTGAAAAGGAGTCGAGCTTGGGGTCAAGCCGTGATACCAACGTTACCCACACTTATGTCTATTTGGAGTAAGGATGTGTTGATCCTAACAAATTTTGTATTTGATCCAGGTGGGATACTTGTTACAAGAATTGAGGACAATTCTTTTTCAAAGAAGGAGAGTATGATGCGAGTTCATTTTGCAGTGTTGTTTTGATCAGTCCATATCTCAAGTTATACTTGGAATTTCGTAGTCATTCAAAATGGATGAGATAGATTTCGAGCTTATCTTTCCAATGACTATTCATGAAGGCTCATTGAACAAGTATTGACAAAGTTATGGTCCGAACAAGACAGTTGTGCATGGGAATTTCTGATGCGAGTTCATTTTTTGCAGCATTGTTTTGACCAGTCCATATCTCGAGTTATACTTGGAATTTCGTAGTCATTCAAAATGGAGGAGATAGATTTCGAGCTTATCTTTCCAATGACTATTCATGAAGGCTCATTGAACAAGTATTGACAAAGTTATGGTCCGAACAAGTCAGTTGTGCATGGGAAAGCACCGGGGTTAAAGAGGACGTTTGAAGCTGGTTGTGCACGTCCAAATGGCTCCTTATTAAGCTTTGTTATTAGCTCCTAGTTTACATAGCTTTGTTATTAGCTCCTAGTTTACATAGCTTTGTTATTAGCTCCTAGTTTACATAGCTTTGTTATTAGCTCCTAGTTTACATAGCTTTGTTATTAGCTCCTAGTTCACATAGATGTAGCTTTGTTTTTGTCACCATGTAGCTTCGTTATTGTCACCCTAACCAGCCGGTTTAAGGGTCTTGTTGTAGGCTATATATAGCCATCTATTTGAATGAATAAGACATCCAATATTGAAATCAAAAACCTGAGTAAAGCTAAGCTTTCTTTTACGTCCTTGTTGTTTACAAGACAAAGTCTAGAGTAAGTCGCGTTACAAGCTCTAAAATCGCTATTTCAATCGAGTGTTTGATCTAGCAACCGCTTTGTTGGAGTATAGGTCTACTTCACCTAGCATACTATCCTTGGTTACGGTTTATTCATCCTTAAAACTAACCTTTCATTCTGTTTTGGTCACCTGTTTACGTTCCATTTCAGAATACTAATCCTACTTCATATTCTTGTTTCAAAGTTCATATCAACTCACATCAATATTCGAGTACGTTAAAGCACGTTTGCGTCCGATCATCATCGGGTGTTCTTTGGAAACTACTATAGACACCTAACGGCCAAATGTGGGTGTCTACAACGCTACGTACAATACATTTTTGAATTATTAATGTCAAATTAGTTCTCTTACTTTACATTGATACGTAAATATTATTTGTCATTTATTTAATAGTTATTACATTTACAATAATAATCTGTAGAAAATATTGTTGAATGCAAAACTAATAGAGTAATAAGTTAGTAGCATATAAATATAAATGAATATCGGTACGAATTTATAATTAAAGATGTACTTTTGAGCGGGGTACTTTAATTAGTATTTTTAACTACAATGCACGGCTATAATTTAATTTGACGTTTATCGCATATTACCTCCCTAAAAATGCATTCACGTATGTTGATAATATTCCCTTACTATTAGACATACTCTTAAAGGTGGCAATTAGAGGTGGCAATCGGATGGGGCGGATCGGGTTCGAGTCGAGCTGTCTCGGGTTCAGATTATCAAATTATCAGATTTTTTCGGCTCATTTGAATTAGCGGGTCGATTCCGATTCGGTCGGGTAGTTTCTCCCTCATCCTTTCTCTCCATCGCTCTCCTCATTCTCCCTCATCCTCTTTCTTTTCATTAATGGCAGATGTGAATCTTCAAATAAAAGTCTACAAATTTATGGGTTTCAAAATTACGCTTCAATTTGCATCTCCTCGGTGTTGTCGGTGAGGGGGAAGGGCAGGGAAGAGTGTCGTCGATGAGTTTAATAGCTGGAGGAAAAAAACGGATTTGGCGGAGGCGGTGGCGGTGGCTCCTATACGAGCTTTGGCATCCGTTATTACTTACAGAGTATTAAGTTTAGTAAGGATACTACTATGATGGAGATAATTGAGCTCAAGAAAGCTTCCAATTCTCTCAAGATTTTCTAATTTATTTATTTGTTTTTTTTTCTATAAGTTTCTTAAATTAACGCGTAAATTTTGGTGTAAGATTGTGTTGTTAGTTATATTTGATGAGGTTGAAGAAAGAGGACATCAATGATATTTAGTGCTCCCTACACTGTGTAAGTGGAAAGAGAGTGAAATAATATGAAATAAATTAAAGACGAAAAAGGAAGGTGGACAGGTTCTACTGGTAACCGGTCACCTATGCTAGTCTGGTTTAACTACTCCAATAATACATATTATTCTCAGATTTATTAAAAGTGATATTATTTTGGGAAGACGACCTATAGTTGGTATTATTGTTGTTAAATAACCCTTAATGATATAATACTCTCTCCTTATTTTTTTCCCCCCAAAAACAAAGATGAAGAACATTCGAAATTGGAGGGAGTTCGTCATATTAATTCAATATTTTCCAAATAAATTTAATTATTGATTATTATTTGGTTTAATTAATTGGATTGTTTTAAAATAAATCGAACTTTATTTAATTTGAAAATAAACCCAAAAAATATTGGACATATCTTACATTAATGGAACTGGGTACCCGACTATCGGCTAAACCCTTCCTTTTTTTTGTAAAATGTGAGTAATTCATTCATCAAAAATTAAGAGTTACAACATATATTCTGTACAATCAGTATAACAAATCAAGAAAAAATTTGCCACAACATCAACAATTGTAGCCTATAGTCCTGAAGTAATGAATGTCTTCAGTAGTGAAAGGATCATTAACTTCAAACTTTATTCTTCCTCTAACAATGGCAATAAGTTGCCTTGCCAATCTGTCCGGGTGACATAGAACCCTTCCACTTTTTACTTACATTAAGAATTTCCATTTTCAAAACTTTTTTGTATCATACTGTCTCCGGTCATTATTTATTGCCTGACTCCCTTTTGCACATAAAAAAATTATTTAACATAAATAATCCCAACTTTGGATAATCTTTTGGGTTATTTAACGACAATAATACCAACTATAGGGCGTCTTTCCCAAATAATACCAATTTCAATAAATCTGAGAATAATATGTATTATTGGAGTAGTTAAACAAAAGTAGTATAAGTGACTTTATAACCTGCTACATCAGGTCACCTAATTAATATTTAACCTGCTACTTATCCTTCATCCTCCTACTTAGACCTGGATAACGGGTGAACCGTGTCGGGTCAGCTACGGCTCGGGTCACTTTCGTGTTATAATAATCGGGTTGACTTCGGGTCGGGTCAGATAATTTTGGGTTCGAGTCATTCTCGGGTTTGTTGTTTTCATCTTTTTTAGGGATATCGACTCGTTTTCTATAATAATAGTCGGGTCAGTTTCGAGTTAGCTCAGGCCAATTCGAATTACGGGTCAAAATCAAGTCTTCAATTCGGGTGTCGGGTCGGGTTAGCTTTGTCAGGTTTATTCCTTCTTACTTCTCTCCTTCATCCTCTCTCTCCATTACCCTTAATCCTTCTTCAGTTTTTTTTTTAATTTCTATACGTTTTGTTTAGATTAACGTATTGATTTTGGTGTAGGATTGTGTTGTTAGCTAGATTTGATGAGGTTGAAGACTTGAAGAAAGAGGAAGACTGATGACATGAATGACGTTTAATGCCCCGTACGCTGAGTAAGTGAAAAGGAGTGAAATAATATGAAATAAATGAAAGGTGAAAAAGGAAGGTGAACGGGTTCTACCGCTAACTGGTCATCTATACCTCTTTGGTTTAACTACTCCAAAAATACGTATTGTTCTCTGATTTATTAAAATTGGAATTATTTTTGGAAGACGCTCTATAGTTGGTATTATTGCCGTTAAATAAAATTAAAGGTGAAAAAGGAAGGTGGAAGGGTTCTACAGGTAACCGGTCACCTATACTACTCTTGTTTAACTACTCCAATAATACGTATTATTCTCAGATTTATTAAAATTGATATTATTTTGGGAAGATGCCCTATAATTGGTATTATTGTTGTTAAATAATCCTAATCTTTTTAAAATAAACCGAACTTTGTTTAATTTGAGAATAAACCTAAGTATTGGACATATCTTACATTAATGAAATTAGGAAAATTAAGATAAAACAGAAAATGAGAATACTTTCATTAACCATTTTCACTTTATACTGTTGAACCAAATAAAACACCTACCTGCTAAACCCTTCCACTTTTTACTTACATTAACCATTTTCATTTTCAAGTTTTTGTTATCATATCGTAACGATAATTTGGGAATATACCAAGGCTAAAATTTACTCTGTGCCAAATAATTCTCATCACACCCTCTTCTTCTTCAACTAATTGATTTTTCATTTTTCCTCAAATTGATTTTTCCAGGATTCTTTTCCTTCGGGATTTATATGTTTAATATATGCACTCGCATCTTTTGTTTGTAGAAAACATGCTTCGATATTTAGATCCCAAAAAGTTTGTGGATTTTTTTTGTTGGATGTAACCTAGAAAACCTCTATTGAGCCCAACTAAAGGAGGAAGAGAAAATTTGCTTATAAAAAGAAGATGGGATCCACAGTAACTTTATGTATTCGGTCATTTTAGACCTAATTTCATTAATGTATGATACGTTCAATACTTTGATTTATTCCCAGATTAAAAAAGTTCACCCAAAGTTGGAATTATTCTTGTTAAATAATCCGAATATAAAATGGTAAAGAAATGAACGGTGGACCTTTAATATGTACGAGTAGTGAAAAATGAATATAAAATGAAAAAACACTGAATGGCGGGCCTTAACGTGTAAGAATTCAATGGCATATATTGTAAAAATAAAAGATAGAAACATGGATAATATAATAATTTAGTTATGATATAAAAGAAAAGTGGAGAAGTGGGGAAAAAATAACCTACCAAATATGGAAAGCGGGGAAATAAATAATGATCGAAGGTAGTACTGTATCGACAATGTATCAGTTCAGACATCCTCATCACGCATTCACGCTCTCCTCTTCAACTAATTGATTTTTAACTTCGACGTTTTAGATCTCAAAAAATTTGCAGAATAAATTTGTTGGGTTTTAACCTAGAAATCTCTATCGAGCCCAACCAAAGGAAAAAGAAAGAGTTTGATGATAAAAATAGGGTCATGCTTTTTTCTAACGAGCTTTTACTCAATTCTAACGACATTTTATCGTTTTACCCTTCTCATTTCATCCCATCAATTTAATTTTTATGTTTTTCTCTCTACAAACCCTCACACTCCAACAACCCCTAAACACCCCATAAACCACCACAAGCATTGAAATCGTCCAAGATCGGTAGGAAGGGATGGCTGGGATCGGTGAAGGCTTGGTGGCTGGGGCGGTGCCGGTGGTTCGAGGTGGCGCTGGTCGGAGTGAGGGTCGTCGGAGTGGTGGTCTGGGCCGGTATGGACGGTGGGTGGGTAGTTGTGGTTTGGAGTGACGGTCGTCGAAGTGGTGGTCTGGACCGGGATGGGACGGTTTGAGTGGTGGTTGACTGTGAATGGGGTGGGTGGGGTGGTGGGGTGGGTGATAGTCGTGGGTAGATGCCAGGGGAACTGTAAGGCTGTTTTGCTACTTTTTTTTTAATTTCCTTTTTTTCTCTTTTTTTCCCTTCTTTTTTTTAGTTTAAGATTTTTTTCTAAGTAAATTTCCTATTTTGTTTTATATTTTGAAGTATTTTTAATATTTATAAACCTAAACATTAATTAAGTAATAATAATAATAATACAATAATAAAAGTAAAAAATGGTTAAGTATTCCGTAAATAAGTAATCGATATTTGTGGACATGACATAGGTCCGCCCCGACGCGGCCACGCGCGGGTTTGGGGCGGCGAATGAATCTCATGTGAGATGGATCGAATTGAAATTTAAATCGAAGTGGAGTCGCCACCAAACTTTGTGGGAGTTCGGGCCAATTCGAACCCACTCTATATCTTAGTGGGCCGTGCACAAAGTACGACCCATTCAGATCTCAGGGGATGGGACGGTTTGAGTGGTGGTTGACTGTGAATGGGGTGGGTGGGGTGGTGGGGTGGGTGATAGTCGTGGGTAGATGCCAGGGGAACTGTAAGGCTGTTTTGCTACTTTTTTTTTAATTTCCTTTTTTTCTCTTTTTTTCCCTTCTTTTTTTTAGTTTAAGATTTTTTTCTAAGTAAATTTCCTATTTTGTTTTATATTTTGAAGTATTTTTAATATTTATAAACCTAAACATTAATTAAGTAATAATAATAATAATACAATAATAAAAGTAAAAAATGGTTAAGTATTCCGTAAATAAGTAATCGATATTTGTGGACATGACATAGGTCCGCCCCGACGCGGCCACGCGCGGGTTTGGGGCGGCGAATGAATCTCATGTGAGATGGATCGAATTGAAATTTAAATCGAAGTGGAGTCGCCACCGAACTTTGTGGGAGTTCGGGCCAATTCGAACCCACTCTATATCTTAGTGGGCCGTGCACAAAGTACGGCCCATTCGGATCTCAGAGTTTATGGGGTTCGTCCCTTTGCATTGCGATACCGATACCAACATTATCGGTTACCGTGTATTGAATGACTCTCGTGCGCCAATGGGTTTGGATATCCGGAAACCACGATTCTTAGTAAGGGGTGAGGGTACGTGTTGGGAAGTTCACAAAGAACACCCAACCCCGTCCGCACTTAGCGACCTCTACTTAAATATCGTTCGTTTTTCGTGTATGCGCGTTAGTTTGACGGTTGAATGTTATGCAAACAAGGTTTTTGACTAAACATGCGAATTATGTTTGACTACGTCATTTAATGCATCTAAACTAACGTCGAAGTTGTTTTAGCATGCGATGTTCATTTTAATACAATAAAACAAACAACGAAATAAAAGTGCAACAACAAATTACAATATACGAGCGGCATACCACCCGGAAATACAATGCCACAAACGATAATACACAACAATTGCGATAATAACGAGGTGCAAACGAGTTAGAAGTCGTAAACATGGTACGATGCATGGTTTTGAAAAGATGAACACGTGATGGACTTGACACGTGACGACCGACGTCGTTAAAGAAATTTTATCGGGACTCGAAATATATTGGAAGACTCACGTTTTTTGTCGTGATAAGGGCCACTCGATCGAGTCATTGAGGGACTCGATCGAGTGGACCCAATAAAACCCTCTGCCCGGATTTGGAGGTGTCACTCGATCGAGTCAGGCGCGACACTCGATCGAGTGGTCCTCGAAGAAGCATTCTGCCTTTGTTTTGGGATGTCACTCGATCGAGTGGACTATGGCACTCGGTCGAGTGACCCCTGTACGAACTATGGTTCGTTTTGAATTTGATTTTGAAATTGCTTTCGGCTTTGAAAATCGATAATTTGGTTAAGTCGCGTAAAAATACGATATGATTTATACTCGACTTAAACTTTGATACTCGTCATATTCGATGCTTGATTATAGAATCAATATCTAATATTTAGAATGAATTTTAGAAAAGAAGTTTATGAAATCGCTTTTTTGATTGATTCCTTTAGATCCGATATTCGACTATAGAGTCGATATCGAATCCTAGGGATGACGCTTTATGGCTAATTACGATAGTAGTACGATAATATCGATATTAGAAACGAGAAAAAGAAAATAGAAAAAAATGACGATGATAACTCAAGACGACGGACGAGAAAAAGGAAAGAGAGAAAAGGAGAAAGTGGGATTTGTAACACCCTCAACCTACATGTTTAACTATCTCAAAAACGGACTCGTAGTAGCGGCCTAGGCGCGGGACCGTTAAGATGTATATAGGAGAGTTACGGTGTGTATAATTGGGAAGGGATTTGACTAGTTTTCCTCTCGGGTCTTTGACGAGTTTTGATCTCGGGTCTTTGACGAGTTTTGCTCTCGGGTTTCCTAAAGGATTTCTAGAGGAAAATCGGGATGGTATTTGTGTATAGTTTGCCTAAAATTGCCTAGAATTTCGGGGATGAATTGTTGTGAATTGTGTCGGGAATTGTAATTGTCGTGTTTTTGAAGGCTTGCAAAAGGTGTATTTATAGGAGAGGTTCCCGGCTTTGGCTAGGAAAGGTAGTAGTCTTGGATGAGAAGAAACCTACTTTGGATAGGAAAAGCCGGTTGTAGATGGGAGGAAATACCCGGTTTGGATAGGAAAGGATTCCTACTATGGATAGAAAAAGAATCCGGTTTTAGCTGGAAAAGGGGTCACTCGATCGAGTAGTGCATAGCACACGATCGAGTGCCCGGTCTGACACTAGTTTTAGCGTATTTTACGAGTCTACTCGACCGAGTGGGCCGGTCCACTCGATCGAGTGGGTCTGAGCCGGGTAGGAATCTCTTTTAGAGATCGAGTTTTATCTTCAAGGGAGAGTTCTAGTTGCTTAATTCTTCTCCATGGCTGATTTTATGTGGTATTTGACTTCAAATTAGATTTCCGAAAGCTGCGTGACAGATTTTATGTCTCGAAAACGCCTTGACCGGGGTTTGACCCGATCGCTAAAAGACGGTTTTGCCCTTGGTCTCGGTTTTGACCCAAAATAGTCTTATTTGATTGGAAATGACCCACTGGGCCTGGATTTGAAGTCGGTTTTGTGAGATTTGTACTCCGTAAAAACCCAAGCCATAAACTAAAGATTTTGAGCCCATATTCGAGTATGTTAAAGAATGTTCGCGTCCGATCATCATCGAGTGTTTTTTGGAAACTACTATAGACACCTAGCGGCCAAATGTGGGTGTCTACAGAGCCCCCACTCTGACTGGGGCTTGGACAAGGCGAAAGTCAGAGTAGCTACCAGGCCAATCGAGGATTACGACCTGGTAGACTTCCGGTCGGATCGTTTATAGTCCATTAGACTTGCGTAAAAGGGCTCGCCAGCCATAAGATAGAAATAATACCTGAGTTCTGTTGTCAGGGGTAGCTCCGTGGGACTTGTTTTTGAAGCCCTGGGTGTATCTGTATGCGGATACATCCCATCTTGGAACTGCGCGGGAGCTTGCCTAAAAAGCCCTGGGTGTATTTGTTTGCTGATACATCCCATCTCATAACTATGCGGGAGCCTGCCTAAGAAGCCCTCGTTGCGTCCGTTTGCAGACACATCCCAATTCGGAATTACTCGAGAATCTACCTAAGAAGCCCTGGGTGTGTTCGTTTGCAGACACATCCCAACTCAGAATTACGCGGGAGCTTGCCCAAGAAGCCCTGGGTGTGTCCGTTTGCAGATACATCCCAACTCAGAATTACGCGGGAGCTTGCCTAAGAAGCCCTGGGTGTGTCCATTTGCAGACACATCCCGATTACGCGGGAGCTTGCCTAAGAATCCCTGGGTGTACCTGTATGTAGGCACATCCCGTGTTTCTTCAGGAGAAATGCCACCTTGGGCTTTCTGCTGGGGAGTTTAATGAGTTGCGCAAGCCTTCTTCTGAAGCTTTGAGTTGCATGTAGTATTTAGGTGAAACATGACTCACGTTGGGGAATAAAAACTTGATGTTCCGTTTGGAAGCCAAGCTGGTACCTGGAATGTAGTTATATAGGAAGAAATAACATATATAGCAGACAGCAAGATAGCATACAGGAAATGGAATTAGCATATATAGACTGACTTGCGCTGGGGAAAATGATTTTTGCTTCATTTTGAAATCGAAGTCCTAAAAGCAACTCACGTGCTAGGAGATAGGTTTTCAAAATTAAAAGGGGTAGAAAAGAAATTTTCAGTTTAAATAGACTGAAATTTGACCTTGTCGAAAAGGATTTTCTCAAATGGCTAAGTTTTGTAGATTTCAAAGCGGGAATTTGCAGAGAGAGGCCTACCGACAGACTCGACTCTGGACATGATAGGACGAGTTGACAGACATGACTGGACTCTCGAGGGGTTGGACCGTGAGTCGGTAGGGGGTAGGCCACCTAACAAGACTCTTAAGTTGCGCTATTTCGTAGCCTAGGCGAGTGGCAACATGGTCGAACATCGAAATGGAAAAGATACGCTATAGGGGAATTCCAGTAGTCTGTATTGAGATTTTCACTACTCGACAGGACTTAGTGGTAGACGGTGTCCTTTTGGATCTTTGGTTTTGGAGTACATTCCCAAAGTGGGGTGTCGCTTCGAATCCCTGATGGATTCTTGTCTTCGACCAAGCCAAGTACTAGGACACACTATAGAAAGGTGGCTAGGAGAAGCCCCTAGGACGACAAAGCTAGTTGTTGAGAACATGACAGTGTCGTGACCGGAATGACAGCGCTTTTTTGAATGTGTGGGTGGTTGTGCCCTTGTTGAAAGGCTGTCTACGTATTCACGTGTAGTGAAATCAAACCAGACCGTAGTTCAGTGGATTGGAAGATATATTATGGTGCCTAGTTTATTAGGGTTTTGTGTGTAACCAGCCATAAGTCCATAACGATGGAGTAGGCTAGGTGCATTCCCAGTGATGTCTTGATCAAAGGGCTAGAACAGTCAGGATGTTGATCCTGTGACTGTGAGTGTTCTCCGGGGTAGCCCCCAGAGGTGGTGTGAACTACTTGGGCATGTTCTATGCCGACCGCAAGTTGAGTTCCCGTGTTTGGGGTTGGTAACTGGTTTGGATGTTTTTGGATATGTGGTGCTAGGTCGTAAGTGGCTTTGATGATTCGAAATCTGGAGCTTGATCTTGTGGAGTTAAGGCTTCGAGGGTAAGGTATTGTAATGTGGTAGCAAGAAAGGGGGAAGTCGAGTAAAAATGACTCAGACTTCGATTGGGGTAGGTTTGATAATGCGGGATCTGGTTTCCATGTCTGAACCTAATGGTTAGGGCGTATCCTATGGAGCTTGAATCCTCAAAATTCAAGGCTGTCTCTTAGCCTAGGTCTCGAGAAGGTCTTGAGGGTTGTAATGTGGGAAGGCTAGATTGGGCGTTAGCTGACTAGCCCGATTGTTTCTCCCCTTTTTGATGGTATGGGCATTGATAATTTTTGAATTGACCGTACCCCGGTCAAGGGACTTTCACTTGGGTCGATCGTTGACCACGGTCATGGGTTTTTTGAATTTTCTGTTGGTTGACCTCTTAGCCCCCGGTCATGGGATTGACCGTATCTGGTCGGGGGATGCTGAGAATGCTTTTTGATCATGGCCAGCTCTTTTATTTTGGCCTTTTGTTTTTTTTTTCCTTGGACTTTCGATTTTTGTCCTTTTTTTTGCTTTTTCCTTTTTTTTCCTTTTTTCTGTTGGTCAGACTAACACCTAAGCTAGGGATTGGTCGATCTTATTGGAGGGGTGTTTATGGTGAGAAATGGGCTTGCCTCCCGTCTTGAACCCAAACTAGGAGACTACCTAGATTCGTCATAGGATTCGATACCGCTTCTGCTTAGGGTAGTTATGTGGCTTCTATGTCAGACATGGAACAGGTAAAGGAAACACGGGTCTCAGTTTCCTGCAGTCATTATAGATGTGCTATAATAGTCACGTGCGTGTGCTCATAGTGTATGATGGTGTTCATCATGTTCTCGGAAACACATAAGTATATATGATAAAGAATATTGAAAGCTGATTTTATTGAATTTTGAAAAGAGGATAGAATACAACTGACTCTGACTCTGATCTGGAAATTAGGATGTAGGGTACCCTAGGCTCGGACTCGGACTCAGACTCGAATCAAATCCGGACTTATGGATGCTTGGTTGATTGTTTTTTTAGTAAGGTCCTTGATTGGAGAGAACGACAGGTGGCACGACTCACCTAAACTCGGCTTTGCGCAAATGCAAGAGAGGGAGTCAAACTAGACACGGCCCGGGGTGACGGGATGACAAAGACTCTTGGATCGGGATACCCGAACGTTGACCTAGACAAAGTAACGACCGCAAATTAGACTCGAGCTGCATAAGGGTGAGTCCGAAAATGGGGCGACCGTTTTTGCCGTGTCACGTGCTCGGACCAACCGTGGTGACCTAACCCTAGGTGACTCGAGTGTTCGTAGCATAGGTTCGACTTGAAGAAGGCATCATAAGGACGCCGATGCAAGATGAACGTAGGGTACCTCTTAAGATGACCGTGGTTGACTACTCGGTTGACGGACAGCCCCCGAGTGAGACTAAAAGACTCAAATGGTGTGACATCTAAGCGAATCAAAAGTGGGGTACGTGAGACAACACGTGTAAGACATGACCCTTAGAGCAACCGTGAGTGATCGCTCTGCTGAAGGGTAGCCCCCGAGTGGGATCGAAGGTTGCTAAGACTCAAGTGTTGGACGAGTGACCCTTAGACGTAAGGGTCACGAATCTTTTTTTGTAGGGCTATGCCTTGTAAAAGGTTGACTAGGCCTCGAGGAAAGGCAGACGGGGTAAGGGAGAAAACTTGCGATGCAAGATCGGCAGAGTTTCGACGCTAAAGACCCTCGACTTGACTTGAATAAGAATGACCCTGTGATTAGGGTAGACCCTTAAGTTAAAGAATTTTTGAATTGGGATGACTCAACTAACGGATTGAAAAACGAGCGAAATTCCCTTAGGAAAGGTCGTGGGGACCGTCCTACTAAAGGGAAAGATCGCGTGGGACTTTCTAGTTAGGACTCGAGTGTAGACGAACCTTCCATTTACGAGTGTATGACTCGTGTTGGTTGGTTACGCCTTTAGAATAAGGCGGACTAGGATGGGGAAGAAACCCGTGATGTAGGATCGACGGAGTTTCGACGCTATAGACCTTCGACGACCTACGAAAAGACCCGACACACGAATTAAGGTAGGTCCAAGGACAATAAGGGTTTTAAAAAATGATTGAATTTTGAAAATTGAGAAGATGGGGCTGAAATTGGCAGAGGGCCAATAGGGCCAGGTTTTTGAAAAGTTGAATATTTGGAATTTTGAAATTTTGAATATCGAAAAAAGAATTTCCGACAATTTGAAAATTGAAGATGAGATCCCGAAGTTTTGAAAATCGAAAACGGCATCTCGAAGATTTGAAAATTGAAAATGGCATCACGAAGATTTGAAAATCGAAATTGAATTTTGAAAATTCGAAAATCGAATGGTGGATCGAAAATTCGAATTTTGAAATGGGCAGCATGCCGGCTAGAAAATAGGCTTGTTTTGAGTTAAATCTTAAGTCTAATTTTCGGCAGCATTCCGATTTTTTGAAAATTGGATATTTTTGAAAGGACGGGTCCCGAAACGAACGACATTTCGGGTTTTTAAAAAATTGATATTTTGGAAAGATGCATTTTTGAAATGACGATTTTTGAAAAAGAGTGATCAAGTAGCATGTAGTCATAGAAGCAATATAACGACACCATGTATGCTCTTAAACTAAGTCTCGGTCGGTCGAAATAGGGTCTGTACCAACAACGACGGCTTTCTCGTAAATCAGGACGGACTTCCTAAGCCGAATTGGCTTTAGAACATGCCGTGGAACCCATACGAGTTCGGCTATCGGAGTCTTTAGCGCACCCATTTAGGAATGCACCGTGGTATAGTGGGATGTCGGTCACAAGTAACCGGCCCGGGAAAGATTTGGGTTATGCATGAACCATCGAACTAAAATGCGTACCTTACTAATCGAATGATTTCTTTTCGAGTCTCACCCTGAGAATCCCGATGACAAGTGGTACATTAGGTCTCCCCAGCGGAGTCGCCAAATTGTGGACATGACATAGGTCCACCCCGACGCGGCCACGCGCGGATTTGGGGCGGCAAATGAATCTCATGTGAGATGGATCGAATTGAAATTTAAATCGAAGTGGAGTCGCCACCAAACTTTGTGGGAGTTCGGGCCCAATCGAACCCACTCTATATCTTAGTGGGCCGTGCACAAAGTACGGTCCATTCAGATCTCAGAGTTTATGGGGTTCGTCCCTTTGCATTGCGATACCGATACCAACATTATCGGTTACAGTGTATTGAATGACTCTCGTGCGCCAATGGGTTTGGATATCCGGAAACCACGGTTCTGAGTAAGGGGTGAGGGTACGTGTTGGGAAGTTCACAAAGAACACCCAACCCCGCCCGCACTTAGCGGCCTCTACTTAGATATCGTTCGTTTTTCGTGTATGCGCGTTAGTTTGACGGTTGAATGTTATGCAAACAAGGTTTTTGACTAAACATGCGAATTATGTTTGACTACGTCATTTAATGCATCTAAACTAACGTCGAAGTTGTTTTAGCATGCGATGTTCATTTTAATACAATAAAACAAACAACGAAATAAAAGTGCAACAACAGATTACAATATACGAGCGGCATACCACCCGGAAATACAATGCCACAAATGATAATACACAACAATTGCGATAATAACGAGGTGAAAACGAGTTAGAAGTCGTAAACATGGTACGATGCATGGTTTTGAAAAGATGAACACGTGATGGACTTGACACGTGACGACCGACGCCGTTAAAGAAATTTTATCGGGACTCGAAATATATTGGAAGACTCACGTTTTTTGTCGTGATAAGGGCCACTCGATCGAGTCATTGAGCTCGACCGAGTGGACCCAATAAAACCTTCTGCCCGGATTTGGAGGTGCCACTCGATCGAGTCAGGCGCGACACTCGATCGAGTGGTCCTCGAAGAAGCATTCTGCCTTTGTTTTGGGATGTCACTCGATCGAGTGGACTATGGCACTCGGTCGAGTGACCCCGTACGAACTATGGTTCGTTTTGACTTTGATTTTGAAATTGCTTTCGGCTTTGAAAATCGATAATTTGGTTAAGTCGCGTAAAAATATGATATGATTTATACTCGACTACTCGTCATATTCGATGCTTGATTATAGAATCAATATCTACTATTTAGAGTGAATTTTAGAAAAGAAGTTTATGAAATCCCTTTTTTGATTGATTCCTTTAGATCCGATATTCGACTATAGAGTCGATATCGAATCCTAGGGATGACGCTTTATGGCTAATTACGATAGTAGTACGATAATATCGATACTAGAAACGAGAAAACGAAAAAAGAAAAAAATGATGATGATGACTCAAGACGACGGACGAGAAAAGACGAGAAAAAGGAAAGAGAGAAAAGGAGAAAGTGGGATTTGTAACACCCTCAACCTACATGTTTAACTATCTCGAAAACGGACTCGTAGTAGCGGCCTAGGCGCGGGAGCGTTAAGATGTATATAGGAGAGTTACGGTGTGTATAATTGGGAAGGGATTTGACGAGTTTTGCTCTCGGGTCTTTGACGAGTTTTGATCTCGAGTCTTTAACGCGTTTTGCTCTCGGGTCTTTGACGAGTTTTGCTCTCGAGTTTCCTAAAGGATTTCTTGAGGAAAATCGGGACGGTATTTGTGTATAGTTTGCCTAAAATTGCCTAGAATTTCGGGGATGAATTGTTGTGAATTATGTCGGGAATTGTAATTCTCGTGTTTTTGAAGGCTTGCAAAGGGGTGTATTTATAGGAGAGGTTCCCGGCTTTGGCTATGAAAGGTAGTAGTCTTGGATGAGAAGAAACCTACTTTGGATATGAAAAGCCGGTTGTAGATGGGAGGAAACACCCGGTTTGGATAGGAAAGGATTCTTACTTTGGATAGAAAAAGAATACGGCTTTAGCTGGAAAAGGGGTCACTCGATCGAGTCGTGCATAGCACTCGATCGAGTGTCCGGTCTGACGCTGGTTTTAGCGTGTTTTGTGAGCCTACTCGACCGAGTGGGCCGGTCCACTCGATCGAGTGGGTCTGAGCCGGGTAGGAATCTCTTTTAGAGATTGAGTTTTATCTTCAAGGGAGAGTTCTAGTTGCTTAATTCTTCTCCATGGCTGATTTTCTGTAGTATTTGACTTCAAATTGGATTTCCGAAAGCTGCGTGATCCGAAGACAAATGTGTAGGGTACGATTCTCGGAATGACCGTGATTAATCGCTCCGTCGGAGAATAGCCCCCAAGTGAGACTAAGGACTCAGATGGTGTGATAAGTGAATCAAAAGTGGGGTACGTGAGACACGTGTAAGACATGACCTTTAGAGCAACCGTGATTGACCGCTCTGCTGAAAGGTAGCCCCCAAGTGGGATCGAAGACTGTTAAGACTCAAGTGTGGGACAAGCGACCTTTAGACGTAGGGATCACGAACCTTTTGTTGTAGGGCTATACCTTGTAAAAGGTTGACTCGGCCTCGATGAAAGGCAGACGGGGTAAGGGAGGAAACTCGCGATGTAAGATCGGCATAGTTTCGACGCTAGAGACCCTTGACTTGACTTGAATAAGGATAGAACTGTTATTAGGGTAGACCCTTAAGTAAAGGAGTTTTGAATTATGATGACTCGACTAACGGATTGAAAGACAGACGAAATTCCCTTTTGGAAAGGTCGTGGGGACCGTCCTGTTGGAGGGTAAGATCGCGTGGGACTTTCTAGTTAGGACTCGAGTGTGTAAACGAGCCATCCTTTGTAGGAGTATGTCCTACGTAGGTGGGCCTTGCCTTAGTCGAGTAAGGCGGACTGGGATAGGGGGGAAACCCGTGATATAAGATCGACGGAGTTTCGACGCTAAAGACCTCGATGACTTACGACACGACCCGACACTGCTAAATACGGGAAATCCTAAGGAGAGGAAGTTTTTGAAATACGATTTTTTTTGAAAGCCCGAAAAATTCGGGGGGAAGCCCGGCCTTTTTTTCGAAAAAAAAACGGAAAGGCGAGCCGGGTGACGGTTTTGAAAGTTCGAAAGTATTTTCGAGTTTTGAAATGGGCAGAATTTCGGCTAGAAATAGGCTGTTTTTAAGTAAAATCGTAAATCCTAAGTTCGGTATACGTCCCGGGTTTTGAAATTGGATATTTTGAAAAGGATGCAAATTTTTGAAAATGACGATTTTTTGAAAAGGATGTAGATCAAGTATCATGTAGTCACGGAAGCAGTATAACGACACCATGTATGCTTTTAAACTAAGTCTCGGTCAGTCTAAAAGGGTCTATACCAGTATACATAGCCTATCCAAGAATCGGGACGGACTTCCTAAGTCGAGTTGAGCTTAGAACATGCCGTAAAACCCATACGAATCGACTATGGACACCTTTGACATATCCAATTTGGACTACATCAATAGTATAGTGGGACGTCGGTCACTAGTACCGGTCCGGGAAAATATGGGTTATGCAAGAACCGTAAAACTAAAACTCGTATTGTACTAGTCAAACGATTTCTATTCGAGTCTCACCCTGAGGATGCCGACGGTAAGTCACGCATCAGTTAATCCCCAGCGGAGTCGCCAAATTGTGGACATAACATAGGTCCACCCCGACGCGGCCACGCGCGGGTTTGGTGAGGCGAATGAATCTCCATATGAGAATGGATCGAATTGAAATTTGAATCGAAGTGCAGTCGCCACCGAACTTTGTGGGAGTTCGGGCCCGTTCGAACCCACTCTATATCATAGTGGGCCACGCACAAAGTATGGCCCATTCCGATGTCAAAGTTTATTGGGTTCGTCCCTTTGCATTTGATACCGATACCGACATTATCGGATACCGTGTATTGAATGACTCTCGTGTGCCAATGGATTCGGACATCCGGAAACCATGGTTCTGAGTAAGGGGTGAGGGTACGTGTTGGGAAGTTCACAAAGAACACCCAACCCCGCCCGCACATTAGCGGCCTCTACTAAGATATCGTTTGATTTTGAAATACGCGCATTAGTAATACGATGAATGATATGCAAACATTGTTTTGCTAAACATGCGAACAATTGAATGAGTTGCTAAGTTAGTTTAATGCATCTAGAATTAACGTCAAAGTTGTTTTAGCATGCGAGGTTCGTTTTAGTATAATAAAACAAACAATGAAAAAGAAATTGCTACAAACATGAACAAACAAGTTAGTAACGGTTTGTGAGTTAAATAATAAAAAAAAGATACGATGACATGAATGATTTTGCAAAGATAATTCGCGTGATGGATTAGGCACGCGTTGACCGAGGTCATGAAAATATTTATCGAGATTTGAAAAGAGATGTTCGAGAAAAATTAAAACGAAATAGTTTTTTTTATGTCGCGGATTTCAGGGACCTACGCGACCCGCGCGAGGAAGGTGCGACTCGCGTGGCCGTGCGACACGCACGAGGGGCGTGCGACTCGCACGGCGGCCTGTTTTCGGGATCGCTTTTTTGAAAAATCGACAGTGTTGTTAAATCGCGTACAAATATAGCATAAATTCATACTCGACTTAAATTTGCGATATTCGTTATATTCGATATTCGATTATGGAATCGATATCAAATATTCAGAATGATTTTTAGAAAAAAATTGCTTTTTAAATCGTTTTGAAAATCGAACGAAAAAATATTAATTCTCTCCGCGTTGAAATCGTCATATTTTGTTTTTTAGACCATGTGACGATTTTTTAGCATCAACGAGATTGATTTAGTTCTTTTTATATACGATATTCGACTATGAGTCGATATCGTATTTTAAGAACGTTTGTTTTATATGAAAATAGTTTGTAGTATCGATATTAGAAAAAAAACGTGACGATGACCCATAAAAAAACGGACCAACGACGCAAAAGGAGGGAAAAAGACGAGAGGAAGAGAGAGAGAAGGGAAGAGACGGGGTTTTGTTTTACACCCTCAACCTACATGCTTTACCTTCTCGGAACGGGGCTCGTCTGGTTGTGGCTTAGGCACGGGAGCGTCGAGATGATATAGGAAGAGTTATGGTGGTTTATAATTGATAAGGGATTTGACGAGTTTTTCTCTCGGGTTTGCTAAAGGTTGCTGAAAGATTGTGTAAAGTTTCTGAAAAATTGTGTGTAAAAATTGTGACTAAATAATTGTGACTAAAAAAATTGTGACGAAAAATTGTGACGTGAATGTATATTTGATGTGTAGATGTGATATCGTTTGTGTGTGTGCAAGTGGGTCTATTTATAGAAGAGGTTCCCGACCTTGGCTAGGAAAGGTAGCTTTGCTTGGGTGAGAAGAAACACCGCTTAGGATAGGAAAGGTAAGAAATTTGAGAGGAATGAAAATTCCGTTTCTTGGCGGGAAAGGCACGAACCCGGCTGGAATTGGGTTGCTCGGCTGAGTATGCTTGGTACTCGGTCGAGTGCTCGGATAAAATTCCTCCTGGAGATCGAATTCTATCTTTAACGGAATTGTTTAATATTTTTGTAGCTGATTTTTGTAGTGTTTGAGCTCAAACCGGACTCGTGGGGTGACACGGCTGGTTTCTATGTCTCGGAAAATATCTTTGATCGGGTTTTGACTCGGTCGCTAAAAGACGGTTTTGCCCTTGGTGTCGGATTCGACCCAAATTAGTCTTATTTGCCTCGAAATGACCCACTGGGCCTGAATTTGAGGTTGATTTTGTGAGATTTGTACTCCGTAAAAAGCCCAAGCCAAATGCCAATGATTTCGAGCCCATATTCGAGTACGTTAAAGCACGTTTGCGTCCGATCATCATCGGGTGTTCTTTGGAAACTGCTATAGACACCTAACGGCCAAATGTGGGTGTCTACAACGCTACGTACAATACATTTTTGAATTATTAATGTCAAATTAGTTCTCTTACTTTACATTGATACGTAAATATTATTTGTCATTTATTTAATTAGTTATTACATTTACAATAATAATCTGTAGAAAATATTGTTGAATGCAAAACTAATAGAGTAATAAGTTAGTAGCATATAAATATAAATGAATATCGGTACGAATTTATAATTAAAGATGTACTTTTGTGCGGGGTACTTTAATTAGTATTTTTAACTACAATGCACGGCTATAAGTTAATTTGACGTTTATCGCATATTACCTCCCTAAAAATGCATTCACGTATGTTGATTATATTCCCTTACTATTAGACATACTCTTAAAGGTGGCAATCGAGTCAATCGGGCGGGTTTGGGTCGAATCAATGGATCGGGTCATATCGGGTTCGGGTTATGTTGGATCAATATACTCTTCTGGGTCGAGTTGGGTCATTTTCGGGTCAAATGATATGTCGGGTCAAATCGGGTTTAGGTCAGGTCATTATCGAGTCTAGTTAATACTCCATCTGATTTTTAATGTTCTTCCCTATTTCTTAGATGGGCTGAAACACTTCTTCTTCCATGTTTCCATTTATGTAAAAACTTTTTCCACACAACTTTAACATCTTATCCCTCATCAATTAATATAATATTCATCTCTCATACTTTTCCAATTCATTTTTTCTCATTTAATTAATACTCCCTCCGATTTTTATCTATCTTCCCCTTTGGTTTTGGGGAAGAAAATAAGGAGGGAGTAAAGAATTAATATAAGTGGGGGTAGTGGGGGTAAAGTAAGAGAGAGAAAACATTTATCTAATTGTCATTAAGAAGAGTAGATTCACAAAAGTGGATCCCCCTTCATTAAGAAAATCTTGTTTAAGATTAAACCTTACATAGTCATAAGTAACTTCAAATCTGAAATTACAAATTACATTTACGGATTTCTTTTATCCGGGGAAAAAATTACAGAAACCCGAATTACAGAAATTACAGAACCGTAAATATTCATAAATCGAAACCGCTAAAATATTAGAGAAACCCGAATTATCATCTTCGTCACTTTTGTTTTTCCACGGGAACTTGAAAAGTGTGGATCTCTTTTGTCCGGGGAAAAAATTACACAAGCCCAAAGCACAGAAACTAGAGAACCGTAAGTCTACATAATTCAAAACCGCTAAAATATTACAGAAACCCAAATTATCGTCTTCGTCACTTCAGATTTATCACGGGAACTTTAAAATCGTGTCAACTTTCCTCATAAATTCCTTCAACCTGCCATAAAAAACAAATTGACATGCCCAATATCCCAAACATGACTGCCATCCCAAAGTTGGCAGAATTGACATGCCAAAAATGTCAGATTTTGGTGGCAATTCATAGAATGGCGCCAAAATCAAAAGTGGAAGCCAAATTTTCAAAGGCACTTTTCAGCCAATATTTGAATTTTTTGAAAACACAAATGAGCCAAGTTATTTTCCTACTTAAATAGGGTCATGAATGCATGACTCTAACAACTTCAAACACACAAATATATTCAAAAACTCAATAAATGCACCACTCATGAAAACAAGGCATTTAACTGATTTAGAGAGGGACCGAATCCTCCATATGCTACTGCATGCATGTCAAAATGGGAAGCCGAAACAGGGGATTATGCAAGAAATTGCACATCAGTTTAAAGTGTGTAGAAAAACAATAACAACAATATGGAACACTGCCAAAAAACAGATGGGAGAAGGACTTCCAATCAACGTTTCCAGCAACATGAAACGGGGTGGTCGTAACAAGGTCGAGTTTGATGAAGAGAAGTTCAACAACATTATGCTCAAAGATAGAACTACCCAGAGGAAGGTCACTGCACAAATGGGGGTAAGCCAAACCAAGGTCAGAAGGTGGATCTCAGATAGATTGATCAAGAGTCACACAAGTTCATTGAAACCAGGTTTAACAGACAAGAACAAATTAAACAGGTTAATGTTTTGTCTTAGTCACTTGCATTTTGATGACATATGCAAAGATTTCAGATTCAAAGATCAAAATAACTTAGTACACATAGACGAGAAATGGTTTCACTTAACAAAAACGTGTCAGAGGTACTACTTGCAAGAGTCAGAAATAGACCCACATAGAACAATTCAGTCCAAGAACTTTATCCCAAAGATTATGTTTATGTGTGCAGTTGCTAGACCACACTACTCACCTAACAAAGAAGTTGTTTTTGATGGTAAAATAGGGATATTCCCTTTTATTACACAGCTGCCAGCGCAGAGGAATTCCAAGAATAAGAGTGCAGGCACATTAGTCATTAAACCAATTGATAGTATCACTAAGGCTGTAATCAAGGAATGTCTAATAAGGGATGTAGTACCAGCAATTAAGAGTAAGTGACTTTCATGTAGGAGCAAGAACATTATCATTCAACAAGATAATGCCAGACCACATTTGGATAATTTAGATGTTGATTTTAGAAGGGCAGCTAGTGCAGATGGTTTTAATATTCAACTTCAATGTCAACCACCAAATTCACCTGATTTGAATGTCTTAGATTTGGGATTTTTCAGAGCAATACAGTCGTTACAATCAGATACGAATGCATACAAGCTGGATGAGCTACTAGTAGCAATACAAAATGCGTATGATAAGCTTGAAACACTAAAGCTTAATTACGTTTTCATAACTTTGCAAGCAGTTATGCTTGAGATAATGAAGAGTCGAGGTGGAAATAATTACAAATTACCTCATATGCACAAGTGTAAACTAGCAGCTGCAGGTATATTGCCTGATTATTTAAGTGCGGATTTGAAACTTCTATCAGATTGTGTACAACATGCTCAGAACCTCATAGACATGCCAATTTTTAGTGACTTACGGTTACGTATAGAGGAAAGTATGCAGGCTGCAAATTTATCAGAAGAAGCAGAAGATTTAGATGCAACATCAAATGAAGGACAGATAGAAAATAGACAGGCACATGAAGGAATAAGTGATGCATCAGGAGAATGAACATGAAGCAACATGTTATTTTTGGTAACAGCAAGCTAATTTTCACCAAATTTTGCACAAAAAAAGGAGGAAGGTGAACATATCAATATGAATCAAAGCTGAACATTAAAATTTTTTGAATCACATATGCAAAAATGATCTATGGTATTTTGGGTAAATTAGTAGGAGTACTTGGCTCATTGTATTTCCCATTCTTATTGACTGTAAGATGTAACTTCATGTGGATTTCAGCAATGATAATGGGCAATACAATTTGTGTTACTATGGCGGAAAATAAGGAAAATAGAGCAGAAGACGACGAAACACCCCAAGTTTACACATCATCGGGCGTTGGACTCATTATTTGCCTCTTCATAAAACTCGAAAAAAATTCAGAGTATGGCGGCATATAGTGAGTCCTAATTTTATTGTTCACATGAATTTTAAATTTATCATCACTAGTGACCTGGAAACGAAAATCCCCAATAAATTTGAACGAAGATAACAGAAATTAGAAGTGAGATCTCGAATTAACCTTCCCTATTCTTCAGGCTTAGGCTTGAAAGCAGGAAAATAGTACGATAATTCCTCAAAAAACCATCGCTTCCCCTCTGGTGTTTCCATTAATGGAGTCGTCTTTCTGCGCCTTATCTCTGGTAAGATTGGTTCTCCAAGCGAAACATGCATGTTCAGAGGACGACCTTTGCAAGTCGGACATACTTCTTCCACAAAATCTTCATCCTCGCATGGTTTCTTTCCCTCTTCAGGTTGAGAATCAGGGACTATAGAGTCCAACTCCATCATGGACTCCTCCCCATCTCCCTCAACCACAGCCAAATCGCTATTAAATTCGTCAATCAGATCAGAGTCACGAAACTCTTCAATTGGATCGGAGCATTGACCGAATTCAACATCAGGAACACATTGCCTGTTGAATAAACATGAAGGATCTTCGAAATCCATGAAAGAAAAACCAAGATCGGCAACACATGAACAATTACCGCTCATGGAATCAACTGGGAACAATAGGGGCGAAAATGGGGATAACTGAGGAGGGTTGGAGGGAGTCTCAGAGTTTGTAAGAGTTTTCATCACAAAAGAGGGAGAAAAGTGAGGAGGGTTGAAGAGTCAGATGAAGAACAATTTTTAGAGATTAAGATGCAACGAGGAAGATGAAGATCTTCATCTTCAAAAGCTGCGTGGGAATAATGGGGGAAGGTGAGTGAATTAGGGTTAGGTGAGTGAGGGTAGTATTTGGGGTTGTTTTAATATCCCTTGGTATGGGTTAGATGGGTGGAGGAGTTTAATTGATTAGGCTTACTAATTAATGGGTTTCAAAATATAATCCATCAAAATTAGTCCACTAAGTGAGTGGCAAAGTGGGTAATATAAGGGGGGAATATGAGGGTAGAAGAGTAAAGTCGCAAAAAAAAAATTTACCCAAAATGGAAATAAGGAAGAAAGGGTGTTTCAGCCCAATAAGGAAATAGGGAAGATAGATAAAAATCGGAGGGAGTATAATATTTCTCTCTCCTACTTTTTTCAATCCACCATAACACGTTTAAAAATAGAGTAATTCAACGACAATAATACCAATTATATGACGTCTTCACAAAATAATATCAATTTCAATAAATATGATAATAATACATATTATTGGAGTAGTTAAACCAGAGTAGTATGGGTGTCTTTATAACCTACTACATCAGCTAACCAAATTAATATTTAACCGGCTACTTATATTTCATCCTCTCCTCCCCCTTAGACCTAAATAACGGGTCAACCGGGTCGGGTTTGGGTCAAGTAAGTTTCGGGTCGGGCCACTTTCGGGTTATGAAAATTGGGTTGACTTTGGGTCGGATCTGATCATTTTGGATTTGGGTCATTTTCGGGTTTGCTATTTCCAACTTTTTTAGAGATATCGACTCGTTTTCTATAATAATAGTTGGATCAGTTTCGGGTTAGCTCGGGTCAATTCGGGTTAGGGGTCAAGATTAGGTCTTCAGTAGGGTGTTGGGTCGGGTCATTCGGGTCGGGTTAGTGTTGCCAGATCTACTCCTCTTTATTTCTCCTTCATCCTCTCTCTCCATCGCTCTCCTCTTTCTCTTCATTAATGGAAGATGTGGGTCGGGTTCTGGTTAGCTTTTTTGGGTCGAGTTAGTTTTGTCAGGTCTACTCCTCCTTAGTTCTCCCTCATCCTTTCTCTCCATCGCTCTCCTCATTCTCCCTCATCCTCTTTCTTTTCATTAATGGCGGATGTGAATCTTCAAATAAAAGTCTACAAATTTATGGGTTTCAAAATTACGCTTCAATTTGCATCTCCTCGGTGTTGTCGGTGAGGGGGAAGGGCAGGGAAGAGTGTCGTCGATGAGTTTAATAGCTGGAGGAAAAAAACGGATTTGGCGGAGGCGGTGGCGGTGGCTCCTATACGAGCTTTGGCATCCGTTATTACTTACGGAGTATTAAGTTTAGTAAGGATACTACTATGATGGAGATAATTGAGCTCAAGAAAGCTTCCGATTCTCTCAAGATTTTCTAATTTATTTATTTGTTTTTTTTTTCTATAAGTTTCTTAAATTAACGCGTAAATTTTGGTGTAAGATTGTGTTGTTAGTTATATTTGATGAGGTTGAAGAAAGAGGACATCAATGATATTTAGTGCTCCCTACACTGTGTAAGTGGAAAGAGAGTGAAATAATATGAAATAAATTAAAGACGAAAAAGAAAGGTGGACAGGTTCTACTGGTAACCGGTCACCTATGCTAGTCTGGTTTAACTACTCCAATAATACATATTATTCTCAGATTTATTAAAAGTGATATTATTTTGGGAAGACGACCTATAGTTGGTATTATTGTTGTTAAATAACCCTTAATGATATAATACTCTCTCCTTATTTTTTTTTCCCCCAAAATAAAAGATGAAGAACATTCGAAATTGGAGGGAGTTCGTCATATTAATTCAATATTTTCCCAATAAAATTAATTATTGATTATTATTTGGTTTAATTAATTGGATTGTTTTAAAATAAATCGAACTTTATTTAATTTGAAAATAAACCCAAAAAATATTGGACATATCTTACATTAATGGAACTGGGTACCCGACTATCGGCTAAACCCTTCCTTTTTTTTTTGTAAAATGTGAGTAATTCATTCATCAAAAATTAAGAGTTACAACATATATTCTGTACAATCAGTATAACAAATCAAGAAAAAATTTGCCACAACATCAACAATTGTAGCCTATAGTCCTGAAGTAATGAATGTCTTCAGTAGTGAAAGGATTATTAACTCCAAATTTTATTCTCCCTCTAACAATGGCAATAAGTTGCCTTGCCAATCTGTCCGGGTGACATAGAACCCTTCCACTTTTTACTTACATTAAGAATTTTCATTTTCAAAACTTTTTTGTATCATACTGTCTCCGGTCATTATTTATTGCCTGACTCCCTTTTGCACATAAAAAAATTATTTAACATAAATAATCCCAACTTTGGATAATCTTTTGGGTTATTTAACGACAATAATACCAACTATAGGGCATCTTTCCCAAATAATACCAATTTCAATAAATCTGAGAATAATATGTATTATTGGAGTAGTTAAACAAAAGTAGTATAAGTGACTTTATAACCTGCTACATCAGGTCACCTAATTAATATTTAACCTGCTACTTATCCTTCATCCTCCTACTTAGACCTGGATAACGGGTGAACCGTGTCGGGTCAGCTACGGCTCGGGTCACTTTCGTGTTATAATAATTGGGTTGACTTCGGGTCGGGTCAGATAATTTTGGGTTCGAGTCATTCTCGGGTTTGTTGTTTTCATCTTTTTTAGGGATATCGACTCGTTTTCTATAATAATAGTCGGGTCAGTTTCGAGTTAGCTCGGGCCAATTCGAATTACGGGTCAAAATCAAGTCTTCAATTCGGGTGTCGGGTGGGGTTAGCTTTGTCAGGTTTATTCCTTCTTACTTCTCTCCTTCATCCTCTCTCTCCATTACCCTTAATCCTTTTTCAGTTTTTTTTAATTTCTATACGTTTTGTTTAGATTAACGTATTGATTTTGGTGTAGGATTATGTTGTTAGCTAGATTTGGTGAGGTTGAAGACTTGAAGAAAGAGGAAGACTGATGACATGAATGACGTTTAATGCCCCGTACGCTGAGTAAGTGAAAAGGAGTGAAATAATATGAAATAAATGAAAGGTGAAAAAGGAAGGTGAACGGGTTCTACCGCTAACTGGTCATCTATACTTCTTTGGTTTAACTACTCCAAAAATACGTATTATTCTCTGATTTATTAAAATTGGAATTATTTTTGGAAGACGCTCTATAGTTGGTATTATTGCCGTTAAATAAAATTAAAGGTGAAAAAGGAAGGTGAAAGGGTTCTACAGGTAACCGGTCACCTATACTACTCTTGTTTAACTACTCCAATAATACGTATTATTCTCAGATTTATTAAAATTGATATTATTTTGGGAAGATGCCCTATAATTGGTATTATTGTTGTTAAATAATCCTAATCTTTTTAAAATAAACCGAACTTTGTTTAATTTGAGAATAAACCCAAGTATTGGACATATCTTACATTAATGAAATTAGGAAAATTAAGATAAAACAGAAAATGAGAATACTTTCATTAACCATTTTCACTTTATACTGTTGAACCAAATAAAACAGCTACCTGCTAAACCCTTCCACTTTTTACTTACATTAACCATTTTCATTTTCAAGTTTTTGTTATCATATCGTAACGATAATTTGGGAATATACCAAGGCTAAAATTTACTCCGTGCCAAATAATTCTCATCACACCCTCTTCTTCTTCAACTAATTGATTTTTCATTTTTCCTCAAATTGATTTTTCCAGGATTCTTTTCCTTCGGGATTTATATGTTTAATATATGCACTCGCATCTTTTGTTTGTAGAAAACATGCTTCGATATTTAGATCCCAAAAAGTTTGTGGATTTTTTTTGTTGGATGTAACCTAGAAAACCTCTACTGAGCCCAACTAAAGGAGGAAGAGAAAATTTGCTTATAAAAAGAAGATGGGATCCACAGTAACTTTATGTATTCGGTCATTGTAGACCTAATTTCATTAATATATGATATATTCAATACTTTGATTTATTCCCAGATTAAAAAAGTTCACCCAAAGTTGGAATTATTCTTGTTAAATAATCCGAATATAAAATGGTAAAGAAATGAACGGTGGACCTTTAATATGTACGAGTAGTGAAAAATGAATATAAAATGGAAAAACATTGAATGGCGGGCCTTAATGTGTAAGAATTCAATGGCATATATTGTAAAAATAAAAGATAGAAACATGGATAATATAGTAATTTAGTTATGATATAAAAGAAAAGTGGAGAAGTGGGGAAAAAATAACCTACCAAATATGGAAAGCGGGGAAATAAATAATGATCAAAGGTAGTACTATATCGACAATGTATCAGTTCAGACATCCTCATCACGCATTCACGCTCTCCTCTTCAACTAATTGATTTTTAACTTCGACGTTTTAGATCTCAAAAAATTTGAAAAATATATTTGTTGGGTTTTAACCTAGAAATCTCTATCGAGCCAAACCAAAGGAAAAAGAAAGAGTTTGATGATAAAAATAGGGTCATGCTTTTTTCTAACGAGCTTTTACTCAATTCTAACGACATTTTATCGTTTTACCCTTCTCATTTCATCCCATCAATTTAATTTTTATGTTTTTCTCTCTACAAACCCTCACACTCCAACAACCCATAAACCACCACAAGCATTGAAATCGTCCAATATCGGTAGGAAGGGATGGCTGGGATCGGTGAAGGCTTGGTGGCTGGAGCGGTGCCGGTGGTTCGAGGTGGCGCTGGTCGGAGTGAGGGTCGTCGGAGTGGTGGTCTGGGCCGGTATGCACGGTGGGTGGGTAGTTGTGGTTTGGAGTGACGGTCGTCGGAGTGGTGGTCTGGACCGGGATGGGACGGTTTGAGTGGTGGTTGACTGTGAATGGGGTGGTTGGGGTGGTGGGGTGGGTGATAGTCGTGGGTAGATGCCAGGGGAACTGTAAGGCTGGTTTGCTACTTTTTTTTTTAATTTCCTTTTTTTCTCTTTTTTTTCGTTCTTTTTTTTAGTTTAAGAATTTTTTCTAAGTAAATTTCCTATTTTGTTTTATATTTTGAAGTATTTTTAATATTTATAAACCTAAATATTAATTAAGTAATAATAATAATACAATAATAAAAGTACAAAAATAGTTAAGTATTCCGTAAATAAGTAATCGATATTTGTGGACATGACATAGGCCCGCCCCGACGCGGCCACGCGCGGGTTTGGGGCGGCGAATGAATCTCATGTGAGATGGATCGAATTGAAATTTAAATTGAAGTGGAGTCGCCACCGAACTTTGTGAGAGTTCGGGCCAATTCGAACCCACTTTATATCTTAGTGGGCCGTGCACAAAGTACGGCCCATTCGGATCTCAGAGTTTATGGGGTTCGTCCCTTTGCATTCCGATACCGATACCAACATTATCGGTTACCGTGTATTGAATGACTCTCGTGCGCCAATGGGTTTGGATATCCGGAAACCACGGTTCTGAGTAAGGGGTGAGGGTACGTGTTGGGAAGTTCACAAAGAACACCCAACCCCGCACGCACTTAGCGGCCTCTGCTTAGATATCGTTCGTTTTTCGTGTATGCGCATTAGTTTGACGGTTGAATGTTATGCAAACAAAGTTTTTGACTAAACATGCGAATTATGTTTGACTACGTCATTTAATGCATCTAAACTAACGTCGAAGTTGTTTTAGCATGCGATGTTCATTTTAGTACAATAAAACAAACAACGAAATAAAAGTGCAACAACAGATTACAATATAGGAGCGGCATACCACCCGGAAATACAATGCCACAAACGATAATACACAACAATTGCGATAATAACGAGGTGCAAGCGAGTTAGAAGTCGTAAACATGGTACGATGCATGGTTTTGAAAAGATGAACACGTGATAGACTTGACACGTGACGACCGACGTCGTTAAAGAAATTTTATCGGGACTCGAAATATATTGGAAGACTCGCGTTTTTTGTCGTGATAAGGGCCACTCGATCGAGTCATTGAGGGACTCGACCGAGTGGACCCAATAAAACCTTCTGCCCGGATTTGGAGGTGCCACTCGATCGAGTCAGGCGCGACACTTGATCGAGTGGTCCTCGAAGAAGCATTCTGCCTTTTTTTTGGGATGTCACTCGATCGAGTGGCCTATGGCACTCGGTCGAGTGACCCTGTACGAACTATGGTTCATTTTGACTTTGATTTTGAAATTGCTTTCGGCATTGAAAATCGATAATTTGGTTAAGTCGCGTAAAAATATGATATGATTTATACTCGACTACTCGTCATATTCGATGCTTGATTATAGAATCAATATCTACTATTTAGAGTGAATTTTAGAAAAGAAGTTTATGAAATCGCTTTTTTGATTGATTCCTTTAGATCCGATATTCGACTATAGAGTCGATATCGAATCCTAGGGATGACGCTTTATGGCTAATTACGATAGTAGTACGATAATATCGATATTAGAAACGAGAAAAAGAAAATAGAAAAAAATGACGATGATGACTCGAGACGACGGACGAGAAAAGACGAGAAAAAGGAAAGAGAGAAAAGGAGAAAGAGGGATTTGTAACACCCTCAACCTACATGTTTAACTATCTCGAAAACGGACTCGTAGTAGCGGCCTAGGCGCGGGAGCGTTAAGATGTATATAGGAGAGTTACGGTGTGTATAATTGGGAAGGGATTTGACGAGTTTTGCTCTCGGGTCTTTGACGAGTTTTGATCTCGAGTCTTTAACGCGTTTTGCTCTCGGGTCTTTGACGAGTTTTGATCTCGGGTCTTTGACGAGTTTTGCTCTCGGGTTTCCTAAACGATTTCTAGAGGAAAATCGGGACGGTATTTGTGTATAGTTTGCCTAAAATTGCCTAGAATTTCGGGGATGAATTGTGTCGGGAATTGTAATTCTCGTGTTTTTGAAGGCTTGCAAAGGGGTGTATTTATAGGAGAGGTTCCCGGCTTTGGCTATGAAAGGTAGTAGTCTTGGATGAGAAGAAACCTACTTTGGATATAAAAAGCCGGTTGTAGATGGGAGGAAACACCCGGTTTGGATAGGAAAGGATTCTTACTCTGGATAGAAAAAGAATCCGGTTTTAGCTGGAAAAGGGGTCACTCGATCGAGTCGTGCATAGCACTCGATCGAGTGTCCCGTCTGACGCTGGTTTTAGCGTGTTTTGCGAGCCTACTCGACCGAGTGGGCCGGTCCACTCGATCGAGTGGGTCTGAGCCGGGTAGGAATCTCTTTTAGAGATTGAGTTTTATCTTCAAGGGAGAGTTCTAGTTGCTTAATTCTTCTCCATGGCTGATTTTCTGTGGTATTTGACTTCAAATTGGATTTCCGAAAGCTGCGTGATAGATTTTATGTCTCGGAAACGCCTTTGACCGGGGTTTGACCTGATCGCTAAAAGATGGTTTTGCCCTTGGTCTCGGTTTTGACCCAAAATAGTCTTATTTGACTGGAAATGACCCACTGGGCCTGGATTTGAAGTCGATTTTGTGAGATTTGTACTCCGTAAAAAGCCCAAGCCATAAACTAACAATTTTGAGCCCATATTCGAGTATGTTAAAGCATGTTCGCGTCCGATCATCATCGGGTGTTTTTTGGAATCTGCTATAGACACCTAGCGGCCAAATGTGGGTGTCTACAATATTACGTGATTGTCTGATTGATAATTGGATTAGAATCCATAATCGAATTTGGAATTGTTAATTGATTAGATAAATTGATAAAACGATGAAAAGTTGATTCACTCTTAGGGTAAAAACTATAGAGGGGTAAACATGAAATTTTTTTTAAAAAAAAAATCGTTAGGATTGAATAAACGCTCGTTGGGAAAATTTAATTTCGTAAAAATAAGATGGAACCCACATTAACCTGATGTATCCACCCAATTTCATTAATGTAAGATATGTCCAATACTTGTTTTATTCCCAAATTAAATAAAGTTTGGTTTATTTTAAGGTCACCAAAAGTTGAGAATATTTTTGTTAAATAATCCTAATTAATTTGTTATTAGGTTAAATGTATCAAGTTATATCCTAAATCACTTTCATTTGAATCAAATTTTAAGCTTAATAATTGTCTAATCGTCAATCTTATTGAGTCAGGTTGGGTTCGGGTTCGGGTTTGATTCGCCAGTCATCGGGTTATATCAGCTAATGGGCCACAAACGAATCGGGTTGGGTCGGTTTTGAGTCGTTAAATTTTCATGTTCTATCGGGTCGGGTGTCGGGTGGGTGAGATCAGTTTCATAGGTCGGGTCAGCTTTTGCCAGCTCTACATACGAACCTTCGACTTACTTTCTACTATTGCGTAGTATCACCAATTTATGCAATCCTCTAACTTGGTGTTGTTATCATTGTCAATGAAAATCGACCCTTGCATCGCAGAGGCTTTCCAACTAGTATGGTATAAAACAAAGTAAAGAAAAATCATTGCAAAATCACTCGTTCTATTTACCTGTTATATATAAAACCAAAGACAATCCTAGATGTGCGCACAATACATAGTTGTAGATTCAAAATTTATTATCTGTGCAAATAAAGTTTTTTTAATGAAGACCAATTTCATTAATAAAAGGTCATACGACATCTACAAATGATATCAAATTGAAGGGAATACAAATTTGTAACAAAAAAATAAAGAACATTCCTGAGACAAAGATCACTATTAAAGTAATACGTTTCTGCATAACATTCTTTATATCGTTGTTTATTGACACAACCTTTCGCGAAGAAATCTATAGATCTGATGACATGGTCTTCAGAAGAATGAATTTTCTCTATTTTGACAAAAAAAATACACCGAAATCTGACCTCAATTGCATCACCATATGTAGAAAAGTTATGGCTCTCAACATGGTGTTGCAAATAATTTTTGAACCTCTCACAAAGAAAGAACAAACTCACCAAAATATGGGAACAAACTCATCAATTGATGGGAACAAAACTCCTCTAATGGAAGATGCAAGAGTTATTGATAACCTAAACAATATAAGTATAATAATAACGATTAAATTTGGGACTTACCACTACCGAATTGGTAGATGGCAGCCTCTAAAGATGAGGATGGAAGTAAAAGGTTTTTTCTTTTGTTAGGGTTCTTGAGGAGGGGTTGTATCTGTACAAATAACATAGGGGGCGTTTGGTTGAGGTGTTATAGGAAAGGGAAAGGGAATCAACATCGTTCATTCCCTTTGTGGTTGTTTGTTTTAATTATTTTGCATTCCCTTTCCTTCTTTGGATTCCCTTCCAAGCCCCCATACTCCTCTAATTTCATTCCCCAACCCCCCAAGGGTTTCGATTTTGATTCCCTCACTCACCGCCCCAACTCATCACCCACCACTCTAAAACCACCACCACTCCGGCACCACTACTGATGTCAGCACCACCACCATCAATGTCACCACCACCACCACCAATCTCGTCACGACCGCCACCCCGAGACCGTCACCACCTCGTCATTTTTATTCCCTATAATTTCTAAACAAACAACAAGAAAAATCTAAGGTAATCTCTTTGATTTCCTTTCCTTTACCCTTGCCTTGTTTCCCATGTTTATTCTCTTTCCCTTTCCCGTGTTTTAACCAAACCCCCCCCCCCCCCCCCCCCCCCCCCCCCCCCCCCCCGGTGTAAAACATAAAATGAAAATAAGATAGAATTAGTAAACATCAACGTTATATGAGAGGTCACTTAATATCATTATTGAGAGACCGTCTTTTTTAATCTTTTGTGCATTATAATAAATAAGACGATTACGTTAATGTTGACCATTTTATGTTTGTCTCCCACGTAAATTGAAAAACTAACACGTAATGTAACATTACATTTAAAATGTCTAATTAAAATAAGTACACTACTAATGTATGACTTAAAAATTTAAAAATAAACACTATTAAAATACCACCAAATTTGAGTAAAAAAACAAATTTATGTAATTGTGAAACCACCAAATTGTAAATCATAGTTTCTTTAATCATATAAATACTCTTTAGAGTTTTTAAAATTAAAACAATACTTATGAAAAGAATTTTGGTTGATAACTAGACCAATGATTTCTTATTTATAGTCGTAAAATCTCATGACCTTATTACTTCTATGATTTTTTTATTTGAGACAAATTTACTATTTATACGTGTAATAGATTTACCATTGTACGTATATAATAATAGTGTGTGACTATACAATAGTCGTGAGAGTTAAAAGATTTATTATTTATAACTAAGAACCACATTCAATTATAAAATCTTGTCATGTTATTGTAATTTTTCTATGTGGGGCAATTCTGCTTTTTATATAGGGTTATTTAACAGGAATAATACCAACTTTGGGTGGTATTCCATCAATAAAACCAACTTTAATTTATACGAGAATAAAACCAAGTATGAGACATATTACACGAGAATGAAATTGCCTCTTAAATGACCGGATGAAGTCGGTTTTGTGGGTCCCATGGTATTAATTAACACCCATCTTCATCTTCTTCATCTTCTTCATTGCCCTAAATCAAATTCTCTCTCCTAAACCATCATTTTCTCCAAATCCATGGATAATTCATCAATTTCAATTAAACCAATTATAAAAGAATACTAATTGGACACTTAAAACCCCAAATTAAACCCAGAAAAATCGAAAACCGTTAAACCCAGAAAAATAAAAAATAAAAATCGAAAACCCTAATTTCAACCCAGAAAAATCGATTTAGGGGAAATGAAAAAAACACTAACCGTTGACATTGTCGAACCACAAGATTGAGGAATGAACTTGATAATACCCCTGAAAATTGATTTTCGACTAAATTAATGACAATTACCTTCGAGCAAGTTTGACAAAAGTTTGAGAAAGATAAAAAAAATAAAAGTTCCGTAAAAATTACCTTCGACGAAGCACGACTGAAGTGATGAATGGATGAAGAAGACGTTTTGAATTGATAAGAATTGATGAATCGAGAAGATGAAGTTTAAAGTTTGGGAGTAAATGAGGTTAAAAGTGATAATGAGGTTAAAAGTGAGGTTAAAAGCTGAGTGTCAGTAAAATTTGTGTTAGTGGTAATGTTAACGGGTATAGGCGGTAGCAGGTAAGCATATTTCATTCTCGTGTAATATGTCTCATACTTGGTTTTATTCCCGTATTAATTAAAGTTGGTTTTATTGATGGAATACCACCCAAAGTTGGTATTATTCCTGTTAAATAATCATTTTATATATGGAGTATGTAATAGATTCACCACTACAATATACTAAAAAAATTGATCGACTTTTTTGAAAAAAAATAATATGAAAATTATAATCTAAGCATAACATTTTTTACCACAAAAGATTTAATTATTTCAATTTTATAAACGTTTTTTGATACTATTTTTATTAAACAAATGTAAAGATTATTACATGAAACTTGTAATTTCCATCATATGAAAAAATTATATCTACTCTATTTAGGATAATAATAATTTTATTTTATTAAAAATTAAAAATAGATCTAATTCAATTAGGATAAATATTTATATTTCATTGTTTCATAAAAGTTGGAGACTACCACGTCGCACGAAAAAAGCCTTCATTTTATATTTATATATGATTGTGATAAGGTTGGAATTTCGCATATGTCGTACTAGACAAGTCCACTAATGCAACACATATATTAGCAATTACCACCAAAAATTACTAAGTAAAACACGTAGCGAAGCGGCAAGTAAAGGGTGTCGAACTACAAGGATGACGGTAATTCTAGGAAAAGAATTTCTAACAATACTATACTAGACTACCAAACACAACTTCAATCTCAAGAATAACTAGGATGAACAAAAGATGAATTGAACTACACTAAACACAAATAGGAGGATTTTGAATGTTTGGTTGACAAAGAACATAAGAATGATAATAACAAATTGTAATCAATAATAAACTAGCATCTTGGTGTAATCGAGACCACAAAGATATAATTCAACCACATATGCAAGACAAACAAATCTCAAGACTAACTATCTTCCTTAATGATCAACTCTATGCTCAATACCATTACACAAAGAATATTCGTCCGTCCACACAAAATATAGCATATCAACATCGATCGACATGTGTATAGAACTTAGAACATCAAGGAGAGTAAGATATTGACTACGCAATCACAATCATCAAATCCTACAACATGCAAATTCCTTCATCAAGGCAATTAATGACGGCATCCACACTACAAATCTTGCTAAGAGTGGTACAAGGGGTGCAAATAGGTATACCAACATCTCTACACTCAAGCAAATAGTGCAAGCACCCAACTAGGTAGTCACTTTGATGATAAGTCTCCTAAGACATGGACAATACACATAAACATTGAAGCATAGGAATTGCATAAGATAATTTAGAATTAAAATAAGAAAGTCTTACAAAGTGGAGGAATTACACCAATGGGTTGACGTACACCAAGAATCGAGAAGATTAGCTCCTCATATTAGACAATAATCCTAAATTAGTGAGAAAGATGCAATCTTTCCTCCCAAACCTAATGAAAATGGAAACTAGATCTAAAGGCATTTAAAACCCTAATCTCTCTCTATGAATGCATTATCTCTCTACAAATTCTGTATTACAACCTTAAATATCTATGTCCAAAATCATAAGTCAAAATTAACAAGTCCATAATCCGCTAATCAGGAATCAGAAATCAAAATTAACAACTGTTCCGGTATGGAAACGGGTCCCTGACCTTGGGCTTCGCGGTTCTCCTCGGCTCCGGGTGCGTGCCGACGGGGATCCTGCAAGGTGAACTCCGGGCCCGGGGGAACCCCCGGGGCGGAGCCTCCGATGCCCAAGTCAGTAAAGTCAGTAAAATGTATGACTGAATATATATATTTAGGGAGATAAGAGAGGTAGAGAGAGAATAGGGAGGAATATGTGTGAATGAAATTGCCCCCTTTCCCCTCACCCTAAGTGGGGTATTTATAGGGGAAAGGATGTGGTAGGGTGATGTCACCATGACATCAGCATGGTGATCAGTAGAGAAGTCTCTCTGAGTCAGTTACTGACTACCCGTAAGGGAGGTCGTCTGATAGGGGGTTGGGCCTCTAGGGTCGGCTAGGACCCAGTTGGGCCTTCTTAGTCCTAGGAGTCGGGCCTATGCGTCTGGGGGTTTTATCCCCCATCAATTTGCCCTCAGCGGAGTCGGATACTGAGTATGCGGGTCTGGTGCCAAGCATGGTTGGACCGACAAACTGAATGACAGACTTTGTTTTTTATGCAAAGCCAAGTATTCATTAGGCCTTGTTGGCGCGTCTACCCTAGCGTCATTTGGACTCTGTCAGGGCGTCAGACATCGTGCCTTTTGTGTACTCAGAGGTGTACATGAGGTTTTATCATTCTATACGCGACTAGGTAATCAGATCACTAAGCCCTGTGATCAAAGCTCATGCCCTGGTATATCTCATACGGATGTGTCAGGGTGCTAGAGGCCTGCCAGGGTAGTTTATAGACCTTGTCTAGGTTCAGGGGGCGTGCCCCCTGCCTGCCCAGAGGTAGGCAGAGGGACTTGTGGTTCGGCGCATGGGGCCGGGCCTGACCCTGGCTTCTGGCCAAAGTACAGGGGGCCTGCCCCTGCCTGCCCAGAGGTAGGCAGAAGGACTTGTAGTTCCTCTTCTAGATAGGCGAACCGTGATGAACAATCACAATCAACACCCATTTTCTTGTTATTTGTCATTGATTTCTGTAGATCTATCTCCAAAATGGAGATTAGATTTCGAAAAAATTGTATTTGGGAGTGGTTGATTTTTGTGGGTAATTCGTGAGCACAACCGTTCTCCCCACAGACGGCGCCAAATTGTTCCGGTATGGAAACGGGTCCCTGACCTTGGGCTTCGCGGTTCTCCTCGGCTCCGGGTGCGTGCCGACGGGGATCCTGCAAGGTGAACTCCGGGCCCGGGGGAACCCCCGGGGCGGAGCCTCCGACGCCCAAGTCAGTAAAGTCAGTAAAATGTATGACTGAATATATATATTTAGGGAGATAAGAGAGGTAGAGAGAGAATAGGGAGAAATATGTGTGAATGAAATTGCCCCCTTTCCCCTCACCCTAAGTGGGGTATTTATAGGGGAAAGGATGTGGTAGGGTGATGTCACCATGACATCAGCATGGTGATCAGTAGAGAAGTCTCTCTGAGTCAGTTACTGACTACCCGTAAGGGAGGTCGTCTGATAGGGGGTTGGGCCTCTAGGGTCGGCTAGGACCCAGTTGGGCCTTCTTAGTCCTAGGAGTCGGGCCTATGCGTCTGGGGGTTTTATCCGCCAAATTGTTCCGGTTAAGGAATCAATTTACCCGATTACGAATTCGGGTCCTTAGTGTTCAGGTATCGCTTTGCTTGATTTCCTTCAATCTCTCCTTCCCCTTCTCCTATAGTCGGACCTTCCCGGCGAAGTGAGTCTGCTCCCTGCACAAGCAACGCACAGGGCCTCGGAGGTTGTCCGAGGGAACCCTCTCTGATGCCTAAGTCAGTCCGTGAATGCCTTGACGAACCTAGCTCGTGAGGAACTAGGTGGCGGTTTTTAGGAGTAAGGGTCTAGAGAGAGAAAATTCAACCCCCTCTATGTGGGAAATGGGTGGGTATTTATACCTTCCCACCAGAGAGAGAGAGGAAGAGAGGGAGAAGAGCGGGAGAATGGGTGGTCGAGAGGACGACACGTGGCTTCTCCTCGTCCACCCACTTTCCATTACCTGAGACGGAATGACGGATGGGCCCTCGGATTCCCCTGCCTGTACTGGGGGTTAGGGCACCCTGGAAACCAGCACGATGAGAACTTGGAGGCCCTGCTCGGCTAGCAGAAGGCCCTGCTCGGCAGGCGCAAGCCCTTCGGGGTTCTCTCCGTAGTCCCTCGCAGGGAGGGCTGACGGATGATTCCAAATTCGCCCTGGGGGCGAACCGTTCCGGGGCCCCGCAGGCGGGCGACCCGTGGTGCTTGGTCAACTCCCATCAACAACCTTAAAGTGATTTCTCGCAGGCTGCACAGGCTGCACTGGAACGCGCAGTCTGCGCCTATCACCTTGAACACAGACTTCGTCTTCTTTTTCCACTTTCTTCTTCCTTACGTTTTTTTTTTTGCAAGTTTTAGCTCCTTTATTCTTCACGTTCTCGAGGTTTTGCTACTCGGAAAAGAAGCTTCTGGAACTACTTATGTTCGCAATTGTCTCCTTCAAAAACCTTGTTCTCCACGACTTCTACTCTTCGGCAAATTGTGCTAACTCGAGAAAACCGACACGAGCTAAGCAATGCTCCAAAAAGTTGTAAAACATAAATAAATAACCAAAATGGGACAAACATAACAATACTCAAAATATGAGTATTAACGCTAAAACCAATTGGTACCCAAAAAGAGCCTAAAATGAAGGTATAAATTGTGTCCAACAGATTGTGATAATTTTTTTTACTTCCTCCATCCATTAATGTTGTACCCGTTATATATTCAAATAGGTGATATAAGATAATCAAATGGGTAGAACATAGAAACGCGAAGGAAGTAGTATATTAATTACTCCCTCCATTTCAACAATAACTTTCACCTAAAAATGATACATTTTTTAAGGACAACAATAAAATATTCAAAAGTATAGAAAGAGAGAGTAAAGTAGAAAGAAAGTAGGTGGATCACTTAGGTAAGAAGAGTGATACCAAAAAAGAAAGTGGAAAAAAATGAAAGAAATTATGGAAAAAAGAAATGCGAGAGATATCAATGAAAATGAGAGAGTGTTTTATAGTATTAAATGTACCCTTTCTATTAAAGATAATTCATTATAACATTAAATTGTAATTGATCTCGCAATAAATATAATAAGAGACCGTCGGTTAGTAGAGGTACTCTTCCCGAGTCTATATTCTATAATACAAATAGGATAAATTTAACTTAATACTAGTACAAAATGAGGTGAAATAAAAAGTATAAAAAAACACTAGCTTTTCCTCCTCTTTCTCCCAAAAAAAACCTAGCTTTTCCTTCTCGATTTGGGGCCTCCATCGATGATTGATTGATGGTAAGCCCCAAAAATTATTTAAGTCTCAATTATTAGTTATTAAATCTTATTCAATAAAAGTCTCTCTTTTATGAGATGTATTTCCTTTATTTCGAGGTTCTCGTCCCTTACATTAGTATAGGGCTTAGATTTCAAGAATTATGTGCAAGATCATAAGAGCATTGGAATCCCTACGTACGGCGATACAATTGAGGTCAGATCTCGGTCTACTATTTGTCAAAATAGAGGAAGTTCATCATCTTGGAGGCTATTTCATCAGATCTATAGATTCTTTCGCGAAAGATTGTGTCAATAAACAGCGATATATAGAAGGCTATGCAGAAGCGCATTATTCTAATAGTGATCTTTGTCTCAATAATGTTCTTTAATTATTTTTCACAAATCTGTATTCAGTTCAATTTGACATCATTTATTAATGATATTGATCTTCAATAAAAAGTAAATTTATCTCCATGCAAGGTTGTTCTTTCTAAATATAGCATAGGGATCGCTCCCTACTTCCTCCTCCCATTAAGAGAACTGGAGTAGGTGGTCTCTGCTCTTCGACTTCCTCTTACGTTTTCCTGACACAAATGAACGAAGAGACATATATTTTGTATAATACAGAAAAAGACGCCTCCTTTCTTTTGTTTTCTTGTGTATTAACCAAAACCCAGGTCTTTTTTCTCGCTTAATACCCTTTTTGCGTTTTCAATCTCTTTTTCTATCCTGGGTATCCCCTGAAATTAACAAGCAGGCCAAGAAAAATTCTTTTTTTTTTTTCTCGTAAAATTTCTGGGATATTTTGTGAAGAATCAAGAAACAAGCATGGGTGAGGAAGAAGTGAAGCACACATGCACGTTTTGTGGCAAAAACTTCAAAAATATCAGAGCATTGTGTGGGCACAAAAGAAGCCATAGTTCAGCAAACAATTCGACCAAAAGAGGGCAGAAAAAGCACGAATCTGAACTGGGTTTTGAAGGTAAACATCAACCAAGTTGTGACTTTAGAGCAAATTCAAAGGAAAAGGGTTGTCTGAGCAACTTCTGTCAGAAATGTGGTAAAGGGTTTAAGTCATTAAGGGCTTTACATGTGCACATGAGATTGCATTCCAAGAGAAAAGTCGTCAAGCCTCTGTCGGTAAAGGATTTGAAGCTTCCAAACTACCTCCCTAAAGAGAAGAGATCAGTAAGAAGGTATAAGATTAACACTTGTTCTATTAACTGCTATTCTTGCTCTAATTGGAACAATTTTACTGATAAAGTCGGCACAACATCTTCTGTTGGTATTGTTGATGAAGAGGAATTAAAGGATATTGCTTCTTGTTTGTTGATGCTTGCTAAGGGTGGGTTTTATTCTGATAATAATGTTTCTGTTGTTGATTCTGAAATGATGACACAACAATGTCAAGTTGATGCTGAGCCTTCTTGTAATCATACCGCTGGTGGTGATATTGTGATGGAGGAAGTAAGAGTTGATGATTCTAGGACAAATTTTGATGATTGTATGATTAGGCAAGAATGTGCTGAATGTGGACCTAGTTTGGATTTTCATTCTGATTCTGAACTGTATATTACTCAAATGAAGGAGGAGAGCACTGACTTTCGCCCCTTGCGTTTGTTTGGGTATGAGTTGATTGAAGATACCAAATCTAAGGATGAAAAGACTCAAGTGGGTTCCATTTTTGGGGCTGTTTTGGATTCAAACACGTGTGATCATGGTATTAATGAAACCAAATGTTCTGGAAGCTTGAACTTGAAGCATATCTGTAAAATATGCAAAAGGGGGTTTCGATCACGTCAGGCTCTTGGAGGTCATCGACTGCATTGTCCTCGTTCCAAGAGATCTTGCACTGGAGAGACTCATTTTCACTCTGAAACTGTGGAAATGGGGAGTGATCAGAGAAAAAAGAGGTTAAAGAATTTCATGTGTTCGGTTTGTTGCAAAGCATTTAGTTCTGGTCAAGCCTTAGGGGGGCACATGAGGGCTCACATTCCAGGCAATTCTCAGTCCTGTGAGAAAAAGAATGATGCATTTGATGATGACATTTCGGGAGCTTCTGAAGGGAAGATTGGTCTTAATCATGTACTTAATCCACATAGCCTTCCAGCTCTAGTTCCAGTGGCATAAAATCAATGATTTCTACCTAGAAACTTTTGCACTATTCTTTTAACATTTTGTTTCTCTTTTTTATACAGTGATAGGACTCAGTAGTCACTAGCTATTGAATTCTGAGCAGTCAACTGTAGTTAGATGGGTGGGTAACAGATTTTCCCAGGATCGCTACTTTGTTGTACCCCCCAGTTATGGTCGGATAGATGTTTGTCTAGATAGTTGAGCTACATTTCTAGAATGGTTCTCAATTCTCACATGTATCCTGATATTTTTGGTCCATCTGTTAAAAAACATGTCCACTTAGAATTGACTACTAAGAGTCGAGTGAAAACTGAGCATAAAACTCTCATCGTCTGCGAGATTAGACAGTTGCACAAAAATCAACCACTCTACTACTTGGCTACTCTTTCCCATAGTAAGTTGCCTAACTGCTGTTTAACCTATAGGTTACTAATTCAAAATGAGACTGCCTCTGTTAATGTCGTGATAGAGCATTTGAACTAATTTCCAATGTCTTTTACATCCGGCCACAATTCATCCAAACCTCTTCCTTCACTTTCAGTGAACAAAGCTGTAAATTTTTCAACAATGGTTCTTACATGAATACATGATTTTGATGATGCACCCTTTTATTCTACGAAGTTCATTGAACTTCCTAGTATGTGAAATTGTTAAGTTTTTGTTGTAGGGTCAACCAAATATGAAACTACAAAACAAAACAAAAAAAAGCACTTAATAACAGAGAAATTGCACAAATGCAAGGTTTTGCAATTACAGTCAAGGAAAATTTTCCAGGTAAAAACTCAAATTATTTTATTCATGTAATCCATCTCGAAGATTTTTGATACAGAACACTGGATAGACCTATAAACTTATACCCTCGATAAAATTCCCAAAAAGCAGCAACAAGAGCACCAAAGAAACAAGCTCTAAAAATGAGGATACCCATGAAAATGGGTTATCAACTCTTGAAGTCTAAACAAATCTCGTAAGAAACCTAAGAACCACCAATCTAGTTGAAATCTGGCTTCTCTGGGTAGGTGCAACCCGACCTTTGGATGATGACATTAGCAGCATAGATACCCGCCTTTACAGAGTCACCAATAGGTTTGCCCTGAATCAATTGAGATAAAAATCCTCCAACAAATGCATCACCTGTAAGGAAAGTTCAACATGAATGTACGCATTAGATATTGAAAATACACCTGGGCAAATCAGTTAGTTTACTCAAAACATTCAAGTTAAGGAAAACTACCTGCTCCATTTGTGTCAACAAGCTTTTCCTTGGGCAACAATGTTACAGGGAATTTCTTCACTTTACCATCCTCAGCAACGACAACAGGATCTGCACCCTGTGTAATGACAGTGATTCTCTTGTGTGTTCCTGATGCCTTTGGCCACCTTGAAATCTTGATAGCAATCTCTTCCACATCATCGGTCTGATGATGAATGAAAATAAGGGCCGTCAAACACAAGATTGGCAGTATATAACATTACTTAACCCTTCAAAGGTTCTCTCACCTATGATGAGGTATGATGAGGCGAGGGAAACGGGTCATTGAGTGACGATCTGGGTGGAGATGGTTTTGGTCAGGTCATTTCAAGTATATTATGCACTCTGAAACGAGTCAGTTGGGTCACATCAAGTTCAAGTTCTTTTTAGTGTACTGTGATGTGTTCACGAGGTAGTGTGCGTTGAGTGAGACTTGAGTCGACTGAGCATGAATCATGTGAGGCTGTATCTGAGAAAGAGACAATTTCGGTTGAGTCCTTTCAGGTTACAGCTGGTGGTAAATCATGTTTGAATCGTGGCCGAGGATCAGCTGGTGGTAAATCAATCATGTTTGAGGATTTGTCAATTGAAGTGTAGCTTAAAAAAAGGGCGTTCTCTAGTTCACATAAAATGGTAATTACCTCCCAACCATGAACTTTTGAGAAGGTCCTTGCTTCTGTTTCATTGCCAAAAACATAATCCATGTATCTGAAACACAGTGTAGCTTTTAAGTACAATGGTGACAGCAAACAGTGCCAACCACATAGAAAAAGTGAACGTCGAGAATATGGCTTACGGCAAAGCTTTTTCTTGGGGGTCCTTGAAAAACTCACAGATGAACGGAGCAGATAGATTCATCATGAATATCTGCGAAATGTACACAAAATCCCCACGTCATAATTTATTCAATCAAGCTGGGAAGGGAAAGGACCTAAAATGTTCCAAGCGACACCTTGTCATTTGCAGCCGCATGTTCAGCCACATGTTGAATTGAATCGGGAGAAACAGTGAGGAAGAACCCAGCAATGTAGTAGTACTTTGCCTTCTCAACTACAAAGTTATGGATATTAGCTTCAAATTAAAACTAATAAAAGCGCAAGGAAGGGAAGAAATGAAGATAGAGAAACAGGAAAGGCTAATACCCAAAGCCCAATTTTCAGGCTTCTTTAAATGATCAACCTTGTAGCAATTAGCAGCAGACAGATTAGCAACGAGTGACCTGCATACAAAACAGGGATACGGTTTTAAGCTATGTTGGAAAGCAGATAATAAATTTTGGCTACAAGACTTCAGAGCTACTCCCTCCCATGTAATCTCATCCAAACAAATCTTAACACTTACTATAAATGAACAATCCAATCAAAACTTTACATTCTCCTTTTGGTAAAAGACTTTACCATATAATCCTCATATCCTCCATCTATTTACACAAAATGCTACTCGTACTACTTTTTCCTTCAATTTTGGTGGACCCATAAAACCTTTTGATTTACCAATAATACCCTTAATTTTAGCACTTTTCTTAAAAGTGGTGAAATACTTCATGCAAAGGATTGAATGGATGGGAAGGAGTATATTTTGAGCTATGTTACTCGGACACTCCGATACAGTATCATATCGGACACATATCAAAGTATTGGACATTCATTTCTCTAGAAGTTTGCATTACTTTACATTCAAAGGTGTACCTTAGCCGTAATTTTAGATATGGATACGATACACTTATTCATGTTAACAGAGAACTATAGTAGAAAAAAAATGTGAAGGCAGCCAATACTTTAAAGTCATGTAGAAATTCGGCAATCAAGATGAAAAGTTGCAGCTATAAAGATACTAACTAAAACAGTAAATCAGTTTTACTCGTAAATTTCTTAGCAAATAAATTTCCTAGACAGGTTCTAATTCCAGCTTTTGATCAGAAATCGGCCTGGAAATCAGCGTGAAAAACTTCTACAAAATGGCAAAAAAAATATACTGGATGCTTGGCAGTAAACCAAATGTTAGTGTGGTATACATGAAACTACTCAATAATCAATCTGACTTTTTAAAGGAAGGAAATGAAGAGCCTCTAAAACAATAGCCCACCATTATCTCCACCGCACCCTCAACACCCACAAATTCTACCACCCGTTTTTCGTCGCACTCCTCCTAGTACCCCTTCATTACACCTCTCATGGGCTGAACAGTTGTTGGGTCTCTGCTGCAATTTTCAGCAACCTAGTGAACCAAGTATGCTCCCCTACTTTTTACTTTCAATGGCTGTCGACTGTGTTGGAGAGTCATATTGGAGAACGCTGTATCCGGCACGTGTCTCATGTAGTATTATGTGTCATCAATATACATGGGACCAGACAGCTGTCTCAGAGTATCTTAGCTTTAGAACTTTCTTAAGAAGTGCGGAATAATATATTGCGGCCATAACAAACCCCCAACTAGAAGAACTACGCGGTGACAGAGTATGAGCATGAAACTTCAATCACATCTTACTACCTATCAGGACAAGGACAACTTTGATGCATAAGCTAAGGGTAAGTTTATTGACAAGGTTCTTCTGAGTCACATCAGCGTTCCACTAGTGTCATCTATTTTCTTATTGCTCAGCATCATCCAAGACTCACCTCCGAAATTGTAGTTTATTACTCAAACTCTGTTAACTTTACTTATTCACCTTACATATTTTTTTTATTGACTTTAAAAAACATATGTAGATCATTTATTGATGACATGCTGAAAAGAATGGGCCGAGACTCATATAGAGCCCTAAGTTGAGCCTCGAATTTTAAGGACTAACTTAAAAATTTGCTAAGACTTTGGGTCTTTATTTGGAGTCTTGAGACGAAACTCATGTTGAGTCTTGAGACTCATCTCAAGACTACCAATAGAGGTAGGAGAATACAAAGCTTTTAGTCTTTTAAGCTCAAGAGATGCATCATACACAGCTTGAGATCAGAGTGACACATAAAAGTAATATGGGGCAAAGGGGGTAGTGTTGGTGATGCACATGTGAGAAGGGTGCTAACTGTTCCTCCTACCACCCATTCCTCTTCTGTTCAATGCATCCACCTCCCTCCTTTCCTAAGTTTTGAGGTTTACTCTTTTACCTATAGTACCAACTTGGTGGGGCTTAAATCTAAGTAAATCCCAAATAGCATAAGAAACTGGGAAGCAATGTTTATACATTCTGATAATCGTACCCATTGGTGATAAGAGCCAAAGAGAATAAGAGATACACGGAAATATGCATGAAAATAGAAATTTAAAAAGTGAACATTTTAAAATCTTTAGTTAATTACTCCTGTAGTTAACATACTGGCAAAGGTAATCAGTTTCATTGTTGAACGGATGGCAGAAGTAAAAGGAATAAATCATATAGGATGCTCAAAAGTTAAGTCTGACTTACCTTTCACCACCAACAACACAAACCCCACAAGTGCCTGTGGGTGCAGACTCAGTCTCATAATAGTGAACCTGATTAAAAAATGGCCTTTAAATCAACAATGAGGAAAACACAGACATATTAATTAACAAAATATAAAGGAAAAGAAAAAACAAGCTTACGTTTACACCAGCAATTTTGGCATTTTGCTTCATCTCTTCTCCAAATTTATCCTTGCCAATGCAACCAATGTAACTTGTAGCCCCAGGCTGTTGGAGCATCCACTGGAATGTCGAAAGAAATAGATTAGCATACAAAGATTGCAGATTTGATTTGCTATTTTACTTAATAGATTAGCATACACCCTCTATATCTTAATATCTTATTTGGACAGAAAAGGAAAAGGGGGTAAAAAAAATACAGTGGTATACCTGCGCAACTCTAATGGAATTTTGAGTAGCACCTGGGAAAAAGCATAAATCGTCAATTGATGATATTTGATATTATGAAAGGAGTTTGGCTTCCCTCATAACATACGAATATAACTTTCTGAAATATCAATTGCACAATTACCTCCAGCAATGAACTCCACTTTGAACTTGCTGGCCATCTCATCATACCTACGAGGATTTTTTTATAAACTCATGTAAAACTTTCATATAAAAAGTGCTTTACCAGCAAACTTCACTATTTGAAAGACTAACCCCCTATCATCTCAGCTTCGTAATATCTCAGTTCAGTCCCATTTATCTAGTATCCTTTTGACTTTGATCGCCAACATTCACCATTAGGTATGATTATCAATCAGACTTGTTTTATAGTCTTAAGACTCCACCATATAAGCTTTCCACCAACTTTTAGTATTTTTATATTGCTTAGACTTTGTTCAGACTCACAAACTTGGTACATTATCCCTCAGACTCACTTTAGACATTAATTTTACCCTACTTATTTTTTTCTACTTATATACAAAAAAGGCAAAAGGAAAAACTGTACACCTGTCAATAATGTATTAGAGAAATGTCAAGAATATTGTGCCCAACACTAAGTGCTGAATTTTGCTGAATTTTGGTGGTCTTAAAGACTCACATGAATCTTAAAACAAGATCCACCCAAGACTACCAATCATCTTACCATTACCGTGTTCAACTGGATATGAAGGCACAAATATAAATCTGTCACAGTTGATGTTTAATGATCAAAGTCCAATAAGCCAACAATTCATGGGATGGATGGACCAATATATAAGACATCATATGAAATAGTAAGGTGATGCCTTATTTATAAGGAACTCTCCAAATCAGATAAAATGATTCGAAGTATGTGCATAATGATCATAACTGACACTAACTTGAATATAGTTGAATAAATTCTAGATCTGAATCAAAATAGAGAATCACACTGTAACAGGAACAAATACAACATTGCTAGCAAGGTGATGGATCCTCATAAGCAACACTTAACCCAGAAAAAATATTTAAATGCTGAACCTCATTTGTTTCATTTTGTACACTTGGTTTTCAAATAGAAGAGCATGAGTGCAGAAATATACGAATATAAAGGATAGATTCAATAGATAAAAGCAACAGTCATAGTATTTGTATTTTCACGTTGAATCAACACTAGTAAGAGCTGACATACATGGGCAAATGTTTGTCCTCCGCAAGAATGGCATTGTTGAGCTTAATATCGTATCTGCATCACAAATTCATTTAGATATCAGCAATAATAATAATAAATTTAAGAATATCAAACCCACCGACACCCATCCCAAATATAGCCTATACAGAAAAAGATCCACAGACAACCTCATAAGTAACATATTTTCGTTAACATCAACAAAATGCTAAGAATAAGGTAAGCAGGGTAGTAACAAAAAAAAATAGATTCATATAATTGAAAAAAGAAAAATGGAATGAATGATTTGGATAAGAGGGTGGGGGTGGGGGAATACTTGTTCAAGAAATCATCGTCAACAACAGCAGAGATGTCCAAAAGAGGATTCCCCATTCCCAACAACACTCCATTGTTCTCCATTTCTAAGGACAAAAAATGAACGATGAAGAATGAGGAGGTAGAGATCTAGATCTAGAAGTACAGATATTTGGAAGAGAAATAATTGTGGTTTGCTTTGTGGAGTTTTTGGTATGCGTGTTTAACCGTTTATAGGCGTGGGATGCGGGAACTGTCACTCTCTCAGCGTGGGCCTCTAATATTGAAATTGAAATGAAGTAATCCAATTTGGTCTCAAGTCCCTACCTACCCTCCCCACGGGCTCACCTACCCTTATTGATGTAAATAGACCTACAAATTTCGTAATGGTACGACCCGTAAATTCAATCCACTTGATCCGTTTTTTTGGGGATTCTTGAAAATTTTGATCCATTTGACTTGAACCTAAAATGACCATTAAATTAGGGTCTACTCTTGACTCGACCAATGATCCGGCTCGTCTGATCTGTTTGACATGATCTAAGTTAGTTCATAGAACTCTTAGAATCAATTTAGCCAAACTATGGTCGAAAATCGATATAAAATTTATTGGTCTGACCAAGTTTGAGGCGATTTTGAACTTTTTAAAGCTCAAATCATTAAATGATTTAATTTTAGGATTTTGTCATAAGGCATCTAATTAAGTCGACTAAACAACAACCCAGGCATATTAATTTTCCTTAAAGTCTCGCAATATTCCACTGATACCAAATGACAGACACAACAGCTGCACAAGCAGCCCAACACATGTCCACTTGCACAGTAGTTCCACGGATATTAATGCATTGTTGCAGCTGATTAGGCCAAATGACCCCTAACCAGACCTGCACTAGACGCTTCAGGTGAGTACTGAACGGACACTGAAAAAATAGATGATCTGTGGTTTCTGCGCTTGCTTCAAACACGGACAACATTTATCCGAATCAGAAATGCCCAGCTTATGCAATTTGGCACGAGTTTGAAACGCACCCTTAACATCCAGCCGAAACAAGACTTAATGCTTAGGGAGCGTCCTATTGCACCGAACCCTCTTATCCCACTCTACCTCTGGTGACGTTACACGAAGAACATTTAAGTCTTCTGTAAATAAGACACCCCTAATTTTTTTTGCCCAAAACCACCTCACTTTTGCAATTGTTTGTCTTAAGGCACCAAATTAGTAATTCTGTCAAAATAGTCAAACTTCCGTTTTGACTTGACGAAGAAGCATTTTATTATATTGTATTTTTTGCTCCTAGATCTATGTATCTGTGAGAGTAATTATCAACATTACCTACACATTCTTTAAACCCAAAAAACCAAATGTTAATCATCATTCAAAGGGAAGATTTCATGAATATCATCATGAGATTGCTACTTGATCATCATAAATTTCATCCTGATTTCACTCAATCAATAAAGGTATGTAATCTATGTATGACTATACCATTCGACTAAGTATTACTCCCTCCGCTTTTTATGTTTCTTGTCATTTCATTTACAAACTTCTTACAAATCTTAAAAAGTGGGAAGAAACATAAAAAACGAAGGGAGTAAAACTCTATATCTTTTAATTAAAGTAATTATCTTATATATTGATTTTGCAAATTCAATATGTTTGTTAAATTGGTGATGTTTGATGTTACGAATATTGATTTCGTATACAAGTTAAACTTTCTAAAATACCTAATTTTATTTGGAGTTCCATGGGATTTACTTTTTTTTTTGACGGGAAGCGTAGCCTGTTATATTAAATCAAGTTCTGACAACTCAAGAACAGTTATCGGAAAAGAAGACACCAAAACAATCTCACTGTCCACTATCGAGCAAAATCTAGCAAGCCAGTGGACAACGGTATTACCGCTACGTTTAGTATGCATACAACTACTCGAGGAGAAAGAATTAAGCAAACGAGAAATATCATCCAGACAGCAACCCAATGGCGACCTCCAATGGACCCGCTTACACACGTTAGCAATGACATTGGCCGAGTCACTTTCAACCACAATACTGGGTACACCCCGAGTCTTTTCGAGCCCAAAACACACCGCCTTAGCCTCAGCCACCTCCGGTGACCACCGCGCCTGTTGTCTCCTGCTGCCGATCATTCGCACCCTCCCACCATCATCCCTAATGACAAAACCGAGCCCTCTCTCACTGTCATTAATAATCGCAGCATCAACATTAATCTTCACCGCCCCAAGGCCCGGTTTCAGCCAGCAGCTAGCTCCGACCTCCGTACTCCGCTCCCTTCCAACTGTCACTGCTGCCTGGTAAGCCGCGTAGTCCACAACCAGCTGGGACAGACCTCGTAAGATCACCGCCGGGGGTTTTGGATCTTCCTCAAACACCATGGAATTTCGAACAGCCCAAACCGACCACATCATTGTCAGAAATCTAATTTTTGCAGCAGCCTCCAATCCATCCATCACCTTCGTCAAGCTCACCACGAACTCGTCAGTCAACACAATCTGGCTCACAAGCTGCTCGAAATCCGACCCCTGTGACCCGATTGTGGAGCCCGAAAAATTAATCAACGGTCCAGATAAAGCAATTGACCACGCGCGTAGACCATCCTATCACGAGCCACTATGGGTAGGCGTGTGTGTGCTCATACACGACCAGATTCATGCAACTACAGAAGAGATCATACAAGAGAATATTGCCTATCCTAAGAAGATATGGTGGATCTCATGGGAATAGAATAAAATTCACAATAATAGTAAGAAAATAAAGGGAGGTATGGATGATATCTTTCATGGTATGTCTATCTTGAATAAAAGGCAACAAGAGGATCTTCATATATTTAATCTATCAAGCAATCTCCAAGATAAGGCAAAGATTAAGCAATAGGATCTTCATCAAATAAACTAGTATCTCGTGATCTCCTACGTAGCACACATCATCTTCTATTTCGGGAAGTAGGATATGGATCACCCAAGCAATCTCCAAGATAAGGCAAGGATTAAGCAATAGGATCTTCATCAAATAAACTAGTATCTCGTGATCTCCTACGTAGCACATATCATCTTCTATTTCGGAAAGTAGGATATGGATCACCCATCACATGGCAAGAGTATCAAGTATTTCTCATATTTGACAAGATTTGATTAGTAGCATATCGCATAGTATTTCTTTCCTTTTATCTTTAATATTATTATTCTAGAATATTACCCGAGATATCGTTAGGATATTACTCGAGATATTGTTAGTATTTCTTTCCTTTTATCTTTAGTATTGTTATCCTAGAATATTCCTCGTAATATCACGAGGATATCAACGATTGTACGCTATATAAGCCACGGTTCAGCATTGAATAAAGATCATCGAATATTTATGAATTTACAAACAACTTGTCAAACTCTGGATTAATTTTGTTAATCACGTGTTTAAACTTCGAGAAGGTACTTCGAATCGTTTAGAGGGTTGGTGTTTGTGGACATGACATAGGTCCACCCCGACGCGGCCACGCGCGGGTTTGGGGAGGCGAATGAATCTCCATGAGATGGTCAAATGGAAATTTAAATCGAAGTCGGAGTCGCCACCGAATTTTATGGTTATTCGGAACCGTTCGAGCCCACTCTATGTCGTAGTGGGCCGTGTAAAATACGGCCCATTTCCGATGTGAGAGTTTATTGGGCTCGTCCCTTTGCATATCGATATAGATGCCGACTAGAGCGGTTAATCGTATATTGAATGACTCTCGTTGCCAATAGTTTCGGACATCCGGAAACCACGGTTCTGAGTAAGGGGTGAGGGTACGTGTTGGGAAGTTCGTGAAGAACACCCAACCCCGCCCGCACATTAGCGGCCTCTACTGGGATATCGAATGACTTTTGAAACCGCGCGTTAGTAATACGATGAATGATATGCAAACATTGTTTTCCTAAACATGCGAGGAATTGAATGGGTTGCTAAGTCGATTTAATGCATGCAAAATTGTTAACGTCAAAGTTGAATTTAGCATGTGAGTTCGTTTTAGTATAATAAAACAAAAGATGAAATAAAGATGAATTTGCTACAAGATGAACAAACGAGTTAATATCGATTTGTGTAAAATAATATAGCAAATATAATAAACGAGATCGAGAAAATAAATATTAATCGAAATCTAAAAAATATTAAAAAGACGCTGTTTTGTATAAAAAACGATGTTCGAAAAATAATGAAAAGCGAGAAAATAGAGCGTCCGGCCGCGCGGCTCACCCGGGTCATCGGCGGGTCGCGTGGTGGCCCGTTTTGAAATTGATTTTTGAGGATTTTTATTAAATCGCGTACTAATATTGTCTAATTTGCACTCGACTTAATATTCTCGATATTCGTTATATTTAATAGTTGACTACAAAATCAATATCAAATATTCGGAATGGTTTTAGAAAAGATATGAGTTTTGTAATCGTTTCGTAAAAGAAATAATAAAACGAACGAAAAAAGCTAAAAAAATAGACCCGGGTTCCAGGCTCGTGCGCGAGTCGCCTGGTAGGGCGCGCGACTCGCGTACGAGTCTGTCCAATATTATTTTTTGTTCGAAATCGTTGATTTTTGATAAATCGCGTACAAAATAGGAATTAATTTATACTCGATATTATGCTTTCGATATTCGTCGTATTCGATATTTGATTAGGAAATCGATATCGAATATTCGGAATGAATAAAAAAGATTTTGTAAAGAGTGATTTGAAAAAAAGATGTAACGATTTTTAATATCGTCGATATTTTAATATAATTCTTTTAATACGATATTCGACTAAAAAGTTGATATCATGTTTTAAGAATGTTCGTTAATATGAAAATAATTTTGTTATTATCGATATTAGAAAAAAAATAAAATAAAAAAAGACTCGACGAATGGAAAAAAAACGACTCGACCCGTATGTAGAAAAAACGAGAGAAAGAGAAGAAGGAAGAGAAAGAGATCGGGTTTTGTGCACCCTCAACCTACATGTTTTAGTCTACTCGGATTAGGGCTCGTCGGAACGTGGCTTGGGCACTTGGAGCGTCGAGTTTATGTTGGTGAGGTGGTGGTGGTGCGGTTTAGGCGCGTGTCGGGTGAAGGGTTTCGGGTTCAACGGGCCGGTTTTCCTTCGGGAATATTATCGGTTTTTCGATGTTTATTTTATGCTAGTAATTGCTTGAATGTGTTGATGGGTGTATGTATTCCGTTGTTGTTTTATAATTATTTCATGTATTTTTTTCATATGTATTGTGTTGTGTGCAAGGGGCTATTTATAGGTGATTCCCGACCTTGGCTAGGAGAGTTTGAACTACCGCTTAGGATAGGAAACGTATGAGTTTGAGAGGCATGAGAATTCCGCTTTCTTGTCAAAAAAGAAAGGGGCACGGCTGGTTTGTAGCTTACTCGGCCGAGTGTCCTAGCTCGGTCGGGTGTTTGAATCGGTTTTTGGATAGGAAATGCAAGAGTTCGAAAGGAATGCAAAGTCCGTTTCTTGGTGGAAAAGCCAACATTTCGGCTGTATGAGGAGGAATTTCGGCTGGTGTAGGTGTTTTGGCCGAGTATTATGTGCTCGGTTGATATCCGATTCAGTTTCCGGATAGAATTCCTACTTGAGATCGAATCCTATCCTTAAACGGATTTGTTTAATATTTTAAGAAGTTGATTTTTTGCAAGATTGAAGTGAGAACCAGCCGTGTGAGGTGTCACGGCTGACTCACGTGTCTCGGGAAAATCTTTGACCGGGTTTTGACTCGGTCGTAAAAAGACGGTTTTACCCCTGGTGCCGGAATCGACCCAAATTAGTCTTATTTGACTCGAAACGACCCACTGGGCCTGATTTTGAGGTTGGTTTTGTGAGATATGTACTCCATAATGAGCCCAAGCCAAATGCCAATGATTTTGAGCCCGTTTCTGAGTATTTAAAGCACGTTTGCGTCCGATCATCATCGGGTGTTTGTCGGGAACTGCTATAGACACCTGGCAGTCAAAATGTGGGTGTCTACAGAGCCCCCACTCTGACTGAGGCTTGGACAAGGCGAAAGTCAGAGTAGCTACCAGGTCAATCAGAGATTAAAACCTGGCAGACTTCCGGTCGGGTCGTTTAAGGTCCGTTAGACCTGCGTGAGGGCCCGCCAGCCTGAGATTAGAAATGTACCTGAGCTGATGATAATAACTCCGTGGGAACTCGGGCTTGTCATATAAGCCTATGCCGCTGGGGAGTTGTTTGCACAATTTTGCTTGAGCCGTCCTGTATGAATGATTTATGCAAAGTTTGCATGTAACACATTTTTAGGAAAAATGACTCGTGCTGGGGAATAAAATATTTGAAAGAGGATTTTTTGGAAATTTTGATTTGGAAGGTATTTTGAAAATAAGGTATTTTGACTCTGAGAAGAAATAGGAATGCCCGGGATGACTTAGCTAGATCCTAGGGTGAAGGCCTGTATGCTAAATCCCTTTGGATTAGGAATCCCATAATGAAAAGGAGAGCTAATTTCATGCTATAAATAGTTCTTCCTTGATCACAATTTTTCATAATTCTCACAACTCCTTTCCTTTCAAAAGAAATAAGTTCTAAAATAACTCAATCCTTTTTTCTTCAGAAATTCATCATGGGTATCGATAGATTAGTCGGGATGTTGCAAGATTGGTCCCGCCTATTTAAAGATGCCGATAAAGTTATCCTGAACCAAAACGGTGTTACCCAATTCTTCACGATCCGTCAAATGCAAGTAGACCGTAACTTCCTGGATGCTTGTTTGTCCTATTGGGACAATACTTATCATGTCTTTAGATTTCCTCGAGGCGAAATTTGCCCTATTCCGGAGGAAATTGCTGCTGTTGGGGGATGGAATCCTATACTCCGTCCTGCCGTCCCGTTTTCAATCCGAGATATAAGGAGGAAACTACGAGAATTTTTAGGGCTTTCCCATATGGAGGTATCTCGCATGGCAGAAGGAGACACAATTTCCCTAATCGACCTAGCTGAAAAATTCATGGATCAAGATGACGTTCGGGTCAGGCCGGTATATAGCCGTAGGGCCTTTACTTTCTGTATGCTCCATGTTTATGCTTTCGAAGGTCAAATGGACATGTTATCGTGCATGGGCCATATTAGACTTCTTTCCGTGGCGGATCAAATGGAGACAGAGCACAGCCCAGCTTGGCTGATTTCAGGGGAGATTATCCAAGGCTTAGACAATCGTAAGCAAGACCCGTCGACTAGGCTGACCGGTAGCACCCGGCTTCTACAGGTAGGCTGATTTTTCCACGATTTTGCAATTTTTGATTTTTATAATTTCCGAGCTTCCGGGTCCTTGATTTTCGCGCGGTTTTTTGCGGCTTTTTCGATTTTTTCGATTTTCTCGTTTTTTTTCCGAAATTTTTTTTTTGCCGTTTTTTTTTTTTTTTTTTGACATTGATTTTTTTTTTGCAATTTTGACTTTTCAGCTATGGCTTTTTGAGAGGCTATCGATCCTGGATCCTCCTTTGAACGTAAGCCGATATCGCCCAAATTAGGTGATGACAAGAAGACGGACTGTTGACTTTTCTCGCCTTACTACCCAAAAATTCTGGGACGAGCTGCTATCCTTTCATGGAGGCCCATTGATCCGTTGGACCGTACCTTGGTGGCCTATTTATGCCTGGACTGGATTAGAGTTGCGAGATAGGGCCCGTTATCAGCTAATCCTATCTTTTAGGCAGACGATTCACCTTTATCCCGATCGCATACTCAGGCAATATGGTCGGGCCCAGAGAATTCCGGAGATTGAAGCGGTTGTGAGTGAATCTACCCAGCTAACGGACGTGATGTGTGAGACTTGGGCGCTGAAATGGTATACCCGACACACTTGGCCCGTTTCTAGAGCTTCTTCTTCGATCTGGGTGTCAGATTCTTACACGAAGTGGACCCAGGCGGATTCTGCTAAAGCCCGTGCTGCTTTAAAGACTGATGAAGCCTTTGACCTGCTGCGCCGAGAACAGGTTAAGGATAACCGAGGCTTTTTTGACGATGGCGATGCCCCGGCTACGATGGTCCGATTGATGTCAGACCAAAAGGGGAAGACCAAGACTTTGACTAGAGGGTCCAGCTCTAAAGGTACATGGGGGAAAACGGGCCCCCAGACGGACTTAGAAAGGAGACTTGGTCCAAGACTGGCAGCTAAAGACCGACTTGGTCCTCGGGATAGACTACCCGAGCGCATCCGGGCTCGGATTGAACCCGTGCAGAGGGCGGAGAAGCCGAAGTCGAAAAAACGGGCTCGAACAAAGGAAGTTCCACTCGTGATTAGGGAACGTTCGCCCCCGCCTCGCCGGCCTCGGGATCCGCGTGACCCGAAAGATAAGGGGAAGGGAAAAATGCACGAGTAGTCTCCTAAATTTTATTATTTAAGTATTACTACTATTTTTGTGTGATTTTTGTGATTTGTTTTTGCGTGAGGCATTTTTTGAAATAATAAAAGACATATTAGTGAAAACCGTTCCTGTCTTTTCGTTATTGCAGTGGTTGTACCCTTTTGAGGGGTTGCCTACGTATCCACGATTAGTGGAATCAAACCGACCGTAGTTCAGACATAGATTTTTGCAATTTTCGAAATACATCAAGACTATTAGTTCGAGATGTGCGACAGTAGGATCAGTAATCCTAACTCATTGACTTGCTTAATTTTTGAAAATTTTGTAAAAAAGGTAAATTTTTAGCAAATGACATTGAGATAAGGTTAGGGGTAGTAGCGCTTCAGCTGGTCCAAGTTGGTTGGGTTGACGAATTCATTCCCATCCAAGTCCGTCAGCATTACAGCTCCTCCTGATAAAACCTTCTTCACTAGATAGGGTCCGGCCCAATTAGGTTTGAATTTTCCCCTTGGGTCGACTGGTAACAAAGCCCGAACAGATTTTAAGACTAGATCGCCCTCTTTGATGTTTCTGGGCCTAACCCTTTTGTTGAAAGCCCGTTTTATCCTTTTTTGATATATCTGGATGTTGTTAAGGGCTCGAGATCGTCGTTCGTCTAAAAGAATCAACGAGTCGTACCGGGCTTGAACCCAATCTGCTTCAGGTACTTGACTTTCGAGTAAAATCCTTAGAGATGGTACCTCAAGCTCGACGGGTTGGACCGCCTCCATCCCATACGTCAGATAGTATGGAGTTGCTCCGGTTGCGGTTCGGATTGACGTTCGGTATCCCCATAAAGCGAAAGGAATTTTATCCGGCCAATCTCGGTAATTATCTGCCATCTTTTTAAGTATGGTGACGATGGTTTTATTTGCTGCCTCTACCGCTCCGTTCGTTTGGGGACGGTAAGGTGATGATGTATGCCTTTGGATTTTATATTTTGCTAGCAAAGTAGCGGTTTCAGCTTGGAAATGGGTCCTGTGATCACTTATGAATTCGTGCGGGATCCCGTATCGGCATATAATTTTATCTTGGATAAATTTTGCAACGTGCTTGGCGTTCAAGACACGATATGACTCGGCTTCGACCCATTTAGTAAAATAGTCAATTGCCAGTAGAATGAAGCAGTGACCTCCCGTGCCGGACGGGTTCACTTTCCCGATTATATCAATTCCCCATGTTGAGAATGGCCATGGTGATGTCATGGTGTATAATAGGGATGACGGCATATGTTGGACATTGCCGAAAATCTGACAGTTGTGACAGTGCTTGACGTATAACTGACAGTCGGTTTCCATGCTATTCCAATAATACCCGAGTCTTGCGATTTTTCGAGCTAACATATGGGCATTCATATGCGGGCCGTTCTCGCCATCGTGTACCTCGGCCATGACCTTTTCGGCCTGTGTTTTGTCGATGCATAAGAGTAAGGCCCCTTGTGCCGTCTTTTTGTACAACTGTCCATCATCCGTGCGGATGAACTGAGTGGCCCATCTTCGTAGGGCCTTCTTGGCCCGGTTTTCAGATCCCGGAGGGTATTCTCCTGACGTCAAGTAGGTAAGAACAGCCTGGTACCAAGGTTCTGGGTCGGTTATTTCGATGTCTTGGATAGCGTTGATATATGCCGGCTCGGACCGTCTTTCGACGCAAATCGGCATGCTAGTCAGATGTTCCGGGATATTCAGTAAAGATGCTAATTTGGATAGTGCATCTGCAAACTGGTTTTCTTCCCGGGGCAGATAAATGTATTCTACCTTTTGAAACTGCTTTTCGAGAACCCTTACTCGCGCTTGGTAAGCTACGAGATTTGCGTTCCGAGTTTTCCATTTCTGGAGTGCTTGATTAATGACTAATGATGAGTCACCGTGGACCCGGAGGTTTGTTACCCCTAAATCAGCGGCGGCTTGCAACCCGTGAATGCATGCTTCGTATTCGGCTGCGTTATTAGTCACGTCGAAGTCTAACTTGATGGATAACGGGGTGTGCTCTCCTTGTGGTGATATTAGCAAAATCCCGACACCAAATCCTCGAAAGTTGGATGCTCCGTCGAAATATAGATCCCATGTTTCTGTGTCGGTATGGAATATATCTTCGTCAGGGAAGGCCCAAGTATCGGTATGTCCCTCTTCAGGTACCGGGCTATCGGCGAGGAATTCGGCTACTACCCCCTTGATGGCTTTTAATGGTACGAACTTGAGGTCGAACTCAGCTAGCATTAAAGTCCATCTAGATATTCTACCGTTGAGAATGGGCTTTTCGAACAGATACTTGATTGGATCCATTCTTGATAGTACGTGAACTTCGTGGCTAAGCATGTAATGTCGGAGCTTTTTAGTGGCCCAAACTAGAGCTAGACACGTCTTTTCGAGCATCGTGTATTTACATTCGTACTCTAGGAACTTTTTACTGATGTAGTAAATGGCTCGTTCTTCTGAGTTGACTGTCTGGGCTAGCATAGCCCCCATGGCTGTCTCAGTCGTTGTTAAGTATAATGACAAAGGCAAACCGTGTTGAGGTGGCATTAATACCGGCGGAGATGACAGAATCTCTTTGATTTTATCGAAAGCTGTTTGCCATTTGTCGTCCCATAGTACCCGTTCTCCTATCTTCAGTTTTTTGAAAATGGGCTCACATACCATGGTTAGCTTCGAAATGAACCTGCTGATATATTGGACTTTCCCGAGAAACCCCCTAATTTCCTTTTCGGTTTTAGGTGGCCGCATCTCGGTAATGGCCTTGATTTTGGCTGGGTCAACCTCGATGCCGCGCTGGCTGACGATATGGCCCAATAGTTTACCCGATGTTACCCCAAAGCTGCATTTTTGAGGATTCAGTCTCATGTTATACTTGCGTAGTCGGGTGAAGAACTTCCTAAGGGCCGGAATATGCCCGTTTCGTTCTTTGGACTTGACTATCATATCGTCCACGTAGACTTCCACTTCCTTGTGCATCATGTCATGCAATAAGGTAGTGGCGGTCCGTTGATAAGTGGCACCGGCGTTGATAAGCCCAAATGGCATAACGGTGTAACAGTAAGTCCCCCAAGGTGTAGTGAAGGTGGTCTTACTCATGTCTTCTTTTGCCATTTTGATCTGATTGTATCCGGCATACCCGTCCATGAAGGATAGAAGGGCATGGTCGGCCGTGTTGTCCACCAGTATGTCGATGTGTGGCAACGGGAAATCGTCTTTCGGGCTGGCCTTATTAAGGTCCCGAAAATCTACGCAGACTCGTACCTTTCCGTCTTTCTTGAGTACCGGTACGACGTTTGCGACCCAGTCTGGATATTCAGACACTTGGATAAAGCCCGCTTTAAATTGCTTGTCGACTTCTTCTTTGACTTTGAGAGACCATTCGGGCCTCATTCTTCGGAGTTTTTGCTTTACCGGTTTACACCCGTCTTTAATGGGTATACGGTGTTCGGCTATCTCCCGGTCTATTCCCGGCATGTCCTTGTAGGACCATGCGAAGACGTCCTTGAATTCGTGGAGGAGCTCCGTGAATTGTTGCTTCTCCTTGGGGTTTAGAGATAAACCTAACTTAAGCATCTGAGGCTCTAAAGGGGTTCCTACGTTAATGGAATCGGTTTCTTCGATTACCGGATCTCGGGATTCCCTTTGCTCGAGTTGCTTGACTAGATGCTGAGGTAGCGGTACCTGTTCGTCGGGTTTCTCAATGTCATTGCAAATAGAATTTTTGAAAATGTTTTGAGAATAAGACAAGTCGTAAGCAGAACGGTTATCGTTATTATTGATAGAAAATTTTGAGAAAAGCTCGAATAGAGCGGCCATCTGATCGTTGGTCAGAGGCGGTATGGGGAGTGCTCTCGGGACAGACTCCGAGACTCCCGTGGGTGTAGGAAAAGGAAAAGGGGTTACAGACTCGATCTTAGTACTGGACCTCCTAGACTTAGACTCAGACTCCGACTCTGACTCTGACTCAGACTCGGATTCGGATTCGTCGCCCTGCATATCCCCTTCCCCGGTAGTGAGCTTGTAGATTCGACCCTCGCTGTCGGTCCACTTGATCATCTTTTTCCAAGCCCTGTTGCCCGTGTTGGTGCCGACTTCAGAGATTAGTTTGGTTGGGTCGAACCGGTTACTGTGGAGGATCAGGTTGACTAATTCTTCCTTGGGAGTCGGGATAATTCTACTTTCTCCGAAAAGGAGCCCCAACATGGGCTCGGTGTTGTCTGTGTTCTCCTTTGATTCAGCCTGGAGAAGAGTGAAGATATCGTCCGGGATAAAGTTGATCTCGGGGTAGATTATGTTGGGTTGATAGAGGCCCGTTTGGACAGCCCCGAATACTGGAGTGACGAAGTAGTCGGTCAGTCTTGGGTTGTAAGGGTCCAAGTAGGTACCCTTGAGAGTGTTGCAGGCCTTTTGGATGCCGGCCCGGACCACGTTTTCCGGGGTTAAGGTGTACCCCAGGCCAAACTTTGAATCTTCATCGCTTAGGACGTCGATGATCTTGCCAGCAGGTAGATTGGGCCTTGAAGTAGCCCCCGGTAGGTAGCCCAAATTTTGTAGCATCGTGTCGATGCTAGTGGTGAAGTAGGGCCTGAAGAGATATTCTTCCTCGATCATCCCGATAAAGTTGAAGCCTCGTGGGTCGGCTGAACCTGCCGTGTTGCAGCTTGACACGGCTATGGGAGTAGCTTCGAGGGTGATGACCTCGCCTTTTAAAGGTAACTTGACCTTTCTATGGAGCGTGGAGGATACGGCTTTGACCGCGTGGATCCACGGCCTCCCCAGTAGCAGATTGAAAGATGAAGTGACATCGATCACTTGGAATTCGAGCTCTTTTTCGATTGGGCCTGTTATGATGGTCAGCTTGACAGCCCCAACAACTGATTTCGGGCTCCCATCAAAAGCCTGGATAGTCTGTGCAGTAGGAAGATAGCCGGCCTCGGTAATGCCGAGGGCCTTTGCAGTCCTTAAAGGAAGGACATTTACAGCGGACCCGTCATCGATCAGGGTCATAGGTAGATACTTGCCCCGTGAGATCACCGTGATGTACAGGGCCAGGTTGTGGGCGGCCCCGAATGGCGGCAGATCGGACTCGGAGAAGGTGATAAGTGGGCCTTCTCTTTCGGACTTGCCCTTAAGATGAGGTAGGATAGTGGCTACCATTTCTGCTGGGGTAACCAGTGAGTCTACCTTGATTTCGTCGAGAGCCTTAGTAAGTGCTGCTCGGTGCTCTTGTGAACTGACCAGAAGTTGCCATATAGTGAGATCGGTTCAGACCCTTTTCAGTTGCTTGACTAGGGCCGTATTGGTGTCTGGTTCTTCAGGTGTAGAATCCGTCTGGGGTGGTTCAAGGACGGATTGTGGAGCCGAGGGTCCGGCCGCAATGACATTGGCGCCGGCTAGGGCCTTGGCTTTGGCCCTTCGGATCTCTTCGACAGTGATGGGGACGGTCTCCCCCTTAGCTAAGTAAACGTCGTCCTCGTCATCATTCCATATCCCGTTGATTTGAGGAATGAAAGGTGAAATGAGATGAGTGCAATCGACTACTTCTCCCGTGATGACGGCGTGGGTAGCAAGAGGGTTGTTCTTGTTACTGGGCTTATCGCTGGGTAGCGGTATCTTTCCACTCTCGATCAGATCTTGAATGAGATGTTTTAACTTCCAGCATTTTTCGGTGTCGTGCCCGTTGCCTTGATGATAGCGGCAGTAGGCCTGAGCGTTGTAGTTTTTGGACCTTTTTTCTACAGGGACCTCTGGCATTGGGCCTATAGGTTGAATCAGGCCTTTAGAAGATAGCCTTTGTAAGGCGTCGGCATAAGTAGTCCCTATGTCCGTGAATATTCGGGCCGGAGTGTTCTTCTTAGTCGAGGTGTCTAGCGAGTTAACCTCGTCGAATATGCTTCGGGCCGCGCTTGTGGTTGCGGGCTTGCCCGAAGATGAGCTGGCTCCTTGATAACCCTTTGTAGAGGCCTTAGTAAGGCTCTCTAACCTCAGATCGTCTTCAATTCTTGTACCCATCTCGGTTAAGGTGGCGAAATTGGGTATGACAGCGTACCGGAGATGGATCCGGTAAGATGGGAGGAGGTTTTTCACAAAGGCCTCCACTAGTACCTTTTCGCTGGGCTTGTCGACCAGCTTAACGCTTTCGGCCCTCCACCTCTGGAGGTATTTGGTGAAACCCTCTTTCGGTTCTTGGGCCATGACCTCAAGAGTGCGCATAGTCGTCTGGATTTCTGTATTGTCCGCATAATTCCGGGCGAACTCCGTAGCGACATCGTCCCAAGTCTTGTATTTCTTGGAATCAAGCCTGTAGTACCAGGCCCTTGGGTGTTTCTCTAGCGAGGAGGCAAACAGATGTTTGAACATGTCCGATTTGACTCCTTTTAGGGCCATAAACTCTTTGAAGGCCCGGATGTGTAATACCGGGTCTTCGGTTCCGTCGAACATCGGGAGGCCTGTCAAATTGAGATTGGCAGGCAGCTGGTCGGTCAGGGGAGAATAGGTTCGAGCATTCTCCGTATGGATCGAGTTGTGGGTCGACAAGTGGACCTGCTCTTGTAGCTTGAGAACTGCGCTAGTCAATTCGGCTAATGGGCCCTTAGTTTCTTCATCACTCGGCCTATCCTGCTCTATAGCGCTAACCCGAGTAACAATGGTGATCTGGTCACTCCTGATCTGGTCGAGCTGTTCTTGGATCTTGGCCAACGAGGCGGTTAGTTGATCAATTGAGTCCTTAGTCATGGTTCGGGTGTGAGGCGGCCTGTCTGTAAGAACACCGTGTAATCAGCAATTGGCCCAAACCTTAGAATAACAGTGCATCCCGAGCAAGGGGAAAAGAAAGACTAGAGAGGGAACGACTCGAAAAAGACATCTAGACGGATGACTTGTGAAAGGTGGGCCTCCTTTAGGATCCAGCTGTGTGGGCTGGGCCCTGTTCGAAAGGAGGTTTACGTGAGACATTCCCCAGACTTCTAGACTCGATTGTGTAGACGGGCCGACCCTTGTAAGAGTATGTCCTACGTAGGCGGGCCTTGCCTCAGTATAATAAGGCGGACTGGGATAGGGAGGAAATCCGTGATGTAAGATCGACGGAGTTTCGACGCTAGATGACTTGACAACTTATGACATGACCCGACACTGCTAAATACGGGAAGTCCTAAGAAGAGGAAAGTTTTAAAATCGATTTTTGAAAGCCCGAGTAAAATCGGGGAGAGGAGCCCGACCCCTTTTTTTTTCGAAAAAGAAAACGGAAAGGCGGACCGGGGAGCGGGTTTGAAAGTTCGAAAATATTTTCGAGTTTTGAAATGGGCATAATACCGGCTAAAAATAGGCTATTTTGAGTAAAATCGTGGATCCTAAATTCGGTATATGTCCCGGGTTTTGAAAATTGGATATTTTGAAAAAGATGCAATTTTGAAAAAGATGGTTTGAAAATAAGACTTGTGGATCAGGTAGCACGTAGTCATGGAAACAGTATAATGACACCATGTATGCTCTAATCTAAGTCTCGGTCAGTCTGAAAGGGTCTATACCAGTGTACACAGCCTATCGAGAATCGGGGCGGACTTCCTAAATCGAGTTGAGCTTAGAACATGCCGTAAAACCCATACGAGTCGGCTAATGGACACCTTCGATATATCCAAGTTGGACTACATCGATAGTATAGTGGGACGTCGGTCACCAGTACCGGCCCAGAAAAATATCGGGTTATGCATGAACCGTAAAACTAAAACGCGTATTGGACTAGTCAAACAATTTCTATTCGAGTCTCACCCTGAGGATGCTGAAGGTCAGTAACGTATCAGCTAATCCCCAGCGGAGTCGCCAAATTGTGGACATGACATAGGTCCACCCCGACGCGGCCACGCGCGGGTTTGGGGAGGCGAATGAATCTCCATGAGATGGTCAAATGGAAATTTAAATCGAAGTCGGAGTCGCCACCGAATTTTATGGTTATTCGGAACCGTTCGAGCCCACTCTATGTCGTAGTGGGCCGTGTAAAATACGGCCCATTTCCGATGTGAGAGTTTATTGGGCTCGTCCCTTTGCATATCGATATAGATGCCGACTAGAGCGGTTAATCGTATATTGAATGACTCTCGTTGCCAATAGTTTCGGACATCCGGAAACCACGGTTCTGAGTAAGGGGTGAGGGTACGTGTTGGGAAGTTCGTGAAGAACACCCAACCCCGCCCGCACATTAGCGGCCTCTACTGGGATATCGAATGAGTTTTGAATACGCGCGTTAGTAATACGATGAATGATATGCAAACATTGTTTTCCTAAACATGCGAGGAATTGAATGGGTTGCTAAGTCGATTTAATGCATGCAAAATTGTTAACGTCAAAGTTGAATTTAGCATGTGAGTTCGTTTTAGTATAATAAAACAAAAGATGAAATAAAGATGAATTTGCTACAAGATGAACAAACGAGTTAGTATCGATTTGTGTAAAATAATATAGCAAATATAATAAACGAGATCGAGAAAATAAATATTAATCGAAATCTAAAAAATATTAAAAAGACGCTGTTTTGTATAAAAAACGATGTTCGAAAAATAATGAAAAGCGAGAAAATAGAGCGTCCGGCCGCGCGGCTCACCCGGGTCATCGGCGGGTCGCGTGGTGGCCCGTTTTGAAATCGATTTTTGAGGATTTTTATTAAATCGCGTACTAATATTGTCTAATTTGCACTCGACTTAATATTCTCGATATTCGTTATATTTAATAGTTGACTACAAAATCAATATCAAATATTCGGAATGGTTTTAGAAAAGATATGAGTTTTGTAATCGTTTCGTAAAAGAAATAATAAAACGAACGAAAAAAGCTAAAAAAATAGACTCGGGTTCCAGGCTCGTGCGCGGGCGCGCGACTCGCGTACGAGTCTGTCCAATATTATTTTTTGTTCGAAATCGTTGATTTTTGATAAATCGCGTACAAAATAGGAATTAATTTATACTCGATATTATGCTTTCGATATTCGTCGTATTCGATATTCGATTAGGAAATCGATATCGAATATTCGGAATGAATAAAAAAGATTTTGTAAAGAGTGATTTGAAAAAAAGATGTAACGATTTTTAATATCGTCGAGATTTTAATATAATTCTTTTAATACGATATTCGACTAAAAAGTTGATATCATGTTTTAAGAATGTTCGTTAGTATGAAAATAATTTTGTTATTATCGATATTAGAAAAAAAATAAAATAAAAAAAGACTCGACGAATGGAAAAAAAAACGACTCGACCCGTATGTAGAAAAAACGAGAGAAAGAGAAGAAGGAAGAGAAAGAGATCGGGTTTTGTGCACCCTCAACCTACATGTTTTAGTCTACTCGGATTAGGGCTCGTCGGAACGTGGCTTGGGCACTTGGAGCGTCGAGTTTATGTTGGTGAGGTGGTGGTGGTGCGGTTTAGGCGCGTGTCGGGTGAAGGGTTTCGGGTTCAACGGGCCGGTTTTCCTTCGGGAATATTATCGGTTTTTCGATGTTTATTTTATGCTAGTAATTGCTTGAATGTGTTGATGGGTGTATGTATTCCGTTGTTGTTTTATAATTATTTCATGTATTTTTTTCATATGTATTGTGTTGTGTGCAAGGGGCTATTTATAGGTGATTCCCGACCTTGGCTAGGAGAGTTTGAACTACCGCTTAGGATAGGAAACGTATGAGTTTGAGAGGCATGAGAATTCCGCTTTCTTGTCAAAAAAGAAAGGGGCACGGCTGGTTTGTAGCTTACTCGGCCGAGTGTCCTAGCTCGGTCGGGTGTTTGAATCGGTTTTTGGATAGGAAATGCAAGAGTTCGAAAGGAATGCAAAGTCCGTTTCTTGGTGGAAAAGCCAACATTTCGGCTGTATGAGGAGGAATTTCGGCTGGTGTAGGTGTTTTGGCCGAGTATTATGTGCTCGGTTGATATCCGATTCAGTTTCCGGATAGAATTCCTACTTGAGATCGAATCCTATCCTTAAACGGATTTGTTTAATATTTTAAGAAGTTGATTTTTTGCAAGATTGAAGTGAGAACCAGCCGTGTGAGGTGTCACGGCTGACTCACGTGTCTCGGGAAAATCTTTGACCGGGTTTTGACTCGGTCGTAAAAAGACGGTTTTACCCCTGGTGCCGGAATCGACCCAAATTAGTCTTATTTGACTCGAAACGACCCACTGGGCCTGATTTTGAGGTTGGTTTTGTGAGATATGTACTCCATAATGAGCCCAAGCCAAATGCCAATGATTTTGAGCCCGTTTCTGAGTATTTAAAGCACGTTTGCGTCCGATCATCATCGGGTGTTTGTCGGGAACTGCTATAGACACCTGGCAGTCAAAATGTGGGTGTCTACAGTGTTCCAAACTCTGAGCTATTAATTCCGGGTTCAAGGTCGAACTACGGGTTAAATATCCTTTGGTTAATCACCGATTAACATCGGATCACAAAATACAGAAAATCGAAGCATTTGCTTCCCAAAAATAGCCGAGCCACAAAAATCAAAATCCTCACAGTCCTTAACCACGAACCAGGGTTACATTAACCTTAGTTCAATTTCACTCCAAAATCCACGTCATCACTCAAGGTTACATTAACCTTCGACCCAACTTTGTTTTCTTATTCTAAACCGCTTCCGTATTCGCATCATTTGGTATCAGAGCTGTGTTTAACGACATGGGAGATAACGAAATCAACGGAAACAATGTCAACAATGACGCAAGCAGCATCAATACTGGAGGGGGGGAATGACGACAATCTCATCCAACAATTGCTCTGTGCCTTGCGTAATTTACCCGAGAACCGAGCAGGAGGATGCGCCTGGAGATTCGTGGACGTCCCAAAGCCTCGAGATAAATTCAAAGTCACGGAATTTCCGGAGTTTGAAGGAGGAGTCGATCTAGAGGAATACCTGGATTGGGAACGCAAGATGGAAAGAATGTTTGATTTCAAGGATGTTCCTGACGAAAAGCGTTGTAAGTATGCTATACTTAGACTCACAAAAAATGCGTCTTTATGGTTTGAAGGCATGAAATTGAGGAGGGCTAGAGAGGAAAAGCCAAAGGTTAGAACTTGGATGACCTTAAACATAAGTTATGCAAGAGGTATGTGCCCAAGAGTTATAAAGTCGATTTGTATAGGAGAATTGCCGAATTAAGACAAGGGAGTCTAAATGTTAGTAGTTACATTTCAGAGTTTGAGAAAGCGTCTTTGATGTGCGAGTTAGACGAGTTAGAAGAACAAAAAATGGCTCGATTTTGTAGAGGTTTAAATCGTGGTATAGCGGATGTCGTTGACTTACATCCCTACGAGTCATTTGATACACTTTGTTCTTTGTGTCTTAAGGTTGAAACTCAACAAAAAAAGAAGTCTACCCCTAAGATGGATACTTGGAATAAATCTGAGGAAACTAAGTTTGAAGGGTCAAATTTGCATGTGACTCCTAAGACTACCCCTATTTCCCACACCCAACTCGCTCTATAAGGCCAAGGACATGCCTATGGTGCGTTGTTTCAAGTGTCAAGGGTTCGGTCATTTTAAATCGAGTGTCCCAATCAAAGAATCATCACCTTAAGGGAGGCGATTACATATCGTGATGATTTGTGGGAACAAGAGGAAAGTGACGAGGATGGAAAAGTTTATATGGCAAAGGGAGGAGAGGAAGAGGTGGAAGAAGTCTTAGAGTTTGAGGCTCCTACACACGTTGAGTCACTAGACTTGCGTCGTACACTACTGATGAACGCAGTTCATATGCATATTTATTCTCATTTTATCCTCTGTTTTTACCGATTTTGCTTGCCGTAGGAATAATTTAGTAGCCTTTTATCCGTAGTTTGTTATGCCGGGTATATGGTTTATGTTTTGGCAGGAAACATAGCAAAAGACGGAGTAAAGAGTTACGAATGAAGAAAACAAGACAAAAAGGCAAGAACGCAAGAGGCGAAGGCCGAACCAGTCGGTATGATACTGAACCGGTCGGGTTGATTTTGTACCGATCGGTTTGTTCACGAACCGGTCTGTTCGTTTGGGTACCGAGCGGTTTGAATGTGAACCGAGCGGTTCACGACGCGTCAATTGGACTTTCCTTTTTCTGAAGAATCTGTATTCAGCCTTAATTAGAATCCTACGGGATTATTTTATTAAACTATGTTATATTTCCCAATTAGTACCATTGTAATAAGTATAAATACCCTTCTTAGGGTTAGGTTGTAGGACTACTTTTTTTTCCTCATTCAAAAACTTTAGTTTAGTTTTATTAGCGTTGTAATTCTGCAAGCTTGTAGCAGTACTTTTAGCTTCTAATTATTATTCAATCTTTCAGTTCTTCGTAATCGGTATTTTTCCCTTTTTCCCCTTATTATCATATTGATTTATATTATGTTTAAATCTTTTATTGCTTTAACCTTTAATATGAGTAGCTAATTTATTCATCTAGGGTTGAAGGGGATCTATGTTAATTGAATTGGGGATGTTAGTTTAATTAGTTGTTTGATTGATCATTCATATGTTATTGCCTTACTACTTGTTTTGTATCGTCGTTCGATTAGTTTGAGACGTTGAACTAGTTGAATGTTTAGGAACCCGAACCTAAGATCGAAAGCCTGGTAAGGGTAGACGTTCATCAAATTCCCCCAAACCGAACCTTTGCTTGTCCCCAAGCAAACTCACATTGGACAACATAAAATGGTGGCTCAGAGCAAACTTCGTCAACATGCACCATCCCAAATCTAACACTCTAACAAGCAAATGACACAAAGGCAAAAGAAACAAATTCTATAGCAAAAAGGAGAGTAAAAGAATTCCAAAAACCAAGTCCCAATTAATATTCAAATGCCAAACTTTTAATCTTGCACAACCATCTATGTCGAGATTCCTCGCGGTATACACTCAGCACTCAAACAAGGGCAATTTTGTGAGTTTATGTAAAATCGGAAAGACAAAATACTCACCTAACTGCGACTTACGAGAACATGCATGCAATCTAACATGATACCAATCTCTACCAGCCGTACATATACAATCAATCGGACCGAAACACATGCCGAGGACTTACATATGGATGAAGTGAGGTTAATCGGGTAAGAAGGGGCAAAACGATTTGGATATGTGGAGGTAAAAGCCAAGCTAGTACAACCGCGACCACTGTTACAATTATTCCATCTTCCCAAACTTCAATCAAAGGAATAAGACATGGTACTAAGCACCTTATTTTCAACTTTTCATACCAAGCTTTGCACCAACAACTACGAAAATATAGATATTAATTCCTTTTCTTCTCATAGCAAAAACACATTCCTTTTCTTGTTTCACTTTTTTTTTCTTTTCTTTTCAACCATCTCCTTTTTTTTTCTTTCATTGATTGATTTTTTTTTTTTTTAATTCATCATTTTTTTTTTCAATTCCCTTCCTCAATCGACATGGTACCAAATTTCACCCGCAAAAATAAAAATAAAAATAATTCCGTCTAATTAACCAACTAGCTTGACTAGGGTAGGCAAATATGGCATGTAGTTAATAAACGGGTCAAAACAGGTCAAATTATGGCTATGTGAAGTTCATGGAAATTAGATAAAAGAAAGGGGATTGCCTCTTCTACACGTGTCACAATCACAAATCAAATGCATACAGGTATATAAGAGACGAATGTCATGCTTATGCAATTTGATGTTACATGTCTCATAAGGAGTGCTACTCTCAACCAAAACTGATCATGAATGTCATCAGTTTAAGGCTTTAAGTCTCACAATATAAGTAGCTTACTCGACAACAGGTCAATTGACTCATTTGGCATTCAAAACATAACCGGCGACAAGGTCTAAGAAATACTAAACTTAAATAACGGGAAATAATGTCATTCACAAGAAAGAGCAAAAGAACTAGGGAAAAGCATGCGACAAACGCAATGTCCTCATCGCCGACACGACTCTATACTAAAACACACGAAAAACGAATTTTTTTTAAAGAAAAACGTTTTTTTTTAAAGAAATAAACACAAAATAAATAAAATAAACACACACCAAACATCCCCCCAAACCAAATCACACAATATCCTCATTGTGAACCAATATGCAAGAATTAGGACAAAAAGTATAACAAAGAATGGAGGTAAGACAAAAGGATAAGAGAAGGTACCGACACTATATGCACTTCAAGTAAGTCCCCCCAAACCAGCAACCAACCAACCGGGGGACTAAGAATCAGACTCATAACCATCAATGTCATAATCATCATCAGCTGCCTCCGGACTAGACACAAAATCCACGAACTCCCGACCACCATGTCGGGTCTCATCAGCGAAAGTAGTGCCTCCATGTAAAGAAGCATCATGGCAGGAATAGGTATCATCGTGTCCATAGTAGCTAACACCGTGATCATAGTCATACTGCACCCCGAAGTTGGACTGACCAAAAGGAGGTGGACCGGTAGGTCCTTGAAACGAACCGTTAGGACTGAACCAGGAGGGTAAGTGATCAGTCGGCTGTAGTTGACCCTGCTGCTGAAGCTGTCTGAGGTGTGGAAAATAGGCTCGTTGTTGGTCGACATACATCGACCGCATTAAGTGAAGCATCTCCGTATAACCCGGCTGAGGCGAGTAATAGGCACCTGTAGGTGGGACAAATGGCCTCTGATAGGGCGGAGAAGGAGCCTGCGGACGAGGTGGCTGAAACTGAGGAGCTTGACGAGAACCTGAACCTTCACCTTGTTCGAAAGTGGAACGACCTCGGTTACCCTGTGGAGTAGCTCCGGGGGTAATGGTAAGTAAGTAACTAGGTGCGGCAGGAGGTGGGATATCGTCATCGACCGGTGGATGCTGCCAGAGCTCTGGTAGAGAAGGATCAGGAAGAGTGCGAGACTGACCCGGAGCAAAGTGCCAAATATACTTATAGTCAGCATTCACGGAGAACCAACCTGCAGGAAAATCACTTGCAGTATATACAGTTTCCGTTGAAATAGGCACCCGGTTCACCTCATCAAAAGTACCTCGTAGTAAAGTCCGGGCAAGATGAGTCACCAATCCTCCACCATTAATCGACTTTAAGCGACCTACTTTAGTAACTATCAAACCAAAATGTTTCATGATTAGTGCAAAAATATCTAGATCAAATAAGGGTTGGGATTGGACATTAAGGGCCATCCCGATCATCTCAATTTCAGTTTTGGTCACGGCACCATGTTCGAAATGACCAAAAATCGACCCAGAAACAAATCTTTGCCAAATACGAATAACAGGGTGTTGAATGGCCTGACAAGGAACACGCTTAAAACGCGCTGGCAAAATTTGACCTGTAATACAGTCCCAAAGTATCTGATGATCAAAAGAATCGGGAGCACTCAAAACATTACCGGAGTCCAAGCCAAAGACATCCATAAATAGTCGGAGAGGAATGGTATGAGTCTGATTCAGTAACCTAAATGTCATTGTAGTAGTAGAATCATTGTACTGAAAGCTGCTAAAGAATTCTAGGGTTAAGTCTTTATAAGTGGGTAAATTCATATTAAATAGACCACCTATACCAGTACCATCAAAAAACTGCTCCATAGACTTATCGATACCACAACGACGTAATAAAGCATGGCTAAGAAATCGAGTATGTGTTACCGTTTTAGAAGCCATTACAAGGAAGAGTTCGCGCTGCCTTTCCGACCCAAAAATAATGTGTTCATACCCGGTTACCGGTGGGAATTCTGGTGGTGACGGCAGAGCCTCCGATGATTCTGTTGCATGCGATGATTCCGGTGGAGAATCTGACCGGCGGTTGACGTTTCGCCTTTTCGGTGGGGATAGAGTCGTATAAGTAATCCGGAAAAGAGGCCCGCCAAGCGAACCGATCGGTTCGAATTCGAACCGCTCGGTTTGATTCCGTACCGACCGGTTCGTTTTTGAACCGACCGGTTCAACTTCGTACCGCTCGATTTCCTCTTGTACCGAGCGGTTCACCTGTCGTACCTGCATATTCTTCTCGCAACGGACATCAGTACTCTCCCTTACTTTCACTGAAAAAATAAAAATAAAATTAAAAATTCTAACACACGACATAAAAGAGGGAAATTACAGAAGTTATATACACGGGTTGCCTCCCGAGAAGCGCTGGTTTTTACGGTCCCACTCGACCGAAATTACCTCAAGAGGAAGGAGATTGTAGGTAAATCACATCGATATTACCCACGACTGCATCTTCATGATATACTTTTTCAAGAATTGACTTAATTTCTCGATTAGATACCTCCACTTGGCCGCTCGTTTGAGGATGATAAGCCAACCCGGTACGTTGCATAACACCATATTTGCGTAGCAAAGTATCCAATCTGTTTTCGTGGAAGTGTGAACCTCCATCACTAATAATGGCTCGAGGAACCCCGAACCTAGGAAAAATTATTTTCTTAAAGAGATTTATGACCACCTTAGCATCGTTTATAGGACAAGCTACCGCCTCAACCCATTTAGATACATAATCCACTGCAACTAGAATATACCGGTTACCAAAAGAAGAGGGAAACATACCTTGATAATCGATTCCCCATACGTCGAAAATCTCGACCTCTAATATACTGGTTTGTGGCATCTCATGTCGTCTAGAAATATTTCCGGATCGTTGGCATGCATCACAAGCAAGGATAAATTTTTGTGCATCTTTGAATAAAGTCGGCCAATAAAATCCGGATTGCAATACCTTAGCAACGGTGCGAGACGGACCATGATGACCACCATAGGGAGAAGAATGACAACCTTCCAAGACACCTCTAACTTCCCAACCGGGTACGCACTTCCGAAAAATTTCATCCGCGCATTCTCGAAATAGGTAAGGATCATCCCAATAATACCTCCTCACATCAGATAAGAATTTCTTCTTTTGTTGATAAGTACAATTAGGAGGAAAATAACCACCAACCAAAAAGTTAGCAAAATCAGCATACCATGGCTCGTTGGTAGTTAACTCGGCAAGGGTGATCGCAAGTAAGGAATCGTCGGGAAAAGAATCATCAATCGGTAGGATCAATCCATCTTCATCGAATCTAAGCTGTGATAGATGATCCGCTACAACATTCTTGGCTCCCTTCTTATCCCGAATCTCTAGATCAAATTCTTGGAGTAGTAAGATCCAACGACTTAATCTGGGCTTTGCTTCCTTCTTTGCTAAGAGGTATTTTAATGCGGCATGATCAGTATAAACAATCACCTTAGAACCTATGAGATAAGTTCGGAATTTATCGAGGGCATATATGATGGCTAATAACTCCTTTTTCCGTTGTCGCGTAATTGACCTGAGCTTCATCTAAAGTCTTACTAGCATAGTAAATAGCATGTAAAACTTTATCTTTTCTCTGACCCAAAACTGCTCCTACGGCATAGTCGCTTGCATCACACATAATCTCGAAAGGTAGATTCCAATCCGGCGATCGAATAATGGGTGCTGAGATTAATGCCTCCTTAATCCTGTCAAAAGATTCACGACATGCATCAGTAAAGCAAAAAGGGGCATCTTTAAGAAGGAGCTGGGTAAGTGGTTTAGCAATTTTAGAGAAGTCCTTGATAAAGCGGCGATAAAATCCCGCATGACCAAGGAAGCTTCTAACCCCCTTAACATTAGTAGGAGGAGGCAATTGCTCTATCACTTGAATTTTTGCCCGGTCTATTTGGATGCCCTTATCAGAAACTAAATGACCAAGCACTACTCCCTCGTTGACCATAAAGTGACACTTTTCCCAATTAAGCACCAAGTTAACTTCCTCACAGCGACCTAAAACCTTAGACAAATTCAGCAAACAAGAATCAAAGTCAGAGACATGCACACTGAAATCATCCATAAATACTTCCATAATTGATTCAATGAAATTAGAAAAGATACTAATCATGCATCTCTGAAAAGTGGCTGGGGCATTACATAATCCAAAAGGCATCCTACAATATGCGAAGGTACCATAAAGATAAGTAAATGTGGTTTTTTCTTGGTCCTCGGGATAAATGGGGATCTGAAAAAAACCGGAGTAGCCATCTAGATAACAAAAATACTTATGACGAGCTAATCTTTCTAACATTTGATCAATGAATGGAAGTGGGTAATGGTCTTTTTTAGTGGCGACATTTAATTTCCTATAGTCAATGCACATGCGCCATCCTGTAACAATTCGAGTAGGAATTAGTTCATTCCTATCATTCTTTACTACCGTGGTGCCTCCTTAGGCACCACTTGAACCAGACTGACCCATTTAGAGTCGGATATAGCATATATAATACCGACATCTAGAAGTTTCATAACTTCTGTTTTAACAACTTCCTGCATATTCGGGTTCAGTCGACGCTGACCCTAGATAGACGGTCTATAACCGTCTTCGAGATGAATGCGATGCATGCAAAAGTCTGGAGAAATACCTTTTAAGTCACTTAAACTATACCCCAATGCTTTCTTATGTTTTTTCAAAACAGTTAATAGATCAGTCAACTGAGATTTAGTCAAAGAATTACTTACTATAACCGGGTTTAGCTCACCCTCATTGAGAAAAGCATACCTGAGATTCGTGGGTAGCGGTTTAAGTTCAGGTTTCTGTACCTCGACCGAACAAGAATAAGACAAATCAAGGTTGACGGTTTTGACCGTCTCGGCTTCCTTCGGATCTTCTGCATATAAAAGTGCTTCTATCTCATCTACCTCAGCTTTCCAAATTCCTCCATCACCTGTATAACTCGATTCACATATTAGTAACTCCAAGGGATCATTTGTCAAGGATCCGAGTAAAGAGGACTCAATAATGTCGTCGACCGAATCCAAGGTGTCTAAACAATAACATGACTCATCAGTTATAGATGAAATGTGACTTTATCTTCCCCGACCTCAAGTGTCAAACTACCATTTTTGACATCAATAATCGCGCCTGCGGTGTGAAGGAATGGACGACCTAGAATAATAGGGATGTGTGTATCCTCAGCGATGTCTAAGACAACAAAGTCGACAGGAAAAAAGAACTTCCCTACCTTAACCGGGACGTCTTCTAAGACACCTAAAGGTCTACGGATAGATCGATCAGCCATTTGAAGAGTGATACTAGTACACTTCAAACCTCCCATATCTAACGTCTCGCAGATAGAATAAGGCATAACACTAACACTAGCCCCAAGATCACACAGTGCATTGTCAACAACATGAGTACCTATAGTGCATGGGATAGAAAAACTACCAGGATCCTTAAGTTTTGGAGGTGATTTATTTTGAAGGAGTGCACTGCACTCCCCCGTAAAAGCAATCGTCTCAACTTCATTAAAAGAACGCTTCCTAGTAAGTATATCTTTCATGAATTTAGCATATGCAGGTACTTGAGTAATTAATTCAGTAAATGGAACGGTTACCTGAAGGTTCTTCACAACATCCATGAGCTTACTGAATTGACCGTCGATCTTGCTGTTGCGCTGACGACCTGGGAATGGGAGCTTCACGTGTTGGGCAGGAGTAACAATGGGCTGTTCCGATGGACGAACCGGTCGGTTTGACTGTGAACTGATCGGTTCGTCTTTGTCCCGATCGGTATGAACTTGAATGGATCGGTTCGAATCTGTACCGGTCGGTTCGTCTTTATCCCGTCCGGTTTGCTCGTCGTTTCCTGCTTCTTTTTCAGCTTCGTCTCTTATTTCTTTCCCAACCTTGTCTTCCGGTTCCTGTAACACCCGCTATTTTTCCTAGCATATTTATTCTTTCCATTAGGACTCCGTCTTAACTCTTTCACTTTTCGGCCTCATATTTCATCATTTTACTAAGCTCCTTTTTCATTTTTGAGTTTAATGATTTTTATTTTTAATTTTAAAGATTTTAATTCTTTTTAAATCCATTTATTTGGTTTTCTTCGTAAACTAACTAATTTTCCGCGAGGAATTCTATTTCTCTTCGAATTGACGTTTTGAAACTCGGATTTAAGTTATTCTTTTTCCTAAAAATGTTTGAATGCATTTATATAATATTTTCAACTAGTAAATATTTTTATTTACAAAAATTAAGCCATTTATGATTTTAATACGAAGTTTCGTAAATAATTAATTTCTAACACGAGGTTTACTCGAATTGCTTTTAAAAATTTTACGATCCTTATTTTTATCAACCTACAACTAAAAAGAGACCCTTTGAACCATGACACCATGTAGTCACACCTTTGATTACAACTTTTATTTACATAACACTTTATATTTTAACTTTAAGTAAAAAGATATTTTTCTCTTTAATTGATTTAGATGCTTAAATTAAAAACTTTTCATGCTACCATCTCATTCACTCTTGGCTGAAATTTTTGAGGTTTGTACCTAGTTTTCATCACCCTTATTATTATCTCCATTTAAGCAAAAACCATCCATTTCTTTTACATTGATTTTTCATAAAAAAATATTACAACATCTTTTTCCTCCTTCATTTCTGGCCGTGACACTCCTCTCCTCTCCTAGGCTGACTTTTGCTTAATTCGAGCCTCGATCGCATCATTTTTATCGTCAAAATAATCCTCTTTCCGATCCCTTCGTTAAGGTATAAACGATGTTGTTTTCGATCGTTATTTACCTTGATTTTCTTAGTTTTCTCATGGTATTTTTCCACCATGCTTTTCATGTGTTGAAGAATTTTTGAATGATCCCGAAGCCGACAAATTTATAATCGACTCGGATTTGGATTAGAGGTAACGTTGATGTTACTCGGTATTGCATGATTTTATTTGTGTAATTGCATGTATATTATTATAATTTTATTTTTGACAATATATGTATGTCATATAATCTGGAAAAATTTTAAAAGTTGAAAATTTGCATGTTTCGATATTTTTATCGCTTTTACGAGATTAACGATTAAATCGTCTTATTAATTTGTAAAATCATAATATTCAGCCTAAACATGTAATATATGTTTATATTCTGTAAAAATGATATTTTTGATGATTTATAATAATTTAGGATTTTTCTGATATTTTAAATATCGATTATTGAATTATTACCGTTTACGGACAAAAACGATTAAAAGCCGATTTTTAGTTCTAGTATCTAAACATTTTATTTTTATCTGATTTTTGATGTGGTGAGACTTTCTGATGAAATAGAATTTTCTGAAATTTTTCATAATTTTTCGGAATTGTTAAGCGGATGAATTAATTAATCACTTTAAATCATCGTTTATCGTTAAAACCGTGTTTGTTGTTTAAATTCTCGAATTCTGGTCTTTGGTTTAAATATGGAAAAAAAAATGTGATTCTGATGATTTCATAATAAAATGTGTTTTTATGATTTTTAGTGCCTTAATAAAACGTTGGGAACGATAAGTTTATTAATGAAATCGTTAATTGTGAAAACGGGTTTAAATGACGGTTTTGTTGGAATTTGTTGAATCTGGAATCTTGGAAAAATCTGAAAAATTTATATTCTGGAAAATCAGGATTTTAAAGTGTAATAATATTTTTTGGATATTAATACGTAAATCATTTTGTAATTACTATTTTTATTAATCGTTATTGTCGAGATTAGACGATTAACGAGAAAATGCTTTAAAAACCGAGTTTTAGGATTCTGGAAAATTTTCTTTTCTGGACAGAATGTCCATAAATATATTTTAACTATTTTACGTAATTTTTTTTACTATTTATTAAGGTCTTTAATTAATAAGTATTGATTTTCGGACAAATTGTGATTTATCGTTAAAATTCTTCGTCTTACATAAAAGAATTATTTTTCCAGCAATTTTGAAAGTACTTAAATCTGAAACTTTAAGAGTTAAATCATCCCTTAACATACTCTAAATATATTCAATGGTTTAATTAAATAAAAGACGTTAAAAGATTTTATTTAACGTTTGCCGTAAAATCCAATTTATGTTCGTATTGTCGTAACTAATAATAATTAGGGAATTTTAGTTTTATAAATTTTGGAAACACCCTAATTATTAGTACTAAAGTGTTTAAGACATTTTTAATTATTTTGTAAACACTTGTATGGTTTTTAAATAATTTCATAAACCTAAATGTTCTCACTTTAACAATTAATATCGTTAAGGCCGAAAGTACTAGTTTTTATAAATCAATATCGTTTACTAAAATGTCGAATTAGTATAAACTAATATTTTTGCTATTTTGATATAATGCTATTTTTAGTAAGGTTTCTAATAATAGAAGTTTCCTAAAATAAAAGTTTCCTCTTTTGGAAAGTGATCCTTTTCTTGTTGTTCTCTTATTATTTATAATGATTACATCCTTTAAATATCGATAATGGCTTGTTTTGGAATTATGGAATAAGGATAAGTGTGGGTTTAGAGTAATATAGTCTGGGATGTACGTTTTTGCCATCAGCTATAAAGCCGCTGTGCCTATTTGGGGCACATTTGGTCGTTGAACTGGGCGTAGTTTCGCCCAGGAGAGTGTATGTTTTGACCTTAAGCTAGATATCGCATCGTGTTAGTCGTCGTCAGCTGAACTAGACATATTTGTTGTCTAGGAGGGGTATGCACTACTTAAACCAGGACCTCGCTGCACGCAGTCGTGTTATAGTTGAGTTGCCTAGTTAGAGACTGGATTCTGTTATGAGTTAAGTCTACAGTTCTCGAAGCTAGTTTCTGGTATTGTCCTAGTGAAAGTCTAGATTCTACACTAATCTTATCCATAACGCCATTTTGAATATTTTATTATTATCGATATATTTTCAATTGCAGGTTGGCAATTGTTTTATGTTTTCTTCGGAAAACTCGTTTTTATTATATTGTTTTGATACGTGAAGTTTTTCACTGAAAACTTATTTTCATTATAATGTTTTACTGTTTTTCATTTTTACTATTTTTCTATAGTAGTAATTACAGTTTTAAAATCCTGTTATACGGCTGGGAGAACGTTGGCGTTGCTCCCCACTGATTGTGGCTGTTATGTTTTAACATGACAGGTGTACTTGTTTTTCCGGTGGGTGTGGGCTAACGAGCAGTCTTGGATCCTGCTTGATCATTTTAATAATTATGTTTTAAGGATTGTTTAACCCGTTTTGTGGATTGTTTTAAATTTTAGCCATTTTTATTTATGGCATTTGTTTGACTTTACCATTTAAATTGTATCAAGACATAGTTACAGTGTGTTATAATCCCACTTCTACAGTGTTTCCGCCACTGTATTGCGTTAGAATTTCTAGGGGATTACAGTTCCGGCATCTTCGGACCATCGTAAGTTGTTCCACTCCTTAGGGTAATGGCATTGATATGTTCATTCCCATGAGGTTGATTACCTTGTGGTGGATTTCCCTGAGGCGGCAAGGTTCCTGGCTGACGTGTAGCTTGAGAATTAGCTAACTGAGTGACTTGTTTCTCGAGCATCTTATGACCTGTCTGAAATTGAGTCATCATGTTCATCATCATGTTCCTCAGTTCGGCTATTTCAACAGAGTGTTGGTGAGCTTGAGCCAGGAAGTGGTGGAAACTGTTGTTGGTTGTTCTGAATTATGTTTTGGCCTTGAGGTCTTTGGGAATTCTGTTGATTTCCTTGTATTCGACCGTGAGGAGGCACATATAGTGGATTGCGGGGTGGAGGTGTTGTAGGATTCAACACATTCTGACTTGCATAGGATAATAAAGCACGGTTATAGCCAGGCTGATTCATGTAAGGCAAGTTCTAGTCCGTTGGAATGACTGATAAGCATTAACTTGTTCTTACGTTCCCATGCATTCGTGAGCATGATGTCCTGATACACCACAATCATCGCAAACTATTTCTTGGGACATAGCATGCACTCGATGCATTCCTTTATCTGAGTTAGATGCTTCATAGGAATCGAATCGCTTAGTCAAAACAGCTAATTGATTAGCGATTGCAGAGTCAGTCTCGTTACCATTACCTCAGGTATTGCCGCGTGGATTTCCCCATCGTGCATGGTGAGATGCCATATCTTCAATAGTCTGCCATGCCTTATCATCATCAACATTAGATTGGAACCTCCCGTTACAGGCTGAATCAAGTGTATTACGACAATCGTCGTATAGACCATTATAGAACTGATTGCAAAGGAACCATTCTTCAAACCCGTGATGAGGACATTCTTTGACCAACTTTTTGAATCTTTCCCATGCCTCATGAATATTCTCATGAGGTGTTTGACGAAAATTAGTAATCTGACTTCGTAGCATATTCGTCTTCTGGGGCGGATAATAATGTTTGTAGAAGGCCAATGCAAGGGAATTCCAGTCATTGATTCCAGCCGAGACTTTGTCGAGGTCAGTGATCCATTCTCTAGCCGCATCACGTAGAGAGAACATAAAAAGCATCTCCATGACTTGCTCCCGTGTAACTCCTGCAGGAAGAGGAATAGTAGAGCAATAGTCAGTAAAAATTCTCATGTGTTTAGCGGGATCTTCTCTGGCATCGCCTCCAAACTGATTCTTCTCGACCAAGGTAATGAAAGCGGGACAGATCTCAAAGATGCCATTAGTAGCAGTTGGACGTTTGACCAACTTTGGAAGAGCAGCCCGTTCTGGCTCGGAGTGACTAGCAAGTTTAGGCATCTTGACTAGCGGGGGTGGTAGTAGTGATGTGAGTTGATATGAACTTTGAACAAGAATGTGAAGAATGATTAGTATACTGAAATGGAATGTAAACAAAGTAACCAAAACAGATTGAAAAGGTTAGTTTGAGGATGAATAAACCGTAACCAAGGATAGTATGCTAGGTGAAGTAGACCTATACTTCAACAAAGCGGGTGCTAAATCAAACAACGCGATTGAAGTAGCGAGTTTAGAGCTTGTAACGCGACTAACTCTAGACTTTGTCTTGTAAGCAACAAGGACGTAAAAGAAAGCTTAGCTTTACTCAGGTTTTTGATTTCAATATTGGATGTCTTATTCATTCAACTAGATGGCTATATATAGCCTACAAAGGACCCTTAAACCGGCTGGTTAAGGGTGACAAAAACAAAGTTACAACCATGTGAACACAGAGCTAATAACAAGGCTTAGGAGCTAATAACAAAGTAATGTAAACATGGAGCTAATAATAAAGCTCTAACAAAGAGCATCAGCCACGGCACACTTGTGTGAACATGGAGCCATAAACAAAGCTTGAGGATGTGCACACTATGTGAAAACAATCAGCCTCAAACACCTTCATAACTTCAGTACACTTCCCATGCTTGAATGAGTGTGAACCCAAGTTAATGTCTTCATATTACCTTGATTATTTGCTCCTTTATTCAGCTCACACACGAGCTAGTTCACTAATTGTAGTAGGCACACTACTAAGCTGGTAAGAGGTGCTAGTGTGGCTGAACTAAGAACAAGAGGAGCTAAGGTGACTTTGTTGAACTCTTTGGTAGCTCCTTGATTCGGATCATCTCCTCCCCCTTGAAAAGGAATTGTCCTCAATTCTGAAAAGTCATCTTCATCAAGATAAAGAGCAAAATCTCCCACTTTCGACGTGGTATGCTCTTCATAACTATCCGGTAACTTCATCTTGCAACCATGGTTGTTTCCCTTGTATGGAGCTTCTGTTTGGGACATCAATCTGGTCTTTCTCTTGACAGCTTCATCCGTTGTGTAACAAACACTGAGGTGAGTTATTATGGAGGATGACAAGTACTCTCTTGGTTTTAGGGGACTCTTTGGGAAAGGACTTGTTAAGTATTTGCTCATGATGCTTAGATTACTCCCTTGTGTTCTTAGCAAAAGGAAGTGCTCCTTCCACGTCTCTAAGGTCCTGGTTATGTCATAACATACAGCTGGTCCTCCTCCTTGAGCTTCTCTAGTTATACACTCTGAAATAGGATGTTTTGGGACACAAAAATGGTTCTCTTTAGGAAGAAGATCGTCCTGCAAAACAAACTCATCAAAAGTGTTAAGAGTAACAGTCTTGCACTTGGTGAGTATATCAGCCTCTGTGGAGTAATATTCCTTCAAGGTCTCAATTCCAAGCGTGCTTGCATCTATGGTGGATGAGTGTGTGTATTGACAAGATGAAGAATTAGCCATGACATTGTTTTTCCCATCTTCATCCTTTAAGAATCCATGATCTCTATTACGTGCCAAACAAGCTGATATCTTAATAGGAATGTAACCACCTAGTTTCTTTAGCCACTCTTCAGATTGTTCCCCTTCACAACCACTATTACCCTTAGCTGGTTCCTCTTTAGTGGTCTTGACGGCATCAAACTCCCCCTCTTCTATAGCATGTACTCCCATATTTTTACTAGCAAACATTGAGAGGTTGGGTTTTCCGATTCGATTGGTTAACATATTGCATACGTTTTGAGGTGTCATGGGTTTGAGTACAATTTTCTTTCCCTTATCACTCAATTCATACTTATTCCTCCTCCCATGGTGAACTACGTCCCTATCAAACTGCCAAGGACGGCCTAATAGTATGTGACAAGCCTCCATAGGAATAACATCACACAAAACCTCATCAACGTAGGAACCCATGGTCAAGCCAACCCTCACTTGTTTAGTGACCCTTACCTTGTTCCCGTTGTTTACCCAATGAAGTGCATAAGGGTTAGGGTGATTAGTAGTAGCTAGACCTAGTTTGTCTACCATTTCAGTTGAGGCAACGTTGGTACAACTACCTCCATCAATGATTAAACTACACCATTTATCTTTAACTTGACACTTAGTATGGAATAGTTGGTCTCTTTGTTCGGTGTCATGTGGAATGGGGTTAGCATGTAGAGTACGTAGTACTAAGAGTGTGTCATAAGCCGGGGGTTCATAAGCCTCAATATTTTCCTCTTCCTCTTCCTCGTTAACATTGAAAACAGCCCCTATACGTTGTTCCTCTTCCCATAATTCATCCCTAACAGTGATTACTTCTCTTAAGGTCACAACTCTTTTATTTGGACAAGCGTTTTTGTAGTGACCAAACCCTTGACACTTGAAACAACGCACTTTAGAGAGACTAGTTTCAGTGGTTGTTTTGGTGGTAGATTGAGGTGGGGGTGCGGGGTTATTCTTAACAATAAGGGGTTGATTAATATTAGTAGGATTGACTCCATTACCATCATCCGTTCGAGGCCAAGTATGACTCTTACTAGACTCACTCTCATGTTTTCCCTTCCCTTGTGCTTCAACTTTTAGACACAACCCACACAAGGTATCAAAATCAGAATAAGGACACAAATCAACCGTATTAGCTATACTACGATTTAACCCGCGTAAGAACCTAGCCATTTTTATCTCTTCATTTTCTTCTACTTCTCCCATTAGAACCAAGTTCTCAAATTCTTCTATGTATTCACTAACACTTAACCTCCCTTGTGTCAGATTAGCAATCTTTTTGTACAAGGACAACTTATGTGTAGTTGGAACATACCTCTTACGTAGTTTACGTTTTAAGGACTCCCAAGAAGAAATCTTACCCTTTCCATCCCTGGTGCGTTGTACCTTAAGCCCTTCATACCAAAGGGAAGCCCCTTTGCTTAGCTTTAGGATTGCATATTTGCACCTCTCCTCGTCCTCCAAGTCCTTGAAGTCAAAGAGCTTCTCCATGTTTCTTTCCCATTCCAAGTAGACTTCAGGATCAGTACCACCATTGAACTCAGGGAGTTCGTTTACTTTGATCTTGTCCACCGGTTCCCTCCTTGCTTGGAAACGAGAATTCTTGGGCTGGTAGTTCTCCAACGCCTTCTTTAGTTGTTCCAAGAAGCTAGGGTCTTCAAAGTTCAATACTCCTGCCATGCTTTACGTCTAAAAGAAGACCAAAGCTCTGATACCACTAATGATGTGAGTTGATATGAACTTTGAACAAGAATGTGAAGAATGATTAGTATACTGAAATGGAATGTAAACAAAGTAACCAAAACAGATTGAAAATGTTAGTTTGAGGATGAATAAACCGTAACCAAGGATAGTATGCTAGGTGAAGTAGACCTATACTTCAACAAAGCGGGTGCTAAATCAAACAACGCGATTGAAGTAGCGAGTTTAGAGCTTGTAACGCGACTAACTCTAGACTTTGTCTTGTAAGCAACAAGGACGTAAAAGAAAGCTTAGCTTTACTCAGGTTTTTGATTTCAATATTGGATGTCTTATTCATTCAACTAGATGGCTATATATAGCCTACAAAGGACCCTTAAACCGGCTGGTTAAGGGTGACAAAAACAAAGTTACAACCATGTGAACACGGAGCTAATAACAAGGCTTAGGAGCTAATAACAAAGTAATGTAAACATGGAGCTAATAACAAAGCTCTAACAAAGAGCATCAGCCACGGCACACTTGTGTGAACATGGAGCCATAAACAAAGCTTGAGGATGTGCACACTATGTGAACACAATCAGCCTCAAACACCTTCATAACTTCAGTACACTTCCCATGCTTGAATGAGTGTGAACCCAAGTTAATGTCTTCATATTACCTTGATTATTTGCTCCTTTATTCAGCTCACACACGAGCTAGTTCACTAATTGTAGTAGGCACACTACTAAGCTGGTAAGAGGTGCTAGTGTGGCTGAACTAAGAACAAGAGGAGCTAAGGTGACTTTATTGAACTCTTTGGTAGCTCCTTGATTCGGATCAAGTAGACGGAGAGGTGGAGAAGTGTCGAGAGCGGGAGTGTCCTCTTCTAAGGACTGATATTCCGCGATGAATTCCTGGTGTAGATCTTCCAAAATTGAAAGATCAGATGTTTCTGCGATTTCCTTAAAGAAATTTCGTCGCCTACGGAGGGTCTTCTCTGGTTCAGGATCAAACAGATATAATTCTGAACGGGAACCCCTGGGCGTAAGCAAGAAACTACAATAAAGAAGTGAGAAACTGTCTCAAGGAATTTATGGATTCCCTGAGACGAGGAGAAATAATCTAGAATCTAAGACAAATAAAAAGCAATAAAACAAAACCGTCTCCCCGGCAACGACGCCAAAATTGATAAGGCTAAAGTCGTATCACCTTAATCAAAATAAACCTAACTAACGACTAACAAATAGCTAGTGGCAAGTAAGGGTCGAACCACAGAGAGATGGATGAATATTGCAAATTATTTATAATCGACTCTAAAATATTCTAATTCCGGTGTTTTGTGTTTGATTTTCTAAACTATTGCATTAATGTAAAGTAAGAGGTTCTATCAATATTAAAAGGATCTAGGGTCTTACGGTTCACTATGTAATTAAATTGGGTAAAGTTAATTAATCATTCAATTAATCAATCACAGTTATTTAGGGCAAAGACACGACCTTTCGGATCTTATGTCAACCTTAGGATAGATTCTGACGGGCTCTCGCAACTTACCAGATTATCCTACTCACTTACTTGTAAGTCTACCCTTACCAGGCTTTCGATCTTAGGTTCGGGTTCCTAAACATTCAACTAGTTCAACGTCTCAAACTAATCGAACGACGATACAAAACAAGTAGTAAGGATTAATGAAGATGTAGATGAGTGATGACTGATGATGGAGACGATAATGGAAAAAGAAAAGGAAGCATGGTATTGCTTTTTCATAGTAAAAGTAAGTAATAGAGGGGGGTGAGCGGGTGAAACCGATGAAAATGAAAAGCAAAAAAGATGGGTTTGCTTTAGGTCAGAAAAGGTGCTTCTCACGTGAATTTTCCCAAAGAAACATGTTTGTAATACTCGGTATTGTTTAGCATAATTCATTAGTAGTTTAGTAATTTTCTTTTAGTTTGTGTTTTCATAAATATTCAGGTTCGTCATATGGCGTTTTCACTTAATTACACGTTATTTAATTTTTTTAATCAATACATTTTTTTTATTTTTGAAACCTTATTTTATTTAAGCTCGGAATATGCTGAAATCATTTTTAAGGTTTAAAATTTGAAAGACAAAGAGAGATTCTAATTCAACTTGAGCCCAGGTAAATTATTCATTTTATTGTATTTTTACTAAAAAAACATAAGTAAAAATTTACGGAGGAATGGACGGAAGTATGTTTTGTTGATTTTTTATCAATCTGTATAATAGTATAATACGAATCATATGATAAAGTGTGTTCTATTTTCAAGGCAATTTTAATATTCGTATATATTTAATGACTTACGTTAAAATTTCAGTAGTTAATCATTATATATCTGTCAAACGGGCATAGCGAGCAATCGGGTTATACGGGTCATGCATATCCGTAATGGTTATACAGGTTTTGGACGATTGAAAGAAATTATGTGGCAATAATTTTATAAAGTTTAGTTATCACCGATTTTGAATTGTGATTTTAGTAATTATCAAATTCCATAATGACAAAATACAATAGAATAAACCACTAAGTTGGATAATTAGTGTTGGTAGAATAATCTCATACTCATGTAATCTTCTAAAATAATCTCAACTTTAAATATACTTAAACGGTAAAAGAAAGTATCATTAAGTGTTTGCTTGAGATGTGAGCTTATATATATATATATTAAGGGGTAATGAATATCTAAATGGGAAGAAAATGGAGAAGAGAAGTGGTTAATAGTGGTGTTTTATGGTGTAAGAGAAAGTAAGGGAGGAACAATTTACTTAGGGAGAGATAAAAGTAATAATACGAGTACATTACTTAGGGAGAGAGTAATTATAATATACGGAGTATTATTATCTAATTTAATTTACAATAACAAAAAAATATGCATGCATGTTAATGAGTGGGTGGACAAAAAATAGATACCATAAATATATTGAAAAATAAATGTTTCGTGACTAAGGAACTTACTACTCAATTCTTAAATGTAACGTTTCGTGACTAAGTATATTACTACATACGTTAAAATAAACTAAATGTTACTCCGTATGTAGTATAATAATTCGTGTCTTTTGAAGGTCAAGATAGTAATGATGACTTTGTTGGTGTTGGCATGATACTTATTACAATAACCGATTTACAACTTAATGAAACAGTTCAGATGTTAACCAAATGAAAAGAAAATGTTAAATGGTTCCCTCGGGCCTCGATAATTGGAAAGGAATTGAAGCCCTTGAGAAAATTGGTAATTAAGATCTCTTCGTATTTAGACATTTCTCGGTAATATAAAACTCAAAAACTGAAACATATAATTGTCTTCGTAAATGATTCACATTCATTGTTCTTTTTATTCTATTCGATTACTTATATCGTTATACGTACCCTAATGTTGTAATTAATATTGGAATTATAACAACTTTCGTAATACTACTCCGTATTTCTTACTACTAACACTCTTCTATTTACTCTATAATTTTGTTTAGAGTATGCCCCTATCATACAACTCCCGTGATTTATCACAAGTTTCACACTTTATATACAATTAGAGGATTATACCACCAGTTGTACGTAGCTCTATGTACAACTGATTTTAAGATTTTGAGCTTTATCACAAAAATTTCGAGTTTTGCTGTAAACTTTCTGAGCTTTAATGTAAAGTTGTCGAGTTAAATCACATAAACATTTAAGCTCAAATACTTACAACTCTGCTCAGAAACTTTTATAGGCTCGATAAATATACACAAAAGCTCGACAACTTTGCCCTGGTTGTATAATGTTATTATACAACCAGGTGTATAATCCTATTTTCCCTTTACATATCTAACTAGTTTAGGTCCCGTGCAAAATGCACGGCTTATATAAAATGAAACATTGTTATCAAATACACGAACAATAATAGATATCAGACTTATATATCCATTTATGTTAAATATTACGGAGTATAAATATTTTTTATTATTACATCTTGATTTTTTTTGGCACGTCATCTTGTAATTTAAAAATAATAATTATTACTCTATTGTAGTTTGTGTCTATACTTTGCACAAATTTGTTCGCTGATTGTAACTGCGCATAAACTATGTATTTATTGGGCCAGATGCAAAACGCTAAATTGTTTTAGGCGGGAAAATTTTTCACCACATCGCGACACGTGTCATTTGCTTCTTTAGCGGTTTCTCTTTTAGTATATAGAGGATTAAGGATAATTGCATAAATTAAGGAAGAAATTTGGTTCTTTTGGAAACTGCATATATATCTTAATAGTAGTAAGAAGTTTGTATTGACATTTAATTTTATCTTCCCACAATTCAAAGTTAATATGTTCAAGTTGGAGACCCCAGGCATATTAGGCCCTAATTTATAATCTAAAGACGTGTTAGATTATACGAGTTACGGATCGGGTTAGATCGAAATACGAATCAGAAATAGTTTCGAACACCTCGATTTTTAATAACTTTTTGAGTTAAATGATTCTTTCAAACATTAAATATTTGTTTATTCAATTATATTATTATTATTATTTATTATTATTATTATTATTATTATTATTATTTTATAAAAACCGGAGCTTGCATTAATAATAATGAAACAAATTACAAGAAGTTAGTGGGTAGCCGAGATACTATCTGGGCACCCACTCCCTTAGCAAGAGAAAAACTAAGCCGAGTAAAAATAAAAGCAGTTGCGCGAGCTCCCGCGTCCTGAGAAATAGAGAATTTCTGAATCCGCTTGAGTAAAGCAGCGGCCTCCGCGTCGAGCTCCCCCAGAGAAGAGAAAGAGAAAGGTAGGAACCCATACCCAGTCTTGGTGCACAAATCTCCATACTTGGCGCATTTACGCTGAGCAGCATCAGCGACCGCGCGACCAGGCAGAAAATCAGACATCGCGGACTGAGTCAAAGGGACGACCCCGTCAGATCGACACACACATCACGCCCCCTATCCCAGGAATACAAGAGCAAATCCGTCGGGCGTAGGGGCCTGTCGTGCCCATCAATCAAACCGACATCTACCTCCTTACCGGCCGAAATACCAGATCGGAAGCAGATATCCAAAAGGGTGTCACGAACTAGGTTATGTCCATGCTTAATACCAATGGTACCATACATGACACAACATGATCTCCAAAAATGTCCCCCTCAAAGATTCGGGAACAGGCAGAGCAAGGCTTAGGTACCGGGAACAAAGGGACACCCAACCGATAGCTCAGGACAGAGCGGTAAGTCCTCCCATTCATGGTCTGTCCCAGCCCGGAGATAGGTACCGCGCGCAATCAGTCAGACGTGTGAGCACCCTGCAAAGATTTCCACAAAGTCACTTGTCGTCGAGTCAAGGAGAAAACCGATTCTAACGAAGCAGCAACCTTCGTGAAATATATATCTGCCAATCTCTTCATGAGTTTGGGGGCAGCGACTTCACTAGGATTACGGAAAAGGTCGGAACCGGTGGTCTCGTTAAACAGAGCCAAGGCCGCATCGAAGGTCGGCCCAGGAGTAGAGACATCTGAAGGCCGAAGGAGCATAGCCAAAACTCAGAGGACTGAAGGCGAGAAGCCAAAAAGGCATAGTGCAGGACATCCCCAGCGCTGTACACACCCAACCCTCCGAAATTAAAGGGCAGTGTGGAAAGACGCCACTGCCAATCTCCGAACCCGGGGCCGGACGCGGTGACAATTCGTTCCAAGCTAGATCGCAATGCCGCGTCAAAGGTCTTCGCCGAGTCGAAGACCGTAGGGGGACATGTTCGCAGAGAGAAAGAAAGCTTAGAAATACCGGCACAAGCACGAAGTAACAAAAGCTCGCACTGTGGGTCCTCAATCCTTGCAACCGAATCCATAAGCTCAATGGTTCTCGTAACTCTCTTCACCACAAGCTCACCGCTGAAAGTACGATAGATACTGACGGGGCCACCAAGAACTTTGACACCACGCAACGGTCGAGAAATATCAGGGGGGAAAATACCCGGAAGTCGACTCCTAGGGTTTTCCTTAGGCCAAAAAACCTCGGTTTTTCCAACATTAAGGTGAAGACCCAAGCGAGGACCATCCTCCATAATCAGCTCCAAAACCTTCCCCACGACCAAAGTATCGCCAACGATGGTGTCGTCGTCCAAGTACCAAGCCTGCAAGCTCAAGGGAAAAGAGTCCCGGATCTTACAAATCAAGGGATGCAAGACCAAAGCGAAAAGAAGAGGGCCCAAAGGGTCACCCTGCTGGACCCCTTGACAAGACCAAAGGCTGTGCTCCCCGTAGAAAAGCCTGGCAGACCGAGAGTAGCAAAACTCGACCCAGCGGGAAAGGACAGGGCAACAACGGCGAACCTCGCGCAACATGATCTCCCGGTCGACCAAGTTAAAAGCATTCGGAAAATCGACCAAAAGCATGGAAAGGGCCACGTCACCACCACGATCCTCAATAAATCGATTCAAGGCATGCAAAATGGCCTCTTCTCCACCGGAAACCCCGACACCAAACTGGAGACCCTCAAAATAACCGCAAAGCGACGGACCAATCAGAGCCCCCACTTTAGAGACAAGGCGTCTCCAAACCGTACCCACAACAATAGGACGGACCCCACCACCTGGTTTAACAAGCGGGGTGAGCGGAGCACTAGCGATGTACTCACTGAGAACCTGCGGGCATCTGCCCTCGAGAAACAGGTTAACCACCCTAGTGATAGAGGTGATCAGATCATCCGAGATAGCCACCGCGGCCCCGCTCAAACAATCCAAATTACAAGAAGTTAGAGGGAAGCCGAGATACTAATTTTTTTTATTATTATCATCATCATCATCATACTCTTTACTTATAATATTTATAATTTAAAAAATACTTCGGACTACATTGTCATTAAGAATACCCATTTGGGGGGAAATTCACACAAAAAGAAACATGCAAAAGCAAATAGCACTAAATGGATCTTGGTTGCATAAAAAAAATTAATTACTCTATAATCACAATTCACACTTATATATGTTCTTATTAATTTCCAATGCAAGACAATTAATTGGACAATAAAATATTAAAATCAATCTTTAAAATTATTATTACTAAATGATAAAAAAAAGTCGTACTAAATTGAATATTTGTTCATGTTTGCAATTTAAATCATTATGTAATTCTTTTAATTATAAATCAATTTAATATATAAATTATACGAGTAAATATTACAAGTAATATTTTACTGTAGTAATTTTAATAAATTCTCTTTGATCTAAGGGATCTAATTGGTCGTGACAGGTTTCGACCCTAAATTAACGGGTCATTTTGGGTTTGTGTCAAACGGATTGTGAGTTGGAAAAACTGGTTCATGGCTCTAAAAAACACGTCAGGCGGGTTGTGATATGCATGTCTAATAGCACGGTATATTCCTATTTGATCATATTTATCTATACTATGTGTCATTTCATATTGTTATTTACGTTCGTTTAATGGGTTCAATAGGTTTTGTATACCTTCTTTAAAAGTAAATATTCTCCATTAATAATACTCCAACATCCGTATGATTGTCTATGACGTACCGAGTTTTTAAGACCAATTTTTTTACCAATGACACTTATACACACATCCACCCAAACATATCCGTGCTTTTCTGACCCCTCATTTTTTACATAGTCCGTTTTATATTAATTTGCTTACCAAATGTCATAAATAACATTCGTGTTGTCGCTACCAAATTACACCTCCAATGTTTTGCTCTTTTCTAACTTCTGATTATAAAAAAATTTGTTCACAACCCGGTAACGTGTCACGGGTATCACACACATTTTTCGGTGATGCCAGAAGTCGTTTCGTGAAATGAGTCACAAAAAGCAACCGAGATTGCTGACTGAGCTTTAGCTTGAGCGAGAACGAAGGCAGCAATCCAAGCTCTTTTTGAGAGAGCTTCGTCGTCCCAAGGAAAAGTAGGGAAAAAATAACATTCGTGTTGTCGCTACCAAATTACACCTCCAATGTTTTGCTCTTTTCTAACTTCTGATTATAAAAAAATTTGTTCACAACCCGGTAACGTGTCACGGGTATCACACACATTTTGTATTATATTGTTATTTTTCTTATGTCATTTGAATGGAATGATATCGTATACTAAGGAACCCAATATATCAACCTATTCTTTGTAACAAACCAATTAAAGACAATATTTGCACCTCCAATGTTCAGACAATTTTCTCTAACAGATAAAAGTGTACAACCCCGTGACGTGTCACGGGTATCACACTAGTATCTTATTAAAGAAATGGTAAGTCAATACAAAGGCCACTTTTTACAAAATGGCTAAATAGAAAATTCTCCAAACGGGTTATACCAATCCATAAAATACATGAATAGAGAAAGAGTAGGATCCACGCTATTCGCTAGCTCACACCCAAAACCCAGCAGCAAATATTTGTCATGTTATAAACATAACAGCCACGTCAGTGGGGAGTAACTCGGACGTTCTCCCAGCCATATTATATCATATGAAAAAAATAATAGTATTATTATATCAAAATAGTTAAAATGGAAAACATTAAAACGATACAATAAAATAAGTTTTCGGAGAAAACTTAAAACATTTTCCAACCTGCAAATCAAAAATCAATCGATAATAATAATATTCAAAACTGGCGTTATGAAAATTTGATCAGTGTGCACTAGGCTAGACTTTCACTAGGATAATACTGAAAACTAGCTTCGAGAACTGTAGACTTAACTCATAACAGAATCTAGTCTCTAACTAGGAAACTCAACTATAACAGGACTGCGTGCAGCGAGGTCCTGGTTTAATTAGTGCACACCCCACCTAGACAACAAATATGTCTAGTTCAGCTGACGGCGACTAACACGATGCGATATCTAGCTTAAGGTCAAAACATACACTCTTCTGGGCGAAACTACGCCCAGTTCCATGACCAAATGCGCCCCAAATAGGCACACCGGCTTTATAGCTGATGGCAAAAACGTACATCCCAGACTATATTACTCTAACCCCACACTTGACTATATTCCATAACTCCAAAACAAAGCCATTATCGATATTCAAAATAAATATAATCATTATGAGGATTAAAGAATAAACATTTTATATTAAAAGGGAAACTTTCTATAAATAGAAACTTACTTAAAATAGAAATAGTTTTATAGAAAATACGTAAGTTATTAAAATGAATGAAATGTATTAAAATAGCATTTCTGACGAAATTAACATTTTATTATTATCGTCGTTATCGTACCTTTAATATATTTCTAATTTCGTTACTCAAAATATAAATAAAATATAATAAGTCAATATATAGTATTTTATAAATAATTAGGAAATCGAGTTAAAACTATAAATTTTCAGAAAAGAGATGTTTTAAGAAAAATGATATCAAAATTAATTGAGTCAACGAGTTTTATAAATAAAATGAATTTTACAAAGGTTTCAAATTATTTTTTGCAAACAGCTTTTATTAATAAATAATTCGGATTTTGCTAAAAATAGTCAATTGTAAACAAATAAGAAATTATTAGTAAAAATAGTCTCGACTAAAAGTATATTTAAAACAAAATCGACTATTTTCTCATTTATTAGTATAAATCGTGAAACGAAAATTAATTTATTGAACAAGTATACAAGTCTCGATTCTTTACATATTAAAAGAAAAATTCTTCCAAAAATGTATCTTAGGAATAGTGTGTTACTTATGAATAGTACCCTACTCTTAGGAACAACAAAATTCTGCCTTCTTTCCTTTCGTAGCAGCAGTGGTGGCCATGCCCCCCTCTCTGCACTTTGCTACTACTCTTTCTATACGCTTCTCTGCCCTCTGCTACTACTCTTTCTACATGCCTTCTCTACTCTCCCCCTTCACTACTCTCCTCTACTTTCCCCCTTCGTTCCTCCTTTTCTCATCTCATTTACGTTTCTCTCTCTATTTTTTTCGTTTTGTTGTCTTTGCTTTTCGCTTTTCTATTTAATAATTAATCTTTGATTTCCGCTTTTTGGTTCTCGTAGTGCTCTTAGATCGCAGAGGGCAGTACGTAGCTTCTTAGTCCAATTTTTTGATTTATTCGCCCATCTAGAGTCCATTCATAATCATCTCCATCACCACCATTAAATAATCATCATCAGGTTTCCATTTTCTCGCAGATCACCGATCGCCATCATCAACATCGATCGCCATCAGCATCATCATCATATCTGAGTTTTTGATTCGGAAATTGCTGATGTGTTTTTTGTACCATTTTTTCTTCATTGAGTTTTGATGTGGATGGTCACAATATGACTGATCCTATTGCTGAACTTGATAGACAACTTCAGGTATTTTAAAATTTTTAATTTTTGTGCTTGAATCGAGCGCCGGAAACTACCCAGAGCGTGGTCGCATGCGGCTGAGTGAGGCGACGGTGGTAGACTCAACATAATATATCATTGCTTTTGAGGGTGTTATTTTGTCTGTGTTTGAGTGCATTTCTTTTTGGATTAATATAGGTCAATATATAGACACATACTGCTGAAGTTACCTTGGAGCCTGATAAACTGGATGCTATTTCCAAATTGGAAAAGAAGCATTTTGCTCAAGACCAAAAGGAAATCTTTGGTAAGGAGCTCCCTAAAACTTGTGTTGAGTCTAATGAAGTGGAAAATCATGCATCTAAGTCAACCACCTCAACCAAACTGGATGATAATATTGGATCTCCAAATGCAAAGATGGTAGATGGTGAAACCGATCAAGGCATTGAAGCAGTTGTCACTCCCGAAGCTACTTTTGACAATGAAGCCGCTGTTTCTTCTATGGAAGTTGAAGGTTCTGAGCAATACAATGGAGGTGGTCTTTGGGATATTTTCCGAAAAGATGTCTCTAAGCTACAAGATTTTTTGAATACCCATTATCGGGAGTTTAGGCACATTTATTGTGCTCCACTAAAGGTTAGTTTGAGATTATATGTCAATTAATAATCAATATTAGCTGTTGGATCAGGCTCATAGGTTGCTGAAAAGTCGTGAATAATCTTCTGTATAATCTCTCCTGTATGTTTTCTTTCTTTAATGTGTCAGGTCATCCACCCTATACACGATCAAACGTTTTGCCTGCTTGAGGAACACAAAAGGCAACTGAAGGAAGAATATGGTAGGTGTACAACTACTTTAGGCATGAAGCTATCAACAGTTTTCTACCAGCCCATAATGCATCATCAATCTTTTGCGACCTTGCTCTTACTTTTGTTTGTTTTTTTAAATCTGAATCTTACTGTCTTTAGGAATTGAGCCCTGGACATTTGTACAAAATTTTGGAGAAGCGGTCTTAATTCCCGTTGGCTGTCCTCATCAAGTTAGAAACTTGAAGGTACCATTGCTTGGCTTTAGTGATTGGTTGTTTAACACCACTTTTACCATATAGGGTCTGTAAACGATGCTGTTTTAGTCATATGTTTACTGTTGATACAATTTTTTGCAAAACCCAAATATTGTTATGGGCACCTGTGCTGCCGGTGAAGTATCAGGTTGATTTTTTTTTGTTTTAATTTACAGTCATGCATAAAAGTGGCTCTTGATTTTGTGTCGCCTGAAAATGCTCAAGTGTGTATGCGGTTATTAGATGAATTTTGTGTTTTGCTTCAAAACCACCGCGCGAAGGATGATATACTGGAGGTACATCCATCATGCTTTACCTCAATTTTGGTACCCTGTTTTTCACCTTTTTTTTTTGGGATTGGATTAAATATTGCAAGACAAGCCGCTAATGCCCTTTCTGATGTAGGTGAAAAAGATGACTATTTGCGGCAGAGAAGGCTCTCAAAGGTCTTTTCAAGTTAGAAAAGGAATAGCAAGAATATTCTTCTTAAGTAAGCTTCTGCAGTCTATTGATCTGCATCACTTAAGTTGCTGTCAATTTCATTAGTTCACATCTTGTGCATTAGACTAGGAGTAGCTTATTTTTCGAGAATGTTTTTCCCGAGTTCTGTCATTGTATATTTGTATTCATTGCAATTTCCAGGCAGATTTTTACCTTATCTTGCTATTCTTAACCAGCTACGCTGTAGTGTAAGTATATTGCCAGAGTACTACGTATCCTTACGTTATTGTTGTATATCCACTTTCGAAGTGAGAATCGTTCAAGGATTTGACGTATTTTTCCCCTCAGGGTGTTCTTGAAGCAATCAGGATTAGTTGCACTGGATATCCCACTAGCCGAACATTTAGTGAATTTCTTCAGCGATCTGCTGTTCTTGTTACTGAATTAATAGACAAAAAGTGAGTTTCCGATACTTGCGCTCCATTTCTCTGAAGAATCTTTCCTTCTTCATTTTCCCTTTTCTTTTTTGTAATCTCGTGTCAACTTCCTCATTTACTGATCAGAAAGTTGCGTGCCAGAAGATGTTAGATAAGATGGGGTTACAACTTACAAGGCTACCAGGTGAGTTACAATTTTGTTTGATGTTTCAATAATGATACCGTATCGGATATGACACCTATTGAGGGAATTGGTTCGTATAAGACATACTATACTTTGTAGTACATAGTAAATGTGCTTCCCCCCCAAAAAAAAAGAAAAGAAAAGGTAAATGTGCAATATTGCTTACCTTTTCAATTTTCAAAGACGACCGACATGAATTGTTTCTCACGTTCGAATGTCTTATTCTTGCATTTCACTTATGTTGGTTGATATGTCAGATAGGAAAGATGAAGGTTTTCCTTCGAGCTAGGCAGATGGCAGAGCTAGACACAAGGAGAGTAGAGAAACTCGGAATAGCTGCCAGAAAAATACAAAGATGTGTTCGTACATACATTGCTTGCAGGACATATATTTCTCTGCGAAATGCGGCCATTCAAATACAAATCGATATAAGCATCGTCCCCTAAGGTGGCATCTAGAGGAGTGTTGTTTGGATAGACAATGAGACTGACCTTTTTTTTGGCATCCATTCCCTAATGCTTTGTTTGGATACACAAATGGAATGGAATGGGAAGGGTGGGAGGGAGGGATTTTCCCATGAAAATCTTTCATTGGTTTTTTTGTGTGCTGAGTATTCCTTCTTTCGTACTGATTTTGAGCAAGGAAATGGAGTAATCCAAACGAAGTGAAAAGTATGGAAATGCCACAAACATTAGTGGGTCGAGTATAGACCAACCATTATTATAGCAATGTCATTGATGGAAAGCTGGGGACCAATATCGAGTGTGCTCTCTGGCATGTTTACTAACGATCTACTTATCGAAAACATGATGATATGTACAAAGTTTCATTCCATTGTGCTTGCAGTACCTGAAACAGAGAGGCTATACTTGATCGCGTAAGAACGTGTGAAAAGGGGAGATTTATCGGATTATACTCAAGCGGATCAGAAGCAGAAAGATTTGTCGCATGAGTCGATACTTATGTTTTGGTTTGACAAAGAGAAGTACCGGTTGCTTAGTTTTATAAAGGAGATGGAACAGCAATTTAACAACAAATTGTGTAGGTGCTACTTTATGAGATGGTGTGTTTGTTTTTAAGTGTATGAATTCTAACTATATTTTGCAATGGAAATCATTGTTTGTGAGTATTTGTTTGAATTTGGTTTGCGTTTGACAGCAAGTAAACCAATGTTAAAAGCACAAAAAAACTATGGAGAGACGACATTTAAATAACTTATTGAAAATTATTTTTGTTGTATGTTTTTATGTAAGTTGAAGATGACAGGATGGTGCACTGCTTTTGTCCGAGTAACATTAATGTCATATTTTTGCATCTTTGGCATGCTGTACGAATATAGGATTGACTTGACTCTTGTTACAGAATACTTTGTAAGCTTGTGCTCATAATAATCACTCATATACTTCCTCTCGGTCAAATGATTCTAAATTTCACTTATGAATTCTATTCTCCTATTTCAATAAACGATCTCATTTATTAAATTAAATGTTGTCTATATCAATGACTCATGATCTTGTAGACTTACCCCAAAACCTAAGATGAACAACATTAACTCATTTGCTTAATTGACTTAGACTCGGTTTGGTAAACAACAGGTAGCATATTGAAACAATTTATTCAATGTATACATGAAAATATTTCGATTGTCCTATAATAATTAACTAACATTTTTTTCTTAATTCTACTTACTCCGTATTTAATTTGATAAGCAAACATGTTGGCACAATCTGCTAACTTCATTACAATTAGCACAACTCATCGTCGTCGGCGATTTTACTTAACACCGTCATTGAACTAGATGACAAAAAAAGAAGAGGCATTAGGGGAAGAACGATACAGAGGAATGAGACAAAAGGACGTAAGGGGTAAGATGAGTGAAAGGGACGAACTCTTGGTGAACTAGATGACAAAAGATAATCATATGTAAGGATAAATCTTGAATGATAAGGAGGAGCATTAAAAGACGCTAAGTAAGAGGAACGGGGAAGACAAAAGAGGAAGAAGAAAGTGAATGATGAAGAAAACTAATCTTAATAAACGGGAAAGGATGAACAAGAAAAGGAGGAACGAGACAAGGGTTCGGGGATCAAGTAGTGAAGAATCGAAGGGTTTAAGAAGTTAAAGAGACGGCACACTCGCTGGACTAGATGACAAGAGAAAGTCATATTACTTATACGAGGAACGGGGGTGGGAGAGGAGGGGAAAGGGAAGGAGAGGAGGATATGAAGGTGGTAGATGAAGAGGACAACTAATCTTAGTAGAAGACAATGGTGAGACAAGTCGTAAATAAAATAAACGTGAACAATTGACTAAGATGAGTATCCAAGGAAAATTAAAATAGCCTATTATGGAGATTAATTAGATAGTATAGTAGAAAGATATTTAGGGGGTGTAGAGTAGTTGATAGGGATGGTCGCAATAGTTTGGGATTAAGTATGAGCATGTATCAAGGAGGTGGGGGTGCAAGTAGCAGAGGGAGAGGGTTGCGTTTGGGGAGGGGAAGGGGACGTGGTAGAGGCAGTGAAAGAGAAAAAATGAATTCAGTAGAGAGGGAAAGAGGAACATGAAGTGAAAGAACATTAGAGGGAGAAGAACGAGGGTAGAAATGAGAGGAGTGGAAGGATTTAAGGTGACGACACCCTCGGTCCTTCATTAAACTAGATGACAAAAGCAAGTCATATTTAAGGATGAAAAGGAGGGGAGGAAAAGGAAGGAGAAATGATAAAGTGGAATATCTGGGGAGATAGAGGAAGAAGAGGAGAAAAGGGTAACATTCACTAAACTAGATGACAAAAGCAAATCAAATGTAATTACTTTTCTGGATAATGACGATAAGGATGCCGAAAAGAAGGGGAAAAGTAAAGGCATGAGGATGTGAGCCATGTGAATGTGGAAGACTAATCTTAGTACATTGAGAAACAGGATCGGGAAGAGTGTGAGCACTAAGGTAGAGGGGGTGGAGGAGAAGAGAGACTGTGAGAGAAGGGGTAGAAGTAGTTGAAGGATCGACAGACCCACTACACTAAATGACAAAAGCATAGTATTTCATGAAATTTTATAGAGGCATTGATAGGGATGACGCAAAATTTTTGGTATAGGTATGTACGGGAATCAGGAGGGTGGGGGTGTGACCGTGTGAGTAGCAGAGAGAGTATTCTGGTTAGAGTAGACTGACAAATATGAGAAGAGGTGGTAGAGGATGAAAAATGATTTAGTGGATAGATGAAAAATATGAACTTGAATAAGAGAAGCATTGGGGGGGGGGGGAAAGAAGGGAGAGTAAGAGATCAGAGGAAGATGGTGAAAATGGTAGGTGTAAAAGGAGATGAGGGTTGACACTCTAATCAAAATAGGTTCACAGAAGTCATATTTAAGGAGTGATCTTAAGTGATGAGGAAGAGGAGAAGGAGAGAAATAAAGAGGAATGAGAAGGAAATGTGGTGGAGGTAGTGAAGAGAAAAATTAAGCACGAGAGGGGTAGAAAGATGAAAGAGTTTAAAGGAATACACTCGCTAAAATAGATAACAAAAGAAAGTCATATTTAATAATAACTCGCTAAAACAGATAACAAAAGAAAGTCATATTTAATGATAATTTAATCAAGAAGGATAACAACAGGTGGAAGAGGAGGGGGAGAAAGGTACGGGGTTGGCGGAGGAAGATGAAAAATGGACATAGTAGAAGAGGAAGGATTAGGAGGGAGGGGGGAGGAAGGGAGGGAAAGAGAAAGGAATGAGGAGCAAGAGAAGGAGAAAAGGACGTGGATTGGAAATAAATTAATCTTAGTAATAGAGAATGAGAATAGGTAGAGGAGGAGCATTAATGGAGATAGATAGGGGAGGGCCGAGGGATAGGGTGAATAATGGGAAGGGTTGGAAGAAATTGAATGATAACACTCTCACTGTCCTAAATGATAAAAAAAATATTATATTTAGAAACAAATCTTAGATGATATGGAGGAGAAGAGGAGGGAGAACATGATTTGAAAGAGGATGAAAATTGTTCTTAGTAGAGAAGAAAGAAGGAATAAAAAGTGGAGTGTTAGCGAGGAAGACTGTGGTGATAACGAGAAGGGAGTGTGCGGGAGGATGGGTCAGGAATCATATGGGTATAAAGACTTCAAGGGATGACACGCTCGCTAAAATACATGACAAAAGCAATCATATTTAGGATTGAATTTTAGATGATGAGAGACTGTAAAATTTGGACGCAAGAATGGGGTCGCCCGCGAGAGTTTTTCTTGAAGTGGATGGAGGAGAAAGGGAATAAGAAAGCAGAGAGTTGGAGAAGACGGAAAAATGATCTTAGTAGATGGAAATTGAGCAAGAAGAAGAGGCGTAGCATTAGTGGAACAAGGATACATGGGAATGAGAGAAAATGACGTGATGAACAAGTGAGGTGAAATTAGTGGAAGAGACGAATCCTCGTTGAATTAGATGACGAAAGAAAGTCATATGTAAGAATGAATCTTGGATGATGATGAGTAGTAAAGAGAAGCAAAATAAGGAGAACAAGGTAAAACGAAAGAGAAGAGAATGTGAAGGAAGTGAAGGACGAAGAAAGTTGGTCTTAGTAAAGAGGAAAGGGGGAACATGAAGAGGAGGAGCACTAAGGAGGAAAGAGAAGAAGGTTATGAGATGAGGTAGCAAAGAACGAAAGAGGTGAAAATATTTAAAGAACCGACACTCTCATTGAGCGAGATGATAAGAGAGAGTCGGATTTACTTAGATGAGGAGAAGGGGGGAAGGGGAGAAGGAGGGGAGGAGAAGGAGAAGAAGATATAAAGGAGATAAATAAGCAGAGAAGCTGATCTCAATAGAGGGCAACGAGGAACGTCAAAAGGAGGAGCATTAGGAAGAAAGTAAGGGGGTGGGGAGGGAGACGAGAGAGAACGCCAAGGGTAGAAGAAGTTGAAGGAACGAATCCTCACTAAACTACATGCCAAAAGACCGGCATATTTAAGGATGAAACTTAGATCATGAAAAAAGGCAGGAGACCCAGAGGGGAATGATAGGAGAAGGGGATATAGATGAGGTGTAAGAGGAGGCCAGAGGCGTGGATGTGAAGGGGAAGCGAATGTAGAGAAGGAAAATCGATAGACGAGAAAATGGAGCCTAATATAAGGAGGTTGTGGACATAAGTTTACCGCTTTTGACAACTATACTGAGCGGGAACGCATTATGCACTGTTGGCTTGAGGGTTTCGTACTCATGCATGAGAGCATTTGAAGTTAGCTGCATTTCTGTAGTTGGTGGTCATTTTGTTTAAATTCAGGACAACTATGGCACAAAAGCAAGTCATATTTAAGGACAAAAAAAGGAGGGGAGAAGAGGAAGGATAAAAGATAAAGTGGAATATCGGGGAAGATAGGGGAAGAATAGAAAATGTCACATTTAGTATAAGTATAGTACATGACTATAGCCAGACCTGATTTCTTACTAATGAATGTTATTTATATACATATTTTCATCCCCTAATTGTTAGTTTAGTCTCGGTTTTTGTGCTTCACTCGTTAACAATGATGCAATATGCTTTGAGTGTCGATACTTCCGTATTTATGTGTATTTTGTGGATTTGGATGCATTTGGAGCTAATCAGAGGATTACGGAATCAAAAATTGAAGAATTTACACCTAAGCACGGAATCAAAGAAAGAAGATGTGGAATACACGAAGAAACAAAGATCAAAGAAGGAAAAAAAACAAACGAGATGAAAGATTGATCGCCTACACGAGGGTCAACTTCAAACATCCATATCTTGTGTTCTACAATGCCAATCAAGGTGATTCTTATGGCGTTGGAAATCTCTTTTTATTATCTTTCCAATGGTATATTTTACGTCCAATTTTAATGAGTAACAAGTAAATGACATCCGTTTGAAGTCGAGCGCGCAAAGCTGTAACCTACAGAAAGAGAGGGAAAGGGAGAGAGTGAGGGAGGGGGAGAGGGGGGAAAAGAGAGAGAGACGGAGAGGGAGAGATATAGGGAAAGAGATGGAGAGAGGGATAGGGGGAGGAGGAGAGAGAGAGGGGGGAGGGGGAGGAGAGGTAGAGGGGGAGAGAAAGGGGGAGATAGGGAGAGAGAGGGAGAGCTTTATGCTGTTTTTTTTTACTTTGCAAGATTTGATCTTTTTTTACCTTTTAGGAGAGAGGGGGAGGGAGAGAGGGGAAGAGAGAGAGATTTGGGAGAGAGGGGAAGAGAGGGGGAGAAGGGAAGAGAGAGAGGAAAAGAGAGAGGGGGAGAAGGGGAGAGAGAGAGGAAAAGAGAGAGGGAGAGAAGGGGAGAGAGAGAGATGGAGAGAAGGGGAGAGGGAGAGGGAGAGAGGGAGAGGGAGGGGAAAGAGGGGGAGAGAAAGAGAGAGAGAGAGAGAGGGAGGGAGAGGGGGGAAGAGAGGGAGAGAAGGGGAGGGAGAGGGAAAGGGAGAGGGAAAGGGAGAGAGAGAGAGGGAGAGAGAGGGAGAGGGAGAGAAGAAGAGGGAGAGGGAGAGAGAGAGAGGGGGAGAGGGAGAGAAAGAGGGGAAGAGAGAGAGGGAGGGAGAGAGGGAGAGAGGGATAGGGGGAGGGAGAGAGAGAGGGTGGTGGGGGGGAGAGGGAGAGGAGGACAGAAATGGGGAGATAGGGAGAGAGGGAGAGCTTTCTGTTGTTTTCTGACTTTGTAAGATTTGATCTTTTGTTGACCTTTTGGGAGAGAGGGGGAGGGAGAAGGAAGAGAGAGAGAGGGGAGAGGAGGGGAGAGAGAGGGGGGGGGGAGGAAGAGTGATGGAGAGAAGGGGAGAAATGGGGAGATAAGGAGGGAGGGGGAGAGGGGGAGCTTTCTGCTGTTTTCTGACTTTGCAAGATTTGATCTTTTGTTGACCTTTTGGGAGAGAGGGGGAGAGAGAGAAGGGAAGAGAGAGAGAGAGAGAGGAGAGAGAGAGGGAAAGAGAGAGAGGGAAATAGAGAGGGAGAGAAGGGGGAAGTGAGAGAGATAGACGGAGGAGGAGATAGGGGCAGAGGGAGAGAGAGGGGGGGGGAGGGAGACAGAGAAGGAGAGGGAGAGAGGGGAAGGGGGAGAGAAGAGAGAGAGAGAGAGAGAGAGAGAGAGAGAGAGAGAGAGAGAGAGAGAGAGAGAGAGAGGGGAAGGGAGTGAGGGGAAATGGGAGGGAGAGAGAGAGAGAGAGAGAGAGAGAAAGAGAGAGAGAGAGAGAGAGGGCGAGAGGGAGAGAGGGGGAGAGGAAGAGAAAGGGAGAGGAGAGAGAGAGAGAGGGAGAGGGCGAGAGAGAGAGAGGGCGAGAGGGAGAGAGGGGGAGAGGAAGAGAAAGGGAGAGGAGAGAGAGAGAGGGAGAGGGCGAGAGGGAGAGGGCGAGAGGGAGAGAGGGGGAGAGGGAGAGAAAGGGAGAGGAGAGAGGGAGAGGGAGAGGGCGAGAGGGAGAGAGGGCGAGAGGGAGAGAGGGGGAGAGGGAGAGAAAGGGAGAGGGAGAGGGAGAGACGGGGAGGGAGAGGGAGAGGGAGAAAAGGGGAAGGAGAGAGGGAGGGAGAGGGAATATAGAGAGGGGGGAGATAGAGGGGGAGAAGATAGAGGGAGATAGATGGGGGAAGGAGAGGGGAGAAGATAGAGAGGGGGGATATAGGGGGAGAGAGAGAGAGAGAAAGAGAGAGAGCGGGAGGAGGAGGGGGAGGGAGAAGGAGAGAGGGAGGGAAGGAGAGGGGGAAGAGAGAGAGGGGGAGGAGGAGAGAGGGGGGGAGGGAGAAGGAGAAGGGGAGAGGGAGATAGAGAGAGAGAGAGGGGGGGAGGAAGGAAGGGAGGGAGAGGGAGAAGGAGAGGGGGAGAGGGGGGAGAGGGAGAGGGAGAGAGAGAGGGAATGAGAGGGGGAAGAGAGTGATCCGAATAAGGAAGCAACAACAAATCATGATTTCAATGAGCTCACACTAGCTCCAAATGGTCCAAGTTCAAGCCCCTTAGTCCCTCCTTCAAGTCTAGTAGTGTGCCTTCTTCAAGTGCTAAACTAGCTCTTGTGAACACCTACTTGGACTGAATAAAAGAGCTGAAACACACATTGCTCTATTCTGATTTCCAAGTTCAAATAACAAGCAATTGGAGTTATTGCTTTCATACATGAATAAGACTCATTCACACCTCCAACCAGCCAAAGCACACCAAGAGAAAAGCACCAGATTTGGAGTATAACTAGAGGATGAATTTAGTCATTTTAGTTCAATGTATTTACTTTGTTTTTATCACTTAGTAGTTTGTATCCTTTAATGAGGCTTGACTATTCTGGTTGGAGCCTCATTTGGGACGTGTTGTTTGGCTATAAATAGCCAAACACTTGATGAATAAAGCATTCAACTTTCATCAAACAAATCCGAGTTAAGCTTTGCTTTTCTTTCCGTCTTTGTAGTTCACAAGACAAAGTATTAGAGTTAGTCGTGTTACAAGCTCTATACTCGCTATTTCAATCGAGTGTTTGAATTAGCACCCACTTTGTTGAGGTATAGGTCTATCTCACTTAGCACACTATCCTTGGTTACGTTCTATCATCCCTTACGACAACTTTTTCATTCTGATTTCGTTAATTTATTTCATTCATTTCGATCTACTATCAATCACCAAATCATTTGTTCAGAGTTCTTTCTAACTCACATCATTAGTGGTATCAGAGCTTTGGTCTTCCTAAAGACGTAAAGCATGGCAGGAGGAGTGAACTTTGACGACCCTAACTTCTTGGAGCACCTAAAGAAGGCGTTGGAGAACTATCAGCCCTTGAATTCTCGTTTCCAAGCTAGAAGAGAGCCGGTGGACAGAATCAAAGTGAACGAACTCCCTGAGTTCGTTGGAGGTACTGATCCTGAAGTTTATTTGGAATGGGAAAGGAGCATTGAGAAGCTCTTTGATTTCAAGGACTTGGAGGACGAGGAGAGGTGCAAGTACGCAATTCTAAAGCTAAGCAAAGGGGCTTCTCTTTGGTATGAAGGGCTGAAAATACAATGCACCAGGGATGGAAAGGGTAAGATTTCTTCTTGGGAATCCTTGAAACGAAAGCTACGCAAGAGGTATGTTCCAACTACGCATAAGTTATCCTTATACAAAAAAATTGCGAATCTCATACAAGGAAGGATGAGTGTTAGCGAGTACATTGAGGAATTTGAGAACTTGGTATTAATGGGGGAAGTAGAAGAAAACGAAGAGATAAAAATGGCTAGGTTTTTACGTGGGTTAAATCGTAGTATTGCTAATACGGTTGATTTATGTCCATACTCTGATTTTGATACTTTGTGTGGGTTATGTTTGAAAATTGAAGCTCAAGGGAAAACCAAGTATGAAAATGAGTCTAGTAAGAGTCATATTTGGTCACGAAATGAGGGGGGTAACAAGGCCAATTCGGTTAACACTAATCAACCCCTTACCATTAAGAGTAACCCAACTCAACCCACAATTAAGACACCCACTGAAACTAGTTTGTCTAAGGTACGTTGCTTCAAGTGCCAAGGTTTTGGTCACTATAAAAATGCTTGTCCTAACAAGAGAGTCGTGACTTTAAGAGAAATAATGCCCTTTAGAGATGAGATGTGGGAAGAGGAGCAACGCATAGGAGCTGTATTTAATGAGGGAGAAGAAGAAGAGGATGAGGAAAGAGAGGATTATGAACCCCCAACGTATGATACTGTTTTGGTACTACGTACACTTCATGCCAATCCCCCCCCTCACAACACTGAACAAAGAGATCAACTCTTCCACACTAAATGTCAAGTTAACGACAAATGGTGTAGCTTGATAATTGATGGGGGTAGTTGCACAAATGTCGCCTCAACTGAAATGGTAAACAAATTAGGCTTAACCGCCACTAGTCACCCTAAACCTTATGCACTACATTGGTTGGATGACGGGAACAAAGTGAGGGTTACTAAGCAAGTAAGAGTTGGTTTAACCATGGGGTCTTATGTCGATGAGGTTTTATGTGATGTCATTCCTATGGATGCGTGTCATATACTTTTGGGACGTCCTTGGCAGTTTGATAGGGATGTAGTACACCATGGGAGGAAGAATGAATACGAATTAAGGGATAAGGGAAAGAAAATCGTGCTAAAACCCATGACACCTCAAGCTGTTCGTGCAATGGCAGCCAATAAAGCTAAGAAACCTAACCTCACCATATTTGCTAGTGAGAGTGAAGTAGAGCAGGTCTTGCAAGAGGGGGAACGTGTCTTTGTCATGGTTGCCCATAGTAGTTGAGAATGGGCTTGGGGGAAAACCATTTGAGGAATTATTACATGAGTTTGAGGACGTTTTCCCTAAGGATTTACCAGCTGGTTTACCACCTATTCGAGGCATAGAGCACCAAATTGACCTCGTTCCAGGAGCGGCCTTGCCAAATAAGGCAGCCTGTAGATGTAATCCAGAGGAGACTAAAGAGTTGCAAAGACAAATTGATGAGTTAATGAGTCGAGGGTATGTTCGTGAAAGCCTTAGCCCTTGCGCTGTTCCAGTCCTTTTAGTACCTAAGAAGGATGGAACTTGGAGAATGTGTGTGGATAGTAGGGCAGTTAACAACATTACCATCAAATACAGATTTCCTATCCCAAGATTGGATGATATGTTGGATGAGCTTCACGGGGCTGTGGTCTTCTCCAAAATTGATTTGAGAAGTGGGTATCATCAAATTAGAATGAGAGAGGGGGATGAGTGGAAGACAGCATTTAAGACTAAGCATGGGCTCTATAAATGGACGGTCATGCCATTTGGTCTCACCAACGCTCCAAGCACATTCATGAGGCTGATGAATGAAATACTCAAGGCCTATTTAGGTCGATTCATTGTGGTTTATTTGGATGATATTCTTGTTTATAGCAGGTCTTTGGCGGAGCATATGGAGCACTTAAGGCTACTGTTTGAGACACTACGCAAACAGCAACTTTTTGGCAAGAAGGAGAAGTGTGCTTTCTTTGTAGAGAGCGTGGTGTTCCTTGGCTATGTGGTATCCAAAGATGGAGTATCCGTTGATCAAACCAAGATAGAATCCATCCGTACTTGGCCAATCCCTTCTACCATAACTGAAGTAAGATCATTCCATGGGTTAGCTTCTTTCTACAGGAGGTTCATCAAGGACTTTAGCACCATCACAAGTCCTATCACCGAGTGTTTGAAGAAGGGTACGTTCGTTTGGTCCAAAGCTGCCCAAGTTGCTTTTAAAGTCATCAAAGAGAAGTTGTGTTCCGCTCCTATTCTAGCTCTTCCTGATTTCTCTCAACCATTTGAGGTTGAATGTGACGCTAGTGGAGTAGGAATTGATGCTGTCCTCGTGCAAAACAGGTGCCCCATTGCCTATTTTTCAGAAAAACTCAATGGAGCAAGGCTGAATTATTGCACCTACGACAAGGAATTCTATGTCATAGTAAGAGCTCTTGATCATTGGAGTCATTATCTTCGTACTAACCACTTTATTCTCCATTCAGATCATGAGTCCCTAAAGTACATCAATGGCCAACAAAAACTAAGTCCAAGGCATGCCAAGTGGGTGGAATTCTTGCAATCCTTTCATTTCTCTTCAAAATACAAGGATGGTAAGAGTAACGTGGTGGCTGATGCATTATCTCGCCGCTACACTCTATTGTCCACTTTGGATGTTAGATTGCTTGGATTTGAAACTCTAAAGGATTACTACAAAAGTGATACTGATTTTGGTGAAGCTTTCACCAAATGCAAGGAGAGAGCCTTTGACGAGTTTGTTTTGCAGGAAGGATTTCTTTTCAAGGGAAATCGACTTTGTGTTCCCAAACATCCCATTAGGGAGTTTCTGGTTAGGGAAGCTCATGGGGGAGGTTTAGCAGGTCATTTCGGCATCACAAGAACATTGGAAGTCTTAAAAGAGCACTTTTTTTGGCCAAAAATGCAAGGGAGTGTTCAACATGTAGTGAGCAAGTGTGTAACTTGCCAATTTGCCAAGAGTTCTTTCAAGCCAGGAGTTTATATCCCCTTACCCACACCTAAAAGACCATGGGAAGATGTGTCCGTGGATTTCATTGTGGCCTTGCCAAGAATAGTTAGAGGGAAGGATGCTATCATGGTGGTGGTGGACCGGTTCTCAAAAATGGCTCACTTCATTGCTTGTCACAAAACCGATGATGCTAGCAATGTAGCCGATTTGTACTTCAAAGAAGTGGTGCGCCTCCATGGAGTACCTAAATCCATTGTTTCGGATCGTGATTCAAAGTTTCTTAGCTATTTTTGGAACACGTTGTGGAGGAAGGTAGGGACCAAGCTCTTATTTAGCACCTCTCATCATCCACAAACAGATGGCCAAACCGAGGTTACCAACCGCACTTTAGGCACGTTGCTAAGGGGCCTGGTGAGCAAGACTCAAAAGGATTGGGATGTCAAGCTAGCCCACGCTGAGTTTGCTTATAATCGTTCTCCTACTTATGCTACCTCTCATTCTCCTTTTGAGGCTGTTTATGGAATCAACCCTTATATGCCTTTGGACCTAATTCCCCTACCTAAAGATGAGTTAGTCCACAAGGACGCAGAGTCAAAGCTCAAATCCATGTTAAAACTCCACGAGCAAATCCAAGAAAGGATCAAGGAAGTAAATTAAGCCTACAAAAGAAGGTCCAACAAAAACAGGAAACCAAGACTCTTCCAAAAGGGTGACTTGGTTTGGGTTCACTTAAGAAAGGAGAGGTTTCCAAGCAAGAGAAAGAACAAATTGATGCCACGAGCAGAAGGTCCATATAAGATCATATCAAGGGTAAACGACAATGCCTACAAGGTGGAGTTACCAGATGATTATGGAGTTCATGCCACGTTCAACGTGGGAGATCTCTCTCCTTATCTTGATGATGACGGCATTTCAGAATTGAGGACAATTCCTTTTCAAGGGGGAGGAGATAATCCGAATAAGGAAGCAACAACAAATCAGGATTTCAATGAGCTCACACTAGCTCCAAATGGTCCAAGTTCAAGCCCCTTAGTCCCTCCTTCAAGTCTAGTAGTGTGCCTTCTTCAAGTGCTAAACTAGCTCTTGTGAACACCTACTTGGACTGAATAAAAGAGCTGAAACACACATTGCTCTATTCTGATTTCCAAGTTCAAATAACAAGCAATTAGAGCTATTGCTTTCATACATGAATAAGACTCATTCACACCTCCAACCAGCCAAAGCACACCAAGAGAAAAGCACCAGATTTGGAGTATAACTAGAGGATGAATTTAGTCATTTTAGTTCAATGTATTTACTTTGTTTTTATCACTTACTAGTTTGTATCCTTTAATGAGGCTTGACTATTCTGGTTGGAGCCTCATTTGGGACGTGTTGTTTGGCTATAAATAGCCAAACACTTGATGAATAAAGCATTCAACTTTCATCAAACAAATCTGAGTTAAGCTTTGCTTTTCTTTCCGTCTTTGTAGTTCACAAGACAAAGTATTAGAGTTAGTCGCGTTACAAGCTCTAAACTCGCTATTTCAATCGAGTGTTTGAATTAGCACCCGCTTTGTTGAGGTATAGGTCTATCTCACTTAGCACACTATCCTTGGTTACGTTCTATCATCCCTTACGACAACTTTTTCATTCTGATTTCGTTACTTTATTTCATTCATTTCGATCTGCTATCAATCACCAAATCATTTGTTCAGAGTTCTTTCTAACTCACATCAGAGAGAGAGAGAGGGAGAGAGAGGGGGGGGGGGGGAGAGGGAGAGAGAGAGAGAGCAGGAGGGGGAGGGGGGAGAGAGAGCGGGAGGGGGAGAGGGGGGGGGGAGAGCGGGAGGGAGATGGAGAGGGAGTGAGAGAGAGAGGGGGGGAAGAGAGAGATAAGGAGAAGGAGAAGGAGAAGGGGAGAGGGGGAGAGGGGGGAGAGGGGAAGAGAGAGAGAGAGAGAGAGAGAGAGAGAGAGAGAGAGAGAGAGCGGGAGGGGGAGAGGGAGGGGGAGGGGGAGGGGGAGAAGAGGGAGAGGGAGGAAGGAAGGGAGGGAGAGGGAGAAGGAGAGGAGGAGGGGGGAGAGGGAGAGAATGAGAGAAGGAGGGGAGAGGTGAAGAGAGAGAGGGGGGAAGAGAGGAGATAAGGAGAGAGGGGGGAGGGGGAGAGAGGGAGAGGGGAAGAGAGAGAGAGGGGGAAGGGGAGAGAAAGAGAAAGCGAAAAGGGGAGGAGGAGGGAGAGGGGGAGAGAGATGGAAAGGAGGAGGGAGGGAGGGACGACACCTCACTGACCTAGATAAAAAAAATCATAGGTGGGGAGGGAGAGGGAGAGAGAGGTGGGGGGGGAGAGGGCGAAAGAGTTGTAGGGACGACACCTCACTGACCTAGATAAAAAAAAATCATATTTAAAAGGAGGAGGGGGAGGGAGAAGGAGAGAGGGAGGGAAGGAGAGGGGGAAGAGAGAGAGGGAGAGGGGGGGGAGGGAGAAGGAGAAGGGGATAGGGGGAGATGGGGAGAGAGAGAGAGGGGGGGAGGAAGGAAGGGAGGGTGAGAGGGATGAGGGAGAAGGAGAAGGAGAGGGGGAGAAGGGGGAGAAGAGGGAGAGGGGGGAGAGGGGAGAGAGAGAGAGGGAGAGCGGGAGGGAGAGGGGGAGAGGGGGAGAGAGCGGGAGGGGGAGGGGGGAGGGAGCGGGAGGGGGAGGGGGGAGGGAGAGGGAGAGGGAAAGAGGGAGGGAGAGGGGGAAGAGAGATAGAGAGAGAGAGAGAGAGAGAGAGAGAGAGAGAGAGTGGGAGAGGGAGGGCGAAACAGTTGAAGGGACGACACCTCACTGACCTAGATAAAAAAATAAAATCATATTTAAAAATGGATTTAAGATGAGCAGGAAGATGAGAGGAAGGAGAGGGGAGGGGGAGGGGAAGAGGAAGGAGAATAAAGGGTGGAGAATAAGAGGGGTAGAAGGAGTTGAAGGGATTACACTTTCATTAACCTTAAAAAAGGAAAATGATTCATATTTATGCACTGATCTTAGATTTTTGCACGATTTCTGCCTAACACTTCGCGCGCATCGCGCAATCTCAAACAGTCATTCGAATTATGCCAACAATTCGACAATCAATGACAACAATATGCGCCTTCAAAATACATACACAAATAGTACCTAACCATTGTAGACACCCGCATTTTGACTGCCACGTGTCTATGGTAGTCTCCGAAAAACACCCGATGATGATTGGACGTCAACGTGACTTAGTATACTCGGATTTGGGCTCGGAATTCATAATATCCGACATGGACTTTTTAGCGGAGTAAAATCTCACAAAACATACCTCAAATTCAGGCCCAGTGGGTCGTTCCGAGTCAAATGAGACTAATTTGGGTCAAAACCGACACCAAAAATATTTCCCGTCTTTTGGCGACCGGGTCAAAACCCGGTCAAAGACGAAACCGTCACATAAATCAGCCAAGTTCATTTGGCGCAAAGAATCAAATTAAAAAAAGCTACCAAATCTTCACAAGTCAAACTTCCCTATTTTGGCTCAACCGTTTGACCCACTCGATCGAGTGGATTGACCCCACTCGATCGAGTGGAGCCTTTCTACCCGGGCTTGGCCCATTTGTTAAGGCACTCGATCGAGTGCACTAGGGCCACTCGATCGAGTGCCCCTAGGTCGTAGGAAACGTCTATAAATACCGACTCATTCCCATGCATTTTCAAGACTTTACAACCATACTTTGCCCTACATTTTTCAGCCACAATCTAACCTACATACCTACACATCAAGCCTTAGCAACCCTAAGCAACACACACAAAAACCGAGTCCTTCGTCCCTCGAAAAACCGACGTAATACACACACACATCCATACACACCATAACTCGCATACATCCTCGATACTCCCAAGCCTTGCCGCTATTTTACGAGTCCATTTCCGAGGTCTATACTAGCATGTATGTTGAGGGTGTCCTAAACCCTTTTTCTATCTCTTTTCTATATTGTTTTTTTTATGTACATTTTTGCATTATTGCATCGTAGTAACACTAACACATACACTAACTTTTTCATCTTTTCGCATTTCTAATTTTGCATCATTTTTATATCGTTACTAACTCTAATAATACCGCGTATATAATACTAATATCAAAAGTCGGTTTTGAAATGTTGAACTATGATGATCACATTCGATCCGTCTAATCCCTTTACGAGCAACGACGGAGGTGGAGCCCTTTCGAGGAGCCCCGCCCCAATGTACTCAAGGGCGTGACGTGATCGTGATTCGTCGTAGTTGAACATATTTAACTCCATTTCCAAAATTAGTTCGAGACCCGTTAACACGAATACCGACATCACGTAACCCGAAAGGGTTAGTTTCGATGTCGTGACGTAGAGGGATGCATCTCGTTACTAATTCAAAGTTTCATAATCTAACACAAACGTTTTCATAAAAACTCCGGTGACGGTATTATAATCGTTCATACACGATTATAATGCCGGAGACCGAGTCGAATACAAATCATGCGATATTTGTATTTGACTCGGCCAACCATCGATTTCAAGTCATAAAATCGAGCAAATCACTACTCGTACAGGGGGCACTCGACCGAGTGCCATAGGCCACTCGATCGAGTTGCACCCCAAAAACAGGGCAGTAGCCCCATTAATGACACACTCGACCGAGTGCCATAAGGCACTCGATCGAGTAACCCCCTAAAATATGGGCAGTAGCCATGTTAATGGCGCACTCGGTCGAGTCAATCAATGACTCGGTCGAGTGGGTCTGGCAACTCAGAAACCCGAGGGCTTGGACACATATTTCGAGCCCCGTTCTTTATCGACTTTAGACCATCATCCGACCTTCCTATCTTTCAAAACTATACACATCACGACACGTAGAACGACTTTGACCACTTTGACGTGATAAGTCGGGACAAGACTACGGGATGTGAGATTAGGCTAGCAATATGCCGCAGTCTCATATTTCCGTCCTTCGTTTAATATGCGACATAATGCGTATTTAATCGGGGTTAGTCCATCTACATATTTCGCGGTCTAATTTACATACGGGTCCGTCCCTTTCATTATATCGCGTTATTTTCATTTCGTTTATTGTTTACACGCATTGCCGTATTGTGAATTCCGGGTTGTATTTCCGCCCGTGTAATTTGTACGTTATTTCTATTTATTTTCGAGCTTTGTTTATTTACTTGCTTTTATGCTTTATAAACGAACCTCGCATGCTAAATCACTTTGACGTGAATCAAGATGCATTAAATGACGTAGCAAATCAATAATTCACATGCTTAGCTCGAAAACGCTGTTTGCATATCATTTAATTATTTTACTAGCGCGCGTACCACGAAAACGAACGATGTCTTAGTAGAGGCCGCCATGTGCGGGCGGGGTTGGGTGTCCTTAGTGGGCTTCCCAACACGTACCCTCACCCCTTACTCAGAACCTTTGGTTTCCGGATGTCCGAAACCCTTGGCGAACGAGAGTCATTCTTTACACGATTACCGGTATAGATGGTATCGGTATCGCAATGCAAAGGGACGAGCCCCATGAACTCTGAAATCGGAGTGGGCTTACTTTGTGTAAAGCCCATGACGACATAGAGTGGGCTCGTATGGTTCCGAATAACCACAAAATTCGGTGGCGACTCCATTTTGACTTAAATTTCGAACCCGAGAACAATCTTACCACGAGATTCATTCGCCTACCCAAAACCCGCGCTTCGCCGCGTCGGGGTGGACCTACGTCATGTCCACAACCATACGCGCGCATCGCGCGCGATCAGAAACCCATCCGGAGCCGATGCATTTTGCTGCTCTTAAGTACTTTCGGATGCCCAGCTATTCACAGCCTCCTTCTTCCCACCATGCCTGGTCCAGCACAGCTTCTCTAATTTTTGGTTTATGTATGCTATTCCCCTTTCCTAAGACCGCAGACGTAACCTGCGTATTCTGTTTCTGGATACACCACTCAACTGCTGCATGGACAGACCCATTCGCATTACAAGCTTACTGTAAAATTGTTCTTTCTTGGAGTGCAATAGCCTGTCTGCTACTCATACATTTCTATGCTGCTTTCCTTCTGCATTCGACCCTGCTGACAAAATGGGACTCCCACCAAATCCCAGAATTGGTAGCTGATACTCCCTCCGCACTTCTTTTTTCGCCCCATTGCAGTATTATTTGTGAGAAGTATTTTAATGAAATAGGGCGACAAATAATGTTCTCAGGGATTACTTTATATTACCCTACTATGTCACTCTAATACGTTGGTCAACATACGCCTTGACTTCTAAGTCAAAGTTATCGCACAATACAACAACGCTCCCCATAAAAAGAGGAAACTCAAGACGTACAGATTGCTCAGTATTAATGAAATAGACCACTCCCACATTAGTCTATAGCTTAGTGTGCCCCGGTCACGTTATGGCCCCTTGGAATCCATGTTGATTAATAGTAGTCATTTTTGAGATCAGACCTTCACCCTCGTGGAAGGTTTGCATGCTTAGTCCGGTTAGTGCCATGCAAACGGACAGTTAATTGACTAAGAACAAGTTAGTTAGGGCCTCCGAAAGAACTAAAATATAATACACCATAGATTCTTGTACACAACTCCAAAGGCAACTGACTGAATGTAATTAACTTACGTAGATTAGCATATGAACACAAACATATGGAAACCCACCGCGTTACGAACAATTACTAAAACCTAATTGAGCACCTACGTTGGCACATGCGAAACAACTCCTGCCCTAATAATCACAATCATAAAACTAACACCATAAAGATTACAGTTTCCTAATCTCGGACGCTAACTCCTTCCCGTTAGAGCAAATGGACAACGTGCATGACTGTAGCACCATTACAGTTTCCTAATCTCAGACGCTTTAGCTACACTTCCGACTGACGACGGTAGTTCGCGGAGCAATCATACGGCGACATTATAATACTTAATCCAAATCTAAATTCCAAGATATATTGACGACCATAAACCAACATAGCTATAAACTTATGCAGCCGACTACTCGAACACAATCTCAGCCAACGGGCACGGTGAAGTTTTTTTAAAAAAGGCAAAACACCTAAAACAAAAAAAAAACCGGCATATCGCCACTGCAGTCTGTGGCTAACCACACGCGCGCATCGCGCGCACTCTTCAACTATATTGTCTACTATAACACTACCGTAGTTTGCTAATTACGGTCGCTTATCCACACCTTGCGACTGACGACGACCTTCCACAGAGCGCTGATAAAACGGTTTTACAATCCGTGAACCATATCTAACTTCCAAGATGTATTGCTAATCACAAGCAGTACATATATAAAATTGTGCATCCGGCTGCTCCCACAGAATCTCAGGCAACGACCACAAGTTAGCCAAACAATTCTGCATACCCAAAACAAACAACAACCACCGTCAAATCGCATAAACAGATTGTACCTAACCATACGCGCGCATCGCGCGCGGTCTTCAACTAGTATAATATAAAAATACGATTTTGAGTTAAAATTATAAATTAACGAAATATGAAGAAAATATGAAATCGTTATTATTTAGTTACTAGTGTCATGATAACCAACAAAATATTATACCGATCGTAAATGATTAAATTACTAACGATTTATAAAACGATATCAAAACTTGTAAAATATTTATAAGGTACGCAATTTAAAATAATGTTTATGGCAAATAATAAATAGCTAAACAAAATAGATAACTGAAGTTAAAATATTTACTACATACTACTACTCAAACATACGATATACAATCGAGTAACGTCCTAAAGTTACCTTCAGTCGATATTCGATCAAACATGTGTATTCGTCCTTCATAATAGTCCAAGCTTGGCCTTTGAATCTGAAAGTCATGCTCCTACTCTTGCTTTTCAATAAATCTTTGAGGCCTTGACAAAGCGAAAACAAACGAGATAGGGACGATGAGAAAAGGGAACCAAGAGTCGGAATTAAAGAAGATTGAAAAAGGGCAGAGGAAACATGGAGAACAAGACCAAGTAGAACCGAGGAGAAGAGGGAATCAAATCGACATGAAGAAAGCGAAGATTGACCGATTCGACATCGAATTGAGCACAATTAGTAATGAACAATTCCCGTACAAACAACAGCAACAATAATTAATAAATAGCAGCACAAAACGAGAACGAGACGAAATGGTTAGGAAATAGACAGTAACGAAAACAGATAGGGAAGAAAGAAAGAGAAGAAAAATGAAGAAGAAGGAGATGAATCAGCAACATAACGTAGCAGCAGACGCATCAGGAAAACCGATAACAACAGCGACAACTGTTACTATCAGAACTACAACAAAATGCAACAGGAAGATGACCGAACCGGACTGAAATAGGGTCGGAATCGAGTTGAAAAAGAAGAGACAAATACAACGACTACGACGGAGATAAAAACTGTAGCAACGCATTAACATAAATGGGAAGAGAGGGGGTCAGAAGAACAAAAGCAAATAGCAACACAAATCTACATTAGCAGAAAACGCAGCAAAAACAACACGTGACAGCAGTAAAACGAACAGAGCGAAGAAGGGGAAGAAGAAGAAGAAGAAAACGAAGAAGAGGACAGACGATCATCAGAAAAACGAACAACATCAATAACGACGCACAATAGCAGCAATGATAAATGGATTCAAAATGAAGAACGGATGGGATGGAATTACTTATCCGAATCAGATGACACTGGAACCGAATCGGAGTCGAGAAAAATAGCAGCAATCACGGCAGTAGTAAGACACAGCAGCGCAGGAAACAGCAGCAGCGGCGGCAGTAAAAGAACAGGGGAAAAGTAGAGGGGAAGGTGATGCGATGAAGACGAAGAAAAAGAAAGAGAAAAGAAGGGGAGAAGGCTAGTGAGGATGATGATGAACTGAAGAAGAAAACGTAATAAAGCGGGTAAGATGAAATGAATAGGTGGGAGAATGAAACATGAAAAAGAGGATGAGTATAGAGGGTGAAACGGTGGAATGAGAAAAGGATAATCAACATTAAACAAATGGGAAAACAAAACGTGATCAAGGGAAAAGAATCAGCCAAAAAAAAGTACGGATTAATTAAATGAATCGGGTTAGAAAACGGATTAAACAAATTCAGTATTGATAAGTTGGCTGACCCACAAATCGAATTAGACAAGTTAAAAATTAATAGATAATCGGACCGGCAAATAAAATGAGTAAATAAAGAATTCGAGACGAAAATAAAGCTCATAGAAATAAATGATTAGACGATGAAATAGTATTTCCGATAAATAATAAATCTTCGATTAAGTGAATTAAATTGATTTCTCGAGGAAATATAATAAATGTTCTGACGAAACTTAAAATAAATGAACTTCGAGCCGAAAATAGAAACTCGAGCTTAAATATAAATAAATAAAAAGAATTTAGAATTTAAATCGTCGAAATAGACTTTCGATAAGAATTAAATTAAATGTATAAAATGAATCGAAATAGAATTAAAAATACGTTTTAAATATATGAAAAGTTTTCGAGACAAATAGAATTTTAGGAGTTTGATACGATTAAACGATAAATTCGTTTTACAATAATTATAAGAATTACGACTTAAATCGTAAACAAAATAAAATGCGAACATAACTTTAAATTAATTTAATTTATAAAATAAATCAGGGGTGTTACAATTTTCGCATACAACCTCGGGCATAGCATTGACTTGGTCCATGCCCCTTTGTTATTGTTGTTGTTGTTGTTGTTGTTGTTGTTGTTGTTGTTGTTGTTGTTGTCGGGTCTTAGAAACCTCCATAGAATCAAACCGCTTACTCAAAACGGCTAGTTGGCTAGCTATGGCATTTGATGACTCGAAATCACCACTATTATCGCTACCCCGTGGATTTCCCCATCGCGAGTGGTGAGTCGCCATCCCTTTAATCATTTTCCATGCTTTGTCATCGTCGACATTATGTTGGAACCTGCCATTAGCTGCAGAATCGAGCGTAGCTCGACAATCGTCATATAATCCGTTATAAAATTGATTGCACAAAAATCATACCTCGAAACCATGATGTGGAAACTCCTTGACTAGCTTCTTGAACCCCACACACACCTCATGAATGTTCTCGTGAGAGGTTTGTCGAAAATTAGGGATCTGACTCCTCAACATGTTCATTTTCTATGGCGTGTAGTAGTATTTGTAGAAGGCTAAGGCAAACAAGTTCTAATCTATAACTCCCTTAGCTACGCAGTCTAAATCCGCAATCCAATCTCTCGCGGTGTCGCATAGAGAAAACATGAATAACATCTCTATTACTTCTTCTTGAGTGACTCCAGCGGGGAGTGGAATGGTAGAGTAATTGTCGGTGAAGACGGTACCTCCACCAAATTGATTTCGCTCTACCAATGTGATAAAGGCGGGGCGAATCTCAAAAGTACCAGTTGTGGTCGTAGGCCGTTTCAACGGTTTCAGCAGGGAAGCCTACTCCAGCTCAGAATGGCTAGCAAGTTTGGGAGGCATCTTTAGTAGCGGCGTCTCAGTAACAATGATGGGAATATCCTCTTCAAAGGACTGTGATTCGGGTATGAGCTCGTCGTCTGAAGTTTCCACTGATTGCGATCTTCTTGTCTCAGCGATCTCCTTGTAAAATTTCCTAGACCCGTGGAAAGTTCTCTCTGGTTTAGGATCATAGGGTAGTATGTAGCCTGAATTTCGAGAGGACCTGGGCATACGAGGAAACTACACGAAAAAGATCAAAAACGGTCTCAAGGAACTAAAGTTCCCTGAGACGAGAGTAATAAAAAAATCTAGAACAAAACAAGCAACTAAATAACACCGTCTCCCCGGCAACGGCGCCAAAATATGATAGGGGAAAGTCGTATGTCTATTCAAAGAAACCCTAGGGTCCACTAACTAATGGAGATAGTGAAGCAAGGATCGAACCACCAGGAGACGAGACTCAATTACTTGTTCTACTATCTAAACTGAAGACTACATGTCACTTATTTTTGTTTTGTTTGGTGAACTAAGAACCAAATAACTAAACGATGAATCAATAAGGAAAAGGTCTAGGGCCTCAGGTTCACTAAAAATATTAATCGGGTCAGGGAATTAACTAACACGGTCAATAGACAAACTATCTAAGACGTATGTCCGGTCGGTACTCTACAAACTTTAGAGTTAAATTTAACTTGTGGTCGCTAGAATTAAGCTAGTCTACTCGAACTATCGTCACCTAATTAGTCCTAACCCCGGTTGATGAAAAGTCCTAATTGTGATACTAATCAATCAATCCTGACCAGTGATCAATTAATCAAAGTTAAAATGGTATTCGAGCGATAATATATGCGATTAGAAACAAGTTAATTAACTACAACCCTCGTAATAAAGGTAAATCCCCCTTAAACCCTAGATAAAAATTAGTTACTCATACCAGAAATAATTATAATAAAACTAACAATGGATGAATTGCAATTAAACATGATGAAAGCGATACGAATTACTATGAAGAACGATGATGATTCTATGCTAATAACGATAAGCGATCTAAACTATGAGAACAATAATCACTAGAAATAGTTAAAACACGAATTAAGACGAGTAACGAAGATTAAGAATAAAACTAAAATTAAACTGAAATTGAATTGAAGGTTACCGAAGAATTCGAGGCTAGAAATTGTGCGCAAAAATTAAAGCGAGAGAACATAAAACTAGCTATTAAGTTTTCTAGAGAATTTCTAAATCTAAGGAAAATTAGATAATGAAAAGGTGAGTTCACCACTAATCAGAAAAATGATTAAAACTAGTCTTCTTGGTCACTGGGCTCAAAAGGCATTGGCCCAATCTCGGCGAAATAAAAAAACAACACGCGGCCTGGATCAGGTGCACTCGATCGAGTGGGTCTTTATCAGCTACTACTTCGGTTATTTTGGGCTGAAACTCACAATTAAGCTCTTTTAATAGCTTAGCTCCTCAATTCCTTCCACGACTCTCTTTCTCGTCTCGGCTATCCAGGTTATATCTTCATAAATGCACTCGAAATTGTACCTAACCTGCAAAATAGCACAAGAATCGGCGGTATCGACTTTCTAATAAAAAACCGACACTAAATGTAATTGGAAGATGGAAAGGCTCTAAAATGGTCACCGGGGAACGATAAAATTAGATATAAAATGTGTTCATCAAACATCAATTTGCATAAGTGTAAAGTCTGTCTCTTAAGTCTTTGTGCATTCGAGTCGTAACTATAACATATTTCGTGGTTTTCTTATTTCCCTTCTTATTATCCCTTTTCCAATTTTAGTTATCACTAAAAAATCGAATTATCCGCTAACCACAATATTAACCACAAGCCTAAATTGTCTACCCTAGTCGAGTTAGTCATAGTGATATTTTTATTTGGATGAGATAAGAATAGTCCAGGGATAGTCGGAAACTATCTAAAAGAAGGCAGAAGTCCGGGGACAAAGATCCGTTCCAAATAATAGTCAAGGGGTAGTCCGAAACCATCTCAAAGAAGGCAAAAGTCCAGGGACAAAGATCCGTCCCAAAGAATATCCAGGAATAGTTGGAAACATCCAAAAGAAAGCAAAAGTCCACGGACAAAGATTCGTCCAAAAAAATGTTCCAGCGATAGTCAGAAACTATCTCAAAGAAGGCAAAAGTCTAGGGAAAAAGATCCGTCCCAAAGAATAGTACAGAGTGTAATCCCCTAGAAAAATCTAACGCAATTCCCTAGAAAAATCTAACGCAATACAGTGGCGGAAACACTGTAGAGTGGGATTAAAACACACTGACAAACTATATCTTATTAAAAGAAATGATAAGTCAATACAAATGCCTCTTTTTACAAAAGGGCTAAAAGTAAAACCTCCAAACGGGTTTATACAAATTCATAAATAAACATGAATAGAGAAAGAGTAGGATCCACGCTACTCGCTAGCTCACACCCAAAACCCAGCAGCAAATACCTGTCATGTTATAAACATAACAGCCACGTCAGTGGGGAGTAACTCGGACGTTCTCCCAACCATATTATATCATATGGAAAATAATAGTATTATTATATCAAAATACTTAAAATGGAAAACATTAAATGATATAATAAAAATAAGTTTTCAGCGAAACTTAAGGTACTTGCCAACCTGCAAGTCAAAATCAATCAATAATAATAAAAATATTCAAAATGGCGTTATGGATAGGATTAATGTAGAATCTAGACTTTCACTAGGACAATACTAAAATCTAGTTTCGAGAACTTAGTCAAAACAAATCAGACTTTGGTCTCTAACTAGGCAACTCAACTATAACAGGACTGCGTGCAGCGAGGTCCTGGTTTAAGTAGTGCACACTCCTCCTGGATACAAACCATACCCAGTTCAACCCGACGCGACTTACACGATGCGATATCTAAGTTTAAGGTAAACATACACCCTCCTGAACACAAACCATGCTCAGTTCAACGACCAATGTGTCTCAACATAGACACACCAGCTTTATAGTTGATGGCAAAACGTACAGCCCAGACTATATTACTCTAAACCCACACTTGTCCTTATTCCATAACTCCAAAACAAGCCATTATCGATATTCAAAAATAAATATAATCAATATAAATAATATGAGATTAAAAGCAATAAACATTTTATACAAAAAGGGAAACTTTCTATAAATAGAAACTTATTAATTTTAGAAACTTACTTAAAATAGAAATTTCGTTATAGAAAATACGTAAGTTATTAAAATATGTGAAATGTATAAAAAATAGCATTTATAACAAAATTAACATTTTATTATTATCGTCGTTATCGCAACTTTAATATATTTCTAAATTCGTTACTCAAAATATAAATAAAATATAATAAGTCATTATATAGTATTTTATAAATAATATAGGAGATCGAGTTAAAACAATACATCTTAGGAAAGAGATATTTTAAGAAAAATGATATCAAAATTAATTGAATCAACGAGTTTTATAAATGAAATGAATTTTACAAAGGTTTCAAATTATTTTTAAGAAATAGTTTTGATTTATAAATAATACAAATTTTAATAAATATAGTCAATCGGAAACAAATAGGAAATTATTAGTGAAAATAGTCTCGACTAAAATGTGTTTAAAACTAAATCGACTATTTTCTCATTTATTAGTGTAAATCGTAAAACGAAAATTAATTTATTAAACAAGTATACAAATCTCGATTATAATATGAAAATACGATTTTGAGTTACAAATTAGAAATTAACGAAATATGACGGAAATATGAAATCGATATTATTTAGTTACTAGTGTTACGATAACCAACAAAATATTATCACGATCGTAAATAATCAAATTACTAACGATTTGTAAAACGATATCGAAAACTTGTAAAATATTTATAAATACGATTTAAAAGAATATAATTAGAAATAATATATATATAGCTAAAATTAGAAAACCGAAGTTAAAATATTTACTACATACTACTACTCAAACATACGATATAAAATCGAGTAACGTCCTGAAGTTACCTCAAGTCGAGATCGAAACAGATACGTATTCGTCCTTCTTGATTAGTCCAAGCCTCAACCTTTGAATTTGAAAGTCGTTCCGGGATCTTGCTAATCAATAAAACTCCGAAGCCTTTTTGTGAAACCCATCAGGACGACTATAACAGCAGTAGCGACCAATATCAACAACAGTTCCAACAAGTAATAACAACCAAATAGTGGCAGCGGAGGAACGACACAACAGCAGCTACGGGTAGAACCAACAATAGGAGGAAGAAGAAGAACGAGGAAAAGAAAAGGGACACGAACAGAAGAATAATAATAGTAGCGACAATCGATAGAGAATAGAAGAGGCAACAAGGATACGAATCGTAATTATACGACAAACAACAAGGGAGAAAATGATTTTCGCCGAATCAAAGTGAGACGAAGAAACTGGTCCGAAATCGAGCAGCAAACGATAACCATACCGTAGTAACGTAAAACAGGACAAACGACAAGAGGAAACACGAAATGCCAAGGACGAGAAAACAGGGGACGAGAACAAGTAGAAGAAGAAGGAGGACGAAGAAGAAGACATACGGAAATCAGTAGCAGTAACAGTAACACGTATAGCAGCAAACGAGACGAACTGCAGCATCAAAACAGAACGAAGAAGAAAGAAGAAGAGACGAAGAAAACGGAGAAGAAGAAAACCAACAGTAATAACGTAACAGTAACCGAACAGTAGTAGCAGCGAAAGACAGACCAAAGAGGCAGAAGAAAAAGAAGAAAAACGAGGAGAAGAAGAAAAGGAGAAGGAGCAGCGACGGACAAAATGCAACAGCAGAAGAAAACGCAGCAGCAGCGAACTCAGGCACAAAGCGCAGCAATAACGAATGACAAAACGAAGGAGAAGATAAAGAATGAGAAGAGGGGAAACAGAACAGTAGCAGCAGCAGCAGAAAAACGGAGCAAACAGCAGTAAAACGCAGCAAAAACAACACGAACAGAGGCAGAACGACGAACAGGACTAAACGAGCAGCAAAAACGAAGAAGACATTATATAGATCGCCAACACGAAAACGGAGTAGATCGAAAAGCAATAAGAACGGCAAGGAAGAATGAGACACGCAACAACAGCATCACGAAGGAACTAAGAGGGAACGTAACGAAAATTACCTTCACAAATCGGCTAAAAACAGGCCGCAGCAACGTAACAGTAGCAGTACACAGCAGTACGCAGCAGCAGCAGAATCACCGGTACAACGGGTAAAGGTGACAGAACAGCAGCAGAGGCATACCGCAGCAGCAGGTGCAGATGAAGATGGTGGATTGAAATAAAAAAAAACGATGAAGAAGGTGAGGACGATGGATTATAGGGTGTTGATAGAGATTCACCGAGGGGTCAGTTGGCAGACAAAGCGAAAAAAAAGATGAATCAGAAGAAGGGGGATGAATGATGGGTAATGAACGTATAAGGGGGGGAGAGTGAGTCAAGCGGTGGAAAATAAAAGGCCAAAGGATAAGAATCAACACAATAAGTGAGAAGGGGGAAAGAATTATTAAACAAGTGGGAAAAGCAAGGGGTGACCAAGGAAAAAGAATCGGCCAAAACGAAAATACGGATTAATTACATGAATCGGGTAGGAGACAAATTCCGTAACGATAAGTTGGCTGACCCACGAATTGAATTTAAAACGAGTTAATAAAATAATTGGGCCGACTAATAAAATTTGTAAAATAAACGTCTCTCGAGACGTAAATAATTATTCGAGACGAAAATGAAGTTTATAGAAATAATTAATTAGACGTTGAATAGTATTTCCCGATAAATAATAAATTTTCGATAAAGTGAATTAAATTTATTTTTCGAAGAAATGAAATAAATGTTTTGACGAAACTTAATATAAATGAACTTCGAGCTTAAATATAAATAAATAAATAAATAAATAAAATAAATTAGAATTTAAATCGCCGAAATAAACTTTCGATAAAAATTAAATTAAATGTATCAAATGAATCGAAACAGAAATAAAAATATGTTTTTAAATATAAGAAGAGTTTCCGAGTCAAATAGAATTTTAGGAGTTTGAAACGATTAAACGATAAATTCGTTTTATAATAATTTTAAGAATTACGAGTTAAATCGTAAATAAAATAAAAATACGAATGTAACTTTAATTTAATTTAATTTATAAAATCAGGGGTGTAACACAGGGATAGTTGGAAACTATCCAAAAGAAAACAAAAGTCCACGGACAAAGATTCGTCCAAAAAAATTGTCCAGCTATAGTTGGAAACTATCCCAAAGAAAGCAAAAGTCCGGGGACAAAAATCCATTCCAAAGAATAGTCCAGGGATAGACGGTAACTATCCCAAAGAAGGCAAAACTTCAGGGACAAAGATCCGTCCCAAAGAATAGTCCAGCGATAGTTGGGAATTATCCCAAAGAAAGCAAAAGTCCAGAGACAAAGATCTGTCCCAAAGAATAGTCCAGGGATAGTTTGAAACTATCCTGAAGAAAACAAAAGTCCGGGGACAAAGATGATACGGGTAAGCTCGAACCCGGCCCAATTGTGCTAGGACCGAATAAAGCCCACAACGAGACCATGCACTCGCTTGGGTTATTCGAACCAAGCCCAATCCTAACACGTAGATAGGGTAAGTCGGGTCAAACCCACGGGGACGGTAAGAGGCGTCTAGACCAAGGTCGCCCAAAAACGAGACTCGGTCAACGAGCTAAGCTAAACAAGAATGATAAGGAGGGAGGAAGGCTAAGACTATGACTAAGGCGACGGAGGAAACGAATAAGGAAACGGGCTAGGATTAGGTCGGGTTCAAGGGGTGATGGAATGGTCAAGGAAGAGCTTAAAGTGAAGGGGTAGTCGGGTAATCTAGGTGTAGTCTGGGCTCTCGCTACGTAGACCGACCTAGGGGTCGTCCTCACCTGGCTCTCGCTACGTAGTGAGGGAACCAAACCCACAAGCAAACTATCACCCACAAGAGAAAAGGCAAGAAAAACAAGCATATGCATCTACATGTCATTCAAGCATTTCAACAAACATGTACCATGCATCAAACCAAGAGGAAACCCAAAACTTCCATCAACATCTCCAACAAACCCTTAATCACCCATTAAACACCCAAATCACCCTACTAACCCTAGCAAGAGTCTACTCAAACATATCTAGAGGAAAAACTAACAAGAACGAGATAAACTAACTCAAACAACAAGAACATACATAATGAAACTAGTGAAAACAATGGGCAATAAACATAACAATGAACAAAGATTGAAACTTGGATGAATAAACTAGATTAAGAGAAAGGAAAAGAAGATTATACCTACTAACAAGATGAAAGGAAGATTGAAAACTTGCGTAAAAGAGAAAACCCAAATACATCACCCAAGGTTGTCAATCTTGGTTGGATTCTTCAAGAATTCCCTTAATACAAGGATTAATCTAAGATTAAAGATTAACTAAAGACTAATCTACACTAATCTAGGCTAATCTAATCTAAAGTAGTCTACGGTTTTGTGGGTAATGAAGAACATCTCATAGGAATACAAGAGGGAAGTATATATAGGGTTACAATGAATAAGGAGAAGAAAAGAATGAAGCGCGGGCTACATGTGGGTCATCCCGGTCGGGATGAGGTGGTCCCGGTCGGGATGACATGGTCCCGGTCGGGATGAGCTCATCCCGGTCGGGATGGACCCATCACAGCAGCTCCTCTTTCGTGCACCTCATCCCGGACGGGATGAGGCCATACTCGTCGGGGATGAGTCTTGTAGGCCTCCAATAAGAACTTTTTGGTCCCTCCTTGCTTCTCATGGGTTTCTCACCGATTCTCGAGACTCAGGATCGGGTCTAAGAGGCTCGAGATCGGGTCCCAAGGTCTCGGGGTCGAATCCAAGGCATCGAGTGATCGTTCCAAAAAGTGTATGTATTGAGTCGGAATCGCTCCAACTCTTCATGAATGGTCTCGGGAACCTGGAACGAGCTAAAGGAAGCATAAGTAGCCCAGAAACCGCTCCCAAGGAGCAATTCCACAAGGAAATGGGACCAAAATACAGTAAATTAGGCACTACAAACTACACTTATCAACTCCCCTACACTTAACACTTACTCGCCCTCGAGCAAGCACATACTAACTACTTAAATAGCCGAGCGGGTATTAGCGCACCCTACGCCCTTTCAACTCACGCGAGTACACTTAGAGGAAAAGTGTACTCCGCAAGGCAAGTAAGGTCTTGCGACAAAATTGTGGATGCAACCGGACACAAAACACAAAGACAAACAAACACAAGGTTGCACCCAAAGAAAAACAAATACCGCTTCCCTCTAAAAGCGGTGAAAAGACACCGGTTTAGGGCTCAAGGCAAGTGACAACGTTCCCAAGCTAGCAATACAAACCAAAATGGACAAAACCCTAATAGTATGACGATAAAGCAACAAAAACATTGGCAACTTACCTAGATTCCTCCTAACCTTCTAAGAACGTACTACGGGACGATCGGCGGGATGGAAAAAGGATGCCACGGTGTTAGTCGACACTGTAGGTAAGTGAGACCCCGCCCCCTTTAGCGATTAGCCAAGAGGGTCGTCCCATGCCCGAAACCGCCCAACTAGTCCAAGTAAAAAGGTGGAAATATTTGCAAAGTGAGGGAAGACCGACCATTACCGCTATCATCCTTCCTAGGTACTCGATCCTTTGGTAGGCTCTTCACGGCAAAAGTCGGAAAAAGGCTTATTTTTGTGAGACGGATTTTCTTTTGGCATTTTTCTTTCTTTTGCATTTTTGCCTTGTGTGTTGCCATGCCATTTTTTTTTCTTCTTTTCTATTTTCTTTTTGGCTTTTGTGCCTTTTCTTTTTCTTCATTTCTTTTCTGTCTTTCATTTTCTTTTCTTTGCCCTCTTGTCTTGATTTGGCTTTTTTGGCAATTCTTTGTGTAACAAGAAAGAGAGAATTCAACAAATTGTAATTTATTGTGTGGATATGTGTAGGAGGTAGGGTAATGGGTAAGTCGGGACGGCGCCTTCCCTTCAAACCCACAAAAAGGGGAGAACTTGGACTAATCAAACAATCCTAAGCACGGTCACCTAAGGGACGAGACTCGGTAACCAAGGCCTTTTCACACCGTGGGTGGTCATAATGGTCAAAAGTGCAAATCCCGCAGTAAATCCCTAGTAAGCTAGGTGGACTCAAGGTAAAGGACCAACGAAATCATTGATTTAGGGTCATTCTACTAAAGTAAAGTTCAAGACTCGATTTACATTACTAGGAGGGGAAAGTAAACACTCGCACACTAGCCTCTAAACCGGGTTTTCGAAAAAAAAACCTTTTACACACAAGACACAAACACACACACAAAACAAAGACTCAACGAAAACGAAAGAACAAGAGACAAAAGGCAACAAAATAAAACAAAACAAGACAAGCACAAAAATAAAACAAACACCACCCCGAACTTCCAATCAAGTCACCAAATCAACCACAACTTTACAAACCTCCACCCGAGCACACCTCATCACAAACCTTCTCCAAACTTCACAAGAAATAAAGAGGGGAAAGGGATAGAAGATGTTACCGGAGGTCTTGAAAGCTCTCCAAAGCTATCGGTGATTTAAGCGACCTATAAGGAAAAAGGGAGGCAAAACACGCACACAAAACAAATATACGACACAAAAGAAAAAGACACAAAAAGAAAATCTTTTTGATATTTGTGAAATTTTTTCAAATTTTTAGGGATTTTTAAGATTTTTTTCGAAAAAACTAAGAAAATAAAACGAACTACGCTAGAATATCGCTCCCCCACACTTAAACCGAGCAATGTCCTCATGCTCGATCGTAGTGTGCGGAGACACAAAAGAAAATAAAAGAAACTACGAAAATAAAGCTAAAAATCAAAAAGAAAATGAAGAAAGGGTAGAATGCGTCCGGCCGGGGTGTAATCAAGTCACCTAGCCCGGATTCCGCCCAAATCCGACTAAATCCTAAAAAAAAGGTGAAAATCTTGGAAATTTGGATTTTGAAAATGACTCTTGATGTAGTCACGTCATCAAGAGTCGGGAGCAATAACTACCAAGGCCTCGAAGGCCACCATGACACCAAGACACAAAAGTGTACAAGGGGAAGAGGACAAACAAGGGAAAACAAGCAACAACAAAAACGGAAAAGAAAGGATAGTTGCCATACCCATCGGTTAGCAACTCACTCTCTCCATCGTCTCAATGATCAATAATTGCATTTTGCTTGTCGTCATCATTGTCATCCTTCTTCAAGCTTAATAAAACCGCATGGTTAAGGTAGTAAAAGTGTGAGGGGGTGGGGTTTGATGTGAATATTGGTGTAAAGTGAATAGGAAATGAAGTGAGGGTATGCATATGAAGTATGTGGGTCATATGATATGAGCACGGAGAGATAGGGAGGTTGGGAGGGGGTATACAATGGTTGGGTGGACTCAAATGCCGAAGAAGAAGCATAAGGGGGAGTAGGAGACCATCTCGGTCGGGATGGATGGTCCTGGTCGGGATGACACACCCGTCCCGGTCGGGACGCTCCTTTCCCGGTCGGGAAGACACTCCAGTAAACTCAAAATATGGCACCCTCATCCCGATCGGGATGGCTCCTTCCCGGTCGGGATGCCTCCAAAACCCCAAAAGCTATTCAAAGCTTCAAAAACCCGTTCCCTTGCTCACAATCCATGCTCTATCGATAACCATTCCTCTCTAGGAATCATCTTCACTTCACCCATCACAATAAACTCAAATACAACATCAAATTCTCTCTCTCACAACGCTCATCAACAATCCAAATAACAAGAATATCACAAAACTAAGAGTCCTAGAAACAAAATCACAATAAACACAATTACAAACACAAAACTAAAGAGAAGAGAGGTAGGGGGATATACAACATGACGGTTCTTTAGGAACTCCGTCAAACCTAGGATGGTGGACTCTCATTCTTCAACCATAGCCCTCAAGGGCATGGAGGAGCAAGTCGAACGCACGACTGACATCATAAAGACGGCCCAAAGAGTGCTCGAGCCAAGCTAACCTCCACGGCCTCCAAGGTGGAGGCAAGAAGTAGTCCTCAGAAGACCCGACATCATCACTCGTGTTGTCTCCGGGGTCTATCCATCCTACGAGCTTCACCGACCTCTTCCTCCCTAGGCACCGTCTCCAATCACTAGCAAGCTTCAAGTCTTCATCATGAGGCACAAAAAACGGCTTTGGCCTCATCTCCTTGTTGCACACCCCCACACTTTCCTCAAGTTGTGGTTCCCCATCTTCATCACTCGTCCCCACATCATCTTGGAGGAGAGAATTGAAACTTCTACCGGCGGTTTCAATCTCTTCCAAACCATTACTTGGTCTACTTACAAGGGGCTCTTGATGCTTATCCACATTCTCGGACATGGGCAACTTGGGCTCATCAATTTCACCCAACAACTTCACAAATTCCACCAACTCATCCAACTCACTATCCTCCTCCAATTCTTCACCAACGATGCCTTCACCAAGAGCCATATCCTCATTCGTCTCTTTTTGGGTAGACGATTGAGGTTCTTCAAAGCAAAGTACGCTCCTCATAGGGAATTCATTAACGGCCTCGTCATTGGGTTGTTCCCCTTCCCCAAATGAACATCCCTCATCAAGTTGTGAAGATCGAGTTAAGAACATTAGGGTTTGAGCCGTTAAAGCATTCAATCTATCTTTAAATTCCTCCCTTTCCCTTCGGAGTTCGGCCAAGAGTTCATAATTCTTTTGCGATTGGATGGCCATTTCTTGTTGGTTCTTTAGCATTTGAAGAATCGATTGATCTAACTCCAAGCTTGGCATTTGGTGGTCATTGGGGTCTTGTAAAGCTCCTTGAAAATCTTGATGATACCCTAGGGGTGGGGCATCATATTGTTGGTAGTGAGGTTGAGATGATTGGTAGTATTGTGGGTTATGGGGTTCATATTGTGGTTGGGGTGGAGGGTAATGTGGTGGGCTTTGGGGAAATTGGCTTCCATAAGCGTTCACTTGTTGGTAGCCATTTCTATATCCTTGAAGTTCATACCCACTAGTGTGTTGATTACCCCAAGAAGCTTGATAATGGTAGGGGGACGTCATGTCATACCCTTGGTTCATAGAGGGAGAGGAGTAGCTCATATCGGCTCCCGAGTGTGGGGAGTTTAGATCAAACCTCATGCTTGCTCGAAAATCGTGGCTCGTACCCGGTTGAGGACTTCTCAATTAGCAACCGTCCGTTAAAGCGGCTCTAAGTTGCAAAAAGAAGATGGTCACCACCTCTAAGCACAAACTGTAGACTAAGAGCAAACGTGAGAAGCCTAGTGCTTTTTGGGCACTAGACAAGAGAGAAATAAACCTCACACACAAGAAGCAAAGGAACAAAAAAGAAAAAAGAAAAACACAAAAACAAAAGACAAAGTCAAGTAACTAGGCAAACTAGGTCTAAACTAGCACTGTCCCCGCCAACGACGCCAAATTGATGGTAGGGATTTGCCGTGGATCCCCACCGATCAAATAATTAACCGGCTAATCCTAACACGTAGATAGGGTAAGTCGGGTCAAACCCACGGGGACGGTAAGAGGCGTCTAGACCAAGGTCGCCCAAAAACGAGACTCGGTCAACGAGCTAAGCTAAACAAGAATGATAAGGAGGGAGGAAGGCTAAGACTATGACTAAGGTGATGGAGGAAACGAATAAGGAAACGGGCTAGGATTAGGTCGGGTTCAAGGGGTGATGGAATGGTCAAGGAAGAGCTTAAAGTGAAGGGGTAGTCGGGTAATCTAGGTGTAGTCCGGGCTCTCGCTACGTAAACCGACCTAGAGGTTCCTCCTAGAACCCATCTTGGCGACACACGTGACAAACGGGGTTACTAGCGTGCTATCGTGGCCTAGGTCGCATCCGGGCTCTCGCTACGTAGACCGACCTAGGGGTCGTCCTCACCGGGCTCTCGCTACGTAGAGAGGGAACCAAACCCACAAGCAAACTATCACCCACAAGAGAAAAGGCAAGAAAAACAAGCATATGCATCTACATGTCATTCAAGCATTTCAACAAACATGTACCATGCATCAAACCAAGAGGAAACCCAAAACTTCCATCAACATCTCAAACAAACCCTTAATCACCCATTAAACACCCAAATCACCCTACTAACCCTAGCAAGAGTCTACTCAAACATATCTAGAGGAAAAACTAACAAGAACAAGATAAACTAACTCAAACAACAAGAACATACATAATGAAACTAGTGAAAACAATGGGCAATAAACATAACAATGAACAAAGATTGAAACTTGGATGAATAAACAAGATTAAGAGAAGGGAAAAGAAGATTATACCTACTAACAAGATGAAAGGAAGATTGAAAACTTGCATAAAAGAGAAAACCCAAATACATCACCCAAGGCTGTCAATCTTGGTTGGATTCTTCAAGAATTCCCTTAATACAAGGATTAATCTAAGATTAACGATTAACTAAAGACTAATCTACACTAATCTAGGCTAATCTAATCTAAAGTAGTCTACGGTTTTGTGGGTAATGAAGAACATCTCATAGGAATAGAAGAGGGAAGTATATATAGGGTTACAATGAATAAGGAGAAGAAAAGAATGAAGCGCGGGCTACAGGTGGGTCATCCCGGTCGGGATGAGGTGGTCACGGTCGGGATGACGTGGTCCCGGTTGGGCTGAGCTCATCCCGGTCGGGATGGACCCATCACAGCAGCTCCTCTTTCGTGCACCTCATCCCAGACGGGATGAGGCCATACCCGTCGGGGATGAGTCTTGTAGGCCTCCAATAAGAACTTTTTGGTCCCTCCTTGCTTCTCATGGGTTTCTCACCGATTCTCGGGACTCAGGATCGGGTCTAAGAGGCTCGGGATCGGGTCCCAAGATCTCGGGGTCGAATCCAAGGCATCGAGTGATCGTTCCTTCGCTTCGTTGGCTCCAAAAAGTGTATGTATTGAGTCGGAATCGCTCCAACTCTTCATGAATGGTCTCGGGAACCTGGAACGAGCTAAAGGAAGCATAAGTAGCCCAGAAACTGCTCCCAAGGAGCGATTCCACAAGGAAATGGGACCAAAATACAGTAAATTAGGCACTACAAACTACACTTATCAGTGTGTATGATCACTCACGTCCCGAAATAGCCAAGATTTACGTGGGAAATGCAGCCAAGGATCACGCCTCCCTTGCTAGAGATATGCGTGATATCCTTACTTCAAATAAGTTAGAGCAATCTTCTTATTTTGCCAACAAGAGGAGATAATTCTCACTCATATTTGATGTGATTCACATGAAGATATGCATGTATCTCCTCCCTCAAATAGATAGATACAATCTCCTCCAACTTGACAATCCAAATAAGAATATTATATCAAGATATGAATATTCTAGGCAGGAAGATCAAGCAAGAAGCAAACGAGATTTGGCTGCAATATTTTGAAGAGTATAAGAAGATTTTGTGTATCCCATGCTCCAAATAAAGGGATACAATCTTAGTTTATTTAAGCAACACAAATAACAATGATCTCTTCAAGATCATTTCGAGATATTCTTAGGATTAAAATACTATATTCTCTAGATTAGTTACTATTTTTCCTTGATTAAGTATTTGGTAAAATAGGCTAAGTATGTCGTAGTATATTCGAGATATTATTCGTGTAAGGCTATAAAAGCCACGTTCAATGTGAGCATTATTCATTGAACGATTAAGCAATAAAATTTCAGCAACGTTTTGATTTTAAATCAACTCTTGTGTTTTATATTTCGAGAAAGTACTTCGAAATCGCGTCGAGGAATTGGTGCGCCAATCTCTACGTTATTAGTTTCGGATTCAAGGTCGAATTCGGGCTAAATATCTTTGGTTACGTTTGTCCTTCATTTCATCACAAAAATCCTTACATAATTCAAAGTATTTCCTTTCCTAAAATAGGCGTGTCACTAACATCGAAATCCAGGAAGACCTTAACCACGAACCAAGGTTACATTAACCTTAGTTCTATTTCACTCCAGAATCCACGTCATCATCCAAGGTTACATTAACCTTCGACCCAAATTCATTTCTTAATCTAAACCGCTTCCGCATTCGCATCATTTTGTATCAGAGCGGGATACACGAAAACTTCTTTTACTCTTCAAAATATTGCAGCCAAATCTTCTTTGCTTCTTGCTTGATCTTTCTGCCTAGAATATTCATATCTTGATAAAATATTCTTATTTGGATTGCCAAGTTGGAGGAGATTGTATCTATCTATTTGAGGGAGGAGATACATGCATATCTTCATGTGAATCACCATCAAATATGAGTGAGAATTATCTCCTCTTGTTGCCAAAATAAGAAGATTGCTCTAACTTATTTGAAGTAAGGATATCACGCATATCTCTAGCAAGGGAGGCGTGATCTTTTGCTGTATTTCCCACGTGAATCTTGGCTATTTCGGGACGTGTGTGATCATACACACACCAAGTTTGATTGGGCTTGGTTCGAATAACCCAAGCGAGTGCATGGTCTCGTTGTGGGCTTTATTCGGTCCTAGCACAATTGGGCCGGGTTCGAGCTTACCCATATCATCTAAACCTTATTATGAAAGGTATAGTGTAATATTACGTATTTAGTACGGCTAATTAAATGAAGTCACGATTTATTTGCTATTATACTTACTACTAAAAAGTATAAGTATAAGAAATAGCAAAGCTAATTAAAATGCGTAAAGTAAATAACACGAGCAATTTTAACGTGGTTCGGCCCAATTGAAAAGCCTACGTCCACCGGTGTCTTTATTTATAAGAGTACCTTCTCCGGATTACCTTACAAATAAATGCTCTTACGATTAACTCTAATCGTGATAGTGAGAGTGATGTGAAGCACTCGATTTGAGAGATGTTAAGCTCTCGGTTTGTGGGATGTTAAGTCCACGACAGTGAAGGATGTTAAGCCTTCGGTGAGAGGGATGTGAAGCCCTCGGTGGTTGAACGATGTGAAGCGTTCGAGGTGTGAACGAGATTAATCGTTTGATTGAGCAAACCACTACTCGACCCGCATACTTTACTGTACTTCTAGTTTACAATATTTCTCTAGTTAATATTACAATTCAATTGTCTAGAGAAAATAGAGAAACTATATGACTTTTTTTTTGTATAAACAATAAAACACGATTTAAATAGCCAAGACTTTTTCGAAACTTTTTGCAAAAACCTTTTAAATAGAAATGTAGTGAACTTTTGCAAAATGAAGAATTATGGTGAAAAGTCGTGTTTTGCCAAGAGGTAGAGATGGATATATATATCCGAAAAAGTGAATAATTTTATCAAATAAAATAAAATCATTAGATGGAAAATTTCCCTTTGAGATATAGTTAATTGGTAGGTGGAGATTTCAAGAGATCAAAGAGATTGGTAGGTGGAGATTTCAAGAGATCAAAGAGATATCAATTAGATCAATTTAATAAAGTTTCCTTGTTTTAAATGATTCATTTATATTTTACAGAGTAAAATATCTTTGAGGATCATTTTGGAGACTTTGTTATTTTGGTAATTGAATCTGCCGAAATCTAAAATGATATTTTAAAAACTCATTTATAAATCCGAAAGTTTCCTTTTAAATGATTCATTTATATTTTACAAAGTAAAATATCTTCGAGGATCATTTTGGAGACTTTGTTATTTTGGTAATTGAATCTGCCGAAATCTAAAATGATATTTTAAAAACTCATTTATAAAATCTCTTTGTAAGTCTTGGCTCGTGTTTAGTCGCTTAAAGACGCGAGGTTAATATAACCTTGTCATATAATTTCTTTGTTCCCTTTACATTTAGATCCTAGACTTCACTTCCTCGGGTTTCTTCTTCCGTCTTATATGAAGTCTTCTTGAATCCTGTCTTTGTCTTGTAATACTGAAAAACATATTTGCAAACTACCAAGTAATACTCGTGAAACTTATCTTGACATAATCAAAACCAATATAAATATAATCAAGGCATAAATATAAAACCGTAGGTTCCACAATTTCCCCCTTTTTGATTATGTCAAGTTGTTGTCGATAGGGTAAAAGTACCTGAGCCAGAGATAAGCTTTTGGAAGGTTTTGGTCAAAAGAGGACTAACTTATAAATTCTAGTTGTTATCTACTATCGACTCTTCTTCCCCCTCTTGACATCATTGAAAAGGGACGAACAACTGGTAAGAAATCAAAAGTAGTTATAACACACAAAGGTTAGTTAAAGCATGGGTCATCATAGATAGTTTAAACACACACATGTAGCAAAGTTAACCAAATATCCAGACATCAGAAAGCTAGTTCAAAAGTCAGCAAAATGACCCTAAGCTATACTAGGAGCTTTAAGACAGGGTTCGTTTTGGGCATCATTATTCAGAGACTTAAACCTTCAACTCTAGTTCTGATCTCCCATGAGAAACAAAGCACGATCTGTATTGTCGATCAACTGTCGCAGCTTGTTCATGACATCGTCATGCCTCCTCAGGGGTACTCTGTTGGCATTTACCTCACTGATTAGATTGATTGTAGTATTCAGCTTAGCTCTCAACTGATTGTTTGCCTTCTTGAATTCAAAGACATCATTCACAATACACTGAACACGAGCTTGAAGTTTGTCCACTGAATTTGCAAGCGAACCAAACTGGCCCCAAAATTAGTACGAGATGACTTTCAATTAATTCTATTCACTTTGGTAAGCAATTCTTGCAATAGTTCATCAGTATTCCCCCTTGATGACTGATCCAACACCCCTTTTCCCTTATCTTTGACAGAGGAGCATTCCCCCTTCACATTTTTTTTGGTTGTGTTCCCTTTTAGTAAGACGGACATTTTCGAAGGTGGTGAGAATGTGTTCATTCTCGGGCAGAACCCGCACTTATGAACCATCTTGGTCTCCTCCCTTAGCAGAACATTTTCGCTTCCCAACGACAGAAACATCTTCAATAATCTCCACAGTGTCCTCAGAGACTACAGATTGAAGTTCAAGGTTTAAGTCTCTGTTTAGAGATCTGAGATTTTTCTTGTGTGGTGTTATGGGGGAGTTTGCTTAGGTTTCATGAGAAAGAAGGAAGAACACGGTTAGGTAAAAAATAAGGTGAGAAAGAAGTGAAAGTTAAGAGAGAGATGAAGTAGCATTAATAGAAGAGATTTTGTTATATTTAGGAAAGAAGATTTGAAGTAAATAATATGATGCCCCTTTTTGAAAGATTTTGTGAGAGATTTTGATAAGACAACTCTTGCAAGTTGTAGAATATATCACATGTTTTGAAAAAAAATAATAATTTCATAGAATGATAACTCCTTTTGTGTGAGTTAACAAAGAATATTCAAGATCTTTCTTGAATATATTTGAATGAAATTATAGTGTATATGATATATTAGAAGATGTCTTAGAATATGGTAAGAATCGCAAACATATGCAGTAAAAATATACCCAAGACAAAACACACCAAAACATACAATTATGCACTACGACTAAAATGATGCCAACACAAGCTGAAAACATACCAGTCTCGTCAATCATGTGAGAGTAGATAAGCGACCATAGTTAACACTAGTTTCCATTTGTTAGCCCGAGTTCTAACCGCAACTCCTCAAACCGTTCCCTGGGCAAAGGCTTAGTGAAGATGTCGGCTTTTTGTAGGTTAGTAGGACAATATATAAGTTGTATATTCCCTTTCTCAACATGGTCTCTTAAGAAATGATGACGTAAATCGGTGTGTTTGGTACGGGAATGTTGGGCTGGATTTTTTGAGATGGCAATTGTGCTTATATTGTCACACAAGATAGGTACGAAATCAAAAGATACCCCATAATCTTTGAGTTGTTGACGAAGCCACAATAATTGAGTACATACCAGAGAAGCCGCGATATATTCACTTCTGTGGTTGAAAGTGCAACCGTCGCTTGCTTCTTTGAACCCCACAAAATTATGCTTGATCCGAGGAATGTCACTGTTCCTGACGTGCTTTTTCGGTCAACATAGCATCCTCCATGATTACCATCTGAATATCCATCTTCATCTTTATCCAACTTCGTGGTGATTGCCATGAGAGTGACAGCAGATTTTGCCTTATCCATTCCAAATTTCTTTAAGAGTTCACCCACATACTTCTGTTGATGTATTGTAATTCCTTCCTTTTTTTGTTGGTTCTATGGCAGACAAAAAGGAATTAAGTACACAGTGATTCCAAAGGGACCTACGTGTTTGAACTCCCTTGTGATAATCACTTAGAATGTCATTAGTAGTATGCGATATCTGATGTTTCCATTTCTTGAGATTTGTAGGAATATTTTTCCCTTGTCCTGTTTTCGAGTTTATATTAACCATGGTATCATCTTCTTCTGTTCCCCCTGAATTTGTGCCAGAGGTTAACTTAACCTCGCTAGTATATTCTTTGGTTCCCCCTGAATCTGTACTGGAGGTTATATTAACCATTGAGGATGAGTCGTTTGGTTCTTTTGAAACTTTGGTTGGAATTGATTTTGGTTTATCTTTAGTTTTTGAAGAACTCTCAAATTGTTCTTCCTTTTCAAAAGATAAACTTGGATCAGTTCTTCCTTTGTTCAAAATTCTTTCAGCATCAGACCCTTCAATTTCTCTTGTCTCTTCTTCGAGATCTGGTAGATCTTTTCTTGAAAGCCGAAAATCCGGGTCATCATCGTCATCCTCATCTTCCTCTTGATTAGAGGTATCCAGAGCATTGGTTTCGTCAAACACTACGTGAATACTTTCTTCCATTCGTAGTGTCCATTTTTTTGTAAACCTTGTAAGCCTTGCTGTGCTCATAGTAACCCAAGAATACTGCTTCATTGCTTCGAGGATCAAATTTGCTCAATTTGTTCTTTCCATTATTATGAACAAAACATTTGCTACCAAAGCACCTAAGATGGGATATCTTAGGCTTCCTTCCTCTTACAAGTTCATAAGGTGTTTTCTTTAGCATAGGTCTGATCATAGCCCGGTTGTGGATATAACAAGCCGTATTCACTGCTTCTGCCCAAAAATTTTTGGGTAGTCTGCTGCATAGTAACATTGTACGTGCCATTTCTTCAAGTTTTCTATTCATGCGTTCGACTACTCCATTTTTTTGTGGAGTTCGTGGAGCCGAGAAATTATGCCCGACCCCATGTTCTCGACAAAAGTTAATGAAGGCTTGATTGTCAAACTCAGTTCCGTGATCCGTTCTAATGGATAAGAGATTATAACTATATTTGTTTTGGACTAGCTTCATTAGACATTATCAATACAATGTGATTCGGAAATGCCAATCTTTCCAATCCCGATTATTCTTCCCTTTTTGTTGTCTCCAAAAGTAACATTTCCCCCATCATAAGCTTCAAGTGACACAAACTTCCTTATATCGCCTGTCATATGCCTTGAGCATCCGCTGTCCAGATACCACTTATTCTCTTGCGAACTTTTATATACCTGAAAGAGTTTATGTTTGGGTCTTTGGTACCCAAGCGAAGTTGGGTCCTCTTTTATTAATATCAGGCAATATATCTTTTCGTACCCACCTCTTCTTAACCTTCACAAGTTTTTCGGGCTGAACTTTGCTAGTATCGTTACTGGATTTTTTATCACTTTTTTCAAATTTTCTTCTCGGCTTCTGTTTCATTTCGAGCAACTTAGTAATCTTACTAAGTTGTTCGTTGATACTTTCATAAGTTTTTACGTTTTTCTCATACTCTTCTATTTTACTTTGCATTATCCCTTTTTCTTTTATTAACTCTATAATCCTTGAGGTAAGCGAATCCTTTATTTTATCATGACTCGCCTTTTCACGATTTATTTCATTTGTTCATATTGATATAAATCGTTTTAACTCCTCGTTTTCAGATTTTAAAGCAGAATTGGTTTCATGCAAAGTATCCATAGCCTTTTTTCTACCTTCGTCTTCTACAGACACATTGGGATTTTCTATTTTATTGCTTCGACTCAAACAACTCGTTGGATCATCCGATACTTCAAGATTTTTTCTTGAAGTTTCAGAGGATTCCTTACTTTTGTTTGTTCGAGTTTCGTTGAATCTTTTTAAGGTAACATTTTCCAAAGCTATGTCATTTATTTTATTTAATAGCTCATTTATCTCTTCTTTTTGTTGTTGACACGTTTCCAATAATTCCTCAAAATGGGTAAAGAGTTTATCCTTGGTAAGTTTTCGAAACCTTTTCTTAATTTTTGAAAGACTTACCTCTTCATTATCTTCATCCGTGTCTGAACTTGAATGGTGTGTCCTAGTCATTAGGCACATGTCCTTGTCCCTTTTTATTTTCGACTTTGAAGATCTTTCATGTTGAGCACTTAGGCAAATGTTTGCCTCGTCTTCATCATCCGATCCATCTTCTTCGTCCGAGTCTAAATCTCCCCATCCACATGAAGCTAACATAGCTTGTTTGTGAAGAGACTTGGACCTTTCTCTCTCCCCTTTCGATTTTATATTTTTCCACATTGGACAATCTTTGATTAGGTGTCCGACTTCACCACACTTAAAACATCCTTGACTACTTTTTTTTTTGTGGTTGAAGTGTTTGTTTTGTCTCTAAAAGAATTTTTCTGTCCAAATTTGAATTTTTTTCGAAAGCGTTTAACAAAAAGGGCTAGGTCGTCACTCATGGTTTCCTCATCGTCACTGAGAGAACTTTTTAGAGCTATTGCTTTACTCTTAGAGGATTCACTTTGACGTTGATTCAAAGCGAGCTCATGTGCCATAAGATTACCGAGTAATTCTTGATAGCTGAGTAAGGTTAGATCTTTTGATTCCTTAATAGCGGTCACTTTAGGTTGCCATTTATCAGTGAGACTTCTTAGGAATTTTCTTACAAGATCTTCTGCATCAAATGATTTACCAAGATTCCTTAATTCATTTGTGATATTAGTGAATCTTGCAGACATTTCATTGATACTTTCATCTTTGTCCATTTTAAACAACTCGTATTGTTGAGTTAATAAATCGATCCTGAATTTTTTTAACTTGGGTAGTTCCTTCATAAGCAAGTTCTAGACTATCCTAAATCTCTTTTGCGGATACGCAGGAAGTGAGTCGATTATATTCTTTGGACGAAATTCCTCGTTGCAATAAAGACATTTCTCGAGAATTTTTTCCGGCCTTTTTATAATCGTCCTCATCATAGTCATCTTCCTCCTTTACGGTGATGTTCCCAAGAACATCAACGGATTGGATAACAATTGGTCCCTTGACTATGATTTTCCAACATTCGAAATCCGTTCCTTTTATGTAGTGCATCATTTTGTTTTTCCACAAACCATAGTCTACACCATCAAAAGTGGGAAACTTTGAGTTTTTGGAATCCATTTGATCAAAATGGATTAATTGAGAATTGCTAGTTTTGGATCTACTCTTTTGAGGTAAATCAATCAAGAGAACCTGCTCTGATACCAATTGTAAAGTCTAGCGATCCTATAAAATACTCTAGAGGGAGGGTGAATAGAGTATTTACGTACTTTTTAAAATTTTAACGATTTATTACACCTAAACCTTATTATGAAAGGTATAGTGTAATATTACGTATTTAGTACAGCTAATTAAATGAAGTCACGATTTATTTGCTATTATACTTACTACTAAAAAGTATAAGTATAAGAAATAGCAAAGATAATTAAAATGCATAAAGAAAATAACACGAGCAATTTAAACGTGGTTCAGCTCAATTGAAAAGCCTACGTCCACCGGTGTCTTTACTTATAAGAGTACCTTCTCCGGATTACCTTACAAATAAATGCTCTCACGATTAACTCTAATCGTGATAGTGAGAGTGATGTGAAGCACTATATTTGAGAGATGTTAAGCTCTCGATTTGTGGGATGTTAAGCCCACGACTGTGAAGGATGTTAAGCCTTCGGTGAGAGGGATATGAAGCCCTCGGTGGTTGAACGATGCGAATGCGGAAGCGGTTTAGATTAAGAAATGAATTTGGGTCGAAGGTTAATGTAACCTTGGATGATGACGTGGATTCTGGAGTGAAATAGAACTAAGGTTAATGTAACCTTGGTTCGTGGTTAAGGTCTTCCTGGATTTCGACGTTAGTGACACGCCTATTTTAGGAAAGGAAATACTTTGAATTACGTAAGGATTTTTGTGATGAAATGAAGGACAAACGTAACCAAAGATATTTAGCCCGGATTCGACCTTGAATCCGAAACTAATAACGTAGAGATTGGCGCACCAATTCCTCAACGCGATTTCGAAGTACTTTCTCGAAATATAAAAGACAAGAGTTTATTTAAAATCAAAACGTTGCTGAAATTTTATTGCTTAATCGTTCAATGAGTAATACTCACATGGAACGTGGCTTTTATAGCCTTACACGAATAATATCTCGAATATACTACGAGATACTTAACCTATTTCGCCAGATACCTAATCAAGGAAAAATAGTAACTAATCTAGAGAATATAGTATTTTAATTCTAAGAATATCTCGAAATGATCTTGAAGAGATCATTGTTATTTGTGTTGCTTAAATAAACTAAGATTGTATCCCTTTATTTGGAGCATGGGATACACGAAATCTTCTTCTACTCTTCAAAATATTGCAGCCAAATCTCGTTTGCTTCTTGCTTGATCTTCCTGCCTAGAATATTCATATCTTGATTATTTGGATTGCCAAGTTGGAGGAGATTGTATTTATCTATTTGAGGGAGGAGATACATGCATATCTTCATGTGAATCACCATCAAATATGAGTGAGATTTATCTCCTCTTGTTGCCAAAATAAGAAGATTGCTCTAACTTATTTGAAGTAAGGATATCACGCATATCTCTAGCAAGGGAGGCGTGATCCTTGGCTGCATTTCCCATGTGAATCTTGGCTATTTCGGGACGTGTGTGATCATACACACACCAAGTTTGATTGGGCTTGGTTCGAATAACCCAAGCGAGTGCATGGTCTCGTTGTGGGCTTTATTCGGTCCTAGCACAATTGGGCCGGGTTCGAGCTTACCCGTATCATCCCCTCCTTCTTCGAAAGGAATTGACCTCAATTCCGTAAGGCCATCATCGCTTAAGTATGGACTTAAGTCCCCTACATTGATTGGAGCGTGGACTCCATAGTCTCCCGGAAGCTCAATCTTGTAAGCATTTGATGCGAGTTCAGTTTGCAGTGTTGTTTTGATCGGTCCATATCTCGAGTTATACATGGAAATTTGTAGTCATTCAAAATGGAGGAGATAGATTTCGAGCTTATCTTTCCAATGACTATTCGTGAAGGCTCATTGAACAAGTATTGACAAAGTTATGGTCCGAACAAGTCAGCTGTGCATGGGAATTTCGCAGAAGTTATTTATTTGACGGGACTGTTTCTTTTCTATCGACTTTCAATAAAAGAGCTAGTGGATACATTGCTCTAATACGATTTTTAAGTTCAAATAATCAGCAATGGGATTAATTGCTTTCAAGACTAGAAGATGCATTAACCAAGTGCAAAAACACACCAGCCTACTAAAGCAAACAAAGAAGCATTGCCTCTTAATTGGAGCAAAATAGTGGCTGCTAGTGTTCACAGTTATTCAATGTATCTAGTTGTCTAAGTTCTTTTCCCTTTCTTTGTTTGTATCACCCACTTTAAGAGGCTTGACTATTCTGGTTGGCCTCTCTTTGGGTCCTTTTGTAGGCTATAAATAGCCACCCATTAGATGCATAAATCATTCAACTTTCATCAAACAGATCTGAGATAAGCTTTGCTTTTTCTTTCCGTCTTTGTAGTTCACAAGACAAAGTATTAGAGTTAGTCGCGTCACAAGCTCTATACTCGCTATTTCAATCGAGTGTTTGGATTAGCACCCGCTTTGTTGAGGTATAGGTCTATCTCACTTAGCACACTATCCTTGGCTACGTTCTATCATCCCTTACGACAACTTTTTCATTCTGATTTCGTTACTTTATTTCATTCATTTCGATCTACTATCAATCACCAAATCACTTGTTCAAAGTTCATTCCAAATCACATCATTAGTGGTATCAGAGCTACAACTCTTGATTTTTCTTAAAATCATGACGGTCCAAGGAGTGTCGAAGCCAAGTTATTAGTTGAATTTCTGATTGCGATTGGAATTCAAAGGTTAAACTCGTACGGGTAGTTCGAGGGTTAATCGGTTTTGATTGTTTCGTGGTTCTTGTTGAAGTTTGATTTATTTTCAAAAAAAAAAAATACTGTTCACGAATTAGTACTGTTCACGAAGTACTATTCAAAAAAAAAAGATGGCTGTAATTTTCTCGTTGGGAAATACAAGCGAGGAAAGTTTGGTTTTTGATCCGTCGTTACCTCCTATTTTCGATGAATATGAAGATCATTGTGAGCCAAATGGGTTGCGCATGAAGAAAAAAATTCTGATCTTGGCCAAAACAAACATCGAAAATAGAGGGATTGAGCTCATGGAATATTTGGAGAAGCAATATAAGATACGTGATCCGTCCATGTTCAAAACAAGCAAAATGGATTTCACAAGCGTACAAAATTGCGCGTTTTTTTAAAAGGAGTCGAGCTTGTGGTCGAGCCATAATACCAACATTAGCCACACTTGTGTCTATTTGGAGTAAGGGTGTGTTGATCCTAACAAATTTTGTATTTGATCCAGGTGGGATACTTGTTACAAGAATTGAGGACAATTATTTTTCAAAGAAGGAGAGTAAACTTTGAACAAGTGATTTGGTGATTGATAGTAGATCGAAATGAATGAAATAAAGTAACGAAATCAGAATGAAAAAGTTGTCGTAAGGGATGATAGAACGTAGCCAAGGATAGTGTGCTAAGTGAGATAGACCTATACCTCAACAAAGCGGGTGCTAATCCAAACACTCGATTGAAATAGCGAGTATAGAGCTTGTGACGCGACTAACTCTAATACTTTGTCTTGTGAACTACAAAGACGGAAAGAAAAAGCAAAGCTTATCTCAGATCTGTTTGATGAAAGTTGAATGATTTATGCATCTAATGGGTGGCTATTTATAGCCTACAAAAGGACCCAAAGAGAGGCCAACCAGAATAGTCAAGCCTCTTAAAGTGGGTGATACAAACAAAGAAAGGTAAAAGAACTTAGACAACTAGATACAATGAATAACTGTGAACACTAGCAACCACTATTTTGCTCCAATTAAGATGCAATGCTTCTTTGTTTGCTTTAGTAGGCTGGTGTGTTTTTGCACTTGGTTAATGCATCTTCTAGTCTTGAAAGCAATTAATCCCATTGCTGATTATTTGAACTTAGAAATCGTATTAGAGCAATGTATCCACTAGCTCTTTTATTGAAAGTCGATAGAAAAGAAATAGTCCTGTCAAATAAATAACTTCTGCGAAATTCCCATGCACAGCTGACTTGTTCGGACCATAACTTTGTCAATACTTGTTCAATGAGCCTTCACGAATAGTCATTGGAAAGATAAGCTCGAAATCTATCTCCTCCATTTTGAATGACTACAAATTTCCAAGTATAACTCGAGATATAGACCGATCAAAACAACACTGCAAACTGAACTCGCATCAGCATTGTCGTTTACCTTGTCAACGACCTTGTACGGACCCTCAGCTCTTGGCATGAGTTTGTTCTTTCATTTTCCCGGAAACCTTTCCTTGCGCAAGTGTAACCACACCAAGTCTCCGGGTTGGAATACTTCCGTCGGTCGGTTTTTGTTAGCTCGCCTTTGGTAGGTTTCGTTTACCGCCTCAATTCTAGCTCGGACTTGATCATGTAGCTTTGTCATAGCCTTGACCTTGTCCTCCGCGTCCTTGTGAATGAATTCCCCTTTAGGGATGGGGAGTAACTCAATAGGCAAATATGGGTTGATCCCATAAACTACCTCGAAAGGAGAGTGCTTAGTTGCATAGGTAGTAGATCGATTATAAGCGAACTCCGCGTGTGCAAGCTTAAGGTCCCAATCTTTCTGAGTTTTACTCACCAAACCACGGAGAATAGTCCCTAAGATACGGTTTGTCACTTCCGTTTGCCCATCAGTTTGAGGGTGATGCGAAGTGCTAAACAGTAGCTTAGTACCGACCTTTCTCCAAAGCGTGTTCCAAAAGTAACTCAAGAATTTTGAATCACGATCGGATACAATAGTCTTCGGGACTCCATGTAAACGGACTATCTCGCGATAATAGAGATCCGCGACGTTACTAGCATCGTCCGTCTTATGGCAAGCCACGAAATGCGCCATCTTTGAAAATCTGTGAACGACCACCATAATTGCATCTCTTCCTCTTTGAGTACGAGGTAAGGCCACAATAAAGTCCATCGACACATCTTCCCATGGTCGTTCCGGAACTGGTAATGGCATGTAGGATCCTGCTTTAAAGGAACTTTTCGCCATGTGACAAGTAACACACTTGCCTATGATGTTTTGGACATCACCAATCATTTTTGGCCAATGAAAATGCTCGTGTAAGATGTCGAGCGTCTTCTAGACCCCGAAATGTCCGGCTAAACCACCACCGTGTGCTTCGCGAATTAATAATTCACGAATTGGATGCTTCGGAACTCAAAGTCGATTTCCCTTAAATAGAAAACCCTCTTGTATCGTGTATTCCTTGTATCCACCTTTTTGACATTCCTCGAATATCTCCCTTAGTTCATCAGCAAGCACATAGGATTCTTTGATTAACTCGAACCCTAGTAACTTCACTTCGAGCGTGGTAAGTAGCGCATATCTCTTGTGATAAAGCGTCAGCTACTACTCTTGCCTTCTTTGTATTTTGATGAAAAATGGAATGATTTAAGGAATTCAACCCATTTTGCATGTCTCAGGTTGAGTTTTTGTTGCCCATGTATGTACTTGAGAGACTCGTGATCCGAGTGAAGTACAAAATGACTAGGGCGAAGGTAGTGACTCCAATGGTCAAGTGCTCGAACGATCGCGTAGAACTCTTTGTCGTATGTAGAGTAATTACAACGAGCGCTCCCCAATTTCTCCGAAAAGTAAGCAATGGGTCGTTGAGCTTGGATTAAGACAGCCCCAATTCCCACGCCACTTGCATCACACTCGACTTCAAACAGTTGAGAGAAGTCGGGTAGAGCGAGTATAGGTGCGTTGCATAGCAACTCCTTGATCTTCTCAAACGCCTTTTGAGCTTGTTCGTTCCAATCAAACGCTCCCTTTTTCAAACAACCCGTGATTGGGCTCATGACCGTGCTGAAATCACGAATAAACTGTCGGTAGAATGAAGCCAATCCATGGAATGATCGTGTACTTCAGTCACCGTACTATGGATAGGCCAAGAACGAATAGCCTCCACCTTTTCTTGATCCACGACAACTCCATCCCAAGATACAACGTATCCGAGGAATATAACTTTGTCGACCAAGAATGAGCACTTCTCGGCTTTGCCATAGAGTTTTTGCAACCTTAGCGTTTCGAACACTTGTCTTAAGTGTTGTAGGTGCTCTTCAATGCTCTTACTGTATACCAGGATATCGTCCAAGTACACGACCACGAACTTTCCAATGAAGGGCTTTAGAACCTTGTTCATAAGCCTCATGAAAGTGCTTGGTGCATTCGTAAGGCCGAAAGGCATGACCAACCATTCATATAAACCATGTTTGGTTTTGAATGCGGTCTTCCATTCATCTCCTTCTCTCATTCGAATTTGGTGATAACCACTTCGAAGATCGATTTTGGAGAAGATGGTTGAGCCGTGAAGTTCATCAAGCATATCATCGAGTCTCGGAATCGAGAATCGATATTTTATGGTGATGTTATTCACTGCTCGACTATCGATGCACATTCTCCATGTGCCATCTTTCTTAGGGAAGAGTAAAGCTGGAACTGCGCACGGGCTCATGCTTTCTCTTATGTACCCTCGTTCCATTAACTCATCAATTTGTCGTTGGAGTTCTTTGGTTTCTTCGGGGTTACTCCGATAAGCCGCCTTGTTTGGTAAGGGCCCGCCGGGTACGAGATCAATTTGATGCCCGATTCCATGCAATGGAGGTAAACCCGCTAGTAAATTATCTGGAAAAACATCGTCAAACTCACGCAACAGTGGTTTAATGCGTTCAACAGAGCCAAGGTTAGAGTAAACTTGGTCAAGGTTAATGTAACCTTGGTCAAGGTTATTCCCTCTTGAAACTGTGGACAGGTTAGACACCACAAGCGCGTACACTTGCTCTCCTCTAGCCAAAACCTGCTCCACGTCTCTTTCACTAGCAAACACTGATAAACTCAGTTTGTTAGTACGATTAGAATGAATCGAACGATTCTAATCGTACGAATCTCCTTCGGCGCCATAGGCCTTAGGACGACCTTCTTACCATCACCATGAGTTCATGCTCGTTGCTTCGTCCTTTATGAAGGACATTGCGATCAAATTGCAATGGCCTGCCTAATAACATGTGACGAGCATCCATAGGAATAACATTGCAAACCACCTCGTCCTTGTAAGGACCCATCGTAAAACCAACGCGGACTTGTTTAGTTACCTTAACTTGGTTCCCATCATCGAGCCAATGTAAGGTATAGGGTCTCGGGTGTGGTGTGGTGGTTAGGGTTAATTTCTTAACCATGTCTTGTGAGGCGACGTTGGTACAACTCCCCCCCATCAATAATCACGTTACACCATTTGTCTTTGACCAAGCATTTAGTGTGGAAGATTTGGTCACGTTGTTCGGCCACAACCGGTTCAACAACGGTGTGCAAAGTACGACGTAAGACCAAAGACTCAACATGACTTGGTGCTACAAACTCGAGCACGTCATCCCTCTCTAACTCCTCCCCATTTGTGACATATGATGGTTCATCTTCGTCACTAAAACCCTCCATCAATTCATCGCGATAACTACTTGCCTCTCTTAATGTGATGACTCTTTTATTAGGAAAATCGCTTTGAAAGTGACCGAATCCTTGACACTTGAAACAACGGACCTTAGACATGTCTTTGGATTTGGTGTCTGTTTTAGGTGTTGTTTGGGTGGCAACTATGGATTTTGGGGTTTGGCTTGAACTAGACCCTCCGAATTTATTAGATGTTTCGGATTTCGCCCAAGTCTTTGTTTTAGTGGTCGAAGTAGTTCGTCGTTTAAATCAAACGAAGCATAAGGATGTAAATCTACCACATCAGCTATGTTACGATTTAAACCCCTACAAAATCTAGCCATCTTTTGTTCCTCGAGTTCTTCTAACTCGCACATTAAAGATGCCTTTTCGAACTCCTCAATATACGCACTAATTGACATGGTCCCTTGTTTCAATTCGGCTACCTTACGATATAAGTCGATTTTGTAACTTTTAGGAACATACCTCTTGCGTAAATTATTTTTGAGTTCCTCCCATGACCGGATCTTAGGCTTTTCCTCCTGTGCTCGCCTAGTCTTCATTCTTTCGAACCATAGGGACGCACTTTTTGTTAGCCTTAAGATAGCATACTTGCAACGCTTCTCATCGGGGACATCCTTGAATTCGAACATCCTCTCGATTTGACGCACCCAGTCCAAGTACTCTTCCGGATCTATCCCTCCCCCGAATTCAGGCAACTCCGTGACTTTGAATTCGTCATGGGGTTTGGGCACATCCACGTATCTCCTGGCACCTCCCCTAGGTCTGTTCTCGGGCAAATTGCGCAAAGCACGGAGCAATTGTTGGATGAGATTGTCGTCATTACCCCCTCCTGATGTGAGTTAGAATGAACTTTGAACAAGTGATTTGATGATAGATAGTAATTTGAAATGAACGAAACAAAGCAACGAAATCAGGTTGAAATAGCTGCTGTAAAGTGATGATAGAACGTAACCAAAGATAGTGTGCTAAGTGAGATAGACCTATACCTCAACAAAGCGGGTGCTAATTCAAACACTCGATTGAAATAGCGAGTATAGAGCTTGTAACGCGACTTACTCTAATACTTTGTCTTGTGAACTACAATGACGAAAAGGAAGGCAAAGCTTAACTCAGATTTTGTTTGATGAAAGTTGAATGATTTATGCATCTAATGGGTGGCTATTTATAGCCTACAAAAGGACCCAAAGAGAGGCCAACCAGAATAGTCAAGCCTCTTAAAGTGGGTGATACAAACAAAGAAAGGGAAAAGAACTTAGACAACTAGATACAATGAATAACTGTGAACACTAGCAGCCACTATTTTGCTCCAATTCAGATGCAATGCTTCTTTGTTTGCTTTAGTAGGCTGGTGTGTTTTTGCACTTGGTTAATGCATCTTCTAGTCTTGAAATCAATTAATCCCATTGCTGATTATTTGAACTTAGAAATCGTATTAGAGCAATGTATCCACTAGCTCTTTTATTGAAAGTCGATAGAAAAGAAACAGTCCCGTCAAATAAATAACTTTTGCGAAATTCCCATGCACAGCTGACTTGTTCGGACCATAACTTTGTCAATACTTGTTCAATGAGCCTTCACGAATAGTCATAGGAAAGATAAGCTCGAAATCTATCTCCTCCATTTTGAATGACTACAAATTTCCAAGTATAACTCGAGATATGGACCGATCAAAACAACACTGCAAACTGAACTCGCATCATACTCTCCTTCTTTGAAAAAGAATTGTCCTCAATTCTTGTAACAAGTATCCCACCTGGATCAAATACAAAATTTGTTAGGATCAACACACCCTTACTCCAAATAGACACAAGTGTGGGTAATGTTGGTATTATGGCTCGACCACAAGCTCGACTCCTTTTAAAAAACGCGCAATTTTGTACGCTTGTGAAATCCATTTTGCTTGTTTTGAACATGGACGGATCACGTATCTTATATTGCTTCTCAAAATATTCCATGAGCTCAATCCCTCTATTTTCGATGTTTGTTTTGGCCAAGATCAGAATTTTTTTCTTCATGCGCAACCCATTTGGCTCACAATGATCTTCATATTCATCGAAAATAGGAGGTAACGACGGATCAAAAACCAAACTTTCCTCACTTGTATTTCCCAACGAGAAAATTACAGCCATCTTTTTTTTTTTTTTTGAATAGTACTTCGTGAACAGTACTAATTCGTGAACAGTATTTTTTTTTTTGAAAATAAATCGAACTTCAACAAGAACCACGAAACAATCAAAACCGATTAACCCTCGAACTACCTGTACGAGTTTAACCTTTGAATTCCAATCGCAATTAGAAATTCAACTAATAACTTGGCTTCGACACTCCTTGGACCGTCTTGATTTTAAGAATAATCAAGAGTTGTAGCTCTGATACCACTGATGATGTGAGTTAGAATGAACTTTGAACAAGTTATTTGATGATAGATAGTAATTTGAAATGAACGAAACAAAGCAACGAAATCAGGTTGAAATAGCTGCTGTAAAGTGATGATAGAACGTAACCAAAGATAGTGTGCTAAGTGAGATAGACCTATACCTCAACAAAGCGGGTGCTAATTCAAACACTCGATTGAAATAGCGAGTATAGAGCTTGTAACGCGACTTACTCTAATACTTTGTCTTGTGAACTACAATGACGAAAAGGAAGGCAAAGCTTAACTCAGATTTTGTTTGATGAAAGTTGAATGATTTATGCATCTAATGGGTGGCTATTTATAGCCTACAAAAGGACCCAAAGAGAGGCCAACCAGAATAGTCAAGCCTCTTAAAGTGGGTGATACAAACAAAGAAAGGTAAAAGAACTTAGACAACTAGATACAATGAATAACTGTGAACACTAGCAACCACTATTTTGCTCCAATTAAGATGCAATGCTTCTTTGTTTGCTTTAGTAGGCTGGTGTGTTTTTGCACTTGGTTAATGCATCTTCTAGTCTTGAAAGCAATTAATCCCATTGCTGATTATTTGAACTTAGAAATCGTATTAGAGCAATGTATCCACTAGCTCTTTTATTGAAAGTCGATAGAAAAGAAACAGTCCCGTCAAATAAATAACTTTTGCGAAATTCCCATGCACAGCTGACTTGTTCGGACCATAACTTTGTCAATACTTGTTCAATGAGCCTTCACGAATAGTCATAGGAAAGATAAGCTCGAAATCTATCTCCTCCATTTTGAATGACTACAAATTTCCAAGTATAACTCGAGATATGGACCGATCAAAACAACACTGCAAACTGAACTCGCATCATACTCTCCTTCTTTGAAAAAGAATTGTCCTCAATTCTTGTAACAAGTATCCCACCTGGATCAAATACAAAATTTGTTAGGATCAACACACCCTTACTCCAAATAGACACAAGTGTGGGTAATGTTGGTATTATGGCTCGACCACAAGCTCGACTCCTTTTAAAAAACGCGCAATTTTGTACGCTTGTGAAATCCATTTTGCTTGTTTTGAACATGGACGGATCACGTATCTTATATTGCTTCTCAAAATATTCCATGAGCTCAATCCCTCTATTTTCGATGTTTGTTTTGACCAAGATCAGAATTTTTTTCTTCATGCGCAACCCATTTGGCTCACAATGATCTTCATATTCATCGAAAATAGGAGGTAACGACGGATCAAAAACCAAACTTTCCTCGCTTGTATTTCCCAACGAGAAAATTACAGCCATCTTTTTTTTTTTTTTTTTGAATAGTACTTCGTGAACAGTACTAATTCGTGAACAGTATTTTTTTTTTTGAAAATAAATCGAACTTCAACAAGAACCACGAAACAATCAAAACCGATTAACCCTCGAACTACCTGTACGAGTTTAACCTTTGAATTCCAATCGCAATTAGAAATTCAACTAATAACTTGGCTTCGACACTCCTTGGACCGTCTTGATTTTAAGAATAATCAAGAGTTGTAGCTCTGATACCACTGATGATGTGAGTTAGAATGAACTTTGAACAAGTTATTTGATGATAGATAGTAATTTGAAATGAACGAAACAAAGCAACGAAATCAGGTTGAAATAGCTGCTGTAAAGTGATGATAGAACGTAACCAAAGATAGTGTGCTAAGTGAGATAGACCTATACCTCAACAAAGCGGGTGCTAATTCAAACACTCGATTGAAATAGCGAGTATAGAGCTTGTAACGCGACTTACTCTAATACTTTGTCTTGTGAACTACAATGACGAAAAGGAAGGCAAAGCTTAACTCAGATTTTGTTTGATGAAAGTTGAATGATTTATGCATCTAATGGGTGGCTATTTATAGCCTACAAAAGGACCCAAAGAGAGGCCAACCAGAATAGTCAAGCCTCTTAAAGTGGGTGATACAAACAAAGAAAGGGAAAAGAACTTAGACAACTAGATACAATGAATAACTGTGAACACTAGCAGCCACTATTTTGCTCCAATTCAGATGCAATGCTTCTTTGTTTGCTTTAGTAGGCTGGTGTGTTTTTGCACTTGGTTAATGCATCTTCTAGTCTTGAAAGCAATTAATCCCATTGCTGATTATTTGAACTTAGAAATCGTATTAGAGCAATGTATCCACTAGCTCTTTTATTGAAAGTCGATAGAAAAGAAACAGTCCCGTCAAATAAATAACTTCTACGAAATTCCCATGCACAGCTGACTTGTTCGGACCATAACTTTGTCAATACTTGCTCAATGAGCCTTCACGGATAGTCATAGGAAAGATAAGCTCGAAATCTATCTCCTCCATTTTGAATGACTACAAATTTCCAAGTATAACTCGAGATATGGACCGATCAAAACAACACTGCAAATTGAACTCGCATCACCTCCAGTATTGATGCTGCTTGCGTCATTGTTGTTGTTGTTGTTGTTGATTTCGTTATCTCCCATGTCACTAAACACGGATCTGATACCAAAATGATGCGAATGCGGAAGCGGTTTAGATTAAGAAATGAATTTGGGTCGAAGGTTAATGTAACCTTGGATGATGACGTGGATTCTGGAGTGAAGTAGAACTAAGGTTAATGTAACCTTGGTTCGTGGTTAAGGTCTTCCTGGATTTCGATGTTAGTGACACGCCTATTTTAGGAAAGGAAATACTTTGAATTACGTAAGGATTTTTGTGATGAATTGAAGGACAAACGTAACCAAAGATATTTAGCCCGAATTCGACCTTGAATCCGAAACTAATAACGTAGAGATTGGCGCACCAATTCCTCAACGCGATTTCGAAGTACTTTCTTGAAATATAAAACACAAGAGTTGATTTAAAATCAAAACGTTGCTGAAATTTTATTGCTTAATCGTTCAATGAATAATGCTCACATGGAACGTGGCTTTTATAGCCTTACACGAATAATATCTCGAATATACTACGAGATACTTAGCCTATTTTGCTAGATACCTAATCAAGGAAAAATAGTAACTAATCTAGAGAACATAGTATTTTAATTCTAAGAATATCTCGAAATGATCTTGAAGAGATCATTGTTATTTGTGTTGCTTAAATAAACTAAGATTGTATCCCTTTATTTGGAGCATGGGATACACAAAATCTTCTTCTACTCTTCAAAATATTGCAGCCAAATCTCGTTTGCTTCTTGCTTGATCTTCCTGCCTAGAATATTCATATCTTGATATAATATTCTTATTTGGATTGTCAAGTTGGAGGAGATTGTATCTATCTATTTGAGGGAGGAGATACATGCATATCTTCATGTGAATCACCATTAAATATGAGTGAGAACTATCTCCTCTTGTTGCCAAAATAAGAAGATTGCTCTAACTTATTTGAAGTAAGGATATCACGCATATCTCTAGCAAGGGAGGCGTGATCCTTGGCTGCATTTCCCACGTGAATCTTGGCTATTTCGGGACGTGTGTGATCATACACACACCACGTTTGATTGGGCTTAGTTCGAATAACTCAAGCGAGTGCATGGTCTCGTTGTGGGCTTTATTCGGTCCTAGCACAATTGGGCCGGGTTCGAGCTTACCCGTATCAAAAGATCAGTTCCAAAGAATAAACCAGGGATAATCAGAAACTATCTCAAAGAAGGCAAAAGTCCAAAGACAAAGATCCCTCTCAAAGAATAGTCCAAGGATAGTCGGAAACTATCCAAAAGAAAGCAAAAGTCCTGAGACAAAGATCCGTCCCAAAGAATCGTCCAGGGATAGTTGGAAACTATCCCAAAGAAAGCAAAAGTTCAAGGACAAAGATCCGTTACAAAGAATAGTCCAGGGATAGTCGGAAACTATCTCAAAGAAGGTAAAAGTCCAAGGACAAAGATCCGTCACATAGAATAGTCCGGGGATAGTTTGAAACTATCCAAAAGAAAGCAAAAGTCCGGGGACAAAGATCCGTTCCAAAGAATAGTCCAAGGATAGTTTGAAACTATCCTAAAGAAAACAAAAGTCCGGGGATAAAGACCTGTTCCAAAGAATAGTCTAGGGATAGTCGGAAACTATCTCAAAGAAGGCAAAAGTCCAAGGATAAAGATCCGTCCCAAAGAATAGTTCAGCGATAGTTGGAAACTATCCAATCGAAAAGAAAACAAAAGTCCAGGGACAAAGATCCGTCCCAAAGAATAGTACAGGGATAGTTGGAAACTGTCCCAAAAAAAGCAAAAGTCCAGGGACAAAGATCCGTTACAAGAATAGTCCAGGGATAGTCGGAAACTCTCGAAAAGAAAGAAAAAGTCCGGGGACAAAGATCCGTTCGAAATAATTGTCCAGGGATAGTCAGAAACCATCTAAAAGAAGGCAAAAGTCCAGGGACAAAGATCCGTCCCAAAGAATAGTCAAGGGGTAGTTGGAAACATCCAAAAGAAAGCAAAAGTCCACGGACAAAGATTCGTCCAAAAAAATGTTCCAGCGATAGTCAGAAACTATCTCAAAGAAGGCAAATGTCTAGGGACAAAGATCCGTCCTATAGAATAATCCAGGGATAGTTGGAAACTATCCAAAAGAAAGCAAAAGTCCACGGACAAAGATTCGTACAAAAAAATAGTCCTGCGATAGTCGAAAACTATCCTAAAGAAAGCAAAAGTCCAGGGACAAAGATTCGTCCCAAAGAATAGTTCAGAGATAGTCGGAAACTATCCCAAAGAAAGTAAAAGTCCGGGGACAAAGATCCGTCCCAAAGAAATGTCTAGGGATAGTTTCCAACTATCCCAAAGAAAGCAAAAGTGCGGGACAAAAATCCATTCCAAAGAATAGTCCAGAGATAGTCGGAAACTATCTCAAAGAAGGCAAAACTTCAGGGACAAAGATCCGTCCCAAAGAATAGACCGGCGATAGTCGGAAACTATCCCAAAGAAAGCAAAAGTCCAGAGACAAAGATCTGTCCCAAAGAATAGTCCAGGGATAGTTTGAAACTATCCTAAAGAAAACACAAGTCCGGGGATAAAGATCTGTTGCAAAGAATATTCCAGGGATAGTCAGAAACTATCTCAAAAAAGGCAAAAGTCCGAGGACAAAGATCCGTCTCAACGAATAGTCCAGGGATAGTTGGAAACTATCCAAAAGAAAGCAAAAGTCCAGAGACAAAGATCCGTCCCAAAGATTCGTCCAGGGATAGTTGGAAACTATCCAGGGATAGTTGGAAACTATCCCAAAGAAAGCAAAAGTTCAAGGACAAAGATCTGTTACAAAGAATAGTCCATGGATAGTCGGAAACTATCTCAAAGAAGGTAAACGTCCAATGACATAGAATAGTCCCATAGAATAGTCCGGGGATAGTTTGAAACTATCCAAAAGAAAGCAAAAGTCCGGGGACAAAGATCCGTTCCAAAGAATAGTCCAAGGATAGTTTGAAAACAAAAGTCCGGGGATAAAGATCTGTTCCAAAGAATAGTCCAGGGATAGTCGGAAACTATCTCAAAGAAGGCAAAAGTCCAAGGACAAAGATCCGTCCCAAAGAATAGTCCAGCGATAGTTGGAAACTATCCAAAAGAAAGCAAAAGTCCGGGTTGGAAACTATCTCAAAGAAGGCAAAACTTCAGGGTCAAAGATCCGTCCCAAAGAATAGTCCGGCGATAGTTGGAAACTATCCCAAAGAAAGCACTAGTCCAGAGACAAAGATCTGTCCCAAAGAATAGTTCAGGGATAGTCGGAAACTATCTCAAAGAAGGTAAAAGTCCAAGGACAAAGATCCGTCCCAAAGAATAGTCCAGCGATAGTTGGAAACTATCCAAAAGAAAGCAAAAGTTCAGGTTGGAAACTATCTCAAAGAAGGCAAAACTCCAAGGACAAAGATCCGTCCTAAAGAATAGTCCAAGGATAGTCGGAAACTATCCAAAAGAAAGCAAAACTCCTGAGACAAAGATCCGTCCCAAAGAATCGTCCGGGGATAGTTGGAAACTATCCCAAAGAAAGCAAAAGTTCAAGGACAAAGATCCGTTACAAAGAATAGTCCAGGGATAGTCGGAAACTATCTCAAAGAAGGTAAAAGTCCAAGGACATAGAATAGTCCGGGGATAGTTTGAAACTATCCAAAAGAAAGCAAAAGTCCGGGGACAAAGATCTGTCCCAAAGAATAGTCCAGGGATAGTTTGAAACTATCCTAAAGAAAACAAAAGTCCGGGGATAAAGATCTGTTCCAAAGAATAGTCCAGGGATAGTCAGAAACTATCTCAAAGAAGGCAAAAGTCCAAGGACAAAGATCCGTCCCAAAGAATAGTCCAGCGATAGTTGGAAACTATCCAATCCAAAAGAAAATAAAAGTCCAGGGACAAAGATCCGTCCCAAAGAATAGTCCACGGATAGTTGGAAACTATCCCAAAAAAAGCAAAAGTCCAGGGACAAAGATATGTTACAAAGAATAGTCCAGGGATAGTCGAAAACTATCCAAAAGAAAGCAAAATTCCGGGGACAAAGATCCGTTCCAAATAATTGTCCAGGGATAGTCAAAAACCATCTAAAAGAAGGCAAAAGTCCAGGGACAAAGATCCGTCTCAATGAATAGTCAAGGGGTAGTTGGAAATATCCAAAAGAAAGCAAAAGTCCACGGACAAAGATTCGTCCAAAAAAATGTTCCAGCGATAGTCAGAAACTATCTCAAAGAAGGCAAAAGTCTAGGGACAAAGATCCGTCCTATAGAATAATCCAGGGATAGTTGGAAACTATCCAAATGAAAACAAAAGTCCACGGACAAAGATTCGTCCAATAAAATTGTCTAGCGATAGTTGGAAACTATCCCAAAGAAAGCAAAAGTCCTGGGACAAAGATCCGTCCCAAAGAATAGTCTGGGGATAGTTGGAAACTATCTCAAAGAAGGCAAAACTCCAGGGACAAAGATCCGTTACAAAGAATAGTCCAGGGATAGTCGGAAACTATCCAAAGGAAAGCAAAAGTCCTGGGACAAAGATCCGTTCGAAATAATTGTCCAGGGATAGTCAGAAACCATCTAAAAGAAGGCAAAAGTCCAGGGACAAAGATCCGTCCCAAAGAATAGTCAAGGGGTAGTTGGAAACATCCAAAAGAAAGCAAAAGTCCACGGACAAAGATTCGTCCAAAAAAATGTTCCAGCGACAGTTAGAAACTATCTCAAAGAAGGCAAAAGTCTAGGGACAAAGATCCGTCCTATAGAATAATCCAGGGATAGTTGGAAACTATCCAAAAGAAAGCAAAAGTCCACGGACAAAGATTCGTACAAAAAAATAGTCCTGCGATAGTCGAAAACTATCCTAAAGAAAGCAAAAGTTCAGGGACAAAGATTCGTCCCAAAGAATAGTTCAGAGATAGTCGGAAACTATCCCAAAGAAAGTAAAAGTCCGGGGACAATGATTCGTCCCAAAGAAATGTCTAGGGATAGTTTCTAACTATCCCAAAGAAAGCAAAAGTGCGGGACAAAAATCCATTCCAAAGAATAGTCCAGAGATAGTCGGAAACTATCTCAAAGAAGGCAAAACTTCAGGGACAAAGATCTGTCCCAAAGAATAGACCGGCGATAGTCGGAAACTATCCCAAAGAAAGCAAAAGTCCAGAGACAAAGATCTGTCCCAAAGAATAGTCCAGGGATAGTTTGAAACTATACTAAAGAAAACACAAGTCCGGGGATAAAGATCTGTTCCAAAGAATATTCCAGGGATAGTCAGAAAGTATCTCAAAAAAGGCAAAAGTCCAAGGACAAAGATCCGTCCCAACGAATAGTCCAGGGATAGTTGGAAACTATCCAAAAGAAAGCAAAAGTCCAGAGACAAAGATCCGTCCCAAAGAATCGTCCAGGGATAGTTGGAAACTATCCAGGGATAGTTGGAAACTATCCCAAAGAAAGCAAAAGTTCAAGGACAAAGATCTGTTACAAAGAATAGTCCAGGGATAGTCGGAAACTATCTCAAAGAAGGTAAAAGTCCAAGGACAAAGATCCGTCCCATAGAATTGTCCGGGGATAGTTTGAAACTATCCAAAAGAAAGCAAAAGTCCGGGGACAAAGATCCGTTCCAAAGAATAGTCCAACGATAGTTTGAAAACAAAAGTCCGGGGATAAAGATCTGTTCCAAAGAATAGTCCAAGGATAGTCGGAAACTATCTCAAAGAAAATAAAAGTCCAAGGACAAAGATCCGTCCCAAAGAATAGTCCAGCGATAGTTGGAAACTATCCAAAAGAAAGCAAAAGTCCATGTTGGAAACTATCTCAAAGAAGGCAAAACTTCAGGGTCAAAGATCCGTCCCAAAGAATAGTCCGGCGATAGTTGGAAACTATCCCAAAGAAAGCACTAGTCCAGAGACAAAGATTTGTCCCAAAGAATAGTCCAGGGATAGTTTGAAACTATCCTAAAGAAAAAAAAAGTCCGGGGATAAAGATCTGTTCCAAAGAATACTCCAGGGATAGTCAGAAACTATCTCAAAGAAGGCAAAACTCCAAGGACAAAGATCCGTCCCAAAGAATAGTCCAGCGATAGTTGGAAACTATCCAAAAGAAAGCAATAGTCGAGAGACAAAGATCCGTCCCAAAGAATAGTTCGGGGATAGTTGGAAACTATCCCAAAGAAAGCAAAAGTCCGGGGACAAAGATCCGTTCCAAAGAATAGTCCAAGGATAGTCGGAAACTATCAAAAAGAAGGCAGAAGTCCATGGACAAAGATCCGTTCCAAATAATAGTCAAGGGATAGTCCGAAACCATCTCAAAGAATGCAAAAGTCCAGGGACAATGATCCGTCGAAAAGAATAGTCCAGGAATAGTTGGAAACATCCAAAAGAAAGCAAAAGTCCACGCACAAAGATTCGTCCAAAAAAATGTTCCAACGATAGTCAGAAACATTCTCAAAAAAGGCAAAAGTCAAGGGACGAAGATCCGTCCCAAAGAATAGTCCAGGGATAGTTGGAAACTATCCAAAAGAAAACAAAAGTCCACGGACAAAGATCCAAAAAAATTGTCTAGCGATAGTTGGAAACTATCCCAAAGAAAGCAAAAGTCCAGGGACAAAGATCCGTCCCAAAGAATAGTCCGGGGATAGTTGGAAACTATCTCAAAGAAGGCAAAACTTCAGGGTCAAAGATCCGTCCCAAAGAATAGTCCGGCGATAGTTGGAAACTATCCTATAGAAAGCAAAAGTCCAGAGACAAAGATCTGTCCCAAAGAATAGTCCAGGGATAGTTTGAAACTATCCTAAAGAAAACAAAAGTCCAGGGATAAAGATCTGTTCCAAAGAATAGTCCAGGGATAGTCAGAAACTATCTCAAAGAAGGCAAAACTCCAAGGACAAAGATCCGTCCCAAAGAATAGTCCAGGGATAGTTGGAAACTATCCAAAAGAAAGCAAAAGTCCAGAGACAAAGATCCGTCCCAAAGAATAGTTCGGGGATAGTTGGAAACTATCCCAAAGAAAGCAAAAGTCCGGGGACAAAGATCTGTTACAAAGAATAGTCCAGGGATAGTCGGAAACTATCTCAAAGAAGATAAAAGTCCAAGGACAAAGATCCGTCCCATAGAATAGTCCGGAGATAGTTTGAAACTATCCAAAAGAAAGCAAAAGTCCGGGGACAAAGATCCGTTACAAACAATAGTCCAGGGATACTCGGAAACTATTTCAAAGAAGGCAAAACTTCAGGGTCAAAGATCCGTCCCAAAGAATAGTCCGACGATAGTTGGAAACTATCCCAAATAAAGCACTAGTCCAGAGACAAAGATCTGTCCCAAAGAATAGTCCAGGGATAGTTTGAAACTATCCTAAAGAAAACAAAAGTCCGGGGATAAAGATCTGTTCCAAAGAATAGTCCAGGGATAGTCAGAAACTATCTCAAAGAAGGCAAAACTCCAAGGACAAAGATCCGTCCCAAAGAATAGTCCAGCGATAGTTGGAAACTATCCAAAAAAAGCAAAAGTCCAGAGACAAAGATCCGTCCCAAAGAATAGTTCGGGGATAGTTGGAAACTATCCCAAAGAAAGCAAAAGTCCGGGGACAAAGATCCGTTACAAAGAATAGTCCAGGGATAGTCGGAAACTATAAAAAAGAAGGCAGAAGTCCATGGACAAAGATCCATTCCAAATAATAGTCAAGGGATAGTCCGAAACCATCTAAAAGAAGGCAAAAGTCCAGGGACAATGATCCGTCCAAAAGAATAGTCCAGGAATAGTTGGAAACATCCAAAAGAAAGCAAAAGCCCACGCACAAAGATTCGTCCAAAAAAATGTTCCAACGATAGTCAGAAACTATCTCAAAGAAGGCAAAAGTCTAGGGACGAAGATCCGTCCCAAAGAATAATCCAGGGATAGTTGGAAACTATCCAAAAGAAAACAAAAGTCCACGGACAAAGATTCGTCCAAAAAAATTGTCTAGCGATAGTTGGAAACTATCCCAAAGAAAGCAAAAGTCCAGGGACAAAGATTCGTCCCAAAGAATAGTCCGGGGATAGTTGGAAACTATCTCAAAGAAGGCAAAACTTCAGGGCCAAAGATCCGTCCCAAAGAATAGTCCGGCGATAGTTGGAAACTATCCCAAAGAAAGCAAAGTCCAGAGACAAAGATCTGTCCCAAAGAATAGTCCAGGGATAGTTTGAAACTATCCTAAAGAAAACAAAAGTCCGGGGATAAAGATCAGTTCCAAAGAATAGTCCAGGGATAGTTTGAAACTATCCTAAAGAAAACAAAAGTCCGGGGATAAAGATCTGTTCCAAAGAATAGTCCAGGGATAGTCAGAAACTATCTCAAAGAAGGCAAAACTCCAAGGACAAAGATCCGTCCCAAAGAATAGTCCAGGGATAGTTGGAAACAATCCAAAAGAAAACAAAAGTCCAGAGACAAAGATCCGTCCCAAAGAATAGTTCGGGGATAGTTGGAAACTGTCCCAAAGAAAGCAAAAGTCTGGGGACAAAGATCTGTTACAAAGAATAGTCCAGGGATAGTCGGAAACAATCTCAAAGAAGATAAAAGTCCAAGGACAAAGATCCGTCCCATAGAATAGTCCGGAGATAGTTTGAAACTATCCAAAAGAAAGCAAAAGTCCGGGGACAAAGATCCGTTACAAAGAATAGTCCAAGGATAGTTTGATAATATCCTAAAGAAAACAAAAGTCCGGGGATAAAGATCTGTTCCAAGGAATAGTCCAGGGATAGTCGGAAACTATCTCAAAGAAGGCAAAAGTCCAAGGACAAAGATCCGTCCCAAAGTATAGTTCAACGATAGTAGGAAACTATCCAAAAGAAAGCAAAAGTCAAGGGACAAAGATCCGTCCCAAAGAATAGTCCGGGTATAGTTGGAAACATCCAAAAGAAAGCAAAAGTCCACGGACAAAGATTCATCCAAAAAAATGTTCCAGCGATAATCAGAAACTATCTTAAAGAAGGTAAAAGTCTAGGGACAAAGATCTGTCCTAAAGAATAGTCCAGGGATAGTTGGAAACCATCTCAAAGAAGGCAAAAGTCCAGGGACAAAGATCCGTCCCAAAGAATAGTCCGGGGATAGTTGGAAACTATCTCAAAGAAGGCAAAACTTCAGGGTCAAAGATCCGTCCCAAAGAATAGTCCGGCGATAGTTGGAAACTATCCCAAAGAAAGCAAAGTCCAGAGACAAAGACCTGTCCCAAAGAATAGTCCAGGGATAGTTTGAAACTATCCTAAAGAAAACAAAAGTCCGGGGATAAAGATCAGTTCCAAAGAATAGTCCAGGGATAGTTTGAAACTATCCTAAAGAAAACAAAAGTCCGGGGATAAAGATCTGTTCCAAAGAATAGTCCAGGGATAGTCAGAAACTATCTCAAAGAAGGCAAAACTCCAAGGACAAAGATCCGTCCCAAAGAATAGTCCAGGGATAGTTGGAAACAATCCAAAAGAAAACAAAAGTCCAGAGACAAAGATCCGTCCCAAAGAATAGTTCGGGGATAGTTGGAAACTGTCCCAAAGAAAGCAAAAGTCTGGGGACAAAGATCTGTTACAAAGAATAGTCCAGGGATAGTCGGAAACAATCTCAAAGAAGATAAAAGTCCAAGGACAAAGATCCGTCCCATAGAATAGTCCGGAGATAGTTTGAAACTATCCAAAAGAAAGCAAAAGTCCGGGGACAAAGATCCGTTACAAAGAATAGTCCAAGGATAGTTTGATAATATCCTAAAGAAAACAAAAGTCCGGGGATAAAGATCTGTTCCAAGGAATAGTCCAGGGATAGTCGGAAACTATCTCAAAGAAGGCAAAAGTCCAAGGACAAAGATCCGTCCCAAAGTATAGTTCAACGATAGTAGGAAACTATCCAAAAGAAAGCAAAAGTCAAGGGACAAAGATCCGTCCCAAAGAATAGTCCGGGTATAGTTGGAAACATCCAAAAGAAAGCAAAAGTCCACGGACAAAGATTCATCCAAAAAAATGTTCCAGCGATAATCAGAAACTATCTTAAAGAAGGCAAAAGTCTAGGGACAAAGATCTGTCCTAAAGAATAGTCCAGGGATAGTTGGAAACCATCTCAAAGAAGGCAAAAGTCCAGGGACAAAGATCCGTCCCAAAGAATAGTCCGGGGATAGTTGGAAACTATCTCAAAGAAGGCAAAACTTCAGGGTCAAAGATCCGTCCCAAAGAATAGTCCGGCGATAGTTGGAAACTATCCCAAAGAAAGCAAAGTCCAGAGACAAAGACCTGTCCCAAAGAATAGTCCAGGGATAGTTTGAAACTATCCTAAAGAAAACAAAAGTCCGGGGATAAAGATTAGTTCCAAAGAATAGTCCAGGGATAGTTTGAAACTATCCTAAAGAAAACAAAAGTCCGGGGATAAAGATCTGTTCCAAAGAATAGTCCAGGGATAGTCAGAAACTATCTCAAAGAAGGCAAAACTCCAAGGACAAAGATCCGTCCCAAAGAATAGTCCAGGGATAGTTGGAAACAATCCAAAAGAAAGCAAAAGTCCAGAGACAAAGATCCGTCCCAATGAATAGTTCGGGGATAGTTGGAAACTGTCCCAAAGAAAGCAAAAGTCTGGGGACAAAGATCTGTTACAAAGAATAGTCCAGGGATAGTCGGAAACTATCTCAAAGAAGATAAAAGTCCAAGGACAAAGATCCGTCCCATAGAATAGTCCGGAGATAGTTTGAAACTATCCAAAAGAAAGCAAAAGTCCGGGGACAAAGATCCGTTACAAAGAATAGTCCAAGGATAGTTTGATAATATCCTAAAGAAAACAAAAGTCCGGGGATAAAGATCTGTTCCAAGGAATAGTCCAAGGATAGTCGGAAACTATTTCAAAGAAGGCAAAAGTCCAAGGACAAAGATCCGTCCCAAAGAATAGTCCAGCGATAGTAGGAAACTATCCAAAAGAAAGCAAAAGTCCAGGGACAAAGATCTGTCCCAAAGAATAGTCCGGGGATAGTTGGAAACATCCAAAAGAAAGCAAAAGTCCACGGATAAAGATTCATCCAAAAAAATGTTCTAGCGATAATCAGAAACTATCTTAAAGAAGGCAAAAGTCTAGGGACAAAGATCCGTCCTAAAGAATAGTCCAGGGATAGTTGGAAACCATCTCAAAGAAGGCAAAAGTCCAGGGACAAAGATCCGTTCCAAATAATAGTCCAGGGATAGTCAGAAACCATCTAAAAGAAGGCAAAAGTCTAGGGACAAAGATTCGTCCCAAAGAATAGTCAAGGGATAGTTGGAAACATCCAAAAGAAAGCAAAGTCCACGGACAAAGATTCATCCAAAAAAATGTTCCAGCGATAGTCAGAAACTATCTTAAAGAAGGCAAAAGTATAGGGACAAAGATCCGTCCCAAACAATAGTCCAGGGATAGTCGGAAACTATCTCAAAGAAGGTAAAAGTCCAAGGACAAAGATCCGTCCTGAAGAATAGTCCGGGGATAGTTTGAAACTATCCAAAAGAAAGCATAAGTCCGGGGACAAAGATCCGTTCCAAAGAATAGTCCAAGGATAGTCGGAAACTATCCAAAAGAAAGCAAAAGTCCTGAGACAAAGATCCGTCCCAATGAATAGTTCGGGGATAGTTGGAAACTGTCCCAAAGAAAGCAAAAGTCTGGGGACAAAGATCTGTTACAAAGAATAGTCCAGGGATAGTCGGAAACTATCTCAAAGAAGATAAAAGTCCAAGGACAAAGATCCGTCCCATAGAATAGTCCGGAGATAGTTTGAAACTATCCAAAAGAAAGCAAAAGTCCGGGGACAAAGATCCGTTACAAAGAATAGTCCAAGGATAGTTTGATAATATCCTAAAGAAAACAAAAGTCCGGGGATAAAGATCTGTTCCAAGGAATAGTCCAAGGATAGTCGGAAACTATTTCAAAGAAGGCAAAAGTCCAAGGACAAAGATCCGTCCCAAAGAATAGTCCAGCGATAGTAGGAAACTATCCAAAAGAAAGCAAAAGTCCAGGGACAAAGATCTGTCCCAAAGAATAGTCCGGGGATAGTTGGAAACATCCAAAAGAAAGCAAAAGTCCACGGATAAAGATTCATCCAAAAAAATGTTCTAGCGATAATCAGAAACTATCTTAAAGAAGGCAAAAGTCTAGGGACAAAGATCCGTCCTAAAGAATAGTCCAGGGATAGTTGGAAACCATCTCAAAGAAGGCAAAAGTCCAGGGACAAAGATCCGTTCCAAATAATAGTCCAGGGATAGTCAGAAACCATCTAAAAGAAGGCAAAAGTCTAGGGACAAAGATTCGTCCCAAAGAATAGTCAAGGGATAGTTGGAAACATCCAAAAGAAAGCAAAGTCCACGGACAAAGATTCATCCAAAAAAATGTTCCAGCGATAGTCAGAAACTATCTTAAAGAAGGCAAAAGTATAGGGACAAAGATCCGTCCCAAACAATAGTCCAGGGATAGTCGGAAACTATCTCAAAGAAGGTAAAAGTCCAAGGACAAAGATCCGTCCTGAAGAATAGTCCGGGGATAGTTTGAAACTATCCAAAAGAAAGCATAAGTCCGGGGACAAAGATCCGTTCCAAAGAATAGTCCAAGGATAGTCGGAAACTATCCAAAAGAAAGCAAAAGTCCTGAGACAAAGAATCGTCCAGGGGATAGTTATAAACTATCCTAAAGAAAGCAAAAGGTCAAGGACAAAGATCCGTTAAAAAGAATAGTCCAGGGATAGTCGAAAACTATCTCAAAGAAGGTAAAAGTCCAGGAACAAAGATCCGTCCCATAGAATAGTCCGGGGATAGTTTGAAACTATCCAAGAGAAAGCAAAAGTCCGGGGACAAAGATCCGTTCCAATGAATAGTCCAGGGATAGTCAGAAACTATCTCCAAGGTGGCCAAAGTCCAGAGACAAAGATCCGTCCCAAAGAATAGTCCGGGGATAGTTGGAAACATCTAAAAGAAAGCAAAATTCCACGGACAAAGATTCGTCCACAAAATGTTCCAGCGATAGTCAGAAACTATCTTAAAGAAGGCAAAAGTCTAGGGACAAAGAACCGTCCCAAAGAATAGTCCAGGGATAGTTGGAAACTATCCAAAAGAAAGCAAAAGTCCACGGACAAAGATTCGTCCCAGAAAAATTAGTCCAGCGATCGTCAAAAACTATCCCAAAGAAAGCAAAAGTCCAGGGACAAAGATTCGTCCCAAAAAATAGTTCAGAGATACTCGGAAACTATCCCAAAGAATGTAAAAGTCCGGGGACAAAGATCCGTCCCAAAGAATTGTCCAGCGATATAGTTGTATCCAACTATCCCAAAGAAAGCAAAAGTCCGGGGACAAAAATCCATTCCTAAGAATAGTCCAGGGATAGTCGGAAACTATCTCAAAGAAGGCAAAACTTCATGGACAAAGATCTGTCCCAAAGAATAGTCCAAGGATAGTTTGAAACCAAACTATCCTAACGAAAACAAAAGTCCGGGGATAAAGATCTGTTCAAAGAATAGTCCAGGGATAGTCGGAAACTATCTCAAAGAAGGCAAAAGTCCAAGGACAATGATCCGTCCCAAAGAATAGTCCAGGGATAGTTGGAAACTATCTAAAAGAAAGCAAAAGTCCAGGGAGAAAGATCCGTCTCAAAGAATAGTCCGGAGATAGTTTGAAACTATCCCAATGAAAGCAAAAGTCCGGGGACAAAGATCCGTAACAAAGAATAGTCCAGGGATAGTCGGAAACTATCTCAAAGAAGGTAAAAGTCCAAGGACAAAGATCCGTTCCAAATAACAGTCAAGGGGTAGTCGAAAACCATCTCAAAGAAGGCAAAAGTCCAGGGACATAGATCCGTCCTAAAGAATAGTCCAGGAATAGTTGGAAACATCCAAAACAAAGCAAAAGTCCACGGACAAAGATTTGTCCAAAAAAATGTTCCAGCGATAGTCAGAAACTATCTCAAAGAAGGCAAAAGTCTAGGGACAAAGATCCATCCCAAAGAATAGTCCAGGTATAGTTGGAAACTATCCAAAAGAAAGCAAAAGTCCAAGGACAAAGATCCGTCCCAAAGAATAGTCCGGGGATAGTTGGAAACTTTCCCAAAGAAAGCAATAGCACGGGGACAAAGATCTGTTACAAAGAATAGTCCAGGGATAGTCGGAAACTATCCAAAAGAAAGCAAAAGTCCACGGACAATGATTCGTCCAAAAAAATATTCCAGCGATAATCCGAAACTATCTCAAAGAAGGCAAAAGTCTATGGACAAAGATTGGTCCCAAAGAATAGTCCAGGGATAGTTGGAAACTATCCAAAAGAAAGCAAAAGCCCGGGGACAAAGATCCGTCCCAAAGAATAGTCCGGGGATAGTTGGAAACTATCCCAAAGAATGCAAAAGCCCGGGGACAAAGATCCGTTACAAAGAATAGTCCAGGGGATAGTCGGAAACTATCCAAAAGAAAGGAAAAGTCCAGGGACAAAGATCCGTTCCAAATAATAGTCCAGGGATAGTCAGAAACCATCTAAAAGAAGGCAAAAGTCTAGGGACAAAGATTCGTCCCAAAGAATAGTCAAGGGATAGTTGGAAACATCCAAAAGAAAGCAAAAGTCCACGGATAAAGATTCGTCCAAAAAAATGTTCCAGCGATAGTCAGAATCTATCTTAAAGAAGGCAAAACTATAGGGACAAAGATCCGTCCCAAGGAATAGTCCAGGGATAGTTGGAAACTATCCAAAATAAAACAAAAGTCCACGGACAAAGATTCGTCCAAAAAAATTGTCCAGCGATAGTTGGAAACTATCCCAAAGAAAGCAAAAGTCCGGGGAGAAAAATCCATTCCAAAGAATAGTCCAGGGATAGTCGGTTACAATCCTAAAGAAGGCAAAACTTCAGTGACAAAGATCCGTCCCAAAGAATAGTCCGGCGATAGTTGGAAATTATCCCATAGAAAGCAAAAGTCCAGAGACAAAGATATGTCCCAAAGAATAGTCCAGGGATAGTTTGAAACTATCCTAAATAAAACAAAAGTCCGGGGACAAAGATCCGTCCCAAAGAATAGTCCAAGGATAGGCGGAAAATATCCAAAAGAAAGCAAAAGTCCTGAGACTAAGATCCGTCCCAAAGAAACGTCCAAGGATAGTTGGGAAACTATCCCAAAGAAAGCAAAAGTTCAAGGATAAAGATCTGTTACAAAGAATAGTCCAGGGATAGTCGAAAACTATCTCAAAGAAGGTAAAAGTCCAGGAACAAAGATCCGTCCCATAGAATAGTCCGGGGATAGTTTGAAACTATCCAAGAGAAAGCAAAAGTCCGGGGACAAAGATCCGTTCCAATGAATAGTCCAGGGATAGTCAGAAACTATCTCCAAGGTGGCCAAAGTCCAGAGACAAAGATCCGTCCCAAAGAATAGTCCGGGGATAGTTGGAAACATCTAAAAGAAAGCAAAATTCCACGGACAAAGATTCGTCCACAAAATGTTCCAGCGATAGTCAGAAACTATCTTAAAGAAGGCAAAAGTCTAGGGACAAAGAACCGTCCCAAAGAATAGTCCAGGGATAGTTGGAAACTATCCAAAAGAAAGCAAAAGTCCACGGACAAAGATTCGTCCCAGAAAAATTAGTCCAGCGATCGTCAAAAACTATCCCAAAGAAAGCAAAAGTCCAGGGACAAAGATTCGTCCCAAAAAATAGTTCAGAGATACTCGGAAACTATCCCAAAGAATGTAAAAGTCCGGGGACAAAGATCCGTCCCAAAGAATTGTCCAGCGATATAGTTGTATCCAACTATCCCAAAGAAAGCAAAAGTCCGGGGACAAAAATCCATTCCTAAGAATAGTCCAGGGATAGTCGGAAACTATCTCAAAGAAGGCAAAACTTCATGGACAAAGATCTGTCCCAAAGAATAGTCCAAGGATAGTTTGAAACCAAACTATCCTAACGAAAACAAAAGTCCGGGGATAAAGATCTGTTCAAAGAATAGTCCAGGGATAGTCGGAAACTATCTCAAAGAAGGCAAAAGTCCAAGGACAATGATCCGTCCCAAAGAATAGTCCAGGGATAGTTGGAAACTATCTAAAAGAAAGCAAAAGTCCAGGGAGAAAGATCCGTCTCAAAGAATAGTCCGGGGATAGTTTGAAACTATCCCAATGAAAGCAAAAGTCCGGGGACAAAGATCCGTAACAAAGAATAGTCCAGGGATAGTCGGAAACTATCTCAAAGAAGGTAAAAGTCCAAGGACAAAGATCCGTTCCAAATAACAGTCAAGGGGTAGTCGAAAACCATCTCAAAGAAGGCAAAAGTCCAGGGACATAGATCCGTCCTAAAGAATAGTCCAGGAATAGTTGGAAACATCCAAAACAAAGCAAAAGTCCACGGACAAAGATTTGTCCAAAAAAATGTTCCAGCGATAGTCAGAAACTATCTCAAAGAAGGCAAAAGTCTAGGGACAAAGATCCATCCCAAAGAATAGTCCAGGTATAGTTGGAAACTATCCAAAAGAAAGCAAAAGTCCAAGGACAAAGATCCGTCCCAAAGAATAGTCCGGGGATAGTTGGAAACTTTCCCAAAGAAAGCAATAGCACGGGGACAAAGATCTGTTACAAAGAATAGTCCAGGGATAGTCGGAAACTATCCAAAAGAAAGCAAAAGTCCACGGACAATGAATCGTCCAAAAAAATATTCCAGCGATAATCCGAAACTATCTCAAAGAAGGCAAAAGTCTATGGACAAAGATTGGTCCCAAAGAATAGTCCAGGGATAGTTGGAAACTATCCAAAAGAAAGCAAAAGCCCGGGGACAAAGATCCGTCCCAAAGAATAGTCCGGGGATAGTTGGAAACTATCCCAAAGAAAGCAAAAGCCCGGGGACAAAGATCCGTTACAAAGAATAGTCCAGGGGATAGTCGGAAACTATCCAAAAGAAAGGAAAAGTCCAGGGACAAAGATCCGTTCCAAATAATAGTCCAGGGATAGTCAGAAACCATCTAAAAGAAGGCAAAAGTCTAGGGACAAAGATTCGTCCCAAAGAATAGTCAAGGGATAGTTGGAAACATCCAAAAGAAAGCAAAAGTCCACGGATAAAGATTCGTCCAAAAAAATGTTCCAGCGATAGTCAGAATCTATCTTAAAGAAGGCAAAACTATAGGGACAAAGATCCGTCCCAAGGAATAGTCCAGGGATAGTTGGAAACTATCCAAAATAAAACAAAAGTCCACGGACAAAGATTCGTCCAAAAAAATTGTCCAGCGATAGTTGGAAACTATCCCAAAGAAAGCAAAAGTCCGGGGAGAAAAATCCATTCCAAAGAATAGTCCAGGGATAGTCGGTTACAATCCTAAAGAAGGCAAAACTTCAGTGACAAAGATCCGTCCCAAAGAATAGTCCGGCGATAGTTGGAAATTATCCCATAGAAAGCAAAAGTCCAGAGACAAAGATATGTCCCAAAGAATAGTCCAGGGATAGTTTGAAACTATCCTAAATAAAACAAAAGTCCGGGGACAAAGATCCGTCCCAAAGAATAGTCCAAGGATAGGCGGAAAATATCCAAAAGAAAGCAAAAGTCCTGAGACTAAGATCCGTCCCAAAGAAACGTCCAAGGATAGTTGGGAAACTATCCCAAAGAAAGCAAAAGTTCAAGGATAAAGATCCGTTACAAAGAATAGTCCAGGGATAGTCGGAAACTATCTCAAAGAAGGTAAAAGTCCAAGGACAAAGATCCGTCCCATAGAATTGTCCGGGGATAGTTTGAAACTATCCAAAAGAAACCAAAAGTCCGGGGACAAAGTCCGTTCCAAAGAATAGTCCAGGGATAGTCAGAAACCATCTCCAAGGTGGCCAAAGTCCAGGGACAAAGATCCGTCCCGAAGAATAGTCCGGGGATAGTTGGAAACATCCAAAAGAAAGCAAAATTCCACGGACAAAGATTCGTCTAAAAAAATGTTCCAGCGATAATCAGAAACTATCTTAAAGAAGGCAAAAGTCTAGGGAAAAAGATCCGTCCTAAAGAATAGTCCAGGGATAGTTGGAAACCATCTCAAAGAAGGCAAAAGTCCAGGGACAAAGATCCGTCCCTAAGAATAGTCCGGGGATAGTTGGAAATATCCAAAAGAAAGCAAAAGTCCACGGACAAAGATTCATCCAAAAAAATGTTTCAGCGATAGTCAGAAACTATTTAAAGAAGGCAAAAGTATAGGGACAAAGATCCGTCCCAAAATATAGACCAGGGATAGTCGGAAACTATCTCAAAGAAGGTAAAAGTCCAAGGACAAAGATCCTTCCCAAAGAATAGTTCGGGGATAGTTTGAAACTATCCAAAAGAAAGCAAAAGTCCGGGGACAAAGATCCGTTCCAAAGAATAGTCCAAGGATAGTCGGAAACTATCCAAAAGAAAGCAAAAGTCCTGAGACAAAGAATCGTCCAGGGGATAGTTGGAAACTATCCCAAAGAAAGCTAAAGTTCAAGGACAAAGATCCGTTAAAAAGAATAGTCCAGGGATAGTCGAAAACTATCTCAAAGAAGGTAAAAGTCCAGGGACAAAGATCCGTCCCATAGAATAGTCCGGGGATAGTTTGAAACTATCCAAAAGAAAGCAAAAGTCCGGGGACAAAGATCCGTTCCAAAGAATAGTCCAGGGATAGTCAGAAACCTTCTCCAAGGTGGCCAAAGTCCAGGGGACAAAGATCCGTCCCGAAGAATAGTCCGGGGATAGTTGGAAACATCTAAAAGAAAGCAAAATTCCACGGACAAAGATTCGTCCAAAAAATGTTCCAGCGTTAGTCAGAAACTATCTTAAAGAAGGCAAAAGTCTAGGGACAAAGATCCGTCCCAAAGAATAGTCCAGGGATAGTTGGAAACTATCCAAAAGAAAGCAAAAGTCCACGGACAAAGATTCGTCCCAAAAAAATTATTCCAGCGATCGTCAAAAACTATCCCAAAGAAAGCAAAAGTCCAGGGACAAAGATTCGTCCCAAAGAATAGTTCAGAGATACTCGGAAACTATCCCAAAATATTTAAAAGTCCGGGGACAAAGATCCGTCCCAAAGAATTGTCCAGGGATATAGTTGTATCCAACTATCCCAAAGAAAGCAAAAGTCCGGGGAAAAAATTCCATTCCTAAGAATAGTCAAGGGATAGTCGGAAACTATCTCAAAGAAGGCAAAACTTCATGGACAAAGATCTGTCCCAAAGAATAGTCCAAGGATAGTTTGAAACAAAACTATCCTAACGAAAACAAAAGTCTGGAGATAAAGATCTGTTCCAAAGAATAGTCCAGGGATAGTCGGAAACTATCTCAAAGAAGGCAAAAGTCCAAGGACAATGATCCGTCCCAAAGAATAGTCCAGGGATAGTTGTAAATTATCTAAAAGAAAGCAAAAGTTCAGGGACAAAGATCCGTCCCAAAGAATAGTCCGGGGATAGTTGGAAACTATCCCAATGAAAGCAAAAGTCCGGGAACAAAGATCCGTTATAAAGAATAGTCCAGGGATAGTCGGAAACTATCCAAAAGAAAGGAAAAGTCCAGGGACAAAGATCCGTTCCAAATAATATTCCAGGGATAGTCAGAAACCATCTAAAAGAAGGCAAAAGTCCAGGGACAAAGATTCGTCCCAAAGAATAGTCAAGGGATAGTTGGAAACTATCTCAAAGAAGGTAAAAGTCCGGGGACAAAGATCCGTTCCAAATAACAGTCAAGGGGTAGTCCGAAACCATCTCAAAGAAGGCAAAAGTCCAGGGACAAAGATCCGTCCAAAAAAATATTTCAGCGATAATCCGAAACTATCTCAAAGAAGGCAAAAGTCTATGGACAAAGATTCGCCCCAAAGAATAGTCCAGAGATAGTTGGAAACTATCCAAAAGAAACCAAAAGTCCGGGGACAAAGATCCGTTCCAAAGAATAGTCCGGGGATAGTTGGAAACTATCCCAAAGAAAGCAAAAGCCCGGGGACAAAGATCCGTTACAAAGAATAGTCCAGGGATAGTCGGAAACTATCCAAAAGAAAGGAAAAGTCCAGGGACAAAGATCCGTTCCAAATAATATTCCAGGGATAGTCAGAAACCATCTAAAAGAAGGCAAAAGTCCAGGGACAAAGATTCGTCCCAAAGAATAGTCAAGGGATAGTTGGAAACATCCAAAAGAAAGCAAAAGTCCACGGATAAAGATTCGTCCAAAAAAATGTTCCAGCGATAGTCAGAAACTATCTCAAAGAAGGCAAAACTCTAGGGACAAAGATCCGTCCCAAAGAATAGTCCAGGGATATTTGGAAACTATCCAAAAGAAAGCAAAAGTCCAGGGACAAAGATTCGTCCCAAAAAATAGTCCAGCGATAGTCGAAAACTATCCCAAAGAAAGCAAAAGTCCAGGGACAAAGATTCGTCCCAAAGAATAGTTCAGAGATAGTCGGAAACTATCCCAACGAAAGTAAAATTCCGTGGACAAAGATCCGTCCCAAAGAATTGTCCAGGGATAGTTTACAGGGATAGTTTCCAACAAACTATCCCAAAGAAAGCAAAAGTCCGGGACAAAAATCCATTCCAAAGAATAGTCCAGGGATAGTCGGAAACTATCTTTAGAAGGCAAAACTTCAGGGATAAATATCCGTCCCGAAGAATAGTCCTATCCCAAAGAAAGCAAAAGTCCGGAGACAAAGATCTGTCCCAAAGAATAGTCCAGGGATAGTTTGAAAGTATCCTAAAGAAAAAATAAGTTCAGGGATAAAGATCTGTTCCAAAGAATAGTCCGGGGATAGTCAGAAACTATCTCAAAGAAGGCAAAAGTCCAAGCACAAAGATCCGTCCCAAAAAATAGTCCAGGGATAGTTGGAACCTATCCAGAAGAAAGCAAAAGTCCAGAGACAAAGATCCGTCCCAAAGAATAGTTTGGGGATAGTTGGAAACTATCACAAAGAAAGCAAAAGTCCGGGGACAAAGATCCGTTACAAAGAATTGTCCAGGGATAGTCGGAAACTATCCAAAAGAAGACAGAAGTCCGGGGACAAAGATCCGTCCAAATAATAGTCAAGGGGTAGTCCGAAACCATCTCAAAGAAGGCAAAAGTCCAGGGACAAAGATCCGTCCCAAAGAATAGTCCAGGGATAGTTGAAAACTATCCAAAAGAAAACAAAAGTCCACGGACAAAGATTTGTCCAAAAAAATTGTAAAGCGATAGTTGGAAACAATCCCGAAGAAAGCAAAAGTCCGGGGTCAAAAATCCATTCCAAAGAATAGTCTAGGGATAGTCGGTAACTATCCCAAAGAAGGCAAAACTTCAGGGACAAAGATCCGTCCCAAAGAATTGTCCGGCGATAGTTTTAAATTATCCCAAAGAAAGCAAAAGTTCAGAGACAAAGATCTGTCCCAAAGAATAGTTCAGAGATACTTTGAAACTATCCTAAAGAAAACAAAAGTCCGGGGACAAAGATCAGTTCCAAAGAATAGTCCAAGAATAGTCGGAAACTATCTCAAAGAAGGAAAAACTTCAGGGACAAAGTTCCGTCCCAAAGAATACTCCGACGATAGTTGGAAACTATCCCAAAGAAAGTAAAAGTCCGGAGACAAAGATCTGTCCCAAAGAATAGTCCGGGGATAGTCGGAAACTATCCTAAAGAAAACAAAAGTCCGAGGACAAAGATCCGTTACAAATAATAGTCCAGGGGTAGTCAGAGACTATCTCAAAGAAGGTAAAATCCAAGGACAAAGATCTGTCCCAAAGAATAATCCAGGGATAGTTGGACACTATCCAAAAGAAAGCAAAAGTCCAGAGACAAAGATCCGTCCCAAAGAATAGTCCGAGGATAGTTGGAAACTATCCCAAAGACAGCAAAAGTCCGGGGACAAAGATCCGTTACAAAGAATAGTCCAGGGATAGTCGGAAACTATCCAAAAGAAAACAATAGTCCGGGGACAAAGATCCGTTACAAATAATAGTCCAGGGGTAGTCAGAAACCATTTCAAAGAAGGTAAAAGTCCAGGGACAAAGATCCGTCCCAAAGAATAGTCCAGGGATAGTTGGAAACTATCCAAAAGAAAGCAAAAGTCCAGAGACAAAGATCCGTCCCAAAGAATAGTCCGAGGATAGTTGGAAACTATCCCAAAGAAAGCAAACGTCCGGGGACAAAGATCCGTTACAAAGAATAGTCCAGGGATAGTCGGACACTATCTCAAAGAAGGTAGTCCAAGGACAAAGATCCGTCCCATAGAATAGTTCGAGGATAGTTGGAAACTATCCAAAAGAAAGCAAAAGTCCGGGGACAAAGATCCGTTGCAAAGAATAGTTCAAGGATAGTCCGAAACCATCTGAAAGGTGGCAAAAGTCCAGGGACAAAGATCCATCCCGAAGAATAGTCCGGGGATAGTTGAAAACATCCAAAAGAAAGAAAAAGTCCACGGACAAAGATTCGTCCAAAAAAATGTTCCAGCGATAGTCAGGAACTATCTTAAAGAAGGCAAAAGTCTCGGGACAAAGTTCCGTCCCAAAGAATAGTCCAGGGGTAGTTGGAAATTATCCCAAAGAAAGAAAAAGTCCGGGGACAAAAATCCTACTCGGAAACTATCTAAAATTAGGCAAAACTTCAGAGACAAAGATTCGTCCCAAAGAATAGTCCAGGGATAGTCGGAAACTATCCAAAAGAAAGCAAATGTCCGGGGACAAAGACCCGTTACAAATAATAGTCCAGGGGTAGTCAGAAACAATTTCAAAGAAGGTAAAACTCCAGGGACAAAGATCCGTTCCAAAGAATAGCCAGGGATAGTTGGAAACTATTTAAAAGAAAGCAAAAGTCCAGGGACAAAGATCCATCCTAAAAAATAGTCCGGGGATAGTTGGAAACTATCCCAAAGAAAGAAAAAGTCCGGGGACAAAAATCCATTCCAAAGAATAGTCCAGGGATACTCGGAAACTATCTAAAATTAGGCAAAACTTCAGAGATAAAGATTCGTCCCAAAGAATAGTCCGGCGATAATTGGAAACTATCCCAAAGAAAGCAAATGTCCAGAGACAAAGATCTATCCCAAAGAATAGTCCAGGGATAGTTTGAAACTATCCTAAAGAAAACAAAATCCGGGGACAAAGATCTGTTCCAAAGATTAGTCCAGGGTTAGTCGGAAAATATCTCAAAGAAGGCAAAAGTCCAAGGACAAAGATCCGTCCTAAAGAATAGTCCAGGGATAGTCGGAAACGATCCAAAAGAAAGCAAAAGTCCAGAGACAAAGATCCGTCCCAAAGAATAGTCCGGGGATAGCTGGAAACTATCCCAAAGAAAGCAAAAGTCCGAAGACAAAGATCCGTTGCAAAGAATCGTCCAGGGATTGTCGGAAACTATCTCAAAGAAGGTAAAAGTCCAAGGACAAAGATCCGTCCCATAGAATAGTCCGGGGATAGTTGGAAACTATCCAAAAGAAAGCAAAAGTCCGGGGACAAAGATCCGTTCCAAAGAATAGTCCAAGGATAGTCAGAAACCATCTCAAAGGTGGCCAAAGTCCAGGGACAAAGATCCGTCCCGAAGAATAGTCCAGTGATAGTTGGAAACTATCCAAAAGAAAGAAAAAGAACACGGATAAAGATTCGTCCAAAAAAATAGTCCAGCGATAGTCGAAAACTATCCCAAAGAAAGCAAAAGTCCAGGAACAAAGATTCCTCCCAAAGAATTAGTTCAGAGATAGTCGGAAACTATCCCAAAGAAAGTAAAGGTCCGGAGACAAAGATCCGTCCCAAAGAATTGTCCAGGGATAGTTGGAAACTATCCCAAAGAAAGAAAAAGTCCGAGGACAAAAATCCATTCCAAAGAATTGTCTAGTGATACTCGGAAACTATCTCAAAGAAGGCAAAACTTCAGGGACCAAGATCCGTCCCAAAGAATATTCCGACGATAGTTGGAAACTATCCCAAAGAATGTAAAAGTCCGGAGACAAATATCTGTCCCAAAGAATAGTCCGGGGATAGTAGGAAACTATCCTAAAGAAAACAAAAGTCCGGGGACAAAGATCCGTTACAAATAATAGTCCAGGGGTAGTCAGAGACTATCTCAAAGAAGGTAAAAGTCCAAGGACAAAGACCTGTCCTAAAGAATAATCCAGGGATAGTTGGAAACTATCAAAAACAAAGCAAAAGTCCAGAGACAAAGATCCGTCCCAAAGAATAGTCCGAGGATAGTTGGAAACTATCCCAAAGAAAGCAAAAGTCCGGGGACAAAGATCCGTTACAAAGAATAGTCCAGGGATAGTCGGAAACTATCCAAAAGAAAACAATAGTCCGGGGACAAAGATCCGTTACAAATAATAGTCCAGGGGTAGTCAGAAACCATTTCAAAGAAGGTAAAAGTCTAGGGACAAAGATCCGTCCCAAAGAATAGTCCAGGGATAGTTGGAAACTATCCAAAAGAAAGCAAAAGTCCAGAGACAAAGATCCGTCCCAAAGAATAGTTCGAGGATAGTTGGAAACTATCCTAAAGAAAGCAAAAGTCTGGGGACAAAGATCCGTTACAAAGAATAGTCCAGGGATAGTCGGACACTATCTCAAAGAAGGTAAAAGTCCAAGGACAAAGATCCGTCCCAGAGAATAGTCCGGGGATAGTTGGAAACTATCCAAAAGAAAGCAAAAGTCCGGGGACAAAGATCTGTTGCAAAGAATAGTCCAAGGATAGTCCGAAACCATCTGAAAGGTGGCAAAAGTCACTACAAAAAACGAGCCGGAATTGCGTCGGACAAATCCGACGCAAATGAACAAAATCCGACGCAAATTGAAGATTGCGTGGGATTAACCGACGCAATCGGCCGCCGTTATATTTTGACGCAATTTTTTTTTTTGCATCGGCTAATCCGACGCAAGGAATTTGCGTCGGCTTTGCGTCGGCTACTACGACACGAAGAAATGGAGGTCAACACCCCTGTCAATGGGCTTTGCGTGGGATTAGCCGACGCAAAGTCAACAGAATGTTTGACTTTGCGTGGGATTAGCCGACGCAAAGTCAACAGAATGTTTGACTTTGCGTCGGCTAATCCCACGCAAAGCCTATTAACAAAAAAACCGTTTCTTTGTTTTCAGCTCCCCGTATGCGCGAAATAAAACAAGCTGCAATTAACCAACCCACTCCTACAACAAACGACAACAGCACCACATCCCAAACAAAAGTCCATCAATAACTCCAATCAAAGCTCTCGTACATGTCTTCTTCACAAAACTCCACAAAACGAAACAAACATAAACTAGTATACTGTTATAGAAAATGAAAATATTACAAAGACAACCAGCGCTAGGTTCAGAATTCTATCTAGGAGTTGGTAAAATATATACACACAATGCAACCAGAATCTAAACAAGTAACATAAGAGAGCGGAACTACCTACGAAAGGGACTCAATCTGCTCCGACCCAAAGGGATGACCATCGTTGTTGTCGTCATCGTCGCGCCTAGTCATGCGTGATCCTCCACCGCATCCCTCGTTCCCCATGGCGAACCGTTCCCTCATGAACTGAATAAACTGGTCCTGCTCTTCGCACCTCTTCTCCAATGTCTTCAGGCGCTCTTCTTGTCTTTCGAATTTATCTTCCATACGCTCGTTGAGTGTACGTTCCTGCGAGGTGGCGGTGGGGAGGTATGTGTCCGCAGATACCTGTGGACATGACGCAGGTCCACCCCGACGCGGCGAAGCGCGGGTTCGGGTAGGCGAATGAATCTCGTGGTAAGATTGTTCTCGGGTTCGAAATTTAAGTCAAAATGGAGTCGCCACCGAATTTTGTGGTTATTCGGAACCATTCGAGCCCACTCTATGTCGTCGTGGGCTACACACAAAGTAAGCCCACTTCGATTTCAGAGTTTATGGGGCTCGTCCCTTTGCATTTTTATACCGATACCGTTTACACCGGCTTTCGTATATAAAATGACTCTCGTGCGCCAAGGGTTCGGACATCCGGAAACCAAAGGTTCTGAGTAAGGGGTGAGGGTACGTGTTGGGAAGCCCACTAAGGACACCCAACCCCGCCCGCACATGGCGGCCTCTACTAAGACATCGTTCGTGTTCGTGTACGCGCGCTAGTAAAACGACTAAATGATATGCAAACAGCGTTTTCGGGCTAAGCATGTGAATTTTGCGTTAACTACGTCATTTAATGCATCTTGATTCACGTCAAAGTGATTTAGCATGTGATGTTCATATAAATAAATAAATGGCAAACATCGAAAATAGAAAACTCGTAAATAAATTACAAATTACACGGGCGGAATACAACCCGGAATTCACAATACAACGAGCAATAAAATAGAATAATTGAATTAAATAAGAAGAGCGATAAATAAATACACGACTCGACAAAGACCCGTATACAATAAATGCACACTAGATCGTGAATTAGTTAGACGGACGAACTTTAATTAATTACGCATTATATTGCATATTAATCAAAGGACGGAGGTTTGAGGCCTAGGTGTGGTGCTAACCCGATCTCGAACCTCGATGCCTTGTCCCGACTTATCACCTCGATAAATGGAGTCTAAATTAATTATGTGTCGGATACGACTAAAGAGTCGTCGACATAAAATTAATAGTGCGAGACCGTCGATCAAAATCGTTTTAGGTGTCGTGATATGCGTGAGTTTTGAAAATTGGAATTACGTGATTGATTATGCACGTGTCGACTAAAAGTCGTAAAAAAATGACGAGGCTCAAATGTTGCATTGAAGCTCTCGAATTTCTGGGCTACAGGACCCACTCGATCGAGTCATGGTCTGACTTGGTCGAGTGTGTCTTTAAAGTAGCTACTGTCCAGATTTTTGGGTGCTACTCGATCGAGTAGCCTACGTACTCGGTCGAGTAGCCCCTGTACGAGTGACAACTCGTGTTGCTTTTTTGGTTAAAATCGATAGTGGGCCAAATTAAATACAAATATTGTACGATTTGTACTTAACTCGGCTTTCGGTGCTATAATCGCATATGCATGCGATTATAACACCGTTATCGGATTTTTATGAAAACGTTATCGTTTAAATTAGAAATTTTGAATTAGTGAAGAAATTGCATCCCTCTACGTCACGACATAGAAACCAATCCTTTCGGATTACGTGATGTCGGTTTTCGTGTCAACGGGTTCCGCACTAATCTTGGAAATGGGATCAAATACGTTCAACTATGACCGATCACGATCACATCACGTCCTTGAGCACATTGGGGCGGCGCTCCTCGAAAGGGCGCCACCTCCGTTGTTACTCGTAAAGGAATTAGATGAACTTTAGGCGATCGTCATAGTCAAACGTATTCGAAACCGAGATTTTGATATTAGTACGTATATATACACGGTATAATAATGTTAGATGTTAGAATATGGGACTATAATAATGTTAGATGTTAGTATACAAAAATAAAAGTTAGTGTTAGGATACATAAATAAAATGTTAGTATACAAAATAAATGAAAAGTTAGTATGCACAAAATTAAAGGTTAGTGTTAGCGGTTAGTAATAATAATAATAATAATAATAATAATAATAATACTAATAATAATATATATATATATATATATATATATATATATATATATATATATATATATAAGAAACAAAAAAAGAAGAAGGGAGAAAGAGATGTCGGGATTTGAATTACACACTCAACCTACATGCTTAATGGCCTCGGAAACGGACTCGTAGTAGCGGCGTGTGCGCGGGAGTGTCGAGATATGTAGGGTGAGTTAGGGTGTGTTTGGTTAGGGAGAGGATGCTCTCGGGTCTTTGGCGAGTTTTGATCTCGAGTTTGATTGTATGTATGTGTGTGTAGAGAGGATGTGAGTGTATAGGTTGAATATAGTAGAAATGTAGGGTTGAATGTTATGTAAATGTGATGAAAAGATGGCTGAAATTGTGATGTAAAAGAAGTTGTGAAATGAATGGGGTTAAGGGGGTATTTATAGGCTTTACCCCCCGACCTAGGGTCACTCGATCGAGTGGCCCTAGTGCACTCGATCGAGTGCCCTTCAAAACGGGCTTGATCTGCTGAAAGACGCTCCACTCGACCGAGTGGGTCAACCCACTCGATCGAGTGGATCAAGTGAATCGAGATATTTTAGGAAGGATTTAACTTGATTGATTTGATTGATTTTTTGAATTTAGATTTGTGCGCCAGTTTCGAGAGGTTGAATTTGGCTGATTTATGTGTCGGATTCATCTTTGACCGGGTTTTGACCCGGTCGCCAAAAGATGGTTTTATTTTCGGTGTCGGTTTTGGCCCAAATTAGTCTCATTTGACTTGGAACGACCCACTGGGCCTGAATTTGATGTTTGTTTTGTGAGATTTGCACTCCGCTAAAAGCCCACGTCGGATACTATTGATTCCAAGTCCGTATTCGAGCGTATTAAGTCACGTTGACGTCCGATCATCATCGGGTGTTTTGTCGGGAACTGCTATAGACACTAGCAGGCAAAATGCGGGTGTCTACAGAGCCCCCACTCTGACTGAGGCTTGGACAAGGCGAAAGTCAGAGTAGCTACCAGGCCAATCGAGGATTACGACCTGGCAGCCTTCCGGTCGGGTCGTTTATAGTCCACTAGACTTGCGTGAAGGGCTCGCCAGCCATAAGCAGAGGGTCATACCTGTCTTGATGATGATAGCTTCGCAGGGAGTCGGACTTGTAGCTTAAGTCCTGGGCGTGCCTATATGTGGGCCCATCCCGTACCATTTCGAGGAAAATGCCGCCTCGAGCGTTCCGCTGGGGAAATATGTGAGCTGTACGGGCTTGCTTTTGAAGCCTTGAGTCGTACCTAACCTGATGATGATGCTCTGTGGGGAGTAAAACTTGCCTTTCGGAGCGTAGGTGTACCCGTATGCCGACACATCACGTCTTGGATGTAGCATACCGGGGAAAAGTTGACTCCGTTGGGGAATTTAAATAGTTTCGCGGGGACTTGCTTCTGAAGTCTGGAGTGTACCTGTATGCTGACACATAACAACTTGTATGTAACATATAGGCAAAACACTGACTCGTGTTGGGGAGTAAAGTAGCTGCGCGGGGACTTGCTTCTGAAGTCCTGGGTGTACCCGTATGCTGACACATGACAACTTGCATGTAGCATTTCAGGAGAAACACCGCCTTTGATGTTCCGTTGGGAAGCACTAGCTGGCACCTGAAATGTTAGATACATAGGCAGAAATAGCAGGCATAGTATATAGCAAGATAACACATAGTAAATGCAGTTAGCATCTATAGACTAGTTTGCGCTGGGGAAAATGATTTTTACTTCATTTTGAAATCGAAATCCTGAAAGCAACTCACGTGCTAGGAGATAGGTTTTTCAAAATTGAAAGGGGTAGAAAAGAAACTTGCAGTTTAAATAGACCGAATTTTGACCTTGTCGAAAAGAATTTTCTCAAATGGCTAAGTTTTGCAAATTTTAAAATGAGAATTTGAAGAGAGAGACATATCGACAGACTCGACTCTGGACGTGACAGGACGAGTTGACAGACACGACTTGGAATCTCGAAGGGGTTGGACTGTGACTCGGTAGGGGGTGGGCCACCTAAGATGACAAGACTCTAAAGTTGCGCTATTCCGTGGCCTAGGCGAGTGGCAACACGGTCAAACTTCAAACTGGGAAGGATCCGGTACAGGGGAATTGCAGTAGTCTTTAATGAGACTGTTCCTGCAGGACAAGGCTTAGCAGTAGCAATGCCGTAGACTAGTGCTCTTTGAATTTTTGTGTTTTGGGATACATTCCCAAAGTAGGTGTTCCTTCGAGTCCCTGACAGATTCTCGTCTTTGACTGAGCCGAGTACTAGGACACACTATAGAAAGGTGGCTAGATTTTTGAAAGTATTTGGATTACGTGGGTGGATGGAGAACTTCTGCCTAAGAGAAGCCCCCAGGACGACAAAGCTAACTGTTAAGAACATGACAGGGTCGTGACCGGAATGACGGTGCTTTTTGAATTTGTGTCAATGTGGGTAGTTGTGCCCTTGTTGAAAGGCTGCCTACGTATTCACGTGTAGTGAAATCAAACCAAGCCGTAGTTCAGTGGATTGGAAGATATGTTATGGTGCCTAGTTTATTAGGGCTTGGTGTGTAACTAGCCATAGCGATGGTTAGGCTAGGTGCATTCCCAGTGATGTCTTGATCAAAGGGGTAGAACAGTTAGGGTGTTGATCCTGTGACTGTGAGCGTCCGGGATAGCCCCCAGAGGTGGTGTGAACTATTTGGGCATGTTCTATGCTGATCGCAGGTTGAGTTCCCGTGTTTGGGGCTGGTAACTGGTTTGGATGTTTTTGGAAATGTGGAGCTAGGTCGTAAGTGGCTTCACTGTTTTGACATCTGGAGCTCGATTTTGTGGAGCTAAGGCTTCGAGGGTAAGGTATTGTAATGTGGTAGGAAAGGGGGAAGTCGAGTAAAAATAACTCGAACTTCGATTGGGGAGGTTTGATAATGCTGGATCTGATTTCCATGTCTGGCCCTAATGGTTAGGGTGTATCCTATGGAGCTTGGGTCCTCAAAATTCCGGGCTGTCTCTTAGCCTAGGTCTCGGGAAGGTCTTGAGGGTTGTAATGTGGGAAGGCTAAGTGTGGTGTTAGCTGACCAGCTTGGTTGTTTCTCCCCTTTTTGATGGTATGGGCATCGATAATTTTGAATTGACCGTACCCCGGTCAAGGGACTTTCACTTAAGTTGACCGTTGACCGCGGTCATGGGTATTTGAATTTTTGTGTTTTTTTGTTTTTTTTTTTGGGTTAACCTCTTAGCCCCGGTCGTGGGATTTTTTTTTATGTTGAGCATGTCCCGGTCAAAAGGGGTTGACCGTATCTGGTCGAGGGATGTTGATCATGCCAGCTCTTTTGTTTTGGCCTTTTTTTTTCTCTTGGACTTTTTGCTTTTTTTGTCCAACTCTTTTTTTCTCTTTTTTTTCACGGCTATCTCTCCCTTGGTGTTGTGGGTGGATATGGGGGTGGGCCCATCGGTTGGATTTAGCTTGTGGAGCTAAACCCTTGTAAGGTGTGAGCCTAGTTGGTGTTTGTGTGAGTGCAACTCGCGGTGGAGTACTCTATGGTAAGCATGGTGGTTTGGATCTCGGTATTGTCATCATAATTCCGAGCAGGCTTAGTGGGAGCATCGTCCCGAGTTGGGTATTTTTGGCATCAAGTCAGACTAACGCCTAAGATAGGGATTGGTCAGTTTTATTGGAGGGGTGTTTATTGTGGGAAATGGGCTTGTCTCCCGTCTTGAACCCAAACTAGGAGACTACCTAGATTTGTCATAGGATTCGATACCGCTCCTGCTAAGGGTAGTTATGTGGCTGTCTATGCCAGACATGGAACAGGTAAGGGAAAACACGGGCCTCAGTTCCTGCAGTCATTATAGATGTGCCTATAATAGTCACGTGCGTGTGCTCACAGTGTATGATGATGGTGTTCATCATCTTCTTGGAAACACATAAGGAAAGCATATAGTAGAGATAGAATATTGAAAGCTGATTGACTTTTGAAAAGATGACAGAATGCAAAAGACTCTGACTCTGATTTGGAAATGAGGATGTAGGGTATCCTAGACTCGGACTAAGACTTAGACTCGAATCAAATCCGGACTTACGGACGCTCGGTTGGTTGTTTCTTTTTTTTGGTAAAGTCTTTGATTGGAGAAAACGACAGGTGCCACGACTCGCCTAAACTCGACTTTGCGCGAATGCAAGAGAGGGAGTCAAACTAGACATGGCCCGGGGTGACGGGATGACAAAGACTCTTGGACCGGGATACTCGAACATTGACCTAGACGAGGTAACGACCCTGGCTCGAACTCGACCATGAGATCTGAGCCACGAGGATGAGTTCGAAAATGGGGCGACCGTGTTTGGCCGTGTCACGTGTTCGGACCCACTGTGGCGACCTAAACCTTTAGGAGACTCGAGTGTTCGTAGCATAGGTACGACTCGAAGAAGGCATTATAAGGACGTCGGTGTATGATGAACGTAAGGTACTTCTTAGGGTGACCGTGTTTGACTGGTCGGTTGGAGGATAGCCCCCGAGCGACGCAAAAGACTCTATAGGACTCAGATGGGGTGGCATCTAAGTGACTCGAAAATGGCACGCGTGAGACAACACGTGTAGAACATGACCCTTAGAGCAACGGTGATTGATCGCTCTGCTAAAGGGTAGCCCCCGAGTGAGACCGAGGACTCTGATAGGACTCAGATGGTGTGACATCTAAGTGACTCAAAAGTGGGGTACGTGAGACAACACGTGTAAGACATGACTCTTAGAGCAACCGTGATTGACCGCTCTGCTGAAGGGTAGCCCCTGAGTGAGATTGCAGGTTTTGCTAAGACTCGAGTGATGGACGAGTGACCCTTAGATGTAAGGATCACGAACCTTTTGTTATAGGCCTATGCCTTGTAAAAGGTTGACTCGGCCTTGATGAAGGCAGATGGGTAAGGGAAGAAACTTGCGATGTAAGATCGGCGGAGTTTCGACGCTAGAGACCCTTGACTTGACTTGAATAAGGATGACCCTGTGATTAGGGTAGACCCTTAAGTTAAAGGATTTTTGAATTGGGATGACTCGACTAACGGATTGAAAGACGGGCAAAATTCCCTTAGGAAAGGTCGTGGGGACCGTCCTGTCGGAGGGAAAATTGTGTGTGACTTTCTAGTTAGGACTCGAGTGTTTATGAACCTTCCATTTACGAGTGTATGACTCGTGTTGGTCGGTTGTGCCTTTAGAAAAAGGCGGACTAGGATGGGGAAGAAACCCATGATGTAGGATCGACGGAGTTTCGACGCTAACGACCTTCGACAAATCATAAAAAGACTCGACACACGGATTACGGTAGGTCCTATAATCGGAAGGTTTTGAAAAATGATTGAATTTTGAAAATTGAGAGGACGGTCCTGAAATTGGTAGTGGGCCAATAGGACCGGGCATTTTGAAATGTTGGAATGGTTGCGAGTAATTTCGCGTTTTGAAAAATTGGGAGACGGTCCCGTTTTTTTGAAATTGGCAGCATGCCGATAGGACTGGTTTTTTGAAAAGTTGAATTTTTGGAATTTTGAAAATTTGAATATCGAAAATAAATTTCCGAAAATTTGAAAATTGAAGATGAGATCCCGAAGATTTGAGAATCGAAAACGACATCTTGGAGATTTGAAAATCGAGAATGGAATCTCGAGGATTTGAAAATCGCGAATGGCATCACGAAGATTTGAAAATTGAAATTGAATTTTGAAAATTCGAAAATCGAATGGTGGATCGGAAATTCGAAATTTGAAATGGGAAGCATGCCGGCTAAAAATAGGCTATTTTGAGTCAAATCGTAAGTCTAAATTTTGGCAGCATTCCGAGTTTTTGAATTTGAATATTTTGAAAAGACGAGTCCCGAAACGGACGGTATTTCGGGTTTTTCAAAATTTGGTGTTTTGGAAAGATGGGTCCCGAAACGGACAGTATTTCGGGTTTTTTGAAATTTGGTATTTTGGAAAGATGCAATTTTGAAATGACGGTTTTTGAAAAATGACACGGAAACCAAGTAGCACATAGTCAAACAAGCATTATAACGACGCTCATGTATGCTTTACGCTAAGTCTCGGTCGGTCAAAATAGGGTCTATACCAACAACGATGGCTTTCTCGTGTGATGGACGGACTCCCTAAGCCGAGTTGGTCTTAGGACATGCCGCGAAACCGAGACGAGTTCCACCATCGATGTCTTTAGCGCACCCATGTAGGAATGCACCATGGTATAGTGGGACGTCGGCCACAAGTAACCGGCCCGGGCAAATTTGGGTTATGCATGAATCATTAAACTAATGCGCGCACACTAATCTACCAACGATTTCTTTTCGAGTCTCACCCTAGGAACCCCAATGACATGTGGTACATCAGGTATCCCCAGCGGAGTCGACAAATTGTGGACATGACGCAGGTCCACCCCGACGCGGCGAAGCGCGGGTTCGGGTAGGCGAATGAATCTCGTGGTAAGATTGTTCTCGGGTTCGAAATTTAAGTCAAAATGGAGTCGCCACCGAATTTTGTGGTTATTCGGAACCATTCGAGCCCACTCTATGTCGTCGTGGGCTACACACAGAGTAAGCCCACTTCGATTTCAGAGTTTATGGGGCTCGTCCCTTTGCATTGTTATACCGATACCGTTTACACCGGCTTTCGTATATAAAATGACTCTCGTGCGCCAAGGGTTTCGGACATCCGGAAACCAAAGGTTCTGAGTAAGGGGTGAGGGTACGTGTTGGGAAGCCCACTAAGGACACCCAACCCCGCCCGCACATGGCGGCCTCTACTAAGACATCGTTCGTGTTCGTGTACGCGCGCTAGTAAAACGACTAAATGATATGCAAACAGCGTTTTCGGGCTAAGCATGTGAATTTTGCGTTAACTACGTCATTTAATGCATCTTGATTCACATCAAAGTGATTTAGCATGTGATGTTCATTTAAATAAATAAATGGCAAACATCGAAAATAGAAAACTCGTAAATAAATTACAAATTACACGGGCGGAATACAACCCGGAATTCACAATACAACGAGCAATAAAATAGAATAATTGAATTAAATAAGAAGAGCGATAAATAAATACACGACTCGACAAAGACCCGTATACAATAAATGCACACTAGATCGTGAATTAGTTAGACGGACGAACTTTAATTAATTACGCATTATATTGCATATTAATCAAAGGACGGAGGTTTGAGGCCTAGGTGTGGTGCTAACCCGATCTCGAACCTCGATGCCTTGTCCCGACTTATCACCTCGAGAAATGGAGTCTAAATTAATTATGTGTCGGATACGACTAAAGAGTCGTCGACATAAAATTAATAGTGCGAGACCGTCGATCAAAATCGTTTTAGGTGTCGTGATATGCGTGAGTTTTGAAAATTGGAATTACGTGATTGATTATGCACGTGTCGACTAAAAGTCGTAAAAAAATGACGAGGCTCAAATGTTGCATTGAAGCTCTCGAATTTCTGGGCTACAGGACCCACTCGATCGAGTCATGGTCTGACTCGGTCGAGTGTGTCTTTAAAGTAGCTACTGTCCAGATTTTTGGGTGCTACTCGATCGAGTAGCCTACGTACTCGGTCGAGTAGCCCCTGTACGAGTGACAACTCGTGTTGCTTTTTTGGTTAAAATCGATAGTGGGCCAAATTAAATACAAATATTGTACGATTTGTACTTAACTCGGCTTTCGGTGCTATAATCGCATATGCATGCGATTATAACACCGTTATCGGATTTTTATGAAAACGTTATCGTTTAAATTAGAAATTTTGAATTAGTGAAGAAATTGCATCCCTCTACGTCACGACATAGAAACCAATCCTTTCGGATTATGTGATGTCGGTTTTCGTGTCAACGGGTTCCGCACTAATCTTGGAAATGGGATCAAATACGTTCAACTATGACCGATCACGATCACATCACGTCCTTGAGCACATTGGGGCGGCGCTCCTCGAAAGGGCGCCACCTCCGTTGTTACTCGTAAAGGAATTAGATGGACTTTAGGCGATCGTCATAGTCAAACGTATTCGAAACCGAGATTTTGATATTAGTACGTATATATACACGGTATAATAATGTTAGATGTTAGAATATGGGACTAAAGTGTTAGTATACAAAAATAAAAGTTAGTGTTAGGATACATAAATAAAATGTTAGTATACAAAATAAATGAAAAGTTAGTATGCACAAAATTAAAGGTTAGTGTTAGCGGTTAGTAATAATAATAATAATAATAATAATAATAATAATAATAATAATAATAATAATAATAATAATAATAATATATGTATATATATATATAAGAAACAAAAAAAGAAGAAGGGAGAAAGAGATGTCGGGATTTGAATTACACCCTCAACCTACATGCTTAATGGCCTCGGAAACGGACTCGTAGTAGCGGCGTGTGCGCAGGAGTGTCGAGATATGTAGGGTGAGTTAGGGTGTGTTTGGTTAGGGAGAGGATGCTCTCGGGTCTTTGGCGAGTTTTGATCTCGAGTTTGATTGTATGTATGTGTGTGTAGAGAGGATGTGAGTGTATAGGTTGAATATAGTAGAAATGTAGGGTTGAATGTTATGTAAATGTGATGAAAAAATGGCTGAAATTGTGATGTAAAAGAAGTTGTGAAATGAATGGGGTTAAGGGGGTATTTATAGGCTTTACCCCCCGACCTAGGGTCACTCGATCGAGTGGCCCTAGTGCACTCGATCGAGTGCCCTTCAAAACGGGCTTGATCTGCTGAAAGACGCTCCACTCGACCGAGTGGGTCAATCCACTCGATCGAGTGGATCAAGTGAATCGAGATATTTTAGGAAGGATTTAACTTGATTGATTTGATTGATTTTTTGAATTTAGATTTGTGCGCCAGTTTCGAGAGGTTGAATTTGGCTGATTTATGTGTCGGATTCATCTTTGACCGGGTTTTGACCCGGTCGCCAAAAGATGGTTTTATTTTCGGTGTCGGTTTTGGCCCAAATTAGTCTCATTTGACTCGGAGCGACCCACTGGGCCTGAATTTGAGGTTTGTTTTGTGAGATTTGCACTCCGCTAAAAGCCCACGTCGGATACTATTGATTCCAAGTCCGTATTCGAGCGTATTAAGTCACGTTGACGTCCGATCATCATCGGGTGTTTTGTCGGGAACTGCTATAGATACTAGCAGGCAAAATGCGGGTGTCTACAGAGCCCCCACTCTGACTGAGGCTTGGACAAGGCGAAAGTCAGAGTAGCTACCAGGCCAATCGAGGATTACGACCTGGCAGCCTTCCGGTCGGGTCGTTTATAGTCCACTAGACTTGCGTGAAGGGCTCGCCAGCCATAAGCAGAGGGTCATACCTGTCCTGATGATGATAGCTTCGCAGGGAGTCGGACTTGTAGCTTAATTCCTGGGCGTGCCTATATGTGGGCCCATCCCGTACCATTTCGGGGAAAATGCCGCCTCGAGCGTTCCGCTGGGGAAATATGTGAGCTGTACGGGCTTGCTTTTGAAGCCTTGAGTCGTACCTGACCTGATGATGATGCTCCGTGGGGAGTAAAACTTGCCTTTCGGAGCGTAGGTGTACCCGTATGCCGACACATCACGTCTTGGATGTAGCATACCGGGGAAAAGTTGACTCCGTTGGGGAATTTAAATAGTTTCGCGGGGACTTGCTTCTGAAGTCTGGAGTGTACCTGTATGCTGACACATAACAACTTGTATGTAACATATAGGCAAAACACTGACTCGTGTTGGGGAGTAAAGTAGCTGCGCGGGGACTTGCTTCTGAAGTCCTGGGTGTACCCGTATGCTGACACATGACAACTTGCATGTAGCATTTCAGGAGAAACACCGCCTTTGATGTTCCGTTGGGAAGCACTAGCTGGCACCTGAAATGTTAGATACATAGGCAGAAATAGCAGTCATAGTATATAGCAAGATAACACATAGTAAATGCAGTTAGCATCTATAGACTAGTTTGCGCTGGGGAAAATGATTTTTACTTCATTTTGAAATCGAAATCCTGAAAGCAACTCACGTGCTAGGAGATAGGTTTTTCAAAATTGAAAGGGGTAGAAAAGAAACTTGCAGTTTAAATAGACCGAATTTTGACCTTGTCGAAAAGAATTTTCTCAAATGGCTAAGTTTTGCAAATTTTAAAATGAGAATTTGAAGAGAGAGACATATCGACAGACTCGACTCTGGACGTGACAGGACGAGTTGACAGACACGACTTGGAATCTCGAAGGGGTTGGACTGTGACTCGGTAGGGGGTGGGCCACCTAAGATGACAAGACTCTCAAGTTGAGCTATTCCGTGGCCTAGGCGAGTGGCAACACGGTCAAACTTCAAACTGGGAAGGATCCGGTACAGAGGAATTGCAGTAGTCTTTAATGAGACTGTTCCTGCAGGACAAGGCTTAGCAGTAGCAATGCCGTAGACTAGTGCTCTTTGAATTTTTGTGTTTTGGGATACATTCCCAAAGTAGGTGTTCCTTCGAGTCCCTGACAGATTCTCGTCTTTGACTGAGCCGAGTACTAGGACACACTATAGAAAGGTGGCTAGATTTTTGAAAGTATTTGGATTACGTGGGTGGATGGAGAACTTCTGCCTAAGAGAAGCCCCCAGGACGACAAAGCTAACTGTTAAGAACATGACAGTGTCGTGACCGGAATGACGGTGCTTTTTGAATTTGTGTCAATGTGGGTGGTTGTGCCCTTGTTGAAAGGCTGCCTACGTATTCACGTGTAGTGAAATCAAACCAAGCCGTAGTTCAGTGGATTGGAAGATATGTTATGGTGCCTAGTTTATTAGGGCTTGGTGTGTAACTAGCCATAGCGATGGTTAGGCTAGGTGCATTCCCAGTGATGTCTTGATCAAAGGGGTAGAACAGTTAGGATGTTGATCCTGTGACTGTGAGCGTCCGGGATAGCCCCCAGAGGTGGTGTGAACTATTTGGGCATGTTCTATGCTGATCGCAGGTTGAGTTCCCGTGTTTGGGGCTGGTAACTGGTTTGGATGTTTTTGGAAATGTGGAGCTAGGTCGTAAGTGGCTTCACTGTTTTGACATCTGGAGCTCGATTTTGTGGAGCTAAGGCTTCGAGGGTAAGGTATTGTAATGTGGTAGGAAAGGGGGAAGTCGAGTAAAAATAACTCGAACTTCGATTGGGGAGGTTTGATAATGCTGGATCTGATTTCCATGTCTGGCCCTAATGGTTAGGGTGTATCCTATGGAGCTTGGGTCCTCAAAATTCCGGGCTGTCTCTTAGCCTAGGTCTCGGGAAGGTCTTGAGGGTTGTAATGTGGGAAGGCTAAGTGTGGTGTTAGCTGACCAGCTTGGTTGTTTCTCCCCTTTTTGATGGTATGGGCATCGATAATTTTGAATTGACCGTACCCCGGTCAAGGGACTTTCACTTAAGTTGACCGTTGACCGCGGTCATGGGTAGTTGAATTTTTGTGTTTTTTTGTTTTTTTTTGGGTTAACCTCTTAGCCCCGGTCGTGGGATTTTTTTTTATGTTGAGCATGTCCCGGTCAAAAGGGGTTGACCGTATCTGGTCGAGGGATGTTGATCATGCCAGCTCTTTTGTTTTGGCCTTTTTTTTTTTTCTCTTGGACTTTTTGCTTTTTTTGTCCAACTCTTTTTTTCTCTTTTTTTTTTCACGGCTATCTCTCCCTTGGTGTTGTGGGTGGATATGGGGGTGGGCCCATCGGTTGGATTTGGCTTGTGGAGCTAAACCCTTGTAAGGTGTGAGCCTAGTTGGTGTTTGTGTGAGTGCAACTCGCGGTGGAGTACTCTATGGTAAGCATGGTGGTTTGGATCTCGGTATTGTCATCATAATTCCGAGCAGGCTTAGTGGGAGCATCGTCCCGAGTTGGGTATTTTTGGCATCAAGTCAGACTAACGCCTAAGATAGGGATTGGTCAGTTTTATTGGAGGGGTGTTTATTGTGGGAAATGGGCTTGTCTCCCGTCTTGAACCCAAACTAGGAGACTACCTAGATTTGTCATAGGATTCGATACCGCTCCTGCTAAGGGTAGTTATGTGGCTGTCTATGCCAGACATGGAACAGGTAAGGGAAAACACGGGCCTCAGTTCCTGCAGTCATTATAGATGTGCCTATAATAGTCACGTGCGTGTGCTCACAGTGTATGATGATGGTGTTCATCATCTTCTTGGAAACACATAAGGAAAGCATATAGTAGAGATAGAATATTGAAAGCTGATTGACTTTTGAAAAGATGACAGAATGCAAAAGACTCTGACTCTGATTTGGAAATGAGGATGTAGGGTATCCTAGACTCGGACTAAGACTTAGACTCGAATCACATCCGGACTTACGGACGCTCGGTTGGTTGTTTCTTTTTTTTGGTAAAGTCTTTGATTGGAGAAAACGACAGGTGCCACGACTCGCCTAAACTCGACTTTGCGCGAATGCAAGAGAGGGAGTCAAACTAGACATGGCCCGGGGTGACGGGATGACAAAGACTCTTGGACCGGGATACTCGAACATTGACCTAGACGAGGTAACGACCCTGGCTCGAACTCGACCATGAGATCTGAGCCACGAGGATGAGTTCGAAAATGGGGCGACCGTGTTTGGCCGTGTCACGTGTTCGGACCCACTGTGGCGACCTAAACCTTTAGGAGACTCGAGTGTTCGTAGCATAGGTACGACTCGAAGAAGGCATTATAAGGACGTCGGTGTATGATGAACGTAAGGTACTCCTTAGGGTGACCGTGTTTGACTGGTCGGTTGGAGGATAGCCCCCGAGCGACGCAAAAGACTCTATAGGACTCAGATGGGGTGGCATCTAAGTGACTCGAAAATCGCACGCGTGAGACAACACGTGTAGAACATGACCCTTAGAGCAACCGTGATTGATCGCTCTGCTAAAGGGTAGCCCCTGAGTGAGACCGAGGACTCTGATAGGACTCAGATGGTGTGACACCTAAGTGACTCAAAAGTGGGGTACGTGAGACAACACGTGTAAGACATGACTCTTAGAGCAACCGTGATTGACCGCTCTGCTGAAGGGTAGCCCCTGAGTGAGATTGCAGGTTTTGCTAAGACTCGAGTGATGGACGAGTGACCCTTAGATGTAAGAATCACGAACCTTTTGTTATAGGCCTATGCCTTGTAAAAGGTTGACTCGGCCTTGATGAAGGCAGATGGGTAAGGGAAGAAACTTGCGATGTAAGATCGGCGGAGTTTCGACGCTAGAGACCCTTGACTTGACTTGAATAAGGATGACCCTGTGATTAGGGTAGACCCTTAAGTTAAAGGATTTTTGAATTGGGATGACTCGACTAACGGATTGAAAGACGGGCAAAATTCCCTTAGGAAAGGTCGTGGGGACCGTCCTGTCGGAGGGAAAATTGTGTGTGACTTTCTAGTTAGGACTCGAGTGTTTATGAACCTTCCATTTACGAGTGTATGACTCGTGTTGGTCGGTTGTGCCTTTAGAAAAAGGCGGACTAGGATGGGGAAGAAACCCATGATGTAGGATCGACGGAGTTTCGACGCTAACGACCTTCGACAAATCATAAAAAGACTCGACACACGGATTACGGTAGGTCCTATAATCGGAAGGTTTTGAAAAATGATTGAATTTTGAAAATTGAGAGGACGGTCCTGAAATTGGTAGTGGGCCAATAGGACCGGGCATTTTGAAATGTTGGAATGGTTGCGAGTAATTTCGCGTTTTGAAAAATTGGGAGACGGTCCCGTTTTTTTGAAATTGGCAGCATGCCGATAGGACTGGTTTTTTGAAAAGTTGAATTTTTGGAATTTTGAAAATTTGAATATCGAAAATAAATTTCCGAAAATTTGAAAATTGAAGATGAGATCCCGAAGATTTGAGAATCGAAAACGACATCTTGGAGATTTGAAAATCGAGAATGGAATCTCGAGGATTTGAAAATCGCGAATGGCATCACGAAGATTTGAAAATTGAAATTGAATTTTGAAAATTCGAAAATCGAATGGTGGATCGGAAATTCGAAATTTGAAATGGGAAGCATGCCGGCTAAAAATAGGCTATTTTGAGTCAAATCGTAAGTCTAAATTTTGGCAGCATTCCGAGTTTTTGAATTTGAATATTTTGAAAAGACGAGTCCCGAAACGGACGGTATTTCGGGGTTTTTAAAATTTGGTGTTTTGGAAAGATGGGTCCCGAAACGGACAGTATTTCGGGTTTTTTGAAATTTGGTATTTTGGAAAGATGCAATTTTGAAATGACGGTTTTTGAAAAATGACACGGAAACCAAGTAGCACGTAGTCAAACAAGCATTATAACGACGTGTATGCTTTACGCTAAGTCTCGGTCGGTCAAAATAGGGTCTATACCAACAACGATGGCTTTCTCGTGTGATGGACGGACTCCCTAAGCCGAGTTGGTCTTAGGACATGCCGCGAAACCGAGACGAGTTCCACCATCGATGTCTTTAGCGCACCCATGTAGGAATGCACCGTGGTATAGTGGGACGTCGGCCACAAGTAACCGGCCCGGGCAAATTTGGGTTATGCATGAATCATTAAACTAATGCGCGCACACTAATCTACCAACGATTTCTTTTCGAGTCTCACCCTAGGAACCCCGATGACATGTGGTACATCAGGTATCCCCAGCGGAGTCGACAAATTGTGGACATGACGCAGGTCCACCCCGACGCGGCGAAGCGCGGGTTCGGGTAGGCGAATGAATCTCGTGGTAAGATTGTTCTCGGGTTCGAAATTTAAGTCAAAATGGAGTCGCCACCGAATTTTGTGGTTATTCGGAACCATTCGAGCCCACTCTATGTCGTCGTGGGCTACACACAGAGTAAGCCCACTTCGATTTCAGAGTTTATGGGGCTCGTCCCTTTGCATTGTTATACCGATACCGTTTACACCGGCTTTCGTATATAAAATGACTCTCGTGCGCCAAGGGTTTCGGACATCCGGAAACCAAAGGTTCTGAGTAAGGGGTGAGGGTACGTGTTGGGAAGCCCACTAAGGACACCCAACCCCGCCCGCACATGGCGGCCTCTACTAAGACATCGTTCGTGTTCGTGTACGCGCGCTAGTAAAACGACTAAATGATATGCAAACAGCGTTTTCGGGCTAAGCATGTGAATTTTGCGTTAACTACGTCATTTAATGCATCTTGATTCACATCAAAGTGATTTAGCATGTGATGTTCATTTAAATAAATAAATGGCAAACATCGAAAATAGAAAACTCGTAAATAAATTACAAATTACACGGGCGGAATACAACCCGGAATTCACAATACAACGAGCAATAAAATAGAATAATTGAATTAAATAAGAAGAGCGATAAATAAATACACGACTCGACAAAGACCCGTATACAATAAATGCACACTAGATCGTGAATTAGTTAGACGGACGAACTTTAATTAATTACGCATTATATTGCATATTAATCAAAGGACGGAGGTTTGAGGCCTAGGTGTGGTGCTAACCCGATCTCGAACCTCGATGCCTTGTCCCGACTTATCACCTCGAGAAATGGAGTCTAAATTAATTATGTGTCGGATACGACTAAAGAGTCGTCGACATAAAATTAATAGTGCGAGACCGTCGATCAAAATCGTTTTAGGTGTCGTGTTATGCGTGAGTTTTGAAAATTGGAATTACGTGATTGATTATGCACGTGTCGACTAAAAGTCGTAAAAAAATGACGAGGCTCAAATGTTGCATTGAAGCTCTCGAATTTCTGGGCTACAGGACCCACTCGATCGAGTCATGGTCTGACTCGGTCGAGTGTGTCTTTAAAGTAGCTACTGTCCAGATTTTTGGGTGCTACTCGATCGAGTAGCCTACGTACTCGGTCGAGTAGCCCCTGTACGAGTGACAACTCGTGTTGCTTTTTTGGTTAAAATCGATAGTGGGCCAAATTAAATACAAATATTGTACGATTTGTACTTAACTCGGCTTTCGGTGCTATAATCGCATATGCATGCGATTATAACACCGTTATCGGATTTTTATGAAAACGTTATCGTTTAAATTAGAAATTTTGAATTAGTGAAGAAATTGCATCCCTCTACGTCACGACATAGAAACCAATCCTTTCGGATTATGTGATGTCGGTTTTCGTGTCAACGGGTTCCGCACTAATCTTGGAAATGGGATCAAATACGTTCAACTATGACCGATCACGATCACATCACGTCCTTGAGCACATTGGGGCGGCGCTCCTCGAAAGGGCGCCACCTCCGTTGTTACTCGTAAAGGAATTAGATGGACTTTAGGCGATCGTCATAGTCAAACGTATTCGAAACCGAGATTTTGATATTAGTACGTATATATACACGGTATAATAATGTTAGATGTTAGAATATGGGACTAAAGTGTTAGTATACAAAAATAAAAGTTAGTGTTAGGATACATAAATAAAATGTTAGTATACAAAATAAATGAAACGTTAGTATGCACAAAATTAAAGGTTAGTGTTAGCGGTTTGTAATAATAATAATAATAATAATAATAATAATAATAATAATAATAATAATAATAATAATAATAATAATAATAATAATAATAATAATAATAATAATAATAATAATATATGTATATATATATATATAAGAAACAAAAAAAGAAGAAGGGAGAAAGAGATGTCGGGATTTGAATTACACCCTCAACCTACATGCTTAATGGCCTCGGAAACGGACTCGTAGTAGCGGCGTGTGCGCGGGAGTGTCGAGATATGTAGGGTGAGTTAGGGTGTGTTTGGTTAGGGAGAGGATGCTCTCGGGTCTTTGGCGAGTTTTGATCTCGAGTTTGATTGTATGTATGTGTGTGTAGAGAGGATGTGAGTGTATAGGTTGAATATAGTAGAAATGTAGGGTTGAATGTTATGTAAATGTGATGAAAAGATGGCTGAAATTGTGATGTAAAAGAAGTTGTGAAATGAATGGGGTTAAGGGGGTATTTATAGGCTTTACCCCCCGACCTAGGGTCACTCGATCGAGTGGCCCTAGTGCACTCGATCGAGTGCCCTTCAAAACGGGCTTGATCTGCTGAAAGACGCTCCACTCGACCGAGTGGGTCAATCCACTCGATCGAGTGGATCATGTGAATCGAGATATTTTAGGAAGGATTTAACTTGATTGATTTGATTGATTTTTTGAATTTAGATTTGTGCGCCAGTTTCGAGAGGTTGAATTTGGCTGATTTATGTGTCGGATTCATCTTTGACCGGGTTTTGACCCGGTCGCCAAAAGATGGTTTTATTTTCGGTGTCGGTTTTGGCCCAAATTAGTCTCATTTGACTCGGAACGACCCACTGGGCCTGAATTTGAGGTTTATTTTGTGAGATTTGCACTCCGCTAAAAGCCCACGTCGGATACTATTGATTCCAAGTCCGTATTCGAGCGTATTAAGTCACGTTGACGTCCGATCATCATCGGGTGTTTTGTCGGGAACTGCTATAGACACTAGCAGGCAAAATGCGGGTGTCTACAGAGCCCCCACTCTGACTGAGGCTTGGACAAGGCGAAAGTCAGAGTAGCTACCAGGCCAATCGAGGATTACGACCTGGCAGCCTTCCGGTCGGGTCGTTTATAGTCCACTAGACTTGCGTGAAGGGCTCGCCAGCCATAAGCAGAGGGTCATACCTGTCCTGATGATGATAGCTTCGCAGGGAGTCGGACTTGTAGCTTAAGTCCTGGGCGTGCCTATATGTGGGCCCATCCCGTACCATTTCGGGGAAAATGCCGCCTCGAGCGTTCCGCTGGGGAAATATGTGAGCTGTACGGGCTTGCTTTTGAAGCCTTGAGTCGTACCTGACCTGATGATGATGCTCCGTGGGGAGTAAAACTTGCCTTTCGGAGCGTAGGTGTACCCGTATGCCGACACATCACGTCTTGGATGTAGCATACCGGGGAAAAGTTGACTCCGTTGGGGAATTTAAATAGTTTCGCGGGGACTTGCTTCTGAAGTCTGGAGTGTACCTGTATGCTGACACATAACAACTTGTATGTAACATATAGGCAAAACACTGACTCGTGTTGGGGAGTAAAGTAGCTGCGCGGGGACTTGCTTCTGAAGTCCTGGGTGTACCCGTATGCTGACACATGACAACTTGCATGTAGCATTTCAGGAGAAACACCGCCTTTGATGTTCCGTTGGGAAGCACTAGCTGGCACCTGAAATGTTAGATACATAGGTAGAAATAGCAGGCATAGTATATAGCAAGATAACACATAGTAAATGCAGTTAGCATCTATAGACTAGTTTGCGCTGGGGAAAATGATTTTTACTTCATTTTGAAATCGAAATCCTGAAAGCAACTCACGTGCTAGGAGATAGGTTTTTCAAATTTGAAAGGGGTAGAAAAGAAACTTGCAGTTTAAATAGACCGAATTTTGACCTTGTCGAAAAGAATTTTCTCAAATGGCTAAGTTTTGCAAATTTTAAAATGAGAATTTGAAGAGAGAGACATATCGACAGACTCGACTCTGGACGTGACAGGACGAGTTGACAGACACGACTTGGAATCTCGAAGGGGTTGGACTGTGACTCGGTAGGGGGTGGGCCACCTAAGATGACAAGACTCTCAAGTTGCGCTATTCCGTGGCCTAGGCGAGTGGCAACACGGTCAAACTTCAAACTGGGAAGGATCCGGTACAGGGGAATTGCAGTAGTCTTTAATGAGACTGTTCCTGCAGGACAAGGCTTAGCAGTAGCAATGCCGTAGACTAGTGCTCTTTGAATTTTTGTGTTTTGGGATACATTCCCAAAGTAGGTGTTCCTTCGAGTCCCTGACAGATTCTCGTCTTTGACTGAGCCGAGTACTAGGACACACTATAGAAAGGTGGCTAGATTTTTGAAAGTATTTGGATTACGTGGGTGGATGGAGAACTTCTGCCTAAGAGAAGCCCCCAGGACGACAAAGCTAACTGTTAAGAACATGACAGTGTCGTGACCGGAATGACGGTGCTTTTTGAATTTGTGTCAATGTGGGTGGTTGTGCCCTTGTTGAAAGGCTGCCTACGTATTCACGTGTAGTGAAATCAAACCAAGCCGTAGTTCAGTGGATTGGAAGATATGTTATGGTGCCTAGTTTATTAGGGCTTGGTGTGTAACTAGCCTAGCGATGGTTAGGCTAGGTGCATTCCCAGTGATGTCTTGATCAAAGGGGTAGAACAGTTAGGATGTTGATCCTGTGACTGTGAGCGTCCGGGATAGCCCCCAGAGGTGGTGTGAACTATTTGGGCATGTTCTATGCTGATCGCAGGTTGAGTTCCCGTGTTTGGGGCTGGTAACTGGTTTGGATGTTTTTGGAAATGTGGAGCTAGGTCGTAAGTGGCTTCACTGTTTTGACATCTGGAGCTCGATTTTGTGGAGCTAAGGCTTTGAGGGTAAGGTATTGTAATGTGGTAGGAAAGGGGGGAAGTCGAGTAAAAATAACTCGAACTTCGATTGGGGAGGTTTGATAATGCTGGATCTGATTTCCATGTCTGGCCCTAATGGTTAGGGTGTATCCTATGGAGCTTGGGTCCTCAAAATTCCGGGCTGTCTCTTAGCCTAGGTCTCGGGAAGGTCTTGAGGGTTGTAATGTGGGAAGGCTAAGTGTGGTGTTAGCTGACCAGCTTGGTTGTTTCTCCCCTTTTTGATGGTATGGGCATCGATAATTTTGAATTGACCGTACCCCGGTCAAGGGACTTTCACTTAAGTTGACCGTTGACCGCGGTCATGGGTATTTGAATTTTTGTGTTTTTTTGTTTTTTTTTTGGGTTAACCTCTTAGCCCCGGTCGTGGGATTTTTTTTTATGTTGAGCATGTCCCGGTCAAAAGGGGTTGACCGTATCTGGTCGAGGGATGTTGATCATGCCAGCTCTTTTGTTTTGGCCTTTTTTTTTTCTCTTGGACTTTTTGCTTTTTTTGTCCAACTCTTTTTTTCTCTTTTTTTTTTTACACGGCTATCTCTCCCTTGGTGTTGTGGGTGGATATGGGGGTGGGCCCATCGGTTGGATTTGGCTTGTGGAGCTAAACCCTTGTAAGGTGTGAGCCTAGTTGGTGTTTATGTGAGTGCAACTCGCGGTGGAGTACTCTATGGTAAGCATGGTGGTTTGGATCTCGGTATTGTCATCATAATTCCGAGCAGGCTTAGTGGGAGCATCGTCCCGAGTTGGGTATTTTTGGCATCAAGTCAGACTAACGCCTAAGATAGGGATTGGTCAGTTTTATTGGAGGGGTGTTTATTGTGGGAAATGGGCTTGTCTCCCGTCTTGAACCCAAACTAGGAGACTACCTAGATTTGTCATAGGATTCGATACCGCTCCTGCTAAGGGTAGTTATGTGGCTGTCTATGCCAGACATGGAACAGGTAAGGGAAAACACGGGCCTCAGTTCCTGCAGTCATTATAGATGTGCCTATAATAGTCACGTGCGTGTGCTCACAGTGTATGATGATGGTGTTCATCATCTTCTTGGAAACACATAAGGAAAGCATATAGTAGAGATAGAATATTGAAAGCTGATTGACTTTTGAAAAGATGACAGAATGCAAAAGACTCTGACTCTGATTTGGAAATGAGGATGTAGGGTATCCTAGACTCGGACTAAGACTTAGACTCGAATCAAATCCGGACTTACGGACGCTCGGTTGGTTGTTTCTTTTTTTTTTGGTAAAGTCTTTGATTGGAGAAAACGACAGGTGCCACGACTCGCCTAAACTCGACTTTGCGCGAATGCAAGAGAGGGAGTCAAACTAGACATGGCCCGGGGTGACGGGATGACAAAGACTCTTGGACCGGGATACTCGAACATTGACCTAGACGAGGTAACGACCCTGGCTCGAACTCGACCATGAGATCTGAGCCACGAGGATGAGTTCGAAAATGGGGCGACCGTGTTTGGCCGTGTCACGTGTTCGGACCCACTGTGGCGACCTAAACCTTTAGGAGACTCGAGTGTTCGTAGCATAGGTACGACTCGAAGAAGGCATTATAAGGACGTCGGTGTATGATGAACGTAAGGTACTCCTTAGGGTGACCGTGTTTGACTGGTCGGTTGGAGGATAGCCCCCGAGCGACGCAAAAGACTCTATAGGACTCAGATGGGGTGGCATCTAAGTGACTCGAAAATCGCACGCGTGAGACAACACGTGTAGAACATGACCCTTAGAGCAACCGTGATTGATCGCTCTGCTAAAGGGTAGCCCCTGAGTGAGACCGAGGACTCTGATAGGACTCAGATGGTGTGACACCTAAGTGACTCAAAAGTGGGGTACGTGAGACAACACGTGTAAGACATGACTCTTAGAGCAACCGTGATTGACCGCTCTGCTGAAGGGTAGCCCCTGAGTGAGATTGCAGGTTTTGCTAAGACTCGAGTGATGGACGAGTGACCCTTAGATGTAAGAATCACGAACCTTTTGTTATAGGCCTATGCCTTGTAAAAGGTTGACTCGGCCTTGATGAAGGCAGATGGGTAAGGGAAGAAACTTGCGATGTAAGATCGGCGGAGTTTCGACGCTAGAGACCCTTGACTTGACTTGAATAAGGATGACCCTGTGATTAGGGTAGACCCTTAAGTTAAAGGATTTTTGAATTGGGATGACTCGACTAACGGATTGAAAGACGGGCAAAATTCCCTTAGGAAAGGTCGTGGGGACCGTCCTGTCGGAGGGAAAATTGTGTGTGACTTTCTAGTTAGGACTCGAGTGTTTATGAACCTTCCATTTACGAGTGTATGACTCGTGTTGGTCGGTTGTGCCTTTAGAAAAAGGCGGACTAGGATGGGGAAGAAACCCATGATGTAGGATCGACGGAGTTTCGACGCTAACGACCTTCGACAAATCATAAAAAGACTCGACACACGGATTACGGTAGGTCCTATAATCGGAAGGTTTTGAAAAATGATTGAATTTTGAAAATTGAGAGGACGGTCCTGAAATTGGTAGTGGGCCAATAGGATCGGGCATTTTGAAATGTTGGAATGGTTGCGAGTAATTTCGCGTTTTGAAAAATTGGGAGACGGTCCCATTTTTTTGAAATTGGCAGCATGCCGATAGGACTGGTTTTTTGAAAAGTTGAATTTTTGGAATTTTGAAAATTTGAATATCGAAAATAAATTTCCGAAAATTTGAAAATTGAAGATGAGATCCCGAAGATTTGAGAATCGAAAACGACATCTTGGAGATTTGAAAATCGAGAATGGAATCTCGAGGATTTGAAAATCGCGAATGGCATCACGAAGATTTGAAAATTGAAATTGAATTTTGAAAATTCGAAAATCGAATGGTGGATCGGAAATTTGAAATTTGAAATGGGAAGCATGCCGGCTAAAAATAGGCTATTTTGAGTCAAATCGTAAGTCTAAATTTTGGCAGCATTCCGAGTTTTTGAATTTGAATATTTTGAAAAGACGAGTCCCGAAACGGACGGTATTTCGGGTTTTTCAAAATTTGGTGTTTTGGAAAGATGGGTCCCGAAACGGACAGTATTTCGGGTTTTTTGAAATTTGGTATTTTGGAAAGATGCAATTTTGAAATGACGGTTTTTGAAAAATGACACGGAAACCAAGTAGCACGTAGTCAAACAAGCATTATAACGACGCTCATGTATGCTTTACGCTAAGTCTCGGTCGGTCAAAATAGGGTCTATACCAACAACGATGGCTTTCTCGTGTGATGGACGGACTCCCTAAGCCGAGTTGGTCTTAGGACATGCCGCGAAACCGAGACGAGTTCCACCATCGATGTCTTTAGCGCACCCATGTAGGAATGCACCGTGGTATAGTGGGACGTCGGCCACAAGTAACCGGCCCGGGCAAATTTGGGTTATGCATGAATCATTAAACTAATGCGCGCACACTAATCTACCAACGATTTCTTTTCGAGTCTCACCCTAGGAACCCCGATGACATGTGGTACATCAGGTATTCCCAGCGGAGTCGACAAATTGTGGACATGACGCAGGTCCACCCCGACGCGGCGAAGCGCGGGTTCGGGTAGGCGAATGAATCTCGTGGTAAGATTGTTCTCGGGTTCGAAATTTAAGTCAAAATGGAGTCGCCACCGAATTTTGTGGTTATTCGGAACCATTCGAGCCCACTCTATGTCGTCGTGGGCTACACACAGAGTAAGCCCACTTCGATTTCAGAGTTTATGGGGCTCGTCCCTTTGCATTGTTATACCGATACCGTTTACACCGGCTTTCGTATATAAAATGACTCTCGTGCGCCAAGGGTTTCGGACATCCGGAAACCAAAGGTTCTGAGTAAGGGGTGAGGGTACGTGTTGGGAAGCCCACTAAGGACACCCAACCCCGCCCGCACATGGCGGCCTCTACTAAGACATCGTTCGTGTTCGTGTACGCGCGCTAGTAAAACGACTAAATGATATGCAAACAGCGTTTTCGGGCTAAGCATGTGAATTTTGCGTTAACTACGTCATTTAATGCATCTTGATTCACATCAAAGTGATTTAGCATGTGATGTTCATTTAAATAAATAAATGGCAAACATCGAAAATAGAAAACTCGTAAATAAATTACAAATTACACGGGCGGAATACAACCCGGAATTCACAATACAACGAGCAATAAAATAGAATAATTGAATTAAATAAGAAGAGCGATAAATAAATACACGACTCGACAAAGACCCGTATACAATAAATGCACACTAGATCGTGAATTAGTTAGACGGACGAACTTTAATTAATTACGCATTATATTGCATATTAATCAAAGGACGGAGGTTTGAGGCCTAGGTGTGGTGCTAACCCGATCTCGAACCTCGATGCCTTGTCCCGACTTATCACCTCGAGAAATGGAGTCTAAATTAATTATGTGTCGGATACGACTAAAGAGTCGTCGACATAAAATTAATAGTGCGAGACCGTCGATCAAAATCGTTTTAGGTGTCGTGTTATGCGTGAGTTTTGAAAATTGGAATTACGTGATTGATTATGCACGTGTCGACTAAAAGTCGTAAAAAAATGACGAGGCTCAAATGTTGCATTGAAGCTCTCGAATTTCTGGGCTACAGGACCCACTCGATCGAGTCATGGTCTGACTCGGTCGAGTGTGTCTTTAAAGTAGCTACTGTCCAGATTTTTGGGTGCTACTCGATCGAGTAGCCTACGTACTCGGTCGAGTAGCCCCTGTACGAGTGACAACTCGTGTTGCTTTTTTGGTTAAAATCGATAGTGGGCCAAATTAAATACAAATATTGTACGATTTGTACTTAACTCGGCTTTCGGTGCTATAATCGCATATGCATGCGATTATAACACCGTTATCGGATTTTTATGAAAACGTTATCGTTTAAATTAGAAATTTTGAATTAGTGAAGAAATTGCATCCCTCTACGTCACGACATAGAAACCAATCCTTTCGGATTATGTGATGTCGGTTTTCGTGTCAACGGGTTCCGCACTAATCTTGGAAATGGGATCAAATACGTTCAACTATGACCGATCACGATCACATCACGTCCTTGAGCACATTGGGGCGGCGCTCCTCGAAAGGGCGCCACCTCCGTTGTTACTCGTAAAGGAATTAGATGGACTTTAGGCGATCATCATAGTCAAACGTATTCGAAACCGAGATTTTGATATTAGTACGTATATATACACGGTATAATAATGTTAGATGTTAGAATATGGGACTAAAGTGTTAGTATACAAAAATAAAAGTTAGTGTTAGGATACATAAATAAAATGTTAGTATACAAAATAAATGAAACGTTAGTATGCACAAAATTAAAGGTTAGTGTTAGCGGTTAGTAATAATAATAATAATAATAATAATAATAATAATAATAATAATAATAATAATAATAATAATAATAATAATAATAATAATAATAATAATAATATATGTATATATATATATATAAGAAACAAAAAAAGAAGAAGGGAGAAAGAGATGTCGGGATTTGAATTACACCCTCAACCTACATGCTTAATGGCCTCGGAAACGGACTCGTAGTAGCGGCGTGTGCGCGGGAGTGTCGAGATATGTAGGGTGAGTTAGGGTGTGTTTGGTTAGGGAGAGGATGCTCTCGGGTCTTTGGCGAGTTTTGATCTCGAGTTTGATTGTATGTATGTGTGCGTAGAGAGGATGTGAGTGTATAGGTTGAATATAGTAGAAATGTAGGGTTGAATGTTATGTAAATGTGATGAAAAGATGGCTGAAATTGTGATGTAAAAGAAGTTGTGAAATGAATGGGGTTAAGGGGGTATTTATAGGCTTTACCCCCCGACCTAGGGTCACTCGATCGAGTGGCCCTAGTGCACTCGATCGAGTGCCCTTCAAAACGGGCTTGATCTGCTGAAAGACGCTCCACTCGACCGAGTGGGTCAATCCACTCGATCGAGTGGATCAAGTGAATCGAGATATTTTAGGAAGGATTTAACTTGATTGATTTGATTGATTTTTTGAATTTAGATTTGTGCGCCAGTTTCGAGAGGTTGAATTTGGCTGATTTATGTGTCGGATTCATCTTTGACCGGGTTTTGACCCGGTCGCCAAAAGATGGTTTTATTTTCGGTGTCGGTTTTGGCCCAAATTAGTCTCATTTGACTCGGAACGACCCACTGGGCCTGAATTTGAGGTTTGTTTTGTGAGATTTGCACTCCGCTAAAAGCCCACGTCGGATACTATTGATTCCAAGTCCGTATTCGAGCGTATTAAGTCACGTTGACGTCCGATCATCATCGGGTGTTTTGTCGGGAACTGCTATAGACACTAGCAGGCAAAATGCGGGTGTCTACAATACCTCCTTACCACGGTTCAAGCATGGGCGAAAGAGCTCTTTCGCCACGTTACCTATCCCCCAAAACCTTTTCTTCGAGTTGTAGCCACCTGTCACATCGTGGAAGATCTTCAAGGTGTTGGGTGCTTGATCAGAGGCGCGTGCCTCCTCCACCGCTTTCTCGTAGCTCTCCTGAAACAGCAACATGAAACAGTGTTATAACTTTAGGAACACATACTATCACATCGTAAATTCATGCCTAGTATATTTTTTAAAAACATTACTACTACTCACAACGATCTCCGGTCCTCTAGGGTCAATCCACTTGCCGTCTTTCCCCTTTTTCGTCTTCTCCAAGAGCTGGACCGGGGTTGCAGATGGGCCCTTCATATAACTGATGGTAGGGATTTGTCGTGGAACCCCAACCGTCAATAAAATAACCGGCTATTCCTACGGTAGATAGGGCAAGTCGGGTCGAATCCACGGGGACGGTAAGAGGTGTCTAGACTAAGGTCGCCTAAAAACTAGACTCGGTCAACGGACTAAACTATCCTAAAGAATGATAGAAGGGAAGAGAACTAGACTAAGGACTATGACTAAGGAAAGCAAACAAAGGATAAAGGGCTAGGATTAGGTCGGGGTCAAAGGGGTAACGGAGTGGTCGAGGGAGAACTAGAGAGGAGGAGGTAGTAGGGTGATCTAGGTCGGTCCGGGCTCTCGCAACTTAGACCAACCTAGAGGTTTCACCTAGAACCCATCGAGGCGACACACACGACAAACGGGGTTCTAGCGCGCTATGGTCCTAGGTCCAATCCGGGCTCTCGCAACTTAATGAGGGAACCGAACCCACAACAAACTAACACCCACAAAGAAAGGCAAGAAAAACAAGCATTCCAACCTACTTAGTCTTTCAAGCAATTCAACAAACATGTGATGTGCATAAACCAAGAAGAAACCCAAATCTTCCACCCATCATCTCTAACAAACCCTTAATCACCCAATTAACACCCTAATCGCCTTACTAACCCTAGCAAGAACACTACTCTAACATTATCAAACTATAACTAACAAAAACAAGATGAATCAAACTAAGAACCAAAGCAAACATAAACAAACTAATGAAAACTATGAACTACAAACATTAAGATGAACAAAGATTGAAACTTGGAAGAACAAAACAAGAATAAGAGAAAGGAGGAAGGATTATACCATACTAGAGGAAGAAGAAAGGAAGAAACTTGCATTAATGAGAAGAATCCAATACAAACACCCTAGGTTGTCAATCTTGGGTGATTCTTGAAGAATCCCTTAATACAAGTACTAAACTATGATTAACTAACTAATTACCGACTAATCTACACTAATCTAATCTAATCTAACCTAAAACTATCTAGGGTTTTGTGGGTAATGAAAGACATCAGTGTTACATAACAAGGGAAGGGTATATATAGGGTTTAAGGATGAAAGGAGAAGGAAAGGATTGAATGCGGGCGAACTGGCAACATTCCCGATCGGGATTTCTTGGACCCGGTCGGGATTCTCACATTCCCGATCGGGATTTCATGGACCCGGTCGGGAACACCTCCCAGTAGCCGCCTCTTGTGTTCCACTTCATTCCCGGTCGGGATGAGGCCATACCCGACCGGGAATAGCCTTGTAGGCCTCCAATATGATCTCTATGGTCCCTCCTTGCTTCTCATGGGCTTCTCATCGATTCTCGGGACTCGGGATCGGGTCTCGGAGGCTCGGGATTGGGTCCCAAGGTCTCGGGGTCGATTCCAAGGCATCGAGTCATCGTTCCTTAGCTTCGTTGGCTCTAAAATGTGTATGTATTGAGTCGGAATCACTCCAACTCTCCATGAACGGTCTCGGGAACCTGAAACGAGCTAAAGGAACCATAAGTAGCCCATAAACCGCTCCCAAGGAGCGATTCTACAAGGAAATGGGACCAAAACACTACGAAATAGGCACTACAAATGGCACTTATCAACTCCCCCACACTTAACCCTTACTCGCCCTCGAGTAAGCACATACTAACTACTAATCTATCCGAGCGGGTATTAGCTCACCCTACGCCCTTTCAACTCACGCGAGTGCACTTAGAGGAAAAGTACACTCCGCAAGGCAAGTCGGGTCTTGCGACAAAACTGTGGATGCAACCGGACACGAAACACATAACCAAACAAATGCACACACAAACACATAATCGGTCACACCCAAAACCAAAGAAATACCGCTTCCCTCAAACAAGCGGTGAATGAAACACCGGTTTAGGACTCGAGGTAAGTGACAACGTTCCCAAGCTAGCAATACAAACCAAAATGGACTAAGCCCTAATAGTATGACGATAAAGCAACAAAAACGTTGGTAACTTACCTAGGTCCTTCTAACTTTCTAAAAACGTACTACGGGACGATCGGCGGAGTGGAAAAGTGAAGAACCACGGTGTTAGTCGACACTGTAGGTAAGTGAAGACCCGTCCCCTTTAGCGTGAGCCAAGAGGGTCGTCCCGTGTCCAAAACCGCCTAACTAGTCCAAGTAAAAAGGTGGAAATATGCAAAATGAGGGAAGACCGACCTATGCCGCTATCATCCTTCCTCTGGACTCGGTCCTTTGGTAGGCTCTTCACGGCAAAAGTCGGGAAAAAGGCTTATTTTGAGATGTTGGGATTATTTTTGTGAGACGGGTTTTCTTTTGGCATTTTCTCTTTTCTTTTGCATTTTTGCTTTGTTTTGCCATGCCATTTCTTTTTCTTCTTTTCTATTTTCTTTTTGGCTTTTGTGCCTTTTCTTTTTCTTCATTCTTTTCTTTCTTTCATTTTTTTTTTCTTTCTTTTCTTTTCTTTGCCCTTTTTTGGCTTGATTTGGCTTTTTGGCATTTCAATGTGTAACGAGAAAGAGGGAAATCAACACCTTGCATGTTTATTGTGTGGGTATGTGTAGGAGGTAGGGAAATGGGTGAGTCAGGGTTGCGCATTCCCCTTCAAACCCACAAAAAGTGGAGAACTTGGACTAATCAAACAATCCTAGACACGGTCACCTAGGGGATGAGACTCGGTAACCAAGGCCTTTTCACACCGTGGGTGGTCATAATGGTCAAAATGCAAATCCCGTAGTAAATCCCTAGTAAGTTAGGTGGACTCAAGGTAAAAGACCAACGAATTCATTGGTTTAGGGTCATTCTACCAGAGTAGAGTCCAAGACTCGATTTATACAACTAGGAAGGGAAAGTAAACACTCACGCTCTAGCCCCTAAACCGGGTTTTCGAAAAACCATTTACACACATAACTCAACTACACACAAAACAAAGTGAAGACTCAACGAGAACGAAAGAAAAAGAAACAAAAGCAACAAAACAAGAATAAAACAAAACGAACACATACACAACACAAACACTACCCCGAATCTCCAAACAAGTCACCGATCAACCACAAACTTTAAAAAGCTCCACCCGAGCACACCACATCATAATCTTCTCCAAACTCCGCGAGAAATAAAGAGGAAAAAGGGATAGAGGTTACCGGGATTCTTGCAAGCTCTCCAAAGTTGGCGGCGATTAGGCGACCTAAAAGAGAAAAGGGAGGCAAAGCACACGCACAAAACAAATATACTACACAAAGACCCAAAAGTAAAACATACAAAAGGAAAAATCTTTTTGGATTTTGTGAAATTTTTTCAAATTTTTAGGATTTTTTCAAGATTTTTCGATAAAATAAGAAAATAAAACAAGCTACGATAGAATATCGCTCCCCCACACTTAAATCGAGCAATGTCCTCATATGCTCAATCGTAGTGTCGGAGAGACAAAAGAAAAAGAAGAGAAACTACGAATATAAAGCTAGGAATCAAAAATAAAGTGGAGAAAAGGTAGAAGGTGTCCGGCCGGGGTGTAATCAAGTCACCATGGGCCGAGACAAGAAAAAGATATGGATGGGGGGAAGAAAATAAAAAGAAGGAAATAAAAGGAAATGGGAGGGGAGGGCTAGGTGTAATCAAGTCACCTAGCCCGGATTCCGCCTAAATCCGACTAAATCCTCAAAAAAAAGAAAGAGTGAAAAACTTATAAAATTTGGGTTTTGAAACGACTCTCGATGCTTGTGTGAGTAGTAGTGGCCATACTCCCCATACTTTCTCATCGAGAGTCAAGAGCAACCAGTTTTGGGGTGACGTCGGGCAAGTTACTGGGCCATATCGTCAGCCAGCGCGGCATCGAGGTTGACCCGGCCAAAATCAAGGCCATTACCGAGATGCGGCCACCTAAAACCGAAAAGGAGATTAGGGGGTTTCTCGGGAAAGTCCAATATATCAGCAGGTTTATTTCAAAGCTAACCATGGTATGCGAGCCCATTTTCAAGAAACTGAAGATAGGAGAACGGGTACTATGGGACGACAAATGTCAAGCAGCTTTCGATAGGATCAAGGAGATTATGTCATCTCCGCCGGTATTAATGCCACCTCAGCACGGTCTGCCTTTGTCGTTATACTTGACAACGACCGAGACAGCCATGGGGGCTATGCTAGCCCAGACAGTCGACTCGGAAGAACGAGCCATTTACTACATCAGTAAAAAGTTCCTTGAGTACGAATGCAAATACACGATGCTCGAAAAGACGTGTCTAGCTCTAGTTTGGGCCACTAAAAAGCTCCGACATTACATGCTTAGCCATGAAGTGCACATAATATCAAGAATGGATCCAATCAAGTATCTGTTCGAAAAGCCCATCCTCAATGGTAGAATATCTAGATAGACTTTAATGCTAGCTGAGTTCGACCTCAAATTCGTACCATTAAAAGCCATCAAGGGCCGGGTAGTAGCCGACTTCCTAGCCGATGGTCCGATATCTGAAGAGGGACATACCAATACTTGGGCCTTCCCTGACGAAGATATATTCCATACCGACACAGAGACATGGGATCTATATTTTGATGGGGCATCCAACTTTCGAGGATTTGGCGTCGGGATTTTGCTGATCTCACCACAAGGAGAGCACACCCCGTTATCCATCAAGTTAGATTTCGATGTGACTAATAACGCAGCCGAATACGAAGCATGCATTCACGGGTTGCAAGTCGACGCTGATTTAGGAGTAACAAACCTCCGGGTCCACGGTGACTCATCATTAGTCATCAATCAAGTACTCCAGAAATGGAAAACTCGGAACGCAAATCTCGTAGCTTACCAAGCGCGAGTAAGAGTTCTCGAAAAGCAGTTTCAAAAGGTGGAGTACATTTATCTGCCTCGGGAAGAAAACCAGTTTGCAGATGCATTATCCAAATTAGCATCTTTACTGAACATCCCAGAACATTTGACTAGCATGCCGATTTGCGTCGAAAGACGGTCCGAGCCGGCATACGTCAACACTATTCAAGACATCGAAATAACTGACCCAGAACCTTGGTACCAGGTTGTTCTAACCTACTTAACGTCGGGAGAATATCCTCCGGAATCTGAAAACCGGGCCAAGAAGGCGTTACGAAGATGGGCTACTCAGTTCAGCCGCACGGACGATGGACAATTATACAAAAAAACGGCACAGGGGGCTTTACTCCTATGCATCGACAAAACGCAGGCCGAAAAGGTCATGGCCGAGGTACACGATGGCGAGAACGGCGCGCATATGAATGCCCATATGCTAGCTCGAAAAATCGCAAGACTCGGGTATTATTGGAATAGCATGGAGACCGACTGTCAGTTATACGTCAAGCATTGTCACAACTGTCAGATTTTCGGCAATGTCCAGCATATGCCGTCATCCCTATTATATACCATGACATCACCATGGCCATTTTCAACATGGGGAATTGATATAATCGGGAAGGTGAACCCTTCCGGGACGGGAGGTCACTGCTTCATTCTAGTGGCTATTGACTATTTCACTAAATGGGTCGATGCCGAGTCATATCGTGTCTTGAACGCCAAGCACGTTGCAAAATTTATCCAAGATAAAATTATATGCCAATACGGGATCCCACACGAATTCATTAGTGATCATGGGACCCATTTCCAAGCTGAAACCGCTACTTTGCTAGCAAAATATAAGATTCAAAGGCATACGTCATCGCCTTACCGTCCCCAAACAAATGGAGCGGTAGAGGCAGCAAATAAAACCATTGTCACCATACTTAAAAACATGGCTGATAATTACCGAGATTGGCCCGATAAAATCCCTTATGCCTTATGGGGATACCGGACATCAATCCACACCGCGACCGGAGCAACTCCATACTATCTGACATACGGGATGGAGGCGGTCCAGCCGGTCGAGCTTGAGGTACCATCTCTAAGGATTCTACTCGAAAGTCTAGTGCCTGAAGCAGATTGGTTCTATGGCCGATACGAATCGTTGGTTCTGTTAGACGAACGACGATCTCGAGCCCTTAACAATATCCAGATATATCAAAAAAGGATAAAACGGGCTTTCAACAAAAGGGTTAGGCCCAGAAATATCAAAGAGGGCGATCTAGTCCTAAAATCTGTCCGGGCTTTGCTACCAGTCGATCCAAGGGGAAAATTCAAACCCAATTGGGCCGGACCGTATCTAGTCAAGAAGGTTTTATCAGGAGGAGCAGTAATGCTGACAGACTTGGACGGGAACGAATTCGTCAACCCAACCAACTTGGACCAGCTGAAGCGCTATTACCCCTAAAACCTTATCTCAATGTCATCTACTAAATGTTTACTTTTTTTATAAAATTTTCAAAATTTAAGCAAGTCAATAAGTTAGGATTACTAATCCTACTGTCGCACATCTCGAACTAATAGTCTGGATGTATTTCGAAAATTGCAAAATTACGTCTGAACTACGGTCGGTTTGATTCCACTAATCGTGGATACGTAGGCAACCCCTCGAAAGGGTACAACCACTGCAATAACGAAAAGACAGGAACGGTTTTCACTAATATGTCTTTTATTATTTCAAAAAAATGCCTCACGCAAAAATAAATCACAAAAATCACACAAAAATAGTAGTAATATTTAAATAATAAAATTTAAGAGACTACTCGTACATTTTTCCCTTCCCCTTATCTTTCGGGTCACGCGGATCCCGAGGCTGGCGAGGCAGGGGCGAACGTTCCCTAATCACGAGTGGGACTTCCTTGCTCGAACCCGCTTCTTCGACTTCGGCTTCTCCGCCCTCTGCACGGGTTCGATCCGAGCCCGGATGCGCTCGGGTAGTCTATCCCGAGGACCAAGTCGGTCCTTAGCTGCCAGTCTTGGACCAAGTCTCCTTTCTAAGTCTGTCTGGGGGCTCGTCTTACCCCATGTACCTTTAGAACTGGCCCCTTAAGCCAAAGTCTTGGTCTTCCCTTTCTGGCCTGACATCAATCGGACCATCGTAGTCGGGGTATCGCCATCATCAAAGAAGCCTCGATTATCCTTAAAATAAGATAGGCAAGCATCCAAAAAGTGACGATCCACTTGCATCTGACGGATTGTGGATAACTGGGTAACGTCGTTTTGGTTCAGAATAACCTTATCAGCATCTCTGAAAATTCGGGACCAATCTTGCAACATTCCGACTAGTCGATCGATTCCCATAATGAATTTCTAAAAAGAAGACTAAGTTTTTCAGAAGCTTGTTTTTTTCTTTGAAGGAAGAAAGGAATTGTGAGAATTATGAATAAATTGTGAGCATGGAAAGGGTATTTATAGCATGAAATCGGATTCTCCTCCTCACTTTGGGATTCCTAATCCCAAGGGATTTAGCATACAGGCCTTTAATCCTAGGATATAGCTAAGACATCCCGAGCATTCCTATTCCTTCTCAGAGTCAAAAATACTTTAATCCTTCAAAATTCTTTCATCCAAAAAAATATATTCAAAAAAAAATCTTCTTCAAATTTTTATTCCCCAACACGAGTCATTTCTCCTAAAAATGTGTTACATGCAAACTTGGCATAAATCATTATACAAGACGACTCAAGCAAAACCGTGCAATCAACTCCCCAGCGGCATAGACTTATACGACAAGTTTGGTTCCCCACGGAGTTATCATCATCAACTCAGGTACATTTCTAGTCTTCGGCCGGCGGGCCCTTCACGCAGGTCTAACGGACCTTAAACGACCCGATCGGAAGTCTGCCAGGTTTTAATCTTTGATTGGCCTGGTAGCTACTCTGACTTTCGCCTTGTCCAAGCCTCAGTCAGAGTGGGGGCTCTGTAGACACCCACATTTTGACCGCCAGGTGTCTATAGCAGTTTCCGACAAACACCCGATGATGATCGGACGCTAACATGCTTTAAATACTCAGAAACGGGCTCAAAATCATTGGCATTTGGCTTGGGCTCATTATGGAGTACATATCTCACAAAACCAACCTCAAAATCAGGCCCAGTGGGTCGTTACGAGTCAAATAAAACTAATTTGGGTCGATTCCGACATCAGGGGTAAAACCGTCTTTTTACGACCGAGTCAAAACCCGGTCAAAGATTTTTCCGAGACACGTGAGTCAGCCGTGACACCTCACACGGCTGATTCCTACTCTAATCCTACAAAAAAATCAGCTTCTCAAAATATTAAACAAATCCGTTTGAGGATAGGATTCGATCTCAAGTAGGAATTCTATCCGGAAACCGAATCGGATATCGACCGAGCACCAAATACTCGGCCAAGACACCCAAGGTAGCCGAAATACTCCTCCATTCAGCCGAGATTTTGGCTTCTCCACCAAGAAACGGAATTTGCGTTCCTTTCGAACTCTTGCGTTTCCTATCCAAAAACCGATTCAAACACCCGACCAAGTGAAAACACCCGGCCCAGTAGGCTCCCACCAGCCGTGTTCCCTTTATTCTCGGACAAGAAAGCGGAATTCTCATGCCTTACAACTTCTACGTTTACTATCCTAAGCGGTAGTTCAAACTCTCCTAGCCAAGGTTGGGAATTTCCTATAAATAGCCACTTGTACACGAGATTCACAAGCATTCAGAAACGATATTAATTACTATCAATTATCAATCAATTGTTATCAAAATACACATCTATTATTAGCATCATACGTACATACACATCACACACCTAAAAACTTAGCATCGATATTACAAACCCGAAGGAAAACCGGTCCCTTTATACCCGACACCCTTCACCGAAACCTCATCCACGCCGAGTCACCACCTCACCGACATACACTCGACGCTCCTGTGCCCAAGCCACGTCCCGACGAGCCCTGATCCGAGTAAACAAAAGCATGTAGGTTGAGGGTGCACAAAACCCGATCTCTCCTTTTCTTTCTCCTCTCTCTCTCGTCCTTTTTCATACGGGTCGTGTCGTTTTTTTGGTCATTCGTCGAGTCTTTTTTTTTAAATTTTTTTTCTTTCTAATATCGATAATATCAAAAAACTATTTTCATATAACAACATTCTTAAAAATATGATATCGATTTTCTATAATCGAATATTGTATCAAAAAGAATTATATTAAGATCTCGACGATTTTAAAATCGTTACATCTTCAAACTTTTTTTTTACAAAACCTTTTTTTAATTCGTTCCGAATACTCGATATCAATTTCATAATCGAATATCGGGTACGACGAATATCGAAAACATAAATCGAATACAAATTAATTCATATTTTGTACGCGATTTATCAAAATTAGCAATTTCGAACAAAAAATAAAAACCGAACAGACCCGCACGCGAGTCGCGCCATGCCCAGGCGACTCGCGCACGGGCCTGAAATCCGAGATGTTTTTTTCGCTTTTTCGTTCGTTTTATTTTATTCTTCTACGAAACGATCTCAAAATTTATATCTTTTCTAAAACTATTCGGAATACTTGATATTAATTTCGTAGTTAACTATCAAATATAACGAATATCGAAAATTTTGAATCGAGTACGAATTATGCGATATTCATACGCGATTAAATAAAAACATCGAGTTTGCGAAAACCGTCTTCAAAAAACAGACCGACACGCGACTCGCCGGCAGCCCGGGCGAGCCGCGCGGTCGGCTGCCTCGACGCCCCTTTTTCTCGTTTTTTATTATTTTTCGAACTTCGTTTTTTATACAAAACATCGTTTTTAACAATATTTTCCAGATTTCGATTAATATTTATTTTTCTCGATCTCGTATGTTTATTTTATTTGCTATATTATTATTTACAAACCAATACTAACTCGTTTGTTCATCTTTGTAGCAAATTCATCTTTATTTCATCTTTTGTTTTATTATACTAAAACGAATCTCACATGCTAAATTCAACTTTGACGTTAATTTTAGTTGCATTAAACCGACTTAGCAACCCATTCAATTCCTCGCATGTTTAGGAAAACAATGTTTGCATATCATTCATCGTATTACTAACGCGCGTATTAAAACATCATTCGATATCCTAGTAGAGGCCGCTAATGTGCGGGCGGGGTTGGGTGTTCTTAGTGAACTTCCCAACACGTACCCTCACCCCTTACTCAGAATCGTGGTTTCCGGATGTCCGAACCCATTGGCAACGAGAGTCATTCAATATACGATTAACCGCTCAAGTCGGCATCTATATCGAACTGCAAAGGGACGAGCCCAATAAACTCTGACATCGGAAATGGGCCGTATTTTGTATACGGCCCACTACGACATAGAGTGGGCTCGAATTGTTCCGAATAACCATAAAATTCGGTGGCGACTCCGACTTCGATTTAAATTTCCATTTGACAATCTCATGGAGATTCATTCGCCTCCCCAAACCCGCGCGTGGCCGCGTCGGGGTGGACCTATGTCATGTCCATAATTTGGCGACTCCGCTGGGGAATAGCTGATACGTTACTGACCTTCAGCATCCTCAGGGTGAGACTCGAATAGAAATCGTTTGACTAGTACAATACGCGTTTTAGTTTTACGGTTCATGCATAACCCCATGTTTTCCCGGGCCGGTACTGGTAACCGACGTCCCACTATACTATCGATGTAGTCCAAATTGGATATGTCGAAGGTGTCCATTAGCCGATTCGTATGGGTTTTACGGCATGTTCTAAGCTCAACTCGACTTAGGAAGTCCGCCCCGATTCTCGATAGGCTGTGTACACTGGTATAGACCCCTTCAGACTGACCGAGACTTAGAATTAGAGCATACATGGCGTCGTTATACTGTTTCCATGACTACGTGCTACCTGATTTACAAGTCGTTTTCCAAAAACCGTCTTTTTCAAAATAGCATCCTTTTCAAAATATTCAATTTCAAAACCCGGGACATATACCGAATTTAGGATCCACGATTTTACTCAAAATAGCCTATTTTTAGCCGGTATTATGCCCATTTCAAAACTCGAAAATATTTTCGAACTTTTTCAAACCCGTCATCCGGCCCACCTTTTCCATTTTTTTTTCGAAAAAGGCCGGACTCCTCTCCCGATTTTACTCGGGCTTTCAAAAAATCAATTTTGCAAACTTCCTCTTCTTAGGACTTCCCGTATTTTCCCCCCCAAAAAAAAAGGACTTCCCGTATTTAGCAGTGTCGGGTCGTGTTACAAGTCATAGAATCTTCTAGCGTCGAAACTCCGTCGATCTTATATCACGGATTTCCCCCCTATCCCAGTCCGCCTTATTATACTAAGGCATGGCCCACCTACATAGGACATACTCCTACAAGGGTCGGCCCGTCTACACAATCGAGTCTAGAAGTCCGGGGAATGTCTCACGTGAACCTTCTTTCAAACAGGGCCCAGCCCCCACAGCTGGATCCTAAAGGAGGCCCACTATTCACAAGTCATCCGTCTAGATGTCCTTTCCGAGTCGTTCCCTCTCTAGTTTCCCTCTTTTCCTTGCTCGGGATGTACTTTAGTTCTACGATTTGGGTTAGTCGCTGATTACGTGGTATTCTCACAGACAGGCCGCCTCACACCCGAACCATGACTAAGGACGCTATCGATCAACTGAACACCTCATTGGCCAAGATCCAAGAACAGCTCGACCAAATCAGGGGCGACCAGATCGCCATTGTCACCCGGGTTAGTGCCATAGAACAGGACAAGCCAAAGGGTGAAGATGAAGCTCATGGGCCTTTATCCCAATTGACTATCGCAGTCCTCAAACTATAATAGCAGGTCCACTTGTCGACCCACAACTCAATCCATACGGAGAATGCCCGAACCTATTCTCCCCTGACCGATCAACTGCCAGCCAATCTAAACTTTACAGGCCTCCCGATGTTCGACGGAACCAAAGACCCGGTATTACATATCCGGGCCATCAAAGAGTTTATGGCCCTAAAAGGAGTCAAATCGGACATGATCGGCATCTGTTTGCCTCCTCGATAGAGAAGCACCCAAAAGCTTGGTTTTATAAGCTCGGCGCCAAGAAGTACAAAACTTGGGACGCCGTCGCGACGGAGTTCGCCCGAAACTATGCGGACAATGCGGAAATCCAGACAACCATGCGTACTCTGGAGGTCATGGCCCAAGAGCCGAAGGAGGGTTTCACCAAATACCTCCAAAGGTGGAGGGCCGAAAGTGTCAAGCTGGTCGACAAGCCCAGCGAAAAGGTATTAGTGGAGGCCTTTGTGAAAAATCTCCTCCCATCTTACCGGATCCATCTCCGGTACGCTATCATACCCAATTTCGCCACCTTAACCGAAACGGGTACCAGAATCGAAGACGATTTAAGGTTAGAGAGCCTTACTAAGGCCTCTACAAAGGGTTATCAAGGAGCCAGTTCATCTTCTGGCAAGCCCGCAACTACAAATGCGGCCCGAAGCATCTTTGACGAGGTTAATGTGTTAGACACCTCGACAAAAAAGAACACTCCATCCCGAGTATTCACGGATATAGGGACTACTTATGCCGACGCCTTACAAAGGCTATCTTCTAAAGGCCTAATCCAACCTATAGGCCCAACGCCAGAGGTCCCTATCGAGAAACGGTCCAAAAGCTACAACGCTCAGGCCTATTGCCGCTATCACCAGGGCAACGGGCATGACACCAAAAAATGCTGGAAGCTAAAGCATCTCATTCAAGATCTGATCGAGAGTGGGAAGATACCATTACCCAGCGATAAGCCCAGTAACAAAAACAACCCTCTTGCTACTCACGCCATTTTTACGGGAGAAATAATCAATTGTACTCACCTCACTTCCCCTTTCATTCCCCAAATCAACGGGATATGGAATGACGATGAGGACGATGTTTACTTGGCTAAGGGGGAGACTGTCCCCATCACCGTCGAAGAGATCCGAAAGGCCAAAACTAAGGCCCTCGCCGGCACCAATGTCATCGCAGCCGGACCTTCGGCCCCACAACCCGCCACTGAAACATCCAGGACGGACTCTATACTTGAAGAACCAAACACCGACACAGCCCTAGTCAAGCAACTGAAGAGGGTCCGAACTGATCTTACCATATGGCAGCTTCTGGTTAGCTCTCAAGAACATCGGGTAGCACTCACTAAGGCTCTCGATGAAATCAAGGTAGACTCGCAGGTTACTCCCGCTGAAATGGTAGCTACCATCCTGCCTCACCTCAAAGGCAAGTCCAAAGGAGAAGGCCCGCTTATCACCTTCTCTGAGTCCGATCTACCACCATTTAGGGCTAACCACAACATGGCCCTATATACTACGGTGATTTGTCGGGGCAAATATCTACCTATGACCCTAATTGATGACGGGTCATCTGTAAATGTCCTTCCTTTAAGGACTGCTAGGGCTCTCGGCATTACCGAGACTGACTATCTTCCTACTGCACAAACTATCCAGGCTTTTGATGGAAGCCCGAAATCTGTTGCTGGGGCTGTCAGACTAACCATCATAACCGGCCCAATTGAAAAAGAACTAGAATTCCAAGTGATCGATGTTACCTCATCGTTCAATCTGCTACTTGGAAGGCGTTGGATCCACGCAGTCAAGGCCGTATCCTCCACTCTTCATAGAAAGGTCAAGTTACCTTTACAAGACGGGGTCATCACCCTCGAAGCTACTCCAATAGCCGTGTCAAGCTGCAACACGGCCGGTTCAATCGACCCGCGAGGATTCAATTTCGTGGGGATGATCGATGAAGAGTATCTCTTTAGGCCCTACTTCACTACCAGCATCGACAAAATGCTACAGAACTTGGGTTACTTACCGGGGGCTACTTCAAGGCCCGGTCTCCCGGCTGGCAAGATCATCGATGTCTTAAGCGATGAAGATTCGAAATTCGGCTTGGGGTATGCCTTAACCCCGGAAAATGTGGTCCGGGCTGGCGTCCAGAAGGCCTGAAACATCCTCAAGGGCTCCTACAGCCCAAAACTGAACTTCGTCACTCCAATATTCGGAACTGTCCAAACGGGCCTTTACCAGCCCACTATAACCTATCCTGAGGTCAATTTCATCCCAGATGATATTTTTGCCCTCATCCAGGCTGAATCAAAAGAAGATTCAAACCAAGCTGAGCCCATGCTGGGGCTCTTGTTCGGGGAAAGCAAGATAATCCCTACCCCTAAGGAAGAATTAGTCAACCTGATCCTTCATAGCAACAAGTTCGATCCAACCAAGCTGGTCTCTGAAGTAGGTGCTGACATTTGAAAGCGGGCTTGGAGGAAGACGATCAAATGGACCGACAGCGTGGGCCGAGTCTACAAGCTCAGTACCGGCGAAGGAGACATGCAGGGCGACGAGTCTGAATCCGAGTCCGAGTCAGAGTCAGAGTCGGAGTCTGAGTCTAGGTCTAGAAGGTCCAGCACTAGGGTCAAGTCTGTAACCCCTTTTCCTTTAGCTACACCTCAGGGAGCCTCGGAGTCTGTCCCGAGAGCACTCCCCATACCGCCTCTAACCAGCAATCAGATGGCAACTCTCTTCGAGCTATTTTCAAAACTTTCTATCAATAATCACGATAACCGTTCTGCTTACGACTTGTCTTCTTTTCAAAACATTTTCAAAAAATTTATATGCAATGACATTGAGAAACCCGACGAACAGGTACCACTACCTCAGCATCTAGTCAAGCAACTCGAACAAAGGGAATCCCGAGATCCGGTCATTGAAGAAACTGATTCCATCAATGTAGGAACCCCTTTAGAACCTCAGATGCTTAAGTTAGGTTTATCCTTAAACCCCAAGGAGAAACAACAATTCACGAAGCTCCTCCACGAATTCAAAGACGTCTTCGCGTGGTCCTACAAGGACATGCCGGGAATAGACCGGGAGATAGCCGAACACCGTATACCCATCAAAGATGGGTGTAAGCCGGTAAAACAAAAACTCCGAAAGATGAGGCCCGAATGGTCTCTCAAAGTCAAGGAGGAAGTCGACAAGCAATTCAAAGCGGGTTTTATCCAAGTGTCTGAATATCCAGACTGGGTCGCAAATATCGTACCAGTACCCAAGAAAGACGGAAAGGTACGAGTTTGTGTAGATTTCCGGGACCTTAATAAGGCTAGCCCGAAAGACGATTTCCCGTTGCCACACATCGACATACTGGTGGACAACACGGCCGACCATGCCCTTCTATCCTTTATGGACGGGTATGTCGGATACAATCAAATCAAAATAGCAAAAGAAGACATGAGTAAGACCGCCTTCACTACACCTTGGGGGACGTACTGTTACACTGTTATGCCATTTGGGCTTATCAACGCTGGTGCCACTTATCAACGGACCGCCACTACCTTACTACATGACATGATGCATAAGGAAGTAGAGGTCTACGTGTACGATATGATAGTCAAGTCCAAAGAACGAAACGGGCATATTCAGGCCCTTAGAAAGTTCTTCACCCGACTACGCAAGTACAACATGAGACTAAATCCTCAAAAATGCAGTTTTGGGGTGACATCGGGCAAGTTACTGGGCCATATCGTCAGCCAGCACGGCATCGAGGTTGACCCGGCCAAAATCAAGGCCATTACCGAGATGCGGCCACCTAAAACCGAAAAGGAGATTAGGGGGTTTCTCGGGAAAGTCCAATATATCAGCAGGTTTATTTCAAAGCTAACCATGGTATGCGAGCCCATTTTCAAGAAACTGAAGATAGGAGAACGGGTACTATGGGACGACAAATGTCAAGCAGCTTTCGATAGGATCAAGAAGATTCTGTCATCTCCGCCGGTATTAATGCCACCTCAGCACGGTCTGCCTTTGTCGTTATACTTGACAACGACCGAGACAGCCATGGGGGCTATGCTAGCCCAGACAGTCGACTCGGAAGAACGAGCCATTTACTACATCAGTAAAAAGTTCCTAGAGTACGAATGCAAATACACGATGCTCGAAAAGACGTGTCTAGCTCTAGTTTGGGCTACTAAAAAGCTCCGACATTACATGCTTAGCCACGAAGTGCACATACTATCAAGAATGGATCCAATCAAGTATCTGTTCGAAAAAGCCCATCCTCAATGGTAGAATATCTAGATGGACTTTAATGCTAGCTGAGTTCGACCTCAAATTCGTACCATTAAAAGCCATCAAGGGCCGGGTAGTAGCCGAATTCCTAGCCGATGGTCCGATATCTGAAGAGGGACATACCAATACTTGGGCCTTCCCTGACGAAGATATATTCCATACCGACATAGAGACATGGGATCTATATTTTGATGGGGCATCCAACTTTCGAGGATTTGGTGTCGGGATTTTGCTTATCTCACCACAAGGAGAGCACACCCCGTTATCCATCAAGTTAGATTTCGATGTGACTAATAACGCAGCCGAATACGAAGCATGCATTCACGGGTTGCAAGCCGCCGCTGATTTAGGAGTAACAAACCTCCGGGTCCACGGTGACTCGCTAAAAAGAAATAATGGGAAAAATAAATATTAGGGGCAAATTTTAGCGAATGGTGCCGCTACAGTTGGGGGCGAACTAGCTTTGTGCCAGGAACCAGATTTGAACTGGTGACACGAGGATTTTCCACTTTTCCAGTCATTCTCGATACAATTTTGAAATAATTTTTTTGAAAGTGAGAATTCCTTTCTTGATCCCAACCTCACAATTCCATTTTTATCTAAATTGGAGGAAAATTAATGAGTTCGGATATTAATGTTTGGAATAGATTCCATTTTGAGAGAGTTGAAAAAGCGCTCGAAAAATAGAAAATTGAGATATTTGTACCCTGTCGAAGAAAAAACTGCAAAATCCGATCCAATTTATCGGAATTAGAATAGAGTCGAAACTCTCTTATCTTATTCGCGTACTTTTTTAATTTAATTTTATAATTTTTTTATCGAGTTCAGTAAAAATAGGTTGAAAAAAATCGGATTCTTTTCGGGCGGAACCAAAGGGAACGTCAGTTTCTATTAAAATTCAAGATATAATAAATCAAATAATTCAAAACAATTTTTAAAATTAACGCACCCGAAAAGAAATTTCTTTTCGGGTGCGGGTTTTTTTGCGTCTCCTTAATTTAATTGTAAATAAAAAAAACTCTAGGTGCTCCATTTCCATTGAGGCCGAACCTCAACCTGTGCTCGGTAAAAAACCTTTTGTTAGTCTTCGCGCCCAGGGTTATTTCTATCCCCCTTCTTTAATTGCAATTGCCCTTTTTAATTAAAAAGGGCAAGTCAATTCTATTTTTCATTTTTTTTATTCAATTCATTACATTGGCTCGAGGCATTTTCTCTACCCCTTCCGAGTATTTCTTCTTTTTAATATCTCACCGATATTTTGCGGTGATTTTGTTCCATTAAAGAGCGTTTCCACGGGGTAGAACCTCCTCTGTTTTATTTTCCAATTATTTTTTCAATTAATAATAAAATAAAAAGCGAATCTATTTTCTTTTTTATTTGCAACCAACCCTCCCCCAAAAACCCATCCTCAGTTCGGATTGCCCATTTTTCACTTTGAATTGGTCAAAATATGCGGAATTTCTTACGTTTCGCGGCCTAGAACCGGAAGTGATCTTAGAGCCCAATCACGTTCTGGAAAAAGATCTCAATATCGTATTTTGATTGAGTTATTGATAGTTTTTTTTGGGGGGGGGGGAAGGAGCCCGACAGGGTCCCCCCACTGTATTTAAAAGGAAAATAAAATCAATCAAGCACTCCAGAAATGAAAAACTCGGAACGCAAATCTCGTAGCTTACCAAGCGCGAGTAAGGGTTCTCGAAAAGCAGTTTCAAAAGGAGTACATTTATCTGCCTCGGGAAGAAAACCAGTTTGCAGATGCATTATCCAAATTAGCATCTTTACTGAACATCCCAGAACATTTGACTAGCATGCCGATTTGCGTCGAAAGACGGTCCGAGCCGGCATACGTCAACGCTATCCAAGACATCGAAATAACCGACCCAGAACCTTGGTACCAGGCTACTTGACATCGGGAGAATATCCTCTGGGATCTGAAAACCGGGCCAAGAAAGCCCTGCGAAGATGGGCCACTCAGTTCATCCGCACGGACGACGGACAATTATACAAAAAGACGACAGGGGCTTTACTCCTATGCATCGACAAAACGCAGGCCAAAAAGGTCATGGCCGAGGTACACGATGGCGAGAACGGACCGCATATGAATGCCCATATGCTAGCTCGAAAAATCGCAAGACTCGGGTATTATTGGAAAAGCATGGAGACCGACTGTCAGTTATACGTCAAGCATTGTCACAACTGTCAGATTTTCGGCAATGTCCAGCATATGCCGTCATCCCTATTATATACCATGACATCACCATGGCCATTTTCAACATGGGGAATTGATATAATCGGGAAGGTGAACCCTTCCGGGACGGGAGGTCACTGCTTCATTCTAGTGGCTATTGACTATTTTACCAAATGGGTCGAAGCCGAGTCGTATCGTGTCTTGAACGCCAAGCACGTTGCCAAATTTATCCAAGATAAAATTAAATGCCGATACGGGATCCCACACGAATTCATTAGTGATCACGGGACCCATTTCCAAGCTGAAACCGCTACTTTGCTAGCAAAATATAAGATTCAAAGGCATACGTCATCGCCTTACCGTCCCCAAACAAATGGAGCGGTAGAGGCAGCAAATAAAACCATTGTCACCATACTTAAAAAGATGGCTGATAATTACCGGGATTGGCCCGATAAAATCCCTTTTGCCTTATGGGGATACCGGACCTCAATCGGCACTGCGACCGGAGCAACTCCGTATTATCTGACGTATGGCATGGAGGCGGTCCAACCGGTTGAGCTTGAGGTACCATCTCTAAGGATTCTACTCGAAAGTCAGGTGCCTGAAGCAGATTGGGTCCAAGCCCGATACGACTCGTTGGTTCTGTTAGACGAACGACGATCTCGAGCCCTTAACAACATCCAGATATACCAAAAAAGGATAAAGCGGGCTTTCAACAAAAGGGTTAGGCCCAGAAACATCAAAGAGGGCGACCTAGTCCTAAAATATGTCCGGGCTTTGCTACCAGTCGACCCAAGGGGAAAATTCAAACCCAATTGGGCCGGACCGTATCTAGTCAAGAAGTTTTTATCAGGAGGAGCAGTAATGCTGACAGACTTGGACGGGAACGAATTCGTCAACCCAACCAACTTGGACCAGCTGAAGCGCTATTACCCCTAAAACCTTATCTCAATGTCATCTGCTAAAAGTTTACTTTTTTATAAAATTTTCAAAATTTAAGCAAGTCAATAAGTTAGGATTACTGATTCTACTGTCGCACATCTCGAACTAATAGTCTGGAAGTATTTCGAAAATTGCAAAATTACGTCTGAACTACGGTCGGTTTGATTCCACTAATCGTGGATACGTAGGCAACCCCTCGAAAGGGTACAACCACTGCAATAACGAAAAGACATGAACGGTTTTCACTAATATGTCTTTTATTATTTCAAAAAAATGCCTCACGCAAAAATAAATCACAAAAATCACACAAAAATAGTAGTAATATTTAAATAATAAAATTTAAGAGACTACTCATACATTTTTCCCTTCCCCTTATCTTTCGGGTCACGCGGATCCCGAGGCCGGCGAGGCGGGGGCGAACGTTCTCTAATCACGAGTGGAACTTCCTTTGCTCGAACCCGCTTCTTCGACTTCGGCTTCTCCGCCCTCTGCACGGGTTCAATCCGAGCCCGGATGCGCTCGGGTAGTCTATCCCGAGGACCAAGTCGGTCCTTAGCTGCCAGTCTTGGACCAAGTCTCCTTTCTAAGTCTGTCTGGGGGCTCGCCTTCCCCCATGTACCTTTAGAGTTGGACCCTTTAGTCAAAGTCTTGGTCTTCCCTTTCTGGCCTGACATCAATCGGACCATCGTAGCCGGGGTATCGCCATCATCAAAGAAGCCTCGATTATCCTTAACCTGTTCTCGGCGCAGCAAGTCAAAGGCTTCGTCGGTCTTTAAGGCAGCACGGGCTTTAGCAGAATCGGCCTGGGTCCACTTCATATAAGAATCTGATACCCAGATTGAGGGAGAAGCTTTAGAAACGGGCCAAGTGTGCCGGGTATACCATCTTTGCGCCCAAATGTCACACATCACGTCCGTTAGTGGAGTAGATTCACTCACGACCGCTTCAATCTCTGGGATTCTTTGGGCCCGACCATATTGCCTAAGTATGCAATCGGGATAAAGATGAATCGTCTGCCTAAAAGATAGGATTAGCTGATAACGGGCCCTATCTCGCAATTCTAACCCGGTCCAGGCATAAATGGGCCACCAAGGTACGATCCAACGGATCATTGGGCCTCCGTGGAAGGATAGCAGCTCGTCCCAGAATTTTTGGGTAGTAAGGCGAGAAAAGTCAACAGTCCGTCTCCTCGTCATCACCTGATTCGGGCGATATCGGCTTACGTCTAGAGGAGGATCCAGGATCGATAACCTCTCAAAAAGCCATAGCTGAAAAGTCAAAATTGCAAGAAAAAAAAGTCAACGTCGATTTTCAAAAAAAAAAATCGAAAATCGCAAAATTCGGGAGAAACCGAGAAAATCAAAAAGAACCGCGAAAACCGCGCCAAAATCGAAGACCCGCAAAATTCGGAAATTGCAAAAAATCAAAAAATTGCGAAAATCAAGGAAAAATCAGCCTACCTGTAGAAGACGGGTACTGTCGGACAGCTTGATCGATGGATCCCTCTTACGATTATCTAAGCCTTGGATAATCTCCCCGGTAATCAGCCAAGTTGGGCTGTGCTCTGTCTCCATTTGATCTGCAACGGCAAGAAGTCTGACATGGCCCATACAAGATAACCAATCCATATGACCTTCAAAAGCATAGACATGGAGCATACAAAAAGTGACGGCCCTACGGCTATATACCGGCCTGACCCGAACGTCATCTTGATTCATAAATTTTTCAGCCAGGTCGATCAAGGAGACTGTATTTCCTTCTAGCATGCGGGATACCTCCATATGAGAAAGCCCTAAAAATTCTCTTAATTTCCTCCTTGGATCACGAACTGAAAAGGGGATAGCAGGACGAAGAATAGGATTCCACCCCCCTACAGCAGCTATTTCCTCAGGAATGGGACAAACTTCGCCTCGAGGAAACCTAAAAACATGATAAGTATCCTCCCAATAAGATAGGCAAGCATCCAAAAAGTGACGATCCGCTTGCATCTGACGGATTGTGGATAACTGGGTAACGCCGTTTTGGTTCAGAATAACTTTATCAGCATCTCTGAAAATTCGGGACCAATCTTGCAACATTCCGACTAGTCGATCGATTCCCATAATGAATTTCTAAAAAGAAGACTAAGTTTTTCAGAAGCTTGTTTTTTTTCTTTGAAGGAAGAAAGGAATTGTGAGAATTATAAATAAATTGTGAGCATGGAAAGGGTATTTATAGCATGAAATCGGATTCTCCTCCTCACTTTGGGATTCCTAATCCCAAGGGATTTAGCATACAGGCCTTTAATCCTAGGATATAGCTAAGACATCCCGAGCATTCCTATTCCTTCTCAGAGTCAAAAAATACTTTAATCCTTCAAAATTCTTTCATCCAAAAAAAAATATTCAAAAAAAATCTGGCATGCAAACTTGGCATAAATCATTATACAGGACAACTCAAGCAAAACCGTGCAATCAACTCCCCAGCGGCATAGACTTATACGACAAGTCTGGTTCCCCACGGAGTTATCATCATCAACTCAGGTACATTTCTAGTCTTCGGCCGGCGGGCCCTTCACGCAGGTCTAACAGACCTTAAACGACCCGATCGGAAGTCTGCCAGGTTTTAATCTTTTATTGGCCTGGTAGCTACTCTGACTTTCGCCTTGTCCAAGCCTCAGTCAGAGTGGGGGCTCTGTAGACACCCACATTTTGACCGCCAAGTGTCTATAGCAGTTTCCGACAAACACCCGATGATGATCAGACGCTAACATGCTTTAAATACTCAGAAACGGGCTCAGAATCTTTGGCATTTGGCTTGGGCTCATTATGGAGTACATATCTCACAAAACCAACCTCAAAATCAGGCCCAGTGGGTCGTTACGAGTCAAATAAAACTAATTTGGGTCGATTTCGACACCAGGGGTAAAACCGTCTTTTTACGACCGAGTCAAATCCCGGTCAAAGATTTTCCCGAGACACGTGAGTCAGCCGTGACACCTCACACGGCTGATTCCTACTCTAATCCTACAAAAAAATCAGCTTCTCAAAATATTAAACAAATCCGTTTGAGGATAGGATTCGATCTCAAGTAGGAATTCTATCCGGAAACCGAATCGGATATCGACCGAGCACCAAATACACGGCCAAGACACCCAAGGTAGCCGAAATACCCCTCCATTCAGCCGAGATTTGCGTTCCTTTCGAACTCTTGCGTTTCCTATACAAAAACCGATTCAAACACCCGACCAAGTGAAAACACCCGGCCGAGTAGGCTCCCACCAGCCGTGTTCCCTTTCTTCTCGGACAAGAAAGCGGAATTCTCATGCCTTACAACTTCTACGTTTCCTATCCTAAGCGGTAGTTCAAACTCTCCTAGCCAAGGTCGGTAATTTCCTATAAATAGCCCCTTGTACACGAGATTCACAAGCATTCAGAAACGATATTAATTACTATCAATTATCAATTAATTGTTATCAAAATACACATCTATTATTAGCATCATATGTACATACACATCACACACCTAAAAAATTAGCATCGATATTACAAACCCGAAGGAAAACCGGTCCCTTTATACCCGACACCCTTCACCGAAACCTCGTCCAAGCCGAGCCACCACCTCACTGACATACACTCGACGCTCCTGTGCCCAAGCCACGTCCCGACGAGCCCTGATCTGAGTAAACAGACGCATGTAGGTTGAGGGTGCACAAAACCCGATCTCTCCTTTTCCTTCTCCTCTCTCTCTCGTCCTTTTTCATACGGGTCGTGTCGTTTTTTTGGTCATTCGTCGAGTCTTTTTTTTTTTTCTTTCTAATATCGATAATATCATAAAACTATTTTCATATAACAACATTCTTAAAAATATGATATCGATTTTCTATAATCGAATATTGTATCAAAAAGAATTATATTAAGATCTCGACGATATTAAGATCGTTACATCTTCAAACTTTTTTTTTACAAAACCTTTTTTTTTTAATTCATTCCGAATACTCGATATCGATTTCATAATCGATTATCGGATACGACGAATATCGAAAACGTAAATCGAGTACAAATTAATTCATATTTTGTACGCGATTTATCAAAATTAGCGATTTCGAACAAAAAATAATAAAAACCGGACAGACCCGCACGCGAGTCGCGCCATGCCCAGGCGACTCGCGCACGGGCCTGAAATCCGAGATGTTTTTTTAGCTTTTTCGTTCGTTTTATTCTTCTACGAAACGATTTTAAAACTTATATCTTTTCTAAAACTATTCGAAATATTTGATATTAATTTCGTAGTTAATTATCAAATACAACGAATATCGAAAAAATTAAATCGAGTACGAATTATGCAATATTCACGCGGTTTAATAAAAACATCGAGTTTTCGAAAACCGTCTCCAAAAACAGACCGACACGCGACTCACCGGCAGCCCGGGCGAGCCGCGCGGCCGGCTGCCACGGTGCACCTTTCTCGTTTTTTTATTATTTTTTCGAACTTCGTTTTTTATACAAAATAGTGTTTTTAGCGATGCTTTTCAGATTTCGATTAATATTTATTTTCTCGATCTCGTATATTTATTTCGTTTGCTATATTATTATTTACAAATCGATACTAACTCGTTTGTTTATCTTGTAGCAAACTCATTCTTTTTCATCATTTGTTTTATTATACTAAAACGAATCTCACATGCTAAATTCAACTTTGACGTTAATTTTTGATGCATTAAATCGACTTAGCAACCCGTTCAATTCCTCGCATGTTTAGGAAAACAATGTTTGCATATCATTCATCGTATTACTAACGCGCGTATTTTAAAATCAAACGATATCCTAGTAGAGGCCGCTAATGTGCGGGCGGGGTTGGGTGTTCTTGGTGAACTTCCCAACACGTACCCTCACCCCTTACTCAGAACCGTGGTTTCCGGATGTCCGAATCCATTGGCAACGAGAGTCATTCAATATACGATTAACCGCTCAAGTCGGCATCGGTATCGATATGCAAAGGGACGAGCCCAATAAACTCTGACATCGGAAATGGGCCGTATTTTGTATATGGCCCACTACGACATAGAGTGGGCTCGAATTGTTCCGAATAACCATAAAATTCGGTGGCGACTCCGACTTCGATTTAAATTTCCATTTGACAATCTCATGGAGATTCATTCGCCTCCCCAAACCCGCGCGTGGCCGCATCGAGGTGGACCTATGTCATGTCCACAATTTGGCGAATCCGCTGGGGAGTTGATTGCACGGTTTTGCTTGAGTCGTCCTGTATAATGATTTATGCCAAGTTTGCATGTAACACATTTTTAGGAGAAATGACTCGTGTTGGGGAATAAAAATTTGAAGAAGATTTTTTTTTTGAATATTTTTTTTTTTGGATGAAAATCGACATTTGACTTTTTTTTGCAATTTTGACTTTTCAGCTATGGCTTTTTGAGAGGTTATCGATCCTGGATCCTCCTCTAGATGTAAGCCGATATCGCCCGAATCAAGTGATGACGAGGAGACGGACTGTCGACTTTTCTCGCCTTACTACCCAAAAATTCTGGGACGAGCTGCTATCTTCCCACGGAGGCCCATTGATCCGTTGGATCGTACCTTGGTGGCCCATTTATGCCTGGACCGGGTTAGAATTGCGAGATAGGGCCCGTTATCAGCTAATCCTATCTTTTAGGCAGACGATTCATCTTTATCCCGATCGCATACTTAGGCAATATGGTCGGGCCCAAAGAATCCCAGAGATTGAAGCGGTAGTGAGTGAATCTACTCCGCTAACGGACGTGATGTGTGACATTTGGGCGCAAAGATGGTATACCCGGCACACTTGGCCCGTTTCTAAAGCTCCTCCCTCAATCTGGGTATCAGATTCTTATATGAAGTGGACCCAGGCCGATTCTGCTAAAGCACGTGCTGCCTTAAAGACCGACGAAGCCTTTGACTTGCTGCGCCGAGAACAGGATAAGGATAATCGAGGCTTCTTTGATGATGGCGATACCCCGGCTACGATGGTCCGATTGATGTCAGGCCAGAAAGGGAAGACCAAGACTTTGACTAAAGGGTCCAGCTCTAAAGGTACATGGGGGAAGAGGAGCCCCCAGACAGACTTAGAAAGGAGACTTGGTCCAAGACTGGCAGCTAAGGACCGACTTGGTCCTCGGGATAGACTACCCGAGCGCATCCGGGCTCGGATCGAACCCGTGCAGAGGGCGGAGAAGCCGAAGTCGAAGAAGCGGGTTCGAGCAAAGGAAGTTCCACTCGTGATTAGGGAACGTTCGCCCCCGCCTCGCCGGCCTCGGGATCCGCGTGACCCGAAAGATAAGAGGAAGGGAAAAATGTACGAGTAGTCTCTTAATTTTATTATTTAAATATTACTACTATTTTTGTGTGATTTTTGTGATTTATTTTTGCGTGAGGCATTTTTTTGAAATAATAAAAGACATATTAGTGAAAACCGTTCATGTCTTTTCGTTATTGCAGTGGTTGTACCCTTTCGAGGGGTTGCCTACGTATCCACGATTAGTGGAATCAAACCGACCGTAGTTCAGACGTAATTTTGCAATTTTCGAAATACATCCAGACTATTAGTTCGAGATGTGCGACAGTAGAATCAGTAATCCTAACTTATTGACTTGCTTAAATTTTGAAAATTTTATAAAAAAGTAAACTTTTAGCAGATGACATTGAGATAAAGTTTTAGGGGTAATAGCGCTTCAGCTGGTCCAAGTTGGTTGGGTTGACGAATTCGTTCCCGTCCAAGTTTTTGTTTTACCGGCTTACACCCATCTTTGATGGGTATACGGTGTTCGGCTATCTCCCGGTCTATTCCCGGCATGTCCTTGTAGGACCATGCGAAGACGTCTTTGAATTCGTGGAGGAGCTTCGTGAATTGTTGTTTCTCCTCGGGGTTTAAGGATAAACCTAACTTAAGCATCTGAGGTTCTAAAGGGGTTCCTACATTGATGGAATCAGTTTCTTCAATGACCGGATCTCGGGATTCCCTTTGTTCGAGTTGCTTGACTAGATGCTGAGGTAGTGGTACCTGTTCGTCGGGTTTCTCCATGTCATTGCATATAAAGTTTTTGAAAATGTTTTGAAAATAAGACAAGTCGTAAGCAGAACGGTTATCGTTATTATCGATAGAAAGTTTTGAAAATAGCTCGAAGAGAGCTGCCATCGGATCGCTGGTCAGAGGCGGTATGGGGAGTGCTCTCGGGACAGACTCCGAGGCTCCCAGAGGAATGATCCAAGGAAAAGGGGTTACAGACTCGACCCTAGTACTGGACCCTCTAGACTTAGACTCAGACTCCGACTCTGACTCTGACTCAGACTCGGATTCGGATTCGTCGCCTTGCATATCTCCTTCACCGGTTGTGAGCTTGTAGACTCAACCCTCGCTGTCGGTCCACTTGATCGTCTTCCTCCAAGCCCGCTTTCCAGTGCCTGCACCTACTTCAGAGATCAGCTTGGTTGGATCGAACTTGTTGCTATGGAGGATCAGGTTGACTAATTCCTCCTTAGGGGTAGGGATTATCTTGCTTTCCCCGAACAAGAGCCCCAGCATGGGCTCAGCTTGGTTTGAATCTTCTTTTGATTCAGCCTGGATGAGGGCAAAAATATCATCTGGGATGAAATTGACCTCAGGATAGGTTATAGTGGGCTGGTAAAGGCCCGTTTGGACAGCTCCGAATACTGGAGTGACGAAGTTCAGTTTTGGGCTGTAGGAGCCCTTGAGGATGTTGCAGGCCTTCTGGACGGCGGCCCGGACCACATTTTCCGGGGTTAAGGCATACCCCAAGCCGAATTTCGAATCTTCATTGCTTAAGACATCGATGATCTTGCCAGCCGGGAGACTGGGCCTTGAAGTAGCCCCCGGTAAGTAACCCAAGTTCTGCAGCATTTTGTCGATGCTGGTAGTGAAGTAGGGCCTAAAGAGATACTCTTCATCGATCATCCCCACGAAATTGAATCCTCGCGGGTCGATTGAACCGGCCGTGTTGCAGCTTGACACGGCTATTGGAGTAGCTTCGAGGGTGATGACCCCGTCTTGTAAAGGTAACTTGACCTTTCTATGAAGAGTGGAGGATACGGCCTTGACTGCGTGGATCCAACGCCTTCCAAGTAGCAGATTGAACGATGAGGTAACATCGATCACTTGGAATTCTAGTTCTTTTTCAATTGGGCCGGTTATGATGGTTAGTCTGACAGCCCCAGCAACTGATTTCGGGCTTCCATCAAAAGCCTGGATAGTTTGTGCAGTAGGAAGATAGTCAGTCTCGGTAATGCCGAGAGCCCTAGCAGTCCTTAAAGGAAGGACATTTACAGCTGACCCGTCATCAATTAGGATCATAGGTAGATATTTGCCCCGGCAAATCACCATAATATATAGGGCCAGGTTGTGGGTAGCCCCAAATGGTGGTAGATCGGACTCAGAGAAGGTGATAAGCGGGCCTTCTCCTTTGGACTTGCCTTTGAGGTGAGGCAGGATGGTGGCTACCATTTCAGCGGGAGTAACCTGCGAGTCTACCTTGATTTCATCGAGAGCCTTAGTGAGTGCTGCCCGATGTTCTTGAGAGCTAACCAGAAGCTGCGATATGGTAAGATCAGTTCGGACCCTCTTCAGTTGCTTGACTAGGGCCGTGTTGGTGTTTGGTTCTTCAAGTATAGAGTCCGTCCTGGATGTTTCAGTGGCGGATTGTGGGGCCGAAGGTCCGGCTGCGATGACATTGGTGCCGGCTAGGGCCTTAGTTTTGGCCTTTCGGATCTCTTCGACGGTGATAGGTACAGTCTCCCCCTTAGCCAAGTAAACATCGTCCTCATTGTCATTCCATATCCCGTTGATTTTGGGAATGAAAGGGGAAGTGAGGTGAGTGCAATCGATTATTTCTCCCGTAAAAATGGCGTGAGTAGCAAGAGGGTTGTTTTTCTTACTGGGCTTATCGCTGGGTAATAGTATCTTCCCACTCTCGATCAGATCTTGAATGAGATGCTTTAGCTTCCAGCATTTTTCGGTGTCATGCCCGTTGCCCTGGTGATAGCGGCAATAGGCCCGAGCGTTGTAGCTTTTGGACCGTTTCTCGACAGGGACCTCTGGCATTGGTCCTATAGGTCGGATTAGGCCTTTAGAAGATAGCCTTTGTAAGGCGTCGGCATAAGTAGTCCCTATATCCGTGAATACTCGGGCTGGAGTGTTCTTTTTGGTCGAGGTGTCTAACAGATTAACCTCGTCAAAGATGCTTCGGGCCGCACTTGTAGTTGCGGGCTTTCCAGAAGATGAATTGGCTCCTTGATAACCCTTTGTAGAGGCCTTAGTAAGGCTCTCTAACCTTAAATCGTCTTCGATTCTCGTACCCATCTCGGTTAAGGTGGCGAAATTGGGTATGATAGCGTACCGAAGATGGATCCGGTAAGATGGGAGGAGATTTTTCACAAAGGCCTCCACTAATACCTTTTCGCTGGGCTTGTCGATCAGTTTGACACTTTCGGCCCTCCATCTCTGGAGGTATTTGGTGAAACCCTCCTTTGGCTCTTGGGCCATGACTTCCAGAGTACGCATGGTCGTCTGGATCTCCGCTTTGTCCGCATAGTTTCGGGCGAACTCCGTTGCGACATCGTCCCAAGTTTTGTATTTCTTGGCGTCGAGCTTATAGAACCAAGCTTTTGGGTGCTTCTCTAGCGAGGAGGCAAACAGATGCTTGAACATGTCCGATTTGACTCCTTTTAGGGCCATAAACTCTTTGAAGGCCCGGATATGTAATACCGGGTCTTCGGTTCCGTCGAACATCGGGAGGCCTGTCAAGTTGAGATTGGCAGACAGTTGATCGGTCAGGGGAGAATAGGTTCGGGCATTCTCCGTATGGATTGAGTTGTGGGTCGACAAGTGGACCTGCTCTTGCAGTTTGAGGACTGCGCTAGTCAATTGGGCTAAAGGCCCATGAGCTTCATCTTCACCCTTTGGCTTGTCCTGTTCTATGGCACTAACCCGGATGACAATGGCGATCTGGTCGCCCCTGATTTGGTCGAGTTGTTCTTGGATCTTGGCCAATGAGGTGTTCAGTTGATCGATTGCGTCCTTGGTCATGGTTCGGGTGTGAGGTGACCTGTCTGTGAGAATACCACTTAATCAGCGACCAACCCAAATCGTAGAACTAAAGTACATCCCGAGCAAGGAAAAGGGAAACTAGAGAGGAAATGACTCGGAAAGGACATCTAGACGGATGACTTGTGAATAGTTGGCCTCCTTTAGGATCCAGCTGTGTGGGCTGGGCCCTGTTTGAAAGAAGGTTCACGTGAGACATTCCCCAGACTTCTAGACTCGATTGTGTAGACGGGCCGACCCTTGTAGGAGTATGTCCTATGTAGGTGGGCCTTGCCTTAGTATAATAAGGCGGACTGGGATAGGGGGGAAATCCGTGATATAAGATCGACGGAGTTTCGACGCTAGAAGACCTTGACGACTTAAGACACGACCCGACACTGCTAAATATGGGAAGTCCTAAGAAGAGGAAGTTTGCAAAATTGATTTTTTGAAAGCCCGAGTAAAATCGGGAGAGGAGTCCGGCCTTTTTCGAAAAAAAATGGAAAAGGTGGGCCGGATGACGGGTTTGAAAAAGTTCGAAAATATTTTCGAGTTTTGAAATGGGCATAATACCGGCTAAAAATAGGCTATTTTGAGTAAAATCGTGGATCCTAAATTCGGTATATGTCCCGGGTTTTGAAATTGGATATTTTGAAAAGGATGCAATTTTGAAAAAAAAATGGTTTTTGAAAAAAAGACTTGTAAATCAGGTAGCACGTAGTCATGGAAGCAGTATAACGATGCCATGTATGCTCTAATTCTAAGTCTCGGTCAGTCTGAAAGGGTCTATACCAGTGTACACAGCCTATCGAGAATCGGGGCGGACTTCCTAAGTCGAGTTGAGCTTAGAACATGCCGTAAAACCCATACGAATCGGCTAATGGACACCTTCGACATATCCAATTTGGACTACATCGATAGTATAGTGGGACGTCGGTCACCAGTACCGGCCCGGGAAAATATGGGGTTATACATGAACCGTAAAACTAAAACGCGTATTGTACTAGTCAAACGATTTCTATTCGAGTCTCACCCTGAGGATGCTGAAGGTCAGTAACGTATCAGCTAATCCCCAGCGGAGTCGCCAAATTGTGGACATGACATAGGTCCACCCCGACGCGGCCACGCGCGGGTTTGGGGAGGCGAATGAATCTCCATGAGATGGTCAAATGGAAATTTAAATCAAAGTTGGAGTCGCCACCGAATTTTATGGTTATTCGGAACCGTTCGAGCCCACTCTATGTCGTAGTGGGCCGTATACAAAATACGGCCCATTTCCGATGTCAGAGTTTATTGGGCTCGTCCCTTTGCATATCGATATAGATGCCGACCTGAGCGGTTAATCGTATATTGAATGACTCTTGTTGCCAATGGATTCGGACATCCGGAAACCACGGTTCTGAGTAAGGGGTGAGGGTACGTGTTGGGAAGTTCACTAAGAACACCCAACCCCGCCCGCACATTAGCGGCCTCTACTAGGATATCGAATGATTTTTTAATACACGCGTTAGTAATACGATGAATGATATGCAAACATTGGTTTCCTAAACATGCGAGGAATTGAATGGGTTGCTAAGTCGATTTAATGCATGAAAAATTAACGTCAAAGTTGAATTTAGCATGTGAGATTCGTTTTAGTATAATAAAACAAATGATGAAAAAGAATGAGTTTGCTGCAAGATAAACAAACGAGTTAGTATCGATTTGTAAATAATAATATAGCAAACGAAATAAATATACGAGATCGAGAAAAACAAATATTAATCGAAATCTGGAAAATATTGTTAAAAACGATGTTTTGTATAAAAAACGAATTTCGAAAAAAAAAACGAGAAAAAGGGGCGTCGAGGCAGCCGGCCGCGCGGCTCGCCCGGGCTGCCGGCGAGTCGCGTGTCGGTCTGTTTTTGGAGACGGTTTTCGAAAACTCGATGTTTTTATTAAACCGCATATGAATATTGCATAATTCGTACTCGATTCAATATTTTCGATATTCGTTGTATTTGATAATTAACTACGAAATTAATATCAAATATTTCGAATAGTTTTAGAAAAGATATAAGTTTTAAAATCGTTTCGTAGAAGAATAAAACGAACGAAAAAGCTAAAAAAACGTCTCGGATTTCAGGCCCGTGCGCGAGTCGCCTGGGCATGGCGCAACTCGCGTGCGGGTCTGTCCGGTTTTTATTTTTTGTTCGAAATTGCTAATTTTGATAAATCGCGTACAAAATATGAATTCATTTGTATTCGATTTATGTTTTCGATATTCGTCGTACCCGATATTCGATTATGAAATTGATATCGAGTATTCGGAACGAATTAAAAAAAGGTTTTGTAAAAAGAAGTTTTGAACGAAAAAAGATGTAACGATTTTTAATATCGTCGAGATCTTAATATAATTCTTTTTGATACAATATTCGATTATAGAAAATCGATATCATATTTTTAAGAATGTTGTTATATGAAAATAGTTTTTTGATATTATCGATATTAGAAAGAAAAAAAATTTTAAAAAAAAGACTCGACGAATGACCAAAAAAACGACACGACCCGTATGAAAAAGGACGAGAGAGAGAGGAGAAAGAAAAGGAGAGATCGGGTTTTGTGCACCCTCAACCTACATGCTTTTGTTTACTCGGATCAGGGCTCGTCGGGACGTGGCTTGGGCACAGGAGCGTCGAGTGTATGTCGGTGAGGTGGTGACTCGGCGTGGATGAGGTTTCGGTGAAGGGTGTCGGGTATAAAGGGACCGGTTTTCCTTCGGGTTTGTAATATCGATGCTAAGTTTTTAGGTGTGTGATGTGTATGGACGTATGATGCTAATAATAGATGTGTATTTTGATAACAATTGATTGATAATTGATAGTAATTAATATCGTTTCTGAATGCTTGTGAATCTCGTGTACAAAGGGCTATTTATAGGAAATTACCGACCTTGGCTAGGAGAGTTTGAACTACCGCTTAGGATAGGAAACGTAGAAGTTGTAAGGCATGAGAATTCCGCTTTCTTGTCCGAGAAGAAAGGGAACACGGCTGGTGGGAGCCTACTCGGCCGGGTGTTTTCACTTGGTCGGGTGTTTGAATCGGTTTTTGGATAGGAAACGCAAGAGTTCGAAAGGAACGCAAATTCCGTTTCTTGGTGGAGAAGCCAAAATCTCGGCTGAATGGAGGAGTATTTCGGCTACCTTGGGTGTCTTGGCCGAGTATTTGGTGCTCGGTCGATATCCGATTCGGTTTCCGGATAGAATTCCTAGTTGAGATCGAATCCTATCCTCAAACGGATTTGTTTAATATTTTGAGAAGCTGATTTTTTGTAGGATTAGAGTAGAAATCAGCCGTGTGAGGTGTCACGGCTGACTCACGTGTCTCGGGAAAATCTTTGACCGGGTTTTGACTCGATCGTAAAAAGACGGTTTTACCCCTGGTGTCGGAATCGACCCAAATTAGTTTTATTTGACTCGTAACGACCCACTGGGCCTAATTTTGAGGTTGGTTTTGTGAGATATGTACTCCATAATGAGCCCAAGCCAAATGCCAATGATTCTGAGCCCGTTTCTGAGTATTTAAAGCATGTTAGCGTCCGATCATCATCGGGTGTTTGTCGAAAACTGCTATAGACACCTGGCAGTCAAAATGTGGGTGTCTACAATATCAAACATATAAGCTTATTTTTTTTAACCTTCTACTTAAGAAAATTGTGATCGAAAGTCATCTGAACTAATATTGACTAAACCCGAAACATAGTTGACTCGAAATAACATATATCGATAAAAGTCGCAAAAATAAATGAAGTCAATGTCAATCTTTTGTAGCTATCTTATTTTATTAGACATACATATATTTAACTCCAAACTCCTACCTATGTTTATTGGTGCATTTATAATTTAAAAATATTGGATCTTAATTTTGGAATGAATAAAAAGTTTTATCATAGGTTGAAATAATTGTTTTTTTTTATTATGTGTTATAATTAAGATCTTCTAGGTGATAAGAATATTGGGTCACCAATGATAGAGTATGTCTTGTATGTAATGAAATGATTATCAATATTACTAAACTTTGTTTACAAAAATAATGATAAAGATAACAACGACAACATGTATAATAATTAAAAGGGTTATTTAACAAGAATAATCTCAACTTTGGGTGGTATTCCATAAATAAAACCAACTTTAATTAATCTGGGAATAAACCCATGTATGAGACACATCAAACACGAATGGATTCGGTTTACTGCTACCTGCTACGTTTGTACCTATTCCATTATGGTTAATTTAATGTTACTAAACTAACTGATAACAACCATAATCGTAATTATTGCGCTTACCGGCTATAATGGACGTCCGTAAAACTTCTTCCCAGTGTTTTCTCCCTTCTTGATAGTCCTAATCACCACCCGTAACTTGTTGCGGAAAACGTCTTTCGAGATGTTAGATTACCATGAATTTGATGGATTACCCATGAATTTCAAGAATTGTTGTGCAAAATTAAGGTTTAAAATTTGGGTTTAAGGGGGAGAATTGGGGTTTAGAGAAAGAATCAACATTGATGAGGAAAGAAAGACCACCTGGCGTAATGACCAGGCAAAACTTTCACTCACCGGGTAAAGTTTCGCTCGACGGTATTGGTGCCCTCAGATGCAAAATATGGAAGAAAAGTTCACCGGGTAAAACCACCGGGTGAAGTTTCACCCAACGGAAATGGCTCGTGAAGATCAATAATCCGCAGGGAGAAGTTTCACTCTTTGAAGATCCATAGGGCAAAAATTTGACTTAAAGTGCAAAATTAAGATTTGGGTTTGGTTTAGTGATCCATTAAGCAACTACTACTATATATAGTTTTAACCTAAATTAGATGAAGGGGAGACACATTATGGAGATATTAGGCAACATTCATTAGGAGGCTTCATAGTTTTCATCAATTATTTTTTTTTTGTTGAATGGTAAGTATATTAAGAAAAAGACTGTACAATCTTAATTACATCAGATGCCTCAAAACGCCCATTATAAAATTCCTATCCTTATCACTGAACTTTTGGTTACATTTACTCTTGCAAAATCCAATGAATTCCTTGGTGATACGTTTAGCCAAAATTTCTGGCCGGATTATTTGCTCTTCCACTCTAACCTTGTTTTGTTGGATCCAAATATGATATAATATTGAGTTAATCAGTCCATTCTTGATAGCTCTTTGCATTTTGGATCCCTTCATTCTCTTCCTCTGCTCAATCTGCATATCTAGCTTGGGCGACAGAGGGATAAGTTGATTGACTTCATTAAGAACTTTCTTACTGTAGTCACATTCATGAAACAGGTGTTGCATAGTCTCTTCCGCTGTATCGCAAATAATACATCTGCCGTCATCAGTGATACCCAAACTGCGCAATTTGGTCTTCAAATTCAGTCCTCCTTGCTAAATCATCCAAGCCAGGATGTTATGTTTAGGAATGGACCATCTTGTCCAAACAAAAGGACACCAATTAACCTCTTCCCGCTTAATCCTCAGCCAGTTGTAGGCTCTCGCGATAGTATAACTGTTTGAACCGTGAATTGCCAAAGCATTAGAGCTGTACGCAGGGTTCAGGACATCTCGCAATTGGCATATCTTCCTCCAATACCAGCATGAATCAGGGGTAGGACGGTAGTCATCCCAGGTCCTTCCTTTTAAATACACTTGATGAATCCATTGTACCCACAACCTATCTTGCTTACTTGTTATCCACCAAGCCAATTTCCCTATCGCAGCCTTGTTCCAAATAGCAGTTTGATTCAAGTTCAGTCCCCCTTCCTTATATGGAGTGCAATTTTTTTCCCAAGAGACAAGGGGCACTCTGTGATAGTCAGCTTTTCCATCCCAGAGAAAGTTTCTGCAGATGGCATCAATCTGCTTCACCACTGAAGAAGGCAGTATAAATATCGTCGCCCAATAATTATGAAAGGTAGCCATAACACTCTTGATCAGCGTCAACCGACCTGTATAAGACAAGTTTTTTGCTCCCAGGCGCCTGATTCTCTCCACAATCTTGTTCACTAGAGTTTGGCAATCTAACAAGGACAATTTGGATGTTTTAATTGGTACCCCCAAGTATCTAAACGGGAGCGAGCCCTCAGAACAACCGGACACTTGAATAATGTCGGCCCGAAGAGAAGGATCAACCCCATTAAAATAGACACTTGATTTCCCTCTGCTCATTTTTAAGCCAGCTGACTCGGAAAAGGTAGCGAAAGTTCTCAAGAGCAGCATCATAGACTTAGCATCCCCTTTCGAGAATAAAAGCAAATCATCCGCAAACATGAGGTTAGATAACTTCATATTTTTGCAGAGAGGATGAAAGCTAAACGGTTTAGAACTCGTGGTAAATCTCAATAATCTAGTTAGATAATCCATACAGATGGTAAATAGGAGCGGGGATAACGGATCCCCTTGTCTGAGTCCTCTTTTACCTGGGAAAAAACCAAAGCAATCACCATTCAAATTGAGCGTGTAAGTCGCTATTGTAACGCATTGCATGACCAAATCCCTGAAATGCTTCGGGAAATTAAGGTGCAGTAGCATCTGATGAAGAAAGCTCCATTCAACGGTATCGTATTGATAGTTGTCGTTTGTAGTGCCTAATCTGTAGTGTTTTGGTCCCATTTTCCTTGTGGAACCGCTCCTTTGGAGCGGTCTATGGGCTTCTTATGTTTCCTTTAGCTCGTTTCAGGTTCCCGAGACCGTTCATGAAGAGTTGGAGTGATTCCGACTCAATACATATGCATTTTGGAGCCAACGAAGCTAAGGAACGATGACTCGATGCCTTGGAATCGACCCCGAGACCTTGGGACCCAATCTCGAGCCTCCGAGACCCGATCCCGAGTCCCGAGAATCGATGAGAAGGCCATGAGGACCAAGGAGGGACCGAAACGTTCATATTGGAGGCCTACAAGACTATTCCCGATCGGGTATGGCCTCATCCCGGTCGGGAATAAAGAGGAAAGCAAGGAGCGGCTACTGTGGGGTGTTCCCGATCGGGAGCATAAAATCCCGATCGGGATTCTCCACTTTCCCGATCGGGATTTCCTTTCCCGATCGGGATTGTCCCAGTTCAGCCCGCGTTCATTTCCTTTCAATTCCTTTCATTCTTAAACCCTTTATATACCCTTCTCTTGGGAGAGGACGAGGACTTATGAGACCCTAGACTAGTTTAAGCCTCAAAAACCCTAGATTGATTCTCACTCATTAGCTTTAATCTTCTCTTAATTTTAGTTAATCTTTAGTTAATCCTTTGTAATTAGTGCTTGTATTAAGGGATTCTTGGAGATTGTCTCAAGCTTGACAACCTTGGGATTGTATTTGGGTTTCTCATTAATGCAAGATTGTTCCTTTTCTTCATCTAGTGTTGGTATAATCCTTTCTCATCCTTGTTCTTTGTTATTTATACAAGTTTGAATCTTTTCTTAGTGTTATTGTTATTGTTCTTGTTTGGATTTATCATTATGGATGTTTGGATGTTTGTCTTAGTTTCTCCTTTGATTGTTATTCTTCCTTTCATCATGAGTGAGTAGTCTTCTTGTGGGGTTAGTAGGGGGATTAGGGGTAGATTATGGATAATTAGGGTTGATTAAGGGGAAAGGGTGAATCTTTGTTGCTAGTCACATTGTGAGCACTCCATGTGTTTGTTGTTATGCTTGTATGAGTAGTAGTGGCCAATGCTCCTTGTGCATGTGTTCATGAATCCATTGTTTGCCTATGATGTGGGAATGTTGAGAATAATCGTAGTTGCGAGAGCACAGATTAGGGTCTAAGTTGCGAGAGCCCGGACCCACCTTGACATCGGTTTAAGTTGCGAAAGCCCGGACCGACTCTAGACATTAGGAGACATCCATACCCTTGATCACCCCAATTATCCTTCTACCTCTATGAACCCGACCTACCCCACTTCTTTCCATATTTGAGTCATCTTCTAGTTAGACATCGTTTACTTTAGTTTTCTAGTTAACCCGATCATTAGCATTGTTTAGCATCATTAGTCTAGTTCTTACTCCTCCTCATTTGTTTCCTTTTATAGCTTTCTTTGTGTTTGTTCGTGTGACTTAGCCTAGTTTTAGTGGACCTAGTCTAGACCTTACTCTACCGTCCCTGTGGATATCGACCCTACTTGCCCTAGCTACCCACTAGGAATAGTCGGTTTATTATTGTTGGCTAGGGACGTGACAAATCCTTACCATCAATTTGGCGCCGTTGCCGGGGACGGTGCATTGTTTAGACTTAGTTTGCTTATTTCTAGACTTAGTTACCCCTCTTTGTGTTCTCCCATCTTCTCTTGTGTATATTCTCTTGATTTTTCTTCTTTCTTTAGTGTTATCTCTGCTTTTTCTCTTTGTCTCTAGTTGTGTTTGTTATTGTCGTTGCCTAGTGCCCATAAAGCACTAGGTGTTCTTACGTTTGTTCTAGTGTGTAGTGTATGCCTAGGAGGGGAGGCGACCTCTATCTCTTTAATCCAGAGCCGGAGAGACTCTTTCGAGCCTTTCGCCAACGGACGATTAATCGGGTTAGGATCTCTCAACCAAGTGCAAGCACCACTCATCAAGGGCAAGCCCAAAGAGCCGACTTGAGCATTTCACCTAGAGAGACGGCCGGAGGGACCTTCATCAATCCCTTCGGTGATTCTTCTCCTAATTCTCCCTCTTCATCTACATCAACACTCTCTACACCCCCATCCTCTCCCTTATATCCAAGGATGCCGAAGTTTTCCTCTCACTCCACTTTCACGGAAGATGTCTTGCCGGGGCCGAGTGCATTACCGGAAGCCTATACCGGAAATTTTGTGGCCAAGACTCAATTTATCCAACTTGTGGAGAGGAGCCCATTTAGTGGTTTGCCCACCGAAGACCCGCACCAACATATGGAGACCTTCTCCGATTATTGCGATGCTATTTCTCAACCCGGGGTTACACAAGATCAAATTCGATGGGTTTTATTTCCTTTCTCATTAATTGGAAAAGCAAAGCAATGGATCAAAAGTCTAGATCGGGCAACCATGGGGATCGATACTTGGAAAAAGCTTGCCTTGGCGTTTTACCAAAAATTTTACCCTCCGGAGAAGACAAATTTGCTTAGGGCCTCCATCACCGGGTTCCAACAAAGGGATGAAGAGAGCCTATATGAAGCTTGGGAGCGGTTTAAGTCTTTGGTGAGATCGTGCCCACACCATGGACTCTCACAATGGTTCTTGGTGCAACAATTTTGGAATGGCCTTTATGAAGACTCAAGAGCCATCCTTAATATGGGCTCCAATGGTAGGTTTACCGAGGTCGATGACGACCAAACATGGGCGAGAATCGAAGAGATGGCGGTGCATAATTCGCAATACTCTAGGCCTAGGAAGGCAAATCGGGGAGGTAGGCACGAGGTTGATGCTATCACTCAATTGAGCATTGACCTTGGAGCTCAACTAAAAACGCACATGGAGACTATTGACAAGAAGCTCCAAAGCCACCTCAACCAAGTCCAAGGCTCTAGTTCATCCCACCATCAACCGATTCAAGAAGTGAATGCTTTAGGGTTCGCACCTCCTACACCTTACCTTGGGATGTGTGACACTTGTGGAATCGTTGGCCATGACCCTATGAGTTGTAGAGGGAGTATTGAGCAAGTGAACGCCTTTCAAGCGTTCAAGCAAGGTGCTTCTTTCTCTAATCAATACCAAGCTTCCCAACAAGTCCCCCAACAACAAGCGTTTCACCATCAACAACAACATCGTCCCTATGTTCCACCTCCCTTAAGGGACAACGATCAAAGTTACCAAGGTTATGTGGGTAACCAAAGACCCTTCAACAATTTCAAGCAAAATAACCAAGGCAACTTCAACAATAAGCAAGGGTTCCAACAAGGGAACTTCAATCAAGGATATCAAAACCACAACCAAGGGTTTCAAAATCACAATCAAGGAAATTCTCATGGGTTCCAAGGGAACCGTCAACAAGCAACTCACAATCAACAACAACAAAGCAAGCCTAGGAGCCGGTCTCCTATCCACGATTACGGTGCCCCATTAGCCCTCACCGATACTCCGCATAATCCATCATCTCCACCACGTGATTTTGACATACAAAAGACTATGATGGATTTGCAAAAGAGCAATCAAGAAGTGAAGAACAATCAAATGGACATGTCAAGAAACCATCAAGAGCTCTTTACTTATGTTCGAGGGGAAAACGCTATGAGAGATACCCGGATGACGATACTCGAGAATCAAATAGCTCAACTTGCATCGGGAAGTTCCTCAAGGCAAAAGGGACAATTACCTTCTCAAGGCCAAGCATCGTCATGTGAGCATGTAAATGCCATCACCACAAGGAGAGGTACATCCTATGACCCCCCTCCATTCCCTAATGATCAAGAGCCAATGCATGAACCAACGAAGAAATTGGCATCTCCAAGTCAAGAAGACTCAAGCTTTGATCGTCCAATAGAGGAACAAGTCTTAAGGGAGGTCGAGAAGCCCCAAAAAGACAACCCTCCACCACCTAAAGAGAAAGAAAAAGGCAAAGGGAAAGTGTCGTTTGAGAAGTCTATCCCCGTGGAGCAAAACAAGTACCAAGTGCAATTGCCTTACCCATCAAGGCAAATGAAGAGTAAGGAGGACTCTCAATATGACAAATTCCTTAATATCATGAAGAAGTTGGATGTCAATGTCCCATTCACCGAGTTACTTACCCAAATCCCGGCATACGGAAAATTCATGCGGGAAATCCTAGCAAGGAAAAGATCTATCGACAAGGAAGAGACGGTAGCGTTCACGAGGGTGGTGAGCGAGCTCATTCAAGGGTCCACGCTTCCGAAGTTTAAAGATCCGGGTAGTTTCTCAATCCCTTGCACCATTGGCAATTTTATGATCAACAATGCATTATGTGACTTGGGTGCGAGTGTGAGCGTCATTCCCTACACTATTTGTTGCCGACTCGGGATGAAGGAGTTGAAATGCACATCCATTACGCTCCGAATGGCCGACAAGTCTATTAACCGACCATTGGGAATGCTTGAGGATGTGCCGGTGCGAATAGGGAAATTCTTCATTCCGGTCGACTTCATTGTGCTCGATATGCCGGAAGATGCAAGCACTCCCATTATTCTTGGGCGCCCATTTCTACACTCCGCCGGTGCCATGATTGATGTGAAGAGGGGTAAGATCACATTTGAGTTGGGCGAGGAAAAGATAGTGTTCGACCTACAAGGCAACACTCCACCCACTAGTGATGAAACGTGTAAAGTGATCCATACCACGGAAGACATCGATCGAGGGAGAGAAACGGGACAAAGCTTGAAGAAGTACTCCTATGTACTTGAGGACTCCGATAGTGAGGAAGATGAGTGCCCGAATCACGGGCTTGGTGACAAGTTGCTGAGTGAAGAAAGTGATGAGCCGTCCTTGGGACCGCATGAGGACCGGTGGACATTTGGGTATATCCCAAAAGACCGAAAGTACAAGTTCAAGCCATTGAACTTGGAAGATCGGGATGCCCCGGGAACGTCTAGGCAAGGCCATAAGGAGCCTTGGTTTGTGGATGGCTATATTTCGAGCATGATTGAAGACATCTCTAGGGCCTTCGACTTGTTCTTACGTGCCCTTGATGGAGATGGAGCCGGTTGGAGAGTTGATGAAAAAGAATGAAGATTTGCACCACCTTGGTTTGACGGAGTTCCACAAGAACCGTCGCGTTGTGTATATTTCTTACTCTTAGTTAGTTTGATTTTGGTGATATTCTTGTTGTTTAGACTTTTTGATGAGAGTTGTGAGGGAGAGAATTTTATGTGTGCTTGAGTTTTCTTGATAGGTGAAGTTGATTTGAGCCCTAGAAAGGGTGGATTGTTGATAAGGCTTGGTTTGTGAGCGAGGAAGTCGGTTTTTGAAGCTTGTATCAAGCTTTTGGGTTCATGGAAGGTGAAGATGAAGAATCCCGATCGGGAAAACCTTATCCCGATCGGGAATGTTGATGACAAGAATTCGGACTCACTGGAAGGTGATCCCGATCGGGAACACAAAATCCCGATCGGGAATTCACATACTCCCGATCGGGAATACCCTTCCCGACCGGGAATGTCCTCTTCCCCATTTTGAGTCTTTTTCCTAGGCATTTGATTCCACCCATCCATAATACCCCCTCCCAACCTCCCTACTCCACTCTACTCCTATCACATGACCATGCACCTCACCTTACATCGAAACCCACACACCCCTTACACCATTACTACCCCGACCGTGAGCTCTTGAATATGAAGCGAGATAGCAACTATGGAGACAAGCAACAAGGCCCTCATGATCATCGAGACGATGGAGCAAGTGAGTTACTAGCCGCTCGGTTTGGGTAACTATCCTTCCTTTTCCGTCTATATATCGCTTGCCTTTCCTTGTTTGCCCCCTTCCCTCGAGTCATGGAGTCTTAGTGGCCTTTGAGGCCCTAGTATGGTTGCTCCCGACTCTCGACGACGTGATTACATCGAGAGTCCATCGAAAAATCCAAATTTACAAGGTTTTCACCGCTTTTTAGGAATTAGACGGATTTAGGCGGAATCCGGGCTAGGTGACTTGATTACACCTAGCCCTCCCCTCCCATTTCCTTTTATTTCCTTCTTTTTATTTCTTCCCCCATCCATATCTTTTTCTCGTCTCGGCCCCCGGTGACTTGACTACACCCCGGCCGGACACATTCTACCCTTTTCTTCAACTTATTTTTGATTCTTAGCTTTATTTTCGTAGTTTCTCTTCTTTTTCTTTTGTCTCTCCGACACTACGATTGAGCATATGAGGACATTGCTCGATTTAAGTGTGGGGGAGCGATATTCTATCGTAGCTTGTTTTATTTTCTTATTTTATCGAAAAATCTTGAAAAAATCCTAAAAATTTGAAAAATTTTCACAAAATCCAAAAAGATTTTTCCTTTTGTATGTTTTACTTTTGGGTCTTTGTGTAGTATATTTGTTTTGTATTGTGTTTGTTTTGCCTCCCTGTTCCTTATAGGTTGCTTAATCACCATTGTTTGGAAAGCTTTGAAGACATTCGGTAACATCTTCTATCCCTTTCTCCCTCTTTATATATTCTTGTGAAGTTTGGAGAAAGTTTTGTGAAGGTGTGCTCGGGTGGAGCTTGTACTTGCTTGTAGTTGATTTGGTGATTTGCTTGGAAGCTAGGGGTGGTGTTTGTGTTGTTTATATGTTTGTTGTGTTTTGTTTCTTGTTTTGTTACTTTTACTTCTTTTTCTTTCGTTCGTCTATATCTTGTCTTCATTTCTGTTGTGTTGTGTTGAGTTATGTGTCGTGTGCGTAAATGTTTTCGAAAACCCGGTTTAGGGGCTACTGTGTGAGTGTCTACTTTCCCTTCCTAGTTGTATAAATCGAGTCTTGGACTTTAGCCTAGTAGAATGACCCTAAATCAATGATTTCGTTGGTCCTTTACCTTGAGTCCACCTTTCTTACTAGGGATTTACTACGGGATTTGCACCTTTGACCATTATGACCACCCACGGTGTGAATAGGCCTTGGTTACCGAGTTTCGTCCCCTAGGTGACCGTGTTTAGGATCGTTTGATTAGTCCAAGTTATCCACTTTTTGTGGGTTTGAAGGGAAGGACGCTCCCCAACTCTCCCATTTTTCTACCTTTTACACATATCCATACAATAAAATTGCAAAGTGTTGAAATCTCTCTTTCTTATTTTTCAAGAAATGCCAAAAAGCCAAATCTTGCCAAAAAGGGCAAAGAAAAGAAAAGAAAGAAAAGAAGTGAAGAAAAAGAAAAGGCACAAAAGCAAAAAAAAGAAAAATAGAAAAGAAGAAAAAGAATGGCATGGCAAGCAAAGCAAAAATGCAAAAGAAAAGAGTAAATGCCAAAAGAAAACTCGCCTCACAAAAAAGAAAACCACAAAATAAGCCTTTTTCCGACTTTTTCCGTGAAGAGCCTACCAAAGGACCGAGTCCCGAGGAAGGATGATAGCGGCATTAGTCGGTCTTCCCTCATTTTGCATATTTCCACCTTTTTACTTGGACTAGTTAGGCGGTCTTGGACACGGGACGACCCTCTTGGCTCACGCTAAAGGGGGCGGGGTCTCACTTGCCTACAGTGTCGACTAACACCGTGGTTCATCACTTTCCATCTCCGCCGATCGTCCCGTAGTAAGTTTTTAGAAAGTTAGGAGGACCTAGGTAAGTTACCAACGTTTTTTGTTGCTTTATTGTCATACTATTAGGGTTTAGTCCACCTTGGTTTGTATGTCTAGCTTGGGAACGTTGTCGCTTACCTCGAGTCCTAAACCGGTGTTTCATTCACCGCTTTTAGAGGGAAGCGGTATTTGTTTTTCCTTTGGGTGCAACCTTTTGTTTGTGTGTTTGTTTGATGTTTATATGCTTGTTTGTTTTTGTGTTTTGTGTCCGGTTGCACCCACGATTTTGTCGCAAGACCCCACTTGCCTTGCGGAGTGCACTTCTCCTCTAAGTGCACTCGCGTGAGTTGAAAGGGCGTAGGGTGCGCTAATACCCGCTCGGTTAGATTAGTATTTAGTTTGTGCTTACTCGAGGGCGAGTAAGGGTTTAGTGTGGGGGAGTTGATAGTTGTCGTTTGTAGTGCCTAATCTGTAGTGTTTTGGTCCCATTTTCCTTGTGGAACCGCTCCTTTGGAGCGGTCTATGGGCTTCTTATGTTTCCTTTAGCTCGTTTCAGGTTCCCGAGACCGTTCATGAAGAGTTGGAGTGATTCCGACTCAATACATATGCATTTTGGAGCCAACGAAGCTAAGGAACGATGACTCGATGCCTTGGAATCGACCCCGAGACCTTGGGACCCAATCCCGAGCCTCCGAGACCCGATCCCGAGTCCCGAGAATCGATGAGAAGGCCATGAGGACCAAGGAGGGACCGAAACGTTCATATTGGAGGCCTACAAGACTATTCCCGATCGGGTATGGCCTCATCCCGGTCGGGAATAAAGAGGAAAGCAAGGAGCGGCTACTGTGGGGTGTTCCCGATCGGGAGCATAAAATCCCGATCGGGATTCTCCACTTTCCCGATCGGGATTTCCTTTCCCGATCGGGATTGTCCCAGTTCAGCCCGCGTTCATTTCCTTTCAATTCCTTTCATTCTTAAACCCTTTATATACCCTTCTCTTGGGAGAGGACGAGGACTTATGAGACCCTAGACTAGTTTAAGCCTCAAAAACCCTGGATTGATTCTCACTCATTAGCTTTAATCTTCTCTTAATTTTAGTTAATCTTTAGTTAATCCTTTGTAATTAGTGCTTGTATTAAGGGATTCTTGGAGATTGTCTCAAGCTTGACAACCTTGGGATTGTATTTGGGTTTCTCATTAATGCAAGATTGTTCCTTTTCTTCATCTAGTGTTGGTATAATCCTTTCTCATCCTTGTTCTTTGTTATTTATACAAGTTTGAATCTTTTCTTAGTGTTATTGTTATTGTTCTTGTTTGGATTTATCATTATGGATGTTTGGATGTTTGTCTTAGTTTCTCCTTTGATTGTTATTCTTCCTTTCATCATGAGTGAGTAGTCTTCTTGTGGGGTTAGTAGGGGGATTAGGGGTAGATTATGGATAATTAGGGTTGATTAAGGGGAAAGGGTGAATCTTTGTTGCTAGTCACATTGTGAGCACTCCATGTGTTTGTTGTTATGCTTGTATGAGTAGTAGTGGCCAATGCTCCTTGTGCATGTGTTCATGAATCCATTGTTTGCCTATGATGTGGGAATGTTGAGAATAATCGTAGTTGCGAGAGCACAGATTAGGGTCTAAGTTGCGAGAGCCCGGACCCACCTTGACATCGGTTTAAGTTGCGAAAGCCCGGACCGACTCTAGACATTAGGAGACATCCATACCCTTGATCACCCCAATTATCCTTCTACCTCTATGAACCCGACCTACCCCACTTCTTTCCATATTTGAGTCATCTTCTAGTTAGACATCGTTTACTTTAGTTTTCTAGTTAACCCGATCATTAGCATTGTTTAGCATCATTAGTCTAGTTCTTACTCCTCCTCATTTGTTTCCTTTTATAGCTTTCTTTGTGTTTGTTCGTGTGACTTAGCCTAGTTTTAGTGGACCTAGTCTAGACCTTACTCTACCGTCCCTGTGGATATCGACCCTACTTGCCCTAGCTACCCACTAGGAATAGTCGGTTTATTATTGTTGGCTAGGGACGTGACAAATCCTTACCATCACGTATGCTTTTTGAATGTCAATTTTAAATAGGCATCTAGGAGAGACACTTTTCCTGTTATAAAGCCTTATGATGTCTTGAAAAATCAAGATATTTTCAATGATACTTCTCCCTTTAATGAAACCGCCTTGAGCAGGGGACACAATATCTGGGAGAACCGTAGCTAGTCTAGAGCAGAGAATCTTCGAAATAGCCTTATATACGACATTACAACAGGCTACAGGTCTGAATTGCATGACGGAGGTAGGCCTATCAGTTTTAGGGATGAGGGTTACAGCCGTAGTGTTCAGCTGTTTGAGCAATCTTCCTGAATGGAAGAAGTCAGCTATAGCAGACGTGACATCATCACCCACAATGTGCCATGAATCCTTAAAAAACTTACTTGTATATCCATCCGGCCCGGAGATTTATCGTCAGGAATGCTGAAAATAGCCCGTTTGATCTCATCCTGCGAAACAGGTTGCTCTAATAGAGTGTGATGGTGTTGATTGCATATTTGTCCTTGATCAATAATCCTTTTCTTAACATCAGTAGTAGAGGTGCTAGAGCCAAGTAAGTCCTGATAATAATTTAGAAATGCACCTTGAATTGATTCCTGGTCACTATGTAGATTACCATGAGTATCCAAAATCTGATTGACTTCATTAGAAGCTCTCCTCGCCTTCAAAATCCCATGGAAAAAGGTCGTGCTCTAGTCACCATCTTTTAGCCATAAGACTTTAGCTTTTTGTTGCAAGTACTCGCATTGTGCCTCATAAAGAAAAGCATACTCCTCATGCGCCTTCCTTTCTTTAAGTCGCAGTAGCATGTCATTTGGATTTAGAACCAGGTCCTTCTGCAAATGTATTAGTCTCACATGAGCCACACCGGCTCTATTCTCTATATCTGAAAATTGGGTTTTATTAAGATTTTTGAGCACTCGCTTAAGCCTTTGAAGCTTCTTCGCTTTAGCTCCTTCGTTTTCATCAATCTTCATCTCCTTCCTTTAGCTTTAGATCAAAATTATTGTAATCAATTCTAGATTTAATCAAAAAAATTTTGGGATATCATCAAAGGATTAGTAACAAATCCATTGTTTTCTTCTTCAAGACTTCATCTTTATTTTTATGCATCTTCATCTTCTTCATCCTTATTTTTCTCCATTGTTGGTATAATTCTCTTCATATCCCTATTCTCCAGTGTAGTTTTTACTCTTGCACTGTTTTTGGATTGATTGGTAGTTTTATTTGTTGATCTTAGTTTCTTTCGTTGTGATAGTTTTAATTCCTCTAGTTTTCATCATCATGCATGTTGTTAGTATGATTACCTTAGTTATTGTTTTTGATATTTCAACCATGGATTGTGAGTAGACTCTTGATAGGGGGTTAAGGGAGGAGGATTTTGGGAAATATGAATTGAGAAATTGTGGATTGGTTGCATATTGATCTATCTTGCTTAAGGTTATTGTGTCTTTGTTGACTTATTTTGGCCAACTAGATCGACCTTGACTCACTCCTATCAATATGGGGAAACTCGGGGTAGGAGTTACCTTGACTTGAGACTTATCCTTTTCGCCGCGAGAGTGAGATTTAGTTAAGTTGGGTGAAGAAATCGAACGGTGGCTTTCTCCCTTTATTGATCTTGTGACCAACCCCATAATCCCTTGATTTGTAGAACTCGGTTTTCGATTCCCCAACTCCCCCTAACGCCTTTTCCTTATTAATTAATACTTGTCATTAATCATCCTTAGTCTAGTCCCTACTCAAAATCCCCCTAAAAAGATCTCAATCACTAGTAGACTTAGACTCATTAGCTTAAGACGTTCATCCCTTGGATCGATCTCGACCTACCCCTTCTACATTAATTTGTTTGTGATTTGTCGATGTTATAAATATTATTTGCACATGGGCTTGCGATGGCCACGTGTACAGATTGTCACATCTGCACCTAATCATATCAGTTAGGCACCACTTCATCTGCCTACGTGGGTGAATGTGGAGGCTCTAAGTTATGTTGCTTTAATTTACAGAAGATTTAGCATAGAACATATTTTTGCATCTTGTCTTCTTTTTCCTTCGCTACTTAGAATGATATTTTCATCTTCTCAACATTTTATTTGTGTCTGTCAGTAATATAAGTAAAAAAAACTTCCGACTCTTTATATTTTTATCTTAGATATTTAAAAAGTAAAACAATCCTATGAAAGTTACATAATATTCTAAGAATTGGATTTAATACAAATTCAAATTATTTAGGCGGCCTAACCCTAAAAATGAAGAGCTGTACTAAAAATAGAGGAATTACAGATTAATAAATACAAATACACATAGATAAACAATGAAAACTTTGAATTTGAGAAACTATATATAGAAATTATTTGCCAACTACACAAACTCCACAACTACCATCTACAACCACTAATTGTAATTCATTCATCCAGCTTTTGGGTTTCTTTAGATTTAGGACCAAATTATGCGGACAAAGGCTTGGGTGATTTTCAATCTTTAGTTTCAAACATAGAAATTATTCAATTTCTAAGAAGAGAGAGAAAGAAAGATAAGACAAATTAATAGAAAAGAATAAGAAAAATGGTAAATGATCGAACAAAACAAAATATTTCTATGGAAATAAATCGAACATTGTGATGGTAAGTTCATGAAATCGAAAAGGCATTTCAAATTAATAATTATTTTTTTTTGTTTTGGAGTCGTCTGTTCATCTAGGTGTATAGTAGATAATCATAGAAAAAGAAAAGTAGCTATAAGAAAACACGACATAGTATTTGTTCTATTGCTATGTGAGGTTTGTTTTATGAGGGAGGTGGTTATCAATGGGGGGGAGGTAAACAAAGTAATGGGGAATGAGGGAAAAGAGGGTGGTGGAAAAAGAGGCAAGAAAAGGCAGTTGTTGTAGAGGTGAGATAGAATGAACAAAGATTTTGGTGGCATTTTCAAGTTTAAGGTAAGGAGATCACATACAGCAGCAAGTTCAAAAAAGAGGTCAAAATCAAATAGCATATTTTCACCAATGTCTGTTGCCCATGTGGACGACGAGGAGGTAGGCGCTGCGAGTGGGCCAGGGCCAGGTCCAGGTCCAGGGGAGGTGTACCATGCAGAGAAAGTGTTTAGCAACGGGGACTTATACACGGGACAGTGGGTGGACAATCTCCCTAATGGTCATGGTAAGTACCTATGGAATGATGGTTGTATGTATGTTGGTGAGTGGCGCAAAGGTAAGACCATGGGGAAAGGGAGGTTTAGCTGGCCTTCTGGTGCCACCTATGAAGGGGACTTCAATAATGGTTTTATGGATGGCAAAGGCACTTATAGTGGTCCGTCGGGGGACTCATATAGAGGACTTTGGGTTATGAATTTGAAGCATGGTAACGGGACTAAGAATTATGCGAACGGTGACTGTTATGAAGGGGAATGGCAAAAGGGTGTGCAAGAAGGGTATGGAAAATATCAATGGATTGATGGCAATTGTTATATTGGGGATTGGGAAAATGGGGAAATTCATGGGAATGGTACCTTAACTTTAGGGAATGGAAATAAGTTTGAAGGTGCTTGGGAGGGTGGGTGCCCCAAAGGGGAAGGGTCATATACATTGGGAGATGGGACTAGCTATGTTGGTGTTTGGAGTTTGGATTCTGAGGAGATGAATGTGACTTGTTATCCAGCAGGAGGCGCGTCCGAGCCTGAAAACCCAGATTGGGACCCACGTGACCTATATTCTATTGATATGAGTGAGTGTCAGATATGCCCCGAGGAGGAAATTGTGATGTTCCCTTCACAGAAGATGATAAGTTGGCCGAGTTTTGGTGGGAGGATTGGAAGGAAGTCAGTTGAAGTAGCGAACGGAGGGCGTAAACATTACTCTTGGGATCAAGAAGTTGAAGGAATGGCAGATCTTCAGGTGGAAGATAGAACACCTCAGAACTCTCCTCCAATCCTTCTTCCAAAGACTATCAAGAAGCAAGGTGTCACTATTTGTAAGGGCCATAAGAATTATGAGTTGATGCTCAACTTGCAGCTAGGAATCAGGTATACTACATACATATTATATCCTAAATTCCTAACATGAGGTTTCCATTCCATCTATAATGGGATTGCTTAATTATCCATATATAATTGAAATATTATAGAGTAAAGCACGGTGATCCCTAAGTCGTTCTCTCTTGTTGAGAAATAGCAGTTGATGAGGGTGATTTCTGATGCAGATTTCGTCATGCATGACTTAGTTTAGAAAAGGGCTCTCTACGTTGGTTATATTGTTTCAGTACATAGTGATTGTAGCATTTGAGAAAAATAAGTTACGTTATATTGTCCCTATATCAAGACTTCTACGGAGTATTTAACATTGTCAAAGTAAAATGAAATTTTATTAAGCAGATATTTAATGGATTCAGAATTAATAAAGTCGATAATGAAGACAGTTGTTAACCTTTCTATACAAATGTACAATTTCTGAATTAGGTACTCCATATATTGTTTATTCGAGCCATCTCTTTTCTAAATAATCATCTTTTTTATGTAGTTAATGTTTTACTTCAAACAAAATAATCTCCCTTATATTAAGAGAATAGAGATTTCTAGCAAAATTATAACAAAATATTTCCGCTTATATTTTTTTCTTTAGATAAAATGTGATTAGGTATTTATCAAAAACTGATCATTTACGACAGTAACCAAATAGGTTTGAGGCTATTTCAGCAACTAAACAAATGCACCAGCACTAATACAAGATAAGAGCTATTAATTATTTGACTAGTTCCAGCTATAAGTCTGGTCAGACCTCTTAGACTGGTAGCTACCTTTCACAGCGGCCTTAATTTGGTCTGAAACCATCTCACGCCTGATCAGTGTCTCCTCCATCCTAGCTTTGTTCCTTTGTCCCCATACATGTTCATGCTACCAGGATCATAGCATCTAGACCTCATTTAGGAGTCTGACTTTGGGTAGTTAGAGTTTCTATATCCATAACAAGACCATACCATTTTTCTATGCATTAGGTGAGATTCCTGCTATATTCACATTCAAAGAACAAATGGGTAACCGTTTCAGTGTAGGCATTGCATATACAACATAGATCATCATTGGTGCATCCAATCTTTGTCATTTTATCCTTAGTGTTCATCCCATTCATCAAGGCCAGTCAGGCAATGATTGAATGCTTAATGTTCCAATTTATTATATTTAGTATGTGGATTATAAAAATATTATAAAATATACACGATAAATGGATTATAATATCATCAAATATATATTCCTAGCAAGATGTATAACCAAATAATATAAAAATATAATAGAATTAGAATATATTTCTAAAATCGTCAAATCTAAAAAAATTATGATATAAATATAATACGAATATAAAATATATAAGAAATAAATAAAATAGGGGTATAATATACAATAGGAGTATATTTTAGTAATCAATAAACTAAACTGAAATATATAACCAAATAAAAGAAAGATATACTCCGTAATAGAATTAGAATATATTTCTAAAATTGTCAAATCTAAAAAAATAATGATACATAGTAATAGGAATATACTCCCTCAGTTTTAACTGATTGCCCCATTTGTGCAATGTATGTGAGGATTACATATTATATTGAAACAGAGTAATCATTTAAAGGCGGAGTCATTCTTTCAATTCTTTACACTTATTATAAATGAGCAATCCAATCAATTCTTTACATTCCTCTTTTGGGGAAAGACTTTACCTTATAATCCTCATATTCTCCCTCTATTTACACAAAATGCAATACTTTAAGTTTGGTAGACCGATAACATCATTTGATTTACCCAATAATATTCTTACTTTTACCATATTTCCTAAAAGTTGTGAAAAAATGGTATGTAAAGGATTGCATGGATAAGAGAGAGTATACAAATATCTTAAAATATTTGAAATAAAAACATATACTCCGTAACTATATAGTACCAAATTTATTATTGGTAATTATAGATATTTCGTCTATTAAAAGTAATATGAAGTAAATAAATTTACCGCGTAAATACGCGGGTTCTGTACGAGTTTAGTAACATGAGAACTTTTTTTGATGAGAATTAAAGCATATAGACTCCTACAGATTGTGAAGGAAAAAAGAGTTTTTATTTTTTTTCCCCGATCTTTAATAAAAATATTTTGCGAAATATCACCTTTAATAAAAAATTTGTGAAACCCAACTTTTAAAAAAAATGTATTTGTGAAACACATCTTTGCCAGATTTTGACAACTTAAAACAAATTCGGAGAGTTAATAGTGTCGTAGCTTCTTCGTTAACTTTGACTTTTTCTGCTGCATTTTCCCCCATAAATTTAGAGGGTCATACTTTTTTCTAATGAGTTTTTACTCAATCCTAACGACATTTTATCAATTTGTTCTTGTCATTTCCTCCCTCGTTCTAATAAAGTGATATTTGATTTTCTCTCTAAAAAAAATGAACATAACATTTTCTTAATTTCCAAAAATTTACATTCGACATTTGAAATAAAATACAAGCCTTAAAATATTACTTTAATCGACTGATCGATTATCAATCAATCATTCCATCAATCTTATATCAAACAACTAGATCCATAAATTCTTACAAGAATCTCGAAAAGTCAATCATTGAGATAAACCCTAATTGATGAATTTTTACAATAAATTGATTAAAAAAGCTAAAGTTAAAATTTAAAGCAATATTACTTCATCATTAATTGGAAAATTAGGATTGGATCCATAATTGAATCAAAAGAGTTCGATTGATCGGATTTTTTTTTGGTAGAGATTAAATGTAATTAGAAAGAATAATCCCTAAAAATCAATAAAAAATCTTAATTGATGAACTTTATGATAAATTGTTTAAAAAGAATTAAACTTAAAACTTAAAACAATATTACTTCTGTCAGTAACTCTCATGTGAGACCGTCTCACGATAATTTTATCGTGAGACCTCTCACATGGGCACATAGGAGGTGGCTACAAATTTAGTATAACCACCTCTTATATGAGTCGTCTCACGATAAATTACCGTGAGACGGTCTCATACAAGTTTTATTGGATGATCAGAATTTTATTGGTAAAGATTATAGGTAATTAGAAGGATTAACTGGTGATGTTGTATAAAGGGTACAAGTGGAAAATTTTTAAAAAAATTGTTAGGATTGAGTGAAACTTGCTAAGAAAAAGTAATTTCGTAAATTTAACAAGGCACGTACGACACTTTTTACCCGTCGAATTCGCTTAAAATAGCGACTCCCTCCATTTGCCTATTTTCTTCCCATTTGCTTTTTGAGGATCAAATAAAGTTAGCAAACTTTGACATGGATATATTGGAGAATAAAAATGATTAATACATAAAACTCAAAAATTCGCATTTATTATCAAATTATCCTTCATAAAATATAAATTTTGTCAAGAAAAAGTTTCATTTACATGTCGGAAAATACGGTCAAAGTACCGTTTTGGAGACTGAAAAAAAACCAAATGGAAAGAAAATAAAGAAATGAACTGAGTATAATCTTGTCAAAATGTTGTTTTCGCAAACAATTCTTTTTTAAATATTGTGTTTTACAAACTTTTTTTTTATTAAAGATAGTATTTCACAAAATTATTTTATTAAGGTCACTTTTGACAAAAAAAATAAGGAAAAATGTGTCTTAATTTTCAATCACGTGATTTAGTGATAATTTGCTTATTTGGGGTTAAAGACAAAGGGGTAGTTTATATTGGAGGGGTTCAAGTTCAAACCATAGAAACACACTCCATAACTACCCACTTATCATTTGACTTAGATGACCTTTGCACTAATTATTACTAGTAAATTTTAAAAGGTAAATTCTTGTTTGTGACGGAAATATCCGTCATAAAATTGTGACGGGTCAAATAATAATTATCTTTGCTAGGTAAGAGCAATAGCAATGGGGAGATTATAAGGAGTTCTATATGTTTGTGGAACTCCTTAACCATTAACATACAATATAAGGAGCTCCTTTTATGAAATAGGTTTCTAAAATAAGAAACCGGTTTCACGTAAGAAAAAGAGAGGACAATAGGGATTCGCAAAGAAAATAAGAAACTTTTATCATTGAGAAGAATTAAGAAGTTTCGTAACTAATAATTTGGATTGATGAGGCAATGAAAAACCTAACATGGAATAACCATTGCTATTGCACTAAGGACAAACCATTTGCCGGTCCCTGCTAGGTTTGCTTTTCTAAACAAGTACTAGCATTAAGTAACTTGGTCATTTTTAGATGCACATTCTTCGCAACTACTTTTTACCGTCGGCGCTTTACTTCTTACCGTCGGCGTTAATTACGTAAAATGACGACTTTTCCCTTGATATTTATTCTCGAAATAATATTACTTTAACATTTTATAAATTATCGATTTATTAAAACTCGATAATAAAACCGTCTTTTTCGATTATCGTAATAAACCAAAACCGACTTCCTATATAATTAATATATATGGAATTACGCAAAATGACAAGTTCTCCTTTGCAATTAATTCTCGAAATATTACCACATTTATATTTTATAAAGTATCGGTTTATTAGAACTCGATAATAAAACCTTTTTTTCGATTATTGTTACGCCTATGATTTTAAACAGTTAATTAGATTTAATTAACGACTTAATACAATTTAATAAACGTAATTAACAAATACGAGTAATACGCAAATTAAATCCTAATTAATCTACGACAATCAAGATTTATTATACAAATCGATGCAAATTAAAAGGAAAAAAAATCCGGAAATGGGTCGGGTCGAGTGGGTTTTTCGACCCACTCAAGGGTCGTATTATCTTCTTTATATAAAAGAAGACACCAAGCTCAATGAGGTGTCTCAACCACAATGCTCAATTTTGAAATAAGTTTTATTTTTTAGTGTTTTAGATTAGTTTAGGTAATTAGGTTAGTAATTAGAAATGAGATTGTTTAAGGGAGAAGTAATCTTCACCCTCATTTAATGCTACACTTTGAGAATAGCATCGCATTGGGGATTACCAATGTTAAAAAATATCGTCTTTATCGTCCATTTAAAAAAATATCGTCTTTATATTACCAATGTTTTTACTATTAAAAATATTAAATAACTTCATTTTTTTTGACGACCCATAAAAATACTATTCCTTCCGAGTCTAACTTATGTTCCCCTTTGGTTTTGTGGGAAAAGTATTATATATTTTGATTACAATCTTCTTTATATAAAAGAAGACACCAAGCTCAATGAGATGTCTCAACCACAATGCTCAATTTTGAAATAAGTTTTATTTTTTAGTGTTTTAGATTAGTTTAGGTAATTAGGTTAGTAATTAGAAATGAGATTGTTTAAGGGAGAAGTAATCTTCACCCTCATTTAATGCTACACTTTGAGAATAGCATCGCATTGGGATTACCAATGTTAAAAAATATCGTATTTATCGTCCATTTAAAAAAATATCGTCTTTATATTACCAATGTTTTTACTATTAAAAATATTAAATAACTTCATTTTTTTTGACGACCCATAAAAATACTATTCCTTCCGAGTCTAACTTATGTTCCCCTTTGGTTTTGTGGGAAAAGTATTATATATTTTGATTACAATCCAAATATAATACTTCCTCCGTTTTAAAATGTTTACCATATTTCCTAAATTTATGTGAGAAGTATTTAATATTGAAATGAAGCAAATATTAAAAAAAAAATCGGTGAGAGTATATAAATATAAATATCTTACGAAGTATTAATTTAATAAATTCAGTTTGATCCAACGGGTCAAACACGTACTGACCCGTTTACTTATTTTATCTTCAAGTATAGCAAAAAATTTGTAAACCTGTAATATGTCCAATTCCTTTCTTAGAAATTCATTTACCAATGACAAGTTCTACCCACAACTACCCAAAATAACCTCATTTTCTCGGTCTCTCATTTTTTTATCTCCCTTTTCGAAGTTTTGTGATGAGTTCTCTAACCAAGAAATATGTAACTCAACGTCAATAGATAACAGCGCAAAGACCTTCATTGTTATAAGAATTTTAAATCAAATAACATTTGTATTGTCATTACCAAACTACACTTCAAATGTTATTTATAACTCCGTGCACGTGATGTGTCACAGGTGTCACACTAATTTTCTTTTTTCAAAGTTGTGTGACGGGTTATCTTAAAACTACAAATACGTAACTTAACATCAAGATGTTGCAAAGTAAACAACTTCGTTTATTATATGTATCTTTTTATCAAATGTCGGTAATAACATTTGCGTTGTCTCTGCCGATCTACATAGGATATGTTTCAGTATTATTAACTTTTAATCATTTTAAAAAGAAGTTCACAATCTCGTGAGGTGTCACGGAAATTACACTAGTTTTCTCTATAATACTTGAAAGTTTGATATGAAACATGAAGTATAAGGTGGTGAAATTGGTTACAGAGACAATCTTTCATACAAGTGACCCGGGTTCGAATCCTCTTGTTTACACTTTGAATTATTAAAAAATAATTAAACACTAAGTCGAAAAAATTCGTCGACTCTCGGATGGGGATGTCGACAAATTTTCTCGACTCTCGGATCGGCCAGTCGAGAAAATTCGTCGACATCCCCATCCGAGAGTCGACGAATTTTTTCGACTTAGTCCATTTTTCCGGTTTTTTTTTCCGATACAAGTAGTTTTCAACCATTTGAAACATCAGTATGTTAATGGTGGTTCAATGGTTTGGTCATTTGGTTTTCAGTCGGTAGGTCAGGGGTTCGATGCTCCTCAACCAACTTCACCACCTTATACTTTTTTCCTTCTGAATCACCTGTATGAAAGTTGTCTAAAAACCCATTCGACCCGACCCATTTCCGAATTTTTTTTTCTTTTAATTTGCATCGATTTGTATAATAAATCTTGATTGTCGTAGATTAATTAGAATTTAATTTGCGTATTACTCGTATTTGTTAATTACGTTTATTAAATTGTATTAAGTCGTTAATTAAATCTAATTAACTGTTTAAAATCACAAACATAACAATAATCGAAAAAATGGTTTTATTATCGAGTTCTAATAAAGCGATACTTTATAAAATATAAATGTGATAATATTTCGAGAATTAATTGCTAAGGAGAACTTGTCATTTTGCGTAATTTCATATATATTAATTATATAGGAAGTCGGTTTTGGTTTATAACGATAATAAAAAAAGACGGTTTTATTATCGAGTTTTAATAAATCGATAACCTATAAAATGTTAAAGTAATATTATTTCGAGAATAAATATCAAGGGCAAAGTCGTCATTTTACGTAATTAACGTCGACGGTAAGAAGTAAAGCGCCGGCGGTAAAAAGTAGTCCCCACCTTCTTATTGGTCTATTGTTGCGCTGCAGTGGAAAAGGGAACCAATTTGTGATGGTAAATGAAATTTAATTAATCAAGTTTGGAACATGAGATGTTGTAAAGGGCAATAATGACCTTGATTGATTACTACGTACAATCTTTGTACAGACGTAAAACAATTTTTGATGGCTATTTACAGACATTCAGTTGGAAGACCTGGCCCACCTTTAAAGCCTGATTTGAAATCTTCTGCTTTTGATCCCAAGGAAAAAGTTTGGACGAGGTTTCCTCCAGAAGGATCCAAGCACACTCCTCCCCATCCATCCTGTGAGTTCAAATGGAAGGACTACTGTCCCCTAGTATTCAGGTTAGCCTTGTTTATTACTCACGAGATCTCATCCACTTATCCTTCTGAAAATAATCTCATTCTTTGTTTCCTTCTGAATCAGCTGAATATATCATCTACCTGCCTGCTGATAGATAGTATGTTTATGTCCCCAGGACTCTAAGGAACTTGTTCAAAGTTGATGCAGCGGATTATATGTTATCAATTTGCGGTAATGACGCCCTTAGGGAACTTTCATCTCCTGGAAAAAGTGGAAGTTTTTTTTACTTGACACATGATGACAAGTACATGATTAAGACTATGAAGAAGTCGGAAGTTAAAGTGAGTTTCTTCTTTATGTTGTCGCCTACTTCATCAAACATATTCTTTTATGTATACCATCGTTCATGTCGCAAAAAATTTATAGTTAGACCAACCTAATTCTTGTATGTGCGCTCTTTATTGAATGAGAAGTTATTCCTTAATAAACCTGAACATGTGTTGTATAATTTTGCCTACTCCAGGTTCTTCTCAGAATGCTTCCGGCTTATTACAAACACGTCCGAACCTTTGAAGACACTCTAGTTACCAGGTTTTACGGCCTTCATTGCGTGAAGTTGACTGGCGCAACACAGAAGAAAGTAAGAACATCAACTTGCTTGGTGCATCTTTAGAATCATATGTATGTATGTATGTATGTATGTATGTAGTGTGCATGTCAGTTTCAACTTAAAAATTTTGGCACTCTTGGACCAGGTGAGATTTGTAATCATGGGGAATCTCTTCTGTACTGAGTACGCAATTCACAGGCGGTTTGATCTTAAAGGTTCTTCTCATGGACGTACTACCGATAAACCAGAGTCAGAGATCGATCCAACAACTACTCTTAAAGATCTTGACCTGAATTATGTCTTTCGACTACAGAGATTTTGGTTCCAGGAGTTTTGCAGGTGACAATTTTTTCAAATAACATTTTTATATTTTTCTCCTTTCATCTACTTCAGGTGTACATTTTTCATGTCTTTCGTGGCAGATTATAATTTTCTAATCAAATGAGGCATTGTAATTGATACTTCCTCCTAGTTAGTGTATTTCTCTGCAATTTTTTTTGGGTGAGAAATGAAATTACTTTTTCCTAACGAGCCTTTGCCCAATCTTAACGAAATTTTCTTTGATTTTCCCATAATACCCCATATAAACTTTACCTCTTACAATGAGATTCATTTAAGCTTATTTTGTTTTACTCGATCAATTTATATAATCAATCGCTTTCGAATTCAATTATGATTCTAATTCAATTACTAATGACGTAAAATCGATTATTCTTTTATCAATTTATTTTATTTATTGTATTACTATTGTTTGCTTAATTATTTAAGTTTAATATAAAAAGTGAAAACAAAAAATAACAAAAAAAAATTAAATAAAAAAATAATAAAAAAAAGGAAAAACCCTAACTTCCAACCTGCTCCCTCCCTCCCTCCCTCCCTCCCTTTCCCGACTCCCACCCTTGACCCACCCCATGCCACCCTCACATCCACCCAGACCCGACCACCACCACCCACCCAGACCCGATCCGACCCCAACCCATCCATCCACCGCTCAGACCGACGCAACCCAACCACCCGATCCAGACCGACCCCGACCCGACCCCACCCACCAAGCCTCCGCCGACCCCAACCCCTGCACCGCCGACCTGACCCCAGTCATCCCAGCCACCCCAGCAACCCCAGCCATTGACCCTGGACCCCGGAGGCTCGGACGGTTTTGATGTCTGTGGTGGTTCATGGGCGAGTGAATTTTGAGATTCATTGAGAGAAAAACAAAAAAAATTGTGATGTATGAAATGACAAAGGTAATGCGATAAAATGTCGTTAGGATTGAGCAAAGACTCGTTAGGAAAAAGAACGACCCATTAAAAAATGGGTAAAAAGTGAATTATAAAGTTAAAAGGTGGTGCATGAAATGAAAAGGTATTGGGTTTATGTGTAAAGGAAAATAATAAAGAATTGAAAAAAAGAATAAGAAAATATTAAAAGAAAAGTGAGAAGAATACTCAGACTAGGAGGAAGTATTAATTTCTTCGTAGAATGAAAGCCAAAATGAAGGTTAACATCCTTAATAGAATAGTATAGTTGATCCTTCTCCATTTCCACAACCCCCACCCTTATTCCACTACTCCCTCTGGTTTTATTTATTGTCTCATTTCATCAATATATAGGTGAAGTATTTTATTGAAACGGAACAATAAATAAAAAAAACGGAGGATCAGTTGGGTGCATTCAGGCTACAGTTATGGTAGCTACTTAGTACACGATCTGGATGAAAAGGAATAAGGCGAGAGTGGAAAATATCCTTCAACAACCGGAGTGCGTGATTAAGGAGATTAAAATGGGAGTTAAGAGTAGACTAGAAAGTGTTGCTAGTAAAGATAAGATCTTGTGTAATGAGATGAACGAAATTAATAACCTCTTTCGGGCCATCTAAGTCGGTTATGGGGTTATTGCTTTGTAATCGTTTTGTGAATGATATTCTACTTACATTTCATAACAAAAACGGAGACCCTAGGACTTGCATCAAATTTTACCCAATGAATAATCAAACCATCTACACCTTTATAAACACATGGTTACTAACAGTCCATGCTGCTAGGCATCTTAACCGGTTCAGAATTAGACCGAATTGAGACCGAGCGCCCTTGAAACCCAAACCAAGAGATCATACCGTTTAGAAGGGGAGACCGGACTAGAGCACAGACCATATCATCTTTGGACCATTTTTTTGGTTTCGGGCCCCGACCAGTAAAATAGATTGTTTTTAGAATTTTTTTTAAGTGTGGACCAAACTGGATGACTTTACATGACCACGTACTCCAAGTAGTATCTATGTTAAGAAGACCTAGCTTCATTTCGTGTTTTACGTCTAATGATAAGAGCATTTGTTTTCATGCAGGCAAGTAGACAGAGATTGTGACTTCTTGGAACAAGAGAGAATTATGGACTACAGTCTTTTAGTTGGTCTGCACTTTCGAGATTCTTGTATAAAACCTGTGACAGAAGGTAATTCTGCATCTCAAAGCAAAGAACCCTCTTAGCTAGTGCTGTTTGGTTGATTTTTAAAGGCAATTCCTAAATAGGTAGTGGAGTATATCTTTTGCCAAAGGATTGGAGAAAATTAAACTATATATATGTATATATCAACTTCTTTTGCAGCAAATGGCAAAACTAACACTGAGTTATTAGCGCCTCGACTTTCAAGAGTGGATGAAACGGATAAGCTCGTCTTTGATCCTAATCAGTAAGATTTTGTACACCTTTTCTTCTTTAGATTATTATACTTGGAATATTTGGAAAACCTATTGTTTATTCAAAAAGAAACATATAGAACTCCAGTAATCGGCGATGATAATTCTGTGGCCTATCCACCTCTATTATTGTACTCTAGTACACGTAAAAATGTTTGAGGAACAAAATGCAAAATATGACAAGATGGGAACACCCAAGTTGGATTTGATAGAGTCCAATAATAATAAGTATTCCCCCAATCCAATTCAATGCTAACACTTATCATAAATAGACAATTCAATCCAAACTAATCATTTCGAGTTCCTACGAGAAAGAGAGAGAAATTGGTGGATAAATGTGAACAACACATTTATGATCTAAAATGAAAAGTGGATAAAAGATCAATTTCAAGCCAAAAGAAATATGTGTCAATGATAGGAACTCGGAATGAATACTTATTTTCTTTTTGTCAAAAATTTTACCAACTAACCCGCAAATTCTTCCTTTATTTAGAATAAATATCATTACTTTTATCCACCTTTATTTGGGACCCTCCATTTAACTTTTTGATTTACCCATAATATCTTTACTTTTTACCCATTTTTTTAAAATCATGTCTACAACCAAAGGTTACCATTGGATTTAATAGGACTATAGTGTCAAAATAATTGATTAGCCCATTATCATCCTTATTCTCTACCAATAATGGGCACACAACTCATTTATCGATGATTTCTCATTTTTAGGTGGGCATCGATTAGATTAGGGATCAACATGCCAGCACGGGCAGAGGTGACAGTTCGAAAAACAGATTGCGAGGCTCAGATAATCGGAGAACCAACAGGAGAGTGTTATGAAGTCATAATTTTCTTTGGAATAATTGATATCCTACAAGACTATGATATCAGCAAGAAGCTAGAGCACGCTTACAAGTCCTTCCAGTACGATCCAACCTCAATATCAGCCGTTGATCCTAAACAGTACTCGAAACGTTTCAGGGATTTCATATTCAAAGTATTTGCAGAAGATGGTTGAACTTGAAAAACCTGTGCACTCGTAATCTTGATGTTGTAGATGGAATGCTTCTTGTACAGCCGATATTTTCCATGAATGAGCACCAACAATTTATCATCATTCTTTTCCCATTGGAGGAGAAGCATTTGGCGATTGACGTCAAATTAACACCCAGAAAATTAAAGGAAAAGCTATTCAAAATATTTTATGACTGTAAATTACTACTCATCTAACTTTAAATGGTACAAAAGTCAAAGAAAATGGGAGTCCAAATTAGTGTTGAATAATATTTTGTACAAACAAAGAGATCCCCTTTTTAGTACTAGTACTACTACATATCCTAGTCAAACTTCTTTTTGGAAAGGTCTCACACGTTTCACCATTATTGCTCTTTCTTCCTTGTTTTTATTAGTTTAAGGTACAAAGTTGATATCGTTGACGATTTCAAATACGAATATGTATCTAATGAATCAAGACATGGCAAAATAAAATCAAACTCAAAAACGACTGAATCAATAGCCTGTCGAACCCTTGATGATTCACCTAATATTACATCCGAAATCCGATTCAATTCAAATATAATCAAAATTGAACCGAACACAATATAACTGATTCACAGAGGAGGTGCACACGCAGAGAGTGTCATTTGAGCAAAGCAAGTTCAATGGATTTGGTAAAGGACTTGCTAACAATTAAAAAAAATAGTAAGCTAATGCACAAACCATTGTTTCATGCCAAGTAGATTAGCTCAATCTTAGCTACTTGCTTGAGGGCTCACTATATTTGTTAATCAATGTTAATCAAGTGAAAAAAAAGGTAGGAAAATTGTTGGTCATTTAAGATACGGAGTTATGTCCACTGTCCTACGGATTAACCCGCTTAAGTCTATGTATCCGATATTCCGATATGCCTTGCTAGAGGTCGATGTCGGATTGATATTTAAATGACTTACGTGTCTGGTAGTCTTAAGTGGGCCCCATTGGGTCACGCACAATATGTACGGGATATATTAGTATATATCAATATATTAAATATATCGGGTCAATAGTAATACGGACCCAGCTGCGTTGTCGGGTTATGGTAATTAGAGTTATACTAATAATCTAATTATGGTAATTAGAGTTATGGAAATAACCTAATCCTAGCTTCTCATCTCCTTTCTAAGAACCAATATATGGAATAAAGAATATTGACTCATAATATATATTCGTCTTATAAAGAGTTATAAGAGAGATATAGAGAGAAGTTGTGAGACGGTCTCACATACCTTTATACTAGCATATATTTCGCAGTTCTGTACCCGTGTGGATACCAAAGGAGGCATCACGTTTGGGGTGTTTTATTTTGTCCGTGGAGATTATTTATTCTGTCCGTGAAGATTATTTATTCTGTCCGTGAAGATTATATATATTCTGGGTTTATTATACTTCTTATTAATACGTTGTTCCGCTGCAAATAAGGTATAATTGTTATCCCTCTACTTTTGTCTTTTCGGTTAATACTCGTAACAGTCCTTAGGTTTAAGGGTTGTAACTCTACAGTGGTATCAGAGCCTCTGTTACATAGTATTAATCTAATTGACGTGAATCTATGGCTCATAATTGGTTATGAGAGATTTCACCCGTGTATTAATTTGATTATATTTTAGTCCCGAGAATCGTTCTCGTTGTTTTATCTTGAGATTATTGGGTTAATATTTGATTATGCCGCATTTTTCGTTGTTTTATCTTGAGATTATTGGTGCCGCATTGTTCATGGTGGTTGCTGCCGCAAATATTGTTTGATTTGATATTCTCCCTGCAAGGTTTCATGTTTTGAATCATCTCACGTGGTTGCTGCCGCAAATATTGTTCATGGTTTCATGTTTTGATATTCAGGGTGTGGTTGTGTACAATTTAATTTGTTATACTTCCTATTCGTTTTAAGTTTTCGTTTCATTCATATTGCGGCTTGTCTATCGTCTTATCGATCAAGTTAGGGTGTGTTTTAATTTACGAATTTAATTTTTTAAATTCTAAAATTGATTCATAAAATTAATTTAAGATCTAATATTGATTATTTTTAATTTAATTTTGCCATAAATTGATCCACTAATATAATCCTCAATGTCTTTGTTGACGATGAGACTACTAAGATTAGTCAAGATTCGATTGAAAGTGGGAACGTAAAATTACAAGAATTTATCGTTGACGATGAGACCTAATAAGATTAGGACAAGACTCGTTTTAATATTGGTGGAGACGGAACGAAACGAGGACGACACGATCACACGAGTATGACTCGGTGGGAACGAGTGTGACTCGGTGGATACGGGTGTGTTCCGATTGGAACAGGATGACCCGGATGCACAGGTTTGACCAAGACGACACAATATTTACTCGGACGACATGGTGTCGGGTCGGATGACGCTTTTAAGAAAAAAAAAAATCTCGCGTTTGTGTGTTGATTATGAATCAAAATGGATTATACTTTTATTTTTCCGAATCAATGAAAAATTAGTTTTCTAAATCGGTTAAGTAATATTATGCATTTTAATTATCATGTTATCATAAATGGGTCGGGAAAGGAGTTTCTCGAGTCCTATTTGATTTTGGTGAATTAAACGTTCATCTATATGACAATCATAAGTTGCAGATCGGTTGTGAATCGAGTTTTGTATATCCGTTCAATTTATCCTGGTGGGAAATTGTTCCTCGTAGTTTGAAAAATGAAAGATATTGGTGAAATTATTCAAACTAAATAGCAATTATGAATTGTTATATGATTATGAATCAAAATATGAGATCTTTTAACTTGTTTTATGCACAATTCACTAATAATAATTGAATAATTATGTCATATGATGCATCAATTTTATTGTTTAGACTTGTGACTTGTGTGCCTAGAACTGATAGGTCGTCTTGTAAGTTGACCTAGCAACATGTTTAAGACCCATAATGCATTAAATCCCTCACACAAATATTAAATATTATCTTTCCAGAATTGACCACTACAACAATTTCATATCATTGGTTGAAGTGACTGCTTAAGCGGTGCTTTGCCGATGTGTGTGGACTAAGTAGGTGAGTAACGGTTACCCACAGGTTCAGTCTGGTTTGCTTAACACTGCTATCAAGTCGGACTTGGGTTTTGAGGCAAATAGTTGGTGTCATATGATGACTAATTCCGACGAACCAAGAATTACATAGAGATGTAATTGACAAGTTTGTTGTTTACCTTCACTTTTGGAGCTTGAGCAGTGAGCCCAAGTTCACTTGAACGACAAAAGGTTTAGGATCTTGGAATATTATGCGAACTTGAGGGTAGTTTTCATGATTTTATCTTAAAATTGTTTGAGATTATTAATATTAATTATCGTTTTACTGTGCATATAATTGTAGTTGTAATTTAGTCCCTTTATCACATTTATTAAAGATGAGTTTGAATTGTTCAACCTCGTCGGTTGGTATCTTGAGAATTGTTCTCAAAATTAGAGATACGGATTTTGTCCTTGTGAAGGATAATTCCGATAGATTATTACCAATGCTAATGTACAGTATGGACTGTATAATTAGAGTGTTGAAGATGACTATAAGTACCAAAATCAATTGTTTCAATAAAAGGGAACAGTTCCCATTAAGTGAGAAAATGTTAAAGATGATCCAATTAATCCATGTCATATGATGAATGATTATCTCAATAATCAGGAAATTTTGGATGCTTCTTTCTAAAGAATTAGGAATTGAAATCGTTTCAAGTAGTCCTAAGTTTAGGTCACTTTATTATGAATAAACAGGTGACTTAATAAGGTTTCTTACCTTTTAGCATGAGATGTTAAAAGACGGTTGAACATTGTATCAAGAAGGCAAATAATACTAATGTTCTATGAGTTCATTAAGAAAATTGTTTGAGATATATGATGATTAATGAATCTAAGACGACCTTGGTTAAAGTAAGGGAAAGATAATTGTTGCCATACCCAGACTTGTTCCCAAGTTTAGATTAGGTGCGAAATTATTTATCATTAATGTAGTGATTCAGTCGTTAATGTAATGATAAATAAATGGCATTGGTGGATAAATTTCTAGAAGTGTCTAGAAAATCTGCAAATCAATTAATGAAGTATGACTTTTGGTGTGTGTTGCTGTTCCGGTATGGAAACGGGTCCCTGGCCTTGGGCTTCGCGGTTCTCCTTGGCTCCGGGTGTGTGCCGACGACGATCCTTCAAGGTGAACTCCGGGCCCGGGGGTACCCCCGGGGCGGAGCCTCCGATGCCCAAGTCAGTAAAATGTATGACTGAATATAGATATTTAGGGAGATAAGAGAGGTAGAGAGAGAATAGGGAGGAATATGTGTGAATCCATTGCCCCCTTTCCCCTCACCCAAAGTGGGGTATTTATAGGGGAAAGGATATAGTAGGGTGATGTCACTCATGACATCAGCATGGTGATCAGTAGAGAAGTCTCTCTAAGTCAGTTAATGACTACCCGTAAGGGGGGTCGTCTGATAGGGGGTTCGGCCTCTAGGGTCGGCTAGGACCCAGTTGGGCCTTCTCAGTCCCGGGAGTCGGGACTATGCGTTTGGGGGATTTTATCCCCCATCAATTTGCCCTCAGCGGAGTCGGATACTGAGTATGCGGGTCTGGTGTCAAGCATGGTTGGACCGACAAACTGAATGACAGACTTTGTTTTTTATGCGAAGCCAGGTATTCATTGGGCCATGTTGGCGCGTCTGCCCTAGCGTCATCTGGACTCTGTCAGGGCGTCAGAGGTCGCGCCTTTTGTGTACTCGGAGGTGTACATGGGGTTTTATCATTCTATACATGACTAGGTAATCAGATCACTAAGACCTGTGATCAACGCTCATGCCCTGGTATATATATCTCATACAGATGTGTCAGGGTGCCAGAGGCCTGCCAGGGTAGTTTATGGACCTTGTCTAGGTTCAGGGGGCCGGGCCCCTGCCTGCCCAGAGGTAGGCAGAGCGACTTGTGGTTCGGCGCATGGGGTCGGACCTGACCCTGGCTTCTGGTCGAAGTCTAGGGGGCCTGCCCCCTGACTACCCAGAGGTAGGCAGAGGGACTTGTAGTTCGGCGCAAGGGGCCGGGCCTGACCCTGGCTTCTGGTCGAAGTCCAGGAGGCCTGCCCCCTGCCTGCCCAGAGGTAGGTAGAGGGACTTGTGGTTCGGCGCATGGGGCCGGTGATAAGTGTAGTTTGTAGTGCCTATTTTACTATATTTTGGTCCCATTTTCCTTGTGGAATCGCTCCTTGGGAGTGGTTTATGGGCTACTTATTCTTCCTCTAGTTCGTTTCAGGTTCCCGAGACCATTCTCGAAGAGTTGGAACGATTCCGACTCGATACATACACATTTTGGAGCCAACGAAGTAAAGGAACGATCACTCGGTGCCTTGGATTCGACCCCGAGACCTTGGGACCCAATCCCGAGCCTCCGAGACCCGATCCCGAGTCCCGAGAATCGATGAGAAACCCATGAGAGGCAAGGAGGGACCAAAAGGAGCTTAAAGGAGGCCACAAGGCTCAACCGGGTCGGGATGGCCTCAACCGGTCCCGGTTGAGGTGCACAAAAGAGAAGGCTACTGACCTGGGCCCGTCCCGGTCGGGACCAACCCGTCCCGGTCGGGACGCTACAGGGGCAGCTCGCATTCATTTCTTTCATCCTCCTTCATTCTTGTACCCATATAAATACTTCCCTCTTGTATTGTTTATGGAGGATACCTTACATTAGGCAATCTTAAGCTTTTCTACAACTCAAAAACCCAAGATTTAGAGTTCATCCATTTAGTTTAATCTTCCTTTAATCTTTGTTAATCTTTAGTTAATCTAGTTTAATTAGTTCTTGTATTAAGTGGGTTCTTGAAGATTTCTCCAAGCTTGACAACCTTGGAGTTGATTTGAGTTCTTATTTATACAAGATTGCATCTTTTTCCTCCTCTTTTTGTTGGTATAACTTTCTTTACTCTTGTTCTTGTTTATTTAATCAAGTTTGAATCTTTACATTTTGTTTATTGTTATTGTTCTTGTTCTTCATAATGGATGTTTGGTTTGTGATGTTGTTTTCTCTTATTATTGTTGGTTTGTTCTTGATAATGAGTAAGTAGTCTCCTTGTGGGGTTAGTAGGGGGATTAGGGTAGATTATGGGTGATTAGGGTTGATTAGGGGAAAAGGGTGAATCTTTGTTGTTAGTCACATGTTGGGCACTCTATGTGTTTGTTGAATTGCTTGTGTGAGTTGTAGTGGCCATGCTTCTCATACTTGTGCTCATCTTCTCATTGCTTGTCTATTATGTGATTGTGTTGAGAATAGTCATAGTCACGAGAGTGCGGACTATGGTCTACGTAGCGAGAGCTCGGACCAACCTCGACATCGGTCTACGTAGCGAGAGCCCGGACCGACTCTAACAACTAGGAGACACCTATACCCTTGGTCACCCAATTACCCATCTACACTTATGAACCCGACCTACCCCACTTCCTTTCATATTTGATTCAACTTCTTAGTTATTCATCGTTTCTTCTAGTTTACTTGTTAGTTCGATCATTAGGTATCCCATTTTAGCATCGTTTTAGATAGTCATTGTTAGTCCACTTCCTTCATCTCCAACCATAATAGTTTACCATTTTTCATTCTCCTTTGTGTTTGTTTTGGTAGCATAGTCTCGTTTTAGGTGGACATAGTCTAAACTTCGCAATACCGTCTCTGTGGACACGATCCCGACTTACCCTAACTACCGTTAGGTCTAGCCGGTTATTTATTGACGGTTGGGGACGTGACAAATCCCTACCATCAATTTGGCGCCGTTGCCAGGGACGGTGCATTGTTTAGACTTAGTTTGCTTATAGCTAGACTTAGTTACTCTTCTTTGTGCTCTTCTATCACCTTTTGTGCATATTTTGTAGTTTGTCTTGATTTCTTAGTTTTCTTTTCTCTTGTCTTTCGATTGTGCTTGTTTATTGTCGTTGCCTAGTGCCCATAAAGCACTAGGTGTTCTCACGTTTGTTCTAGTGTGTAGTGTATGCCTAGGAGGAGGGGGGGGGGGAGGGGTGAGTTCTTTCTCTTTAATCCAGAGCCGGAGAGACTCTTTCGAGCCTTTCGCCAACGGACGATTGACCGGGTTAGAATCTCCCAACCAAGTGCTAGCAATACCCATCAAGAGTAAGCTCAAGGATCCGACTTGAACAACACACCTCGAGAGACGGCCGAAGGGAATTTCGTCAATCCTTTTGGTGATTCTAGTCCTAGTTCCCCGTCTTCTTCTATTTCAACACCGTCTACACCACCATCTTCTCCCTTATATCCAATTATGCCGAAGTTTTCATCTCACTCCACTTTTACCGAGGATGTCTTGCCGGGACCGAGCGCTTTACCGGACACTTATACCGGAAATTTTGTGGCAAAGACACAATTCATACAACTTGTGGAGAGAAATCAATTTAGTGGTTTGCCCACTGAAGACCCGCACCAACATATGGAGACTTTCTCCGATTATTGTGATGCTATCTCTCAAACTGGGGTTACACAAGATCAAATCCGTTGGGTATTATTTCCATTCTCATTAATTGGAAAGGCAAAGCAATGGATCAAGAGTCTCGATAGGGCAACCATGGGGATTGATACTTGGAAGAAACTTGCATTGGTGTTCTACCAAAAATTTTACCCTCCGGAGAAGACCAATTTGCTTAGGGCCTCCATCACCGGTTTCCAACAACGGGATGAGGAGAGCCTTTATGAAGCTTGGGAACGGTTTAAATCTTTGGTGAGATCGTGCCCCCACCATGGACTTTCACAATGGTTCTTAGTCCAACAATTTTGGAACGGTCTTTATGAGGACTCGAGGGCTATACTTAATATGGGCTCCAATGGTAGGTTCACCGAGGTCGATGATGACCAAACTTGGGCAAGAATTGAAGAGATGGCGGTGCACAATTCCCAATACTCTAGGCCTAGAAAGGCAAATCGAGGAGGTAGGCACGAGGTCGATGCTATCACTCAATTAAGCATTGACCTTGGAGCTCAATTGAAGACCCACATGGAGACTATTGACAAGAAGCTCCAAAGCCACCTCAAGCAAGTTCAAAGCTCTAGTTCCTCCAACCAACACTTGATTCAAGAAGTGAATGCTTTGGAATTTGCACCTCCTTTGCCTTATTATGGGATGTGCAATACTTGTGGAATCGTTGGTCATGATCCTATGCATTGTCGGGGAAGTATTGAGCAAGTGAATGCCTTTCAAGCGTTCAAGCAAGGTGCCTCCTATTCTGATCAATACCAAGCTTCCAATCAAGTCCCTCAACAACAAGCTATGCAACCTCGTCCCTATGTTCCACCTCCCTTAAGGGACAGCAATCAAGGTTACCAAGGTTATGTGGGTAATCCAAGACCCTTCAATAACTTCAAGCAAAATAACCAATGTACCTTCCACAACAACAATCAAGGGTTCCGACAAGGGAACTTCAATCAAGGTGTTTTCCAAGGTAACCAAAGCTTCCAAAGACAACAAAACTACAACCATGTCAACAATCAAGGCCTTAATCAAGGCAACTCTCATGGGTTCCAAGGGAACCATCAACAACAACAAGAAACCCAAGGTGCTAGACAAGAAAGAAAGCCTAGGAGCCGGTCTCCTATTCATGATTATGGTACTCTATTAGCCCTCACCGACACTCCGCATAATCCACAATCTCCACCTCGAGATTTCGACATGCAAAAATCTATAATGGATATGCAAAGGAGTACTCAAGAAATGGCAAGAAACTAACAAGAGTTCTTTGCTTATGTTCAAAGGGATAACATAGCACGAGATGCTCACACGAAGATGCTTGAGACCCAAATATCTCAACTTGCTTCGGGAAGCTCTTCAAGACAAAAGGGACAACTACCTCCTCAAGGCGAAACACCGAAATTTGAGCATGTAAATACTATTACTACGAGGAGTGGTACATCCTATGAACCCCCTTCTTCCCCTAGTGAGCAAGAACCAAGACATGAAGTCAGACCCCCCTCTCAAGACAATGCAAGCTATGAGAATCCAATGGAGGAGCAAGTCTTATGGGAGATCGAAAAACCCATTGAGGACAACCCTCCCCCACTTCAAGGTAAAGACAAGGGTAAAAAGAAAGTGTCATTTGAGGAGTCTACCCCTATCGAGCAAAATAAGGTTCAAATCAAGTTGCCTTTCCAAACAAGGCAAATGAAGACTAAGGTGGATGTCCAATTTGACAAATTCCTAGACGTTGTGAAGAAATTGGATGTTAATGTCCCATTCACCGAGTTACTTACCCAAATCCCGGCATATGGAAGATTCATGCGAGATATCCTAGCTAGGAAGAGATCCATCAACAAGGAAGAGACAATCGCGTTCACTAGGGTGGTGAGCGAGTTTATTCAAGGTTCCACGCTTCCAAAGTTGAAGGATCCGGGTAGTTTCTCGATCCCTTGCACCATAGGCAACTTCATGATTGAGAGAGCGCTATGTGATTTGGGTGCGAGTGTAAGCATCATTCCCTATTCTATTTGTTGCCGACTTGGGATGAAGGAGCTTCAACATACTTCCGTGACACTCCAAATGGCCGATAGTTCATTCAACCAACCATTGGGGATGTTAGAGGATGTGCCGATAAGGATCGGAAAGTTCTTCATTCCGGTTGACTTCTTAGTGCTCGCTATGCCGGAAAATGCTATCACTCCCATTATTCTTGGGCGCCCGTTTCTACACACCGCCGTGCCATGATCGATGTGAAGAACGGTAGGATCACCTTCGAATTAGGCGAAGAAAGGTTAGTGTTTGACCTCCAAGGCAACACTTCGCCCACCGACGATGAGTCTTGCAATATGATCCAAGCCACGAAAGACGTCGATCTAGGGGGTGAGCCGGGACAAAGCTTGAAGAATAATTCCTATGAGCTTGAAGACGATGAATCCGAGAGTGAGGAGGATGAGTGCCCATATCATGGGTTTGATGACAAGTTGAAAAGCAAGGAGAAAGATGAGCCTCCCTTGGGGCCGCATGAGGACAAGTGGACGTTTGGGTATATCCCGAAAGATCAAAAGTACAAGTTCAAGCCATTGAACTTGGAAAATCGGGACGCCCCAGGAACGTCAAGGCAAGGTCATGAAGAGCCTTGGTTTGTGCACGGTTATATCTCGAGCTTGATTGAAGGCTTTGCTAGAGCCTTCGACTTGTTCCTTCGTGCCCTTGATGGAGATGGAATTGGTTATTTTTCTTGAAAAAGAATTGAAGATTGCACCATCCTTGGTTTGACGGAGTTCCACAAGAACCGTCTCATTGTATATATCTTTTTATTGTAGTTTCTTTGGTTTTGTGAATTCTTGTTATTTGGATTGATTGATGAGCGTTGTGAGGGAGAGAATTTGATGTGTGTGTGAGCTTTGATGGATAGGTGAAGTGAAGATGATTCCTAGAGAGGAATGGCTATGATAGAGCTTGGATAGTAAGCATGAGGATCGGGTTTTTGAAGCTTGGAGTAAGCTTTTGGGTTTGTGGAAGGTCAAGAAGACCCATCCCGACCGGGAAGAGGCTTCCCGACCGGGAAGGGTGCGGCATCCCGACCGGGAAGGAGCCGTCTCGATCGGGATGGAGGTACTTATTTTCGAGTTTAATGGAGGTCCATCCCGACCGGGAAGAGGCTTCCTGACCGGGAAGGGTGCAACATCCCGACCGGGAAGAAGCCGTCCCGATCGGGATGGAGGTACTTATTTTCGAGCTTACTGGAGGTCCGTCCCAACCGGGACGGGTGTGTCATCCTGACCGGGACCAACCATCCCGACCGGGATGGTCCCCTACTCCCCCTTTGTGCCTCTTCTTCGACATTTGAGTCCACCCAACCGTTATATACCCCCTTCCAACCTCCCTACTCCTCCTTGCTCATATCATATGCCCCATATACTTCATTTTCATACCCTCACTTCATTTCCTATCCACTTTACACTGACTCTCACATCAAATCCCACCCCCTACCATTACTACCTCTACCGTGAGTCATTCTCAAGTTTGAAGCGAGATGGCAACGAAGAAGACAAGCTACGTACCTATAATGATCATTGAGACGATGGAGCGAGTGAGTTACTAGCCGATTGGTTTGGGTAACTACCCTTACTTTTCCGTCTTTTGTCGCTTGTTTCCTCTTGTTTGCCCCCTTCCCCTTGAGTCATGGTGTCTTGGTGGCCTTCGAGGCCTTAGTATGGTTGCTCCCGACTCTCGAGGATGTGACTACATCGAGAGTCAATCAAAAAATCCAAATTTACAAGATTTTCACCCCTTTTTTAGGAATTAGTCGGATTTGGGCGGAATCCGGGCTAGGTGACTTGATTACACCTAGCCCTCCCCTCCCATTTCCTTTTATTTCTTTCTTTTTATTTTCTTCCCCCATCCATATCTTTTCTCGTCTCGGCCCATGGTGACTTGACTACACCCCGGCCGGACACACTCTACCCTTTCTTCACTTTATTTTTTGATTTTTAGCTTTGTTTTCGTAGTTTCTTTTCTTTCCTTTTGTCTCTCCGCACACTACGATCGAGCATGAGGACATTGCTCGGTTTAAGTGTTGGGGAGCGATATTCTATCATAGTTAGTTTTATTTTCGTAGTTTTTTGAAAAAATCTTTAAAAACCCTAAAAATTTGAATTTTTTTCACAAAAATCAAAAAGATTTTCCTTTTTTTTGTGTTTTCCTTTTATGTCTTTGTGTCGTATATTTGTTTTGTTGTGTGTGTTTGCCCCCCTTTTCCTTATAGGTTGCTTAAATCGCCGCTAACTTTGGAAGGCTTTCAAGACATCCGGTAACGCCTTTTATCCCTTTTCCCTCTTTACCTCCTGTGATATTCGGAGGAGATTTGTGATGATGTGTGCTCGGGAGGAGCATTGTAAAGTTTGGTGTTGGTTGGTTGCTTATTTGGATGTTCGGGGTGGTGTTTGTTATATGTTTGTTTTGTTTTGTTGCTTTTGCTTTTTTTTCTTTCGTTCGTTTTCGTCATGTCTTCATTTTGTGTTGTGTTAGTTGAGTCTTGTGTGTAAATGGTATTCGAAAACCCGGTTTAGAGGCTAGTGTGCAAGCGTTTACTTTCCCTTCCTAGTAGTATAAATCGAGTCTTGGACTTTAGTCTACTAGAATGACCCTAAATCAATGATTTCGTTGGTCCTTTACCTTGAGTCCACCTAGCTTACTAGGGATTCACTACGGGATTTTCACTTTTGACCATTATGACCACCCACGATGTGAAAAGGCCTTGGTTACCGAGTCCCGTCCCTTAGGTGACCGTGTTTGAGATTGTTTGATTAGTCCAAGTTCTCCACCTTTTTGTGGGTTTGAAAGGGGATGCGCACCCCCGACATACCCATTCCCCTACCTCCTACACATATCCACACAATAAATTGCAATTTGTTGAATTCTCCCTTTCTTGTTACACAAAGAAATGCCAAAAAGCCAAATCATGCCAAAAAGGGCAAAGAAAAGAAAGAAAATGAAAGAAAGAAAGAAATGAAGAAAAAGAAAAGGCAAAAAAGCCAAAAAGAAAATAGAAAAGAAGAAAAAGAAATGGCATAGCAAAACAAAGCAAAAATGCAAAAGAAAGAAAAGTGCCAAAAAGAAAATCGTCTCACAAAAATAATCCCGACATCTTAAAATAAGGCTTTTACCGACTATTATCGTGAAGAGCCTACCAAAGGACCGAGTCCCTAGGAAGGATGATAGCGGTAGTGGTCGGTCTTCCCTCACTTTGCAATATTTTCCACCTTTTTACTTGGACTAGTTGGGCGGTTTCGGGCATGGGATAACCCTCTTGGCTCATCGCTAAAGGGGGCGGGATCTCACTTACCTACAGTGTCGACTAACACCGTGGTTCATCCCTTTTCCACTCCGCCGATCGTCCCGTAGTACGTTCTTAGAAAGTTAGGAGGAATCTAGGTAAGTTACCAACGTTTTTGTTGCTTTATCGTCATACTATTAGGGTTTAGTTCATCTTGGTTTGTATTGCTAGCTCGGGAACGTTGTCACTTGCCTCGAGTCCTAAACCGGTGCTTCTTTCACCGCTTGTTTGAGGGAAGCGGTATTTGTTTTTCTTTGGGTGCAACCTTGTGTTTGTTCGTTTGTTTGCTTGTTTGTGTGCTTGTTTGTCTTTGTGTCTTGTGTCCGGTTGCATCCACAGTTTTTTCGCAAGACCTTACTTGCCTTGCGGAGTGCACTTTTCCTCTAAGTGCACTCGCGTGAGTTGAAAGGGCGTAGGGTGCGCTAATACCAGCTCGGCTAGTTTAGTAGTTAGTGTGTGCTTACTCGAGGGCGAGTAAGGGTTAAGTGTGGGGGAGTTGATAAGTGTAGTTCGTAGTGCCTATTTTACTATGTTTTGATCCCATTTTCCTTGTGGAATCGCTCCTTGGGAGCGGTTTATGGGCTACTTATTCTTTCTCTAGTTCGCTTCAGGTTCCCGAGACCATTCTCGAAGAGTTGCAAAGATTCCGGCTCGATACATACACATTTTGGAGCCAACGAAGTAAAGGAACGATCACTTGGTGCCTTGGATTCGACCCCGAGACCTTGGGACCCAATCCCGAGCCTCCGAGACCCGATCCCGAGTCCCGAGAATCGATGAGAAACCCATGAGAGGCAAGGAGGGACCAAAAGGAGCTTAAAGGAGGCCTACAAGGCTCAACCGGGTCGGGATGGCCTCAACCGGTCCCGGTTGAGGTGCACAAAAGAGAAGGCTATTGACCTGGGCCCGTCTCGGTCGGGACCAACCCATCCCGGTCGGGACCATGCCGTCCCGGTCGGGATGATCCCGTCCCGGTTGGGACGCTACAGGGGCAGCTCGCATTCATTTCTTTCATCCTCCTTCATTCTTGTACCCATATAAATACTTCCCTCTTGTATTGTTTATGGAGGATACCTTACATTAGACCATCTTAAGCTTCTCTACAACTCAAAAACCCTAGATTTAGAGTTCATCCATTTAGTTTAATCTTCCTTTAATCTTTGTTAATCTTTAGTTAATCTAGTTTAATTAGTTCTTGTATTAAGTGGGTTCTTGAAGATTTCTCCAAGCTTGACAACCTTGGAGTTGATTTGGGTTCTTATTTATACAAGATTGCATCTTTTTCCTCCTCTTGTTGTTGGTATAACTTTCTTTACTCTTGTTCTTGTTTATTTAATCAAGTTTGAATCTTTACATTTTGTTTATTGTTATTGTTCTTGTTCTTCATAATGGATGTTTGGTTTGTGATGTTGTGTTCTCTTATTATTGTTGGTTTGTTCTTGATAATGAGTAAGTAGTCTCCTTGTGGGGTTAGTAGGGGGATTAGGGTAGATTATGGGTGATTAGGGTTGATTAGGGGAAAAGGGTGAATCTTTGTTGTTAGTCACATACTGGGCACTCTATGTATTTGTTGAATTGCTTGTGTGAGTTGTAGTGGCCATGCTTCCCATACTTGTGCTCATCTTCTCATTTCTTGTCTATTATGTGATTGTGTTGAGAATAGTCATAGTCACGAGAGTGCGGACTATGGTCTATGTAGCGAGAGCCAGGACCAACCTCGACATCGGTCTACGTAGCGAGAGCCCGGACCGACTCTAACAACTTGGAGACACCTATACCCTTGGTCACCCAATTACCCATCTACACTTATGAACCCGACCTACCCCACTTCCTTTCATATTTGATTCAACTTCATAGTTAGTCATCGTTTCTTCTAGTTTACTTGTTAATTCGATCATTAGTTATCCCATTTTAGCATCGTTTTAGATAGTCATTGTTAGTCCACTTCCTTCATCTCCAACCATAATTGTTTACCATTTTTCATTCTCCTTTGTGTTTGTTTTGGTAGCATAGTCTCGTTTTAGGTGGACATAGTCTAAACTTCGCAATACCGTCTCCGTGGACACGATCCCAACTTACCCTAACTACCGTTAGATCTAGCCGGTTATTTATTGACGGTTGGGGACGTGACAAATCCCTACCATCAGCCGGGCCTGACTCTGGCTTCAGGTTGAGGTCCAGGGGGCCTGCCCCTTGCCTGCCCAGACGTAGGCAGAGGGACTTGTAGTTCGGCGCGTGGGGTCGGGCCTGACCCTGCCTTCTGGTTGAGGTCTAGGGGGCCTGCCCCTTGCCTGCCCAGACGTAGGCAGAGGGACTTGAGGTTCGGCGCGTGGGGCCGGGCCTGACCCTGGCTTCTGGTCGAGGTCCAGGGGGCCTGCCTCCGCCTGCCCAGAGGTAGGCAGAGGGACTTGTGGTTCGGCGCATGGGGCCGGCCCTGACCCTAGCTTTTGGTCGAAGTCCAGGGGGCCTGCCTCCTACCTGCCCATAGGTAGGCAGAGGGACTTATGGTTCGGCGCATGGGGCCGGGTCTGACCCTGGCTTCTGGTCGAAGTCCAGGGGGACTGCCCTCTGCCTGCCCAGAGGTAGGCAGAGGGACTTGTGGTTCGGCTCATGGGGCCCGACCTGACCCTGACTTCTGGTCGAAGTCCAGGGGGCCTGCCCCCTGCCTGCCCAGAGGTAGGCAGAGGGACTCGTTGTTCGGCGCGTGGGGCCGGGCCTGACCCTGGCTTCTGGTCGAGGTCCAGGGGGCCTGCCTCCGCCTGCCCAGAGATAGGCAGAGGGACTTGTGGATCGGCGCATGGGGCCGGGCCCGATCCTGGCTTCTGGTCGAAGTCCAGGGGGCCTGCCCCCTGCCTGCTCAGAGGTAGGCAGAGGGACTTGTGGTTCAGAGCATGGGGCCGGGCCAGACCCTGGCTTCTGGTCGAAGTCCAGGGGGCCTGCCCCCTGCCTGCCCAGAGGTAGGCAGAGGGACTTGTGGTTCGGCGCGTGGGACCGGGCCTGACCCTGGCTTCTGGTCGAGGTCTAAGGGGCCTGCCTCCGCCTGCCCAGAGGTAGGCAGAGGGACTTGTGGTTCGGCGGATGGGGAAGGGCCCGACCTTGGCTTCTGGTCGAAGTCCAGGGGGCCTTCCCCCTGCCTGCCCAGAGGTAGGCAGACAGACTTGTGGTTTGGAGCGTGCGGCCGGGCCTGACCCTGGCTTCTGGTCGAGGTCCAGGGTGCCTACCCCCATCTTGCCCAGACGTAGGCAGAGGGACTTGTGGTTCGGCGCGTGTGGCCGGGCCTGATCCTGGCTTCTGGTCGAGGTCCAGGGGGCCTGCCCCCTGCCTGCCCAGAGGTAGGCAGAGGGACTTGTGGTTCAGCGCATGAGGTCGGGCCTGACCCTGGCTTCTGGTCGAAGTCCAGGAGGCCTGCCCCCTGCCTGCCCAGAGGTAGGCAGAGGGAATTGTGGTTCGGCGCGTGGGGCCGGGCCTGACCCTGGCTTCTGGTCGAAGTCCAGGGGGCCTGCCCCCAGGTAGGCAGAGGGACTTGTGGTTCGGCGCATGGGGCCGGCCCTGACCCTGGCTTCCGGTCGAAGTCCAGGGGCCTGCCCCCTGCCTGCCCCCTGCCTGCCCCCTGCCTGCCCATTGGTAGGCAGAGGGACTTGTGGTTTGGCGCGTGGGGCCGGGCTTGACCCTAGCTTCTAGTTTAAGTCCAGGGGGCCTGCCTACGCCTGCCCAGAGGTAGGCAGAGGGACTTGTGGTTCGGCGCATGGAGCCGGGCCTGACCCTGGCTTCTGGTCGAGGTCCAGGGGTGCTGCCCCCATCTTGCCCGGACGTAGGCAGAGGGACTTGTGGTTCGGCGCGTGTGGCCGGGCCTGACCCTGGCTTCTGGTCGAGGTCCAGGGGGCCTGCCCCCTGCCTGCCTCGAGGTAGGCAGAGGGACTTGTGGTTCGGCGCATGGGGCCGAGCCTGACCCTGGCTTCTGATCGAAGTCCAGGGGGCCTGCCCCCTTCCTGCCCAGAGGTAGGCAGAGGGACTTGTGGTTCGGCGCGTGGGGCCGGGCCTGACCCTGGCTTCTGGTCGAAGTCCAGGGGGCCTGCCCCCTGCCTGCCCAGAGGTAGGCAGAGGGACTTGTGGTTCGGCGTGTGGGGCCGGGCCTGACCCTGGCTTCTGGTCGAAGTCCAGGGGGCCTGCCCCTAGGTAGGCAGAGGGACTTGTGGATCGGCGCATGGGGCCGGCCCTGACCCTGGCTTCTGGTCGAAGTCCAGGGGGCCTGCCCCCTGCCTGCCCATAGGTTGGCAGAGGGACTTGTGGTTTGGCGCGTGGGGGCGGGCCTGACCCTGGCTTCTAGTTTAAGTCCAGGGGTCCTGCCTCCGCCTGCCCTGAGGTAGGCAGAGGGACTTGTGGTTCGGCGCATGGGGCCGGGCCCGACCCTGGCTTCTGGTCGAAGTCCAGGGGGCCTGCCCCCTGCCTGCCTAGAGGTAGGCAGAGGGACTTGTGGTTCGGCTCATTGGGCCCGACCTGACCCTGGCTTCTGGTCGAAGTCCAGGGGGCTTGCCCTCTGCCTGCCCAGAGGTAGGCAGAGGGACTCGTGGTTCGGCGCGTGCGGCCGGGCCTGACCCTGGCTTCTGGTCGAGGTCCGGGGGGCCTGCCTCCGCCTGCCCAGAGATAGGCAGAGGGACATGTGGTTCGGTGCATGGGGCCGGGCCCGACCCTGGCTTCTGGTCGAAGTCCAGGGGGCCTGCCCCCTGCCTGCCCAGAGGTAGGCAGAAGGACTTGTGGTTCGGCGCATGAGGCCGGGCCTGACCCTGGCTTCTGGTCGAAGTCAAGGGGGCCTGCCCCCAGGTAGGCAGAGGGACTTGTGGTTCGGCGAATGGGGCCGGCCCTGACCCTGGCTTCTGGTCGAAGTCCAGGGGGCCTGCCCCCTGCCTGCCCATAGGTTGGCAGAGGGACTTGTGGTTTGGCGCGTGGGGCCGGGCCTGACCCTGGCTTCTAGTTTAAGTCCAGGGGGCCTGCCTCCGCCTGCCCCTAGGTAGGCAGAAGGACTTGTGGTTCGGCGCATGGGGCCGGCCCTGACCCTGGCTTCTGGTCGAAGTCCAGGGGGCCTGCCTCCGCCTGCCCAGAGATAGGCAGAGGGACTTGTGGTTCGCCGCATGGGGTCGGGCCCGACCCTGGCTTCTGGTCGAAGTCCAAGGGGCCTGCCCCCTGCTTGCCCAGAGGTAGGCAGAGGGACTTGTGGTTCAGCGCATGGGGCCGGGCCTGACCCTGGCTTCTGGTCGAAGTCCAGAGGGCCTGCCCCCTGCCTGCCCAGAGGTAGGCAGAGGGACTTATGGTTGGGCGCATGGGGCCGGGCTTGACCCTAGCTTCTAGTCGAAGTCCAAGGGGCCTGCCCCCTGCCTGCCTAGAGGTAGACAGAGGGACTTGTGGTTCGGCTCATGGGGCCCGACCTGACCCTGGATTCTGGTCGAAGTCCAGGGGGCCTGACCCCTGCCTGCCCAGAGGTAGGCAGAGGGACTTGTGGTTCGGCGCGTGTGGCCGGGCCTGACCCTGGCTTCTGGTCGAGGTCCAGGGGGCCTGCCCCCTGCCTGCCCAGAGGTAGGCAGAGGGGCTTGTGGTTCGGCGCATGGGGCCGGGCCTGACCCTGGCTTCTGGTCGAAGTCCAGGGGGCCTGCCCAGAGGTAGGTAGAGGGACTTGTGGTTCGGCGCGTGGGGCCGGGCCTGACCCTGCCTTCTTGTCGAAGTCCAGGGGGCCTGCACCCTGCCTGCCCAGAGGTAGGCAGAGGGACTTATGGTTGGGCGCATGGGACCGGGCCTGACCCTGGCTTCTGGTCGAAGTCCAGGGAGCCTGCCCCCAGGTAGGCAGAGGGACTTGTGGTTCGGCGCATGGGGCCGGCCCTGACCCTGGCTTCTGGTCGAAGTCCAGGGGGCCTGCCCCCTGCCTGCCTAGAGGTAGGCAGAGGGACTTGTGGTTCGGCGGATGGAGCCGGGCCCGACCTTGGCTTCTGGTCGAAGTCCAGGGGGCCTGCACCCTGCCTGCCTAGAGGTAGGCAGAGGGACTTGTGGTTTGGCGCGTGGGGCCGGGCCTGACCTTGGCTTCTGGTCGAGGTCCAGGGGGCCTGCCCCCATCTTGCCCAGACGTAGGCAGAGGGACTTGTGGTTCGGCGCGTGTGGCCGGGCCTGACCCTGGCTTCTGGTCGAGGTCCAGGGGGCCTGCCCCCTGCCTGCCCAGAGGTAGGCAGAGGGACTTGTGGTTCGGCGCATGGGGCCGGGCCTGACCCTGGCTTCTGGTCGAAGTCCAGGGGGCCTGCCCCCTGCCTGCCCAGAGGTAGGCAGAGGGACTTGTGGTTCGGCGCGTGGTGCCGGGCCTGACCCTGGCTTCTGGTCGAAGTCCAAGGGGCCTGCCCCCTGCCTGCCCAGAGGTAGGCAGAGGGACTTCTGGTTCGGCATATGGGGCCGGGCCCGACCCTGGCTTCTGGTCGAAGTCCAGGGGGCCTGCCCCCTCCCTGCCCAGAGGTAGGCAGAGGGACTTATGGTTGGGCGCATGGGGCCGGGCCTGACCCTGGCTTCTGGTCGAAGTCCAGGGGGCCTGCCCCCTGCCTGCCTAGAGGTAGGCAGAGGGACTTGTGGTTCGGCGCGTGGAGTCGGGCCTGACCCTGGCTTCTGGTCGAGGTCCAGGGGGCCTGCCTCCGCCTGCCCAGAGGTAGGCAGAGGGACTTGTGGTTCGGCGCATGGGGCCGGCCCTGACCCTAGCTTTTGGTCGAAGTCCAGGGGGCCTGCCTCCTACCTGCCCATAGGTAGGCAGAGGGACTTATGGTTCGGCGCATGGGGCCGGGCCTGACCCTGGCTTCTGGTCGAAGTCCAGGGGGACTGCCCTCTGCCTGCCCAGAGGTAGGCAGAGGGACTTGTGGTTCGGCTCATGGGGCCCGACCTGACCCTGACTTCTGGTCGAAGTCCAGGGGGCCTGCCCCCTGCCTGCCCAGAGGTAGGCAGAGGGACTCGTTGTTCGGCGCGTGGGGCCGGGCCTGACCCTGGCTTCTGGTCGAGGTCCAGGGGGCCTGCCTCCGCCTGCCCAGAGATAGGCAGAGGGACTTGTGGATCGGCGCATGGGGCCGGGCCCGATCCTGGCTTCTGGTCGAAGTCCAGGGGGCCTGCCCCCTGCCTGCTCAGAGGTAGGCAGAGGGACTTGTGGTTCAGAGCATGGGGCCGGGCCAGACCCTGGCTTCTGGTCGAAGTCCAGGGGGCCTGCCCCCTGCCTGCCCAGAGGTAGGCAGAGGGACTTGTGGTTCGGCGCGTGGGACCGGGCCTGACCCTGGCTTCTGGTCGAGGTCTAAGGGGCCTGCCTCCGCCTGCCCAGAGGTAGGCAGAGGGACTTGTGGTTCGGCGGATGGGGAAGGGCCCGACCTTGGCTTCTGGTCGAAGTCCAGGGGGCCTTCCCCCTGCCTGCCCAGAGGTAGGCAGACAGACTTGTGGTTTGGAGCGTGCGGCCGGGCCTGACCCTGGCTTCTGGTCGAGGTCCAGGGTGCCTACCCCCATCTTGCCCAGACGTAGGCAGAGGGACTTGTGGTTCGGCGCGTGTGGCCGGGCCTGATCCTGGCTTCTGGTCGAGGTCCAGGGGGCCTGCCCCCTGCCTGCCCAGAGGTAGGCAGAGGGACTTGTGGTTCAGCGCATGAGGTCGGGCCTGACCCTGGCTTCTGGTCGAAGTCCAGGAGGCCTGCCCCCTGCCTGCCCAGAGGTAGGCAGAGGGAATTGTGGTTCGGCGCGTGGGGCCGGGCCTGACCCTGGCTTCTGGTCGAAGTCCAGGGGGCCTGCCCCCAGGTAGGCAGAGGGACTTGTGGTTCGGCGCATGGGGCCGGCCCTGACCCTGGCTTCCGGTCGAAGTCCAGGGGCCTGCCCCCTGCCTGCCCCCTGCCTGCCCCCTGCCTGCCCATTGGTAGGCAGAGGGACTTGTGGTTTGGCGCGTGGGGCCGGGCTTGACCCTAGCTTCTAGTTTAAGTCCAGGGGGCCTGCCTACGCCTGCCCAGAGGTAGGCAGAGGGACTTGTGGTTCGGCGCATGGAGCCGGGCCTGACCCTGGCTTCTGGTCGAGGTCCAGGGGTGCTGCCCCCATCTTGCCCGGACGTAGGCAGAGGGACTTGTGGTTCGGCGCGTGTGGCCGGGCCTGACCCTGGCTTCTGGTCGAGGTCCAGGGGGCCTGCCCCCTGCCTGCCTCGAGGTAGGCAGAGGGACTTGTGGTTCGGCGCATGGGGCCGAGCCTGACCCTGGCTTCTGATCGAAGTCCAGGGGGCCTGCCCCCTTCCTGCCCAGAGGTAGGCAGAGGGACTTGTGGTTCGGCGCGTGGGGCCGGGCCTGACCCTGGCTTCTGGTCGAAGTCCAGGGGGCCTGCCCCCTGCCTGCCCAGAGGTAGGCAGAGGGACTTGTGGTTCGGCGTGTGGGGCCGGGCCTGACCCTGGCTTCTGGTCGAAGTCCAGGGGGCCTGCCCCTAGGTAGGCAGAGGGACTTGTGGATCGGCGCATGGGGCCGGCCCTGACCCTGGCTTCTGGTCGAAGTCCAGGGGGCCTGCCCCCTGCCTGCCCATAGGTTGGCAGAGGGACTTGTGGTTTGGCGCGTGGGGGCGGGCCTGACCCTGGCTTCTAGTTTAAGTCCAGGGGTCCTGCCTCCGCCTGCCCTGAGGTAGGCAGAGGGACTTGTGGTTCGGCGCATGGGGCCGGGCCCGACCCTGGCTTCTGGTCGAAGTCCAGGGGGCCTGCCCCCTGCCTGCCTAGAGGTAGGCAGAGGGACTTGTGGTTCGGCTCATTGGGCCCGACCTGACCCTGGCTTCTGGTCGAAGTCCAGGGGGCTTGCCCTCTGCCTGCCCAGAGGTAGGCAGAGGGACTCGTGGTTCGGCGCGTGCGGCCGGGCCTGACCCTGGCTTCTGGTCGAGGTCCGGGGGGCCTGCCTCCGCCTGCCCAGAGATAGGCAGAGGGACATGTGGTTCGGTGCATGGGGCCGGGCCCGACCCTGGCTTCTGGTCGAAGTCCAGGGGGCCTGCCCCCTGCCTGCCCAGAGGTAGGCAGAAGGACTTGTGGTTCGGCGCATGAGGCCGGGCCTGACCCTGGCTTCTGGTCGAAGTCAAGGGGGCCTGCCCCCAGGTAGGCAGAGGGACTTGTGGTTCGGCGAATGGGGCCGGCCCTGACCCTGGCTTCTGGTCGAAGTCCAGGGGGCCTGCCCCCTGCCTGCCCATAGGTTGGCAGAGGGACTTGTGGTTTGGCGCGTGGGGCCGGGCCTGACCCTGGCTTCTAGTTTAAGTCCAGGGGGCCTGCCTCCGCCTGCCCCTAGGTAGGCAGAAGGACTTGTGGTTCGGCGCATGGGGCCGGCCCTGACCCTGGCTTCTGGTCGAAGTCCAGGGGGCCTGCCTCCGCCTGCCCAGAGATAGGCAGAGGGACTTGTGGTTCGCCGCATGGGGTAAGGCCCGACCCTGGCTTCTGGTCGAAGTCCAAGGGGCCTGCCCCCTGCTTGCCCAGAGGTAGGCAGAGGGACTTGTGGTTCGGCGCATGGGGCCGGGCCTGACCCTGGCTTCTGGTCGAAGTCCAGAGGGCCTGCCCCCTGCCTGCCCAGAGGTAGGCAGAGGGACTTATGGTTGGGCGCATGGGGCCGGGCTTGACCCTAGCTTCTAGTCGAAGTCCAAGGGGCCTGCCCCCTGCCTGCCTAGAGGTAGACAGAGGGACTTGTGGTTCGGCTCATGGGGCCCGACCTGACCCTGGATTCTGGTCGAAGTCCAGGGGGCCTGACCCCTGCCTGCCCAGAGGTAGGCAGAGGGACTTGTGGTTCGGCGCGTGTGGCCGGGCCTGACCCTGGCTTCTGGTCGAGGTCCAGGGGGCCTGCCCCCTGCCTGCCCAGAGGTAGGCAGAGGGGCTTGTGGTTCGGCGCATGGGGCCGGGCCTGACCCTGGCTTCTGGTCGAAGTCCAGGGGGCCTGCCCAGAGGTAGGCAGAGGGACTTGTGGTTCGGCGCGTGGGGCCGGGCCTGACCCTGCCTTCTTGTCGAAGTCCAGGGGGCCTGCACCCTGCCTGCCCAGAGGTAGGCAGAGGGACTTATGGTTGGGCGCATGGGACCGGGCCTGACCCTGGCTTCTGGTCGAAGTCCAGGGAGCCTGCCCCCAGGTAGGCAGAGGGACTTGTGGTTCGGCGCATGGGGCCGGCCCTGACCCTGGCTTCTGGTCGAAGTCCAGGGGGCCTGCCCCCTGCCTGCCTAGAGGTAGGCAGAGGGACTTGTGGTTCGGCGGATGGAGCCGGGCCCGACCTTGGCTTCTGGTCGAAGTCCAGGGGGCCTGCACCCTGCCTGCCTAGAGGTAGGCAGAGGGACTTGTGGTTCGGCGCGTGTGGCCGGGCCTGACCCTGGCTTCTGGTCGAGGTCCAGGGGGCCTGCCCCCATCTTGCCCAGACGTAGGCAGAGGGACTTGTGGTTCGGCGCATGGGGCCGGGCCTGACCCTGGCTTCTGGTCGAAGTCCAGGGGGCCTGCCCCCTGCCTGCCCAGAGGTAGGCAGAGGGACTTGTGGTTCGGCGCGTGGTGCCGGGCCTGACCCTGGCTTCTGGTCGAAGTCCAAGGGGCCTGCCCCCTGCCTGCCCAGAGGTAGGCAGAGGGACTTCTGGTTCGGCATATGGGGCCGGGCCCGACCCTGGCTTCTGGTCGAAGTCCAGGGGGCCTGCCCCCTCCCTGCCCAGAGGTAGGCAGAGGGACTTATGGTTGGGCGCATGGGGCCGGGCCTGACCCTGGCTTCTGGTCGAAGTCCAGGGGGCCTGCCCCCTGCCTGCCTAGAGGTAGGCAGAGGGACTTGTGGTTCGGCGCGTGGAGTCGGGCCTGACCCTGGCTTCTGGTCGAGGTCCAGGGAGTCTGCCTCCGCCTGTCCAGAGGTAGGCAGAGGGACTTGTGGTTCGGCGGATGGAGCCGGGCCCGACCTTCGCTTCTGGTCGAAGTCCAGGGGGCCTGCACCCTGCCTGCCTAGAGGTAGGCAGAGGGACTTATGGTTGGGCGCATGGGGCCGGGCCTGACCCTAGCTTCTGGTCGAAGTCCAGGGGGCCTGCCCCCTGCCTGCCTAGAGGTAGGCAGAGGGACTTGTGGTTCGGCTCATGGGGCCCGACCTGACCCTGGCTTCTGGTCGAAGTCCAGGGGGCCTGCCCCTTGCCTGCCCAGAGGTAGGCAGAGGGACTCGTGGTTCGGCGCGTGCGGCCGGGCCTGACCCTGGCTTCTGGTCGAGGTCCAGGGGGCCTGCCTCCGCCTGCCCAGAGATAGGCAGAGGGACTTGTGGTTCGGCGCATGGGGCCGGGCTCGACCTTGGCTTCTGGTCGAAGTCCAGGGGGCCTGCCCCCTGCCTGCCTAGAGGTAGGCAGAGTGACTTGTGGTTCGGCGCATGGGGCCGGGCCAGACCCTGGCTTCTGGTCGAAGTCCAGGGGGCCTGCCCCCTGCCTGCCTAGAGGTAGGCAGAGGGACTTGTGGTTCATCGCGTGGAGTCGGGCCTGACCCTGGCTTCTGGTCGAGGTCCAGGGAGTCTGCCTCCGCCTGCCCAGAGGTAGGCAGAGGGACTTGTGGTTCGGCGGATGGAGCCGGGCCCGACCTTGGCTTCTGGTCGAAGTCAAGGGGGCCTGCACCCTGCCTGCCTAGAGGTAGGCAGAGGGACTTGTGGTTTGGCGCGTGGGGCCGGGCCTGACCTTGGTTTCTGGTCGAGGTCCAGGGGGCCTGCCCCCATCTTCCCCAGACGTAGGCAGAGGGACTTGTGGTTCGGCGCGTGTGGCCGGGCCTGACCCTGGCTTATGGTCGAGGTCCAGGGGGCCTGCCCCCTGCCTGCCCAGAGGTAGGCAGAGGGACTTGTGGTTCGGCGCATGGGGCCGGGCCTGAACCTGGCTTCTGGTCGAAGTCCAGGGGGCCTGCCCCCTGCCTGCCCAGAGGTAGGCAGAGGGACTTGTGGTTCGGCGCGTGGTGCCGGGCCTGACCCTGGCTTCTGGTCGAAGTCCAAGGGGCCTGCCCCCTGCCTGCCCAGAGGTAGGCAGAGGGACTTCTGGTTCGGCATATGGGGCCGGGCCCGACCCTGGCTTCTGGTCGAAGTCCAAGGGGCCTGCCCCCTCCCTGCCCAGAGGTAGGCAGAGGGACTTATGGTTGGGCGCATGGGGCCGGGCCTGACCCTGGCTTCTGGTCGAAGTCCAGGGGGCCTGCCCCCTGCCTGCCTAGAGGTAGGCAGAGGGACTTGTGGTTCGGCGCGTGGAGTCGGGCCTGACCCTGGCTTCTGGTCGAGGTCCAGGAAGTCTGCCTCCGCCTGTCCAGAGGTAGGCAGAGGGACTTGTGGTTCGGCGGATGGAGCCGGGCCCGACCTTCGCTTCTGGTCGAAGTCCAGGGGGCCTGCACCCTGCCTGCCTAGAGGTAGGCAGAGGGACTTATGGTTGGGCGCATGGGGCCGGGCCTGACCCTAGCTTCTGGTCGAAGTCCAGGGGGCCTGCCCCCTGCCTGCCTAGAGGTAGGCAGAGGGACTTGTGGTTCGGCTCATGGGGCCCGACCTGACCCTGGCTTCTGGTCGAAGTCCAGGGGGCCTGCCCCTTGCCTGCCCAGAGGTAGGCAGAGGGACTCGTGGTTCGGCGCGTGCGGCCGGGCCTGACCCTGGCTTCTGGTCGAGGTCCAGAGGGCCTGCCTCCGCCTGCCCAGAGATAGGCAGAGGGACTTGTGGTTCGGCGCATGGGGCCGGGCTCGACCTTGGCTTCTGGTCGAAGTCCAGGGGGCCTGCCCCCTGCCTGCCCAGAGGTAGGCAGAGTGACTTGTGGTTCGGCGCATGGGGCCGGGCCAGACCCTGGCTTCTGGTCGAAGTCCAGGGGGCCTGCCCCCTGCCTGCCTAGAGGTAGGCAGAGGGACTTGTGGTTCATCGCGTGGAGTCGGGCCTGACCCTGGCTTCTGGTCGAGGTCCAGGGAGTCTGCCTCCGCCTGCCCAGAGGTAGGCAGAGGGACTTGTGGTTCGGCGGATGGAGCCGGGCCCGACCTTGGCTTCTGGTCGAAGTCCAGGGGGCCTGCACCCTGCCTGCCTAGAGGTAGGCAGAGGGACTTGTGGTTTGGCACGTGGGGCCGGGCCTGACCTTGGTTTCTGGTCGAGGTCCAGGGGGCCTGCCCCCATCTTCCCCAGACGTAGGCAGAGGGACTTGTGGTTCGGCGCATGGGGCCGGGCCTGACCCTGGCTTCTGGTCGAAGTCCAGGGGGCCTGCCCCCTGCCTGCCCAGATGTAGGCAGAGGGACTTCTGGTTCGGCGCGTGGGGCCGGGCCTGACCCTGGCTTCTGGTCGAAGTCCAGGGGGCCTGCCCCCTGCCTGGCCAGAGGTAGGCAGAGGGACTTGTTGTTCGGCGCGTGGGGCCGGGCCTGACCCTAGCTTCTGGTCGAAGTCCAGGGGGCCTGCCCCCAGGTAGGCAGAGGGACTTGTGGTTCGGCGCATGGGGCCGGCCCTGACCCTGGCTTCTGGTCGAAGTCCAGGGGGCCTGCCCCCTGCCTGCCCATAGGTAGGCAGAGGGACTTGTGGTTTGGCGCGTGGGGCCGGGCCTGACCCTGGCTTCTAGTTTAAGTCCAGGGGGCCTGCCTCCGCCTGCCCTGAGGTAGGCAGAGTGACTTGTGGTTCGGCGCATGGGGCCGGGCCCGACCCTGGCTTCTGGTCGAAGTCCAGGGGGCCTGCCTCCTGCCTGCCTAGAGGTAGGCAGAGGGACTTGTGGTTCGGCTCATGGGGCCCGACCTGACCCTGGCTTCTGGTCGAAGTCCAGGGGGCCTGCCCCCTGCCTGCCCAGAGGTAGGCAGAGGGACTCGAGGTTCGGCGCGTGCGGCCGGGCCTGACCCTGGCTTCTGGTCGAGGTCAGGGGGGCCTGCCTCCGCCTGCCCAGAGATAGGCAGAGGGACTTGTGGTTCGGCGCATGGGGCCGGGCCCGACCCTGGCTTCTGGTCGAAGTCCAGGGGGCCTGCCCAGAGGTAGGCAGAGGGACTTGTGGTTTGGCGCGTGGGGCCGGGCCTGACCCTGGCTTCTCGTCGAGGTCCAGGGAGCCTGCCCCCATCTTGCCCAGACGTAGGCAGAGGGACTTGTGGTTCGGCGCGTGTGGTCGGGCCTGACCCTGGCTTCTGGTCGAGGTCCAGGGGGCCTGCCCCCTGCCTGCCCAGAGGTAGGCAGAGGGACTTGTGGTTCGACGCATGGGGCCGGGCCTGACCCTGGCTTCTGGTCGAAGTCCAGGGGGCCTGCCCAGAGGTAGGCAGAGGGACTTGTGGTTCGGCGCGTGGGGCCGGGCCTGACCCTGGCTTCTGGACGAAGTCCAGGGGGCCTGCCCCCAGGTAGGCAGAAGGACTTGTGGTTCGGCGCATGGGGCCGACCATGACCCTGGCTTCCGGTCGAAGTCCAGGGGCCTGCCCCCTGCCTGCCCAGAGGTAGGCAGAGGGACTTGTGGTTCGGCGCGTGCGGCCGGGCCTGACCCTGGCTTCTGGTCGAGGTCCAGGGGGCCTGCCTCCGCCTGCCCAAAGATAGGCAGAGGGACTTGTGGTTCGGCGCATGGGGCCGGGCTCGACCCTGGCTTCTGGTCGAAGTCCAGGGGGCCTGCACCCTGCCTGTCTAGAGGTAGGCAGAGGGACTTGTGGTTCGGCGCATGGGGCCGGGCCAGACCCTGGCTTCTGGTCGAAGTCCAGGGGGCCTGCCCCCTGCCTGCCTAGAGGTAGGCAGAGGGACTTGTGGTTCGGCGCGTGGAGTCGGGCCTGACCCTGGCTTCTGGTCGAGGTCCAGGGAGTCTGCCTCCGCCTGTCCAGAGGTAGGCAGAGGGACTTGTGGTTCGGCGGATGGAGCCGGGCCCGACCTTGGCTTCTGGTCGAAGTCCAGGGGGCCTGCACCCTGCCTGTCTAGAGGTAGGCAGAGGGACTTAAGGTTGGGCGCATGGGGCCGGGCCTGACCCTGGCTTCTGGTCGAAGTCCAGGGGGCCTGCCCCCTGCCTGCCTAGAGGTAGGCAGAGGGACTTGTGGTTCGGCTCATGGGGCCCGACCTGACCCTGGCTTCTGGTCGAAGTCCAGGGGGCCTGCCCCTTGCCTGCCCAGAGGTAGGCAGAGGGACTCGTGGTTCGGCACGTGCGGCCGGGCCTGACCCTGGCTTCTGGTCGAGGTCCAGGGGGCCTGCCTCCGCCTGCCCAGAGATAGGCAGAGGGACTTGTGGTTCGGCGCATGGGGCCGGGCTCGACCTTGGCTTCTGGTCGAAGTCCAGGGGGCCTGCCCCCTGCCTGCCCAGAGGTAGGCAGAGGGACTTGTGGTTCGGCGCATGGGGCCGGGCCAGACCCTGGCTTCTGGTCGAAGTCCAGGGGGCCTGCCCCCTGCCTGCCTAGAGGTAGGCAGAGGGACTTGTGGTTCGGCGCGTGGAGTCGGGCCTGACCCTGGCTTCTGGTCGAGGTCCAGGGAGTCTGCCTCCGCCTGTCCAGAGGTAGGCAGAGGGACTTGTGGTTCGGCGGATGGAGCCGGGCCCGACCTTGGCTTCTGGTCGAAGTCCAGGGGGCCTGCACCCTGCCTGTCTAGAGGTAGGCAGAGGGACTTATGGTTGGGCGCATGGGGCCGGGCCTGACCCTGGCTTCTGGTCGAAGTCCAGGGGGCCTGCCCCCTGCCTGCCTAGAGGTAGGCAGAGGGACTTGTGGTTCGGCTCATGGGGCCCGACCTGACCCTGGCTTCTGGTCGAAGTCCAGAAGGCCTGCCCCTTGCCTGCCCAGAGGTAGGCAGAGGGACTTGTGGTTCGGCACGTGCGGCCGGGCCTGACCCTGGCTTCTGGTCGAGGTCCAGGGGGCCTGCCTCCGCCTGCCCAGAGATAGGCAGAGGGACTTGTGGTTCGGCGCATGGGGCCGGGCTCGACCTTGGCTTCTGGTCGAAGTCCAGGGGGCCTGCCCCCTGCCTGCCCAGAGGTAGGCAGAGGGACTTGTGGTTCGGCGCATGGGGCCGGTCCAGACACTGGCTTCTGGTCGAAGTCCAGGGGGCCTGCCCCCTGCCTGCCTAGAGGTAGGCAGAGGGACTTGTGGTTCATCGCGTGGAGTCGGGCCTGACCCTGGCTTCTGGTCGAGGTCCAGGGAGTCTGCCTCCGCCTGCCCATAGGTAGGCAGAGGGACTTGTGGTTCGGCGGATGGAGCCGGGCCCGACCTTGGCTTCTGGTTGAAGTCCAGGGGGCCTGCACCCTGCCTGCCTAGAGGTAGGCAGAGGGACTTGTGGTTTGGCGCGTGGGGCCGGGCCTGACCTTGGTTTCTGGTCGAGGTCCAGGGGGCCTGCCCCCATCTTCCCCAGACGTAGGCAGAGGGACTTGTGGTTCGGCGCGTGTGGCCGGGCCTAACCCTGGCTTCTGGTCGAGGTCCAGGGGGCCTGCCCCCTGCCTGCCCAGAGGTAGGCAGAGGGACTTGTGGTTCGGCGCATGGGGCCGGGCCAGACCCTGGCTTCTGGTCGAAGTCCAGGGGGCCTGCCCCCTGCCTGCCTAGAGGTAGGCAGAGGGACTTGTGGTTCGGCGCGTGGAGTCGGGCCTGACCCTGGCTTCTGGTCGAGGTCCAGGGAGTCTGCCTCCGCCTGTCCAGAGGTAGGCAGAGGGACTTGTGGTTCGGCGGATGGAGCCGGGCCCGACCTTCGCTTCTGGTCGAAGTCCAGGGGGCCTGCACCCTGCCTGCCTAGAGGTAGGCAGAGGGACTTATGGTTGGGCGCATGGGGCCGGGCCTGACCCTAGCTTCTGGTCGAAGTCCAGGGGGCCTGCCCCCTGCCTGCCTAGAGGTAGGCAGAGGGACTTGTGGTTCGGCTCATGGGGCCCGACCTGACCCTGGCTTCTGGTCGAAGTCCAGGGGGCCTGCCCCTTGCCTGCCCAGAGGTAGGCAGAGGGACTCGTGGTTCGGCGCGTGCGGCCGGGCCTGACCCTGGCTTCTGGTCGAGGTCCAGGGGGCCTGCCTCCGCCTGCCCAGAGATAGGCAGAGGGACTTGTGGTTCGGCGCATGGGGCCGGGCTCGACCTTGGCTTCTGGTCGAAGTCCAGGGGGCCTGCCCCCTGCCTGCCCAGAGGTAGGCAGAGTGACTTGTGGTTCGGCGCATGGGGCCGGGCCAGACCCTGGCTTCTGGTCGAAGTCCAGGGGGCCTGCCCCCTGCCTGCCTAGAGGTAGGCAGAGGGACTTGTGGTTCATCGCGTGGAGTCGGGCCTGACCCTGGCTTCTGGTCGAGGTCCAGGGAGTCTGCCTCCGCCTGCCCAGAGGTAGGCAGAGGGACTTCTGGTTCGGCGGATGGAGCCGGGCCCGACCTTGGCTTCTGGTCGAAGTCCAGGGGGCCTGCACCCTGCTTGCCTAGAGGTAGGCAGAGGGACTTGTGGTTTGGCGCGTGGGGCCGGGCCTGACCTTGGTTTCTGGTCGAGGTCCAGGGGGCCTGCCCCCATCTTCCCCAGACGTAGGCAGAGGGACTTGTGGTTCGGCGCGTGTGGCCGGGCCTGACCCTGGCTTCTGGTCGAGGTCCAGGGGGCCTGCCCCCTGCCTGCCCAGAGGTAGGCAGAGGGACTTGTGGTTCGGCGCATGGGGCCGGGCCTGACCCTGGCTTCTGGTCGAAGTCCAGGGGGCCTGCCCCCTGCCTGCCCAGAGGTAGGCAGAGGGACTTCTGGTTCGGCGCGTGGGGCCGGGCCTGACCCTGGCTTCTGGTCGAAGTCCAGGGGGCCTGCCCCCTGCCTGGCCAGAGGTAGGCAGAGGGACTTGTGGTTCGGCGCGTGGGGCCGGGCCTGACCCTAGCTTCTGGTCGAAGTCCAGGGGGCCTGCCCCCAGGTAGGCAGAGGGACTTGTGGTTCGGCGCATGGGGCCGGCCCTGACCCTGGCTTCTGGTCGAAGTCCAGGGGGCCTGCCCCCTGCCTGCCCATAGGTAGGCAGAGGGACTTGTGGTTTGGCGCGTGGGGCCGGGCCTGACCCTGGCTTCTAGTTTAAGTTCAGGGGGCCTGCCTCCGCCTGCCCTGAGGTAGGCAGAGGGACTTGTGATTCGGCGCATGGGGCCGGGCCCGACCCTGGCTTCTGGTCGAAGTCCAGAGGGCCTGCCTCCTGCCTGCCTAGAGGTAGGCAGAGGGACTTGTGGTTCGGCTCATGGGGCCCGACCTGACCCTGGCTTCTGGTCGAAGTCCAGGGGGCCTGCCCCCTGCCTGCCTAGAGGTAGGCAGAGGGACTCGAGGTTCGGCGCGTGCGGCCGGGCCTGACCCTGGCTTCTGGTCGAGGTCGGGGGGGGCCTGCCTCCGCCTGCCCAGAGATAGGCAGAGGGACTTGTGGTTCGGCGCATGGGGCCGGGCCCGACCCTGGCTTCTGGTCGAAGTCCAGAGGGCCTGCCCAGAGGTAGGCAGAGGGACTTGTGGTTTGGCGCGTGGGGCCGGGCCTGACCCTGGCTTCTCGTCGAGGTCCAGGGAGCCTGCCCCCATCTTGCCCAGACGTAGGCAGAGGGACTTGTGGTTCGGCGCGTGTGGTCGGGCCTGACCCTGGCCTCTGGTCGAGGTCCAGGGGGCCTGCCCCCTGCCTGCCCAGAGGTAGGCAGAGGGACTTGTGGTTCGACGCATGGGGCCGGGCCTGACCCTGGCTTCTGGTCGAAGTCCAGGGGGCCTGCCCAGAGGTAGGCAGAGGGACTTGTGGTTCGGCGCGTGGGGCCGGGCCTGACCCTGGCTTCTGGACGAAGTCCAGGGGGCCTGCCCCCAGGTAGGCAGAAGGACTTGTGGTTCGGCGCATGGGGCCGACCATGACCCTGGCTTCCGGTCGAAGTCCAGGGGCCTGCCCCCTGCCTGCCCAGAGGTAGGCAGAGGGACTTGTGGTTCGGCGCGTGCGGCCGGGCCTGACCCTGGCTTCTGGTCGAGGTCCAGGGGGCCTGCCTCCGCCTGCCCAAAGATAGGCAGAGGGACTTGTGGTTCGGCGCATGGGGCCGGGCTCGACCCTGGCTTCTGGTCGAAGTCCAGGGGGCCTGCCCCCTACCTGCCCAGAGGTAGGCAGAGGGACTTATGGTTGGGCGCATGGGGCCGGGCCTGACCCTGGCTTCTGGTCGAAGTCCAGGGGGCCTGCCCCCTGCCTGCCTAGAGGTAGGCAGAGGGACTTGTGGTTCGGCTCATGGGGCCCGACTTGACCCTGGCTTCTAGTCGAAGTCCAGGGGGCCTGCCCCTTGCCTGCCCAGAGGTAGGCAGAGGGACTCGTGGTTCGGCGCGTGCGGCCGGGCCTGACCCTGGCTTCTGGTCGAGGTCCAGGGGGCCTGCCTCCGCCTGCCCAGAGATAGGCAGAGGGACTTGTGGTTCGGCGCATGGGGCCGGGCTCGACCCTGGCTTCTGGTCGAAGTCCAGGGGGCCTGCCCCCTGCCTGCCCAGAGGTAGGCAGAGGGACTTGTGGTTCGGCGCATGGGGCCGGGCCAGACCCTGGCTTCTGGTCGAAGTCCAGGGGGCCTGCCCCCTGCCTGCCTAGAGGTAGGCAGAGGGACTTGTGGTTCGGCGCGTGGAGTCGGGCCTGACCCTGGCTTCTGGTCGAGGTCCAGGGAGTCTGCCTCCGCCTGTCCAGAGGTAGGCAGAGGGACTTGTGGTTCGGCGGATGGAGCCGGGCCCGACCTTGGCTTCTGGTCGAAGTCCAGGGGGCCTGCACCCTGCCTGTCTAGAGGTAGGCAGAGGGACTTATGGTTGGGCGCATGGGGCCGGGCCTGACCCTGGCTTCTGGTCGAAGTCCAGGGGGCCTGCCCCCTGCCTGCCTAGAGGTAGGCAGAGGGACTTGTGGTTCGGCTCATGGGGCCCGACCTGACCCTGGCTTCTGGTCGAAGTCCAGGGGGCCTGCCCCCTGCCTGCCCAGAGGTAGGCAGAGGGACTCGTGGTTTGGCACGTGCGGCCGGGCCTGACCCTGGCTTCTGGTCGAGGTCCAGGGGGCCTGCCTCCGCCTGCCCAGAGATAGGCAGAGGGACTTGTGGTTCGGCGCATGGGGCCGGGCTCGACCTTGGCTTCTGGTCGAAGTCCAGGGGGCCTGCCCCCTGCCTGCCCAGAGGTAGGCAGAGGGACTTGTGGTTCGGCGCATGGGGCCGGGCCAGACCCTGGCTTCTGGTCGAAGTCCAGGGGGCCTGCCCCCTGCCTGCCTAGAGGTAGGCAGAGGGACTTGTGGTTCATCGCGTGGAGTCGGGCCTGACCCTGGCTTCTGGTCGAGGTCCAGGGAGTCTGCCTCCGCCTGCCCATAGGTAGGCAGAGGGACTTGTGGTTCGGCGGATGGAGCCGGGCCCGACCTTGGCTTCTGGTCGAAGTCCAGGGGGCCTGCACCCTGCCTGCCTAGAGGTAGGCAGAGGGACTTGTGGTTTGGCGCGTGGGGCCGGGCCTGACCTTGGTTTCTGGTCGAGGTCCAGGGGGCCTGCCCCCATCTTCCCCAGACGTAGGCAGAGGGACTTGTGGTTCGGCGCGTGTGGCCGGGCCTGACCCTGGCTTCTGGTCGAGGTCCAGGGGGCCTGCCCCCTGCCTGCCCAAAGGTAGGCAGAGGGACTTGTGGTTCGGCGCATGGGGCCGGGCCTGACCCTGGCTTCTGGTCGAAGTCCAGGGGGCCTGCCCCCTGCCTGCCCAGAGGTAGGCAGAGGGACTTGTGGTTCGGCGCGTGGGGCCGGGCCTGACCCTGGCTTCTGGTCGAAGTCCAGGGGGCCTGCCCCCTGCCTGGCCAGAGGTAGGCAGAGGGACTTGTGGTTCGGCGCGTGGGGCCGGGCCTGACCCTAGCTTCTGGTCGAAGTCCAGGGGGCCTGCCCCCAGGTAGGCAGAGGGACTTGTGGTTCGGCGCATGGGGCCGGCCCTGACCCTGGCTTCTGGTCGAAGTCCAGGGGGCCTGCCCCCTGCCTGCCTAGAGGTAGGCAGAGGGACTTGTGGTTCATCGCGTGGAGTCGGGCCTGACCCTGGCTTCTGGTCGAGGTCCAGGGAGTCTGCCTCCGCCTGCCCATAGGTAGGCAGAGGGACTTGTGGTTCGGCGGATGGAGCCGGGCCCGACCTTGGCTTCTGGTCGAAGTCCAGGGGGCCTGTACCCTGCCTGCCTAGAGGTAGGCAGAGGGACTTGTGGTTTGGCGCGTGGGGCCGGGCCTGACCTTGGTTTCTGGTCGAGGTCCAGGGGGCCTGCCCCCATCTTCCCCAGACGTAGGCAGAGGGACTTGTGGTTCGGCGCGTGTGGCCGGGCCTGACCCTGGCTTCTGGTCGAGGTGCAGGGGGCCTGCCCCCTGCCTGCCCAGAGGTAGGCAGAGGGACTTGTGGTTCGGCGCATGGGGCCGGGCCTGACCCTGGCTTCTGGTCGAAGTCCAGGGGGCCTGCCCCCTGCCTGCCCAGAGGTAGGCAGAGGGACTTGTGGTTCGGCGCGTGGGGCCGGGCCTGACCCTGGCTTCTGGTCGAAGTCCAGGGGGCCTGCCCCCTGCCTCGCCAGAGGTAGGCAGAGGGACTTGTGGTTCGGCGCGTGGGGCCGGGCCTGACCCTAGCTTCTGGTCGAAGTCCAGGGGGCCTGCCCCCAGGTAGGCAGAGGGACTTGTGGTTCGGCGCATGGGGCCGGCCCTAACACTGGCTTCTGGTCGATGTCCAGGGGGCGTGCCCCCTGCCTGCCCATAGGTAGGCAGAGGGACTTGTGGTTTGGCGCGTGGGGCCGGGCCTGACCCTGGCTTCTAGTTTAAGTCCAGGGGGCCTGCCTCCGCCTGCCCTGAGGTAGGCAGAGGGACTTGTGGTTCGGCATCCAACAATGGAGCCCAAGAGTTTCCGCTAGTTGAACCGCGTCCAGTAGCCTCGGCCATAATCTGAGCCCTTTCGGGATCCCCCGCCCCCCTATCAATTGGCGAGGCCTCACGTAGTACGCTTCTTTCGCTTTTGTTTCATTTGGATAGGAGTAGGTGCTTGCTGCTCGCTCGCTGCAATCTGCCTTTCATGATAGCACTTCTTTCCCAGGAACGATCAAATAAAAAAAGAGGATTCCCCGGCAACAAGAAATTCAAAGGAAACAAGGCGATCTCGCTTGTTACCTTGGATTGAAAAGAAACCCCAACAGCAGAGAGCTTGGAAAGCTCGGACCCGCGGGTCCGATATCCGATCTCCCACTGACGTAGGAGACGTTTACTGACTCAGAGAAGCGATATCTTTCCTCCGGGCATGGGGCCGGGCCCGACCCTGGCTTCTGGTCGAAGTCCAGGGGGCCTGCCTCCTGCCTGCCTAGAGGTAGGCAGAGGGACTTGTGGTTCGGCTCATGGGGCCCGACCTGACCCTGGCTTCTGGTCGAAGTCCAGGGGGCCTGCCCCCTGCCTGCCCAGAGGTAGGCAGAGGGACTCGTGGTTCGGCGCGTGCGGCCGGGCCTGACACTGGCTTCTGGTCGAGGTCCGGGGGGCCTGCCTCCGCCTGCCCAGAGATAGGCAGAGGGACTTGTGGTTCGGCGCATGGGGCCGGGCCCAACCCTGGCTTCTGGTCGAAGTCCAGGGGGCCTGCCCAGAGGTAGGCAGAGGGACTTGTGGTTTGGCGCGTGGGGCCGGGCCTGACCCTGGCTTCTCGTCGAGGTCCAGGGAGCCTGCCCCCATCTTGCCCAGACGTAGGCAGAGGGACTTGTGGTTCGGCGCGTGGGGTCGGGCCTGACCCTGGCTTCTGGTCGAAGTCCAGGGGGCCTGCCCAGAGGTAGGCAGAGGGACTTGTGGTTCGGCGCGTGAGGCCGGGCCTGACCCTGGCGTCTGGACGAAGTCCAGGGGGCTTGCCCCCAGGTAGGTAGAAGGACTTGTGGTTCGGCGCATGGGGCCGACCATGACCCTGGCTTCCGGTCGAAGTCCAGGGGCCTGCCCCCTGCCTGCCCAGAGGTAGGCAGAGGGACTTGTGGTTCGGCGCGTGCGGCCGGGCCTGACCCTGGCTTCTGGTCGAGGTCCAGGGGGCCTGCCTCCGCCTGCCCAAAGATAGGCAGAGGGACTTGTGGTTCGGCGCATGGGGCCGGGCTCGACCCTGGCTTCTGGTCGAAGTCCAGGGGGCCTGCCCCCCTACCTGCCCAGAGGTAGGCAGAGGGACTTGTGGTTCGGCGCATGGGGCCGGGCCAGACCCTGGCTTCTGGTCGAAGTCCAGGGGGCCTGCCCCCTGCCTGCCTAGAGGTAGGCTGAGGGACTTGTGGTTCGGCTCATGGGGCCCGACCTGACCCTGGCTTCTGGTCGAAGTCCAGGGGGCCTGCCCCCTGCCTGCCCAGAGGTAGGCAGAGGGACTCGTGGTTCGGCGCGTGCGGCCGGGCCTGAACCTGGCTTCTGGTCGAGGTCCAGGGGGCCTGCCTCCGCCTGCCCAAAGATAGGCAGAGGGACTTGTGGTTCGGCGCATGGGGCCGGGCTCGACCCTGGCTTCTGGTCGAAGTCCAGGGGGCCTGCCCCCTACCTGCCCAGAGGTAGGCAGAGGGACTTGTGGTTCGACGCATGGGGCCGGGCCAGACCCTGGCTTCTGGTCAAAGTCCAGGGGGCCTGCCCCCTGCCTGCCTAGAGGTAGGCAGAGGGACTTGTGGTTCGGCGCGTGGAGTCGGGCCTGACCCTGGCTTCTGGTCGAGGTCCAGGGAGTCTGCCTCCGCCTGCCCAGAGGTAGGCAGAGGGACTTGTGGTTCGGAGGATGGAGCCGGGCCCGACCTTGGCTTCTGGTCGAAGTCTAGGGGGCCTGCACCCTGCCTGCCTAGAGGTAGGCAAAGAGACTTGTGGTTTGGCGCGTGGGGCCGGGCCTGACCTTGGCTTCTGGTCGAAGTCCAGGGGGCCTGCCCCCATCTTGTCCAGACGTAGGCAGAGGGACTTGTGGTTCGGCGCGTGTGGCCGGGCCTGACCCTGGCTTCTGGTCGAGGTCCAGGGGGCCTGCCCCCTGCCTGCCCAGAGGTAGGCAGAGGGACTTGTGGTTCGGCGCATGGGGTCGGGCCTGACCCTGGCTTCTGGTCGAAGTCCAGGGGGCCTGCCCCCTGCCTGCCCAGATGTAGGCAGAGGGACTTGTGGTTCGGCGCGTGGGGCCGGGCCTGACCCTGGCTTCTGGTCGAAATCCAGGGGGCCTGTCCCCTGCCTGCCCAAAGGTAGGCAGAGGGACTTGTGGTTTAGCGCGTGGGGCCGGGCCTGACCCTGGCTTCTAGTTTAAGTCCACGGGGCCTGCCTTCGCCTGCCCAGAGGTAGGCAGAGGGACTTGTGGTTCGGCGCATGGGGCCGGGCCCGACCCTGGCTTCTGGTCGAAGTCCAGGGGGCCTGCCCCCTGCCTGCCCAGAGGTAGGCAGAGGGACTTATGGTTGGGCGCATGGGGCCGGGCCTGACTCTGGCTTTTGGTCGAAGTCCAGGGGGCCTGCCCCCTGCCTGCCTAGAGGTAGGCAGAGGGACTTGTGGTTCGGCTCATGGGGCCCGACCTGACCCTGGCTTCTGGTCGAAGTCCAGGGGGCCTGCCCCCTGCCTGCCCAGAGGTAGGCAGAGGGAATTGTGGTTCGGCGGATGGGGCCGGGGCCGACCTTGGCTTCTGGTCGAAGTCCAGGGGGCCTGCCCAGAGGTAGGCAGAGGGACTTGTGGTTTGGCGCGTGGGGCCGGGCCTGACCCTGGCTTCTCGTCGAGGTCCAGGGGGCCTGCCCCCATCTTGCCCAGACGTAGGCAGAGGGACTTGTGGTTCGGCGCGTGTGGCCGGGCCTGACCCTGGCTTCTGGTCGAGGTCCAGGGGGCCTGCCCCCTGCCTGCCCAGAGGTAGGCAGAGGGACTTGTGGTTCGACGCATGGGGCCGGGCCTGACCCTGGCTTCTGGTCGAAGTCCAGGGGGCCTGCCCATAGGTAGGCAGAGGGACTTGTGGTTCGGTGCGTGGGGCCGGCCCTGACCCTGGCTTCTGGTTGAAGTCCAGGGGGCCTGCCCCCTGCCTGCCTAGAGGTAGGCAGAGGGACTTGTGGTTCGGCGCGTGTGGTCGGGCCTGACCCTGGCTTCTGGTCGAGGTCCAGGGGGCCTGCCCCCTGCATGCCCAGAGGTAGGCAGAGGGACTTGTGGTTCGGCGCATGGGGCCGGGCCCGACCCCGGCTTCTGGTCGAAGTCCAGGGGGCCTGCCTCCTGCATGCCCAGAGGTAGGCAGAGGGACTTGTGGTTGGGCGCATGAGGCCGGGCCTGACCCTGGCTTCTAGTCGAAGTCCAGGGGGCCTGCCCCCTGCCTGCCTAGAGGTAGGCAGAGGGACTTGTGGTTCGGCTCTTGGGGCCCGACCTGACCCTGGCTTCTGGTCGAAGTCCAGAGGGCCAGCCCCCTGCCTGCCCAGAGGTAGGCAAAGGGACTCGTGGTTCGGCGCGTGCGGCCGGGCCTGACCTTGGCTTCTGGTTGAGGTCCAGGGGGCCTGCCCAGAGGTAGGCAGAGGGACTCGTGGTTCGGCGCATGGGGCCGAGCCTGACCCTGGCTTCTGGTCGAAGTCCAGGGGGCCTGCCCCCTGCCTGCCCAGAGGTTGGCAGAGGGACTTGTGGTTCGGCGCGTGGGGCCGGGCCTGACCCTGGCTTCTGGTCGAAGTCCAGGGGGCCTGCCCCGGGGTAAGCACAGGGACTTGTGGTTTGGCGCGTGGGGCCGGGCCTGACCCTGGCTTCTCGTCGAGGTCCAGGGGGCCTGCCCCCATCTTGCCCAGACGTAGGCAGAGGGACTTGTGGTTCGGCGCGTGTGGCCGGGCCTGACCCTAGCTTCTGGTCGAGGTCCAGGGGGCCTGTCTCCTGCCTGCCCAGAGGTAGGCAGGGGGACTTGTGGTTCGGCGCATGGGGCCAGGCTTGACCCTGGCTTCTGGTCGAAGTCCAGGGGGCCTTCCCAGAGGTAGGCAGAGGGACTTGTGGTTCGGCGCGTGGGGCCTGGCCTGACCCTGGCTTCTGGTCGAAGTCCAGGGGGCCTGCCCCCTGCCTGCCCAAAGGTAGGCAGAGGGACTTGTGGTTCGGCGCGTGGGGCCGGGCCTGACCCTGGCTTCTGGTCGAAGTCCAGGGGGCCTGCCCCCTGCCTGCCCAAAGGTAGGCAGAGGGACTTGTGGTTTGGCGCGTGGGGCCGGGCCTGACCCTGGCTTCTGGTTGAGGTCCAGGGGGCTGCCCAGAGGTAGGCAGAGGGACTCGTGGTTCGGCGCATGGGGCCGGGCCAGACCCTGGCTTCTGGTCGAAGTCCAGGGGGCCTGCCCCCTGCCTGCCTAGAGGTAGGCAGAGGGACTTGTGGTTCGGCTCATGGGGCCCGACCTGACCCTGGCTTCTGGTCGAAGTCCACGGGGCCTGCCCCCTGCCTGCCCAGAGGTAGGCAGAGGGACTTGTGGTTCGGCTCATGGGGCCCGACCTGACCCTGGCTTCTGGTCGAAGTCCAGGGTGCCTGCCCCCTGCCTGCCCAGAGGTAGGCAGAGGGACTTGTGGTTCGGCGCATGGGGCCGGGCCAGACCCTGGCTTCTGGTCGAAGTCCAGGGGGCCTGCCCCCTGCCTGCCTTGAGGTAGGCAGAGGGACTTGTGGTTCGGCTCATGGGGCCCGACCTGACCCTGGCTTCTGGTCGAAGTCCAGGGGGCCTGCCCCCAGCCTGCCCAGAGGTAGGCAGAGGGACTCGTGGTTCGGCGCGTGTGGCCGGGCCTGAACCTGGCTTCTGGTCGAGGTCCAGGGGGCCTGCCTCCGCCTGCCCAAAGATAGGCAGAGGGACTTGTGGTTCGGCGCATGGGGCCGGGCTCGACCCTGGCTTCTGGTCGAAGTCCAGGGGGCCTGCCCCCTACCTGCCCAGAGGTAGGCAGAGGGACTTGTGGTTCGACGCATGAGGCCGGGCCAGACCCTGGCTTCTGGTCGAAGTCCAGGGGGCCTGCCCCCTGCCTGCCTAGAGGTAGGCAGAGGGACTTGTGGTTCGGCGCGTGGAGTCGGGCCTGACCCTGGCTTCTGGTCGAGGTCCAGGGAGTCTGCCTCCGCCTGCCCAGAGGTAGGTAGAGGGACTTGTGGTTCGGAGGATGGAGCCGGGCCCGACCTTGGCTTCTGGTCGAAGTCCAGGGGGCCTGCACCCTGCCTGCCTAGAGGTAGGCAAAGGGACTTGTGGTTTGGCGCGTGGGGCCGGGCCTGACCTTGGCTTCTGGTCGAAGTCCAGGGGGCCTGCCCCCATCTTGTCCAGACGTAGGCAGAGGGACTTGTGGTTCGGCGCGTGTGGCCGGGCCTGACCCTGGCTTCTGGTCGAGGTCCAGGGGGCCTGCCCCCTGCTTGCCCAGAGGTAGGCAGAGGGACTTGTGGTTCGGCGCATGGGGTCGGGCCTGACCCTGGCTTCTGGTCGAAGTCCAGGGGGCCTTCCCCCTGCCTGCCCAGATGTAGGCAGAGGGACTTGTGGTTCGGCGCGTGGGGCCGGGCCTGACCCTGGCTTCTGGTCGAAATCCAGGGGGCCTGTCCCCTGCCTGCCCAAAGGTAGGCAGAGGGACTTGTGGTTTAGCGCGTGGGGTCGGGCCTGACCCTGGCTTCTAGTTTAAGTCCAGGGGGCCTGCCTCCGCCTGCCCAGAGGTAGGCAGAGGGACTTGTGGTTCGGCGCATGGGGCCGGGCCCGACCCTGGCTTCTGGTCGAAGTCCAGGGGGCCTGCCCCCTGCCTGCCCAGAGGTAGGCAGAGGGACTTATGGTTGGGCGCATGGGGCCGGGCCTGACTCTGGCTTTTGGTCGAAGTCCAGGGGGCCTGCCCCCTGCCTGCCTAGAGGTAGGCAGAGGGACTTGTGGTTCGGCTCATGGGGCCCGACCTGACCCTGGCTTCTGGTCGAAGTCCAGGGGGCCTGCCCCCTGCCTGCCCAGAGGTAGGCAGAGGGAATTGTGGTTCGGCGGATGGGGCCGGGGCCGACCTTGGCTTCTGGTCGAAGTCCAGGGGGCCTGCCCAGAGGTAGGCAGAGGGACTTGTGGTTTGGCGCGTGGGGTCGGGCCTGACCCTGGCTTCTCGTCGAGGTCCAGGGGGCCTGCCCCCATCTTGCCCAGACGTAGGCAGAGGGACTTGTGGTTCGGCGCGTGTGGCCGGGCCTGACCCTGGCTTCTGGTCGAGGTCCAGGGGGCCTGCCCCCTGCCTGCCCAGAGGTAGGCAGAGGGACTTGTGGTTCGACGCATGGGGCCGGGCCTGACCCTGGCTTCTGGTCGAAGTCCAGGGGGCCTGCCCCCTGCCTGCCCAGAGGTAGGCAGAGGGAATTGTGGTTCGGCGGATGGGGCCGGGGCCGACCTTGGCTTCTGGTCGAAGTCCAGGGGGCCTGCCCAGAGGTAGGCAGAGGGACTTGTGGTTTGGCGCGTGGGGCCGGGCCTGACCCTGGCTTCTCGTCGAGGTCCAGGGGGCCTGCCCCCATCTTGCCCAGACGTAGGCAGAGGGACTTGTGGTTCGGCGCGTGTGGCCGGGCCTGACCCTGGCTTCTGGTCGAGGTCCAGGGGGCCTGCCCCCTGCCTGCCCAGAGGTAGGCAGAGGGACTTGTGGTTCGTCGCGTGGGGCCGGGCTTGACCCTGGCTTCTGGTCGAGGTCCAGGGGGCCTGCCCCCTGCCTGCCCAGAGGTAGGCAGAGGGACTTGTGGTTCGGCGCATGGGGCCAGGCTTGACCCTGGCTTCTGGTCGAAGTCCAGGGGGCCTTCCCAGAGGTAGGCAGAGGGACTTGTGGTTCGGCGCGTGGGGCCCGGCCTGACCCTGGCTTCTGGTCGAAGTCCAGGGGGCCTGCCCCCTGCCTGCCCAAAGGTAGGCAGAGGGACTTGTGGTTCGGCGCGTGGGGCCGGGCCTGACCCTGGCTTCTGGTCGAAGTCCAGGGGGCCTGCCCCCTGCCTGCCCAGAGGTAGGCAGAGGGACTTATGGTTGGGCGCATGGGGCCGGGCCTGACTCTGGCTTTTGGTCGAAGTCCAGGGGGCCTGCCCCCTGCCTGCCTAGAGGTAGGCAGAGGGACTTGTGGTTCGGCTCATGGGGCCCGACCTGACCCTGGCTTCTGGTCGAAGTCCAGGGGGCCTGCCCCCTGCCTGCCCAGAGGTAGGCAGAGGGAATTATGGTTCGGCGGATGGGGCCGGGGCCGACCTTGGCTTCTGGTCGAAGTCCAGGGGGCCTGCCCAGAGGTAGGCAGAGGGACTTGTGGTTTGGCGCGTGGGGTCGGGCCTGACCCTGGCTTCTCGTCGAGGTCCAGGGGGCCTGCCCCCATCTTGCCCAGACGTAGGCAGAGGGACTTGTGGTTCGGCGCGTGTGGCCGGGCCTGACCCTGGCTTCTGGTCGAGGTCCAGGGGGCCTGCCCCCTGCCTGCCCAGAGGTAGGCAGAGGGACTTGTGGTTCGACGCATGGGGCCGGGCCTGACCCTGGCTTCTGGTCGAAGTCCAGGGGGCCTGCCCCCTGCCTGCCCAGAGGTAGGCAGAGGGAATTGTGGTTCGGCGGATGGGGCCGGGGCCGACCTTGGCTTCTGGTCGAAGTCCAGGGGGCCTGCCCAGAGGTAGGCAGAGGGACTTGTGGTTTGGCGCGTGGGGCCGGGCCTGACCCTGGCTTCTCGTCGAGGTCCAGGGGGCCTGCCCCCATCTTGCCCAGACGTAGGCAGAGGGACTTGTGGTTCGGCGCGTGTGGCCGGGCCTGACCCTGGCTTCTGGTCGAGGTCCAGGGGGCCTGCCCCCTGCCTGCCCAGAGGTAGGCAGAGGGACTTGTGGTTCGACGCATGGGGCCGGGCCTGACCCTGGCTTCTGGTCGAAGTCCAGGGGGCCTGCCCATAGGTAGGCAGAGGGACTTGTGGTTCGGTGCGTGGGGCCGGCCCTGACCCTGGCTTCTGGTCAAAGTCCAGGGGGCCTGCCCCCTGCCTGCCTAGAGGTAGGCAGAGGGACTTGTGGTTCGGCGCGTGTGGTCGGGCCTGACCCTGGCTTCTGGTCGAGGTCCAGGGGGCCTGCCCCCTACATGCCCAGAGGTAGGCAGAGGGACTTGTGGTTCGGCGCATGGGGCCGGGCCCGACCCCGGCTTCTGGTCGAAGTCCAGGGGGCCTGCCTCCTGCATGCCCAGAGGTAGGCAGAGGGACTTGTGGTTGGGCGCATGAGGCCGGGCCTGACCCTGGCTTCTAGTCGAAGTCCAGGGGGCCTGCCCCCTGCCTGCCTAGAGGTAGGCAGAGGGACTTGTGGTTCGGCTCTTGGGGCCCGACCTGACCCTGGCTTCTGGTCGAAGTCCAGGGGGCCAGCCCCCTGCCTGCCCAGAGGTAGGCAAAGGGACTCGTGGTTCAGCGCGTGTGGCCGGGCCTGACCCTGGCTTCTGGTTGAGGTCCAGGGGGCCTGCCCAGAGGTAGGCAGAGGGACTCGTGGTTCAGCGCATGGGGCCGAGCCTGACCCTGGCTTCTGGTCGAAGTCCAGGGGGCCTGCCCCCTGCCTGCCCAGAGGTTGGCAGAGGGACTTGTGGTTCGGCGCGTGGGGCCGGGCCTGACCCTGGCTTCTGGTCGAAGTCCAGGGGGCCTGCCCCGGGGTAAGCAGAGGGACTTGTGGTTTGGCGCGTGGGGCCGGGCCTGACCCTGGCTTCTCGTCGAGGTCCAGGGGGCCTGCCCCCATCTTGCCCAGACGTAGGCAGAGGGACTTGTGGTTCGGCGCGTGTGGCCGGGCCTGACCCTAGCTTCTGGTCGAGGTCCAGGGGGCCTGTCCCCTGCCTGCCCAGAGGTAGGCAGAGGGACTTGTGGTTCGGCGCATGGGGCCAGGCTTGACCCTGGCTTCTGGTCGAAGTCCAGGGGGCCTTCCCAGAGGTAGGCAGAGGGACTTGTGGTTCGGCGCGTGGGGCCCGGCCTGACCCTGGCTTCTGGTCGAAGTCCAGGGGGCCTGCCCCCTGCCTGCCCAAAGGTAGGCAGAGGGACTTGTGGTTCGGCGCGTGGGGCCGGGCCTGACCCTGGCTTCTGGTCGAAGTCCAGGGGGCCTGCCCCCTGCCGGCCCAAAGGTAGGCAGAGGGACTTGTGGTTTGGCGCGTGGGGCCGGGCCTGACCCTGGCTTCTGGTTGAGGTCCAGGGGGCTGCCCAGAGGTAGGCAGAGGGACTCGTGGTTCGGCGCATGGGGTCGGGCCTGACCCTGGCTTCTGGTCGAAGTCCAGGGGGCCTGCCCCCTGCCTGCCCAGATGTAGGCAGAGGGACTTGTGGTTCGGCGCGTGGGGCCGGGCCTGACCCTGGCTTCTGGTCGAAATCCAGGGGGCCTGTCCCCTGCCTGCCCAAAGGTAGGCAGAGGGACTTGTGGTTTAGCGCGTGGGGTCGGGCCTGACCCTGGCTTCTAGTTTAAGTCCAGGGGGCCTGCCTCCGCCTGCCCAGAGGTAGGCAGAGGGACTTGTGGTTCGGCGCATGGGGCCGGGCCCGACCCTGGCTTCTGGTCGAAGTCCAGGGGGCCTGCCCCCTGCCTGCCCAGAGGTAGGCAGAGGGACTTATGGTTGGGCGCATGGGGCCGGGCCTGACTCTGGCTTTTGGTCGAAGTCCAGGGGGCCTGCCCCCTGCCTGCCTAGAGGTAGGCAGAGGGACTTGTGGTTCGGCTCATGGGGCCCGACCTGACCCTGGCTTCTGGTCGAAGTCCAGGGGGCCTGCCCTCTGCCTGCCCAGAGGTAGGCAGAGGGAATTGTGGTTCGGCGGATGGGGCCGGGGCCGACCTTGGCTTCTGGTCGAAGTCCAGGGGGCCTGCCCAGAGGTAGGCAGAGGGACTTGTGGTTTGGCGCGTGGGGCCGGGCCTGACCCTGGCTTCTCGTCGAGGTCCAGGGGGCCTGCGGCCATCTTGCCCAGATGTAGGCAGAGGGACTTGTGGTTCGGCGCGTGTGGCCGGGCCTGACCCTGGCTTCTGGTCGAGGTCCAGGGGGCCTGCCCCCTGCCTGCCCAGAGGTAGGCAGAGGGACTTGTGGTTCGACGCATGGGGCCGGGCCTGACCCTGGCTTCTGGTCGAAGTCCAGGGGGCCTGCCCATAGGTAGGCAGAGGGACTTGTGGTTCGGTGCGTGGGGCCGGCCCTGACCCTGGCTTCTGGTCGAAGTCCAGGGGGCCTGCCCCCTGCCTGCCTAGAGGTAGGCAGAGGGACTCGTGGTTCGGCGCATGGGGCCGAGCCTGACCCTGGCTTCTGGTCGAAGTCCAGGGGGCCTGCCCCCTGCCTGCCCAGAGGTTGGCAGAGGGACTTGTGGTTCGGCGCGTGGGGCCGGGCCTGACCCTGGCTTCTGGTCGAAGTCCAGGGGGCCTGCCCCGGGGTAAGCAGAGGGACTTGTGGTTTGGCGCGTGGGGCCGGGCCTGACCCTGGCTTCTCGTCGAGGTCCAGGGGGCCTGCCCCCATCTTGCCCAGACGTAGGCAGAGGGACTTGTGGTTCGGCGCGTGTGGCCGGGCCTGACCCTAGCTTCTGGTCGAGGTCCAGGGGGCCTGTCCCCTACCTGCCCAGAGGTAGGCAGAGGGACTTGTGGTTCGGCGCATGGGGCCAGGCTTGACCCTGGCTTCTGGTCGAAGTCCAGGGGGCCTTCCCAGAGGTAGGCAGAGGGACTTGTGGTTCGGCGCGTGGGGCCCGGCCTGACCCTGGCTTCTGGTCGAAGTCCAGGGGGCCTGCCCCCTGCCTGCCCAAAGGTAGGCAGAGGGACTTGTGGTTCGGCGCGTGGGGCCGGGCCTGACCCTGGCTTCTGGTCGAAGTCCAGGGGGCCTGCCCCCTGCCGGCCCAAAGGTAGGCAGAGGGACTTGTGGTTTGGCGCGTGGGGCCGGGCCTGACCCTGGCTTCTGGTTGAGGTCCAGGGGGCTGCCCAGAGGTAGGCAGAGGGACTCGTGGTTCGGCGCATGGGGTCGGGCCTGACCCTGGCTTCTGGTCGAAGTCCAGGGGGCCTGCCCCCTGCCTGCCCAGATGTAGGCAGAGGGACTTGTGGTTCGGCGCGTGGGGCCGGGCCTGACCCTGGCTTCTGGTCGAAATCCAGGGGGCCTGTCCCCTGCCTGCCCAAAGGTAGGCAGAGGGACTTGTGGTTTAGCGCGTGGGGTCGGGCCTGACCCTGGCTTCTAGTTTAAGTCCAGGGGGCCTGCCTCCGCCTGCCCAGAGGTAGGCAGAGGGACTTGTGGTTCGGCGCATGGGGCCGGGCCCGACCCTGGCTTCTGGTCGAAGTCCAGGGGGCCTGCCCCCTGCCTGCCCAGAGGTAGGCAGAGGGACTTATGGTTGGGCGCATGGGGCCGGGCCTGACTCTGGCTTTTGGTCGAAGTCCAGGGGGCCTGCCCCCTGCCTGCCTAGAGGTAGGCAGAGGGACTTGTGGTTCGGCTCATGGGGCCCGACCTGACCCTGGCTTCTGGTCGAAGTCCAGGGGGCCTGCCCCCTGCCTGCCCAGAGGTAGGCAGAGGGAATTGTGGTTCGGCGGATGGGGCCGGGGCCGACCTTGGCTTCTGGTCGAAGTCCAGGGGGCCTGCCCAGAGGTAGGCAGAGGGACTTGTGGTTTGGCGCGTGGGGCCGGGCCTGACCCTGGCTTCTCGTCGAGGTCCAGGGGGCCTGCGGCCATCTTGCCCAGATGTAGGCAGAGGGACTTGTGGTTCGGCGCGTGTGGCCGGGCCTGACCCTGGCTTCTGGTCGAGGTCCAGGGGGCCTGCCCCCTGCCTGCCCAGAGGTAGGCAGAGGGACTTGTGGTTCGACGCATGGGGCCGGGCCTGACCCTGGCTTCTGGTCGAAGTCCAGGGGGCCTGCCCATAGGTAGGCAGAGGGACTTGTGGTTCGGTGCGTGGGGCCGGCCCTGACCCTGGCTTCTGGTCGAAGTCCAGGGGGCCTGCCCCCTGCCTGCCTAGAGGTAGGCAGAGGGACTTGTGGTTCGGCGCGTGTGGTCGGGCCTGACCCTGGCTTCTGGTCGAGGTCTAGGGGGCCTGCCCCTTGCATGCCCAGAGGTAGGCAGAGGGACTTGTGGTTCGGTGCGTGGGGCCGGCCCTGACCCTGGCTTCTGGTCGAAGTCCAGGGGGCCTGCCCCCTGCCTGCCTAGAGGTAGGCAGAGGGACTTGTGGTTCGGCGCGTGTGGTCGGGCCTGACCCTGGCTTCTGGTCGAGGTCCAGGGGGCCTGCCCCCTGCATGCCCAGAGGTAGGCAGAGGGACTTGTGGTTCGGCGCATGGGGCCGGGCCCGACCCCGGCTTCTGGTCGAAGTCCAGGGGGCCTGCCTCCTGCATGCCCAGAGGTAGGCAGAGGGACTTGTGGTTGGGCGCATGAGGCCGGGCCTGACCCTGGCTTCTAGTCGAAGTCCAGGGGGCCTGCCCCCTGCCTGCCTAGAGGTAGGCAGAGGGACTTGTGGTTCGGCTCTTGGGGCCCGACCTGACCCTGGCTTCTGGTCGAAGTCCAGGGGGCCAGCCCCCTGCCTGCCCAGAGGTAGGCAAAGGGACTCGTGGTTCAGCGCGTGTGGCCGGGCCTGACCCTGGCTTCTGGTTGAGGTCCAGGGGGCCTGCCCAGAGGTAGGCAGAGGGACTCGTGGTTCGGCGCATGGGGCCGAGCCTGACCCTGGCTTCTGGTCGAAGTCCAGGGGGCCTGCCCCCTGCCTGCCCAGAGGTTGGCAGAGGGACTTGTGGTTCGGCGCGTGGGGCCGGGCCTGACCCTGGCTTCTGGTCGAAGTCCAGGGGGCCTGCCCCGGGGTAAGCAGAGGGACTTGTGGTTTGGCGCGTGGGGCCGGGCCTGACCCTGGCTTCTCGTCGAGGTCCAGGGGGCCTGCCCCCATCTTGCCCAGACGTAGGCAGAGGGACTTGTGGTTCGGCGCGTGTGGCCGGGCCTGACCCTAGCTTCTGGTCGAGGTCCAGGGGGCCTGTCCCCTGCCTGCCCAGAGGTAGGCAGAGGGACTTGTGGTTCGGCGCATGGGGCCAGGCTTGACCCTGGCTTCTGGTCGAAGTCCAGGGGGCCTTCCCAGAGGTAGGCAGAGGGACTTGTGGTTCGGCGCGTGGGGCCCGGCCTGACCCTGGCTTCTGGTCGAAGTCCAGGGGGCCTGCCCCCTGCCTGCCCAAAGGTAGGCAGAGGGACTTGTGGTTCGGCGCGTGGGGCCGGGCCTGACCCTGGCTTCTGGTCGAAGTCCAGGGGACCTACCCCCTGCCTGCCCAAAGGTAGGCAGAGAGACTTGTGGTTTGGCGCGTGGGGCCGGGCCTGACCCTGGCTTCTGGTTGAGGTCCAGGGGGCTGCCCAGAGGTAGGCAGAGGGACTCGTGGTTCGGCGCATGGGGTCGGGCCTGACCCTGGCTTCTGGTCGAAGTCCAGGGGGCCTGCCCCCTGCCTGCCCAGATGTAGGCAGAGGGACTTGTGGTTCGGCGCGTGGGGCCGGGCCTGACCCTGGCTTCTGGTCGAAATCCAGGGGGCCTGTCCCCTGCCTGCCCAAAGGTAGGCAGAGGGACTTGTGGTTTAGCGCGTGGGGCCGGGCCTGACCCTGGCTTCTAGTTTAAGTCCAGGGGGCCTGCCTCCGCCTGCCCAGAGGTAGGCAGAGGGACTTGTGGTTCGGCGCATGGGGCCGGGCCCGACCCTGGCTTCTGGTCGAAGTCCAGGGGGCCTGCCCCCTGCCTGCCCAGAGGTAGGCAGAGGGACTTATGGTTGGGCGCATGGGGCCGGGCCTGACTCTGGCTTTTGGTCGAAGTCCAGGGGGCCTGCCCCCTGCCTGCCTAGAGGTAGGCAGAGGGACTTGTGGTTCGGCTCATGGGGCCCGACCTGACCCTGGCTTCTGGTCGAAGTCCAGGGGGTCTGCCCCCTGCCTGCCCAGAGGTAGGCAGAGGGAATTGTGGTTCGGCGGATGGGGCCGGGGCCGACCTTGGCTTCTGGTCGAAGTCCAGGGGGCCTGCCCAGAGGTAGGCAGAGGGATTTGTGGTTTGGCGCGTGGGGCCGGGCCTGACCCTGGCTTCTCGTCGAGGTCCAGGGGGCCTGCGGCCATCTTGCCCAGACGTAGGCAGAGGGACTTGTGGTTCGGCGCGTGTGGCCGGGCCTGACCCTGGCTTCTGGTCGAGGTCCAGGGGGCCTGCCCCCTGCCTGCCTAGAGGTAGGCAGAGGGACTTGTGGTTCGACGCATGGGGCCGGGCCTGACCCTGGCTTCTGGTCGAAGTCCAGGGGGCCTGCCCATAGGTAGGCAGAGGGACTTGTGGTTCGGTGCGTGGGGCCGGCCCTGACCCTGGCTTCTGGTCGAAGTCCAGGGGGCCTGCCCCCTGCCTGCCTAGAGGTAGGCAGAGGGACTTGTGGTTCGGCGCGTGTGGTCGGGCCTGACCCTGGCTTCTGGTCGAGGTCTAGGGGGCCTTCCCCTTGCATGCCCAGAGGTAGGCAGAGGGACTTGTGGTTCGGCGCATGGGGCCGGGCCCGACCCCGGCTTCTGGTCGAAGTCCAGGGGGCCTGCCTCCTGCATGCCCAGAGGTAGGCAGAGGGACTTGTGGTTGGGCGCATGAGGCCGGGCCTTACCCTGGCTTCTAGTCGAAGTCCAGGGGGCCTGCCCCCTGCCTGCCTAGAGGTAGGCAGAGGGACTTGTGGTTCGGCTCTTGGGGCCCGACCTGACCCTGGCTTCTGGTCGAAGTCCAGGGGGCCAGCCCCCTGCCTGCCCAGAGGTAGGCAAAGGGACTCGTGGTTCGGCGCGTGCGGCCGGGCCTTACCCTGGCTTCTGGTTGAGGTCCAGGGGGCCTGCCCAGAGGTAGGCAGAGGGACTCGTGGTTCGGCGCATGGGGCCGAGCCTGACCCTGGCTTCTGGTCGAAGTCCAGGGGGCCTGCCCCCTGCCTGCCCAGAGGTTGGCAGAGGGACTTGTGGTTCGGCGCGTGGGGCCGGGCCTGACCCTGGCTTCTGGTCGAAGTCCAGGGGGCCTGCCCCGGGGTAAGCAGAGGGACTTGTGGTTTGGCGCGAGGGGCCGGGCCTGACCCTGGCTTCTCGTCGAGGTCCAGGGGGCCTGCCCCCATCTTGCCCAAACGTAGGCAGAGGGACTTGTGGTTCGGTGCGTGTGGCCGGGCCTGACCCTAGCTTCTGGTCGAGGTCCAGGGGGCCTGTCCCCTGCCTGCCCAGAGGTAGGCAGAGGGACTTGTGGTTCGGCGCATGGGGCCAGGCTTGACCCTGGCTTCTGGTCGAAGTCCAGGGGGCCTTCCCAGAGGTAGGCAGAGGGACTTGTGGTTCGGCGCGTGGGGCCCGGCCTGACCCTGGCTTCTGGTCGAAGTCCAGGGGGCCTGCCCCCTGCCTGCCCAAAGGTAGGCAGAGGGACTTGTGGTTCGGCGCGTGGGGCCGGGCCTGACCCTGGCTTCTGGTCGAAGTCCAGGGGGCCTGCCCCCTGCCTGCCCAAAGGTAGGCAGAGGGACTTGTGGTTTGGCGCGTGGGGCCGGGCCTGACCCTGGCTTCTGGTTGAGGTCCAGGGGGCTGCCCAGAGGTAGGCAGAAGGACTCGTGGTTCGGCGCATGGGGCCGGGCCTGACCCTGGCTTCTGGTCGAAGTCCAGGGGGCCTGCCCCCTGCCTGCCTAGAGGTTGGCAGAGGGACTTGTGGTTCGGCGCGTGGGGCCGGGCCTGACCCTGGCTTCTGGTCGAGGTCCAGGGGGCCTGTCCCCTGCCTGCCCAGAGGTAGGCAGAGGGACTTGTGGTTCGGCGCATGGGGCCGGGCTTGACCCTGGCTTCTGGTCGAAGTCCAGGGGGCCTGCCCAGAGGTAGGCAGAGGGACTTGTGGTTCGGCGCGTGGGGCCCGGCCTGACCCTGGCTTCTGGTCGAAGTCCAGGGGGCCTGCCCCCTGCATGCCCAGAGGTAGGCAGAGGGACTTGTGGTTCGGCGCATGGGGCCGGGCCCGACCGCGGCTTCTGGTCGAAGTCAAGGGGGCCTGCCCCCTGCATGCCCAGAGGTAGGCAGAGGGACTTGTGGTTGGGCGCATGAGGCCGGGCCTGACCCTGGCTTCTAGTCGAAGTCCAGGGGGCCTGCCCCCTGCCTGCCTAGAGGTAGGCAGAGGGACTTGTGGTTCGGCTCATGGGGCCCGACCTGACCCTGGCTTCTGGTCGAAGTCCAGGGGGCCAGCCCCCTGCCTGCCCAGAGGTAGGCAAAGGGACTCGTGGTTCGGCGCGTGCGGCCGGGCCTGACCCTGGCTTCTGGTTGAGGTCCAGGGGGCCTGCCCAGAGGTAGGCAGAGGGACTCGTGGTTCGGCGCATGGGGCCGGGCCTGACCCTGGTTTCTGGTCGAAGTCCAGGGGGCCTGCCCCCTGCCTGCCCAGAGGTTGGCAGAGGGACTTGTGGTTCGGCTCGTGGGGCCGGGCTTGACCCTGGCTTCTGGTCGAGGTCCAGGGGGCCTGTCCCCTGCCTGCCCAGAGGTAGGCAGAGGGACTTGTGGTTCGGCGCATGGGGCCGGGCCCGACCCCGGCTTCTGGTCGAAGGCAAGGGGGCCTGCCCCCTGCATGCCCAGAGGTAGGCAGAGGGACTTGTGGTTGGGCGCATGAGGCCGGGCCTGACCCTGGCTTCTAGTCGAAGTCCAGGGGGCCTGCCCCCTGCCTGCCTAGAGGTAGGCAGAGGGACTTGTGGTTCGGCTCATGGTGCCCGACCTGACCCTGGCTTCTGGTCAAAGTCCAGGGGGCCAGCCCCCTGCCTGCCCAGAGGTAGGCAAAGGGACTCGTGGTTCGGCGCGTGCGGCCGGGCCTGACCCTGGCTTCTGGTTGAGGTCCAGGGGGCCTGCCCAGAGGTAGGCAGAGGGACTCGTGGTTCGGCGCATGGGGCCGGGCCTGACCCTGGCTTCTGGTCGAAGTCCAGGGGGCCTGCCCCCTGCCTGCCCAGAGGTTGGCAGAGGGACTTGTGGTTCGGCGCGTGGGGCCGGGCCTGACCCTGGCTTCTGGTCGAGGTCCAGGGGGCCTGTCCCCTGCCTGCCCAGAGGTAGGCAGAGGGACTTGTGGTTCGGCGCATGGGGCCGGGCTTGACCCTGGCTTCTGGTCGAAGTCCAGGGGGCCTGCCCAGAGGTAGGCAGAGGGACTTGTGGTTCGGCGCGTGGGGCCCGGCCTGACCCTGGCTTCTGGTCGAAGTCCAGGGGGCCTGCCCCCTGCCTGCCCAAAGGTAGGCAGAGGGACTTGTGGTTCGGCGCGTGGGGCCGGGCCTGACCCTGGCTTCTAGTCGAAGTCCAGGGGGCCAGCCCCCTGCCTGCCCAGAGGTAGGCAGAGGGACTTGTGGTTTGGCGCGTGGGGCCGGGCCTGACCCTGGCTTCTAGTTTAAGTCCAGGGGGCCTGCCCCCTGCCTGCCCAGAGGTAGGCAGAGGGACTTGTGGTTCGGCGCGTGGGGCCGGGCCTGACCCGGGCTTCTGGTCGAAGTCCAGGGAGCCTGCCCCCAGGTAGGCAGAGGGACTTGTGGTTCGGCGCATGGGGCCGGGCCTGACCCTGGCTTCTAGTCGAAGTCCAGGGGGCCTGCCCCCTGCCTGCCTAGAGGTAGGCAGAGGGACTTGTGGTTCGGCTCATGGGGCCCGACCTGACCCTGGCTTCTGGTCGAAGTCCAGGGGGCCAGCCCCCTGCCTGCCCAGAGGTAGGCAAAGGGACTCGTGGTTCGGCGCGTGCGGCCGGGCCTGACCCTGGCTTCTGGTTGAGGTCCAGGGGGCCTGCCCAGAGGTAGGCAGAGGGACTCGTGGTTCGGCGCATGGGGCCGGGCCTGACCCTGGTTTCTGGTCGAAGTCCAGGGGGCCTGCCCCCTGCCTGCCCAGAGGTTGGCAGAGGGACTTGTGGTTCGGCTCGTGGGGCCGGGCTTGACCCTGGCTTCTGGTTGAGGTCCAGGGGGCCTGTCCCCTGCCTGCCCAGAGGTAGGCAGAGGGACTTGTGGTTCGGCGCATGGGGCCGGGCCCGACCCCGGCTTCTGGTCGAAGGCAAGGGGGCCTGCCCCCTGCATGCCCAGAGGTAGGCAGAGGGACTTGTGGTTGGGCGCATGAGGCCGGGCCTGACCCTGGCTTCTAGTCGAAGTCCAGGGGGCCTGCCCCCTGCCTGCCTAGAGGTAGGCAGAGGGACTTGTGGTTCGGCTCATGGTGCCCGACCTGACCCTGGCTTCTGGTCAAAGTCCAGGGGGCCAGCCCCCTGCCTGCCCAGAGGTAGGCAAAGGGACTCGTGGTTCGGCGCGTGCGGCCGGGCCTGACCCTGGCTTCTGGTTGAGGTCCAGGGGGCCTGCCCAGAGGTAGGCAGAGGGACTCGTGGTTCGGCGCATGGGGCCGGGCCTGACCCTGGCTTCTGGTCGAAGTCCAGGGGGCCTGCCCCCTGCCTGCCCAGAGGTTGGCAGAGGGACTTGTGGTTCGGCGCGTGGGGCCGGGCCTGACCCTGGCTTCTGGTCGAGGTCCAGGGGGCCTGTCCCCTGCCTGCCCAGAGGTAGGCAGAGGGACTTGTGGTTCGGCGCATGGGGCCGGGCTTGACCCTGGCTTCTGGTCGAAGTCCAGGGGGCCTGCCCAGAGGTAGGCAGAGGGACTTGTGGTTCGGCGCGTGGGGCCCGGCCTGACCCTGGCTTCTGGTCGAAGTCCAGGGGGCCTGCCCCCTGCCTGCCCAAAGGTAGGCAGAGGGACTTGTGGTTCGGCGCGTGGGGCCGGGCCTGACCCTGGCTTCTAGTCGAAGTCCAGGGGGCCAGCCCCCTGCCTGCCCAGAGGTAGGCAGAGGGACTTGTGGTTTGGCGCGTGGGGCCGGGCCTGACCCTGGCTTCTAGTTTAAGTCCAGGGGGCCTGCCCCCTGCCTGCCCAGAGGTAGGCAGAGGGACTTGTGGTTCGGCGCGTGGGGCCGGGCCTGACCCGGGCTTCTGGTCGAAGTCCAGGGAGCCTGCCCCCAGGTAGGCAGAGGGACTTGTGGTTCGGCGCATGGGGCCGGCCCTGACCCTGGCTTCTAGTCGAAGTCCAGGGGGCCTGCCCCTGCCTGCCCAGAGGTAGGTAGAGGGACTTACGGTTCGGCGCGTGGAGCTGGGCCTGACCCTGGCTTCTGGTCGAGGTCCAGGGGGCCTGCCCCCTGCCTGCCCAGACGTAGGCAATGGGACTTGTGGTTCGGCGCGTGTGGTCGGGCCTGACCTTGGCTTCTGGTCAAGGTCCAGGGGGGCCTGCCCCCTGCCTGCTCATAGGTAGGCAGAGGGACTTGTGGTTTGGCGCATGGGGCCGGGCCCGACCCTGGTTCTGGAAAAAGTCCAGGGGGCCTGCCCCCTGCCTGCCTAGAGGTAGGTAGAGGGACTTATGGTTGGGCGCATGGGGCAAGGCCTGACCCTGGCTTTTGGTCGATGTCCAGGGGGCCTGCCCCCTGCCTGCCTAGAGGTAGGCAGAGGGACTTGTGGTTCGGCGCGTGTGGTCGGGCCTGACCCTGTCTTCTGGTCGAGGTCCAGGGGGCCTGTCCCCTGCCTGCCCAGAGGTAGGCAGAGGGACTTGTGGTTCGGCGCGTGGGGCCGGGCCTGACCCTGGCTTCTGGTCGAAGTCCAGGGGGCCAGCCCCCTGCCTGCCCAGAGGTAGGAAGAAGGACTCGTGGTTCGGCGCGTGCGGCCGGACCTGACCCTGTCTTCTGGTTGAGGTCCAGGGGGCCTGCCCCCTGCCTGCCCAGAGGTAGGCAGAGGGACTTGTGGTTCGGCGCATGGGGCCTGGCCTGACCCTGGCTTCTGGTCGAAGTCCAGGGGGCCTGCCCAGAGGTAGGCAGAGGGACTTGTGGTTCGGCGCGTGGGGCCCGGCCTGACCCTGGCTTCTGGTCGAAGTCCAGGGGGCCTGCCCCCTGCGTGCCCAGAGGTAGGCAGAGGGACTTGTGGTTCGGCGCGTGGGGCCGAGCCTGACCCTGGCTTCTGGTCGAAGTCCAGGGAGCCTGCCCCCAGGTAGGTAGAGGGACTTGTGGTTCGGCGCATGGGGCCGGCCCTGACCCTGGCTTCTAGTCGAAGTCCAGGGGGCCTGCCCCCTGCCTGCCCAGAGGTAGGCAGAGGGACTTGTGGTTCGGCGCGTGTGGTCGGGCCTGACCCTGGCTTCTGGTCATGGTCCAGGAGGCCTGCTCCCTGCCTGCCCAGAGGTAGGCAGAGGGACTTGTGGTTTGGCGCATGGGGTCGGGCCCGACCCTGGCTTCTGGTCGAAGTCCAGGGGGCCTGCCCCCTGCCTGCCTAGAGGTAGGCAGAGGGACTTGTGGTTCGGCGCTTGTGGTCGGGCCTGACCCTGGCTTCTGGTCGAGGTCCAGGGGGCCTGCACCCTGCCTGCCGAGAGGTAGGCAGAGGGACTTGTGGTTCGGCGCATGGGGCCGGGCCCGACCCTGGCTTCTGGTCGAAGTCCAGGGGGCCTGCCCCCTGCCTGCCCAGAGGTAGGCAGAGGGACTTGTGGTTCGGCGCATGAGGCCGGGCCTGACCCTGGCTTCTGGTCGAAGTCCAGGGGGCCTGCCCCCTGCCTGCCTAGAGGTAGGCAGAGGGACTTGTGGTTCGGCTCATGGGGCCCGACCTGAACCTGGCTTCTGGTCGAAGTCCAGGGGGCCAACCCCCTGCCTGCCCAGAGGTAGGCAGAGGGACTCGTGGTTCGGCGCATGCGGCCGGGCCTGACCCTGGCTTCTGGTTGAGGTGCAGGGGGCCTGCCCCCTGCCTGCCCAGAGGTAGGCAGAGGGACTTGTGGTTCGGCGCATGGGGCCGGGCCTGACCCTGGCTTCTAGTCGAAGTCCAGGGGGCCTGCCCCTTGCCTGCCCAGAGGTAGGCAGAGGGACTTGTGGTTCGGCGCGTGGGGCCGGGCCTGACCCTGGCATCTGGTCGAAGTCCAGGGGGCCTTCCCCCAGGTAAGCAGAGGGACTTGTGGTTCGGCGCATGGGGCCGGCCCTAACCCTGGCTTCTGGTCGAAGTCCAGAGGGCCTGCCCCCTACCTGCCCATAAGTAGGCAGAGGGACTTGTGGTTCGGCGCATGGGGCCGGGCCCGACCCTGGCTTCTGGTCGAAGTCCAGGAGGCCTGCCCCCTGCCTGCCCAGAGGTAGGCAGAGGGACTTATGGTTGGGCGCATGGGGCCGGGCCTGACCCTGGCTTCTGGTCGAAGTCCAGGGGGCCTGCCCCCTGCCCTCTCTAGAGGTAGGCAGAGGGACTTGTGGTTCGGCTCATGGGGCCCGACCTGACCCTGGCTTCTGGTCGAAGTCCAGGGGGCCTGCCCCCTGCCTGCCTAGAGGTAGGCAGAGGGACTCGAGGTTCGGCGCGTGCGGCCGGGCCTGACCCTGGCTTCTGGTCGAGGTCCAGGGGGCCTGCCTCCGCCTGCCCAGAGATAGGCAGAGGGACTTGTGGTTCGGCGCATGGGGCCGGGCCCGACCCTGGCCTCTGGTCGAAGTCCAGGGGGCCTGCCCCCTGCCTGCCCAGAGGTAGGCAGAGGGACTTGTGGTTCGGCGCATGAGGCCGGGCCTGACCCTGGCTTCTGGTCGAAGTCCAGGGGGCCTGCCCCCTGCCCTCTCTAGAGGTAGGCAGAGGGACTTGTGGTTCGGCTCATGGGGCCCGACCTGACCCTGGCTTCTGGTCGAAGTCCAGAGGCCTGCCCCCCTGCCTGCCCAGAGGTAGGCAGAGGGACTCGTGGTTCGGCGCGTGCGGCCGGGCCTGACCCTGGCTTCTGGTCGAGGTCCAGGGGGCCTGCCTCCGCCTGCCCAGAGACAGGCAGAGGGACTTGTGGTTCGGCGCGTGCGGCCGGGCCTGACCCTGGCTTCTGGTCGAAGTCCAGGGGGCCTGCCCCCTGCCTGCCCAAAGGTAGGCAGAGGGACTTGTGGTTCGGCGCGTGGGGCCGGGCTTGACCTTGGCTTCTAGTCGAAGTCCAGGGGGGCAGCCCCCTGCCTGCCCAGAGGTAGGCAGAGGGACTTGTGGTTTGGCGCGTGGGGCCGGGCCTGACCCTGGCTTCTAGTTTAAGTCCAGGGGGCCTGCCCCCTGCCTGCCCAGAGGTAGGCAGAGGGACTTGTGGTTCGGCGCGTAGGGCCGGGCCTGACCCTGGCTTCTGGTCGAAGTCCAGGGAGCCTGCCCCCAGGTAGGCAGAGGGACTTGTGGTTCGGCGCATGGGGCCGGCCCTGACCCTGGCTTCTAGTCGAAGTCCAGGGGGCCTGCCCCTGCCTGCCCAGAGGTAGGTAGAGGGACTTACGGTTCGGCGCGTGGAGCTGGGCCTGACCCTGGCTTCTGGTCGAGGTCCAGGGGGCCTGCCCCCTGCCTGCCCAGACGTAGGCAATGGGACTTGTGGTTCGGCGCGTGTGGTCGGGCCTGACCTTGGCTTCTGGTCAAGGTCCAGGGGGGCCTGCCCCCTGCCTGCTAATAGGTAGGCAGAGGGACTTGTGGTTTGGCGCATGGGGCCGGGCCCGACCCTGGTTCTGGAAAAAGTCCAGGGGGCCTGCCCCCTGCCTGCCTAGAGGTAGGTAGAGGGACTTATGGTTGGGCGCATGGGGCAAGGCCTGACCCTGGCTTTTGGTCGATGTCCAGGGGGCCTCCCCCCTGCCTGCCTAGAGGTAGGCAGAGGGACTTGTGGTTCGGCGCGTGTGGTCGGGCCTGACCCTGGCTTCTGGTCGAGGTCCAGGGGGCCTGTCCCCTGCCTGCCCAGAGGTAGGCAGAGGGACTTGTGGTTCGGCGCGTGGGGCCGGGCCTGACCCTGGCTTCTGGTCGAAGTCCAGGGGGCCAGCCCCCTGCCTGCCCAGAGGTAGGCAGAAGGACTCGTGGTTCGGCGCGTGCGGCCGGGCCTGACCCTGTCTTCTGGTTGAGGTCCAGGGGGCCTGCCCCCTGCCTGCCCAGAGGTAGGCAGAGGGACTTGTGGTTCGGCGCATGGGGCCTGGCCTGACCCTGGCTTCTGGTCGACGTCCAGGGGGCCTGCCCAGAGGTAGGCAGAGGGACTTGTGGTTCGGCGCGTGGGGCCCGGCCTGACCCTGGCTTCTGGTCGAAGTCCAGGGGGCCTGCCCCCTGCGTGCCCAGAGGTAGGCAGATGGACTTGTGGTTCGGCGCGTGGGGCCGGCCCTGACCCTGGCTTCTAGTCGAAGTCCAGGGGGCCTGCCCCCTGCCTGCCCAGAGGTAGGCAGAGGGACTTGTGGTTCGGCGCGTGTGGTCGGGCCTGACCCTGGCTTCTGGTCATGGTCCAGAAGGCCTGCTCCCTGCCTGCCCAGAGGTAGGCAGAGGGACTTATGGTTTGGCGCATGGGGCCGGGCCCGACCCTGGCTTCTGGTCGAAGTCCAGGGGGCCTGCCCCCTGCCTGCCTAGAGGTAGGTAGAGGGACTTGTGGTTCGGCGCTTGTGGTCGGGCCTGACCCTGGCTTCTGGTCGAGGTCCAGGGGGCCTGCACCCTGCCTGCCGAGAGGTAGGCAGAGGGACTTGTGGTTCGGCGCATGGGGCCGGGCCCGACCCTGGCTTCTGGTCGAAGTCCAGGGGGCCTGCCCCCTGCCTGCCCAGAGGTAGGCAGAGGGACTTGTGGTTCGGCGCATGAGGCCGGGCCTGACCCTGGCTTCTGGTCGAAGTCCATGGGGCCTGCCCCCTGCCTGCCTAGAGGTAGGCAGAGGGACTTGTGGTTCGGCTCATGGGGCCCGACCTGAACCTGGCTTCTGGTCGAAGTCCAGGGGGCCAGCCCCCTGCCTGCCCAGAGGTAGGCAGAGGGACTCGTGGTTCGGCGCATGCGGCCGGGCCTGACCCTGGCTTCTGGTTGAGGTGCAGGGGGCCTGCCCCCTGCCTGCCCAGAGGTAGGCAGAGGGACTTGTGGTTCGGCGCATGGGGCCGGGCCTGACCCTGGCTTCTAGTCGAAGTCCAGGGGGCCTGCCCCTTGCCTGCCCAGAGGTAGGCAGAGGGACTTGTGGTTCGGCGCGTGGGGCCGGGCCTGACCCTGGCATCTGGTCGAAGTCCAGGGGGCCTTCCCCCAGGTAAGCAGAGGGACTTGTGGTTCGGCGCATGGGGCCGGCCCTAACCCTGGCTTCTGGTCGAAGTCCAGAGGGCCTGCCCCCTACCTGCCCATAAGTAGGCAGAGGGACTTGTGGTTCGGCGCATGGGGCCGGGCCCGACCCTGGCTTCTGGTCGAAGTCCAGGAGGCCTGCCCCCTGCCTGCCCAGAGGTAGGCAGAGGGACTTATGGTTGGGCGCATGGGGCCGGGCCTGACCCTGGCTTCTGGTCGAAGTCCAGGGGGCCTGCCCCCTGCCCTCTCTAGAGGTAGGCAGAGGGACTTGTGGTTCGGCTCATGGGGCCCGACCTGACCCTGGCTTCTGGTCGAAGTCCAGGGGGCCTGCCCCCTGCCTGCCTAGAGGTAGGCAGAGGGACTCGAGGTTCGGCGCGTGCGGCCGGGCCTGACCCTGGCTTCTGGTCGAGGTCCAGGGGGCCTGCCTCCGCCTGCCCAGAGATAGGCAGAGGGACTTGTGGTTCGGCGCATGGGGCCGGGCCCGACCCTGGCCTCTGGTCGAAGTCCAGGGGGCCTGCCCCCTGCCTGCCCAGAGGTAGGCAGAGGGACTTGTGGTTCGGCGCATGAGGCCGGGCCTGACCCTGGCTTCTGGTCGAAGTCCAGGGGGCCTGCCCCCTGCCCTCTCTAGAGGTAGGCAGAGGGACTTGTGGTTCGGCTCATGGGGCCCGACCTGACCCTGGCTTCTGGTCGAAGTCCAGAGGCCTGCCCCCCTGCCTGCCCAGAGGTAGGCAGAGGGACTCGTGGTTCGGCGCGTGCGGCCGGGCCTGACCCTGGCTTCTGGTCGAGGTCCAGGGGGCCTGCCTCCGCCTGCCCAGAGACAGGCAGAGGGACTTGTGGTTCGGCGCATGGGGCCGGCCCTGACCCTGGCTTCTAGTCGAAGTCCAGGGGGCCTACCCCCTGCCTGCCCAGAGGTAGGCAGAGGGACTTGTGGTTCGGCGCGTGTGGTCGGGCCTGACCCTGGCTTCTGGTCAAGGTCCAGGGGGCTGCTCCCTGCCTGCCCAGAGGTAGGCAGAGGGACTTGTGGTTTGGCGCATGGGGCCGGGCCCGACCCTGGCTTCTGGTCGAAGTCCAGGGGGCCTGCCCCCTGCCTGCCTAGAGGTAGGCAGAAGGACTTATGGTTGGGCGCATGGGGCCGGGCCTGACCCTGGCTTCTTGTCGAAGTCCAGGAAGCCTGCTCCCTGCCTGCTTAGAGGTAGGCAGAGGGACTTGTGTTTCGGCGCGTGTGGTCGGGCCTGACCCTGGCTTCTGGTCGAGGTCCAGGGGGCCTGCCCCCTGCCTGCCCAGAGGTAGGCAGAGGGACTTGTGGTTCGGCGCATGGGGCCGGGCCCGACCCTGGCTTCTGGTCGAAGTCCAGAGGGCCTGCCCCCTGCCTGCCCAGAGGTAGGCAGAGGGACTTGTGGTTGGGCGCATGAGGCCGGGCCTGACCCTAGCTTCTGGTCGAAGTCCAGGGGGCCTGCCCCCTGCCTGCCTAGAGGTAGGCAGAGGGACTTGTGGTTCGGCTCATGGGGCCCGACCTGATCCTGGCTTCTCGTCGAAGTCGAGGGGGCCAGCCCCCTGCCTGCCCAGAGGTAGGCAGAGGGACTCGTGGTTTGGCGCTTGCGGCCGGGCCTGACCCTGGCTTCTGGTTGAGGTCCAGGGGGCCTGCCCCCTGCCTGCCCAGAGGTAGGCAGAGGGACTTGTGGTTCGGCGCATGAGGCCGGGCCTGACCCTGGCTTCTGGTCGAAGTCCAGGGGGCCTGCCCCCTGCCTGCCCTGAGGTAGGCAGAGGGACTTGTGGTTCGGCGCGTGCGGCCGGGCCTGACCCTGGCTTCTGGTCGATGTCCAGGGGGCCTGCCTCCGCCTGCCCAGAGGTAGGCAGAGAGACTTGTGGTTCGGCGCATGGGGCCGGGCCCGACCCTGGCTTCTGGTCGAAGTTTAGGGGGCCTGCCCCCTGCCTGCCCATAAGTAGACAGAGGGACTTGTGGTTCGACGCATGGGACCGGGCCCGACCCTGGCTTCTGGTCGAAGTCCAGGGGGCCTGCCCCCGGCCTGCCCAGAGGTAGGCAGAGGGACTTATGGTTGGGCGCATAGGGCCGGGCCTGACCCTGGCTTCTGGTCGAAGTCCAAGGGACCTGCCCCTGCCTGCCTAGAGGTAGGCAGAGGGACTTGTGGTTCGGCTCATGGGGCCCGACCTGACCCTGGCTTCTGGTCGAAGTCCAGGGGGCCTGCCCCCTGCCTGCCCAGAGGTAGGCAGAGGGACTCGTGGTTCGGCGCGTGCGGCCGGGCCTGACCCTGGCTTCTGGTCGAGGTCCAGGGGGCCTGCCTCCGCCTGCCCAGAGATAGGCAGAGGGACTTGTGGTTCGGCGCATGGGGCCGGGCCCGACCCTGGCTTCTGGTCGAAGTCCAGGGGGCCTGCCCCCTGCCTGCCCAGAGGTAGGCAGAGGGACTTGTGGTATGGCGCGTGGGGCCGGGCCTTACCCTGGCTTCTGGTCGAGGTCCAGGAGGCCTGCCCCCTGCCTGCCCATAGGTAGGCAGAGGGACTCGTGGTTCGGCGCGTGCGGCCGGGCCTGACGCTGGCTTCTAGTCGAGGTCCAGGGGGCCTGCCTCCGCCTGTTCAGAGATAGGCAGAGGGAGTTGTGGTTCGGCGCATGGGGCCGGGCCCGACCCTGGCTTCTGGTCGAAGTCCAGGGGGCCTGCCCATTGCCTGCCCAGAGATAGGCAGAGGGACTTATGGTTGGGCGCATGGGGCCGGGCCTGACCCTGGCTTCTGGTCGAGGTCCAGGAGGCCTGCCCCCTGCCTGCCCATAGGTAGGCAGAGGGACTCGTGGTTCGGCGCGTGCGGTTGGGCCTGACCCTTGCTTCTGGTTGAAGTCCAGGGGGCCTGCCCCCAGGTAGGCAGAGGGACTTGTGGTTCGGCGCATGGGGCCGGCCCTAACCCTGGCTTCTGGTCGAAGTCCAGGGGGCCTGCCCCCTGCCTGCCCAAAGGTAGGCAGAGGGACTTATGGTTGGGCGCATGGGGCCGGGCCTGAACCTGGCTTCTGGTCAAAGTTTTAGGGGGCCTGCCCCCTGCCTGCCTAGAGGTAGGCAGAGGGACTTGTGGTTCGGCTCATGGGGCCCGACCTGACCCTGGCTTCTGGTCGAAGTCCAGGGGGCCTGCCCCCTGCCTTCCCAGAGGTAGGCAGAGGGACTCGTGGTTCGGCGCGTGCGGCCGGGCCTAACCTTTGCTTCTGGTCGAGGTCCAGGGGGCCTGCCTCCGCCTGCCCAGAGATTGGCAGAGGGACTTGTGGTTCGGCGCATGGGGCCGGGCCCGACCCTGGCTTCTGGTCGAAGTCCAGGGGGCCTGCCCCCTGCTTGCCCAGAGGTAGGTAGAGGGACTTGTGGTTCGGCGCATAAGGCCGGGCCTGACCCTGGCTTCTGGTCGAAGTCCAGGGGGCCTACCCCCTGCCTGCCAAGAGGTAGGCGGAGGGACTTGTGGTTCGGCTCATGGGGCCCGACCTGACCCTGGCTTCTGGTCGAAGTCCAGGGGGCTTGCCCCCTGCCTGCCCAGAGGTAGGCAGAGGGACTTGTGGTTCGGCGCGTGGAGCCGGGCCTGACCCTGGCTTCTGGTCGAGGTCCAGGGAGCCTGCCTCCGCCTGCCCAGAGGTAGGTAGAGGGACTTGTGGTTCGGCGGATATGGCCGGGCCCGACCTTGGCTTCTAGTCGAAGTCCGGGGGGCCTGCCCCCTGCCTGCCCAGAGGTAGGCAGAGAGACTTGTGGTTTGGCGCGTGGGGCCGGGCCTGACCCTGGCTTCTGGTCGAGGTCCAGGGGGCCTGCCCCCATCTTTCCCAGACGTAGGCAGAGGGACTTGTGGTTCGGCGCGTGTGGCCGGGCCTGACCCTGGCTTCTGGTCGAGGTCCAGGGGGCCTGCCCCCTGCCTGCCCAGAGGTAGGCAGAGGGACTTGTGCTTCGGCGCATGGGGCCGGGCCTGACCCTGGCTTCTGGTCGAAGTCCAGGGGGCCTGCCCCCTGCCTGCCCAGAGGTAGGCAGAGGGACTTGTGGTTCGGCGCGTGGGGCCGGCCCTGACCCTGGCTTCTGGTTGAAGTCCAGGGGGCCTGCCCCCTGGTAGGCAGAGGGACTTGTGGTTCGGCGCATGGGGCCGGCCCTAACCCTGGCTTCTGGTCGAAGTCCAGGGGGCCTGCCCCCTGCCTGCCCATAGGTAGGCAGAGGAACTAGTGGTTTGGCGCGTGGGCCGGGCCTGACCCTGGCTTCTAGTTTAAGTCCAGGGGGCCTGCCTCCGCCTGCCCAGAGGTAGGCAGAGGGACTTGTGGTTCGGCGCATGGGGCCGGGCCCGACCCTGGCTTCTGGTCGAAGTCCAGGGGGCCTGCCCCCTGCCTGCCCAGAGGTAGGCAGAGGGACTTATGGTTGGGCGCATGGGGCCGGGCCTGACCCTGGCTTCTGGTCGAAGTCCAGGGGACCTGCCCCTGCCTGCCTAAAGGTAGGCAGAGGGACTCGTGGTTCGGCTCATGGGGCCCGACCTGACCCTGGCTTCTGGTCGAAGTCCAGGGGGCCTGCCCCCTGCCTGCCCAGAGGTAGGCAGAGGGACTCGTGGTTCGGCGCGTGCGGCCGGGCCTGACCCTGGCTTCTGGTCGAGGTCCAGGGGGCCTGCCTCCGCCTGCCCAGAGATAGGCAGAGGGAGTTGTGGTTCGGCGCATGGGGCCGGGCCCGACCCTGGCTTCTGGTCGAAGTCCAGGGGGCCTGCCCCCTGCCTGCCCAGAGGTAGGCAGAGGGACTTGTGGTTTGGCGCATGGGGCCGGGCCTGACCCTGGCTTCTGGTCGAGGTCCAGGAGGCCTGCCCCCTGCCTGCCCATAGGTAGGCAGAGGGACTCGTGGTTCGGCGCGTGCGGTTGGGCCTGACCCTGGCTTCTGGTTGAAGTCCAGGGGGCCTGCCCCCAGGTAGGCAGAGGGACTTGTGGTTCGGCGCATGGGGCCGGCCCTAACCCTGGCTTCTGGTCGAAGTCCAGGGGGCCTGCCCCCTGCCTGCCCAAAGGTAGGCAGAGGGACTTATGGTTGGGCGCATGGGGCCGGGCCTGAACCTGGCTTCTGGTCAAAGTTTTAGGGGGCCTGCCCCCTGCCTGCCTAGAGGTAGGCAGAGGGACTTGTGGTTCGGCTCATGGGGCCCGACCTGACCCTGGCTTCTGGTCGAAGTCCAGGGGGCCTGCCCCCTGCCTTCCCAGAGGTAGGCAGAGGGACTCGTGGTTCGGCGCGTGCGGCCGGGCCTAACCTTTGCTTCTGGTCGAGGTCCAGGGGGCCTGCCTCCGCCTGCCCAGAGATTGGCAGAGGGACTTGTGGTTCGGCGCATGGGGCCGGGCCCGACCCTGGCTTCTGGTCGAAGTCCAGGGGGCCTGCCCCCTGCTTGCCCAGAGGTAGGTAGAGGGACTTGTGGTTCGGCGCATAAGGCCGGGCCTGACCCTGGCTTCTGGTCGAAGTCCAGGGGGCCTACCCCCTGCCTGCCAAGAGGTAGGCGGAGGGACTTGTGGTTCGGCTCATGGGGCCCGACCTGACCCTGGCTTCTGGTCGAAGTCCAGGGGGCTTGCCCCCTGCCTGCCCAGAGGTAGGCAGAGGGACTTGTGGTTCGGCGCGTGGAGCCGGGCCTGACCCTGGCTTCTGGTCGAGGTCCAGGGAGCCTGCCTCCGCCTGCCCAGAGGTAGGTAGAGGGACTTGTGGTTCGGCGGATATGGCCGGGCCCGACCTTGGCTTCTAGTCGAAGTCCGGGGGGCCTGCCCCCTGCCTGCCCAGAGGTAGGCAGAGAGACTTGTGGTTTGGCGCGTGGGGCCGGGCCTGACCCTGGCTTCTGGTCGAGGTCCAGGGGGCCTGCCCCCATCTTTCCCAGACGTAGGCAGAGGGACTTGTGGTTCGGCGCGTGTGGCCGGGCCTGACCCTGGCTTCTGGTCGAGGTCCAGGGGGCCTGCCCCCTGCCTGCCTAGAGGTAGGCAGAGGGACTTGTGCTTCGGCGCATGGGGCCGGGCCTGACCCTGGCTTCTGGTCGAAGTCCAGGGGGCCTGCCCCCTGCCTGCCCAGAGGTAGGCAGAGGGACTTGTGGTTCGGCGCGTGGGGCCGGCCCTGACCCTGGCTTCTGGTTGAAGTCCAGGGGGCCTGCCCCCTGGTAGGCAGAGGGACTTGTGGTTCGGCGCATGGGGCCGGTCCTAACCCTGGCTTCTGGTCGAAGTCCAGGGGGCCTGCCCCCTGCCTGCCCATAGGTAGGCAGAGGAACTAGTGGTTTGGCGCGTGGGCCGGGCCTGACCCTGGCTTCTAGTTTAAGTCCAGGGGGCCTGCCTCCGCCTGCCCAGAGGTAGGCAGAGGGACTTGTGGTTCGGCGCATGGGGCCGGGCCCGACCCTGGCTTCTGGTCGAAGTCCAGGGGGCCTGCCCCCTGCCTGCCCAGAGGTAGGCAGAGGGACTTATGGTTGGGCGCATGGGGCCGGGCCTGACCCTGGCTTCTGGTCGAAGTCCAGGGGACCTGCCCCTGCCTGCCTAAAGGTAGGCAGAGGGACTTGTGGTTCGGCTCATGGGGCCCGACCTGACCCTGGCTTCTGGTCGAAGTCCAGGGGGCCTGCCCCCTGCCTGCCCAGAGGTAGGCAGAGGGACTCGTGGTTCGGCGCGTGCGGCCGGGCCTGACCCTGGCTTCTGGTCGAGGTCCAGGGGGCCTGCCTCCGCCTGCCCAGAGATAGGCAGAGGGAGTTGTGGTTCGGCGCATGGGGCCGGGCCCGACCCTGGCTTCTGGTCGAAGTCCAGGGGGCCTGCCCCCTGCCTGCCCAGAGGTAGGCAGAGGGACTTGTGGTTTGGCGCATGGGGCCGGGCCTGACCCTGGCTTCTGGTCGAGGTCCAGGAGGCCTGCCCCCTGCCTGCCCATAGGTAGGCAGAGGGACTCGTGGTTCGGCGCGTGCGGTTGGGCCTGACCCTGGCTTCTGGTTGAAGTCCAGGGGGCCTGCTCTCTGCCTGCCCAGAGGTAGGCAGAGGGACTTGTGGTTTGGCGCGTGGGGCCGGGTCTGACCCTGGCTTCTAGTTTAAGTCCAGGGGGCCTGCCCCCTGCATGCCCAGAGGTAGGCAGAGGGACTTGTGGTTCGGCGCGTGGGGCCGGGCCTGACCCTGGCTTCTGGTCGAAGTCCAAGGAGCCTGCCCCCATGTAGGCAGAGGGACTTGTGGTTCGGCGCGTGCGGTTGGGCCTGACCCTTGCTTCTGGTTGAAGTCCAGGGGGCCTGCCCCCAGGTAGGAAGAGGGACTTGTGGTTCGGCGCATGGGGCCGGCCCTAACCCTGGCTTCTGGTCGAAGTCCAGGGGGCCTGCCCCCTGCCTGCCCAAAGGTAGGCAGAGGGACTTATGGTTGGGCGCATGGGGCCGGGCCTGAACCTGGCTTCTGGTCGAAGTTTTAGGGGGCCTGCCCCCTGCCTGCCTAGAGGTAGGCAGAGGGACTTGTGGTTCGGCTCATGGGGCCCGACCTGACCCTGGCTTCTGGTCGAAGTCCAGGGGGCCTGCCCCCTGCCTGCCCAGAGGTAGGCAGAGGGACTCGTGGTTCGGCGCGTGCGGCCGGGCCTAACCTTGGCTTCTGGTCGAGGTCCAGGGGGCCTGCCTCCGCCTGCCCAGAGATAGGTAGAGGGACTTGTGGTTCGGCGCATGGGGCCGGGCCCGACCCTGGCTTCTGGTCGAAGTCAAGGGGGCCTGCCCCCTGCCTGGCTAGAGGTAGGCAGAGGGACTTGTGGTTTGGCGCGTGGGGCCGGGCCTAACCCTGGCTTCTGGTCGAGGTCAAGGAGGCCTGCCCCCTGCCTGCCCATAGGTAGGCAGAGGGACTCGTGGTTCGGCGCGTGAGGCCGGGCCTGACCCTGGCTTCTGGTCGAAGTCCAGGAGGCCTGCCCCCTGCCTGCCCAGAGGTAGGCAGAGGGACTTGTGGTTCGGTGCGTGGGGCCGGGCCTGACCCTTGCTTCTGGACGAAGTCCAGGGGGCCTGCCCCCTGCCTGCCCAGAGGTAGGCAGAGGGACTTGTGGTTTGGCGCGTGGGGCCGGGCCTGACCCTGGCTTCTAGTTTAAGTCCAGGGGGCCTGCCCCCTGCCTGCCCAGAGGTAGGCAGAGGGACTTGTGGTTCGGCGCGTGGGGCCGGGCCTGACCCTGGCTTCTGGTCGAAGTCCAAGGAGCTTGCCCCCAGGTAGGCAGAGGGACTTGTGGTTCGGCGCATGGGGCCGGCCCTGACCCTGGATTCTGGTCGAAGTCCAGGGGGCCTGCCCCCTGCCTACCTAGAGGTAGGCAGAGGGACTTGTGGTTCGGCGCGTGGAGCCGGGCCTGACCCTGGCTTCTGGTCGAGGTCCAGGGGGCCTGCCCCCTGCCTGCCCAGACGTAGGCAGAGGGACTTGTGGTTCGGCGCGTGTGGTCGGGCCTGACCCTGGCTTCTGGTCAAGGTCCAGGGGGGCTGCCCCCTGCCTGCCCAGAGGTAGGCAGAGGGACTTGTGGTTTGGCGCATGGGGCCGGGCCCGACCCTGGTTTTGGTCGAAGTCCAGGGGGCCTGCCCCCTGCCTGCCCAGAGATAGGCAGAGGGACTTATGGTTGGGCGCATGGGGCCGGGCCTGACCCTGGCTTCTGGTCGAGGTCCAGGAGGCCTGCCCCCTGCCTGCCCATAGGTAGGCAGAGGGACTCGTGGTTCGGTGCGTGCGGTTGGGCCTGACCCTGGCTTCTGGTTGAAGTCCAGGGGGCCTGCCCCCAGGTAGGCAGAGGGACTTGTGGTTCGGCGCATGGGGCCGGCCCTAACCCTGGCTTCTGGTCGAAGTCCAAGGGGCCTGCCAAGAGGTAGGCAGAGGGACTTATGGTTGGGCGCATGGGGCCGGGCCTGAACCTGGCTTCTGGTCGAAGTTTTAGGGGGCCTGCCCCCTGCCTGCCTAGAGGTAGGCAGAGGGACTTGTGGTTTGGCGCGTGGGGCCGGGCCTAACCCTGGCTTTTGGTCGAAGTCAAGGAGGCCTGCCCCCTGCCTGCCCATAGGTAGGCAGAGGGACTCGTGGTTCGGCGCGTGCGGCCGGGCCTGACCCTGGCTTCTAGTCGAGGTCCAGGGGGCCTGCCTCCGCCTGCCCAGAGATAGGCAGAGGGACTTGTGGTTCGGCGCATGGGGCCGGGCCCGACCCTGGCTTCTGGTCAAAGTCCAGGGGGCCTGCCCCTAGCCTGCTCAGAGGTAGGCAGAGGGACTTGTGGTTCGGCGCATGAGGCCGGGCCTGACCCTGGCTTCTGGTCGAAGTCCAGGAGGCCTGCCCCCTGCCTGCCCAGAGGTAGGCAGAGGGACTTGTGGTTCGGTGCGTGGGGACGGGCCTGACCCTGGCTTCTGGACGAAGTCCAGGGGGCCTGCCCCCTGCCTGCCCAGAGGTAGGCAGAGGGACTTGTGGTTTGGCGCGTGGGGCCGGGCCTGACCCTGGCTTCTAGTTGAAGTCCAGGGGGCCTGCCCCCTGCCTGCCCAGAGGTAGGCAGAGGGACTTGTGGTTCGGCGCGTGGGGCCGGGCCTGACCCTGGCTTCTGGTCGAAGTCCAAGGAGCTTGCCCCCAGGTAGGCAGAGGGACTTGTGATTCGGTGCATGGGGCCGGCCCTGACCCTGGCTTCTGGTCGAAGTCCAGGGGGCCTGCCCCCTGCCTACCCAGAGGTAGGCAGAGGGACTTGTGGTTCGGCGCGTGGAGCCGGGCCTGACCCTGGCTTCTGGTCGAGGTCCAGGGGGCCTGCCTCCTGCCTGCCCAGACGTAGGCAGAGGGACTTGTGGTTCGGCGCGTGTGGTCGGGCCTGACCCTGGCTTCTGGTCAAGGTCCAGGGGGGCTGCCCCCTGCCTGCCCAGAGGTAGGCAGAGGGAGTTGTGGTTTGGCGCATGGGGCCGGGCCCGACCCTGGCTTTTGGTCGAAGTCCAGGGGGCCTGCCCCCTGCCTGCCCAGAGATAGGCAGAGGGACTTATGGTTGGGCGCATGGGGCCGGGCCTGACCCTGGCTTCTGGTCGAGGTCCAGGAGGCCTGCCCCCTGCCTGCCCATAGGTAGGCAGAGGGACTCGTGGTTCGGTGCGTGCGGTTGGGCCTGACCCTGGCTTCTGGTTGAAGTCCAGGGGGGCTGCCCCCAGGTAAGCAGAGGGACTTGTGGTTCGGCGCATGGGGCCGGCCCTAACCCTGGCTTCTGGTCGAAGTCCAAGGGGCCTGCCCAGAGGTAGGCAGAGGGACTTATGGTTGGGCGCATGGGGCCGGGCCTGAACCTGGCTTCTGGTCGAAGTTGTAGGGGGCCTGCCCCCTGCTTGCCTAGAGGTAGGCAGAGGGACTTGTGGTTCAGCTCATGGGGCCCGACCTGACCCTGGCTTCTGGTCGAAGTCCATGGGGCCTGCCCCCTGCCTGCCCAGAGATAGGCAGAGGGACTCGTGGTTCGGCGCGTGCGGCCGGGCCTGACCTTGGCTTCTGGTCGAGGTCCAGGGGGCCTGCCTCCGCCTGCCCAGAGATAGGCAGAGGGACTTGTGGTTCGGCGCATGCGGCCGGGCCCGACCCTGGCTTCTGGTCGAAGTCCAGGGGGCCTGCCCCCTGCCTGCCTAGAGGTAGGCAGAGGGACTTGTGGTTTGGCGCGTGGGGCCGGCCCTGACCCTGGCTTCTGGTCGAGGTCAAGGAGGCCTGCCCCCTGCCTGCCCATAGGTAGGCAGAGGGACTCGTGGTTCGGCGCATGGGGTCGGGCCCGACCCTGGCTTCTAGTCGAAGTCCAGGGGGCCTGCCCCCTGCCTGCCCAGAGATAGGCAGAGGGACTTATGGTTGGGCGCATGGGGCCGGGCCTGAACCTGGCTTCTGGTCGAAGTTTTAGGGGGCCTGCCCCCTGCCTTCCTAGAGGTAGGCAGAGGGACTTGTGGTTCAGCTCATGGGGCCCGACCTGACCCTGGCTTCTGGTCGAAGTCCAGGGGGCCTGCCCCCTGCCTGCCTAGAGGTAGGCAGAGGGACTAGTGGTTTGGCGCATGGGGCCGGGCCCGACCCTGGCTTCTAGTCGAAGTCCAGGGGGCCTGCCCCCTGCCTGCCCAGAGATAGGCAGAGGGACTTATGGTTGGGCGCTTGGGGCCGGGCCTGACCCTGGCTTCTGGTTGAAGTCCAGGGGGCCTGCCCCCTACCTGCCTAGAGGTAGGCAGAAGGACTTGTGGTTCGGCGCGTGTGGTCGGGCCTGACCCTGGCTTCTGGTCGAGGTCTAGGGGGCCTGCCCAGAGGTAGGCAGAGGGACTTGTGGTTCGGCGCATGGGGCCGGGCCTGAGCCTGGCTTCTGGTCGAAGTCCAGGGGGCCTGCCCAGAGGTAGGCAGAGGGACTTGTGGTTCGGCGCGTGGGGCCGGGCCTGACCCTGGCTTCTGGTTGAAGTCCAGGGGGCCTGCCCCCAGGTAGGCAGAGGGACTTGTGGTTCGGCGCACGAGGCCGGCCCTAACCCTGGCTTCTGGTCGAAGTCCAGGGGGCCTGCCCCCTGCCTGCCCATAGGTAGGCAGAGGGACTAGTGGTTTGGCGCGTGGGCCGGGCCTGACCCTGGCTTCTAGTTTAAGTCCAGGGGGCCTGCCTCCGCCTGCCCAGAGGTAGGCAGAGGGACTTGTGGTTCGGCGCATGGGGCCGGGCCCGACCCTGGCTTCTGGTCGAAGTCCAGGGGGCCTGCCCCCTGCCTGCCCAGAGGTAGGCAGAGGGACTTATGGTTGGGCGCATGGGGCCGGGCCTGACCCTGGCTTCTGGTCGAAGTCCAGGGGGCCTGCCCCCTGCCTGCCTAGAGGTAGGCAGAGGGACTTGTGGTTCGGCTCATGGGGCCCGACCTGACCCTGGCTTCTGGTCGATGTCCAGGGGGCCTGCCCCCTGCCTGCCCAGAGGTAGGCAGAGGGACTCGTGGTTTGGCGCGTGCGGCCGGGCCTTTCCCTGGCTTCTGGTCGAGGTCCAGGGGGCCTGCCTCCGCCTGCCCAGAGATAGGCAGAGGGACTTGTGGTTCGGCGCATGGGGCCGGGCCCGACCCTGGATTCTGGTCGAAGTCCAGGGGGCCTGCCCCCTGCCTGCCTAGAGGTAGGCAGAGGGACTTGTGGTTTGGCGCGTGGGGCCGGGCCTGACCCTGGCTTCTGGTCGAGGTCCAGGAGGCCTGCCCCCTGCCTGCCCATAGGTAGGCAGAGGGACTCGTGGTTCGTCGCGTGCGGCCGGGTCAGACCCTGGCTTCTAGTCGAGGTCCAGGGGGCCTGCCTCCGCCTGCCCAGAGATAGGCAGAGGGACTTGTGGTTCGGCGCATGGGGTCGGGCCCGACCCTGGCTTCTGGTCGAAGTCCAGGGGGCCTGCCCCCTGCCTGCCAGAGGTAGGCAGAGGGACTTGTGGTTCGGCGCATGAGGTCGGGCCTGACCCTGGCTTCTGGTCGAAGTCCAGGAGGCCTGCCCCCTGCCTGCCCAGAGGTAGGCAGAGGGACTTGTGGTTCGGTGCGTGGGGCCGGGCCTGACCATGGCTTCTGGTCGAAGTCCAGGGGGCCTGCCCCCTGCCTGCCCAAAGGTAGGCAGAGGGACTTGTGGTTTGGCGCGTGGGGCCGGGCCTGACCCTGGCTTCTAGTTTAAGTCCAGGGGGCCTGCCCCTTGCCTACCCAGAGATAGGCAGAGGGACTTATGGTTGGGCGCATGGGGCCGGGCCTGACCCTGGCTTCTGGTCGAGGTCCAGGAGGCCTGCCCCCTGCCTGCCCATAGGTAGGCAGAGGGACTCGTGGTTCGGCGCGTGCGGTTGGGCCTGACCCTGGCTTCTGGTTGAAGTCCAGGGGGCCTGCCCCCAGGTAGGCAGAGGGACTTGTGGTTCGGCGCATGGGGCCGGTCCTAACCCTGGCTTCTGGTCGAAGTCCAGGGGGCCTGCCCCCTGCCTGCCCAAAGGTAGGCAGAGGGACTTATGGTTGGGCGCATGGGGCCGGGCCTGAACCTGGCTTCTGGTCGAAGTTTTAGGGGGCCTGCCCCCTGCCTGCCTAGAGGTAGGCAGAGGGACTTGTGGTTCGGCTCATGGGGCCCGACCTGACCCTGGCTTTTGGTCGAAGTCCAGGGGGCCTGCCCCCTGCCTGCCCAGAGGTAGGCAGAGGGACTCGTGGTTCGGCGCGTGCGGCCGGGCCTGACCTTGGCTTCTGGTCGAGGTCCAAGGGGCCTGCCTCTGCCTGCCCAGAGATAGGCAGAGGGACTTGTGGTTCGGCGCATGGGGCCGGGCCCGACCCTGGCTTCTGGTCGAAGTCCAGGGGGCCTGCCCCCTGCCTGGCTAGAGGTAGGCAGAGGGACTTGTGGTTTGGCGCGTGGGGCCGGGCCTGACCCTGGCTTCTGGTCGAGGTCAAGGAGGCCTGCCCCCTGCCTGCCCATAGGTAGGCAGAGGGACTCGTGGTTCGGCGCGTGCGGCCGGGCCTGACCCTGGCTTCTAGTCGAGGTCCAGGGGGCCTGCCTCCGCCTGCCCAGAGATAGGCAGAGGGACTTGTGGTTCGGCGCATGGGGCCGGGCCCGACCCTGGCTTCTGGTCGAAGTCCAGGGGGCCTGCCCCTAGCCTGCCCAGAGGTAGGCAGAGGGACTTGTGGTTCGGCGCATGAGGCCGGGCCTGACCCTGGCTTCTGGTCGAAGTCCAGGAGGCCTGCCCCCTTCCTGCCCAGAGGTAGGCAGAGGGACTTGTGGTTCGGTGCGTGGGGCCGGGCCTGACCCTGGCTTCTGGTCGAAGTCCAGGGGGCCTGCCCCCTGCCTGCCCAGAGGTAGGCAGAGGGACTTGTGGTTTGGCGCGTGGGGCCGGGCCTGACCCTGGCTTCTAGTTTAAGTCCAGGGGGCCTGCCCCCTGCCTGCCCAGAGGTAGGCAGAGGGACTTGTGGTTCGGCGCGTGGGGCCGGGCCTGACCCTGGCTTCTGGTCGAAGTCCAAGGAGCTTGGCCCCAGGTAGGCAGAGGGACTTGTGGTTCGGCGCATGGGGCCGGCCCTGACCCTGGCTTCTGGTCGAAGTCCAGGGGGCCTGCCCCCTGCCTACCCAGAGGTAGGCAGAGGGACTTGTGGTTCGGCGCGTGGAGCCGGGCCTGACCCTGGCTTCTGGTCGAGGTCCAGGGGGCCTGCCCCCTGCCTGCCCAGACGTAGGCAGAGGGACTTGTGGTTCGGCGCGTGTGGTCGGGCTTGACCCTGGCTTCTGGTCAAGGTCCAGGGGGGCTGCCCCCTGCCTGCCCAGAGGTAGGCAGAGGGACTTGTGGTTTGGCGCATAGGGCCGGGCCCGACCCTGGCTTTTGGTCGAAGTCCAGGGGTCTGCCCCCTGCCTGCCCAGAGATAGGCAGAGGGACTTATGGTTGGGCGCATGGGGCCGGGCCTGACCCTGGCTTCTGGTCGAGGTCCAGGAGGCCTGCCCCCTGCCTGCCCATAGGTAGGCAGAGGGACTCGTGGTTCGGCGCGTGCGGTTGGGCCTGACCCTGGCTTCTGGTTGAAGTCCAGGGGGCCTGCCCCCAGGTAGGCAGAGGGACTTGTGGTTCGGCGCATGGGGCCGGCCCTAACCCTGGCTTCTGGTCGAAGTCCAGGGGGCCTGCCCCCTGCCTGGCCAGAGGTAGGCAGAGGGACTTATGGTTGGGCGCATGGGGCCGGGCCTGAACCAGGCTTCTGGTCGAAGTTTTAGGGGGCCTGCCCCCTGCCTGCCTAGAGGTAGGCAGAGGGACTTGTGGTTCAGCTCATGGGGCCCGACCTGACCCTGGCTTCGGGTCGAAGTCCAGGGGGCCTGCCCCCTGCCTGCCCAGAGGTAGGCAGAGGGACTCGTGGTTCGGCGCGTGCGGCCGGGCCTGACCTTGGCTTCTGGTCGAGGTCCAGGGGGCCTGCCTCCGCCTGCCCAGAGATAGGCAGAGGGACTTGTGGTTCGGCGCATGGGGCCGGGCCCGACCCTGGCTTCTGGTCGAAGTCCAGGGGGCCTGCCCCTAGCCTGCCCAGAGGTAGGCAGAGGGACTTGTGGTTCGGCGCATGAGGCCGGGCCTGACCCTGGCTTCTGGTCGAAGTCCAGGAGGCCTACCCCCTGCCTGCCCAGAGGTAGGCAGAGGGACTTGTGGTTCGGTGCGTGGGGCCGGGCCTGACCCTGGCTTCTGGTCGAAGTCCAGGGGGCCTGCCCCCTGCCTGCCCAGAGGTAGGCAGAGGGACTTGTGGTTTGGCGCGTGGGGCCGGGCCTGACCCTGGCTTCTAGTTTAAGTCCAGGGGGCCTGCCCCCTGCCTGCCCAGAGGTAGGCAGAGGGACTTGTGGTTCGGCGCGTGGGGCCGGGCCTGACCCTGGCTTCTGGTCGAAGTCCAAGGAGCTTGCCCCCAGGTGGGCAGAGGGACTTGTGGTTCGGCGCATGGGGCCGGCCCTGACCCTGGCTTCTGGTCGAAGTCCAGGGGGCCTGCCCCCTGCCTACCCAGAGGTAGGCAGAGGGACTTGTGGTTCGGCGCGTGGAGCCGGGCCTGACCCTGGCTTCTAGTTTAAGTCCAGGGGGCCTGCCTCCGCCTGCCCAGAGGTAGGCAGAGGGACTTGTGGTTCGGCGCATGGGGCCGGGCCCGACCCTGGCTTCTGGTCGAAGTCCAGCGGGCCTGCCCCCTGCCTGCCCAGAGGTAGGCAGAGGGACTTATGGTTGGGCGCATGGGGCCGGGCCCGACCCTGGCTTTTGGTCGAAGTCCAGGGGGCCTGCCCCCTGCCTGCCCAGAGATAGGCAGAGGGACTTATGGTTGGGCGCATAGGGTCGGGCCTGACCCTGGCTTCTGGTCGAAGTCCAGGGGGCCTGCCCCCTGCCTGCCTAGAGGTAGGCAGAAGGACTTGTGGTTCGGCGCGTGTGGTCGGGCCTGACCCTGGCTTCTGGTCGAGGTCTAGGGGGCCTGCCCAAAGGTAGGCAGAGGGACTTGTGGTTCGGCGCATGGGGCCGGGCCTGACCCTGGCTTCTGGTCGAAGTCCAGGGGGCCTGCCCAGAGGTAGGCAGAGGGACTTGTGGTTCGGCGCGTGGGGCCGGGCCTGACCCTGGCTTCTGGTTGAAGTCCAGGGGGCCTGGCCCCAGGTAGGCAGAGGGACTTGTGATTCGGCGCACGAGGCCGGCCCTAACCCTGGCTTCTGGTCGAAGTCCAGGGGGCCTGCCCCCTGCCTGCCCATAGGTAGGCAGAGGGACTAGTGGTTTGGCGCGTGGGCCGGGCCTGACCCTGGCTTCTAGTTTAAGTCCAGGGGGCCTGCCTCCGCCTGCCCAGAGGTAGGCAGAGGGACTTGTGGTTCGGCGCATGGGGCCGGGCCCGACCCTGGCTTCTGGTCGAAGTCCAGCGGGCCTGCCCCCTGCCTGCCTAGAGGTAGGCAGAGGGACTTATGGTTGGGCGCATGGGGCCGGGCCCGACCCTGGCTTTTGGTCGAAGTCCAGGGGGCCTGCCCCCTGCCTGCCCAGAGATAGGCAGAGGGACTTATGGTTGGGCGCATGGGGCCGGGCCTGACCCTGGCTTCTGGTCGAGGTCCAGGAGGCCTGCCCCCTGCCTGCCCATAGGTAGGCAGAGGGACTCGTGGTTCGGCGCGTGCGGTTGGGCCTGACCCTGGCTTCTGGTTGAAGTCCAGGGGGCCTGCCCAAAGGTAGGCAGAGGGACTTGTGGTTCGGCGCATGGGGCCGGGCCTGACCCTGGCTTCTGGTCGAAGTCCAGGGGGCCTGCCCCCTGCCTGCCCAGAGGTAGGCAGAGGGACTTATGGTTGGGCGCATGGGGCCGGGCCTGAACCAGGCTTCTGGTCGAAGTTTTAGGGGGCCTGCCCCCTGCCTGCCTAGAGGTAGGCAGAGGGACTTGTGGTTCAGCTCATGGGGCCCGACCTGACCCTGGCTTCGGGTCGAAGTCCAGGGGGCCTGCCCCCTGCCTGCCCAGAGGTAGGCAGAGGGACTCGTGGTTCGGCGCGTGCGGCCGGGCCTGACCTTGGCTTCTGGTCGAGGTCCAGGGGGCCTGCCTCCGCCTGCCCAGAGATAGGCAGAGGGACTTGTGGTTCGGCGCATGGGGCCGGGCCCGACCCTGGCTTCTGGTCGAAGTCCAGGGGGCCTGCCCCTAGCCTGCCCAGAGGTAGGCAGAGGGACTTGTGGTTCGGCGCATGAGGCCGGGCCTGACCCTGGCTTCTGGTCGAAGTCCAGGAGGCCTACCCCCTGCCTGCCCAGAGGTAGGCAGAGGGACTTGTGGTTCGGTGCGTGGGGCCGGGCCTGACCCTGGCTTCTGGTCGAAGTCCAGGGGGCCTGCCCCCTGCCTGCCCAGAGGTAGGCAGAGGGACTTGTGGTTCGGCGCGTGGGGCCGGGCCTGACCCTGGCTTCTGGTCGAAGTCCAAGGAGCTTGGCCCCAGGTAGGCAGAGGGACTTGTGGTTCGGCGCATGGGGCCGGCCCTGACCCTGGCTTCTGGTCGAAGTCCAGGGGGCCTGCCCCCTGCCTACCCAGAGGTAGGCAGAGGGACTTGTGGTTCGGCGCGTGGAGCCGGGCCTGACCCTGGCTTCTGGTCGAGGTCCAGGGGGCCTGCCCCCTGCCTGCCCAGACGTAGGCAGAGGGACTTGTGGTTCGGCGCGTGTGGTCGGGCTTGACCCTGGCTTCTGGTCAAGGTCCAGGGGGGCTGCCCCCTGCCTGCCCAGAGGTAGGCAGAGGGACTTGTGGTTTGGCGCATAGGGCCGGGCCCGACCCTGGCTTTTGGTCGAAGTCCAGGGGTCTGCCCCCTGCCTGCCCAGAGATAGGCAGAGGGACTTATGGTTGGGCGCATGGGGCCGGGCCTGACCCTGGCTTCTGGTCGAGGTCCAGGAGGCCTGCCCCCTGCCTGCCCATAGGTAGGCAGAGGGACTCGTGGTTCGGCGCGTGCGGTTGGGCCTGACCCTGGCTTCTGGTTGAAGTCCAGGGGGCCTGCCCCCAGGTAGGCAGAGGGACTTGTGGTTCGGCGCATGGGGCCGGCCCTAACCCTGGCTTCTGGTCGAAGTCCAGGGGGCCTGCCCCCTGCCTGGCCAGAGGTAGGCAGAGGGACTTATGGTTGGGCGCATGGGGCCGGGCCTGAACCAGGCTTCTGGTCGAAGTTTTAGGGGGCCTGCCCCCTGCCTGCCTAGAGGTAGGCAGAGGGACTTGTGGTTCAGCTCATGGGGCCCGACCTGACCCTGGCTTCGGGTCGAAGTCCAGGGGGCCTGCCCCCTGCCTGCCCAGAGGTAGGCAGAGGGACTCGTGGTTCGGCGCGTGCGGCCGGGCCTGACCTTGGCTTCTGGTCGAGGTCCAGGGGGCCTGCCTCCGCCTGCCCAGAGATAGGCAGAGGGACTTGTGGTTCGGCGCATGGGGCCGGGCCCGACCCTGGCTTCTGGTCGAAGTCCAGGGGGCCTGCCCCTAGCCTGCCCAGAGGTAGGCAGAGGGACTTGTGGTTCGGCGCATGAGGCCGGGCCTGACCCTGGCTTCTGGTCGAAGTCCAGGAGGCCTACCCCCTGCCTGCCCAGAGGTAGGCAGAGGGACTTGTGGTTCGGTGCGTGGGGCCGGGCCTGACCCTGGCTTCTGGTCGAAGTCCAGGGGGCCTGCCCCCTGCCTGCCCAGAGGTAGGCAGAGGGACTTGTGGTTTGGCGCGTGGGGCCGGGCCTGACCCTGGCTTCTAGTTTAAGTCCAGGGGGCTGCCCCCTGCCTGCCCAGAGGTAGGCAGAGGGACTTGTGGTTCGGCGCGTGGGGCCGGGCCTGACCCTGGCTTCTGGTCGAAGTCCAAGGAGCTTGCCCCCAGGTGGGCAGAGGGACTTGTGGTTCGGCGCATGGGGCCGGCCCTGACCCTGGCTTCTGGTCGAAGTCCAGGGGGCCTGCCCCCTGCCTACCCAGAGGTAGGCAGAGGGACTTGTGGTTCGGCGCGTGGAGCCGGGCCTGACCCTGGCTTCTAGTTTAAGTCCAGGGGGCCTGCCTCCGCCTGCCCAGAGGTAGGCAGAGGGACTTGTGGTTCGGCGCATGGGGCCGGGCCCGACCCTGGCTTCTGGTCGAAGTCCAGCGGGCCTGCCCCCTGCCTGCCCAGAGGTAGGCAGAGGGACTTATGGTTGGGCGCATGGGGCCGGGCCCGACCCTGGCTTTTGGTCGAAGTCCAGGGGGCCTGCCCCCTGCCTGCCCAGAGATAGGCAGAGGGACTTATGGTTGGGCGCATGGGGCCGGGCCTGACCCTGGCTTCTGGTCGAGGTCCAGGAGGCCTGCCCCCTGCCTGCCCATAGGTAGGCAGAGGGACTCGTGGTTCGGCGCGTGCGGTTGGGCCTGACCCTGGCTTCTGGTTGAAGTCCAGGGGGCCTGCCCAAAGGTAGGCAGAGGGACTTGTGGTTCGGCGCATGGGGCCGGGCCTGACCCTGGCTTCTGGTCGAAGTCCAGGGGGCCTGCCCCCTGCCTGCCCAGAGGTAGGCAGAGGGACTTATGGTTGGGCGCATGGGGCCGGGCCTGAACCAGGCTTCTGGTCGAAGTTTTAGGGGGCCTGCCCCCTGCCTGCCTAGAGGTAGGCAGAGGGACTTGTGGTTCAGCTCATGGGGCCCGACCTGACCCTGGCTTCGGGTCGAAGTCCAGGGGGCCTGCCCCCTGCCTGCCCAGAGGTAGGCAGAGGGACTCGTGGTTCGGCGCGTGCGGCCGGGCCTGACCTTGGCTTCTGGTCGAGGTCCAGGGGGCCTGCCTCCGCCTGCCCAGAGATAGGCAGAGGGACTTGTGGTTCGGCGCATGGGGCCGGGCCCGACCCTGGCTTCTGGTCGAAGTCCAGGGGGCCTGCCCCTAGCCTGCCCAGAGGTAGGCAGAGGGACTTGTGGTTCGGCGCATGAGGCCGGGCCTGACCCTGGCTTCTGGTCGAAGTCCAGGAGGCCTACCCCCTGCCTGCCCAGAGGTAGGCAGAGGGACTTGTGGTTCGGTGCGTGGGGCCGGGCCTGACCCTGGCTTCTGGTCGAAGTCCAGGGGGCCTGCCCCCTGCCTGCCCAGAGGTAGGCAGAGGGACTTGTGGTTTGGCGCGTGGGGCCGGGCCTGACCCTGGCTTCTAGTTTAAGTCCAGGGGGCCTGCCCCCTGCCTGCCCAGAGGTAGGCAGAGGGACTTGTGGTTCGGCGCGTGGGGCCGGGCCTGACCCTGGCTTCTGGTCGAAGTCCAAGGAGCTTGCCCCCAGGTGGGCAGAGGGACTTGTGGTTCGGCGCATGGGGCCGGCCCTGACCCTGGCTTCTGGTCGAAGTCCAGGGGGCCTGCCCCCTGCCTACCCAGAGGTAGGCAGAGGGACTTGTGGTTCGGCGCGTGGAGCCGGGCCTGACCCTGGCTTCTGGTCGAGGTCCAGGGGGCCTGCCCCCTGCCTGCCCAGACGTAGGTAGAGGGACTTGTGGTTCGGCGCGTGTGGTCGGGCCTGACCCTGGCTTCTGGTCAAGGTCCAGGGGGCCTGCCCCCTGCCTGCCCAGAGGTAGGCAGAGGGACTTGTGGTTTGGCGCATGGGGCCGGGCCCGACCCTGGCTTTTGGTCGAAGTCCAGGGGGCCTGCCCCCTGCCTGCCCAGAGATAGGCAGAGGGACTTATGGTTGGGCGCATAGGGCCGGGCCTGACCCTGGCTTCTGGTCGAAGTCCAGGGGGCCTGCCCCCTGCCTGCCTAGAGGTAGGCAGAAGGACTTGTGGTTCGGCGCGTGTGGTCGGGCCTGACCCTGGCTTCTGGTCGAGGTCTAGGGGGCCTGCCCAAAGGTAGGCAGAGGGACTTGTGGTTCGGCGCATGGGGCCGGGCCTGACCCTGGCTTCTGGTCGAAGTCCAGGGGGCCTGCCCAGAGGTAGGCAGAGGGACTTGTGGTTCGGCGCGTGGGGCCGGGCCTGACCCTGGCTTCTGGTTGAAGTCCAGGGGGCCTGGCCCCAGGTAGGCAGAGGGACTTGTGATTCGGCGCACGAGGCCGGCCCTAACCCTGGCTTCTGGTCGAAGTCCAGGGGGCCTGCCCCCTGCCTGCCCATAGGTAGGCAGAGGGACTAGTGGTTTGGCGCGTGGGCCGGGCCTGACCCTGGCTTCTAGTTTAAGTCCAGGGGGCCTGCCTCCGCCTGCCCAGAGGTAGGCAGAGGGACTTGTGGTTCGGCGCATGGGGCCGGGCCCGACCCTGGCTTCTGGTCGAAGTCCAGCGGGCCTGCCCCCTGCCTGCCCAGAGGTAGGCAGAGGGACTTATGGTTGGGCGCATGGGGCCGGGCCCGACCCTGGCTTTTGGTCGAAGTCCAGGGGGCCTGCCCCCTGCCTGCCCAGAGATAGGCAGAGGGACTTATGGTTGGGCGCATAGGGCCGGGCCTGACCCTGGCTTCTGGTCGAAGTCCAGGGGGCCTGCCCCCTGCCTGCCTAGAGGTAGGCAGAGGGACTTGTGGTTCGGCGCGTGGAGCCGGGCCTGACCCTGGCTTCTAGTTTAAGTCCAGGGGGCCTGCCTCCGCCTGCCCAGAGGTAGGCAGAGGGACTTGTGGTTCGGCGCATGGGGCCGGGCCCGACCCTGGCTTCTGGTCGAAGTCCAGCGGGCCTGCCCCCTGCCTGCCCAGAGGTAGGCAGAGGGACTTATGGTTGGGCGCATGGGGCCGGGCCCGACCCTGGCTTTTGGTCGAAGTCCAGGGGGCCTGCCCCCTGCCTGCCCAGAGATAGGCAGAGGGACTTATGGTTGGGCGCATGGGGCCGGGCCTGACCCTGGCTTCTGGTCGAGGTCCAGGAGGCCTGCCCCCTGCCTGCCCATAGGTAGGCAGAGGGACTCGTGGTTCGGCGCGTGCGGTTGGGCCTGACCCTGGCTTCTGGTTGAAGTCCAGGGGGCCTGCCCAAAGGTAGGCAGAGGGACTTGTGGTTCGGCGCATGGGGCCGGGCCTGACCCTGGCTTCTGGTCGAAGTCCAGGGGGCCTGCCCCCTGCCTGCCCAGAGGTAGGCAGAGGGACTTATGGTTGGGCGCATGGGGCCGGGCCTGAACCAGGCTTCTGGTCGAAGTTTTAGGGGGCCTGCCCCCTGCCTGCCTAGAGGTAGGCAGAGGGACTTGTGGTTCAGCTCATGGGGCCCGACCTGACCCTGGCTTCGGGTCGAAGTCCAGGGGGCCTGCCCCCTGCCTGCCCAGAGGTAGGCAGAGGGACTCGTGGTTCGGCGCGTGCGGCCGGGCCTGACCTTGGCTTCTGGTCGAGGTCCAGGGGGCCTGCCTCCGCCTGCCCAGAGATAGGCAGAGGGACTTGTGGTTCGGCGCATGGGGCCGGGCCCGACCCTGGCTTCTGGTCGAAGTCCAGGGGGCCTGCCCCTAGCCTGCCCAGAGGTAGGCAGAGGGACTTGTGGTTCGGCGCATGAGGCCGGGCCTGACCCTGGCTTCTGGTCGAAGTCCAGGAGGCCTACCCCCTGCCTGCCCAGAGGTAGGCAGAGGGACTTGTGGTTCGGTGCGTGGGGCCGGGCCTGACCCTGGCTTCTGGTCGAAGTCCAGGGGGCCTGCCCCCTGCCTGCCCAGAGGTAGGCAGAGGGACTTGTGGTTTGGCGCGTGGGGCCGGGCCTGACCCTGGCTTCTAGTTTAAGTCCAGGGGGCCTGCCCCCTGCCTGCCCAGAGGTAGGCAGAGGGACTTGTGGTTCGGCGCGTGGGGCCGGGCCTGACCCTGGCTTCTGGTCGAAGTCCAAGGAGCTTGCCCCCAGGTGGGCAGAGGGACTTGTGGTTCGGCGCATGGGGCCGGCCCTGACCCTGGCTTCTGGTCGAAGTCCAGGGGGCCTGCCCCCTGCCTACCCAGAGGTAGGCAGAGGGACTTGTGGTTCGGCGCGTGGAGCCGGGCCTGACCCTGGCTTCTGGTCGAGGTCCAGGGGGCCTGCCCCCTGCCTGCCCAGACGTAGGTAGAGGGACTTGTGGTTCGGCGCGTGTGGTCGGGCCTGACCCTGGCTTCTGGTCAAGGTCCAGGGGGCCTGCCCCCTGCCTGCCCAGAGGTAGGCAGAGGGACTTGTGGTTTGGCGCATGGGGCCGGGCCCGACCCTGGCTTTTGGTCGAAGTCCAGGGGGCCTGCCCCCTGCCTGCCCAGAGATAGGCAGAGGGACTTATGGTTGGGCGCATAGGGCCGGGCCTGACCCTGGCTTCTGGTCGAAGTCCAGGGGGCCTGCCCCCTGCCTGCCTAGAGGTAGGCAGAAGGACTTGTGGTTCGGCGCGTGTGGTCGGGCCTGACCCTGGCTTCTGGTCGAGGTCTAGGGGGCCTGCCCAAAGGTAGGCAGAGGGACTTGTGGTTCGGCGCATGGGGCCGGGCCTGACCCTGGCTTCTGGTCGAAGTCCAGGGGGCCTGCCCAGAGGTAGGCAGAGGGACTTGTGGTTCGGCGCGTGGGGCCGGGCCTGACCCTGGCTTCTGGTTGAAGTCCAGGGGGCCTGGCCCCAGGTAGGCAGAGGGACTTGTGATTCGGCGCACGAGGCCGGCCCTAACCCTGGCTTCTGGTCGAAGTCCAGGGGGCCTGCCCCCTGCCTGCCCATAGGTAGGCAGAGGGACTAGTGGTTTGGCGCGTGGGCCGGGCCTGACCCTGGCTTCTAGTTTAAGTCCAGGGGGCCTGCCTCCGCCTGCCCAGAGGTAGGCAGAGGGACTTGTGGTTCGGCGCATGGGGCCGGGCCCGACCCTGGCTTCTGGTCGAAGTCCAGCGGGCCTGCCCCCTGCCTGCCCAGAGGTAGGCAGAGGGACTTATGGTTGGGCGCATGGGGCCGGGCCCGACCCTGGCTTTTGGTCGAAGTCCAGGGGGCCTGCCCCCTGCCTGCCCAGAGATAGGCAGAGGGACTTATGGTTGGGCGCATAGGGCCGGGCCTGACCCTGGCTTCTGGTCGAAGTCCAGGGGGCCTGCCCCCTGCCTGCCTAGAGGTAGGCAGAAGGACTTGTGGTTCGGCGCGTGTGGTCGGGCCTGACCCTGGCTTCTGGTCGAGGTCTAGGGGGCCTGCCCAAAGGTAGGCAGAGGGACTTGTGGTTCGGCGCATGGGGCCGGGCCTGACCCTGGCTTCTGGTCGAAGTCCAGGGGGCCTGCCCAGAGGTAGGCAGAGGGACTTGTGGTTCGGCGCGTGGGGCCGGGCCTGACCCTGGCTTCTGGTTGAAGTCCAGGGGGCCTGGCCCCAGGTAGGCAGAGGGACTTGTGGTTCGGCGCACGAGGCCGGCCCTAACCCTGGCTTCTGGTCGAAGTCCAGGGGGCCTGCCCCCTGCCTGCCCATAGGTAGGCAGAGGGACTAGTGGTTTGGCGCGTGGGCCGGGCCTGACCCTGGCTTCTAGTTTAAGTCCAGGGGGCCTGCCTCCGCCTGCCCAGAGGTAGGCAGAGGGACTTGTGGTTCGGCGCATGGGGCCGGGCCCGACCCTGGCTTCTGGTCGAAGTCCAGCGGGCCTGCCCCCTGCCTGCCCAGAGGTAGGCAGAGGGACTTATGGTTGGGCGCATGGGGCCGGGCCTGACCCTGGCTTCTGGTCGAAGTCCAGGGGGCCTGCCCCCTGCCTGCCTAGAGGTAGGCAGAGGGACTTGTGGTTCGGCTCATGGGGCCCGACCTGACCCTGGCTTCTGGTCGAAGTCCAGGGGGCCTGCCCCCTGCCTGCCCAGAGGTAGGCAGAGGGACTCGTGGTTCGGCGCGTGCGGCCGGGCCTTTCCCTGGCTTCTGGTCGAGGTCCAGGGGGCCTGCCTCCGCCTGCCCAGAGATAGGCAGAGGGACTTGTGGTTCGGCGCATGGGGCCGGGCCCGACCCTGGATTCTGGTCGAAGTCCAGGGGGCCTGCCCCCTGCCTGCCAAGAGGTAGGCAGAGGGACTTGTGGTTTGGCGCGTGGGGCCGGGCCTGACCCTAGCTTCTGGTCGAGGTCCAGGAGGCCTGCCCCCTGCCTGCCGATAGGTAGGCAGAGGGACTCGTGGTTCGGCGCGTGTGGCCGGGCCTGACCCTGGCTTCTAGTCGAGGTCCAGGGGGCCTGCCTCCGCCTGCCCAGAGATAGGTAGAGGGACTTGTGGTTCGGCGCATGGGGCCGGGCCCGACCCTGGCTTCTGGTCGAAGTATAGGGGGCCTGCCCCCTGCCTGCCCAGAGGTAGGCAGAGGGACTTGTGGTTCGGCGCATGAGGTCGGGCCTCACCCTGGCTTCTGGTCGAAGTCCAGGAGGCCTGCCCCCTTCCTGCCCAGAGGTAGGCAGAGGGACTTGTGGTTCGGTGCGTGGGGCCGGGCCTGACCATGGCTTCTGGTCGAAGTCCAGGGGGCGTGCCCCTTGCCTGCCCAAAGGTAGGCAGAGGGACTTGTGGTTTGGCGCGTGGGGCCGGGCCTGACCCTGGCTTCTAGTTTAAGTCCAGGGGGCCTGCCCCCTGCCTGCCCAGAGGTAGGCAGAGGGACTTGTGGTTCGGCGCGTGGGGCCGGGCCTGACCCTGGCTTCTGGTCGAAGTCCAAGGAGCTTGCCCCCAGGTAGGCAGAGGGACTTGTGGTTCGGCGCATGGGGCCGGCCCTGACCCTGGCTTCTGGTCGAAGTCCAGGGGGCCTGCCCCCTGCCTACCCAGAGGTAGGCAGAGGGACTTGTGGTTCGGCGCGTGGAGCCGGGCCTGACCCTGGCTTCTGGTCGAGGTCCAGGGGGCCTGCCCCCTGCCTGCCCAGACGTAGGCAGAGGGACTTGTGGTTCGGCGCGTGTGGTCGGGCTTGACCCTGGCTTCTGGTCAAGGTCCAGGGGGGCTGCCCCCTGCCTGCCCAGAGGTAGGCAGAGGGACTTGTGGTTTGGCGCATGGGGCCGGGCCCGACCCTGGCTTTTGGTCGAAGTCCAGGGGGCCTGCCCCCTGCCTGCCCAGAGATAGGCAGAGGGACTTATGGTTGGGCGCATGGGGCCGGGCATGACCCAGGTTTCTGGTCGAGGTCCAGGAGGCCTGCCCCCTGCCTGCCCATAGGTAGGCAGAGGGACTCGTGGTTCGGCGCGTGCGGTTGGGCCTGACCCTGGCTTCTGGTTGAAGTCCAGGGGGCCTGCCCCCAGGTAGGCAGAGGGACTTGTGGTTCGGCGCAAGGGGCCGGCCCTAACCCTGGCTTCTGGTCGAAGTCCAGGGGGCCTGCCCCCTGCCTGCCCAGAGGTAGGCAGAGGGACTTATGGTTGAGCGCATGGGGCCGGGCCTGAACATGGCTTCTGGTCGAAGTTTTAGGGGGCCTGCCCCCTGCCTGCCTAGAGGTAGGCAGAGGGACTTGTGGTTCAGCTCATGGGGCCCGACCTGACCCTGGCTTCGGGTCGAAGTCCAGGGGGCCTGCCCCCTGCCTGCCCAGAGGTAGGAAGAGGGACTCGTGGTTCGGCGCGTGCGGCCGGGCCTGACCTTGGCTTCTGGTCGAGGTCCAGGGGGCCTGCCTCCGCCTGCCCAGAGATAGGCAGAGGGACTTGTGGTTCGGCGCATGCGGCCGGGCCCGACCCTGGCTTCTGGTCGAAGTCCAGGGGGCCTGCCCCCTGCCTGCCTAGAGGTAGGCAGAGGGACTTGTGGTTTGGCGCGTGGGGCCGACCCTGACCCTGGCTTCTGGTCGAAGTCCAAGGAGCCTGCCCCCAGGTAGGCAGAGGGACTTGTGGTTCGGCGCATGGGTCCGGCCCTGACCCTGGCTTCTGGTCGAAGTCCAGGGGGCCTGCCCCCTGCCTACCCAGAGGTAGGCAGAGGGACTTGTGGTTCGGCGCGTGGAGCCGGGCCTGACCCTGGCTTCTGGTCGAGGTCCAGGGGGCCTGCCCCCTGCCTGCCCAGACGTAGGCAGAGGGACTTGTGGTTCGGCGCGTGTGGTCGGGCCTGACCCTGGCTTCTGGTCAAGGTCCAGGGGGCCTGCCCCCTGCCTGCCCAGAGGTAGGCAGAGGGACTTGTGGTTTGGCGCATGGGGCCGGGCCCGACCCTGGCTTTTGGTCGAAGTCCAGGAGGCCTGCCCCCTGCCTGCCCAGAGGTAGGCAGAGGGACTTATGGTTGGGCGCATGGGGCCGGGCCTGACCCTGGCTTCTGGTCGAAGTCAAGGGGGCCTGCCCCCTGCCTGCCTAGAGGTAGGCAGAAGGACTTGTGGTTCGGCGCGTGTGGTCGGGCCTGACCTTGGCTTCTGGTCGAGGTCCAGGGGGCCTGCCCAGAGGTAGGCAGAGGGACTTGTGGTTCGGCGCATGGGGCCGGGCCGACCCTGGCTTCTGGTCGAAGTCCAGGGGGCCTGCCCCTGCCTGCCCAGAGGTAGGCAGAGGGACTTGTGGTTGGGCGCAGGAGGCCGGGCCTGACCCTTGCTTCTGGTTGAAGTCCAGGGGACCTGCCCCCTGCCTGCCTAGAGGTAGGCAAAGGGACTTGTGGTTCGGCTCATGGGGCCCGACCTGACCCTGGCTTCTGGTCGAAGTCCAGGGGGCCAGCCCCCTGCCTGCCCAGAGGTAGGCAGAGGGACTCGTGGTTCGGCGCGTGCGGCCGAGCCTGACCCTGGCTTATGGTTGACGTCCAGGGGGCCTGCCCCCTGCCTGCGCAGAGGTAGGCAGAGGGACTTGTGGTTCGGCGCATGGGGCCGGGCCTGACCCTGGCTTCTGGTCGATGTCCAGGGGGCCTGCCCCCTGCCTGCCAAGAGGTAGGCAGAGGAACTTGTGGTTCGGCGTGTGGGGCCGGGCCTGACCCTGGCTTCTGGTCGAAGTCCAGGGGGCCTGCCCCCAGGTAAGCAGAGGGACTTGTGGTTCGGCGCATGGGGCCGGCCCTAACCCTGGCTTCTGGTCGAAGTCCAGGGGGCCTGCCCCCTGCCTGCCCATAAGTAGGCAGAGAGACTTGTGGCTCGGCGCATGGGGTCGGGCCCGACCCTAGCTTCTGGTCGAAGTCCAGGGGGCCTGCCCCCTGCCTGCCCAGAGGTAGGCAGAGGGACTTATGGATGGGCGCATGGGGCCGGGCCTGACCCTGGCTTCTGGTCGAAGTCCAGGGGGCCTACCCCCTGCCTGCGTAGAGGTACGCAGAGGGACTTGTGGTTCGGCTCATGGGGCCCGACCTGACCCTGGCTTCTGGTCGAAGTCCAGGGGGCCTGCCCCCTGCCTGCCCAGAGGTAGGCAGAGGGACTCGTGGTTCGGCGCGTGCGGCCGGGCCTGACCCTGGCTTCTGGTCGAGGTACAGGGGGCCTGCCTCCGCCTGCCCAGAGATAGGCAGAGGGACTTGTGGTTCGGCGCATGGGGCCGGGCCCGACCCTGGCTTCTGGTCGAAGTCCAGGGGGCATGCCCTCTGCCTGCCCAGAGGTAGGCAGAGGGACTTCTGGTTTGGCGCGTGGGGCCGGGCCTGACCCTGGCTTCTGGTCGAGGTCCAGGAGGCCTGCCCCCTGCCTGCCCATAGGTAGGCAGAGGGACTCGTGGTTCGGCGCGTGGGGCCCTGGCTTCTGGTCGAGGTCCAGGGGGCCTGCCTCCGCCTGCCCAGAGATAGGCAGAGGGACTTGTGGTTCGGCGCATGGGGTCGGGCCCGACCCTGGCTTCTGGTCGAAGTCCAGGGGGCCTGCCCCCTGCCTGCCCAGAGGTAGGCAGAGGGACTTGTCGTTCGGCGCATGAGGCCGGGCCTGACCCTGGCTTCTGGTCGAAGTCCAGGGGGCCTGCCCCCTGCCTGCCCAGAGGTAGGCAGAGGGACTTGAGGTTCGGCGCGTGAGGCCGGGCCTGACCCTGGCTTCTGGTTGAAGTCCAGGGGGCCTGCTCCCTGCCTGCCCAAAGGTAGGCAGAGGGACTTGTGGTTTGGCGCGTGGGGCCGGGCCTGACCCTGGCTTCTATTTTAAGTCCACGGGGCCTGCCCCCTGCCTGCCCAGAGGTAGGCAGAGGTACTTGTGGTTCGGCGCGTGGGGACGGGCCTGACCCTGGCTTCTGGTCGAAGTCCAGGGAGCCTGCCCCCAGGTAGGCAGAGGAACTTGTGGTTCGGCGCATGGGGCCGGCCCTAACCCTGGCTTCTGGTCGAAGTCCAGGGGGCCTGCCCCCTGCCTGCCCAGAGGTAGGCAGAGGGACTTGTGGTTTGGCGCGTGGAGCCGGGCCTGACCCTGGCTTCTGGTCGAGGTCCTGGGGGCCTGCCCCCTGCCTGCCCATAGGTAGGCAGAGGGACTTGTGGTTCTGCGCGTGCGGTCGGGCCTGACCCTGGCTTCTGGTCGAGGTCCAGGGGGCCTGCCTCCGCCTGCCCAGAGATAGGCAGAGGGACTTGTGGTTCGGCGCATGGGGCCGGGCCCGACCCTGGCTTCTGGTCGAAGTCCAGGAGGCCTACCCCCTGCCGGCCCATAGGTAGGCAGAGGGACTCGTGGTTCGGCGCGTGCTGCCGGGCCTGACCCTGGCTTCTGGTCGAGGTCCAGGGGGCCTGCCTCCGCCTGCCCAGAGATAGGCAGAGGGACTTGTGGTTCGGCACATAGGGCCGGCCCTAACTCTGGCTTCTGGTCGAAGTCCAGGGGGCCTGCCCCCTGCCTGCCCATAGGTAGGCAGAGGGACTTGTGGTTTGGCGCGTGGGGCTGGGCCTGACCCTGGCTTCTAGTTTAAGTCCAGGGGGCTTGCCTCCGCCTGCTCTGAGGTAGGCAGAGGGACTTATGGTTGGGCGCATGGGGCCGGGCCTGACCCTGGCTTCTGATCGAAGTCCAGGGGGGCTGCCCCCTGCCTAGAGGTAGGCAGAGGGACTTGTGGTTCGGCTCATGGGGCCCGACCTGACCCTGGCTTCTGGTCGAAGTCCAGGGGGCCTGCCCCCTGCCTGCCCAGAGGTAGGCAGAGGGACTCGTGGTTCGGCGCGTGCGGCAGGGCCTGACCGTGGCTTCTGGTCGAGGGCCAGGGGGCCTGCCTCCGCCTGCCCAGAGATAGGCAGAGGGACTTGTGGTTCGGCGCATGGGGCCGGGCCCGACCCTGGCTTCTGGTTGAAGTCCAGGGGGCCTGCCCCCTGCCTGCCCAGAGGTAGGCAGAGGGACTTGTGGTTTGGCGCGTAGGGCCGGGCCTGACCCTGGCTTCTGGTCGAGGTCCAGGAGGCCTGCCCCTTGCCTGCCCATAGGTAGGCAGAGGGACTCGTGGTTCGGCGCGTGCGGCCGGGCCTGACCCTGGCTTCTGGTCGAGGTCCAGGGGGCCTGCCTCCGCCTGCCCAGAGATAGGCAGAGGGACTTGTGGTTCGGCGCATGGGGCCGGGCCCGACCCTGGCTTCTGGTCGAAGTCCAGGGGGCCTGCCCCCTGCCTGCCCAGAGGTAGGCAGAGGGACTTGTGGTTCGGCGCATTTGGCCGGGCCTGACCCTGGCTTCTGGTCGAGGTCCAGGGGGCCTGCCCCCTGCCTGCCCAGAGGTAGGCAGAGGGACTTGTGGTTTGGCGCGTAGGGCCGGGCCTGACCCTGGCTTCTGGTCGAGGTCCAGGAGGCCTGCCCCTTGCCTGCCCATAGGTAGGCAGAGGGACTTGTGGTTCGGCGCGTGGGGCCGGGCTTGACCCTGGCTTCTGGTCGAAGTCCAGGGGGCCTGCCCCCTGCCTGCCCAGAGGTAGGCAGAGGGACTTGTGGTTTGGCGCGTAGGGCCGGGCCTGACCCTGGCTTCTGGTCGAGGTCCAGGAGGCCTGCCCCTTGCCTGCCCATAGGTAGGCAGAGGGACTCGTGGTTCGGCGCGTGCGGCCGGGCCTGACCCTGGCTTCTGGTCGAGGTCCAGGGGGCCTGCCTCCGCCTGCCCAGAGATAGGCAGAGGGACTTGTGGTTTGGCGCGTGGGGCCGGGCCTGACACTGGCTTCTAGTTTAAGTCCAGGGGGCCTGCCCCCTGCCTGCCCAAAGGTAGGTAGAGGGACTTGTGGTTCGGCGCGTGGAGCCGGGCCTGACCCTGGCTTCTGGTCGAAGTCCAGGGAGCCTGCCCCCAGGTAGGCCGAGGGACATGTGGTTCGGCGCATGGGGTCGGCCCTGACCCTGGCTTCTGGTCGAAGTCCAGGGGGCCTGCCCCCTGCCTGCCCAGAGGTAGGCAGAGGGACTTGTGGTTCGGCGCGTGGAGCCGGGCCTGACCCTGGCTTCTGGTCGAGGTCCAGGGGGCCTGCCCCCTGCCTACCCAGACGTAGGCAGAGGGACTTGTGGTTCGGCTCATGGGGCCCGACCTGACCCTGGCTTCTGGTCGAAGTCCAGGGGGCCTGCCCCCTGCCTGCCTAGAGGTAGGCAGAGGGACTTGTGGTTTGGCGCGTGGGGCCGGGCCTGACCCTGGCTTCTGGTCGAGGTCCAGGAGGCCTGCCCCCTGCCTGCCCATAGGTAGGCAGAGGGACTCGTGGTTCGGCGCGTGCGGCCGGGCCTGACCCTGTCTTCTGGTCGAGGTCCAGGGGGCCTGCCTCCGCCTGCCCAGAGATAGGCAGAGGGACATGTGGTTCGGCGCGTGGGGCCGGGCCTGACCCTGGCTTCTGGTCGAAATCCAGGGGGCCTGCCCCCTGCCTGCCCAAAGGTAGGCAGAGGGACTTGTGGTTTGGCGCGTGGGGCCGGGCCTGACCCTGGCTTCTAGTTTAAGTCCAGAGGTAGGCAGAGGGACTTGTGGTTCAGCGCGTGGGGCCGGGCCTGACCCTGGCTTCTGGTCGAAGTCCAGGGAGCCTGCCCCCAGGTAGACAGAGGGACTTGTGGTTCGGCGCATGGGGCCGGCCCTGACCTTGGCTTCTGGTCGAAGTCCAGGGGGCCTGCCCCCTGCCTGCCCAGAGGTAGGCAGAGGGACTTGTGGTTCGGCTCATGGGGCCCGACCTGACCCTGGCTTCTGGTCGAGGTCCAGGGGGCCTGCCCCCTGCCTGCCTAGAGGTAGGCAGAGGGACTCGTGGTTCGGCGCGTGCGGTCAGGCCTGACCCTGGCTTATGGTCGAGGTCCAGGGGGCCTGCCTCCGCCTGCCCAGAGATAGGCAGAGGGACTTGTGGTTCGGCGCATGGGGCCGGGCCCGACCGTGGCTTCTGGTTGAAGTCCAGGGGGCCTGCCCCCTGCCTGCCCAGAGGTAGGCAGAGGGACTTGTGGTTTGGCGCGTGGGGCCGGGCCTGACCCTGGCTTCTGGTCGAAGTCCAGGGAGCCTGCCCCCTGCCTGCCCAGACGTAGGCAGAGGGACTTGTGGTTCGGCGCGTGTGGTCGGGCCTGACCCTGGCTTCTGGTCAAGGTCCACGGGGCCTGCCCCCTGCCTGCCCAGAGGTAGGCAGAGGGACTTGTGGTTTGGCGCATGGGGCCGGGCCCAACCTTGGCTTTTGGTCGAAGTCCAGGGGGCCTGCCCCCTGCCTGCCCAGAGGTAGGCAGAGGGACTTATGGTTGGGCGCATGGGGCCGGGCCTGACCCTGGCTTCTGGTCGAAGTCCAGGGGGCCTGCCCCCTGCCTGCCTAGAGGTAGGCAGAGGGACTTGTGGTTTGGCGCGTGGGGCCGGGCCTGACCCTGGCTTCTGGTCGAGGTTCAGGAGGCCTGCCCCCTGCCTGCCCATAGGTAGGCAGAGGGACTCGTGGTTCGGCGCGTGCGGCCGGGCCTGACCCTGGCTTCTGGTCGAGGTCCAGGGGGCCTGCCTCCGCCTGCCCAGAGATAGGCAGAGGGACATGTGGTTCGGCGCATGGGGCCGGGCCCGACCCTGGCTTCTGGTCGAAGTCCAGGGGGCCTGCCCCCTGCCTGCCCAGAGGTAGGCAGAGGGACTTGTGGTTCGGCGCATGAGGCAGGGCCTGACCCTGGCTTCTGGTCGAAGTCCAGGGGGCCTGCCCCCTGCCTGCCCAGAGGTAGGCAGAGGGACTTGTGGTTCGGCGCGTGGGGCCGGGCCTGACCCTGGCTTCTGGTCGAAATCTAGGTGGCCTGCCCCCTGCCTGCCCAAAGGTAGGCAGAGGGACTTGTGGTTTGGCGCGTGGGGCCGGGCCTGACCCTGGCTTCTAGTTTAAGTCTAGGGGGCCTGCCCCCTGCCTGCCCAGAGGTAGGCAGAGGGACTTGTGGTTCAGCGCGTGGGGCCGGGCCTGACCCTGGCTTCTGGTCGAAGTCCAGGGAGCCCGCCCCACAGGTAGACAGAGGGACTTGTGGTTCGACGCATGGGGCCGGCCCTGACCCTGGCTTCTGGTCGAAGTCCAGGGGGCCTGCCCCCTGCCTGCCCAGAGGTAGGCAGAGGGACTTGTGGTTCGGCTCATGGGGCCCGACCTGACCCTGGCTTCTGGTCGAGGTCCAGGGGGCCTGCCCCCTGCCTGCCTAGAGGTAGGCAGAGGGACTCGTGGTTCGGCGCGTGCGGTCAGGCCTGACCCTGGCTTCTGGTCGAGGTCCAGGGGGCCTGCCTCCGCCTGCCCAGAGATAGGCAGAGGGACTTGTGGTTCGGCGCATGGGGCCGGACCCGACCCTGGCTTCTGGTGGAAGTCCAGGGGGCCTGCCCCCTGCCTGCCCAGAGGTAGGCAGAGGGACTTGTGGTTTGGCGCGTGGGGCCGGGCCTGACCCTGGCTTCTAGTTTAAGTCCAGGGGGCCTGCCCCCTGCCTACCCAGAGGTAGGTAGAGGGACTTGTGGTTCGGCGCGTGGGGCCGGGCCTGACCCTGGCTTCTGGTCGAAGTCCAGGGAGCCTGCCCCCAGGTAGGCAGAGGGACATGTGGTTCGGCGCATGGGGTCGGCCCTGACCCTGGCTTCTGGTCGAAGTCCAGGGGGCCTGCCCCCTGCCTGCCCAGAGGTAGGCAGAGGGAGTTGTGGTTCGGCGCGTGGAGCCGGGCCCGACCCTGGCTTCTGGTCGAGGTCTAGGGGGCCTGCCCCCTGCCTGCCCAGACGTAGGCAGAGGGACTTGTGGTTCGGCGCGTGTGGTCGGGCTTGACCATGGCTTCTGGTCAAGGTCCAGGGGGCCTGCCCCCTGCCTGCCCAGAGGTAGGCAGAGGGACTCGTGGTTCGGCGCGTGCGGCCGGGCCTGACCCTGGCTTCTTGTCGAGGTCCAGGGGGCCTGCCTCCGCCTGCCCAGAGATAGGCAGAGGGACTTGTGGTTCGGCGCATGGGGCCGGGCCCGACCCTGGCTTCTGGTGGAAGTCCAGGGGGCCTGCCCCCTGCCTGCCCAGAGGTAGGCAGAGGGACTTGTGGTTCGGCGCATTTGGCCGGGCCTGACCCTGGCTTCTGGTCGAAGTCCAGGGGGCCTGCCCCTGCCTGCCCATAGGTAGGCAGAGGGACTTGTGGTTCGGCGCGTGGGGCCAGGCTTGACCCTGGCTTCTGGTCGAAGTCCAGGGGGCCTGCCCCCTGCCTACCCAAAGGTAGGCAGAGGGACTTGTGGTTTGGCGCGTGGGGCCGGGCCTGACCCTGGCTTCTAGTTTAAGTCCAGGGGGCCTGCCCCCTGCCTGCCCAGAGGTAGGTAGAGGGACTTGTGGTTCGGCGCGTGGGGCCGGGCCTGACCCTGGCTTCTGGTCGAAGTCCAGGGAGCCTGCCCCCAGGTAGGCAGAGGGACATGTGGTTCGGCGCATGGGGTCGGCTCTGACCCTGGCTTCTGGTCGAAGTCCAGGGGGCCTGCCCCCTGCCTGCCCAGAGGTAGGCAGAGGGAGTTGTGGTTCAGCGCGTGGAGCCGGGCCCGACCCTGGCTTCTGGTCGAGGTCTAGGGGGCCTGCCCCCTGCCTGCCCAGACGTAGGCAGAGGGACTTGTGGTTCGGCGCGTGTGGTCGGGCCTGACCCTGGCTTCTGGTCAAGGTCCAGGGGGCCTGCCCCCTGCCTGCCCAAAGGTAGGCAGAGGGACTCGTTGTTCGGCGCGTGCGGCCGGGCCTGACCCTGGCTTCTGGTCGAGGTCCAGGGGGCCTGCCTCCGCCTGCCCAGAGATAGGCAGAGGGACTTGTGGTTCGGCGCATGGGGCCGGGCCCGACCCTGGCTTCTGGTGGAAGTCCAGGGGGCCTGCCCCCTGCCTGCCCAGAGGTAGGCAGAGGGACTTGTGGTTCGGCGCATTTGGCCGGGCCTGACCCTGGCTTCTGGTCGAAGTCCAGGGGGCCTGCCCCTGCCTGCCCAAAGGTAGGCAGAGGGACTTGTGGTTTGGCGCGTGGGGCCGGGCCTGACCCTGGCTTCTAGTTTAAGTCCAGGGGGCCTGCCCCCTGCCTGCCCAGAGGTAGGTAGAGGGACTTGTGGTTCGGCGCGTGGGGCCGGGCCTGACCTTGGCTTCTGGTCGAAGTCCAGGGGGCCTGCCCCTGCCTGCCCATAGGTAGGCAGAGGGACTTGTGGTTCGGCGCGTGGGGCCGGGCTTGACCCTGGCTTCTGGTCGAAGTCCAGGGGGCCTGCCCCCTGCCTACCCAAAGGTAGGCAGAGGGACTTGTGGTTTGGCGCGTGGGGCCGGGCCTGACCCTGGCTTCTAGTTTAAGTCCAGGGGGCCTGCCCCCTGCCTGCCCAGAGGTAGGTAGAGGGACTTGTGGTTCGGCGCGTGGGGCCGGGCCTGACCCTGGCTTCTGGTCGAAGTCCAGGGAGCCTGCCCCCAGGTAGGCAGAGGGACATGTGGTTCGGCGCATGGGGTCGGCCCTGACCCTGGCTTCTGGTCGAAGTCCAGGGGGCCTGCCCCCTGCCTGCCCAGAGGTAGGCAGAGGGAGTTGTGGTTCGGCGCGTGGAGCCGGGCCCGACCCTGGCTTCTGGTCGAGGTCTAGGGGGCCTGCCCCCTGCCTGCCCAGACGTAGGCAGAGGGACTTGTGGTTCGGCGCGTGTGGTCGGGCCTGACCCTGGCTTCTGGTCAAGGTCCAGGGGGCCTGCCCCCTGCCTGCCCAAAGGTAGGCAGAGGGACTCGTTGTTCGGCGCGTGCGGCCGGGCCTGACCCTGGCTTCTGGTCGAGGTCCAGGGGGCCTGCCTCCGCCTGCCCAGAGATAGGCAGAGGGACTTGTGGTTCGGCGCATGGGGCCGGGCCCGACCCTGGCTTCTGGTGGAAGTCCAGGGGGCCTGCCCCCTGCCTGCCCAGAGGTAGGCAGAGGGACTTGTGGTTCGGCGCATTTGGCCGGGCCTGACCCTGGCTTCTGGTCGAAGTCCAGGGGGCCTGCCCCTGCCTGCCCATAGGTAGGCAGAGGGACTTGTGGTTCGGCGCGTGGGGCCGGGCTTGACCCTGGCTTCTGGTCGAAGTCCAGGGGGCCTGCCCCCTGCCTACCCAAAGGTAGGCAGAGGGACTTGTGGTTTGGCGCGTGGGGCCGGGCCTGACCCTGGCTTCTAGTTTAAGTCCAGGGGGCCTGCCCCCTGCCTGCCCAGAGGTAGGTAGAGGGACTTGTGGTTCGGCGCGTGGGGCCGGGCCTGACCCTGGCTTCTGGTCGAAGTCCAGGGAGCCTGCCCCCAGGTAGGCAGAGGGACATGTGGTTCGGCGCATGGGGTCGGCCCTGACCCTGGCTTCTGGTCGAAGTCCAGGGGGCCTGCCACCTGCCTGCCCAGAGGTAGGCAGAGGGACTTGTGGTTCGGCGCATGGAGCCGGGCCTGACCCTGGCTTCTGGTCGAGGTCCAGGGGGCCTGCCCCCTGCCTGCCCAGACGTAGGCAGAGGGACTTGTGGTTCGGCGCGTGTGGTCGGGCCTGACCCTGGCTTCTGGTCAAGGTCCAGGGGGCCTGCCCCCTGCCTGCCCAGAGGTAGGCAGAGGGACTTGTGGTTTGGCGCATGGGGCCGGGCCCGACCCTGGCTTTTGGTCGAAGTCCAGGGGGCCTGCCCCCTGCCTGCCCAGAGGTAGGCAGAGGGACTTATGGTTGGGCGCATGGGGCCGGGCCTGACCCTGGCTTCTGGTCGAAGTCCAGGGGGCCTGCCCCCTGCCTGCCTAGAGGTAGGCAGAGGGACTTGTGGTTCGGCACGTGTGGTCGGGCCTTACCCTGGCTTCTGGTCGAGGTCCAGGGGGCCTGCCCCCTGCCTGCCCAGAGGTAGGCAGAGGGACTTGTGGTTCGGCGCATGGGGCCGGGCCCGACCCTGGCTTCTGGTCGAAGTCCAGGGGGCCTGCCCCCTGCCTGCCCAGAGGTAGGCAGAGGGACTTGTGGTTTGGCGCGTGGGGCCGGGCCTGACCCTGGCTTCTAGTTTAAGTCCAGGGGGCCTGCCTCCGCCTGCTCAGAGGTAGGCAGAGGGACTTGTGGTTTGGCGCGTGGGGCCGGGCCTGACCCTGGCTTCTAGTTTAAGTCCAGGGGGCCTGCCCCCTGCCTGCCCAGAGGTAGGTAGAGGGACTTGTGGTTCGGCGCGTGGGGCCGGGCCTGACCCTGGCTTCTGGTCGAAGTCCAGGGAGCCTGCCCCCAGGTAGGCAGAGGGACATGTGGTTCGGCGCATGGGGTCGGCCCTGACCCTGGCTTCTGGTCGAAGTCCAGGGGGCCTTGCCCCCTGCCTGCCCAGAGGTAGGCAGAGGGAGTTGTGGTTCGGCGCGTGGAGCCGGGCCCGACCCTGGCTTCTGGTCGAGGTCTAGGGGGCCTGCCCCCTGCCTGCCCAGATGTAGGCAGAGGGACTTGTGGTTCGGCGCGTGTGGTCGGGCCTGACCCTGGCTTCTGGTCAAGGTCCAGGGGGCCTGCCCCCTGCCTGCCCAAAGGTAGGCAGAGGGACTCGTTGTTCGGCGCGTGCGGCCGGGCCTGACCCTGGCTTCTGGTCGAGGTCCAGGGGGCCTGCCTCCGCCTGCCCAGAGATAGGCAGAGGGACTTGTGGTTCGGCGCATGGGGCCGGGCCCGACCCTGGCTTCTGGTGGAAGTCCAGGGGGCCTGCCCCCTGCCTGCCCAGAGGTAGGCAGAGGGACTTGTGGTTCGGCGCATTTGGCCGGGCCTGACCCTGGCTTCTGGTCGAAGTCCAGGGGGCCTGCCCCTGCCTGCCCATAGGTAGGCAGAGGGACTTGTGGTTCGGCGCGTGGGGCCGGGCTTGACCCTGGCTTCTGGTCGAAGTCCAGGGGGCCTGCCCCCTGCCTACCCAAAGGTAGGCAGAGGGACTTGTGGTTTGGCGCGTGGGGCCGGGCCTGACCCTGGCTTCTAGTTTAAGTCCAGGGGGCCTGCCCCCTGCCTGCCCAGAGGTAGGTAGAGGGACTTGTGGTTCGGCGCGTGGGGCCGGGCCTGACCCTGGCTTCTGGTCGAAGTCCAGGGAGCCTGCCCCCAGGTAGGCAGAGGGACATGTGGTTCGGCGCATGGGGTCGGCCCTGACCCTGGCTTCTGGTCGAAGTCCAGGGGGCCTGCCACCTGCCTGCCCAGAGGTAGGCAGAGGGACTTGTGGTTCGGCGCATGGAGCCGGGCCTGACCCTGGCTTCTGGTCGAGGTCCAGGGGGCCTGCCCCCTGCCTGCCCAGACGTAGGTAGAGGGACTTGTGGTTCGGCGCGTGTGGTCGGGCCTGACCCTGGCTTCTGGTCAAGGTCCAGGGGGCCTGCCCCCTGCCTGCCCAGAGGTAGGCAGAGGGACTTGTGGTTTGGCGCATGGGGCCGGGCCCGACCCTGGCTTTTGGTCGAAGTCCAGGGGGCCTGCCCCCTGCCTGCCCAGAGGTAGGCAGAGGGACTTATGGTTGGGCGCATGGGGCCGGGCCTGACCCTGGCTTCTGGTCGAAGTCCAGGGGGCCTGCCCCCTGCCTGCCTAGAGGTAGGCAGAGGGACTTGTGGTTCGGCACGTGTGGTCGGGCCTTACCCTGGCTTCTGGTCGAGGTCCAGGGGGCCTGCCCCCTGCCTGCCCAGAGGTAGGCAGAGGGACTTGTGGTTCGGCGCATGGGGCCGGGCCCGACCCTGGCTTCTGGTCGAAGTCCAGGGGGCCTGCCCCCTGCCTGCCCAGAGGTAGGCAGAGGGACTTGTGGTTTGGCGCGTGGGGCCGGGCCTGACCCTGGCTTCTAGTTTAAGTCCAGGGGGCCTGCCTCCGCCTGCTCAGAGGTAGGCAGAGGGACTTGTGGTTTGGCGCGTGGGGCCGGGCCTGACCCTGGCTTCTAGTTTAAGTCCAGGGGGCCTGCCCCCTGCCTACCTAGAGGTAGGTAGAGGGACTTGTGGTTCGGCGCGTGGGGCCGGGCCTGACCCTGGCTTCTGGTCGAAGTCCAGGGAGCCTGCCCCCAGGTAGGCAGAGGGACATGTGGTTCGGCGCATGGGGTCGGCCCTGACCCTGGCTTCTGCTCGAAGTCCAGGGGGCCTGCCCCCTGCCTGCCCAGAGGTAGGCAGAGGTAGTTGTGGTTCGGCGCGTGGAGCCGGGCCTGACCCTGGCTTCTGGTCGAGGTCTAGGGGGCCTGCCCCCTGCCTGCCCAGACGTAGGCAGAGGGACTTGTGGTTCGGCGCGTGTGGTCGGGCCTGACCCTGGCTTCTGGGTCAAGGTCCAGGGGGCCTGCCCCCTGCCTGCCCAGAGGTAGGCAGAGGGACTTGTGGTTCGGCGCGTGTGGTCGGGCCTTACCCTGGCTTCTGGTCGAGGTCCAGGGGGCCTGCCCCCTGCCTGCCCAGAGGTAGGTAGAGGGACTTGTGGTTCGGCGCATGGGGCCGGGCCCGACCCTGGCTTCTGGTCGAAGTCCAGGGGGCCTGCCCCCTGCCTGCCCAGAGGTAGGCAGAGGGACTTGTGGTTTGGCGCTTGGGGCCGGGCCTGACCCTGGCTTCTAGTTTAAGTCCAGGGGGCCTGCCTCCGCCTGCTCAGAGGTAGGCAGAGGGACTTATGGTTCGGCGCATGGGGCCGGGCCCGACCCTGGCTTCTGGTCGAAGTCCAGGGGGCCTGCCCCCTGCCTGCCCAGAGGTAGGCAGAGGGACTTATGGTTGGGCGCATGGGGCCAGGCCTGACCCTGGCTTCTGGTCGAAGTCCAGGGGGCCTGCCCCCTGCCTGCCTAGAGGTAGGCAGAGGGACTTGTGGTTCGGCTCATGGGGCCCGACCTGACCCTGGCTTCTGGTCGAAGTCCAGGGGGCCTGCCCCTGCCTGCCTAGAGGTAGGCAAAGGGACTCGTGGTTCGGCGCGTGCGGTCGGGCCTGACCCTGGCTTCTGGTCGAGGTCCAGGGGGCCTGCCTCCGCCTGCCCAGAGATAGGCAGAGGGACTTGTGGTTCGGCGCATGGGGCCGGGCCCGACCCTGGCTTCTGGTTGTAGTCCAGGGGGCCTGCCCCCTGCCTGCCCAGAGGTAGGCAGAGGGACTTGTGGTTTGGCGCGTGGGGCCGGGCATAACCCTGGCTTCTGGTCGAGGTCCAGGAGGCCTGCCCCTTGCCTGCCCATAGGTAGGCAGAGGGACTCGTGGTTCGGCGCGTGCGGCCGGGCCTGACCCTGGCTTCTGGTCGAGGTCCAGGGGGCCTACCTCCGCCTGCCCAGAGATAGGCAGAGGGACTTGTGGTTCGGCGCATGGGGCCAGGCCCGACCCTGGCTTCTGGTCGAAGTCCAGGGGGCCTGCCCCCTGCCTGCCCAGAGGTAGGCAGAGGGACTTGTGGTTCGGCACGTGTGGTCGGGCCTTACCCTGGCTTCTGGTCGATGTCCAGGGGGCCTGCCTCCGCCTGCCCAGAGATAGGCAGAGGGACTTGTGGTTCGGCGCATGGGGCCAGGCCCGACCCTGGCTTTTGGTCGAAGTCCAGGGGGCCTGCCCCCTGCCTGCCCAGAGGTAGGCAGAGGGACTTATGGTTGGGCGCATGGGGCCGGGCCTGACCCTGGCTTCTGGTCGAAGTCCAGGGGGCCTGCCCCCTGCCTGCCTAGAGGTAGGCAGAGGGACTTGTGGTTCGGCACGTGTGGTCGGGCCTTACCCTGGCTTCTGGTCGAGGTCCAGGGGGCCTGCCCCCTGCCTGCCCAGAGGTAGGCAGAGGGACTTGTGGTTCGGCGCATGGGGCCGGGCCCGACCCTGGCTTCTGGTCGAAGTCCAGGGGGCCTGCCCCCTGCCTGCCCAGAGGTAGGCAGAGGGACTTGTGGTTTGGCGCGTGGGGCCGGGCCTGACCCTGGCTTCTAGTTTAAGTCCAGGGGGCCTGCCTCCGCCTGCTCAGAGGTAGGCAGAGGGACTTGTGGTTTGGCGCGTGGGGCCGGGCCTGACCCTGGCTTCTAGTTTAAGTCCAGGGGGCCTGCCCCCTGCCTACCTAGAGGTAGGTAGAGGGACTTGTGGTTCGGCGCGTGGGGCCGGGCCTGACCCTGGCTTCTGGTCGAAGTCCAGGGAGCCTGCCCCCAGGTAGGCAGAGGGACATGTGGTTCGGCGCATGGGGTCGGCCCTGACCCTGGCTTCTGGTCGAAGTCCAGGGGGCCTGCCCCCTGCCTGCCCAGAGGTAGGCAGAGGTAGTTGTGGTTCGGCGCGTGGAGCCGGGCCTGACCCTGGCTTCTGGTCGATGTCTAGGGGGCCTGCCCCCTGCCTGCCCAGACGTAGGCAGAGGGACTTGTGGTTCGGCGCGTGTGGTCGGGCCTGACCCTGGCTTCTGGGTCAAGGTCCAGGGGGCCTGCCCCCTGCCTGCCCAGAGGTAGGCAGAGGGACTTGTGGTTCGGCGCGTGTGGTCGGGCCTTACCCTGGCTTCTGGTCGAGGTCCAGGGGGCCTGTCCCCTGCCTGCCCAGAGGTAGGTAGAGGGACTTGTGGTTCGGCGCATGGGGCCGGGCCCGACCCTGGCTTCTGGTCGAAGTCCAGGGGGCCTGCCCCCTGCCTGCCCAGAGGTAGGCAGAGGGACTTGTGGTTCGGCGCATGGGGCCGGGCCCGACCCTGGCTTCTGGTCGAAGTCCAGGGGGCCTGCCCCCTGCCTGCCCAGAGGTAGGCAGAGGGACTTGTGGTTTGGCGCGTGGGGCCGGGCCTGACCCTGGCTTCTAGTTTAAGTCCAGGGGGCCTGCCTCCGCCTGCTCAGAGGTAGGCAGAGGGACTTATGGTTGGGCGCATGGGGCCAGGCCTGACCCTGGCTTCTGGTCGAAGTCCAGGGGGCCTGCCCCCTGCCTGCCTAGAGGTAGGCAGAGGGACTTGTGGTTCGGCTCATGGGGCCCGACCTGACCCTGGCTTCTGGTCGAAGTCCAGGGGGCCTGCCCCTGCCTGCCTAGAGGTAGGCAAAGGGACTCGTGGTTCGGCGCGTGCGGTCGGGCCTGACCCTGGCTTCTGGTCGAGGTCCAGGGGGCCTGCCTCCGCCTGCCCAGAGATAGGCAGAGGGACTTGTGGTTCGGCGCATGGGGCCGGGCCCGACCCTGGCTTCTGGTTGTAGTCCAGGGGGCCTGCCCCCTGCCTGCCCAGAGGTAGGCAGAGGGACTTGTGGTTTGGCGCGTGGGGCCGGGCATAACCCTGGCTTCTGGTCGAGGTCCAGGAGGCCTGCCCCTTGCCTGCCCATAGGTAGGCAGAGGGACTCGTGGTTCGGCGCGTGCGGCCGGGCCTGACCCTGGCTTCTGGTCGAGGTCCAGGGGGCCTGCCTCCGCCTGCCCAGAGATAGGCAGAGGGACTTGTGGTTCGGCGCATGGGGCCAGGCCCGACCCTGGCTTCTGGTCGAAGTCCAGGGGGCCTGCCCCCTGCCTGCCCAGAGGTAGGCAGAGGGACTTGTGGTTCGACACGTGTGGTCGGGCCTTACCCTGGCTTCTGGTCGAGGTCCAGGGGGCCTGCCCCCTGCCTGCCCAGAGGTAGGCAGAGGGACTTGTGGTTCGGCGCATGGGGCCGGGCCCGACCCTGGCTTCTGGTCGAAGTCCAGGGGGCCTGCCCCCTGCCTGCCCAGAGGTAGGCAGAGGGACTTGTGGTTTGGCGCGTGGGGCCGGGCCTGACCCTGGCTTCTAGTTTAAGTCCAGGGGGCCTGCCTCCGCCTGCTCAGAGGTAGGCAGAGGGACTTGTGGTTTGGCGCGTGGGGCCGGGCCTGACCCTGACTTCTAGTTTAAGTCCAGGGGGCCTGCCCCCTGCCTACCCAGAGGTAGGTAGAAGGACTTGTGGTTCGGCGCGTGGGGCCGGGCCTGACCCTGGCTTCTGGTCGAAGTCCAGGGAGCCTGCCCCCAGGTAGGCAGAGGGACATGTGGTTCGGCGCATGGGGTCGGCCCTGACCCTGGCTTCTGGTCGAAGTCCAGGGGGCCTGCCCCCTGCCTGCCCAGAGGTAGGCAGAGGGAGTTGTGGTTCGGCGCGTGGAGCCGGGCCTGACCCTGGCTTCTGGTCGAGGTCTAGGGGGCCTGCCCCCTGCCTGCCCAGACGTAGGCAGAGGGACTTGTGGTTCGGCGCGTGTGGTCGGGCCTGACCCTGGCTTCTGGTCAAGGTCCAGGGGGCCTGCCCCCTGCCTGCCGAGACGTAGGCAGAGGGACTTGTGGTTCGGCGCGTGTGGTCGGGCCTTACCCTGGCTTCTGGTCGAGGTCCAGGGGGCCTGCCCCCTGCCTGCCCAGAGGTAGGCAGAGGGACTTGTGGTTTGGCGCATGGGGCCGGGCCCGACCCTGGCTTCTGGTCGAAGTCCAGGGGGCCTGCCCCCTGCCTGCCCAGAGGTAGGCAGAGGGACTTGTGGTTTGGCGCTTGGGGCCGGGCCTGACCCTGGCTTCTAGTTTAAGTCCAGGGGGCCTGCCTCCGCCTGCTCAGAGGTAGGCAGAGGGACTTATGGTTCGGCGCATGGGGCCGGGCCCGACCCTGGCTTCTGGTCGAAGTCCAGGGGGCCTGCCCCCTGCCTGCCCAGAGGTAGGCAGAGGGACTTATGGTTGGGCGCATGGGGCCAGGCCTGACCCTGGCTTCTAGTCGAAGTCCAGGGGTACTGCCCCCTGCCTGCCTAGAGGTAGGCAGAGGGACTTGTGGTTCGGCTCATGGGGCCCGACCTGACCCTGGCTTCTGGTCGAAGTCCAGGGGGCCTGCCCCTGCCTGCCTAGAGGTAGGGAAAGGGACTCGTGGTTCGGCGCGTGCGGTCGGGCCTGACCCTGGCTTCTGGTCTAGGTCCAGGGGGCCTGCCTCCGCCTGCCCAGAGATAGGCAGAGGGACTTGTGGTTCGGCGCATGGGGCCGGGCCCGACCCTGGCTTCTGGTTGAAGTCCAGGGGGCCTGCCCCCTGCCTGCCCAGAGGTAGGCAGAGGGACTTGTGGTTTGGCGCGTGGGGCCGGGCATAACCCTGGCTTCTGGTCGAGGTCCAGGAGGCCTGCCCCTTGCCTGCCCATAGGTAGGCAGAGGGACTCGTGGTTCGGTGCGTGCGGCCGGGCCTGACCCTGGCTTCTGGTCGAGGTCCAGGGGGCCTGTCTCCGCCTGCCCAGAGATAGGCAGAGGGACTTGTGGTTCGGCGCATGGGGCCGGGCCCGACCCTGGCTTCTGGTCGAAGTCCAGGGGGCCTGCCCCCTGCCTGCCCAGAGGTAGGCAGAGGGACTTGTGGTTTGGCGCGTGGGGCCGGGCCTGACCCTGGCTTCTAGTTTAAGTCCAGGGGGCCTGCCTCCGCCTGCTCAGAGGTAGGCAGAGGGACTTGTGGTTTGGCGCGTGGGGCCGGGCCTGACCCTGGCTTCTAGTTTAAGTCCAGGGGGCCTGCCCCCTGCCTACCTAGAGGTAGGTAGAGGGACTTGTGGTTCGGCGCGTGGGGCCGGGCCTGACCCTGGCTTCTGGTCGAAGTCCAGGGAGCCTGCCCCCAGGTAGGCAGAGGGACATGTGGTTCGGCGCATGGGGTCGGCCCTGACCCTGGCTTCTGGTCGAAGTCCAGGGGGCCTGCCCCCTGCCTGCCCAGAGGTAGGCAGAGGGAGTTGTGGTTCGGCGCGTGGAGCCGGGCCTGACCCTGGCTTCTGGTCGAGGTCTAGGGGGCCTGCCCCCTGCCTGCCCAGACGTAGGCAGAGGGACTTGTGGTTCGGCGCGTGTGGTCGGGCCTGACCCTGGCTTCTGGGTCAAGGTCCAGGGGGCCTGCCCCCTGCCTGCCCAGAGGTAGGCAGAGGGACTTGTGGTTCGGCGCGTGTGGTCGGGCCTTACCCTGGCTTCTGGTCGAGGTCCAGGGGGCCTGCCCCCTGCCTGCCCAGAGGTAGGTAGAGGGACTTGTGGTTCGGCGCATGGGGCCGGGCCCGACCCTGGCTTCTGGTCGAAGTCCAGGGGGCCTCCCCCCTGCCTGCCCAGAGGTAGGCAGAGGGACTTGTGGTTTGGCGCTTGGGGCCGGGCCTGACCCTGGCTTCTAGTTTAAGTCCAGGGGGCCTGCCTCCGCCTGCTCAGAGGTAGGCAGAGGGACTTATGGTTCGGCGCATGGGGCCGGGCCCGACCCTGGCTTCTGGTCGAAGTCCAGGGGGCCTGCCCCCTGCCTGCCCAGAGGTAGGCAGAGGGACTTATGGTTGGGCGCATGGGGCCAGGCCTGACCCTGGCTTCTGGTCGAAGTCCAGGGGGCCTGCACCCTGCCTGCCTAGAGGTAGGCAGAGGGACTTGTGGTTCGGCTCATGGGGCCCGACCTGACCCTGGCTTCTGATCGAAGTCCAGGGGGCCTGCCCCTGCCTGCCTAGAGGTAGGCAAAGGGACTCGTGGTTCGGCGCGTGCGGTCGGGCCTGACCCTGGCTTCTGGTCGAGGTCCAGGGGGCCTGCCTCCGCCTGCCCAGAGATAGGCAGAGGGACTTGTGGTTCGGCGCATGGGGCCGGGCCCGACCCTGGCTTCTGGTTGAAGTCCAGGGGGCCTGCCCCCTGCCTGCCCAGAGGTAGGCAGAGGGACTTGTGGTTTGGCGCGTGGGGCCGGGCATAACCCTGGCTTCTGGTCGAGGTCCAGGAGGCCTGCCCCTTGCCTGCCCATAGGTAGGCAGAGGGACTCGTGGTTCGGTGCGTGCGGCCGGGCCTGACCCTGGCTTCTGGTCGAGGTCCAGGGGGCCTGCCTCCGCCTGCCCAGAGATAGGCAGAGGGACTTGTGGTTCGGCGCATGGGGCCAGGCCCGACCCTGGCTTCTGGTCGAAGTCCAGGGGGCCTGCCCCCTGCCTGCCCAGAGGTAGGCAGAGGGACTTGTGGTTCGGCGCATTTGGCCGGGCCTGACCCTGGCTTCTGGTCGAAGTCCAGGGGGCCTGCCCCCTGCCTGCCCATAGGTAGGCAGAGGGACTTGTGGTTCGGCGCGTGGGGCCGGGCTTGACCCAGGCTTCTGGTCGAAGTCCAGAGGGACTTGTGGTTTGGCGCGTGGGGCCGGGCCTGACCCTGGCTTCTAGTTTAAGTCCAGGGGGCCTGCCCCCTGCCTACCCAGAGGTAGGTAGAGGGACTTGTGGTTCGGCGCGTGGGGCCGGGCCTGATCCTGGCTTCTGGTCGAAGTCCAGGGAGCCTGCCCCCAGGTAGGCAGAGGGACATGTGGTTCGGCGCATGGGGTCGGCCCTGACCCTGGCTTCTGGTCGAAGTCCAGGGGGCCTGCCCCCTGCCTGCCCAGAGGTAGGCAGAGGGAGTTGTGGTTCGGCGCGTGGAGCCGGGCCTGACCCTGGCTTCTGGTCGAGGTCTAGGGGGCCTGCCCCCTGCCTGCCCAGACGTAGGCAGAGGGACTTGTGGTTCGGCGCGTGTGGTCGGGCCTGACCCTGGCTTCTGGTCAAGGTCTAGGGGGCCGGCCCCCTGCCTGCCCAGAGGTAGGCAGAGGGACTTGTGGTTCGGCGCATGTGGTCGGGCCTTACCCTGGCTTCTGGTCGAGGTCCAGGGGGCCTGCCCGCTGCCTGCCCAGAGGTAGGCAGAGGGACTTGTGGTTCGGCGCATGGGGCCGGTCCCGACCCTGGCTTCCGGTCGAAGTCCAGGGGGCCTGCCCCCTGCCTGCCCAGAGGTAGGCAGAGGGACTTGTGGTTTGGCGCGTGGGGCCGGGCCTGACCTTGGCTTCTAGTTTAAGTCTAGGGGGCCTGCCTCCGCCTGCTCAGAGGTAGGTAGAGGGACTTGTGGTTCGGCGCATGGGGCCAGGCCCGACCCTGGCTTCTGGTCGAAGTCCAGGGGGCCTGCCCCCTGCCTGCCAAGAGGTAGGCAGAGGGACTTATGGTTGGGCGCATGGGGCCAGGCCTGACCCTGGCTTCTGGTCGAAGTCCAGGGGGCCTGCCCCCTGCCTGCCTAGAGGTAGGCAGAGGGACTTGTGGTTCGGCTCATGGGGCCCGACCTGACCCTGGCTTCTGGTCGAAGTCCAGGGGGCCTGCCCCCTGCCTGCCTAGAGGTAGGCAGAGGGACTCGTGGTTCGGCGCGTGCGGTCGGGCCTGACCCTGGCTTCTGGTCGAGGTCCAGGGGGCTTGCCTCCGCCTGCCCAGAGATAGGCAGAGGGACTTGTGGTTCGGCGCATGGGGCCGGGCCCGACCCTGGCTTATGGTTGAAGTCCAGGGGGCCTGCCCCCTGCCTGCCCAGAGGTAGGCAGAGGGACTTGTGGTTTGGCGCGTGGGGCCGGGCCTGACCCTGGCTTCTGGTCGAAGTCTAGGGAGCCTGCCCCTTGCCTGCCCATAGGTAGGCAGAGGGACTCGTGGTTCGGCGCGTGCGGCCGGGCCTGACCCTGGCTTCTGGTAGAGGTCTAGGGGGCCTGCCTCCGCCTGCCCAGAGGTAGGCAGAGGGAGTTGTGGTTCGGCGCGTGGAGCCGGGCCTGACCCTGGCTTCTGGTCGAGGTCTAGGGGGCCTGCCCCCTGCCTGCCCAGACGTAGGCAGAGGGACTTGTGGTTCGGCGCGTGTGGTCGGGCCTGACCCTGGCTTCTGGTCAAGGTCCAGGGGGCCTGCCCCCTGCCTGCCGAGACGTAGGCAGAGGGACTTGTGGTTCGGCGCGTGTGGTCGGGCCTTACCCTGGCTTCTGGTCGAGGTCCAGGGGGCCTGCCCCCTGCCTGCCCAGAGGTAGGCAGAGGGACTTGTGGTTTGGCGCATGGGGCCGGGCCCGACCCTGGCTTCTGGTCGAAGTCCAGGGGGCCTGCCCCCTGCCTGCCCAGAGGTAGGCAGAGGGACTTGTGGTTTGGCGCTTGGGGCCGGGCCTGACCCTGGCTTCTAGTTTAAGTCCAGGGGGCCTGCCTCCGCCTGCTCAGAGGTAGGTAGAGGGACTTATGGTTCGGCGCATGGGGCCGGGCCCGACCCTGGCTTCTGGTCGAAGTCCAGGGGGCCTGCCCCCTGCCTGCCCAGAGGTAGGCAGAGGGACTTATGGTTGGGCGCATGGGGCCAGGCCTGACCCTGGCTTCTGGTCGAAGTCCAGGGGTACTGCCCCCTGCCTGCCTAGAGGTAGGCAGAGGGACTTGTGGTTCGGCTCATGGGGCCCGACCTGACCCTGGCTTCTGGTCGAAGTCCAGGGGGCCTGCCCCTGCCTGCCTAGAGGTAGGGAAAGGGACTCGTGGTTCGGCGCGTGCGGTCGGGCCTGACCCTGGCTTCTGGTCGAGGTCCAGGGGGCCTGCCTCCGCCTGCCCAGAGATAGGCAGAGGGACTTGTGGTTCGGCGCATGGGGCCGGGCCCGACCCTGGCTTCTGGTTGAAGTCCAGGGGGCCTGCCCCCTGCCTGCCCAGAGGTAGGCAGAGGGACTTATGGTTTGGCGCGTGGGGCCGGGCATAACCCTGGCTTCTGGTCGAGGTCCAGGAGGCCTGCCCCTTGCCTGCCCATAGGTAGGCAGAGGGACTCGTGGTTCGGTGCGTGCGGCCGGGCCTGACCCTGGCTTCTGGTCGAGGTCCAGGGGGCCTGCCTCCGCCTGCCCAGAGATAGGCAGAGGGACTTGTGGTTCGGCGCATGGGGCCAGGCCCGACCCTGGCTTCTGGTCGAAGTCCAGGGGGCCTGCCCCCTGCCTGCCCAGAGGTAGGCAGAGGGACTTGTGGTTCGGCGCATTTGGCCGGGCCTGACCCTGGCTTCTGGTCGAAGTCCAGGGGGCCTGCCCCCTGCCTGCCCATAGGTAGGCAGAGGGACTTGTGGTTCGGCGCGTGGGGCCGGGCTTGACCCAGGCTTCTGGTCGAAGTCCAGAGGGACTTGTGGTTTGGCGCGTGGGGCCGGGCCTGACCCTGGCTTCTAGTTTAAGTCCAGGGGGCCTGCCCCCTGCCTACCTAGAGGTAGGTAGAGGGACTTGTGGTTCGGCGCGTGGGGCCGGGCCTGACCCTGGCTTCTGGTCGAAGTCCAGGGAGCCTGCCCCCAGGTAGGCAGAGGGACATGTGGTTCGGCGCATGGGGTCGGCCCTGACCCTGGCTTCTGGTCGAAGTCCAGGGGGCCTGCCCCCTGCCTGCCCAGAGGTAGGCAGAGGGAGTTGTGGTTCGGCGCGTGGAGCCGGGCCTGACCCTGGCTTCTGGTCGAGGTCTAGGGGGCCTGCCCCCTGCCTGCCCAGACGTAGGCAGAGGGACTTGTGGTTCGGCGCGTGTGGTCGGGCCTGACCCTGGCTTCTGGTCAAGGTCCAGGGGGCCGGCCCCCTGCCTGCCCAGAGGTAGGCAGAGGGACTTGTGGTTCGGCGCGTGTGGTCGGGCCTTACCCTGGCTTCTGGTCGAGGTCCAGGGGGCCTGCCCGCTGCCTGCCCAGAGGTAGGCAGAGGGACTTGTGGTTCGGCGCATGGGGCCGGTCCCGACCCTGGCTTCCGGTCGAAGTCCAGGGGGCCTGCCCCCTGCCTGCCCAGAGGTAGGCAGAGGGACTTGTGGTTTGGCGCGTGGGGCCGGGCCTGACCTTGGCTTCTAGTTTAAGTCTAGGGGGCTTGCCTCCGCCTGCTCAGAGGTAGGCAGAGGGACTTGTGGTTCGGCGCATGGGGCCAGGCCCGACCCTGGCTTCTGGTCGAAGTCCAGGGGGCCTGCCCCCTGCCTGCCAAGAGGTAGGCAGAGGGACTTATGGTTGGGCGCATGGGGCCAGGCTGACCCTGGCTTCTGGTCGAAGTCCAGGGGGCCTGCCCCCTGCCTGCCTAGAGGTAGGCAGAGGGACTTGTGGTTCGGCTCATGGGGCCCGACCTGACCCTGGCTTCTGGTCGAAGTCCAGGGGGCCTGCCCCCTGCCTGCCTAGAGGTAGGCAGAGGGACTCGTGGTTCGGCGCGTGCGGTCGGGCCTGACCCTGGCTTCTGGTCGAGGTCCAGGGGGCTTGCCTCCGCCTGCCCAGAGATAGGCAGAGGGACTTGTGGTTCGGCGCATGGGGCCGGGCCCGACCCTGGCTTATGGTTGAAGTCCAGGGGGCCTGCCCCCTGCCTGCCCAGAGGTAGGCAGAGGGACTTGTGGTTTGGCGCGTGGGGCCGGGCCTGACCCTGGCTTCTGGTCGAAGTCAAGGGAGCCTGCCCCTTGCCTGCCCATAGGTAGGCAGAGGGACTCGTGGTTCGGCGCGTGCGGCCGGGCTTGACCCTGGCTTCTGGTCGAGGTCCAGGGGGCCTGCCTCCGCCTGCCCAGAGATAGGCAGAGGGACTTGTGGTTCGGCGCATGGGGCCGGGCCCGACCCTGGCTTCTGGTCGAAGTCCAGGGGGCCTGCCCCCTGCCTGCCCAGAGGTAGGCAGAGGGACTTGTGGTTCGGCGCATTTGGCCGGGCCTGACCCTGGCTTCTGGTCGAAGTCTAGGGGGCCTGCCCCCTGCCTGCCCATAGGTAGGCAGAGGGACTTGTGGTTTGGCGCGTGGGGCCGGGCCTGACCCTGGCTTCTAGTTTAAGTCCAGGGGGCCTGCCTCCGCCTGCTCAAAGGTAGGCAGAGGGACTTGTGGTTCGGCGCATGGGGCCGGGCCCGACCCTGGCTTCTGGTCGAAGTCCAGGGGGCCTGCCCCCTGCCTGCCCAGAGGTAGGCAGAGGGACTTATGGTTGGGCGCATGGGGCCAGGCCTGACCCTGGCTTCTGGTCGAAGTCCAGGGGGTCTGCCCCCTGCCTGCCTAGAGGTAGGCAGAGGGACTTGTGGTTCGGCTCATGGGGCCCGACCTGACCCTGGCTTCTGGTCGAAGTCCAGGGGGCCTGCCCCCTGCCTGCCTAGAGGTAGGCAGAGCGACTCGTGGTTCGGCGCGTGCGGTCGGGCCTGACCCTGGCTTCTGGTCGAGGTCCAGGGGGCCTGCCTCCACCTGCCCAGAGATAGGCAGAGGGACTTGTGGTTCGGCGCATGGGGCCGGGCCCGACCCTGGCTTCTGGTTGAAGTCCAGGGGGCCTGCCCCCTGCCTGCCCAGAGGTAGGCAGAGGGACTTGTGGTTTGGCGCGTGCGGCCGGGCCTGACCCCGACTTCTGGTCGAGGTCCAGGAGGCTTGCCCCTTGCCTGCCCATAGGTAGGCAGAGGGACTCGTGGTTCGGCGCGTGCGGCCGGGCCTGACCCTGGCTTCTGGTCGAGGTCCAGGGGGCCTGCCCCCTGCCTGCCTAGAGGTAGGCAGAGGGACTTGTGGTTCGGCGCATGGGGCCGGGCCCGACCCTGGCTTCTGGTCGAAGTCCAGGGGGCCTGCCCCCTGCCTGCCCAGAGGTAGGCAGAGGGACTTGTGGTTTGGCGCGTGGGGCCGGGCCTGACCCTGGCTTCTAGTTTAAGTCCAGGGGGCCTGCCTCCGCCTGCCCAGAGGTAGGCAGAGGGACTTGTGGTTCGGCGCATGGGGCCGGTCCCGACCCTGGCTTCCGGTCGAAGTCCAGGGGGCCTGCCCCCTGCCTGCCCAGAGGTAGGCAGAGGGACTTGTGGTTTGGCGCGCGGGGCCGGGCCTGACCTTGGCTTCTAGTTTAAGTCTAGGGGGCCTGCCTCCGCCTGCTCAGAGGTAGGCAGAGGGACTCGTGGTTCGGCGCGTGCGGTCGGGCCTGACCCTGGCTTCTGGTCGAGGTCCAGGGGGCCTGCCTCCACCTGCCCAGAGATAGGCAGAGGGACTTGTGGTTCGGCGCATGGGGCCGGGCCCGACCCTGGCTTCTGGTTGAAGTCCAGGGGGCCTGCCCCCTGCCTGCCCAGAGGTAGGCAGAGGGACTTGTGGTTTGGCGCGTGGGGCCGGGCCTAACCCTGGCATCTGGTCGAGGTCCAGGAGGCCTGCCCCTTGCCTGCCCATAGGTAGGCAGAGGGACTCGTTGTTCGGCGCGTGCGGCCGGGCCTGACCCAGGCTTCTGGTCGAGGTCCAGGGGGCCTGCCTCCGCCTGCCCAGAGATAGGCAGAGGGACTTGTGGTTCGGCGCATGGGGTCGGGCCCCACCCTGGCTTCTGGTCGAAGTCCAGGGGGCCTGCCCCCTGCCTGCCCAGAGGTAGGCAGAGGGACTTGTGGTTCGGCGCATTTGGCCGGGCCTGACCCTGGCTTCTGGTCGAAGTCCAGGGGGCCTGCCCCCTGCCTGCCCAGACGTAGGCAGAGGGACTTGTTGTTCGGCGCGTGTGGTCGGGCCTGACCCTGGCTTCTGGTCAAAGTCCAGGGGGCCTGCCCCCTGCCTGCCCAGAGGTAGGCAGAGGGACTTACGGTTGGGCGCATGGGGCCGGGCCTGACCCTGGCTTCTGGTCGAAGTCCAGGGGGCCTGCCCCCTGCCTGCCCAGACGTAGGCAGAGGGACTTGTGGTTCGGCGCGTGGGGCCGGGCTTGACCCTGGCTTCTGGTCGAAGTCCAGGGGGCCTGCCCCCTGCCTACCCAAAGGTAGGCAGAGGGACTTGTGGTTTGGCGCGTGGGACCGGGCCTGACCCTGGCTTCTAGTTTAAGTCCAGGGGGCCTGCCCCCTGCCTGCCCAGAGGTAGGTAGAGGGACTTGTGGTTCGGCGCGTGGGGCCGGGCCTGACCCTGGCTTCTGGTCGAAGTCCAGGGAGCCTGCCCCCAGGTAGGCAGAGGGACATGTGGTTCGGCGCATGGGGTCGGCCCTGACCCTGGCTTCTGGTCGAAGTCCAGGGGGCCTGCCCCCTGCCTGCCCAGAGGTAGGCAGAGGGACTTGTGGTTCGGCGCGTGAAGCCGGGCCTGACCCTGGCTTCTGGTCGAGGTCCAGGGGGCCTTCCCCCTGCCTGCCCAGACGTAGGCAGAGGGACTTGTGGTTCGGCGCGTGTGGTCGGGCCTGACCCTGGCTTCTGGTCAAGGTCCAGGGGGCCTGCCCCCTACCTGCCCAGAGGTAGGCAGAGGGACTTGTGGTTCGGCGCATGGGGCCGGGCCCCACCCTGGCTTCTGGTCGAAGTCCAGGGGGCCTGCCCCCTGCCTGCCCAGAGGTAGGCAGAGGGACTTGTGGTTCGGCGCATTTGGCCGGGCCTGACCCTGGCTTCTGGTCGAAGTCCAGGGGGCCTGCCCCCTGCCTGCCCATAGGTAGGCAGAGGGACTTGTGGTTCGGCGCGTGGGGCCGGGCTTGACCCTGGCTTCTGGTCGAAGTCCAGGGGGCCTGCCCCCTGCCTACCCAAAGGTAGGCAGAGGGACTTGTGGTTTGGCGCGTGGGACCGGGCCTGACCCTGGCTTCTAGTTTAAGTCCAGGGGGCCTGCCCCCTGCCTGCCCAGAGGTAGGTAGAGGGACTTGTGGTTCGGCGCGTGGGGCCGGGCCTGACCCTGGCTTCTGGTCGAAGTCCAGGGAGCCTGCCCCCAGGTAGGCAGAGGGACATGTGGTTCGGCGCATGGGGTCGGCCCTGACCCTGGCTTCTGGTCGAAGTCCAGGGGGCCTGCCCCCTGCCTGCCCAGAGGTAGGCAGAGGGACTTGTGGTTCGGCGCGTGGAGCCGGGCCTGACCCTGGCTTCTGGTCGAGGTCCAGGGGGCCTTCCCCCTGCCTGCCCAGACGTAGGCAGAGGGACTTGTGGTTCGGCGCGTGTGGTCGGGCCTCACCCTGGCTTCTGGTCAAGGTCCAGGGGGCCTGCCCCCTGCCTGCCCAGAGGTAGGCAGAGGGACTTGTGGTTCGGCGCGTGTGGTCGGGCCTTACCCTGGCTTCTGGTCGAGGTCCAGGGGGCCTGCCCCCTCCCTGCCCAGAGGTAGGCAGAGGGACTTGTGGTTCGGCGCATGGGGCCGGGCCCGACCCTGGCTTCTGGTCAAAGTTCAGGGGGCCTGCCCCCTGCCTGCCCAGAGGTAGGTAGAGGGACTTGTGGTTTGGCGCGTGGGGCCGGGCCTGACCCTGGCTTCTAGTTTAAGTCCAGGAGACCTGCCTCCGCCTGCTCAGAGGTAGGCAGAGGGACTTGTGGTTCGGCGCATGGGGCCGGGCCCGACCCTGGCTTCTGGTCGAAGTCCAGGGGGCCTGCCCCCTGCCTGCCCAGAGGTAGGCAGAGGGACTTATGGTTGGGCGCATGGGGCCAGGCCTGACCCTGGCTTCTGGTCGATGTCCAGGGGGCCTGCCCCCTACCTGCCTAGAGGTAGGCAGAGGGACTTGTGGTTCGGCTCATGGGGCCCGAGCTGACCCTGGCTTCTGGTCGAAGTCCAGGGGGCCTGCCCCCTGCCTGCCCAGACGTAGGCAGAGGGACTTATGGTTGGGCGCATGGGGCCGGCCCTAACCCTGGCTTCTGGTCGAAGTCCAGGGGGCCTGCCCCCTGCCTGCCCAGACGTAGGCAGAGGGACTTGTTGTTCGGCGCGTGTGGTCGGGCCTGACCCTGGCTTCTGGTCAAAGTCCAGGGGGCCTGCCCCCTGCCTGCCCAGAGGTAGGCAGAGGGACTTACGGTTGGGCGCATGGGGCCGGGCCTGACCCTGGCTTCTGGTCGAAGTCCAGGGGGCCTGCCCCCTGCCTGCCCAGACGTAGGCAGAGGGACTTGTGGTTCGGCGCGTGGGGCCGGGCTTGACCCTGGCTTCTGGTTGAAGTCCAGGGGGCCTGCCCCCTGCCTACCCAAAGGTAGGCAGAGGGACTTGTGGTTTGGCGCGTGGGACCGGGCCTGACCCTGGCTTCTAGTTTAAGTCCAGGGGGCCTGCCCCCTGCCTGCCCAGAGGTAGGTAGAGGGACTTGTGGTTCGGCGCGTGGGGCCGGGCCTGACCCTGGCTTCTGGTCGAAGTCCAGGGAGCCTGCCCCCAGGTAGGCAGAGGGACATGTGGTTCGGCGCATGGGGTCGGCCCTGACCCTGGCTTCTGGTCGAAGTCCAGGGGGCCTGCCCCCTGCCTGCCCAGAGGTAGGCAGAGGGACTTGTGGTTCGGCGCGTGGAGCCGGGCCTGACCCTGGCTTCTGGTCGAGGTCCAGGGGGCCTTCCCCCTGCCTGCCCAGACGTAGGCAGAGGGACTTGTGGTTCGGCGCGTGTGGTCGGGCCTGACCCTGGCTTCTGGTCAAGGTCCAGGGGGCCTGCCCCCTACCTGCCCAGAGGTAGGCAGAGGGACTTGTGGTTCGGCGCATGGGGCCGGGCCCCACCCTGGCTTCTGGTCGAAGTCCAGGGGGCCTGCCCCCTGCCTGCCCAGAGGTAGGCAGAGGGACTTGTGGTTCGGCGCATTTGGCCGGGCCTGACCCTGGCTTCTGGTCGAAGTCCAGGGGGCCTGCCCCCTGCCTGCCCATAGGTAGGCAGAGGGACTTGTGGTTCGGCGCGTGGGGCCGGGCTTGACCCTGGCTTCTGGTCGAAGTCCAGGGGGCCTGCCCCCTGCCTACCCAAAGGTAGGCAGAGGGACTTGTGGTTTGGCGCGTGGGACCGGGCCTGACCCTGGCTTCTAGTTTAAGTCCAGGGGGCCTGCCCCCTGCCTGCCCAGAGGTAGTTAGAGGGACTTGTGGTTCGGCGCGTGGGGCCGGGCCTGACCCTGGCTTCTGGTCGAAGTCCAGGGAGCCTGCCCCCAGGTAGGCAGAGGGACATGTGGTTCGGCGCATGGGGTCGGCCCTGACCCTGGCTTCTGGTCGAATTCCAGGGGGCCTGCCCCCTGCCTGCCCAGAGGTAGGCAGAGGGACTTGTGGTTCGGCGCGTGGAGCCGGGCCTGACCCTGGCTTCTGGTCGAGGTCCAGGGGGCCTTCCCCCTGCCTGCCCAGACGTAGGCAGAGGGACTTGTGGTTCGGCGCGTGTGGTCGGGCCTGACCCTGGCTTCTGGTCAAGGTCCAGGGGGCCTGCCCCCTGCCTGCCCAGAGGTAGGCAGAGGGACTTGTGGTTCGGCGCGTGTGGTCGGGCCTTACCCTGGCTTCTGGTCGAGGTCCAGGGGGCCTGCCCCCTCCCTGCCCAGAGGTAGGCAGAGGGACTTGTGGTTCGGCGCATGGGGCCGGGCCCGACCCTGGCTTCTGGTCAAAGTCCAGGGGGCCTGCCCCCTGCCTGCCCAGAGGTAGGTAGAGGGACTTGTGGTTTGGCGCGTGGGGCCGGGCCTGACCCTGGCTTCTAGTTTAAGTCCAGGAGACCTGCCTCCGCCTGCGCAGAGGTAGGCAGAGGGACTTGTGGTTCGGCGCATGGGGCCGGGCCCGACCCTGGCTTCTGGTCGAAGTCCAGGGGGCCTGCCCCCTGCCTGCCCAGAGGTAGGCAGAGGGACTTATGGTTGGGCGCATGGGGCCAGGCCTGACCCTGGCTTCTGGTCGATGTCCAGGGGGCCTGCCCCCTACCTGCCCAAAGGTAGGCAGAGGGACTTGTGGTTCGGCTCATGGGGCCCGAGCTGACCCTGGCTTCTGGTCGAAGTCCAGGGGGCCTGCCCCCTGCCTGCCCAGACGTAGGTAGAGGGACTTATGGTTGGGCGCATGGGGCCGGCCCTAACCCTGGCTTCTGGTCGAAGTCCAGGGGGCCTGCCCCCTGCCTGCCCAGACGTAGGCAGAGGGACTTGTTGTTCGGCGCGTGTGGTCGGGCCTGACCCTGGCTTCTGGTCAAAGTCCAGGGGGCCTGCCCCCTGCCTGCCCAGAGGTAGGCAGAGGGACTTACGGTTGGGCGCATGGGGCCGGGCCTGACCCTGGCTTCTGGTCGAAGTCCAGGGGGCCTGCCCCCTGCCTGCCCAGACGTAGGCAGAGGGACTTGTGGTTCGGCGCGTGGGGCCGGGCTTGACCCTGGCTTCTGGTCGAAGTCCAGGGGGCCTGCCCCCTGCCTACCCAAAGGTAGGCAGAGGGACTTGTGGTTTGGCGCGTGGGACCGGGCCTGACCCTGGCTTCTAGTTTAAGTCCAGGGGGCCTGCCCCCTGCCTGCCCAGAGGTAGGTAGAGGGACTTGTGGTTCGGCGCGTGGGGCCGGGCCTGACCCTGGCTTCTGGTCGAAGTCCAGGGAGCCTGCCCCCAGGTAGGCAGAGGGACATGTGGTTCGGCGCATGGGGTCGGCCCTGACCCTGGCTTCTGGTCGAAGTCCAGGGGGCCTGCCCCCTGCCTGCCCAGAGGTAGGCAGAGGGACTTGTGGTTCGGCGCGTGGAGCCGGGCCTGACCCTGGCTTCTGGTCGAGGTCCAGGGGGCCTTCCCCCTGCCTGCCCAGACGTAGGCAGAGGGACTTGTGGTTCGGCGCGTGTGGTCGGGCCTGACCCTGGCTTCTGGTCAAGGTCCAGGGGGCCTGCCCCCTGCCTGCCCAGAGGTAGGCAGAGGGACTTGTGGTTCGGCGCGTGTGGTCGGGCCTTACCCTGGCTTCTGGTCGAGGTCCAGGGGGCCTGCCCCCTCCCTGCCCAGAGGTAGGCAGAGGGACTTGTGGTTCGGCGCATGGGGCCGGGCCCGACCCTGGCTTCTGGTCAAAGTCCAGGGGGCCTGCCCCCTGCCTGCCCAGAGGTAGGTAGAGGGACTTGTGGTTTGGCGCGTGGGGCCGGGCCTGACCCTGGCTTCTAGTTTAAGTCCAGGGGACCTGCCTCCGCCTGCTCAGAGGTAGGCAGAGGGACTTGTGGTTCGGCACATGGGGCCGGGCCCGACCCTGGCTTCTGGTCGAAGTCCAGGGGGCCTGCCCCCTGCCTGCCCAGAGGTAGGCAGAGGGACTTATGGTTGGGCGCATGGGGCCAGGCCTGACCCTGGCTTCTGGTCGATGTCCAGGGGGCCTGCCCCCTGCCTGCCTAGAGGTAGGCAGAGGGACTTGTGGTTCGGCTCATGGGGCCCGACCTGACCCTGGCTTCTGGTCGAAGTCCAGGGGGCCTGCCCCCTGCCTGCCCAGACGTAGGCAGAGGGACTTATGGTTGGGCGCATGGGGCCGGCCCTAACCCTGGCTTCTGGTCGAAGTCCAGGGGACCTGCCCCCTGCCTGCCCAGACGTAGGCAGAGGGACTTGTTGTTCGGCGCGTGTGGTCGGGCCTGACCCTGGCTTCTGGTCAAAGTCCAGGGGGCCTGCCCCCTGCCTGCCCAGAGGTAGGCAGAGGGACTTACGGTTGGGCGCATGGGGCCGGGCCTGACCCTGGCTTCTGGTCGAAGTCCAGGGGGCCTGCCCCCTGCCTGCCCAGACGTAGGCAGAGGGACTTGTTGTTCGGCGCGTGTGGTCGGGCCTGACCCTGGCTTCTGGTCAAAGTCCAGGGGGCCTGCCCCCTGCCTGCCCAGAGGTAGGCAGAGGGACTTACGGTTGGGCGCATGGGGCCGGGCCTGACCCTGGCTTCTGGTCGAAGTCCAGGGGGCCTGCCCCCTGCCTGCCCAGACGTAGGCAGAGGGACTTGTGGTTCGGCGCGTGGGGCCGGGCTTGACCCTGGCTTCTGGTCGAAGTCCAGGGGGCCTGCCCCCTGCCTACCCAAAGGTAGGCAGAGGGACTTGTGGTTCGGCTCATGGGGCCCGAGCTGACCCTGGCTTCTGGTCGAAGTCCAGGGGGCCTGCCCCCTGCCTGCCCAGACGTAGGCAGAGGGACTTATGGTTGGGCGCATGGGGCCGGCCCTAACCCTGGCTTCTGGTCGAAGTCCAGGGGGCCTGCCCCCTGCCTGCCCAGACGTAGGCAGAGGGACTTGTTGTTCGGCGCGTGTGGTCGGGCCTGACCCTGGCTTCTGGTCAAAGTCCAGGGGGCCTGCCCCCTGCCTGCCCAGAGGTAGGCAGAGGGACTTACGGTTGGGCGCATGGGGCCGGGCCTGACCCTGGCTTCTGGTCGAAGTCCAGGGGGCCTGCCCCCTGCCTGCCCAGACGTAGGCAGAGGGACTTGTGGTTCGGCGCGTGGGGCCGGGCTTGACCCTGGCTTCTGGTCGAAGTCCAGGGGGCCTGCCCCCTGCCTACCCAAAGGTAGGCAGAGGGACTTGTGGTTTGGCGCGTGGGACCGGGCCTGACCCTGGCTTCTAGTTTAAGTCCAGGGGGCCTGCCCCCTGCCTGCCCAGAGGTAGGTAGAGGGACTTGTGGTTCGGCGCGTGGGGCCGGGCCTGACCCTGGCTTCTGGTCGAAGTCCAGGGAGCCTGCCCCTAGGTAGGCAGAGGGACATGTGGTTCGGCGCATGGGGTCGGCCCTGACCCTGGCTTCTGGTCGAAGTCCAGGGGGCCTGCCCCCTGCCTGCCCAGAGGTAGGCAGAGGGACTTGTGGTTCGGCGCGTGGAGCCGGGCCTGACCCTGGCTTCTGGTCGAGGTCCAGGGGGCCTTCCCCCTGCCTGCCCAGACGTAGGCAGAGGGACTTGTGGTTCGGCGCGTGTGGTCGGGCCTGACCCTGGCTTCTGGTCAAGGTCCAGGGGGCCTGCCCCCTGCCTGTCCAGAGGTAGGCAGAGGGACTTGTGGTTCGGCGCGTGTGGTCGGGCCTTACCCTGGCTTCTGGTCGAGGTCCAGGGGGCCTGCCCCCTCCCTGCCCAGAGGTAGGCAGAGGGACTTGTGGTTCGGCGCATGGGGCCGGGCCCGACCCTGGCTTCTGGTCAAAGTCCAGGGGGCCTGCCCCCTGCCTGCCCAGAGGTAGGTAGAGGGACTTGTGGTTTGGCGCGTGGGGCCGGGCCTGACCCTGGCTTCTAGTTTAAGTCCAGGGGACCTGCCTCCGCCTGCTCAGAGGTAGGCAGAGGGACTTGTGGTTCGGCACATGGGGCCGGGCCCGACCCTGGCTTCTGGTCGAAGTCCAGGGGGCCTGCCCCCTGCCTGCCCAGAGGTAGGCAGAGGGACTTATGGTTGGGCGCATGGGGCCAGGCCTGACCCTGGCTTCTGGTCGATGTCCAGGGGGCCTGCCCCCTGCCTGCCTAGAGGTAGGCAGAGGGACTTGTGGTTCGGCTCATGGGGCCCGACCTGACCCTGGCTTCTGGTCGAAGTCCAGGGGGCCTGCCCCCTGCCTGCCCAGACGTAGGCAGAGGGACTTATGGTTGGGCGCATGGGGCCGGCCCTAACCCTGGCTTCTGGTCGAAGTCCAGGGGACCTGCCCCCTGCCTGCCCAGACGTAGGCAGAGGGACTTGTTGTTCGGCGCGTGTGGTCGGGCCTGACCCTGGCTTCTGGTCAAAGTCCAGGGGGCCTGCCCCCTGCCTGCCCAGAGGTAGGCAGAGGGACTTACGGTTGGGCGCATGGGGCCGGGCCTGACCCTGGCTTCTGGTCGAAGTCCAGGGGGCCTGCCCCCTGCCTGCCCAGACGTAGGCAGAGGGACTTGTGGTTCGGCGCGTGTGGTCGGGCCTGACCCTGGCTTCTGGTCAAGGTCCAGGGGGCCTGCCCCCTGCCTGCCCAGAGGTAGGCAGAGGGACTTGTGGTTTGGCGCATGGGGCCGGGCCCGACCCTGGCTTCTGGTCGAAGTCCAGGGGGCCTGCCCCCTGCCTGCCCAGAGGTAGGCAGAGGGACTTGTGGTTCGGCGCATTTGGCCGGGCCTGACCCTGGCTTCTGGTCGAAGTCCAGGGGGCCTGCCCCCTGCCTGCCCATAGGTAGGCAGAGGGACTTGTGGTTCGGCGCGTGGGGCCGGGCTTGACCCTGGCTTCTGGTCGAAGTCCAGGGGGCCTGCCCCCTGCCTACCCAAAGGTAGGCAGAGGGACTTGTGGTTTGGCGCGTGGGACCGGGCCTGACCCTGGCTTCTAGTTTAAGTCCAGGGGGCCTGCCCCCTGCCTGCCCAGAGGTAGGTAGAGGGACTTGTGGTTCGGCGCGTGGGGCCGGGCCTGACCCTGGCTTCTGGTCGAAGTCCAGGGAGCCTGCCCCCAGGTAGGCAGAGGGACATGTGGTTCGGCGCATGGGGTCGGCCCTGACCCTGGCTTCTGGTCGAAGTCCAGGGGGCCTGCCCCCTGCCTGCCCAGAGGTAGGCAGAGGGACTTGTGGTTCGGCGCGTGGAGCCGGGCCTGAACCTGGCTTCTGGTCGAGGTCCAGGGGGCCTTCCCCCTGCCTGCCCAGACGTAGGCAGAGGGACTTGTGGTTCGGCGCGTGTGGTCGGGCCTGACCCTGGCTTCTGGTCAAGGTCCAGGGGGCCTGCCCCCTGCCTGCCCAGAGGTGGGCAGAGGGACTTGTGGTTCGGCGCGTGTGGTCGGGCCTTACCCTGGCTTCTGGTCGAGGTCCAGGGGGCCTGCCCCCTCCCTGCCCAGAGGTAGGCAGAGGGACTTGTGGTTCGGCGTATGGGGCCGGGCCCGACCCTGGCTTCTGGTCAAAGTCCAGGGGGCCTGCCCCCTGCCTGCCCAGAGGTAGGTAGAGGGACTTGTGGTTTGGCGCGTGGGGCCGGGCCTGACCCTGGCTTCTAGTTTAAGTCCAGGGGACCTGCCTCCGCCTGCTCAGAGGTAGGCAGAGGGACTTGTGGTTCGGCGCATGGGGCCGGGCCCGACCCTGGCTTCTGGTCGAAGTCCAGGGGGCCTGCCCCCTGCCTGCCCAGAGGTAGGCAGAGGGACTTATGGTTGGGCGCATGGGGCCAGGCCTGACCCTGGCTTCTGGTCGAAGTCCAGGGGGCCTGCCCCCTGCCTGCCTAGAGGTAGGCAGAGGGACTTGTGGTTCGGCTCAAGGGGCCCGACCTGACCCTGGCTTCTGGTCGAAGTCCAGGGGGCCTGCCCCCTGCCTGCCCAGACGTAGGCAGAGGGACTTATGGTTGGGCGCATGGGGCCGGCCCTAACCCTGGCTTCTGGTCGAAGTCCAGGGGGCCTGCCCCCTGCCTGCCCAGACGTAGGCAGAGGGACTTGTTGTTCGGCGCGTGTGGTCGGGCCTGACCCTGGCTTCTGGTCAAAGTCCAGGGGGCCTGCCCCCTGCCTGCCCAGAGGTAGGCAGAGGGACTTACGGTTGGGCGCATGGGGCCGGGCCTGACCCTGGCTTCTGGTCGAAGTCCAGGGGGCCTGCCCCCTGCCTGCCCAGACGTAGGCAGAGGGACTTGTGGTTCGGCGCGTGTGGTCGGGCCTGACCCTGGCTTCTGGTCAAGGTCCAGGGGGCCTGCCCCCTGCCTGCCCAGAGGTAGGCAGAGGGACTTGTGGTTTGGCGCATGGGGCCGGGCCCGACCCTGGCTTCTGGTCGAAGTCCAGGGGGCCTGCCCCCTGCCTGCCCAGAGGTAGGCAGAGGGACTTGTGGTTCGGCGCATTTGGCCGGGCCTGACCCTGGCTTCTGGTCGAAGTCCAGGGGGCCTGCCCCCTGCCTGCCCATAGGTAGGCAGAGGGACTTGTGGTTCGGCGCGTGGGGCCGGGCTTGACCCTGGCTTCTGGTCGAAGTCCAGGGGGCCTGCCCCCTGCCTACCCAAAGGTAGGCAGAGGGACTTGTGGTTTGGCGCGTGGGACCGGGCCTGACCCTGGCTTCTAGTTTAAGTCCAGGGGGCCTGCCCCCTGCCTGCCCAGAGGTAGGTAGAGGGACTTGTGGTTCGGCGCGTGGGGCCGGGCCTGACCCTGGCTTCTGGTCGAAGTCCAGGGAGCCTGCCCCCAGGTAGGCAGAGGGACATGTGGTTCGGCGCATGGGGTCGGCCCTGACCCTGGCTTCTGGTCGAAGTCCAGGGGGCCTGCCCCCTGCCTGCCCAGAGGTAGGCAGAGGGACTTGTGGTTCGGCGCGTGGAGCTGGGCCAGACCCTGGCTTCTGGTCGAGGTCCAGGGGGCCTTCCCCCTGCCTGCCCAGACGTAGGCAGAGGGACTTGTGGTTCGGCGCGTGTGGTCGGGCCTGACCCTGGCTTCTGGTCAAGGTCCAGGGGGCCTGCCCCCTGCCTGCCCAGAGGTGGGCAGAGGGACTTGTGGTTCGGCGCGTGTGGTCGGGCCTTACCCTGGCTTCTGGTCGAGGTCCAGGGGGCCTGCCCCCTCCCTGCCCAGAGGTAGGCAGAGGGACTTGTGGTTCGGCGCATGGGGCCGGGCCCGACCCTGGCTTCTGGTCAAAGTCCAGGGGGCCTGCCCCCTGCCTGCCCAGAGGTAGGTAGAGGGACTTGTGGTTTGGCGCGTGGGGCCGGGCCTGACCCTGGCTTCTAGTTTAAGTCCAGGGGACCTGCCTCCGCCTGCTCAGAGGTAGGCAGAGGGACTTGTGGTTCGGCGCATGGGGCCGGGCCCGACCCTGGCTTCTGGTCGAAGTCCAGGGGGCCTGCCCCCTGCCTGCCCAGAGGTAGGCAGAGGGACTTATGGTTGGGCGCATGGGGCCAGGCCTGACCCTGGCTTCTGGTCGAAGTCCAGGGGGCCTGCCCCCTGCCTGCCTAGAGGTAGGCAGAGGGACTTGTGGTTCGGCTCAAGGGGCCCGACCTGACCCTGGCTTCTGGTCGAAGTCCAGGGGGCCTGCCCCCTGCCTGCCCAGACGTAGGCAGAGGGACTTATGGTTGGGCGCATGGGGCCGGCCCTAACCCTGGCTTCTGGTCGAAGTCCAGGGGGCCTGCCCCCTGCCTGCCCAGACGTAGGCAGAGGGACTTGTTGTTCGGCGCGTGTGGTCGGGCCTGACCCTGGCTTCTGGTCAAAGTCCAGGGGGCCTGCCCCCTGCCTGCCCAGAGGTAGGCAGAGGGACTTACGGTTGGGCGCATGGGGCCGGGCCTGACCCTGGCTTCTGGTCGAAGTCCAGGGGGCCTGCCCCCTGCCTGCCCAGACGTAGGCAGAGGGAGTTGTGGTTCGGCGCGTGTGGTCGGGCCTGACCCTGGCTTCTGGTCAAGGTCCAGGGGGCCTGCCCCCTGCCTGCCCAGAGGTAGGCAGAGGGACTTGTGGTTTGGCGCATGGGGCCGGGCCCGACCCTGGCTTCTGGTCGAAGTCCAGGGGGCCTGCCCCCTGCCTGCCTAGAGGTAGGCAGAGGGACTTGTGGTTCGGCGCGTGAGGTCGGGCCTTACCCTGGCTTCTGGTCGAGGTCCAGGGGGCCTGCCCCCTGCCTGCCCAGAGGTAGGCAGAGGGACTTGTGGTTCGGCGCATGGGGCCGGGCCCGACCCTGGCTTCTGGTCGAAGTCCAGGGGGCCTGCCCCCTGCCTGCCCAGAGGTAGGCAGAGGGACTTGTGGTTGGGCGCATGAGGCCGGGCCTGACCCTGGCTTCTGGTCGAAGTCCAGGGGGCCTGCCCCCTGCCTGCCTAGAGGTAGGCAGAGGGACTTGTGGTTCGGCGCGTGTGGTCGGGCGTTACCCTGGCTTCTGGTCGAGGTCCAGGGGGCCTGCCCCCTGCCTGCCCAGATGTAGGCAGAGGGACTTGTGGTTCGGCGCATGGGGCCGGGCCTGACCCTGGCTTCTGGTCGAAGTCCAGGGGGCCTGCCCCCTGCCTGCCTAGAGGTAGGCAGAGGGACTTGTGGTTCGGCGCGTGAGGTCGGGCCTTACCCTGGCTTCTGGTCGAGGTCCAGGGGGCCTGCCCCCTGCCTGCCCAGAGGTAGGCAGAGGGACTTGTGGTTCGGCGCATGGGGCCGGGCCCGACCCTGGCTTCTGGTCGAAGACCAGGGGGCCTGCCCCCTGCCTGCCCAGAGGTAGGCAGAGGGACTTGTGGTTGGGCGCATGAGGCCGGGCCTGACCCTGGCTTCTGGTCGAAGTCCAGGGGGCCTGCCCCCTGCCTGCCTAGAGGTAGGCAGAGGGACTTGTGGTTCGGCTCATGGGGCCTGACCTGACCCTGGCTTCTGGTCGAAGTCCAGGGGGCCAGCCCCTTGCCTGCCCAGAGGTAGGCAGAGGGACTCGTGGTTCGGCGCGTGCGGCCGGGCCTGACCTTTGCTTCTGGTTGAGGTCCAGGGGGCCTGACCCCTGCCTGCCCAGAGGTAGGCAAAGGGACTTGTGGTTTGGCGCATGGGGTCGGGCCTGACCCTGGCTTCTGGTCGAAGTCCAGGGGGCCTGCCCCCTGCCTGCCAAGAGGTAGGCAGAGGAACTTGTGGTTCGGCGCGTGGGGCCGGGCCTGACCCTGGCTTCTGGTCGAAGTCCAGGGGGCCTGCCCCCAGGTATGCAGAGGGACTTGTGGTTCGGCGCATAGGGCCGGCCCTAACTCTGGCTTCTGGTCGAAGTCCAGGGGGCCTGCCCCCTGCCTGCCCAGACGTAGGCAGAGGGACTTGTTGTTCGGCGCGTGTGGTCGAGCCTGACCCTTGCTTCTGGTCAAAGTCCAGGGGGCCTGCCCCCTGCCTGCCCAGAGGTAGGCAGAGGGACTTACGGTTGGGCGCATGGGGCCGGGCCTGACCCTGGCTTCTGGTCGAAGTCCAGGGGGCCTGCCCCCTGCCTGCCCAGACGTAGGCAGAGGGACTTGTGGTTCGGCGCATGGGGCCGGGCCTGACCCTGGCTTCTGGTCGAAGTCCAGGGGGCCTGCCCCCTGCCTGCCTAGAGGTAGGCAGAGGGACTTGTGGTTCGGCGCGTGAGGTCGGGCCTTACCCTGGCTTCTGGTCGAGGTCCAGGGGGCCTGCCCCCTGCCTGCCCAGAGGTAGGCAGAGGGACTTGTGGTTCGGCGCATGGGGCCGGGCCCGACCCTGGCTTCTGGTCGAAGTCCAGGGGGCCTGCCCCCTGCCTGCCCAGAGGTAGGCAGAGGGACTTCTGGTTGGGCGCATGAGGCCGGGCCTGACCCTGGCTTCTGGTCGAAGTCCAGGGGGCCTGCCCCCTGCCTGCCTAGAGGTAGGCAGAGGGACTTGTGGTTCGGCTCATGGGGCCTGACCTGACCCTGGCTTCTGGTCGAAGTCCAGGGGGCCAGCCCCTTGCCTGCCCAGAGGTAGGCAGAGGGACTCGTGGTTCGGCGCGTGCGGCCGGGCCTGACCTTTGCTTCTGGTTGAGGTCCAGGGGGCCTGACCCCTGCCTGCCCAGAGGTAGGCAAAGGGACTTGTGGTTTGGCGCATGGGGTCGGGCCTGACCCTGGCTTCTGGTCGAAGTCCAGGGGGCCTGCCCCCTGCCTGCCAAGAGGTAGGCAGAGGAACTTGTGGTTCGGCGCGTGGGGCTGGGCCTGACCCTGGCTTCTGGTCGAAGTCCAGGGGGCCTGCCCCCAGGTATGCAGAGGGACTTGTGGTTCGGCGCATAGGGCCGGCCCTAACTCTGGCTTCTGGTCGAAGTCCAGGGGGCCTGCCCCCTGCCTGCCCAGACGTAGGCAGAGGGACTTGTTGTTCGGCGCGTGTGGTCGAGCCTGACCCTTGCTTCTGGTCAAAGTCCAGGGGGCCTGCCCCCTGCCTGCCCAGAGGTAGGCAGAGGGACTTACGGTTGGGCGCATGGGGCCGGGCCTGACCCTGGCTTCTGGTCGAAGTCCAGGGGGCCTGCCCCCTGCCTGCCCAGACGTAGGCAGAGGGACTTGTGGTTTGGCGCATGGGGCCGGGCCCGACCCTGGCTTCTGGTCGAAGTCCAGGGGCCCTGCCCCCTGCCTGCCCAGAGGTAGGCAGAGGGACTTACGGTTGGGCGCATGGGGCCGGGCCTGACCCTGGCTTCTGGTCGAAGTCCAGGGGGCCTGCCCCCTGCCTGCCCAGACGTAGGCAGAGGGACTTGTGGTTCGGCGCGTGTGGTCGGTCCTGACCCTGGCTTCTGGTCAAGGTCCAGGGGGCCTGCCCCCTGCCTGCCCAGAGGTAGGCAGAGGGACTTGTGGTTCGGCGCATGGGGCCGGGCCCGACCCTGGCTTCTGGTCAAAGTCCAGGGGGCCTGCCCCCTGCCTGCCCAGAGGTAGGTAGAGGGACTTGTGGTTTGGCGCGTGGGGCCGGGCCTGACCCTGGCTTCTAGTTTAAGTCCAGGGGACCTGCCTCCGCCTGCTCAGAGGTAGGCAGAGGGACTTGTGGTTCGGCGCATGGGGCCGGGCCCGACCCTGGCTTCTGGTCGAAGTCCAGGGGGCCTGCCCCCTGCCTGCCCAGAGGTAGGCAGAGGGACTTATGGTTGGGCGCATGGGGCCAGGCCTGACCCTGGCTTCTGGTCGAAGTCCAGGGGGCCTGCCCCCTGCCTGCCTAGAGGTAGGCAGAGGGACTTGTGGTTCGGCTCAAGGGGCCCGACCTGACCCTGGCTTCTGGTCGAAGTCCAGGGGGCCTGCCCCCTGCCTGCCCAGACGTAGGCAGAGGGACTTATGGTTGGGCGCATGGGGCCGGCCCTAACCCTGGCTTCTGGTCGAAGTCCAGGGGGCCTGCCCCCTGCCTGCCCAGACGTAGGCAGAGGGACTTGTTGTTCGGCGCGTGTGGTCGGGCCTGACCCTGGCTTCTGGTCAAAGTCCAGGGGGCCTGCCCCCTGCCTGCCCAGAGGTAGGCAGAGGGACTTACGGTTGGGCGCATGGGGCCGGGCCTGACCCTGGCTTCTGGTCGAAGTCCAGGGGGCCTGCCCCCTGCCTGCCCAGACGTAGGCAGAGGGAGTTGTGGTTCGGCGCGTGTGGTCGGGCCTGACCCTGGCTTCTGGTCAAGGTCCAGGGGGCCTGCCCCCTGCCTGCCCAGAGGTAGGCAGAGGGACTTGTGGTTTGGCGCATGGGGCCGGGCCCGACCCTGGCTTCTGGTCGAAGTCCAGGGGGCCTGCCCACAGCCTGCCCAGAGGTAGGCAGAGGGACTTATGGTTGGGCGCATGGGGCCGGGCCTGACCCTGGCTTCTGGTCGAAGTCCAGGGGGCCTGCCCCCTGCCTGCCTAGAGGTAGGCAGAGGGACTTGTGGTTCGGCGCGTGAGGTCGGGCCTTACCCTGGCTTCTGGTCGAGGTCCAGGGGGCCTGCCCCCTGCCTGCCCAGAGGTAGGCAGAGGGACTTGTGGTTCGGCGCATGGGGCCGGGCCCGACCCTGGCTTCTGGTCGAAGTCCAGGGGGCCTGCCCCCTGCCTGCCCAGAGGTAGGCAGAGGGACTTGTGGTTGGGCGCATGAGGCCGGGCCTGACCCTGGCTTCTGGTCGAAGTCCAGGGGGCCTGCCCCCTGCCTGCCTAGAGGTAGGCAGAGGGACTTGTGGTTCGGCGCGTGTGGTCGGGCGTTACCCTGGCTTCTGGTCGAGGTCCAGGGGGCCTGCCCCCTGCCTGCCCAGAGGTAGGCAGAGGGACTTGTGGTTCGGCGCATGGGGCCGGGCCTGACCCTGGCTTCTGGTCGAAGTCCAGGGGGCCTGCCCCCTGCCTGCCTAGAGGTAGGCAGAGGGACTTGTGGTTCGGCGCGTGAGGTCGGGCCTTACCCTGGCTTCTGGTCGAGGTCCAGGGGGCCTGCCCCCTGCCTGCCCAGAGGTAGGCAGAGGGACTTGTGGTTCGGCGCATGGGGCCGGGCCCGACCCTGGCTTCTGGTCGAAGTCCAGGGGGCCTGCCCCCTGCCTGCCCAGAGGTAGGCAGAGGGACTTGTGGTTGGGCGCATGAGGCCGGGCCTGACCCTGGCTTCTGGTCGAAGTCCAGGGGGCCTGCCCCCTGCCTGCCTAGAGGTAGGCAGAGGGACTTGTGGTTCGGCTCATGGGGCCTGACCTGACCCTGGCTTCTGGTCGAAGTCCAGGGGGCCAGCCCCTTGCCTGCCCAGAGGTAGGCAGAGGGACTCGTGGTTCGGCGCGTGCGGCCGGGCCTGACCTTTGCTTCTGGTTGAGGTCCAGGGGGCCTGACCCCTGCCTGCCCAGAGGTAGGCAAAGGGACTTGTGGTTTGGCGCATGGGGTCGGGCCTGACCCTGGCTTCTGGTCGAAGTCCAGGGGGCCTGCCCCCTGCCTGCCAAGAGGTAGGCAGAGGAACTTGTGGTTCGGCGCGTGGGGCCGGGCCTGACCCTGGATTCTGGTCGAAGTCCAGGGGGCCTGCCCCCAGGTATGCAGAGGGACTTGTGGTTCGGCGCATAGGGCCGGCCCTAACCCTGGCTTCTGGTCGAAGTCCAGGGGGCCTGCCCCCTGCCTGCCCAGACGTAGGCAGAGGGACTTGTTGTTCGGCGCGTGTGGTCGAGCCTGACCCTTGCTTCTGGTCAAAGTCCAGGGGGCCTGCCCCCTGCCTGCCCAGAGGTAGGCAGAGGGACTTGTGGTTTGGCGCATGGGGCCGGGCCCGACCCTGGCTTCTGGTCGAAGTCCAGGGGCCCTGCCCCCTGCCTGCCCAGAGGTAGGCAGAGGGACTTACGGTTGGGCGCATGGGGCCGGGCCTGACCCTGGCTTCTGGTCGAAGTCCAGGGGGCCTGCCCCCTGCCTGCCCAGACGTAGGCAGAGGGACTTGTGGTTCGGCGCGTGTGGTCGGTCCTGACCCTGGCTTCTGGTCAAGGTCCAGGGGGCCTGCCCCCTGCCTGCCCAGAGGTAGGCAGAGGGACTTGTGGTTTGGCGCATGGGGCCGGGCCCGACCCTAGCTTCTGGTCGAAGTCCAGGGGGCCTGCCCCCTGCCTGCCCAGAGATAGGCAGAGGGACTTGTGGTTGGGCGCATGAGGCCGGGCCTGACCCTGGCTTCTGGTCGAAGTCCAGGGGGCCTACCCCCTGCCTGCCTAGAGGTAGGCAGAGGGACTTGTGGTTCGGCTCATGGGGCCCGACCTGACCCTAGCTTCTGGTCGAAGTCCAGGGGGCCAGCCCCCTGCCTGCCCAGAGGTAGGCAGAGGGACTCGTGGTTCAGCGCGTGCGGCTGGGCCTGACCCTGGCTTCTGGTTGAGGTCCAGGGGGCCTGCCCCCTGCCTGCCCAGAGGTAGGCAAAGGGACTTGTGGTTCGGCGCATGGGGCCGGGCCTGACCCTGGCTTCTGGTCGAAGTCCAGGGGGCCTGCCCCCTGCCTGCCAAGAGTTAGGCAGAGGAACTTGTGGTTCGGCGCGTGGGGCCGGGCCTGACCCTAGCTTCTGGTCGAAGTCCAGGGGGCCTGCCCCCAGGTAAGCAGAGGGACTTGTGGTTCGGCGCATGGGGCCGGCCCTAACCCTGGCTTCTGGTCGAAGTCCAGGGGGCCTGCCCCCTGCCTGCCCAGACGTAGGCAGAGGGACTTGTGGTTCGGCGCGTGTGGTCAGGCCTGACCCTGGCTTCTGGTCAAAGTCCAGGGGGCCTGCCCCCTGCCTGCCCAGAGGTAGGCTGAGGGACTTGTGGTTTAGCGCATGGGGCCGGGCCCGACCCTGGCTTCTGGTCGAAGTCCAGGGGGCCTGCCCCCTGCCTGCCCAGAGGTAGGCAGAGGGACTTGTGGTTAGGCGCATGAGGCCGGGCCTGACCCTGGCTTCTGATCGAAGTCCAGGGGGCCTGCCCCCTGCCTGCCTAGAGGTAGGCAGAGGGACTTGTGGTTCGGCTCATGGGGCCCGACCTGACCCTAGCTTCTGGTCGAAGTCCAGGGGGCCAGCCCCCTGCCTGCCCAGAGGTAGGCAGAGGGACTCGTGGTTCGGCGCGTGCGGCCGGGCCTGACCTTTGCTTCTGGTTGAGGTCCAGGGGGCCTGACCCCTGCCTGCCCAGAGGTAGGCAAAGGGACTTGTGGTTTGGCGCATGGGGTCGGGCCTGACCCTGGCTTCTGGTCGAAGTCCAGGGGGCCTGCCCCCTGCCTGCCAAGAGGTAGGCAGAGGAACTTGTGGTTCGGCGCGTGGGGCCGGGCCTGACCCTGGCTTCTGGTCGAAGTCCAGGGGGCCTGCCCCCAGGTATGCAGAGGGACTTGTGGTTCGGCGCATAGGGCCGGCCCTAACCCTGGCTTCTGTTCGAAGTCCAGGGGGCCTGCCCCCTGCCTGCCCAGACGTAGGCAGAGGGACTTGTTGTTCGGCGCGTGTGGTCGGGCCTGACCCTTGCTTCTGGTCAAAGTCCAGGGGGCCTGCCCCCTGCCTGCCCAGAGGTAGGCAGAGGGACTTGTGGTTTGGCGCATGGGGCCGGGCCCGACCCTGGCTTCTGGTCGAAGTCCAGGGGCCCTGCCCCCTGCCTGCCTAGAGGTAGGCAGAGGGACTTACGGTTGGGCGCATGGGGCCGGGCCTGACCCTGGCTTCTGGTCGAAGTCCAGGGGGCCTGCCCCCTGCCTGCCCAGACGTAGGCAGAGGGACTTGTGGTTCGGCGCGTGTGGTCGGTCCTGACCCTGGCTTCTGGTCAAGGTCCAGGGGGCCTGCCCCCTGCCTGCCCAGAGGTAGGCAGAGGGACTTGTGGTTTGGCGCATGGGGCCGGGCCCGACCCTGGCTTCTGGTCGAAGTCCAGGGGGCCTGCCCCCTGCCTGCCCAGAGATAGGCAGAGGGACTTGTGGTTGGGCGCATGAGGCCGGGCCTGACCCTGGCTTCTGGTAGAAGTCCAGGGGGCCTGCCCCCTGCCTGCCTAGAGGTAGGCAGAGGGACTTGTGGTTCGGCTCATGGGGCCCGACCTGACCCTAGCTTCTGGTCGAAGTCCAGGGGGCCAGCCCCCTGCCTGCCCAGAGGTAGGCAGAGGGACTCGTGGTTCGGCGCGTGCGGCCGGGCCTGACCTTTGCTTCTGGTTGAGGTCCAGGGGGCCTGCCCCCTGCCTGCCCAGAGGTAGGCAAAGGGACTTGTGGTTCGGCGCATGGGGCAGGGCCTGACCCTGGCTTCTGGTCGAAGTCCAGGGGGCCTGCCCCCTGCCTGCCAAGAGTTAGGCAGAGGAACTTGTGGTTCGGCGCGTGGGGCCGGGCCTGACCCTAGCTTCTGGTCGAAGTCCAGGGGGCCTGCCCCCAGGTAAGCAGAGGGACTTGTGGTTCGGCGCATGGGGCCGGCCCTAACCCTGGCTTCTGGTCGAAGTCCAGGGGGCCTGCCCCCTGCCTGCCCAGACGTAGGCAGAGGGACTTGTGGTTCGGCGCGTGTGGTCAGGCCTGACCCTGGCTTCTGGTCAAAGTCCAGGGGGCCTGCCCCCTGCCTGCCCAGAGGTAGGCAGAGGGACTTGTGGTTTGGCGCATGGGGCCGGGCCCGACCCTGGCTTCTGGTCGAAGTCCAGGGGCCCTGCCCCCTGCCTGCCTAGAGGTAGGCAGAGGGACTTACGGTTGGGCGCATGGGGCCGGGCCTGACCCTGGCTTCTGGTCGAAGTCCAGGGGGCCTGCCCCCTGCCTGCCCAGACGTAGGCAGAGGGACTTGTGGTTCGGCGCGTGTGGTCGGTCCTGACCCTGGCTTCTGGTCAAGGTCCAGGGGGCCTGCCCCCTGCCTGCCCAGAGGTAGGCAGAGGGACTTGTGGTTTGGCGCATGGGGCCGGGCCCGACCCTGGCTTCTGGTCGAAGTCCAGGGGGCCTGCCCCCTGCCTGCCCAGAGATAGGCAGAGGGACTTGTGGTTGGGCGCATGAGGCCGGGCCTGACCCTGGCTTCTGGTAGAAGTCCAGGGGGCCTGCCCCCTGCCTGCCTAGAGGTAGGCAGAGGGACTTGTGGTTCGGCTCATGGGGCCCGACCTGACCCTAGCTTCTGGTCGAAGTCCAGGGGGCCAGCCCCCTGCCTGCCCAGAGGTAGGCAGAGGGACTCGTGGTTCAGCGCGTGCGGCCGGGCCTGACCCTGGCTTCTGGTTGAGGTCCAGGGGGCCTGCCCCCTGCCTGCCCAGAGGTAGGCAAAGGGACTTGTGGTTCGGCGCATGGGGCCGGGCCTGACCCTGGCTTCTGGTCGAAGTCCAGGGGGCCTGCCCCCTGCCTGCCAAGAGTTAGGCAGAGGAACTTGTGGTTCGGCGCGTGGGGCCGGGCCTGACCCTAGCTTCTGGTCGAAGTCCAGGGGGCCTGCCCCCAGGTAAGCAGAGGGACTTGTGGTTCGGCGCATAGGGCCGGCCCTAACCCTGGCTTCTGGTCGAAGTCCAGGGGGCCTGCCCCCTGCCTGCCCAGACGTAGGCAGAGGGACTTGTGGTTCGGCGCGTGTGGTCAGGCCTGACCCTGGCTTCTGGTCAAAGTCCAGGGGGCCTGCCCCCTGCCTGCCCAGAGGTAGGCTGAGGGACTTGTGGTTTAGCGCATGGGGCCGGGCCCGACCCTGGCTTCTGGTCGAAGTCCAGGGGGCCTGCCCCCTGCCTGCCCAGAGGTAGGCAGAGGGACTTATGGTTGAGCGCATGGGGCCGGGCCTGACCCTGGCTTCTGGTTGATGTCCAGGGGGCCTGCCCCCTGCCTGCCTAGAGGTAGGCAGAGGGACTTGTGGTTCGGCGCGTGTGGTCGGGCCTTACCGTGGCTTCTGGTCGAGGTCCAGGGGGCCTGCCCCCTGCCTGCCCAGAGGTAGGCAGAGGGACTTGTGGTTCGGCGCATGGGGCCGGGCCCGACCCTTGCTTCTGGTCGAAGTCCAGGGGGCCTGCCCCCTGCCTGCCCAGAGGTAGGCAGAGGGACTTGTGGTTGGGCGCATGAGGCCGGGCCTGACCCTGGCTTCTGGTCGAAGTCCAGGGGGCCTGCCCCCTGCCTGCCTAGAGGTAGGCAGAGGGACTTGTGGTTCGGCTCATGGGGCCCGACCTGACCCTGGCTTCTGGTCGAAGTCCAGGGGGCCAGCCCCCTGCCTGCCCAGAGGTAGGCAGAGGGACTCGTGGTTCGGCGCGTGCGGCCGGGCCTGACCCTAGCTTCTGGTTGAGGTCCAGGGGGCCTGCCCCCTGCCTGCCCAGAGGTAGGCAAAGGGACTTGTGGTTCGGCGCATGGGGCCGGGCCTGACCCTGGCTTCTGGTCGAAGTCCAGGGGGACTGCCCCCTGCCTGCCAAGAGGTAGGCAGAGGAACTTGTGGTTCTGCGCGTGGGGCCGGGCCTGACCCTGGCTTCTGGTCGAAGTCCAGGGGGCCTGCCCCCAGGTAAGCAGAAGGACTTGTGGTTCGGCGCATGGGGCCGGCCCTAACCCTGGCTTCTGGTCAAAGTCCAGGGGGCCTGCCCTCTGCCTGCCCAGAGGTAGGCAGAGGGACTTGTGGTTTGGCGCGTGTGGCCGGGCCTGACCCTGGCTTCTGGTCGAGGTCCAGGAGGCCTGCCCCCTGCCTGCCCATAGGTAGGCAGAGGGACTCGTGGTTCGGCGCGTGCGGCCGGGCCTGACCCTGGCTTCTGGTCGAGGTCTAGGGGGCCTGCCTCTGCCTGCCCAGAGATAGGCAGAGGGACTTGTGGTTCGGCGCATGGGGCCGGCCCTAACCCTGGCTTCTGGTCGAAGTCCAGGGGGCCTGCCCCCTGCCTGCCCATAGGTAGGCAGAGGGACTTGTGGTTTGGCGCGTGGGGCCGGGCCTGACCCTGGCTTCTAGTTTAAGTCCATGGGGCCTGCCTCCGCCTGCTCAGAGGTAGGCAGAGGGACTTGTGGTTCGGCGCATGGGGCAGGGCCCGACCCTGGCTTCTGGTCGAAGTCCAGGGGGCCTGCCCCCTGCCTGCCCAGAGGTAGGCAGAGGGACTTATGGTTGGGCGCATGGGGCCGGGCCTGACCCTGGCATCTGGTCGAAGTCCAGGGGGCCTGGCCCCTGCCTGCCTAGAGGTAGGCAGAGGGACTTGTGGTTCGGCTCATGGGGCCCGACCTGACCCTGGCTTGTGGTCGAAGTCCAGGGGGCCTGCCCCCTGCCTGCCCAGAGGTAGGCAGAGGGACTCGTGGTTCGGCGCGTGCGGCCGGACCTGACCCTGTCTTCTGGTCGAGGTCCAGGGGGCCTGCCTCCGCCTGCCCAGAGATAGGCAGAGGGACTTGTGGTTCGGCGCATGGGGCCGGGCCCGACCCTGGCTTCTGGTTGAAGTCCAGGGGGCCTGCCCTCTGCCTGCCCGGAGGTAGGCAGAGGGACTTGTGGTTTGGCGCGTGGGGTCGGGCCTGACCCTGGCTTCTGGTCGAGGTCCAGGAGGCCTGCCCCCTGCCTGCCCATAGGTAAGCAGAGGGACTCGTGGTTCGGCGCGTGCGGCCGGGCCTGACCCTGGCTTCTGGTCGAGGTCCAGGGGGCCTGCCTCCGCCTGCCCAGAGATAGGTAGAGGGACTTGTGGTTCGGCGCATGGGGCCGGGCCCGACCCTGGCTTCTGGTCGAAGTCCAGGGGGCCTGCCCCCTGCCTGCCCAGAGGTAGGCAGAGGGACTTGTGGTTCGGCGCATGAGGCCAGGCCTGACCCTGGCTTCTGGTCGAAGTCCAGGGGGCCTGCCCCCTGCCTGCCCATAGGTAGGCAGAGGGACTTGTGGTTCGGCGCGTGGGGCCGGGCTTGATCCTGGCTTCTGGTCGAAGTCCAGGGGGCCTGCCCCCTGCCTGCCCAGAGGTAGGCAGAGGGACTTACGGTTGGGCGCATGGGGCCGGGCCTGACCCTGGCTTCTGGTCGAAGTCCAGGGGGCCTGCCCCCTGCCTGCCCAGACGTAGGCAGAGGGACTTGTGGTTCGGCGCGTGTGGTCGGTCCTGACCCTGGCTTCTGGTCAAGGTCCAGGGGGCCTGCCCCCTGCCTGCCCAGAGGTAGGCAGAGGGACTTGTGGTTTGGCGCATGGGGCCGGGCCCGACCCTGGCTTCTGGTCGAAGTCCAGGGGCCCTGCCCCCTGCCTGCCCAGAGGTAGGCAGAGGGACTTACGGTTGGGCGCATGGGGCCGGGCCTGACCCTGGCTTCTGGTTGAAGTCCAGGGGGCCTGCCCCCTGCCTGCCCAGACGTAGGCAGAGGGACTTGTGGTTCGGCGCGTGTGGTCGGTCCTGACCCTGGCTTCTGGTCAAGGTCCAGGGGGCCTGCCCCCTGCCTGCCCAGAGGTAGGCAGAGGGACTTGTGGTTTGGCGCATGGGGCCGGGCCCGACCCTGGCTTCTGGTCGAAGTCCAGGGGGCCTGCCCCCTGCCTGCCCAGAGATAGGCAGAGGGACTTGTGGTTGGGCGCATGAGGCCGGGCCTGACCCTGGCTTCTGGTAGAAGTCCAGGGGGCCTGCCCCCTGCCTGCCTAGAGGTAGGCAGAGGGACTTGTGGTTCGGCTCATGGGGCCCGACCTGACCCTAGCTTCTGGTCGAAGTCCAGGGGGCCAGCCCCCTGCCTGCCCAGAGGTAGGCAGAGGGACTCGTGGTTCAGCGCGTGCGGCCGGGCCTGACCCTGGCTTCTGGTTGAGGTCCAGGGGGCCTGCCCCCTGCCTGCCCAGAGGTAGGCAAAGGGACTTGTGGTTCGGCGCATGGGGCCGGGCCTGACCCTGGCTTCTGGTCGAAGTCCAGGGGGCCTGCCCCCTGCCTGCCAAGAGTTAGGCAGAGGAACTTGTGGTTCGGCGCGTGGGGCCGGGCCTGACCCTAGCTTCTGGTCGAAGTCCAGGGGGCCTGCCCCCAGGTAAGCAGAGGGACTTGTGGTTCGGCGCATGGGGCCGGCCCTAACCCTGGCTTCTGGTCGAAGTCCAGGGGGCCTGCCCCCTGCCTGCCTAGACGTAGGCAGAGGGACTTGTGGTTCGGCTCATGGGGCCGGGCCTGACCCTGGCTTCTGGTCGATGTCCAGGGGGCCTGCCCCCTGCCTGCCTAGAGGTAGGCAGAGGGACTTGTGGTTCGGCGCGTGTGGTCGGGCCTTACCGTGGCTTCTGGTCGAGGTCCAGGGGGCCTGCCCCCTGCCTGCCCAGAGGTAGGCAGAGGGACTTGTGGTTCGGCGCATGGGGCCGGGCCCGACCCTTGCTTCTGGTCGAAGTCCAGGGGGCCTGCCCCCTGCCTGCCCAGAGGTAGGCAGAGGGACTTGTGGTTGGGCGCATGAGGCCGGGCCTGACCCTGGCTTCTGGTCGAAGTCCAGGGGGCCTGCCCCCTGCCTGCCTAGAGGTAGGCAGAGGGACTTGTGGTTCGGCTCATGGGGCCCGACCTGACCCTGGCTTCTGGTCGAAGTCCAGGGGGCCAGCCCCCTGCCTGCCCAGAGGTAGGCAGAGGGACTCGTGGTTCGGCGCGTGCGGCCGGGCCTGACCCTAGCTTCTGGTTGAGGTCCAGGGGGCCTGCCCCCTGCCTGCCCAGAGGTAGGCAAAGGGACTTGTGGTTCGGCGCATGGGGCCGGGCCTAACCCTGGCTTCTGGTCGAAGTCCAGGGGGACTGCCCCCTGCCTGCCAAGAGGTAGGCAGAGGAACTTGTGGTTCTGCGCGTGGGGCCGGGCCTGACCCTGGCTTCTGGTCGAAGTCCAGGGGGCCTGCCCCCAGGTAAGTAGAAGGACTTGTGGTTCGGCGCATGGGGCCGGCCCTAACCCTGGCTTCTGGTCAAAGTCCAGGGGGCCTGCCCTCTGCCTGCCCAGAGGTAGGCAGAGGGACTTGTGGTTTGGCGCGTGTGGCCGGGCCTGACCCTGGCTTCTGGTCGAGGTCCAGGAGGCCTGCCCCCTGCCTGCCCATAGGTAGGCAGAGGGACTCGTGGTTCGGCGCGTGCGGCCGGGCCTGACCCTGGCTTCTGGTCGAGGTCTAGGGGGCCTGCCTCTGCCTGCCCAGAGATAGGCAGAGGGACTTGTGGTTCGGAGCATGGGGCCGGCCCTAACCCTGGCTTCTGGTCGAAGTCCAGGGGGCCTGCCCCCTGCCTGCCCATAGGTAGGCAGAGGGACTTGTGGTTTGGCGCGTGGGGCCGGGCCTGACCCTGGCTTCTAGTTTAAGTCCATGGGGCCTGCCTCCGCCTGCTCAGAGGTAGGCAGAGGGACTTGTGGTTCGGCGCGTGCGGCCGGGCCTGACCCTGGCTTCTGGTCGAGGTCTAGGGGGCCTGCCTCTGCCTGCCCAGAGGTAGGCAGAGGGACTTATGGTTGGGCGCATGGGGCCGGGCCTGACCCTGGCTTCTGGTCGAAGTCCAGGGGGCCTGGCCCCTGCCTGCCTAGAGGTAGGCAGAGGGACTTGTGGTTCGGCTCATGGGGCCCGACCTGACCCTGGCTTGTGGTCGAAGTCCAGGGGGCCTGCCCCCTGCCTGCCCAGAGGTAGGCAGAGGGACTCGTGGTTCGGCGCGTGCGGCCGGACCTGACCCTGTCTTCTGGTCGAGGTCCAGGGGGCCTGCCTCCGCCTGCCCAGAGATAGGCAGAGGGACTTGTGGTTCGGCGCATGGGGCCGGGCCCGACCCTGGCTTCTGGTTGAAGTCCAGGGGGCCTGCCCTCTGCCTGCCCAGAGGTAGGCAGAGGGACTTGTGGTTTGGCGCGTGGGGCCGGGCCTGACCCTGGCTTCTGGTCGAGGTCCAGGAGGCCTGCCCCTTGCCTGCCCATAGGTAAGCAGAGGGACTCGTGGTTCGGCGCGTGCGGCCGGGCCTGACCCTGGCTTCTGGTCGAGGTCCAGGGGGCCTGCCTCCGCCTGCCCAGAGATAGGTAGAGGGACTTGTGGTTCGGCGCATGGGGCCGGGCCCGACCCTGGCTTCTGGTCGAAGTCCAGGGGGCCTGCCCCCTGCCTGCCCAGAGGTAGGCAGAGGGACTTGTGGTTCGGCGCATGAGGCCAGGCCTGACCCTGGCTTCTGGTCGAAGTCCAGGGGGCCTGCCCCCTGCCTGCCCATAGGTAGGCAGAGGGACTTGTGGTTCGGCGCGTGGGGCCGGGCTTGATCCTGGCTTCTGGTCGAAGTCCAGGGGGCCTGCCCCCTGCCTGCCCAAAGGAAGGCAGAGGGACTTGTGGTTTTGCGCGTTGGGCCGGGCCTGACCCTGGCTTCTAGTTTAAGTCCAGGGGGCCTGCCCCCTGCCTGCCCAGAGGTAGGTAGAGGGACTTGTGGTTCGGCGCGTGGGGCCGGGCCTGACCCTGGATTCTGGTCGAAGTCCAGGGAGCCTGCCCCCAGATAGGCAGAGGGACATGTGGTTCGGCGCATGGGGTCGGCCCTGACCCTGGCTTCTGGTCGAAGTCCAGGGGGCCTGCCCCCTGCCTGCCCAGAGGTAGGCAGAGGGACTTGTGGTTCTGCGCGTGGGGCCGGGCCTGACCCTGGCTTCTGGTCGAAGTCCAGGGGGCCTGCCCCCAGGTAAGCAGAAGGACTTGTGGTTCGGCGCATGGGGCCGGCCCTAACCCTGGCTTCTGGTCAAAGTCCAGGGGGCCTGCCCCCTGCCTGCCCATAAGTAGGCAGAGGGACTTGTGGTTCGGCGCATGGGGCCGGGCCCGACCCTGGCTTCTGGTCGAAGTCTAGGGGGCCTGCCCCCTGCCTGCCCAGAGGTAGGCAGAGGGACTTATGGTTGGGCGCATGGGGCCGGGCCTGACCCTGGCTTCTGGTCGAAGTCCAGGGGGCCTACCCCCTGCCTGCCTAGAGGTACGCAGAGGGACTTGTGGTTCGGCTCATGGGGCCCGACCTGACCCTGGCTTCTGGTCGAAGTCCAGGGGGCCTGCCCCCTGCCTGCCCAGAGGTAGGCAGAGGGACTCGTGGTTCGGCGCGTGCGGCCGGGCCTGACCCTGGCTTCTGGTCGAGGTCCAGGGGGCCTGCCTCCGCCTGCCCAGAGATAGGCAGAGGGACTTGTGGTTCGGCGCATGGGGCCGGGCCCGACCCTGGCTTCTGGTTGAAGTCCAGGGGGCCTGCCCTCTGCCTGCCCAGAGGTAGGTAGAGGGACTTGTGGTTTGGCGCGTGTGGCCGGGCCTGACCCTGGCTTCTGGTCGAGGTCCAGGAGGCCTGCCCCCTGCCTGCCCATAGGTAGGCAGAGGGACTCGTGGTTCGGCGCGTGCGGCCGGGCCTAACCCTGGCTTCTGGTCTATGTCCAGGGGGCCTGCCTCCGCCTGCCCAAAGATAGGCAGAGGGACTTGTGGTTCGGCGCATGGGGCCGGCCCTAACCCTGGCTTCTGGTCGAAGTCCAGGGGGCCTGCCCCCTGCCTGCCCATAGGTAGGCAGAGGGACTTGTGGTTTGGCGCGTGGGGCCGGGCCTGACCCTGGCTTCTAGTTTAAGTCCATGGGGCCTGCCTCCGCCTGCTTAGAGGTAGGCAGAGGGACTTGTGGTTCGGCGCATGGGGCAGGGCCCGACCCTGGCTTCTGGTCGAAGTCCAGGGGGCCTGCCCCTGCCTGCCCAGAGGTAGGCAGAGGGACTTATGGTTGGGCGCATGGGGCCGGGCCTGACCCTGGCTTCTGGTCGAAGTCCAGGGGGCCTGGCCCCTGCCTGCCTAGAGGTAGGCAGAGGGACTTGTGGTTCGGCTCATGGGGCCCGACCTGACCCTGGCTTGTGGTCGAAGTCCAAAGGGCCTGCCCCCTGCCTGCCTAGAGGTAGGCAGAGGGACTTGTGGTTCGGCTCATGGGGCCCGACCTGACCCTGGCTTGTGGTCGAAGTCCAGGGGGCCTGCCCCCTGCCTGCCCAGAGGTAGGCAGAAGGACTCGTGGTTCGGCGCGTGCGGCCGGACCTGACCCTGTCTTCTGGTCGAGGTCCAGGGGGCCTGCCTCCGCCTGCCCAGAGATAGGCAGAGGGACTTGTGGTTCGGCGCATGGGGCCGGGCCCGACCCTGGCTTCTGGTTGAAGTCCAGGGGGCCTGCCCTCTGCCTGCCCAGAGGTAGGCAGAGGGACTTGTGGTTTGGCGCGTGGGGCCGGGCCTGACCCTGGCTTCTGGTCGAGGTCCAGGAGGCCTGCCCCTTGCCTGCCCATAGGTAAGCAGAGGGACTCGTGGTTCGGCGCGTGCGGCCGGGCCTGACCCTGGCTTCTGGTCGAGGTCCAGGGGGCCTGCCTCCGCCTGCCCAGAGATAGGTAGAGGGACTTGTGGTTCGGCGCATGGGGCCGGGCCCGACCCTGGCTTCTGGTCGAAGTCCAGGGGGCCTGCCCCCTGCCTGCCCAGAGGTAGGCAGAGGGACTTGTGGTTCGGCGCATGAGGCCAGGCCTGACCCTGGCTTCTGGTCGAAGTCCAGGGGGCCTGCCCCCTGCCTGCCCATAGGTAGGCAGAGGGACTTGTGGTTCGGCGCGTGGGGCCGGGCTTGATCCTGGCTTCTGGTCGAAGTCCAGGGGGCCTGCCCCCTGCCTGCCCAAAGGAAGGCAGAGGGACTTGTGGTTTTGCGCGTTGGGCCGGGCCTGACCCTGGCTTCTAGTTTAAGTCCAGGGGGCCTGCCCCCTGCCTGCCCAGAGGTAGGTAGAGGGACTTGTGGTTCGGCGCGTGGGGCCGGGCCTGACCCTGGATTCTGGTCGAAGTCCAGGGAGCCTGCCCCCAGATAGGCAGAGGGACATGTGGTTCGGCGCATGGGGTCGGCCCTGACCCTGGCTTCTGGTCGAAGTCCAGGGGGCCTGCCCCCTGCCTGCCCAGAGGTAGGCAGAGGGACTTGTGGTTCTGCGCGTGGGGCCGGGCCTGACCCTGGCTTCTGGTCGAAGTCCAGGGGGCCTGCCCCCAGGTAAGCAGAAGGACTTGTGGTTCGGCGCATGGGGCCGGCCCTAACCCTGGCTTCTGGTCAAAGTCCAGGGGGCCTGCCCCCTGCCTGCCCATAAGTAGGCAGAGGGACTTGTGGTTCGGCGCATGGGGCCGGGCCCGACCCTGGCTTCTGGTCGAAGTCTAGGGGGCCTGCCCCCTGCCTGCCCAGAGGTAGGCAGAGGGACTTATGGTTGGGCGCATGGGGCCGGGCCTGACCCTGGCTTCTGGTCGAAGTCCAGGGGGCCTACCCCCTGCCTGCCTAGAGGTACGCAGAGGGACTTGTGGTTCGGCTCATGGGGCCCGACCTGACCCTGGCTTCTGGTCGAAGTCCAGGGGGCCTGCCCCCTGCCTGCCCAGAGGTAGGCAGAGGGACTCGTGGTTCGGCGCGTGCGGCCGGGCCTGACCCTGGCTTCTGGTCGAGGTCCAGGGGGCCTGCCTCCGCCTGCCCAGAGATAGGCAGAGGGACTTGTGGTTCGGCGCATGGGGCCGGGCCCGACCCTGGCTTCTGGTTGAAGTCCAGGGGGCCTGCCCTCTGCCTGCCCAGAGGTAGGCAGAGGGACTTGTGGTTTGGCGCGTGTGGCCGGGCCTGACCCTGGCTTCTGGTCGAGGTCCAGGAGGCCTGCCCCCTGCCTGCCCATAGGTAGGCAGAGGGACTCGTGGTTCGGCGCGTGCGGCCGGGCCTAACCCTGGCTTCTGGTCTATGTCCAGGGGGCCTGCCTCCGCCTGCCCAAAGATAGGCAGAGGGACTTGTGGTTCGGCGCATGGGGCCGGCCCTAACCCTGGCTTCTGGTCGAAGTCCAGGGGGCCTGCCCCCTGCCTGCCCATAGGTAGGCAGAGGGACTTGTGGTTTGGCGCGTGGGGCCGGGCCTGACCCTGGCTTCTAGTTTAAGTCCATGGGGCCTGCCTCCGCCTGCTTAGAGGTAGGCAGAGGGACTTGTGGTTCGGCGCATGGGGCAGGGCCCGACCCTGGCTTCTGGTCGAAGTCCAGGGGGCCTGCCCCTGCCTGCCCAGAGGTAGGCAGAGGGACTTATGGTTGGGCGCATGGGGCCGGGCCTGACCCTGGCTTCTGGTCGAAGTCCAGGGGGCCTGGCCCCTGCCTGCCTAGAGGTAGGCAGAGGGACTTGTGGTTCGGCTCATGGGGCCCGACCTGACCCTGGCTTGTGGTCGAAGTCCAAAGGGCCTGCCCCCTGCCTGCCTAGAGGTAGGCAGAGGGACTTGTGGTTCGGCTCATGGGGCCCGACCTGACCCTGGCTTGTGGTCGAAGTCCAGGGGGCCTGCCCCCTGCCTGCCCAGAGGTAGGCAGAAGGACTCGTGGTTCGGCGCGTGCGGCCGGACCCGACCCTGTCTTCTGGTCGAGGTCCAGGGGGCCTGCCTCCGCCTGCCCAGAGATAGGCAGAGGGACTTGTGGTTCGGCGCATGGGGCCGGGCCCGACCCTGGCTTCTGGTTGAAGTCCAGGGGGCCTGCCCTCTGCCTGCCCAGAGGTAGGCAGAGGGACTTGTGGTTTGGCGCGTGGGGCCGGGCCTGACCCTGGCTTCTGGTCGAGGTCCAGGAGGCCTGCCCCCTGCCTGCCCATAGGTAAGCAGAGGGACTCGTGGTTCGGCGCGTGCGGCCGGGCCTTACCCTGGCTTCTGGTCGAGGTCCAGGGGGCCTGCCTCCGCCTGCCCAGAGATAGGTAGAGGGACTTGTGGTTCGGCGCATGGGGCCGGGCCCGACCCTGGCTTCTGGACGAAGTCCAGGGGGCCTGCCCCCTGCCTGCCCAGAGGTAGGCAGAGGGACTTGTGGTTCGGCGCATGAGGCCAGGCCTGACCCTGGCTTCTGGTCGAAGTCCAGGGGGCCTGCCCCCTGCCTGCCCATAGGTAGGCAGAGGGACTTGTGGTTCGGCGCGTGGGGCCGGGCTTGATCCTGGCTTCTGGTCGAAGTCCAGGGGGCCTGCCCCCTGCCTGCCCAAAGGAAGGCAGAGGGACTTGTGGTTTTGCGCGTTGGGCCGGGCCTGACCCAGGCTTCTAGTTTAAGTCCAGGGGGCCTGCCCCCTGCCTGCCCAGAGGTAGGTAGAGGGACTTGTGGTTCGGCGCGTGGGGCCGGGCCTGACCCTGGATTCTGGTCGAAGTCCAGGGAGCCTGCCCCCAGATAGGCAGAGGGACATGTGGTTCGGCGCATGGGGTCGGCCCTGACCCTGGCTTCTGGTCGAAGTCCAGGGGGCCTGCCCCCTGCCTGCCCAGAGGTAGGCAGAGGGACTTGTGGTTCTGCGCGTGGGGCCGGGCCTGACCCTGGCTTCTGGTCGAAGTCCAGGGGGCCTGCCCCCAGGTAAACAGAAGGACTTGTGGTTCGGCGCATGGGGCCGGCCCTAACCCTGGCTTCTGGTCAAAGTCCAGGGGGCCTGCCCCCTGCCTGCCCATAAGTAGGCAGAGGGACTTGTGGTTCGGCGCATGGGGCCGGGCCCGACCCTGGCTTCTGGTCGAAGTCTAGGGGGCCTGCCCCCTACCTGCCCAGAGGTAGGCAGAGGGACTTATGGTTGGGCGCATGGGGCCGGGCCTGACCCTGGCTTCTGGTCGAAGTCCAGGGGGCCTACCCCCTGCCTGCCTAGAGGTACGCAGAGGGACTTGTGGTTCGGCTCATGGGGCCCGACCTGACCCTGGCTTCTGGTCGAAGTCCAGGGGGCCTGCCCCCTGCCTGCCCAGAGGTAGGCAGAGGGACTCGTGGTTCGGCGCGTGCGGCCGGGCCTGACCCTGGCTTCTGGTCGAGGTCCAGGGGGCCTGCCTCCGCCTGCCCAGAGGTAGGCAAAGGGACTTGTGGTTCGGCGCATGGGGCCGGGCCTGACCCTGGCTTCTGGTCGAAGTCCAGGGGGCCTGCCCCCCTGCCTGCCAAGAGTTAGGCAGAGGAACTTGTGGTTCGGCGCGTGGGGCCGGGCCTGACCCTAGCTTCTGGTCGAAGTCCAGGGGGCCTGCCCCCAGGTAAGCAGAGGGACTTGTGGTTCGGCGCATGGGGCCGGCCCTAACCCTGGCTTCTGGTCGAAGTCCAGGGGGCCTGCCCCCTGCCTGCCCAGACGTAGGCAGAGGGACTTGTGGTTCGGCGCGTGTGGTCAGGCCTGACCCTGGCTTCTGGTCAAAGTCCAGGGGGCCTGCCCCCTGCCTGCCCAGAGGTAGGCAGAGGGACTTGTGGTTTGGCGCATGGGGCCGGGCCCGACCCTGGCTTCTGGTCGAAGTCCAGGGGCCCTGCCCCCTGCCTGCCTAGAGGTAGGCAGAGGGACTTACGGTTGGGCGCATGGGGCCGGGCCTGACCCTGGCTTCTGGTCGAAGTCCAGGGGGCCTGCCCCCTGCCTGCCCAGACGTAGGCAGAGGGACTTGTGGTTCGGCGCGTGTGGTCGGTCCTGACCCTGGCTTCTGGTCAAGGTCCAGGGGGCCTGCCCCCTGCCTGCCCAGAGGTAGGCAGAGGGACTTGTGGTTTGGCGCATGGGGCCGGGCCCGACCCTGGCTTCTGGTCGAAGTCCAGGGGGCCTGCCCCCTGCCTGCCCAGAGATAGGCAGAGGGACTTGTGGTTGGGCGCATGAGGCCGGGCCTGACCCTGGCTTCTGGTAGAAGTCCAGGGGGCCTGCCCCCTGCCTGCCTAGAGGTAGGCAGAGGGACTTGTGGTTCGGCTCATGGGGCCCGACCTGACCCTAGCTTCTGGTCGAAGTCCAGGGGGCCAGCCCCCTGCCTGCCCAGAGGTAGGCAGAGGGACTCGTGGTTCAGCGCGTGCGGCCGGGCCTGACCCTGGCTTCTGGTTGAGGTCCAGGGGGCCTGCCCCCTGCCTGCCCAGAGGTAGGCAAAGGGACTTGTGGTTCGGCGCATGGGGCCGGGCCTGACCCTGGCTTCTGGTCGAAGTCCAGGGGGCCTGCCCCCTGCCTGCCAAGAGTTAGGCAGAGGAACTTGTGGTTCGGCGCGTGGGGCCGGGCCTGACCCTAGCTTCTGGTCGAAGTCCAGGGGGCCTGCCCCCAGGTAAGCAGAGGGACTTGTGGTTCGGCGCATAGGGCCGGCCCTAACCCTGGCTTCTGGTCGAAGTCCAGGGGGCCTGCCCCCTGCCTGCCCAGACGTAGGCAGAGGGACTTGTGGTTCGGCGCGTGTGGTCAGGCCTGACCCTGGCTTCTGGTCAAAGTCCAGGGGGCCTGCCCCCTGCCTGCCCAGAGGTAGGCTGAGGGACTTGTGGTTTAGCGCATGGGGCCGGGCCCGACCCTGGCTTCTGGTCGAAGTCCAGGGGGCCTGCCCCCTGCCTGCCCAGAGGTAGGCAGAGGGACTTATGGTTGGGCGCATGGGGCCGGGCCTGACCCTGGCTTCTGGTCGATGTCCAGGGGGCCTGCCCCCTGCCTGCCTAGAGGTAGGCAGAGGGACTTGTGGTTCGGCGCGTGTGGTCGGGCCTTACCGTGGCTTCTGGTCGAGGTCCAGGGGGCCTGCCCCCTGCCTGCCCAGAGGTAGGCAGAGGGACTTGTGGTTCGGCGCATGGGGCCGGGCCCGACCCTTGCTTCTGGTCGAAGTCCAGGGGGCCTGCCCCCTGCCTGCCCAGAGGTAGGCAGAGGGACTTGTGGTTGGGCGCATGAGGCCGGGCCTGACCCTGGCTTCTGGTCGAAGTCCAGGGGGCCTGCCCCCTGCCTGCCTAGAGGTAGGCAGAGGGACTTGTGGTTCGGCTCATGGGGCCCGACCTGACCCTGGCTTCTGGTCGAAGTCCAGGGGGCCAGCCCCCTGCCTGCCCAGAGGTAGGCAGAGGGACTCGTGGTTCGGCGCGTGCGGCCGGGCCTGACCCTAGCTTCTGGTTGAGGTCCAGGGGGCCTGCCCCCTGCCTGCCCAGAGGTAGGCAAAGGGACTTGTGGTTCGGCGCATGGGGCCGGGCCTGACCCTGGCTTCTGGTCGAAGTCCAGGGGGACTGCCCCCTGCCTGCCAAGAGGTAGGCAGAGGAACTTGTGGTTCTGCGCGTGGGGCCGGGCCTGACCCTGGCTTCTGGTCGAAGTCCAGGGGGCCTGCCCCCAGGTAAGCAGAAGGACTTGTGGTTCGGCGCATGGGGCCGGCCCTAACCCTGGCTTCTGGTCAAAGTCCAGGGGGCCTGCCCTCTGCCTGCCCAGAGGTAGGCAGAGGGACTTGTGGTTTGGCGCGTGTGGCCGGGCCTGACCCTGGCTTCTGGTCGAGGTCCAGGAGGCCTGCCCCCTGCCTGCCCATAGGTAGGCAGAGGGACTCGTGGTTCGGCGCGTGCGGCCGGGCCTGACCCTGGCTTCTGGTCGAGGTCTAGGGGGCCTGCCTCTGCCTGCCCAGAGATAGGCAGAGGGACTTGTGGTTCGGCGCATGGGGCCGGCCCTAACCCTGGCTTCTGGTCGAAGTCCAGGGGGCCTGCCCCCTGCCTGCCCATAGGTAGGCAGAGGGACTTGTGGTTTGGCGCGTGGGGCCGGGCCTGACCCTGGCTTCAAGTTTAAGTCCATGGGGCCTGCCTCCGCCTGCTCAGAGGTAGGCAGAGGGACTTGTGGTTCGGCGCATGGGGCAGGGCCCGACCCTGGCTTCTGGTCGAAGTCCAGGGGGCCTGCCCCCTGCCTGCCCAGAGGTAGGCAGAGGGACTTATGGTTGGGCGCATGGGGCCGGGCCTGACCCTGGCTTCTGGTCGAAGTCCAGGGGGCCTGGCCCCTGCCTGCCTAGAGGTAGGCAGAGGGACTTGTGGTTCGGCTCATGGGGCCCGACCTGACCCTGGCTTGTGGTCGAAGTCCAGGGGGCCTGCCCCCTGCCTGCCCAGAGGTAGGCAGAGGGACTCGTGGTTCGGCGCGTGCGGCCGGACCTGACCCTGTCTTCTGGTCGAGGTCCAGGGGGCCTGCCTCCGCCTGCCCAGAGATAGGCAGAGGGACTTGTGGTTCGGCGCATGGGGCCGGGCCCGACCCTGGCTTCTGGTTGAAGTCCAGGGGGCCTGCCCTCTGCCTGCCCGGAGGTAGGCAGAGGGACTTGTGGTTTGGCGCGTGGGGTCGGGCCTGACCCTGGCTTCTGGTCGAGGTCCAGGAGGCCTGCCCCCTGCCTGCCCATAGGTAAGCAGAGGGACTCGTGGTTCGGCGCGTGCGGCCGGGCCTGACCCTGGCTTCTGGTCGAGGTCCAGGGGGCCTGCCTCCGCCTGCCCAGAGATAGGTAGAGGGACTTGTGGTTCGGCGCATGGGGCCGGGCCCGACCCTGGCTTCTGGTCGAAGTCCAGGGGGCCTGCCCCCTGCCTGCCCAGAGGTAGGCAGAGGGACTTGTGGTTCGGCGCATGAGGCCAGGCCTGACCCTGGCTTCTGGTCGAAGTCCAGGGGGCCTGCCCCCTGCCTGCCCATAGGTAGGCAGAGGGACTTGTGGTTCGGCGCGTGGGGCCGGGCTTGATCCTGGCTTCTGGTCGAAGTCCAGGGGGCCTGCCCCCTGCCTGCCCAGAGGTAGGCAGAGGGACTTACGGTTGGGCGCATGGGGCCGGGCCTGACCCTGGCTTCTGGTCGAAGTCCAGGGGGCCTGCCCCCTGCCTGCCCAGACGTAGGCAGAGGGACTTGTGGTTCGGCGCGTGTGGTCGGTCCTGACCCTGGCTTCTGGTCAAGGTCCAGGGGGCCTGCCCCCTGCCTGCCCAGAGGTAGGCAGAGGGACTTGTGGTTTGGCGCATGGGGCCGGGCCCGACCCTGGCTTCTGGTCGAAGTCCAGGGGCCCTGCCCCCTGCCTGCCCAGAGGTAGGCAGAGGGACTTACGGTTGGGCGCATGGGGCCGGGCCTGACCCTGGCTTCTGGTTGAAGTCCAGGGGGCCTGCCCCCTGCCTGCCCAGACGTAGGCAGAGGGACTTGTGGTTCGGCGCGTGTGGTCGGTCCTGACCCTGGCTTCTGGTCAAGGTCCAGGGGGCCTGCCCCCTGCCTGCCCAGAGGTAGGCAGAGGGACTTGTGGTTTGGCGCATGGGGCCGGGCCCGACCCTGGCTTCTGGTCGAAGTCCAGGGGGCCTGCCCCCTGCCTGCCCAGAGATAGGCAGAGGGACTTGTGGTTGGGCGCATGAGGCCGGGCCTGACCCTGGCTTCTGGTAGAAGTCCAGGGGGCCTGCCCCCTGCCTGCCTAGAGGTAGGCAGAGGGACTTGTGGTTCGGCTCATGGGGCCCGACCTGACCCTAGCTTCTGGTCGAAGTCCAGGGGGCCAGCCCCCTGCCTGCCCAGAGGTAGGCAGAGGGACTCGTGGTTCAGCGCGTGCGGCCGGGCCTGACCCTGGCTTCTGGTTGAGGTCCAGGGGGCCTGCCCCCTGCCTGCCCAGAGGTAGGCAAAGGGACTTGTGGTTCGGCGCATGGGGCCGGGCCTGACCCTGGCTTCTGGTCGAAGTCCAGGGGGCCTGCCCCCTGCCTGCCAAGAGTTAGGCAGAGGAACTTGTGGTTCGGCGCGTGGGGCCGGGCCTGACCCTAGCTTCTGGTCGAAGTCCAGGGGGCCTGCCCCCAGGTAAGCAGAGGGACTTGTGGTTCGGCGCATGGGGCCGGCCCTAACCCTGGCTTCTGGTCGAAGTCCAGGGGGCCTGCCCCCTGCCTGCCTAGACGTAGGCAGAGGGACTTGTGGTTCGGCTCATGGGGCCGGGCCTGACCCTGGCTTCTGGTCGATGTCCAGGGGGCCTGCCCCCTGCCTGCCTAGAGGTAGGCAGAGGGACTTGTGGTTCGGCGCGTGTGGTCGGGCCTTACCGTGGCTTCTGGTCGAGGTCCAGGGGGCCTGCCCCCTGCCTGCCCAGAGGTAGGCAGAGGGACTTGTGGTTCGGCGCATGGGGCCGGGCCCGACCCTTGCTTCTGGTCGAAGTCCAGGGGGCCTGCCCCCTGCCTGCCCAGAGGTAGGCAGAGGGACTTGTGGTTGGGCGCATGAGGCCGGGCCTGACCCTGGCTTCTGGTCGAAGTCCAGGGGGCCTGCCCCCTGCCTGCCTAGAGGTAGGCAGAGGGACTTGTGGTTCGGCTCATGGGGCCCGACCTGACCCTGGCTTCTGGTCGAAGTCCAGGGGGCCAGCCCCCTGCCTGCCCAGAGGTAGGCAGAGGGACTCGTGGTTCGGCGCGTGCGGCCGGGCCTGACCCTAGCTTCTGGTTGAGGTCCAGGGGGCCTGCCCCCTGCCTGCCCAGAGGTAGGCAAAGGGACTTGTGGTTCGGCGCATGGGGCCGGGCCTAACCCTGGCTTCTGGTCGAAGTCCAGGGGGACTGCCCCCTGCCTGCCAAGAGGTAGGCAGAGGAACTTGTGGTTCTGCGCGTGGGGCCGGGCCTGACCCTGGCTTCTGGTCGAAGTCCAGGGGGCCTGCCCCCAGGTAAGTAGAAGGACTTGTGGTTCGGCGCATGGGGCCGGCCCTAACCCTGGCTTCTGGTCAAAGTCCAGGGGGCCTGCCCTCTGCCTGCCCAGAGGTAGGCAGAGGGACTTGTGGTTTGGCGCGTGTGGCCGGGCCTGACCCTGGCTTCTGGTCGAGGTCCAGGAGGCCTGCCCCCTGCCTGCCCATAGGTAGGCAGAGGGACTCGTGGTTCGGCGCGTGCGGCCGGGCCTGACCCTGGCTTCTGGTCGAGGTCTAGGGGGCCTGCCTCTGCCTGCCCAGAGATAGGCAGAGGGACTTGTGGTTCGGAGCATGGGGCCGGCCCTAACCCTGGCTTCTGGTCGAAGTCCAGGGGGCCTGCCCCCTGCCTGCCCATAGGTAGGCAGAGGGACTTGTGGTTTGGCGCGTGGGGCCGGGCCTGACCCTGGCTTCTAGTTTAAGTCCATGGGGCCTGCCTCCGCCTGCTCAGAGGTAGGCAGAGGGACTTGTGGTTCGGCGCGTGCGGCCGGGCCTGACCCTGGCTTCTGGTCGAGGTCTAGGGGGCCTGCCTCTGCCTGCCCAGAGGTAGGCAGAGGGACTTATGGTTGGGCGCATGGGGCCGGGCCTGACCCTGGCTTCTGGTCGAAGTCCAGGGGGCCTGGCCCCTGCCTGCCTAGAGGTAGGCAGAGGGACTTGTGGTTCGGCTCATGGGGCCCGACCTGACCCTGGCTTGTGGTCGAAGTCCAGGGGGCCTGCCCCCTGCCTGCCCAGAGGTAGGCAGAGGGACTCGTGGTTCGGCGCGTGCGGCCGGACCTGACCCTGTCTTCTGGTCGAGGTCCAGGGGGCCTGCCTCCGCCTGCCCAGAGATAGGCAGAGGGACTTGTGGTTCGGCGCATGGGGCCGGGCCCGACCCTGGCTTCTGGTTGAAGTCCAGGGGGCCTGCCCTCTGCCTGCCCAGAGGGAGGCAGAGGGACTTGTGGTTTGGCGCGTGGGGCCGGGCCTGACCCTGGCTTCTGGTCGAGGTCCAGGAGGCCTGCCCCTTGCCTGCCCATAGGTAAGCAGAGGGACTCGTGGTTCGGCGCGTGCGGCCGGGCCTGACCCTGGCTTCTGGTCGAGGTCCAGGGGGCCTGCCTCCGCCTGCCCAGAGATAGGTAGAGGGACTTGTGGTTCGGCGCATGGGGCCGGGCCCGACCCTGGCTTCTGGTCGAAGTCCAGGGGGCCTGCCCCCTGCCTGCCCAGAGGTAGGCAGAGGGACTTGTGGTTCGGCGCATGAGGCCAGGCCTGACCCTGGCTTCTGGTCGAAGTCCAGGGGGCCTGCCCCCTGCCTGCCCATAGGTAGGCAGAGGGACTTGTGGTTCGGCGCGTGGGGCCGGGCTTGATCCTGGCTTCTGGTCGAAGTCCAGGGGGCCTGCCCCCTGCCTGCCCAAAGGAAGGCAGAGGGACTTGTGGTTTTGCGCGTTGGGCCGGGCCTGACCCTGGCTTCTAGTTTAAGTCCAGGGGGCCTGCCCCCTGCCTGCCCAGAGGTAGGTAGAGGGACTTGTGGTTCGGCGCGTGGGGCCGGGCCTGACCCTGGATTCTGGTCGAAGTCCAGGGAGCCTGCCCCCAGATAGGCAGAGGGACATGTGGTTCGGCGCATGGGGTCGGCCCTGACCCTGGCTTCTGGTCGAAGTCCAGGGGGCCTGCCCCCTGCCTGCCCAGAGGTAGGCAGAGGGACTTGTGGTTCTGCGCGTGGGGCCGGGCCTGACCCTGGCTTCTGGTCGAAGTCCAGGGGGCCTGCCCCCAGGTAAGCAGAAGGACTTGTGGTTCGGCGCATGGGGCCGGCCCTAACCCTGGCTTCTGGTCAAAGTCCAGGGGGCCTGCCCCCTGCCTGCCCATAAGTAGGCAGAGGGACTTGTGGTTCGGCGCATGGGGCCGGGCCCGACCCTGGCTTCTGGTCGAAGTCTAGGGGGCCTGCCCCCTGCCTGCCCAGAGGTAGGCAGAGGGACTTATGGTTGGGCGCATGGGGCCGGGCCTGACCCTGGCTTCTGGTCGAAGTCCAGGGGGCCTACCCCCTGCCTGCCTAGAGGTACGCAGAGGGACTTGTGGTTCGGCTCATGGGGCCCGACCTGACCCTGGCTTCTGGTCGAAGTCCAGGGGGCCTGCCCCCTGCCTGCCCAGAGGTAGGCAGAGGGACTCGTGGTTCGGCGCGTGCGGCCGGGCCTGACCCTGGCTTCTGGTCGAGGTCCAGGGGGCCTGCCTCCGCCTGCCCAGAGATAGGCAGAGGGACTTGTGGTTCGGCGCATGGGGCCGGGCCCGACCCTGGCTTCTGGTTGAAGTCCAGGGGGCCTGCCCTCTGCCTGCCCAGAGGTAGGCAGAGGGACTTGTGGTTTGGCGCGTGTGGCCGGGCCTGACCCTGGCTTCTGGTCGAGGTCCAGGAGGCCTGCCCCCTGCCTGCCCATAGGTAGGCAGAGGGACTCGTGGTTCGGCGCGTGCGGCCGGGCCTAACCCTGGCTTCTGGTCTATGTCCAGGGGGCCTGCCTCCGCCTGCCCAAAGATAGGCAGAGGGACTTGTGGTTCGGCGCATGGGGCCGGCCCTAACCCTGGCTTCTGGTCGAAGTCCAGGGGGCCTGCCCCCTGCCTGCCCATAGGTAGGCAGAGGGACTTGTGGTTTGGCGCGTGGGGCCGGGCCTGACCCTGGCTTCTAGTTTAAGTCCATGGGGCCTGCCTCCGCCTGCTTAGAGGTAGGCAGAGGGACTTGTGGTTCGGCGCATGGGGCAGGGCCCGACCCTGGCTTCTGGTCGAAGTCCAGGGGGCCTGCCCCCTGCCTGCCCAGAGGTAGGCAGAGGGACTTATGGTTGGGCGCATGGGGCCGGGCCTGACCCTGGCTTCTGGTCGAAGTCCAGGGGGCCTGGCCCCTGCCTGCCTAGAGGTAGGCAGAGGGACTTGTGGTTCGGCTCATGGGGCCCGACCTGACCCTGGCTTGTGGTCGAAGTCCAAAGGGCCTGCCCCCTGCCTGCCTAGAGGTAGGCAGAGGGACTTGTGGTTCGGCTCATGGGGCCCGACCTGACCCTGGCTTGTGGTCGAAGTCCAGGGGGCCTGCCCCCTGCCTGCCCAGAGGTAGGCAGAAGGACTCGTGGTTCGGCGCGTGCGGCCGGACCTGACCCTGTCTTCTGGTCGAGGTCCAGGGGGCCTGCCTCCGCCTGCCCAGAGATAGGCAGAGGGACTTGTGGTTCGGCGCATGGGGCCGGGCCCGACCCTGGCTTCTGGTTGAAGTCCAGGGGGCCTGCCCTCTGCCTGCCCAGAGGTAGGCAGAGGGACTTGTGGTTTGGCGCGTGGGGCCGGGCCTGACCCTGGCTTCTGGTCGAGGTCCAGGAGGCCTGCCCCCTGCCTGCCCATAGGTAAGCAGAGGGACTCGTGGTTCGGCGCGTGCGGCCGGGCCTTACCCTGGCTTCTGGTCGAGGTCCAGGGGGCCTGCCTCCGCCTGCCCAGAGATAGGTAGAGGGACTTGTGGTTCGGCGCATGGGGCCGGGCCCGACCCTGGCTTCTGGTCGAAGTCCAGGGGGCCTGCCCCCTGCCTGCCCAGAGGTAGGCAGAGGGACTTGTGGTTCGGCGCATGAGGCCAGGCCTGACCCTGGCTTCTGGTCGAAGTCCAGGGGGCCTGCCCCCTGCCTGCCCATAGGTAGGCAGAGGGACTTGTGGTTCGGCGCGTGGGGCCGGGCTTGATCCTGGCTTCTGGTCGAAGTCCAGGGGGCCTGCCCCCTGCCTGCCCAAAGGAAGGCAGAGGGACTTGTGGTTTTGCGCGTTGGGCCGGGCCTGACCCAGGCTTCTAGTTTAAGTCCAGGGGGCCTGCCCCCTGCCTGCCCAGAGGTAGGTAGAGGGACTTGTGGTTCGGCGCGTGGGGCCGGGCCTGACCCTGGATTCTGGTCGAAGTCCAGGGAGCCTGCCCCCAGATAGGCAGAGGGACATGTGGTTCGGCGCATGGGGTCGGCCCTGACCCTGGCTTCTGGTCGAAGTCCAGGGGGCCTGCCCCCTGCCTGCCCAGAGGTAGGCAGAGGGACTTGTGGTTCTGCGCGTGGGGCCGGGCCTGACCCTGGCTTCTGGTCGAAGTCCAGGGGGCCTGCCCCCAGGTAAGCAGAAGGACTTGTGGTTCGGCGCATGGGGCCGGCCCTAACCCTGGCTTCTGGTCAAAGTCCAGGGGGCCTGCCCCCTGCCTGCCCATAAGTAGGCAGAGGGACTTGTGGTTCGGCGCATGGGGCCGGGCCCGACCCTGGCTTCTGGTCGAAGTCTAGGGGGCCTGCCCCCTGCCTGCCCAGAGGTAGGCAGAGGGACTTATGGTTGGGCGCATGGGGCCGGGCCTGACCCTGGCTTCTGGTCGAAGTCCAGGGGGCCTACCCCCTGCCTGCCTAGAGGTACGCAGAGGGACTTGTGGTTCGGCTCATGGGGCCCGACCTGACCCTGGCTTCTGGTCGAAGTCCAGGGGGCCTGCCCCCTGCCTGCCCAGAGGTAGGCAGAGGGACTCGTGGTTCGGCGCGTGCGGCCGGGCCTGACCCTGGCTTCTGGTCGAGGTCCAGGGGGCCTGCCTCCGCCTGCCCAGAGATAGGCAGAGGGACTTGTGGTTCGGCGCATGGGGCCGGGCCCGACCCTGGCTTCTGGTTGAAGTCCAGGGGGCCTGCCCTCTGCCTGCCCAGAGGTAGGCAGAGGGACTTGTGGTTTGGCGCGTGTGGCCGGGCCTGACCCTGGCTTCTGGTCGAGGTCCAGGAGGCCTGCCCCCTGCCTGCCCATAGGTAGGCAGAGGGACTCGTGGTTCGGCGCGTGCGGCCGGGCCTGACCCTGGCTTCTGGTCTATGTCCAGGGGGCCTGCCTCCGCCTGCCCAAAGATAGGCAGAGGGACTTGTGGTTCGGCGCATGGGGCCGGCCCTAACCCTGGCTTCTGGTCGAAGTCCAGGGGGCCTGCCCCCTGCCTGCCCATAGGTAGGCAGAGGGACTTGTGGTTTGGCGCGTGGGGCCGGGCCTGACCCTGGCTTCTAGTTTAAGTCCATGGGGCCTGCCTCCGCCTGCTCAGAGGTAGGCAGAGGGACTTGTGGTTCGGCGCATGGGGCAGGGCCCGACCCTGGCTTCTGGTCGAAGTCCAGGGGGCCTGCCCCCTGCCTGCCCAGAGGTAGGCAGAGGGACTTATGGTTGGGCGCATGGGGCCGGGCCTGACCCTGGCTTCTGGTCGAAGTCCAGGGGGCCTGGCCCCTGCCTGCCTAGAGGTAGGCAGAGGGACTTGTGGTTCGGCTCATGGGGCCCGACCTGACCCTGGCTTGTGGTCGAAGTCCAAAGGGCCTGCCCCCTGCCTGCCCAGAGGTAGGCAGAGCGACTCGTGGTTCGGCGCGTGTGGCCGGGCCTGACCCTGTCTTCTGGTCGAGGTCCAGGGGGCCTGCCTCCGCCTGCCCAGAGATAGGCAGAGGGACTTGTGGTTCGGCGCATGGGGCCGGGCCCGACCCTGGCTTCTGGTTGAAGTCCAGGGGGCCTGCCCTCTGCCTGCCCAGAGGTAGGCAGAGGGACTTGTGGTTTGGCGCGTGGGGCCGGGCCTGACCCTGGCTTCTGGTCGAGGTCCAGGAGGCCTGCCCCCTGCCTGCCCATAGGTAAGCAGAGGGACTCGTGGTTCGGCGCGTGCGGCCGGGCCTGACCCTGGCTTCTGGTCGAGGTCCAGGGGGCCTGCCTCCGCCTGCCCAGAGATAGGTAGAGGGACTTGTGGTTCGGCGCATGGGGCCGGGCCCGACCCTGGCTTCTGGTCGAAGTCCAGGGGGCCTGCCCCCTGCCTGCCCAGAGGTAGGCAGAGGGACTTGTGGTTCGGCGCATGAGGCCAGGCCTGACCCTGGCTTTTGGTCGAAGTCCAGGGGGCCTGCCCCCTGCCTGCCCATAGGTAGGCAGAGGGACTTGTGGTTCGGCGCGTGGGGCCGGGCTTGACCCTGGCTTCTGGTCGAAGTCCAGGGGGCCTGCCCCCTGCCTGCCCAAAGGTAGGCAGAGGGACTTGTGGTTTTGCGCGTTGGGCCGGGCCTGACCCTGGCTTCTAGTTTAAGTCCAGGGGGCCTGCCCCCTGCCTGCCCAGAGGTAGGTAGAGGGACTTGTGGTTCGGCGCGTGGGGCCGGGCCTGACCCTGGATTCTGGTCGAAGTCCAGGGAGCCTGCCCCCACATAGGCAGAGGGACATGTGGTTCGGCGCATGGGGTCGGCCCTGACCCTGGCTTCTGGTCGAAATCCAGGGGGCCTGCCCCCTGCCTGCCCAGAGGTAGGCAGAGGGACTTGTGGTTCTGCGCGTGGGGCCGGGCCTGACCCTGGCTTCTGGTCGAAGTCCAGGGGGCCTGCCCCCAGGTAAGCAGAAGGACTTGTGGTTCGGCGCATGGGGCCGGCCCTAACCCTGGCTTCTGGTCAAAGTCCAGGGGGCCTGCCCCCTGCCTGCCCATAAGTAGGCAGAGGGACTTGTGGTTCGGCGCATGGGGCCGGGCCCGACCCTGGCTTCTGGTCGAAGTCTAGGGGGCCTGCCCCCTGCCTGCCCAGAGGTAGGCAGAGGGACTTATGGTTGGGCGCATGGGGCCGGGCCTGACCCTGGCTTCTGGTCGAAGTCCAGGGGGCCTACCCCCTGCCTGCCTAGAGGTACGCAGAGGGACTTGTGGTTCGGCTCATGGGGCCCGACCTGACCCTGGCTTCTGGTCGAAGTCCAGGGGGCCTGCCCCCTGCCTGCCCAGAGGTAGGCAGAGGGACTCGTGGTTCGGCGCGTGCGGCCGGGCCTGACCCTGGCTTCTGGTCGAGGTCCAGGGGGCCTGCCTCCGCCTGCCCAGAGATAGGCAGAGGGACTTGTGGTTCGGCGCATGGGGCCGGGCCCGACCCTGGCTTCTGGTTGAAGTCCAGGGGGCCTGCCCTCTGCCTGCCCAGAGGTAGGCAGAGGGACTTGTGGTTTGGCGCGTGTGGCCGGGCCTGACCCTGGCTTCTGGTCGAGGTCCAGGAGGCCTGCCCCCTGCCTGCCCATAGGTAGGCAGAGGGACTCGTGGTTCGGCGCGTGCGGCCGGGCCTGACCCTGGCTTCTGGTCTATGTCCAGGGGGCCTGCCTCCGCCTGCCCAGAGATAGGCAGAGGGACTTGTGGTTCGGCGCATGGGGCCGGCCCTAACCCTGGCTTCTGGTCGAAGTCCAGAGGGCCTGCCCCCTGCCTGCCCATAGGTAGGCAGAGGGACTTGTGGTTTGGCGCGTGGGGCCGGGCCTGACCCTGGCTTCTAGTTTAAGTCCAGGGGGCCTGCCTCCGCCTGCTCAGAGGTAGGCAGAGGGACTTGTGGTTCGGCGCATGGGGCAGGGCCCGACCCTGGCTTCTGGTCGAAGTCCAGGGGGCCTGCCCCCTGCCTGCCCAAAGGTAGGCAGAGGGACTTATGGTTGGGCGCATGGGGCCGGGCCTGACCCTGGCTTCTGGTCGAAGTCCAGGGGGCCTGGCCCCTGCCTGCCTAGAGGTAGGCAGAGGGACTTGTGGTTCGGCTCATGGGGCCCGACCTGACCCTGGCTTCTGGTCGAAGTCCAGGGGGCCTTTCCCCTGCCTGCCCAGAGGTAGGCAGAGGGACTCGTGGTTCGGCGCGTGCGGCCGGGCCTGACCCTGGCTTCTGGTCGAGGTCCAGGGGGCCTGCCTCCGCCTGCCCAGAGATAGGCAGAGGGACTTGTGGTTCGGAGCATGGGGCCGGGCCCGACCCTGGCTTCTGGTTGAAGTCCAGGGGGCCTGCCCTCTGCCTGCCCAGAGGTAGGCAGAGGGACTTGTGGTTCGGCGCATGGGGCCGGGCCCGACCCTGGCTTCTGGTCGAAGTCCAGGGGGCCTGCCCCCTGCCTGCCCAGAAGTAGACAGAGGGACTTGTGGTTCCGCGCATGAGGCCAGGCCTGACCCTGGCTTCTGGTCGAAGTCCAGGGGGCCTGCCCCCTGCCTGCCCATAGGTAGGCAGAGGGACTTGTGGTTCGGCGCGTGGGGCCGGGCTTGACCCTGGCTTCTGGTCGAAGTCCAGGGGGCCTGCCCCCTGCCTACCCAGAGGTAGGTAGAGGGACTTGTGGTTCGGCGCGTGGGGCCGGCCCTGACCCTGGCTTCTGGTCGAAGTCCAGGGAGCCTGCCCCCAGATAGGCAGAGGGACATGTGGTTCGGCGCATGGGGTCGGCCCTGACCCTGGCTTCTGGTCGAAGTCCAGGGGGCCTGCCCCCTGCCTGCCCAGAGGTAGGCAGAGGGACTTGTGGTTTGGCGCGTGGGGCCGGGCCTGACCCTGGCTTCTGGTCGAGGTCCAGGAGGCCTGCCCCCTGCCTGCCCATAGGTAGGCAGAGGGACTCGTAGTTCGGCGCGTGCGGCCGGGCCTGACCCTGGCTTCTGGTCGAGGTCCAGGGGACTTGCCTCCGCCTGCCCAGAGATAGGCAGAGGGACTTGTGGTTCGGCGCATGGGGCCGGGCCCGACCCTGGCTTCTGGTCGAAGTCCAGGGGGCCTGCCCCCTGCCTGCCCAGAGGTAGGCAGAGGGACTTGTGGTTCGGCGCATGAGGCCGGGCCTGACCCTGGCTTCTGGTCGAAGTCCAGGGGGCCTGCCCCCTGCCTGCCCATAGGTAGGCAGAGGGACTTGTGGTTCGGCGCGTGGGGCCGGGTTTGACCCTGGCTTCTGGTCGAAGTCCAGGGGGCCTGCCCCCTGCCTGCCCAAAGGTAGGCAGAGGGACTTGTGGTTTTGCGCGTTGGGCCGGGCCTGACCCTGGCTTCTAGTTTAAGTCCAGGGGGCCTGCCCCCTGCCTGCCCAGAGGTAGGTAGAGGGACTTGTGGTTCGGCGCGTGGGGCCGGGCCTGACCCTGGATTCTGGTCGAAGTCCAGGGAGCCTGCCCCCACATAGGCAGAGGGACATGTGCTTCGGCGCATGGGGTCGGCCCTGACCCTGGCTTCTGGTCGAAATCCAGGGGGCCTGCCCCCTGCCTGCCCAGAGGTAGGCAGAGGGACTCGTGGTTCGGCGCGTGCGGCCGGGCCTGACCCTGGCTTCTGGTCGAGGTCCAGGGGGCCTGCCTCCGCCTGCCCAGAGATAGGCAGAGGGACTTGTGGTTCGGCGCATGGGGCCGGGCCCGACCCTGGCTTCTGGTTTAAGTCCAGGGGGCCTGCCCTCTGCCTGCCCAGAGGTAGGCAGAGGGACTTGTGGTTTGGCGCGTGTGGCCGGGCCTGACCCTGGCTTCTGGTCGAGGTCCAGGAGGCCTGCCCCCTGCCTGCCCATAGGTAGGCAGAGGGACTCGTGGTTCGGCGCGTGCGGCCGGGCCTGACCCTGGCTTCTGGTCTATGTCCAGGGGGCCTGCCCCCTGCCTGCCCATAGGTAGGCAGAGGGACTTGTGGTTTGGCGCGTGGGGCCGGGCCTGACCCTGGCTTCTAGTTTAAGTCCAGGGGGCCTGCCTCCGCCTGCTCAGAGGTAGGCAGAGGGACTTGTGGTTCGGCGCATGGGGCAGGGCCCGACCCTGGCTTCTGGTCGAAGTCCAGGGGGCCTGCCCCCTGCCTGCCCAAAGGTAGGCAGAGGGACTTATGGCTGGGCGCATGGGGCCGGGCCTGACCCTGGCTTCTGGTCGAAGTCCAGGGGGCCTGGCCCCTGCCTGCCTAGAGGTAGGCAGAGGGACTTGTGGTTCGGCTCATGGGGCCCGACCTGACCCTGGCTTCTGGTCGAAGTCCAGGGGGCCTGCCCCCTGCCTGCCCAGAGGTAGGCAGAGGGACTCGTGGTTCGGCGCGTGCGGCCGGTCCTGACCCTGGCTTCTGGTCGAGGTCCAGGGGGCCTGCCTCCGCCTGCCCAGAGATAGGCAGAGGGACTTGTGGTTCGGAGCATGGGGCCGGGCCCGACCCTGGCTTCTGGTTGAAGTCCAGGGGGCCTGCCCTCTGCCTGCCCTCTGCCTGCCCAGAGGTAGGCAAAGGGACTTGTGGTTTGGCGCGTGGGGCCGGGCCTGACCCTGGCTTCTGGTCGAGGTCCAGGAGGCCTGCCCCCTGCCTGCCCATAGGTAGGCAGAGGGACTCGTGGTTCGGCGCGTGCGGCCGGGCCTGACCCTGGCTTCTGGTCGAGGTCCAGGGGACCTGCCTCCGCCTGCCCAGAGATAGGCAGAGGGACTTGTGGTTCTGCGCATGGGGCCGGGCCCGACCCTGGCTTCTGGTCGAAGTCCAGAGGGCCTGCCCCCTGCCTGCCCAGAGGTAGGCAGAGGGACTTGTGGTTCGGCGCATGAGGCCGGGCCTGACCCTGGCTTCTGGTCGAAGTCCAGGGGGCCTGCCCCCTGCCTGCCCATAGGTAGGCAGAGGGACTTGTGGTTCGGCGCGTGGGGCCGGGTTTGACCCTGGCTTCTGGTCGAAGTCCAGGGGGCCTGCCCCCTGCCTGCTTAAAGGTAGGCAGAGGGACTTGTGATTTGGCGCGTTGGGCCGGGCCTGACCCTGACTTCTAGTTTAAGTCCAGAGGGCCTGCCCCCTGCCTGCCCAGAGGTAGGTAGAGGGACTTGTGGTTCGGCGCGTGGGGCCAGGTTTGACCCTGGCTTCTGGTCGAAGTCCAGGGGGCCTGCCCCCTGCCTGCCCATAGGTAGGCAGAGGGACTTGTGGTTCGGCGCGTGGGGCCGGGTTTGACCCTGGCTTCTGGTCGAAGTCCAGGGGGCCTGCCCCCTGCCTGCCCATAGGTAGGCAGAGGGACTTGTGGTTCGGCGCGTGGGGCCGGGTTTGACCCTGGCTTCTGGTCGAAGTCCAGGGGGCCTGCCCCCTGCCTGCCCAAAGGTAGGCAGAGGGACTTGTGGTTTGGCGCGTTGGGCCGGGCCTGACCCTGACTTCTAGTTTACGTCCAGGGGGCCTGCCCCCTGCCTGCCCAGAGGTAGGTAGAGGGACTTGTGGTTCGGCGCGTGGGGCCGGGTTTGACCCTGGCTTCTGGTCGAAGTCCAGGGGGCCTGCCCCCTGCCTGCCCATAGGTAGGCAGAGGGACTTGTGGTTCGGCGCGTGGGGCCGGGTTTGACCCTGGCTTCTGGTCGAAGTCCAGGGGGCCTGCCCCCTGCCTGCCCAGAGGTAGGTAGAGGGACTTGTGGTTCGGCGCGTGGGGCCGGGCCTGACCCTGGCTTCTGGTCGAAGTCCCGGGAGCCTGCCCCCAGGTAGGCAGAGGGACATGTGGTTCGGCGCATGGGGTCGGCCCTGACCCTGGCTTCTGGTCGAAGTCCAGGGGGCCTGCCCCCTGCCTGCCCAGAGGTAGGCAGAGGGACTTGTGGTTCGGCGCGTGGAGCCGGGCATGACCCTGGCTTCTGGTCGAGGTCCAGGGGGCCTGCCCCCTGCCTGCCCAGACGTAGGCAGAGGGACTTGTGGTTCGGCGCGTGGGGCCGGGTTTGACCCTGGCTTCTGGTCGAAGTCCAGGGGGCCTGCCCCCTGCCTGCCCATAGGTAGGCAGAGGGACTTGTGGTTCGGCGCGTGGGGCCGGGTTTGACCCTGGCTTCTGGTCGAAGTCCAGGGGGCCTGCCCCCTGCCTGCCCATAGGTAGGCAGAGGGACTTGTGGTTCGGCGCGTGGGGCCGGGTTTGACCCTGGCTTCTGGTCGAAGTCCAGGGGCTTGCCCCCTGCCTGCCCAAAGGTAGGCAGAGGGACTTATGGTTTGGCGCGTTGGGCCGGGCCTGACCCTGACTTCTAGTTTAAGTCCAGGGGGCCTGCCCCCTGCCTGCCCAGAGGTAGGTAGAGGGACTTGTGGTTCGGCGCGTGGGGCCGGGCCTGACCCTGGCTTCTGGTCGAAGTCCAGGGAGCCTGCCCCCAGATAGGCAGAGGGACATGTGGTTCGGCGCATGGGGTCGGCCCTGACCCTGGCTTCTGGTCGAAGTCCAGGGGGCCTGCCCCCTGCCTGCCCAGAGGTAGGTAGAGGGACTTGTGGTTCGGCGCGTGGGGCCGGGCCTGACCCTGGCTTCTGGTCGAAGTCCAGGGAGCCTGCCCCCAGATAGGCAGAGGGACATGTGGTTCGGCGCATGGGGTCGGCCCTGACCCTGGCTTCTGGTCGAAGTCCAGGGGGCCTGCCCCCTGCCTGCCCAGAGGTAGGCAGAGGGACTTGTGGTTTGGCGCGTGGGGCCGGGCCTGACCCTGGCTTCTGGTCGAGGTCCAGGAGGCCTGCCCCCTGCCTGCCCATAGGTAGGCAGAGGGACTCGTGGTTCGGCGCGTGCGGCCGGGCCTGACCCTGGCTTCTGGTCGAGGTCCAGGGGACCTGCCTCCGCCTGCCCTGAGATAGGCAGAGGGACTTGTAGTTCGGCGCATGAGGCCGGGCCTGACCCTGGCTTCTGGTCGAAGTCCAGGGGGCCTGCCCCCTGCCTGCCCATAGGTAGGCAGAGGGACTTGTGGTTCGGCGCGTGGGGCCGGGTTTGACCCTGGCTTCTGGTCGAAGTCCAGGGGGCCTGCCCCCTGCCTGCTTAAAGGTAGGCAGAGGGACTTGTGATTTGGCGCGTTGGGTCGGGCCTGACCCTGACTTCTAGTTTAAGTCCAGAGGGCCTGCCCCCTGCCTGCCCAGAGGTAGGTAGAGGGACTTGTGGTTCGGCGCGTGGGGCCAGGTTTGACCCTGGCTTCTGGTCGAAGTCCAGGGGGCCTGCCCCCTGCCTGCCCATAGGTAGGCAGAGGGACTTGTGGTTCGGCGCGTGGGGCCGGGTTAGACCCTGGCTTCTGGTCGAAGTCCAGGGGGCCTGCCCCCTGCCTGCCCATAGGTAGGCAGAGGGACTTGTGGTTCGGCGCGTGGGGCCGGGTTTGACCCTGGCTTCTGGTCGAAGTCCAGGGGGCCTGCCCCCTGCCTGCCCAAAGGTAGGCAGAGGGACTTGTGGTTTGGCGCGTTGGGCCGGGCCTGACCCTGACTTCTAGTTTAAGTCCAGGGGGCCTGCCCCCTGCCTGCCTAGAGGTAGGTAGAGGGACTTGTGGTTCGGCGCGTGGGGCCGGGTTTGACCCTGGCTTCTGGTCGAAGTCCAGGGGGCCTGCCCCCTGCCTGCCCATAGGTAGGCAGAGGGACTTGTGGTTCGGCGCGTGGGGCCGAGTTTGACCCTGGCTTCTGGTCGAAGTCCAGGGGGCCTGCCCCCTGCCTGCCCATAGGTAGGCAGAGGGACTTGTGGTTCGGCGCGTGGGGCCGGGTTTGACCCTGGCTTCTGGTCGAAGTCCAAGGGGCCTGCCCCCTGCCTGCCCAGAGGTAGGTAGAAGGACTTGTGGTTCGGCGCGTGGGGCCGGGCCTGACCCTGGCTTCTGGTCGAAGTCCCGAGAGCCTGCCCCCAGGTAGGCAGAGGGACACGTGGTTCGGCGCATGGGGTCGGCCCTGACTCTGGCTTCTGGTCGAAGTCCAGGGGGCCTTCCCCCTGCCTGCCCAGAGGTAGGCAGAGGGACTTGTGGTTCGGCGCGTGGAGCCGGGCATGACCCTGGCTTCTGGTCGAGGTCCAGGGGGCCTGCCCCCTGCCTGCCCAGACGTAGGCAGAGGGACTTGTGGTTCGGCGCGTGGGGCCGGGTTTGACCCTGGCTTATGGTCGAAGTCCAGGGGGCCTGCCCCCTGCCTGCCCATAGGTAGGCAGAGGGACTTGTGGTTCGGCGCGTGGGGCCGGGTTTGACCCTGGCTTCTGGTCGAAGTCCAGGGGGCCTGCCCCCTGCCTGCCCATAGGTAGGCAGAGGGACTTGTGGTTCGGCGCGTGGGGCCGGGTTTGACCCTGGCTTCTGGTCGAAGTCCAGGGGGCTTGCCCCCTGCCTGCCCAAAGGTAGGCAGAGGGACTTGTGGTTTGGCGCGTTGGGCCGGGCCTGACCCTGACTTCTAGTTTAAGTCCAGGGGGCCTGCCCCCTGCCTGCTCAGAGGTAGGTAGAGGGACTTGTGGTTCGGCGCGTGGGGCCGGGTTTGACCCTGGCTTCTAGTCGAAGTCCAGGGGGCCTGCCCCCTGCCTGCCCATAGGTAGGCAGAGGGACTTGTGGTTCGGCGCGTGGGGCCGGGTTTGACCCTGGCTTCTGGTCGAAGTCCAGGGGGCCTGCCCCCTGCCTGCCCAAAGGTAGGCAGAGGGACTTGTGGTTTGGCGCGTTGGGCCGGGCCTGACCCTGACTTCTAGTTTAAGTCCAGGGGGCCTGCCCCCTGCCTGCCTAGAGGTAGGTAGAGGGACTTGTGGTTCGGCGCGTGGGGCCGGGTTTGACCCTGGCTTCTGGTCGAAGTCCAGGGGGCCTGCCCCCTGCCTGCCCATAGGTAGGCAGAGGGACTTGTGGTTCGGCGCGTGGGGCCGTGTTTGACCCTGGCTTCTGGTCGAAGTCCAGGGGGCCTGCCCCCTGCCTGCCCATAGGTAGGCAGAGGGACTTGTGGTTCGGCGCGTGGGGCCGGGTTTGACCCTGGCTTCTGGTCGAAGTCCAAGGGGCCTGCCCCCTGCCTGCCCAGAGGTAGGTAGAAGGACTTGTGGTTCGGCGCGTGGGGCCGGGCCTGACCCTGGCTTCTGGTCGAAGTCCCGAGAGCCTGCCCCCAGGTAGGCAGAGGGACACGTGGTTCGGCGCATGGGGTCGGCCCTGACTCTGGCTTCTGGTCGAAGTCCAGGGGGCCTTCCCCCTGCCTGCCCAGAGGTAGGCAGAGGGACTTGTGGTTCGGCGCGTGGAGCCGGGCATGACCCTGGCTTCTGGTCGAGGTCCAGGGGGCCTGCCCCCTGCCTGCCCAGACGTAGGCAGAGGGACTTGTGGTTCGGCGCGTGGGGCCGGGTTTGACCCTGGCTTATGGTCGAAGTCCAGGGGGCCTGCCCCCTGCCTGCCCATAGGTAGGCAGAGGGACTTGTGGTTCGGCGCGTGGGGCCGGGTTTGACCCTGGCTTCTGGTCGAAGTCCAGGGGGCCTGCCCCCTGCCTGCCCATAGGTAGGCAGAGGGACTTGTGGTTCGGCGCGTGGGGCCGGGTTTGACCCTGGCTTCTGGTCGAAGTCCAGGGGGCTTGCCCCCTGCCTGCCCAAAGGTAGGCAGAGGGACTTGTGGTTTGGCGCGTTGGGCCGGGCCTGACCCTGACTTCTAGTTTAAGTCCAGGGGGCCTGCCCCCTGCCTGCTCAGAGGTAGGTAGAGGGACTTGTGGTTCGGCGCGTGGGGCCGGGTTTGACCCTGGCTTCTAGTCGAAGTCCAGGGGGCCTGCCCCCTGCCTGCCCATAGGTAGGCAGAGGGACTTGTGGTTCGGCGCGTGGGGCCGGGTTTGACCCTGGCTTCTGGTCGAAGTCCAGGGGTCCTGCCCCTGCCTGCCCATAGGTAGGCAGAGGGACTTGTGGTTCGGCGCGTGGGGCCGGGTTTGACCCTGGCTTCTGGTCGAAGTCCAGGGGGCCTGCCCCCCTGCCTGCCCAAAGGTAGGTAGAGGGACTTGTGGTTCGGCGCGTGGGGCCGGGCCTGACCCTGGCTTCTGGTCGAAGTCCCGGGAGCCTGCCCCCAGGTAGGCAGAGGGACATGTGGTTCGGCGCATGGGGTCGGCCCTGACCCTGGCTTCTGGTCGAAGTCCAGGGGGCCTGCCCCCTGCCTGCCCAGAGGTAGGCAGAGGGACTTGTGGTTCGGCGCGTGGAGCCGGGCATGACCCTGGCTTCTGGTCGAGGTCCAGGGGGCCTGCCCCCTGCCTGCCCAGACGTAGGCAGAGGGACTTGTGGTACGGCGCGTGTGGTCGGGACTGACCCTGGCTTCTGGTCAAGGTCCAGGGGGCCTGCCCCCTGCCTGCCCAGAGGTAGGCAGAGGGACTTGTGGTTTGGCGCATGAAGCCGGGCCCGACCCTGGCTTCTGGTCGAAGTCCAGGGGGCCTGCCCCCTCCCTGCCCAGAGGTAGGCAGAGGGACTTATGGTTGGGCGCATGGGGCCGGGCCTGACCCTGGCTTCTGGTCGAAGTCCAGGGGGCCTGCCCCCTGCCTGCCTAGACATAGGCAGAGGGACTTGTGGTTCGGCGCGTGTGGTCGAGCCTGACCCTGGCTTCTGGTCGAGGTCCAGGGGGCCTGCCCCCTGCCTGCCCAGAGGTAGGCAGAGGGACTTGTGGTTCGGCGCATGGGCCGGGCCCGACCCTGGCTTCTGGTCGAAGTCCAGGGGGCCTGCCCCCTGCCTGCCCAGAGGTAGGCAGAGGGACTTGTGGTTGGGCGCATGAGGCCGGGCCTGACCCTGGCTTCTGGTTGAGGTCCAGGGGGCCTGCCCCCTGCCTGCCCAGAGGTAGGAAGAGGGACTTGTGGTTCGGCGCATGGGGCCGGGCCTGACCCTGGCTTCTGGTCGAAGTCCAGGGGGCCTGCCCCCTGCCTGCCAAGAGGTAGGCAGGGGAACTTGTGGTTCGGCGCGTGGGGCCGGGCCTGACCCTGGCTTCTGGTCGAAGTCCAAAGGGCCTGCCCCCAGGTAAGCAGAGGGACTTGTGGTTCGGCGCATGGGGCCGGCCCTAACCCTGGCTTCTGGTCGAAGTCCAGGGGGCCTGCCCCCTGCCTGCCCAGAGGTAGGTAGAGGGACTTGTGGTTCGGCGCGTGGGGCCGGGCCTGACCCTGGCTTCTGGTCGAAGTCCAGGGAGCCTGCCCCCAGGTAGGCAGAGGGACATATGGTTTGGCGCATGGGATCGGCCTTGACCCTGGCTTCTGGTCGAAGTCCTGGGGGCCTGCCCCCTGCCTGCCCAGAGGTAGGCAGCGGGACTTGTGGTTCGGCGCGTGGAGCCGGGCCTGACCCTGGCTTCTGGTCGAGGTCCAGGGGGCCTGCCCCCTGCCTGCCCAGACGTAGGCAGAGGGATTTGTGGTTCGGCGCGTGTGGTCGGGCCTGACCCTGGCTTCTGGTCAAGGTCCAGGGGGCCTGCCCCCTGCCTGCCCAGAGGTAGGCAGAGGGACTTGTGGTTTGGCGCATGGGGCCGGGCCCGACCCTGGCTTCTGGTCGAAGTCCAGGGGGCCTGCCCCCTGCCTGCCCAGAGGTAGGCAGAGGGACTTATGGTTGGGCGCATGGGGCCGGGCCTGACCCTGGCTTCTGGTCGAAGTCCAAAGGGCCTGCCCCCAGGTAAGCAGAGGGACTTGTGGTTCGGCGCATGGGGCCGGCCCTAACCCTGGCTTCTGGTCGAAGTCCAGGGGGCCTGCCCCCTGCCTGCCCATAGGTAGGCAGAGGGACTTGTGGTTTGGCGCGTGGGGCCGGGCCTGACCCTGGCTTCTAGTTTAAGTCCAGGGGGCCTGCCCCCTGCCTGCCCAGAGGTAGGTAGAGGGACTTGTGGTTCGGCGCGTGGGGCCGGGCCTGACCCTGGCTTCTGGTCGAAGTCCAGGGAGCCTGCCCCCAGGTAGGCAGAGGGACATGTGGTTCGGCGCATGGGGTCGGCCCTGACCCTGGCTTCTGGTCGAATTCCAGGGGGCCTGCCCCCTGCCTGCCCAGAGGTAGGCAGAGGGACATGTGGTTCGGCGCATGGGGTCGGCCCTGACTCTGGCTTCTGGTCGAAGTCCAGGGGGCCTGCCCCCTGCCTGCGTAGAGGTAGGCAGAGGGACTTGTGGTTCGGCGCGTGGAGCCGGGCCTGACCCTTGCTTCTGGTCGAGGTCCAGGGGGCCTACCCCTTGCCTGCCCAGACGTAGGGAGAGGGATTTGTAGTTCGTCGCGTGTGGTCGGGCCTGACCCTGGCTTCTGGTCAAGGTCCAGGGGGCCTGCCCCCTGCCTGCCCAGAGGTAGGCAGAGGGACTTGTGGTTTGGCGCATGGGGCCGGGCCCGACCCTGGCTTCTGGTCGAAGTCCAGGGGGCATGCCCTCTGCCTGCCCAGAGGTAGGCAGAGGGACTTATGGTTGGGCGCATGGGGCCGGGCCTGACCCTGGCTTCTGGTCGAAGTCCAGGGGGCCTGCCCCCTGCTTGCCCAAAGGTAGGCAGAGGGACTTGTGGTTTGGCGCGTGGGGCCGGGCCTGACCCTGGCTTCTAGTTTAAGTCCAGGGGGCCTGCCCCCTGCCTGCCCAGAGGTAGGTAGAGGGACTTGTGGTTCGGCGCGTGGGGCCGGGCCTGACCCTGGCTTCTAGTTTAAGTCCAGGGGGCCTGCCCCCTCCCTGCCCAGAGGTAGGCAGAGGGACTTATGGTTGGGCGCATGGGGCCGGGCCTGACCCTGGCTTCTGGTCGAAGTCCAAAGGGCCTGCCCCCAGGTAAGCAGAGGGACTTGTGGTTCGGCGCATGGGGCCGGCCATAACCCTGGCTTCTGGTCGAAGTCCAGGGGGCCTGCCCCCTGCCTGCCCATAGGTAGGCAGAGGGACTTGTGGTTTGGCGCGTGGGGCCGGGCCTGACCCTGGCTTCTAGTTTAAGTCTAGGGGGCCTGCCCCCTGCCTGCCCAGAGGTAGGTAGAGGGACTTGTGGTTCGGCGCGTGGGGCCGGGCCTGACCCTGGCTTCTGGTCGAAGTCCAGGGAGCCTGCCCCCAGGTAGGCAGAGGGACATGTGGTTCGGCGCATGGGGTCGGCCCTGACCCTGGCTTCTGGTCGAATTCCAGGGGGCCTGCCCCTTGCCTGCCCAGAGGTAGGCAGAGGGACATGTGGTTCGGCGCATGGGGTCGGCCCTGACCTTGGCTTCTGGTCGAAGTCCAGGGGGCCTGCCCCCTGCCTGCCCAGAGGTAGGCAGAGGGACTTGTGGTTCGGCGCGTGGAGCCGGGCCTGACCCTGGCTTCTGGTCGAGGTCCAGGGGGCCTGCCCCTTGCCTGCCCAGACGTAGGGAGAGGGATTTGTAGTTCGTCGCGTGTGGTCGGGCCTGACCCTGGCTTCTGGTCGACGTCCAAGAGGCCTGCCCCCTCCCTGCCCAGAGGTAGGCAGAGGGAGTTGTGGTTCGGCGCGTGGGGCCGGACCTGACCCTGGCTTCTGGTCGAGGTCCAGGGGGCCTGCCCCCTGCCTGCCCAGAGGTAGGCAGAGGGACTTGTGGTTTGGCGCATGGGGTCGGGCCCGACCCTGGCTTCTAGTCGAAGTCCAGGGGGCATGCCCCCTGCCTGCCCAGAGGTAGGCAGAGGGACTTATGGTTGGGCGCATGGGGCCGGGCCTGACCCTGGCTTCTGGTCGTAGTCCAGGGGGCCTGCCCCCTGCTTGCCCAAAGGTAGGCAGAGGGACTTGTGGTTTGGCGCGTGGGGCCGGGCCTGACCCTGGCTTCTAGTTTAAGTCCAGGGGGCCTGCCCCCTGCCTGCCCAGAGGTAGGTAGAGGGACTTGTGGTTCGGCGTGTGGGGCCGGGCCTGACCCTGCCTTCTGGTCGAAGTCCAGGGAGCCTGCCCCCAAATAGGCAGAGGGACATGTGGTTCGGCGCATGGGGTCGGCCCTGACCCTGGCTTCTGGTCGAATTCCAGGGGGCCTGCCCCCTGCCTGCCCAGAGGTAGGCAGAGGGACATGTGGTTCGGCGCATGGGGTCGGCCCTGACCCTGGCTTCTGGTCGAAGTCCAGGGGGCCTGCCCCCTGCCTGCCTAGAGGTAGGCAGAGGGACTTGTGGTTCGGCGCGTGGAGCCGGGCCTGACCCTTGCTTCTGGTCGAGGTCCAGGGGGCCTACCCCTTGCCTGCCCAGACGTAGGGAGAGGGATTTGTAGTTCGTCGCGTGTGGTCGGGCCTGACCCTGGCTTCTGGTCAAGGTCCAGGGGGCCTGCCCCCTGCCTGCCCAGAGGTAGGCAGAGGGACTTGTGGTTTGGCGCATGGGGCCGGGCCCGACCCTGGCTTCTGGTCGAAGTCCAGGGGGCATGCCCCCTGCCTGCCCAGAGGTAGGCAGAGGGACTTATGGTTGGGCGCATGGGGCCGGGCCTGACCCTGGCTTCTGGTCGAAGTCCAGGGGGCCTGCCCCCTGCTTGCCCAAAGGTAGGCAGAGGGACTTGTGGTTTGGCGCGTGGGGCCGGGCCTGACCCTGGCTTCTAGTTTAAGTCCAGGGGGCCTGCCCCCTGCCTGCCCAGAGGTAGGTAGAGGGACTTGTGGTTCGGCGCGTGGGGCCGGGCCTGACCCTGGCTTCTAGTTTAAGTCCAGGGGGCCTGCCCCCTCCCTGCCCAGAGGTAGGCAGAGGGACTTATGGTTGGGCGCATGGGGCCGGGCCTGACCCTGGCTTCTGGTCGAAGTCCAAAGGGCCTGCCCCCAGGTAAGCAGAGGGACTTGTGGTTCGGCGCATGGGGCCGGCCATAACCCTGGCTTCTGGTCGAAGTCCAGGGGGCCTGCCCCCTGCCTGCCCATAGGTAGGCAGAGGGACTTGTGGTTTGGCGCGTGGGGCCGGGCCTGACCCTGGCTTCTAGTTTAAGTCTAGGGGGCCTGCCCCCTGCCTGCCCAGAGGTAGGTAGAGGGACTTGTGGTTCGGCGCGTGGGGCCGGGCCTGACCCTGGCTTCTGGTCGAAGTCCAGGGAGCCTGCCCCCAGGTAGGCAGAGGGACATGTGGTTCGGCGCATGGGGTCGGCCCTGACCCTGGCTTCTGGTCGAATTCCAGGGGGCCTGCCCCTTGCCTGCCCAGAGGTAGGCAGAGGGACATGTGGTTCGGCGCATGGGGTCGGCCCTGACCCTGGCTTCTGGTCGAAGTCCAGGGGGCCTGCCCCCTGCCTGCCCAGAGGTAGGCAGAGGGACTTGTGGTTCGGCGCGTGGAGCCGGGCCTGACCCTGGCTTCTAGTCGAGGTCCAGGGGGCCTGCCCCTTGCCTGCCCAGACGTAGGGAGAGGGATTTGTAGTTCGTCGCGTGTGGTCGGGCCTGACCCTGGCTTCTGGTCAAGGTCCAGGGGGCCTGCCCCCTGCCTGCCCAGAGGTAGGCAGAGGGACTTGTGGTTTGGCGCATGGGGCCGGGCCCGACCCTGGCTTCTGGTCGAAGTCCAGGGGGCATGCTCCCTGCCTGCCCAGAGGTAGGCAGAGGGACTTATGGTTGGGCGCATGGGGCCGGGCCTGACCCTGGCTTCTGGTCGAAGTCCAGGGGGCCTGCCCCCTGCTTGCCCAAAGGTAGGCAGAGGGACTTGTGGTTTGGCGCGTGGGGCCGGGCCTGACCCTGGCTTCTAGTTTAAGTCCAGGGGGCCTGCCCCCTGCCTGCCCAGAGGTAGGTAGAGGGACTTGTGGTTCGGCGCGTGGGGCCGGGCCTGACCCTGGCTTCTGGTCGAAGTCCAGGGAGCCTGCCCCCTGCCTGCCCAGAGGTAGGCAGAGGGACTTGTGGTTCGGCGCGTGGAGCCGGGCCTGACCCTGGCTTCTGGTCGAGGTCCAGGGGGCCTGCCCCCTGCCTGCCCAGACGTAGGTAGAGGGACTTGTGGTTCGGCGCGTGTGGTCGGGCCTGACCCTGGCTTCTGGTCAAGGTCCAGGGGGCCTGCCCCCTGCCTGCCCAGAGGTAGGCAGAGGGACTTGTGGTTTGGCGCATGGGGCCGGGCCCGACCCTGGCTTCTGGTCGAAGTCCAAGGGGCCTGCCCCCTGCCTGCCCAGAGGTAGGCAGAGGGACTTATGGTTGGGCGCATGGGGCCGGGCCTGACCCTGGCTTCTGGTCGAAGTCCAGGGGGCCTGCCCCCTGCCTGCCTAGACATAGGCAGAGGGACTTGTGGTTCGGCGCGTGTGGTCGAGCCTGACCCTGCCTTCTGGTCGAGGTCCAGGGGGCTTGCCCCCTGCCTGCCCAGAGGTAGGCAGAGGGACTTGTGGTTCGACGCATGGGGCCGGGCCCGACCCTGGCTTCTGGTCGAAGTCCAGGGGGCCTGCCCTCTGCCTGCCCAGAGGTAGGCAGAGGGACTTGTGGTTGGGCGCATGAGGCCGGGCCTGACCCTGGCTTCTGGTCGAAGTCCAGGGGGCCTGCCCCCTGCCTGCCTAGAGGTAGGGCAGAGGGACTTGTGGTTCGGCTCATGGGGCCCGACCTGACCCTGGCTTCTGGTCGAAGTCCAGGGGGCCAGCCCCCTGCCTACCCAGAGGTAGGCAGAGGGACTCGTGGTTCGGCGCGTGCGGCCGGGCCTGACCCTGGCTTCTGGTTGAGGTCCAGAGGGCCTGCCCCCTGCCTGCCCAGAGGTAGGCAGAGGGACTTGTGGTTCGGCGCATGGGGCCGGGCCTGACCCTGGCTTCTGGTCGAAGTCCAGGAGGCCTGCCCCCTGCCTGCCAAGAGGTAGGCAGTGGAACTTGTGGTTCGGCGCGTGGGGCCGGGCCTGACCCTGGCTTCTGGTCGAAGTCCAAAGGGCCTGCCCCCAGGTAAGCAGAGGGACTTGTGGTTCGGCGCATGGGGCCGGCCCTAACCCTGGCTTCTAGTCGAAGTCCAGGGGGCCTGCCGAGAAGTAGGCAGAGGGCCTGTGGTTCGGCGCATGGGGCCGGGCCCGACCCTGGCTTCTGGTCGAAGTCCAGGGGGCCTGTCCCCTGCCTGCCCAGAGGTAGGCAGAGGGACTTATGGTTGGGCGCATGGGGCCGGGCCTGACCCTGGCTTCTGGTCGAAGTCCAGGGGGCCTGCCCCCTGCCTGCCTAGAGATAGGCTGAGGGACTTGTGGTTCGGCTCATGGGGCCCGACCTGACCCTAGCTTCTGGTTGAAGTCCAGGGGGCCTGCCCCCTGCCTGCCCAGAGGTAGGCAGAGGGAATCGTGGTTCGGCGCGTGCGGCCGGGCCTGACCCTGGCTTCTGGTCGAGGTCCAGGGGGCATGCCTCCGCCTGCCTAGAGATAGGCAGAGGGACTTGTGGTTTGGCGCATGGGGCCGGGCTCGACCCTGGCTTCTGGTCGAAGTCCAGGGGACTTGCCCCCTGCCTGCCCAGAGGTAGGCAGAGGGACTTGTGGTTCGGCGCATGAGGTCGGGCCTGACCCTGGCTTCTGGTCGAAGTCCAGGGGGCCTGCCCCCTGCCTGACCAGAGGTAGGCAGAGGTACTTTTGGTTCGGCGCATGGGGCCGGGCCAGACCCTGGCTTCTGGTCGAAGTCCAGGGGCCTTGCCCCCTGCCTGCCTAGAGGTAGGCAGAGGGACTTGTGGTTCGGCGCGTGTGGTCGGGCCTGACCCTGGCTTCTGGTCGAGGTCCAGGGGGCCTGCCCCCTGCCTGCCCAAAGGTAGGCAGAGGGACCTGTGGTTCGGCGCATGGGGCCGGGCCCGACCCTGGCTTCTGGTCGAAGTCCAGGGGGCCTGCCCTCTGCCTGCCCAGAGGTAGGCAAAGGGACTTGTGGTTGGGCGCATGAGGCCGGGCCTGACCCTGGCTTCTGGTCGAAGTCCAGGGGGCCTGCCCCCTGCCTGCCTAGAGGTAGGCAGAGGGACTTGTGGTTCGGCGCGTGTGGTCGGGCCTGACCCTGGCTTCTGGTCGAGGTCCAGGGGGCCTGCCCCCTGCCTGCCCAAAGGTAGGCAGAGGGACCTGTGGTTGGGCGCATGGGGCCGGGCCTGACCCTGGCTTCTGGTCGAAGTCCACGGGGCCTGCCCCCTGCTTGCCCAAAGGTAGGCAGAGGGACTTGTGGTTCGGCGCGTGGGGCCGGGCCTGACCCTGGCTTCTAGTTTAAGTCCAGGGGGCCTGCCCCCTGCCTGCCCAGAGGTAGGTAGAGGGACTTGTGGTTCGGCGGCAGAGGGACTTGTGGTTCGGCGCGTGGAGCCGGGCCTGACCCTGGCTTCTGGTCGAGGTCCAGGGGGCCTGCCCCCTGCCTGCCCAGACGTAGGCAGAGGGACTTGTGGTTCGGCGCGTGTGGTCGGGCTTGACCCTGGCTTCTGGTCAAGGTCCAGGGGGCCTGCCCCCTGCCTGCCCAGAGGTAGGCAGAGGGACTTGTGGTTTGGCGCATGGGGTCGGGCCCGACCCTGGCTTCTGGTCGAAGTCCAGGGGGCCTGCCCCCTGCCTACCCAGAGGTAGGCAGAGGGACTTATGGTTGGGCGCATGGGGCCGGGCCTGACCCTGGCTTCTGGTCGAAGTCCAGGGGGCCTGCCCCCTGCCTGCCTAGACATAGGCAGAGGGACTTGTGGTTCGGCGCGTGTGGTCGAGCATGACCCTGGCTTCTCGTCGAGGTCCAGGGGGCTTGCCCCCTGCCTGCCCAGAGGTAGGCAGAAGGACTTGTGGTTCGACGCATGGGGCCGGGCCCGACCCTGGCTTCTGGTCGAAGTCCAGGGGGCCTGCCCCCTCCCTGCCCAGAGGTAGGCAGAGGGACTTATGGTTGGGCGCATGGGGCCGGGCCTGACCCTGGCTTCTGGTCGAAGTCCAAAGGGCCTGCCCCCAGGTAAGCAGAGGGACTTGTGGTTCGGCGCATGGGGCCGGCCATAACCCTGGCTTCTGGTCGAAGTCCAGGGGGCCTGCCCCCTGCCTGCCCATAGGTAGGCAGAGGGACTTGTGGTTTGGCGCGTGGGGCCGGGCCTGACCCTGGCTTCTAGTTTAAGTCTAGGGGGCCTGCCCCCTGCCTGCCCAGAGGTAGGTAGAGGGACTTGTGGTTCGGCGCGTGGGGCCGGGCCTGACCCTGGCTTCTGGTCGATGTCCAGGGAGCCTGCCCCCAGGTAGGCAGAGGGACATGTGGTTCGGCGCATGGGGTCGGCCCTGACCCTGGCTTCTGGTCGAATTCCAGGGGGCCTGCCCCTTGCCTGCCCAGAGGTAGGCAGAGGGACATGTGGTTCGGCGCATGGGGTCGGCCCTGACCCTGGCTTCTGGTCGAAGTCCAGGGGGCCTGCCCCCTGCCTGCCCAGAGGTAGGCAGAGGGACTTGTGGTTCGGCGCGTGGAGCCGGGCCTGACCCTGGCTTCTAGTCGAGGTCCAGGGGGCCTGCCCCTTGCCTGCCCAGACGTAGGGAGAGGGATTTGTAGTTCGTCGCGTGTGGTCGGGCCTGACCCTGGCTTCTGGTCAAGGTCCAGGGGGCCTGCCCCCTGCCTGCCCAGAGGTAGGCAGAGGGACTTGTGGTTTGGCGCATGGGGCCGGGCCCGACCCTGGCTTCTGGTCGAAGTCCAGGGGGCATGCCCCCTGCCTGCCCAGAGGTAGGCAGAGGGACTTATGGTTGGGCGCATGGGGCCGGGCCTGACCCTGGCTTCTGGTCGAAGTCCAGGGGGCCTGCCCCCTGCTTGCCCAAAGGTAGGCAGAGGGACTTGTGGTTTGGCGCGTGGGGCCGGGCCTGACCCTGGCTTCTAGTTTAAGTCCAGGGGGCCTGCCCCCTGCCTGCCCAGAGGTAGGTAGAGGGACTTGTGGTTCGGCGCGTGGGGCCGGGCCTGACCCTGGCTTCTAGTTTAAGTCCAGGGGGCCTGCCCCCTCCCTGCCCAGAGGTAGGCAGAGGGACTTATGGTTGGGCGCATGGGGCCGGGCCTGACCCTGGCTTCTGGTCGAAGTCCAAAGGGCCTGCCCCCAGGTAAGCAGAGGGACTTGTGGTTCGGCGCATGGGGCCGGCCATAACCCTGGCTTCTGGTCGAAGTCCAGGGGGCCTGCCCCCTGCCTGCCCATAGGTAGGCAGAGGGACTTGTGGTTTGGCGCGTGGGGCCGGGCCTGACCCTGGCTTCTAGTTTAAGTCTAGGGGGCCTGCCCCCTGCCTGCCCAGAGGTAGGTAGAGGGACTTGTGGTTCGGCGCGTGGGGCCGGGCCTGACCCTGGCTTCTGGTCGAAGTCCAGGGAGCCTGCCCCCAGGTAGGCAGAGGGACATGTGGTTCGGCGCATGGGGTCGGCCCTGACCCTGGCTTCTGGTCGAATTCCAGGGGGCCTGCCCCTTGCCTGCCCAGAGGTAGGCAGAGGGACATGTGGTTCGGCGCATGGGGTCGGCCCTGACCTTGGCTTCTGGTCGAAGTCCAGGGGGCCTGCCCCCTGCCTGCCCAGAGGTAGGCAGAGGGACTTGTGGTTCGGCGCGTGGAGCCGGGCCTGACCCTGGCTTCTGGTCGAGGTCCAGGGGGCCTGCCCCTTGCCTGCCCAGACGTAGGGAGAGGGATTTGTAGTTCGTCGCGTGTGGTCGGGCCTGACCCTGGCTTCTGGTCGACGTCCAAAAGGCCTGCCCCCTCCCTGCCCAGAGGTAGGCAGAGGGAGTTGTGGTTCGGCGCGTGGGGCCGGACCTGACCCTGGCTTCTAGTCGAAGTCCAGGGGGCATGCCCCCTGCCTGCCCAGAGGTAGGCAGAGGGACTTGTGGTTTGGCGCATGGGGCCGGGCCCGACCCTGGCTTCTAGTCGAAGTCTAGGGGACATGCCCCCTGCCTGCCCAGAGGTAGGCAGAGGGACTTATGGTTGGGCGCATGGGGCCGGGCCTGACCCTGGCTTCTGGTCGTAGTCCAGGGGGCCTGCCCCCTGCTTGCCCAAAGGTAGGCAGAGGGACTTGTGGTTTGGCGCGTGGGGCCGGGCCTGACCCTGGCTTCTAGTTTAAGTCCAGGGGGCCTGCCCCCTGCCTGCCCAGAGGTAGGTAGAGGGACTTGTGGTTCGGCGTGTGGGGCCGGGCCTGACCCTGCCTTCTGGTCGAAGTCCAGGGAGCCTGCCCCCAGGTAGGCAGAGGGACATGTGGTTCGGCGCATGGGGTCGGCCCTGACCCTGGCTTCTGGTCGAATTCCAGGGGGCCTGCCCCCTGCCTGCCCAGAGGTAGGCAGAGGGACATGTGGTTCGGCGCATGGGGTCGGCCCTGACCCTGGCTTCTGGTCGAAGTCCAGGGGGCCTGCCCCCTGCCTGCCTAGAGGTAGGCAGAGGGACTTGTGGTTCGGCGCGTGGAGCCGGGCCTGACCCTTGCTTCTGGTCGAGGTCCAGGGGGCCTACCCCTTGCCTGCCCAGACGTAGGGAGAGGGATTTGTAGTTCGTCGCGTGTGGTCGGGCCTGACCCTGGCTTCTGGTCAAGGTCCAGGGGGCCTGCCCCCTGCCTCCCCAGAGGTAGGCAGAGGGACTTGTGGTTTGGCGCATGGGGCCGGGCCCGACCCTGGCTTCTGGTCGAAGTCCAGGGGGCATGCCCCCTGCCTGCCCAGAGGTAGGCAGAGGGACTTATGGTTGGGCGCATGGGGCCGGGCCTGACCCTGGCTTCTGGTCGAAGTCCAGGGGGCCTGCCCCCTGCTTGCCCAAAGGTAGGCAGAGGGACTTGTGGTTTGGCGCGTGGGGCCGGGCCTGACCCTGGCTTCTAGTTTAAGTCCAGGGGGCCTGCCCCCTGCCTGCCCAGAGGTAGGTAGAGGGACTTGTGGTTCGGCGCGTGGGGCCGGGCCTGACCCTGGCTTCTAGTTTAAGTCCAGGGGGCCTGCCCCCTCCCTGCCCAGAGGTAGGCAGAGGGACTTATGGTTGGGCGCATGGGGCCGGGCCTGACCCTGGCTTCTGGTCGAAGTCCAAAGGGCCTGCCCCCAGGTAAGCAGAGGGACTTGTGGTTCGGCGCATGGGGCCGGCCATAACCCTGGCTTCTGGTCGAAGTCCAGGGGGCCTGCCCCCTGCCTGCCCATAGGTAGGCAGAGGGACTTGTGGTTTGGCGCGTGGGGCCGGGCCTGACCCTGGCTTCTAGTTTAAGTCTAGGGGGCCTGCCCCCTGCCTGCCCAGAGGTAGGTAGAGGGACTTGTGGTTCGGCGCGTGGGGCCGGGCCTGACCCTGGCTTCTGGTCGAAGTCCAGGGAGCCTGCCCCCAGGTAGGCAGAGGGACATGTGGTTCGGCGCATGGGGTCGGCCCTGACCCTGGCTTCTGGTCGAATTCCAGGGGGCCTGCCCCTTGCCTGCCCAGAGGTAGGCAGAGGGACATGTGGTTCGGCGCATGGGGTCGGCCCTGACCCTGGCTTCTGGTCGAAGTCCAGGGGGCCTGCCCCCTGCCTGCCCAGAGGTAGGCAGAGGGACTTGTGGTTCGGCGCGTGGAGCCGGGCCTGACCCTGGCTTCTAGTCGAGGTCCAGGGGGCCTGCCCCTTGCCTGCCCAGACGTAGGGAGAGGGATTTGTAGTTCGTCGCGTGTGGTCGGGCCTGACCCTGGCTTCTGGTCAAGGTCCAGGGGGCCTGCCCCCTGCCTGCCCAGAGGTAGGCAGAGGGACTTGTGGTTTGGCGCATGGGGCCGGGCCCGACCCTGGCTTCTGGTCGAAGTCCAGGGGGCATGCCCCCTGCCTGCCCAGAGGTAGGCAGAGGGACTTATGGTTGGGCGCATGGGGCCGGGCCTGACCCTGGCTTCTGGTCGAAGTCCAGGGGGCCTGCCCCCTGCTTGCCCAAAGGTAGGCAGAGGGACTTGTGGTTTGGCGCGTGGGGCCGGGCCTGACCCTGGCTTCTAGTTTAAGTCCAGGGGGCCTGCCCCCTGCCTGCCCAGAGGTAGGTAGAGGGACTTGTGGTTCGGCGCGTGGGGCCGGGCCTGACCCTGGCTTCTGGTCGAAGTCCAGGGAGCCTGCCCCCAGGTAGGCAGAGGGACATGTGGTTCGGCGCATGGGGTCGGCCCTGACCCTGGCTTCTGGTCGAAGTCCAGGGGGCCTGCCCCCTGCCTGCCCAGAGGTAGGCAGAGGGACTTGTGGTTCGGCGCGTGGAGCCGGGCCTGACCCTGGCTTCTGGTCGAGGTCCAGGGGGCCTGCCCCCTGCCTGCCCAGACGTAGGTAGAGGGATTTGTGGTTCGGCGCGTGTGGTCGGGCCTGACCCTGGCTTCTGGTCAAGGTCCAGGGGGCCTGCCCCCTGCCTGCCCAGAGGTAGGCAGAGGGACTTGTGGTTTGGCGCATGGGGCCGGGCCCGACCCTGGCTTCTGGTCGAAGTCCAAGGGGCCTGCCCCCTGCCTGCCCAGAGGTAGGCAGAGGGACTTATGGTTGGGCGCATGGGGCCGGGCCTGACCCTGGCTTCTGGTCGAAGTCCAGGGGGCCTGCCCCCTGCCTGCCTAGACATAGGCAGAGGGACTTGTGGTTCGGCGCGTGTGGTCGAGCCTGACCCTGCCTTCTGTTCGAGGTCCAGGGGGCTTGCCCCCTGCCTGCCCAGAGGTAGGCAGAGGGACTTGTGGTTCGACGCATGGGGCCGGGCCCGACCCTGGCTTCTGGTCGAAGTCCAGGGGGCCTGCCCTCTGCCTGCCCAGAGGTAGGCAGAGGGACTTGTGGTTGGGCGCATGAGGCCGGGCCTGACCCTGGCTTCTGGTCGAAGTCCAGGGGGCCTGCCCCCTGCCTGCCTAGAGGTAGGGCAGAGGGACTTGTGGTTCGGCTCATGGGGCCCGACCTGACCCTGGCTTCTGGTCGAAGTCCAGGGGGCCAGCCCCCTGCCTACCCAGAGGTAGGCAGAGGGACTCGTGGTTCGGCGCGTGCGGCCGGGCCTGACCCTGGCTTCTGGTTGAGGTCCAGAGGGCCTGCCCCCTGCCTGCCCAGAGGTAGGCAGAGGGACTTGTGGTTCGGCGCATGGGGCCGGGCCTGACCCTGGCTTCTGGTCGAAGTCCAGGAGGCCTGCCCCCTGCATGCCAAGAGGTAGGCAGTGGAACTTGTGGTTCGGCGCGTGGGGCCGGGCCTGACCCTGGCTTCTGGTCGAAGTCCAAAGGGCCTGCCCCCAGGTAAGCAGAGGGACTTGTGGTTCGGCGCATGGGGCCGGCCCTAACCTTGGCTTCTAGTCGAAGTCCAGGGGGCCTGCCGAGAAGTAGGCAGAGGGCCTGTGGTTCGGCGCATGGGGCCGGGCCCGACCCTGGCTTCTGGTCGAAGTCCAGGGGGCCTGTCCCCTGCCTGCCCAGAGGTAGGCAGAGGGACTTATGGTTGGGCGCATGGGGTCGGGCCTGACCCTGGCTTCTGGTCGAAGTTCAGGGGGCCTGCCCCCTGCCTGCCTAGAGATAGGCTGAGGGACTTGTGGTTCGGCTCATGGGGCCCGACCTGACCCTAGCTTCTGGTTGAAGTCCAGGGGGCCTGCCCCCTGCCTGCCCAGAGGTAGGCAGAGGGACTCGTGGTTCGGCGCGTGCGGCCGGGCCTGACCCTGGCTTCTGGTCGAGGTCCAGGGGGCATGCCTCCGCCTGCCTAGAGATAGGCAGAGGGACTTGTGGTTTGGCGCATGGGGCCGGGCTCGACCCTGGCTTCTGGTCGAAGTCCAGGGGACTTGCCCCCTGCCTGCCCAGAGGTAGGCAGAGGGACTTGTGGTTCGGCGCATGAGGTCGGGCCTGACCCTGGCTTCTGGTCGAAGTCCAGGGGGCCTGCCCCCTGCCTGACCAGAGGTAGGCAGAGGTACTTTTGGTTCGGCGCATGGGGCCGGGCCAGACCCTGGCTTCTAGTCGAAGTCCAGGGGCCTTGCCCCCTGCCTGCCTAGAGGTAGGCAGAGGGACTTGTGGTTCGGCGCGTGTGGTCGGGCCTGACCCTGGCTTCTGGTCGAGGTCCAGGGGGCCTGCCCCCTGCCTGCCCAAAGGTAGGCAGAGGGACCTGTGGTTCGGCGCATGGGGCCGGGTCCGACCCTGGCTTCTGGTCGAAGTCCAGGGGGCCTGCCCTCTGCCTGCCCAGAGGTAGGCAAAGGGACTTGTGGTTGGGCGCATGAGGCCGGGCCTGACCCTGGCTTCTGGTCGAAGTCCAGGGGGCCTGCCCCCTGCCTGCCTAGAGGTAGGCAGAGGGACTTGTGGTTCGGCGCGTGTGGTCGGGCCTGACCCTGGCTTCTGGTCGAGGTCCAGGGGGCCTGCCCCCTGCCTGCCCAAAGGTAGGCAGAGGGACCTGTGGTTGGGCGCATGGGGCCGGGCCTGACCCTGGCTTCTGGTCGAAGTCCACGGGGCCTGCCCCCTGCTTGCCCAAAGGTAGGCAGAGGGACTTGTGGTTCGGCGCGTGGGGTCGGGCCTGACCCTGGCTTCTAGTTTAAGTCCAGAGGGCCTGCCCCCTGCCTGCCCAGAGGTAGGTAGAGGGACTTGTGGTTCGGCGGCAGAGGGACTTGTGGTTCGGCGCGTGGAGCCGGGCCTGACCCTGGCTTCTGGTCGAGGTCCAGGGGGCCTGCCCCCTGCCTGCCCAGACGTAGGCAGAGGGACTTGTGGTTCGGCGCGTGTGGTCGGGCTTGACCCTGGCTTCTGGTCAAGGTCCAGGGGGCCTGCCCCTGGCTTCTGGTCGAGGTCCAGGGGACCTGCCTCCGCCTGCCCAGAGGTAGGCAGAGGGACTTGTGGTTTGGCGCATGGGGTCGGGCCCGACCCTGGCTTCTGGTCGAAGTCCAGGGGGCCTGCCCCCTGCCTACCCAGAGGTAGGCAGAGGGACTTATGGTTGGGCGCATGGGGCCGGGCCTGACCCTGGCTTCTGGTCGAAGTCCAGGGGGCCTGCCCCCTGCCTGCCTAGACATAGGCAGAGGGACTTGTGGTTCGGCGCGTGTGGTCGAGCATGACCCTGGCTTCTCGTCGAGGTCCAGGGGGCTTGCCCCCTGCCTGCCCAGAGGTAGGCAGAAGGACTTGTGGTTCGACGCATGGGGCCGGGCCCGACCCTGGCTTCTGGTCGAAGTCCAGGGGGCCTGCCCTCTGCCAGCCCAGAGGTAGGCAGAGGGACTTGTGGTTGGGCGCATGAGGCCGGGCCTGACCCTGGCTTCTGGTCGAAGTCCAGGGCGCCTGCCCCCTGCCTGCCTAGAGATAGGGCAGAGGGACTTGTGGTTCGGCTCATGGGGCCCGACCTGACCCTGGCTTCTGGTCGAAGTCCAGGGGGCCAGCCCCCTGCCTGCCCAGAGGTAGGCAGAGGGACTCGTGGTTCGGCGCGTGCGGCCGGGCCTGACCCTGGCTTCTGGTTGAGGTCCAGAGGGCCTGCCCCCTGCCTGCCCAGAGGTAGGCAGAGGGACTTGTGGTTCGGCGCATGGGGCCGGACCTGACCCTGGCTTCTGGTCGAAGTCCAGGAGGCCTGCCCCCTGCCTGCCAAGAGGTAGGCAGGGGAACTTGTGGTTCGGCGCGTGGGGCCGGGCCTGACCCTGGCTTCTGGTCGAAGTCCAAAGGGCCTGCCCCCAGGTAAGCAGAGGGACTTGTGGTTCGGCGCATGGGGCCGGCCCTAACCCTGGCTTCTGGTCGAAGTCCAGGGGGCCTGCCCAGAAGTAGGCAGAGGGACTTGTGGTTCGGCGCATGGGGCCGGGCCCGACCCTGGCTCCTGGTCGAAGTCCAGGGGGCCTGTCCCCTGCCTGCCCAGAGGTAGGCAGAGGGACTTATGGTTGGACGCATTGGGCCGGGCCTGACCCTGGCTTCTGGTCGAAGTCCAGGGGGCCTGCCCCCTGCCTGCCTAGAGATAGGCTGAGGGACTTGTGGTTCGGCTCATGGGGCCCGACCTGACCCTAGCTTCTGGTCGAAGTCCAGGGGGCCTTCCTCCTGCCTGCCCAGAGGTAGGCAGAGGGACTCGTGGTTCGGCGCGTGCGGCCGGGCCTGACCCTGGCTTCTGGTCGAGGTCCAGGGGGCATGCCTCCGCCTGCCTAGAGATAGGCAGAAGGACTTGTGGTTCGACGCATGGGGCCGGGCCCGACCCTGGCTTCTGGTCGAAGTCCAGGGGGCCTGCCCTCTGCCTGCCCAGAGGTAGGCAGAGGGACTTGTGGTTGGGCGCATGAGGCCGGGCCTCACCCTGGCTTCTGGTCGAAGTCCAGGGCGCCTGCCCCTTGCCTGCCTAGAGGTAGGGCAGAGGGACTTGTGGTTCGGCTCATGGGGCCCGACCTGACCCTGGCTTCTGGTCGAAGTCCAGGGGGCCAGCCCCCTGCCTGCCCAGAGGTAGGCAGAGGGACTCGTGGTTCGGCGCGTGCGGCCGGGCCTGACCCTGGCTTCTGGTTGAGGTCCAGAGGGCCTGCCCCCTGCCTGCCCAGAGGTAGGCAGAGGGACTTGTGGTTCGGCGCATGGGGCCGGACCTGACCCTGGCTTCTGGTCGAAGTCCAGGAGGCCTGCCCCCTGCCTGCCAAGAGGTAGGCAGGGGAACTTGTGGTTCGGCGCGTGGGGCCGGGCCTGACCCTGGCTTCTGGTCGAAGTCCAAAGGGCCTGCCCCCAGGTAAGCAGAGGGACTTGTGGTTCGGTGCATGGGGCCGGCCCTAACCCTGGCTTCTGGTCGAAGTCCAGGGGGCCTGCCCAGAAGTAGGCAGAGGGACTTGTGGTTCGGCGCATGGGGCCGGGCCCGACCCTGGCTTCTGGTCGAAGTCCAGGGGGCCTGTCCCCTGCCTGCCCAGAGGTAGGCAGAGGGACTTATGGTTGGACGCATTGGGCCGGGCCTGACCCTGGCTTCTGGTCGAAGTCCAGGGGGCCTGCCCCCTGCCTGCCTAGAGATAGGCTGAGGGACTTGTGGTTCGGCTCATGGGGCCCGACCTGACCCTAGCTTCTGGTCGAAGTCCAGGGGGCCTTCCTCCTGCCTGCCCAGAGGTAGGCAGAGGGACTCGTGGTTCGGCGCGTGCGGCCGGGCCTGACCCTTGCTTCTGGACGAGGTCCAGGGGGCATGCCTCCGCCTGCCTAGAGATAGGCAGAGGGACTTTTGGTTTGGCGCGTGGGGCCGGGCTCGACCCTGGCTTCTGGTCGAAGTCCAGGGGGCCTGCCCCCTGCCTGCCCAGAGGTAGGCAGAGGGACTTGTGGTTCGGCGCATGAGGCCGGGCCTCACCCTGGCTTCTGGTCGAAGTCCAGGGGGCCTGCCCCCTGCCTGACCAGAGGTAGGCAGAGGGACTTGTGGTTCGGCGCATGGGGCCGGGCCAGACCCTGGCTTCTGGTCGAAGTCCAGGGGCCCTGCCCCCTGCCTGCCTAGAGGTAGGCAGAGGGACTTGTGGTTCGGCGCGTGTGGTCGGGCCTGACCCTGGCTTCTGGTCGAGGTCCAGGGGGCCTGCCCCCTGCCTGCCCAAAGGTAGGCAGAGGGACCTGTGGTTCGGCGCATGGGGCCGGGCCCGACCCTGGCTTCTGGTCGAAGTCCAGGGGGCCTGCCCTCTGCCTGCCCAGAGGTAGGCAAAGGGACTTGTGGTTGGGCGCATGAGGCCGGGCCTGACCCTGGCTTCTGGTCGAAGTCCAGGGGGCCTGCCCCCTGCCTGCCTAGAGGTAGGCAGAGGGACTTGTGGTTCGGCTCATGGGGCCCGACCTGACCCTGGCTTCTGGTCGAAGTCCAGGGGGCCAGCCCCCTGCCTGCCCAGAGGTAGGCAGAGGGACTCGTGGTTCGGCGCGTGTGGTCGGGCCTGACCCTGGCTTCTGGTTGAGGTCCAGGGAGCCTGCCCCCTGCTGTCCAGAGGTAGGCAAAGGGACTTGTGGTTCGGCGCATGGGGCCGGGCCTGACCCTGGCTTCTGGTCGAAGTCCAGGGGGCCTGCCCCCTGCCTGCCCAGAGGTAGGCAGAGGGACTTGTGGTTCGGCGCGTGGGGCCGGGCCTGACCCTGGCTTCTGGTCGAAGTCCAGGGGGCCTGCCCCCAGGTAAGCAGAGGGACTTGTGGTTCGGCGCATGGGGCCGGCCCTAACCCTGGCTTCTGGTCGAAGTCCAGGGGGCCTGTCCCCTGCCTGCCCATAAGTAGGCAGAGGGACTTGTGGTTCGGCGCATGGGGCCGGGCCCGACCCTGGCTTCTGGTCGAAGTCTAGGGGGCCTACCCCCTGCCTGCCCAGAGGTAGGCAGAGGGACTTATGGTTGGGCGCATGGGGCCGGGCCTGACCCTGGCTTCTGGTCGAAGTCCAGGGGGCCTACCCCCTGCCTGCCTAGAGGTACGCAGAGGGACTTGTGGTTCGGCACATGGGGCCCGACCTGACCCTGGCTTCTGGTCGAAGTCCAGGGGGCCTGCCCCCTGCCTGCCCAGAGGTAGGCAGAGAGAATCGTGGTTCGGCGCGTGCGGCTGGGCCTGACCCTGGCTTCTGGTCGAGGTCCAGGGAGCCTGCCTCCGCCTGCCCAGAAGGTAGGCAGAGGGACTTGTGGTTCGGCGCATGAGGCCGGGCCTGACCCTGGCTTCTGGTCGAAGTCCAGGGGGCCTGCCCCCTGCCTGACCAGAGGTAGGCAGAGGGACTTGTGGTTCGGCGCATGGGGCCGGGCCAGACCCTGGCTTCTTGTCGAAGTCCAGGGGCCCTGCCCCCTGCCTGCCTAGAGGTAGGCAGAGGGACTTGTGGTTCGGCGCGTGTGGTCGGGCCTGACCCTGGCTTCTGGTCGAGGTCAAGGGGGCCTGCCCCCTGCCTGCCCAAAGGTAGGCAGAGGGACCTGTGGTTCGGCACATGGGGCCGGGCCCGACCCTGGCTTCTGGTCGAAGTCCAGGGGGCCTGCCCTCTGCCTGCCCAGAGGTAGGCAAAGGGACTTGTGGTTAGGCGCATGAGGCCGGGCCTGACCCTGGCTTCTGGTCGAAGTCCAGGGGGCCTGCCTCCTGCCTGCCTAGAGGTAGGCAGAGGGACTTGTGGTTCGGCTCATGGGGCCCGACCTGACCCTGGCTTCTGGTCGAAGTCCAGGGGGCCAGCCCCCTGCCTGCCCAGAGGTAGGCAGAGGGACTCGTGGTTCGGCGCGTGCGGCCGGGCCTGACCCTGGCTTCTGGTTGAGGTCCAGAGGGCCTGCCCCCTGCCTGCCCAGAGGTAGGCAGAGGGACTTGTGGTTCGGCGCATGGGGCCGGACCTGACCCTGGCTTCTGGTCGAAGTCCAGGAGGCCTGCCCCTTGCCTGCCAAGAGGTAGGCAGGGGAACTTGTGGTTCGGCGCGTGGGGCCGGGCCTGACCCTGGCTTCTGGTCGAAGTCCAAAGGGCCTGCCCCCAGGTAAGCAGAGGGACTTGTGGTTCGGCGCATGGGGCCGGCCCTAACCCTGGCTTCTGGTCGAAGTCCAGGGGGCCTGCCCAGAAGTAGGCAGAGGGACTTGTGGTTCGGCGCATGGGGCCGGGCCCGACCCTGGCTTCTGGTCGAAGTCCAGGGGGCCTGTCCCCTGCCTGCCCAGAGGTAGGCAGAGGGACTTATGGTTGGACGCATTGGGCCGGGCCTGACCCTGGCTTCTGGTCGAAGTCCAGGGGGCCTGCCCCCTGCCTGCCTAGAGATAGGCTGAGGGACTTGTGGTTCGGCTCATGGGGCCCGACCTGACCCTAGCTTCTGGTCGAAGTCCAGGGGGCCTTCCTCCTGCCTGCCCAGAGGTAGGCAGAGGGACTCGTGGTTCGGCGCGTGCGGCCGGGCCTGACCCTTGCTTCTGGACGAGGTCCAGGGGGCATGCCTCCGCCAGCCTAGAGATAGGCAGAGGGACTTTTGGTTTGGCGCGTGGGGCCGGGCTCGACCCTGGCTTCTGGTCGAAGTCCAGGGGGCCTGCCCCCTGCCTGCCCAGAGGTAGGCAGAGGGACTTGTGGTTCGGCGCATGAGGCCGGGCCTCACCCTGGCTTCTGGTCGAAGTCCAGGGGGCCTGCCCCCTGCCTGACCAGAGGTAGGCAGAGGGACTTGTGGTTCGGCGCATGGGGCCGGGCCAGACCCTGGCTTCTGGTCGAAGTCCAGGGGCCCTGCCCCCTGCCTGCCTAGAGGTAGGCAGAGGGACTTGTGGTTCGGCGCGTGTGGTCGGGCCTGACCCTGGCTTCTGGTCGAGGTCCAGGGGGCCTGCCCCCTGCCTGCCCAAAGGTAGGCAGAGGGACCTGTGTTTCGGCGCATGGGGCCGGGCCCGACCCTGGCTTCTGGTCGAAGTCCAGGGGGCCTGCCCTCTGCCTGCCCAGAGGTAGGCAAAGGGACTTGTGGTTGGGCGCATGAGGCCGGGCCTGACCCTGGCTTCTGGTCGAAGTCCAGGGGGCCTGCCCCCTGCCTGCCTAGAGGTAGGCAGAGGGACTTGTGGTTCGGCTCATGGGGCCCGACCTGACCCTGGCTTCTGGTCGAAGTCCAGGGGGCCAGCCCCCTGCCTGCCCAGAGGTAGGCAGAGGGACTCGTGGTTCGGCGCGTGTGGTCGGGCCTGACCCTGGCTTCTGGTTGAGGTCCAGGGAGCCTGCCCCCTGCCTGCCCAGAGGTAGGCAAAGGGACTTGTGGTTCGGCGCATGGGGCCGGGCCTGACCCTGGCTTCTGGTCGAAGTCCAGGGGGCCTGCCCCCTGCCTGCCCAGAGGTAGGCAGAGGGACTTGTGGTTCGGCGCGTGGGGCCGGGCCTGACCCTGGCTTCTGGTCGAAGTCCAGGGGGCCTGCCCCCAGGTAAGCAGAGGGACTTGTGGTTCGGCGCATGGGGCCGGCCCTAACCCTGGCTTCTGGTCGAAGTCCAGGGGGCCTGTCCCCTGCCTGCCCATAAGTAGGCAGAGGGACTTGTGGTTCGGCGCATGGGGCCGGGCCCGACCCTGGCTTCTGGTCGAAGTCTAGGGGGCCTGCCCCCTGCCTGCCCAGAGGTAGGCAGAGGGACTTATGGTTGGGCGCATGGGGCCGGGCCTGACCCTGGCTTCTGGTCGAAGTCCAGGGGGCCTACCCCCTGCCTGCCTAGAGGTACGCAGAGGGACTTGTGGTTCGGCACATGGGGCCCGACCTGACCCTGGCTTCTGGTCGAAGTCCAGGGGGCCTGCCCCCTGCCTGCCCAGAGGTAGGCAGAGAGAATCGTGGTTCGGCGCGTGCGGCTGGGCCTGACCCTGGCTTCTGGTCGAGGTCCAGGGAGCCTGCCTCCGCCTGCCCAGAAGGTAGGCAGAGGGACTTGTGGTTCGGCGCATGAGGCCGGGCCTGGCCCTGGCTTCTGGTCGAAGTCCAGGGGGCCTGCCCCCTGCCTGACCAGAGGTAGGCAGAGGGACTTGTGGTTCGGCGCATGGGGCCGGGCCAGACCCTGGCTTCTGGTCGAAGTCCAGGGGCCCTGCCCCCTGCCTGCCTAGAGGTAGGCAGAGGGACTTGTGGTTCGGCGCGTGTGGTCGGGCCGGACCCTGGCTTCTGGTCGAGGTCCAGGGGGCCTGCCCCCTGCCTGCCCAAAGGTAGGCAGAGGGACTTGTGGTTCGGCGCATGGGGCCGGGCCCGACCCTGGCTTCTGGTCGAAGTCCAGGGGGCCTGCCCTCTGCCTGCCCAGAGGTAGGCAAAGGGACTTGTGGTTGGGCGCATGAGGCCGGGCCTGACCCTGGCTTCTGGTCGAAGTCCAGGGGGCCTGCCCCCTGCCTGCCTAGAGGTAGGCAGAGGGACTTGTGGTTCGGCTCATGGGGCCCGACCTGACCCTGGCTTCTGGTCGAAGTCCAGGGGGCCAGCCCCCTGCCTGCCCAGAGGTAGGCAGAGAGACTCGAGGTTCGGCGCGTGTGGTCGGGCCTGACCCTGGCTTCTGGTTGAGGTCCAGGGGGCCTGCCCCCTGCCTGCCCAGAGGTAGGCAAAAGGACTTGTGGTTCGGCGCATGGGGCCGGGCCTGACCCTGGCTTCTGGTCGAAATCCAAGGGGCTTGCCCCCTGCCTGCCCAGAGGTAGGCAGAGGGACTTGTGGTTCGGCGCGTGGGGCCGGGCCTGACCCTGGCTTCTGGTCGAAGTCCAGGGGGCCTGCCCCCAGGTAAGCAGAGGGACTTGTGGTTCGGCGCATGGGGCCGGCCCTAACCCTGGCTTCTGGTCGAAGTCCAGGGGGCCTGCCCCCTGCCTGCCTATAAGTAGGCAGAGGGACTTGTGGTTCGGCGCATGGGGCCGGGCCCGACCCTGGCTTCTGGTCGAAGTCTAGGGGGCCTGCCCCCTGCCTGCCCAGAGGTAGGCAGAGGGACTTATGGTTGGGCGCATGGGGCCGGACCTGACCCTGGCTTCTGGTCGAAGTCCAGGGGGCCTACCCCCTGCCTGCCTAGAGGTACGCAGAGGGACTTGTTGTTCGGCACATGGGGCCCGACCTGACCCTGGCTTCTGGTCGAAGTCCAGGGGGCCTGCCCCCTGCCTGCCCAGAGGTAGGCAGAGGGATTCGTGGTTCGGCGCGTGCGGCCGGGCCTGACCCTGGCTTCTGGTCGAGGTCCAGGGGGCCTGCCTCCGCCTGCCCAGAAGGTAGGCAGAGGGACTTGTGGTTCGGCGCATGAGGCCGGGCCTGACCCTGGCTTCTGGTCGAAGTCCAGGGGCCTGCCCCCTGCCTGCCCAGAGGTAGGCAGAGGGACTTGTGGTTCGGCGCATGGGGCCGGGCCAGACCCTGGCTTCTGGTCGAAGTCCAGGGGGCCAGCCCCCTGCCTGCCCAGAGGTAGGCAGAGGTACTCGTGGTTCGGCGCGTGTGGTCGGGCCTGACCCTGGCTTCTGGTTGAGGTCCAGGGGGCCTGCCCCCTGCCTGCCCAGAGGTAGGCAAAGGGACTTGTGGTTCGGCGCATGGGGTCGGGCCTGACCCTGGCTTCTGGTCGAAGTCCAGGGGGCCTGCCCCCTGCCTGCCCAGAGGTAGGCAGAGGGACTTGTGGTTCGGCGCGTGGGGCCGGGCCTGACCCTGGCTTCTGGTCGAAGTCCAGGGGGCCTGCCCCCAGGTAAGCAGAGGGACTTGTGGTTCGGCGCTTGGGGCCGGCACTAACCCTGGCTTCTGGTCGAAGTCTAGGGGGCCTGCCCCCTGCCTGCCCAGAGGTAGGCAGAGGGACTTATGGTTGGGCGCATGGGGCCGGGCCTGACCCTGGCTTCTGGTCGAAGTCTAGGGGGCCTGCCCCCTGCCTGCCTAGAGGTAGGCAGAGGGACTTGTGGTTCGGCTCATGGGGCCCGACCTGACCCTGGCTTCTGGTCGAAGTCCAGGGGGCCAGCCCCCTGCCTGCCCAGAGGTAGGCAGAGGGACTCGTGGTTCGGCGCGTGTGGTCGGGCCTGACCCTGGCTTCTGGTTGAGGTCCAGGGGGCCTGCCCCCTGCCTGCCTAGAGGTAGGCAGAGGGACTTGTCGTTCGGCGCATGGGGCCGGTCCTGACCCTGGCTTCTAGTCGAAGTCCAGGGGGCCTGCCCCCTGCCTGCCCAGAGGTAGGCAGAGGGACTTATGGTTGGGCGCATGGGGCCGGGCCTGACCCTGGCTTCTGGTCAAGGTCCAGGGGGCCTGCCCCCTGCCTGCCCAGAGGTAGGCAGAGGGACTTGTGGTTTGGCGTATGGGGCCGGGCCCGACCCTGGCTTCTGGTCGAAGTCCAGGGGGCCTGCCCCCTGCCTGCCCAGAGGTAGGCAGAGGGACTTATGGTTGGGCGCATGGGGCCGGGCCTGACCCTGGCTTCTGGTCGAAGTCCAAAGGGCCTGCCCCAAGGTAAGCAGAGGGACTTGTGGTTCGGCGCATGGGGCCGGCCCTAACCCTGGCTTCTGGTCGAAGTCCAGGGGGCCTGCCCCCTGCCTGCCCATAGGTAGGCAGAGGGACTTGTGGTTCGGCGCGTGGGGCCGGACTTGACCCTGGCTTCTGGTCGAAGTCCAGGGGGCCTGCCCCCTGCCTGCCTAAAGGTAGGCAGAGGGACTTGTGGTTTGGCGCGTGGGGCCGGGCCTGACCCTGGCTTCTAGTTTAAGTCCAGGGGGCCTGCCCCCTGCCTGCCCAGAGGTAGGTAGAGGGACTTGTGGTTCGGCGCGTGGGTTCGGCCCTGACCCTGGCTTCTGGTCGAATTCGAGGGGGCCTGCCCCCTGCCTGCCCAGAGGTAGGCAGAGGGACATGTGGTTCGGCGCATGGGGTCGGCCCTGACCCTGGCTTCTGGTCGAAGTCCAGGGGGACTGCCCCCTGCCTGCCCAGAGGTAGGCAGAGGGACTTGTGGTTCGGCGCATGAGGCCGGGCCTGACCCTGGCTTCTGGTCGAAGTCCAAGGGGCCTACCCCCTGCCTGACCAGAGGTAGGCAGAGGGACTTGTGGTTCGTCGCGTGTGGTCGGGCCAGACCCTGGCTTCTGATCAAGGTCCAGGGGGCCTGCCCCCTGCCTGCCTAGAGGTAGGCAGAGGGACTTGTGGTTCGGCGCGTGTGGTCGGGCCTGACCCTGGCTTCTGGTCGAGGTCCAGGGGGCCTGCCCCCTGCCTGCCCAAAGGTAGGCAGAGGGACCTGTGGTTCGGCGCATGGGGCCGGGCCCGACCCTGGCTTCTGGTCGAAGTCCAGGGGGCCTGCCCTCTGCCTGCCCAGAGGTAGGCAAAGGGACTTGTGGTTGGGCGCATGAGGCCGGGCCTGACCCTGGCTTCTGGTCGAAGTCCAGGGGGCCTGCCCCCTGCCTGCCTAGAGGTAGGCAGAGGGACTTGTGGTTCGGCTCATGGGGCTCGACCTGACCCTGGCTTCTGGTCGAAGTCCAGGGGGCCAGCCTCCTGCCTGCCCAGAGGTAGGCAGAGGGACTCGTGGTTCGGCGCGTGTGGCCGGGCCTGACCCTGGCTTCTGGTTGAGGTCCAGGGGGCCTGCCCCATGCCTGCCCAGAGGTAGACAAAGGGACTTGTGGTTCGGCGCATGGGGCCGGGCCTGACCCTGGCTTCTGGTCGAAGTCCAGGGGGCCTGCCCCCTGCCTGCCCAGAGGTAGGCAGAGGGACTTGTGGTTCGGCGCGTGGGGCCGGGCCTGACCCTGGCTTCTGGTCGAAGTCCAGGGGGCCTGCCCCCAGGTAAGCAGAGGGACTTGTGGTTCGGCGCAAGGGGCCGGCCCTAACCCTGGCTTCTGGTCGAAGTCCAGGGGGCCTGCCCCCCTGCCTGCTCATAAGTAGGCAGAGGGACTTGTGGTTCGGCGCATGGGGCCGGGCCCGACCCTGGCTTCTGGTCGAAGTCTAGGGGGCCTGCCCCCTGCCTGCCCAGAGGTAGGCAGAGGGATTCGTGGTTCGGCGCATGGGGCCGGCCCTAACCCTGGCTTCTGGTCGAAGTCCAGGGGGCCTGCCCCCCTGCCTGCCCAGAAGTAGGCAGAGGGACTTGTGGTTCGGCGCATGGGGCCGGGCCCGACCCTGGCTTTTGGTCGAAGTCCAGGGGGCCTGTCCCCTGCCTGCCCAGAGGTAGGCAGAGGGACTTGTGGTTCGGCGCATGGGGCCGGGCCAGACCCTGGCTTCTGGTCGAAGTCCAGGGGCCCTGCCCCCTGCCTGCCTAGAGGTAGGCAGAGGGACTTGTGGTTCGGCGCGTGTGGTCGGGCCTGACCCTGGCTTCTGGTCGAGGTCCAGGGGGCCTGCCCCCTGCCTGCCCAAAGGTAGGCAGAGGGACTTGTGGTTCGGCGCATGGGGCCGGGCCCGACCCTGGCTTCTGGTCGAAGTCCAGGGGGCCTGCCCTCTGCCTGCCCAGAGGTAGGCAAAGAGACTTGTGGTTGGGCGCATGAGGCCGGGCCTGACCCTGGCTTCTGGTCGAAGTCCAGGGGGCCTGCCCCCTGCCTGCCTAGAGGTAGGCAGAGGGACTTGTGGTTCGGCTCATGGGGCCCGACCTGACCCTGGCTTCTGGTCGAAGTCCAGGGGGCCAGCCCCCTGCCTGCCCAGAGGTAGGCAGAGGGACTCGTGGTTCAGCGCGTGTGGCCGAGCCTGACCCTGGCTTCTGGTTAAGGTCCAGGGGGCCTGCCCCCTGCCTGCCCAGAGGTAGGCAAAGGGACTTGTGGTTCGGCGCATGGGGCCGGGCTTGACCCTGGCTTCTGGTCGAAGTCCAGGGGGCCTGCCCCCTGCCTGCCCAGAGGTAGGCAGAGGGACTTGTGGTTCCGCGCGTGGGGCCGGGCCTGACCCTAGCTTCTGGTCGAAGTCCAGGGGGCCTGCCCCCAGGTAAGCAGAGGGACTTGTGGTTCAGCGCATGGGGCCGGCCCTAACCCTGGCTTCTGGTCGAAGTCCAGGGGGCCTGCCCCCTGCCTGCCCATAAGTAGGCAGAGGGACTTGTGGTTCTGTGCATGGGGCCGGGCCCGACCCTGGCTTCTGGTCGAAGTCTAGGGGGCCTACCCCCTGCCTGCCTAGAGGTACGCAGAGGGACTTGTGGTTCGGCTCATGGGGCCCGACCTGACCCTGGCTTCTGGTCGAAGTCCAGGGGGCCTGCCCCCTGCCTGCCCAGAGGTAGGCAGAGGGATTCGTGGTTCGGCGCGTGCGGTCGGGCCTGACCCTGGATTCTGGTCGAGGTCCAGGGGGCCTGCCTCCGCCTGCCCAGAGATAGGCAGAGGGAGTTGTGGTTCGGCGTATGGGGCCGGGCCCGACCCTGGCTTCTGGTCGAAGTCCAGGGGGCCTGCCCCCTGCCTGCGAAGAGGTAGGCAAAGGGACTTGTGGTTGGGCGCATGGGGCCGGGCCCGACCCTGGCTTCTGGTCGAAGTCCAGGGGGCCTGCCCCCTGCCTGCCCAGAGGTAGGCAGAGGGACTTATGGTTGGGCGCATGGGGCCGGGCCAGACCCTGTCTTCTGGTCGAAGTCCAGGGGGCCTGCCCCCTGCCTGCCTAGAGGTAGGCAGAGGGACTTGTGGTTCGGCTCATGGGGCCTGACCTGACCCTGGCTTCTGGTCGAAGTCCAGGGGGCCTGCCCCTGCCTGCCCAGAGGTAGGCAGAGGGACTCGTGGTTCGGCGCGTGCGGCCGGGCCTGACCCTGGCTTCTGGTCGAGGTCCCGGGGGCCTGCCTCCGCCTACCCAAAGATAGGCAGAGGGACTTGTGGTTCGGCGCATGGGGCCAGGCCCGACCCTGGCTTTTGGTCGAAGTCCAGGGGGCCTGCCCCCTGCCTGCCCAGAGGTAGGCAGAGGGACTTGTGGTTTGGCGCGTGGGGCCGGGCCTGACCCTGGCTTCTGGTCGAGGTCCAGGAGGCCTGCCCCCTGCCTGCCCATAGGTAGGCAGAGGGACTCGTGGTTCGGCGCGTGGGGCCGGCCCTAACCCTGGCTTCTGGTCGAAGTCCAGGGGGCCTGCCCCCTGCCTGCCCAGAGGTAGGCAGAGGGACTTGTGGTTCGTCGCGTGTGGTCGGGCCAGACCCTGGCTTCTGATCAAGGTCCAGGGGGCCTGCCCCCTACCTGCCTAGAGGTAGGCAGAGGGACTTGTGGTTCGGCGCGTGTGGTCGGGCCTGACCCTGGCTTCTGGTCGAGGTCCAGGGGGCCTGCCCCCTGCCTGCCCAAAGGTAGGCAGAGGGACCTGTGGTTCGGCGCATGGGGCCGGGCCCGACCCTGGCTTCTGGTCGAAGTCCAGGGGGCCTGCCCTCTGCCTGCCCAGAGGTAGGCAAAGGGACTTGTGGTTGGGCGCATGAGGCCGGGCCTGACCCTGGCTTCTGGTCGAAGTCCAGGGGGCCTGCCCCCTGCCTGCCTAGAGGTAGGCAGAGGGACTTGTGGTTCGGCTCATGGGGCTCGACCTGACCCTGGCTTCTGGTCGAAGTCCAGGGGGCCAGCCTCCTGCCTGCCCAGAGGTAGGCAGAGGGACTCGTGGTTCGGCGCGTGTGGCCGGGCCTGACCCTGGCTTCTGGTTGAGGTCCAGGGGGCCTGCCCCATGCCTGCCCAGAGGTAGACAAAGGGACTTGTGGTTCGGCGCATGGGGCCGGGCCTGACCCTGGCTTCTGGTCGAAGTCCAGGGGGCCTGCCCCCTGCCTGCCCAGAGGTAGGCAAAGGGACTTGTGGTTCGGCGCGTGGGGCCGGGCCTGACCCTGGCTTCTGGTCGAAGTCCAGGGGGCCTGCCCCCAGGTAAGCAGAGGGACTTGTAGTTCGGCGCAAGGGGCCGGCCCTAACCCTGGCTTCTGGTCGAAGTCCAGGGGGCCTGCCCCCCTGCCTGCCCAGAAGTAGGCAGAGGGACTTGTGGTTCGGCGCATGGGGCCGGGCCCGACCCTGGCTTTTGGTCGAAGTCCAGGGGGCCTGTCCCCTGCCTGCCCAGAGGTAGGCAGAGGGACTTGTGGTTCGGCGCATGGGGCCGGGCCAGACCCTGGCTTCTGGTCGAAGTCCAGGGGCCCTGCCCCCTGCCTGCCTAGAGGTAGGCAGAGGGACTTGTGGTTCGGCGCGTGTGGTCGGGCCTGACCCTGGCTTCTGGTCGAGGTCCAGGGGGCCTGCCCCCTGCCTGCCCAAAGGTAGGCAGAGGGACTTGTGGTTCGGCGCATGGGGTCGGGCCCGACCCTGGCTTCTGGTCGAAGTCCAGGGGGCCTGCCCTCTGCCTGCCCAGAGGTAGGCAAAGGGACTTGTGGTTGGGCGCATGAGGCCGGGCCTGACCCTGGCTTCTGGTCGAAGTCCAGGGGGCCTGCCCCTGCCTGCCTAGAGGTAGGCAGAGGGACTTGTGGTTCGGCTCATGGGGCCCGACCTGACCCTGGCTTCTGGTCGAAGTCCAGGGGGCCAGCCCCCTGCTTGCCCAGAGGTAGGCAGAGGGACTCGTGGTTCAGCGCGTGTGGCCGAGCCTGACCCTGGCTTCTGGTTGAGGTCCAGGGGGCCTGCCCCCTGCCTGCCCAGAGGTAGGCAAAGGGACTTGTGGTTCGGCGCATGGGGCCGGGCTTGACCCTGGCTTCTGGTCGAAGTCCAGGGGGCCTGCCCCCTGCCTGCCCAGAGGTAGGCAGAGGGACTTGTGGTTCCGCGCGTGGGGCCGGGCCTGACCCTGGCTTCTGGTCGAAGTCCAGGGGGCCTGCCCCCAGGTAAGCAGAGGGACTTGTGGTTCAGCGCATGGGGCCGGCCCTAACCCTGGCTTCTGGTCGAAGTCCAGGGGGCCTGCCCCCTGCCTGCCCATAAGTAGGCAGAGGGACTTGTGGTTCTGTGCATGGGGCCGGGCCCGACCCTGGCTTCTGGTCGAAGTCTAGGGGGCCTACCCCCTGCCTGCCTAGAGGTACGCAGAGGGACTTGTGGTTCGGCTCATGGGGCCCGACCTGACCCTGGCTTCTGGTCGAAGTCCAGGGGGCCTGCCCCCTGCCTGCCCAGAGGTAGGCAGAGGGATTCGTGGTTCGGCGCGTGCGGTCGGGCCTGACCCTGGATTCTGGTCGAGGTCCAGGGGGCCTGCCTCCGCCTGCCCAGAGATAGGCAGAGGGAGTTGTGGTTCGGCGTATGGGGCCGGGCCCGACCCTGGCTTCTGGTCGAAGTCCAGGGGGCCTGCCCCCTGCCTGCGAAGAGGTAGGCAAAGGGACTTGTGGTTGGGCGCATGGGGCCGGGCCCGACCCTGGCTTCTGGTCGAAGTCCAGGGGGCCTGCCCCCTGCCTGCCCAGAGGTAGGCAGAGGGACTTATGGTTGGGCGCATGGGGCCGGGCCAGACCCTGTCTTCTGGTCGAAGTCCAGGGGGCCTGCCCCCTGCCTGCCTAGAGGTAGGCAGAGGGACTTGTGGTTCGGCTCATGGGGCCTGACCTGACCCTGGCTTCTGGTCGAAGTCCAGGGGGCCTGCCCCTGCCTGCCCAGAGGTAGGCAGAGGGACTCGTGGTTCGGCGCGTGCGGCCGGGCCTGACCCTGGCTTCTGGTCGAGGTCCCGGGGGCCTGCCTCCGCCTACCCAAAGATAGGCAGAGGGACTTGTGGTTCGGCGCATGGGGCCAGGCCCGACCCTGGCTTTTGGTCGAAGTCCAGGGGGCCTGCCCCCTGCCTGCCCAGAGGTAGGCAGAGGGACTTGTGGTTTGGCGCGTGGGGCCGGGCCTGACCCTGGCTTCTGGTCGAGGTCCAGGAGGCCTGCCCCCTGCCTGCCCATAGGTAGGCAGAGGGACTCGTGGTTCGGCGCGTGGGGCCGGCCCTAACCCTGGCTTCTGGTCGAAGTCCAGGGGGCCTGCCCCCTGCCTGCCCAGAGGTAGGCAGAGGGACTTGTGGTTCGTCGCGTGTGGTCGGGCCAGACCCTGGCTTCTGATCAAGGTCCAGGGGGCCTGCCCCCTACCTGCCTAGAGGTAGGCAGAGGGACTTGTGGTTCGGCGCGTGTGGTCGGGCCTGACCCTGGCTTCTGGTCGAGGTCCAGGGGGCCTGCCCCCTGCCTGCCCAAAGGTAGGCAGAGGGACCTGTGGTTCGGCGCATGGGGCCGGGCCCGACCCTGGCTTCTGGTCGAAGTCCAGGGGGCCTGCCCTCTGCCTGCCCAGAGGTAGGCAAAGGGACTTGTGGTTGGGCGCATGAGGCCGGGCCTGACCCTGGCTTCTGGTCGAAGTCCAGGGGGCCTGCCCCCTGCCTGCCTAGAGGTAGGCAGAGGGACTTGTGGTTCGGCTCATGGGGCTCGACCTGACCCTGGCTTCTGGTCGAAGTCCAGGGGGCCAGCCTCCTGCCTGCCCAGAGGTAGGCAGAGGGACTCGTGGTTCGGCGCGTGTGGCCGGGCCTGACCCTGGCTTCTGGTTGAGGTCCAGGGGGCCTGCCCCATGCCTGCCCAGAGGTAGACAAAGGGACTTGTGGTTCGGCGCATGGGGCCGGGCCTGACCCTGGCTTCTGGTCGAAGTCCAGGGGGCCTGCCCCCTGCCTGCCCAGAGGTAGGCAAAGGGACTTGTGGTTCGGCGCGTGGGGCCGGGCCTGACCCTGGCTTCTGGTCGAAGTCCAGGGGGCCTGCCCCCAGGTAAGCAGAGGGACTTGTAGTTCGGCGCAAGGGGCCGGCCCTAACCCTGGCTTCTGGTCGAAGTCCAGGGGGCCTGCCCCCCTGCCTGCCCAGAAGTAGGCAGAGGGACTTGTGGTTCGGCGCATGGGGCCGGGCCCGACCCTGGCTTTTGGTCGAAGTCCAGGGGGCCTGTCCCCTGCCTGCCCAGAGGTAGGCAGAGGGACTTGTGGTTCGGCGCATGGGGCCGGGCCAGACCCTGGCTTCTGGTCGAAGTCCAGGGGCCCTGCCCCCTGCCTGCCTAGAGGTAGGCAGAGGGACTTGTGGTTCGGCGCGTGTGGTCGGGCCTGACCCTGGCTTCTGGTCGAGGTCCAGGGGGCCTGCCCCCTGCCTGCCCAAAGGTAGGCAGAGGGACTTGTGGTTCGGCGCATGGGGCCGGGCCCGACCCTGGCTTCTGGTCGAAGTCCAGGGGGCCTGCCCTCTGCCTGCCCAGAGGTAGGCAAAGGGACTTGTGGTTGGGCGCATGAGGCCGGGCCTGACCCTGGCTTCTGGTCGAAGTCCAGGGGGCCTGCCCCTGCCTGCCTAGAGGTAGGCAGAGGGACTTGTGGTTCGGCTCATGGGGCCCGACCTGACCCTGGCTTCTGGTCGAAGTCCAGGGGGCCAGCCCCCTGCTTGCCCAGAGGTAGGCAGAGGGACTCGTGGTTCAGCGCGTGTGGCCGAGCCTGACCCTGGCTTCTGGTTGAGGTCCAGGGGGCCTGCCCCCTGCCTGCCCAGAGGTAGGCAAAGGGACTTGTGGTTCGGCGCATGGGGCCGGGCTTGACCCTGGCTTCTGGTCGAAGTCCAGGGGGCCTGCCCCCTGCCTGCCCAGAGGTAGGCAGAGGGACTTGTGGTTCCGCGCGTGGGGCCGGGCCTGACCCTGGCTTCTGGTCGAAGTCCAGGGGGCCTGCCCCCAGGTAAGCAGAGGGACTTGTGGTTCAGCGCATGGGGCCGGCCCTAACCCTGGCTTCTGGTCGAAGTCCAGGGGGCCTGCCCCCTGCCTGCCCATAAGTAGGCAGAGGGACTTGTGGTTCTGTGCATGGGGCCGGGCCCGACCCTGGCTTCTGGTCGAAGTCTAGGGGGCCTACCCCCTGCCTGCCTAGAGGTACGCAGAGGGACTTGTGGTTCGGCTCATGGGGCCCGACCTGACCCTGGCTTCTGGTCGAAGTCCAGGGGGCCTGCCCCCTGCCTGCCCAGAGGTAGGCAGAGGGATTCGTGGTTCGGCGCGTGCGGTCGGGCCTGACCCTGGATTCTGGTCGAGGTCCAGGGGGCCTGCCTCCGCCTGCCCAGAGATAGGCAGAGGGAGTTGTGGTTCGGCGTATGGGGCCGGGCCCGACCCTGGCTTCTGGTCGAAGTCCAGGGGGCCTGCCCCCTGCCTGCGAAGAGGTAGGCAAAGGGACTTGTGGTTGGGCGCATGGGGCCGGGCCCGACCCTGGCTTCTGGTCGAAGTCCAGGGGGCCTGCCCCCTGCCTGCCCAGAGGTAGGCAGAGGGACTTATGGTTGGGCGCATGGGGCCGGGCCTGACCCTGTCTTCTGGTCGAAGTCCAGGGGGCCTGCCCCCTGCCTGCGTAGAGGTAGGCAGAGGGACTTGTGGTTCGGCTCATGGGGCCTGACCTGACCCTGGCTTCTGGTCGAAGTCCAGGGGGCCTGCCCCTGCCTGCCCAGAGGTAGGCAGAGGGACTCGTGGTTCGGCGCGTGCGGCCGGGCCTGACCCTGGCTTCTGGTCGAGGTCCCGGGGGCCTGCCTCCGCCTACCCAAAGATAGGCAGAGGGACTTGTGGTTCGGCGCATGGGGCCAGGCCCGACCCTGGCTTTTGGTCGAAGTCCAGGGGGCCTGCCCCCTGCCTGCCCAGAGGTAGGCAGAGGGACTTGTGGTTTGGCGCGTGGGGCCGGGCCTGACCCTGGCTTCTGGTCGAGGTCCAGGAGGCCTGCCCCCTGCCTGCCCATAGGTAGGCAGAGGGACTCGTGGTTCGGCGCGTGCGGCCGGGCCTGACCCTGGCTTCTGGTCGAGGTCCAGGGGGCCTACCTCCGCCTGCCCAGAGATAGGCAAAGGGACTTGTGGTTCGGCGCATGGGGCCGGCCCTAACCCTGGCTTCTGGTCGAAGTCCAGGGGGCCTGCCCCCTGCCTGCCCATAGGTAGGCAGAGGGACTTGTGGTTTGGCGCGTGGGGCCGGACCCGACCCTGGCTTCTGGTCGAAGTCCAGGGGGCCTGCCTCCGCCTGCTCAAAGGTAGGCAGAGGGACTTGTGGTTCGGCGCATGGGGTCGGGCCCGACCCTGGCTTCTGGTCGAAGTCCAGGGGGCCTGCCCCCTACCTGCCCAGAGGTAGGCAGAGGGACTTATGGTTGGGCGCATGGGGCCGGGCCTGACCCTGGCTTCTGGTCGAAGTCCAGGGGGCCTGCCCCCTGCCTGCCTAGAGGTAGGCAGAGGGACTTGTGGTTCGGCTCATGGGGCCCGACATGACCCTGGCTTCTGGTCGAAGTCCAGGGGGCCTGCCCCCCTGCCTGCCCAGAGGTAGGCAGAGGGACTCGTGGTTCGGCGCGTGCGGCCGGGCCTGACCCTGGCTTCTGGTCGTGGTCCAGGGGGCTTGCCTCCGCCTGCCCAGAGATAGGCAGTGGGACTTGTGGTTCGGCGCATGGGGCCGGGCCCGACTCTGGCTTCTGGTCGAAGTCCAGGGGGCCTGCCCCCTGCTTGCCCAGTGGTAGGCAGAGGGACTTGTGGTTTGACGCGTGGGGCCGGGCCTGACCCTGGCTTCTGGTCGAGGTCCAGGAGGCCTGCCCCCTACCTGGTAGGCAGAGGGACTCGTGGTTCGGCGCGTGCGGCTGGGCCTGACCCTGGCTTCTGGTCGAGGTCAAGGGGGCCTGCCTCCGCCTTCCCAGAGATAGGCAGAGGGACTTGTGGTTCGGCGCATGGGGCCGGGCCCGACCCTGGCTTCTAGTTTAAGTCCAGGGGGCCTGCCTCCGCCTGCCCAGAGGTAGGCAGAGGGACTTATGGTTGGGCGCATGGGGCCGGGCCTGACCCTGTCTTCTGGTCGAAGTCCAGGGGGCCTGCCCCCTGCCTGCCTAGAGGTAGGCAGAGGGACTTGTGGTTCGGCTCATGGGGCCTGACCTGACCCTGGCTTCTGGTCGAAGTCCAAGGGGCCTGCCCCTGCCTGCCCAGAGGTAGGCAGAGGGACTCGTGGTTCGGCGCGTGCGGCCGGGCCTGACCCTGGCTTCTGGTCGAGGTCCCGGGGGCCTGCCTCCGCCTACCCAAAGATAGGCAGAGGGACTTGTGGTTCGGCGCATGGGGCCAGGCCCGACCCTGGCTTTTGGTCGAAGTCCAGGGGGCCTGCCCCCTGCCTGCCTAGAGGTAGGCAGAGGGACTTGTGGTTTGGCGCGTGGGGCCGGGCCTGACCCTGGCTTCTGGTCGAGGTCCAGGAGGCCTGCCCCCTGCCTGCCCATAGGTAGGCAGAGGGACTCGTGGTTCGGCGCGTGCGGCCGGGCCTGACCCTGGCTTCTGGTCGAGGTCCAGGGGGCCTACCTCCGCCTGCCCAGAGATAGGCAAAGGGACTTGTGGTTCGGCGCATGGGGCCGGCCCTAACCCTGGCTTCTGGTCGAAGTCCAGGGGGCCTGCCCCCTGCCTGCCCATAGGTAGGCAGAGGGACTTGTGGTTTGGCGCGTGGGGCCGGACCCGACCCTGGCTTCTGGTCGAAGTCCAGGGGGCCTGCCTCCGCCTGCTCAGAGGTAGGCAGAGGGACTTGTGGTTCGGCGCATGGGGTCGGGCCCGACCCTGGCTTCTGGTCGAAGTCCAGGGGGCCTGCCCCCTGCCTGCCCAGAGGTAGGCAGAGGGACTTATGGTTGGGCGCATGGGGCCGGGCCTGACCCTGGCTTCTGGTTGAAGTCCAGGGGGCCTGCCCCCTGCCTGCCTAGAGGTAGGCAGAGGGACTTGTGGTTCGGCTCATGGGGCCCGACATGACCCTGGCTTCTGGTCGAAGTCCAGGGGGCCTGCCCCCCTGCCTGCCCAGAGGTAGGCAGAGGGACTCGTGGTTCGGCGCGTGCGGCCGGGCCTGACCCTGGCTTCTGGTCGAGGTCAAGGGGGCCTGCCTCCGCCTGCCCAGAGATAGGCAGAGGGACTTGTGGTTCGGCGCATGGGGCCGGGCCCGACTCTGGCTTCTGGTCGAAGTCCAGGGGGCCTGCCCCCTGCTTGCCCAGTGGTAGGCAGAGGGACTTGTGGTTTGACGCGTGGGGTCGGGCCTGACCCTGGCTTCTGGTCGAGGTCCAGGAGGCCTGCCCCCTACCTGGTAGGCAGAGGGACTCGTGGTTCGGCGCGTGCGGCTGGGCCTGACCCTGGCTTCTGGTCGAGGTCAAGGGGGCCTGCCTCCGCCTTCCCAGAGATAGGCAGAGGGACTTGTGGTTCGGCGCATGGGGCCGGGCCCGACCCTGGCTTCTAGTTTAAGTCCAGGGGGCCTGCCTCCGCCTGCCCAGAGGTAGGCAGAGGGACTTGTGGTTCGGCGCATGGGGCCGGGCTCGACCCTGGCTTCTGGTCGAAGTCCAGGGGGCCTGCCCCCTGCCTGCCCAGAGGTAGGCAGAGGGACTTGTGGTTTGGCGCATGAGGCTGGGCCTGACCCTGGCTTCTAGTCGAGGTCCAGGAGGCCTGCCCCTGCCTGCCCAGAGGTAGGCAGAGGGACTCGTGGTTCGGCGCGTGCGGCCGGGCCTGACCCTGGCTTCTGGTCGAGGTCCAGAGGGCCTGCCTCCGCCTGCCCATAGGTAGGTAGAGGGACTTGTGGTTTGGCGCGTGGGGCCGGGCCCGACCCTGGCTTCTGGTCGAAGTCCAGGGGGCCTGCCTCCGCCTGCTCAGAGGTAGGCAGAGGGACTTGTGGTTCGGCGCATGGGGCCGGGCCCGACCCTGGCTTCTGGTCGAAGTCCAGGGGGCCTGCCCCCTGCCTGCCCAGAGGTAGGCAGAGGGACTTATGGTTGGGCGCATGGGGCCGGGCCTGACCCTGGCTTCTGGTCGAAGTCCAGGGGGCCTGCCCCCTGCCTGCCTAGAGGTAAGCAGAGGGACTTGTGGTTCGGCTCATGGGGCCCGACCTGACCCTGGCTTCTGGTCGAAGTCCAGGGGGCCTACCCATGCCTGCCCAGAGGTAGGCAGAGGGACTCGTGGTTCGGCGCATGCGGCCGGGCCTGACCCTGGCTTCTGGTCGAGGTCCTGGGGGCCTGCCTCCGCCTACCCAGAGATAGGCAGAGGGACTTGTGGTTCGGCGCATGGGGCCGGGCCCGACCCTGGCTTCTGGTCGAAGTCCAGGGGGCCTGCCCCCTGCCTGCCCAGAGGTAGGCAGAGGGACTTGTGGTTTGGCGCGTGGGGCCGGGCCTGAGCCTGGCTTCTGGTCGAGGTCCAGGAGGCCTGCCCCCTGCCTGCCCATAGGTAGGCAGAGGGACTCGTGGTTCGGCGCGTGCGGCCGGGCCTGACCCTGGCTTCTGGTCGAGGTCCAGGGGGCCTGCCTCCGCCTGCCCAGAGATAGGAAGAGGGACTTGTGGTTCGACGCATGGGGCTGGCCCTAACCCTGGCTTCTGGTCGAAGTCCAGGGGGCCTGCCCCCTGCCTGCCCATAGGTAGGCAGAGGGACTTGTGGTTTGGCGCGTGGGGCCGGGCCCGACACTGGCTTCTGGTCGAAGTCCAGGGGGCCTGCCTCCGCCTGCTCAAAGGTAGGCAGAGGGACTTGTGGTTCGGCGCATGGGGCCGGGCCCGACCCTGGCTTCTGGTCGAAGTCCAGGGGGCCTGCCCCCTGCCTGCCCAGAGGTAGGCAGAGGGACTTGTGGTTTGGCGCGTGGGGCCGGGCCTGACCCTGGCTTCTGGTCGAGGTCCAGGAGGCCTGCCCCCTGCCTGCCCATAGGTAGGCAGAGGGACTCGTGGTTCGGCGCGTGCGGTCGGGCCTGACCCTGGCTTCTGGTCGAGGTCCAGGGGGCCTACCTCCGCCTGCCCAGAGATAGGCAAAGGGACTTGTGGTTCGGCGCATGGGGCCGGCCCTAACCCTGGCTTCTAGTCGAAGTCCAGGGGGCCTGCCCCCTGCCTGCCCATAGGTAGGCAGAGGGACTTGTGGTTTGGCGCGTGGGGCCGGGCCCGACACTGGCTTCTGGTCGAAGTCCAGGGGGCCTGCCTCCGCCTGCTCAGAGATAGGCAGAGGGACTTGTGGTTCGGCGCATGGGGCTGGCCCTAACCCTGGCTTCTGGTCGAAGTCCAGGGGGCCTGCCCCCTGCCTGCCCATAGGTAGGCAGAGGGACTTGTGGTTTGGCGCGTGGGGCCGGGCCCGACACTGGCTTCTGGTCGAAGTCCAGGGGGCCTGCCTCCGCCTGCTCAGAGGTAGGCAGAGGGACTTGTGGTTCGGCGCATGGGGCCGAGCCCGACCCTGGCTTCTGGTCGAAGTCCAGGGGGCCTGCCCCCTACCTGCCCAGAGGTAGGCAGAGGGACTTATGGTTGGGCGCATGGGGCCGGGCCTGACCCTGGCTTCTAGTCGAAGTCCAGGGGGCCTGCCCCCTGCCTGCCTAGAGGTAGGCAGAGGGACTTGTGGTTCGGCTCATGGGGCCCGACCTGACCCTGGCTTCTGGTCGAAGTCCAGGGGGCTTGCCCCCTGCCTGCCCAGAGGTAGGCAGAGGGACTCGTGGTTCGGCGCGTGCGGCCGGGCCTGACCCTGGCTTCTGGTCGAGGTCCCGGGGGCCTGCCTCCGCCTGCCCAGAGATAGGCAGAGGGACTTGTGGTTCGGCGCATGGGGCCGGGCCCGACCCTGGCTTCTGGTCAAAGTCCAGGGGGCCTGCCCCCTGCCTGCCCAGAGGTAGGCAGAGGGACTTGTGGTTTGGCGCGTGGGGCCGGGCCTGACCCTGGCTTCTGGTCGAGGTCCAGGAGGCCTGCCCCCTGCCTGCCCATAGGTAGGCAGAGGGACTCGTGGTTCGGCGCGTGCGGCCGGGCCTGACCCTGGCTTCTGGTCGAGGTCCAAGGGGCCTGCCTCCGCCTGCCCAGAGATAGGCAGAGGGACTTGTGGTTTGGCGCATAAGGCTGGCCCTAACCCTGGCTTCTGGTCGAAGTCCAGGGGGCCTACCCCCTGCCTGCCCATAGGTAGGCAGAGGGACTTGTGGTTTGGCGCGTGGGGCCGGGCCCGACCCTGGCTTCTGGTCGAAGTCCAGGGGGCCTGCCTCCGCCTGCTCAGAGGTAGGCAGAGGGACTTGTGGTTCGGCGCATGGGGCCGGGCCCGACCCTGGCTTCTGGTCGAAGTCCAGGGGGCTTGCCCCCTGCCTGCCCAGAGGTAGGCAGAGGGACTTATGGTTGGGCGCATGGGGCCGGGCCTGACCCTGGCTTCTGGTCGAAGTCCAGGGGGCCTGCCCCCTGCCTGCCTAGAGGTAAGCAGAGGGACTTGTGGTTCGGCTCATGGGGCCCGACCTGACCCTGGCTTCTGGTCGAAGTCCAGGGGGCCTGCCCCCTGCCTGCCCAGAGGTAGGCAGCGGGACTCGTGGTTCGGCGCGTGCGGCCGGGCCTGACCCTGGCTTCTGGTCGAGGTCCCGGGGGCCTGCCTCCGCCTGCCCAGAGATAGGCAGAGGGACTTGTGGTTCGGCGCATGGGGCCGGGCCCGACCCTGGCTTCTGGTCAAAGTCCAGGGGGCCTGCCCCCTGCCTGCCCAGAGGTAGGCAGAGGGACTTGTGGTTTGGCGCGTGGGGCCGGGCCTGACCCTGGCTTCTGGTCGAGGTCCAGGAGGCCTGCCCCCTGCCTGCCCATAGGTAGGCAGAGGGACTCGTGGTTCGACGCGTGCGGCCGGGCCTGACCCTGGCTTCTGGTCGAGGTCCAAGGGGCCTGCCTCCGCCTGCCCAGAGATAGGCAGAGGGACTTGTGGTTCGGCGCATGGGGCTGGCCCTAACCCTGGCTTCTGGTCGAAGTCCAGGGGGCCTACCCCCTGCCTGCCTATAGGTAGGCAGAGGGACTTGTGGTTTGGCACGTGGGGCCGGGGCCGACCCTGGCTTCTGGTCGAAGTCCAGGGGGCCTGCCTCCGCCTGCTCAGAGGTAGGCAGAGGGACTTGTGGTTCGGCGCATGGGGCCGGGCCCGACCCTGGCTTCTGGTCGAAGTCCAGGGGGCCTGCCCCCTGCCTGCCCAGAGGTAGGCAGAGGGACTTGTGGTTTGGCGCGTGGGGCCGGGCCCGACACTGGCTTCTGGTCGAAGTCCAGGGGGCCTGCCTCCGCCTGCTCAGAGATAGGCAGAGGGACTTGTGGTTCGGCGCATGGGGCTGGCCCTAACCCTGGCTTCTGGTCGAAGTCCAGGGGGCCTGCCCCCTGCCTGCCCATAGGTAGGCAGAGGGACTTGTGGTTTGGCGCGTGGGGCCGGGCCCGACACTGGCTTCTGGTCGAAGTCCAGGGGGCCTGCCTCCGCCTGCTCAGAGGTAGGCAGAGGGACTTGTGGTTCGGCGCATGGGGCCGAGCCCGACCCTGGCTTCTGGTCGAAGTCCAGGGGGCCTGCCCCTGCCTGTCCAGAGGTAGGCAGAGGGACTTATGGTTGGGCGCATGGGGCCGGGCCTGACCCTGGCTTCTAGTCGAAGTCCAGGGGGCCTGCCCCCTGCCTGCCTAGAGGTAGGCAGAGGGACTTGTGGTTCGGCTCATGGGGCCCGACCTGACCCTGGCTTCTGGTCGAAGTCCAGGGGGCTTGCCCCCTGCCTGCCCAGAGGTAGGCAGAGGGACTCGTGGTTCGGCGCGTGCGGCCGGGCCTGACCCTGGCTTCTGGTCGAGGTCCCGGGGGCCTGCCTCCGCCTGCCCAGAGATAGGCAGAGGGACTTATGGTTCGGCGCATGGGGCCGGGCCCGACCCTGGCTTCTGGTCAAAGTCCAGGGGGCCTGCCCCCTGCCTGCCCAGAGGTAGGCAGAGGGACTTGTGGTTTGGCGCGTGGGGCCGGGCCTGACCCTGGCTTCTGGTCGAGGTCCAGGAGGCCTGCCCCCTGCCTGCCCATAGGTAGGCAGAGGGACTCGTGGTTCGGCGCGTGCGGCCGGGCCTGACCCTGGCTTCTGGTCGAGGTCCAGGGGGCCTGCCTCCGCCTGCCCAGAGATAGGAAGAGGGACTTGTGGTTCGGCGCATGGGGCTGGCCCTAACCCTGGCTTCTGGTCGAAGTCCAGGGGGCCTGCCCCCTGCCTGCCCATAGGTAGGCAGAGGGACTTGTGGTTTGGCGCGTGGGGCCGGGCCCGACACTGGCTTCTGGTCGAAGTCCAGGGGGCCTGCCTCCGCCTGCTCAGAGGTAGGCAGAGGGACTTGTGGTTCGGCGCATGGGGCCGGGCCCGACCCTGGCTTCTGGTCGAAGTCCAGGGGGCCTGCCCCCTGCCTGCCCAGAGGTAGGCAGAGGGACTTGTGGTTTGGCGCGTGGGGCCGGGCCTGACCCTGGCTTCTGGTCGAGGTCCAGGAGGCCTGCCCCCTGCCTGCCCATAGGTAGGCAGAGGGACTCGTGGTTCGGCGCGCGCGGTCGGGCCTGACCCTGGCTTCTGGTCGAGGTCCAGGGGGCCTACCTCCGCCTGCCCAGAGATAGGCAAAGGGACTTGTGGTTCGGCGCATGGGGCCGACCCTAACCATGGCTTCTAGTCGAAGTCCAGGGGGCCTGCCCCCTGCCTGCCCATAGGTAGGCAGAGGGACTTGTGGTTTGGCGCGTGGGGCCGGGCCCGACACTGGCTTCTGGTCGAAGTCCAGGGGGCCTGCCTCCGCCTGCTCAGAGATAGGCAGAGGGACTTGTGGTTCGGCGCATGGGGCTGGCCCTAACCCTGGCTTCTGGTCGAAGTCCAGGGGGCCTGCCCCCTGCCTGCCCATAGGTAGGCAGAGGGACTTGTGGTTTGGCGCGTGGGGCCGGGCCCGACACTGGCTTCTGGTCGAAGTCCAGGGGGCCTGCCTCCGCCTGCTCAGAGGTAGGCAGAGGGACTTGTGGTTCGGCGCATGGGGCCGAGCCCGACCCTGGCTTCTGGTCGAAGTCCAGGGGGCCTGCCCCCTGCCTGCCCAGAGGTAGGCAGAGGGACTTATGGTTGGGCGCATGGGGCCGGGCCTGACCCTGGCTTCTAGTCGAAGTCCAGGGGGCCTGCCCCCTGCCTGCCTAGAGGTAGGCAGAGGGACTTGTGGTTCGGCTCATAGGGCCCGACCTGACCCTGGCTTCTGGTCGAAGTCCAGGGGGCTTGCCCCCTGCCTGCCCAGAGGTAGGCAGAGGGACTCGTGGTTCGGCGCGTGCGGCCGGGCCTGACCCTGGCTTCTGGTCGAGGTCCCGGGGGCCTGCCTCCGCCTGCCCAGAGATAGGCAGAGGGACTTGTGGTTCGGCGCATGGGGCCGGGCCCGACCCTGGCTTCTGGTCAAAGTCCAGGGGGCCTGCCCCCTGCCTGCCCAGAGGTAGGCAGAGGGACTTGTGGTTTGGCGCGTGGGGCCGGGCCTGACCCTGGCTTCTGGTCGAGGTCCAGGAGGCCTGCCCCCTGCCTGCCCATAGGTAGGCAGAGGGACTCGTGGTTCGGCGCGTGCGGCCGGGCCTGACCCTGGCTTCTGGTCGAGGTCCAAGGGGCCTGCCTCCGCCTGCCCAGAGATAGGCAGAGGGACTTGTGGTTCGGCGCATAAGGCTGGCCCTAACCCTGGCTTCTGGTCGAAGTCCAGGGGGCCTACCCCCTGCCTGCCCATAGGTAGGCAGAGGGACTTGTGGTTTGGCGCGTGGGGCCGGGCCCGACCCTGGCTTCTGGTCGAAGTCCAGGGGGCCTGCCTCCGCCTGCTCAGAGGTAGGCAGAGGGACTTGTGGTTCGGCGCATGGGGCCGGGCCCGACCCTGGCTTCTGGTCGAAGTCCAGGGGGCTTGCCCCCTGCCTGCCCTGAGGTAGGCAGAGGGACTTATGGTTGGGCGCATGGGGCCGGGCCTGACCCTGGCTTCTGGTCGAAGTCCAGGGGGCCTGCCCCCTGCCTGCCTAGAGGTAAGCAGAGGGACTTGTGGTTCGGCTCATGGGGCCCGACCTGACCCTGGCTTCTGGTCGAAGTCCAGGGGGCCTGCCCCCTGCCTGCCCAGAGGTAGGCAGAGGGACTCGTGGTTCGGCGCGTGCGGCCGGGCCTGACCCTGGCTTCTGGTCGAGGTCCCGGGGGCCTGCCTCCGCCTGCCCAGAGATAGGCAGAGGGACTTGTGGTTCGGCGCATGGGGCCGGGCCCGACCCTGGCTTCTGGTCAAAGTCCAGGGGGCCTGCCCCCTGCCTGCCCAGAGGTAGGCAGAGGGACTTGTGGTTTGGCGCGTGGGGCCGGGCCTGACCCTGGCTTCTGGTCGAGGTCCAGGAGGCCTGCCCCCTGCCTGCCCATAGGTAGGCAGAGGGACTCGTGGTTCGGCGCGTGCGGCCGGGCCTGACCCTGGCTTCTGGTCGAAGTCCAGGGGGCCTGCCCCCTGCCTGCCTAGAGGTAGGCAGAGGGACTTGTGGTTCGGCGCATGGGGCCGGGCCCGACCCTGGCTTCTGGTCGAAGTCCAGGGGGCTTGCCCCCTGCCTGCCCAGAGGTAGGCAGAGGGACTTATGGTTGGGCGCATGGGGCCGGGCCTGACCCTGGCTTCTGGTCGAAGTCCAGGGGGCCTGCCCCCTGCCTGCCTAGAGGTAGGCAGAGGGACTTGTGGTTCGGCACATGGGGCCCGACCAGACCCTGGCTTCTGGTCGAAGTCCAGGGGGCCTGCCCCCTGCCTGCCCAGAGGTAGGCAGAGGGACTCGTGGTTCGGCGGATGAGGCCGGGCCCGACCTTGGCTTCTGGTCGAAGTCCAGGGGGCCTGCCCCCTGCCTGCCCAGAGGTAGGCAGAGGGACTTGTGGTTCGGCGCATGGGGCCGGGCCCGACTCTGGCTTCTGGTCGAAGTCCAGGGGGCCTGCCCCCTGCTTGCCCAGTGGTAGGCAGAGGGACTTGTGGTTTGACGCGTGGGGCCGGGCCTGACCCTGGCTTCTGGTCGAGGTCCAGGAGGCCTGCCCCCTGCCTGCCCATAGGTAGGCAGAGGGACTCGTGGTTCGGCGCGTGCGGCCGGGCCTGACCCTGGCTTCTGGTCGAGGTCCAAGGGGCCTGCCTCCGCCTGCCCAGAGATAGGCAGAGGGACTTGTGGTTCGGCGCATGGGGCTGGCCCTAACCCTGGCTTCTGGTCGAAGTCCAGGGGGCCTACCCCCTGCCTGCCCATAGGTAGGCAGAGGGACTTTTGGTTTGGCGCGTGGGGCCGGGCCCGACCCTGGCTTCTGGTCGAAGTCCAGGGGGCCTGCCCCCTGCCTGCCTAGAGGTAGGCAGAGGGACTTGTGGTTCGGCGCATGGGGCCGGGCCCGACCCTGGCTTCTGGTCGAAGTCCAGGGGGCTTGCCCCCTGCCTGCCCAGAGGTAGGCAGAGGGACTTATGGTTGGGCGCATGGGGCCGGGCCTGACCCTGGCTTCTGGTCGAAGTCCAGGGGGCCTGCCCCCTGCCTGCCTAGAGGTAGGCAGAGGGACTTGTGGTTCGGCACATGGGGCCCGACCAGACCCTGGCTTCTGGTCGAAGTCCAGGGGGCCTGCCCCCTGCCTGCCCAGAGGTAGGCAGAGGGACTCGTGGTTCGGCGGATGAGGCCGGGCCCGACCTTGGCTTCTGGTCGAAGTCCAGGGGGCCTGCCCCCTGCCTGCCCAGAGGTAGGCAGAGGGACTTGTGGTTCGGCGCATGGGGCCGGGCCCGACTCTGGCTTCTGGTCGAAGTCCAGGGGGCCTGCCCCCTGCTTGCCCAGTGGTAGGCAGAGGGACTTGTGGTTTGACGCGTGGGGCCGGGCCTGACCCTGGCTTCTGGTCGAGGTCCAGGAGGCCTGCCCCCTGCCTGCCCATAGGTAGGCAGAGGGACTCGTGGTTCGGCGCGTGCGGCCGGGCCTGACCCTGGCTTCTGGTCGAGGTCCAAGGGGCCTGCCTCCGCCTGCCCAGAGATAGGCAGAGGGACTTGTGGTTCGGCGCATGGGGCTGGCCCTAACCCTGGCTTCTGGTCGAAGTCCAGGGGGCCTACCCCCTGCCTGCCCATAGGTAGGCAGAGGGACTTTTGGTTTGGCGCGTGGGGCCGGGCCCGACCCTGGCTTCTGGTCGAAGTCCAGGGGGCCTGCCTCCGCCTGCTCAGAGGTAGGCAGAGGGACTTGTGGTTCGGCGCATGGGGCCGGGCCCGACCCTGGCTTCTGGTCGAAGTCCAGGGGGCCTGCCCCCTGCCTGCCCAGAGGTAGGCAGAGGGACTTATGGTCGGGCGCATGGGGCCGGGCCTGACACTGGCTTCTAGTCGAAGTCCAGGGGGCCTGCCCCCTGCCTGTCTAGAAGTAGGCAGAGGGACTTGTGGTTCGGCTCATGGGGCCCGACCTGACCCTGGCTTCTGGTCGAAGTCCAGGGGGCTTGCCCCCTGCCTGCCCAGAGGTAGGCAGAGGGACTCGTGGTTCGGCGCGTGCGGCCGGGCCTGACCCTGGCTTCTGGTCGAGGTCCCGGGGGCCTGCCTCCGCCTGCCCAGAGATAGGCAGAGGGACTTGTGGTTCGGCGCATGGGGCCGGGCCCGACCCTGGCTTCTGGTCAAAGTCCAGGGGGCCTGCCCCCTGCCTGCCCAGAGGTAGGCAGAGGGACTTGTGGTTTGGCGCGTGGGGCCGGGCCTGACCCTGGCTTCTGGTCGAGGTCCAGGAGGCCTGCCCCCTGCCTGCCCATAGGTAGGCAGAGGGACTCGTGGTTCGGCGCGTGCGGCCGGGCCTGACCCTGGCTTCTGGTCGAGGTCTAAGGGCCCTGCCTCCGCCTGCCCAGAGATAGGCAGAGGGACTTGTGGTTCGGCGCATAAGGCTGGCCCTAACCCTGGCTTCTGGTCGAAGTCCAGGGGGCCTACCCCCTGCCTGCCCATAGGTAGGCAGAGGGACTTGTGGTTTGGCGCGTGGGGCCGGGCCCGACCCTGGCTTCTGGTCGAAGTCCAGGGGGCCTGCCTCCGCCTGCTCAGAGGTAGGCAGAGGGACTTGTGGTTCGGCGCATGGGGCCGGGCCCGACCCTGGCTTCTGGTCGAAGTCCAGGGGGCTTGCCCCCTGCCTGCCCAGAGGTAGGCAGAGGGACTTATGGTTGGGCGCATGGGGCCGGGCCTGACCCTGGCTTCTGGTCGAAGTCCAGGGGGCCTGCCCCCTGCCTGCCTAGAGGTAAGCAGAGGGACTTGTGGTTCGGCTCATGGGGCCCGACCTGACCCTGGCTTCTGGTCGAAGTCCAGGGGGCCTGCCCCCTGCCTGCCCAGAGGTAGGCAGAGGGACTCGTGGTTCGGCGCGTGCGGCCGGGCCTGACCCTGGCTTCTGGTCGAGGTCCCGGGGGCCTGCCTCCGCCTGCCCAGAGATAGGCAGAGGGACTTGTGGTTCGGCGCATGGGGCCGGGCCCGACCCTGGCTTCTGGTCAAAGTCCAGGGGGCCTGCCCCCTTCCTGCCCAGAGGTAGGCAGAGGGACTTGTGGTTTGGCGCGTGGGGCCGGGCCCGACCCTGGCTTCTGGTCGAAGTCCAGGGGGCCTGCCTCCGCCTGCTCAGAGGTAGGCAGAGGGACTTATGGTTGGGCGCATGGGGCCGGGCCTGACCCTGGCTTCTGGTCGAAGTCCAGGGGGCCTGCCCCCTGCCTGCCTAGAGGTAGGCAGAGGGACTTGTGGTTCGGCACATGGGGCCCGACCAGACCCTGGCTTCTGGTCGAAGTCCAGGGGGCCTGCCCCCTGCCTGCCCAGAGGTAGGCAGAGGGACTCGTGGTTCGGCGGATGAGGCCGGGCCCGACCTTGGCTTCTGGTCGAAGTCCAGGGGGCCTGCCCCCTGCCTGCCCAGAGGTAGGCAGAGGGACTTGTGGTTCGGCGCATGGGGCCGGGCCCGACTCTGGCTTCTGGTCGAAGTCCAGGGGGCCTGCCCCCTGCTTGCCCAAAGGTAGGCAGAGGGACTTGTGGTTTGACGCGTGGGGCCGGGCCTGACCCTGGCTTCTGGTCGAGGTCCAGGAGGCCTGCCCCTGCCTGCCCATAGGTAGGCAGAGGGACTCGTGGTTCGGCGCGTGCGGCCGGGCCTGACCCTGGCTTCTGGTCGAGGTCCAGGGGGCTTGCCTCCGCCTGCCCAGAGATAGGCAGAGGGACTTGTGGTTCGGCGCATGGGGCTGGCCCTAACCCTGGCTTCTGGTCGAAGTCCAGGGGGCCTACCCCCTGCCTGCCCATAGGTAGGCAGAGGGACTTGTGGTTTGGCGCGTGGGGCCGGGCCCGACCCTGGCTTCTGGTCGAAGTTCAGGGGGCCTGCCTCCGCCTGCTCAGAGGTAGGCAGAGGGACTTGTGGTTCGGCGCATGGGGCCGGGCCCGACCCTGGCTTCTGGTCGAAGTCCAGGGGGCCTGCCCCCTGCCTGCCCAGAGGTAGGCAGAGGGACTTATGGTTGGGCGCATGGGGCCGGGCCTGACCCTGGCTTCTGGTCGAAGTCCAGGGGGCCTGCCCCCTGCCTGCCTAGAGGTAGGCAGAGGGACTTGTGGTTCGGCTCATGGGGCCCGACCTGACCCTGGCTTCTGGTCGAAGTCCAGGGGGCCTGCCCCCTGCCTGCCCAGAGGTAGGCAGAGGGACTCGTGGTTCGGCGCGTGCGGCCGGGCCTGACCCTGGCTTCTGGTCGAGGTCCAAGGGGCCTGCCTCCGCCTGCCCAGAGATAGGCAGAGGGACTTGTGGTTCGGCGCATGGGGCTGGCCCTAACCCTGGCTTCTGGTCGAAGTCCAGGGGGCCTACCCCCTGCCTGCCCATAGGTAGGCAGAGGGACTTGTGGTTTGGCGCGTGGGGCCGGGCCCGACCCTGGCTTCTGGTCGAAGTCCAGGGGGCCTGCCTCCGCCTGCTCAGAGGTAGGCAGAGGGACTTGTGGTTCGGCGCATGGGGCCGGGCCCGACCCTGGCTTCTAGTCGAAGTCCAGGGGGCCTGCCCCCTGCCTGCCCAGAGGTAGGCAGAGGGACTTATGGTTGGGCGCATGGGGCCGGGCCTGACCCTGGCTTCTGGTCGAAGTCCAGGGGGCTGCCCCCTGCCTGCCTAGAGGTAGGCAGAGGGACTTGTGGTTCGGCTCATGGGGCCCGACCTGACCCTGGCTTCTGGTCGAAGTCCAGGGGGCCTGCCCCCTGCCTGCCCAGAGGTAGGCAGAGGGACTCGTGGTTCGGCGCGTGCGGCCGGGCCTGACCCTGGCTTCTGGTCGAGGTCCCGGGGGCCTGCCTCCGCCTGCCCAGAGATAGGCAGAGGGACTTGTGGTTCGGCGCATGGGGCCGGGCCCGACCCTGGCTTCTGGTCAAAGTCCAGGGGGCCATCCCCCTGCCTGCCCAGAGGTAGGCAGAGGGACTTGTGGTTTGGCGCGTGGGGCCGGGCCTGACCCTGGCTTCTGGTCGAGGTCCAGGAGGCCTGCCCCCTGCCTGCCCATAGGTAGGCAGAGGGACTCGTGGTTCGGCGCGTGCGGCCGGGCCTGACCCTGGCTTCTGGTCGAGGTCCAAGGGGCCTGCCTCCGCCTGCCCAGAGATAGGCAGAGGGACTTGTGGTTCGGCGCATGGGGCTGGCCCTAACCCTGGCTTCTGGTCGAAGTCCAGGGGGCCTACCCCCTGCCTGCCCATAGGTAGGCAGAGGGACTTGTGGTTTGGCGCGTGGGGCCGGGCCCGACCCTGGCTTCTGGTCGATGTCCAGGGGGCCTGCCTCCGCCTGCTCAGAGGTAGGCAGAGGGACTTGTGGTTCGGCGCATGGGGCCGGGCCCGACCCTGGCTTCTGGTCGAAGTCCAGGGGGCCTGCCCCCTGCCTGCCCAGAGGTAGGCAGAGGGACTTATGGTTGGGCGCATGGGGCCGGGCCTGACCCTGGCTTCTGGTCGAAGTCCAGGGGGCCTGCCCCCTGCTTGCCTAGAGGTAGGCAGAGGGACTTGTGGTTCGGCTCATGGGGCCCGACCAGACCCTGGCTTCTGGTCGAAGTCCAGGGGGCCTGCCCCCTGCCTGCCCAGAGGTAGGCAGAGGGACTCGTGGTTCGGCGGATGAGGCCGGGCCCGACCTTGGCTTCTGGTCGAAGTCCAGGGGGCCTGCCCCCTGCCTGCCCAGAGGTAGGCAGAGGGACTTGTGGTTCGGCGCATGGGGCCGGGCCCGACTCTGGCTTCTGGTCGAAGTCCAGGGGGCCTGCCCCCTGCTTGCCCAGTGGTAGGCAGAGGGACTTGTGGTTTGACGCGTGGGGCCGGGCCTGACCCTGGCTTCTGGTCGAGGTCCAGGAGGCCTGCCCCATACCTGGTAGGCAGAGGGACTCGTGGTTCGGCGCGTGCGGCTGGGCCTGACCCTGGCTTCTGGTCGAGGTCAAGGGGGCCTGCCTCCGCCTGCCCAGAGATAGGCAGAGGGACTCGTGGTTCGGCGCATGGGGCCGGGCCCGACCCTGGCTTCTAGTTTAAGTCCAGGGAGCCTGCCTCCGCCTGCCCAAAGATAGGCAGAGGGACTTGTGGTTCGGCGCATGGGGCCGGGCCCGACCCTGGCTTCTGGTCGAAGTCCAGGAGGCCTGCCCCCTGCCTGCCCATAGGTAGGCAGAGGGACTCGTGGTTCGGCGCGTGCGGCCGGGCCTGAGCCTGGCTTCTGGTCGAGGTCCAGAGGGCCTGCCTCCGCCTGCCCATAGGTAGGTAGAGGGACTTGTGGTTTGGCGGTTGGGGCCGGGCCCGACCCTGGCTTCTGGTCGAAGTCCAGGGGGCCTGCCTCCGCCTGCTCAAAGGTAGGCAGAGGGACTTGTGGTTCGGCTCATGGGGCCCGACCTGACCCTGGCTTCTGGTCGAAGTCCAGGGGGCCTGCCCCTGCCTGCCCAGAGGTAGGCAGAGGGACTCGTGGTTCGGCGCGTGCGGCCGGGCCTGACCCTGGCTTCTGGTCGAGGTCCCGGGGGCCTGCCTCCGCCTGCCCAGAGATAGGCAGAGGGACTTGTGGTTCGGCGCATGGGGCCGGGCCCGACCCTGGCTTCTGGTCAAAGTCCAGGGGGCCTGCCCCCTGCCTGCCCAGAGGTAGGCAGAGGGACTTGTGGTTTGGCGCGTGGGGCCGGGCCTGACCCTGGCTTCTGGTCGAGGTCCAGGAGGCCTGCCCCCTGCCTGCCCATAGGTAGGCAGAGGGACTCGTGGTTCGGCGCGTGCGGCCGGGCCTGACCCTGGCTTCTGGTCGAGGTCTAAGGGCCCTGCCTCCGCCTGCCCAGAGATAGGCAGAGGGACTTGTGGTTCGGCGCATAAGGCTGGCCCTAACCCTGGCTTCTGGTCGAAGTCCAGGGGGCCTACCCCCTGCCTGCCCATAGGTAGGCAGAGGGACTTGTGGTTTGGCGCGTGGGGCCGGGCCCGACCCTGGCTTCTGGTCGAAGTCCAGGGGGCCTGCCTCCGCCTGCTCAGAGGTAGGCAGAGGGACTTGTGGTTCGGCGCATGGGGCCGGGCCCGACCCTGGCTTCTGGTCGAAGTCCAGGGGGCTTGCCCCCTGCCTGCCCAGAGGTAGGCAGAGGGACTTATGGTTGGGCGCATGGGGCCGGGCCTGACCCTGGCTTCTGGTCGAAGTCCAGGGGGCCTGCCCCCTGCCTGCCTAGAGGTAAGCAGAGGGACTTGTGGTTCGGCTCATGGGGCCCGACCTGACCCTGGCTTCTGGTCGAAGTCCAGGGGGCCTGCCCCCTGCCTGCCCAGAGGTAGGCAGAGGGACTCGTGGTTCGGCGCGTGCGGCCGGGCCTGACCCTGGCTTCTGGTCGAGGTCCCGGGGGCCTGCCTCCGCCTGCCCAGAGATAGGCAGAGGGACTTGTGGTTCGGCGCATGGGGCCGGGCCCGACCCTGGCTTCTGGTCAAAGTCCAGGGGGCCTGCCCCCTTCCTGCCCAGAGGTAGGCAGAGGGACTTGTGGTTTGGCGCGTGGGGCCGGGCCCGACCCTGGCTTCTGGTCGAAGTCCAGGGGGCCTGCCTCCGCCTGCTCAGAGGTAGGCAGAGGGACTTATGGTTGGGCGCATGGGGCCGGGCCTGACCCTGGCTTCTGGTCGAAGTCCAGGGGGCCTGCCCCCTGCCTGCCTAGAGGTAGGCAGAGGGACTTGTGGTTCGGCACATGGGGCCCGACCAGACCCTGGCTTCTGGTCGAAGTCCAGGGGGCCTGCCCCCTGCCTGCCCAGAGGTAGGCAGAGGGACTCGTGGTTCGGCGGATGAGGCCGGGCCCGACCTTGGCTTCTGGTCGAAGTCCAGGGGGCCTGCCCCCTGCCTGCCCAGAGGTAGGCAGAGGGACTTGTGGTTCGGCGCATGGGGCCGGGCCCGACTCTGGCTTCTGGTCGAAGTCCAGGGGGCCTGCCCCCTGCTTGCCCAAAGGTAGGCAGAGGGACTTGTGGTTTGACGCGTGGGGCCGGGCCTGACCCTGGCTTCTGGTCGAGGTCCAGGAGGCCTGCCCCCTGCCTGCCCATAGGTAGGCAGAGGGACTCGTGGTTCGGCGCGTGCGGCCGGGCCTGACCCTGGCTTCTGGTCGAGGTCCAGGGGGCTTGCCTCCGCCTGCCCAGAGATAGGCAGAGGGACTTGTGGTTCGGCGCATGGGGCTGGCCCTAACCCTGGCTTCTGGTCGAAGTCCAGGGGGCCTACCCCCTGCCTGCCCATAGGTAGGCAGAGGGACTTGTGGTTTGGCGCGTGGGGCCGGGCCCGACCCTGGCTTCTGGTCGAAGTTCAGGGGGCCTGCCTCCGCCTGCTCAGAGGTAGGCAGAGGGACTTGTGGTTAGGCGCATGGGGCCGGGCCCGACCCTGGCTTCTGGTCGAAGTCCAGGGGGCCTGCCCCCTGCCTGCCCAGAGGTAGGCAGAGGGACTTATGGTTGGGCGCATGGGGCCGGGCCTGACCCTGGCTTCTGGTCGAAGTCCAGGGGGCCTGCCCCCTGCCTGCCTAGAGGTAGGCAGAGGGACTTGTGGTTCGGCTCATGGGGCCCGACCTGACCCTGGCTTCTGGTCGAAGTCCAGGGGGCCTGCCCCCTGCCTGCCCAGAGGTAGGCAGAGGGACTCGTGGTTCGGCGCGTGCGGCCGGGCCTGACCCTGGCTTCTGGTCGAGGTCCAAGGGGCCTGCCTCCGCCTGCCCAGAGATAGGCAGAGGGACTTGTGGTTCGGCGCATGGGGCTGGCCCTAACCCTGGCTTCTGGTCGAAGTCCAGGGGGCCTACCCCCTGCCTGCCCATAGGTAGGCAGAGGGACTTGTGGTTTGGCGCGTGGGGCCGGGCCCGACCCTGGCTTCTGGTCGAAGTCCAGGGGGCCTGCCTCCGCCTGCTCAGAGGTAGGCAGAGGGACTTGTGGTTCGGCGCATGGGGCCGGGCCCGACCCTGGCTTCTAGTCGAAGTCCAGGGGGCCTGCCCCCTGCCTGCCCAGAGGTAGGCAGAGGGACTTATGGTTGGGCGCATGGGGCCGGGCCTGACCCTGGCTTCTGGTCGAAGTCCAGGGGGCTGCCCCCTGCCTGCCTAGAGGTAGGCAGAGGGACTTGTGGTTCGGCTCATGGGGCCCGACCTGACCCTGGCTTCTGGTCGAAGTCCAGGGGGCCTGCCCCCTGCCTGCCCAGAGGTAGGCAGAGGGACTCGTGGTTCGGCGCGTGCGGCCGGGCCTGACCCTGGCTTCTGGTCGAGGTCCCGGGGGCCTGCCTCCGCCTGCCCAGAGATAGGCAGAGGGACTTGTGGTTCGGCGCATGGGGCCGGGCCCGACCCTGGCTTCTGGTCAAAGTCCAGGGGGCCATCCCCCTGCCTGCCCAGAGGTAGGCAGAGGGACTTGTGGTTTGGCGCGTGGGGCCGGGCCTGACCCTGGCTTCTGGTCGAGGTCCAGGAGGCCTGCCCCCTGCCTGCCCATAGGTAGGCAGAGGGACTCGTGGTTCGGCGCGTGCGGCCGGGCCTGACCCTGGCTTCTGGTCGAGGTCCAAGGGGCCTGCCTCCGCCTGCCCAGAGATAGGCAGAGGGACTTGTGGTTCGGCGCATGGGGCTGGCCCTAACCCTGGCTTCTGGTCGAAGTCCAGGGGGCCTACCCCCTGCCTGCCCATAGGTAGGCAGAGGGACTTGTGGTTTGGCGCGTGGGGCCGGGCCCGACCCTGGCTTCTGGTCGATGTCCAGGGGGCCTGCCTCCGCCTGCTCAGAGGTAGGCAGAGGGACTTGTGGTTCGGCGCATGGGGCCGGGCCCGACCCTGGCTTCTGGTCGAAGTCCAGGGGGCCTGCCCCCTGCCTGCCCAGAGGTAGGCAGAGGGACTTATGGTTGGGCGCATGGGGCCGGGCCTGACCCTGGCTTCTGGTCGAAGTCCAGGGGGCCTGCCCCCTGCTTGCCTAGAGGTAGGCAGAGGGACTTGTGGTTCGGCTCATGGGGCCCGACCAGACCCTGGCTTCTGGTCGAAGTCCAGGGGGCCTGCCCCCTGCCTGCCCAGAGGTAGGCAGAGGGACTCGTGGTTCGGCGGATGAGGCCGGGCCCGACCTTGGCTTCTGGTCGAAGTCCAGGGGGCCTGCCCCCTGCCTGCCCAGAGGTAGGCAGAGGGACTTGTGGTTCGGCGCATGGGGCCGGGCCCGACTCTGGCTTCTGGTCGAAGTCCAGGGGGCCTGCCCCCTGCCTGCCCAGAGGTGGCAGAGGGACTCGTGGTTCGGCGCGTGCGGCCGGGCCTGACCCTGGCTTCTGGTCGAGGTCCCGGGGGCCTGCCTCCGCCTGCCCAGAGATAGGCAGAGGGACTTGTGGTTCGGCGCATGGGGCCGGGCCCGACCCTTGCTTCTGGTCAAAGTCCAGGGGGCCATCCCCCTGCCTGCCCAGAGGTAGGCAGAGGGACTTGTGGTTTGGCGCGTGGGGCCGGGCCTGACCCTGGCTTCTGGTCGAGGTCCAGGAGGCCTGCCCCCTGCCTGCCCATAGGTAGGCAGAGGGACTCGTGGTTCGGCGCGTGCGGCCGGGCCTGACCCTGGCTTCTGGTCGAGGTCCAAGGGGCCTGCCTCCGCCTGCCCAGAGATAGGCAGAGGGACTTGTGGTTCGGCGCATGGGGCTGGCCCTAACCCTGGCTTCTGGTCGAAGTCCAGGGGGCCTACCCCCTGCCTGCCCATAGGTAGGCAGAGGGACTTGTGGTTTGGCGCGTGGGGCCGGGCCCGACCCTGGCTTCTGGTCGATGTCCAGGGGGCCTGCCTCCGCCTGCTCAGAGGTAGGCAGAGGGACTTGTGGTTCGGCGCATGGGGCCGGGCCCGACCCTGGCTTCTGGTCGAAGTCCAGGGGGCCTGCCCCCTGCCTGCCCAGAGGTAGGCAGAGGGACTTATGGTTGGGCGCATGGGGCCGGGCCTGACCCTGGCTTCTGGTCGAAGTCCAGGGGGCCTGCCCCCTGCTTGCCTAGAGGTAGGCAGAGGGACTTGTGGTTCGGCTCATGGGGCCCGACCAGACCCTGGCTTCTGGTCGAAGTCCAGGGGGCCTGCCCCCTGCCTGCCCAGAGGTAGGCAGAGGGACTCGTGGTTCGGCGGATGAGGCCGGGCCCGACCTTGGCTTCTGGTCGAAGTCCAGGGGGCCTGCCCCCTGCCTGCCCAGAGGTAGGCAGAGGGACTTGTGGTTCGGCGCATGGGGCCGGGCCCGACTCTGGCTTCTGGTCGAAGTCCAGGGGGCCTGCCCCCTGCTTGCCCAAAGGTAGGCAGAGGGACTTGTGGTTTGACGCGTGGGGCCGGGCCTGACCCTGGCTTCTGGTCGAGGTCCAGGAGGCCTGCCCCCTGCCTGCCCATAGGTAGGCAGAGGGACTCGTGGTTCGGCGCGTGCGGCCGGGCCTGACCCTGGCTTCTGGTCGAGGTCCAGGGGGCTTGCCTCCGCCTGCCCAGAGATAGGCAGAGGGACTTGTGGTTCGGCGCATGGGGCTGGCCCTAACCCTGGCTTCTGGTCGAAGTCCAGGGGGCCTACCCCCTGCCTGCCCATAGGTAGGCAGAGGGACTTGTGGTTTGGCGCGTGGGGCCGGGCCCGACCCTGGCTTCTGGTCGAAGTTCAGGGGGCCTGCCTCCGCCTGCTCAGAGGTAGGCAGAGGGACTTGTGGTTCGGCGCATGGGGCCGGGCCCGACCCTGGCTTCTGGTCGAAGTCCAGGGGGCCTGCCCCCTGCCTGCCCAGAGGTAGGCAGAGGGACTTATGGTTGGGCGCATGGGGCCGGGCCTGACCCTGGCTTCTGGTCGAAGTCCAGGGGGCCTGCCCCCTGCCTGCCTAGAGGTAGGCAGAGGGACTTGTGGTTCGGCTCATGGGGCCCGACCTGACCCTGGCTTCTGGTCGAAGTCCAGGGGGCCTGCCCCCTGCCTGCCTAGAGGTAGGCAGAGGGACTCGTGGTTCGGCGCGTGCGGCCGGGCCTGAACCTGGCTTCTGGTCGAGGTCCAAGGGGCCTGCCTCCGCCTGCCCAGAGATAGGCAGAGGGACTTGTGGTTCGGCGCATGGGGCTGGCCCTAACCCTGGCTTCTGGTCGAAGTCCAGGGGGCCTACCCCCTGCCTGCCCATAGGTAGGCAGAGGGACTTGTGGTTTGGCGCGTGGGGCCGGGCCCGACCCTGGCTTCTGGTCGAAGTCCAGGGGGCCTGCCTCCGCCTGCTCAGAGGTAGGCAGAGGGACTTGTGGTTCGGCGCATGGGGCCGGGCCCGACCCTGGCTTCTAGTCGAAGTCCAGGGGGCCTGCCCCCTGCCTGCCCAGAGGTAGGCAGAGGGACTTATGGTTGGGCGCATGGGGCCGGGCCTGACCCTGGCTTCTGGTCGAAGTCCAGGGGGCTGCCCCCTGCCTGCCTAGAGGTAGGCAGAGGGACTTGTGGTTCGGCTCATGGGGCCCGACCTGACCCTGGCTTCTGGTCGAAGTCCAGGGGGCCTGCCCCCTGCCTGCCCAGAGGTAGGCAGAGGGACTCGTGGTTCAGCGCGTGCGGCCGGGCCTGACCCTGGCTTCTGGTCGAGGTCCCGGGGGCCTGCCTCCGCCTGCCCAGAGATAGGCAGAGGGACTTGTGGTTCGGCGCATGGGGCCGGGCCCGACCCTGGCTTCTGGTCAAAGTCCAGGGGGCCATCCCCCTGCCTGCCCAGAGGTAGGCAGAGGGACTTGTGGTTTGGCGCGTGGGGCCGGGCCTGACCCTGGCTTCTGGTCGAGGTCCAGGAGGCCTGCCCCCTGCCTGCCCATAGGTAGGCAGAGGGACTCGTGGTTCGGCGCGTGCGGCCGGGCCTGACCCTGGCTTCTGGTCGAGGTCCAAGGGGCCTGCCTCCGCCTGCCCAGAGATAGGCAGAGGGACTTGTGGTTCGGCGCATGGGGCTGGCCCTAACCCTGGCTTCTGGTCGAAGTCCAGGGGGCCTACCCCCTGCCTGCCCATAGGTAGGCAGAGGGACTTGTGGTTTGGCGCGTGGGGCCGGGCCCGACCCTGGCTTCTGGTCGATGTCCAGGGGGCCTGCCTCCGCCTGCTCAGAGGTAGGCAGAGGGACTTGTGGTTCGGCGCATGGGGCCGGGCCCGACCCTGGCTTCTGGTCGAAGTCCAGGGGGCCTGCCCCCTGCCTGCCCAGAGGTAGGCAGAGGGACTTATGGTTGGGCGCATGGGGCCGGGCCTGACCCTGGCTTCTGGTCGAAGTCCAGGGGGCCTGCCCCCTGCTTGCCTAGAGGTAGGCAGAGGGACTTGTGGTTCGGCTCATGGGGCCCGACCAGACCCTGGCTTCTGGTCGAAGTCCAGGGGGCCTGCCCCCTGCCTGCCCAGAGGTAGGCAGAGGGACTCGTGGTTCGGCGGATGAGGCCGGGCCCGACCTTGGCTTCTGGTCGAAGTCCAGGGGGCCTGCCCCCTGCCTGCCCAGAGGTAGGCAGAGGGACTTGTGGTTCGGCGCATGGGGCCGGGCCCGACTCTGGCTTCTGGTCGAAGTCCAGGGGGCCTGCCCCCTGCTTGCCCAGTGGTAGGCAGAGGGACTTGTGGTTTGACGCGTGGGGCCGGGCCTGACCCTGGCTTCTGGTCGAGGTCCAGGAGGCCTGCCCCATACCTGGTAGGCAGAGGGACTCGTGGTTCGGCGCGTGCGGCTGGGCCTGACCCTGGCTTCTGGTCGAGGTCAAGGGGGCCTGCCTCCGCCTGCCCAGAGATAGGCAGAGGGACTCGTGGTTCGGCGCATGGGGCCGGGCCCGACCCTGGCTTCTAGTTTAAGTCCAGGGAGCCTGCCTCCGCCTGCCCAAAGATAGGCAGAGGGACTTGTGGTTCGGCGCATGGGGCCGGGCCCGACCCTGGCTTCTGGTCGAAGTCCAGGAGGCCTGCCCCCTGCCTGCCCATAGGTAGGCAGAGGGACTCGTGGTTCGGCGCGTGCGGCCGGGCCTGAGCCTGGCTTCTGGTCGAGGTCCAGAGGGCCTGCCTCCGCCTGCCCATAGGTAGGTAGAGGGACTTGTGGTTTGGCGGGTGGGGCCGGGCCCGACCCTGGCTTCTGGTCGAAGTCCAGGGGGCCTGCCTCCGCCTGCTCAAAGGTAGGCAGAGGGACTTGTGGTTCGGCTCATGGGGCCCGACCTGACCCTGGCTTCTGGTCGAAGTCCAGGGGGCCTGCCCCTGCCTGCCCAGAGGTAGGCAGAGGGACTCGTGGTTCGGCGCGTGCGGCCGGGCCTGACCCTGGCTTCTGGTCGAGGTCCCGGGGGCTTGCCTCCGCCTACCCAGAGATAGGCAGAGGGACTTGTGGTTCGGCGCATGGGGCCGGGCCCGACCCTGGCTTCTGGTCGAAGTCCAGGGGGCCTGCCCCCTGCCTGCCAAAAGGTAGGCAGAGGGACTTGTGGTTTGGCGCGTGGGGCCGGGCCTGACCCTGGCTTCTGGTCGAGGTCCAGGAGGCCTGCCCCCTGCCTGCCCATAGGTAGGCAGAGGGACTCGTGGTTCGGCGCGTGCGGCCGGGCCTGACCCTGGCTTCTGGTCGAGGTCCAGGGGGCTTGCCTCCGCCTGCCCAGAGATAGGCAGAGGGACTTGTGGTTCGGCGCATGGGGCTGGCCCTAACCCTGGCTTCTGGTCGAAGTCCAGGGGGCCTGCCCCCTGCCTGCCCATAGGTAGGCAGAGGGACTTGTGGTTTGGCGCGTGGGGCCGGGCCCGACACTGGCTTCTGGTCGAAGTCCAGGGGGCCTGCCTCCGCCTGCTCAGAGGTAGGCAGAGGGACTTGTGGTTCGGCGCATGGGGCCGGGCCTGACCCTGGCTTCTGGTCGAAGTCCAGGGGGCCTGCCCAGAGGTAGGCAGAGGGACTTATGGTTGGGCGCATGGGGCCGGGCCTGACCCTGGCTTCTGGTCGAAGTCCAGGGGGCCTGCCCCCTGCCTGCCAAGAGGTAGGCAGAGGGACTTGTGGTTCGGCTCATGGGGCCCGACCTGACCCTGGCTTCTGGTCGAAGTCCAGGGGGCCTGCCCCCTGCCTGCCCAGAGGTAGGCAGAGGGACTCGTGGTTCGGCGCGTGCGGCCGGGCCTGACCCTGGCTTCTGGTCGAGGTCCCGGGGGCCTGCCTCCGCCTGCCTAGAGATAGGCAGAGGGACTTGTGGTTCGGCGCATGGGGCCGGCCCTAACCCTGGCTTCTGGTCGAAGTCCAGGGGGCCTGCCCCTTGCCTGCCCATAGGTAGGCAGAGGGACTTGTGGTTTGGCGCGTGGGGCCGGGCCTGACCCTGGCTTCTAGTTTAAGTCCAGGGGGCCTACCTCCGCCTGCCCAGAGGTAGGCAGAGGGACTTGTGGTTCGGCGCATGGGGCCGGGCCCGACCCTGGCTTTTAGTCGAAGTCCAGGGGGCCTGCCCCCTGCCTGCCCAGTGGTAGGCAGAGGGACTTATGGTTGGGCGCATGGGGTCGGGCCTGACCCTGGCTTCTGGTCGAAGTCCAGGGGGCCTACCCCCTGCCTGCCCATAGGTAGGCAGAGGGACTTGTGGTTTGGCGCGTGGGGCCGGGCCCGACCCTGGCTTCTGGTCGAAGTCCAGGGGGCCTGCCTCCGCCTGCTCAGAGGTAGGTAGAGGGACTTGTGGTTCGGCGCATGGGGCCGGGCCCGACCCTGGCTTCTGGTCGAAGTCCAGGGGGCCTGCCCCCTGCCTGCCCAGAGGTAGGCAGAGGGACTTATGGGTTGGCGCATAGCGCCGGGCCTGACCCTGGCTTCTGGTCGAAGTCCAGGGGGCCTGCCCCCTGCCTGCCTAGAGGTAGGCAGAGGGACTTGTGGTTCGGCTCATGGGGCCCGACCAGACCCTGGCTTCTGGTCGAAGTCCAGGGGGCCTGCCCCCTGCCTGCCCAGAGGTAGGCAGAGGGACTCGTGGTTCGGCGGATGAGGCCGGGCCCGACCTTGGCTTCTGGTCGAAGTCCAGGGGGCCTGCCCCCTGCCTGCCCAGAGGTAGGCAGAGGGACTTGTGGTTCGGCGCATGGGGCCGGGCCCGACCCTGGCTTCTGATCGAACTCCAGGGGGCCTGGCCCCTGCCTGCCCAGAGGTAGGCAGAGGGACTTGTGGTTTGGCGCGTGGGGCCGGGCCTGACCCTGGCTTCTGGTCGAGGTCCAGGAGGCCTGCCCCCTGCCTGCCCATAGGTAGGCAGAGGGACTCGTGGTTCGGCGCGTGCGGCCGGGCCTGACCCTGGCTTCTAGTCGAGGTCCGGGGGGCCTGCCTCCGCCTGCCCAGAGATAGGCAGAGGGACTTGTGGTTCGGCGCATGGGGCCGGCCCTAACCCTGGCTTCTGGTCGAAGTCCAGGGGGCCTGCCCCTTGCCTGCCCATAGGTAGGCAGAGGGACTTGTGGTTTGGCGCGTGGGGCCGGGCCTGACCCTGGCTTCTAGTTTAAGTCCAGGGGGCCTACCTCCACCTGCCCAGAGGTAGGCAGAGGGACTTGTGGTTCGGCGCATGGGGCCGGGCCCGACCCTGGCTTCTAGTCGAAGTCCAGGGGGCCTGCCCCCTGCCTGCCCAGTGGTAGGCAGAGGGACTTAAGGTTGGGCGCATGGGGCCGGGCCTGACCCTGGCTTCTGGTCGAAGTCCAGGGGGCCTGCCTCCTGCCTGCCTAGAGGTAGGTAGAGGGACTTGTGGTTCGGCTCATGGGGCCCGACCTGACCCTGGCTTCTGGTCGAAGTCCAGTGGGCCTGCCCCCTGCCTGCCTAGAGGTAGTCAGAGGGACTCGTGGTTCGGCGCGTGCGGTCGGGCCTGACCCTGGCTTCTGGTCGAAGTCCAGGGGGCCTGCCCCCTGCCTGCCTAGAGGTAGGCAGAGGGACTTGTGGTTCGGCGCATGGGGCCGGGCCCGACTCTGGCTTCTGGTCGAAGTCCAGGGGGCCTGCCCCCTGCTTGCCCAGTGGTAGGCAGAGGGACTTGTGGTTTGACGCGTGGGGCCGGGCCTGACCCTGGCTTCTGGTGTAGGTCCAGGAGGCCTGCCCCCTGCCTGCCCATAGGTAGGCAGAGGGACTCGTGGTTCGGCGCGTGCGGCCGGGCCTGACCCTGGCTTCTGGTCGAGGTCCAAGGGGCCTGCCTCCGCCTGCCCAGAGATAGGCAGAGGGACTTGTGGTTTGGCGCATGGGGCTGGCCCTAACCCTGGCTTCTGGTCAAAGTCCAGGGGGCCTACCCCCTGCCTGCCCATAGGTAGAAAGAGGGACTTGTGGTTTGGCGCGTGGGGGCGGGCCCGACCCTGGCTTCTGGTCGAAGTCCAGGGGGCCTGCCTCCGCCTGCTCAGAGGTAGGCAGAGGGACTTGTGGTTCGGCGCATGGGGCCGGGCCCGACCCTGGCTTCTGGTCGAAGTCCAGGGGGCCTGCCCCCTGCCTGCCCAGAGGTAGGCAGAGGGACTTATGGTTGGGCGCATGGAGCCGGGCCTGACCCTGGCTTCTGGTCGAAGTCCAGGGGACCTGCCCCCTGCCTGCCTAGAGGTAGGCAGAGGGACTTGTGGTTCGGCTCATGGGGCCCGAACTGACCCTGGCTTCTGGTCGAAGTCCAGGGGGCCTGCCCCTGCCTGCCCAGAGGTAGGCAGAGGGACTCGTGGTTCGGCACGTGCGGCCGGGCCAGACCCTGGCTTCTGGTCGAGGTCCCGGGGGCCTGCCTCCGCCTACCCAGAGATAGGCAGAGGGACTTGTGGTTCGGCGCATGGGGCCGGGCCCGACCCTGGCTTCTGGTCGAAGTCCAGGGGGCCTGCCCCCTGCCTGCCCAGAGGTAGGCAGAGGGACTTGTGGTTTGGCGCGTGGGGCCGGGCCTGACCCTGGCTTCTGGTCGAGGTCCAGGAGGCCTGCCCCCTGCCTGCCCATAGGTAGGCAGAGGAACTTGTGGTTTGGCGCGTGGGGCCGGACCCGACCCTGGCTTCTGGTCGAAGTCAAGGGGGCCTGCCTCCGCCTGCTCAGAGGTAGGCAGAGGGACTTGTGGTTCGGCGCATGGGGCCGGGCCCGACCCTGGCTTCTGGTCGAAGTCCAGGGGGCCTGCCCCCTGCCTGCCCAGAGGTAGGCAGAGGGACTTATGGTTGGGCGCATGGGGCCGGACCTGACCCTGGCTTCTGGTCAAAGTCCAGGGGGCCTGCCCCCTGCCTGCCTAGAGGTAGGCAGAGGGACTTGTGGTTCGGCTCATGGGGCCCGACCTGACCCTGGCTTCTGGTCGAAGTCCAGGGGGCCTGCCCCCCTGCCTGCCAAGAGGTAGGCAGAGGGACTCGTGGTTTTGCGCGTGCGGCCGGGCCTGACCCTGGCTTCTGGTCGAGGTCCAGGGGGCCTGCCTCCGCCTGCCCGGAGATAGGCAGAGGGACTTGTTGTTCGGCGCATGGGGCCGGGCCCGACTCTGGCTTCTGGTCGAAGTCCAGGGGGCCTGCCCCTTGCTTGCCCAGTGGTAGGCAGAGGGACTTGTGGTTTGACGAGTGGGGCCGGGCCTGACCCTGGCTTCTGGTCGAGGTCCAGGAGGCCTGCCCCCTACCTGGTAGGCAGAGGGACTCGTGGTTCGGCGCGTGCGGCTGGGCCTGACCCTGGCTTCTGGTCGAGGTCAAGGGGGCCTGCTTCCGCCTGCCCAGAGATAGGCAGAGGGACTTGTGGTTCGGCGCATGGGGCCGGACCCGACCCTGGCTTCTAGTTTAAGTCCAGGGGGCCTGCCTCCGCCTGCCCAGAGGTAGGCAGAGGGACTTGTGGTTCGGCGCATGGGGCCGGGCCCGACCCTGGCTTCTGGTTGAAGTCCAGGGGGCCTGCCCCCTGCCTGCCCAGAGGTAGGCAGAGGGACTTGTGGTTTGGCGCATGAGGCTGGGCCTGACCCTGGCTTCTAGTCGAGGTCCAGGAGGCCTGCCCCCTGCCTGCCCATAGGTAGGCAGAGGGACTCGTGGTTTGGCGCGTGGGGCCGGGCCTGACCCTGGCTTCTGGTCGAGGTCCAGGAGGCCAGTCCCCTGCCTGCCCATAGGTAGGCAGAGGGACTCGTGGTTCGGCGCGTGCGGCCGGGCCTGACCCTGGCTTCTGGTCGAGGTCCAGGGGGCCTGTCTCCGCCTGCCCAGAGATAGGCAGAGGGACTTGTGGTTCGGCGCATGGGGCTGGCCCTAACCCTGGCTTCTGGTCGAAGTCCAGGGGGCCTGCCCCCTGCCTGCCCATAGGTAGGCAGAGGGACTTGTGGTTTGGCGCGTTGGGCCGGGCCCGACCCTGGGTTCTGGTCGAAGTCCAGGGGGCCTGCCTCCGCCTGCTCAGAGGTAGGCAGAGGGACTTGTGGTTTGGCGCGTTGGGCCGGGCCCGACCCTGGCTTCTGGTCGAGGTCCAAGGGGCCTGCCTCCGCCTGCCCAGAGATAGGCAGAGGGACTCGTGGTTCGGCGCATGAGACCGGGCCTAACCCTGGCTTCTGGTCAAGGTCCAGGAGGACTGCCCCCTGCCTGCCCATAGGTAGGCAGAGGGACTCGTGGTTCGGCGCGTGCGGCCGGGCCTGACCCTGGCTTCTGGTCGAGGTCCAAGGGGCCTGCCTCCGCCTGCTTAGAGATAGGCAGAGGGACTTGTGGTTCGGCGCATGGGGCCGGGCCCGACCCTGGCTTCTGGTCGAAGTCCAGGGGGCCTGCCCCCTGCCTGCCCAGAGGTAGGCAGAGGGACTTATGGTTGGGCGCATGGGGCCGGGCCTGACCCTGGCTTCTGGTCGAAGTCCAGGGGGCCTGCCCCCTGCCTGCCTAGAGGTAGGCAGAGGGACTTGTGGTTCGGCTCATGGGGCCCGACCAGACCCTGGCTTCTGGTCGAAGTGCAGGGGGCCTGCCCCCTGCCTGCCCAGAGGTAGGCAGAGGGACTCGTGGTTCGGCGCGTGCGGCCGGGCCTGACCCTGGCTTCTGGTCGAGGTCCAGGGGGCCTGCCTCCGCCTGCCTAGAGATAGGCAGAGGGACTTGTGGTTCGGCGCATGGGGCCGGGCCCGACCCTGGCTTCTGGTCGAAGTCCAGGGGGCCTGCCCCCTGCCTGCCCAGAGGTAGGCAGAGGGACTTGTGGTTTGGCGCATGGGGCGGGCCTGACCCTGGCTTCTAGTCGAGGTCCAGGAGGCATGCCCCCTGCCTGCCCATAGGTAGGCAGAGGGACTCGTGGTTCGGCGCGTGCGGCCGGGCCTGACCCTGGCCTCTGATCGAGGTCCAGGGGGCCTGCCTCCGCCTGCCTAGAGATAGGCAGAGGGACTTGTGGTTCGGCGCATGGGGCCGGGCCTGACCCTGGCTTCTGGTCGAAGTCCAGGGGGCCTGCCCCCTGCCTGCCCAGAGGTAGGCAGAGGGACTTGTGGTTCGGCGCATGAGGCCGGGCCTGACCCTGGCTTCTGGTCGAAGTCCAGGGGGCCTGCCCCCTGCCTGCCCATAGGTAGGCAGAGGGACTTGTGGTTCGGCGCGTGGGGCCGGGCTTGACCCTGGCTACTGGTCGAAGTCCAGGGGGCCTGCCCCCTGCCTGCCCAAAGGTAGGCAGAGGGACTTGTGGTTCGGCGCGTGCGGCCGGGCCTGACCCTGGCTTCTGGTCGAGGTCCAGGAGGCCTGCCTCCGCCTGCCGAGAGATAGGCAGAGGGACTTGTGGTTCGGCGCATGGGGCCGGGCCCGACCCTGGCTTCTGGTCGAAGTCCAGGGGCCTGCCCCCTGCCTGCCCAGAGGTAGGCAGAGGGACTTGTGGTTCGGCGCATGGGGCCGGACCCGACCCTGGCTTCTGATCGAAGTCCAGGGGGCCTGCCCCCTGCCTGCCCGGAGGTAGGCAGAGGGACTTGTGGTTTGGCGCGTTGGGCCGGGCCCGACCCTGGGTTCTGGTCGAAGTCCAGGGGGCCTGCCTCCGCCTGCTCAGAGGTAGGCAGAGGGACTTGTGGTTTGGCGCGTTGGGCCGGGCCCGACCCTGGGTTCTGGTCGAAGTCCAGGGGGCCTGACCCCTGCCTGCCCAGAGGTAGGCAGAGGGACTCGTGGTTCGGCGCATGAGACCGGGCCTAACCCTGGCTTCTGGTCAAGGTCCAGGAGGACTGCCCCCTGCCTGCCCATAGGTAGGCAGAGGGACTCGTGGTTCGGCGCGTGCGGCCGGGCCTGACCCTGGCTTCTGGTCGAGGTCCAAGGGGCCTGCCTCCGCCTGCTTAGAGATAGGCAGAGGGACTTGTGGTTCGGCGCATGGGGCCGGGCCCGACCCTGGCTTCTGGTCGAAGTCCAGGGGGCCTGCCCCCTGCCTGCCCAGAGGTAGGCAGAGGGACTTATGGTTGGGCGCATGGGGCCGGGCCTGACCCTGGCTTCTGGTCGAAGTCCAGGGGGCCTGCCCCCTGCCTGCCTAGAGGTAGGCAGAGGGACTTGTGGTTCGGCTCATGGGGCCCGACCAGACCCTGGCTTCTGGTCGAAGTGCAGGGGGCCTGCCCCCTGCCTGCCCAGAGGTAGGCAGAGGGACTCGTGGTTCGGCGCGTGCGGCCGGGCCTGACCCTGGCTTCTGGTCGAGGTCCAGGGGGCCTGCCTCCGCCTGCCTAGAGATAGGCAGAGGGACTTGTGGTTCGGCGCATGGGGCCGGGCCCGACCCTGGCTTCTGGTCGAAGTCCAGGGGGCCTGCCCCCTGCCTGCCCAGAGGTAGGCAGAGGGACTTGTGGTTTGGCGCATGGGGCGGGCCTGACCCTGGCTTCTAGTCGAGGTCCAGGAGGCATGCCCCCTGCCTGCCCATAGGTAGGCAGAGGGACTCGTGGTTCGGCGCGTGCGGCCGGGCCTGACCCTGGCCTCTGATCGAGGTCCAGGGGGCCTGCCTCCGCCTGCCTAGAGATAGGCAGAGGGACTTGTGGTTCGGCGCATGGGGCCGGGCCTGACCCTGGCTTCTGGTCGAAGTCCAGGGGGCCTGCCCCCTGCCTGCCCAGAGGTAGGCAGAGGGACTTGTGGTTCGGCGCATGAGGCCGGGCCTGACCCTGGCTTCTGGTCGAAGTCCAGGGGGCCTGCCCCCTGCCTGCCCATAGGTAGGCAGAGGGACTTGTGGTTCGGCGCGTGGGGCCGGGCTTGACCCTGGCTACTGGTCGAAGTCCAGGGGGCCTGCCCCCTGCCTGCCCAAAGGTAGGCAGAGGGACTTGTGGTTCGGCGCGTGCGGCCGGGCCTGACCCTGGCTTCTGGTCGAGGTCCAGGAGGCCTGCCTCCGCCTGCCGAGAGATAGGCAGAGGGACTTGTGGTTCGGCGCATGGGGCCGGGCCCGACCCTGGCTTCTGGTCGAAGTCCAGGGGCCTGCCCCCTGCCTGCCCAGAGGTAGGCAGAGGGACTTGTGGTTCGGCGCATGGGGCCGGACCCGACCCTGGCTTCTGATCGAAGTCCAGGGGGCCTGCCCCCTGCCTGCCCGGAGGTAGGCAGAGGGACTTGTGGTTTGGCGCGTTGGGCCGGGCCCGACCCTGGGTTCTGGTCGAAGTCCAGGGGGCCTGCCTCCGCCTGCTCAGAGGTAGGCAGAGGGACTTGTGGTTTGGCGCGTTGGGCCGGGCCCGACCCTGGGTTCTGGTCGAAGTCCAGGGGGCCTGACCCCTGCCTGCCCAGAGGTAGGCAGAGGGACTCGTGGTTCGGCGCATGAGACCGGGCCTAACCCTGGCTTCTGGTCAAGGTCCAGGAGGACTGCCCCCTGCCTGCCCATAGGTAGGCAGAGGGACTCGTGGTTCGGCGCGTGCGGCCGGGCCTGACCCTGGCTTCTGGTCGAGGTCCAAGGGGCCTGCCTCCGCCTGCTTAGAGATAGGCAGAGGGACTTGTGGTTCGGCGCATGGGGCCGGGCCCGACCCTGGCTTCTGGTCGAAGTCCAGGGGGCCTGCCCCCTGCCTGCCCAGAGGTAGGCAGAGGGACTTATGGTTGGGCGCATGGGGCCGGGCCTGACCCTGGCTTCTGGTCGAAGTCCAGGGGGCCTGCCCCCTGCCTGCCTAGAGGTAGGCAGAGGGACTTGTGGTTCGGCTCATGGGGCCCGACCAGACCCTGGCTTCTGGTCGAAGTGCAGGGGGCCTGCCCCCTGCCTGCCCAGAGGTAGGCAGAGGGACTCGTGGTTCGGCGCGTGCGGCCGGGCCTGACCCTGGCTTCTGGTCGAGGTCCAGGGGGCCTGCCTCCGCCTGCCCAGAGATAGGCAGAGGGACTTGTGGTTCGGCGCATGGGGCCGGGCCCGACCCTGGCTTCTGGTCGAAGTCCAGGGGGCCTGCCCCCTGCCTGCCCAGAGGTAGGCAGAGGGACTTGTGGTTTGGCGCGTGGGGCGGGCCTGACCCTGGCTTCTAGTCGAGGTCCAGGAGGCCTGCCCCCTGCCTGCCCATAGGTAGGCTGAGGGACTCGTGGTTCGGCGCGTGCGGCCGGGCCTGACCCTGGCCTCTGATCGAGGTCCAGGGGGCCTGCCTCCGCCTGCCTAGAGATAGGCAGAGGGACTTGTGGTTCGGCGCATGGGGCCGGGCCTGACCCTGGCTTCTGGTCGAAGTCCAGGGGGCCTGCCCCCTGCCTGCCCAGAGGTAGGCAGAGGGACTTGTGGTTCGGCGCATGAGGCCGGGCCTGACCCTGGCTTCTGGTCGAAGTCCAGGGGGCCTGCCCCCTGCCTGCCCATAGGTAGGCAGAGGGACTTGTGGTTCGGCGCGTGGGGCCGGGCTTGACCCTGGCTACTGGTCGAAGTCCAGGGGGCCTGCCCCCTGCCTGCCCAAAGGTAGGCAGAGGGACTTGTGGTTCGGCGCGTGCGGCCGGGCCTGACCCTGGCTTCTGGTCGAGGTCCAGGAGGCCTGCCTCCGCCTGCCGAGAGATAGGCAGAGGGACTTGTGGTTCGGCGCATGGGGCCGGGCCCGACCCTGGCTTCTGGTCGAAGTCCAGGGGCCTGCCCCCTGCCTGCCCAGAGGTAGGCAGAGGGACTTGTGGTTCGGCGCATGGGGCCGGGCCCGACCCTGGCTTCTGATCGAAGTCCAGGGGGCCTGCCCCCTGCCTGCCCGGAGGTAGGCAGAGGGACTTGTGGTTTGGCGCGTTGGGCCGGGCCCGACCCTGGGTTCTGGTCGAAGTCCAGGGGGCCTGCCTCCGCCTGCTCAGAGGTAGGCAGAGGGACTTGTGGTTTGGCGCGTTGGGCCGGGCCCGACCCTGGGTTCTGGTCGAAGTCCAGGGGGCCTGACCCCTGCCTGCCCAGAGGTAGGCAGAGGGACTCGTGGTTCGGCGCATGAGACCGGGCCTAACCCTGGCTTCTGGTCAAGGTCCAGGAGGACTGCCCCCTGCCTGCCCATAGGTAGGCAGAGGGACTCGTGGTTCGGCGCGTGCGGCCGGGCCTGACCCTGGCTTCTGGTCGAGGTCCAAGGGGCCTGCCTCCGCCTGCTTAGAGATAGGCAGAGGGACTTGTGGTTCGGCGCATGGGGCCGGGCCCGACCCTGGCTTCTGGTCGAAGTCCAGGGGGCCTGCCCCCTGCCTGCCCAGAGGTAGGCAGAGGGACTTATGGTTGGGCGCATGGGGCCGGGCCTGACCCTGGCTTCTGGTCGAAGTCCAGGGGGCCTGCCCCCTGCCTGCCTAGAGGTAGGCAGAGGGACTTGTGGTTCGGCTCATGGGGCCCGACCAGACCCTGGCTTCTGGTCGAAGTGCAGGGGGCCTGCCCCCTGCCTGCCCAGAGGTAGGCAGAGGGACTCGTGGTTCGGCGCGTGCGGCCGGGCCTGACCCTGGCTTCTGGTCGAGGTCCAGGGGGCCTGCCTCCGCCTGCCCAGAGATAGGCAGAGGGACTTGTGGTTCGGCGCATGGGGCCGGGCCCGACCCTGGCTTCTGGTCGAAGTCCAGGGGGCCTGCCCCCTGCCTGCCCAGAGGTAGGCAGAGGGACTTGTGGTTTGGCGCGTGGGGCGGGCCTGACCCTGGCTTCTAGTCGAGGTCCAGGAGGCCTGCCCCCTGCCTGCCCATAGGTAGGCAGAGGGACTCGTGGTTCGGCGCGTGCGGCCGGGCCTGACCCTGGCCTCTGATCGAGGTCCAGGGGGCCTGCCTCCGCCTGCCTAGAGATAGGCAGAGGGACTTGTGGTTCGGCGCATGGGGCCGGGCCTGACCCTGGCTTCTGGTCGAAGTCCAGGGGGCCTGCCCCCTGCCTGCCCAGAGGTAGGCAGAGGGACTTGTGGTTCGGCGCATGAGGCCGGGCCTGACCCTGGCTTCTGGTCGAAGTCCAGGGGGCCTGCCCCCTGCCTGCCCATAGGTAGGCAGAGGGACTTGTGGTTCGGCGCGTGGGGCCGGGCTTGACCCTGGCTACTGGTCGAAGTCCAGGGGGCCTGCCCCCTGCCTGCCCAAAGGTAGGCAGAGGGACTTGTGGTTCGGCGCGTGCGGCCGGGCCTGACCCTGGCTTCTGGTCGAGGTCCAGGAGGCCTGCCTCCGCCTGCCGAGAGATAGGCAGAGGGACTTGTGGTTCGGCGCATGGGGCCGGGCCCGACCCTGGCTTCTGGTCGAAGTCCAGGGGCCTGCCCCCTGCCTGCCCAGAGGTAGGCAGAGGGACTTGTGGTTCGGCGCATGGGGCCGGGCCCGACCCTGGCTTTTGATCGAAGTCCAGGGGGCCTGCCCCCTGCCTGCCCGGAGGTAGGCAGAGGGACTTGTGGTTTGGCGCGTGGGGCCGGGCCTGACCCTGGCTTCTGGTCGAGGTCCAGGAGGCCTGCCCCCTGCCTGCCCATAGGTAGGCAGAGGGACTCGTGGTTCGGCGCGTGCGGCCGGGCCTGACCCTGGCTTCTGGTCGAGGTCCAGGGGGCCTGCCTCCGCCTGCCCAGAGATAGGCAGAGGGACTTGTGGTTCGGCTCATGGGGCCCGACCTGACCCTAGCTTCTAGTCGAAGTCCAGGGGGCCTGCCCCCTACCTGCCCAGAGGTAGGCAGAGGGACTTATGGTTGGGCGCATGGGGCCGGGCCCGACCCTGGCTTCTGGTCGAAGTCCGGGGGGCCTGCCCCCTGCCAGCCCAGAGGTAGGCAGAGGGACTTATGGTTGGGCGCATGGGGCCGGGCCTGACCCTGGCTTCTGGTCGAAGTCCAGGGGGCCTGCCCCCTGCCTGCCTAGAGGTAGGCAGAGGGACTTGTGGTTCGGCTCATGGGGCCCTACCTGACCCTGGCATCTGGTCGAAGTCCAGGGGGCCTGCCCCCTGCCTGCCCATAAGTAGGCAGAGGGACTTATGGTTGGGCGCATGGGGCCGGGCCTGACCCTAGCTTCTGGTCGAAGTCCAGGGGGTCTGCACCCTGCCTGCCTAGAGGTAGGCAGAGGGACTTGTGGTTCGGCTCATGGGGCCCGACCTGACTCTGGCTTCTGGTCGAACTCCAGGGGGCCTGCCCCCTGCCTGCCCAGAGGTAGGCAGAGGGACTCGTGGTTCGGCGCGTGCGGCCGGGCCTGACCCTGGCTTCTGGTCGAGGTCCAGGGGGCCTGCCTCCGCCTGCCTAGAGATAGGCAGAGGGACTTGTGGTTCGGCGCATGGGGCCGGGCTCGACCCTGGCTTCTGGTCGAAGTCCAGGGGGCCTGCCCCCTGCCTGCCCAGAGGTAGGCAGAGGGCTTGTGGTTCGGCGCATGAGGCCGGGCCTGACCCTGGCTTCTGGTCGAAGTCCAGGGGGCCTGCCCCCTGCCTGCCCAGAGGTAGGCAGAGGGACTTGTGGTTCGGCGCATGGGGCCGGGCCAGACCCTGGCTTCTGGTCGAAGTCCAGGGGCCCTGCCCCCTGCCTGCCTAGAGGTAGGCAGAGGGACTTGTTGTTCGGCGCGTGTGGTCGGGCCTGACCCTGGCTTCTGGTCGAGGTCCAGGGGGCCTGCCTCCGCCTGCCTAGAGGTAGGCAGAGGGACTTGTGGTTCGGCGCATGGGGCCGGGCCCGACCCTGGCTTCTGGTCGAAGTCCAGGGGGCCTGCCCTCTGCCTGCCCAGAGGTAGGCAGAGGGACTTGTGGTTGGGCGCATGAGGCCGGGCCTGACCCTGGCTTCTGGTCGAAGTCCAGGGGGCCTGCCACCTGCCTGCCTAGAGGTAGGCAGAGAGACTTGTGGTTCGGCTCATGGAGCCCGACCTGACCCTGGCTTCTGGTCGAAGTCCAGGGGGCCAGCCCCCTGCCTGCCCAGAGGTAGGCAGAGGGACTCGTGGTTCGGCGCGTGTGGCCGGGCCTGACCCTGGCTTCTGGTTGAGGTCCAGGGGGCCGGCCCCCTGCCTGCCCAGAGGTAGGCAGAGGGACTTGTGGTTCGCCGCATAAGGCCGGGCCTGACCCTGGCTTCTGGTCGAAGTCCAGGGGGCCTGCCCCCTGCCTGCCCAGAGATAGGCAGAGGGACTTGTGGTTCGGCGCATGGGGCCGGGCCTGACCCTGGCTTCTGGTCTAAGTCCAGGGGGCCTGCCCCCTGCCTGCCAAGAGGTAGGTAGAGGAACTTGTGGTTCGGCGCGTGGGGCCGGGCCTGACCTTGGCTTCAGGTCGAAGTCCATGGGGCCTGCCCCCAGGTAAGCAGAGGGACTTGTGGTTCGGCGCATGGGGCCGACCCTAACCTTAGCTTCTGGTCAAAGTCCAGGGGGCCTGCCTGCTGCCTGCCCATAAGTAGGCAGAGGGACTTATGGTTGGGCGCATGGGGCCGGGCCTGACCCTGGCTTCTGGTCGAAGTCCAGGGGGCCTGCACCCTGCCTGCCTAGAGGTAGGCAGAGGGACTTGTGGTTCGGCTCATGGGGCCCGACCTGACCCTGGCTTCTGGTCGAACTCCAGGGGGCCTGCCCCCTGCCTGCCCAGAGGTAGGCAGAGGGACTCGTGGTTCGGCGCGTGCGGCCGGGCCTGACCCTGGCTTCTGGTCGAGGTCCAGGGGGCCTGCCTCCGCCTGCCTAGAGATAGGCAGAGGGACTTGTGTTTCGGCGCATGGGGCCGGGCTCGACCCTGGCTTCTGGTCGAAGTCCAGGGGGCCTGCCCCCTGCCTGCCCAGAGGTAGGCAGAGGGACTTGTGGTTCGGCGCATGAGGCCGGGCCTGACCCTGGCTTCTGGTCGAAGTCCAGGGGGCCTGCCCCCTGCCTGCCCAGAGGTAGGTAGAGGGACTTGTGGTTCGGCTCATGGAGCCCGACCTGACCCTGGCTTCTGGTCGAAGTCCAGGGGGCCAGCCCCCTGCCTGCCCAGAGGTAGGCAGAGGGACTCGTGGTTCGGCGCGTGTGGCCGGGCCTGACCCTGGCTTCTGGTTGAGGTCCAGGGGGCCTGCCCCCTGCCTGCCCAGAGGTAGGCAGAGGGACTTGTGGTTCGGCGCATGAGGCCGGGCCTGACCCTGGCTTCTGGTCGAAGTCCAGGGGGCCTGCCCCCTGCCTGCCCAGAGGTAGGTAGAGGGACTTGTGGTTCGGCTCATGGAGCCCGACCTGACCCTGGCTTCTGGTCGAAGTCCAGGGGGCCAGCCCCCTGCCTGCCCAGAGGTAGGCAGAGGGACTCGTGGTTCGGCGCGTGTGGCCGGGCCTGACCCTGGCTTCTGGTTGAGGTCCAGGGGGCCTGCCCCCTGCCTGCCCAGAGGTAGGCAGAGGGACTTGTGGTTCGGCGCATGGGGCCGGGCCTGAACCTGGCTTCTGGTCGAGGTCCAGGGGGCCTGCCTCCGCCTGCCGAGAGATAGGCAGAGGGACTTGTGGTTCGGCGCATGGGGCCGGGCCCGACTCTGGGTTCTGGTCGAAGTCCAGGGGCCTGCCCCCTACCTACCCAGAGGTAGGCAGAGGGACTTGTGGTTCGGCGCATGGGGCCGGGCCCGACCATGTCTTCTGATCGAAGTCCAGGTGGCCTGCCCCCTGCCTGCCCAGAGGTAGGCAGAGGGACTTGTGGTTTGGCGCGTGGGGCCGGGCCTATCCCTGGCTTCTGGTCGAGGTCCAGGAGGCCTGCCCCCTGCCTGCCCATAGGTAGGCAGAGGGACTCGTGGTTCGGCGCGTGCGGCCGGGCCTGACCCTGGCTTCTGGTCGAGGTCCAGGGGGCCTGCCTCCGCCTGCCCAGAGATAGGCAGAGGGACTTGTGGTTCGGCTCATGCGGCCCGACCTGACCCTAGCTTCTGGTCGAAGTCCAGGGGGCCTGCCCCCTGCCTGCCCAGAGGTAGGCAGAGGGACTTATGGTTGGGCGCATGGGGCCGGGCCCGACCCTGGCTTCTGGTCGAAGTCCAGGGGGCCTGCCCCCTGCCAGCCCAGAGGTAGGCATAGGGACTTATGGTTGGGCGCATGGGGCCGGGCCTGACCCTAGCTTCTGGTCGAAGTCCAGGGGGCCTGCCCCCTGCCTGCCCAGAGGTAGGCAGAGGGATTTATGGTTGGGCGCATGGGGCCGGGCCTGACCCTGGCTTCTGGTCGACGTCCAGGGGGTCTGCCCCCTGCCTGCCTAGACATAGGCAGAGGGACTTGTGGTTCGGCTCATGGGGCCCGACCTGACCCTGGCTTCTGGTCAAAGTCCAGGGGGCCAGCCCCCTGCCTGCCCAGAGGTAGGCAGAGGGACTCGTGGTTCGGCGCGTGCGGCCGGGCCTGACCCTGGCTTCTGGTTGAGGTCCAGGGGTTCTGCCCCCTGCCTGCCCAGAGGTAGGCAGAGGGACTTGTGGTTCGGCGCATGGGGCCGGGCCTGACCCTGGCTTCTGGTTGAAGTCCAGGGGGCCTGCCCCCTGCCTGCCAAGAGGTAGGCAGAGGAACTTGTGGTTCGGCGCAAGGGGCCGGGCCCGACCCTGGCTTCTGTTCGAAGTCAAGGGGGCCTGCCCCCTGCCTGCCCAGAGGTAGGCAGAGGGACTTATGGTTGGGCGCATGGGGCCGGGCCCGACCCTGGCTTCTGGTCGAAGTCCAGGGGGCCTGCCCCCTGCCAGCCTAGAGGTAGGCATAGGGACTTATGGTTAGGCGCATGGGGCCGGGCCTGACCCTGGCTTCTGGTCGAAGTCCAGGGGGTCTGCCCCCTGCCTGCCTAGACATAGGCAGAGGGACTTGTGGTTCGGCTCATGGGGCCCGACCTGACCCTGGCTTCTGGTCGAAGTCCAGGGGGCCAGCCCCCTGCCTGCCCAGAGGTAGGCAGAGGGACTCGTGGTTCGGCGCGTGCGGCCGGGCCTGACCCTGGCTTCTGGTTGAGGTCCAGGGGGCCTGCCCCCTGCCTGCCCAGAGGTAGGCAGAGGGACTTGTGGTTTGGCGCGTGGGGCCGGGCCTATCCCTGGCTTCTGGTCGAGGTCCAGGAGGCCTGCCCCCTGCCTGCCCATAGGTAGGCAGAGGGACTCGTGGTTCGGCGCGTGCGGCCGGGCCTGACCCTGGCTTCTGGTCGAGGTCCAGGGGGCCTGCCTCCGCCTGCCCAGAGATAGGCAGAGGGACTTGTGGTTCGGCTCATGCGGCCCGACCTGACCCTAGCTTCTGGTCGAAGTCCAGGGGGCCTGCCCCCTGCCTGCCCAGAGGTAGGCAGAGGGACTTATGGTTGGGCGCATGGGGCCGGGCCCGACCCTGGCTTCTGGTCGAAGTCCAGGGGGCCTGCCCCCTGCCAGCCCAGAGGTAGGCATAGGGACTTATGGTTGGGCGCATGGGGCCGGGCCTGACCCTAGCTTCTGGTCGAAGTCCAGGGGGCCTGCCCCCTGCCTGCCCAGAGGTAGGCAGAGGGATTTATGGTTGGGCGCATGGGGCCGGGCCTGACCCTGGCTTCTGGTCGACGTCCAGGGGGTCTGCCCCCTGCCTGCCTAGACATAGGCAGAGGGACTTGTGGTTCGGCTCATGGGGCCCGACCTGACCCTGGCTTCTGGTCGAAGTCCAGGGGGCCAGCCCCCTGCCTGCCCAGAGGTAGGCAGAGGGACTCGTGGTTCGGCGCGTGCGGCCGGGCCTGACCCTGGCTTCTGGTTGAGGTCCAGGGGTTCTGCCCCCTGCCTGCCCAGAGGTAGGCAGAGGGACTTGTGGTTCGGCGCATGGGGCCGGGCCTGACCCTGGCTTCTGGTTGAAGTCCAGGGGGCCTGCCCCCTGCCTGCCAAGAGGTAGGCAGAGGAACTTGTGGTTCGGCGCAAGGGGCCGGGCCCGACCCTGGCTTCTGTTCGAAGTCAAGGGGGCCTGCCCCCTGCCTGCCCAGAGGTAGGCAGAGGGACTTATGGTTGGGCGCATGGGGCCGGGCCCGACCCTGGCTTCTAGTCGAAGTCCAGGGGGCCTGCCCCCTGCCAGCCTAGAGGTAGGCATAGGGACTTATGGTTAGGCGCATGGGGCCGGGCCTGACCCTGGCTTCTGGTCGAAGTCCAGGGGGTCTGCCCCCTGCCTGCCTAGACATAGGCAGAGGGACTTGTGGTTCGGCTCATGGGGCCCGACCTGACCCTGGCTTCTGGTCGAAGTCCAGGGGGCCAGCCCCCTGCCTGCCCAGAGGTAGGCAGAGGGACTCGTGGTTCGGCGCGTGCGGCCGGGCCTGACCCTGGCTTCTGGTTGAGGTCCAGGGGGCCTGCCCCCTGCCTGCCCAGAGGTAGGCAGAGGGACTTGTGGTTCGGCGCATGGGGCCGGGCCTGACCCTGGCTTCTGGTTGAAGTCCAGGGGGCCTGCCCCCTGCCTGCCAAGAGGTAGGTAGAGGAACTTGTGGTTCGGCGCGTGGGGCCGGGCCTGACCCTGGCTTCTGGTCGAAGTCCAGGGGGCCTGCCCCCAGGTAAGTAGAGGGACTTGTGGTTCGGCGCATGGGGCCGGCCCTAACCCTGGCTTCTGGTCAAAGTCCAGGGGGCCTGCCCCCTGCCTGCCCATAAGTAGGCAGAGGGACTTATGGTTGGGCGCATGGGGCCGGGCTTGACCCTGGCTTCTGGTCGAAGTCCAGGGGGCCTGCACCCTGCCTGCCTAGAGGTAGGCAGAGGGACTTGTGGTTCGGCTCATGGGGCCCGACCTGACCCTGGCTTCTGGTCGAAGTCCAGGGGGCCTGCCCCCTGCCTGCCTAGAGGTAGGCAGAGGGACTCGTGGTTCGGCGCGTGCGGCCGGGCCTGACCCTGGCTTCTGGTCGAGGTCCAGGGGGCCTGCCTCCGCCTGCCTAGAGATAGGCAGAGGGACTTGTGGTTCGGCGCATGGGGCCGGGCTCGACCCTGGCTTCTGGTCGAAGTCCAGGGGACCTGCCCCTTGCCTGCCCAGAGGTAGGCAGAGGGACTTGTGGTTCGGCGCATGAGGCCGGGCCAGACCCTGGCTTCTGGTCGAAGTCCAGGGGGCCTGCCCCCTGCCTGCCCAGAGGTAGGCAGAGGGACTTGTGGTTCGGCGCAGGGGGCCGGGCCAGACCCTGGCTTCTGGTCGAAGTCCAGGGGCCCTGCCCCCTGCCTGCCTAGAGGTAGGCAGAGGGACTTGTGGTTCGGCGCGTGTGGTCGGGCCTGACCCTGGCTTCTGGTCGAGGTCCAGGGGGCCTGCCCCCTGCCTGCCCAGAGGTAGGCAGAGGGACTTGTGGTTCGGCGCATGGGGCCGGGCCCGACCCTGGCTTCTGGTCGAAGTCCAGGGGGCCTGCCCCCTGCCTGCCCAGAGGTAGGCAGAGGGACTTATGGTTGGGCGCATGGGGCCGGGCCCGACCCTGGCTTCTGGTCGAAGTCCAGGGGGCCTGCCCCCTGCCAGCCCAGAGGTAGGCATAGGGACTTATGGTTGGGCGCATGGGGCCGGGCCTGACCCTAGCTTCTGGTCGAAGTCCAGGGGGCCTGCCCCCTGCCTGCCCAGAGGTAGGCAGAGGGATTTATGGTTGGGCGCATGGGGCCGGGCCTGACCCTGGCTTCTGGTCGACGTCCAGGGGGTCTGCCCCCTGCCTGCCTAGACATAGGCAGAGGGACTTGTGGTTCGGCTCATGGGGCCCGACCTGACCCTGGCTTCTGGTCGAAGTCCAGGGGGCCAGCCCCCTGCCTGCCCAGAGGTAGGCAGAGGGACTCGTGGTTCGGCGCGTGCGGCCGGGCCTGACCCTGGCTTCTGGTTGAGGTCCAGGGGTTCTGCCCCCTGCCTGCCCAGAGGTAGGCAGAGGGACTTGTGGTTCGGCGCATGGGGCCGGGCCTGACCCTGGCTTCTGGTTGAAGTCCAGGGGGCCTGCCCCCTGCCTGCCAAGAGGTAGGCAGAGGAACTTGTGGTTCGGCGCAAGGGGCCGGGCCCGACCCTGGCTTCTGTTCGAAGTCAAGGGGGCCTGCCCCCTGCCTGCCCAGAGGTAGGCAGAGGGACTTATGGTTGGGCGCATGGGGCCGGGCCCGACCCTGGCTTCTAGTCGAAGTCCAGGGGGCCTGCCCCCTGCCAGCCTAGAGGTAGGCATAGGGACTTATGGTTAGGCGCATGGGGCCGGGCCTGACCCTGGCTTCTGGTCGAAGTCCAGGGGGTCTGCCCCCTGCCTGCCTAGACATAGGCAGAGGGACTTGTGGTTCGGCTCATGGGGCCCGACCTGACCCTGGCTTCTGGTCGAAGTCCAGGGGGCCAGCCCCCTGCCTGCCCAGAGGTAGGCAGAGGGACTCGTGGTTCGGCGCGTGCGGCCGGGCCTGACCCTGGCTTCTGGTTGAGGTCCAGGGGGCCTGCCCCCTGCCTGCCCAGAGGTAGGCAGAGGGACTTGTGGTTCGGCGCATGGGGCCGGGCCTGACCCTGGCTTCTGGTTGAAGTCCAGGGGGCCTGCCCCCTGCCTGCCAAGAGGTAGGTAGAGGAACTTGTGGTTCGGCGCGTGGGGCCGGGCCTGACCCTGGCTTCTGGTCGAAGTCCAGGGGGCCTGCCCCCAGGTAAGTAGAGGGACTTGTGGTTCGGCGCATGGGGCCGGCCCTAACCCTGGCTTCTGGTCAAAGTCCAGGGGGCCTGCCCCCTGCCTGCCCATAAGTAGGCAGAGGGACTTATGGTTGGGCGCATGGGGCCGGGCTTGACCCTGGCTTCTGGTCGAAGTCCAGGGGGCCTGCACCCTGCCTGCCTAGAGGTAGGCAGAGGGACTTGTGGTTCGGCTCATGGGGCCCGACCTGACCCTGGCTTCTGGTCGAAGTCCAGGGGGCCTGCCCCCTGCCTGCCTAGAGGTAGGCAGAGGGACTCGTGGTTCGGCGCGTGCGGCCGGGCCTGACCCTGGCTTCTGGTCGAGGTCCAGGGGGCCTGCCTCCGCCTGCCTAGAGATAGGCAGAGGGACTTGTGGTTCGGCGCATGGGGCCGGGCTCGACCCTGGCTTCTGGTCGAAGTCCAGGGGACCTGCCCCTTGCCTGCCCAGAGGTAGGCAGAGGGACTTGTGGTTCGGCGCATGAGGCCGGGCCAGACCCTGGCTTCTGGTCGAAGTCCAGGGGGCCTGCCCCCTGCCTGCCCAGAGGTAGGCAGAGGGACTTGTGGTTCGGCGCAGGGGGCCGGGCCAGACCCTGGCTTCTGGTCGAAGTCCAGGGGCCCTGCCCCCTGCCTGCCTAGAGGTAGGCAGAGGGACTTGTGGTTCGGCGCGTGTGGTCGGGCCTGACCCTGGCTTCTGGTCGAGGTCCAGGGGGCCTGCCCCCTGCCTGCCCAGAGGTAGGCAGAGGGACTTGTGGTTCGGCGCATGGGGCCGGGCCCGACCCTGGCTTCTGGTCGAAGTCCAGGGGGCCTGCCCTCTTCCTGCCCAGAGGTAGGCAGAGGGACTTGTGGTTGGGCGCATGAGGCCGGGCCTGACCCTGGCTTCTGGTCGAAGTCCAGGGGGCCTGCCCCCTGCCTGCCTAGAGATAGGCAGAGGGACTTGTGGTTCGGCTCATGGGGCCCGACCTGACCCTAGCTTCTGGTCGAAGTCAAGGGGGCCTGCCCCCTGCCTGCCCAGAGGTAGGCAGAGGGACTTATGGTTGGGCGCATGGGGCCGGGCCCGACCCTGGCTTCTGGTCGAAGTCCAGGGGGCCTGCCCCCTGCCAGCCAAGAGGTAGGCATAGGGACTTATGGTTGGGCGCATGGGGCCGGGCCTGACCCTAGCTTCTGGTCGAAGTCCAGGGGGCCTGCCCCCTGCCTGCCTAGAGGTAGGCAGAGGGACTTGTGGTTCGGCTCATGCGGCCCGACCTGACCCTGGCTTCTGGTCGAAGTCCAGGGGGCCTGCCCCCTGCCTGCCCAGAGGTAGGCAGAGGGACTTATGGTTGGGCGCATGGGGCCGGGCCTGACCCTGGCTTCTGGTCGAAGTCCAGGGGGTCTGCCCCCTGCCTGCCTAGACATAGGCAGAGGGACTTGTGGTTCGGCTCATGGGGCCCGACCTGACCCTGGCTTTTGGTCGAAGTCCAGGGGGCCAGCCCCCTGCCTGCCCAGAGGTAGGCAGAGGGACTCGTGGTTCGACGCGTGCGGCCGGGCCTGACCCTGGCTTCTGGTTGAGGTCCAGGGGGCCTGCCCCCTGCCTGCCCAGAGGTAGGCCGAGGGACTTGTGGTTCGGCGCATGGGGCCGGGCCTGACCCTGGCTTCTGGTCGAAGTCCAGGGGGCCTGCCCCCTGCCTGCCTAGAGGTAGGCAGAGGGACTTGTGGTTCGGCGCGTGCGGCCGGGCCTGACCCTGGCTTCTGGTCGAGGTCCAGGGGGCCTGCCTCCGCCTGCCTAGAGATAGGCAGAGGGACTTGTGGTTCGGCGCATGGGGCCGGGCTCGACCCTGGCTTCTGGTCGAAGTCCAGGGGGCCTGCCCCCTGCCTGCCCAGAGGTAGGCAGAGGGACTTATGGTTGGGCGCATGGGGCCGGGCCTGACCCTGGCTTCTGGTCGAAGTCCAGGGGGCCTGCCCCCTGCCTGCCTAGAGGTAGGCAGAGGGACTTGTGGTTCGGCTCATGGGGCCCGACCTGATCCTGGCTTCTGGTCAAAGTCCAGGGGGCCTGCCCCCTGCCTGCCCAGAGGTAGGCAGAGGGATTCGTCGTTCGGCGCGTGCGGCCGGGCCTGACCCTGGCTTCTGGTCGAGGTCCAGGGGGCCTGCCTCCGCCTGCCAAGAGATAGGCAGAGGAACTTGTGGTTCGGCGCATGGGGCCGGGCCCGACCCTGGCTTCCGGTCGAAGTCCAGGGGCCTGCCCCCTGCCTGCCCAGAGGTAGGCAGAGGGACTTGTGGTTGGGCGCATGAGGCCGGGCCTGACCCTGCCTTCTGGTCGAAGTCCAGGGGGCCTACCCCCTGCCTGCCTAGAGGTAGGCAGAGGGACTTGTGGTTCGGCTCATGGGGCCCGACCTGACCCTGGCTTCTGGTCGAAGTCCAGGAGGCCAGCCCCCTGCCTGCCCAGAGGTAGGTAGAGGGACTCGTGGTTCGGCGCATGTGGCCGGGCATGACCCTGGCTTCTGGTTGATGTCCAGGGGGCCTGCCCCCCGCCTGCCCAGAGGTAGGCAGACGGACTTGTGGTTCGGCGCATGGGGCCGGGCCTGACCCTGGCTTCTGGTCGAAGTCCAGGGGGCCTGCCCCCTGCCTGCCCAGAGGTAGGCAGAGGGACTTGTGGTTCGGCGCGTGGGGCCGGGCCAAACCCTGGCTTCTGGTCGAAGTCCAGGGGGCCTGCCCCCAGGTAAGCAGAGGGACTTGTGGTTCGGCTCATGGGGCCCGACCTGATCCTGGCTTCTGGTCAAAGTCCAGGGGGCCTGCCCCCTGCCTGCCCAGAGGTAGGCAGAGGGATTCGTCGTTCGGCGCGTGCGGCCGGGCCTGACCCTGGCTTCTGGTCGAGGTCCAGGGGGCCTGCCTCCGCCTGCCAAGAGATAGGCAGAGGAACTTGTGGTTCGGCGCATGGGGCCGGGCCCGACCCTGGCTTCCGGTCGAAGTCCAGGGGCCTGCCCCCTGCCTGCCCAGAGGTAGGCAGAGGGACTTGTGGTTGGGCGCATGAGGCCGGGCCTGACCCTGGCTTCTGGTCGAAGTCCAGGGGGCCTACCCCCTGCCTGCCTAGAGGTAGGCAGAGGGACTTGTGGTTCGGCTCATGGGGCCCGACCTGACCCTGGCTTCTGGTCGAAGTCCAGGAGGCCAGCCCCCTGCCTGCCCAGAGGTAGGTAGAGGGACTCGTGGTTCGGCGCATGTGGCCGGGCATGACCCTGGCTTCTGGTTGATGTCCAGGGGGCCTGCCCCCCGCCTGCCCAGAGGTAGGCAGACGGACTTGTGGTTCGGCGCATGGGGCCGGGCCTGACCCTGGCTTCTGGTCGAAGTCCAGGGGGCCTGCCCCCTGCCTGCCCAGAGGTAGGCAGAGGGACTTGTGGTTCGGCGCGTGGGGCCGGGCCAAACCCTGGCTTCTGGTCGAAGTCCAGGGGGCCTGCCCCCAGGTAAGCAGAGGGACTTGTGGTTCGGCGCACGGGGCCGGCCCTAACCGTGGCTTTTGGTCGAAGTCCAGGGGGCCTGCCCTCTGCCTGCCCATAAGTAGGCAGAGGGACATGTGGTTCGGCGCATGGGACCGGGCCCGACCCTGGCTTCTGGTCGAAGTCCAGGGGGCCTGCCCCCTGCCTGCCTAGAGGTAGGCAGAGGGACTTATGGTTGGGCGCATGAGGCCGGGCCTGACCCTGGCTTCTGGTCGAAGTCCAGGGGGCCTGCCCCCTGCCTGCCTAGAGGTAGGCAGAGGGACTTGTGGTTCGGCTCAAGGGGCCCGACCTGATCCTGGCTTCTGGTCAAAGTCCAGGGGGCCTGCCCCCCTGCCTGCCCATAGGTAGGCAGAGGGACTCGTGGTTCGGCGCGTGCGGCCGGGCCTGACCCTGGCTTCTGGTCGAGGTCCAGGGGGCCTGCCTCCGCCTGCCAAGAGATAGGCAAAGGGACTTGTGGTTCGGCGCATGGGGCCGGGCCCGACCCTGGCTTCTGGTCGAAGTCCAGGGGCCTTCCCCCTGCCTGCCCAGAGGTAGGCAGAGGGACTTGTGGTTCGGCGCGTGGGGCCGGGCCAAACCCTGGCTTCTGGTCGAAGTCCAGGGGGCCTGCCCCCAGGTAAGCAGAGGGACTTGTGGTTCGGCGCGTGCGGCCGGGCCTGACCCTGGCTTCTGGTCGAGGTCCAGGGGGCCTGCCTCCGCCTGCCTAGAGATAGGCAGAGGGACTTGTGGTTCGGCGCATGGGGCCGGGCTCGACCCTGGCTTCTGGTCGAAGTCCAGGGGGCCTGCCCCCTAACTGCCCAGAGGTAGGCAGAGGGACTTGTGGTTCGGCGCGTGGGGCCGGGCCTGACCCTGGCTTCTGGTCGAAGTCCTGGGGGCCTGCCCCCAGGTAAGCAGAGGGACTTGTGGTTCGGCGCACGGGGCCGGCCCTAACCGTGGCTTTTGGTCGAAGTCCAGGGGGCCTGCCCTCTGCCTGCCCATAAGTAGGCAGAGGGACATGTGGTTCGGCGCATGGGACCGGGCCCGACCCTGGCTTCTGGTCGAAGTCCAGGGGGCCTGCCCCCTGCCTGCCTAGAGGTAGGCAGAGGGACTTATGGTTGGGCGCATGAGGCCGGGCCTGACCCTGGCTTCTGGTCGAAGTCCAGGGGGCCTGCCCCCTGCCTGCCTAGAGGTAGGCAGAGGGACTTGTGGTTCGGCTCAAGGGGCCCGACCTGATCCTGGCTTCTGGTCAAAGTCCAGGGGGCCTGCCCCCCTGCCTGCCCATAGGTAGGCAGAGGGACTCGTGGTTCGGCGCGTGCGGCCGGGCCTGACCCTGGCTTCTGGTCGAGGTCCAGGGGGCCTGCCTCCGCCTGCCAAGAGATAGGCAAAGGGACTTGTGGTTCGGCGCATGGGGCCGGGCCCGACCCTGGCTTCTGGTCGAAGTCCAGGGGCCTTCCCCCTGCCTGCCCAGAGGTAGGCAGAGGGACTTGTGGTTCGGCGCGTGGGGCCGGGCCAAACCCTGGCTTCTGGTCGAAGTCCAGGGGGCCTGCCCCCAGGTAAGCAGAGGGACTTGTGGTTCGGCGCGTGCGGCCGGGCCTGACCCTGGCTTCTGGTCGAGGTCCAGGGGGCCTGCCTCCGCCTGCCTAGAGATAGGCAGAGGGACTTGTGGTTCGGCGCATGGGGCCGGGCTCGACCCTGGCTTCTGGTCGAAGTCCAGGGGGCCTGCCCCCTGCCTGCCCAGAGGTAGGCAGACGGACTTGTGGTTCGGCGCATGGGGCCGGGCCTGACCCTGGCTTCTGGTCGAAGTCCAGGGGGCCTGCCCCCTGCCTGCCCAGAGGTAGGCAGAGGGACTTGTGGTTCGGCGCGTGGGGCCGGGCCTGACCCTGGCTTCTGGTCGAAGTCCAGGGGGCCTGCCCCCAGGTAAGCAGAGGGACTTGTGGTTCGGCGCACGGGGCCGGCCCTAACCGTGGCTTTTGGTCGAAGTCCAGGGGGCCTGCCCTCTGCCTGCCCATAAGTAGGCAGAGGGACATGTGGTTCGGCGCATGGGACCGGGCCCGACCCTGGCTTCTGGTCGAAGTCCAGAGGGCCTGCCCCCTGCCTGCCCAGAGGTAGGCAGACGGACTTGTGGTTCGGCGCATGGGGCCGGGCCTGACCCTGGCTTCTGGTCGAAGTCCAGGGGGCCTGCCCCCTGCCTGCCCAGAGGTAGGCAGAGGGACTTGTGGTTCGGCGCGTGGGGCCGGGCCTGACCCTGGCTTCTGGTCGAAGTCCAGGGGGCCTGCCCCCAGGTAAGCAGAGGGACTTGTGGTTCGGCGCACGGGGCCGGCCCTAACCGTGGCTTTTGGTCGAAGTCCAGGGGGCCTGCCCTCTGCCTGCCCATAAGTAGGCAGAGGGACATGTGGTTCGGCGCATGGGACCGGGCCCGACCCTGGCTTCTGGTCGAAGTCCAGGGGGCCTGCCCCCTGCCTGCCTAGAGGTAGGCAGAGGGACTTATGGTTGGGCGCATGAGGCCGGGCCTGACCCTGGCTTCTGGTCGAAGTCCAGGGGGCCTGCCCCCTGCCTGCCTAGAGGTAGGCAGAGGGACTTGTGGTTCGGCTCATGGGGCCCGACCTGATCCTGGCTTCTGGTCAAAGTCCAGGGGGCCTGCCCCCCTGCCTGCCCATAGGTAGGCAGAGGGACTCGTGGTTCGGCGCGTGCGGCCGGGCCTGACCCTGGCTTCTGGTCGAGGTCCAGGGGGCCTGCCTCCGCCTGCCAAGAGATAGGCAAAGGGACTTGTGGTTCGGCGCATGGGGCCGGGCCCGACCCTGGCTTCTGGTCGAAGTCCAGGGGCCTGCCCCCTGCCTGCCCAGAGGTAGGCAGAGGGACTTGTGGTTCGGCGCATGAGGCCGGGCCTGACCCTGGCTTCTGGTCGAAGTCCAGGGGGCCTGCCCCCTGCCTGCCCAAAGGTAGGCAGAGGGACTTGTGGTTCGGCGCAAGGGGCCGGCCCTAACCGTGGCTTCTGGTCGAAGTCTAGGGGGCCTGCCCTCTTCCTGCCCATAAGTAGGCAAAGGGACTTGTGGTTCGGCGCATGGGGCCGGGCCCGACCCAGGCTTCTGGTCGAAGTCCAGGGGGCCTGCCTCCGCCTGCCCAGAGATAGGCAGAGGGACTTGTGGTTCGGCGCATGGGGCCGGGCCCGACCCTGGCTTCTGGTCGAAGTCCAGTGGGCCTACCCCCTGCCTGCCCAAAGGTAGGCAGAGGGACTTGTGGTTCGGCGCATGGGGCCGGGCCTGACCCTGGCTTCTGGTCGAAGTCCAGGGGGCCTGCCCCCTGCCTGCCCAGAGGTAGGCAGAGGGACTTGTGGTTCGGCGCGTGGGGCCGGGCCTGACCCTGGATTCTGGTCGAAGTCCAGGGGGCCTGCCCCCTGCCTGCCCAGAGGTAGGCAGAGGGACTTGTGGTTCGGCGGATGGGGCCGGGCCCGACCTTGGCTTCAGGTCGAAGTCCAGGAGGCCTGCCCCCTACCTGCCCAGAGGTAGGCAGAGGGACTAGTGGTTCGGCGCATGGGGCCGGCCCTAACCGTGGCTTTTGGTCGAAGTCCAGGGGGCCTGCCCTCTGCCTGCCCATAAGTAGGCAGAGGGACTTGTGGTTCGGCGCATGGGACCGGGCCCGACCCTGGCTTCTGGTCGAAGTCCAGGGGGCCTGCCCCCTGCCTGCCCAGAGGTAGGCAGGGGGACTTATGGTTGGGCGCATGGGGCCAGGCCTGACCCTGGCTTCTGGTCGAAGTCCAGGGGGCCTGCCCCCTGCCTGCCTAGAGTTAGGCAGAGGGACTTGTGGTTCGGCTCATGGGGCCCGACCTGACCCTGGCTTCTGGTCAAAGTCCAGGGGGCCTGCCCCCTGCCTGCCCAGAGGTAGGCAGAGGGACTCGTGGTTCGGCGCGTGCGGCCGGGCCTGACCCTGGCTTCTGATTGAGGTCCAGGGGGCCTGCCTCCGCCTGCCCAGAGATCGGCAGAGGGACTTGTGGTTCGGCGCATGGGGCCGGCCCTAACCGTGGCTTCTGGTCGAAGTCTAGAGGGCCTGCCCTCTTCCTGCCCATAAGTAGGCAGAGGGACTTGTGGTTCGGCGCATGGGGCTGGGCCCGACCCTGGCTTCTGGTCGAAGTCCAGGGGGCCTGCCCCCTGCCTGCCCAGAGGTAGGCAGAGGGACTTGTGGTTTGGTGCGTGGGGCCGGGCCTGACCCTGGCTTCTGGTCGAGGTCCAGGGGGCCTGCCCCCTGCCTGCCCATAGGTAGGCAGAGGGACTCGTGGTTCGGCGCGTGCGGCCGGGCCTGACCCTGGTTTCTGGTCGAGGTCCAGGGGGCCTGCCTCCGCCTGCCCGGAGATAGGCAGAGGGACTTGTGGTTCGGCGCATGGGGCCGGCCCTAACCCTGGCTTCTGGTCGAAGTCCAGGGGGCCTGCCCCCTGCCTGCCCATAGGTAGGCAGAGGGACTTGTGGTTTGGCGCGTGGGGCCGGGCCTGACCCTGGCTTCTAGTTTAAGTCCAGGGGGCCTGCCTCCGCCTGCCCAGAGGTAGGCAGAGGAACTTGTGGTTCGGCGCATGGGGCCGGGCCCGACCCTGGCTTCTGGTCGAAGTCCAGGGGGCCTGCCCCCTGCCTGCCCAGAGTTAGGCAGAGGGACTTATGGTTGGGCGCATGGGGCCGGGCCTGACCCTGGCTTCTGGTCGAAGTCCAGGGGGCCTGCCCCCTGCCTGCCTAGAGGTAGGTAGAGGGACTTGTGGTTCGGCTCATGGGGCCCGACCTGACCCTGGCTTCTGGTCGAAGTCCAGGGGGCCTGCCCCCTGCCTGCCCAGAGGTAGGCAGAGGGACTCGTGGTTCGGCGCGTGCGGCCGGGCCTGACCCTGGCTTCTGGTCGAGGTCCAGGCGGCCAGCCTCCGCTTGCCCAGAGATAGGCAGAGGGACTTGTGGTTCGGCGCATGGCGTCGGGCCCGACTCTGGCTTCTGGTCGAAGTCCAGGGGGCCTGCCCCCTGTTTGCCCAGTGGTAGGCAGAGGGACTTGTGGTTTGGCGCGTGGGGCCGGGCCTGACCCTGGCTTCTGGTCGAAGTCCAAGAGGCCTGCCCCCTGCCTGCCCATAGGTAGGCAGAGGGACTCGTGGTTCGGCGCGTGCGGCCGGGCCTGACCCTGGCTTCTGGTCGAGGTCCAGGGGGCCTGCCTCCGCCTGCCCAGAGATAGGCAGAGGGACTTGTGGTTCGGCGCATGGGGCCGGGCCCGACCCTGGCTTCTAGTTTAAGTCCAAGGGGCCTGCCTCCGCCTGCCCGGAGGTAGGTAGAGGGACTTGTGGTTCGGCGCATGGGGCCGGGCCCGACCCTGGCTTCTGGTCGAAGTCCAGGTGGCCTGCCCCCTGCCTGCCCAGAGGTAGGCAGAGGGACTTGTGATTTGGCGCATGAGGCCGGGCCTGACCCTGGCTTCTGGTCGAGGTCCAGGAGGCCTGCCCCCTGCCTGCCCATAGGTAGGTAGAGGGACTCGTGGTTCGGCGCGTGCGGCCGGGCCTGACCCTGGCTTCTGGTCGAGCTCCAGGGGGCCTGCCTCCGCCTGCCCAGAGATAAGCAGAGGGACTTGTGGTTCGGCGCATGGGGCCCGACCTGACCCTGGCTTCTGGTCGAAGTCCAGGGGGCCTGCTCCCTGCCTGCCCAGAGGTAGGCAGAGGGACTCGTGGTTCGGCGCGTGCGGCCGGGCCTGACCCTGGCTTCTGGTCGAGGTCTAGGGGGCCTGCCTCCGCCTGCCCAGAGATAGGTAGAGGGACTTGTGGTTCGGCGCATGGGGCCGGGCCCGACCATGGCTTCTGGTCGAAGTCCGGGGGCCTGCCCCCTGCCTGCCCAGAGGTAGGCAGAGGGACTTATGGTTAAGCGCATGGGGCCGGGCCTGACCCTGGCTTCTGGTCGAAGTCCAGGGGGCCTGCCCCCTGCCTGCCTAGAGGTAGGCAGAGGGACTTATGGTTGGGCGCATGAGGCCGGGCCTGACCCTCGCTTCTGGTCGAAGTCCAGGGGGCCTGCCCCCTGCCTGCCTAGAGGTAGGCAGAGGGACTTGTGGTTCGGCTCATGGGGCCCGACCTGATCCTGGCTTCTGGTCAAAGTCCAGGGGGCCTGCCCCCCTGCCTGCCCATAGGTAGGCAGAGGGACTCGTGGTTCGGCGCGTGCGGCCGGGCTTGACCCTGGCTTCTGGTCGAGGTCCAGGGGGCCTGCCTCCGCCTGCCAAGAGATAGGCAAAGGGACTTGTGGTTCGGCGCATGGGGCCGGGCCCGACCCTGGCTTCTGGTCGAAGTCCAGGGGCCTGCCCCCTGCCTGCCCAGAGGTAGGCAGAGGGACTTGTGGTTCGGCGCATGAGGCCGGGCCTGACCCTGGCTTCTGGTCGAAGTCCAGGGGGCCTGCCCCCTGCCTGCCCAAAGGTAGGCAGAGGGACTTGTGGTTCGGCGCAAGGGGCCGGCCCTAACCGTGGCTTCTGGTCGAAGTCTAGGGGGCCTGCCCTCTTCCTGCCCATAAGTAGGTAGAGGGACTTGTGGTTCGGCGCATGGGGCCGGGCCCGACCCAGGCTTCTGGTCGAAGTCCAGGGGGCCTGCCCCCTGCCTGCCCAGAGGTAGGCAGAGGAACTTATGGTTGGGCGCAAGGGGCCGGGCCTGACCCTGGCTTCTGGTCGAAGTCCAGGGGGCCTGCCCCCTGCCTGCCTAGAGGTAGGCAGAGGGACTTGTGGTTCGGCTCATGGGGCCCGACCTGACCCTGGCTTCTGGTCGAAGTCCAGGGGGCCTGCCTCCGCCTGCCCAGAGATAGGCAGAGGGACTTGTGGTTCGGCGCATGGGGCCGGGCCCGACCCTGGCTTCTGGTCGAAGTCCAGTGGGCCTACCCCCTGCCTGCCCAAAGGTAGGCAGAGGGACTTGTGGTTCGGCGCATGGGGCCGGGCCTGACCCTGGCTTCTGGTCGAAGTCCAGGGGGCCTGCCCCCTGCCTGCCCAGAGGTAGGCAGAGGGACTTGTGGTTCGGCGCGTGGGGCCGGGCCTGACCCTGGATTCTGGTCGAAGTCCAGGGGGCCTGCCCCCTGCCTGCCCAGAGGTAGGCAGAGGGACTTGTGGTTCGGCGGATGGGGCCGGGCCCGACCTTGGCTTCAGGTCGAAGTCCAGGAGGCCTGCCCCCTACCTGCCCAGAGGTAGGCAGAGGGACTAGTGGTTCGGCGCATGGGGCCGGCCCTAACCGTGGCTTTTGGTCGAAGTCCAGGGGGCCTGCCCTCTGCCTGCCCATAAGTAGGCAGAGGGACTTGTGGTTCGGCGCATGGGACCGGGCCCGACCCTGGCTTTTGGTCGAAGTCCAGGGGGCCTGCCCCCTGCCTGCCCAGAGGTAGGCAGGGGGACTTATGGTTGGGCGCATGGGGCCAGGCCTGACCCTGGCTTCTGGTCGAAGTCCAGGGGGCCTGCCCCCTGCCTGCCTAGAGTTAGGCAGAGGGACTTGTGGTTCGGCTCATGGGGCCCGACCTGACCCTGGCTTCTGGTCAAAGTCCAGGGGGCCTGCCCCCTGCCTGCCCAGAGGTAGGCAGAGGGACTCGTGGTTCGGCGCGTGCGGCCGGGCCTGACCCTGGCTTCTGATTGAGGTCCAGGGGGCCTGCCTCCGCCTGCCCAGAGATCGGCAGAGGGACTTGTGGTTCGGCGCATGGGGGCGGCCCTAACCGTGGCTTCTGGTCGAAGTCTAGAGGGCCTGCCCTCTTCCTGCCCATAAGTAGGCAGAGGGACTTGTGGTTCGGCGCATGGGGCTGGGCCCGACCCTGGCTTCTGGTCGAAGTCCAGGGGGCCTGCCCCCTGCCTGCCCAGAGGTAGGCAGAGGGACTTGTGGTTTGGTGCGTGGGGCCGGGCCTGACCCTGGCTTCTGGTCGAGGTCCAGGAGGCCTGCCCCCTGCCTGCCCATAGGTAGGCAGAGGGACTCGTGGTTCGGCGCGTGCGGCCGGGCCTGACCCTGGTTTCTGGTCGAGGTCCAGGGGGCCTGCCTCCGCCTGCCCGGAGATAGGCAGAGGGACTTGTGGTTCGGCGCATGGGGCCGGCCCTAACCCTGGCTTCTGGTCGAAGTCCAGGGGGCCTGCCCCCTGCCTGCCCATAGGTAGGCAGAGGGACTTGTGGTTTGGCGCGTGGGGCCGGGCCTGACCCTGGCTTCTAGTTTAAGTCCAGGGGGCCTGCCTCCGCCTGCCCAGAGGTAGGCAGAGGAACTTGTGGTTCGGCGCATGGGGCCGGGCCCGACCCTGGCTTCTGGTCGAAGTCCAGGGGGCCTGCCCCCTGCCTGCCCAGAGTTAGGCAGAGGGACTTATGGTTGGGCGCATGGGGCCGGGCCTGACCCTGGCTTCTGGTCGAAGTCCAGGGGGCCTGCCCCCTGCCTGCCTAGAGGTAGGTAGAGGGACTTGTGGTTCGGCTCATGGGGCCCGACCTGACCCTGGCTTCTGGTCGAAGTCCAGGGGGCCTGCCCCCTGCCTGCCCAGAGGTAGGCAGAGGGACTCGTGGTTCGGCGCGTGCGGCCGGGCCTGACCTTGGCTTCTGGTCGAGGTCCAGGCGGCCAGCCTCCGCCTGCCCAGAGATAGGCAGAGGGACTTGTGGTTCGGCGCATGGCGTCGGGCCCGACTCTGGCTTCTGGTCGAAGTCCAGGGGGCCTGCCCCCTGTTTGCCCAGTGGTAGGCAGAGGGACTTGTGGTTTGGCGCGTGGGGCCGGGCCTGACCCTGGCTTCTGGTCGAAGTCCAAGAGGCCTGCCCCCTGCCTGCCCATAGGTAGGCAGAGGGACTCGTGGTTCGGCGCGTGCGGCCGGGCCTGACCCTGGCTTCTGGTCGAGGTCCAGGGGGCCTGCCTCCGCCTGCCCAGAGATAGGCAGAGGGACTTGTGGTTCGGCGCATGGGGCCGGGCCCGACCCTGGCTTCTAGTTTAAGTCCAAGGGGCCTGCCTCCGCCTGCCCGGAGGTAGGTAGAGGGACTTGTGGTTCGGCGCATGGGGCCGGGCCCGACCCTGGCTTCTGGTCGAAGTCCAGGAGGCCTGCCCCCTGCCTGCCCAGAGGTAGGCAGAGGGACTTGTGATTTGGCGCATGAGGCCGGGCCTGACCCTGGCTTCTGGTCGAGGTCCAGGAGGCCTGCCCCCTACCTGCCCATAGGTAGGTAGAGGGACTCGTGGTTCGGCGCGTGCGGCCGGGCCTGACCCTGGCTTCTGGTCGAGCTCCAGGGGGCCTGCCTCCGCCTGCCCAGAGATAAGCAGAGGGACTTGTGGTTCGGCGCATGGGGCCCGACCTGACCCTGGCTTCTGGTCGAAGTCCAGGGGGCCTGCTCCCTGCCTGCCCAGAGGTAGGCAGAGGGACTCGTGGTTCGGCGCGTGCGGCCGGGCCTGACCCTGGCTTCTGGTCGAGGTCTAGGGGGCCTGCCTCCGCCTGCCCAGAGATAGGTAGAGGGACTTGTGGTTCGGCGCATGGGGCCGGGCCCGACCCTGGCTTCCGGTCGAAGTCCGGGGGCCTGCCCCCTGCCTGCCCAGAGGTAGGCAGAGGGACTTATGGTTAAGCGCATGGGGCCGGGCCTGACCCTGGCTTCTGGTCGAAGTCCAGGGGGCCTGCCCCCTACCTGCCTAGAGGTAGGCAGAGGGACTTGTGGTTCGGCTCATGGGGCCCGACCTGACCCTGGCTTCTGGTCGAAGTCCAAAGGGCCTGCCCCCTGCCTGCCCAGAGGTAGGCAGAGGGACTCGTGGTTCGGCGCGTGCGGCCGGGCCTGACCCTGGCTTCTGGTCGAGGTCCAAGGGGCCTGCCTCCGCCTGCCCAGAGATAGGCAGAGGGACTTGTGGTTCGGCGCATGGGGCCGGGCCCGACCCTGGCTTCTGGTCGAAGTCCATGGGGCCTGCCCCCTGCCTGCCTAGAGGTAGGCAGAGGGACTTGTGGTTCGGCGCATGAGGCCGGGCCTGACCCTGGCTTCTGGTCGAGGTCCAGGAGGCCTGCCCCCTGCCTGCCCATAGGTAGGCAGAGGGACTCGTGGTTCGGCGCGTGCGGCCGGGCCTGACCCTGGCTTCTGGTTGAGGTCCAGGGGGCCTGCCTCCGCCTGCCCAGAGATAGGCAGAGGGACTTGTGGTTCGGCGCATGGGGCCGGCCCTAACCCTGGCTTCTGGTCGAAGTCCAGGGGGCCTGCCCCCTGCCTGCCCATAGGTAGGCAGAGGGACTTGTGGTTTGGCGCGTGGGGCCGGGCTCGACCCTGGCTTCTGGTCGAAGTCCAGGGGGCCTGCCTCCGCCTGCTCAGAGGTAGGCAGAGGGACTTGTGGTTCGGCGCATGGGGCCGGGCCCGACCCTGGCTTCTGGTCGAAGTCCGAGGGGCCTGCCCCCTGCCTGCCCAGAGGTAGGCAGAGGGACTTATGGTTGGGCGCATGGGGCCGGGCTTGACCCTGGCTTCTGGTCGAAGTCCAGGGGGCCTGCCCCCTACCTGCCTAGAGGTAGGCAGAAAGACTTGTGGTTCGGCTCATGGGGCCCGACCTGACCCTGGCTTCTGGTCGAAGTCCAAAGGGCCTGCCCCCTGCTTGCCCAGAGGTAGGCAGAGGGACTCGTGGTTCGGCGCGTGCGGCCGGGCCTGACCCTGGCTTCTGGTCGAGGTCCAGGGGGCCTGCCTCCGCCTGCCCAGAGATAGGCAGAGGGACTTGTGGTTCGGCGCATGGGGCCGGCCCTAACCCTGGCTTCTGGTCGAAGTCCAGGGGACCTGCCCCCTACCTGCCCAAAGGTAGGTAGAGGGACTTGTGGTTTGGCGCGTGGGGCCGGGCCTAACCCTGGCTTCTAGTTTAAGTCCAGGGGCCTGCCACCTGCCTGCCCAGAGGTAGGCAGAGGGACTTATGGTTGGGCGCATGGGGCCGGGCCTGACCCTGGCTTCTGGTCGAAGTCCAGGGGGCCTGCCCCCTACCTGCCTAGAGGTAGGCAGAGGGACTTGTGGTTCGGCTCATGGGGCCCGACCTGACCCTGGCTTCTGGTCGAAGTCCAAAGGGCCTGCCCCCTGCCTGCCCAGAGGTAGGCAGAGGGACTCGTGGTTCGGCGCGTGCGGCCGGGCCTGACCCTGGCTTCTGGTCGAGGTCCAGGGGGCCTGCTTCCGCCTGCCCAGAGATAGGCAGAGGGACTTGTGGTTCGGCGCATGGGGCCGGCCCTAACCCTGGCTTCTGGTCGAAGTCCAGGGGGCCTGTCCCCTGCCTGCCCATAGGTAGGCAGAGGGACTTGTGGTTTGGCGCGTGGGTCCGGGCCCGACCCTGGCTTCTGGTCGAAGTCCAGGGGGCCTGCCTCCGCCTGCTCAGAGGTAGGCAGAGGGACTTGTGGTTCGGCGCATGGGGCCGCGCCCGACCCTGGCTTCTGGTCGAAGTCCGGGGGGCCTGCCCCCTGCCTGCCCAGAGGTAGGCAGAGGGACTTATGGTTGGGCGCATGGGGCCGGGCCTGACCCTGGCTTCTGGTCGAAGTCCAGGGGGCCTGCCCCCTACCTGCCTAGAGGTAGGCAGAGGGACTTGTGGTTCGGCGCATGAGGCCGGGCCTGACCCTGGCTTCTGGTCTAAGTCCAGGGGGCCTGCCCCCTGCCTGCCCATAGGTAAGCAGAGGGACTTGTGGTTCGGCGCGTGGGGCCGGGCCTAACCCTGGCTTCTGGTCGAAGTCCAGGGGACCTGCCCCCTACCTGCCCAAAGGTAGGCAGAGGGACTTGTGGTTTGGCGCGTGGGGCCGGGCCTAACCCTGGCTTCTAGTTTAAGTCCAGGGGCCTGCCCCCTGCCTGCCCAGAGGTATGTAGAGGGACTTGGGTTCGGCGCGTGGGGCCGGGCCTGACCCTGGCTTCTGGTCGAAGTCCAGGGAGCCTGCCCCCAGGTAGGCAGAGGGACTTGTGGTTCGGCGCATGGGGCCGGCCCTGACCCTGGCTTCTGGTCGAAGTCCAGGGGGCCTGCCCCCTGCCTGCCCAGAGGTAGGCAGAGGGACTTGTGGTTCGGCGCGTGGAGCCGGGCCTGACCCTTGCTTCTGGTCGAGGTCCAGGGGGCCTGCCCCCTGCCTGCCCAGACGTAGGCAGAGGGACTTGTGGTTCGGCGCGTGTGGTCGGGCCTGACCCTGGCTTCTGGTCAAGGTCCAGGGGGCCTGCCTCATGCCTGCCCAGAGGTAGGCAGAGGGACTTGTGGTTTGTCGCATGGGGCCGGGCCCGACCCTGGCTTCTGGTCGAAGTCCAGGGGGCCTGCCCCCTGCCTGCCCAGAGGTAGGCATAGGGACTTGTGGTTTGGCGCATGAGGCCGGGCCTGACCCTGGCTTCTGGTCGAGGTCCAGGAGGACTGCCCCCTGCCTGCCCATAGGTAGGCAGAGGGACTCGTGGTTCGGCGCGTGCGGCCGGTCCTGACCCTGTCTTCTGGTCGAGGTCCAGGGGGCCTGCCTCCGCCTGCCCAGAGATAGGCAGAGGGACTTGTTGTTCGGCGCATGGGGTCGGCCCTAACCCTGGCTTCTGGTCGAAGTCCAGGGGGCCTGCCCCCTGCCTGCCCATAAGTTGGCAGAGGGACTTGTGGTTTGGCACGTGGGGCCGGGCCCGACCCTGGCTTCTGGTCGAAGTCCAGGGGGCCTGCCTCCGCCTGCTCAGAGGTAGGCAGAGGGACTTGTGGTTCGGCGCATGGGGCCGGGCCCGACCCTGGCTTCTGGTCGAAGTCCGAGGGGCCTGCCCCCTGCCTGCCCAGAGGTAGGCAGAGGGACTTATGGTTGGGCGCATGGGGCCGGGCCTGACCCTGGCTTCTGGTCGAAGTCCAGGGGGCCTGCCCCCTACCTGCCTAGAGGTAGGCAGAAAGACTTGTGGTTCGGCTCATGGGGCCCGACCTGACCCTGGCTTCTGGTCGAAGTCCAAAGGGCCTGCCCCCTGCCTGCCCAGAGGTAGGCAGAGGGACTCGTGGTTCGGCGCGTGCGGCCGGGCCTGACCCTGGCTTCTGGTCGAGGTCCAGGGGGCCTGCCTCCGCCTGCCCAGAGATAGGCAGAGGGACTTGTGGTTCGGCGCATGGGGCCGGCCCTAACCCTGGCTTCTGGTCGAAGTCCAGGGGACCTGCCCCCTACCTGCCCAAAGGTAGGCAGAGGGACTTGTGGTTTGGCGCGTGGGGCCGGGCCTAACCCTGGCTTCTAGTTTAAGTCCAGGGGCCTGCCCCCTGCCTGCCCAGAGGTATGTAGAGGGACTTGGGTTCGGCGCGTGGGGCCGGGCCTGACCCTGGCTTCTGGTCGAAGTCCAGGGAGCCTGCCCCCAGGTAGGCAGAGGGACTTGTGGTTCGGCGCATGGGGCCGGCCCTGACCCTGGCTTCTGGTCGAAGTCCAGGGGGCCTGCCCCCTGCCTGCCCAGAGGTAGGCAGAGGGACTTGTGGTTCGGCGCGTGGAGCCGGGCCTGACCCTTGCTTCTGGTCGAGGTCCAGGGGGCCTGCCCCTGCCTGCCCAGACGTAGGCAGAGGGACTTGTGGTTCGGCGCGTGTGGTCGGGCCTGACCCTGGCTTCTGGTCAAGGTCCAGGGGGCCTGCCTCATGCCTGCCCAGAGGTAGGCAGAGGGACTTGTGGTTTGTCGCATGGGGCCGGGCCCGACCCTGGCTTCTGGTCGAAGTCCAGGGGGCCTGCCCCCTGCCTGCCCAGAGGTAGGCATAGGGACTTGTGGTTTGGCGCATGAGGCCGGGCCTGACCCTGGCTTCTGGTCGAGGTCCAGGAGGACTGCCCCCTGCCTGCCCATAGGTAGGCAGAGGGACTCGTGGTTCGGCGCGTGCGGCCGGTCCTGACCCTGGCTTCTGGTCGAGGTCCAGGGGGCCTGCCTCCGCCTGCCCAGAGATAGGCAGAGGGACTTGTTGTTCGGCGCATGGGGTCGGCCCTAACCCTGGCTTCTGGTCGAAGTCCAGGGGGCCTGCCCCCTGCCTGCCCATAAGTTGGCAGAGGGACTTGTGGTTTGGCACGTGGGGCCGGGCCCGACCCTGGCTTCTGGTCGAAGTCCAGGGGGCCTGCCTCCGCCTGCTCAGAGGTAGGCAGAGGGACTTGTGGTTCAGCGTATGGGGCCGGGCCCGACCCTGGCTTCTGGTCGAAGTCCGAGGGGCCTGCCCCCTGCCTGCCCAGAGGTAGGCAGAGGGACTTATGGTTGGGCGCATGGGGCCGGGCCTGACCCTGGCTTCTGGTCGATGTCCGGGGGGCCTGCCCCCTACCTGCCTAGAGGTAGGCAGAGGGACTTGTGGTTCGGATCATGGGGCCCGACCTGACCCTGGCTTCTGGTCGAAGTCCAAAGGGCCTGCCCCCTGCCTGCCCAGAGGTAGGCAGAGGGACTCGTGGTTCGGCGCGTGCGGCCGGGCCTGACCTTGGCTTCTAGTCGAGGTCCAGGGGGCCTGCCTCCGCCTGCCCAGACATAGGCAGAGGGACTTGTGGTTCGGCGCATGGGGCCGGGCCCGACCCTGGCTTCTGTTCGAAGTCCAGGGGGCCTACCCCCTGCCTGCCCAGAGGTAGGCAGAGGGACTTGTGGTTCGGCGCATGAGGCCGGGCCTGACCCTGGCTTCTGGTCTAAGTCCAGGGGGCCTGCCCCCTGCCTGCCCATAGGTAAGCAGAGGGACTTGTGGTTCGGCGCGTGGGGCCGGGCCTGACCCTGGCTTCTGGTCGAAGTCCAGGGGACCTGCCCCCTACCTGCCCAAAGGTAGGCAGAGGGACTTGTGGTTTGGCGCGTGGGGCCGGGCCTAACCCTGGCTTCTAGTTTAAGTCCAGGGGCCTGCCCCCTGCCTGCCCAGAGGTATGTAGAGGGACTTGGGTTCGGCGCGTGGGGCCGGGCCTGACCCTGGCTTCTGGTCGAAGTCCAGGGAGCCTGCCTCCAGGTAGGCAGAGGGACTTGTGGTTCGGCGCATGGGGCCGGCCCTGACCCTGGCTTCTGGTCGAAGTCCAGGGGGCCTGCCCCCTGCCTGCCCAGAGGTAGGCAGAGGGACTTGTGGTTCGGCGCGTGGAGCCGGGCCTGACCCTGGCTTCTGGTCGAGGTCCAGGGGGCCTGCCCCCTGCCTGCCCAGACGTAGGCAGAGGGACTTGTGGTTCGGCGCGTGTGGTCGGGCCTGACCCTGGCTTCTGGTGAAGGTCCAGGGGGCCTGCCTCATGCCTGCCCAGAGGTAGGCAGAGGGACTTGTGGTTTGTCGCATGGGGCCGGGCCCGACCCTGGCTTCTGGTCGAAGTCCAGGGGGCCTGCCCCCTGCCTGCCCAGAGGTAGGCATAGGGACTTGTGGTTTGGCGCATGAGGCCGGGCCTGACCCTGGCTTCTGGTCGAGGTCCAGGAGGATTGCCCACTGCCTGCCCATAGGTAGGCAGAGGGACTCGTGGTTCGGCCCGTGCGGCCGGTCCTGATCCTGGCTTCTGGTCGAGGTCCAGGGGGCCTGCCTCCGCCTGCCCAGAGATAGGCAGAGGGACTTGTTGTTCGGCGCATGGGGTCGGCCCTAACCCTGGCTTCTGGTCGAAGTCCAGGGGGCCTGCCCCCTGCCTGCCCATAAGTTGGCAGAGGGACTTGTGGTTTGGCACGTGGGGCCGGGCCCGACCCTGGCTTCTGGTCGAAGTCCAGGGGGCCTGCCTCCGCCTGCTCAGAGGTAGGCAGAGGGACTTGTGGTTCAGCGTATGGGGTCGGGCCCGACCCTGGCTTCTGGTCGAAGTCCGAGGGGCCTGCCCCCTGCCTGCCCAGAGGTAGGCAGAGGGACTTATGGTTGGGCGCATGGGGCCGGGCCTGACCCTGGCTTCTGGTCGATGTCCGGGGGGCCTGCCCCCTACCTGCTTAGAGGTAGGCAGAGGGACTTGTGGTTCGGATCATGGGGCCCGACCTGACCCTGGCTTCTGGTCGAAGTCCGAAGGGCCTGCCCCCTGCCTGCCCAGAGGTAGGCAGAGGGACTCGTGGTTTGGCGCGTGCGGCCGGGCCTGACCTTGGCTTCTAGTCGAGGTCCAGGGGGCCTGCCTCCGCCTGCCCAGAGATAGGCAGAGGGACTTGTGGTTCGGTGCATGGGGCCGGGCCCGACCCTGGCTTCTGTTCGAAGTCCAGGGGGCCTACCCCCTGCCTGCCCAGAGGTAGGCAGAGGGACTTGTGGTTCGGCGCATGAGGCCGGGCCTGACCCTGGCTTCTGGTCTAAGTCCAGGGGGCCTGCCCCCTGCCTGCCCATAGGTAAGCAGAGGGACTTGTGGTTCGGCGCGTGGGGTCGGGCCTGACCCTGGCTTCTGGTCGAAGTCCAGGGGACCTGCCCCCTACCTGCCCAAAGGTAGGCAGAGGGACTTGTGGTTTGGCGCGTGGGGCCGGGCCTAACCCTGGCTTCTAGTTTAAGTCCAGGGGCCTGCCCCCTGCCTGCCCAGAGGTATGTAGAGGGACTTGGGTTCGGCGCGTGGGGCCGGGCCTGACCCTGGCTTCTGGTCGAAGTCCAGGGAGCCTGCCCCCAGGTAGGCAGAGGGACTTGTGGTTCGGCGCATGGGGCCGGCCCTGACCCTGGCTTCTGGTCGAAGTCCAGGGGGCCTGCCCCCTGCCTGCCCAGAGGTAGGCAGAGGGACTTGTGGTTCGGCGCGTGGAGCCGGGCCTGACCCTGGCTTCTGGTCGAGGTCCAGGGGGCCTGCCCCCTGCCTGCCCAGACGTAGGCAGAGGGACTTGTGGTTCGGCGCGTGTGGTCGGGCCTGACCCTGGCTTCTGGTGAAGGTCCAGGGGGCCTGCCTCATGCCTGCCCAGAGGTAGGCAGAGGGACTTGTGGTTTGTCGCATGGGGCCGGGCCCGACCCTGGCTTCTGGTCGAAGTCCAGGGGGCCTGCCCCCTGCCTGCCCAGAGGTAGGCATAGGGACTTGTGGTTTGGCGCATGAGGCCGGGCCTGACCCTGGCTTCTGGTCGAGGTCCAGGAGGATTGCCCACTGCCTGCCCATAGGTAGGCAGAGGGACTCGTGGTTCGGCGCGTGCGGCCGGTCCTGATCCTGGCTTCTGGTCGAGGTCCAGGGGGCCTGCCTCCGCCTGCCCAGAGATAGGCAGAGGGACTTGTGGTTCGGCGCATGGGGTCGGCCCTAACCCTGGATTCTGGTCGAAGTCCAGGGGGCCTGCCCCCTGCCTGCCCATAAGTAGGCAGAGGGACTTGTGGTTTGGCGCGTGGGGCCGGGCCCGACCCTGGCTTCTGGTCGAAGTCCAGGGGGCCTGCCTCCGCCTGCTCAAAGGTAGGCAGAGGGACTTGTGGTTCAGCGTATGGGGCCGGGCCCGACCCTGGCTTCTGGTCGAAGTCCGAGGGGCCTGCCCCCTGCCTGCCCAGAGGTAGGCAGAGGGACTTATGGTTGGGCGCATGGGGCCGGGCCTGACCCTGGCTTCTGGTCAAAGTCCAGGGGGCCTGCCCCCTACCTGCCTAGAGGTAGGCAGAGGGACTTGTGGTTCGGATCATGGGGCCCGACCTGACCCTGGCTTCTGGTCGAAGTCCAAAGGGCCTGCCCCCTGCCTGCCCAGAGGTAGGCAGAGGGACTCGTGGTTCGGCGCGTGCGGCCGGGCCTGACCCTGGCTTCTAGTCGAGGTCCAGGGGGCCTGCCTCCGCCTGCCCAGAGATAGGCAGAGGGACTTGTGGTTCGGCGCATGGGGCCGGGCCCGACCCTGGCTTCTGGTCGAAGTCCAGGGGGCCTGCCCCCTGCTTGCCCAGAGGTAGGCAGAGGGACTTGTGGTTCGGCGCATGAGGCCGGGCCTGACCCTGGCTTATGGTCTAAGTCCAGGGGGCCTGCCCCCTGCCTGCCCATAGGTAAGCAGAGGGACTTGTGGTTCGGCGCGTGGGGCCGGGCCTGACCCTGGCTTCTGGTCGAAGTCCAGGGGACCTGCCCCCTACCTGCCCAAAGGTAGGCAGAGGGACTTGTGGTTCGGCGCAAGGGGCCGGCCCTAACCGTGGCTTCTGGTCGAAGTCTAGGGGGCCTGCCCTCTTCCTGCCCATAAGTAGGCAGAGGGACTTGTGGTTCGGCGCATGGGGCCGGGCCCGACCCAGGCTTCTGGTCGAAGTCCAGGGGGCCTGCCCCCTGCCTGCCCAGAGGTAGGCAGGGGAACTTATGGTTGGGCGCATGGGGCCGGGCCTGACCCTGGCTTCTGGTCGAAGTCCAGGGGGCCTGCCCCCTGCCTGCCTAGAGGTAGGCAGAGGGACTTGTGGTTCGGCTCATGGGGCCCGACCTGACCCTGGCTTCTGGTCGAAGTCCAGGGGGCCTGCCTCCGCCTGCCCAGAGATAGGCAGAGTGACTTGTGGTTCGGCGCATGGGGCCGGGCCCGACCCTGGCTTCTGGTCGAAGTCCAGTGGGCCTACCCCCTGCCTGCCCAAAGGTAGGCAGAGGGACTTGTGGTTCGGCGCATGGGGCCGGGCCTGACCCTGGCTTCTGGTCGAAGTCCAGGGGGCCTGCCCCCTGCCTGCCCAGAGGTAGGCAGAGGGACTTGTGGTTCGGCGCGTGGGGCCGGGCCTGACCCTGGCTTCTGGTCGAAGTCCAGGGGGCCTGCCCCCTGCCTGCCCAGAGGTAGGCAGAGGGACTTGTGGTTCGGCGGATGGGGCCGGGCCTGACCCTGTCTTCTGGTCGAAGTCCAGGGGGCCTGCCCCCTGCCTGCCCAAAGGTAGGCAGAAGGACTTGTGGTTCGGCGCTAGGGGCCGGCCCTAACCGTGGCTTCTGGTCGAAGTCTAGGGGGCCTGCCCTCTTCCTGCCCATAAGTAGGCAGAGGGACTTGTGGTTCGGCGCATGGGGCCGGCCCGACCCAGGCTTCTGGTCGAAGTCCAGGGGGCCTGCCCCCTGCCTGCCCAGAGGTAGGCTGAGGAACTTATGGTTGGGCGCATGGGGCCGGGCCTGACCCTGGCTTCTGGTCGAAGTCCAGGGGGCCTGCCCCCTGCCTGCCCAAAGGTAGGCAGAGGGACTTGTAGTTCGGCGCATGGGGCCGGGCCTGACCCTGGCTTCTGGTCGAAGTCCAGGGGGCCTGCCCCCTGCCTGCCCAGAGGTAGGCAGAGGGACTTGTGGTTCGGCGGATGGGGCCGGGCCCGACCTTGGCTTCAGGTCGAAGTCCAGGGGGCCTGCCCCCTGCCTGCCAAGAGGTAGGCAGAGGGACTAGTGGTTCGGCGCATGGGGCCGTCCCTAACCGTGGCTTTTGGTCGAAGTCCAGGGGGCCTGCCCTCTGCCTGCCCATAAGTAGGCAGAGGGACTTGTAGTTCGGCGCATGGGACCGGGCCCGACCCTGGCTTCTGGTCGAAGTCCAGGGGGCCTGCCCCCTGCCTGCCCAGAGGTAGGCAGGGGGACTTATGGTTGGGCGCATGGGGCCGGGCCTGACCCTGGCTTCTGGTCGAAGTCCAGGGGGCCTGCCCCCTGCCTGTCTAGAGTTAGGCAGAGGGACTTGTGGTTCGGCTCATGGGGCCCGACCTGACCCTGGCTTCTGGTCAAAGTCCAGGGGGCCTGCCCCCTGCCTGCCCAGAGGTAGGTAGAGGGACTCGTGGTTCGGCGCGTGCGGCCGGGCCTGACCATGGCTTCTGATTGAGGTCCAGGGGGTCTGCCTCCGCCTGCCCAGAGATCGGCAGAGGGACTTGTGGTTTGGCGCATGGGGCCGGCCCTAACCGTGGCTTCTGGTCGAAGTCTAGAGGGCCTGCCCTCTTCCTGCCCATAAGTTGGCAGAGGGACTTGTGGTTCGGCGCATGGGGCCGGGCCCGACCTCGGCTTCTGGTCGAAGTCCAGGGGGCCTGCCCCCTGCCTGCCCAGAGGTAGGCAGAGGGACTTGTGGTTTGGTGCGTGGGGCCGGGCCTGACCCTGGCTTCTGGTCGAGGTCCAGGAGGCCTGCCCCCTGCCTGCCCATAGGTAGGCAGAGGGACTCGTGGTTCGGCGCGTGCGGCCGGGCCTGACCCTGGTTTCTGGTCGAGGTCCAGGGGGCCTGCCTCCGCCTGCCCAGAGATAGGCAGAGGGACTTGTGGTTCGGCGCATGGGGCCGGCCCTAACCCTGGCTTCTGGTCGAAGTCCAGGGGGCCTGCCCCCTGCCTGCCCATAGGTAGGAAGAGGGACTTGTGGTTTGGCGCGTGGGGCCGGGCCTGACCCTGGCTTCTAGTTTAAGTCCAGGGGGCCTGCCTCCGCCTGCCCAGAGGTAGGCAGAGGAACTTGTGGTTCGGCGCATGGGGCCGGGCCCGACCCTGGCTTCTGGTCGAAGTCCAGGGGGCCTGCCCCCTGCCTGCCCAGAGTTAGGCAGAGGGACTTATGGTTGGGCGCATGGGGCCGGGCCTGACCCTGGCTTCTGGTCGAAGTCCAGGGGGCCAGCCCCCTGCCTGCCTAGAGGTAGGTAGAGGGACTTGTGGTTCGGCTCATGGGGCCCGACCTGACCCTGGCTTCTGGTCGAAGTCCAGGGGGCCTGCCCCCTGCCTGCCCAGAGGTAGGCAGAGGAACTTGTGGTTCGGCGCATGGGGCCGGGCGTGACTCTGGCTTCTGGTCGAAGTCCAGGGGGCCTGCCCCCTGTTTGCCCAGTGGTAGGCAGAGGGACTTGTGGTTTGGCGCGTGGGGCCGGGCCTGACCCTGGCTTCTGGTCGAGGTCCAAGAGGCCTGCCCCCTGCCTGCCCATAGGTAGGCAGAGGGACTCGTGGTTCGGCGCGTGCGGCCGGGCCTGACCCTGGCTTTTGGTCGAGGTCCAGGGGGCCTGCCTCCGCCTGCCCAGAGATAGGCAGAGGGACTTGTGGTTCGGCGCATGGGGCCGTGCCCGACCCTGGCTTCTAGTTTAAGTCCAAGGGGCCTGCCTCCGCCTGCCCAGAGGTAGGTAGAGGGACTTGTGGTTCGGCGCATGGGGCCGGGCCCGACCCTGGCTTCTGGTCGAAGTCCAGGTGGCCTGCCCCCTGCCTGCCCAGAGGTAGGCAGAGGGACTTGTGGTTTGGCGCATGAGGCCGGGCCTGACCCTGGCTTCTGGTCGAGGTCCAGGAGGCCTGCCCCCTGCCTGTCCATAGGTAGGTAGAGGGACTCGTGGTTCGGCGCGTGCGGCCGGGCCTGACCCTGGCTTCTGGTCGAGGTCCAGGGGGTCTGCCTCCGCCTGCCCAGAGATAGGCAGAGGGACTTGTGGTTCGGCGCATGGGGCCCGACCTGACCCTGGCTTCTGGTCGAAGTCCAGGGGGCCTGCCCCCTGCCTGCCCAGAGGTAGGCAGAGGGACTCGTGGTTCGGCGCGTGCGGCCGGGCCTGACCCTGGCTTCTAGTCGAGGTCCAGGGGGCCTGCCTCCGCCTGCCCAGAGATAGGCAAAGGGACTTGTGGTTCGGCGCATGGGGCCGGGCCCGACCCTGGCTTCTGGTCGAAGTCCAGGGGGCCTGCCCCCTGCCTGCCCAGAGGTAGGCAGAGGGACTTGTGGTTCGGCGCATGAGGCCGGGCCTGACCCTGGCTTCTAGTCTAAGTCCAGGGGGCCTGCCCCCTGCCTGCCCATAGGTAAGCAGAGGGACTTGTGGTTCGGCGCGTGGGGCCGGGCCTGACCCTGGCTTCTGGTCGAAGTCCAGGGGACCTGCCCCCTACCTGCCCAAAGGTAGGCAGAGGGACTTGTGGTTTGGCGCGTGGGGCCGGGCCTAACCCTGGCTTCTAGTTTAAGTCCAGGGGCCTGCCCCCTGCCTGCCCAGAGGTATGTAGAGGGACTTGGGTTCGGCGCGTGGGGCCGGGCCTGACCTTGGCTTCTGGTCGAAGGCCAGGGAGCCTGCCCCCAGGTAGGCAGAGGGACTTGTGGTTCGGCGCATGGGGCCGGCCCTGACCCTGGCTTCTGGTCGAAGTCCAGGGGGCCTGCCCCCTGCCTGCCCAGACGTAGGCAGAGGGACTTGTGGTTCGGCGCGTGTGGTCGGGCCTGACCCTGGCTTCTGGTCAAGGTCCAGGGGGCCTGCCTCCTGCCTGCCCAGAGGTAGGCAGAGGGACTTGTGGTTTGTCGCATGGGGCCGGGCCCGACCCTGGCTTCTGGTCGAAGTCCAGGGGGCCTGCCCCCTGCCTGCCCAGAGGTAGGCAGAAGGACTTGTGGTTTGGCGCATGAGGTCGGGCCTGACCCTGGCTTCTGGTCGAGGTCCAGGAGGACTGCCCCCTGCCTGCCCATAGGTAGGGAGAGGGACTCGTGGTTTGGCGCGTGCGGCCGGTCCTGACCCTGGCTTCTGGTCGAGGTCCAGGGGGCCTGCCTCCGCCTGCCCAGAGATAGGCAGAGGGACTTGTGGTTCGGCGCATGGGGCCGGCCCTAACCCTGGCTTCTGGTCGAAGTCCAGGGGGCCTGCCCCCTGCCTGCCCATAGGTAGGCAGAGGGACTTGTGGTTTGGCGCGTGGGGCCGGGCCCGACCCTGGCTTCTGGTCGAAGTCCAGGGGGCCTGCCTCCGCCTGCTCAAAGGTAGGCAGAGGGACTTGTGGTTCAGCGTATGTGGCCGGGCCCGACCCTGGCTTCTGGTCGAAGTCCGAGGGGCCTGCCCCCTGCCTGCCCAGAGGTAGGCAGAGGGACTTATGGTTGGGCGCATGGGGCCGGGCCTGACCCTGGCTTCTGGTCGAAGTCCAGGGGGTCTGCCCCCTACCTGCCTAGAGGTAGGCAGAGGGACTTGTGGTTCGGCTCATGGGGCCCGACCTGACCCTGGCTTCTGGTCGAAGTCCAAAGGGCCTGCCCCCTGCCTGCCCAGAGGTAGGCAGAGGGACTCGTGGTTCGGCGCGTGCGGCCGGGCCTGACCCTGGCTTCTGGTCAAGGTCCAGGGGGCCTGCCTCCGCCTGCCCAAAGATAGGCAGAGGGACTTGTGGTTCGGCGCATGGGGCCGGGCCCGACCCTGGCTTCTGGTCGAAGTTCAGGGGGCCTGCCCCCTGCCTGCCCAGAGGTAGGCAGAGGGACTTGTGGTTCGGCGCATGAGGCCGGGCCTGACCCTGGCTTCTGGTCGAAGTCCAGGGGGCCTGCCCCCTGCCTGCCCATAGGTAGGCAGAGGGACTTGTGGTTCGGCGCGTGGGACCGGGCCTGACCCTGGCTTCTGGTCGAAGTCCAGGGGGCCTGCCCCCTGCCTGCCCAAAGGTAGGCAGAGGGACTTGTGGTTTGGCTCGTGGGGCCGGGCCTAACCCTGGCTTCTAGTTTAAGTCCAGGGGGCCTGCCCCCTGCCTGCCCAGAGGTAGGTAGAGGGACTTGTGGTTCGGCGCGTGTGGTCGGGCCTGACCCTGGCTTCTGGTCAAGGTCCAGGGGGCCTGCCTCCTGCCTGCCCAGAGGTAGGCAGAGGGACTTGTGGTTTGGCGCATGGGGCCGGGCCCGACCCTGGCTTCTGGTCGAAGTCCAGGGGGCCTGCCCCCTGCCTGCCCAGAGGTAGGCAGAGGGACTTGTGGTTTGGCGCATGAGGCCGGGCCTGACCCTGGCTTCTGGTCGAGGTCCAGGAGGCCTGCCCCCTGCCTGCCTAGAGGTAGGCAGAGGGACTTGTGGTTCGGCGCATGGGGCCGGGCCCGACCCTGGCTTCTGGTCGAAGTCCAGGTGGCCTGCCCCCTGCCTGCCCAGAGGTAGGCAGAGGGACTTATGGTTGGGCGCATGGGGCCGGGCCTGACCCTGGCTTCTGGTCGAAGTCCAGGGGGCCTGCCCCCTGCCTGCCTAGAGGTAGGTAGAGGGACTTGTGGTTCGGCTCATGGGGCCCGACCTGACCCTGGCTTCTGGTCGAAGTCCAGGGGGCCTGCCCCCTGCCTGCCCAGAGGTAGGCAGAGGAACTTGTGGTTCGGCGCATGGGGCCGGGCGTGACTCTGGCTTCTGGTCGAAGTCCAGGGGGCCTGCCCCCTGTTTGCCCAGTGGTAGGCAGAGGGACTTGTGGTTTGGCGCGTGGGGCCGGGCCTGAACCTGGCTTCTGGTCGAGGTCCAAGAGGCCTGCCCCCTGCCTGCCCATAGGTAGGCAGAGGGACTCGTGGTTCGGCGCGTGCGGCCGGGCCTGACCCTGGCTTTTGGTCGAGGTCCAGGGGGCCTGCCTCCGCCTGCCCAGAGATAGGCAGAGGGACTTGTGGTTCGGCGCATGGGGCCGGGCCCGACCCTGGCTTCTAGTTTAAGTCCAAGGGGCCTGCCTCCGCCTGCCCAGAGGTAGGTAGAGGGACTTGTGGTTCGGCGCATGGGGCCGGGCCCGACCCTGGCTTCTGGTCGAAGTCCAGGTGGCCTGCCCCCTGCCTGCCCAGAGGTAGGCAGAGGGACTTGTGGTTTGGCGCATGAGGCCGGGCCTGACCCTGGCTTCTGGTCGAGGTCCAGGAGGCCTGCCCCCTGCCTGTCCATAGGTAGGTAGAGGGACTCGTGGTTCGGCGCGTGCGGCCGGGCCTGACCCTGGCTTCTGGTCGAGGTCCAGGGGGTCTGCCTCCGCCTGCCCAGAGATAGGCAGAGGGACTTGTGGTTCGGCGCATGGGGCCCGACCTGACCCTGGCTTCTGGTCGAAGTCCAGGGGGCCTGCCCCCTGCCTGCCCAGAGGTAGGCAGAGGGACTCGTGGTTCGGCGCGTGCGGCCGGGCCTGACCCTGGCTTCTAGTCGAGGTCCAGGGGGCCTGCCTCCGCCTGCCCAGAGATAGGCAAAGGGACTTGTGGTTCGGCGCATGGGGCCGGGCCCGACCCTGGCTTCTGGTCGAAGTCCAGGGGGCCTGCCCCCTGCCTGCCCAGAGGTAGGCAGAGAGACTTGTGGTTCGGCGCATGAGGCCGAGCCTGACCCTGGCTTCTAGTCTAAGTCCAGGGGGCCTGCCCCCTGCCTGCCCATAGGTAAGCAGAGGGACTTGTGGTTCGGCGCGTGGGGCCGGGCCTGACCCTGGCTTCTGGTCGAAGTCCAGGGGACCTGCCCCCTACCTGCCCAAAGGTAGGCAGAGGGACTTGTGGTTTGGCGCGTGGGGCCGGGCCTAACCCTGGCTTCTAGTTTAAGTCCAGGGGCCTGCCCCCTGCCTGCCCAGAGGTATGTAGAGGGACTTGGGTTCGGCGCGTGGGGCCGGGCCTGACCTTGGCTTCTGGTCGAAGGCCAGGGAGCCTGCCCCCAGGTAGGCAGAGGGACTTGTGGTTCGGCGCATGGGGCCGGCCCTGACCCTGGCTTCTGGTCGAAGTCCAGGGGGCCTGCCCCCTGCCTGCCCAGAGGTAGGCAGAGGGACTTGTGGTTCGGCGCGTGGAGCCGGGCCTGACCCTGGCTTCTGGTCGAGGTCCAGGGGGCCTGCCCCCTGCCTGCCCAGACGCAGGCAGAGGGACTTGTGGTTCGGCGCGTGTGGTCGGGCCTGACCCTGGCTTCTGGTCAAGGTCCAGGGGGCCTGCCTCCTGCCTGCCCAGAGGTAGGCAGAGAGACTTGTGGTTTGTCGCATGGGGCCGGGCCCGACCCTGGCTTCTGGTCGAAGTCCAGGGGGCCTGCCCCCTGCCTGCCCAGAGGTAGGCAGAAGGACTTGTGGTTTGGCGCATGAGGTCGGGCCTGACCCTGGCTTCTGGTCGAGGTCCAGGAGGACTGCCCCCTGCCTGCCCATAGGTAGGGAGAGGGACTCGTGGTTTGGCGCGTGCGGCCGGTCCTGACCCTGGCTTCTGGTCGAGGTCCAGGGGGCCTGCCTCCGCCTGCCCAAAGATAGGCAGAGGGACTTGTGGTTCAGCGTATGTGGCCGGGCCCGACCCTGGCTTCTGGTCGAAGTCCGAGGGGCCTGCCCCCTGCCTGCCCAGAGGTAGGCAGAGGGACTTATGGTTGGGCGCATGGGGCCGGGCCTGACCCTGGCTTCTGGTCGAAGTCCAGGGGGTCTGCCCCCTACCTGCCTAGAGGTAGGCAGAGGGACTTGTGGTTCGGCTCATGGGGCCCGACCTGACCCTGGCTTCTGGTCGAAGTCCAAAGGGCCTGCCCCCTGCCTGCCCAGAGGTAGGCAGAGGGACTCGTGGTTCGGCGCGTGCGGCCGGGCCTGACCCTGGCTTCTGGTCAAGGTCCAGGGGGCCTGCCTCCGCCTGCCCAGAGATAGGCAGAGGGACTTGTGGTTCGGCGCATGGGGCCGGGCCCGACCCTGGCTTCTGGTCGAAGTTCAGGGGGCCTGCCCCCTGCCTGCCCAGAGGTAGGCAGAGGGACTTGTGGTTCGGCGCATGAGGCCGGGCCTGACCCTGGCTTCTGGTCGAAGTCCAGGGGGCCTGCCCCCTGCCTGCCCATAGGTAGGCAGAGGGACTTGTGGTTCGGCGCGTGGGACCGGGCCTGACCCTGGCTTCTGGTCGAAGTCCAGGGGGCCTGCCCCCTGCCTGCCCAAAGGTAGGCAGAGGGACTTGTGGTTTGGCTCGTGGGGCCGGGCCTAACCCTGGCTTCTAGTTTAAGTCCAGGGGGCCTGCCCCCTGCCTGCCCAGAGGTAGGTAGAGGGACTTGTGGTTCGGCGCGTGTGGTCGGGCCTGACCCTGGCTTCTGGTCAAGGTCCAGGGGGCCTGCCTCCTGCCTGCCCAGAGGTAGGCAGAGGGACTTGTGGTTTGGCGCATGGGGCCGGGCCCGACCCTGGCTTCTGGTCGAAGTCCAGGGGGCCTGCCCCCTGCCTGCCCAGAGGTAGGCAGAGGGACTTGTGGTTTGGCGCATGAGGCCGGGCCTGACCCTGGCTTCTGGTCGAGGTCCAGGAGGCCTGCCCCCTGCCTGCCTAGAGGTAGGCAGAGGGACTTGTGGTTCGGCGCATGGGGCCGGGCCCGACCCTGGCTTCTGGTCGAAGTCCGAGGGGCCTGCCCCCTGCCTGCCCAGAGGTAGGCAGAGGGACTTATGGTTGGGCGCATGGGGCCGGGCCTGACCCTGGCTTCTGGTCGAAGTCCAGGGGGCCTGCCCCCTACCTGCCTAGAGGTAGGGAGAGGGACTTGTGGTTCGGCTCATGGGGCCCGACCTGACCCTGGCTTCTGGTCAAGGTCCAGGGGGCCTGCCCCCTGCCTGCCCAGAGGCAGGCAGAGGGACTTGTGGTTTGGCGCATGGGGCCGGTCCCGACCCTGGCTTCTGGTCGAAGTCCAGGGGGCCTGCCCCCTGCCTGCCCAGAGGTAGGCAGAGGGACTTATGGTTGGGCGCATGGGGCCGGGCCTGACCCTGGCTTCTGGTCGAAGTCCAAAGGGCCTGCCTCCTGCCTGCCCAGAGGTAGGCAGAGGGACTTGTGGTTCGGCGCATGGGGCCGGGCCCGACCCTGGCTTCTGGTCGATGTGCAGGGGGCCTGCCCCCTGCCTGCCTAGAGGTAGGCAGAGGGACTTGTGGTTCGGCTGATGGGGCCCGACCTGACCCTGGCATCTGGTCGAAGTCTAGGGGGCCAGCCCCCTGCCTGCCCAGAGGTAGGCAGAGGGACTCGTGGTTCGGCGCGTGCGGCCGGGCCTGACCCTGGCTTCTGGTTGAGGTCCAGGGGGCCTGCCCCCTGCCTGCCCAGAGGTAGGCAGAGGGACTTGTGGTTCGGCACATGGGGTCGGGCCTGACCCTGGCTTCTGGTCGAAGTCCAGGGGGCCTGCCCCCTGCCTGCCTAGAGGTAGGCAGAGAGACTTGTGGTTCGGCTCATTGGGCTCGACCTGACCCTGGCTTCTAGTCGAAGTCCATGGGGCCTGCCCCCTGCCTGCCAAGAGGTAGGCAGAGGGACTTGTGGTTCGGCTCATGGGGCCCGACCTGACCCTGGCTTCTGGTCGAAGTCCAGGGGGCCTGCCCCCAGCCTGCCCAGAGGTAGGCAGAGGGACTCGTGGTTCGGCGCGTGCGGCCGGGCCTGACCCTGGCTTCTGGTCGAGGTCCAGGGGGCCTGCCTCCGCCTGCCCAGAGATAGGCAGAGGGAGTTGTGGTTCGGCGCATGGGGCCGGGCCCGACCCTGGCTTCTGGTCGAAGTCCAGGGGGCCTGCCCTCTGCTTGCCCAGTGGTAGGTAGAGGGACTTGAGGTTTGGCGCGTGGGGCCGGGCCTGACATTGGCTTCTGGTCGAGGTCCAGGAGACCTGCCCCCTGCCTGCCCATAGGTAGGCAGAGGGACTCGTGGTTCGGCGCGTGCGGCCGGGCCTGACCCTGGCTTCTGGTCGAGGTCCAGGGGGCCTGCCTCCGCCTGCCCAGAGATAGGCAGAGGGACTTGTGGTTCGGCGCATGGGGCCGGGACCGACCCTGGCTTCTAGTTTAAGTCCAGGGGGCCTGCCTCCGCCTGCCCAGAGGTAGGCAGAGGGACTTGTGGTTCGGCGCATGGGGCCGGGTCCGACCCTGGCTTCTGGTCGAAGTCCAGGGGGCCTGCCCCCTGCCTGCCTAGAGGTAGGCAGAGAGACTTGTGGTTCGGCTCATTGGGCTCGACCTGACCCTGGCTTCTGGTCGAATTCCAGGGGGCCTGCCCCCTGCGTGCCCATAGGTAGACAGAGAGACTCGTGGTTCGGCGCGTGCGGCCGGGCCTGACCCTGGCTTCTGGTCAAGGTCCAGGGGGCTTGCCTCCGCCTTCCCAAAGATAGCCAGAGGGACTTGTGGTTCGGCGCATGGGGCCGGGCCCGACCCTGGCTTCAGGTCGAAGTCCAGGGGGCCTGCCCCCTGCCTGCCCACAGGTAGGGAGATGGACTTGTGGTTCGGCGCGTGGGGCCGGGCCTGACCCTTGCTTCTGGTCGAGGTCCAAGAGGCCTGCCTCCGCCTACCCAGAGGTAGGCAGAGGGACTTGTGGTTCGGCGGATGGGGCCGGGCCCGACCTTGGCTTCTGGTCGAAGTCCAGGGGGCCTGCCCCCTGCCTGCTCAGAGGTAGGCAGAGGGACTTGTGGTTCGGCGCATGGGGCCGGGCCCGACCCTGGCTTCTGGTCGAAGTCCAAGGGGCCTGCCCCCTGCCTGCCCAGAGGTAGGCAGAGGGACTTGTGGTTTGGCGCGTGGGGCCGGGCCTGACCCTGGCTTCTGGTCGAGGTCCAGGTGGCCTGCCCCCTGCCTGCCCATAGGTAGGCAGAGGGACTCGTGGTTCGGCGCGTGCGGCCGGGCCTGACCCTAGCTTCTGGTCGAGGTCCAGGGGGCCTGCCTCCGCCTGCCCAGAGATAGGTAGAGGGACTTGTGGTTCGGCGCATGGGGCCGGCCCTAACCCTGGCTTCTGGTCGAAGTCCAGGGGGCCTGCCCCTGCCTGCCCATAGGTAGGCAGAGGGACTTGTGGTTTGGCGCGTGGGGCCGGGCCTGAACCTGGCTTCTAGTTTAAGTCCAGGGGGCCTGCCTCCGCCTGCTCAGAGGTAGGCAGAGGGACTTGTGGTTCGGCGCATGGGGCCGGGCCCGACCCTGGCTTCTGGTCGAAGTCCAGGGGGTCTGCCCCCTGCCTGCCCAGAGGTAGGCAGAGGGACTTATGGTTGGGCGCATGGGGCCGGGCCTGACCCTGGCTTCTGGTCGAAGTCCAGGGGGCCTGCCCCCTACCTGCCTAGAGGTGGGCAGAGGGACTTGTGGTTCGGCTCATGGGGCCCGACCTGACCCTGGCTTCTGGTCGAAGTCCAGGGGGCCTGCCCCCTGCCTGCCCAGAGGTAGGCAGAGGGACTCGTGGTTCGGCGCGTGCGGCCGGGCCTGACCCTGGCTTCTGGTCGAGGTCCAGGGGGCCTGCCTCCGCCTGCCCAAAGATAGGCAGAGGGATTTGTGGTTCGGCGCAAAGGGCCGGGCCCGACCCTGGCTTCTGGTCGAAGTCCAGGGGGCCTGCCCCCTGCCTGCCCAGAGGTAGGCAGAGGGACTTGTGGTTCGGCGCATGGGGCCGGGCCCGACCCTGGCTTCTGGTCGAAGTCCAGGGGGCCTGCCCCCTGCCTGCCCAGAGGTAGGCAGAGGGACTTGTGGTTTGGCGCGTGGGGTCGGGCCTTACCCTGGCTTCTGGTCGAGGTCCAGGAGGCCTGCCCCCTGCCTGCCCATAGGTAGGCAGAGGGACTCGTGGTTCGGCGCGTGCGGCCGGGCCTGACCCTGGCTTCTGGTCGAGGTCCAGGGGGCCTGCCACCGCAAGCCCAGAGATAGGCAGAGGGACTTGTGGTTCGGCGCATGAAGCCGGGCCCGACCCTGGCTTCTAGTTTAAGTCCAGGGGGCCTGCCTCCGCCTGCCCAGAGGTAGGCAGAGGGACTTGTGGTTCGGCGCATGGGGCCGGGCCCGACCTTGGCTTCTGGTCGAAGTCCAGGGGGCCTGCCCCCTGCCTGCCTAGAGGTAGGCAGAGAGACTTGTGGTTCGGCTCATTGGGCTCGACCTGACCCTGGCTTCTGGTCGAAGTCCAGGGGGCCTGCCCCCTGCGTGCCCAGAGGTAGACAGAGGGACTCGTGGTTCGGCGCGTGCGGCCGGGCCTGACCCTGGCTTCTGGTCGAGGTCCAGGGGGCTTGCCTCCGCCTTCCCAAAGATAGCCAGAGGGACTTGTGGTTCGGCGCATGGGGCCGGGCCCGACCCTGGCTTCAGGTCGAAGTCCAGGGGGCCTGCCCCCTGCCTGCCAAGAGGTAGGCAGAGGGACTTGTGGTTCGGCGCATGAGGCCGGGCCTGACCCTGGCTTCTAGTCGAAGTCCAGGGGGCCTGCCCCATGCCTGCCCAGAGGTAGGCAGAGGGACTTGTGGTTCGGCGCATGGGGCCGGGCCAGACCCTGGCTTTTGGTCGAAGTCCAGGGGGCTTGCCCCCTGCCTGCCCAGAGGTAGGGAGATGGACTTGTGGTTCGGCGCGTGGGGCCGAACCTGACCCTTGCTTCTGGTCGAGGTCCAAGAGGCCTGCCTCCGCCTACCCATAGGTAGGCAGAGGGACTCGTGGTTCGGCGCGTGCGGCCGGGCCTGACCCTGGCTTCTGGTCGAGGTCCAGGGGGCCTGCCTCCGCCTGCCCAGAGATAGGCAGAGGGACTTGTGGTTCGGCGCATGGGGCCGGCCCTAACCCTTGCTTCTGGTCGAAGTCCAGGGGGCCTGCCCCCTGCCTGCCCATAGTTAGGCAGAGGGACTTGTGGTTTGGCGCGTGGGGCCGGGCCTGACCCTGGCTTCTAGTTTAAGTCCAGGGGGCCTGCCTCCGCCAGCCCAGAGGTAGGCAGAGGGACTTGTGGTTCGGCGCATGGGGCCGGGCCCGACCCTGGCTTCTGGTCGAAGTCCAGGGGGCCTGCCCCCTGCCTGCCCAGAGGTAGGCAGAGGGACTTATGGTTGGGCGCATGGGGCCGGGCCTGACCCTGGCTTCTGGTCGAAGTCCAGGGGGCCTGCCCCCTGCCTGCCTAGAGGTAGGCAGAGGGACTTGTGGTTCGGCTCATGGGGCCCGACCTGACCCTGGCTTCTGGTCGAAGTCCAGGGGGCCTGCCCCCTGCCTGCCCAGAGGTAGGCAGAGGGACTTGTGGTTCGGCGCATGGGGCCGGGCCCGACCATGGCTTCTGGTCGAAGTCCAGGGGGGCCTGCCCCCTGCCTGCCCAGAGGTAGGCAGAGGGACTTGTGGTTTGGCGCGTGGGGCCGGGCCCGACCCTGGCTTCTGGTCGAGGTCCAGGAGGCCTGCCCATAGGTAGGTAGAGGGACTCGTGGTTCGGCGCGTGCGGCCGGGCCTGACCCTGGCTTCTGGTCGAGGTCCAGGGGGCCTGCCTCCGCCTGCCCAGAGATAGGCAGAGGGACTTGTGGTTCGGCGCATGGGGCCGGCCCTAACCCTGGCTTCTGGTCGAAGTCCAAGGGGCCTGCCCCCTGCCTGCCCATAAGTAGGCAGAGGGACTTGTGGTTTGGCGCGTGGGGCCGGGCCTTACCCTGGCTTCTGGTCGAGGTCCAGGGGGCCTGCCTCCGCCTGCCCAGAGAAAGGCAGAGGGACTTGTGGTTCGGCGCATGGGGCCGGCACTAACCCTGGCTTCTGGTCGAAGTCCAGGGGGCCTGCCCCTGCCTGCCCATAGGTAGGCAGAGGGACTTGTGGTTTGGCGCGTGGGGCCGGGCCTGAACCTGGCTTCTAGTTTAAGTCCAGGGGGCCTGCCTCCGCCTGCTCAGAGGTAGGCAGAGGGACTTGTGGTTCGGCGCATGGGGCCGGGCCCGACCCTGGCTTCTGGTCGAAGTCCAGGGGGCCTGCCCCCTGCCTGCCCAGAGGTAGGCAGAGGGACTTATGGTTGGGCGCATGGGGCCGGGCCTGACCCTGGCTTCTGGTCGAAGTCTAGGGGGCCTGCCCCCTGCCTGCCTAGAGGTAGGAAGAGGGACTTGTGGTTCGGCTCATGGGGCCCGACCTGACCCTGGCTTCTGGTCGAAGTCCAGGGGGCCTGCCCCCTGCCTGCCTAGAGGTAGGCAGAGGGACTCGTGGTTCGGCGCGTGCGGCCGGGCCTGACCCTGGCTTCTGGTCGAGGTCCAGGGGGCCTGCCTCCGCCTGCCTAGAGATAGGCAGAGGGATTTGTGGTTCGGCGAATAGGGCCGGGCCCGACCCTGGCTTCTGGTCGAAGTCCAGGGGGGCTGCCCCCTGCCTGCCCAGAGGTAGGCAGAGGGACTTGTGGTTCGGCGCATGGGGCCGGGCCCGACCCTGGCTTCTGGTCGAAGTCCAGGGGGCCTGCCCCCTTCCTGCCCAGAGGTAGGCAGAGGGACTTGTGGTTTGGCGCGTGGGGCCGGGCCTTACCCTGGCTTCTGGTCGAGGTCCAGGAGGCCTGCCCCCTGCCTGCCCATAGGTAGGCAGAGGGACTCGTGGTTCGGCGCGTGCGGCCGGGCCTGACCCTGGCTTCTGGTCGAGGTCCAGGGGGCCTGCCTCAGCCTGCCCAGAGATAGGCAGAGGGACTTGTGGTTCGGCGCATGGGGCCGGCCCTAACCCTTGCTTCTGGTCGAAGTCCAGGGGGCCTGCCCCCTGCCTGCCCATAGTTAGGGAGAGGGACTTGTGGTTTGGCGCGTGGGGCCGGGCCTGACCCTGGCTTCTAGTTTAAGTCCAGGGGGCCTGCCTCCGCCAGCCCAGAGGTAGGCAGAGGGACTTGTGGTTCGGCGCATGGGGCCGGCCCGACCCTGGCTTCTGGTCGAAGTCCCGGGGGCCTGCCCCCTGCCTGCCCAGAGGTAGGCAGAGGGACTTATGGTTGGGCGCATGGGGCCGGGCCTGACCCTGGCTTCTGGTCGAAGTCCAGGGGGCCTGCCCCCTGCCTGCCTAGAGGTAGGCAGAGGGACTTGTGGTTCGGCTCATGGGGCCCGACCTGACCCTGGCTTCTGGTCGAAGTCCAGGGGGCCTGCCCCCTGCCTGCCCAGAGGTAGGCAGAGGGATTTGTGGTTCGGCGCATGGGGCCGGGCCCGACCCTGGCTTCTGGTCGAAGTCCAGGGGGCCTGCCCCCTGCCTGCCCTGAGGTAGGCAGAGGAACTTGTGGTTCGGCGCATGGGGCCGGGCCCGACCATGGCTTCTGGTCGAAGTCCAGGGGAGCCTGCCCCCTGCCTGCCCAGAGGTAGGCAGAGGGACTTGTGGTTTGGCGCGTGGGGCCGGGCCTGACCCTGGCTTCTGGTCGAGGTCCAGGAGGCAAGCCCATAGGTAGGCAGAGGGACTCGTGGTTCGGCGCGTGCGGCCGGGCCTGACCCTGGCTTCTGGTCGAGGTCCAGGGGGCCTGCCTCCGCCTGCCCAGAGATAGGCAGAGGGACTTGTGGTTCGGCGCATGGGGCCGGCCCTAACCCTGGCTTCTGGTCGAAGTCCAGGGGGCCTGCCCCCTGCCTGCCCATAAGTAGGCAGAGGGACTTGTGGTTTGGCGCGTGGGGCCGGGCCTTACCCTGGCTTCTGGTCGAGGTCCAGGAGGCCTGCCCCCTGCCTGCCCATAGGTAGGCAAAGGGACTCGTGGTTCGGCGCGTGCGGCCGGGCCTGACCCTGGCTTCTGGTCGAGGTCCAGGGGGCCTGCCTCAGCCTGCCCAGAGATAGGCAGAGGGACTTGTGGTTCGGCGCATGGGGCCGGCCCTAACCCTTGCTTCTGGTCGAAGTCCAGGGGGCCTGCCCCCTGCCTGCCCATAGTTAAGGAGAGGGACTTGTGGTTTGGCGCGTGGGGCCGGGCCTGACCCTGGCTTCTAGTTTAAGTCCAGGGGGCCTGCCTCCGCCAGCCCAGAGGTAGGCAGAGGGACTTGTGGTTCGGCGCATGGGGCCGGGCCCGACCCTGGCTTCTGGTCGAAGTCCAGGGGGCCTGCCCCCTGCCTGCCCAGAGGTAGGCAGAGGGACTTATGGTTGGGCGCATGGGGCCGGGCCTGACCCTGGCTTCTGGTCGAAGTCCAGGGGGCCTGCCCCCTGCCTGCCTAGAGGTAGGCAGAGGGACTTGTGGTTCGGCTCATGGGGCCCGACCTGACCCTGGCTTCTGGTCGAAGTCCAGGGGGCCTGCCCCCTGCCTGCCCAGAGGTAGGCAGAGGGACTCGTGGTTCGGCGCGTGCGGCCGGGCCTGACCCTGGCTTCTGGTCGAGGTCCAGGGGGCCTGCCTCCACCTGCCCAGAGATAGGCAGAGGGAGTTGTGGTTCGGCGCATGGGGCCGGGCCCGACCCTGGCTTCTGGTCGAAGTCCAGGGGGCCTGCCCCCTGCCTGCCCATAGTTAGGCAGAGGGACTTGTGGTTTGGCGCGTGGGGCCGGGCCTGACCCTGGCTTCTGGTCGAAGTCCAGGGGGCCTGCCCCCTGCCTGCCCAGAGGTAGACAGAGGCACTTGTGGTTCGGCGCATGGGGCCAGGCCAGACCCTGGCTTTTGGTCGAAGTCCAGGGGGCCTGCCCCCTGCCTGCCCAGTGGTAGGGAGATGGACTTGTGGTTCGGCGCGTGGGGCCGGGTCTGACCCTTGCTTCTGGTCGAGGTCCAAGGGGCCTGCCTCCGCCTACCCAGAGGTAGGCAGAGGGACTTGTGGTTCGGCGGATGGGGCCGGGCCCGACCCTGGCTTCTGGTCGAAGTCCAGGGGGCCTGCCCCCTGCCTGCCCAGAGGTAGGCAGAGGGACTCGTGGTTCGGCGCGTGCGGCCGGGCCTGACCCTGGCTTTTGGTCGAGGTCCAGGGGACCTGCCTCCGCCTGCCTAGAGATAGGCAGAGGGATTTGTGGTTCGGCGCATGGGGCCGAGCCCGACCCTGGCTTCTGGTAGAAGTCCAGGGGGCCTGCCCCCTGCCTGCCCTGAGGTAGGCAGAGGGACTTGTGGTTTGGCGCGTGGGGCCGGGCCTGACCCTGGCTTCTGGTCGAGGTCCAGGAGGCCTGCCCGCTGCCTGCCCATAGGTAGGCAGAGGGACTCGTGGTTCGGCGCGTGCGGCCGGGCCTGACCCTGGCTTCTGGTCGAGGTCCAGGGGGCCTGCCTCCGCCTGCCCAGAGATAGGCAGAGGGACTTGTGGTTCGGCGCATGGGGCCGGCCCTAACCCTTGCTTCTGGTCGAAGTCCAGGGGGCCTGCCCCCTGCCTGCCCATAGTTAGGGAGAGGGACTTGTGGTTTGGCGCGTGGGGCCGGGCCTGACCCTGGCTTCTAGTTTAAGTCCAGGGGGCCTGCCTCCGCCAGCCCAGAGGTAGGCAGAGGGACTTGTGGTTCGGCGCATGGGGCCGGCCCGACCCTGGCTTCTGGTCGAAGTCCCGGGGGCCTGCCCCCTGCCTGCCCAGAGGTAGGCAGAGGGACTTATGGTTGGGCGCATGGGGCCGGGCCTGACCCTGGCTTCTGGTCGAAGTCCAGGGGGCCTGCCCCCTGCCTGCCTAGAGGTAGGCAGAGGGACTTGTGGTTCGGCTCATGGGGCCCGACCTGACCCTGGCTTCTGGTCGAAGTCCAGGGGGCCTGCCCCCTGCCTGCCCAGAGGTAGGCAGAGGGATTTGTGGTTCGGCGCATGGGGCCGGGCCCGACCCTGGCTTCTGGTCGAAGTCCAGGGGGCCTGCCCCCTGCCTGCCCTGAGTTAGGCAGAGGAACTTGTGGTTCGGCGCATGGGGCCGGGCCCGACCATGGCTTCTGGTCGAAGTCCAGGGGAGCCTGCCCCCTGCCTGCCCAGAGGTAGGCAGAGGGACTTGTGGTTTGGCGCGTGGGGCCGGGCCTGACCCTGGCTTCTGGTCGAGGTCCAGGAGGCAAGCCCATAGGTAGGCAGAGGGACTCGTGGTTCGGCGCGTGCGGCCGGGCCTGACCCTGGCTTCTGGTCGAGGTCCAGGGGGCCTGCCTCCGCCTGCCCAGAGATAGGCAGAGGGACTTGTGGTTCGGCGCATGGGGCCGGCCCTAACCCTGGCTTCTGGTCGAAGTCCAGGGGGCCTGCCCCCTGCCTGCCCATAAGTAGGCAGAGGGACTTGTGGTTTGGCGCGTGGGGCCGGGCCTTACCCTGGCTTCTGGTCGAGGTCCAGGAGGCCTGCCCCCTGCCTGCCCATAGGTAGGCAAAGGGACTCGTGGTTCGGCGCGTGCGGCCGGGCCTGACCCTGGCTTCTGGTCGAGGTCCAGGGGGCCTGCCTCAGCCTGCCCAGAGATAGGCAGAGGGACTTGTGGTTCGGCGCATGGGGCCGGCCCTAACCCTTGCTTCTGGTCGAAGTCCAGGGGGCCTGCCCCCTGCCTGCCCATAGTTAAGGAGAGGGACTTGTGGTTTGGCGCGTGGGGCCGGGCCTGACCCTGGCTTCTAGTTTAAGTCCAGGGGGCCTGCCTCCGCCAGCCCAGAGGTAGGCAGAGGGACTTGTGGTTCGGCGCATGGGGCCGGGCCCGACCCTGGCTTCTGGTCGAAGTCCAGGGGGCCTGCCCCCTGCCTGCCCAGAGGTAGGCAGAGGGACTTATGGTTGGGCGCATGGGGCCGGGCCTGACCCTGGCTTCTGGTCGAAGTCCAGGGGGCCTGCCCCCTGCCTGCCTAGAGGTAGGCAGAGGGACTTGTGGTTCGGCTCATGGGGCCCGACCTGACCCTGGCTTCTGGTCGAAGTCCAGGGGGCCTGCCCCCTGCCTGCCCAGAGGTAGGCAGAGGGACTCGTGGTTCGGCGCGTGCGGCCGGGCCTGACCCTGGCTTCTGGTCGAGGTCCAGGGGGCCTGCCTCCACCTGCCCAGAGATAGGCAGAGGGAGTTGTGGTTCGGCGCATGGGGCCGGGCCCGACCCTGGCTTCTGGTCGAAGTCCAGGGGGCCTGCCCCCTGCCTGCCCATAGTTAGGCAGAGGGACTTGTGGTTTGGCGCGTGGGGCCGGGCCTGACCCTGGCTTCTGGTCGAAGTCCAGGGGGCCTGCCCCCTGCCTGCCCAGAGGTAGGCAGAGGGACTTGTGGTTCGGCGCATGGGGCCAGGCCAGACCCTGGCTTTTGGTCGAAGTCCAGGGGGCCTGCCCCCTGCCTGCCCAGTGGTAGGGAGATGGACTTGTGGTTCGGCGCGTGGGGCCGGGTCTGACCCTTGCTTCTGGTCGAGGTCCAAGGGGCCTGCCTCCGCCTACCCAGAGGTAGGCAGAGGGACTTGTGGTTCGGCGGATGGGGCCGGGCCCGACCCTGGCTTCTGGTCGAAGTCCAGGGGGCCTGCCCCCTGCCTGCCCAGAGGTAGGCAGAGGGACTCGTGGTTCGGCGCGTGCGGCCGGGCCTGACCCTGGCTTTTGGTCGAGGTCCAGGGGACCTGCCTCCGCCTGCCTAGAGATAGGCAGAGGGATTTGTGGTTCGGCGCATGGGGCCGAGCCCGACCCTGGCTTCTGGTAGAAGTCCAGGGGGCCTGCCCCCTGCCTGCCCTGAGGTAGGCAGAGGGACTTGTGGTTTGGCGCGTGGGGCCGGGCCTGACCCTGGCTTCTGGTCGAGGTCCAGGAGGCCTGCCCGCTGCCTGCCCATAGGTAGGCAGAGGGACTCGTGGTTCGGCGCGTGCGGCCGGGCCTGACCCTGGCTTCTGGTCGAGGTCTAGGGGGCCTGCCTCCGCCTGCCCAGAGATAGGCAGAGGGACTTGTGGTTCGGCGCATGGGGCCGGCCCTAACCCTGGCTTCTGGTCGAAGTCCAGGAGGCCTGCCCCCTGCCTGCCCATAGGTAGGCAGAGGGACTTGTGGTTTGGCGCGTGGGGCCGGGCCTGACCCTGGCTTCTAGTTTAAGTCCAGGGGGCCTGCCTCCGCCTGCCCAAAGGTAGGCAGAGGGACTTGTGGTTCGGCGCATGGGGCCGGGCCCGACCCTGGCTTCTGGTCGAAGTCCAGGGGGCCTGCCCCCTGCCTGCCCAGAGGTAGGCAGAGGGACTTATGGTTGGGCGCATGGGGCCGGGCCTGACCCTGGCTTCTGGTCGAAGTCCAGGGGGCCTGCCCCCTGCCTGCCAAGAGGTAGGTAGAGGGACTTGTGGTTCGGCTCATGGGGCCAGACCTGACCCTGGCTTCTGGTCGAAGTCCAGGGGGCCTGCCCCCTGCCTGCCCAGAGGTAGGCAGAGGGACTCGTGGTTCGGCGCGTGCGGCCGGGCCTGACCCTGGCTTCTGGTTGAGTTCCAGGGGGCCTGCCCCCTGCCTGCCCATAGGTAGGCAGAGGGACTCGTGGTTGAGCGCATGGGGTCGGGCCCGACCCTGGCTTCTGGTCGAAGTCCAGGGGGCCTGCCCCCTGCCTGCCCAGAGGTAGGCTGAGGGACTTATGGTTGAGCGCATGGGGCCGGGCCTGACCCTGGCTTCTGGTCGAAGTCCAGGGGGCCTGCCCCCTGCCTGCCTAGAGGTAGGCAGAGGGACTTGTGGTTCGGCTCATAGGGGCCCGACCTGACCCTGGCTTCTGGTCGAAGTCCAGGGGGCCTGCCCCCTGCCTGCCCAGAGGTAGACAGAGGGACTCGTGGTTCGGCGCGTGGGGCCGGGCCCGACCCTGGCTTCTAGTCGAAGTCTAGGGGGCCTGCCCCCTGCCTTCCCAGAGGTAGGCAGAGGGACTTATGGTTGGGCGCATGGGGCCGGGCCCGACCCTGGCTTCTGGTCGAAGTCCAGGGGGCCTGCCCCCTGCCTGCCTAGAGGTAGGCAGAGGGACTTGTGGTTCGGCGCATGGGGCCGGGCCCGACCCTGGCTTCTGGTCGAAGTCCAGGGGGCCTGCCCCCTGCCTGCCCAGAGGTAGGCAGAGGGACTTGTGGTTTGGCGCGTGGGGCCAGGCCTGACCCTGGCTTCTGGTCGAGGTCCAGGAGGCCTGCCCCCTGCCTGCCCATAGGTAGGCAGAGGGACTCGTGGTTCGGCGCGTGCGGCCGGGCCTGACCCTGGCTTCTGGTCGAGGTCCATGGGGCCGGCCCTAACCCTGGCTTCTGGTCGAAGTCCAGGGGGCCTGCCCCCTGCCTGCCCATAGTTAGGCAGAGGGACTTGTGGTTTGGCGCGTGGGGCCGGGCCTGACCCTGGCTTCTAGTTTAAGTCCAGGGGGCCTGCCTCCGCCTGCCCAGAGGTAGGCAGAGGGACTTGTGGTTCGGCGCATGGGGCCGGGCCCGACCCTGGCTTCTGGTCGAAGTCCAGGGGGCCTGCCCCCTGCCTGCCCAGAGGTAGGCAGAGGGACTTATGGTTGGGCGCATGGGGCCGTGCCTGACCCTGGCTTCTGGTCGAAGTCCAGGGGGCCTGCCCCCTGCCTGCCTAGAGGTAGGCAGAGGGACTTGTGGTGCGGCTCATGGAGCCCGACCTGACCCTGGCTTCTGGTCGAAGTCCAGGGGGCCTGCCCCCTGCCTGCCCAGAGGTAGGCAGAGGGACTCGTGGTTCGGCGCGTGCGGCCGGGCCTGACCCTGGCTTCTGGTCGAGGTCCAGGGGGCCTGCCTCCGCCTGCCCAGAGATAGGCAGAGGGATTTCTGGTTCGGCGCATGGGGCCGGGCCCGACCCTGGCTTCTGGTCGAAGTCCAGGGGGCCTGCCCCCTGCCTGCCCTGAGGTAGGCAGAGGGACTTGTGGTTCGGCGCATGGGGCCGGGCCCGACCCTGGCTTCTGGTCGAAGTCCAGGGGGCCTGCCCCCTGCCTGCCCAGAGGTAGGCAGAGGGACTTGTGGTTTGGCGCGTGGGGCCGGGCCTGACCCTGGCTTCTGGTCGAGGTCCAGGAGGCCTGCCCCCTGCCTGCCCCATAGGTAGGCAGAGGGACTCGTGGTTCGGCGCGTGCGGCCGGGCCTGACCCTGGCTTCTGGTCGAGGTCCAGGGGGCCTGCCTCCGCCTGCCCAGAGATAGGCAGAGGGACTTGTGGTTCGGCGCATGGAGCCAGCCCTAACCCTGGCTTCTGGTCGAAGTCCAGGGGGCCTGCCCCCTGCCTGCCCAGTGGTAGGGAGATGGACTTGTGGTTCGGCGCGTGGGGCCGGGTCTGACCCTTGCTTCTGGTCGAGGTCCAAGGGGCCTGCCTCCGCCTACCCAGAGGTAGGCAGAGGGACTTGTGGTTCGGCGGATGGGGCCGGGCCCGACCCTGGCTTCTGGTCGAAGTCCAGGGGGCCTGCCCCCTGCCTGCCCAGAGGTAGGCAGAGGGACTCGTGGTTCGGCGCGTGCGGCCGGGCCTGACCCTGGCTTTTGGTCGAGGTCCAGGGGACCTGCCTCCGCCTGCCTAGAGATAGGCAGAGGGATTTGTGGTTCGGCGCATGGGGCCGAGCCCGACCCTGGCTTCTGGTAGAAGTCCAGGGGGCCTGCCCCCTGCCTGCCCTGAGGTAGGCAGAGGGACTTGTGGTTTGGCGCGTGGGGCCGGGCCTGACCCTGGCTTCTGGTCGAGGTCCAGGAGGCCTGCCCGCTGCCTGCCCATAGGTAGGCAGAGGGACTCGTGGTTCGGCGCGTGCGGCCGGGCCTGACCCTGGCTTCTGGTCGAGGTCCAGGGGGCCTGCCTCCGCCTGCCCAGAGATAGGCAGAGGGACTTGTGGTTCGGCGCATGGGGCCGGCCCTAACCCTGGCTTCTGGTCGAAGTCCAGGAGGCCTGCCCCCTGCCTGCCCATAGGTAGGCAGAGGGACTTGTGGTTTGGCGCGTGGGGCCGGGCCTGACCCTGGCTTCTAGTTTAAGTCCAGGGGGCCTGCCTCCGCCTGCCCAAAGGTAGGCAGAGGGACTTGTGGTTCGGCGCATGGGGCCGGGCCCGACCCTGGCTTCTGGTCGAAGTCCAGGGGGCCTGCCCCCTGCCTGCCCAGAGGTAGGCAGAGGGACTTATGGTTGGGCGCATGGGCCGGGCCTGACCCTGGCTTCTGGTCGAAGTCCAGGGGGCCTGCCCCCTGCCTGCCTAGAGGTAGGTAGAGGGACTTGTGGTTCGGCTCATGGGGCCAAACCTGACCCTGGCTTCTGGTCGAAGTCCAGGGGGCCTGCCCCCTGCCTGCCCAGAGGTAGGCAGAGGGACTCGTGGTTCGGCGCGTGCGGCCGGGCCTGACCCTGGCTTCTGGTTGAGTTCCAGGGGGCCTGCCTCCGCCTGCCCAGAGATAGGCAGAGGGATTTGTGGTTCGGCGCATGGGGCCGGGCCCGACCCTGGCTTCTGATCGAAGTCCAGTGGGCCTGCCTTCTGCCTGCCCAGTGGTAGGCAGAGGGACTTGTGGTTTTGCGCGTGGGGCCGGGCCTGACCCTGGCTTCTGGTCGAGGTCCAGGAGGCCTGCCCCCTGCCTGCCCATAGGTAGGTAGAGGGACTCGTGGTTCGGCGCGTGCGGCCGGGCTTGACCCTGGCTTCTGGTCGAGGTCCAGGGGGCCTGCCTCCGCCTGCCCAGAGATAGGCAGAGGGACTTGTGGTTCGGCGCATGGGGCTGGGCCCGACCCTGGCTTCTAGTTTAAGTCCAGGGGGACAGCCTCCGCCTGCCCAAAGGTAGGCAGAGGGACTTGTGGTTCGGCGCATGGGGTCGGGCCCGACCCTGGCTTCTGGTCGAAGTCCAGGGGGCCTGCCCCCTGCCTGCCCAGAGGTAGGCTGAGGGACTTATGGTTGAGCGCATGGGGCCGGGCCTGACCCTGGCTTCTGGTCGAAGTCCAGGGGGCCTGCCCCCTGCCTGCCTAGAGGTAGGCAGAGGGACTTGTGGTTCGGCTCATAGGGGCCCGACCTGACCCTGGCTTCTGGTCGAAGTCCAGGGGGCCTGCCCCCTGCCTGCCCAGAGGTAGGCAGAGGGACTCGTGGTTCGGCGCGTGGGGCCGGGCCCGACCTTGGCTTCTAGTCGAAGTCTAGGGGGCCTGCCCCCTGCCTTCCCAGAGGTAGGCAGAGGGACTTATGGTTGGGCGCATGGGGCCGGGCCCGACCCTGGCTTCTGGTCGAAGTCCAGGGGGCCTGCCCCCTGCCTGCCTAGAGGTAGGCAGAGGGACTTGTGGTTCGGCGCATGGGGCCGGGCCCGACCCTGGCTTCTGGTCGAAGTCCAGGGGGCCTGCCCCCTGCCTGCCCAGAGGTAGGCAGAGGGACTTGTGGTTTGGCGCGTGGGGCCAGGCCTGACCCTGGCTTCTGGTCGAGGTCCAGGAGGCCTGCCCCCTGCCTGCCCATAGGTAGGCAGAGGGACTCGTGGTTCGGCGCGTGCGGCCGGGCCTGACCCTGGCTTCTGGTCGAGGTCCATGGGGCCGGCCCTAACCCTGGCTTCTGGTCGAAGTCCAGGGGGCCTGCCCCCTGCCTGCCTAGAGGTAGGCAGAGGGACTTGTGGTGCGGCTCATGGGGCCCGACCTGACCCTGGCTTCTGGTCGAAGTCCAGGGGGCCTGCCCCCTGCCTGCCCAGAGGTAGGCAGAGGGACTCGTGGTTCGGCGCGTGCGGCCGGGCCTGACCCTGGCTTCTGGTCGAGGTCCAGGGGGCCTGCCTCCGCCTGCCCAGAGATAGGCAGAGGGATTTCTGGTTCGGCGCATGGGGCCGGGCCCGACCCTGGCTTCTGGTCGAAGTCCAGGGGGCCTGCCCCCTGCCTGCCCTGAGGTAGGCAGAGGGACTTGTGGTTCGGCGCATGGGGCCGGGCCCGACCCTGGCTTCTGGTCGAAGTCCAGGGGGCCTGCCCCCTGCCTGCCCAGAGGTAGGCAGAGGGACTTGTGGTTTGGCGCGTGGGGCCGGGCCTGACCCTGGCTTCTGGTCGAGGTCCAGGAGGCCTGCCCCCTGCCTGCCCCATAGGTAGGCAGAGGGACTCGTGGTTCGGCGCGTGCGGCCGGGCCTGACCCTGGCTTCTGGTCGAGGTCCAGGGGGCCTGCCTCCGCCTGCCCAGAGATAGGCAGAGGGATTTCTGGTTCGGCGCATGGGGCCGGGCCCGACCCTGGCTTCTGGTCGAAGTCCAGGGGGCCTGCCCCCTGCCTGCCCAGAGGTAGGCAGAGGGACTTGTGGTTTGGCGCGTGGGGCCGGGCCTGACCCTGGCTTCTGGTCGAGGTCCAGGAGGCCTGCCCCCTGCCTGCCCCATAGGTAGGCAGAGGGACTCGTGGTTCGGCGCGTGCGGCCGGGCCTGACCCTGGCTTCTGGTCGAGGTCCAGGGGGCCTGCCTCCGCCTGCCCAGAGATAGGCAGAGGGACTTGTGGTTCGGCGCATGGAGCCAGCCCTAACCCTGGCTTCTGGTCGAAGTCCAGGGGGCCTGCCCCCTGCCTGCCCATAGGTAGGCAGAGGGACTTGTGGTTTGGCGCGTGGGGCCGGGCCTGACCCTGGCTTCTAGTTTAAGTCCAGGGGGCCTGCCTCCGCCTGCCCAGAGGTAGGCAGAGGGACTTGTGGTTCGGCGCATGGGGCCGGTCCCGACCCTGGCTTCTGGTCGAAGTCCAGAGGGCCTGCCCCCTGCCTGCCCAGAGGTAGGCAGAGGGACTTATGGTTGGGCGCATGGGGCCGGGCCTGACCCTGGCTTCTGGTCGAAGTCCAGGGGGCCTGCCCCCTGCCTGCCTTGAGGTAGGCAGAGGGACTTGTGGTTCGGCTCATGGGGCCCGACCTGACCCTGGCTTCTGGTCGAAGTCCAGGGGGCCTGCCCCCTGCCTGCCCAGAGGTAGGCAGAGGGACTCGTGGTTCGGCGCGTGCGGCCGGGCCTGACCCTGGCTTCTGGTCGAGGTCCAGGGGGCCTGCCTCCGCCTGCCCAGAGATAGGCAGAGGGATTTGTGGTTCGGCGCATGGGGCCGAGCCCGACCCTGGCTTCTGGTCAAAGTCCAAGGGGCCTGCCCCCTGCCTGCTCTGAGGTAGGCAGAGGGACTTGTGGTTTGGCGCGTGGGGCCGGGCCTGACCCTGGCTTCTGGTCGAGGTCCAGGAGGCCTGCCCCCTGCCTGCCCATAGGTAGGCAGAGGGACTCGTGGTTCGGCGCGTGCGGCCGGGCCTGACCCTGGCTTCTGGTCGAGGTCCAGGGGGCCTGCCTCCGCCTGCCCAGAGATAGGCAGAGGGACTTGTGGTTCGGCGCATGGGGCCGGCCCTAACCCTGGCTTCTGGTCGAAGTCCAGGGGGCCTGCGCCCTGCCTGCCCATAGGTAGGCAGAGGGACTTGTGGTTTGGCGCGTGGGGCCGGGCCTGACCCTGGCTTCTAGTTTAAGTCCAGGGGGCCTGCCTCCGCCTGCCCAAAGGTAGGCAGAGGGACTTGTGGTTCGGCGCATGGGGCCGGGCCCGACCCTGGCTTCTGGTCGAAGTCCAGGGGGCCTGCCCCCTGCCTGCCCAGAGGTAGGCTGAGGGACTTATGGTTGAGCGCATGGGGCCGGGCCTGACCCTGGCTTCTGGTTGAAGTCCAGGGGGCCTGCCCCCTGCCTGCCTAGAGGTAGGCAGAGGGACTTGTGGTTCGGCTCATGGGGCCCGATCTGACCCTGGCTTCTGGTCGAAGTCCAGGGGGCCTGCCCCCTGCCTGCCCAGAGGTAGGCAGAGGGACTCGTGGTTCGGCGCGTGCGGCCGGGCCTGACCCTGGCTTCTGGTCGAGGTCCAGGGGGCCTGCCTCCGCCTGCCCAGAGATAGGCAGAGGGATTTCTGGTTCGGCGCATGGGGCCGGGCCCGACCCTGGCTTCTGGTCGAAGTCCAGGGGGCCTGCCCCCTGCCTGCCCTGAGGTAGGCAGAGGGACTTGTGGTTCGGCGCATGGGGCCGGGCCCGACCCTGGCTTCTGGTCGAAGTCCAGGGGGCCTGCCCCCTGCCTGCCCAGAGGTAGGCAGAGGGACTTGTGGTTTGGCGCGTGGGGCCGGGCCTGACCCTGGCTTCTGGTCGAGGTCCAGGAGGCCTGCCCCCTGCCTGCCCCATAGGTAGGCAGAGGGACTCGTGGTTCGGCGCGTGCGGCCGGGCCTGACCCTGGCTTCTGGTCGAGGTCCAGGGGGCCTGCCTCCGCCTGCCCAGAGATAGGCAGAGGGACTTGTGGTTCGGCGCATGGAGCCAGCCCTAACCCTGGCTTCTGGTCGAAGTCCAGGGGGCCTTCTCCCTGCCTGCCCATAGGTAGGCAGAGGGACTTGTGGTTTGGCGCGTGGGGCCGGGCCTGACCCTGGCTTCTAGTTTAAGTCCAGGGGGCCTGCCTCCGCCTGCCCAGAGGTAGGCAGAGGGACTTGTGGTTCGGCGCATGGGGCCGGTCCCGACCCTGGCTTCTGGTCGAAGTCTAGAGGGCCTGCCCCCTGCCTGCCCAGAGGTAGGCAGAGGGACTTATGGTTGGGCGCATGGGGCCGGGCCTGACCCTGGCTTCTGGTCGAAGTCCAGGGGGCCTGCCCCCTGCCTGCCTAGAGGTAGGCAGAGGGACTTGTGGTTCGGCTCATGGGGCCCGACCTGACCCTGGCTTCTGGTCGAAGTCCAGGGGGCCTGCCCCCTGCCTGCCCAGAGGTAGGCAGAGGGACTCGTGGTTCGGCGCGTGCGGCCGGGCCTGACCCTGGCTTCTGGTCGAGGTCCAGGGGGCCTGCCTCCGCCTGCCCAGAGGTAGGCAGAGGGACTTGTGGTTCGGCGCATGGGGCCGGTCCCGACCCTGGCTTCTGGTCGAAGTCCAGAGGGCCTGCCCCCTGCCTGCCCAGAGGTAGGCAGAGGGACTTATGGTTGGGCGCATGGGGCCGGGCCTGACCCTGGCTTCTGGTCGAAGTCCAGGGGGCCTGCCCCCTGCCTGCCTTGAGGTAGGCAGAGGGACTTGTGGTTCGGCTCATGGGGCCCGACCTGACCCTGGCTTCTGGTCGAAGTCCAGGGGGCCTGCCCCCTGCCTGCCCAGAGGTAGGCAGAGGGACTCGTGGTTCGGCGCGTGCGGCCGGGCCTGACCCTGGCTTCTGGTCGAGGTCCAGGGGGCCTGCCTCCGCCTGCCCAGAGATAGGCAGAGGGATTTGTGGTTCGGCGCATGGGGCCGAGCCCGACCCTGGCTTCTGGTCAAAGTCCAGGGGGCCTGCCCCCTGCCTGCCCTGAGGTAGGCAGAGGGACTTGTGGTTTGGCGCGTGGGGCCGGGCCTGACCCTGGCTTCTGGTCGAGGTCCAGGAGGCCTGCCCCCTGCCTGCCCATAGGTAGGCAGAGGGACTCGTGGTTCGGCGCGTTCGGCCGGGCCTGACCCTGGCTTCTGGTCGAGGTCCAGGGGGCCTGCCTCCGCCTGCCCAGAGATAGGCAGAGGGACTTGTGGTTCGGCGCATGGGGCCGGCCCTAACCCTGGTTTCTGGTCGAAGTCCAGGGGGCCTGCCCCCTGCCTGCCCATAGGTAGGCAGAGGGACTTGTGGTTTGGCGCGTGGGGCCGGGCCTGACCCTGGCTTCTAGTTTAAGTCCAGAGGGCCTGCCTCCGCCTGCCCAAAGGTAGGCAGAGGGACTTGTGGTTCGGCGCATGGGGCCGGGCCCGACCCTGGCTTCTGGTCGAAGTCCAGGGGGCCTGCCCCCTGCCTGCCCAAAGGTAGGCAGAGGGACTTATGGTTGGGCGCATGGGGCCGGGCCTGACCCTGGCTTCTGGTTGAAGTCCAGGGGGCCTGCCTCCGCCTGCCCAGAGGTAGGCAGAGGGACTTGTGGTTCGGCGCATGGGGCCGGTCCCGACCCTGGCTTCTGGTCGAAGTCCAGAGGGCCTGCCCCCTGCCTGCCCAGAGGTAGGCAGAGGGACTTATGGTTGGGCGCATGGGGCCGGGCCTGACCCTGGCTTCTGGTCGAAGTCCAGGGGGCCTGCCCCCTGCCTGCCTAGAGGTAGGCAGAGGGACTTGTGGTTCGGCTCATGGGGCCCGACCTGACCCTGGCTTCTGGTCGAAGTCCAGGGGGCCTGCCCCCTGCCTGCCCAGAGGTAGGCAGAGGGACTCGTGGTTCGGCGCGTGCGGCCGGGCCTGACCCTGGCTTCTGGTCGAGGTCCAGGGGGCCTGCCTCCGCCTGCCTAGAGATAGGCAGAGGGATTTGTGGTTCGGCGCATGGGGCCGAGCCCGACCCTGGCTTCTGGTCGAAGTCCAGGGGGCCTGCCCCCTGCCTGCCCTGAGGTAGGCAGAGGGACTTGTGGTTTGGCGCGTGGGGCCGGGCATGACCCTGGCTTCTGGTCGAGGTCCAGGAGGCCTGCCCCCTGCCTGCCCATAGGTAGGCAGAGGGACTCGTGGTTCGGCGCGTGCGGCCGGGCCTGACCCTGGCTTCTAGTCGAGGTCCAGGGGGCCTGCCTCCGCCTGCCCAAAGATAGGCAGAGGGATTTGTGGTTCGGCGCATGGGGCCGGCCCTAACCCTGGCTTCTGGTCGAAGTCCAGGGGGCCTGCCCCCTGCCTGCCCATAGGTAGGCAGAGGGACTTGTGGTTTGGCGCGTGGGGCCGGGCCTGACCCTGGCTTCTAGTTTAAGTCCAGGGGGCCTGCCTCCGCCTGCCCAAAGGTAGGCAGAGGGACTTGTGGTTCGGCGCATGGGGCCGGGCCCGACCCTGGCTTCTGGTCGAAGTCCAGGGGGCCTGCCCCCTGCCTGCCCAAAGGTAGGCAGAGGGACTTATGGTTGGGCGCATGGGGCCGGGCCTGACCCTGGCTTCTGGTTGAAGTCCAGGGGGCCTGCCCCCTGCCTGCCTAGAGGTAGGTAGAGGGACTTGTGGTTCGGCTCATGGGGCCTGACCTGACCCTGGCTTCTGGTCGAAGTCCAGGGGGCCTGCCCCCTGCCTGCCCAGAGGTAGGCAGAGGGACTCGTGGTTCGGCGAGTGCGGCCGGGCCTGACCCTGGCTTCTGGTTGAGTTCCAGGGGGCCTGCCTCCGCCTGCCCAGAGATAGGCAGAGGGATTTGTGGTTCGGCGCATGGGGCCGGGCCCGACCCTGGCTTCTGAGCGAAGTCCAGTGGGCCTGCCTTCTGCCTGCCCAGTGGTAGGCAGAGGGACTTGTGGTTTGGCGCGTGGGGCCGGGCCTGACCCTGGCTTCTGGTCGAGGTCCAGGAGACCTGCCCCCTGCCTGCCCATAGGTAGGCAGAGGGACTCGTGGTTCGGCGCGTGCGGCCGGGCTTGACCCTGGCTTCTGGTCGAGGTCCAGGGGGCCTGCCTCCGCCTGCCCAGAGATAGGCAGAGGGACTTGTGGTTCGGCGCATGGGGCTGGGCCCGACCCTGGCTTCTAGTTTAAGTCCAGGGGGACTGCCTCCGCCTGCCCAAAGGTAGGCAGAGGGACTTGTGGTTCGGCGCATGGGGCCGGGCCCGACCCTGGCTTCTGGTCGAAGTCCAGGGGGCCTTCCCCCTGCCTGCCCAGAGGTAGGCTGAGGGACTTATGGTTGAGCGCATGGGGCCGGGCCTGACCCTGGCTTCTGGTCGAAGTCCAGGGGGCCTGCCCCCTGCCTGCCTAGAGGTAGGCAGAGGGACTTGTGGTTCGGCTCATGGGGCCCGATCTGACCCTGGCTTCTGGTCGAAGTCCAGGAAGCCTGCCCCCTGCCTGCCCAGAGGTAGGCAGAGGGACTCGTGGTTCGGCGCGTGGGGCCGGGCCCGACCCTGGCTTCTGGTCGAAGTCCAGGGGGCCTGCCCCCTGCCTGCCCAGAGGTAGGCAGAGGGACTTATGGTTGGGCGCATGGGGCCGGGCCCGACCCTGGCTTCTGGTCGAAGTCCAGGGGGCCTGCCCCCTGCCTGCCCAGAGGTAGGCAGAGGGACTTGTGGTTCGGCGCATGGGGCCGAACCCGACCCTGGCTTCTGGTCGAAGTCCAGGGGGCCTGCCCCCTACCTGCCCTGAGGTAGGCAGAGGGACTTGTGGTTTGGCGCGTGGGGCCGGGCCTGACCCTGGCTTCTGGTCGAGGTCCAGGAGGCCTGCCCCCTGCCTGCCCATAGGTAGGCAGAGGGACTCGTGGTTCGGCGCGTGGGGCCGGGCCCGACCCTGGCTTCTGGTCGAAGTCCAGGGGGCCTGCCCCCTGCCTGCCCAGAGGTAGGCAGAGGGACTTATGGTTGGGCGCATGGGGCCGGGCCCGACCCTGGCTTCTGGTCGAAGTCCAGGGGGCCTGCCCCCTGCCTGCCCAGAGGTAGGCAGAGGGACTTGTGGTTCGGCGCATGGGGCCGGGCCCGACCCTTGCTTCTGGTCGAAGTCCAGGGGGCCTGCCCCCTGCCTGCCTAGAGGTAGGCAGAGGGACTTGTGGTTTGGCGCGTGGGGCCGGGCCTGACCCTGGCTTCTGGTCGAGGTCCAGGAGGCCTGCCCCCTGCCTGCCCATAGGTAGGCAGAGGGACTCGTGGTTCGGCGCGTGCGTCCGGGCCTAACCCTGGCTTCTGGTCGAGGTCCATGGGGCCGGCCCTAACCCTGGCTTCTGGTCGAAGTCCAGGGGGCCTGCCCCCTGCCTGCCCATAGTTAGGCAGAGGGACTTGTGGTTTGGCGCGTGGGGCCGGGCCTGACCCTGGCTTCTAGTTTAAGTCCAGGGGGCCTGCCTCCGCCTGCCCAGAGGTAGGCAGAGGGACTTGTGGTTCGGCGCATGGGGCCGGGCCCGACCCTGGCTTCTGGTCGAAGTCCAGGGGGCCTGCCCCCTGCCTGCCCAGAGGTAGGCAGAGGGACTTATGGCTGGGCGCATGGGGCCGTGCCTGACCCTGGCTTCTGGTCGAAGTCCAGGGGGCCTGCCCCCTGCCTGCCTAGAGGTAGGCAGAGGGACTTGTGGTGCGGCTCATGGGGCCCGACCTGACCCTGGCTTCTGGTCGAAGTCCAGGGGGCCTGCCCCCTGCCTGCCCAGAGGTAGGCAGAGGGACTCGTGGTTCGGCGCGTGCGGCCGGGCCTGACCCTGGCTTCTGGTCGAGGTCCAGGGGGCCTGCCTCCGCCTGCCCAGAGATAGGCAGAGGGATTTCTGGTTCGGCGCATGGGGCCGGGCCCGACCCTGGCTTCTAGTTTAAGTCCAGGGGGACTGCCTCCGCCTGCCCAAAGGTAGGCAGAGGGACTTGTGGTTCGGCGCATGGGGCCGGGCCCGACCCTGGCTTCTGGTCGAAGTCCAGGGGGCCTTCCCCCTGCCTGCCCAGAGGTAGGCTGAGGGACTTATGGTTGAGCGCATGGGGCCGGGCCTGACCCTGGCTTCTGGTCGAAGTCCAGGGGGCCTGCCCCCTGCCTGCCTAGAGGTAGGCAGAGGGACTTGTGGTTCGGCTCATGGGGCCCGATCTGACCCTGGCTTCTGGTCGAAGTCCAGGGGGCCTGCCCCCTGCCTGCCCAGAGGTAGGCAGAGGGACTCGTGGTTCGGCGCGTGGGGCCGGGCCCGACCCTGGCTTCTGGTCGAAGTCCAGGGGGCCTGCCCCCTGCCTGCCCAGAGGTAGGCAGAGGGACTTATGGTTGGGCGCATGGGGCCGGGCCCGACCCTGGCTTCTGGTCGAAGTCCAGGGGGCCTGTCCCTTGCCTGCCCAGAGGTAGGCAGAGGGACTTGTGGTTCGGCGCATGGGGCCGGGCCCGACCCTGGCTTCTGGTCGAAGTCCAGGGGGCCTGCCCCCTGCCTGCCCTGAGGTAGGCAGAGGGACTTGTGGTTTGGCGCGTGGGGCCGGGCCTGACCCTGGCTTCTGGTCGAGGTCCAGGAGGCCTCCCCCCTGCCTGCCCATAGGTAGGCAGAGGGACTCGTGGTTCGGCGCGTGGGGCCGGGCCCGACCCTTGCTTCTGGTCGAAGTCCAGGGGGCCTGCCCCCTGCCTGCCCAGAGGTAGGCAGAGGGACTTATGGTTGGGCGCATGGGGCCGGGCCCGACCCTGGCTTCTGGTCGAAGTCCATGGGGCCTGCCCCCTGCCTGCCCAGAGGTAGGCAGAGGGACTTGTGGTTCGGCGCATGGGGCCGGGCCCGACCCTGGCTTCTGGTCGAAGTCCAGGGGGCCTGCCCCCTGCCTGCCCAGAGGTAGGCAGAGGGACTTGTGGTTTGGCGCGTGGGGCCGGGCCTGACCCTGGCTTCTGGTCGAGGTCCAGGAGGCCTGCCCCCTGCCTGCCCATAGGTAGGCAGAGGGACTCGTGGTTCGGCGCGTGCGTCCGGGCCTGACCCTGGCTTCTGGTCGAGGTCCATGGGGCCGGCCCTAACCCTGGCTTCTGGTCGAAGTCCAGGGGGCCTGCCCCCTGCCTGCCCATAGTTAGGCAGAGGGACTTGTGGTTTGGCGCGTAGGGCCGGGCCTGACCCTGGCTTCTAGTTTAAGTCCAGGGGGCCTGCCTCCGCCTGCCCAGAGGTAGGCAGAGGGACTTGTGGTTCGGCGCATGGGGCCGGGCCCGACCCTGGCTTCTGGTCGAAGTCCAGGCGGCCTGCCCCCTGCCTGCCCAGAGGTAGGCAGAGGGACTTATGGTTGGGCGCATGGGGCCGTGCCTGACCCTGGCTTCTGGTCGAAGTCCAGGGGGCCTGCCCCCTGCCTGCCTAGAGGTAGGCAGAGGGACTTGTGGTGCGGCTCATGGGGCCCGACCTGACCCTGGCTTCTGGTCGAAGTCCAGGGGGCCTGCCCCCTGCCTGCCCAGAGGTAGGCAGAGGGACTTGTGGTGCGGCTCATGGGGCCCGACCTGACCCTGGCTTCTGGTCGAAGTCCAGGGGGCCTGCCCCCTGCCTGCCCAGAGGTAGGCAGAGGGACTCGTGGTTCGGCGCGTGCGGCCGGGCCTGACCCTGGCTTCTGGTCGAGGTCCAGGGGGCCTGCCTCCGCCTGCCCAGAGATAGGCAGAGGGATTTCTGGTTCGGCGCATGGGGCCGGGCCCGACCCTGGCTTCTGGTCGAAGTCCAGGGGGCCTGCCCCCTGCCTGCCCTGAGGTAGGCAGAGGGACTTGTGGTTCGGCGCATGGGGCCGGGCCCGACCCTGGCTTCTGGTCGAAGTCCAGGGGGCCTGCCCCATGCCTGCCCAGAGGTAGGAAGAGGGACTTGTGGTTTGGCGCGTGGGGCCGGGCCTGACCCTGGCTTCTGGTCGAGGTCCAGGAGGCCTGCCCCCTGCCTGCCCCATAGGTAGGCAGAGGGACTCGTGGTTCGGCGCGTGCGGCCGGGCCTGACCCTGGCTTCTGGTCGAGGTCCAGGGGCCTGCCTCCGCCTGCCCAGAGATAGGCAGAGGGACTTGTGGTTCGGCGCATGGGGCCGGCCCTAACCCTGGCTTCTGGTCGAAGTCCAGGGGGCCTGCCCCCTGCCTGCCCATTGGTAGGCAGAGGGACTTATGGTTGGGCGCATGGGGCCGGCCCTAACCCTGGCTTCTGGTCGAGGTCCAGGGGGCCTGCCTCCGCCTGCCCACAGATAGGCAGAGGGATTTCTGGTTCGGCGCGTGGGGCCGGGCCCGACCCTGGCTTCTGGTCGAAGTCCAGGGGGCCTGCCCCCTGCCTGCACTGAGATAGGCAGAGGGACTTGTGGTTCGGCGCACGGGGCCGGGCCCGACCCTGGCTTCTGGTCGAAGTCCAGGGGGCCTGCCCCCTGCCTGCCCAGAGGTAGGCAGAGGGACTTGTGGTTTGGTGCGTGGGGCCGGGCCTGACCCTGGCTTCTGGTCGAGGTCCAGGAGGCCTGCCCCCTGCCTGCCCCATAGGTAGGCAGAGGGACTCGTGGTTCGGCGCGTGCGGCCGGGCCTGACCCTGGCTTCTGGTCGAGGTCCAGGGGGCCTGCCTCCGCCTGCCCAGAGATAGGCAGAGGGACTTGTGGTTCGGCGCATGGGGCCGGCCCTAACCCTGGCTTCTGGTCGAAGTCCAGGGGGCCTGCCCCCTGCCTGCCCATAGGTAGGCAGAGGGACTTGTGGTTTGGCGCGTGGGGCCGGGCCTGACCCTGGCTTCTAGTTTAAGTCCAGGGGGCCTGCCTCCGCCTGCCCAGAGGTAGGCAGAGGGACTTGTGGTTCGGCGCATGGGGCCGGGCCCGACCCTGGCTTCTGGTCGAAGTCCAGGGGGCCTGCCCCCTGCCTGCCCAGAGGTAGGCAGAGGGACTTATGGTTGGGCGCATGGGGCCGGGCCTGACCCTGGCTTCTGGTCGAAGTCCAGGGGGCCTGCCTCCGCCTGCCTAGAGATAGGCAGAGGGACTTTTGGTTCGGCGCATGGGGCCGGGCCCGACCCTGGCTTCTGGTCGAAGTCCAGGGGGCCTGCCCCCTGCCTGCCCATAGGTAGGCAGAGGGACTTATGGTTGGGCGCATGGGGCCAGCCCTAACCCTGGCTTCTGGTCGAGGTCCAGGGGGCCTGCCTCCGCCTGCCCAGAGATAGGCAGAGGGATTTCTGGTTCGGCGCATGGGGCCGGGCCCGACCCTGGCTTCTGGTCGAAGTCCAGGGGGCCTGCCCCCTGCCTGCCCTGAGGTAGGCAGAGGGACTTGTGGTTCGGCGCATGGGGCCGGGCCCGACCCTGGCTTCTGGTCGAAGTCCAGGGGGCCTGCCCCCTGCCTGCCCAGAGGTAGGCAGAGGGACTTGTGGTTTGGCGCGTGGGGCCGGGCCTGACCCTGGCTTCTGGTCGAGGTCCAGGAGGCCTGCCCCCTGCCTGCCCATAGGTAGGCAGAGGGACTCGTGGTTCGGCGCGTGGGGCCGGGCCCGACCCTGGCTTCTGGTCGAAGTCCAGGGGGCCTGCCCCCTGCCTGCCCAGAGGTAGGCAGAGGGACTTATGGTTGGGCGCATGGGGCCGGGCCCGACCCTGGCTTCTGGTCGAAGTCCAGGGGGCCTGCCCCTTGCCTGCCCAGAGGTAGGCAGAGGGACTTGTGGTTCGGCGCATGGGGCCGGGCCCGACCCTGGCTTCTGGTCGAAGTCCAGGGGACCTGCCCCCTGCCTGCCCTGAGGTAGGCAGAGGGACTTGTGGTTTGGCGCGTGGGGCCGGGCCTGACCCTGGCTTCTGGTCGAAGTCCAGGGGGCCTGCCCCCTGCCTGCCCTGAGGTAGGCAGAGGGACTTGTGGTTTGGCGCGTGGGGCCGGGCCTGACCCTGGCTTCTGGTCGAGGTCCAGGAGGCCTGCCCCCTGCCTGCCCATAGGTAGGCAGAGGGACTCGTGGTTCGGCGCGTGGGGCCGGGCCCGACCCTGGCTTCTGGTCGAAGTCCAGGGGGCCTGCCCCCTGCCTGCCCAGAGGTAGGCAGAGGGACTTCTGGTTGGGCGCATGGGGCCGGGCCCGACCCTGGCTTCTGGTCGAAGTCCATGGGGCCTGCCCCCTGCCTGCCCAGAGGTAGGCAGAGGGACTTGTGGTTCGGCGCATGGGGCCGGGCCCGACCCTGGCTTCTGGTCGAAGTCCAGGGGGCCTGCCCCCTGCCTGCCCAGAGGTAGGCAGAGGGACTTGTGGTTCGGCGCATGGGGCCGGGCCCGACCCTGGCTTCTGGTCGAAGTCCAGGGGGCCTGCCCCCTGCCTGCCCTGAGGTAGGCAGAGGGACTTGTGGTTTGGCGCGTGGGGCCGGGCCTGACCCTGGCTTCTGGTCGAGGTCCAGGAGGCCTGCCCCCTGCCTGCCCATAGGTAGGCAGAGGGACTCGTGGTTCGGCGCGTGGGGCCGGGCCCGACCCTGGCTTCTGGTCGAAGTCCAGGGGGCCTGCCCCCTGCCTGCCCAGAGGTAGGCAGAGGGACTTCTGGTTGGGCGCATGGGGCCGGGCCCGACCCTGGCTTCTGGTCGAAGTCCATGGGGCCTGCCCCCTGCCTGCCCAGAGGTAGGCAGAGGGACTTGTGGTTCGGCGCATGGGGCCGGGCCCGACCCTGGCTTCTGGTCGAAGTCCAGGGGGCCTGCCCCCTGCCTGCCCAGAGGTAGGCAGAGGGACTTGTGGTTTGGCGCGTGGGGCCAGGCCTGACCCTGGCTTATGGTCGAGGTCCAGGAGGCCTGCCCCCTGCCTGCCCATAGGTAGGCAGAGGGACTCGTGGTTCGGCGCGTGGGGCCGGGCCTGACCCTGGCTTCTGGTCGAGGTCCATGGGGCCGGCCCTAACCCTGGCTTCTGGTCGAAGTCCAGGGGGCCTGCCCCCTGCCTGCCCATAGTTAGGCAGAGGGACTTGTGGTTTGGCGCGTGGGGCCGGGCCTGACCCTGGCTTCTAGTTTAAGTCCAGGGGGCCTGCCTCCGCCTGCCCAGAGGTAGGCAGAGGGACTTGTGGTTCGGCGCATGGGGCCGGGCCCGACCCTGGCTTCTGGTCGAAGTCCAGGGGGCCTGCCCCCTGCCTGCCCAGAGGTAGGCAGAGGGACTTATGGTTGGGCGCATGGGGCCGTGCCTGACCCTGGCTTCTGGTCGAAGTCCAGGGGGCCTGCCCCCTGCCTTCCTAGAGGTAGGCAGAGGGACTTGTGGTGCGGCTCATGGGGCCCGACCTGACCCTGGCTTCTGGTCGAAGTCCAGGGGGCCTGCCCCCCTGCCTGCCCAGAGGTAGGCAGAGGGACTCGTGGTTCGGCGCGTGCGGCCGGGCCTGACCCTGGCTTCTGGTCGAGGTCCAGGGGGCCTGCCTCCGCCTGCCCAGAGATAGGCAGAGGGATTTCTGGTTCGGCGCATGGGGCCGGGCCCGACCGTGGCTTCTAGTTTAAGTCCAGGGGGACTGCCTCCGCCTGCCCAAAGGTAGGCAGAGGGACTTGTGGTTCGGCGCATGGGGCCGGGCCCGACCCTGGCTTCTGGTCGAAGTCCAGGGGGCCTTCCCCCTGCCTGCCCAGAGGTAGGCTGAGGGACTTATGGTTGAGCGCATGGGGCCGGGCCTGACCCTGGCTTCTGGTCGAAGTCCAGGGGGCCTGCCCCCTGCCTGCCTAGAGGTAGGCAGAGGGACTTGTGGTTCGGCTCATGGGGCCCGATCTGACCCTGGCTTCTGGTCGAAGTCCAGGGGGCCTGCCCCCTGCCTGCCCAGAGGTAGGCAGAGGGACTCGTGGTTCGGCGCGTGGGGCCGGGCCCGACCCTGGCTTCTGGTCGAAGTCCAGGGGGCCTGCCCCCTGCCTGCCCAGAGGTAGGCAGAGGGACTTATGGTTGGGCGCATGGGGCCGGGCCCGACCCTGGCTTCTGGTCGAAGTCCAGGGGGCCTGCCCCTTGCCTGCCCAGAGGTAGGCAGAGGGACTTGTGGTTCGGCGCATGGGGCCGGGCCCGACCCTGGCTTCTGGTCGAAGTCCAGGGGGCCTGCCCCCTGCCTGCCCTGAGGTAGGCAGAGGGACTTGTGGTTTGGCGCGTGGGGCCGGGCCTGACCCTGGCTTCTGGTCGAGGTCCAGGAGGCCTGCCCCCTGCCTGCCCATAGGTAGGCAGAGGGACTCGTGGTTCGGCGCGTGGGGCCGGGCCCGACCCTGGCTTCTTGTCGAAGTCCAGGGGGCCTGCCCCCTGCCTGCCCAGAGGTAGGCAGAGGGACTTATGGTTGGGCGCATGGGGCCGGGCCCGACCCTGGCTTCTGGTCGAAGTCCATGGGGCCTGCCCCCTGCCTGCCCAGAGGTAGGCAGAGGGACTTGTGGTTCGGCGCATGGGGCCGGGCCCGACCCTGGCTTCTGGTCGAAGTCCAGGGGGCCTGCCCCCTGCCTGCCCAGAGGTAGGCAGAGGGACTTGTGGTTTGGCGCGTGGGGCCGGGCCTGACCCTGGCTTCTGGTCGAGGTCCAGGAGGCCTGCCCCCTGCCTGCCCATAGGTAGGCAGAGGGACTCGTGGTTCGGCGCGTGCGTCCGGGCCTGACCCTGGCTTCTGGTCGAGGTCCATGGGGCCGGCCCTAACCCTGGCTTCTGGTCGAAGTCCAGGGGGCCTGCCCCCTGCCTGCCCATAGTTAGGCAGAGGGACTTGTGGTTTGGCGCGTAGGGCCGGGCCTGACCCTGGCTTCTAGTTTAAGTCCAGGGGGCCTGCCTCCGCCTGCCCAGAGGTAGGCAGAGGGACTTGTGGTTCGGCGCATGGGGCCGGGCCCGACCCTGGCTTCTGGTCGAAGTCCAGGGGGCCTGCCCCCTGCCTGCCCAGAGGTAGGCAGAGGGACTTATGGTTGGGCGCATGGGGCCGGGCCTGACCCTGGCTTCTGGTCGAAGTCCAGGGGGCCTGCCCCCTGCCTGCCTAGAGGTAGGCAGAGGGACTTGTGGTGCGGCTCATGGGGCCCGACCTGACCCTGGCTTCTGGTCGAAGTCCAGGGGGCCTGCCCCCTGCCTGCCCAGAGGTAGGCAGAGGGACTCGTGGTTCGGCGCGTGCGGCCGGGCCTGACCCTGGCTTCTGGTCGAGGTCCAGGGGGCCTGCCTCCGCCTGCCCAGAGATAGGCAGAGGGATTTCTGGTTCGGCGCATGGGGCCGGGCCCGACCCTGGCTTCTGGTCGAAGTCCAGGGGGCCTGCCCCCTGCCTGCCCTGAGGTAGGCAGAGGGACTTGTGGTTCGGCGCATGGGGCCGGGCCCGACCCTGGCTTCTGGTCGAAGTCCAGGGGGCCTGCCCCATGCCTGCCCAGAGGTAGGAAGAGGGACTTGTGGTTTGGCGCGTGGGGCCGGGCCTGACCCTGGCTTCTGGTCGAGGTCCAGGAGGCCTGCCCCCTGCCTGCCCCATAGGTAGGTAGAGGGACTCGTGGTTCGGCGCGTGCGGCCGGGCCTGACCCTGGCTTCTGGTCGAGGTCCAGGGGCCTGCCTCCGCCTGCCCAGAGATAGGCAGAGGGACTTGTGGTTCGGCGCATGGGGCCGGCCCTAACCCTGGCTTCTGGTCGAAGTCCAGGGGGCCTGCCCCCTGCCTGCCCATTGGTAGGCAGAGGGACTTATGGTTGGGCGCATGGGGCCGGCCCTAACCCTGGCTTCTGGTCGAGGTCCAGGGGGCCTGCCTCCGCCTGCCCAGAGATAGGCAGAGGGATTTCTGGTTCGGCGCGTGGGGCCGGGCCCGACCCTGGCTTCTGGTCGAAGTCCAGGGGGCCTACCCCCTGCCTGCACTGAGGTAGGCAGAGGGACTTGTGGTTCGGCGCACGGGGCCGGGCCCGACCCTGGCTTCTGGTCGAAGTCCAGGGGGCCTGCCCCCTGCCTGCCCAGAGGTAGGCAGAGGGACTTGTGGTTTGGCGCGTGGGGCCGGGCCTGACCCTGGCTTCTGGTCGAGGTCCAGGAGGCCTGCCCCCTGCCTGCCCATAGGTAGGCAGAGGGACTCGTGGTTCGGCGCGTGGGGCCGGGCCCGACCCTGGCTTCTGGTCGAAGTCCAGGGGGCCTGCCCCCTGCCTGCCCAGAGGTAGGCAGAGGGACTTATGGTTGGGCGCATGGGGCCGGGCCCGACCCTGGCTTCTGGTCGAAGTCCATGGGGCCTGCCCCCTGCCTGCCCAGAGGTAGGCAGAGGGACTTGTGGTTCGGCGCATGGGGCCGGGCCCGACCCTGGCTTCTGGTCGAAGTCCAGGGGGCCTGCCCCCTGCCTGCCCAGAGGTAGGCAGAGGGACTTGTGGTTTGGCGCGTGGGGCCGGGCCTGACCCTGGCTTCTGGTCGAGGTCCAGGAGGCCTGCCCCCTGCCTGCCCATAGGTAGGCAGAGGGACTCGTGGTTCGGCGCGTGCGTCCGGGCCTGACCCTGGCTTCTGGTCGAGGTCCATGGGGCCGGCCCTAACCCTGGCTTCTGGTCGAAGTCCAGGGGGCCTGCCCCCTGCCTGCCCATAGTTAGGCAGAGGGACTTGTGGTTTGGCGCGTAGGGCCGGGCCTGACCCTGGCTTCTAGTTTAAGTCCAGGGGGCCTGCCTCCGCCTGCCCAGAGGTAGGCAGAGGGACTTGTGGTTCGGCGCATGGGGCCGGGCCCGACCCTGGCTTCTGGTCGAAGTCCAGGGGGCCTGCCCCCTGCCTGCCCAGAGGTAGGCAGAGGGACTTATGGTTGGGCGCATGGGGCCGGGCCTGACCCTGGCTTCTGGTCGAAGTCCAGGGGGCCTGCCCCCTGCCTGCCTAGAGGTAGGCAGAGGGACTTGTGGTGCGGCTCATGGGGCCCGACCTGACCCTGGCTTCTGGTCGAAGTCCAGGGGGCCTGCCCCCTGCCTGCCCAGAGGTAGGCAGAGGGACTCGTGGTTCGGCGCGTGCGGCCGGGCCTGACCCTGGCTTCTGGTCGAGGTCCAGGGGGCCTGCCTCCGCCTGCCCAGAGATAGGCAGAGGGATTTCTGGTTCGGCGCATGGGGCCGGGCCCGACCCTGGCTTCTGGTCGAAGTCCAGGGGGCCTGCCCCCTGCCTGCCCTGAGGTAGGCAGAGGGACTTGTGGTTCGGCGCATGGGGCCGGGCCCGACCCTGGCTTCTGGTCGAAGTCCAGGGGGCCTGCCCCATGCCTGCCCAGAGGTAGGAAGAGGGACTTGTGGTTTGGCGCGTGGGGCCGGGCCTGACCCTGGCTTCTGGTCGAGGTCCAGGAGGCCTGCCCCCTGCCTGCCCCATAGGTAGGTAGAGGGACTTGTGGTTTGGCGCGTGCGGCCGGGCCTGACCCTGGCTTCTGGTCGAGGTCCAGGGGCCTGCCTCCGCCTGCCCAGAGATAGGCAGAGGGACTTGTGGTTCGGCGCATGGGGCCGGCCCTAACCCTGGCTTCTGGTCGAAGTCCAGGGGGCCTGCCCCCTGCCTGCCCATTGGTAGGCAGAGGGACTTATGGTTGGGCGCATGGGGCCGGCCCTAACCCTGGCTTCTGGTCGAGGTCCAGGGGGCCTGCCTCCGCCTGCCCAGAGATAGGCAGAGGGATTTCTGGTTCGGCGCGTGGGGCCGGGCCCGACCCTGGCTTCTGGTCGAAGTCCAGGGGGCCTACCCCCTGCCTGCACTGAGGTAGGCAGAGGGACTTGTGGTTCAGCGCACGGGGCCGGGCCCGACCCTGGCTTCTGGTCGAAGTCCAGGGGGCCTGCCCCCTGCCTGCCCAGAGGTAGGCAGAGGGACTTGTGGTTTGGCGCGTGGGGCCGGGCCTGACCCTGGCTTCTGGTCGAGGTCCAGGAGGCCTGCCTCCGCCTGCCCAGAGATAGGCAGAGGGACTTTTGGTTCGGCGCATGGGGCCGGGCCCGACCCTGGCTTCTGGTCGAAGTCCAAGGGGCCTGCCCCCTGCCTGCCCAGAGGTAGGCAGAGGGACTTATGGTTGGGCGCATGGGGCCGGGCCTGACCCTGGCTTCTGGTCGAAGTCCAGGGGGCCTGCCTCCGCCTGCCCAGAGATAGGCAGAGGGACTTTTGGTTCGGCGCATGGGGCCGGGCCCGACCCTGGCTTCTGGTCGAAGTCCAGGGGGCCTGCCCCCTGCCTGCCCATAGGTAGGCAGAGGGACTTATGGTTGGGCGCATGGGGCCGGGCCTGACCCTGGCTTCTGGTCGAAGTCCAGGGGGCCTGCCCCCTGCCTGCCTAGAGGTAGGCAGAGGGACTTGTGGTTCGGCTCATGGGGCCCGACCTGACCCTGGCTTCTGGTCGAAGTCCAGGGGGCCTGCCCCCTGCCTGCCCAGAGGTAGGCAGAGGGACTCGTGGTTCGGCGCGTGTGGCCGGGCCTGACCCTGGCTTCTGGTCGAGGTCCAGGGGGCCTGCCTCCGCCTGCTTAGAGATAGGCAGAGGGATTTGTGGTTCGGCGCATAGGGCCGGGCCCGACCCTGGCTTCTGGTCGAAGTCCAGGGGGCCTGCCCCCTGCCTGCCCAGAGGTAGGCAGAGGGACTTGTGGTTCGGCGCATGGGGCCGGGCCCGACCCTGGCTTCTGGTCGAAGTCCAGGGGGCCTGCCCCCTGCCTGCCCAGAGGTAGGCAGAGGGACTTATGGTTGGGCGCATGGGGCCGGGCCTGACCCTGGCTTCTGGTCGAAGTCCAGGGGGCCTGCCTCCGCCTGCCTAGAGATAGGCAGAGGGACTTTTGGTTCGGCGCATGGGGCCGGGCCCGACCCTGGCTTCTGGTCGAAGTCCAGGGGGCCTGCGCCCTGCCTGCCCATAGGTAGGCAGAGGGACTTATGGTTGGGCGCATGGGGCCGGCCCTAACCCTGGCTTCTGGTCGAGGTCCAGGGGCCTGCCTCTGCCTGCCCAGAGATAGGCAGAGGGATTTCTGGTTCGGCGCATGGGGCCGGGCCCGACCCTGGCTTCTGGTCGAAGTCCAGGGGGCCTGCCCCCTGCCTGCCCTGAGGTAGGCAGAGGGACTTGTGGTTCGGCGCATGGGGCCGGGCCCGACCCTGGCTTCTGGTCGAAATCCAGGGGGCCTGCCCCCTGCCTGCCCAGAGGTAGGCAGAGGGACTTGTGGTTTGGCGCGTGGGGCCGGGCCTGACCCTGGCTTCTGGTCGAGGTCCAGGAGGCCTGCCCCCTGCCTGCCCAGAGGTAGGCAGAGGGACTCGTGGTTCGGCGCGTGCGGCCGGGCCTGACCCTGGCTTCTGGTCGAGGTCCAGGGGGCCTGCCTCCGCCTGCCCAGAGATAGGCAGAGGGATTTGTGGTTCGGCGCATAGGGCCGGGCCCGACCCTGGCTTCTGGTCGAAGTCCAGGGGGCCTGCCCCCTGCCTGCCCAGAGGTAGGCAGAGGGACTTGTGGTTCGGCGCATGGGGCCGGGCCCGACCCTGGCTTCTGGTCGAAGTCCAGAGGGCCTGACCCCTGCCTGCCCAGAGGTAGGCAGAGGGACTTATGGTTGGGCGCATGGGGCCGGGCCTGACCCTGTCTTCTGGTCGAAGTCCAGGGGGCCTGCCCCCTGCCTGCCTAGAGGTAGGCAGAGGGACTTGTGGTTCGGCTCATGGGGCCCGACCTGACCCTGGCTTCTGGTCGAAGACCAGGGGGCCTGCCCCCTGCCTGCCCAGAGGTAGGCAGAGGGACTCGTGGTTCGGCGCGTGCGGCCGGGCCTGACCCTGGCTTCTGGTCGAGGTCCAGGGGGCCTGCCTCCGCCTGCCCAGAGATAGGCAGAGGGATTTGTGGTTAGGCGCATGGGGCCGGGCCCGACCCTGGCTTCTGGTCGAAGTCCAGGGGGCCTGCCCCCTGCCTGCACTGAGGTAGGCAGAGGGACTTGTGGTTCGGCGCATGGGGCCGGGCCCGACCCTGGCTTCTGGTCGAAGTCCAGGGGGCCTGCCCCCTGCCTGCCCAGAGGTAGGCAGAGGGACTTGTGGTTTGGCGCGTGGGGCCGGGCCTGACCCTGGCTTCTGGTCGAGGTCCAGGAGGCCTGCCCCCTGCCTGCCCCATAGGTAGGCAGAGGGACTCGTGGTTCGGCGCGTGCGGCCGGGCATGACCCTGGCTTCTGGTCGAGGTCCAGGGGGCCTGCCTCCGCCTGCCCAGAGATAGGCAGAGGGACTTGTGGTTCGGCGCATGGGGCCGGCCCGAACCCTGGCTTCTGGTCGAAGTCCAGGGGGCCTGCCCCCTGCCTGCCCATAGGTAGGCAGAGGGACTTGTGGTTTGGCGCGTGGGGCCGGGCCTGACCCTGGCTTCTAGTTTAAGTCCAGGGGGCCTGCCTCCGCCTGCCCAGAGGTAGGCAGAGGGACTTGTGGTTCGGCGCATGGGGCCGGGCCCGACCCTGGCTTCTGGTCGAAGTCCAGGGGGCCTGCCCCCTGCCTGCCCAGAGGTAGGCAGAGGGACTTATGGTTGGGCGCATGGGGCTGGGCCTGACCCTGGCTTCTGGACGAAGTCCAGGGGGCCTGCCTCCGCCTGCCCAGAGATAGGCAGAGGGACTTTTGGTTCGGCGCATGGGGCCGGGCCCGACCCTGGCTTCTGGTCGAAGTCCAGGGGGCCTGCCCCCTGCCTGCCCAGAGGTAGGCAGAGGGACTTATGGTTGGGCGCATGGGGCCGGGCCTGACCCTGGCTTCTGGTCGAAGTCCAGGGGGCCTGCCTCCGCCTGCCCAGAGATAGGCAGAGGGACTTTTGGTTCGGCGCATGGGGCCGGGCCCGACCCTGGCTTCTGGTCGAAGTCCAGGGGGCCTGCCCCCTGCCTGCCCATAGGTAGGCAGAGGGACTTATGGTTGGGCGCATGGGGCCGGGCCTGACCCTGGCTTCTGGTCGAAGTCCAGGGGGCCTGCCCCCTGCCTGCCTAGAGGTAGGCAGAGGGACTTGTGGTTCGGCTCATGGGGCCCGACCTGACCCTGGCTTCTGGTCGAAGTCCAGGGGGCCTGCCCCCTGCCTGCCCAGAGGTAGGCAGAGGGACTCGTGGTTCGGCGCGTGCGGCCGGGCCTGACCCTGGCTTCTGGTCGAGGTCCAGGGGGCCTGCCTCCGCCTGCCCAGAGATAGGCAGAGGGATTTGTGGTTCGGCGCATAGGGCCGGGCCCGACCCTGGCTTCTGGTCGAAGTCCAGGGGGCCTGCCCCCTGCCTGCCCAGAGGTAGGCAGAGGGACTTGTGGTTCGGCGCATGGGGCCGGGCCCGACCCTGGCTTCTGGTCGAAGTCCAGGGGGCCTGCCCCCTGCCTGCCCAGAGGTAGGCAGAGGGACTTATGGTTGGGCGCATGGGGCCGGGCCTGACCCTGGCTTCTGGTCGAAGTCCAGGGGGCCTGCCTCCGCCTGCCTAGAGATAGGCAGAGGGACTTTTGGTTCGGCGCATGGGGCCGGGCCCGACCCTGGCTTCTGGTCGAAGTCCAGGGGGCCTGCGCCCTGCCTGCCCATAGGTAGGCAGAGGGACTTATGGTTGGGCGCATGGGGCCGGCCCTAACCCTGGCTTCTGGTCGAGGTCCAGGGGCCTGCCTCTGCCTGCCCAGAGATAGGCAGAGGGATTTCTGGTTCGGCGCATGGGGCCGGGCCCGACCCTGGCTTCTGGTCGAAGTCCAGGGGGCCTGCCCCCTGCCTGCCCTGAGGTAGGTAGAGGGACTTGTGGTTCGGCGCATGGGGCCGGGCCCGACCCTGGCTTCTGGTCGAAGTCCAGGGGGCCTGCCCCCTGCCTGCCCAGAGGTAGGCAGAGGGACTTGTGGTTTGGCGCGTGGGGCCGGGCCTGACCCTGGCTTCTGGTCGAGGTCCAGGAGGCCTGCCCCCTGCCTGCCCAGAGGTAGGCAGAGGGACTCGTGGTTCGGCGCGTGCGGCCGGGCCTGACCCTGGCTTCTGGTCGAGGTCCAGGGGGCCTGCCTCCGCCTGCCCAGAGATAGGCAGAGGGATTTGTGGTTCGGCGCATAGGGCCGGGCCCGACCCTGGCTTCTGGTCGAAGTCCAGGGGGCCTGCCCCCTGCCTGCCCAGAGGTAGGCAGAGGGACTTGTGGTTCGGCGCATGGGGCCGGGCCCGACCCTGGCTTCTGGTCGAAGTCCAGGGGGCCTGCCCCTTGCCTGCCCAGAGGTAGGTAGAGGGACTTATGGTTGGGCGCATGGGGCCGGGCCTGACCCTGGCTTCTGGTCGAAGTCCAGGGGGCCTGCCTCCGCCTGCCTAGAGATAGGCAGAGGGACTTTTGGTTCGGCGCATGGGGCCGGGCCCGACCCTGGCTTCTGGTCGAAGTCCAGGGGGCCTGCGCCCTGCCTGCCCATAGGTAGGCAGAGGGACTTATGGTTGGGCGCATGGGGCCGGCCCTAACCCTGGCTTCTGGTCGAGGTCCAGGGGCCTGCCTCTGCCTGCCCAGAGATAGGCAGAGGGATTTCTGGTTCGGCGCATGGGGCCGGGCCCGACCCTGGCTTCTGGTCGAAGTCCAGGGGGCCTGCCCCCTGCCTGCCCTGAGGTAGGCAGAGGGACTTGTGGTTCGGCGCATGGGGCCGGGCCCGACCCTGGCTTCTGGTCGAAGTCCAGGGGGCCTGCCCCCTGCCTGCCCAGAGGTAGGCAGAGGGACTTGTGGTTTGGCGCGTGGGGCCGGGCCTGACCCTGGCTTCTGGTCGAGGTCCAGGAGGCCTGCCCCCTGCCTGCCCAGAGGTAGGCAGAGGGACTCGTGGTTCGGCGCGTGCGGCCGGGCCTGACCCTGGCTTCTGGTCGAGGTCCAGGGGGCCTGCCTCCGCCTGCCCAGAGATAGGCAGAGGGATTTGTGGTTCGGCGCATAGGGCCGGGCCCGACCCTGGCTTCTGGTCGAAGTCCAGGGGGCCTGCCCCCTGCCTGCCCAGAGGTAGGCAGAGGGACTTGTGGTTCGGCGCATGGGGCCGGGCCCGACCCTGGCTTCTGGCCGAAGTCCAGGGGGCCTGCCCCCTGCCTGCCCAGAGGTAGGCAGAGGGACTTATGGTTGGGCGCATGGGGCCGGGCCTGACCCTGGCTTCTGGTCGAAGTCCAGGGGGCCTGCCTCCGCCTGCCTAGAGATAGGCAGAGGGACTTTTGGTTCGGCGCATGGGGCCGGGCCCGACCCTGGCTTCTGGTCGAAGTCCAGGGGGCCTGCGCCCTGCCTGCCCATAGGTAGGCAGAGGGACTTATGGTTGGGCGCATGGGGCCGGCCCTAACCCTGGCTTCTGGTCGAGGTCCAGGGGCCTGCCTCCGCCTGCCCAGAGATAGGCAGAGGGATTTCTGGTTCGGCGCATGGGGCCGGGCCCGACCCTGGCTTCTGGTCGAAGTCCAGGGGGCCTGCCCCCTGCCTGCCCTGAGGTAGGCAGAGGGACTTGTGGTTCGGCGCATGGGGCCGGGCCCGACCCTGGCTTCTGGTCGAAGTCCAGGGGGCCTGCCCCCTGCCTGCCCAGAGGTAGGCAGAGGGACTTGTGGTTTGGCGCGTGGGGCCGGGCCTGACCCTGGCTTCTGGTCGAGGTCCAGGAGGCCTGCCCCCTGCCTGCCCAGAGGTAGAGGGACTCGTGGTTCGGCGCGTGCGGCCGGGCCTGACCCTGGCTTCTGGTCGAGGTCCAGGGGGCCTGCCTCCGCCTGCCCAGAGATAGGCAGAGGGATTTGTGGTTCGGCGCATAGGGCCGGGCCCGACCCTGGCTTCTGGTCGAAGTCCAGGGGGCCTGCCCCCTGCCTGCCCAGAGGTAGGCAGAGGGACTTGTGGTTCGGCGCATGGGGCCGGGCCCGACCCTGGCTTCTGGTCGAAGTCCAGGGGGCCTGCCCCCTGCCTGCCCAGAGGTAGGCAGAGGGACTTATGGTTGGGCGCATGGGGCCGGGCCTGACCCTGGCTTCTGGTCGAAGTCCAGGGGGCCTGCCTCCGCCTGCCTAGAGATAGGCAGAGGGACTTTTGGTTCGGCGCATGGGGCCGGGCCCGACCCTGGCTTCTGGTCGAAGTCCAGGGGGCCTGCGCCCTGCCTGCCCATAGGTAGGCAGAGGGACTTATGGTTGGGCGCATGGGGCCGGCCCTAACCCTGGCTTCTGGTCGAGGTCCAGGGGCCTGCCTCCGCCTGCCCAGAGATAGGCAGAGGGATTTCTGGTTCGGCGCATGGGGCCGGGCCCGACCCTGGCTTCTGGTCGAAGTCCAGGGGGCCTGCCCCCTGCCTGCCCTGAGGTAGGTAGAGGGACTTGTGGTTCGGCGCATGGGGCCGGGCCCGACCCTGGCTTCTGGTCGAAGTCCAGGGGGCCTGCCCCCTGCCTGCCCAGAGGTAGGCAGAGGGACTTGTGGTTTGGCGCGTGGGGCCGGGCCTGACCCTGGCTTCTGGTCGAGGTCCAGGAGGCTTGCCCCCTGCCTGCCCAGAGGTAGGCAGAGGGACTCGTGGTTCGGCGCGTGCGGCCGGGCCTGACCCTGGCTTCTGGTCGAGGTCCAGGGGGCCTGCCTCCGCCTGCCCAGAGATAGGCAGAGGGATTTGTGGTTCGGCGCATAGGGCCGGGCCCGACCCTGGCTTCTGGTCGAAGTCCAGGGGGCCTGCCCCCTGCCTGCCCAGAGGTAGGCAGAGGGACTTGTGGTTCGGCGCATGGGGCCGGGCCCGACCCTGGCTTCTGGTCGAAGTCCAGGGGGCCTGCCCCCTGCCTGCCCAGAGGTAGGCAGAGGGACTTATGGTTGGGCGCATGGGGCCGGGCCTGACCCTGGCTTCTGGTCGAAGTCCAGGGGGCCTGCCTGCCCCATAGGTAGGCAGAGGGACTCGTGGTTCGGCGCGTGCGGCCGGGCCTGACCCTGGCTTCTGGTCGAGGTCCAGGGGGCCTGCCTCCGCCTGCCCAGAGATAGGCAGAGGGACTTGTGGTTCGGCGCATGGGGCCGGCCCTAACCCTGGCTTCTGGTCGAAGTCCAGGGGGCCTGCCCCCTGCCTGCCCATAGGTAGGCAGAGGGACTTGTGGTTTGGCGCGTGGGGCCGGGCCTGACCCTGGCTTCTAGTTTAAGTCCAGGGGGCCTGCCTCCGCCTGCCCAGAGGTAGGCAGAGGGACTTGTGGTTCGGCGCATGGGGCCGGGCCCGACCCTGGCTTCTGGTCGAAGTCCAGGGGGCCTGCCCCCTGCCTGCCAAGAGGTAGGCAGAGGGACTTATGGTTGGGCGCATGGGGCCGGGCCTGACCCTGGCTTCTGGTCGAAGTCCAGGGGGCCTGCCTCCGCCTGCCTAGAGATAGGCAGAGGGACTTTTGGTTCGGCGCATGGGGCCGGGCCCGACCCTGGCTTCTGGTCGAAGTCCAGGGGGCCTGCGCCCTGCCTGCCCATAGGTAGGCAGAGGGACTTATGGTTGGGCGCATGGGGCCGGCCCTAACCCTGGCTTCTGGTCGAGGTCCAGGGGCCTGCCTCCGCCTGCCCAGAGATAGGCAGAGGGATTTCTGGTTCGGCGCATGGGGCCGGGCCCGACCCTGGCTTCTGGTCGAAGTCCAGGGGGCCTGCCCCCTGCCTGCCCTGAGGTAGGCAGAGGGACTTGTGGTTCGGCGCATGGGGCCGGGCCCGACCCTGGCTTCTGGTCGAAGTCCAGGGGGCCTGCCCCCTGCCTGCCCAGAGGTAGGCAGAGGGACTTGTGGTTTGGCGCGTGGGGCCGGGCCTGACCCTGGCTTCTGGTCGAGGTCCAGGAGGCCTGCCCCCTGCCTGCCCAGAGGTAGAGGGACTCGTGGTTCGGCGCGTGCGGCCGGGCCTGACCCTGGCTTCTGGTCGAGGTCCAGGGGGCCTGCCTCCGCCTGCCCAGAGATAGGCAGAGGGATTTGTGGTTCGGCGCATAGGGCCGGGCCCGACCCTGGCTTCTGGTCGAAGTCCAGGGGGCCTGCCCCCTGCCTGCCCAGAGGTAGGCAGAGGGACTTGTGGTTCGGCGCATGGGGCCGGGCCCGACCCTGGCTTCTGGTCGAAGTCCAGGGGGCCTGCCCCCTGCCTGCCCAGAGGTAGGCAGAGGGACTTATGGTTGGGCGCATGGGGCCGGGCCTGACCCTGGCTTCTGGTCGAAGTCCAGGGGGCCTGCCTCCGCCTGCCTAGAGATAGGCAGAGGGACTTTTGGTTCGGCGCATGGGGCCGGGCCCGACCCTGGCTTCTGGTCGAAGTCCAGGGGGCCTGCGCCCTGCCTGCCCATAGGTAGGCAGAGGGACTTATGGTTGGGCGCATGGGGCCGGCCCTAACCCTGGCTTCTGGTCGAGGTCCAGGGGCCTGCCTCCGCCTGCCCAGAGATAGGCAGAGGGATTTCTGGTTCGGCGCATGGGGCCGGGCCCGACCCTGGCTTCTGGTCGAAGTCCAGGGGGCCTGCCCCCTGCCTGCCCTGAGGTAGGTAGAGGGACTTGTGGTTCGGCGCATGGGGCCGGGCCCGACCCTGGCTTCTGGTCGAAGTCCAGGGGGCCTGCCCCCTGCCTGCCCAGAGGTAGGCAGAGGGACTTGTGGTTTGGCGCGTGGGGCCGGGCCTGACCCTGGCTTCTGGTCGAGGTCCAGGAGGCTTGCCCCCTGCCTGCCCAGAGGTAGGCAGAGGGACTCGTGGTTCGGCGCGTGCGGCCGGGCCTGACCCTGGCTTCTGGTCGAGGTCCAGGGGGCCTGCCTCCGCCTGCCCAGAGATAGGCAGAGGGATTTGTGGTTCGGCGCATAGGGCCGGGCCCGACCCTGGCTTCTGGTCGAAGTCCAGGGGGCCTGCCCCCTGCCTGCCCAGAGGTAGGCAGAGGGACTTGTGGTTCGGCGCATGGGGCCGGGCCCGACCCTGGCTTCTGGTCGAAGTCCAGGGGGCCTGCCCCCTGCCTGCCCAGAGGTAGGCAGAGGGACTTATGGTTGGGCGCATGGGGCCGGGCCTGACCCTGGCTTCTGGTCGAAGTCCAGGGGGCCTGCCTGCCCCATAGGTAGGCAGAGGGACTCGTGGTTCGGCGCGTGCGGCCGGGCCTGACCCTGGCTTCTGGTCGAGGTCCAGGGGGCCTGCCTCCGCCTGCCCAGAGATAGGCAGAGGGACTTGTGGTTCGGCGCATGGGGCCGGCCCTAACCCTGGCTTCTGGTCGAAGTCCAGGGGGCCTGCCCCCTGCCTGCCCATAGGTAGGCAGAGGGACTTGTGGTTTGGCGCGTGGGGCCGGGCCTGACCCTGGCTTCTAGTTTAAGTCCAGGGGGCCTGCCTCCGCCTGCCCAGAGGTAGGCAGAGGGACTTGTGGTTCGGCGCATGGGGCCGGGCCCGACCCTGGCTTCTGGTCGAAGTCCAGGGGGCCTGCCCCCTGCCTGCCAAGAGGTAGGCAGAGGGACTTATGGTTGGGCGCATGGGGCCGGGCCTGACCCTGGCTTCTGGTCGAAGTCCAGGGGGCCTGCCTCCGCCTGCCTAGAGATAGGCAGAGGGACTTTTGGTTCGGCGCATGGGGCCGGGCCCGACCCTGGCTTCTGGTCGAAGTCCAGGGGGCCTGCCCCCTGCCTGCCCATAGGTAGGCAGAGGGACTTATGGTTGGGCGCATGGGGCCGGCCCTAACCCTGGCTTCTGGTCGAGGTCCAGGGGGCCTGCCTCCGCCTGCCCAGAGATAGGCAGAGGGATTTCTGGTTCGGCGCATGGGGCCGGGCCCGACCCTGGCTTCTGGTCGAAGTCCAGGGGGCCTGCCCCCTGCCTGCCATGAGGTAGGCAGAGGGACTTGTGGTTCGGCGCATGGGGCCGGGCCCGACCCTGGCTTCTGGTCGAAGTCCAGGGGGCCTGCCCCCTGCCTGCCCAGAGGTAGGCAGAGGGACTTGTGGTTTGGCGCGTGGGGCCGGGCCTGACCCTGGCTTCTGGTCGAGGTCCAGGAGGCCTGCCCCCTGCCTGCCCCATAGGTAGGCAGAGGGACTCGTGGTTCGGCGCGTGCGGCCGGGCCTGACCCTGGCTTCTGGTCGAGGTCCAGGGGGCCTGCCTCCGCCTGCCCAGAGATAGGCAGAGGGACTTGTGGTTCGGCGCATGGGGCCGGCCCTAACCCTGGCTTCTGGTCGAAGTCCAGGGGGCCTGCCCCCTGCCTGCCCATAGGTAGGCAGAGGGACTTGTGGTTTGGCGCGTGGGGCCGGGCCCGACCCTGGCTTCTAGTTTAAGTCCAGGGGGCCTGCCTCCGCCTGCCCAGAGGTAGGCAGAGGGACTTGTGGTTCGGCGCATGGGGCCGGGCCCGACCCTGGCTTCTGGTCGAAGTCCAGAGGGCCTACCCCCTGCCTGCCCAGAGGTAGGCAGAGGGACTTATGGTTGGGCGCATGGGGCCGGGCCTGACCCTGGCTTTTGGTCGAAGTCCAGGGGGCCTGCCCCCTGCCTGCCTAGAGGTAGGCAGAGGGACTTGTGGTTCGGCTCATGGGGCCCGACCTGACCCTGGCTTCTGGTCGAAGTCCAGGGGGCCTGCCCCCTGCCTGCCCAGAGGTAGGCAGAGGGACTCGTGGTTCGGCGCGTGCGGCCGGGCCTGACCCTGGCTTCTGGTCGAGGTCCAGGGGGCCTGCCTCCGCCTGCCCAGAGATAGGCAGAGGGATTTGTGGTTAGGCGCATGGGGCCGGGCCCGACCCTGGCTTCTGGTCGAAGTCCAGGGGGCCTGCCCCCTGCCTGCACTGAGGTAGGCAGAGGGACTTGTGGTTCGGCGCACGGGGCCGGGCCCGACCCTGGCTTCTGGTCGAAGTCCAGGGGGCCTGCCCCCTGCCTGCCCAGAGGTAGGCAGAGGGACTTGTGGTTTGGCGCGTGGGGCCGAGCCTGACCCTGGCTTCTGGTCGAGGTCCAGGAGGCCTGCCCCCTGCCTGCCCCATAGGTAGGCAGAGGGACTCGTGGTTCGGCGCGTGCGGCCGGGCCTGACCCTGGCTTCTGGTCGAGGTCCAGGGGGCCGGCCTCCGCCTGCCCAGAGATAGGCAGAGGGACTTGTGGTTCGGCGCATGGGGCCGGCCCTAACCCTGGCTTCTGGTCGAAGTCCAGGGGGCCTGCCCCCTGCCTGCCCATAGGTAGGCAGAGGGACTTGTGGTTTGGCGCGTGGGGCCGGGCCTGACCCTGGCTTCTAGTTTAAGTCCAGGGGGCCTGCCTCCGCCTGCCCAGAGGTAGGCAGAGGGACTTGTGGTTCGGCGCATGGGGCCGGGCCCGACCCTGGCTTCTGGTCGAAGTCCAGGGGGCCTGCCCCCTGCCTGCCCAGAGGTAGGCAGAGGGACTTATGGTTGGGCGCATGGGGCCGGGCCTGACCCTGGCTTCTGGTCGAAGTCCAGGGGGCCTGCCTCCGCCTGCCCAGAGATAGGCAGAGGGACTTTTGGTTCGACGCATGGGGCCGGGCCCGACCCTTGCTTCTGGTCGAAGTCCAGGGGGCCTGCCCCCTGCCTGCCCATAGGTAGGCAGAGGGACTTATGGTTGGGCGCATGGGGCCGGGCCTGACCCTGGCTTCTGGTCGAAGTCCAGGGGGCCTGCCCCCTGCCTGCCTAGAGGTAGACAGAGGGACTCGTGGTTCGGCGCGTGCGGCCGGGCCTGACCCTGGCTTCTGGTCGAGGTCCAGGGGGCCTGCCTCCGCCTGCCCAGAGATAGGCAGAGGGATTTGTGGTTCGGCGCATAGGGCCGGGCCCGACCCTGGCTTCTGGTCGAAGTCCAGGGGGCCTGCCCCCTGCCTGCCCAGAGGTAGGCAGAGGGACTTGTGGTTCGGCGCATGGGGCCGGGCCCGACCCTGGCTTCTGGTCGAAGTCCAGGGGGCCTGCCCCCTGCCTGCCCAGAGGTAGGCAGAGGGACTTATGGTTGGGCGCATGGGGCCGGGCCTGACCCTGGCTTCTGGTCGAAGTCCAGGGGGCCTGCCTCCGCCTGCCTAGAGATAGGCAGAGGGACTTTTGGTTCGGCGCTTGGGGCCGGGCCCGACCCTGGCTTCTGGTCGAAGTCCAGGGGGCCTGCCCCCTGCCTGCCCATAGGTAGGCAGAGGGACTTATGGTTGGGCGCATGGGGCCGGCCCTAACCCTGGCTTCTGGTCGAGGTCCAGGGGGCCTACCTCCGCCTGCCCAGAGATAGGCAGAGGGATTTCTGGTTCGGCGCATGGGGCCGGGCCCGACCCTGGCTTCTGGTCGAAGTCCAGGGGGCCTGCCCCCTGCCTGCCCTGAGGTAGGCAGAGGGACTTGTGGTTCGGCGCATGGGGCCGGGCCCGACCCTGGCTTCTGGTCGAAGTCCAGGGGGCCTGCCCCCTGCCTGCCCAGAGGTAGGCAGAGGGACTTGTGGTTTGGCGCGTGGGGCCGGACCTGACCCTGGCTTCTGGTCGAGGTCCAGGAGGCCTGCCCCCTGCCTGCCCCATAGGTAGGCAGAGGGACTCGTGGTTCGGCGCGTGCGGCCGGGCCTGACCCTGGCTTCTGGTCGAGGTCCAGGGGGCCTGCCTCCGCCTGCCCAGAGATAGGCAGAGGGACTTGTGGTTCGGCGCATGGGGCCGGCCCTAACCCTGGCTTCTGGTCGAAGTCCAGGGGGCCTGCCCCCTGCCTGCCCATAGGTAGGCAGAGGGACTTGTGGTTTGGCGCGTGGGGCCGGGCCTGACCCTGGCTTCTAGTTTAAGTCCAGGGGGCCTGCCTCCGCCTGCCCAGAGGTAGGCAGAGGGACTTGTGGTTCGGCGCATGGGGCCGGGCCCGACCCTGGCTTCTGGTCGAAGTCCAGAGGGCCTGACCCCTGCCTGCCCAGAGGTAGGCAGAGGGACTTATGGTTGGGCGCATGGGGCCGGGCCTGACCCTGTCTTCTGGTCGAAGTCCAGGGGGCCTGCCCCCTGCCTGCCTAGAGGTAGGCAGAGGGACTTGTGGTTCGGCTCATGGGGCCCGACCTGACCCTGGCTTCTGGTCGAAGACCAGGGGGCCTGCCCCCTGCCTGCCCAGAGGTAGGCAGAGGGACTCGTGGTTCGGCGCGTGCGGCCGGGCCTGACCCTGGCTTCTGGTCGAGGTCCAGGGGGCCTGCCTCCGCCTGCCCAGAGATAGGCAGAGGGATTTGTGGTTAGGCGCATGGGGCCGGGCCCGACCCTGGCTTCTGGTCGAAGTCCAGGGGGCCTGCCCCCTGCCTGCACTGAGGTAGGCAGAGGGACTTGTGGTTCGGCGCATGGGGGCGGGCCCGACCCTGGCTTCTGGTCGAAGTCCAGGGGGCCTGCCCCCTGCCTGCCCAGAGGTAGGCAGAGGGACTTGTGGTTTGGCGCGTGGGGCCGGGCCTGACCCTGGCTTCTGGTCGAGGTCCAGGAGGCCTGCCCCCTGCCTGCCCCATAGGTAGGCAGAGGGACTCGTGGTTCGGCGCGTGCGGCCGGGCATGACCCTGGCTTCTGGTCGAGGTCCAGGGGGCCTGCCTCCGCCTGCCCAGAGATAGGCAGAGGGACTTGTGGTTCGGCGCATGGGGCCGGCCCGAACCCTGGCTTCTGGTCGAAGTCCAGGGGGCCTGCCCCCTGCCTGCCCATAGGTAGGCAGAGGGACTTGTGGTTTGGCGCGTGGGGCCGGGCCTGACCTTGGCTTCTAGTTTAAGTCCAGGGGGCCTGCCTCCGCCTGCCCAGAGGTAGGCAGAGGGACTTGTGGTTCGGCGCATGGGGCCGGGCCCGACCCTGGCTTCTGGTCGAAGTCCAGGGGGCCTGCCCCCTGCCTGCCCAGAGGTAGGCAGAGGGACTTATGGTTGGGCGCATGGGGCTGGGCCTGACCCTGGCTTCTGGTCGAAGTCCAGGGGGCCTGCCTCCGCCTGCCCAGAGATAGGCAGAGGGACTTTTGGTTCGGCACATGGGGCCGGGCCCGACCCTGGCTTCTGGTCGAAGTCCAGGGGGCCTGCCCCCTGCCTACCCAGAGGTAGGCAGAGGGACTTATGGTTGGGCGCATGGGGCCGGGCCTGACCCTGGCTTCTGGTCGAAGTCCAGGGGGCCTGCCTCCGCCTGCCCAGAGATAGGCAGAGGGACTTTTGGTTCGGCGCATGGGGCCGGGCCCGACCCTGGCTTCTGGTCGAAGTCCAGGGGGCCTGCCCCCTGCCTGCCCATAGGTAGGCAGAGGGACTTATGGTTGGGCGCATGGGGCCGGGCCTGACCCTGGCTTCTGGTCGAAGTCCAGGGGGCCTGCCCCCTGCCTGCCTAGAGGTAGGCAGAGGGACTTGTGGTTCGGCTCATGGGGCCCGACCTGACCCTGGCTTCTGGTCGAAGTCCAGGGGGCCTGCCCCCTGCCTGCCCAGAGGTAGGCAGAGGGACTCGTGGTTCGGCGCGTGCGGCCGGGCCTGACCCTGGCTTCTGGTCGAGGTCCAGGGGGCCTGCCTCCGCCTGCCCAGAGATAGGCAGAAGGATTTGTGGTTCGGCGCATAGGGCCGGGCCCGACCCTGGCTTCTGGTCGAAGTCCAGGGGGCCTGCCCCCTGCCTGCCCAGAGGTAGGCAGAGGGACTTGTGGTTCGGCGCATGGGGCCGGGCCCGACCCTGGCTTCTGGTCGAAGTCCAGGGGGCCTGCCCCCTGCCTGCCCAGAGGTAGGCAGAGGGACTTATGGTTGGGCGCATGGGGCCGGGCCTGACCCTGGCTTCTGGTCGAAGTCCAGGGGGCCTGCCTCCGCCTGCCTAGAGATAGGCAGAGGGACTTTTGGTTCGGCGCATGGGGCCGGGCCCGACCCTGGCTTCTGGTCGAAGTCCAGGGGGCCTGCGCCCTGCCTGCCCATAGGTAGGCAGAGGGACTTATGGTTGGGCGCATGGGGCCGGCCCTAACCCTGGCTTCTGGTCGAGGTCCAGGGGCCTGCCTCCGCCTGCCCAGAGATAGGCAGAGGGATTTCTGGTTCGGCGCATGGGGCCGGGCCCGACCCTGGCTTCTAGTCGAAGTCCAGGGGGCCTGCCCCCTGCCTGCCCTGAGGTAGGCAGAGGGACTTGTGGTTCGGCGCATGGGGCCGGGCCCGACCCTGGCTTCTGGTCGAAGTCCAGGGGGCCTGCCCCCTGCCTGCCCAGAGGTAGGCAGAGGGACTTGTGGTTTGGCGCGTGGGGCCGGGCCTGACCCTGGCTTCTGGTCCAGGTCCAGGAGGCCTGCCCCCTGCCTGCCCAGAGGTAGGCAGAGGGACTCGTGGTTCGGCGCGTGCGGCCGGGCCTGACCCTGGCTTCTGGTCGAGGTCCAGGGGGCCTGCCTCCGCCTGCCCAGAGATAGGCAGAGGGATTTGTGGTTCGGCGCATAGGGCCGGGCCCGACCCTGGCTTCTGGTCGAAGTCCAGGGGGCCTGCCCCCGCCTGCCCAGAGGTAGGCAGAGGGAATTGTGGTTCGGCGCATGGGGCCGGGCCCGACCCTGGCTTCTGGTCGAAGTCCAGAGGGCCTGCCCCCTGCCTGCCCAGAGGTAGGCAGAGGGACTTATGGTTGGGCGCATGGGGCCGGGCCTGACCCTGGCTTCTGGTCGAAGTCCAGGGGGCCTGCCCCCTGCCTGCCTAGAGGTAGGCAGAGGGACTTGTGGTTCGGCTCATGGGGCCCGACCTGACCCTGGCTTCTGGTCGAAGTCCAGGGGGCCTGCCCAGAGGTAGGCAGAGGGACTCGTGGTTCGGCGCGTGCGGCCGGGCCTGACCCTGGCTTCTGGTCGAGGTCCAGGGGGCCTGCCTCCGCCTGCCCAGAGATAGGCAGAGGGATTTGTGGTTCGGCGCATAGGGCCGGGCCCGACCCTGGCTTCTGGTCGAAGTCCAGGGGGCCTGCCCCCGCCTGCCCAGAGGTAGGCAGAGGGAATTGTGGTTCGGCGCGTGCGGCCGGGCCCGACCCTGGCTTCTGGTCGAAGTCCAGGGGGCCTGCCCCCTGCTTGCCCTGAGGTAGGCAGAGGGACTTGTGGTTCGGCGCATGGGGCCGGGCCCGACCCTGGCTTCTGGTCGAAGTCCAGGGGGCCTGCCCCCTGCCTGCCCAGAGGTAGGCAGAGGGACTTGTGGTTTGGCGCGTGGGGCCGGGCCTGACCCTGGCTTCTGGTCGAGGTCCAGGAGGCCTGCCCCCTGCCTGCCCAGAGGTAGGCAGAGGGACTCGTGGTTCGGCGCGTGCGGCCGGGCCTGACCCTGGCTTCTGGTCGAGGTCCAGGGGGCCTGCCTCCGCCTGCCCAGAGATAGGCAGAGGGATTTGTGGTTCGGCGCATAGGGCCGGGCCCGACCCTGGCTTCTGGTCGAAGTCCAGGGGGCCTGCCCCCGCCTGCCCAGAGGTAGGCAGAGGGAATTGTGGTTCGGCGCATGGGGCCGGGCCCGACCCTGGCTTCTGGTCGAAGTCCAGAGGGCCTGCCCCCTGCCTGCCCAGAGGTAGGCAGAGGGACTTATGGTTGGGCGCATGGGGCCGGGCCTGACCCTGGCTTCTGGTCGAAGTCCAGGGGGCCTGCCCCCTGCCTGCCTAGAGGTAGGCAGAGGGACTTGTGGTTCGGCTCATGGGGCCCGACCTGACCCTGGCTTCTGGTCGAAGTCCAGGGGGCCTGCCCCCTGCCTGCCCAGAGGTAGGCAGAGGGACTCGTGGTTCGGCGCGTGCGGCCGGGCCTGACCCTGGCTTCTGGTCGAGGTCCAGGGGGCCTGCCTCCGCCTGCCCAGAGATAGGCAGAGGGATTTGTGGTTTGGCGCATGGGGCCGGGCCCGACCCTGGCTTCTGGTCGAAGTCCAGGGGGCCTGCCCCCTGCCTGCACTGAGGTAGGCAGAGAGACTTGTGGTTCGGCGCATGGGGCCGGGCCCGACCCTGGCTTCTGGTCGAAGTCTAGGGGGCCTGCCCCCTGCCTGCCTAGAGGTAGGCAGAGGGACTTGTGGTTTGGCGCGTGGGGCGGGCCTGACCCTGGCTTCTGGTCGAGGTCCAGGAGGCCTGCCCCCTGCCTGCCCCATAGGTAGGCAGAGGGACTCGTTGTTCGGCGCGTGCGGCCGGGCCTGACCCTGGCTTCTGGTCGAGGTCCAGGGGGCCTGCCTCCGCCTGCCCAGAGATAGGCAGAGGGACTTGTGGTTCGGCGCATGGGGCCGGCCCTAACCCTGGCTTCTGGTCGAAGTCCAGGGGGCCTGCCCCCTGCCTGCCCATAGGTAGGCAGAGGGACTTGTGGTTTGGCGCGTGGGGCCGGGCCTGACCCTGGCTTCTAGTTTAAGTCCAGGGGGCCTGCCTCCGCCTGCCCAGAGATAGGCAAAGGGACTTGTGGTTCGGCGCATGGGGCCGGCCCTAACCCTGGCTTCTGGTCGAAGTCCAGGGGGCCTGCCCCCTGCCTGCCCATATGTAGGCAGAGGGACTTGTGGTTTGGCGCGTGGGGCCGGGCCTGACCCTGGCTTCTAGTTTAAGTCCAGGGGGCCTGCCTCCGCCTGCCCAGAGGTAGGCAGAGGGAATTGTGGTTCGGCGCATGGGGCCGGGCCCGACCCTGGCTTCTGGTCGAAGTCCAGAGGGCCTTCCCCCTGCCTGCCCAGAGGTAGGCAGAGGGACTTATGGTTGGGCGCATGGGGCCGGGCCTGACCCTGGCTTCTGGTCGAAGTCCAGGGGGCCTGCCCCCTGCCTGCCTAGAGGTAGGCAGAGGGATTTGTGGTTCGGCTCATGGGGCCCGACCTGACCCTGGCTTCTGGTCGAAGTCCAGGGGGCCTGCCCCCTGCCTGCCCAGAGGTAGGCAGAGGGACTCGTGGTTCGGCGCGTGCGGCCGGGCCTGACCCTGGCTTCTGGTCGAGGTCCAGGGGGCCTGCCTCCGCTTGCCCAGAGATAGGCAGAGGGATTTGTGGTTAGGCGCATGGGGCCGGGCCCGACCCTGGCTTCTGGTCGAAGTCCAGGGGGCCTGCCCCCTGCCTGCACTGAGGTAGGCAGAGGGACTTGTGGTTCGGCGCATGGGGCCGGGCCCGACCCTGGCTTCTGGTCGAAGTCCAGGGGGCCTGCCTCCGCCTGCCTAGAGATAGGCAGAGGGACTTTTGGTTCGGCGCTTGGGGCCGGGCCCGACCCTGGCTTCTGGTCGAAGTCCAGGGGGCCTGCCCCCTGCCTGCCCATAGGTAGGCAGAGGGACTTATGGTTGGGCGCATGGGGCCGGCCCTAACCCTGGCTTCTGGTCGAGGTCCAGGGGGCCTGCCTCCGCCTGCCCAGAGATAGGCAGAGGGATTTCTGGTTCGGCGCATGGGGCCGGGCCCGACCCTGGCTTCTGGTCGAAGTCCAGGGGGCCTGCCCCCTGCCTGCCCTGAGGTAGGCAGAGGGACTTGTGGTTCGGCGCATGGGGCCGGGCCCGACCCTGGCTTCTGGTCGAAGTCCAGGGGGCCTGCCCCCTGCCTGCCCAGAGGTAGGCAGAGGGACTTGTGGTTTGGCGCGTGGGGCCGGGCCTGACCCTGGCTTCTGGTCGAGGTCCAGGAGGCCTGCCCCCTGCCTGCCCCATAGGTAGGCAGAGGGACTCGTGGTTCGGCGCGTGCGGCCGGGCCTGACCCTGGCTTCTGGTCGAGGTCCAGGGGGCCTGCCTCCGCCTGCCCAGAGATAGGCAGAGGGACTTGTGGTTCGGCGCATGGGGCCGGCCCTAACCCTGGCTTCTGGTCGAAGTCCAGGGGGCCTGCCCCCTGCCTGCCCATAGGTAGGCAGAGGGACTTGTGGTTTGGCGCGTGGGGCCGGGCCTGACCCTGGCTTCTAGTTTAAGTCCAGGGGGCCTGCCTCCGCCTGCCCAGAGGTAGGCAGAGGGACTTGTGGTTCGGCGCATGGGGCCGGGCCCGACCCTGGCTTCTGGTCGAAGTCCAGAGGGCCTGACCCCTGCCTGCCCAGAGGTAGGCAGAGGGACTTATGGTTGGGCGCATGGGGCCGGGCCTGACCCTGTCTTCTGGTCGAAGTCCAGGGGGCCTGCCCCCTGCCTGCCTAGAGGTAGGCAGAGGGACTTGTGGTTCGGCTCATGGGGCCCGACCTGACCCTGGCTTCTGGTCGAAGACCAGGGGGCCTGCCCCCTGCCTGCCCAGAGGTAGGCAGAGGGACTCGTGGTTCGGCGCGTGCGGCCGGGCCTGACCCTGGCTTCTGGTCGAGGTCCAGGGGGCCTGCCTCCGCCTGCCCAGAGATAGGCAGAGGGATTTGTGGTTAGGCGCATGGGGCCGGGCCCGACCCTGGCTTCTGGTCGAAGTCCAGGGGGCCTGCCCCCTGCCTGCACTGAGGTAGGCAGAGGGACTTGTGGTTCGGCGCATGGGGGCGGGCCCGACCCTGGCTTCTGGTCGAAGTCCAGGGGGCCTGCCCCCTGCCTGCCCAGAGGTAGGCAGAGGGACTTGTGGTTTGGCGCGTGGGGCCGGGCCTGACCCTGGCTTCTGGTCGAGGTCCAGGAGGCCTGCCCCCTGCCTGCCCCATAGGTAGGCAGAGGGACTCGTGGTTCGGCGCGTGCGGCCGGGCATGACCCTGGCTTCTGGTCGAGGTCCAGGGGGCCTGCCTCCGCCTGCCCAGAGATAGGCAGAGGGACTTGTGGTTCGGCGCATGGGGCCGGCCCGAACCCTGGCTTCTGGTCGAAGTCCAGGGGGCCTGCCCCCTGCCTGCCCATAGGTAGGCAGAGGGACTTGTGGTTTGGCGCGTGGGGCCGGGCCTGACCCTGGCTTCTAGTTTAAGTCCAGGGGGCCTGCCTCCGCCTGCCCAGAGGTAGGCAGAGGGACTTGTGGTTCGGCGCATGGGGCCGGGCCCGACCCTGGCTTCTGGTCGAAGTCCAGGGGGCCTGCCCCCTGCCTGCCCAGAGGTAGGCAGAGGGACTTATGGTTGGGCGCATGGGGCTGGGCCTGACCCTGGCTTCTGGTCGAAGTCCAGGGGGCCTGCCTCCGCCTGCCCAGAGATAGGCAGAGGGACTTTTGGTTCGGCACATGGGGCCGGGCCCGACCCTGGCTTCTGGTCGAAGTCCAGGGGGCCTGCCCCCTGCCTACCCAGAGGTAGGCAGAGGGACTTATGGTTGGGCGCATGGGGCCGGGCCTGACCCTGGCTTCTGGTCGAAGTCCAGGGGGCCTGCCTCCGCCTGCCCAGAGATAGGCAGAGGGACTTTTGGTTCGGCGCATGGGGCCGGGCCCGACCCTGGCTTCTGGTCGAAGTCCAGGGGGCCTGCCCCCTGCCTGCCCATAGGTAGGCAGAGGGACTTATGGTTGGGCGCATGGGGCCGGGCCTGACCCTGGCTTCTGGTCGAAGTCCAGGGGGCCTGCCCCCTGCCTGCCTAGAGGTAGGCAGAGGGACTTGTGGTTCGGCTCATGGGGCCCGACCTGACCCTGGCTTCTGGTCGAAGTCCAGGGGGCCTGCCCCCTGCCTGCCCAGAGGTAGGCAGAGGGACTCGTGGTTCGGCGCGTGCGGCCGGGCCTGACCCTGGCTTCTGGTCGAGGTCCAGGGGGCCTGCCTCCGCCTGCCCAGAGATAGGCAGAGGGACTTGTGGTTCGGCGCATGGGGCCGGCCCGAACCCTGGCTTCTGGTCGAAGTCCAGGGGGCCTGCCCCCTGCCTGCCCAGAGGTAGGCAGAGGGACTTGTGGTTCGGCGCATGGGGCCGGGCCCGACCCTGGCTTCTGGTCGAAGTCCAGGGGGCCTGCCCCCTGCCTGCCCAGAGGTAGGCAGAGGGACTTGTGGTTCGGCGCATGGGGCCGGGCCCGACCCTGGCTTCTGGTCGAAGTCCAGGGGGCCTGCCCCCTGCCTGCCCAGAGGTAGGCAGAGGGACTTATGGTTGGGCGCATGGGGCCGGGCCTGACCCTGGCTTCTGGTCGAAGTCCAGGGGGCCTGCCTCCGCCTGCCTAGAGATAGGCAGAGGGACTTTTGGTTCGGCGCATGGGGCCGGGCCCGACCCTGGCTTCTGGTCGAAGTCCAGGGGGCCTGCGCCCTGCCTGCCCATAGGTAGGCAGAGGGACTTATGGTTGGGCGCATGGGGCCGGCCCTAACCCTGGCTTCTGGTCGAGGTCCAGGGGCCTGCCTCCGCCTGCCCAGAGATAGGCAGAGGGATTTCTGGTTCGGCGCATGGGGCCGGGCCCGACCCTGGCTTCTAGTCGAAGTCCAGGGGGCCTGCCCCCTGCCTGCCCTGAGGTAGGCAGAGGGACTTGTGGTTCGGCGCATGGGGCCGGGCCCGACCCTGGCTTCTGGTCGAAGTCCAGGGGGCCTGCCCCCTGCCTGCCCAGAGGTAGGCAGAGGGACTTGTGGTTTGGCGCGTGGGGCCGGGCCTGACCCTGGCTTCTGGTCCAGGTCCAGGAGGCCTGCCCCCTGCCTGCCCAGAGGTAGGCAGAGGGACTCGTGGTTCGGCGCGTGCGGCCGGGCCTGACCCTGGCTTCTGGTCGAGGTCCAGGGGGCCTGCCTCCGCCTGCCCAGAGATAGGCAGAGGGATTTGTGGTTCGGCGCATAGGGCCGGGCCCGACCCTGGCTTCTGGTCGAAGTCCAGGGGGCCTGCCCCCGCCTGCCCAGAGGTAGGCAGAGGGAATTGTGGTTCGGCGCATGGGGCCGGGCCCGACCCTGGCTTCTGGTCGAAGTCCAGAGGGCCTGCCCCCTGCCTGCCCAGAGGTAGGCAGAGGGACTTATGGTTGGGCGCATGGGGCCGGGCCTGACCCTGGCTTCTGGTCGAAGTCCAGGGGGCCTGCCCCCTGCCTGCCTAGAGGTAGGCAGAGGGACTTGTGGTTCGGCTCATGGGGCCCGACCTGACCCTGGCTTCTGGTCGAAGTCCAGGGGGCCTGCCCCCTGCCTGCCCAGAGGTAGGCAGAGGGACTCGTGGTTCGGCGCGTGCGGCCGGGCCTGACCCTGGCTTCTGGTCGAGGTCCAGGGGGCCTGCCTCCGCCTGCCCAGAGATAGGCAGAGGGATTTGTGGTTTGGCGCATGGGGCCGGGCCCGACCCTGGCTTCTGGTCGAAGTCCAGGGGGCCTGCCCCCTGCCTGCACTGAGGTAGGCAGAGAGACTTGTGGTTCGGCGCATGGGGCCGGGCCCGACCCTGGCTTCTGGTCGAAGTCCAGGGGGCCTGCCCCCGCCTGCCCAGAGGTAGGCAGAGGGAATTGTGGTTCGGCGCATGGGGCCGGGCCCGACCCTGGCTTCTGGTCGAAGTCCAGAGGGCCTGCCCCCTGCCTGCCCAGAGGTAGGCAGAGGGACTTATGGTTGGGCGCATGGGGCCGGGCCTGACCCTGGCTTCTGGTCGAAGTCCAGGGGGCCTGCCCCCTGCCTGCCTAGAGGTAGGCAGAGGGACTTGTGGTTCGGCTCATGGGGCCCGACCTGACCCTGGCTTCTGGTCGAAGTCCAGGGGGCCTGCCCCCTGCCTGCCCAGAGGTAGGCAGAGGGACTCGTGGTTCGGCGCGTGCGGCCGGGCCTGACCCTGGCTTCTGGTCGAGGTCCAGGGGGCCTGCCTCCGCCTGCCCAGAGATAGGCAGAGGGATTTGTGGTTTGGCGCATGGGGCCGGGCCCGACCCTGGCTTCTGGTCGAAGTCCAGGGGGCCTGCCCCCTGCCTGCACTGAGGTAGGCAGAGAGACTTGTGGTTCGGCGCATGGGGCCGGGCCCGACCCTGGCTTCTGGTCGAAGTCTAGGGGGCCTGCCCCCTGCCTGCCTAGAGGTAGGCAGAGGGACTTGTGGTTTGGCGCGTGGGGCGGGCCTGACCCTGGCTTCTGGTCGAGGTCCAGGAGGCCTGCCCCCTGCCTGCCCCATAGGTAGGCAGAGGGACTCGTTGTTCGGCGCGTGCGGCCGGGCCTGACCCTGGCTTCTGGTCGAGGTCCAGGGGGCCTGCCTCCGCCTGCCCAGAGATAGGCAGAGGGACTTGTGGTTCGGCGCATGGGGCCGGCCCTAACCCTGGCTTCTGGTCGAAGTCCAGGGGGCCTGCCCCCTGCCTGCCCATAGTTAGGCAGAGGGACTTGTGGTTTGGCGCGTGGGGTCGGGCCTGACCCTGGCTTCTAGTTTAAGTCCAGGGGGCCTGCCTCCGCCTGCCCAGAGATAGGCAAAGGGACTTGTGGTTCGGCGCATGGGGCCGGCCCTAACCCTGGCTTCTGGTCGAAGTCCAGGGGGCCTGCCCCCTGCCTGCCCATATGTAGGCAGAGGGACTTGTGGTTTGGCGCGTGGGGCCGGGCCTGACCCTGGCTTCTAGTTTAAGTCCAGGGGGCCTGCCTTCGCCTGCCCAGAGGTAGGCAGAGGGAATTGTGGTTCGGCGCATGGGGCCGGGCCCGACCCTGGCTTCTGGTCGAAGTCCAGAGGGCCTTCCCCCTGCCTGCCCAGAGGTAGGCAGAGGGACTTATGGTTGGGCGCATGGGGCCGGGCCTGACCCTGGCTTCTGGTCGAAGTCCAGGGGGCCTGCCCCCTGCCTGCCTAGAGGTAGGCAGAGGGATTTGTGGTTCGGCTCATGGGGCCCGACCTGACCCTGGCTTCTGGTCGAAGTCCAGGGGGCCTGCCCCCTGCCTGCCCAGAGGTAGGCAGAGGGACTCGTGGTTCGGCGCGTGCGGCCGGGCCTGACCCTGGCTTCTGGTCGAGGTCCAGGGGGCCTGCCTCCGCTTGCCCAGAGATAGGCAGAGGGATTTGTGGTTAGGCGCATGGGGCCGGGCCCGACCCTGGCTTCTGGTCGAAGTCCAGGGGGCCTGCCCCCTGCCTGCACTGAGGTAGGCAGAGGGACTTGTGGTTCGGCGCATGGGGCCGGGCCCGACCCTGGCTTCTGGTCGAAGTCCAGGGGGCCTGCCCCCTGCCTGCCCAGAGGTAGGCAGAGGGACTTGTGGTTTGGCGCGTGGGGCCGGGCCTGACCCTGGCTTCTGGTCGAGGTCCAGGAGGCCTGCCCCCTGCCTGCCCCATAGGTAGGCAGAGGGACTCGTTGTTCGGCGCGTGCGGCCGGGCCTGACCCTGGCTTCTGGTCGAGGTCCAGGAGGCCTGCCTCCGCCTGCCCAGAGATAGGCAGAGGGACTTGTGGTTCGGCGCATGGGGCCGGCCCTAACCCTGGCTTCTGGTCGAAGTCCAGGGGGCCTGCCCCCTGCCTGCCCATAGGTAGGCAGAGGGACTTGTGGTTTGGCGCGTGGGGCCGGGCCCGACCCTGGCTTCTAGTTTAAGTCCAGGGGGCCTGCCTCCGCCTGCTCAGAGGTAGGCAGAGGGACTTGTGGTTCGGCGCATGGGGCCGGGCCCGACCCTGGCTTCTGGTCGAAGTCCAGAGGGCCTACCCCCTGCCTGCCCAGAGGTAGGCAGAGGGACTTATGGTTGGGCGCATGGGGCCGGGCCTGACCCTGGCTTTTGGTCGAAGTCCAGGGGGCCTGCCCCCTGCCTGCCTAGAGGTAGGCAGAGGGACTTGTGGTTCGGCTCATGGGGCCCGACCTGACCCTGGCTTCTGGTCGAAGTCCAGGGGGCCTGCCCCCTGCCTGCCCAGAGGTAGGCAGAGGGACTCGTGGTTCGGCGCGTGCGGCCGGGCCTGACCCTGGCTTCTGGTCGAGGTCCAGGGGGCCTGCCTCCGCCTGCCCAGAGATAGGCAGAGGGATTTGTGGTTAGGCGCATGGGGCCGGGCCCGACCCTGGCTTCTGGTCGAAGTCCAGGGGGCCTGCCCCCTGCCTGCACTGAGGTAGGCAGAGGGACTTGTGGTTCGGCGCACGGGGCCGGGCCCGACCCTGGCTTCTGGTCGAAGTCCAGGGGGCCTGCCCCCTGCCTGCCCAGAGGTAGGCAGAGGGACTTGTGGTTTGGCGCGTGGGGCCGAGCCTGACCCTGGCTTCTGGTCGAGGTCCAGGAGGCCTGCCCCCTGCCTGCCCCATAGGTAGGCAGAGGGACTCGTGGTTCGGCGCGTGCGGCCGGGCCTGACCCTGGCTTCTGGTCGAGGTCCAGGGGGCCTGCCTCCGCCTGCCCAGAGATAGGCAGAGGGACTTGTGGTTCGGCGCATGGGGCCGGCCCTAACCCTGGCTTCTGGTCGAAGTCCAGGGGGCCTGCCCCCTGCCTGCCCATAGGTAGGCAGAGGGACTTGTGGTTTGGCGCGTGGGGCCGGGCCTGACCCTGGCTTCTAGTTTAAGTCCAGGGGGCCTGCCTCCGCCTGCCCAGAGGTAGGCAGAGGGACTTGTGGTTCGGCGCATGGGGCCGGGCCCGACCCTGGCTTCTGGTCGAAGTCCAGGGGGCCTGCCCCCTGCCTGCCCAGAGGTAGGCAGAGGGACTTATGGTTGGGCGCATGGGGCCGGGCCTGACCCTGGCTTCTGGTCGAAGTCCAGGGGGCCTGCCTCCGCCTGCCCAGAGATAGGCAGAGGGACTTTTGGTTCGGCGCATGGGGCCGGGCCCGACCCTGGCTTCTGGTCGAAGTCCAGGGGGCCTGCCCCCTGCCTGCCCATAGGTAGGCAGAGGGACTTATGGTTGGGCGCATGGGGCCGGGCCTGACCCTGGCTTCTGGTCGAAGTCCAGGGGGCCTGCCCCCTGCCTGCCTAGAGGTAGACAGAGGGACTCGTGGTTCGGCGCGTGCGGCCGGGCCTGACCCTGGCTTCTGGTCGAGGTCCAGGGGGCCTGCCTCCGCCTGCCCAGAGATAGGCAGAGGGATTTGTGGTTCGGCGCATGGGGCCGGGCCCGACCCTGGCTTCTGGTCGAAGTCCAGGGGGCCTGCCCCCTGCCTGCCCAGAGGTAGGCAGAGGGACTTATGGTTGGGCGCATGGGGCCGGGCCTGACCCTGGCTTCTGGTCGAAGTCCAGGGGGCCTGCCTCCGCCTGCCTAGAGATAGGCAGAGGGACTTTTGGTTCGGCGCTTGGGGCCGGGCCCGACCCTGGCTTCTGGTCGAAGTCCAGGGGGCCTGCCCCTGCCTGCCCATAGGTAGGCAGAGGGACTTATGGTTGGGCGCATGGGGCCGGCCCTAACCCTGGCTTCTGGTCGAGGTCCAGGGGGCCTGCCCCCTGCCTGCCCTGAGGTAGGCAGAGGGACTTGTGGTTCGGCGCATGGGGCCGGGCCCGACCCTGGCTTCTGGTCGAAGTCCAGGGGGCCTGCCCCCTGCCTGCCCAGAGGTAGGCAGAGGGACTTGTGGTTTGGCGCGTGGGGCCGGGCCTGACCCTGGCTTCTGGTCGAGGTCCAGGAGGCCTGCCCCCTGCCTGCCCCATAGGTAGGCAGAGGGACTCGTGGTTCGGCGCGTGCGGCCGGGCCTGACCCTGGCTTCTGGTCGAGGTCCAGGGGGCCTGCCTCCGCCTGCCCAGAGATAGGCAGAGGGACTTGTGGTTCGGCGCATGGGGCCGGCCCTAACCCTGGCTTCTGGTCGAAGTCCAGGGGGCCTGCCCCCTGCCTGCCCATAGGTAGGCAGAGGGACTTGTGGTTTGGCGCGTGGGGCCGGGCCTGACCCTGGCTTCTAGTTTAAGTCCAGGGGGCCTGCCTCCGCCTGCCCAGAGGTAGGCAGAGGGACTTGTGGTTCGGCGCATGGGGCCGGGCCCGACCCTGGCTTTTGGTCGAAGTCCAGAGGGCCTGACCCCTGCCTGCCCAGAGGTAGGCAGAGGGACTTATGGTTGGGCGCATGGGGCCGGGCCTGACCCTGTCTTCTGGTCGAAGTCCAGGGGGCCTGCCCCCTGCCTGCCTAGAGGTAGGCAGAGGGACTTGTGGTTCGGCTCATGGGGCCCGACCTGACCCTGGCTTCTGGTCGAAGACCAGGGGGCCTGCCCCCTGCCTGCCCAGAGGTAGGCAGAGGGACTCGTGGTTCGGCGCGTGCGGCCGGGCCTGACCCTGGCTTCTGGTCGAGGTCCAGGGGGCCTGCCTCCGCCTGCCCAGAGATAGGCAGAGGGATTTGTGGTTAGGCGCATGGGGCCGGGCCCGACCCTGGCTTCTGGTCGAAGTCCAGGGGGCCTGCCCCCCGCCTGCACTGAGGTAGGCAGAGGGACTTGTGGTTCGGCGCATGGGGCCGGGCCCGACCCTGGCTTCTGGTCGAAGTCCAGGGGGCCTGCCCCCTGCCTGCCCAGAGGTAGGCAGAGGGACTTGTGGTTTGGCGCGTAGGGCCGGGCCTGACCCTGGCTTCTGGTAGAGGTCCAGGGGGCCTGCCTCCGCCTGCCCAGAGATAGTTAGAGGGACTTGTGGTTCGGCGCATGGGGCCGGCCCTAACCCTGGCTTCTGGTCGAAGTCCAGGGGGCCTGCCCCCTGCCTGCCCATAGGTAGGCAGAGGGACTTGTGGTTTGGCGCGTGGGGCCGGGCCTGACCGTGGCTTCTAGTTTAAGTCCAGGGGGCCTGCCTCCGCCTGCCCAGAGGTAGGCAGAGGGACTTGTGGTTCGGCGCATGGGGCCGGGCCCGACCCTGGCTTCTGGTCGAAGTCCAGGGGGCCTGCCCCCTGCCTGCCCAGAGGTAGGCAGAGGGACTTATGGTTGGGCGCATGGGGCCGGGCCTGACCCTGGCTTCTGGTCGAAGTCCAGGGGGCCTGCCTCCGCCTGCCCAGAGATAGGCAGAGGGACTTTTGGTTCGGCGCATGGGGCCGGGCCCGACCCTGGCTTCTGGTCGAAGTCCAGGGGGCCTGCCCCCTGCCTGCCCATAGGTAGGCAGAGGGACTTATGGTTGGGCGCATGGGGCCGGGCCTGACCCTGGCTTCTGGTCGAAGTCCAGGGGGCCTGCCCCCTGCCTGCCTAGAGGTAGGCAGAGGGACTTGTGGTTCGGCTCATGGGGCCCGACCTGACCCTGGCTTCTGGTCGAAGTCCAGGGGGCCTGCCCCCTGCCTACCCAGAGGTAGGCAGAGGGACTTGTGGTTTGGCGCGTGGGGCCGGGCCTGACCCTGGCTTCAGGTTGAGGTCCAGGAGGCCTGCCCCCTGCCTGCCCATAGGTAGGCAGAGGGACTCGTGGTTCGGCGCGTGCGGCCGGGCCTGACCCTGGCTTCTGGTCGAGGTCCAGGGGGCTTGCCTCCGCCTGCCCAGAGATAGGCAGAGGGACTTGTGGTTCGGCGCATGGGGCCGGCCCTAACCCTGGCTTCTGGTCGAAGTCCAGGGGGCCTGCCCCCTGCCTGCCCATAGTTAGGCAGAGGGACTTGTGGTTTGGCGCGTGGGGCCGGGCCTGACCCTGGCTTCTAGATTAAGTCCAGGGGGCCTGCCTCCGCCTACCCAGAGGTAGGCAGAGGGACTTGTGGTTCGGCGCATGGGGCCGGGCCCGACCCTGGCTTCTGGTCGAAGTCCAGATGGCCTGCCCCCTGCCTGCCCAGAGGTAGGCAGAGGGACTTATGGTTGGGCGCATGGGGCCAGGCCTGACCCTGGCTTCTGGTCGAAGTCCAGGGGGCCTACACCCTGCCTGCCTAGAGGTAGGCAGAGGGACTTGTGGTTCGGCTCATGGGGCCCGACCTGACCCTGGCTTCTGGTCGAAGTCCAGGGGGCCTGCCCCCTGCCTGACTAGAGGTAGGCAGAGGGACTTGTGGTTTGGCGCGTGGGGCCGGGCTTGACCCTGGCTTCTAGTTTAAGTCCAGGGGGCCTGCCTCCGCCTGCCCAGAGGTAGGCAGAGGGACTTGTGGTTCGGCGCATGGGGCCGGGCCCGACCCTGGCTTCTGGTCGAAGTCCAGGGGGCCTGCCCCCTGCGTGCCCAGAGGTAGGCAGAGGAACTTATGGTTGGGCGCATGGGGCCGGGCCTGACCCTGGCTTCTGGTCGAAGTCCAGGGGGCCTGCCCCCTGCCTGCCTAGAGGTAGGCAGAGGGACTTGTGGTTCGGCTCATGGGGCCCGACCTGACCCTGGCTTCTGGTCGAAGTCCAGGGGGCCTGCCCCCTGCCTGCCCAGAGGTAGGCAGAGGGACTCGTGGTTCGGCGCGTGTGTGGACATGACGTAGGTCCACCCCGACGCGGCGAAGCGCGGGTTTGGGTAGGCGAATGAATCTCGTGGTGAGATTGTTCTCGGGTTCGAAATCTAAGTCAAAATGGAGTCGCCACCGAATTTTGTGGTTATTCGGAACCATACGAGCCCACTCTATGTCGTCATGGGCTATACACAAAGTAAGCCCACTCCGATTTCAGAGTTTATGGGGGCTCGTCCCTTTGCATTGCGATACCGATACCATCTATACCGGTAATCGTGTAAAGAATGACTCTCGTTCGCCAAGGGTTTCGGACATCCGGAAACCAAAGGTTCTGAGTAAGGGGTGAGGGTACGTGTTGGGAAGCCCACTAAGGACACCCAACCCCGCCCGCACATGGCGGCCTCTACTAAGACATCGTTCGTGTTCATGATACGCGCGCTAGTAAAATAATGAAATGATATGCAAACAGCGTTTTGTCTAAGCATGCGAATTTTGCGTTAACTACGTCATTTAATGCATCTTATTATTGGTCGAGTTGAGTTAGCATGCGAGGTTCATTTATAAAGCGTAAAAGCAAGTAAAATAAATGAAGCTCGAAAGGAAATAAAAAAGCGTACAAGCTACACGGGCGGAAATACAACCCGGATTTCACAATACAACATAAACGAAATAACATAAAATAAAGGTAGAACGAACCCGTATGAAAGCTAGACCGCGAAATATGTAGATGGACTAACCCCACTTAAATACGTATTATGTTACGTATTAAACGAAGGACGGAAATGTGAGACTGCGGCGTATTGCTAGCCTAATCTCACATCCCGTAGTCTTGTCCCGACTTATCACGTCAAAGTGGTCAAAGTCGTTCTACGTGTCGTGATGTGTATAGTTTTGAAAAAATAGGAAGGTCGGATGATGGTCTAAAGTCGATAAAGAGCGGGGCTCGGAATATGTGTCTAAGCCCTCGGTATTGCCGGGTTATGAGACCCACTCGATCGAGTCATTGACTGACTCGGTCGAGTGTGTCATTAACGTGGCTACTGACCACTTTTTGGGGTGCTACTCGATCGAGTGGCCTATGGCACTCGATCGAGTGCCCCCTGTACGAGAGGTGACTCGCTCGGTTTTATGACTTGAAATCGATGATCGGCCGAATCAAATACAAATATCGCACGATTTGTATTTGACTCGACCTCCGGTACTATAATTGTGTATGAACAATTATAATATCGTCACCGGAGTTTTATGAAAACGTTTGTGTTAGATTAGGAAATTTTGAATTGGTGACGAAATGTATCCCTCTACGTCACGACATCGGGACTAACCCTTTCGGGTTACGTGATGTCGGTATTCGTGTCAACGGGTCTAGTACCAATTATGGAAAGGGAATTAAATTCGTTCAACTACGACCGATCACGGTCGCGTCACGCCCTTGAGTACATTGGGGCGGGGCTCCTCGAAAGGGCTCCACCTCCGTCGTTGCTCGTAAAGGGATTAGACGGACCAATAGTGATCATCGTAGTCCAACGTTTTAAAACCGGTTTTAGTATTAATATATATACACGGTATTAATAACATTAGTAAAAAAAGATGATAAAAAAAGATGAAAAATAAAGATGAAAAATGTAAAGAAGTTAGTGTTAGTGTTAGTGTTACTACGATGCAATGATGCAAAAATGTACATAAAAACGATATAGAAAAGAGATAGAAAAAGGGTTTAGGACACCCTCAACATACATGCTAGTATAGACCTCGGAAATGGACTCGTAAAATAGCGGCAAGGCTTGGGAGTATCGAGGATGTATGCGAGTTATGGTGTGTATGGATGTGTGTGTGTATTACGTTGGTTTTTCGAGGGACGAAGGACTCGGTTTTTGTGTGTGTTGCTTAGGGTTGCTAAGGCTTGATGTGTAGGTATGTAGGTTAGATTGTGGCTGAAAAATGTAGGGCAAAGTATGTGTCAAAAGTCTTGAAAATGCATGGGAATGAGTCGGTATTTATAGACGTTTCCCACGACCTAGGGGGCACTCGATCGAGTGGCCCTAGTGCACTCGATCGAGTGCTTTAGAAAATGGGCCAAGCCCAGCTCGAAGCGCTCCACTCGACCGAGTGGGCAACTCACTCGATCGAGTGGATCAAACAAAATCGAGATATTTGGGGAAGGTTTGACTTGTTTGTTTTGGTAGCTTTTTTGAATTTGATTTGTGCGCCAAAGTGATCTCAGCTGGTTTATGAGACGGTTTCGTCTTTGACCGGGTTTTGACCCGGTCGCCAAAAGACGGGAATTATTTTTGGTGTCGGTTTTGGCCCAAATTAGTCTCATTTGACTCGGAACGACCCACTGGGCCTAAATTTGAGGTCTGTTTTGTGATATTTTTACTCTGCTAAAAGTCCATGTCGGATATTATGAATTCCGAGCCCAAATCCGAGTCTACTAAGTCACGTTGACGTCCAATCATCATCGGGTGTTTTTCGGAGACTACCATAGACACGTGGCAGTCAAAATGCGGGTGTCTACAGAGCCCCCACTCTGACTGAGGCTTGGACAAGGCGAAAGTCAGAGTAGCTACCAAGCCCGTTAAGATCTGGTAGACTTCCGGTCGGGTCGTTTATAGTCCAGTGGACTCACGTGAAGGGCTCGCCAGCCATAAGCAGAGGGTCATACCTGTCCTGTCGATGATAGCTTCGCGGGGAGTCAGACTTGTTGCATAAGTCCTGGGCGCGCCTATGTGTGGGCCCATCCCGTATTGTTTCGGGATAAATGCCGCCTCGGGCGTTCCGCTGGGGAAGTATATGAGCTGTTCGGGCTTGCTTCTGAAGCCTTGAGTCGTACTTGAGCTAATGGCAATGCTCCGTGGGGAGTAAAGCTTGCCTCTTGTGGGGAGTAGGTGTACCCGTATGCCGACACATCGCACTTTGGATGTAGCACTTCGGGGAAAAGCTAACTCCGTTGGGGGAATTAAATAGTTTCGCGGGGACTTGCTTCTGAAGTCTGGGGTGTACCTATATGCTGACACATAACAACTTGTATGTAACACATAGGTAAAATGTTGACTCTCGCTGGGGAGAAAAGTAGCTGCGCGGGGACTTGCTTCTGAAGTCTTGGGTGTACCCGTATGCCGACACATCACGTCTTGGACGTAGCATTCCAGGAGAAACACCGTCTTTGTTGTTTCGTTGGGAAGCAATGCTGGTACCTGAAATGTTAGATACATAGGCAGAAATAGCAGGCATAGTATATAGCAAGATAGCACATAGGAAATGCAGTTAGCATCTATAGACTGGCTTGCGCTGGGGAAAATGATTTTTGCTTCATTTTGAAATCGAAGTCCTGAAAGCAACTCATGTGCTAGGAGATAGGTTTTCAAAATTGAAAGGGGTAGAAAAGAAATTTGCAGTATAAATAGACCGAAATTTGACCTTGTCGAAAAGGATTTTATCAAATGGCTAAGTTTTGCAAATTTTAAAATGAGAATTTGAAGAGAGACATATACTGACAGACTCGACTCTGGACGTGACCAGACGAGTTGACAGACACGACTGAACTCTCGAGGGATTGGACCGTGACTCGGTAGGGGGGTGGGCCACCTAACAAGACTCTTAGGTTGCGCTATTCCGTAGCCTAGGCGGGTGGCAACATGGTCGAATCCTCGGAATGGGAAGGATGCGTTGTCATGGAATTGCAGTAGTCTGTAATGAGACTGCAACTGCACAACAGGGCTTAGCAATGTTGTTGTCTAGCGCTCTTGAATTCTTGGTTTCGAGGTATAGCCCCGAAGTGGGCGTGGTCTCGAGTCCTGACAGATCCTTGTCTTTGACTGAGTCGAGTACTAGGACACACTATAGACAGGAGGCTAGTTTGAAATCTTTTGGATTATGTGAGTGGATGGAGAACTTCTGTCTAAGAGAAGCCCCCAGGACAACAAAGCAGACTGTTGAGAACAAGACAGTGTCGTGACCGGAATGATGGCGCTTTTTGAATGTGTGTCAATGTGAGTGGTTGTGCCTGTATTGAAAGGCTGCCTACGTATTCACGTGTAGTGAAATCAAACCAAGCCGTAGTTCAGTGGATTGGAAGATATTATTATGGTGCCTAGTTTATTAGGGCTTTGTGTGTAGCTAGCCATAGCGTTGGTGTAGGCTAGGTGTGTTCCCAATGATGTCTTGGTCAAAGGGCTGGAACAGTTAGGAAGTTGATCCTGTGATTGTGAGCGTTCTCCGGGGTAGCCCCCAGAGGTGGTGTTAACTATTTGGGCATGTTCTATGCCGATCGCAGGTTGAGTTCCCGTGTTTGGGGTTGGTAACTGGTTTGGATGTTTTTGGAAATGTGGTGCCAGGCAATAAGTGGCTTTGATGTTTCCACATCTGGAGCTCGATTTTGTGGAGCTTAGGCTTCGAGGGTAAGGTTTTGTAATGTGGTAGAAAAGGGGGAAGTCGAGTAAAAATGACTCGGACTTCAATTGGGGTAGGTTTGGTAATGCGGGATCTGATTTTCATGTCTGGCCCTAAATGGTTAGGGTGTATCCTATGGAGCTTGAATCCTCAAAATTCCGGGCTGTCTCTAGCCTAGGTCTCGGAAAGGTCTTGATAGTTGTAATGTGGGAAAGCTAAGTGTGGTGTTAGCTGACCAGCTTGATTGTCTCTCCCCTATTTGACGGTATGGGTTTTGATGATGTTTTTGAATTGATCGTTCCCGGTCAAGGGACTTTCACTTGAGTTGACCGTTGACCACGGTCATGGGCATTTGAATTTTTTGTTTTTTTTTGTTTTTTTTTGTTTTTTTTGGGTTGACCTCTTAGCCCCGGTCGTGGGATTGACCGTATCTGGTCGGGGGATGCTGAGAGTTCTTTTTTTTTATGGCCAGCTCTTTTGTTTTGGGCCTTTTGCTTTTTTTTCTTGGACTTTTGATTTTTTTTTTTTCGTCCAACTTTTTTTTCTCTTTTTTTCACGGCTATCTCTCCCTTTGATGTTGTGGGTGGATATGGGGGTGGGCCCATCGGTTAGATTAGGCTTGAGGAGCTAAACCTTTGTAAGGTGTAAGCCTAGTTGGTGTTTGTGTGAGTGCAACTCGCGGTGGAGTACTCTATGGTAAGCATGGTGATTAAGATCTCGGTATTGTCATCATAATTCCGAGCAGGCTTAGTGGGAGCATCGTCCCGAGTTGGGTATTTTTGGCATCAAGTCAGACTAACGCCTAAGATAGGGATTGGTTAGTCTTATTGGAGGGTGTTTATTGTGGGAAATGGGCTTGCCTCCCGTCTTAAACCCAAACTAGGAGACTTCCTAGATTTATCATAGGATTCGATACCGCTCCTGCTAAGGGTAGTTATGTGGCTGTCTATGCCAGACATGGAACAGGTAAAGGAAAACACAGGTCTCAGTTCCTGCAGTCATTATAGATGTGCCTATAATAGTCACGTGCATGTGCTCACAGTGTATGATGGTGTTCATCATGTTCTCGGAAACACATAAGGGAAGCATATATGAGAGATTGAAAAGGCTGATTTTATTGGATTGAAAAAGAGGACAGAATACAGTTGACTCTGACTCTGACTTTGAAATTGAAAGAGATAGAACATCCTAGACTCGGACTCAGACTCGGACCCAAATCAAATCTGGACTCTTGGATGGGGTTGTCAGTAGTCTTCGGCTTCTAAGGACTCAAGTGGATGTCCAGTATAGCCTTCGGTAGAAGCTTCACCCAAATCTTCGTTATGTCGAAGATCGTCTTCAATCCTAGTGCCCATTTCGGTAAGCACAGCAAAGTTTGAGATGCCGGCATACCTAAGATGGACGCGATAGGAGGGTAGGAGGTTGTTGATGAATGCATCTACTAGTGTCTTCTCGCTGGGCTTGTCTACCAGCTTAACACTCTCAGCCCGCCAACATTGAAGGTATTTGGTGAAACCCTCTGTCGGATCTTGGGCCATAACTTCTAAAGTCCGCATGGTAGTCTGAAGTTCGGTATTATCAGAATAGTTTTTAGCGAACTCGGTGGCCACATCCTCCCAAGTGGGGAATCTTTTTGTATTGAGCCTATAGAACCAGGCTTTTGGATATTTCCCGAGGGATGCGCCGAACAAATTGATGAACATGTCGGCTTTGACCCCCTTGATTGCCATAAATGCTTTGAAGGCTCGGAGGTGTAGTAATGGATCCTCCGTCCCTTCGAATATGGGTAACCCCTCTAAGTTGAGATCTGTCGGTAGTTTCTCACTGATGGGTGTATAGTCTCGGGAGTTTTCAATATAAATGCTGTGCCCTCGGGAGGCATGGAACTGTTGTTCGAGCTCACGCACCGTGCTGATCAATTTGGCAAATGGCCCAGTATTGACCGATTCAGAATTGAAGTCTTGCCGTTCAATGACAGTTAAACAAGCATTCATGGCCTCTTGGTTGGTTTTCAGGAACCCTATATGGGTTTCGGTTATGGCCTGCCTACTAACCATTGTTTCCAGCGAAGCCTTTATTTCATTGATGGTGTTTTCCATGTCCCTATTCCCGGTTGTGGGTGCCATACTCTGCGAGAATACCCACGTAATCAGAAATGTTGCTTCGGAACCCAAACACGCCAAGACATAGGAAATTGCGCGGGAGGAAAGACAACTCGGGTTTGACTCGGGTTTGACTCTCCTAAGACAAACACGTAGGGTGTGATTCTCGGAGTGACTGTGATTAATCACTCCGTCGGAGAATAGCCCCCAAGTGAGATTCTAGGTTTTGCTAAGACTCGAGTGTCGGACGAGTGACCCTTAGATGTAAGGATCACGAACCTTTAGCTACAGGGCTATGCCTTGTAAAAGGTTGACTCGGCCTCGAGGAAAGGCGGACGGGTAAGGGAAGAAACTTGCGATGTAAGATCGGCAGAGTTTCGACGCTAGAGACCCTTGACTTGACTTGAATAAGGATGACCCTGTGATTAGGGTAGACCCTTAAGTTAAAGGATTTTTAAATTGGGATGACTCGACTAACGGATTGAAAGACGGGCAAAATTCCCTTAGGAAAGGTCGTGGGGACCGTCCTGTCGGAGGGAGAATTGCGTGTGACTTTCTAGTTAGGACTCGAGTGTTTATGAACCTTCCATTTACGAGTGTATGACTCGTGTTGGTCGGTTGTGCCTTTAGAAAAAGGCGGACTAGGATGGGGAAGAAACCCGTGATGTAGGATCGACGGAGTTTCGACGCTAAAGACCTTCGACAAATTATGAAAAGACCCGACACACGGATTACGGTAAGTCCTATAATCGGAAGGTTTTGAAAAATGATTGAATTCTGAAAATTGAGAGGACGGTCCCGAAATTGGTAGTGGGCCAATAGGACCGGGCATTTTGAAATGTTAGAATGGTTGCGAGTAAATTTGCATTTTGAAAAAAATTGGGAGACGGTCCCGTTTTTTTTTGAAATTGGCAGCATGCCGACAAGACCGGTTTTTTGAGAAGTTGAATTTTTGGAATTTTGAAAATTTGAATATCGAAAATAAATTTCCGAAAATTTGAAAATTGAAAATGAGATCCCGAAGATTTGAGAATCGAAAACGACATCTCGGAGATTTGAAAATCGAGAATGGAATCTCGAGGATTTGAAAATCGCGAATGGCATCACGAAGATTTGAAAATTGAAATTGAATTTTGAAAATTCGAAAATCGAATAGTGGATCGGAAATTCGAATTGAAATGGATAGCATGCCGGCTAAAAAAAGGCTTGTTTTGAGTCAAATCGCAAGTCTAATTTTCGGCAGCATTCCAAGTTTTTTGAAATTGGATATTTTGAAAAGACGGGTCCCGAAACGGACGGTATTTCGGGTTTTTCAAAATTTGGTGTTTTGGAAAGATGCATTTTTTGAAATGATGATTTTTGAAAATTGACACGGAAACCAAGTAGCACGTAGTCAAACAAGCATTATAACGACGCTTATGTATGCTTTACACTAAGTCTCGGTCGGTCAAAATAGGGTCTATACCAACAACGATGGCTTTCTCGTGTGATGGACGGACTCCCTAAGCCGAGTTGGTCTTAGGACATGCCGCAAAACCGAGACGAGTTCCACCATCGATGTCTTTAGCGCACCCATGTAGGAATGCACCGTGGTATAGTGGGACGTCGGTCACAAGTAACCGGCCCGGGCAAATTTGGGTTATGCATGAATCATTAAACTAATGCGCGCACACTAATCTACAAACGATTTCTCTTCGAGTCTCACCCTAGGAACCCCGATGACATGTGGTACATCAGGTATCCCCAGCGGAGTCGCCAAATTGTGGACATGACGTAGGTCCACCCCGACGCGGCGAAGCGCGGGTTTGGGTAGGCGAATGAATCTCGTGGTGAGATTGTTCTCGGGTTCGAAATTTAAGTCAAAATGGAGTCGCCACCGAATTTTGTGGTTATTCGGAACCATACGAGCCCACTCTATGTCGTCATGGGCTATACACAAAGTAAGTCCACTCCGATTTCAGAGTTTATGGGGGCTCGTCTCTTTGCATTGCGATACCGATACCATCTATACCGGTAATCGTGTAAAGAATGACTCTCGTTCGCCAAGGGTTTCGGACATCCGGAAACCAAAGGTTCTGAGTAAGGGGTGAGGGTACGTGTTGGGAAGCCCACTAAGGACACCCAACCCCGCCCGCACATGGCGGCCTCTACTAAGACATCGTTCGTGTTCATGATACGCGCGCTAGTAAAATAATGAAATGATATGCAAACAGCGTTTTGTCTAAGCATGCGAATTTTGCGTTAACTACGTCATTTAATGCATCTTATTATTGCTCGAGTTGAGTTAGCATGCGAGGTTCATTTATAAAGCGTAAAAGCAAGTAAAATAAATGAAGCTCGAAAGGAAATAAAAAAGCGTACAAGCTACACGGGCGGAAATACAACCCGGATTTCACAATACAACATAAACGAAATAACATAAAATAAAGGTAGAACGAACCAGTATGAAAGCTAGACCGCGAAATATGTAGATGGACTAACCCCGCTTAAATACGTATTATGTTACGTATTAAACGAAGGACGGAAATGTGAGACTGCGGCGTATTGCTAGCCTAATCTCACATCCCGTAGTCTTGTCCCGACTTATCACGTCAAAGTGGTCAAAGTCGTTCTACGTGTCGTGATGTGTATAGTTTTGAAAAAATAGGAAGGTCGGATGATGGTCTAAAGTCGATAAAGAGCGGGGCTCGGAATATGTGTCTAAGCCCTCGGTATTGCGGGTTATGAGACCCACTCGATCGAGTCATTGACTGACTCGGTCGAGTGTGTCATTAGCGTGGCTACTGACCACTTTTTGGGGTGCTACTCGATCGAGTGGCCTATGGCACTCGATCGAGTGCCCCCTGTACGAGAGGTGACTCGCTCGGTTTTATGACTTGAAATCGATGATCGGCCGAATCAAATACAAATATCGCACGATTTGTATTTGACTCGACCTCCGGTACTATAATTGTGTAAGAACGATTATAATATCGTCACCGGAGTTTTATGAAAACGTTTGTGTTAGATTAGGAAATTTTGAATTGGTGACGAAATGTATCCCTCTACGTCACGACATCGGGACTAACCCTTTCGGGTTACGTGATGTCGGTATTCGTGTCAACGGGTCTCGTACCAATTATGGAAAGGGAATTAAATTCGTTCAACTACGACCGATCACGGTCGCGTCACGCCCTTGAGTACATTGGGGCGGGGCTCCTCGAAAGGGCTCCACCTTCGTCGTTGCTCGTAAAGGGATTAGACGGACCAATAGTGATCATCGTAGTCCAACGTTTTAAAACCGGTTTTAGTATTAATATATATACACGGTATTAATAACATTAGTAAAAAAAAAGATGATAAAAAAAGATGAAAAATAAAGATGAAAAATGTAAAGAAGTTAGTTTTAGTGTTAGTGTTACTACGATGCAATGATGCAAAAATGTACATAAAAACGATATAGAAAAGAGATAGAAAAAGGGTTTAGGACACCCTCAACATACATGCTAGTATAGACCTCGGAAATGGACTCGTAAAATAGCGGCAAGGCTTGGGAGTATCGAGGATGTATGCGAGTTATGGTGTGTATGGATGTGTGTGTGTATTACATCGGTTTTTCGAGGGACGAAGGACTCGGTTTTTGTGTGTGTTGCTTAGGGTTGCTAAGGCTTGATGTGTAGGTATGTAGGTTAGATTGTGGCTGAAAAATGTAGGGCAAAGTATGTGTCAAAAGTCTTGAAAATGCATGGGAATGAGTCGGTATTTATAGACGTTTCCCACGACCTAGGGGGCACTCGATCGAGTGGCCCTAGTGCACTCGATCGAGTGCTTTAGAAAATGGGCCAAGCCCAGCTCGAAGCGCTCCACTCGACCGAGTGGGCAACTCACTCGATCGAGTGGATCAAACAAAATCGAGATATTTGGGGAAGGTTTGACTTGTTTGTTTTGGTAGCTTTTTTGAATTTGATTTGTACGCCAAAGTGATCTCAGCTGGTTTATGAGACGGTTTCGTCTTTGACCGGGTTTTGACCCGGTCGCCAAAAGACGGGAATTATTTTTGGTGTCGGTTTTGCCCAAATTAGTCTCATTTGACTCGGAACGACCCACTGGGCCTAAATTTGAGGTCTGTTTTGTGAGATTTTTACTCCGCTAAAAGTCCATGTCGGATATTATGAATTCCGAGCCCAAATCCGAGTATACTAAGTCACGTTGACGTCCAATCATCATCGGGTGTTTTTCGGAGACTACCATAGACACGTGGCAGTCAAAATGCGGGTGTCTACAGCGTGCGGCCGGGCCTGACCCTGGCTTCTGGTCGAGTTCCAGGGGGCCTGCCTCCGCCTGCCCAGAGATAGGCAGAGGGATTTGTGGTTCGGCTCATGGGGCCGGGCCCGACCCTGGCTTCTGATCGAAGTCCAGGGGGCCTGCCCCCTGCCTGCCCAGTGGTAGGCAGAGGGACTTGTGGTTTGGCGCGTGGGGCCGGGCCTGACCCTGGCTTCTAGTCGAGGTCCAGGAGGCCTGCCCCCTGCCTGCCCATAGGTAGGCAGAGGGACTCGTGGTTCGGCGCGTGCGGCCGGGCCTGACCCTGGCTTCTGGTCGAGGTCCAGGGGGCCTGCCTCCGCCTGCCCAGAGATAGGCAGAGGGACTTGTGGTTCGGCGCATGGGGCTGGGCCCGACCCTGGCTTCTAGTTTAAGTCCAGGGGGACTGCCTCCGCCTGCCCAGAGGTAGGCAGAGGGACTTGTGGTTCGGCGCATGGGGCCGGGCCCGACCCTGGCTTCTGGTCGAAGTCCAGGGGGCCTGCCCCCTGCCTGCCCAGAGGTAGGCAGAGGGACTTATGGTTGGGCGCATTCGGCCGGGCCTGACCCTGGCTTCTGGTCGAAGTCCAGGGGGCCTGCCCCCTGCCTGCCTAGAGGTAGGCAGAGGGACTTGTGGTTCGGCTCATGGGGCCCGACCTGACCCTGGCTTCTGGTCGAAGTCCAGGGGGCCTGCCCCCTGCCTGCCCAGAGGTAGGCAGAGGGACTCGTGGTTCGGCGCGTGGGGCCGGGCCCGACCCTGGCTTCTGGTCGAAGTCCAGGGGGCCTGCCCAGAGGTAGGCAGAGGGACTTGTGGTTTGGCGCGTGGGGCCGGGCCTGACCCTGGCTTCTGGTCGAGGTTCAGGAGGCCAGCCCCCTGCCTGCCCATAGGTAGGCAGAGGGACTCGTGGTTCGGCGCATGGGGCCGGGCCCGACCCTGGCTTCTGGTCGAAGTCCAGGGGGCCTGCCCCCTGCCTGCCCAGAGGTAGGCAGAGGGACTTGTGATTTGGCGCGTGGGGCCGGGCCTGACCCTGGCTTCTGGTCGAGGTCCAGGAGGCCTGCCCCCTGCCTGCCCAGAGATAGGTAGAGGGACTTATGGTTCGGCGCATGGGGCCGGCCCTAACCCTGGCTTCTGGTCGAAGTCCAGGGGGCCTGCCCCCTGCCTGCCCATAGGTAGGCAGAGGGACTTGTGGTTTGGCGCGTGGGGCCGGGCTTGACCCTGGCTTCTAGTTTAAGTCTAGGGGGCCTGCCTCCGCCTGCCCAGAGGTAGGCAGAGGGACTTGTGGTTCGGCGCATGGGGCCGAGCCCGACCCTGGCTTCTGGTCGAAGTCCAGGGGGCCTGCCCCCTGCCTGCCCTGAGGTAGGCAGAGGGACTTATGGTTGGGCGCATGAGGGGCCGGGCCTGACCCTGGCTTCTGGTCGAAGTCCAGGGGGCCTGCCCCCTGCCTGCCCAAAGGTAGGGAGAGGGACTCGTGGTTCGGCGCGTGCGCCCGGGCCTGACCCTGGCTTCTGGTCGAGGTCCAGGGGGCCTGCCTCCGCCTGCCCAGAGATAGGCAGAGGGACTTGTGGTTCGGCGCATGGGGCCGGCCCTAACCCTGGCTTCTGGTCGAAGTCCAGGGGGCCTGCCCCCTGCCTGCCCATAGTTAGGCAGAGGGACTTGTGGTTTGGCGCGTGGGGCCGGGCTTGACCCTGGCTTCTAGTTTAAGTCCAGGGGGCCTGCCTCCGCCTGCCCAGAGGTAGGCAGAGGGACTTGTTGTTCGGCGCATGGGGCCGGGCCCGACCCTGGCTTCTGGTCGAAGTCCAGGGGGCCTGCCCCCTACCTGCCCAGAGGTAGGCAGAGGGACTTATGGTTGGGCGCATGGGGCCGGGCCTGACCTTGGCTTCTGGTCGAAGTCTAGGGGGCCTGCCCCCTGTCTGCCTAGAGGTAGGCAGAGGGACTTTTGGTTCGGCTCATGGGGCCCGACCTGACCCTGGCTTCTGGTCGAAGTCTAGGGGGCCTGCCCCCTGCCTGCCCAGAGGTAGGCAGAGGGACTCGTGGTTCGGCGCGTGCGGCCGGGCCTGACCCTGGCTTCTAGTCGAGGTCCAGGGGGCCTGCCTCCGCCTGCCCAGAGATAGGCAGAGGGATTTGTGGTTCGGCGCATGGTGCCGGGCCCGACCCTAGCTTCTGGTCGAAGTCCAGGGGGCCTGCCCTGAGGTAGGCAGAGGGACTTGTGGTTCGGCGCATGGGGCCGGGCCCGACCCTGGCTTCTAGTCGAAGTCCAGGGGGCGTGCCCCCTGCCTGCCCAGAGGTAGGCAGAGGGACTTGTGGTTTGGCGCGTGGGGCCGGCCCTGACCCTGGCTTCTGGTCGAGGTCCAGGAGGCTTGCCCCCTGCCTGCCCCATAGGTAGGCAGAGGGACTCGTGGTTCGGCGCGTGCGGCCGGGCCTGACCCTGGCTTCTGGTCGAGGTCCAGGGGGCCTGCCTCCGCCTGCCCAGAGATAGGCAGAGGGACTTGTGGTTCGGCGCATGGGGGCGGCCCTAACCCTGGCTTCTGGTCGAAGTCCAGGGGGCCTGCCCCCTGCCTGCCCATAGGTAGGCAGAGGGACTTGTGGTTTGGCGCGTGGGGCCGGGCCTGACCCTGGCTTCTAGTTTAAGTTCAGGAGGCCAGCCCCCTGCCTGCCCATAGGTAGGCAGAGGGACTCGTGGTTCGGCGCATGGGGCCGGGCCCGACCCTGGCTTCTGGTCGAAGTCCAGGGGGCTTGCCCCCTGCCTGCCCAGAGGTAGGCAGAGGGACTTGTGGTTTGGCGCGTGGGGCCGGGCCTGACCCTGGCTTCTGGTCGAGGTCCAGGAGGCCTGCCCCCTGCCTGCCCAGAGATAGGCAGAGGGACTTGTGGTTCGGCGCATGGGGCCGGCCCTAACCCTGGCTTCTGGTCGAAGTCCAGGGGGCCTGCCCCCTGCCTGCCCATAGGTAGGCAGAGGGACTTGTGGTTTGGCACGTGGGGCCGGGCCTGACCCTGGCTTCTAGTTTAAGTCCAGGGGGCCTGCCTCCGCCTGCCCAGAGGTAGGCAGAGGGACTTGTGGTTCGGCGCATGGGGCCGGGCCCGACCTTGGCTTCTGGTCGAAGTCCAGGGGGCCTGCCCCCTGCCTGCCCTGAGGTAGGCAGAGGGACTTATGGTTGGGCGCATGAGGGGCCGGGCCTGACCCTGGCTTCTGGTCGAAGTCTAGGGGGCCTGCCCCCTGCCTGCCCAGAGGTAGGGAGAGGGACTCGTGGTTCGGCGCGTGCGCCCGGGCCTGACCCTGGCTTCTGGTCGAGGTCCAGGGGGCCTGCCTCCGCCTGCCCAGAGATAGGCAGAGGGACTTGTGGTTCGGCGCATGGGGCCGGCCCTAACCCTGGCTTCTGGTCGAAGTCCAGGGGGCCTGCCCCCTGCCTGCCCATAGTTAGGCAGAGGGACTTGTGGTTTGGTGCGTGGGGCCGGGCTTGACCCTGGCTTCTAGTTTAAGTCCAGGGGGCCTGCCTCCGCCTGCCCAGAGGTAGGCAGAGGGACTTGTTGTTCGGCGCAAGGGGCCGGGCCCGACCCTGGCTTCTGGTCGAAGTCCAGGGGGCCTGCCCCTTGCCTGCCCAGAGGTAGGCAGAGGGACTTATGGTTGGGCGCATGGGGCCGGGCCTGACCTTGGCTTCTGGTCGAAGTCCAGGGGGCCTGCCCCCTGTCTGCCTAGAGGTAGGCAGAGGGACTTTTGGTTCGGCTCATGGGGCCCGACCTGACCTTGGCTTCTGGTGGAAGTCTAGGGGGCCTGCCCCCTGCCTGCCCAGAGGTAGGCAGAGGGACTCGTGGTTCGGCGCCTGCGGCCGGGCCTGACCCTGGCTTCTGGTCGAGGTCCAGGGGGCCTGCCTCCGCCTGCCCAGAGATAGGCAGAGGGATTTGTGGTTCGGCGCATGGGGCCGGGCCCGACCCTGGCTTCTTGTCGAAGTCCAGGGGGCCTGCCCCCTGCCTGCCCTGAGGTAGGCAGAGGGACTTGTGGTTCGGCGCATGGGGCCGGGCCCGACCCTGGCTTCTGGTCGAAGTCCAGGGGGCGTGCCCCCTGCCTGCCCAGAGGTAGGCAGAGGGACTTGTGGCTTGGCGCGTGGGGCCGGGCTTGACCCTGGCTTCTGGTCGAGGTCCACGAGGCTTGCCCCCTGCCTGCCCCATAGGTAGGCAGAGGGACTCGTGGTTCGGCGCGTGCGGCCGGGCCTGACCCTGGCTTCTGGTCGAGGTCCAGGGGGCCTGCCTCCGCCTGCCCAGAGATAGGCAGAGGGACTTGTGGTTCGGCGCATGGGGGCTGCCCTAACCCTGGCTTCTGGTCGAAGTCCAGGGGGCCTGCCCCCTGCCTGCCCATAGGTAGGCAGAGGGACTTGTGGTTTGGCGCGTGGGGCCGGGCCTGACCCTGGCTTCTAGTTTAAGTTCAGGAGGCCAGCCCCCTGCCTGCCCATAGGTAGGCAGAGGGACTCGTGGTTCGGCGCATGGGGCCGGGCCCGACCCTGGCTTCTGGTCGAAGTCCAGGGGGCCTACCCCCTGCCTGCCCAAAGGTAGGCAGAGGGACTTGTGGTTTGGCGCGTGGGGCCGGGCCTGACCCTGGCTTCTAGTCGAGGTCCAAGAGGCCTGCCCCCTGCCTGCCCAGAGATAGGCAGAGGGACTTGTGGTTCGGCGCATGGGGCCGGCCCTAACCCTGGCTTCTGGTCGAAGTCCAGGGGGCCTGCCCCCTGCCTGCCCATTGGTAGGCAGAGGGACTTGTGGTTTGGCACGTGGGGCCGGGCCTGACCCTGGCTTCTAGTTTAAGTCCAGGGGGCCTGCCTCCGCCTGTCCAGAGGTAGGCAGAGGGACTTGTGGTTCGGCGCATGGGGCCGGGCCCGACCCTGGCTTCTGGTCGAAGTCCAGGGGGCCTGCCCCCTGCCTGCCCTGAGGTAGGGAGAGGCACTCGTGGTTCGGCGCGTGCGCCCGGGCCTGACCCTGGCTTCTGGTCGAGGTCCAGGGGGCCTGCCTCCGCCTGCCCAGAGATAGGCAGAGGGACTTGTGGTTCGGCGCATGGGGCCGGCCCTAACCCTCGCTTCTGGTCGAAGTCCAGGGGGCCTGCCCCCTGCCTGCCCATAGTTAGGCAGAGGGACTTGTGGTTTGGCGCGTAGGGTCGGGCTTGACCCTGGCTTCTAGTTTAAGTCCAAGGGGCCTGCCTCCGCCTGCCCAGAGGTAGGCAGAGGGACTTGTTGTTCGGCGCATGGGGCCGGGCCCGACCTTGGCTTCTGGTCGAAGTCCAGGGGGCCTGCCCCCTGCCTGCCCTGAGGTAGGCAGAGGGACTTATGGTTGGGCGCATGAGGGGCCGGGCCTGACCCTGGCTTCTGGTCGAAGTCTAGGGGGCCTGCCCCCTGCCTGCCCAGAGGTAGGGAGAGGGACTCGTGGTTCGGCGCGTGCGCCCGGGCCTGACCCTGGCTTCTGGTCGAGGTCCAGGGGGCCTGCCTCCGCCTGCCCAGAGATAGGCAGAGGGACTTGTGGTTCGGCGCATGGGGCCGGCCCTAACCCTGGCTTCTGGTCGAAGTCCAGGGGGCCTGCCCCCTGCCTGCCCATAGTTAGGCAGAGGGACTTGTGGTTTGGTGCGTGGGGCCGGGCTTGACCCTGGCTTCTAGTTTAAGTCCAGGGGGCCTGCCTCCGCCTGCCCAGAGGTAGGCAGAGGGACTTGTTGTTCGGCGCAAGGGGCCGGGCCCGACCCTGGCTTCTGGTCGAAGTCCAGGGGGCCTGCCCCTTGCCTGCCCAGAGGTAGGCAGAGGGACTTATGGTTGGGCGCATGGGGCCGGGCCTGACCTTGGCTTCTGGTCGAAGTCCAGGGGGCCTGCCCCCTGTCTGCCTAGAGGTAGGCAGAGGGACTTTTGGTTCGGCTCATGGGGCCCGACCTGACCTTGGCTTCTGGTGGAAGTCTAGGGGGCCTGCCCCCTGCCTGCCCAGAGGTAGGCAGAGGGACTCGTGGTTCGGCGCCTGCGGCCGGGCCTGACCCTGGCTTCTGGTCGAGGTCCAGGGGGCCTGCCTCCGCCTGCCCAGAGATAGGCAGAGGGATTTGTGGTTCGGCGCATGGGGCCGGGCCCGACCCTGGCTTCTTGTCGAAGTCCAGGGGGCCTGCCCCCTGCCTGCCCTGAGGTAGGCAGAGGGACTTGTGGTTCGGCGCATGGGGCCGGGCCCGACCCTGGCTTCTGGTCGAAGTCCAGGGGGCGTGCCCCCTGCCTGCCCAGAGGTAGGCAGAGGGACTTGTGGCTTGGCGCGTGGGGCCGGGCTTGACCCTGGCTTCTGGTCGAGGTCCACGAGGCTTGCCCCCTGCCTGCCCCATAGGTAGGCAGAGGGACTCGTGGTTCGGCGCGTGCGGCCGGGCCTGACCCTGGCTTCTGGTCGAGGTCCAGGGGGCCTGCCTCCGCCTGCCCAGAGATAGGCAGAGGGACTTGTGGTTCGGCGCATGGGGGCTGCCCTAACCCTGGCTTCTGGTCGAAGTCCAGGGGGCCTGCCCCCTGCCTGCCCATAGGTAGGCAGAGGGACTTGTGGTTTGGCGCGTGGGGCCGGGCCTGACCCTGGCTTCTAGTTTAAGTTCAGGAGGCCAGCCCCCTGCCTGCCCATAGGTAGGCAGAGGGACTCGTGGTTCGGCGCATGGGGCCGGGCCCGACCCTGGCTTCTGGTCGAAGTCCAGGGGGCCTACCCCCTGCCTGCCCAAAGGTAGGCAGAGGGACTTGTGGTTTGGCGCGTGGGGCCGGGCCTGACCCTGGCTTCTAGTCGAGGTCCAAGAGGCCTGCCCCCTGCCTGCCCAGAGATAGGCAGAGGGACTTGTGGTTCGGCGCATGGGGCCGGCCCTAACCCTGGCTTCTGGTCGAAGTCCAGGGGGCCTGCCCCCTGCCTGCCCATTGGTAGGCAGAGGGACTTGTGGTTTGGCACGTGGGGCCGGGCCTGACCCTGGCTTCTAGTTTAAGTCCAGGGGGCCTGCCTCCGCCTGTCCAGAGGTAGGCAGAGGGACTTGTGGTTCGGCGCATGGGGCCGGGCCCGACCCTGGCTTCTGGTCGAAGTCCAGGGGGCCTGCCCCCTGCCTGCCCTGAGGTAGGGAGAGGCACTCGTGGTTCGGCGCGTGCGCCCGGGCCTGACCCTGGCTTCTGGTCGAGGTCCAGGGGGCCTGCCTCCGCCTGCCCAGAGATAGGCAGAGGGACTTGTGGTTCGGCGCATGGGGCCGGCCCTAACCCTCGCTTCTGGTCGAAGTCCAGGGGGCCTGCCCCCTGCCTGCCCATAGTTAGGCAGAGGGACTTGTGGTTTGGCGCGTAGGGTCGGGCTTGACCCTGGCTTCTAGTTTAAGTCCAAGGGGCCTGCCTCCGCCTGCCCAGAGGTAGGCAGAGGGACTTGTTGTTCGGCGCATGGGGCCGGGCCCGACCCTGGCTTCTGGTCGAAGTCCAGGGGGCCTGCCCCCTGCCTGCCCAGAGGTAGGCAGAGGGACTTATGGTTGGGCGCATGGGGCCGGGCCTGACCTTGGCTTCTGGTCGAAGTCCAGGGGGCCTGCCCCCTGTCTGCCTAGAGGTAGGCAGAGGGACTTTTGGTTCGGCTCATGGGGCCCGACCTGACCTTGGCTTCTGGTGGAAGTCTAGGGGGCCTGTTCCCTGCCTGCCCAGAGGTAGGCAGAGGGACTCGTGGTTCGGCGCGTGCGGCCGGGCCTGACCCTGGCTTCTGGTCGAGGTCCAGGGGGCCTGCCTCCGCCTGCCCAGAGATAGGCAGAGGGATTTGTGGTTCGGCGCATGGGGCCGGGCCCGACCCTGGCTTCTTGTCGAAGTCAAGGGGGCCTGCCCCCTACCTGCCCTGAGGTAGGCAGAGGGACTTGTGGTTCGGCGCATGGGGCCGGGCCCGACCCTGGCTTCTGGTCGAAGTCCAGGGGGCGTGCCCCCTGCCTGCCCAGAGGTAGGCAGAGGGACTTGTGGTTTGGCGCGTGGGGCCGGGCTTGACCTTGGCTTCTGGTCGAGGTCCACGAGGCTTGCCCCGTGCCTGCCCCATAGGTAGGCAGAGGGACTCGTGGTTCGGCGCGTGCGGCCGGGCCTGACCCTGGCTTCTGGTCGAGGTCCAGGGGGCCTGCCTCCGCCTGCTCAGAGATAGGCAGAGGGACTTGTGGTTCGGCGCATGGGGGCGGCCCTAACCCTGGCTTCTGGTCGAAGTCCAGGGGGCCTGCCCCCTGCCTGCCCTGAGGTAGGCAGAGGGACTTATGGTTGGGCGCATGAGGGGCCGGGCCTGACCCTGGCTTCTGGTCGAAGTCCAGGGGGCCTGCCCCCTGCCTGCCCAGAGGTAGGGAGAGGCACTCGTGGTTCGGCGCGTGCGCCCGGGCCTGACCCTGGCTTCTGGTCGAGGTCCAGGGGGCCTGCCTCCGCCTGCCCAGAGATAGGTAGAGGGACTTGTGGTTCGGCGCATGGGGCCGACCCTAACCCTGGCTTCTGGTCGAAGTCCAGGGGGCCTGCCCCCTGCCTGCCCATAGTTAGGCAGAGGGACTTGTGGTTTGGCGCGTGGGGCCGGGCTTGACCCTGGCTTCTAGTTTAAGTCCAGGGGGCCTGCCTCCGCCTGCCCAGAGGTAGGCAGAGGGACTTGTTGTTCGGCGCATGGGGCCGGGCCCGACCCAGGCTTCTGGTCGAAGTCCAGGGGGCCTGCCCCCTGCCTGCCCAGAGGTAGGCAGAGGGACTTATGGTTGGGCGCATGGGGCCGGGCCTGACCTTGGCTTCTGGTCGAAGTCCAGGGGGCCTGCCCCCTGTCTGCCTAGAGGTAGGCAGAGGGACTTTTGGTTCGGCTCATGGGGCCCGACCTGACCCTGGCTTCTGGTCGAAGTCTAGGGGGCCTGCCCCCTGCCTGCCCAGAGGTAGGCAGAGGGACTCGTGGTTCGGCGCGTGCGGCCGGGCCTGACCCTGGCTTCTGGTCGAGGTCCAGGGGGCCTGCCTCCGCCTGCCCAGAGATAGGCAGAGGGATTTGTGGTTCGGCGCATGGGGCCGGGCCCGACCCTTGCTTCTGGTCGAAGTCCAGGGGGCCTGCCCCCTGCCTGCCCTGAGGTAGGCAGAGGGACTTGTGGTTCGGCGCATGGGACCGGGCCCGACCCTGGCTTCTGGTCGAAGTCCAGGGGGCGTGCCCCCTGCCTGCCCAGAGGTAGGCAGAGGGACTTGTGGTTTGGCGCGTGGGGCCGGGCTTGACCCTGGCTTCTGGTCGAGGTCCACGAGGCTTGCCCCCTGCCTGCCCCATAGGTAGGCAGAGGGACTCGTGGTTCGGCGCGTGCGGCCAGGCCTGACCCTGGCTTCTGGTCGAGGTCCAGGGGGCCTGCCTCCGCCTGCCCAGAGATAGGTAGAGGGACTTGTGGTTCGGCGCATGGGGGCGGCCCTAACCCTGGCTTCTGGTCGAAGTCCAGGGGGCCTGCCCCCTGCCTGCCCTGAGGTAGGCAGAGGGACTTATGGTTGGGCGCATGAGGGGCCGGGCCTGACCCTGGCTTCTGGTCGAAGTCCAGGGGGCCTGCCCCCTGCCTGCCCAGAGGTAGGGAGAGGCACTCGTGGTTCGGCGCGTGCGCCCGGGCCTGACCCTGGCTTCTGGTCGAGGTCCAGGGGGCCTGCCTCCGCCTGCCCAGAGATAGGCAGAGGGACTTGTGGTTCGGCGCATGGGGCCGACCCTAACCCTGGCTTCTGGTCGAAGTCCAGGGGGCCTGCCCCCTGCCTGCCCATAGTTAGGCAGAGGGACTTGTGGTTTGGCGCGTGGGGCCGGGCTTGACCCTGGCTTCTAGTTTAAGTCCAGGGGGCCTGCCTCCGCCTGCCCAGAGGTAGGCAGAGGGACTTGTTGTTCGGCGCATGGGGCCGGGCCCGACCCAGGCTTCTGGTCGAAGTCCAGGGGGCCTGCCCCCTGCCTGCCCAGAGGTAGGCAGAGGGACTTATGGTTGGGCGCATGGGGCCGGGCCTGACCTTGGCTTCTGGTCGAAGTCCAGGGGGCCTACCCCCTGTCTGCCTAGAGGTAGGCAGAGGGACTTTTGGTTCGGCTCATGGGGCCCGACCTGACCCTGGCTTCTGGTCGAAGTCTAGGGGGCCTGCCCCCTGCCTGCCCAGAGGTAGGCAGAGGGACTCGTAATTCGGCAAGTGCGGCCGGGCCTGACCCTGGCTTCTGGTCGAGGTCCAGGGGGCCTGCCTCCGCCTGCTCAGAGATAGGCAGAGGGATTTGTGGTTCGGCGCATGGGGCCGGGCCCGACCCTGGCTTCTGGTCGAAGTCCAGGGGGCCTGCCCCCTGCCTGCCCTGAGGTAGGCAGAGGGACTTGTGGTTCGGCGCATGGGGCCGGGTCCGACCCTGGCTTCTGGTCGAAGTCCAGGGGGCGTGCCCCCTGCCTGCCCAGAGGTAGGCAGAGGGACTTGTGGTTTGGCGCGTGGGGCCGGGCCTGACCCTGGCTTCTGGTCGAGGTCCAGGAGGCTTGCCCCCTGCCTGCCCCATAGGTAGGCAGAGGGACTCGTGGATCGGCGCGTGCGGCCGGGCCTGACCCTGGCTTCTGGTCGAGGTCCAGGGGGCCTGCCTCCGCCTGCCCAGAGATAGGCAGAGGGACTTGTGGTTCGGCGCATGGGGCCGGCCCTAACCCTGGCTTCTGGTCGAAGTCCAGGGGGCCTGCCCCCTGCCTGCCCATAGGTAGGCAGAGGGACTTGTGGTTTGGCGCGTGGGGCCGAGCCTGACCCTGGCTTCTAGTTTAAGTCCAGGGGGCCTGCCTCCGCCTGCCCAGAGGTAGGAAGAGGGACTTGTGGTTCGGCGCATGGGGCCGGGCCCGACCCTGGTTTCTGGTCGAAGTCCAGGGGGCCTGCCCCCTGCCTGCTCAGAGGTAGGCAGAGGGACTTATGGTTGGGCGCATGAGGGGCCGGGCCTGACCCTGGCTTCTGGTCGAAGTCCAGGGAGCCTGCCCCCTGCCTACCCATAGGTAGGCAGAGGGACTTATGGTTTGGCGCGTGGGGCCGGGCCTGACCCTGGCTTCTGGTCGAGGTCCAGGAGGCTTGCCCCCTGCCTGCCCCATAGGTAGGCAGAGGGACTCGTGGTTCGGCGCGTTCGGTCGGGCCTGACCCTGGCTTCTGGTCGAGGTCCAGGGGGCCTGCCTCCGCCTGCCCAGAGATAGGCAGAGGGACTTGTGGTTCGGCGCATGGGGCCGGCTCTAACCCTGGCTTCTGGTCGAAATCCAGGGGGCCTGCCCCCTGCCTGCCCATAGGTAGGCAGAGGGACTTGTGGTTTGGCGCGTGGGGCCGGGCCTGACCCTGGCTTCTAGTTTAAGTCCAGGGGGCCTGCCTCCGCCTGCCCAGAGGTAGGCAGAGGGACTTGTGGTTCGGCGCATGGGGCCGGGCCCGACCCTGGCTTCTTGTCGAAGTCTAGGGGGCCTGCCCCCTCCCTGCCCAGAGGTAGGCAGAGGGACTTGTGGTTTGGCGCGTGGGGCCGGGCCTGACCCTGGCTTCTAGTTTAAGTCCAGGGGGCCTGCCTCCGCCTGCCCAGAGGTAGGCAGAGGGACTTGTGGTTCGGCGCATGGGGCCGGGCCCGACCCTGGCTTCTGGTCGAAGTCCAGGGGATCTGCCCCCTGCCTGCCCAGAGGTAGGCAAAGGGACTTATGGTTGGGCGCATGAGGGGTCGGGCCTGACCCTGGCTTCTGGTCGAGGTCCAGGAGGCCTGCCCCCTGCCTGCCCATAGGTAGGCAGAGGGACTCGTGGTTCGGCGCATGAGGCCGGGCCCGACCCTGGCTTCTGGTCGAAGTCCAGGGGGCCTGCCCCGTGCCTGCCCAGAGGTAGGCAGAGGGACTTGTGGTTTGGCGCGTGGCGCCGGGCCTGACCCTGGCTTCTGGTCGAGGTCCAAGAGGCCTGCCCCCTGCCTGCCCATAGGTAGGCAGAGGGACTCGTGGTTCGGCGCGTGCGGCCGGGCCTGACCCTGGCTTCTGGTCGAGGTCCAGGGGGCCTGCCTCCGCCTGCCTCGAGATAGGCAGAGGGACTTGTGGTTCGGCGCATGGGGTCGGCCCTAACCCTGGTTTCTGGTCGAAGTCAAGGGGGCCTGCCCCCTGCCTGCCCATAGTTAGGCAGAGGGACTTGTGGTTTGGCGCATGGGGACGGGCCTGACCCTGGCTTCTTGTTTATGTCCAAGGGGCCTGCCTCCGCCTGCCCAGAGGTAGGCAGAGGGACTTGTTGTTCGGCGCATGGGGCCGGGCCCGACCCTGGCTTCTGGTCGAAGTCCAGGGGGCCTGCCCCCTGCCTGCCAAGAGGTAGGCAGAGGGACTTATGGTTGGGCGCATGGGGCCGGGCCTGACCCTGGCTTCTGGTCGAAGTCCAGGGGGCCTGCCCCCTATCTGCCTAGAGGTAGGCAGAGGGACTTGTGGTTCGGCTCATGGGGCCCGACCTGACCCTGGCTTCTGGTCGAAGTCCAGGGGGCCTGCCCCCTGCCTGCCCAGAGGTAGGCAGAGGGACTCGTGGTTCGGCGCGTGCGGCCGGGCCTGACCCTGGCTTCTGGTCGAGGTCCAGGGGGCCTGCCTCCGCCTGCCCAGAGATAGGCAGAGGGATTTGTGGTTCGGCGCATGGGGCCGGGCCCGACCCTGGCTTCTGGTCGAAGTCCAGGGGGCCTGCCCCCTGCCTGCCCTAAGGTAGGTAGAGGGACTTGTAATTCGGCGCATGGGGCCGGGCCCGACCCTGGCTTCTGGTCGAAGTCCAGGGGGCCTGCCCCCTGTCTTCCCAGAGGTAGGCAGAGGGACTTGTGGTTTGGCGCGTGGGGCCGGGCCTGACCCTGGCTTCTGGTCGAGGTCCAGGAGGCTTGCCCCCTGCCTGCCCCATAGGTAGGCAAGGGGACTCGTGGTTCGGCGCGTGCGGCCGGGCCTGACCCTGGCTTCTGGTCGAGGTCCAGGGGGCCTGCCTCCGCCTGCCCAGAGATAGGCAGAGGGACTTATGGTTGGGCGCATGGGGGGCCGGGCCTGACCCTGGCTTCTGGTCGAAGTCCAGGGGGCCTGCCCCCTGCCTGCCCAGAGGTAGGGAGAGGCACTCGTGGTTCGGCGCGTGCGCCCGGGCCTGACTCTGGCTTCTGGTCGAGGTCCAGGGGGCCTGCCTCCGCCTGCCCAGAGATAGGCAGAGGGACTTGTGGTTCGGCGCATGGGGCCGACCCTAACCCTGGCTTCTGGTCGAAGTCCAGGGGGCCTGCCCCCTGCCTGCCCATAGTTAGGCAGAGGGACTTGTGGTTTGGCGCGTGGGGCCGGGCTTGACCCTGGCTTCTAGTTTAAGTCCAGGGGGCCTGCCTCCGCCTGCCCAGAGGTAGGCAGAGGGACTTGTTGTTCGGCGCATGGGGCCGGGCCCGACCCAGGCTTCTGGTCGAAGTCCAGGGGGCCTGCCCCCTGCCTGCCCAGAGGTAGGCAGAGGGACTTATGGTTGGGCGCATGGGGCCGGGCCTGACCTTGGCTTCTGGTCGAAGTCCAGGGGGCCTGCCCCCTGTCTGCCTAGAGGTAGGCAGAGGGACTTTTGGTTCGGCTCATGGGGCCCGACCTGACCCTGGCTTCTGGTCGAAGTCTAGGGGGCCTGCCCCCTGCCTGCCCAGAGGTAGGCAGAGGGACTCGTGGTTCGGCGCGTGCGGCCGGGCCTGACCCTGGCTTCTGGTCGAGGTCCAGGGGGCCTGCCTCCGCCTGCCCAGAGATAGGCAGAGGGATTTGTGGTTCGGCGCATGGGGCCGGGCCCGACCCTTGCTTCTGGTCGAAGTCCAGGGGGCCTGCCCCCTGCCTGCCCTGAGGTAGGCAGAGGGACTTGTGGTTCGGCGCATGGGGCCGGGCCCGACCCTGGCTTCTGGTCGAAGTCCAGGGGGCGTGCCCCCTGCCTGCCCAGAGGTAGGCAGAGGGACTTGTGGTTTGGCGCGTGGGGCCGGGCTTGACCCTGGCTTCTGGTCGAGGTCCACGAGGCTTGCCCCCTGCCTGCCCCATAGGTAGGCAGAGGGACTCGTGGTTCGGCGCGTGCGGCCAGGCCTGACCCTGGCTTCTGGTCGAGGTCCAGGGGGCCTGCCTCCGCCTGCCCAGAGATAGGTAGAGGGACTTGTGGTTCGGCGCATGGGGGCGGCCCTAACCCTGGCTTCTGGTCGAAGTCCAGGGGGCCTGCCCCCTGCCTGCCCTGAGGTAGGCAGAGGGACTTATGGTTGGGCGCATGAGGGGCCGGGCCTGACCCTGGCTTCTGGTCGAAGTCCAGGGGGCCTGCCCCCTGCCTGCCCAGAGGTAGGGAGAGGCACTCGTGGTTCGGCGCGTGCGCCCGGGCCTGACCCTGGCTTCTGGTCGAGGTCCAGGGGGCCTGCCTCCGCCTGCCCAGAGATAGGCAGAGGGACTTGTGGTTCGGCGCATGGGGCCGACCCTAACCCTGGCTTCTGGTCGAAGTCCAGGGGGCCTGCCCCCTGCCTGCCCATAGTTAGGCAGAGGGACTTGTGGTTTGGCGCGTGGGGCCGGGCTTGACCCTGGCTTCTAGTTTAAGTCCAGGGGGCCTGCCTCCGCCTGCCCAGAGGTAGGCAGAGGGACTTGTTGTTCGGCGCATGGGGCCGGGCCCGACCCAGGCTTCTGGTCGAAGTCCAGGGGGCCTGCCCCCTGCCTGCCCAGAGGTAGGCAGAGGGACTTATGGTTGGGCGCATGGGGCCGGGCCTGACCTTGGCTTCTGGTCGAAGTCCAGGGGGCCTACCCCCTGTCTGCCTAGAGGTAGGCAGAGGGACTTTTGGTTCGGCTCATGGGGCCCGACCTGACCCTGGCTTCTGGTCGAAGTCTAGGGGGCCTGCCCCCCTGCCTGCCCAGAGGTAGGCAGAGGGACTCGTAATTCGGCAAGTGCGGCCGGGCCTGACCCTGGCTTCTGGTCGAGGTCCAGGGGGCCTGCCTCCGCCTGCTCAGAGATAGGCAGAGGGATTTGTGGTTCGGCGCATGGGGCCGGGCCCGACCCTGGCTTCTGGTCGAAGTCCAGGGGGCCTGCCCCCTGCCTGCCCTGAGGTAGGCAGAGGGACTTGTGGTTCGGCGCATGGGGCCGGGCCCGACCCTGGCTTCTGGTCGAAGTCCAGGGGGCGTGCCCCCTGCCTGCCCAGAGGTAGGCAGAGGGACTTGTGGTTTGGCGCGTGGGGCCGGGCCTGACCCTGGCTTCTGGTCGAGGTCCAGGAGGCTTGCCCCCTGCCTGCCCCATAGGTAGGCAGAGGGACTCGTGGATCGGCGCGTGCGGCCGGGCCTGACCCTGGCTTCTGGTCGAGGTCCAGGGGGCCTGCCTCCGCCTGCCCAGAGATAGGCAGAGGGACTTGTGGTTCGGCGCATGGGGCCGGCCCTAACCCTGGCTTCTGGTCGAAGTCCAAGGGGCCTGCCCCCTGCCTGCCCATAGGTAGGCAGAGGGACTTGTGGTTTGGCGCGTGGGGCCGAGCCTGACCCTGGCTTCTAGTTTAAGTCCAGGGGGCCTGCCTCCGCCTGCCCAGAGGTAGGAAGAGGGACTTGTGGTTCGGCGCATGGGGCCGGGGCCGACCCTGGTTTCTGGTCGAAGTCCAGGGGGCCTGCCCCCTGCCTGCTCAGAGGTAGGCAGAGGGACTTATGGTTGGGCGCATGAGGGGCCGGGCCTGACCCTGGCTTCTGGTCGAAGTCCAGGGAGCCTGCCCCCTGCCTGCCCATAGGTAGGCAGAGGGACTTATGGTTTGGCGCGTGGGGCCGGGCCTGACCCTGGCTTCTGGTCGAGGTCCAGGAGGCTTGCCCCCTGCCTGCCCCATAGGTAGGCAGTGGGACTCGTGGTTCGGCGCGTTCGGTCGGGCCTGACCCTGGCTTCTGGTCGAGGTCCAGGGGGCCTGCCTCCGCCTGCCCAGAGATAGGCAGAGGGACTTGTGGTTCGGCGCATGGGGCCGGCTCTAACCCTGGCTTCTGGTCGAAATCCAGGGGGCCTGCCCCCTGCCTGCCCATAGGTAGGCAGAGGGACTTGTGGTTTGGCGCGTGGGGCCGGGCCTGACCCTGGCTTCTAGTTTAAGTCCAGGGGGCCTGCCTCCGCCTGCCCAGAGGTAGGCAGAGGGACTTGTGGTTCGGCGCATGGGGCCGGGCCCGACCCTGGCTTCTTGTCGAAGTCCAGGGGGCCTGCCCCCTCCCTGCCCAGAGGTAGGCAGAGGGACTTGTGGTTTGGCGCGTGGGGCCGGGCTTGACCCTGGCTTCTAGTTTAAGTCCAGGGGGCCTGCCTCCGCCTGCCCAGAGGTAGGCAGAGGGACTTGTTGTTCGGCGCATGGGGCCGGGCCCGACCCAGGCTTCTGGTCGAAGTCCAGGGGGCCTGCCCCCTGCCTGCCCAGAGGTAGGCAAAGGGACTTATGGTTGGGCGCATGAGGGGTCGGGCCTGACCCTGGCTTCTGGTCGAGGTCCAGGAGGCCTGCCCCCTGCCTGCCCATAGGTAGGCAGAGGGACTCGTGGTTCGGCGCATGAGGCCGGGCCCGACCCTGGCTTCTGGTCGAAGTCCAGGGGGCCTGCCCCGTGCCTGCCCAGAGGTAGGCAGAGGGACTTGTGGTTTGGCGCGTGGCGCCGGGCCTGACCCTGGCTTCTGGTCGAGGTCCAAGAGGCCTGCCCCCTGCCTGCCCATAGGTAGGCAGAGGGACTCGTGGTTCGGCGCGTGCGGCCGGGCCTGACCCTGGCTTCTGGTCGAGGTCCAGGGGGCCTGCCTCCGCCTGCCTCGAGATAGGCAGAGGGACTTGTGGTTCGGCGCATGGGGTCGGCCCTAACCCTGGTTTCTGGTCGAAGTCAAGGGGGCCTGCCCCCTGCCTGCCCATAGTTAGGCAGAGGGACTTGTGGTTTGGCGCATGGGGACGGGCCTGACCCTGGCTTCTTGTTTATGTCCAAGGGGCCTGCCTCCGCCTGCCCAGAGGTAGGCAGAGGGACTTGTTGTTCGGCGCATGGGGCCGGGCCCGACCCTGGCTTCTGGTCGAAGTCCAGGGGGCCTGCCCCCTGCCTGCCAAGAGGTAGGCAGAGGGACTTATGGTTGGGCGCATGGGGCCGGGCCTGACCCTGGCTTCTGGTCGAAGTCCAGGGGGCCTGCCCCCTATCTGCCTAGAGGTAGGCAGAGGGACTTGTGGTTCGGCTCATGGGGCCCGACCTGACCCTGGCTTCTGGTCGAAGTCCAGGGGGCCTGCCCCCTGCCTGCCCAGAGGTAGGCAGAGGGACTCGTGGTTCGGCGCGTGCGGCCGGGCCTGACCCTTGCTTCTGGTCGAGGTCCAGGGGGCCTGCCTCCGCCTGCCCAGAGATAGGCAGAGGGATTTGTGGTTCGGCGTATGGGGCCGGGCCCGACCCTGGCTTCTGGTCGAAGTCCAGGGGGCCTGCCCCCTGCCTGCCCTAAGGTAGGCAGAGGGACTTGTAATTCGGCGCATGGGGCCGGGCCCGACCCTGGCTTCTGGTCGAAGTCCAGGGGGCCTGCCCCCTGTCTTCCCAGAGGTAGGCAGAGGGACTTGTGGTTTGGCGCGTGGGGCCGGGCCTGACCCTGGCTTCTGGTCGAGGTCCAGGAGGCTTGCCCCCTGCCTGCCCCCTGCCTGCCCTATAGGTAGGCAAGGGGACTCGTGGTTCGGCGCGTGCGGCCGGGCCTGACCCTGGCTTCTGGTCGAGGTCCAGGGGGCCTGCCTCCGCCTGCCCAGAGATAGGCAGAGGGACTTGTGGTTCGGCGCATGGGGCCGGCCCTAACCCTGGGTTCTGGTCAAAGTCCAGGGGGCCTGCCCCCTGCCTTCCCATAGGTAAGCAGAGGGACTTGTGGTTTGGCGCGTGGGGCCGGGCCTGACCCTGTCTTCTAGTTTAAGTCCAGGGGGCCTGCCTCCGCCTGCCCAGAGGTAGGCAGAGGGACTTGTGGTTCGGCGCATGGGGCCGGACCCGACCCTGGCTTCTGGTCGAAGTCCAGGGGGCCTGCCCCCTGCCTGCCCAGAGGTAGGCAGAGGGACTTATGGTTGGGCGCATGAGGGGCCGGGCCTGACCCTGGCTTCTGGTCGAAGTCCAGGGGGCCTGCCCCCTGCCTGCCCAGAGGTAGGCAGAGGGACTCGTGGTTCGGCGCGTGCGCCCGGGCCTGACCCTGGCTTCTGGTCGAGGTCCAGGGGGCCTGCTTCCGCCTGCCCAGAGATAGGCAGAGGGAGTTGTGGTTCGGCGCATGGGGCCGGCTCTAACCCTGGCTTCTGGTCGAAATCCAGGGGGCCTGCCCCCTGCCTGCCCATAGATAGGCAGAGGGACTTGTGGTTTGGCGCGTGGGGCCGGGCCTGACCCTGGCTTCTAGTTTAAGTCTAGGGGGCCTGCCTCCGCCTGCCCAGAGGTAGGCAGAGGGACTTGTGGTTCGGCGCATGGGGCCGGGCCCGACCCTGGCTTCTGGTCGAAGTCCAGGGGGCCTGCCCCCTGCCTGCCCAGAGGTAGGCAGAGGGAGTTATGGTTGGGCGCATGAGGGGTCGGGCCTGACCCTGACTTCTGGTCGAGGTCCAGGAGGCCTGCCCCCTGCCTGCCCATAGGTAGGCAGAGGGACTCGTGGTTCGGCGCATGGGGCCGGGCCCGACCCTGGCTTCTGGTCGAAGTCCAGGGGGCCTGCCCCCTGCCTGCCCAGAGGTAGGCAGAGGGACTTGTGGTTTGGCGCGTGGGGCCGGGCCTGACCCTGGCTTCTGGTCGAGGTCCAGGAGGCCTGCCCCCTGCCTGCCCATAGGTAGGCAGAGGGACTCGTGGTTCGGCGCGTGCGGCCGGGCCTGACCCTGGCTTCTGGTCGAGGTCCAGGGGGCCTGCCTCCGCCTGCCCAGAGATAGGCAGAGGGACTTGTTGTTCGGCGCATGGGGCCGGCCCTAACCCTGGCTTCTGGTCGAAGTCCAGGGGGCCTGCCCCCTGCCTGCCCATAGTTAGGCAGAGGGACTTGTGGTTTGGCGCGTGGGGCCGGGCCTGACCCTGGCTTCTAGTTTAAGTCCAGGGGCCCTGCCTCCGCCTGCCCAGAGGTAGGCAGAGGGACTTGTGGTTCGGCGCATGGGGCCGGGCCCGACCCTGGCTTCTGGTCGAAGTCCAGGGGGCCTGCCCCCTGCCTGCCCAGAGGTAGGTAGAGGGACTTATGGTTGGGCGCATGGGGCCGGGCCTGACCCTGGCTTCTGGTCGAAGTCCAGGGGGCCTGCCCCCTGCCTGCCTAGAGGTAGGCAGAGGGACTTGTGGTTCGGCTCATGGGGCCCGACCTGACCCTGGCTTCTGGTCAAAGTCCAGGGGGCCTGCCCCCTGCCTGCCCAGAGGTAGGCAGAGGGACTCGTGGTTCGGCGCGTGCGGCCGGGCCTGACCCTGGCTTCTGGTCGAGGTCCAGGGGGCCTGCCTCCGCCTGCCCAGAGATAGGCAGAGGGATTTGTGGTTCGGCGCATGGGGCCGGGCCCGACCCTGGCTTCTGGTCGAAGTCCAGGGGGCCTGCCCCCTGCCCGCCCTGAGGTAAGCAGAGGGACTTGTGGTTCGGCGCATGGGGCCAGGCCCGACCCTGGCTTCTGGTCGAAGTCCAGGGGGCCTGCCCCCTGCTTGCCCAGAGGTAGGCAGAGGGACTTGTGGTTTGGCGCATAGGGCCGGGCCTGACCTTGGCTTCTGGTCGAGGTCCAGGAGGCTTGCCCCTTGCCTGCCCCATAGGTAGGTAGAGGGACTCGTGGTTCGGCACGTGCGGCCGGGCCTGACCCTGGCTTCTGGTCGAGGTCCAGGGGGCCTGCCTCCGCCTGCCCAGAGATAGGCAGAGGGACTTGTGGTTCGGCGCATGGGGCCGGCCCTAACCCTGGCTTCTGGTCGAAGTCCAGGGGGCCTGCCCCCTGCCTGCCCATAGGTAGAAAGAGGGACTTGTGGTTTGGCGCGTGGGGACGGGCCTGACCCTGGCTTCTAGTTTAAGTCCAGGGGGCCTGCCTCCGCCTGCCCAGAGGTAGGCAGAGGGACTTGTGGTTCGGCGCATGGGGCCGGGCCCGACCCTGGCTTCTGGTCGAAGTCCAGGGGGCCTGCCCCCTGCCTGCCCAGAGGTAGGCAGAGGGACTTATGGTTGGGCGCATGAGGGGCCGGGCCTGACCCTGGCTTCTGGTCGAAGTCCAGGGGGCCTGCCCCCTGCCTGCCCAGAGGTAGGCAGAGGGACTCGTGGTTCGGCGCGTGCGCCCGGGCCTGACCCTGGCTTCTGGTCGAGGTCCAGGGGGCTTGCCTCCGCCTGCCCAGAGATAGGCAGAGGGACTTGTGGTTCGGCGCATGGGGCCGGCCCTAACCCTGGTTTCTGGTCGAAGTCCAGGGGGCCTGCCCCCTGCCTGCCCATAGTTAGGCAGAGGGACTTGTGGTTTGGCGCGTGGGGCCGGGCCTGACCCTGGCTTCTAGTTTAAGTCCAGGGGCCCTGCCTCCGCCTGCCTAGAGGTAGGCAGAGGGACTTGTGGTTCGGCGCATGGGGCCGGGCCCGACCCTGGCTTCTGGTCGAAGTCCAGGGGGCCTGCCCCCTGCCTGCCCAGAGGTAGGCAGAGGGACTTATGGTTGGGCGCATGGGGCCGGGCCTGACCCTGGCTTCTGGTCGAAGTCCAAGGGGCCTGCCCCCTGCCTGCCTAGAGGTAGGCAGAGGGACTTGTGGTTCGGCTCATGGGGCCCGACCTGACCCTGGCTTCTAGTCGAAGTCCAGGGGGCCTGCCCCCCTGCCTGCCCAGAGGTAGGCAGAGGGACTCATGGTTCGGCGCGTACGGCCGGGCCTGACCCTGGCTTCTGGTCGAGGTCCAGGGGGCCTGCCTCCGCCTGCCCAGAGATAGGCAGAGGGATTTGTGGTTCGGCGCATGGGGCCGGGCCCGACCCTGGCTTCTGATCGAAGTCCAGGGGGCCTGCCCCCTGCCTGCCCAGAGGTAGGCAGAGGGACTTATGGTTGGCCGCATGAGGGGTCGGGCCTGACCCTGACTTCTGGTCGAGGTCCAGGAGGCCTGCCCCCTGCCTGCCCATAGGTAGGCAGAGGGACTCGTGGTTCGGTGCATGGGGCCGGGCCCGACCCTGGCTTCTGGTCGAAGTCCAGGGGGCCTGCCCCCTGCCTGCCCAGAGGTAGGCAGAGGGACTTATGGTTGGGCGCATGGGGCCGGGCCTGACCCTGGCTTCTGGTCGAAGTCCAGGGGGCCTGCCTAGAGGTAGGCAGAGGGACTTGTGGCTCGGCTCATGGGGCCCGACCTGACCCTGGCTTCTGGTCGAAGTCCAGGGGGCCTGCCCCCTGCCTTCCCAGAGGTAGGCAGAGGGACTCGTGGTTCGGCGCATGCGGCCGGGCCTGACCCTGGCTTCTGGTCGAGGTCCAGGGGGCCTGCCTCCGCCTTCCCAGAGATAGGCAGAGGGATTTGTGGTTCGGCGCATGGGGCCGGTCCCGACCCTGGCTTCTGGTCGAAGTCCAGGGGGCCTGCCCCCTGCCTGCCCGGAGGTAGGCAGAGGGACTTGTGGTTTGGCGCATGGGGCCGGGCCTGACCCTGGCTTCTGGTCGAGGTCCAGGAGGCTTGCCCCTTGCCTGCCCCATAGGTAGGTAGAGGGACTCGTGGTTCGGAAGGTGCGGCCGGGCCTGACCCTGGCTTCTGGTCGAGGTCCAGGGGGCCTGCCTCCGCCTGCCCAGAGATAGGCAGAGGGACTTGTGGTTCGGCGCATGGGGCCGGCCCTAACCCTGACTTCTGGTCGAAGTCCAGGGGGCCTGCCCCCTGCCTGCCCAGAGGTAGGCAGAGGGACTTATGGTTGGGCGCCTGAGGGGCCGGGCCTGACCCTGGCTTCTGGTCGAAGTCCAGGGGGCCTGCCCCCTGCCTGCCCAGAGGTAGGCAGAGGGACTCGTGGTTCGGCGCGTGCGGCCGGGCCTGACCCTGGCTTCTGGTCGAGGTCCAGGGGGCCTGCCTCTGCCTGCCCAGAGGTAGGCAGAGGGACTTATGGTTCGGCGCATGGGGCCGGGCCCGACCCTGGCTTCTGGTCGAAGTCCAGGGGGCCTGCCCCCTGCCTGCCCAGAGGTAGGCAGAGGGACTTATGGTTGGGCGCATGAGGGGCCGGGCCTGACCCTGGCTTCTGGTCGAAGTCCAGGGGGCCTGCCCCCTGCCTGCCTAGAGGTAGGCAGAGGGACTCGTGGTTCGGCGCGTGCGGCCGGGCCTGACCCTGGCTTCTGGTCGAGGTCCAGGGGGCCTGCCTCCGCCTGCCCAGAGATAGGGAGAGGGATTTGTGGTTCGGCGCATGGGGCCGGGCCCGACCCTGGCTTCTGGTCGAAGTCCAGGGGGCCTGCCCCCTGCCTGCCCAGAGGTAGGCAGAGGGACTTGTGGTTCGGCTCATGGGGCCCGACCTGACCCTGGCTTCTGGTCGAAGTCCAGGGGGCCTGCCCCCTGCCTGCCCAGTGGTAGGCAGAGGGACTCGTGGTTCGGCGCGTGCGGCCGGGCCTGACCCTGGCTTCTGGTCGAGGTCCAGGGGGCCTGCCTCCGCCTGCCCAGAGATAGGCAGAGGGATTTGTGGTTCGGCGCATGGGGCCGGGCCCGACCCTGGCTTCTGGTTGAAGTCCAGAGGGCCTGCCCCCTGCCTGCCTAGAGGTAGGCAGAGGGACTTGTGGTTCGGCTAATGGGGCCCGACCTGACCCTGGCTTCTGGTCGATGTCCAGGGGGCCTGCCCCCTGCCTGCCCAGAGGTAGGCAGAGGGACTCGTGGTTCGGCGCGTGTGGCCGGGCCTGACCCTGGCTTCTGGTCGAGGTCCAGGGGGCCTGCCTCCGCCTGCCCAGAGATAGGCAGAGGGATTTTTGGTTCGGCGCATGGGGCCGGGCCCGACCCTGGCTTCTGGTCGAAGTCCAGGGGGCCTGCCCCCTGCCTGCCCTGAGGTAGGCAGAGGGACTTGTGGTTCGGCGCATGGGGCCAGGCCCGACCCTGGCTTCTGGTCGAAGTCCAGGGGGCCTGCCCCCTGCCTGCTCAGAGGTAGGCAGAGGGACTTGTGGTTTGGCGCGTGGGGCCGGGCCTGACCCTGGCTTCTGGTCGAGGTCCAGGAGGCTTGCCCCCTGCCTGCCCCATAGGTAGGCAGAGGGACTCGTGGTTCGGCGCGTGCGGCCGGGCCTGACCCTGGCTTCTGGTCGAGGTCCAGGGAGCCTGCCTTCGCCTGCCCAGAGATAGGCAGAGGGACTTGTGGTTCGGCGCATGGGGCCGGCCCTAACCCTGGCTTCTGGTCGAAGTCCAGGGGGCCTGCCCCCTGCCTGCCCATAGGTAGGCAGAGGGACTTGTGGTTTGGCGCGTGGGGCCGGGCCTGACCCTGGCTTCTAGTTTAAGTCCAGGGGGCCTGCCTCTGCCTGCCCAGAGGTAGGCAGAGGGACTTGTGGTTCGGCGCATGGGGCCGGGCCCGACCCTGGCTTCTGATCGAAGTCTAGGGGGCCTGCCCCCTGCCTGCCCAGAGGTAGGCAGAGGGACTTATGGTTGGGCGCATGTGGGGCCGGGCCTGACCCTGGCTTTTGGTCGAAGTCCAGGGGGCCTGCCCCCTGCCTGCCCAGAGGTAGGCAGAGGGACTCGTGGTTCGGCGCGTGCGGCCGGGCCTGACCCTGGCTTCTGGTCGAGGTCCAGGGGGCCTGCCTCCGCCTGCCCAGAGATAGGCAGAGGGACTTGTGGTTCGGTGCATGAGGCCGGCCCTAACCCTGGCTTCTGGTCGAAATCCAGGGGGCCTGCCCCCTGCCTGCCCATAGGTAGGCAGAGGGACTTGTGGTTTGGCGCGTGGGGCCGGACCTGACCCTGGCTTCTAGTTTAAGTCCAGGGGGCCTGCCTCCGCCTGCCCAGAGTTAGGCAGAGGGACTTGTGGTTCGGCGCATGGGGCCGGGCCCGACCCTGGCTTCTGGTCGAAGTCCAGGGAGCCTGCCCCCTGCCTGCCCAGAGGTAGGCAGAGGGACTTATGGTTGGGCGCATGAGGGGCCGGGCCTGACCCTGGCTTCTGGTCGAAGTCCAGAGGGCCTGCCCCCTGCCTGCCTAGAGGTAAGTAGAGGGACTTGTGGTTCGGCTCATGGGGCCCGACCTGACCCTGGCTTCTGGTCGAAATCAAGGGGGCCTACCCCCTGCCTGCCCAGAGGTAGGCAGAGGGACTCGTGGTTCGGCGCGTGTGGCCGGGCCTGACCCTGGCTTCTGGTCGAGGTCCAGGGGGCCTGCCTCCGCCTGCCCAGAGATAGGCAGAGGGATTTGTGGTTCGGCGCATGGGGCCGGGACCGACCCTGGCTTCTGGTCGAAGTCCAGGGGGCCTGCCCCCTGCCTGCCCTGAGGTAGGCAGAGGGACTCGTGGTTCGGCGCGTGCGGCCGGGCCTGACCCTGGCTTCTGGTCGAGGTCCAGGGGGCCTGCCTCCGCCTGCCCAGAGATAGGCAGAGGGACTTGTGGTTCGGCGCATGGGGCCGGCCCTAACCCTGGCTTCTGGTCGAAGTCCAGGGGGCCTGCCCCCTGCCTGCCCATAGGTAGGCAGAGGGACTTGTGGTTTGGCGCGTGGGGCCGGGCCTGACCCTGGCTTCTAGTTTAAGTCCAGGGGGCCTGCCTCTGCCTGCCCAGAGGTAGGCAGAGGGACTTGTGGTTCGGCGCATGGGGCCGGGCCCGACCCTGGCTTCTGGTCGAAGTCCAGGGGGCCTGCCCCCTGCCTGCCCAGAGGTAGGCAGAGGGACTTATGGTTAGGGACTTGTGGTTTGGCGCGTGGGGCCGGGCCTGACCCTGGCTTCTGGTCGAAGTCCAGGGGGCCTGCCTCTGCCTGCCCAGAGGTAGGCAGAGGGACTTGTGGTTCGGCGCATGGGGCCGGGCCCGACCCTGGCTTCTGGTCAAAGTCCAGGGGGCCTGCCCCCTGCCTGCCCAGAGGTAGGCAGAGGGACTTATGGTTGGGCGCATGAGGGGCCGGGCCTGACCCTGGCTTCTGGTCGAAGTCCAGGGGGCCTGCCCCCTGCCTGCCCAGAGGTAGGCAGAGGGACTCGTGGTTCGGCGCGTGCGGCCGGGCCTGACCCTGGCTTCTGGTCGAGGTCCAGGGGGCCTGCCTCCGCCTGCCCAGAGATAGGCAGAGGGACTTGTGGTTCGGTGCATGGGGCCGGCCCTAACCCTGGCTTCTGGTCGAAATCCAGGGGGCCTGCCCCCTGCCTGCCCATAGGTAGGCAGAGGGACTTGTGGTTTGGCGCGTGGGGCCGGGCCTGACCCTGGCTTCTAGTTTAAGTCCAGGGGGCCTGCCTCCGCCTGCCCAGAGGTAGGCAGAGGGACTTGTGGTTCGGCGCATGGGGCCGGGCCCGACCCTGGCTTCTGGTCGAAGTCCAGGGAGCCTGCCCCCTGCCTGCCCAGAGGTAGGCAGAGGGACTTATGGTTGGGCGCATGAGGGGCCGGGCCTGACCCTGGCTTCTGGTCGAAGTCCAGAGGGCCTGCCCCCTGCCTGCCCAGAGGTAGGCAGAGGGACTTGTGGTTTGGCGCGTGGGGCCAGGCCTGACCCTGGCTTCTGGTCGAAGTCCAGGGGGCCTGCCCCCTGCCTGCCCAGAGGTAGGCAGAGGGACTTGTGGTTCGGCGCATGAGGCCGGGCCTGACCCTGGCTTCTGGTCGAAGTCCAGGGGGCTGCCCCCTGCCTGCCCAGAGGTAGGCAGAGGGAGTTGTGGTTCGGCGCGTGGGGCCGGGCCTGACCTTGGCTTCTGGTCGAAGTCCAGGGGGCCTGCCCCCTGCCTGCCCAAAGGTAGGCAGAGGGACTTGTGGTTTGGCGCGTGGGGCCGGGCCTGACCCTGGTTTCTAGTTTAAGTCCAGGGGGCCTGCCCCCTTTCCTGCCCAGAGGTAGGCAGAGGGACTTATGGTTCGGCGCGTGGGGCCGGGCCTGACCCTGGCTTCTGGTCGAAGTCCAGGGAGCCTGCCCCCAGGTAGGCAGAGGGACTTGTGGTTCGGCGCATAGGGCCGGCCCTGACCCTGGCTTCTGGTCGAAGTCCAGGGGGCCTGCCCCCTGCCTGCCCAGAGGTAGGCAGAAGGACTTGTGGTTCGGCGCGTGGAGTCGGGCCTGACCCTGGCTTCTGGTCGAGGTCCAGGGGGCCTGCCTCCGTCTGCCCAGAGATAGGCAGAGGGACTTGTGGTTCGGCGCATGGGGCCGGGCCCGACCCTGGCTTCTGGTCGAAGTCCAGGGGGCCTGCCCCCTGCCTGCCCAGAGGTAGGCAGAGGGATATATGGTTGGGCGCATGGGGCCGGGCCTGACCCTGGCTTCTGGTCGAAGTCCAGGGGGCCTGCCCCCTGCCTGCCTAGAGGTAGGCAGAGGGACTTGTGGTTCGGCGCGTGTGGTCGGGCCTGATCCTGGCTTCTGGTCGAGGTCCAGGGGGCCTACCCCCCTGCCTGCCCAGAGGTAGGCAGCGGGACTTGTGGTTGGGCGCATGAGGCCGGGCCTGACCCTGGCTTCTGGTCGAAGTCCAGGGGTCTGCCCCCTGCCTGCCTACAGGTAGGCAGAGGGACTTGTGGTTCTGTCATGGGGCCCGACCTGACCCTGGCTTCTGGTCGAAGTCCAGGGGACCAGCCCCCTGCCTGCCCAGAGGTAGGCTGAGGGACTCGTGGTTCGGCGCGTGCGGCCGGGCCTGACCCTGGCTTCTGGTTGAGGTCCAGGGGGCCTGCCCCCTGCCTGCCCAGAGGTAGGCAGAGGGACTTGTGGTTCGGCGCATGGGGCCGGGCCTGACCCTGGCTTCTGGTCGAAGTCCAAGGGGCCTGCCCCCTGCCTGCCTAGAGGTAGGCAGAGGGACTTGTGGTTCGGCGCGTGGGGCCGGGCCTGACCGTGGCTTCTGGTCGAAGTCCAGGGGGCCTGCCCCAAGGTAAGTAGAGGGACTTGTGATTCGGCGCATGGGGCCGGCCCTAACCCTGGCTTCTGGTCGAAGTCCAGGGGGCCTGCCCCCAGCCTGCCTAGAGGTAAGCAGAGGGACTTGTGGTTCGGCTCATGGGGCCCGACCTTACCCTGGCTTCTGGTCTAAGTGCAGGGGGCCTGCCCCCTGCCTGCCCAGAGGTAGGCAGAGGGACTCGTGGTTCGGCGCGTGCGGCCGGGCCTGACCCTGGCTTCTGGTCGAGGTCCAGGGGGCCTGCCTCCGCCTGCCCAGAGATAGGAAGAGGGACTTGTGGTTCGGCGCATGGGGCCGGGCCCGACCCTGGCTTCTGGTCGAAGTCCAGGGGGCCTGCCCCCTGCCTGCCCAGAGGTAGGCAGAGGGACTTGTGGTTCGGCGCATGGGGCCGGGCCAGACCCTGGCTTCTGGTCGAAGTCCAGGGGGCCTGCCCCCTGCCTGCCCAGAGGTAGGGAGATGGACTTGTGGTTCGGCGCGTGGGGCCGGGCCTGACCCTTGCTTCTGGTCGAGGTCCAAGGGGCCTGCCTCCGCCTATCCAGAGGTAGGCAGAGGGACTTGTGGTTCGGTGGATGGGGCCGGGCCCAACCTTGGCTTCTGGTCGAAGTCCAGGGAGCCTGCCCCCTGCCTGCCCAGAGGTAGGCCGAGGGACTTGTGGTTCGGCGCATGGGGCCGGGCCTGACCCTGGCTTCTGGTCGAAGTCGAGGGGGCCTGCCCCCTGCCTGCTCAGAGGTAGGCAGAGGGACTTGTGGTTCGGCGCGTGGGGCCGGGCCTGACCCTGGCTTCTGGTCGAAGTCCAGGGGGCCTGCCCCCAGGTAAGTAGAGGGACTTGTGGTTCGGCGCATGGAGCCGGCCCTAACCCTGGCTTCTGGTCGAAGTCCAGGGGGCCTGCCCCCTGCCTGCCTAGAGGTAGGCAGAGGGACTTGTGGTTCGGCTCATGGGGCCCGACCTGACCCTGGCTTCTGGTCAAAGTCCAGGGGGCCTGCCCCCTGCCTGCCCAGAGGTAGGCAGAGGGACTCGTGGTTCGGCGCGTGCGGCTGGGCCTGACCCTGGCTTCTGGTCGAGGTCCAGGGGGCCTGCTTCCGCCTGCCCAGAGATAGGCAGAGGGACTTGTGGTTCGGCATATGGGGCCGGGCTCGACCCTGGCTTCTGGTCGAAGTCCAGGGGGCCTGCCCCCTGCCTGCCCAGAGGTAGGCAGAGAGACTTGTGGTTCGCCGCATAAGGCCGGGCCTGACCCTGGCTTCTGGTCGAAGTCCAGGGGGCCTGCCCCCTCCCTGCCCAGAGGTAGGCAGAGGGACTTGTGGTTCGGCGCATGGGGCCGGGCCAGACCCCGGCTTCTGGTCGAAGTCCAGGGGGCGTGCACCCTGCCTGCCTAGAGGTAGGGAGATGGACTTGTGGTTCGGCGCGTGGGGCCGGGCCTGACCCTTGCTTCTGGTCGAGGTCCAAGGGGCCTGCCTCCGCCTACCCAGAGGTAGGCAGAGGGACTTGTGGTTCGGCGGATGGGGCCGGGCCCGACCTTGGCTTCTGGTCGAAGTCCAGGGGGCCTGCCCCCCGCCTGCCTAGAGGTAGGCAGAGGGACTTGTGGTTCAGCGCGTGTGGTCGGGCCTGACCCTGGCTTCTGGTCGAGGTCCAGGGGGCCTACCCCCCTACCTGCCCAGTGGTAGGCAGCGGGACTTGTGGTTGGGCGCATGAGGCCGGGCCTGACCCTGGCTTCTGGTCGAAGTCCAGGGGTCTGCCCCCTGCCTGCCTACAGGTAGGCAGAGGGACGTGTGGTTCGGTCATGGGGCCCGACCTGACCCTGGCTTCTGGTCGAAGTCCAGGGGACCAGCCCCTTGCCTGCCCAGAGGTAGGCAGAGGGACTCGTGGTTCGGCGCGTGCGGCCGGGCCTGACCCTGGCTTCTGGTTGAGGTCCAGGGGGCCTGCTCCCTGCCTGCCCAGAGGTAGGCAGAGGGACTTGTGGTTCGGCGCATGGGGCCGGGCCTGACCCTGGCTTCTGGTCGAAGTCAAGGGGGCCTGCCCCCTGCCTGCTCAGAGGTAGGCAGAGGGACTTGTGGTTCGGCGCGTGGGGCCGGGCCTGACCTTGGCTTCTGGTCGAAGTCCAGGGGGCCTGCCCCCAGGTAAGTAGAGGGACTTGTGATTCGGCGCATGGGGCCGGCCCTAACCCTGGCTTCTGGTCGAAGTCCAGGGGGCCTGCCCCCAGCCTGCCTAGAGGTAGGTAGAGGGACTTGTGGTTCGGCTCATGGGGCTCGACCTGACCCTGGCTTCTGGTCGAAGTCCAGGGGGCCTGCCCCCTGCCTGCCCAGAGGTAGGCAGAGGGACTCGTGGTTCGGCGCGTGCGGCCGGGCCTGACCCTGGCTTCTGGTCGAGGTCCAGGGGGCCTGCCTCCGCCTGCCCAGAGATAGGCAGAGGGACTTGTGGTTCGGCGCATGGGGCCGGGCCCGACCCTGGCTTCTGGTCAAAGTCCAGGGGGCCTGCCCCCTGCCTGCCCAGAGGTAGGCAGAGGGCCGACCTGACCCTGGCTTCTGGTCGAAGTCCAGGGGGCCTGCCCCCTGCCTGCCCAGAGGTAGGCAGAAGGACTTGTGGTTCGGGGAGTGGAGCCGGGCCTGACCTTGGCTTCTGGTCGAGGTCCAGGGGGCCTGCCTCCGCCTGCCCAGAGGTAGGCAGTGGGACTTGTGGTTCGGCGGATGGGGCCGCGCCCGACCTTGGCTTCTGGTCGAAGTCCAAGGGGCCTGCCCCCTGCCTGCCCAGAGGTAGGCAGAGGGACTTGTGGTTTGGCGCGTGGGGCCGGGCATGACCCTGGCTTCTGGTCGAGGTCTAGGGGGCCTGCCCCTATCTTGCCCAAACGTAGGCAGAGGGACTTGTGGTTCGGCGCGTGTGGCTGGGCCTGACCCTGGCTTCTGGTCGATGTCCAGGGGGCCTTCCCCCTGCCTGCACAGAGGTAGGCAGAGGGACTTGTGGTTCGGCGCATGGGGCCGGGCCTGACCCTGGCTTCTGGTCGAAGTCCAGGGGGCCTGCCCCCTGCCTACCCAGAGGTAGGCAGAGGGACTTGTGGTTCGGCGCGTGGGGCCGGGCCTGACCCTGGCTTCTGGTCGAAGTCCAGGGGGTCTGCCCCCAGGTAAGCAGAGGGACTTGTGGTTCGGCGCATGGGGCCGGCCCTAACCCTGACTTCTAGTCGAAGTCCAGGGGGCCTGCCCCCTGCCTGCCCATAAGTAGGCAGAGGGACTTGTGGTTTGGCGCGTGGGGCCGGGCCCGACCCTGGCTTCTGGTCGAAGTCCAGGGGGCCTGCCCCCTGCCTGCCTAGAGGTAGGCAGAAGGACTTGTGGTTTGGCGCGTGGGGCCGGGCCTGACCCTGACTTCTGGTCGAGGTCCAGGAGGCCTGCCCCCTGCCTGCCCATAGGTAGGCAGAGGGACTTGTGGTTCGGCGCATGGGGCCGGGCCTGACCCTGGCTTCTGGTCGAGGTCTAGGGGGCCTGCCTCCGCATGCCCAGAGATAAGCAGAGGGACTTGTGGTTTGGCGCATTGGGCCGGGCCCGACCCTGGCTTCTGGTCGAAGTCCAGGGGGCCTGCCCCCTGCCTGCCCATAGGTAGGCAGAGGGACTTGTGGTTCGGCGCGTGGGGCCGGGCCTGACCCTGGCTTCTGGTTGAAGTCCCCTGCCTGCCCAGAGGTAGGCAGAGGGACTTGTGGTTTGGCGTGTGGGGCCGGGCTTGACCCTGGCTTCTGGTCGAAGTCCAGGGGGCCTGCGCCCTACCTGCCCAGAGGTAGGCAGAGGGACTTGTGGTTGGGCGCATGGGGCCGGGCCTGACCCTGGCTTCTGGTCGAAGTCCAGGGGGCCTCCCCCTTGCCTGCCTAGAGGTAGGCAGAGGGACTTGTGGTTCGGCTCATCGGGCCCGACCTGACCCTGGCTTCTGGTCGAAGTCCAGGGGGCCTGCCTCCTGCCTGCCCAGAGGTAGGCAGAGGGACTCGTGGTTCGGCGCGTGCGGCCGGGCCTGACCCTGGCTTCTGGTCGAGTCCAAAAGGCCTGCTCCCTGCCTGCCCATTGGTAGGCAGTGGGACTCGTGGTTCGGCGCGCGCGGCCGTGCCTGACCCTGGCTTCTGGTCGAGGTCCAGGGGGCCTGCCTCCGCCTGCCCAAAGATAGGCAGAGGGACTTGTGGTTTGGCGCATGGGGCCGGGCCCGACCCTGGCTTCTGGTCGAAGTCCTGGGGGCTTGCCCCCTGCCTGCCCAGACGTAGGCAGAGGGACTTGTGGTTCGGCGCATGAGGCCAGGCCTGACCCTGGCTTCTGGTCGAAGTCCAGGGGGCCTGCCCCCTGCCTCCCCAGAGGTAGGCAGAGGGACTTGTGGTTCGTCTCATGGGGCCCGACCTGACCCTGGCTTCTGGTCGAAGTCCAGGGGGCTGCCCCCTGCCTGCCCAGAGGTAGGCAGAAGGACTTGTGGTTCGGAGCGTGGAGCCGGGCCTGACCTTGGCTTCTGGTCGAGGTCCAGGGGGCCTGCCTCCGCCTGCCCAGAGGTAGGCAGTGGGACTTGTGGTTCGGCGGATGGGGCCGGGCCCGACCTTGGCTTCTGGTCGAAGTCCAAGGGGCCTGCCCCCTGCCTGCCCAGAGGTAGGCAGAGGGACTTGTGGTTTGGCGCGTGGGGCCGGGCATGACCCTGGCTTCTGGTCGAGGTCCAGGGGACCTTCCCCCATCTTGCCCAGACGTAGGCAGATGGACTTGTGGTTCGGCGCGTGTGGCCGGGCCTGACCCTGGCTTCTGGTCGATGTCCAGGGGGCCTTCCCCCTGCCTGCCCAGAGGTAGGCAGAAAGACTTGTGGTTCGGCGCATGGGGCCGGGCCTGACCCTGGCTTCTGGTCGAAGTCCAGGGGGGCTGCCCCCTGCCTGCCCAGAGGTAGGCAGAGGGACTTGTGGTTCGGCGCGTGGGGCCGGGCCTGACCCTGGCTTCTGGTCGAAGTCCAGGGGGCCTGCCCCCAGGTAAGCAGAGGGACTTGTGGTTCGGCGCATGGGGCCGGCCCTAACCCTGACTTCTGGTCGAAGTCCAGGGGGCCTGCCCCCTGCCTGCCCATAAGTAAGCAGAGGGAGTTGTGGTTTGGCGCGTGGGGCCGGGCTTGACCCTGGCTTCTAGTTTAAGTCCAAGGGGCCTGCCTCCGCCTGCCCAGAGGTAGGTAGAGGGACTTGTGGTTCGGCGCATGGGGCCGGGCCCGACCCTGGCTTCTGGTCGAAGTCCAGGGGGCCTGCGCCCTACCTGCCCAGAGGTAGGCAGAGGGACTTATGGTTGGGCGCATGGGGCCGGGCCTGACCCTGGCTTCTGGTCGAAGTCCAGGGGGCCTGCCCCTTGCCTGCCTAGAGGTAGGCAGAGGGACTTGTGGTTCGGCTCATGGGGCCCGACCTGACCCTGGCTTCTGGTCGAAGTCCAGGGGGCCTGCCTCCTGCCTGCCCAGAGGTAGGCAGAGGGACTCGTGGTTCGGCGCGTGCGGCCGGGCCTGACCCTGGCTTCTGGTCGAGGTCCAGGGGGCCTGCCTCCGCCTGCCCAGAGATAGGCAGAGGGACTTGTGGTTCGGCGCATGGGGCCGGGCCCGACCCTGGCTTCTGGTCGAAGTCCAGGGGGCCTGCCCCCTGCCTGCCCAGAGGTAGGAAGAGGGACTTGTGGTTCGGCGCGTGGGGCCGGGCCTGACCCTGGCTTCTGGTCGAGGTCCAGGAGGCCTGCCCCCTGCCTGCCCATAGGTAGGCAGAGGGACTCGTGGTTCGGCGCGTGCGGCCGGGCTTGACCCTGGCTTCTGGTCGAGGTCCAGGGGACCTGCCTCCGCATGCCCAGAGATAGGCAGAGGGACTTGTGGTTTGGCGAATGGGGCCGGGCCCGACCCTGGCTTCTGGTCGAAGTCCAGGGGGTCTGCCCCCTGCCTGCCCATAGGTAGGCAGAGGGACTTGTGGTTTGGCGAGTGGGACCGGGCCTGACCCTGGCTTCTAGTTTAAGTCCAGGGGGCCTGCCTCCGCCTGCCCAGAGGTAGGCAGAGGGACTTGTGGTTCGGCGCATGGGGCCGGGCCCGACCCTGCCTTCTTGTCGAAGTCCAGGGGGCCTGCCCCCTGCCTGCCCAGAGGTAGGTAGAGGGACTTATGGTTCGGCGCGTGCGGCCGGGCCTGACCCTGGCTTCTGGTCGAGGTCCAGGGGGCCTGCCTCCGCCTGCCCAGAGATAGGCAGAGGGACTTGTGGTTCGGCGCATGGGGCCGGGCCCGACCCTGGCTTCTGGTCGAAGTCCAGGGGGCCTGCCCCCTGCCTGCCCAGAGGTAGGCAGGGGGACTTGTGGTTTGGCGCGTGGGGCCGGGCCTGACCCTGGCTTCTGGTCGAGGTCCAGGAGGCCTGCCCCCTGCCTGCCCATAGGTAGGCAGAGGGTCTCGTGGTTCGGCGCGTGCGGTCGGGCCTGACCCTTGGTTCTGGTCGAGGTCCAGGGGGCCTGCCTCCGCCTGCCCAAAGATAGGCAGAGGGACTTGTGGTTTGGCGCATGGGGCCGGGCCCGACCCTGGCTTCTGGTCGAAGTCCAGGGGGCCTGCCCCCTGCCTGCCCAGACGTAGGCAGAGGGACTTGTGGTTCGGCGCATGAGGCCGGGCCTGATCCTGGCTTCTGGTCGAAGTCCAGGGGGCCTGCCCCCTGCCTGCCCAGAGGTAGGCAGAGGGACTTGTGGTTCGTCTCATGGGGCCCGACCTGACCCTGGCTTCTGGTCGAAGTCCAGGGGGCCTGCCCCCTGCCTGCCCAGAGGTAGGCAGAAGGACTTGTGGTTCGGGGCGTGGAGCCGGGCCTGACCTTGGCTTCTGGTCGAGGTCCAGGGGGCCTGCCTCCGCCTGCCCAGAGGTAGGTAGTGGGACTTGTGGTTTGGCGCGTGGGGCCGGGCCTGACCCTGGCTTCTGGTCGAGGTCCAGGAGGCCTGCCCCCTGCCTGCCCATAGGTAGGCAGAGGGACTCGTGGTTCGGCGCGTGCGGCCGGGCCTGACCCTGGCTTCTGGTCGAGGTCCAGGGGGCCTGCCTCCGCCTGCCCAGAGATAGGCAGAGGGACTTGTGGTTCGGCGCATGGGGCCGGGCCCGACCCTGGCTTCTGGTCGAAGTCCAGGGGGCCTGCCCCCTGCCTGCCCAGAGGTAGGCAGAAGGACTTGTGGTTTGGCGCGTGGGGCCGGGCCTGACCCTGGCTTCTGGTCGAGGTCCAGGAGGCCTGCCCCCTGCCTTCCCATAGGTAGGCAGAGGGACTCGTGGTTCGGCGCGTGCGGCCGGGCCTGACCCTGGCTTCTGGTTGAGGTCCAGGGGGCCTGCCTCCGCATGCCCAGAGATAGGTAGAGGGACTTGTGGTTTGGCGAATGGGGCCGGGCCCGACCCTGGCTTCTGGTCGAAGTCCAGGGGGCCTGCCCCCTGCCTGCCCATAGGTAGGCAGAGGGACTTGTGGTTTGGCGCGTGGGGCCGGGCCTGACCCTGGCTTCTAGTTTAAGTCCAGGGGGCCTGCCTCCGCCTGCCCAGAGGTAGGCAGAGGGACTTGTGGTTCGGCGCATGGGGCCGGGCCCGACCCTGGCTTCTGGTCGAAGTCCAGGGGGCCTGCCCCCTGCCTGCCCAGAGGTAGGCAGAGGGACTTATGGTTCGGCGCATGCGGCCGGGCCTGACCCTGGCTTCTGGTCGAGGTCCAGGGGGCCTGCCTCTGCCTGCCCAGAGATAGGCAGAGGGACTTGTGGTTCGGCGCATGGGGCCGGGCCCGACCCTGGCTTCTGGTCGAAGTCCAGGGGGCCTGCCCCCTGCCTGCCCAGAGGTAGGCAGAGGGACTTGTGGATTGGCGCGTGGGGCCGGGCCTGACCCTGGCTTCTGGTCGAGGTCCAGGAGGCCTGCCCCCTGCCTGCCCATAGGTAGGAAAAGGGACTCGTGGTTCGGCGCGTGCGGCCGGGCCTGACCCTGGCTTCTGGTCGAGGTCCAGGGGGCCTGCCTCCGCCTGCCCAAAGATAGGCAGAGGGACTTGTGGTTTGGCGCATGGGGCCGGGCCCGACCCTGGCTTCTGGTCGAAGTCCAGGGGGCCTGCCCCCTGCCTGCCCAGACGTAGGCAGAGGGACTTGTGGTTCGGCGCATGAGGCCGGGCCTGACCCTGGCTTCTGGTCGAAGTCAAGGGGGCCTGCCCCCTGCCTGCCCAGAGGTAGGCAGAGGGACTTGTGGTTCGTCTCATGGGGCCCGACCTGACCCTGGCTTCTGGTCGAAGTCCAGGGGGCCTGCCCCCTGCCTGCCCAGAGGTAGGCAGAAGGACTTGTGGTTCGGGGCGTGGAGCCGGGCCTGACCTTGGCTTCTGGTCGAGGTCCAGGGGGCCTGCCTCCGCATGCCCAGAGATAGGTAGAGGGACTTGTGGTTTGGCGCATGGGGCCGGGCCCGACCCTGGCTTCTGGTCGAAGTCCAGGGGGCCTGCCCCCTGCCTGCCCAGACGTAGGCAGAGGGACTTGTGGTTCGGCGCATGAGGCCGGGCCTGACCCTGGCTTCTGGTCGAAGTCCAGGGGGCCTGCCCCCTGCCTGCCCAGAGGTAGGCAGAGGGACTTGTGGTTCGTCTCATGGGGCCCGACCTGACCCTGGCTTCTGGTCGAAGTCCAGGGGGCCTGCCCCCTGCCTGCCCAGAGGTAGGCAGAAGGACTTGTGGTTCGGGGCGTGGAGCCGGGCCTGACCTTGGCTTCTGGTCGAGGTCCAGGGGGCCTGCCTCCGCCTGCCCAGAGGTAGGCAGTGGGACTTGTGGTTCGGCGGATGGGGCCGGGCCCGACCTTGGCTTCTGGTCGAAGTCCAAGGGGCCTGCCCCCTGCCTTCCCAGAGGTAGGAAGAGCGACTTGTGGTTTGGCGCGTGGGGCCGGGCATGACCCTGGCTTCTGGTCGAGGTCCAGGGGGCCTGCCCCCATCTTGCCCAGACGTAGGCAGAGGGACTTGTGGTTCAGCGCGTGTGGCCGGGCCTGACCCTGGCTTCTGGTCGATGTCCAGGGGGCCTTCCCCCTGCCTGCCCAGAGGTAGGCAGAGGGACTTGTGGTTCGGCGCATGGGGCCGGGCCTGAACCTGGCTTCTGGTCGAAGTCCAGGGGGCCTGCCCCCTGCCTGCCCAGAGGTAGGCAGAGGGACTTGTGGTTCGGCGCGTGGGGCCGGGCCTGACCCTGGCTTCTGGTCGAAGTCCAGGGGGCCTGCCCCCAGGTAAGCAGAGGGACTTGTGGTTCGGCGCATGGGGCCGGCCCTAACCCTGACTTCTGGTCGAAGTCCAGGGGGCCTGCCCCCTGCCTGCCCATAAGTAGGCAGAGGGACTTATGGTTGGGCGCATGGGGCCGGGCCTGACCCTGGCTTCTGGTCGAAGTCCAGGGGGCCTACCCCTTGCCTGCCTAGAGGTAGGCAGAAAGACTTGTGGTTCGGCTCATGGGGCCCGACCTGACCCTAGCTTCTGGTCGAGGTCCAGGAGGCCTGCCCCCTGCCTGCCCATAGGTAGGCAGAGGGGCTCATGGTTCGGCGCGTGCGGCCGGGCCTGACCCTGGCTTCTGGTCGAGGTCCAGGGGGCATGCCTCCGCCTGCCCAGAGATAGGCAGAGGGACTTGTGGTTCGGCGCATAGGGCCGGGCCCGACCCTAGCTTCTGGTCGAAGTCCAGGGGGCCTGCCCCCTGCCTGCCCAGAGGTAGGCAGAGGGACTTGTTGTTTGGCGCGTGGGGCCGGGCCTGACCCTGGCTTCTGGTCGAGGTCCAGGAGGCCTGCCCCCCTGCCTGCCCATAGGTAGGCGGAGGGACTCGTGGTTCGGCGCGTGCGGCCGGGCCTGACCCTGGCTTCTGGTCGAGGTCTAGGGGGCCTGCCTCCGCCTGCCCAAAGATAGGCAAAAGGACTTGTGGTTTGGCGCATGGGGCCGGGCCCGACCCTAGCTTCTCGTCGAAGTCCAGGGGGCCTGCCCCCTGCCTGCCCAGACGTAGGCAGAGGGACTTGTGGTTCGGCGCATGAGGTCGGGCCTGACCCTGGCTTCTGGTCGAAGTCCAGGGGGCCTGCCCCCTGCCTGCCCATAGGTAGGCAGAGGGACTTGTGGTTTGGCGCGTGGGGCCGGGCCTGACCCTGGCTTCTGGTCGAGGTCCAGGAGGCCTGCCCCCTGCCTGCCCATAGGTAGGCAGAGGGGCTCATGGTTCGGCGCGTGCGGCCGGGCCTGACCCTGGCTTCTGGTCGAGGTCCAGGGGGCATGCCTCCGCCTGCCCAGAGATAGGCAGAGGGACTTGTGGTTCGGCGCATGGGGCCGGGCCCGACCCTAGCTTCTGGTCGAAGTCCAGGGGGCCTGCCCCCTGCCTGCCCAGAGGTAGGCAGAGGGACTTGTTGTTTGGCGCGTGGGGCCGGGCCTGACCCTGGCTTCTGGTCGAGGTCCAGGAGGCCTGCCCCCCTGCCTGCCCATAGGTAGGCGGAGGGACTCGTGGTTCGGCGCGTGCGGCCGGGCCTGACCCTGGCTTCTGGTCGAGGTCCAGGGGGCCTGCCTCCGCCTGCCCAAAGATAGGCAAAAGGACTTGTGGTTTGGCGCATGGGGCCGGGCCCGACCCTAGCTTCTGGTCGAAGTCCAGGGGGCCTGCCCCCTGCCTGCCCAGACGTAGGCAGAGGGACTTGTGGTTCGGCGCATGAGGCCGGGCCTGACCCTGGCTTCTGGTCGAAGTCCAGGGGGCCTGCCCCCTGCCTGCCCAGAGGTAGGCAGAGGGCCGACCTGACCCTGGCTTCTGGTCGAAGTCCAGGGGGCCTGCCCCCTGCCTGCCCAGAGGTAGGCAGAAGGACTTGTGGTTCGGGGAGTGGAGCCGCGCCCGACCTTGGCTTCTGGTCGAAGTCCAAGGGGCCTGCCCCCTGCCTGCCCAGAGGTAGGTAGAGGGACTTGTGGTTTGGCGCGTGGGGCCGGGCATGACCCTGGCTTCTGGTCGAGGTCCAGGGGGCCTGCCCCCATCTTGCCCAGACGTAGGCAGAGGGACTTGTGGTTCAGCGCGTGTGGCCGGGCCTGACCCTGGCTTCTGGTCGATGTCTAGGGGGCCTTCCCCCTGCCTGCACAGAGGTAGGCAGAGGGACTTGTGGTTCGGCGCGTGGGGCCGGGCCTGACCATGGCTTCTAGTTTAAGTCCAGGGGGCCTGCCTCCGCCTGCCCAGAGGTAGGCAGAGGAACTTGTGGTTCGGCGCATGGGGCCGGGCCCAACCCTGGCTTCTGGTCGAAGTCCAGGGGGCCTGCCCCCTGCCTGCCTAGAGGTAGGCAGAGGGACTTATGGTTCGGCGCATGCGGCCGGGCCTGACCCTGGCTTCTGGTCGAGGTCCAGGGGGCCTGCCTCCGCCTGCCCAAAGATAGGCAGAGGGACTTGTGGTTCGGCGCATGGGCCGGGCCCAACCCTGGCTTCTGGTCGAAGTCCAGGGGGCCTGCCCCCTGCCTGCCCAGAGGTAGGTAGAGGGACTTGTGGTTTGGCGCGTGGGGTCGGGCCTGACCCTGGCTTCTGGTCGAGGTCCAGGAGGCCTGCCCCCTGCCTGCCCATAGGTAGGCAAAGGGACTCGTGGTTCGGCGCGTGCGGCCGGGCCTGACCCTGGCTTCTGGTCGAGGTCCAGGGGGCCTGCCTCCGCCTGCCCAAAGATAGGCAGAGGGACTTGTGGTTTGGCGCATGGGGCCGGGCCCGACCCTGGCTTCTGGTCGAAGTCCAAGGGGCCTGCCCCCTGCCTGCCCAGACGTAGGCAGAGGGACTTGTGGTTCGGCGCATGAGGCCGGGCCTGACCCTGGCTTCTGGTCGAAGTCCAGGGGGCCTGCCCCCTGCCTGCCCAGAGGTAGGCAGAGGGACTTGTGGTTCGTCTCATGGGGCCCGACCTGACCCTGGCTTCTGGTCGAAGTCCAGGGGGCCTGCCCCCTGCCTGCCCAGAGGTAGGTAGAGGGACTTGTGGTTCGGCGCGTGGGGCCGGGCCTGACCCTGGCTTCTGGTCGAAGTCCAGGGGGCCTGCCCCCAGGTAAGCAGAGGGACTTGTGGTTCGGCGCATGGGGCCGGCCCTAACCCTGACTTCTGGTCGAAGTCCAGGGGGCCTGCCTCCGCCTGCCCAGAGGTTGGCAGTGGGACTTGTGGTTCGGCGGATGGGGCCGGGCCCGACCTTGGCTTCTGGTCGAAGTCCAAGGGGCCTGCCCCCTGCCTTCCCAGAGGTAGGAAGAGGGACTTGTGGTTTGGCGCGTGGGGCCGGGCATGACCCTGGCTTCTGGTCGAGGTCCAGGGGGCCTGCCCCCATCTTGCCCAGACGTAGGCAGAGGGACTTGTGGTTCAGCGCGTGTGGCCGGGCCTGACCCTGGCTTCTGGTCGAAGTCCAGGGGGCCTGCCCCCTGCCTGCCCAGAGGTAGGTAGAGGGACTTGTGGTTCGGCGAGTGGGGCCGGGCCTGACCCTGGCTTCTGGTCGAAGTCTAGGGGGCCTGCCCCCAGGTAAGCAGAGGGACTTGTGGTTCGGCGCATGGGGCCGGCCCTAACCCTGACTTCTGGTCGAAGTCCAGGGGGCCTGCCCCCTGCCTGCCCATAAGTAGGCAGAGGGACTTATGGTTGGGCGCATGGGGCCGGGCCTGACCCTGGCTTCTGGTCGAAGTCCAGGGGGCCTGCCCCTTGCCTGCCTAGAGGTAGGCAGAAAGACTTGTGGTTCGGCTCATGGGGCCCGACCTGACCCTAGCTTCTGGTCGAAGTCCAGGGGGCATGCCTCCTGCCTGCCCAGAGGTAGGCAGAGGGACTCGTGGTTCGGCGCGTGCGGCCGGGCCTGACCCTGGCTTCTGGTCGAGGTCCAAAAGGCCTGCCCCCAGCCTGCCCATTGGTAGGCAGTGGGACTCGTGGTTCGGCGCGTGCGGCCGGGCCTGACCCTGGCTTCTGGTCGATGTCCAGGGGGCCTGCCTCCACCTGCCCAGAGATAGGCAGAGGGACTTGTGGTTCGGCGCATGGGGCCGGGCCCGACCCTGGCTTCTGGTCGAAGTCCAGGGGGCCTGCCCCCTGCCTGCCCAGAGGTAGGCAGAGGGACTGGTGGTTTGGCGCGTGGGGCCGGGCCTGACCCTGGCTTCTGGTCGAGGTCCAGGAGGCCTGCCCCCTGCCTGCCCATAGGTAGGCAGAGGGACTCGTGGTTCGGCGCGTGCGGCCGGGCCTGGCCCTGGCTTCTGGTCGAGGTCCAGGGGGCCTGCCTCCGCATGCCCAGAGATAGGCAGAGGGACTTGTGGTTTGGCGAATGGGGCCGGGCCCGACCCTGGCTTATGGTCGAAGTCCAGGGGGCCTGCCCCCTGCCTGCCCAGACGTAGGCAGAGGGACTTGTGGTTCGGCGCATGAGGCCGGGCCTGACCCTGGCTTCTGGTCGAAGTCCAGGGGGCCTGCCCCCTGCCTGCCCAGAGGTAGGCAGAGGGACTTGTGGTTCGTCTCATGGGCCCCGACCTGACCCTGGCTTCTGGTCGAAGTCCAGGGGGCCTGCCCCCTGCCTGCCCAGAGGTAGGCAGAAGGACTTGTGGTTCGGAGCGTGGAGCCGGGCCTGACCTTGGCTTCTGGTCGAGGTCCAGGGGGCCTGCCTCCGCCTGCCCAGAGGTAGGCAGTGGGACTTGTGGTTCAGCGGATGGGGCCGGGCCCGACCTTGGCTTCTGGTCGAAGTCCAAGGGGCCTGCCCCATGCCTGCCCAGAGGTAGGCAGAGGGACTTGTGGTTTGGCGCGTGGGGCCGGGCCTGACCCTGGCTTCTGGTCGAGGTCCAGGAGGCCTGCCCCCTGCCTGCCCATAGGTAGGCAGAGGGACTCGTGGTTCGGCGCGTGCGGCCGGGCCTGGCCCTGGCTTCTGGTCGAGGTCCAGGGGGCCTGCCTCCGCATGCCCAGAGATAGGCAGAGGGACTTGTGGTTTGGCGAATGGGGCCGGGCCCGACCCTGGCTTCTGGTCGAAGTCCAGGGGGCCTGCCCCCTGCCTGCCCAGAGGTAGGCAGAGGGACTTGTGGTTCGTCTCATGGGGCCCGACCTGACCCTGGCTTCTGGTCGAAGTCCAGGGGGCCTGCCCCCTGCCTGCCCAGAGGTAGGCAGAGGGACTTGTGGTTTGGCGCGTGGGGCCGGGCCCGACCCTGGCTTCTGGTCGAAGTCCAGGGGGCCTGCCCCCTGCCTGCCCAGAGGTAGGCAGAGGGACTTATGGTTCGGCGCATGCGGCCGGGCCTGACCCTGGCTTCTGGTCGAGGTCCAGGGGGCCTGCCTCCGCCTGCCCAAAGATAGGCAGAGGGACTTGTGGTTCGGCGCATGGGCCGGGCCCAACCCTGGCTTCTGGTCGAAGTCCAGGGGGCCTGCCCCCTGCCTGCCCAGAGGTAGGCAGAGGGACTTGTGGTTTGGCGCGTGGGGCCGGGCCTGACCCTGGCTTCTGGTCGAGGTCCAGGAGGCCTGCCCCCTGCCTGCCCATAGGTAGGCAAAGGGACTCGTGGTTCGGCGCGTGCGGCCGGGCCTGACCCTGGCTTCTGGTCGAGGTCCAGGGGGCCTGCCTCCGCCTGCCCAAAGATAGGAAGAGGGACTTGTGGTTTGGCGCATGGGGCCGGGCCCGACCCTGGCTTCTGGTCGAAGTCCAAGGGGCCTGCCCCCTGCCTGCCCAGACGTAGGCAGAGGGACTTGTGGTTCGGCGCATGAGGCCGGGCCTGACCCTGGCTTCTGGTCGAAGTCCAGGGGGCCTGCCCCCTGCCTGCCCAGAGGTAGGTAGAGGGACTTGTGGTTCGGCGCGTGGGGCCGGGCCTGACCCTGGCTTCTGGTCGAAGTCCAGGGGGCCTGCCCCCAGGTAAGCAGAGGGACTTGTGGTTCGGCGCATGGGGCCGGCCCTAACCCTGACTTCTGGTCGAAGTCCAGGGGGCCTGCCTCCGCCTGCCCAGAGGTTGGCAGTGGGACTTGTGGTTCGGCGGATGGGGCCGGGCCCGACCTTGGCTTCTGGTCGAAGTCCAAGGGGCCTGCCCCCTGCCTTCCCAGAGGTAGGAAGAGGGACTTGTGGTTTGGCGCGTGGGGCCGGGCATGACCCTGGCTTCTGGTCGAGGTCCAGGGGGTCTGCCCCCATCTTGCCCAGACGTAGGCAGAGGGACTTGTGGTTCAGCGCGTGTGGCCGGGCCTGACCCTGGCTTCTGGTCGATGTCCAGGGGGCCTTCCCCCTGCCTGCCCAGAGGTAGGCAGAGGGACTTGTGGTTCGTCGCATGGGGCCGGGCCTGACCCTGGCTTCTGGTCGAAGTCCAGGGGGCCTGCCCCCTGCCTGCCCAGAGGTAGGTAGAGGGACTTGTGGTTCGGCGAGTGGGGCCGGGCCTGACCCTGGCTTCTGGTCGAAGTCCAGGGGGCCTGCCCCCAGGTAAGCAGAGGGACTTGTGGTTCGGCGCATGGGGCCGGCCCTAACCCTGACTTCTGGTCGAAGTCCAGGGGGCCTGCCCCCTGCCTGCCCATAAGTAGGCAGAGGGACTTATGGTTGGGCGCATGGGGCCGGGCCTGACCCTGGCTTCTGGTCGAAGTCCAGGGGGCCTGCCCCTTGCCTGCCTAGAGGTAGGCAGAAAGACTTGTGGTTCGGCTCATGGGGCCCGACCTGACCCTAGCTTCTGGTCGAAGTCCAGGGGGCCTGCCTCCTGCCTGCCCAGAGGTAGGCAGAGGGACTCGTGGTTCGGCGCGTGCGGCCGGGCCTGACCCTGGCTTCTGGTCGAGGTCCAAAAGGCCTGCCCCCAGCCTGCCCATTGGTAGGCAGTGGGACTCGTGGTTCGGCGCGTGCGGCCGGGCCTGACCCTGGCTTCTGGTCGATGTCCAGGGTCCTGCCTCCACCTGCCCAGAGATAGGCAGAGGGACTTGTGGTTCGGCGCATGGGGCCGGTCCCGACCCTGGCTTCTGGTCGAAGTCCAGGGGGCCTGCCCCCTGCCTGCCCAGAGGTAGGCAGAGGGACTGGTGGTTTGGCACGTGGGGCCGGGCCTGACCCTGGCTTCTGGTCGAGGTCCAGGAGGCCTGCCCCCTGCCTGCCCATAGGTAGGCAGAGGGACTCGTGGTTCGGCGCGTGCGGCCGGGCCTGGCCCTAGCTTCTGGTCGAGGTCCAGTGGGCCTGCCTCCGCATGCCCAGAGATAGGCAGAGGGACTTGTGGTTTGGCGAATGGGGCCGGGCCCGACCCTGGCTTCTGGTCGAAGTCCAGGGGGCCTGCCCCCTGCCTGCCCAGACGTAGGCAGAGGGACTTGTGGTTCGGCGCATGAGGCCGGGCCTGACCCTGGCTTCTGGTCGAAGTCCAGGGGGCCTGCCCCCTGCCTGCCCAGAGGTAGGCAGAGGGACTTGTGGTTCGTCTCATGGGGCCCGACCTGACCCTGGCTTCTGGTCGAAGTCCAGGGGGCCTGCCCCCTGCCTGCCCAGAGGTAGGCAGAAGGACTTGTGGTTCGGAGCGTGGAGCCGGGCCTGACCTTGGCTTCTGGTCGAGGTCCAGGGGGCCTGCCTCCGCCTGCCCAGAGGTAGGCAGTGGGACTTGTGGTTCGGCGGATGGGGCCGGGCCCGACCTTGGCTTCTGGTCGAAGTCCAAGGGGCCTGCCCCCTGCCTGCCCAGAGGTAGGCAGAGGGACTTGTGGTTTGGCGCGTGGGGCCGGGCCCGACCCTGGCTTCTGGTCGAAGTCCAGGGGGCCTGCCCCCTGCCTGCCCAGAGGTAGGCAGAAGGACTTGTGGTTCGGAGCGTGGAGCCGGGCCTGACCTTGGCTTCTGGTCGAGGTCCAGGGGGCCTGCCTCCGCCTGCCCAGAGGTAGGCAGTGGGACTTGTGGTTCGGCGGATGGGGCCGGGCCCGACCTTGGCTTCTGGTCGAAGTCTAAGGGGCCTGCCCCCTGCCTGCCCAGACGTAGGCAGAAGGACTTGTGGTTCGGCGCGTGTGGCCGGGCCTGACCCTGGCTTCTGGTCGATGTCTAGGGGGCCTTCCCCCTGCCTGCCCAGAGGTAGGCAGAAAGACTTGTGGTTCGGCGCATGGGGCCGGGCCTGACCCTGGCTTCTGGTCGAAGTGCAGGGGGGCTGCCCCCTGCCTGCCCAGAGGTAGGCAGAGGGACTTGTGGTTCGGCGCGTGGGGCCGGGCCTGACCCTGGCTTCTGGTCGAAGTCCAGGGGGCCTGCCCCCTGCCTGCCCAGAGGTAGGCAGAGGGACTTATGGTTGGGCGCATGGGGCCGGGCCTGACCCTGGCTTCTGGTCGAAGTCCAGGGGGGCTGCCCCTTGCCTGCCTAAAGGTAGGCAGAGGGACTTGTGGTTCGGCTCATGGGGCCCGACCTGACCCTGGCTTCTGGTCGAAGCCCAGGGGGCCTGCCTCCTGCCTGCCCAGAGGTAGGCAGAGGGACTCGTGGTTCGGCGCGTGCGGCCGGGCCTGACCCTGGCTTCTGGTCGAGGTCCAAAAGGCCTGCCCCCAGCTTGCCCATTGGTAGGCAGTGGGACTCGTGGTTCGGCGCGTGCGGCCGGGCCTGACCCTGGCTTCTGGTCGAGGTCCAGGGGGCCTGCCTCCACCTGCCCAGAGATAGGCAGAGGGACTTGTGGTTCGGCGCATGGGGCCGGGCCCGACCCTGGCTTCTGGTCGAAGTCCAGGGGGCCTGCCCCCTGCCTGCCCAGAGGTAGGCAGAGGGACTGGTGGTTTGGCGCGTGGGGCCGGGCCTGACCCTGGCTTCTGGTCGAGGTCTAGGAGGCCTGCCCCCTGCCTGCCCATAGGTAGGCAGAGGGACTCGTGGTTCGGCGCGTGCGGCCGGGCCTGGCCCTGGCTTCTGGTCGAGGTCCAGGGGGCCTGCCTCCGCATGCCCAGAGATAGGCAGAGGGACTTGTGGTTTGGCGAATGGGGCCGGGCCCGACCCTGGCTTCTGGTCGAAGTCCAGGGGGCCTGCCCCCTGCCTGCCCAGACGTAGGCAGAGGGACTTGTGGTTCGGCGCATGAGGCCGGGCCTGACCCTGGCTTCTGGTCGAACTCCAGGGGGCCTGCCCCCTGCCTGCCCAGAGGTAGGCAGAAGGACTTGTGGTTCGTCTCATGGGGCCCGACCTGACCCTGGCTTCTGGTCGAAGTCCAGGGGGCCTGCCCCCTGCCTGCCCAGAGGTAGGCAGAAGGACTTGTGGTTCGGAGCGTGGAGCCGGGCCTGACCTTGGCTTCTGGTCGAGGTCCAGGGGGCCTGCCTCCGCCTGCCCAGAGGTAGGCAGTGGGACTTGTGGTTCGGCGGATGGGGCCGGGCCCGACCTTGGCTTCTGGTCGAAGTCCAAGGGGCCTGCCCCCTGCCTGCCCAGAGGTAGGCAGAGGGACTTGTGGTTTGGCGCGTGGGGCCGGGCATGACCCTGGCTTCTGGTCGAGGTCCAGGGGACCTGCCCCCATCTTGCCCAGACGTAGGCAGAGGGACTTGTGGTTCGGCGCGTGTGGCCGGGCCTGACCCTGGCTTCTGGTCGATGTCCAGGGGGCCTTCCCCCTGCCTGCCCAGAGGTAGGCAGAAAGACTTGTGGTTCGGCGCATGGGGCCGGGCCTGACCCTGGCTTCTGGTCGAAGTCCAGGGGGGCTGCCCCCTGCCTGCCCAGAGGTAGGCAGAGGGACTTGTGGTTCGGCGCGTGGGGCCGGGCCTGACCCTGGCTTCTGGTCGAAGTCTAGGGGGCCTGCCCCCTGCCTGCCCATAAGTAGGCAGAGGGACTTGTGGTTTGGCGCGTGGGGCCGGGCTTGACCCTGGCTTCTAGTTTAAGTCCAAGGGGCCTGCCTCCGCCTGCCCAGAGGTAGGCAGAGGGACTTGTGGTTCGGCGCATGGGGCCGGGCCCGACCCTGGCTTCTGGTCGAAGTCCAGGGGGCCTGCGCCCTACCTGCCCAGAGGTAGGCAGAGGGACTTATGGTTGGGCGCATGGGGCCGGGCCTGACCCTGGCTTCTGGTCGAAGTCCAGGGGGGCTGCCCCTTGCCTGCCTAGAGGTAGGCAGAGGGACTTGTGGTTCGGCTCATAGGGCCCGACCTGACCCTGGCTTCTGGTCGAAGCCCAGGGGGCCTGCCTCCTGCCTGCCCAGAGGTAGGCAGAGGGACTCGTGGTTCGGCGCGTGCGGCCGGACCTGACCTTGGCTTCTGGTCGAGGTCCAAAAGGCCTGCTCCCTGCCTGCCCATTGGTAGGCAGTGGGACTCGTGGTTCGGCGCGTGCGGCCGGGCTTGACCCTGGCTTCTGGTCGAGGTCCAGGGGGCCTGCCTCCGCCTGCCCAGAGATAGGCAGAGGGACTTGTGGTTCGGCGCATGGGGCCGGGCCCGACCCTGGCTTCTGGTCGAAGTCCAGGGGGCCTGCCCCCTGCCTGCCCAGAGGTAGGCAGAGGGACTTGTGGTTCGGCGCGTGGGGCCGGGCCTGACCCTGGCTTCTGGTCGAGGTCCAGGAGGCCTGCCCCCTGCCTGCCCATAGGTAGGCAGAGGGACTCGTGGTTCGGCGCGTGCGGCCGGGCCTGACCCTGGCTTCTGGTCGAGGTCCAGGGGGCCTACCTCCGCATGCCCAGAGATAGGCAGAGGGACTTGTGGTTTGGCGAATGGGGCCGGGCCCGACCCTGGCTTCTGGTCGAAGTCCAGGGGGCCTGCCCCCTGCCTGCCCATAGGTAGGCAGAGGGACTTGTGGTTTGGCGCGTGGGGCCGGGCCTGACCCTGGCTTCTAGTTTAAGTCCAGGGGGCCTGCCTCCGCCTGCCCAGAGGTAGGCAGAGGGACTTGTGGTTCGGCGCATGGGGCCGGGCCCGACCCTGCCTTCTGGTCGAAGTCCAGGGGGCAAGCCCCCTGCCTGCCCAGAGGTAGGCAGAGGGACTTATGGTTCGGCGCGTGCGGCCGGGCCTGACCCTGGCTTCTGGTCGAGGTCCAGGGGGCCTGCCTCCGCCTGCCCAGAGATAGGCAGAGGGACTTGTGGTTCGGCGTATGGGGCCGGGCCCGACCCTGGCTTCTGGTCGAAGTCCAGGGGGCCTGCCCCCTGCCTGCCCAGAGGTAGGCAGGGGGACTTGTGGTTTGGCGCGTGGGGCCGGGCCTGACCCTGGCTTCTGGTCGAGGTCCAGGAGGCCTGCACCCTGCCTGCCCATAGGTAGGCAGAGGGACTCGTGGTTCGGCGCGTGCGGTCGGGCCTGACCCTTGGTTCTGGTCGAGGTCCAGGGGGCCTGCCTCCGCCTGCCCAAAGATAGGCAGAGGGACTTGTGGTTTGGCGCATGGGGCCGGGCCCGACCCTGGCTTCTGGTCGACGTCCAGGGGGCCTGCCCCCTGCCTGCCCAGACGTAGGCAGAGGGACTTGTGGTTCGGTGCATGAGGCCGGGCCTGACCCTGGCTTCTGGTCGATGTCCAGGGGGCCTGCCCCCTGCCTGCCCAGAGGTAGGCAGAGGGACTTGTGGTTCGTCTCATGGGGCCCGACCTGACCCTGGCTTCTGGTCGAAGTCCAGGGGGCCTGCCCCCTGCCTGCCCAGAGGTAGGCAGAAGGACTTGTGGTTCGGGGCGTGGAGCCGGGCCTGACCTTGGCTTCTGGTCGAGGTCCAGGGGGCCTGCCTCCGCCTGCCCAGAGGTAGGCAGTGGGACTTGTGGTTTGGCGCGTGGGGCCGGGCCTGACCCTGGCTTCTGGTCGAGGTCCAGGAGGCCTGCCCCCTGCCTGCCCATAGGTAGGCAGAGGGACTCGTGGTTCGGCGCGTGCGGCCAGGCCTGACCCTGGCTTCTGGTCGAGGTCCAGGGGGCCTGCCTCCGCATGCCCAGAGATAGGCAGAGGGACTTGTGGTTTGGCGAATGGGGCCGGGCCCAACCCTGGCTTCTGGTCGAGGTCCAGGGGGCCTGCCTCCGCATGCCAAGAGATAGGCAGAGGGACTTGTGGTTTGGCGAATGGGGCCGGGCCCGACCCTGGCTTCTGGTCGAAGTCCAGGGGGCCTGCCCCCTGCCTGCCCATAGGTAGGCAGAGGGACTTGTGGTTTGGCGCGTGGGGCCGGGCCTGACCCTGGCTTCTGGTCGAGGTCCAGGAGGCCTGCCCCCTACCTGCCCATAGGTAGGCAGAGGGACTCGTGGTTCGGCGCGTGCGGCCGGGCCTGACCCTGGCTTCTGGTCGAGGTCCAGGGGGCCTGCCTCCGCCTGCCCAGAGATAGGCAGAGGGACTTGTGGTTCGGCGCATGGGGCCGGGCCTGACCCTGGCTTCTGGTCGAAGTCCAGGGGGGCTGCCCCTTGCCTGCCTAGAGGTAGGCAGAGGGACTTGTGGTTCGGCTCATAGGGCCCGACCTGACCCTGGCTTTTGGTCGAAGCCCAGGGGGCCTGCCTCCTGCCTGCCCAGAGGTAGGCAGAGGGACTCGTGGTTCGGCGCGTGCGGCCGGGCCTGACCTTGGCTTCTGGTCGAGGTCCAAAAGGCCTGCTCCCTGCCTGCCCATTGGTAGGCAGTGGGACTCGTGGTTCGGCGCGTGCGGCCGGGCTTGACCCTGGCTTCTGGTCGAGGTCCAGGGGGCCTGCCTCCGCCTGCCCAGAGATAGGCAGAGGGACTTGTGGTTCGGCGCATGGGGCCGGGCCCGACCCTGGCTTCTGGTCGAAGTCCAGGGGGCCTGCCCCCTGCCTGCCCAGAGGTAGGCAGAGGGACTTGTGGTTCGGCGCGTGGGGCCGGGCCTGACCCTGGCTTCTGGTCGAGGTCCAGGAGGCCTGCCCCCTGCCTGCCCATAGGTAGGCAGAGGGACTCGTGGTTCGGCGCGTGCGGCCGGGCCTGACCCTGGCTTCTGGTCGAGGTCCAGGGGGCCTACCTCCGCATGCCCAGAGATAGGCAGAGGGACTTGTGGTTTGGCGAATGGGGCCGGGCCCGACCCTGGCTTCTGGTCGAAGTCCAGGGGGCCTGCCCCCTGCCTGCCCATAGGTAGGCAGAGGGACTTGTGGTTTGGCGCGTGGGGCCGGGCCTGACCCTGGCTTCTAGTTTAAGTCCAGGGGGCCTGCCTCCGCCTGCCCAGAGGTAGGCAGAGGGACTTGTGGTTCGGCGCATGGGGCCGGGCCCGACCCTGCCTTCTGGTCGAAGTCCAGGGGGCAAGCCCCCTGCCTGCCCAGAGGTAGGCAGAGGGACTTATGGTTCGGCGCGTGCGGCCGGGCCTGACCCTGGCTTCTGGTCGAGGTCCAGGGGGCCTGCCTCCGCCTGCCCAGAGATAGGCAGAGGGACTTGTGGTTCGGCGCATGGGGCCGGGCCCGACCCTGGCTTCTGGTCGAAGTCCAGGGGGCCTGCCCCTTGCCTGCCCAGAGGTAGGCAGGGGGACTTGTGGTTTGGCGCGTGGGGCCGGGCCTGACCCTGGCTTCTGGTCGAGGTCCAGGAGGCCTGCACCCTGCCTGCCCATAGGTAGGCAGAGGGACTCGTGGTTCGGCGCGTGCGGTCGGGCCTGACCCTTGGTTCTGGTCGAGGTCCAGGGGGCCTGCCTCCGCCTGCCCAAAGATAGGCAGAGGGACTTGTGGTTTGGCGCATGGGGCCGGGCCCGACCCTGGCTTCTGGTCGAAGTCCAGGGGGCCTGCCCCCTGCCTGCCCAGACGTAGGCAGAGGGACTTGTGGTTCGGCGCATGAGGCCGGGCCTGACCCTGGCTTCTGGTCGATGTCCAGGGGGCCTGCCCCCTGCCTGCCCAGAGGTAGGCAGAGGGACTTGTGGTTCGTCTCATGGGGCCCGACCTGACCCTGGCTTCTGGTCGAAGTCCAGGGGGCCTGCCCCCTGCCTGCCCAGAGGTAGGCAGAAGGACTTGTGGTTCGGGGCGTGGAGCCGGGCCTGACCTTGGCTTCTGGTCGAGATCCAGGGGGCCTGCCTCCGCCTGCCCAGAGGTAGGCAGTGGGACTTGTGGTTTGGCGCGTGGGGCCGGGCCTGACCCTGGCTTCTGGTCGAGGTCCAGGAGGCCTGCCCCCTGCCTGCCCATAGGTAGGCAGAGGGACTCGTGGTTCGGCGCGTGCGGCCGGGCCTGACCCTGGCTTCTGGTCGAGGTCCAGGGGGCCTGCCTCCGCATGCCCAGAGATAGGCAGAGGGACTTGTGGTTTGGCGAATGGGGCCGGGCCCGACCCTGGCTTCTGGTCGAAGTCCAGGGGGCCTGCCCCCTGCCTGCCCATAAGTAGGCAGAGGGACTTGTGGTTTGGCGCGTGGGGCCGGGCCTGACCCTGGCTTCTGGTCGAGGTCCAGGAGGCCTGCCCCCTACCTGCCCATAGGTAGGCAGAGGGACTCGTGGTTCGGCGCGTGCGGCCGGGCCTGACCCTGGCTTCTGGTCGAGGTCCAGGGGGCCTGCCTCCGCCTGCCCAGAGATAGGCAGAGGGACTTGTGGTTCGGCGCATGGGGCCGGGCCCGACCCTGGCTTCTGGTCGAAGTCCAGGGGGCCTGCCCCCTGCCTGCCCAGAGGTAGGCAGAGGGACTTGTGGTTTGGCGCGTGGGGCCGGGTCTGACCCTGGCTTCTGGTCGAGGTCCAGGAGGCCTGCCCCCTGCCTGCCCATAGGTAGGCAGAGGGACTCGTGGTTCGGCGCGTGCGGCCGGGCCTGACCCTGGCTTCTGGTCGAGGTCCAGGGGGCCTGCCTCCGCATGCCCAGAGATAGGCAGAGGGACTTGTGGTTTGGCGAATGGGGCCGGGCCCGACCCTGGCTTCTGGTCGAAGTCCAGGGGGCCTGCCCCCTGCCTGCCCATAGGTAGGCAGAGGGACTTGTGGTTTGGCGCGTGGGGCCGGGCCTGACCCTGGCTTCTAGTTTAAGTCCAGGGGGCCTGCCTCCGCCTGCCCAGAGGTAGGCAGAGGGACTTGTGGTTCGGCGCATGGGGCCGGGCCCGACCCTGGCTTCTGGTCGAAGTCCGGGGGGCCTGCCCCCTGCCTGCCCAGAGGTAGGCAGAGGGACTTATGGTTCGGCGCATGCGGCCGGGCCTGACCCTGGCTTCTGGTCGAGGTCCAGGGGGCCTGCCTCCGCCTGCCCAGAGATAGGCAGAGGGACTTGTGGTTCGGCGCATAGGGCCGGGCCCGACCCTGGCTTCTGGTCGAAGTCCAGGGGGACTGCCCCCTGCCTGCCCAGAGGTAGGCAGAGGGACTTGTGGTTTGGCGCGTGGGGCCGGGCCTGACCCTGGCTTCTGGTCGAGGTCCAGGAGGCCTGCCCCCTGCCTGCCCATAGGTAGGCAGAGGGACTCGTGGTTCGGCGCGTGCGGCCGGGCCTGACCCTGGCTTCTGGTCGAGGTCCAGGGGGCCTGCCTCCGCCTGCCCAAAGATAGGCAGAGGGACTTGTGGTTTGGCGCATGGGGCCGGGCCCGACCCTGGCTTCTGGTCGAAATCCAGGGGGCCTGCCCCCTGCCTGCCCAGATGTAGGCAGAGGGACTTGTGGTTCGGCGCATGAGGCCGGGCCTGACACTGGCTTCTGGTCGAAGTCCAGGGGGCCTGCCCCCTGCCTGCCCAGAGGTAGGCAGAGGGACTTGTGGTTCGTCTCATGGGGCCCGACCTGACCCTGGCTTCTGGTCGAAGTCCAGGGGGCCTGCCCCCTGCCTGCCCAGAGGTAGGCAGAAGGACTTGTGGTTCGGGGCGTGGAGCCGGGCCTGACCTTGGCTTCTGGTCGAGGTCCAGGGGGCCTGCCTCCGCCTGCCCAGAGGTAGGCAGTGGGACTTGTGGTTCGGCGGATGGGGCCGGGCCCGACCTTGGCTTCTGGTCGAAGTCCAAGGGGCCTGCCCCCTGCCTTCCCAGAGGTAGGAAGAGCGACTTGTGGTTTGGCGCCTGGGGCCGGGCATGACCCTGGCTTCTGGTCGAAGTCCGGGGGGCCTGCCCCCTGCCTGCCCAGAGGTAGGCAGAGGGACTTATGGTTCGGCGCATGCGGCCGGGCCTGACACTGGCTTCTGGTCGAAGTCCAGGGGGCCTGCCCCCTGCCTGCCCAGAGATAGGCAGAGGGACTTGTGGTTCGGCGCATGGGGCCGGGCCCGACCCTGGCTTCTGGTCGAAGTCCAGGGGGCCTGCCCCCTGCCTGCCCAGAGGTAGGCAGAGGGACTTGTGGTTCGGCGCGTGGGGCCGGGCCTGACCCTGGCTTCTGGTCGAGGTCCAGGAGGCCTGCCCCTTGCCTGCCCATAGGTAGGCAGAGGGACTCGTGGTTCGGCGCGTGCGGCCGGGCCTGACCCTGGCTTCTGGTCGAGGTCCAGGGGGCCTACCTCCGCATGCCCAGAGATAGGCAGAGGGACTTGTGGTTTGGCGAATGGGGCCGGGCCCGACCCTGGCTTCTGGTCGAAGTCCAGGGGGCCTGCCCCCTGCCTGCCCATAGGTAGGCAGAGGGACTTGTGGTTTGGCGCGTGGGGCCGGGCCTGACCCTGGCTTCTAGTTTAAGTCCAGGGGGCCTGCCTCCGCCTGCCCAGAGGTAGGCAGAGGGACTTGTGGTTCGGCGCATGGGGCCGGGCCCGACCCTGCCTTCTGGTCGAAGTCCAGGGGGCAAGCCCCCTGCCTGCCCAGAGGTAGGCAGAGGGACTTATGGTTCGGCGCGTGCGGCCGGGCCTGACCCTGGCTTCTGGTCGAGGTCCAGGGGGCCTGCCTCCGCCTGCCCAGAGATAGGCAGAGGGACTTGTGGTTCGGCGCATGGGGCCGGGCCCGACCCTGGCTTCTGGTCGAAGTCCAGGGGGCCTGCCCCTTGCCTGCCCAGAGGTAGGCAGGGGGACTTGTGGTTTGGCGCGTGGGGCCGGGCCTGACCCTGGCTTCTGGTCGAGGTCCAGGAGGCCTGCACCCTGCCTGCCCATAGGTAGGCAGGTAGGCAGAGGGACTCGTGGTTCGGCGCGTGCGGTCGGGCCTGACCCTTGGTTCTGGTCGAGGTCCAGGGGGCCTGCCTCCGCCTGCCCAAAGATAGGCAGAGGGACTTGTGGTTTGGCGCATGGGGCCGGGCCCGACCCTGGCTTCTGGTCGAAGTCCAGGGGGCCTGCCCCCTGCCTGCCCAGACGTAGGCAGAGGGACTTGTGGTTCGGCGCATGAGGCCGGGCCTGACCCTGGCTTCTGGTCGATGTCCAGGGGGCCTGCCCCCTGCCTGCCCAGAGGTAGGCAGAGGTACTTGTGGTTCGTCTCATGGGGCCCGACCTGACCCTGGCTTCTGGTCGAAGTCCAGGGGGCCTGCCCCCTGCCTGCCCAGAGGTAGGCAGAAAGACTTGTGGTTCGGGGCGTGGAGCCGGGCCTGACCTTGGCTTCTGGTCGAGGTCCAGGGGGCCTGCCTCCGCCTGCCCAGAGGTAGGCAGTGGGACTTGTGGTTTGGCGCGTGGGGCCGGGCCTGACCCTGGCTTCTGGTCGAGGTCCAGGAGGCCTGCCCCCTGCCTGCCCATAGGTAGGCAGAGGGACTCGTGGTTCGGCGCGTGCGGCCGGGCCTGACCCTGGCTTCTGGTCGAGGTCCAGGGGGCCTGCCTCCGCATGCCCAGAGATAGGCAGAGGGACTTGTGGTTTGGCGAATGGGGCCGGGCCCAACCCTGGCTTCTGGTCGAGGTCCAGGGGGCCTGCCTCCGCATGCCAAGAGATAGGCAGAGGGACTTGTGGTTTGGCGAATGGGGCCGGGCCCGACCCTGGCTTCTGGTCGAAGTCCAGGGGGCCTGCCCCCTGCCTGCCCATAGGTAGGCAGAGGGACTTGTGGTTTGGCGCGTGGGGCCGGGCCTGACCCTGGCTTCTGGTCGAGGTCCAGGAGGCCTGCTCCCTACCTGCCCATAGGTAGGCAGAGGGACTCGTGGTTCGGCGCGTGCGGCCGGGCCTGACCCTGGCTTCTGGTCGAGGTCCAGGAGGCCTTCCCCCTGCCTGCCCATAGGTAGGCAGAGGGACTCGTGGTTCGGCGCGTGCGGCCGGGCCTGACCCTGGCTTCTGGTCGAGGTCCAGGGGGCCTGCCTCCGCATGCCCAGAGATAGGCAGAGGGACTTGTGGTTTGGCGAATGGGGCCGGGCCCAACCCTGGCTTCTGGTCGAGGTCCAGGGGGCCTGCCTCCGCATGCCAAGAGATAGGCAGAGGGACTTGTGGTTTGGCGAATGGGGCCGGGCCCGACCCTGGCTTCTGGTCGAAGTCCAGGGGGCCTGCCCCCTGCCTGCCCATAGGTAGGCAGAGGGACTTGTGGTTTGGCGCGTGGGGCCGGGCCTGACCCTGGCTTCTGGTCGAGGTCCAGGAGGCCTGCTCCCTACCTGCCCATAGGTAGGCAGAGGGACTCGTGGTTCGGCGCGTGCGGCCGGGCCTGACCCTGGCTTCTGGTCGAGGTCCAGGGGGCCTGCCTCCGCCTGCCCAGAGATAGGCAGAGGGACTTGTGGTTCGGCGCATGGGGCCGGGCCCGACCCTGGCTTCTGGTCGAAGTCCAGGGGGCCTGCCCCCTGCCTGCCCAGAGGTAGGCAGAGGGACTTGTGGTTTGGCGCGTGGGGCCGGGTCTGACCCTGGCTTCTGGTCGAGGTCCAGGAGGCCTGCCCCCTGCCTGCCCATAGGTAGGCAGAGGGACTCGTGGTTCGGCGCGTGCGGCCGAGCCTGACCCTGGCTTCTGGTCGAGGTCCAGGGGGCCTGCCTCCGCATGCCCAGAGATAGGCAGAGGGACTTGTGGTTTGGCGAATGGGGCCGGGCCCGACCCTGGCTTCTGGTCGAAGTCCAGGGGGCCTGCCCCCTGCCTGCCCATAGGTAGGCAGAGGGACTTGTGGTTTGGCGCGTGGGGCCGGGCCTGACCCTGGCTTCTAGTTTAAGTCCAGGGGGCCTGCCTCCGCCTGCCCAGAGGTAGGCAGAGGGAATTGTGGTTCGGCGCATGGGGCCGGGCCCGACCCTGGCTTCTGGTCGAAGTCCGGGGGGCCTGCCCCCTGCCTGCCCAGATGTAGGCAGAAGGACATGTGGTTCGGGGCGTGGAGCCGGGCCCGACCTTGGCTTCTGGTCGAAGTCCAAGGGGCCTGCCCCCTGCCTTCCCAGAGGTAGGAAGAGCGACTTGTGGTTTGGCGCGTGGGGCCGGGCATGACCCTGGCTTCTGGTCGAGGTCCAGGGGGCCTGCCCCCATCTTGCCCAGACGTAGGCAGAGGGACTTGTGGTTCAGCGCGTGTGGCCGGGCCTGACCCTGGCTTCTGGTCGATGTCCAGGGGGCCTTCCCCCTGCCTGCCCAGAGGTAGGCAGAGGGACTTGTGGTTCGGCGCATGGGGCCGGGCCTGACCCTGGCTTCTGGTCGAAGTCCAGGGGGCCTGCCCCCTGCCTGCCCATAAGTAGGCAAAGGGACTTATGGTTGGGCGCATGGGGCCGGGCCTGACCCTGGCTTCTGGTCGAAGTCCAGGGGGCCTGCCCCTTGCCTGCCTAGAGGTAGGCAGAGGGACTTGTGGTTCGGCTCATGGGGCCCGACCTGACCCTAGCTTCTGGTCGAAGTCCAAGGGGCCTGCCTCCTGCCTGCCCAGAGGTAGGCAGAGGGACTCGTGGTTCGGCGCGTGCGGCCGGGCCTGACCCTGGCTTCTGGTCGAGGTCCAGGGGGCCTGCCTCCGCCTGCCCAGAGATAGGCAGAGGGACTTGTGGTTCGGCGCATGGGGCCGGGCCCGACCCTGGCTTCTGGTCGAAGTCCAGGGGGCCTGCACCCCTGCCTGCCTAGAGGTAGGCAGAGGGACTTGTGGTTTGGCGCGTGGGGCCGGGCCTGACCCTGGCTTCTGGTCGAGGTCCAGGAGGCCTGCCCCCTGCCTGCCCATAGGTAGGCAGAGGGACTCGTGGTTCGGCGCGTGCAGCCGGGCCTGACCCTGGCTTCTGGTCGAGGTCCAGGGGGCCTGCCTCCGCATGCCCAGAGATAGGCAGAGGGACTTGTGGTTTGGCGAATGGGGCCGGGCCCGACCCTGGCTTCTGGTCGAAGTCTAGGGGGCCTGCCCCCTGCCTGCCCATAGGTAGGCAGAGGGACTTGTGGTTTGGCGCGTGGGGCCGGGCCTGACCCTGGCTTCTAGTTTAAGTCCAGGGGGCCTGCCTCCGCCTGCCCAGAGGTAGGCAGAGGGACTTGTGGTTCGGCGCATGGAGCCGGGCCCGACCCTGGCTTCTGGTCGAAGTCCAGGGGGCCTGCCCCCTGCCTGCCCAGAGGTAGGCAGAGGGACTTATGGTTCGGCGCATGCGGCCGGGCCTGACCCTGGCTTCTGGTCGAGGTCCAGGGGGCCTGCCTCCGCCTGCCCAAAGATAGGCAGAGGGACTTGTGGTTCGGCGCATGGGCCGGGCCCGACCCTGGCTTCTGGTCGAAGTCCAGGGGGCCTGCCCCCTGCCTGCCCAGAGGTAGGCAGAGGGACTTGTGGTTTGGCGCGTGGGGCCGGGCCTGACCCTGGCTTCTGGTCGAGGTCCAGGAGGCCTGCCCCCTGCCTGCCCATAGGTAGGCAAAGGGACTCGTGGTTCGGCGCGTGCGGCCGGGCCTGACCCTGGCTTCTGGTCGAGGTCCAGGGGGCCTGCCTCCGCCTGCCCAAAGATAGGCAGAGGGACTTGTGGTTTGGCGCATGGGGCCGGGCCCGACCCTGGCTTCTGGTCGAAGTCCAGGGGGCCTGCCCCCTGCCTGCCCAGACGTAGGCAGAGGGACTTGTGGTTCGTCGCATGAGGCCGGGCCTGACCCTGGCTTCTGGTCGAAGTCCAGGGGGCCTGCCCCCTGCCTGCCCAGAGGTAGGCAGAGGGACTTGTGGTTCGTCTCATGGGGCCCGACCTGACCCTGGCTTCTGGTCGAAGTCCAGGGGGCCTGCCCCCTGCCTGCCCAGAGGTAGGCAGAAGGACTTGTGGTTCGGGGCGTGGAGCCGGGCCTGACCTTGGCTTCTAGTCGAGGTCCAGGGGGCCTGCCCCCTGCCTGCCCAGAGGTAGGCAGAGGGACTTGTGGTTCGGCGCGTGGGGCCGGGCCTGACCCTGGCTTCTGGTCGAAGTCCAGGGGGCCTGCCCCCAGGTAAGCAGAGGGACTTGTGGTTCGGCGCATGGGGCCGGCCCTAACCCTGACTTCTGGTCGAAGTCCAGGGGGCCTGCCCCCTGCCTGCCCATAAGTAGGCAGAGGGACTTATGGTTGGGCGCATGGGGCCGGGCCTGACCCTGGCTTCTGGTCGAAGTCCAGGGGGCCTGCCCCTTGCCTGCCTAGAGGTAGGCAGAAAGACTTGTGGTTCGGCTCATGTGGCCCGACCTGACCCTAGCTTCTGGTCGAAGTCCAGGGGGCCTGCCTCCTGCCTGCCCAGAGGTAGGCTGAGGGACTCGTGGTTCGGCGCGTGCGGCCGGGCCTGACCCTGGCTTCTGGTCGAGGTCCAAAAGGCCTGCCCCCAGCCTGCCCATTGGTAGGCAGTGGGACTCGTGGTTCGGCGCGTGCGGCCGGGCCTGACCCTGGCTTCTGGTCGAGGTCCAGGGGGCCTGCCTCCACCTGCCCAGAGATAGGCAGAGGGACTTGTGGTTCGGCGCATGGGGCCGGGCCCGACCCTGGCTTCTGGTCGAAGTCCAGGGGGCCTGCCCCCTGCCTGCCCAGAGGTAGGCAGAGGGACTTGTGGTTTGGCGCGTGGGGCCGGGCCTGACCCTGGCTTTTGGTCGAGGTCCAGGAGGCCTGCCCCCTGCCTGCCCATAGGTAGGCAGAGGGACTCGTGGTTCGGCGCGTGCGGCCGGGCCTGACCCTGGCTTCTTGTTTAAGTCTAGGGGGCCTGCCTCCGCCTGCCCAGAGGTAGGCAGAGGGACTTGTGGTTCGGCGCATGGGGCCGGGCCCGACCCTGGCTTCTGGTCGAATTCCAGGGGGCCTGCCCCCTGCCTGCCCAGAGGTAGGCAGAGGGACTTATGGTTCGGCGCATGGGGCCCGACCTGACCCTGGCTTCTGGTCGAGGTCCAGGGGGCCTGCCTCCGCCTGCCCAGAGATAGGCAGAGGGACTTGTGGTTCGGCGCATGGGGCCGGGCCCGACTCTGGCTTCTGGTCGAGGTCCAGGGGGCCTGCCTCCGCCTGCCCAGAGGTAGGCAGAGGGACTTATGGTTCGGCGGATGGGGCCGGGCCTGACCCTGGCTTCTAGTCGAGGTCAATGGGGCCTGCCCCCCGCCTGCCCAGAGGTAGGCAGAGGGACTTGTGGTTTGGCGCGTGGGGCCGGGCATGACCCTGGCTTCTGGTCGAGGTCCAGGGGGCCTGCCCCCATCTTGCCCAGACGTAGGCAGAGGGACTTGTGGTTCGGCGCATGGGGCCGGGCCCGACCCTGGCTTCTGGTCGAAGTCCAGGGGGCCTGCCCCCTGCCTGCCCAGAGGTAGGCAGAGGGAGTTGTGGTTTGGCGCGTGGGGCCGGGCCTGACCCTGGCTTCTGGTCGAGGTCTAGGAGGCCTGCCCCCTGCCTGCCCATAGGTAGGCAGAGGGACTTGTGGTTCGGCGCGTGCGGCCGGGCCTGACCCTGGCTTCTGGTCGAGGTCAAGGGGGCCTGCCTCCGCATGCCCAGAGATAGGCAGAGGGATTTGTGGTTTGGCGAATGGGGCCGGGCCCGACCCTGGCTTCTGGTCGAAGTCCAGGGGGCCTGCCCCCTGCCTGCCCATAGGTAGGCAGAGGGACTTGTGGTTTGGCGCGTGGGGCCGGGCCTGACCCTGGCTTCTGGTCGAGGTCCAGGAGGCCTGCCCCCTGCCTGCCCATTGGTAGGCAGAGGGACTCGTGGTTCGGCGCGTGCGACCGGGCCTGACCCTGGCTTCTAGTTTAAGTCTAGGGGGCCTGCCTCCGCCTGCCCAGAGGTAGGCAGAGGGACTTGTGGTTCGGCGCATGGGGCCGGGCCCGACCCTGGCTTCTGGTCGAAGTCCAGGGGGCCTGCCCCCTGCCTGCCCAGAGGTATGCAGAGGGACTTATGGTTCGGCGCATGGGGCCCGACCTGACCCTGGCTTCTGGTCGAGGTCCAGGGGGCCTGCCTCCGCCTGCCCAGAGATAGGCAGAGGGACTTGTGGTTCGGCGCATGGGGCCGGGCCCGACTCTGGCTTCTGGTCGAGGTCCAGGGGGCCTGCCTCCGCCTGCCCAGATGTAGGCAGAGGGACTTATGGTTCGGCGGATGGGGCCGGGCCTGACCCTGGCTTCTGGTCGAGGTCCAGGGGGCCTGCCCCCCGCCTGCCCAGAGGTAGGCAGAGGGACTTGTGGTTTGGCGCGTGGGGCCGGGCATGACCCTGGCTTCTGGTCGAGGTCCAGGGGGCCTGCCCCCATCTTGCCCAGACGTAGGCAGAGGGACTTGTGGTTCGGCGCGTGTGGCCGGGCCTGAACCTGGCTTCTGGTCGATGTCCAGGGGGCCTGCCCCCTGCCTGCCCAGAGGTAGGCAGAGGGACTTGTGGTTCGGCGCATGGGGCCGGGCCTGCCCCCTGCCTGCCCAGAGGTAGGCAGAGGGACTTGTGGTTCGGCGCGTGGGGCCGGGCCTGACCCTGGCTTCTGGTCGAAGTCCAGGGGGCCTGCCCCCAGGTAAGCAGAGGGACTTGTGGTTCGGCGCATGGGGCCGGCCCTAACCCTGACTTCTGGTCGAAGTCCAGGGGGCCTGCCCCCTGCCTGCCCATAAGTAGGCAGAGGGACTTGTGGTTTGGCGCGTGGGGCCGGGCCTGACCCTGGCTTCTAGTTTAAGTCCAGGGGGCCTGCCTCCGCCTGCCCAGAGGTAGGCAGAGGGACTTGTGGTTCGGCGCATGGGGCCGGGCCCGACCCTGGCTTCTGGTCGAAGTCCAGGGGGCCTGCCCCCTGCCTGCCCAGAGGTAGGCAGAGGGACTTGTGGTTTGGCGCGTGGGGCCGGGCCTGACCCTGGCTTCTGGTCGAGGTCCAGGAGGCCTGCCCCCTGCCTGCCCATAGGTAGGCAAAGGGACTCGTGGTTCGGCGCGTGCGGCCGGGCCTGACCCTGGCTTCTGGTCGAGGTCCAGGGGGCCTGCCTCCGCCTGCCCATAGATAGGCAGAGGGACTTGTGGTTTGGCGCATGGGGCCGGGCCCGACCCTGGCTTCTGGTCGAAGTCCAGGGGGCCTGCCCCCTGCCTGCCCAGACGTAGGCAGAGGGACTTGTGGTTCGGCGCATGAGGCCGGGCCTGACCCTGGCTTCTGGTCGAAGTCCAGGGGGCCTGCCCCCTGCCTGCCCAGAGGTAGGCAGAGGGACTTGTGGTTCGTCTCATGGGGCCCGACCTGACCCTGGCTTCTGGTCGAGGTCCAGAGGGCCTGCCTCCGCCTGCCCAGAGGTAGGCAGTGGGACTTGTGGTTCGGCGGATGGGGCCGGGCCCGACCTTGGCTTCTGGTCGAAGTCCAAGGGGCCTGCCCCCTGCCTTCCCAGAGGTAGGAAGAGAGACTTGTGGCTTGGCGCGTGGGGCCGGGCATGACCCTGGCTTCTGGTCGAGGTCCAGGGGGCCTGCCCCCATCTTGCCCAGACGTAGGCAGAGGGACTTGTGGTTCGGCGCGTGTGGCCGGGCCTGACCCTGGCTTCTGGTCGATGTCCAGGGGGCCTTCCCCCTGCCTGCCCAGACGAAGGAAGAGGGATTTGTGGTTCGGCGCGTGAGGCCGGGCCTGACCCTGGGTTTTTGTCGAGGTCCAGGGGGCCTGCCTCCGCCTGCTTAGAGGTAGGCAGAGGGACTTGTGGTTTGGTGCCTGGGGCCGGGCCTGACCCTGGCTTATAGTCGAGGTCCAGGGGGCCTGCCCCCTGCCTGCCCAGAGGTAGGCAGAGGGACTTGTGGTTCGGCGCGTGGGGCCGGGCCTGACCCTGGCTTCTGGTCGAAGTCCAGGGGGCCTGCCCCCAGGTAAGCAGAGGGACTTGTGGTTCGGCGCATGGGGCCGGCCCTAACCCTGACTTCTGGTCGAAGTCCAGGGGGTCTGCCCCCTGCCTGCCCATAAGTAGGCAGAGGGACTTACGGTTGGGCGCATGGGGCCGGGCCTGACCCTGGCTTCTGGTCGAAGTCCAGGGGGCCTGCTCCTTGCCTGCCTAGAGGTAGGCAGAGGGACTTGTGGTTCGGCTCATGGGGCCCGACCTGACCCTAGCTTCTGGTCGAAGTCCAGGGGGCCTGCCTCCTGCCTGCCCAGAGGTAGGCAGAGGGACTCGTGGTTCGGCGCGCGGCCGGGCCTGACCCTGGCTTCTGGTCGAGGTCCAAAAGGCCTGCCCCTAGCCTGCCCATTGGTAGGCAGTGGGACTCGTGGTTCGGCGCGTGCGGCCGGGCCTGACCCTGGCTTCTGGTCGAGGTCCAGGGGGCCTGCCTCCGCCTGCCCAGAGATAGGCAGAGGGACTTGTGGTTCGGCGCATGGGGCCGGGCCCGACCCTGGATTCTGGTCGAAGTCCAGGGGGCCTGCCCCCTGCCTGCCCAGAGGTAGGCAGAGGGACTTGTGGTTTGGCGCGTGGGGCCGGGCTTGACCCTGGCTTCTGGTCGAGGTCCAGGAGGCCTGCCCCCTGCCTGCCCATAGGTAGGCAGAGGGACTCGTGGTTCGGCGCGTGCGGCCGGGCCTGACCCTGGCTTCTGGTCCAGGTCCAGGGGGCCTGCCTCCGCATGCCCAGAGATAGGCAGATGGACTTGTGGTTTGGCGAATGGGGCCGGGCCCGACCCTGGCTTCTGGTCGAAGTCCAGGGGGCCTGCCCCCTGCCTGCCCATAGGTAGGCAGAGGGACTTGTGGTTTGGCGCGTGGGGCCGGGCCTGACCCTGGCTTCTGGTCGAGGTCCAGGAGGCCTGCCCCCTGCCTGCCCATAGGTAGACAGAGGGACTCGTGGTTCGGCGCGTGCGGCCGGGCCTGACCCTGGCTTCTAGTTTAAGTCCAGGGGGCCTGCCTCCGCCTGCCCAGAGGTAGGCAGAGGGACTTGTGGTTCGGCGCATGGGGCCGGGCCCGACCCTGGCTTCTCATCGAAGTCCAGGGGGCCTGCCCCCTGCCTGCCCAGAGATAGGCAGAGGGACTTGTGGTTCGTCTCATGGGGCCCGACCTGACCCTGGCTTCTGGTCGAGGTCCAGAGGGCCTGCCTCCGCCTGCCCAGAGGTAGGCAGTGGGACTTGTGGTTCGGCGGATGGGGCCGGGCCCGACCTTGGCTTCTGGTCGAAGTCCAAGGGGCCTGCCCCCTGCCTTCCCAGAGGTAGGAAGAGGGACTTGTGGCTTGGCGCGTGGGGCCGGGCATGACCCTGGCTTCTGGTCGAGGTCCAGGGGGCCTGCCCCCATCTTGCCCAGACGTAGGCAGAGGGACTTGTGGTTCGGGGCGTGTGGCCGGGCCTGACCCTGGCTTCTGGTCGATGTCCAGGGGGCCTTCCCCCTGCCTGCCCAGACGAAGGAAGAGGGATTTGTGGTTCGGCGCGTGAGGCCGGGCCTGACCCTGGGTTTTTGTCGAGGTCCAGGGGGCCTGCCTCCGCCTGCTTAGAGGTAGGCAGAGGGACTTGTGGTTTGGTGCCTGGGGCCGGGCCTGACCCTGGCTTATAGTCGAGGTCCAGGGGGCCTGCCCCCTGCCTGCCCAGAGGTAGGCAGAGGGACTTGTGGTTCGGCGCGTGGGGCCGGGCCTGACCCTGGCTTCTGGTCGAAGTCCAGGGGGCCTGCCCCCAGGTAAGCAGAGGGACTTGTGGTTCGGCGCATGGGGCCGGCCCTAACCCTGACTTCTGGTCGAAGTCCAGGGGGTCTGCCCCCTGCCTGCCCATAAGTAGGCAGAGGGACTTATGGTTGGGCGCATGGGGCCGGGCCTGACCCTGGCTTCTGGTCGAAGTCCAGGGAGCCTGCTCCTTGCCTGCCTAGAGGTAGGCAGAGGGACTTGTGGTTCGGCTCATGGGGCCCGACCTGACCCTAGCTTCTGGTCGAAGTCCAGGGGGCCTGCCTCCTGCCTGCCCAGAGGTAGGCAGAGGGACTCGTGGTTCGGCGCGTGCGGCCGGGCCTGACCCTGGCTTCTGGTCGAGGTCCAGGGGGCCTGCCTCCGCCTGCCCAGAGATAGGCAGAGGGACTTGTGGTTCAGCGCATGGGGCCGGGCCCGACCCTGGCTTCTGGTCGAAGTCCAGGGGGCCTGCCCCCTGCCTGCCCAGACGTAGGCAGAGGGACTTGTGGTTCGGCGCATGAGGCCGGGCCTGACCCTGGCTTCTGGTCGAAGTCCAGGGGGCCTGCCCCCTGCCTGCCCAGAGGTAGGCAGGGGACTTGTGGTTCGTCTCATGGGGCCCGACCTGACCCTGGCTTCTGGTCGAGGTCCAGAGGGCCTGCCTCCGCCTGCCCAGAGGTAGGCAGTGGGACTTGTGGTTCGGCGGATGGGGCCGGGCCCGACCTTGGCTTCTGGTCGAAGTCCAAGGGGCCTGCCCCCTGCCTTCCCAGAGGTAGGAAGAGAGACTTGTGGCTTGGCGCGTGGGGCCGGGCATGACCCTGGCTTCTGGTCGAGGTCCAGGGGGCCTGCCCCCATCTTGCCCAGACGTAGGCAGAGGGACTTGTGGTTCGGCGCGTGTGGCCGGGCCTGACCCTGGCTTCTGGTCGATGTCCAGGGGGCCTTCCCCCTGCCTGCCCAGACGAAGGAAGAGGGATTTGTGGTTCGGCGCGTGAGGCCGGGCCTGACCCTGGGTTTTTGTCGAGGTCCAGGGGGCCTGCCTCCGCCTGCTTAGAGGTAGGCAGAGGGACTTGTGGTTTGGTGCCTGGGGCCGGGCCTGACCCTGGCTTATAGTCGAGGTCCAGGGGGCCTGCCCCCTGCCTGCCCAGAGGTAGGCAGAGGGACTTGTGGTTCGGCGCGTGGGGCCGGGCCTGACCCTGGCTTCTGGTCGAAGTCCAGGGGGCCTGCCCCCAGGTAAGCAGAGGGACTTGTGGTTCGGCGCATGGGGCCGGCCCTAACCCTGACTTCTGGTCGAAGTCCAGGGGGTCTGCCCCCTGCCTGCCCATAAGTAGGCAGAGGGACTTACGGTTGGGCGCATGGGGCCGGGCCTGACCCTGGCTTCTGGTCGAAGTCCAGGGGGCCTGCTCCTTGCCTGCCTAGAGGTAGGCAGAGGGACTTGTGGTTCGGCTCATGGGGCCCGACCTGACCCTAGCTTCTGGTCGAAGTCCAGGGGGCCTGCCTCCTGCCTGCCCAGAGGTAGGCAGAGGGACTCGTGGTTCGGCGCGCGGCCGGGCCTGACCCTGGCTTCTGGTCGAGGTCCAAAAGGCCTGCCCCCAGCCTGCCCATTGGTAGGCAGTGGGACTCGTGGTTCGGCGCGTGCGGCCGGGCCTGACCCTGGCTTCTGGTCGAGGTCCAGGGGGCCTGCCTCCGCCTGCCCAGAGATAGGCAGAGGGACTTGTGGTTCGGCGCATGGGGCCGGGCCCGACCCTGGCTTCTGGTCGAAGTCCAGGGGGCCTGCCCCCTGCCTGCCCAGAGGTAGGCAGAGGGACTTGTGGTTTGGCGCGTGGGGCCGGGCTTGACCCTGGCTTCTGGTCGAGGTCCAGGAGGCCTGCCCCCTGCCTGCCCATAGGTAGGCAGAGGGACTCGTGGTTCGGCGCGTGCGGCCGGGCCTGACCCTGGCTTCTGGTCCAGGTCCAGGGGGCCTGCCTCCGCATGCCCAGAGATAGGCAGAGGGACTTGTGGTTTGGCGAATGGGGCCGGGCCCGACCCTGGCTTCTGGTCGAAGTCCAGGGGGCCTGCCCCCTGCCTGCCCATAGGTAGGCAGAGGGACTTGTGGTTTGGCGCGTGGGGCCGGGCCTGACCCTGGCTTCTGGTCGAGGTCCAGGAGGCCTGCCCCCTGCCTGCCCATAGGTAGACAGAGGGACTCGTGGTTCGGCGCGTGCGGCCGGGCCTGACCCTGGCTTCTAGTTTAAGTCCAGGGGGCCTGCCTCCGCCTGCCCAGAGGTAGGCAGAGGGACTTGTGGTTCGGCGCATGGGGCCGGGCCCGACCCTGGCTTCTCATCGAAGTCCAGGGGGCCTGCCCCCTGCCTGCCCAGAGGTAGGCAGAGGGACTTGTGGTTCGTCTCATGGGGCCCGACCTGACCCTGGCTTCTGGTCGAGGTCCAGAGGGCCTGCCTCCGCCTGCCCAGAGGTAGGCAGTGGGACTTGTGGTTCGGCGGATGGGGCCGGGCCCGACCTTGGCTTCCGGTCGAAGTCCAAGGGGCCTGCCCCCTGCCTTCCCAGAGGTAGGAAGACGGACTTGTGGCTTGGCGCGTGGGGCCGGGCATGACCCTGGCTTCTGGTCGAGGTCCAGGGGGCCTGCCCCCATCTTGCCCAGACGTAGGCAGAGGGACTTGTGGTTCGGGGCGTGTGGCCGGGCCTGACCCTGGCTTCTGGTCGATGTCCAGGGGGCCTTCCCCCTGCCTGCCCAGACGAAGGAAGAGGGATTTGTGGTTCGGCGCGTGAGGCGGGGCCTGACCCTGGGTTTTTGTCGAGGTCCAGGGGGCCTGCCTCCGCCTGCTTAGAGGTAGGCAGAGGGACTTGTGGTTTGGTGCCTGGGGCCGGGCCTGACCCTGGCTTATAGTCGAGGTCCAGGGGGCCTGCCCCCTGCCTGCCCAGAGGTAGGCAGAGGGACTTGTGGTTCGGCGCGTGGGGCCGGGCCTGACCCTGGCTTCTGGTCGAAGTCCAGGGGGCCTGCCCCCAGGTAAGCAGAGGGACTTGTGGTTCGGCGCATGGGGCCGGCCCTAACCCTGACTTCTGGTCGAAGTCCAGGGGGTCTGCCCCCTGCCTGCCCATAAGTAGGCAGAGGGACTTATGGTTGGGCGCATGGGGCCGGGCCTGACCCTGGCTTCTGGTCGAAGTCCAGGGAGCCTGCTCCTTGCCTGCCTAGAGGTAGGCAGAGGGACTTGTGGTTCGGCTCATGGGGCCCGACCTGACCCTAGCTTCTGGTCGAAGTCCAGGGGGCCTGCCTCCTGCCTGCCCAGAGGTAGGCAGAGGGACTCGTGGTTCGGCGCGTGCGGCCGGGCCTGACCCTGGCTTCTGGTCGAGGTCCAGGGGGCCTGCCTCCGCCTGCCCAGAGATAGGCAGAGGGACTTGTGGTTCAGCGCATGGGGCCGGGCCCGACCCTGGCTTCTGGTCGAAGTCCAGGGGGCCTGCCCCCTGCCTGCCCAGAGGTAGGCAGAGGGACTTGTGGTTTGGCGCGTGGGGCCGGGCCTGACCCTGGCTTCTGGTCGAGGTCCAGGAGGCCTGCCCCATGCCTGCCCAGAGGTAGGCAGAGGGACTCGTGGTTCGGCGCGTGCGGCCGGGCCTGACCCTGGCTTCTGGTCGAGGTCCAGGGGGCCTGCCTCCGCATGCCCAGAGATAGGCAGAGGGACTTGTGGTTTGGCGAATGGGGCCGGGCCCGACCCTGGCTTCTGGTCGAAGTCCAGGGGGCCTGCCCCCTGCCTGCCCATAGGTAGGCAGAGGGACTCGTGGTTCGGCGCGTGCGGCCGGGCCTGACCCTGGCTTCTGGTCCAGGTCAAGGGGGCCTGCCTCCGCATGCCCAGAGATAGGCAGAGGGACTTGTGGTTTGGCGAATGGGGCCGGGCCCGACCCTGGCTTCTGGTCGAAGTCCAGGGGGCCTGCCCCCTGCCTGCCCATAGGTAGGCAGAGGGACTTGTGGTTTGGCGCGTGGGGCCGGGCCTGACCCTGGCTTCTGGTCGAGGTCCAGGAGGCCTGCCCCCTGCCTGCCCATAGGTAGACAGAGGGACTCGTGGTTCGGCGCGTGCGGCCGGGCCTAAACCTGGCTTCTAGTTTAAGTCCAGGGGGCCTGCCTCCGCCTGCCCAGAGGTAGGCAGAGGGACTTGTGGTTCGGCGCATGGGGCCGGGCCCGACCCTGGCTTCTGGTCGAAGTCCAGGGGGCCTGCCCCCTGCCTGCCCAGAGGTAGGCAGAGGGACTTGTGGTTCGTCTCATGGGGCCCGACCTGACCCTGGCTTCTGGTCGAGGTCCAGAGGGCCTGCCTCCGCCTGCCCAGAGGTAGGCAGTGGGACTTGTGGTTCGGCGGATGGGGCCGGGCCCGACCTTGGCTTCTGGTCGAAGTCCAAGGGGCCTGCCCCCTGCCTTCCCAGAGGTAGGAAGAGGGACTTGTGGCTTGGCGCGTGGGGCCGGGCATGACCCTGGCTTCTGGTCGAGGTCCAGGGGGCCTGCCCCCATCTTGCCCAGACGTAGGCAGAGGGACTTGTGGTTCGGCGCGTGTGGCCGGGCCTGACCCTGGCTTCTGGTCGATGTCCAGGGGGCCTTCCCCCTGCCTGCCCAGACGAAGGAAGAGGGATTTGTGGTTCGGCGCGTGAGGCCGGGCCTGACCCTGGGTTTTTGTCGAGGTCCAGGGGGCCTGCCTCCGCCTGCTTAGAGGTAGGCAGAGGGACTTGTGGTTTGGTGCCTGGGGCCGGGCCTGACCCTGGCTTATAGTCGAGGTCCAGGGGGGCCTGCCCCCTGCCTGCCCAGAGGTAGGCAGAGGGACTTGTGGTTCGGCGCGTGGGGCCGGGCCTGACCCTGGCTTCTGGTCGAAGTCCAGGGGGCCTGCCCCCAGGTAAGCAGAGGGACTTGTGGTTCGGCGCATGGGGCCGGCCCTAACCCTGACTTCTGGTCGAAGTCCAGGGGGTCTGCCCCCTGCCTGCCCATAAGTAGGCAGAGGGACTTATGGTTGGGCGCATGGGGCCGGGCCTGACCCTGGCTTCTGGTCGAAGTCCAGGGGGCCTGCTCCTTGCCTGCCTAGAGGTAGGCAGAGGGACTTGTGGTTCGGCTCATGGGGCCCGACCTGACCCTAGCTTCTGGTCGAAGTCCAGGGGGCCTGCCTCCTGCCTGCCCAGAGGTAGGCAGAGGGACTCGTGGTTTGGCGCGTGCGGCCGGGCCTGACCCTGGCTTCTGGTCGAGGTCCAAAAGGCCTGCCCCCAGCCTGCCCATTGGTAGGCAGTGGGACTCGTGGTTCGGCGCGTGCGGCCGGGCCTGACCCTGGCTTCTGGTCGAGGTCCAGGGGGCCTGCCTCCGCCTGCCCAGAGATAGGCAGAGGGACTTGTGGTTCAGCGCATGGGGCCGGGCCCGACCCTGGCTTCTGGTCGAAGTCCAGGGGGCCTGCCCCCTGCCTGCCCAGAGGTAGGCAGAGGGACTTGTGGTTTGGCGCGTGGGGCCGGGCCTGACCCTGGCTTCTGGTCGAGGTCCAGGAGGCCTGCCCCCTGCCTGCCCATAGGTAGGCAGAGGGACTCGTGGTTCGGCGCGTGCGGCCGGGCCTGACCCTGGCTTCTGGTCGAGGTCCAGGGGGCCTGCCTCCGCCTGCCCAGAGATAGGCACAGGGACTTGTGGTTCGGCGCATGGGGCCGGGCCCGACCCCGGCTTCTGGTCGAAGTCCAGGGGGCCTGCCCCCTGCCTGCCCAGAGGTAGGCAGAGGGACATGTGGTTTGGCGCGTGGGGCCGGGCCTGACCCTGGCTTCTGGTCGAGGTCCAGGAGGCCTGCCCCCTGCCTGCCCATAGGTAGGCAGAGGGACTCGTGGTTCGGCGCGTGCGGCCGGGCCTGACCCTGGCTTCTGGTCGAGGTCCAGGGGGCCTGCCTCCGCATGCCCAGAGATAGGCAGAGGGACTTGTGGTTTGGCGAATGGGGCCGGGCCCGACCCTGGCTTCTGGTCGAAGTCCAGGGGGCCTGCCCCCTGCCTGCCCATAGGTAGGCAGAGGGACTTGTGGTTTGGCGCGTGGGGCCGGGCCTGACCCTGGCTTCTGGTCGAGGTCCAGGAGGCCTGCCCCCTGCCTGCCCATAGGTAGGCAGAGGGACTCGTGGTTCGGCGCGTGCGGCCGGGCCTGACCCTGGCTTCTAGTTTAAGTCCAGGGGGCCTGCCTCCGCCTGCCCAGAGGTAGGCAGAGGGACTTGTGGTTCGGCGCATGGGGCCGGGCCCGACCCTGGCTTCTGGTCGAAGTCCAGGGGGCCTGCCCCCTGCCTGCCCAGAGGTAGGCAGAGGGACTTGTGGTTTGGGGTGTGGGGCCGGGCCTGACCCTGGCTTCTGGTCGAGGTCCAGGAGGCCTGCCCCCTGCCTGCCCATAGGTAGGCAGAGGGACTTGTGGTTCGGCGCGTGTGGCCGGGCCTTACCCTGGCTTCTGGTCGATGTCCAGGGGGCCTTCCCCCTGCCTGCCCAGACGAAGGAAGAGGGATTTGTGGTTCGGCGCGTGAGGCCGGGCCTGACCCTGGGTTCTTGTCGAGGTCCAGGGGGCCTGCCTCCGCCTGCTTAGTGGTTGGTAGAGGGACTTGTGGTTTGGTGCCTGGGGCCGGGCCTGACCCTGGCTTCTAGTCGAGGTCCAGGGGGCCTGCCCCCTGCCTGCCCAGAGGTAGGCAGAGGGACTTGTGGTTCGGCGCGTGGGGCCGGGCCTGACCCTGGCTTCTGGTCGAAGTCCAGGGGGCCTGCCCCCAGGTAAGGAGAGGGACTTGTGGTTCGGCGCATGGGGCCGGCCCTAACCCTGACTTCTGGTCGAAGTCCAGGGGGCCTGCCCCCTGCCTGCCCATAAGTAGGCAGAGGGACTTATGGTTGGGCGCATGGGGCCGGGCCTGACCCTGGCTTCTGGTCGAAGTCCAGGGGGCCTGCCCCTTGCCTGCCTAGAGGTAGGCAGAGGGACTTGTGGTTCGGCTCATGGGGCCCGACCTGACCCTAGCTTCTGGTCGAAGTCCAGGGGGCCTGCCTCCTGCCTGCCCAGAGGTAGGCAGAGGGACTCGTGGTTCGGCGCGTGCGGCCGGGCCTGACCCTGGCTTCTGGTCGAGGTCCAAAAGGCCTGCCCCCAGCCTGCCCATTGGTAGGCAGTGGGACTCGTGGTTCGGCGCGTGCGGCCGGGCCTGACCCTGGCTTCTGGTCGAGGTCCACGGGGCCTGCCTCCGCCTGCCCAGAGATAGGCAGAGGGACTTGTGGTTCGGCGCATGGGGCCGGGCCCGACCCCGGCTTCTGGTCGAAGTCCAGGGGGCCTGCCCCCTGCCTGCCCAGAGGTAGGCAGAGGGACATGTGGTTTGGCGCGTGGGGCCGGGCCTGACCCTGGCTTCTGGTCGAGGTCCAGGAGGCCTGCCCCCAGCCTGCCCATTGGTAGGCAGTGGGACTCGTGGTTCGGCGCGTGCGGCCGGGCCTGACCCTGGCTTCTGGTCGAGGTCCACGGGGCCTGCCTCCGCCTGTCTAGAGATAGGCAGAGGGACTTGTGGTTCGGCGCATGGGGCCGGGCCCGACCCCGGCTTCTGGTCGAAGTCCAGGGGGCCTGCCCCCTGCCTGCCCAGAGGTAGGCAGAGGGACATGTGGTTTGGCGCGTGGGGCCGGGCCTGACCCTGGCTTCTGGTCGAGGTCCAGGAGGCCTGCCCCCTGCCTGCCCATAGGTAGGCAGAGGGACTCGTGGTTCGGCGCGTGCGGCCGGGCCTGACCCTGGCTTCTGGTCGAGGTCCAGGGGGCCTGCCTCCGCATGCCCAGAGATAGGCAGAGGGACTTGTGGTTTGGCGAATGGGGCCGGGCCCGACCCTGGCTTCTGGTCGAAGTCCAGGGGGCCTGCCCCCTGCCTGCCCATAGGTAGGCAGAGGGACTTGTGGTTTGGCGCGTGGGGCCGGGCCTGACCCTGGCTTCTGGTCGAGGTCCAGGAGGCCTGCCCCCTGCCTGCCCATAGGTAGGCAGAGGGACTCGTGGTTCGGCGCGTGCGGCCGGGCCTGACCCTGGCTTCTAGTTTAAGTCCAGGGGGCCTGCCTCCGCCTGCCCAGAGGTAGGCAGAGGGACTTGTGGTTCGACGCATGGGGCCGGGCCCGACCCTGGCTTCTGGTCGAAGTCCAAACGGCCTGCCCCCTGCCTGCCCAGAGGTAGGCAGAGGGACTTGTGGTTTGGCGTGTGGGGCCGGGCCTGACCCTGGCTTCTGGTCGAGGTCCAGGAGGCCTGCCCCCTGCCTGCCCATAGGTAGGCAGAGGGACTTGTGGTTCGGCGCGTGTGGCCGGGCCTGACCCTGGCTTCTGGTCGATGTCCAGGGGGCCTTCCCCCTGCCTGCCCAGACGAAGGAAGAGGGATTTGTGGTTCGGCGCGTGAGGCCGGGCCTGACCCTGGGTTCTTGTCGAGGTCCAGGGGGCCTGCCTCCGCCTGCTTAGTGGTTGGTAGAGGGACTTGTGGTTTGGTGCCTGGGGCCGGGCCTGACACTGGCTTCTAGTCGAGGTCCAGGGGGCCTGCCCCCTGCCTGCCCAGAGGTAGGCAGAGGGACTTATGGTTCGGCGCGTGGGGCCGGGCCTGACCCTGGCTTCTGGTCGAAGTCCAGGGGGCCTGCCCCCAGGTATGTAGAGGGACTTGTGGTTCGGCGCATGGGGCCGGCCCTAACCCTGACTTCTGGTCGAAGTCCAGGGGGCCTGCCCCCTGCCTGCCCATAAGTAGGCAGAGGGACTTATGGTTGGGCGCATGGGGCCGGGCCTGACCCTGGCTTCTGGTCGAAGTCCAGGGGGCCTGCCCCTTGCCTGCCTAGAGGTAGGCAGAGGGACTTGTGGTTCGGCTCATGGGGCCCGACCTGACCCTAGCTTCTGGTCGAAGTCCAGGGGGCCTGCCTCCTGCCTGCCCAGAGGTAGGCAGAGGGACTCGTGGTTCGGCGCGTGCGGCCGGGCCTGACCCTGGCTTCTGGTCGAGGTCCAAAAGGCCTGCCCCCAGCCTGCCCATTGGTAGGCAGTGGGACTCGTGGTTCGGCGCGTGCGGCCGGGCCTGACCCTGGCTTCTGGTCGAGGTCCAGGGGGCCTGCCTCCGCCTGCCCAGAGATAGGCACAGGGACTTGTGGTTCGGCGCATGGGGCCGGGCCCGACCCCGGCTTCTGGTCGAAGTCCAGGGGGCCTGCCCCCTGCCTGCCCAGAGGTAGGCAGAGGGACATGTGGTTTGGCGCGTGGGGCCGGGCCTGACCCTGGCTTCTGGTCGAGGTCCAGGAGGCCTGCCCCCTGCCTGCCCATAGGTAGGCAGAGGGACTCGTGGTTCGGCGCGTGCGGCCGGGCCTGACCCTGGCTTCTGGTCGAGGTCCAGGGGGCCTGCCTCCGCATGCCCAGAGATAGGCAGAGGGACTTGTGGTTTGGCGAATGGGGCCGGGCCCGACCCTGGCTTCTGGTCGAAGTCCAGGGGGCCTGCCCCCTGCCTGCCCATAGGTAGGCAGAGGGACTTGTGGTTTGGCGCGTGGGGCCGGGCCTGACCCTGGCTTCTGGTCGAGGTCCAGGAGGCCTGCCCCCTGCCTGCCCATAGGTAGGCAGAGGGACTCGTGGTTCGGCGCGTGCGGCCGGGCCTGACCCTGGCTTCTGGTCGAGGTCCACGGGGCCTGCCTCCGCCTGTCTAGAGATAGGCAGAGGGACTTGTGGTTCGGCGCATGGGGCCGGGCCCGACCCCGGCTTCTGGTCGAAGTCCAGGCGGCCTGCCCCCTGCCTGCCCAGAGGTAGGCAGAGGGACATGTGGTTTGGCGCGTGGGGCCGGGCCTGACCCTGGCTTCTGGTCGAGGTCCAGGAGGCCTGCCCCCTGCCTGCCCATAGGTAGGCAGAGGGACTCGTAGTTCGGCGCGTGCGGCCGGGCCTGACCCTGGCTTCTGGTCGAGGTCCAGGGGGCCTGCCTCCGCATGCCCAGAGATAGGCAGAGGGACTTGTGGTTTGGCGAATGGGGCCGGGCCCGACCCTGGCTTCTGGTCGAAGTCCAGGGGGCCTGCCCCCTGCCTGCCCATAGGTAGGCAGAGGGACTTGTGGTTTGGCGCGTGGGGCCGGGCCTGACCCTGGCTTCTGGTCGAGGTCCAGGAGGCCTGCCCCCTGCCTGCCCATAGGTAGGCAGAGGGACTCGTGGTTCGGCGCGTGCGGCCGGGCCTGACCCTGGCTTCTAGTTTAAGTCCAGGGGGCCTGCCTCCGCCTGCCCAGAGGTAGGCAGAGGGACTTGTGGTTCGACGCATGGGGCCGGGCCCGACCCTGGCTTCTGGTCGAAGTCCAAACGGCCTGCCCCCTGCCTGCCCAGAGGTAGGCAGAGGGACTTGTGGTTTGGCGTGTGGGGCCGGGCCTGACCCTGGCTTCTGGTCGAGGTCCAGGAGGCCTGCCCCCTGCCTGCCCATAGGTAGGCAGAGGGACTTGTGGTTCGGCGCGTGTGGCCGGGCCTGACCCTGGCTTCTGGTCGATGTCCAGGGGGCCTTCCCCCTGCCTGCCCAGACGAAGGAAGAGGGATTTGTGGTTCGGCGCGTGAGGCCGGGCCTGACCCTGGGTTCTTGTCGAGGTCCAGGGGGCCTGCCTCCGCCTGCTTAGTGGTTGGTAGAGGGACTTGTGGTTTGGTGCCTGGGGCCGGGCCTGACACTGGCTTCTAGTCGAGGTCCAGGGGGCCTGCCCCCTGCCTGCCCAGAGGTAGGCAGAGGGACTTATGGTTCGGCGCGTGGGGCCGGGCCTGACCCTGGCTTCTGGTCGAAGTCCAGGGGGCCTGCCCCCAGGTAAGTAGAGGGACTTGTGGTTCGGCGCATGGGGCCGGCCCTAACCCTGACTTCTGGTCGAAGTCCAGGGGGCCTGCCCCCTGCCTGCCCATAAGTAGGCAGAGGGACTTATGGTTGGGCGCATGGGGCCGGGCCTGACCCTGGCTTCTGGTCGAAGTCCAGGGGGCCTGCCCCTTGCCTGCCTAGAGGTAGGCAGAGGGACTTGTGGTTCGGCTCATGGGGCCCGACCTGACCCTAGCTTCTGGTCGAAGTCCAGGGGGCCTGCCTCCTGCCTGCCCAGAGGTAGGCAGAGGGACTCGTGGTTCGGCGCGTGCGGCCGGGCCTGACCCTGGCTTCTGGTCGAGGTCCAAAAGGCCTGCCCCCAGCCTGCCCATTGGTAGGCAGTGGGACTCGTGGTTCGGCGCGTGCGGCCGGGCCTGACCCTGGCTTCTGGTCGAGGTCCAGGGGGCCTGCCTCCGCCTGCCCAGAGATAGGCACAGGGACTTGTGGTTCGGCGCATGGGGCCGGGCCCGACCCCGGCTTCTGGTCGAAGTCCAGGGGGCCTGCCCCCTGCCTGCCCAGAGGTAGGCAGAGGGACATGTGGTTTGGCGCGTGGGGCCGGGCCTGACCCTGGCTTCTGGTCGAGGTCCAGGAGGCCTGCCCCCTGCCTGCCCATAGGTAGGCAGAGGGACTCGTGGTTCGGCGCGTGCGGCCGGGCCTGACCCTGGCTTCTGGTCGAGGTCCAGGGGGCCTGCCTCCGCATGCCCAGAGATAGGCAGAGGGACTTGTGGTTTGGCGAATGGGGCCGGGCCCGACCCTGGCTTCTGGTCGAAGTCCAGGGGGCCTGCCCCCTGCCTGCCCATAGGTAGGCAGAGGGACTTGTGGTTTGGCGCGTGGGGCCGGGCCTGACCCTGGCTTCTGGTCGAGGTCCAGGAGGCCTGCCCCCTGCCTGCCCATAGGTAGGCAGAGGGACTCGTGGTTCGGCGCGTGCGGCCGGGCCTGACCCTGGCTTCTAGTTTAAGTCCAGGGGGCCTGCCTCCGCCTGCCCAGAGGTAGGCAGAGGGACTTGTGGTTCGGCGCATGGGGCCAGGCCCGACCCTGGCTTCTGGTCGAAGTCCAGGGTGCCTGCCCCCTGCCTGCCCAGAGGTAGGCAGAGGGACTTATGGTTCGACGCATGGGGCCCGACCTGACCCTGGCTTCTGGTCGAGGTCCAGGGGGCCTGCCTCCGCCTGCCCAGAGATAGGCAGAGGGACTTGTGGTTCGGCGCATGGGGCCGGGCCCGACTCTGGCTTCTGGTCGAGGTCCAGGGGGCCTGCCTCCGCCTGCCCAGAGGTAGGCAGAGGGACTTGTGGTTCGGCGGATGGGGCCGGGCCTGACCCTGGCTTCTGGTCGAGGTCCAGGGGGCCTGCCCCCTGCCTGCCCAGAGGTAGGCAGAGGGAATTGTGGTTTGGCGCGTGGGGCCGGGCATGACCCTGGCTTCTGGTCGAGGTCCAGGGGGCCTGCCCCCATCTTGCTAGACGTAGGCAGAGGGACTTGTGGTTCGGCGCGTGTGGCCGGGCCTGAACCTGGCTTCTGGTCGATGTCCAGGGGGCCTGCCCCCTGCCTGCCAAGAGGTAGGCAGAGGGACTTGTGGTTCGGCGCATGGGGCCGGGCCTGACCCTGGCTTCTGGTCGAAGTCCAGGGGGCCTGCCCAGAGGTAGGCAGAGGGACTTGTGGTTCGGCTCGTGGGGCCGGGCCTGACCCTGGCTTCTGGTCGAAGTCCAGGGGGCCTGCCCCCAGGTAAGCAGAGGGACTTGTGGTTCGGCGCATGGGGCCGGCCCTAACCCTGACTTCTGGTCGAAGTCCAGGGGGCCTGCCCCCTGCCTGCCCATAAGTAGGCATGGGACTTGTGGTTTGGCGCGTGGGGCCGGGCCTGACCCTGGCTTCTAGTTTAAGTCCAGGGGGCCTGCCTCCGCCTGCCCAGAGGTAGGCAGAGGGACTTGTGGTTCGGCGCATGGGGCCGGGCCCGACCCTGGCTTCTGGTCGAAGTCCAGGGGGCCTGCCCCCTGCCTGCCCAGAGGTAGGCAGAGGGACTTATGGTTGGGCGCATGGGGCCGGGCCTGACCCTGGCTTCTGGTCGAAGTCCAGGGGGCCTGCCCCCTGCCTTCCTAGAGGTAGGCAGAGGGACTTGTGGTTCGGCACATGGGGCCCGACCTGACCCTGGCTTCTGGACGAGGTCCAGGGGGCCTGCCTCCGCCTGCCCAGAGATAGGCAGAGGGATTTGTGGTTCGGCGCGTGAGGCCGGGCCTGACCCTGGGTTCTTGTCGAGGTCCAGGGGGCCTGCCTCCGCCTGCTTAGTGGTTGGTAGAGGGACTTGTGGTTTGGTGCCTGGGGCCGGGCCTGACACTGGCTTCTAGTCGAGGTCCAGGGGGCCTGCCCCCTGCCTGCCCAGAGGTAGGCAGAGGGACTTATGGTTCGGCGCGTGGGGCCGGGCCTGACCCTGGCTTCTGGTCGAAGTCCAGGGGGCCTGCCCCCAGGTAAGTAGAGGGACTTGTGGTTCGGCGCATGGGGCCGGCCCTAACCCTGACTTCTGGTCGAAGTCCAGGGGGCCTGCCCCCTGCCTGCCCATAAGTAGGCAGAGGGACTTATGGTTGGGCGCATGGGGCCGGGCCTGACCCTGGCTTCTGGTCGAAGTCCAGGGGGCCTGCCCCTTGCCTGCCTAGAGGTAGGCAGAGGGACTTGTGGTTCGGCTCATGGGGCCCGACCTGACCCTAGCTTCTGGTCGAAGTCCAGGGGGCCTGCCTCCTGCCTGCCCAGAGGTAGGCAGAGGGACTCGTGGTTCGGCGCGTGCGGCCGGGCCTGACCCTGGCTTCTGGTCGAGGTCCAAAAGGCCTGCCCCCAGCCTGCCCATTGGTAGGCAGTGGGACTCGTGGTTCGGCGCGTGCGGCCGGGCCTGACCCTGGCTTCTGGTCGAGGTCCAGGGGGCCTGCCTCCGCCTGCCCAGAGATAGGCACAGGGACTTGTGGTTCGGCGCATGGGGCCGGGCCCGACCCCGGCTTCTGGTCGAAGTCCAGGGGGCCTGCCCCCTGCCTGCCCAGAGGTAGGCAGAGGGACATGTGGTTTGGCGCGTGGGGCCGGGCCTGACCCTGGCTTCTGGTCGAGGTCCAGGAGGCCTGCCCCCTGCCTGCCCATAGGTAGGCAGAGGGACTCGTGGTTCGGCGCGTGCGGCCGGGCCTGACCCTGGCTTCTGGTCGAGGTCCAGGGGGCCTGCCTCCGCATGCCCAGAGATAGGCAGAGGGACTTGTGGTTTGGCGAATGGGGCCGGGCCCGACCCTGGCTTCTGGTCGAAGTCCAGGGGGCCTGCCCCCTGCCTGCCCATAGGTAGGCAGAGGGACTTGTGGTTTGGCGCGTGGGGCCGGGCCTGACCCTGGCTTCTGGTCGAGGTCCAGGAGGCCTGCCCCCTGCCTGCCCATAGGTAGGCAGAGGGACTCGTGGTTCGGCGCGTGCGGCCGGGCCTGACCCTGGCTTCTAGTTTAAGTCCAGGGGGCCTGCCTCCGCCTGCCCAGAGGTAGGCAGAGGGACTTGTGGTTCGGCGCATGGGGCCAGGCCCGACCCTGGCTTCTGGTCGAAGTCCAGGGTGCCTGCCCCCTGCCTGCCCAGAGGTAGGCAGAGGGACTTATGGTTCGACGCATGGGGCCCGACCTGACCCTGCCTTCTGGTCGAGGTCCAGGGGGCCTGCCTCCGCCTGCCCAGAGATAGGCAGAGGGACTTGTGGTTCGGCGCATGGGGCCGGGCCCGACTCTGGCTTCTGGTCGAGGTCCAGGGGGCCTGCCTCCGCCTGCCCAGAGGTAGGCAGAGGGACTTGTGGTTCGGCGGATGGGGCCGGGCCTGACCCTGGCTTCTGGTCGAGGTCCAGGGGGCCTGCCCCCTGCCTGCCCAGAGGTAGGCAGAGGGAATTGTGGTTTGGCGCGTGGGGCCGGGCATGACCCTGGCTTCTGGTCGAGGTCCAGGGGGCCTGCCCCCATCTTGCTAGACGTAGGCAGAGGGACTTGTGGTTCGGCGCGTGTGGCCGGGCCTGAACCTGGCTTCTGGTCGATGTCCAGGGGGCCTGCCCCCTGCCTGCCAAGAGGTAGGCAGAGGGACTTGTGGTTCGGCGCATGGGGCCGGGCCTGACCCTGGCTTCTGGTCGAAGTCCAGGGGGCCTGCCCAGAGGTAGGCAGAGGGACTTGTGGTTCGGCTCGTGGGGCCGGGCCTGACCCTGGCTTCTGGTCGAAGTCCAGGGGGCCTGCCCCCAGGTAAGCAGAGGGACTTGTGGTTCGGCGCATGGGGCCGGCCCTAACCCTGACTTCTGGTCGAAGTCCAGGGGGCCTGCCCCCTGCCTGCCCATAAGTAGGCATGGGACTTGTGGTTTGGCGCGTGGGGCCGGGCCTGACCCTGGCTTCTAGTTTAAGTCCAGGGGGCCTGCCTCCGCCTGCCCAGAGGTAGGCAGAGGGACTTGTGGTTCGGCGCATGGGGCCGGGCCCGACCCTGGCTTCTGGTCGAAGTCCAGGGGGCCTGCCCCCTGCCTGCCCAGAGGTAGGCAGAGGGACTTATGGTTGGGCGCATGGGGCCGGGCCTGACCCTGGCTTCTGGTCGAAGTCCAGGGGGCCTGCCCCCTGCCTTCCTAGAGGTAGGCAGAGGGACTTGTGGTTCGGCACATGGGGCCCGACCTGACCCTGGCTTCTGGACGAGGTCCAGGGGGCCTGCCTCCGCCTGCCCAGAGATAGGCAGAGGGACTTGTGGTTCGGCGCATGGGGTCGGGCCCGACCCTGGCTTCTGGTCGAAGTCCAGGGGGCCTGCCCCCTGCCTGCCCAGAGGGAGGCAGAGGGACTTGTGGTTTGGTGCGTGGGGCCGGGCCTGACCCTGGCTTCTGGTCGAGGTCCAGGAGGCCTGCCCCCTGCCTGCCCATAGGTAGGCAGAGGGACTCGTGGTTCGGCGCGTGCGGCCGGGCCTAACCCTGGCTTCTGGTCGAGGTCAAGGGGGCCTGCCTCCTCCTGCCCAAAGATAGGCAGAGGGACTTGTGGTTCGGCGCATGGGGCCGGTCCAGACCCTGGCTTCTGGTCGAAGTCCAGGGGGCCTGCCCCCTGCCTGCCCAGAGGTAGGGAGATGGACTTGTGGTTCGGCGCGTGGGGCCGGGCCTGACCCTGGCTTCTGGTCGAGGTCCAGGGGGCCTGCCTCCGCCTGCCCAGAGATAGGCAGAGGGACTTGTGGTTCGGCGCATGGGGCCGGGCCCGACCCTGTCTTCTGGTCGAAGTCCAGGGGGCCTGCCCCCTGCCTGCCCAGAGGTAGGCAGAGGGACTTGTGGTTCGACGCATGAGGCCGGGCCTGACCCTGGCTTCTGGTCGAAGTCCAGGGGGCCTGCCCCCTGCCTGCCTAGAGGTAGGCAGAGGGACTTGTGGTTCGGCTCATGGGGCCCGACCTGACCCTGGCTTCTGGTCGAAATCCAGGGGGCATGCCCCCTGCCTGCCCAGAGGTAGGCAGAGGGACTCGTGGTTCGGCGCGTGCGGCCGGGCCTGACCCTGGCTTCTGTTCGAGGTCCAGGGGGCCTGCCCCTTGCCTGCCCAGAGGTAGGCAGAGGGACTTGTGGTTCGGCGCATGGGGCCGGGCCTGACACTGGCTTCTGGTCGAAGTCCAGGGGGCCTGCCCCCTGCCTGCCCTGAGGTAGGCAGAGGGACTTGTGGTTCGGCGCGTGGGGCCGGGCCTGCCCCTGGCTTCGGGTCGAAGTCCAGGGGGCATGCCCCCAAGTAAGGAGAGGGACTTGTGGTTCGGCGCATGGGGCCGGCCCTAACCCTTGCTTCTAGTTTAAGTCCAGGGGGCCTGCCTCCGCCTGCCCAGAGGTAGGCAGAGGGACTTGTGGTTCGGCGCTTGGGGCCGGGCCCGACCCTGGCTTCTGGTCGAAGTCCAGGGGGCCTGCCCCCTGCCTGCCCAGAGGTAGGCAGAGGGACTCGTGGTTCGGTGCGTGCGGCCGGGCCTGACCCTGGCTTCTGGTCTAGGTCCAGGGGGCCTGCCTCCGCCTGCCCAGAGATAGGCAGAGGGACTTGTGGTTCGGCGCATGGGGTCGGGCCCGACCCTGGCTTCTGGTCGAGGTCCAGGGGGCCTGCCCCCTGCCTGCCCAGAGGGAGGCAGAGGGACTTGTGGTTTGGTGCGTGGGGCCGGGCCTGACCCTGGCTTCTGGTCGAGGTCCAGGAGGCCTGCCCCCTGCCTGCCCATAGGTAGGCAGAGGGACTCGTGGTTCGGCGCGTGCGGCCGGGCCTAACCCTGGCTTCTGGTCGAGGTCAAGGGGGCCTGCCTCCTTCTGCCCAAAGATAGGCAGAGGGACTTGTGGTTCGGCGCATGGGGCCGGTCCAGACCCTGGCTTCTGGTCGAAGTCCAGGGGGCCTGCCCCCTGCCTGCCCAGAGGTAGGGAGATGGACTTGTGGTTCGGCGCGTGGGGCCGGGCCTGACCCTGGCTTCTGGTCGAGGTCCAGGGGGCCTGCCTCCGCCTGCCCAGAGATAGGCAGAGGGACTTGTGGTTCGGCGCATGGGGCCGGGCCCGACCCTGTCTTCTGGTCGAAGTCCAGGGGGCCTGCCCCCTGCCTGCCCAGAGGTAGGCAGAGGGACTTGTGGTTCGACGCATGAGGCCGGGCCTGACCCTGGCTTCTGGTCGAAGTCCAGGGGGCCTGCCCCCTGCCTGCCTAGAGGTAGGCAGAGGGACTTGTGGTTCGGCTCATGGGGCCCGACCTGACCCTGGCTTCTGGTCGAAATCCAGGGGGCATGCCCCCTGCCTGCCCAGAGGTAGGCAGAGGGACTCGTGGTTCGGCGCGTGCGGCCGGGCCTGACCCTGGCTTCTGTTCGAGGTCCAGGGGGCCTGCCCCTTGCCTGCCCAGAGGTAGGCAGAGGGACTTGTGGTTCGGCGCATGGGGTCGGGCCTGACACTGGCTTCTGGTCGAAGTCCAGGGGGCCTGCCCCCTGCCTGCCCTGAGGTAGGCAGAGGGACTTGTGGTTCGGCGCGTGGGGCCGGGCCTGCCCCTGGCTTCGGGTCGAAGTCCAGGGGGCATGCCCCCAAGTAAGGAGAGGGACTTGTGGTTCGGCGCATGGGGCCGGCCCTAACCCTTGCTTCTAGTTTAAGTCCAGGGGGCCTGCCTCCGCCTGCCCAGAGGTAGGCAGAGGGACTTGTGGTTCGGCGCTTGGGGCCGGGCCCGACCCTGGCTTCTGGTCGAAGTCCAGGGGGCCTGCCCCCTGCCTGCCCAGAGGTAGGCAGAGGGACTCGTGGTTCGGTGCGTGCGGCCGGGCCTGACCCTGGCTTCTGGTCTAGGTCCAGGGGGCCTGCCTCCGCCTGCCCAGAGATAGGCAGAGGGACTTGTGGTTCGGCGCATGGGGTCGGGCCCGACCCTGGCTTCTGGTCGAAGTCCAGGGGGCCTGCCCCCTGCCTGCCCAGAGGGAGGCAGAGGGACTTGTGGTTTGGCGCGTGGGGCCGGGCCTGACCCTGGCTTCTGGTCGAGGTCCAGGAGGCCTGCCCCCTGCCTGCCCATAGGTAGGTAGAGGGACTCGTGGTTCGGCGCGTGCGGCCGGGCCTAACCCTGGCTTCTGGTCGAGGTCAAGGGGGCCTGCCTCCGCCTGCCCAAAGATAGGCAGAGGGACTTGTGGTTCGGCGCATGGGGCCGGTCCAGACCCTGGCTTCTGGTCGAAGTCCAGGGGGCCTGCCCCCTGCCTGCCCAGAGGTAGGGAGATGGACTTGTGGTTCGGCGCGTGGGGCCGGGCCTGACCCTGGCTTCTGGTCGAGGTCCAGGGGGCCTGCCTCCGCCTGCCCAGAGATAGGCAGAGGGACTTGTGGTTCGGCGCATGGGGCCGGGCCCGACCCTGGCTTCTGGTCGAACTCCAGGGGGCCTGCCCCCTGTATGCCCAGAGGTAGGCAGAGGGACTTGTGGTTCGACGCATGAGGCCGGGCCTGACCCTGGCTTCTGGTCGAAGTCCAGGGGTCTGCCCCTCTGCCTGCCCAGAGGTAGGGAGATGGACTTGTGGTTCGGCGCGTGGGGCCGGGCCTGACCCTTGCTTCTGGTCGAGGTCCAAGGGGCCTGCCTCCGCCTACCCAAAGGTAGGCAGAGGGACTTGTGGTTTGGCGGATGGGGCCGGGCCCGACCTTGGCTTTTGGTCGAAGTCCAGGGGGCCTGCCCCCTGCCTGCCCAGAGGTAGGCAGAGGGACTTGTGGTTTGGCGCGTGGGGCCGGGCCTGACCCTGGCTTCTGGTTTAAGTCCAGGGGGCCTGCCCCCTGCATGCCCAGAGGTAGGCAGAGGGACTTGTGGTTTGGCGCGTGGGGCCGGGCCTGACCCTGGCTTCTGGTCGAGGTCAAGGGGGCCTGCCCCCTGCCTGCCCATAGGTAGGCAGAGGGACTCGTGGTTCGGCGCGTGCGGCCGGGCCTGACCCTGGCTTCTGGTCGAGGTCCAGGGGGCCTGCCTCCGCCTGCCCAGAGATAGGTAGAGGGACTTGTGGTTTGGCGCATGGGGCCGGACCCGACCCTGGCTTCTGGTCGAAGTCCAGGGGGCCTGCCCCCTGCCTGCCCAGAGGTAGGCAGAGGGACTTGTGGTTCGGCGCATGAGGCCGGGCCTGACCCTGTCTTCTGGTCGAAGTCCAGGGGGCCTGCCCCCTGCCTGCCTAGAGGTAGGCAGAGGGACTTGTGGTTCGGCTCATGGGGCCCGACCTGACCCTGGCTTCTGGTCGAAGTCCAGGGGGCCAGCCCCCTGCCTGCCCAGAGGTAGGCAGAGGGACTCGTGGTTCGGCGCGTGCGGCCGGGCCTGACCCTGGCTTCTGGTCGAGGTCCAAGGGGCCTGCCCCCTGCCTGCCCAGAGGTAGGCAGAGGGACTTGTGGTTCGGTGCAAGGGGCCGGGCCTGACCCTGGCTTATGGTCGAAGTCCAGGGGGCCTGCCCCCTGCCTGCCCAGAGGTAGGCAGAGGGACTTGTGGTTCGGCGCGTGGGGCCGGGCCTGACCCTGGCTTCTGGTCGAAGTCCAGGGGGCCTGCCCCCAGGTAAGTAGAGGGACTTGTGGTTCGGCGCATGGGGCCGGCCCTAACCCTGGCTTCTTGTCGAAGTCCAGGGGGCCTGCCCCCTGCCTGCCCATAAGTAGGCAGAGGGACTTGTGGTTTGGCGCGTGGGGCCGGGCCTGACCCTGGCTTCTAGTTTAAGTCCAGGGGGCCTGCCTCCGCCTGCCCAGAGGTAGGCAGAGAGACTTGTGGTTCGGCGCATGGGGCCAGGCCCGACCCTGGCTTCTGGTCGAAGTCCAGGGGGCCTGCCCCCAGGTAAGTAGAGGGACTTGTGGTTCGGCGCATGGGGCCGGCCCTAACCCTGGCTTCTTGTCGAAGTCCAGGGGGCCTGCCCCCTGCCTGCCCATAAGTAGGCAGAGGGACTTGTGGTTTGGCGCGTGGGGCCGGGCCTGACCCTGGCTTCTAGTTTAAGTCCAGGGGGCCTGCCTCCGCCTGCCCAGAGGTAGGCAGAGAGACTTGTGGTTCGGCGCATGGGGCCAGGCCCGACCCTGGCTTCTGGTCGAAGTCCAGGGGGCATGCCCCCTGCCTGCCCAGAGGTAGGCAGAGGGAGTCGTGGTTCGGCGCGTGCGGCCAGGCCTGACCCTGGCTTCTGGTCGAGGTCCAGGGGTCCTGCCTCCGCATGCCCAAAGATAGGCAGAGGGACTTGTGGTTTGGCGAATGGGGCCGGGCCCGACCCTGGCTTCTGGTCGAAGTCCAGGGGGCCTGCCCCCTGCCTGCCCATAGGTAGGCAGAGGGACTTGTGGTTTGGCGCGTGGGGCCGGGCCTGACCCTGGCTTCTGGTAGAGGTCCAGGAGGCCTGCCCCCTGCCTGCCCATAGGTAGGCAGAGGGAATCGTGGTTCGGCGCGTGCGGCCGGGCCTGACCCTGACTTCTAGTTTAAGTCCAGGGGGCCTGCCTCCGCCTGCCCAGAGGTAGGCAGAAGGACTTGTGGTTCGGCGGATGGGGCCGGGCCTGACCCTGGCTTCTGGTCGAGGTCCAGGGGGCCTGCCCCCTGCCTGCCCAGAGGTAGGCAGAGGGACTTGTGGTTCGGCTCATGGGGCCCGACCTGACCCTGGCTTCTGGTCGAAGTCCAGGGGGCATGCCCCCTGCCTGCCCAGAGGTAGGCAGAGGGAGTCGTGGTTCGGCGCGTGCGGCCAGGCCTGACCCTGGCTTCTGGTCGAGGTCCAGGGGTCCTGCCTCCGCATGCCCAAAGATAGGCAGAGGGACTTGTGGTTCGGCGCATGGGGCCAGGCCCGACTCTGGCTTCTGGTAGAGGTCCAGGGGGCCTGCCTCCGCCTGCCCAGAGGTAGGCAGAAGGACTTGTGGTTCGGCGGATGGGGCCGGGCCTGACCCTGGCTTCTGGTCGAGGTCCAGGGGGCCTGCCCCCTGCCTGCCCAGAGGTAGGCAGAGGGACTTGTGGTTTGGCGCGTGGGGCCGGGCATGACCCTGGCTTCTGGTCGAGGTCTTGGGGGCCTGCCCCCATCTTGCCCAGACGTAGGCAGAGGGACTTGTGGTTCGGCGCGTGTGGCCGGGCCTGAACCTGGCTTCTGGTCGATGTCTAGGGGGCCTGCCCCCTGCCTGCCCAGAGGTAGGTAGAGGGACTTGTGGTTCGGCGCATGGGGCCGGGCCTGACCCTGGCTTCTGGTCGAAGTCCAGGGGGCCTGCCCCCTGCCTGCCCAGAGGTAGGCAGAGGGACTTGTGGTTCGGCGCGTGGTGCCGGGCCTGACCCTGGCTTCTGGTCGAAGTCCAGGGGGCCTGCCCCCAGGTAAGCAGAGGGACTTGTGGTTCGGCGCATGGGGTCGGGCCCGACCCTGGCTTCTGGTCGAAGTCCAGGGCGCCTGCCCCCTGCCTGCCCAGAGGGAGGCAGAGGGACTTGTGGTTTGGCGCGTGGGGCCGGGCCTGACCCTGGCTTCTGGTCGAGGTCCAGGAGGCCTGCCCCCTGCCTACCCATAGGTAGGCAGAGGGACTCGTGGTTCGGCGCGTGCTGCCGGGCCTGACCCTAGCTTCTGGTCGAGGTCAAGGGGGCCTGCCTTCGCCTGCCCAAAGATAGGCAGAGGGACTTGTGGTTCGGCGCATGGGGCCGGTCCAGACCCTGGCTTCTGGTCGAAGTCCAGGGGGCCTGCCCCCTGCCTGCCCAGAGGTAGGGAGATGGACTTGTGGTTCGGCGCGTGGGGCCGGGCCTGACCCTGGCTTCTGGTCGAGGTCCAGGGGGCCTGCCCCCTGCCTGCCCAGAGGTAGGCAGAGAGACTAGTGGTTCGGCGCATGGGGCCAGGCCCGACCCTGGCTTCTGGTCGAAGTCCAGGGGGCCTGCCCCCTGCATGCCTAGAGGTAGGCAGAGGGACTTGTGGTTCGGCTCATGGGGCCCGACCTGGCGCGTGGGGCCGGGCCGGACAGACTTCGAGCAGAGGTAGGCAGAGGGATTTATGATTCGGCGCATGGGGCAGGGCCTGACCCTGGTTTCTGGTCGAAGTCCAGGGGGCCTGCCCCCTGCCTGCTCAGAGGTAGGCATAGGGACTCGTGGTTCGGCGCGTGGGGTCGGGCCTGACCCTGGTTTCTGGTCGAGGTCTAGGGGGCCTGCCTCCGCCTGCCTAGATATAGGAAGAGGGACTTGTGGTTCGGCGCATGGGGCCCGACCTGACCCTGGCTTCTGGTCGAAGTCCAAGGGGCCTGCCCCCTACCTGCCCAGAGGTAGGCAGTGGGACTCATGGTTCGGCGCGTGGGGCCGGGCCTGACCCTGGCTTCTGGTCGAGGTCTAGGGGGCCTGCCTCCGCCTGCCCAGAGATAGGTAGAGGGACTTGTGGTTCGGCGCATTGGGCCGGGCCTGACCCTGGCTTCTGGTCGAAGTCCAGGGGGCTGCCCCTTGCCTGCCTAGAGGTAGGCAGAGGGACTTGTGGTTCGGCGCGTGGGGCCGGGCTTGACCCTGGCTTCTGGTCGAGGTCCAGGGGGCCTGCCTCCGCCTGCCCTGAGGTAGGCAGAGGGACTTGTGGTTCGGCGGATGGGGTCGGGCCCGACCTTGGCTTCTGGTCGAAGTCCAGGGGGCCTGCCCCCTGCCTGCCAGAGGTAGGAAGAGGGACTTGTGGTTTGGCGCGTGGGGCCGGGCCTGACCCTGGCTTCTGGTTTAAGTCCAGGGGGCCTGCCCCCTGCATGCCCAGAGGTAGGCAGAGGGACTTATGGTTCGGCGCATGGGGCCGGGCCTGACCCTGGCTTCTGGTCGAGGTCCAGGGGGCTTGCCCCCTACCTGCCTAGAGGTAGGCAGAGGGACTTATGGTTCGGCGCATGGGGCCGGCTTTGACCCTGCCTTCTGGTCAAATTCCAGTGGGCCTGCCCTCTGCCTGCCTAGAGGTAGGTAGAGGGACTTGTGGTTTGGCGCGTGGGGCCGAGCCTGACAGACTTCGAGCAGAGGTAAGCAGAGGGATTTATGGTTCGGCGCATGGGGCAGGGCCTGACCCTGGTTTCTTGTCGAAGTCCAGGGGGCCTGCCCCCTGCCTGCCTAGAGGTAGGCATAGGGACTTGTGGTTCGGCTCATGGGGCCCGACCTGACCCTGGCTTCTGGTCGAAGTCCAGGGGGCATGCCCCCTGCCTGCCAAGAGGTAGGCAGAGGGACTCGTGGTTCGGCGCGTGGGGCCGAGCCTGACCCTGGCTTCTGGTCGAGGTCCAGGGGGCCTGCCTCCGCCTGCCCAGAGGTAGGCAGAGGGACTTGTGGTTCGGCGCATGGGGCCGGGCCTGACCCTGGCATCTGGTTGAAGTCCAGGGGGCCTGCCCCCTGCCTGCCCAGAGGTAGGCAGAGGGACTTATGGTTCGTCGCATGTGGCCGGGCCCGACCCTGGCTTCTGGTCGAAGTCCAGGGGGCCTGCCTCGAGGTAGGCAGAGGGACTTGTGGTTCGGCGCATGGGGCCGGCCCTAACCCTGAATTCTGGTCGAATTCCAGGGGGCCTGCCCCCTGCCTGCCCAGAGGTAGGTAGAAGGACTTGTGGTTCGGCGCATGGGGCCGGGCCCGACCCTGGCTTCTGGTCGAAGTCTAGGGCGCCTGCCCCCTGCCTGCCCAGAGGTAGGCAGAGGGACTTATGGTTGGGCGCATGGGGCCGGGCCTGACCCTGGCTTCTGGTCGATGTCCAGGGGGCCTGCCTCCGCCTGCCTAGAGATAGGAAGAGGGACTTGTGGTTCGGCGCATGGGGCCCGACCTGACCCTGGCTTCTGGTCGAAGTCCAGGGGGCCTGCCCCCTGCCTGCCCAGAGGTATGCAGTGGGACTCATGGTTCGGCGCGTGGGGCCGGGCCTGACCCTGGCTTCTGGTTTAAGTCCAGGGGGCCTGCCCCCTGCATGCCCAGAGGTAGGCAGAGGGACTTGTGGTTCGGCGCATGGGGTCGGGCCCGACCCTGGCTTCTGGTCGAAGTCCAGGGCGCCTGCCCCCTGCCTGCCCAGAGGGAGGCAGAGGGACTTGTGGTTTGGCGCGTGGGGCCGGGCCTGACCCTGGCTTCTGGTCGAGGTCCAGGAGGCCTGCCCCCTGCCTACCCATAGGTAGGCAGAGGGACTCGTGGTTCGGCGCGTGCTGCCGGGCCTGACCCTAGCTTCTGGTCGAGGTCAAGGGGGCCTGCCTTCGCCTGCCCAAAGATAGGCAGAGGGACTTGTGGTTCGGCGCATGGGGCCGGTCCAGACCCTGGCTTCTGGTCGAAGTCCAGGGGGCCTGCCCCCTGCCTGCCCAGAGGTAGGGAGATGGACTTGTGGTTCGGCGCGTGGGGCCGGGCCTGACCCTGGCTTCTGGTCGAGGTCCAGGGGGCCTGCCCCCTGCCTGCCCAGAGGTAGGCAGAGAGACTAGTGGTTCGGCGCATGGGGCCAGGCCCGACCCTGGCTTCTGGTCGAAGTCCAGGGGGCCTGCCCCCTGCATGCCTAGAGGTAGGCAGAGGGACTTGTGGTTCGGCTCATGGGGCCCGACCTGGCGCGTGGGGCCGGGCCGGACAGACTTCGAGCAGAGGTAGGCAGAGGGATTTATGATTCGGCGCATGGGGCAGGGCCTGACCCTGGTTTCTGGTCGAAGTCCAGGGGGCCTGCCCCCTGCCTGCTCAGAGGTAGGCATAGGGACTCGTGGTTCGGCGCGTGGGGTCGGGCCTGACCCTGGTTTCTGGTCGAGGTCTAGGGGGCCTGCCTCCGCCTGCCTAGATATAGGAAGAGGGACTTGTGGTTCGGCGCATGGGGCCCGACCTGACCCTGGCTTCTGGTCGAAGTCCAAGGGGCCTGCCCCCTACCTGCCCAGAGGTAGGCAGTGGGACTCATGGTTCGGCGCGTGGGGCCGGGCCTGACCCTGGCTTCTGGTCGAGGTCTAGGGGGCCTGCCTCCGCCTGCCCAGAGATAGGTAGAGGGACTTGTGGTTCGGCGCATTGGGCCGGGCCTGACCCTGGCTTCTGGTCGAAGTCCAGGGGGCTGCCCCTTGCCTGCCTAGAGGTAGGCAGAGGGACTTGTGGTTCGGCGCGTGGGGCCGGGCTTGACCCTGGCTTCTGGTCGAGGTCCAGGGGGCCTGCCTCCGCCTGCCCTGAGGTAGGCAGAGGGACTTGTGGTTCGGCGGATGGGGCCGGGCCCGACCTTGGCTTCTGGTCGAAGTCCAGGGGGCCTGCCCCCTGCCTGCCAGAGGTAGGAAGAGGGACTTGTGGTTTGGCGCGTGGGGCCGGGCCTGACCCTGGCTTCTGGTTTAAGTCCAGGGGGCCTGCCCCCTGCATGCCCAGAGGTAGGCAGAGGGACTTATGGTTCGGCGCATGGGGCCGGGCCTGACCCTGGCTTCTGGTCGAGGTCCAGGGGGCTTGCCCCCTGCCTGCCTAGAGGTAGGCAGAGGGACTTATGGTTCGGCGCATGGGGCCGGCTTTGACCCTGCCTTCTGGTCAAATTCCAGGGGGCCTGCCCTCTGCCTGCCTAGAGGTAGGTAGAGGGACTTGTGGTTTGGCGCGTGGGGCCGAGCCTGACAGACTTCGAGCAGAGGTAAGCAGAGGGATTTATGGTTCGGCGCATGGGGCAGGGCCTGACCCTGGTTTCTTGTCGAAGTCCAGGGGGCCTGCCCCCTGCCTGCCTAGAGGTAGGCATAGGGACTTGTGGTTCGGCTCATGGGGCCCGACCTGACCCTGGCTTCTGGTCGAAGTCCAGGGGGCATGCCCCCTGCCTGCCAAGAGGTAGGCAGAGGGACTCGTGGTTCGGCGCGTGGGGCCGAGCCTGACCCTGGCTTCTGGTCGAGGTCCAGGGGGCCTGCCTCCGCCTGCCCAGAGGTAGGCAGAGGGACTTGTGGTTCGGCGCATGGGGCCGGGCCTGACCCTGGCATCTGGTTGAAGTCCAGGGGGCCTGCCCCCTGCCTGCCCAGAGGTAGGCAGAGGGACTTATGGTTCGTCGCATGTGGCCGGGCCCGACCCTGGCTTCTGGTCGAAGTCCAGGGGGCCTGCCTCGAGGTAGGCAGAGGGACTTGTGGTTCGGCGCATGGGGCCGGCCCTAACCCTGAATTCTGGTCGAATTCCAGGGGGCCTGCCCCCTGCCTGCCCAGAGGTAGGTAGAAGGACTTGTGGTTCGGCGCATGGGGCCGGGCCCGACCCTGGCTTCTGGTCGAAGTCTAGGGCGCCTGCCCCCTGCCTGCCCAGAGGTAGGCAGAGGGACTTATGGTTGGGCGCATGGGGCCGGGCCTGACCCTGGCTTCTGGTCGATGTCCAGGGGGCCTGCCTCCGCCTGCCTAGAGATAGGAAGAGGGACTTGTGGTTCGGCGCATGGGGCCCGACCTGACCCTGGCTTCTGGTCGAAGTCCAGGGGGCCTGCCCCCTGCCTGCCCAGAGGTATGCAGTGGGACTCATGGTTCGGCGCGTGGGGCCGGGCCTGACCCTGGCTTCTGGTTTAAGTCCAGGGGGCCTGCCCCCTGCATGCCCAGAGGTAGGCAGAGGGACTTATGGTTCGGCGCATGGGGCCGGGCCTGACCCTTGCTTCTGGTCGAGGTCCAGGGGGCTTGCCCCCTGCCTGCCTAGAGGTAGGCAGAAGGACTTATGGTTCGGCGCATGGGGCCGGCTTTGACCCTGCCTTCTAGTCAAATTCCAGGGGGCCTGCCCTCTGCCTGCCTAGAGGTAGGTAGAGGGACTTGTGGTTTGGCGCGTGGGGCCGAGCCTAACCGACTTCGAGCAGAGGTAAGCAGAGGGATTTATGGTTCGGCGCATGGGGCAGGGCCTGACCCTGGTTTCTGGTCGAAGTCCAGGGGGCCTGCCCCCTGCCTGCCTAGAGGTAGGCATAGGGACTTGTGGTTCGGCTCATGGGGCCCGACCTGACCCTCGCTTCTGGTCGAAGTCCAGGGGGCATGCCCCCTGCCTGCCAAGAGGTAGGCAGAGGGACTCGTGGTTCGGCGCGTGGGGCCGGGCCTGACCCTGTCTTCTGGTCGAGGTCCAGGGGGCCTGCCTCCGCCTGCCCAGAGGTAGGCAGAGGGACTTGTGGTTCGGTGCATGGGGCCAGGCCTGACCCTGGCTTCTGGTCGAAGTCCAGGGGGCCTGCCCCCTGCCTGCCCAGAGGTAGGCAGAGGGACTTATGGTTCGTCGCATGTGGCCGGGCCCGACCCTGGCTTCTGGTCGAAGTCCAGGGGGCCTGCCTCGAGGTAGGCAGAGGGACTTGTGGTTCAGCGCATGGGGCCGGCCCTAACCCTGAATTCTGGTCGAAGTCCAGGGGGCCTGCCCCCTGCCTGCCCAGAGGTAGGCAGAAGGACTTGTGGTTCGGCGCATGGGGCCGGGCCCGACCCTGGCTTCTGGTCGAAGTCCAGGGGGCCTGCCCCCTGCCTGCCCAGAGGTAGGCAGAGGGACTTATGGTTGGGCGCATGGGGCCGGTCCTGACCCTGGCTTCTGGTCGAGGTCCAGGGGGCCTGCCTCCGCCTGCCTAGAGATAGGAAGAGGGACTTGTGGTTCGGCGCATGGGGCCCGACCTGACCCTGGCTTCTGGTCGAAGTCCAGGGGGCCTGCCCCCTGCCTGCCCAGAGGTAGGCAGTGGGACTCATGGTTCGGCGCGTGGGGCCGGGCCTGACCCTAGCTTCTGGTCGAGGTCTAGGGGGCCTGCCTCCGCCTGCCCAGAGATAGGCAGAGGGACTTTTAGTTCGGCGCATGGGTCCGGACTTGACCCTGGCTTCTGGTCGAGGTCCAGGGGGCCTGCCTCCGCCTGCCCAGACGTAGGCAGAGGGACTTGTGGTTTGGCGCATGGGGCCGGCCCTGACCCTGGCTTCTGGTCGAGGTCCAGGGGGCCTGCACCCTGCCTGCCCAGAGGTAGGCAGAGGGACTTGTGGTTCGGCGCGTGTGGCCGGGCCTGACCCTGGCTTCTGGTCGAGGTCCAGGGGGCCTGCCTCCGCCTGCCCAGAGGTAGGCAGAGGGACTTGTGGTTCGGCGCATGTGGCCGGGCCCGACCCTGGCTTCTGGTCGAAGTCCAGGGAGCCTGCCTCGAGGTAGGCAGAGGGACTTGTGGTTCGGCGCATGGGGCCGGCCCTAACCCTGAATTCTGGTCGAAGTCCAGAGGGCCTGCCCCCTGCCTGCCCAGAGGTAGGCATAGGGACTTGTGGTTCGTTGCATGGGGCCAGACTTGACCCTGGCTTCTAATCGAGGTCCAGGGGGCCTGCCTCCGCCTGCCCAGAGGTAGGCAGAGGGACTTGTGGTTCGGCGGATGGGGCCGGGCCCGACCTTGGCTTCTGGTCGAAGTCCAGGGGGCCTACCCCCTGCTTGCCCAGAGGTAGACAGAGGGACTTGTGGTTCGGCGCGTGGGGCCGGGCCTGACCCTGGCTTCTGGTCGAGGTCTAGGGGGCCTGCCTCCGCCTGCCCAGAGATAGGCAGAGGGACTTGTGGTTTGGCGCATGGGGCCGGGCCTGACCCTGGCTTCTGGTCGAAGTCCAGGGGGCTGCCCCCTGCCTGCCTAGAGGTAGGCAGAGGGACTTGTGGTTCGGCGCGTGGGGCCGGGCCTGACCCTGGCTTCTGGTCGAGGTCTAGGGGGCCTGCCTCCGCCTGCCCAGAGGTAGGCAGAGGGACTTGTGGTTCGGCGCATGGGTCCGGGCCTGACCCTGGCTTCTGGTCGAGGTCCAGGGGGCCTGCCCCCTGCCTGCCTAGAGGTAGGCAGAGGGACTTATGGTTCGGCGCATGGGGCCGGCCCTGACCCTGCCTTCTGGTCAAAGACCAGGGGGCTTGCCCTCTGCCTGCCTAGAGGTAGGCAGAGGGACTTGTGGTTTGGCGCGTGGGGCCGGGCCTGACAGACTTCGAGCAGAGGTAGGCAGAGGGACTTATGGTTCGGCGCATGGGGCAGGGCCTGACCCTGGCTTCTGGTCGAAGTCCAGGGGGCATGCCCCCTGCCTGCCCAGAGGTAGGCAGAGGGACTCGTGGTTCGGCGCGTGGGGTCGGGCCTGACCCTGGATTCTGGTCGAGGTCTAAGGGGCCTGCCTCCGCCTGCCTAGAGATAGGAAGAGGGACTTGTGGTTCGGCGCATGGGGCCCGACCTGACCCTGGCTTCTGGTCGAAGTCCAAGGGGCCTGCCCCCTGCCTGCCCAGAGGTAGGCAGTGGGACTCGTGGTTCGGCGCGTGGGGCCGGGCCTGACCCTGGCTTCTGGTCGAGGTCTAGGGGGCCTACCCCCGCCTGCCCAGAGATAGGCAGAGGGACTTGTGGTTCGGCGCATGGGGCCGGGCCTGACCCTGGCTTCTGGTCGAAGTCCAGGGGGCTGCCCCCTGCCTGCCTAGAGGTAGGCAGAGGGACTTGTGGTTCGGCGCGTGGGGCCGGGCTTGACCCTGGCTTCTGGTCGAGGTCCAGGGGGCCTGCCTCCGCCTGCCCTGAGGTAAGCAGAGGTACTTGTGGTTCGGCGGATGGGGCCGGGCCCGACCTTGGCTTCTGGTCGAAGTCCAGGGGGCCTGCCCCCTGCCTGCTTAGAGGTAGGCAGAGGGACTTGTGGTTTGGCGCGTGGGGCCGGGCCTGACCCTGGCTTCTGGTTTAAGTCCAGGGGGCCTGCCCCCTGCATGCCTAGAGGTAGGCAGAGGGACTTATGGTTCGGCGCATGGGGCCGGGCCTGACCCTGGCTTCTGGTCGAGGTCCAGGGGGCCTGCCCCCTGCCTGCCTAGAGGTAGGCAGAGGGACTTATGGTTCGGCGCATGGGGCCGGCTTTAACCCTGCCTTCTGGTCAAAGTCCAGGGGGCCTGCCCTCTGCCTGCCTAGAGGTAGGTAGAGGGACTTGTGGTTTGGCGCGTGGGGCCGGGCCTGACCGACTTCGAGCAGAGGTAAGCAGAGGGGTTTATGGTTCGGCGCATGGGGCAGGGCCTGACCCTGGTTTCTGGTCGAAGTCCAGGGGGCCTGCCCCCTGCCTGCCTAGAGGTAGGCATAGGGACTTGTGGTTCGGCTCATGGGGCCCGACCTGACCCTGGCTTCTGGTCGAAGTCCAGGGGGCATGCCCCCTGCCTGCCCAGAGGTAGGCAAAGGGACTCGTGGTTCGGCACGTGGGGCCTGGCCTGACCCTGGCTTCTGGTCGAGGTCTAGGGGGGCTGCCTCCGCCTGCCCAGAGATAGGCAGAGGGACTTGTGGTTTGGCGCATGGGGCCGGGCCTGACCCTGGCTTCTGGTCGAAGTCCAGAGGGCTGCCCCCTGCCTGCCTAGAGGTAGGCAGAGGGACTTGTGGTTCGGCGCGTGGGGCCGGGCCTGACCCTGGCTTCTGGTCGAGGTCCAGGGGGCTTGCCTCCGCCTGCCCAAAGGTAGGCAGAGGGACTTGTGGTTCGGTGCATGGGGCCGGGCCTGACCCTGGCTTCTGGTCGAAGTCCAGGGGGCCTGCCCCCTGCCTGCCCAGAGGTAGCCAGAGGGACTTATGGTTCGTCGCATGTGGCCGGGCCCGACCCTGGCTTCTGGTCGAAGTCCAGGGGGCCTGCCTCGAGGTAGGCAGAGGGACTTGTGGTTCGGCGCATGGGGCCGGCCCTAACCCTAAATTCTGGTCGAAGTCCAGGGGGCCTGCCCCCTGCCTGCCCAGAGGTAGGCAGAGGGACTTGTGGTTCGGCGCATGGGGCCGGCCCTGACCCTGGCTTCTGGTCGAGGTCCAAGGGGCATGCCCCCTGCCTGCCCAGAGGTAGGCAGAGGGACTCGTGGTTCGGCGCATGGGGCCGGGCCTGACCCTGGCTTCTGGTCGAGGTCTAGGGGGCCTGCCTCCGCCTGCCTAGAGATAGGAAGAGGGACTTGTGGTTCGGCGCATGGGGCCCGACCTGACCCTGGCTTCTGGTCGAAGTCCAGGGGGCCTGCCCCCCGCCTGCCCAGAGGTAGGCAGTGGGACTCATGGTTCGGCGCGTGGGGCCGGGCCTGACCCTGGCTTCTGGTCGAGGTCTAGGGGGCCTGCCTCCGCCTGCCCAGAGATAGGAAGAGGCACTTGTGGTTCGGCGCATGGGTCCGGACTTGACCCTGGCTTCTGGTCGAGGTCCAGGGGGCCTGCCTCCGCCTGCCCAGAGGTAGGCAGAGGGACTTGTGGTTCGGCGGATGGGGCCGGGCCCGACCTTGGCTTCTAGTCGAAGTCCAGGGGGCCTACCCCCTGCCTGCCCAGAGGTAGGCAGAGGGACTTGTGGTTCGACGCATGGGGCCGGCCCTGACCCTGGCTTCTGGTCGAGGTCCAGGGGGCCTGCCCCCTACCTGCCCAAAGGTAGGCAGAGGGACTTGTGGTTCAGCGTGTGTGGCCGGACCTGACCCTGGCTTCAGGTCGAGGTCCAGGGGCCTGCCCCCTACCTGCCCATAGGTAGGCAGAGGGACTTGTGGTTCGGCGCGTGTGGCCGGGCCTGACCCTAGCTACTGGTCGAGGTCCAGGGGGCCTGCCCCCTGCCTGCCCAGAGGTAGGCAGAGGGACTTGTGGTTCGGCGCATGGGGCCGGCCCTGACCCTGGCTTCTGGTCGAGGTCCAGGGGGCCTGCACTCTGCCTGCCCAGAGGTAGGCAGAGGGACTTGTGGTTCGGCGCGTGTGGCCGGGCCTGACCCTGGCTACTGGTCGAGGTCCAGGGGGCCTGCCCCCTGCCTGCCCAGAGGTAGGCAGAGGGACTTGTGGTTCGGCGCATGGGGCCGACCCTGACCCTGGCTTCTGGTCGAGGTCCAGGGGGCCTGCACCCTGCCTGCCCAGAGGTAGGCAGAGGGACTTGTGGTTTGGCACATGAGGCCGGGCCTGACCCTGGCTTCTGGTCGAAGTCCAGGGGGCCTGCCCCCTGCTTGCCCATAGGTAGGTAGAGGGACTTGTGGTTCGGCGCGTGGGGCCGGGCCTGACCCTGGCTTCTGGTCGAGGTCCAGGGGGCCTGCCTCCGCTTGCCCAGAGGTAGGCAGAGGGACTTGTGGTTTGGCGGATGGGGCCGGGCCCGACCTTGGCTTCTGGTCGAAGTCCAGGGGGCCTGCCCCCTGCCTGCCTAGAGGTAGGCAGAGGGACTTGTGGTTTGGCGCGTGGGGCCGGGCCTGACCCTGGCTTCTGGTCGAAGTCCAGGGGGCCTGCCCCGATGTAGGCAGAGGAACTTGTGGTTCGGCGCATGGGGCCGGCCCTGACCCTGGCTTCTGGTCGAGGTCCAGGGGGCCTGCCCCCTACCTGCCCAAAGGTAGGCAGAGGGACTTGTGGTTCGGCGTGTGTGGCCGGACCTGACCCTGGCTTCAGGTCGTGGTCCAGGGGCCTGCCCCCTGCCTGCCCATAGGTAGGCAGAGGGACTTGTGGTTCGGCGCGTGTGGCCGGGCCTGACCCTGGCTACTGGTCGAGGTCCAGGGGGCCTGCCTCCTGCCTGCCCAGAGGTAGGCAGAGGGACTTGTGGTTCGGCGCATGGGGCCGACCCTGACCCTGGCTTCTGGTCGAGGTCCAGGGGGCCTGCACCCTGCCTGCCCAGAGGTAGGCAGAGGGACTTGTGGTTCGGCGCGTGTGGCCGGGCCTGACCCTGGCTTCTGGTCGAGGTCCAGGGGGCCTGCCTCCGCCTGCCCAGAGGTAGGCAGAGGGACTTGTGGTTCGGCGCATGTGGCCGGGCCCGACCCTGGCTTCTGGTCGAAGTCCAGGGGGCCTGCCTCGAGGTAGGCAGAGGGACTTGTGGTTCGGCGCATGGGGCGGCTCTGACCCTGGCTTCTGGTCAAAGTCCAGGGGGCTTGCCCCCTGCCTGGCCATAGGTAGGCAGAGGGACTTGTGGTTTGGCGCGTGGGGCCGGGCCTGACCCTGGCTTCTAGTTTAAGTCCAGAGGGCCTGCCTCCGCCTGCCCAGAGGTAGGCAGAGGGACTTGTGGTTCGGCGCATGGGGCCGGGACCGACCCTGGCTTCTGGTTGAAGTCCAGGGGGCCTACCCCCTGCCTGCCCAGAGGTAGGCAGAGAGACTAATGGTTCGGCGCATGGGGCCGGGCCTGATCCTGGCTTCTGGTCGAAGTCCAGGGGGCCTGCCCCCTGCCTGCCCAGAGGTAGGCAGAGGGACTTGTGGTTCGGGTCATGAGGCCCGACCTGACCCTGGCTTCTGGTCGAAGTCCAGGGGGCCTGCCCCCTGCCTGCCCTGAGGTAAGCAGAGGGACTCGTGGTTCGGCGCGTGCGGCCGGGCCTGACCCTGGCTTCTGGCCGAGGTCCAAGAGGCCTGCCTCCGCCTGCCAAGAGGTAGGTAGAGGGACTTGTGGTTCAGCGCATGGGGCCGGGCCCGACCCTGGCTTCTGGTCGAAGTCCAGGGGGCCTGCCCCCTGCCTTCCCAAAGGTAGGCAGAGGGACTTGTGGTTCGGCACATGAGGCCGGGCCTGACCCTGGCTTCTGGTCGAAGTGCAGGGGGCCTGCCCCCTGCTTGCCCAGAGGTAGGTAGAGGGACTTGTGGTTCGGAGCGTGGGGCCGGGCCTGACCCTGGCTTCTGGTCGAGGTCCAGGGGGCCTGCCTCCGCTTGCCCTGAGGTAGGCAGAGGGACTTGTGGTTTGGTGGATGGGGCCGGGCCCGACCTTGGCTTCTGGTCGAAGTCCAGGGGGCCTGCCTCCGCTTGCCCAGAGGTAGGCAGAGGGACTTGTGGTTTGACGGATGGGGCCGGGCCCGACCTTGGCTTCTGGTCGAAGTCCAGGGGGCCTGCCCCCTGCCTGCCCAGAGGTAGGCAGAGGGACTTGTGGTTTGGCGCGTGGGGCCGGGCCTGACCCTAGCTTCTGGTCGAAGTCCAGGGGGCCTGCCCCGATGTAGGCAGAGGGACTTGTGGTTCGGCGCATGGGGCCGGCCCTGACAAAGGCTTCTGGTGGAAGTCCAGGGGGCCTGCCCCCTGCCTGCCCAGAGGTAAGAAGAGGGTCTTGTGGTTCGGTGCGTGGGGCCGGGCCTGACCCTGGCTTTCTGGTCGAGGTCCAGGGGCCTGCCTCCGCCTGCCCAGAGGTAGGCAGAGGGACTTGTGGTTCGGCGCATGTGGCCGGGCCCGACCCTGGCTTCTGGTCGAAGTCCAGGGAGCCTGCCCCGAGGTAGGCAGAGGGACTTGTGGTTCGGCGCATGGGGCGGCTCTGACCCTGGCTTCTGGTCAAAGTCCAGGGGGCTTGCCCCCTGCCTGGCCATAGGTAGGCAGAGGGACTTGTGGTTTGGCGCGTGGGGCCGGGCCTGACCCTGGCTTCTAGTTTAAGTCCAGAGGGCCTGCCTCCGCCTGCCCAGAGGTAGGCAGAGGGACTTGTGGTTCGGCGCATGGGGCCGGGACCGACCCTGGCTTCTGGTTGAAGTCCAGGGGGCCTACCCCCTGCCTGCCCAGAGGTAGGCAGAGAGACTAATGGTTCGGCGCATGGGGCCGGGCCTGATCCTGGCTTCTGGTCGAAGTCCAGGGGGCCTGCCCCCTGCCTGCCCAGAGGTAGGCAGAGGGACTTGTGGTTCGGGTCATGAGGCCCGACCTGACCCTGGCTTCTGGTCGAAGTCCAGGGGGCCTGCCCCCTGCCTGCCCTGAGGTAAGCAGAGGGACTCGTGGTTCGGCGCGTGCGGCCGGGCCTGACCCTGGCTTCTGGCCGAGGTCCAAGAGGCCTGCCTCCGCCTGCCAAGAGGTAGGTAGAGGGACTTGTGGTTCAGCGCATGGGGCCGGGCCCGACCCTGGCTTCTGGTCGAAGTCCAGGGGGCCTGCCCCCTGCCTTCCCAAAGGTAGGCAGAGGGACTTGTGGTTCGGCACATGAGGCCGGGCCTGACCCTGGCTTCTGGTCGAAGTGCAGGGGGCCTGCCCCCTGCTTGCCCAGAGGTAGGTAGAGGGACTTGTGGTTCGGCGCGTGGGGCCGGGCCTGACCCTGGCTTCTGGTCGAGGTCCAGGGGGCCTGCCTCCGCTTGCCCAGAGGTAGGCAGAGGGACTTGTGGTTTGGTGGATGGGGCCGGGCCCGACCTTGGCTTCTGGTCGAAGTCCAGGGGGCCTGCCTCCGCTTGCCCAGAGGTAGGCAGAGGGACTTGTGGTTTGACGGATGGGGCCGGGCCCGACCTTGGCTTCTGGTCGAAGTCCAGGGGGCCTGCCCCCTGCCTGCCCAGAGGTAGGCAGAGGGACTTGTGGTTTGGCGCGTGGGGCCGGGCCTGACCCTAGCTTCTGGTCGAAGTCCAGGGGGCCTGCCCCGATGTAGGCAGAGGGACTTGTGGTTCGGCGCATGGGGCCGGCCCTGACAAAGGCTTCTGGTGGAAGTCCAGGGGGCCTGCCCCCTGCCTGCCCAGAGGTAAGAAGAGGGTCTTGTGGTTCGGTGCGTGGGGCCGGGCCTGACCCTGGCTTTCTGGTCGAGGTCCAGGGGCCTGCCTCCGCCTGCCCAGAGGTAGGCAGAGGGACTTGTGGTTCGGCGCATGTGGCCGGGCCCGACCCTGGCTTCTGGTCGAAGTCCAGGGAGCCTGCCCCGAGGTAGGCAGAGGGACTTGTGGTTCGGCGCATGGGGCGGCTCTGACCCTGGCTTCTGGTCAAAGTCCAGGGGGCTTGCCCCCTGCCTGGCCATAGGTAGGCAGAGGGACTTGTGGTTTGGCGCGTGGGGCCGGGCCTGACCCTGGCTTCTAGTTTAAGTCCAGAGGGCCTGCCTCCGCCTGCCCAGAGGTAGGCAGAGGGACTTGTGGTTCGGCGCATGGGGCCGGGACCGACCCTGGCTTCTGGTTGAAGTCCAGGGGGCCTACCCCCTGCCTGCCCAGAGGTAGGCAGAGAGACTAATGGTTCGGCGCATGGGGCCGGGCCTGATCCTGGCTTCTGGTCGAAGTCCAGGGGGCCTGCCCCCTGCCTGCCCAGAGGTAGGCAGAGGGACTTGTGGTTCGGGTCATGAGGCCCGACCTGACCCTGGCTTCTGGTCGAAGTCCAGGGGGCCTGCCCCCTGCCTGCCCTGAGGTAAGCAGAGGGACTCGTGGTTCGGCGCGTGCGGCCGGGCCTGACCCTGGCTTCTGGCCGAGGTCCAAGAGGCCTGCCTCCGCCTGCCAAGAGGTAGGTAGAGGGACTTGTGGTTCAGCGCATGGGGCCGGGCCCGACCCTGGCTTCTGGTCGAAGTCCAGGGGGCCTGCCCCCTGCCTTCCCAAAGGTAGGCAGAGGGACTTGTGGTTCGGCACATGAGGCCGGGCCTGACCCTGGCTTCTGGTCGAAGTGCAGGGGGCCTGCCCCCTGCTTGCCCAGAGGTAGGTAGAGGGACTTGTGGTTCGGCGCGTGGGGCCGGGCCTGACCCTGGCTTCTGGTCGAGGTCCAGGGGGCCTGCCTCCGCTTGCCCAGAGGTAGGCAGAGGGACTTGTGGTTTGGTGGATGGGGCCGGGCCCGACCTTGGCTTCTGGTCGAAGTCCAGGGGGCCTGCCTCCGCTTGCCCAGAGGTAGGCAGAGGGACTTGTGGTTTGACGGATGGGGCCGGGCCCGACCTTGGCTTCTGGTCGAAGTCCAGGGGGCCTGCCCCCTGCCTGCCCAGAGGTAGGCAGAGGGACTTGTGGTTTGGCGCGTGGGGCCGGGCCTGACCCTAGCTTCTGGTCGAAGTCCAGGGGGCCTGCCCCGATGTAGGCAGAGGGACTTGTGGTTCGGCGCATGGGGCCGGCCCTGACAAAGGCTTCTGGTGGAAGTCCAGGGGGCCTGCCCCCTGCCTGCCCAGAGGTAAGAAGAGGGTCTTGTGGTTCGGTGCGTGGGGCCGGGCCTGACCCTGGCTTTCTGGTCGAGGTCCAGGGGCCTGCCTCCGCCTGCCCAGAGGTAGGCAGAGGGACTTGTGGTTCGGCGCATGTGGCCGGGCCCGACCCTGGCTTCTGGTCGAAGTCCAGGGAGCCTGCCCCGAGGTAGGCAGAGGGACTTGTGGTTCGGCGCATGGGGCGGCTCTGACCCTGGCTTCTGGTCAAAGTCCAGGGGGCTTGCCCCCTGCCTGGCCATAGGTAGGCAGAGGGACTTGTGGTTTGGCGCGTGGGGCCGGGCCTGACCCTGGCTTCTAGTTTAAGTCCAGAGGGCCTGCCTCCGCCTGCCCAGAGGTAGGCAGAGGGACTTGTGGTTCGGCGCATGGGGCCGGGACCGACCCTGGCTTCTGGTTGAAGTCCAGGGGGCCTACCCCCTGCCTGCCCAGAGGTAGGCAGAGAGACTAATGGTTCGGCGCATGGGGCCGGGCCTGATCCTGGCTTCTGGTCGAAGTCCAGGGGGCCTGCCCCCTGCCTGCCCAGAGGTAGGCAGAGGGACTTGTGGTTCGGGTCATGAGGCCCGACCTGACCCTGGCTTCTGGTCAAAGTCCAGGGGGCCTGCCCCCTGCCTGCCCTGAGGTAAGCAGAGGGACTCGTGGTTCGGCGCGTGCGGCCGGGCCTGACCCTGGCTTCTGGCCGAGGTCCAAGAGGCCTGCCTCCGCCTGCCAAGAGGTAGGTAGAGGGACTTGTGGTTCAGCGCATGGGGCCGGGCCCGACCCTGGCTTCTGGTCGAAGTCCAGGGGGCCTGCCCCCTGCCTGCTCAGAGGTAGGCAGAGGGACTTGTGGTTCGGCACATGAGGCCGGGCCTGACCCTGGCTTCTGGTCGAAGTCCTGCGGGCCTGCCCCCTGCTTGCCCAGAGGTAGGTAGAGGGACTTGTGGTTCGGCGCTTGGGGCCGGGCCAGGCCCTGGCTTCTGGTCGAAGTCCAGGGGGCCTGCCCCCTGCTTGCCTAGAGGTAGGCAGATGGACTTGTGGTTCGGCGCGTGGGGCCGGGCCTGACCCTGGCTTCTGGTCGAGGTCCAGGGGGCCTGTCTCCGCTTGCCCAGAGGTAGGCAGAGGGACTTGTGGTTTGGCGGATGGGGCCGGGCCCGACCTTGGCTTCTGGTCGAAGTCTAGGGGGCCTGCCCCCTACCTGCCCAGAGGTTGGCAGAGGGACTTGTGGTTTGGCGCGTGGGGCCGGGCCTGACCCTGGCTTCTGGTCGAGGTCCATGGGGCATGCCCCCTGCCTGCCCAGACGTAGGCAGAGGGACTTGTGGTTCGGCGCGTGTGGCCGGGCATGACCCTGGCTTCTGGTCGAGGTCCAGGGGGCCTGCCCTCTGCCTGCCCAGAGGTAGGCAAAGGGACTTGTGGTTCGGGTCATGGGGCCCGACCTGACCCTGGCTTCTGGTCGAAGTCCAGGGGGCCTGCCCCCTGCCTGCCCAGAGGTAAGCAGAGGGACTCGTGGTTCGGCGCGTGCGGCCGGGCCTGACCCTGGCTTCTGGCCGAGGTCCAGGAGGCCTGCCTCCGCCTGCCAAGAGGTAGGTAGAGGGACTTGTGGTTCAGCGCATGGGGCCGGGCCCGACCCTGGCTTCTGGTCGAAGTCCAGGGGGCCTGCCCCCCTGCCTGCCCAGAGGTAGGCAGAGGGACTTGTGGTTCGGCACATGAGGCCGGGCCTGACCCTGGCTTCTGGTCGAAGTCCAGGAGGCCTGCCCCCTGCTTGCCTAGAGGTAGGTAGAGGGACTTGTGGTTTGGCGCGTGGGGCCGGGCCTGACCCTGGCTTCTGGTCGAGGTCCATGGGGCATGCCCCCTGCCTGCCCAGACGTAGGCAGAGGGACTTGTGGTTCGGCGCGTGTGGCCGGGCCTGACCCTGGCTTCTGGTCGAGGTCCAGGGGGCCTGCCCTCTGCCTGCCCAGAGGTAGGCAGAGGGACTTGTGGTTCGGGTCATGGGGACCGACCTGACCCTGGCTTCTGGTCGAAGTCCAGGGGGCCTGCCCCCTGCCTGCCCAGAGGTAAGCAGAGGGACTCGTGGTTCGGCGCGTGCGGTCGAGCCTGACCCTGGCTTCTGGCCGAGGTCCAGGAGGACTGCCTCCACCTGCCAAGAGGTAGGTAGAGGGACTTGTGGTTCAGCGCATGGGGCCGGGCCCGACCCTGGCTTCTGGTCGAAGTCCAGGGGGCCTGCCCCCTGCCTGCCCAGAGGTAGGCAGAGGGACTTGTGGTTCGGCACATGAGGCCGGGCCTGACCCTGGCTTCTGGTCGAAGTCCAGGAGGCCTGCCCCCTGCTTGCCCAGAGGTAGGTAGAGGGACTTGTGGTTCGGCGCATGATGCCAGGCCAGACCCTGGCTTCTGGTCGAAGTCTAGGGGGCCTGCCCCCTGCTTGCCCAGAGGTAGGCAGATGGATTTGTGGTTCGGCGCGTGGGGCCGGGCTTGACCTTGGCTTCTGGTCGAAGTCCAGGGGGCCTGCCCCCTGCCTGCCCAGAGGTAGGCAGAGGGACTTGTGGTTTGGCGCGTGGGGCCGGGCCTAACCCTGGCTTCTGGTCAAAGTCCAGGGGGCCTGCCCCCTGCCTGCCCAGACGTAGGCAGAGGGACTTGTGGTTCGGCGCGTGTGGCCGGGCCTGACCCTGGCTTCTGGTCGAGGTCCAGGGGGCCTGCCCCCTGCCTGCCCAGAGGTAGGCAGAGGGACTTGTGGTTTGGCGCATAGGGACGGGCCTAACCCTGGCTTCTGGTCGAAGTCCAGGGGGCCTGCCCCCTGCCTGCCCAGAGGTAGGCAGAGGGACTTGTGGTTCGGTGCATGTGGCCGGGCCCGACCCTGGCTTCTGGTCGAAGTACAGGGGGCCTGCCCCGAGATAGGCAAAAGGACTTGTGGTTCGGCGCATAGGGCCGGCCCTGACAAAGGCTTCCGGTCGAAGTCCAGGGGGCCTGCCCCTTGCCTGCCCAGAGGTAGGCAGAGGGACTTGTAGTTTGGCGCGTGGGGCCAGGGCTGACCCTGGCTTTTGGTTTAAGTCCAGGGGGCCTGCCTCCGCCTGCCCAGAGGTAGGCAGAGGGACTTGGGGTTCGGCGCATGGGCCCGGGCCCGACCCTGGCTTCTGGTCGAAGTCCAGGGGGCCTGCCCCGAGGTAGGCAGAGGGACTTGTGGTTCGGCGCATGGGGCCGGCCATGACCCTGGCTTCTGGTCGAAGTCCAGGGGGCCTGCCCCCTGCCTGCCCAGAGGTAGGCAGAGGGACTTGTGGTTTGGCGCGTAGGGTCGGGCCTGACCCTGGCTTCTGGTTTAAGTCCAGGGGGCCTGCCCCCTGCATGCCCAGAGGTAGGCAGAAGGACTTATGGTTCGGCGCATGGGGCCGGGCCAGACCCTGGCTTCTAGTCAAAGTCCAGGGGGCCTGCCCTCTGCCTGCCTAGAGGTAGGCAGAGGGACTTGTGGTTTGGCGCGTGGGGCCGGGCCTGACCCTGGCTTCTGGTTTAAGTCCAGGGGGCCTGCCCCCTGCATGCCCAGAGGTAGGCAGAGGGACTTGTGGTTCGGCGCATGAGGCCGGGCCTGACCCTGGCTTCTGGTCGAAGTCCAGGGGGCCTGCCCCCTGCTTGCCCAGAGGTAGGTAGAGGGACTTGTGGTTCGGCGCATGGGGCCGGGCCAGACCCTGGCTTCGGGTCGAAGTCCAGGGGGCCTGCCCCCTCCCTGCCCAGAGGTAGGAATATGGACTTGTGGTTCGGCGCGTGAGGCCGGGCCTGACCCTGGCTTCTGGTCGAGGTCCAGGGGGCCTGCCTCCGCCTGCCCAGAGGAAGGCCGAGGGAGTTGTGGTTTGGCGGATGGGGCCGGGCCCGACCTTGGCTTCTGGTCGAAGTCCAGGGGGCCTGCCCCTTGCCTGCCCAGAGGTAGGCAGAGGGACTTGTGGTTTAGCGCGTGGGGCCGGGCCTGACCCTGGCTTCTGGTCGAGGTCCAGGGGGCCTGCCCCCTGCCCGCCCAGACGTAGGCAGAGGGACTTGGGGTTCGGCGCGTGTGGCCGGGCCTGACCCTGGCTTCTGGTCGAGGTCCAGGGGGCCTGCCTCCGCCTGCCCAGAGGTAGGCAGAGGGAGTTGTGGTGTGGCGGATGGGGCCGGGCTCGACCTTGGCTTCTGGTCAAAGTCCAGGGGGCCTGCCCCCTCCCTGCCCAGAGGTAGGCAGAGGGACTTGTGGTTTGGCGCGTGGGGCCGGGCCTGACCCTGGCTTCTGGTCGAGGTCCAGGGGGGCTGCCTCCGCCTGCCCAGAGGTAGGCAGACGGAGTTGTGGTGTGGCGGATGGGGCCGGGCCCGACCTTGGCTTCTGGTCGAAGTCCAGGGGGCCTGCCCCCTCCCTGCCCAGAGGTAGGCAGAGGGACTTGTGGTTTGGCGCGTGGGGCCTGGCCTGACCCTGGCTTCTGGTCGAAGTCCAGGGGGCCTGCCCCCTGCCTGCCCAAAGGTAGGCAGATGGACTTGTGGTTCGGCGCGTGGGGCCGGGCCTGACCCTGGCTTCTGGTCGAGGTCCAGGGGGCCTGCCTCCGCCTGCCCAGAGGAAGGCAGAGGGAGTTTTGGTTTGGCAGATGGGGCCGGGCCCGACCTTGGCTTCTGGTCGAAGTCCAGGGGGCCTGCCCCTTGCCTGCCCAGAGGTAGGCAGAGGGACTTGTGGTTTGGCGCGTGGGGTCGGGCCTGACCCTGGCTTCTGGTCGAGGTCCAGGGGGCCTGCCCCCTGCCTGCCCAGAGGTAGGAATATGGACTTGTGGTTCGGCGCGTGAGGCCGGGCCTGACCCTGGCTTCTGGTCGAGGTCCAGGGGGCCTGCCTCCGCCTGCCCAGAGGAAGGCAGAGGGAGTTGTGGTTTGGCGGATGGGGCCGGGCCCGACCTTGGCTTCTGGTCGAAGTCCAGGGGGCCTGCCCCTTGCCTGCCCAGAGGTAGGCAGAGGGACTTGTGGTTTGGCGCGTGGGGCCGGGCCTGACCCTGGCTTATGGTCGAGGACCAGGGGGCTTGCCCCCTGCCCGCCCAGACGTAGGCAGAGGGACTTGTGGTTCGGCGCGTGTGGCCGGGCCTGACCCTGGCTTCTGGTCGAGGTCCAGGGGGCCTGCCTCCGCCTGCCTAGAGGTAGGCAGAGGGAGTTGTGGTGTGTCGGATGGGGCCGGGCCCGACCTTGGCTTCTGGTCGAAGTCCAGGTGGCCTGCCCCCTCCCTGCCCAGAGGTAGGTAGAGGGACTTGTGGTTTGGCGCGTGGGGCCGGGCCTAACCCTGGCTTCTGGTCGAGGTCCAGGGGGCCTGCCTCCGCCTGCCCAGAGGTAGGCAGAGGGAGTTGTGGTGTGGCGGATGGGGCCGGGCCCGACCTTGGCTTCTGGTCGAAGTCCAGGGGGCCTGCCCCCTCCCTGCCCAAAGGTAGGCAGAGGGACTCGCGGTTTGGCACGTGGGGCCTGGCCTGACCCTGGCTTCTGGTCGAAGTCCAGGGGGCCTGCCCCCTGCCTGCCCAGAGGTAGGCAGATGGACTTGTGGTTCGGCGCGTGGGGCCGGGCCTGACCCTGGCTTCTGGTCGAGGTCCAAAGGGCCTGCCCCCTGCCTGCCCAGAGGTAGGCAGAGGGACTTGTGGTTCGGCGCATGGGGCCGGGCCTGACCCTGGCTTCTGGTCGAAGTCCAGGGGGCCTGCCCCCTACCTGCCTAGAGGTAGGCAGAGGGACTTGTGGTTCGGCGCGTGGGGCCAGGCCTGACCCTGGCTTTCTGGTCGAGGTCCAGGGGCCTGCCTCCGCCTGCCCAGAGGTAGGCAGAGGGACTTGTGGTTCGGCGCATGGGGCCGGCCCTGACAAAGGCTTCTAGTGGAAGTCCAGGGGGCCTGCCCCGTGTCTACCCAGAGGTAGGCAGAGGGACTTGTGGTTCGGCGCGTGGGGCCGGGCCTGACCCTGGCTTTCTGGTCGAGGTCCAGGGGCCTGCCTCCGCCTGCCCAGAGGTAGGCAGAGGGACTTGTGGTTCGGCGCATGAGGCCGGGCCCGACCCTGGCTTCTGGTCGAAGTCCAGGGGGCCTGCCCCCTGCCTGCCTAGAGGTTGGCAGAGGGACTAATGGTTCAGCGCATGGGGCCGGGCCTGACCCTGGCTTCTAGTCGAAGTCCTGGGGGCCTGCCCCCTGCCTGCCCAGAGGTAAGCAGAGGGACTTGTGGTTCGGCTCATGGGGCCCGACCAGACCCTGGCTTCTGGTCGAAGTCCAGGGGGCCTGCCCCCTGCTTGCCCAGAGGTAAGCAGAGGAACTCGTGGTTCGGCGCGTGCGGCCGGGCCTGACCCTGGCTTCTGGTCGAGGTCCAGGGGGCCTGCCCTCTGCCTGCCCAGAGGTAGGAATATGGACTTGTGGTTCGGCGCGTGGGGCCGGGCCTGACCCTGGCTTCTGGTCGAAGTCCAGGGGGCCTGCCCCCTGCCTGCCCAGAGGTAGGCAGAGGGACTTGTGGTTCTGCTCATGGGGCCCGACCAGACCCTGGCTTCTGGTCGAAGTCCAGGGGGCCTGCCCCCTGCCTGCTTAGAGGTAAGCAGAGGGACTCGTGGTTCGGCGCGTGCGGCCGGGCCTGACCTTCGCTTCTGGCCGAGGTCCAGGGGGCCTGCCTCCGCCTGCCCAGAGGTAGGCAGAGGGACTTGTGGTTCGGCGCATGGGGCCGGGCCCGACCCTAGCTTCTGGTCGAAGTCAAGGGGGCCTGCCCCCTTCCTGCCCAGAGGTAGGCAGAGGGACTTGTGGTTCGGCACATGAGGCCGGGCCTTACCCTAGCTTCTGGTCGAAGTCCATGGGGCCTGCCCCCTGCTTGCCCAGAGGTAGGCAGAGGGACTTGTGGTTCGGCGCATGGGGCCGGGCCAGACCCTGGCTTCTGGTCGAGGTCCAGGGGGCCTGCCCCCTACCCGCCCAGACGTAGACAGAGGGACTTGTGGTTCGGCGCGTGTGGCCGGGCCTGACCCTGGCTTCTGGTCGAGGTCCAGGGGGCCTGCCCCCTGCCTGCCCAGAGGTAGGCAGAGGGACTTGTGGTTCGGCGCATGGGGCCGGGCCTGACCCTGGCTTCTGGTCGAAGTCCAGGGGGCCTGCCCCCTGCCTGCCTAGAGGTAGGCAGAGGGACTTGTGGTTCGGCGCGTGGGGCCGGGCCTGACCCTGGCTTTCTGGTCGAGGTCTAGGGGCCTGCCTCCGCCTGCCCAGAGCTAGGCAGAGGGACTTGTGGTTCGGCGCATGTGGCCGGGCCCGACACTGGCTTCTGGTCGAAGTCCAGGGGGCCTGCCCCGAGGTAGGCAGAGGGACTTGTGGTTCGGCGCATGGGGCCGGCCCTGACAATGGCTTCTGGTTGAAGTCCAGGGGGCCTGCCCCCTGCCTGCCCAGAGGTAGGCAGAGGGACTTGTGGTTCGGCGTGTGGGGCTGGGCATGACCCTGGCTTTATGGTCGAGGTCCAGGGGCCTGCCTCCGCCTGCCGAGAGGTAGGCAGAGGGACTTGTGGTTCGGCGCATGTGGACGGGCCCGACCCTGGCTTCTGGTCGAAGTCCAGGGGGCCTGCCCCCTGCCTGCCCAGAGGTAGGCAGAGGGACTTGTGGTTTGGCGCGTGGGGCCGGGCCTGACCCTGGCTTTATGGTCGAGGTCCAGGGGCCTGCCTCCGCCTGCCGAGAGGTAGGCAAAGGGACTTGTGGTTCGGCGCATGTGTCCGGGCCCGACCCTGGCTTCTGGTCGAAGTCCAGGGGGCCTGCCCCCTGCCTGCCCAGAGGTAGGCAGAGGGACTTGTGGTTTGGCGCGTGGGGCCGGGCCTGACCCTGGCTTCGGGTCGAAGTCCAGGGGGCCTGCCCAGAGGTAGGAATATGGACTTGTGGTTCGGCGCGTGGGGCCGGGCCTGACCCTGGCTTCTGGTCGAGGTCCAGGGGGCCTGCCTCCGCCTGCCCAGAGGTAGGCAGAGGGAGTTGTGGTTTGGCGGATGAGGTCGGGCCCGACCTTGGCTTCTGGTCAATGTCCAGGGGACCTGCCCTCTGCCTGCCCAGAGGTAGGCAGAGGGACCTGTGGTTTGGCGCGTGGGGCCGGATCTGACCCTGGCTTCTGGTCGAGGTCCAGGGGGCCTGCCCCCTGCCCGCCCAGACGTAGGTAGAGGGACTTGTGGTTCGGCGCGTGTGGCCGGGCCTGACCCTGGCTTCTGGTCGAGGTCCAGGGGGCCTGCCCCCTGCCTGCCCAGAGGTAGGCAGAGAGAGTTGTGGTTCGGCGCATGGGGCCGGGCCTGACCCAGGCTTCTGGTCAAAGTCCAGGGGGCCTGCCCCCTGCCTGCCCAGAGGTAGGCAGATGGACTTGTGGTTCGGCGCGTGGGGCCGGGCCTGATCTTGGCTTCTGGTCGAGGTCCAGGGGCCTGCCTCCGCCTGCCCAGAGGTAGGCAGAGGGACTTGTGGTTCGGCGTATGTGGCCGGGCCCGACCCTGGCTTCTGGTCGAGGTCCAAAGGGCCTGCCCCCTGCCTGCCCAGAGGTAGGCAGAGGGACTTGTGGTTCGGCGCATGGGGCCGGGCCTGACCCTGGCTTCTGTTCGAAGTCCAGGGGGCCTGCCCCCTACCTGCCTAGAGGTAGGCAGAGGGACTTGTGGTTCGGCGCGTGGGGCCAGGCCTGACCCTGGCTTTCTGGTCGAGGTCCAGGGGCCTGCCTCCGCCTGCCCAGAGGTAGGCAGAGGGACTTGTGGTTCGGCGCATGTGGCCGGGCCCGACCCAGGCTTCTGGTCGAAGTCCAGGGGGCCTTACCCGAGGTAGGTAGAGGGACTTGTGGTTCGGCGCATGGGGCCGGCCCTGACAAAGGCTTCTGGTGGAAGTCCAGGGGGCCTGCCCCGTGTCTACCCAGAGGTAGGCAGAGGGACTTGTGGTTCGGCGCGTGGGGCCGGGCCTGACCCTGGCTTTCTGGTCGAGGTCCAGGGGCCTGCCTCCGCCTGCCCAGAGGTAGGCAGAGGGACTTGTGGTTCGGCGCATGTGGCCGGGCCCGACCCTGGCTTCTGGTCGAAGTCCAGGGGGCCTGCCCCCTGCCTGCCTAGAGGTTGGCAGAGGGACTAATGGTTCAGCGCATGGGGCCGGGCCTGACCCTGGCTTCTGGTCGAAGTCCTGGGGGCCTGCCCCCTGCCTGCCCAGAGGTAAGCAGAGGGACTTGTGGTTCGGCTCATGGGGCCCGACCAGACCCTGGCTTCTGGTCGAAGTCCAGGGGGCCTGCCCCCTGCTTGCCCAGAGGTAAGCAGAGGAACTCGTGGTTCGGCGCGTGCGGCCGGGCCTGACCCTGGCTTCTGGTCGAGGTCCAGGGGGCCTGCCCTCTGCCTGCCCAGAGGTAGGAATATGGACTTGTGGTTCGGCGCGTGGGGCCGGGCCTGACCCTGGCTTCTGGTCGAAGTCCAGGGGGCCTGCCCCCTGCCTGCCCAGAGGTAGGCAGAGGGACTTGTGGTTCTGCTCATGGGGCCCGACCAGACCCTGGCTTCTGGTCGAAGTCCAGGGGGCCTGCCCCCTGCCTGCCTAGAGGTAAGCAGAGGGACTCGTGGTTCGGCGCGTGCGGCCGGGCCTGACCTTGGCTTCTGGCCGAGGTCCAGGGGGCCTGCCTCCGCCTGCCCAGAGGTAGGCAGAGGGACTTGTGGTTCGGCGCATGGGGCCGGGCCCGACCCTAGCTTCTGGTCGAAGTCAAGGGGGCCTGCCCCCTTCCTGCCCAGAGGTAGGCAGAGGGACTTGTGGTTCGGCACATGAGGCCGGGCCTTACCCTAGCTTCTGGTCGAAGTCCATGGGGCCTGCCCCCTGCTTGCCCAGAGGTAGGCAGAGGGACTTGTGGTTCGGCGCATGGGGCCGGGCCAGACCCTGGCTTCTGGTCGAGGTCCAGGGGGCCTGCCCCCTACCCGCCCAGACGTAGACAGAGGGACTTGTGGTTCGGCGCGTGTGGCCGGGCCTGACCCTGGCTTCTGGTCGAGGTCCAGGGGGCCTGCCCCCTGCCTGCCCAGAGGTAGGCAGAGGGACTTGTGGTTCGGCGCATGGGGCCGGGCCTGACCCTGGCTTCTGGTCGAAGTCCAGGGGGCCTGCCCCCTGCCTGCCTAGAGGTAGGCAGAGGGACTTGTGGTTCGGCGCGTGGGGCCGGGCCTGACCCTGGCTTTCTGGTCGAGGTCTAGGGGCCTGCCTCCGCCTGCCCAGAGCTAGGCAGAGGGACTTGTGGTTCGGCGCATGTGGCCGGGCCCGACACTGGCTTCTGGTCGAAGTCCAGGGGGCCTGCCCCGAGGTAGGCAGAGGGACTTGTGGTTCGGCGCATGGGGCCGGCCCTGACAATGGCTTCTGGTTGAAGTCCAGGGGGCCTGCCCCCTGCCTGCCCAGAGGTAGGCAGAGGGACTTGTGGTTCGGCGCGTGGGGCTGGGCATGACCCTGGCTTTATGGTCGAGGTCCAGGGGCCTGCCTCCGCCTGCCGAGAGGTAGGCAGAGGGACTTGTGGTTCGGCGCATGTGGACGGGCCCGACCCTGGCTTCTGGTCGAAGTCCAGGGGGCCTGCCCCCTGCCTGCCCAGAGGTAGGCAGAGGGACTTGTGGTTTGGCGCGTGGGGCCGGGCCTGACCCTGGCTTTATGGTCGAGGTCCAGGGGCCTGCCTCCGCCTGCCGAGAGGTAGGCAAAGGGACTTGTGGTTCGGCGCATGTGGCCGGGCCCGACCCTGGCTTCTGGTCGAAGTCCAGGGGGCCTGCCCCCTGCCTGCCCAGAGGTAGGCAGAGGGACTTGTGGTTTGGCGCGTGGGGCCGGGCCTGACCCTGGCTTCGGGTCGAAGTCCAGGGGGCCTGCCCCCGGCCTGCCCAGAGGTAGGAATATGGACTTGTGGTTCGGCGCGTGGGGCCGGGCCTGACCCTGGCTTCTGGTCGAGGTCCAGGGGGCCTGCCTCCGCCTGCCCAGAGGTAGGCAGAGGGACTTGTGGTTCGGCGCGTGCGGCCGGGCCTGACCCTGGCTTCTGGCCGAGGTCCAGGGGGCCTGCCTCCGCCTGCCCAGAGGTAGGCAGAGGGAGTTGTGGTTTGGCGGATGAGGTCGGGCCCGACCTTGGCTTCTGGTCAATGTCCAGGGGACCTGCCCTCTGCCTGCCCAGAGGTAGGCAGAGGGACCTGTGGTTTGGCGCGTGGGGCCGGACCTGACCCTGGCTTCTGGTCGAGGTCCAGGGGGCCTGTCCCCTGCCTGCCCAGACGTAGGCAGAGGGACTTGTGGTTCGGCGCGTGTGGCCGGGCCTGACCCTGGCTTCTGGTCGAGGTCCAGGGGGCCTGCCCCCTGCCTGCCCAGAGGTAGGCAGAGAGAGTTGTGGTTCGGCGCATGGGGCCGGGCCTGACCCAGGCTTCTGGTCAAAGTCCAGGGGGCCTGCCCCCTGCCTGCCCAGAGGTAGGCAGATGGACTTGTGGTTCGGCGCGTGGGGCCGGGCCTGATCCTGGCTTCTGGTCGAGGTCCAGGGGCCTGCCTCCGCCTGCCCAGAGGTAGGCAGAGGGACTTGTGGTTCGGCGTATGTGGCCGGGCCCGACCCTGGCTTCTGGTCGAAGTCCAGGGGGCCTGCCCCGAGGTAGGCAGAGGGACTTATGGTTCGGCGCATGGGGCCGGCCCTGACAATGGCTTCTGGTGGAAGTCCAGGGGGCCTGCCCCCTGCCTGCCCAGAGGTAGGCAGAGGGACTTGTGGTTCGGCGCGTGGGGCCGGGCCTGACCCTGGCTTTATGGTCGAGGTCCAGGGGCCTGCCTCCGCCTGCCAAGAGGTAGGCAGAGGGACTTGTGGTTCGGCGCATGTGGCCGGGCCCGACCCTGGCTTCTGGTCGAAGTCCAGGGGGCCTGCCCCCTGTCTGCCCAGAGGTAGGCAGAGGGACTTGTGGTTTGCCGCGTGGGGCCGGGCCTGACCCTGGCTTCGGGTCGAAGTCCAGGGGGCCTGCCCCCTGCCTGCCCAGAGGTAGGAATATGGACTTGTGGTACGGTGCGTGGGGCCGGGCCTGACCCTGGCTTCTGGTCGAGGTCCAGGGGGCCTGCCTCCGCCTGCCCAGAGGTAGGCAGAGGGACTTGTGGTTCGGCGCATGGGGCCGGGCCAGACCCTGGCTTCGGGTCGAAGTCCAGGGGGCCTGCCCCCTGCCTGCCCAGAGGTAGGAATATGGACTTGTGGTTCGGCGCGTGAGGCCGGGCCTGACCCTGGCTTCTGGTCGAGGTCCAGGGGGCCGGCCTCCGCCTGCCCAGAGGAAGGCAGAGGGAGTTGTGGTTTGGCGGATGGGGCCGGGCCTGACCCTGGCTTCTGGTCGAGGTCCAGGGGGCCTGCCCCCTGCCCGCCCAGACGTAGGCAGAGGGACTTGTGGTTCGGCGCGTGTGGCCGGGCCTGACCCTGGCTTCTGGTCGAGGTCCAGGGGGCCTGCCTCCGCCTGCCCAGAGGTAGGCAGAGGGAGTTGTGGTGTGGCGGATGGGGCCGGGCCCGACCTTGGCTTCTGGTCGAAGTCCAGGGGGCCTGCCCCCTCCCTGCCCAGAGGTAGGCAGAGGGACTTGTGGTTTGGCGCGTGGGGCCGGGCCTGACCCTGGCTTCTGGTCGAGGTCCAGGGGGCCTGCCTCCGCCTGCCCAGAGGTAGGCAGAGGGAGTTGTGGTGTGGCGGATGGGGCCGGGCCCGACCTTGGCTTCTGGTCGAAGTCCAGGGGGCCTGCCCCCTCCCTGCCCAGAGGTAGGCAGAGGGACTTGTGGTTTGGCGCGTGGGGCCTGGCCTGACCCTGGCTTCTGGTCGAAGTCCAGGGGGGCTGCCCCCTGCCTGCCCAGAGGTAGGCAGATGGACTTGTGGTTCGGCGCGTGGGGCCGGGCCTGACCCTGGCTTCTGGTCGAGGTCCAGGGGGCCTGCCTCCGCCTGCCCAGAGGAAGGCAGAGGGAGTTTTGGTTTGGCAGATGGGGTCGGGCCCGACCTTGGCTTCTGGTCGAAGTCTAGGGGGCCTGCCCCTTGCCTGCCCAGAGGTAGGCAGAGGGACTTGTGGTTTGGCGCGTGGGGCCGGGCCTAACCCTGGCTTCTGGTCGAGGTCCAGGGGGCCTGCCCCCTGCCCGCCCAGTCGTAGGCAGAGGGACTTGTGGTTCGGCGCGTGTGGCCGGGCCTGACCCTGGCTTCTGGTCGAGGTCCAGGAGGCCTGCCTCCGCCTGCCCAGAGGTAGGCAGAGGGAGTTGTGGTGTGGCGGATGGGGCCGGGCCCGACCTTGGCTTCTGGTCGAAGTCCAGGGGCCTGCCCCTTGCCTGCCCAGAGGTAGGTAGAGGGACTTGTGGTTTGGCGCGTGGGGCCGGGCCTGACCCTGGCTTCTGGTCGAGGTCCAGGGGGCCTGCCCCCTGCCCGCCCAGACGTAGGCAGAGGGACTTGTGGTTTGGCGCGTGGGGCCGGGCCTGACCCTGGCTTCTGGTCGAGGTCCAGGGGGCCTGCCTCCGCCTGCCCAGAGGTAGGCAGAGGGAGTTGTGGTTTGGCGGATGGGGCCGGGCCCGACCTTGGCTTTTGGTCGAAGTCCAGGGGGCCTGCCTCTGCCTGCCCAGAGGTAGGCAGAGGGACTTGTGGTTCGGCGCATGGGGCCGGCCCTGACCCTGGCTTCTGGTCGAAGTCTAGGGGGCCTGCCCCTTGCCTGCCCAGAAGTAGGCAGAGGGACTTGTGGTTCGGCGCATGAGGCCGGGCCTGACCCTGGCTTCTGGTCGAAGTCCAGGGGGCCTGCCCCCTGCTTGCCCAGAGGTAGGCAGAGGGACTTGTGGTTCGGCGCATGGGGCCGGGCCAGACCCTGGCTTCGGGTCGAAGTCCAGGGGGCCTGCCCCCTGCCTGCCTAGAGGTAGGAATATGGACTTGTGGTTCGGCGCGTGAGGCCGGGCCTGACCCTGGCTTCTGGTCGAGGTCCAGGGGGCCTGCCTCCGCCTGCCCAGAGGAAGGCAGAGGGAGTTGTGGTTTGGCGGATGGGGCCGGGCCCGACCTTGGCTTCTGGTCGAAGTCCAGGGGGCCTGCCCCTTGCCTGCCTAGAGGTAGGCAGAGGGACTTTTGGTTTGGCGCGTGGGGCCGGGCCTGACCCTGGCTTCTGGTCGAGGACCAGGGGGCCTGCCCCCTGCCCGCCCAGACGTAGGCAGAGGGACTTGTGGTTCGGCGCGTGTGGCCGGGCCTGACCCTGGCTTCTGGTCGAGGTCCAGGGGGCCTGCCTCTGCCTGCCTAGAGGTAGGCAGAGGGAGTTGTGGTGTGTCGGATGGGGCCGTGCCCGACCTTGGCTTCTGGTCGAAGTCCAGGGGGCCTGCCCCCTTCCTGCCCAGAGGTAGGCAGAGGGACTTGTGGTTTGGCGCGTGGGGCGAGGCCTAACCCTGGCTTCTGGTCGAGGTCCAGGGGGCCTGCCTCCGCCTGCCCAGAGGTAGGCGGAGGGAGTTGTGGTGTGGCGGATGGGGCCGGGCCCGACCTTGGCTTCTGGTCGAAGTCCAGGGGGCCTGCCCCCTGCCTGCCCAGAGGTAGGCAGATGGACTTGTGGTTCGGCGCGTGGGGCCGGGCCTGACCCTGGCTTCTGGTCGAGGTCCAAAGGGCCTGCCCCCTGCCTGCCCAGAGGTAGGCAGAGGGACTTGTGGTTCGGCGCATGGGACCGGGCCTGACCCTGGCTTCTGGTCGAAGTCCAGGGGGCCTGCCCCCTGCCTGCCTAGAGGTAGGCAGAGGGACTTGTGGTTCGGCGCGTGGGGCCAGGCCTGACCCTGGCTTTCTGGTCGAGGTCCAGAGGCCTGCCTCCGCCTGCCCAGAGGTAGGCAGAGGGACTTGTGGTTCGGCGCATGTGGCCGGGCCCGACCCAGGCTTCTGGTCGAAGTCCAGGGGGCCTTACCCGAGGTAGGCAGAGGGACTTGTGGTTCGGCGCATGGGGCCGGCCCTGACAAAGGCTTCTGGTGGAAGTCCAGGGGGCCTGCCCCGTGTCTGCCCAGAGGTAGGCAGAGGGACTTGTGGTTCGGCGCGTGGGGCCGGGCCTGACCCTGGCTTTCTGGTCGAGGTCCAAGGGCCTGCCTCCGCCTGCCCAGAGGTAGGCAGAGGGACTTGTGGTTCGGCGCATGTGGCCGGGCCCGACCCTGGCTTCTGGTCGAAGTCCAGGGGGCCTGCCCCCTGCCTGCCTAGAGGTTGGCAGAGGGACTAATGGTTCAGCGCATGGGCCGGGCCTGACCCTGGCTTCTGGTCGAAGTCCAGGGGGCCTGCCCCCTGCCTGCCCAGAGGTAGGCAGAGGGACTTGTGGTTCGGCTCATGGGGCCCGACCAGACCCTGGCTTCTGGTCGAAGTCCAGGGGGCCTGCCCCCTGCTTGCCCAGAGGTAAGCAGAGGAACTCGTGGTTCGGCGCGTGCGGCCGGGCCTGACCCTGGCTTCTGGTCGAGGTCCAGGGGGCCTGCCCTCTGCCTGCCCAAAGGTAGGAATATGGACTTGTGGTTCGGCGCGTGGGGCCGGGCCTGACCCTGGCTTCTGGTCGAAGTCCAGGGGGCCTGCCCCCTGCCTGCCCAGAGGTAGGCAGAGGGACTTGTGGTTCTGCTCATGGGGCCCGACCAGACCCTGGCTTCTGGTCGAAGTCCAGGGGCCCTGCCCCCTGCCTGCCTAGAGGTAAGCAGAGGGACTCGTGGTTCGGCGCGTGCGGCCGGGCCTGACCTTGGCTTCTGGCCGAGGTCCAGGGGGCCTGCCTCCGCCTGCCCAGAGGTAGGCAGAGGGACTTGTGGTTCGGCGCATGGGGCCGGGCCCGACCTTAGCTTCTGGTCGAAGTCAAGGGGGCCTGCCCCCTTCCTGCCCAGAGGTAGGCAGAGGGACTTGTGGTTCGGCACATGAGGCCGGGCCTGACCCTGGCTTCTGGTCGAAGTCCAGGGGGCCTGCCCCCTGCTTGCCCAGAGGTAGGCAGAGGGACTTGTGGTTCGGCGCATGGGGCCTGGCCAGACCCTGGCTTCTGGTCGAGGTCCAGGGGGCCTGCCCCCTACCCGCCCAGACGTAGACAGAGGGACTTGTGGTTCGGCGCGTGTGGCCGGGCCTGACCCTGGCTTCTGGTCGAGGTCCAGGGGGCCTGCCCCCTGCCTGCCCAGAGGTAGGCAGAGGGACTTGTGGTTCGGCGCATGGGGCCGGGCCTGACCCTGGCTTCTGGTCGAAGTCCAGGGGGCCTGCCCCCTGCCTGCCTAGAGGTAGGCAGACGGACTTGTGGTTCGGTGCGTGGGGCCGGGCCTAACCCTGGCTTTCTGGTCGAGGTCTAGGGGCCTGCCTCCGCCTGCCCAGAGCTAGGCAGAGGGACTTGTGGTTCGGCGCATGTGGCCGGGCCCGACACTGGCTTCTGGTCGAAGTCCAGGGGGCCTGCCCCAAGGTAGGCAGAGGGACTTGTGGTTCAGCGCATGGGGCCGGCCCTGACAATGGCTTCTGGTTGAAGTCCAGGGGGCCTGCCTCCGCCTGCCCAGAGGTAGGCAGAGGGAGTTGTGGTTTGGCGGATGGGGCCGGGCCCGACCTTGGCTTCTGGTCGAAGTCCAGGGGACCTGCCCCCTGCCTGCCCAGAGGTAGGCAGAGGGACTTGTGGTTTGGCGCGTGGGGTCGGGCCTGACCCTGGCTTCTGGTCGAGGTCCAGGGGGCCTGCCCCCTGCCCGCCCAGACGTAGGCAGAGGGACTTGTGGTTCGGCGCGTGTGGCCGGGCCTGACCCTGGCTTCTGGTCGAGGTCCAGGGGGCCTGCCCCCTGCCTGCCCAGAGGTAGGCAGAGGGAGTTGTGGTTCGGCGCATGGGGCCGGGCCTGACCCAGGCTTCTGGTCGAAGTCCAGGGGGCCTGCCCCCTGCCTGCCCAGAGGTAGGCAGATGGACTTGTGGTTCGGCGCGTGGGGCCGGGCCTGATCCTGGCTTATGGTCGAGGTCCAGGGGCCTCCCTCCGCCTGCCCAGAGGTAGGCAGAGGGACTTGTGGTTCGGCGCATGGGGCCGGGCCTGACCCTGGCTTCTGGTCGAAGTCCAGGGGGCCTGCCCCCTACCTGCCTAGAGGTAGGCAGAGGGACTTGTGGTTCGGCGCGTGGGGCCGGGCCTGACCCTGGCTTTATGGTCGAGGTCCAGGGGCTTGCCTCCGCCTGCCGAGAGGTAGGCAAAGGGACTTGTGGTTCGGCGCATGTGGCCGGGGCCCGACCCTGGCTTCTGGTCGAAGTCCAGGGGGCCTGCCCCCTGCCTGCCCAGAGGTAGGCAGAGGGACTTGTGGTTTGGCGCGTGGGGCCGGGCCTGACCCTGGCTTCGGGTCGAAGTCCAGGGGGCCTGCCCCCTGCCTGCCCAGAGGTAGGAATATGGACTTGTGGTTCGGCGCGTGGGGCCGGGCCTGACCCTGCCTTCTGGTCGAGGTCTAGGGAGCCTGCCTCCGCCTGCCCAGAGGTAGGCAGAGGGACTTGTGGTTCGGCGCGTGCGGCCGGGCCTGACCCTGGCTTCTGGCCGAGGTCCAGGGGGCCTGCCTCCGCCTGCCCAGAGGTAGGCAGAGGGACTTGTGGTTCGGCGCATGGGGCCGGGCCCGACCCTCGCTTCTGGTCGAAGTCAAGGGGGCCTGCCCCCTGCCGTCCCAGAGGTAGGCGGAGGGACTTGTGGTTCGGCACATCAGGCCGGGCCTGACCCTGGCTTCTGGTCGAAGTCCAGAGGGCCTGCCCCCTGCTTGCCCAGAGGTACGCAGAGGGACTTGTGGTTCGGCGCATGGGGCCGGGCCAGACCCTGGCTTCTGGTCGAAGTCCAGGGGGCCTGCCCCCTGCCTGCCCAGAGGTAGGAATATGGACTTGTGGTTCGGCGCGTGGGGCCGGGCCTGACCCTGGCTTCTGGTCGAGGTCCAGGGGGCCTGCCTCCGCCTGCCCAGAGGTAGGCAGAGGGACTTGTGGTTCGGCGCGTGCGGCCGGGCCTGACCCTGGCTTCTGGCCGAGGTCCAGGGGGCCTGCCTCCGCCTGCCCAGAGGTAGGCAGAGGGACTTGTGGTTCGGCGCATGGGGCCGGGCCCGACCCTAGCTTCTGGTCGAAGTCAAGGGGGCCTGCCCCCTGCCGTCCCAGAGGTAGGCAGAGGGACTTGTGGTTCGGCACATGAGGCCGGGCCTGACCCTGGCTTCTGGTCGAAGTCCAGGGGGCCTGCCCCCTGCTTGCCCAGAGGTAGGCAGAGGGACTTGTGGTTCGGCGCATGGGGCCGGGCCAGACCCTGGCTTCTGGTCGAAGTCCAGGGGGCCTGCTTCCTGCCTGCCCAGAGGTAGGAATATGGACTTGTGGTTCGGCGCGTGGGGCCGGGCCTGACCCTGGCTTCTGGTCGAAGTCCAGGGGGCCTGCCCCCTGCCTGCCCAGAGGTAGGCAGAGGGACTTGTTGTTCTGCTCATGGGGCCCGACCAGACCCTGGCTTCTGGTCGAAGTCCAGGGGGCCTGCCCCCCTGCCTGCCTAGAGGTAAGCAGAGGGACTCGTGGTTCGGCGCGTGCGGCCGGGCCTGACCTTGGCTTCTGGCCGAGGTCCAGGGGGCCTGCCTCCGCCTGCCCAGAGGTAGGCTGAGGGACTTGTAGTTCGGCGCGTGGGGCCGGGCCCGACCCTAGCTTCTGGTCGAAGTCAAGGGGGCCTGCCCCCTTCCTGCCCAGAGGTAGGCAGAGGGACTTGTGGTTCGGCACATGAGGCCGGGCCTGACCCTGGCTTCTGGTCGAAGTCCAGGGGGCCTGCCCCCTGCTTGCCCAGAGGTAGGCAGAGGGACTGGTTCGGCGCATGGGGCCGGGCCAGACCCTGGCTTCTGGTCGAGGTCTAGGGGGCCTGCCCCCTACCCGCGCAGACGTAGACAGAGGGACTTGTGGTTCGGCGCGTGTGGCCGGGCCTGACCCTGGCTTCTGGTCGAGGTCCAGGGGGCCTGCCCCCTGCCTGCCCAGAGGTAGGCAGAGGGACTTGTGGTTCGGCGCATGGGGCCGGGCCTGACCCTGGCTTCTGGTCGAAGTCCAGGGGGCCTGCCCCCTGCCTGCCTAGAGGTAGGCAGAGGGACTTGTGGTTCGGCGCGTGGGGCCGGGCCTGACCCTGGCTTTCTGGTCGAGGTCTAGGGGCCTGCCTCCGCCTGCCCAGAGGTAGGCAGAGGGACTTGTGGTTCGGCGCGTGCGGCCGGGCCTGACCCTGGCTTCTGGCCGAGGTCCAGGGGGCCTGCCTCCGCCTGCCCAGAGGTAGGCAGAGGGAGTTGTGGTTTGGCGGATGGGGCCGGGCCCGACCTTGGCTTCTGGTCGAAGTCCAGGGGACCTGCCCCCTGCCTGCCCAGAGGTAGGCAGAGGGACTTGTGGTTTGGCGCGTGGGGCCGGGACCGACCCTGGCTTCTGGTCGAAGTCCAGGGGGCCTGCCCCGAGGTAGGCAGAGGGACTTGTGGTTCGGCGCATGGGGCCGGCCCTGACAATGGCTTCTGGTGGAAGTCCAGGGGGCCTGCCCCCTGCCTGCCCAGAGGTAGGCAGAGGGACTTGTGGTTCGGCGCGTGGGGCCGGGCCTGACCCTGGCTTTATGGTCGAGGTCCAGGGGCCTGCCTCCGCCTGCCGAGAGGTAGGCAGAGGGACTTGTGGTTCGGCGCATGTGGCCAGGCCCGACCCTGGCTTCTGGTCGAAGTCCAGGGGGCCTGCCCCCTGCCTGCCTAGAGGTAGGCAGAGGGACTTGTGTTTTGGCGCGTGGGGCCGGGCCTGACCCTGGCTTTATGGTCGAGGTCCAGGGGCCTGCCTCCGCCTGCCGAGAGGTAGGCAAAGGGACTTGTGGTTCGGCGCATGTGGCCGGGCCCGACCCTGGCTTCTGGTCGAAGTCTAGGGGGCCTGCCCCCTGCCTGCCCAGAGGTAGGCAGAGGGACTTGTGGTTTGGCGCGTGGGGCCGGGCCTGACCCTGGCTTCGGGTCGAAGTCCAGGGGGCCTGCCCCCTGCCTGCCCAGAGGTAGGAATATGGACTTGTGGTTCGGCGCGTGGGGCCGGGTCTGACCCTGGCTTCTGGTCGAGGTCCAGGGGGCCTGCCTCCGCCTGCCCAGAGGTAGGCAGAGGGAGTTGTGGTTTGGCGGATGAGGCCGGGCCCGACCTTGGCTTCTGGTCGAAGTCCAGGGGGCCTGCCCCCTGCCTGCCCAGAGGTAGGCAGAGGGACTTGTGGTTTGGCGCGTGGGGCCGGGCCTGACCATGGCTTCTGGTCGAGGTCCAGGGGGCCTGCCCCCTGCCCGCCCAGACGTAGGCAGAGGGACTTGTGGTTCGGCGCGTGTGGCCGGGCCTGACCCTGGCTTCTGGTCGAGGTCCAGGGGGCCTGCCCCCTGCCGGCCCAGAGGTAGGCAGAGGGAGTTGTGGTTCGGCGCATGGGGCCGGGCCTGACCCAGGCTTCTGGTCGAAGTCCAGGGGGCCTGCCCCCTGCCTGCCCAGAGGTAGGCAGATGGACTTGTGGTTCGGCGCGTGGGGCCGGGCCTGATCCTGGCTTCTGGTCGAGGTCCTGGGGCCTGCCTCCGCCTGCCCAGAGGTAGGCAGAGGGACTTGTGGTTCGGCGCATGTGGCCGGGCCCAACCCTGGCTTCTGGTCGAAGTCCAGGGGGCCTGCCCCGAGGTAGGCAGAGGGACTTGTGGTTCGGCGCATGGGGCGGCCCTGACCCTGGCTTCTGGTCGAAGTCCAGGGGGCCTGCCCCTTGCCTGCCCATAGGTAGGCAGAGGGACTTGTGGTTTGGCGCGTGGGGCCGGGCCTGACCCTGGCTTCTAGTTTAAGTCCAGGGGGCCTGCCTCCGCCTGCCTAGAGGTAGGTAGAGGGACTTGTGGTTCGGCGCATGGGGCCGGGGCCGACCCTGGCTTCTGGTCGAAGTCCAGGGGGCCTGCCCCCTGCCTGCCCAGAGGTAGGGAGAGGGACTAATGGTTCGGCGCATGGGGCCGGGCCTGACCCTGGCTTCTGGTCGATGTCCAGGGGGCCTGCCCCCTGCCTGCCCAGAGGTAGGCAGAGGGACTTAAGGTTCGGCTCATGGGGCCCGACCTGACCCTGGCTTCTGGTCGAAGTCCAGGAGGCCTGCCCCCTGCCTGCCCAGAGGTAAGCAGAGGGACTCGTGGTTCGGCGCGTGCGGCCGGGCCTGACCCTGGCTTCTGGCCGAGGTCTAGGGGGCCTGCCTCCGCCTGCCCAGAGATAGGCAGAGGGATTTGTGGTTCGGCGCATGGGGCCGGGCCCGACCCTGGCTTCTGGTCGAAGTCCAGGGGGCCTGCCCCCTGCTTGCCCAAAGGTAGGCAGAGGGACTTGTGGTTTGGCGCGTGGGGCCGGGCCTAACCCTGGCTTCTGGTCGAGGTCCAGGGGGCCTGCCCCCTGCCCGCCCAGAGGTAAGTAGAGGAACTCGTGGTTCGGCGCGTGCGGCCGGGCCTGACCCTGGCTTCTGGTCGAGGTCCAGGGGGCCTGCCCTCTGCCTGCCCAGAGGTAGGAATATGGACTTGTGGTTCGGCGCGTGGGGCCGGGCCTGACCCTGGCTTCTGGTCGAAGTCCAGGGGGCCTGCCCCCTGCCTGCCCAGAGGTAGGCAGAGGGACTTGTGGTTCTGCTCATGGGGCCCGACCAGACCCTGGCTTCTGGTCGAAGTCCAGGGGGCCTGCCCCCTGCCTGCCTAGAGGTAAGCAAAGGGACTCGTGGTTCGGCGCGTGCGGCCGGGCCTGACCTTGGCTTCTGGCCGAGGTCCAGGAGGCCTGCCTCCGCCTGCCCAGAGGTAGGCAGAGGGACTTGTGGTTCGGCGCATGGGGCCGGGCCCGACCCTAGCTTCTGGTCGAAGTCAAGGGGGCCTGCCCCCTTCCTGCCCAGAGGTAGGCAGAGGGACTTGTGGTTCGGCACATGAGGCCGGGCCTGACCCTGGCTTCTGGTCTAAGTCCAGGGGGCCTGCCCCCTGCTTGCCCAGAGGTAGGCAGAGGGACTTGTGGTTCGGCGCATGGGGCCGGGCCAGACCCTGGCTTCTGGTCGAGGTCCAGGGGGCCTGCCCCCTACCCGCCTAGACGTAGACAGAGGGACTTGTGGTTCGGCGCGTGTGGCCGGGCCTGACCCTGGCTTCTGGTCGAGGTCCAGGGGGCCTGCCCCCTGCCTGCCCAGAGGTAGGCAGAGGGACTTGTGGTTCGGCGCATGGGGCCGGGCCTGACCCTGGCTTCTGGTCGAAGTCCAGGGGGGCCTGCCCCCTGCCTGCCTAGAGGTAGGCAGAGGGACTTGTGGTTCGGCGCGTGGGGCCGGGCCTGACCCTGGCTTCTGGTCGAAGTCCAGGGGGCCTGCCCCCTGCCTGCCCAGAGGTAGGCAGAGGGACTTGTGGTTCTGCTCATGGGGCCCGACCAGACCCTGGCTTCTGGTCGAAGTCCAGGGGGCCTGCCCCCTGCCTGCCTAGAGGTAAGCAAAGGGACTCGTGGTTCGGCGCGTGCGGCCGGGCCTGACCTTGGCTTCTGGCCGAGGTCCAGGAGGCCTGCCTCCGCCTGCCCAGAGGTAGGCAGAGGGACTTGTGGTTCGGCGCATGGGGCCGGGCCCGACCCTAGCTTCTGGTCGAAGTCAAGGGGGCCTGCCCCCTTCCTGCCCAGAGGTAGGCAGAGGGACTTGTGGTTCGGCACATGAGGCCGGGCCTGACCCTGGCTTCTGGTCTAAGTCCAGGGGGCCTGCCCCCTGCTTGCCCAGAGGTAGGCAGAGGGACTTGTGGTTCGGCGCATGGGGCCGGGCCAGACCCTGGCTTCTGGTCGAGGTCCAGGGGGCCTGCCCCCTACCCGCCCAGACGTAGACAGAGGGACTTGTGGTTCGGCGCGTGTGGCCGGGCCTGACCCTGGCTTCTGGTCGAGGTCCAGGGGGCCTGCCCCCTGCCTGCCCAGAGGTAGGCAGAGGGACTTGTGGTTCGGCGCATGGGGCCGGGCCTGACCCTGGCTTCTGGTCGAAGTCCAGGGGGCTTGCCCCCTGCCTGCCTAGAGGTAGGCAGAGGGACTTGTGGTTCGGCGCGTGGGGCCGGGCCTGACCCTGGCTTCTGGTCGAAGTCCAGGGGGCCTGCCCCGAGGTAGGCAGAGGGACTTGTGGTTCGGCGCATGGGGCCGGCCCTGACAATGGCTTCTGGTTGAAGTCCAGGGGGCCTGCCCCCTGCCTGCCCAGAGGTAGGCAGAGGGACTTGTGGTTTGGCGCGTGGGGCCGGGCATGACCCTGGCTTTATGGTCGAGGTCCAGGGGCCTGCCTCCGCCTGCCGAGAGGTAGGCAGAGGGACTTGTGGTTCGGCGCATGTGGCCGGGCCCGACCCTGGCTTCTGGTCGAAGTCCAGGGGGCCTGCCCCCTGCCTGCCTAGAGGTAGGCAGAGGGACTTGTGGTTCGGCGCGTGGGGCCGGGCCTGACCCTGGCTTTCTGGTCGAGGTCTAGGGGCCTCCCTCCGCCTGCCCAGAGGTAGGCAGAGGGACTTGTGGTTCGGCGCGTGCGGCCGGGCCTGACCCTGGCTTCTGGCCGAGGTCCAGGGGGCCTGCCTCCGCCTGCCCAGAGGTAGGCAGAGGGAGTTGTGGTTTGGCGGATGGGGCCGGGCCCGACCTTGGCTTCTGGTCGAAGTCCAGGGGACCTGCCCCCTGCCTGCCCAGAGGTAGGCAGAGGGACTTGTGGTTTGGCGCGTGGGGCCGGGACCGACCCTGGCTTCTGGTCGAAGTCCAGGGGGCCTGCCCCGAGGTAGGCAGAGGGACTTGTGGTTCGGCGCATGGGGCCGGCCCTGACAATGGCTTCTGGTGGAAGTCCAGGGGGCCTGCCCCCTGCCTGCCCAGAGGTAGGCAGAGGGACTTGTGGTTTGGCGCGTGGGGCCGGGCATGACCCTGGCTTTATGGTCGAGGTCCAGGGGCCTGCCTCCGCCTGCCGAGAGGTAGGCAGAGGGACTTGTGGTTCGGCGCATGTGGCCAGGCCCGACCCTGGCTTCTGGTCGAAGTCCAGGGGGCCTGCCCCCTGCCTGCCTAGAGGTAGGCAGAGGGACTTGTGGTTTGGCGCGTGGGGCCGGGCCTGACCCTGGCTTTATGGTCGAGGTCCAGGGGCCTGCCTCCGCCTGCCGAGAGGTAGGCAAAGGGACTTGTGGTTCGGCGCATGTGGCCGGGCCCGACCCTGGCTTCTGGTCGAAGTCCAGGGGGCCTGCCCCCTGCCTGCCCAGAGGTAGGCAGAGGGACTTGTGGTTTGGCGCGTGGGGCCGGGCCTGACCCTGGCTTCGGGTCGAAGTCCAGGGGGCCTGCCCCCTGCCTGCCCAGAGGTAGGAATATGGACTTGTGGTTCGGCGCGTGGGGCCGGTTCTGACCCTGGCTTCTGGTCGAGGTCCAGGGGGCCTGCCTCCGCCTGCCCAGAGGTAGGCAGAGGGAGTTGTGGTTTGGCGGATGAGGCCGGGCCCGACCTTGGCTTCTGGTCGAAGTCTAGGGGGCCTGCCCCCTGCCTGCCCAGAGGTAGGCAGAGGGACTTGTGGTTTGGCGCGTGGGGCCGCGCCTGACCCTGGCTTCTGGTCGAGGTCCAGGGGGCCTGCCCCCTGCCCGCCCAGACGTAGGCAGAGGGACTTGTGGTTCGGCGCGTGTGGCCGGGCCTGACCCTGGCTTCTGGTCGAGGTCCAGGGGGCCTGCCCCCTGCCTGCCCAGAGGTAGGCAGAGGGAGTTGTGGTTCGGCGCATGGGGCCGGGCCTGACCCAGGCTTCTGGTCGAAGTCCAGGGGGCCTGCCCCCTGCCTGCCCAGAGGTAGGCAGATGGACTTGTGGTTCGGCGCGTGGGGCCGGGCCTGATCCTGGCTTCTGGTCGAGGTCCTGGGGCCTGCCTCCGCCTGCCCAGAGGTAGGCAGAGGGACTTGTGGTTCGGCGCATGTGGCCGGGCCCAACCCTGGCTTCTGGTCGAAGTCCAGGGGGCCTGCCCCGAGGTAGGCAGAGGGACTTGTGGTTCGGCGCATGGGGCGGCCCTGACCCTGGCTTCTGGTCGAAGTCCAGGGGGCCTGCCCCTTGCCTGCCCATAGGTAGGCAGAGGGACTTGTGGTTTGGCGCGTGGGGCCGGGCCTGACCCTGGCTTCTAGTATAAGTCCAGGGGGCCTACCTCCGCCTGCCTAGAGGTAGGTAGAGGGACTTGTGGTTCGGCGCATAGGACCGGGGCCGACCCTGGCTTCTGGTCGAAGTCCAGGGGGGCTGCCCCCTGCCTGCCCAGAGGTAGGTAGAGGGACTAATGGTTCGGCGCATGGGGCCGGGCCTGACCCTGGCTTCTGGTCGATGTCCAGGGGGCCTGCCCCCTGCCTGCCCAGAGGTAGGCAGAGGGACTTAAGGTTCGGCTCATGGGGCCCGACCTGACCCTGGCTTCTGGTCGAAGTCTAGGAGGCCTGCCCCCTGCCTGCCCAGAGGTAAGCAGAGGGACTCGTGGTTCGGCGCGTGCGGCCGGGCCTGACCCTGGCTTCTGGCCGAGGTCTAGGGGGCCTGCCTCCGCCTGCCCAGAGATAGGCAGAGGGATTTGTGGTTCGGCGCATGGGGCCGGGCCCGACCCTGGCTTCTGGTCGAAGTCCAGGGGGCCTGCCCCCTGCTTGCCCAAAGGTAGGCAGAGGGACTTGTGGTTTGGCGCGTGGGGCCGGGCCTGACCCTGGCTTCTGGTCGAAGTCCAGGGGGCCTGCCCCCTGCCCGCCCAGAGGTAGGCAGAGGGACTTGTGGTTTGGCGCGTGGGGCCGGGCCTGACCCTGGCTTCTGGTCGAGGTCCAGGGGGCCTGCCCCCTGCCCGCCCAGACGTAGACAGAGGGACTTGTGGTTCGGCGCGTGTGGCCGGGCCTGACCCTGGCTTCTGGTCGAGGTCCAGGGGGCCTGCCCCCTGCCTGCCCAGAGGTAGGCAGAGGGACTTGTGGTTCGGCGCATGGGGCCGGGCCTGACCCTGGCTTCTGGTCGAAGTCTAGGGGGCCTGCCCCCTGCCTGCCTAGAGGTAGGCAGAGGGACTTGTGGTTCGGCGCGTGGGGCCGGGCCTGACCCTGGCTTCTGGTCGAAGTCCAGGGGGCCTGCCCCGAGGTAGGCAGAGGGACTTGTGGTTCGGCGCATGGGGCCGGCCCTGACAATGGCTTCTGGTTGAAGTCCAGGGGGCCTGCCCCCTGCCTGCCCAGAGGTAGGCAGAGGGACTTGTGGTTTGGCGCGTGGGGCCGGGCATGACCCTGGCTTTATGGTCGAGGTCCAGGGGCCTACCTCCGCCTGCCGAGAGGTAGGCAGAGGGACTTGTGGTTCGGCGCATGTGGCCGGGCCCGACCCTGGCTTCTGGTCGAAGTCCAGGGGGCCTGCCCCCTGCCTGCCTAGAGGTAGGCAGAGGGACTTGTGGTTCGGCGCGTGGGGCCGGGCCTGACCCTGGCTTTCTGGTCGAGGTCTAGGGGCCTCCCTCCGCCTGCCCAGAGGTAGGCAGAGGGACTTGTGGTTCGGCGCGTGCGGCCGGGCCTGACCCTGGCTTCTGGCCGAGGTCCAGGGGGCCTGCCTCCGCCTGCCCAGAGGTAGACAGAGGGAGTTGTGGTTTGGCGGATGGGGCCGGGCCCGACCTTGGCTTCTGGTCGAAGTCCAGGGGACCTGCCCCCTGCCTGCCCAGAGGTAGGCAGAGGGACTTGTGGTTTGGCGCGTGGGGCCGGGACCGACCCTGGCTTCTGGTCGAAGTCCAGGGGGCCTGCCCCGAGGTAGGCAGAGGGACTTGTGGTTCGGCGCATGGGGCCGGCCCTGACAATGGCTTCTGGTGGAAGTCCAGGGGGCCTGCCCCCTGCCTGCCCAGAGGTAGGCAGAGGGACTTGTGGTTCGGCGCGTGGGGCCGGGCCTGACCCTGGCTTTATGGTCGAGGTCCAGGGGCCTGCCTCCGCCTGCCGAGAGGTAGGCAGAGGGACTTGTGGTTCGGCGCATGTGGCCAGGCCCGACCCTGGCTTCTGGTCGAAGTCCAGGGGGCCTGCCCCCTGCCTGCTTAGAGGTAGGCAGAGGGACTTGTGGTTTGGCGCGTGGGGCCGGGCCTGACCCTGGCTTTATGGTCGAGGTCCAGGGGCCTGCCTCCGCCTGCCGAGAGGTAGGCAAAGGGACTTGTGGTTCGGCGCATGTGGCCGGGCCCGACCCTGGCTTCTGGTCGAAGTCCAGGGGGCCTGCCCCCTGCCTGCCCAGAGGTAGGCAGAGGGACTTGTGGTTTGGCGCGTGGGGCCGGGCCTGACCCTGGCTTCGGGTCGAAGTCCAGGGGGCCTGCCCCCTGCCTGCCCAGAGGTAGGAATATGGACTTGTGGTTCGGCGCGTGGGGCCGGTTCTGACCCTGGCTTCTGGTCGAGGTCCAGGGGGCCTGCCTCCGCCTGCCCAGAGGTAGGCAGAGGGAGTTGTGGTTTGGCGGATGAGGCCGGGCCCGACCTTGGCTTCTGGTCGAAGTCCAGGGGGCCTGCCCCCTGCCTGCCCAGAGGTAGGCAGAGGGACTTGTGGTTTGGCGCGTGGGGCCGGGCCTGACCCTGGCTTCTGGTCGAGGTCCAGGGGGCCTGCCCCCTGCCCGCCCAGACGTAGGCAGAGGGACTTGTGGTTCGGCGCGTGTGGCCGGGCCTGACCCTGGCTTCTGGTCGAGGTCCAGGGGGCCTGCCCCCTGCCTGCCCAGAGGTAGGCAGAGGGAGTTGTGGTTCGGCGCATGGGGCCGGGCCTGACCCAGGCTTCTGGTCGAAGTCCAGGGGGCCTGCCCCCTGCCTGCCCAGAGGTAGGCAGATGGACTTGTGGTTCGGCGCGTGGGGCCGGGCCTGATCCTGGCTTCTGGTCGAGGTCCTGGGGCCTGCCTCCGCCTGCCCAGAGGTAGGCAGAGGGACTTGTGGTTCGGCGCATGTGGCCGGGCCCAACCCTGGCTTCTGGTCGAAGTCCAGGGGGCCTGCCCCGAGGTAGGCAGAGGGACTTGTGGTTCGGCGCATGGGGCGGCCCTGACCCTGGCTTCTGGTCGAAGTCCAGGGGGCCTGCCCCTTGCCTGCCCATAGGTAGGCAGAGGGACTTGTGGTTTGGCGCGTGGGGCCGGGCCTGACCCTGGCTTCTAGTTTAAGTCCAGGGGGCCTGCCTCCGCCTGCCTAGAGGTAGGTAGAGGGACTTGTGGTTCGGCGCATAGGGCCGGGGCCGACCCTGGCTTCTGGTCGAAGTCCAGGGGGCCTGCCCCCTGCCTGCCCAGAGGTAGGTAGAGGGACTAATGGTTCGGCGCATGGGGCCGGGCCTGACCCTGGCTTCTGGTCGATGTCCAGGGGGCCTGCCCCCTGCCTGCCCAGAGGTAGGCAGAGGGACTTAAGGTTCGGCTCATGGGGCCCGACCTGACCCTGGCTTCTGGTCGAAGTCTAGGAGGCCTGCCCCCTGCCTGCCCAGAGGTAAGCAGAGGGACTCGTGGTTCGGCGCGTGCGGCCGGGCCTGACCCTGGCTTCTGGCCGAGGTCTAGGGGGCCTGCCTCCGCCTGCCCAGAGATAGGCAGAGGGATTTGTGGTTCGGCGCATGGGGCCGGGCCCGACCCTGGCTTCTGGTCGAAGTCCAGGGGGCCTGCCCCCTGCTTGCCCAAAGGTAGGCAGAGGGACTTGTGGTTTGGCGCGTGGGGAAGGGCCTGACCCTGGCTTCTGGTCGAAGTCCAGGGGGCCTGCCCCCTGCCCGCCCAGAGGTAGGCAGAGGGACTTGTGGTTTGGCGCGTGGGGCCGGGCCTGACCCTGGCTTCTGGTCGAGGTCCAGGGGGCCTGCCCCCTGCCCGCCCAGAGGTAAGTAGAGGAACTCGTGGTTCGGCGCGTGCGGCCGGGCCTGACCCTGGCTTCTGGTCGAGGTCCAGGGGGCCTGCCCTCTGCTTGCCCAGAGGTAGGAATATGGACTTGTGGTTCGGCGCGTGGGGCCGGGCCTGACCCTGGCTTCTGGTCGAAGTCCAGGGGGCCTGCCCCCTGCCTGCCCAGAGGTAGGCAGAGGGACTTGTGGTTCTGCTCATGGGGCCCGACCAGACCCTGGCTTCTGGTCGAAGTCCAGGGGGCCTGCCCCCTGCCTGCCTAGAGGTAAGCAAAGGGACTCGTGGTTCGGCGCGTGCGGCCGGGCCTGACCTTGGCTTCTGGCCGAGGTCCAGGGGGCCTGCCTCCGCCTGCCCAGAGGTAGGCAGAGGGACTTGTGGTTCGGCGCATGGGGCCGGGCCCGACCCTAGCTTCTGGTCGAAGTCAAGGGGGCCTGCCCCCTTCCTGCCCAGAGGTAGGCAGAGGGACTTGTGGTTCGGCACATGAGGCCGGGCCTGACCCTGGCTTCTGGTCTAAGTCCAGGGGGCCTGCCCCCTGCTTGCCCAGAGGTAGGCAGAGGGACTTGTGGTTCGGCGCATGGGGCCGGGCCAGACCCTGGCTTCTGGTCGAGGTCCAGGGGGCCTGCCCCCTACCCGCCCAGACGTAGACAGAGGGACTTGCGGTTCGGCGCATGGGGCCGGGCCTGACCCTGGCTTCTGGTCGAAGTCCAGGGGGCCTGCCCCCTGCCTGCCTAGAGGTAGGCAGAGGGACTTGTGGTTCGGCGCGTGGGGCCGGGCCTGACCCTGGCTTCTGGTCGAAGTCCAGGGGGCCTGCCCCGAGGTAGGCAGAGGGACTTGTGGTTCGGCGCATGGGGCCGGCCCTGACAATGGCTTCTGGTTGAAGTCCAGGGGGCCTGCCCCCTGCCTGCCCAGAGGTAGGCAGAGGGACTTGTGGTTCGGCGCGTGGGGCCGGGCATGACCCTGGCTTTATGGTCGAGGTCCAGGGGCCTGCCTCCGCCTGCCGAGAGGTAGGCAAAGGGACTTGTGGTTCGGCGCATGTGGCCGGGCTCGACCCTGGCTTCTGGTTGAAGTCCAGGGGGCCTGCCCCCTGCCTGCCCAGAGGTAGGCAGAGGGACTTGTGGTTTGGCGCGTGGGGCCGGGCCTGACCCTGGCTTCGGGTCGAAGTCCAGGGGGCCTGCCCCCGGCCTGCCCAGAGGTAGGAATATGGACTTGTGGTTCGGCGCGTGGGGCCGGGCCTGACCCTGGCTTCTGGTCGAGGTCCAGGAGGCCTGCCTCCGCCTGCCCAGAGGTAGGCAGAGGGACTTGTGGTTCGGCGCGTGCGGCCGGGCCTGACCCTGGCTTCTGGCCGAGGTCCAGGGGGCCTGCCTCCGCCTGCCCAGAGGTAGGCAGAGGGAGTTGTAGTTTGGCGGATGGGACCGGGCCCGACCTTGGCTTCTGGTCGAAGTCCAGGGGACCTGCCCCCTGCCTGCCCAGAGGTAGGCAGAGGGACTTGTGGTTTGGCGCGTGGGGCCGGGCCTGACCCTGGCTTCTGGTCGAGGTCCAGGGGGCCTGCCCCCTGCCCGCCCAGACGTAGGCAGAGGGACTTGTGGTTCGGCGCGTGTGGCCGGGCCTGACCCTGGCTTCTGGTCGAGGTCCAGGGGGCCTGCCCCCTGCCTGCCCAGAGGTAGGCAGAGGGAGTTGTGGTTCGGCGCATGGGGCCGGGACTGACCCAGGCTTCTGGTCGAAGTCCAGGGGGCCTGCCCCCTGCCTGCCCAGAGGTAGGCAGATGGACTTGTGGTTCGGCGCGTGGGGCCGGGCCTGATCCTGGCTTCTGGTCGAGGTCCAGGGGCCTGCCTCCGCCTGCCCAGAGGTAGGCAGAGGGACTTGTGGTTCGGCGCATGTGGCCGGGCCCGACCCTGGCTTCTGGTCGAAGTCCAGGGGGCCTGCCCCCTGCCTGCCCAGAGGTAGGCAGAGGGACTTGTGGTTTGGCGCGTGGGGCCGGGCCTGACCCTGGCTTTATGGTCGAGGTCCAGGGGCCTGCCTCCGCCTGCCGAGAGGTAGGCAAAGGGACTTGTGGTTCGGCGCATGTGGCCGGGCCCGACCCTGGCTTCTGGTCGAAGTCCAGGGGGCCTGCCCCCTGCCTGCCCAGAGGTAGGCAGAGGGACTTGTGGTTTGGCGCGTGGGGCCGGGCCTGACCCTGGCTTCGGGTCGAAGTCCAGGGGGCCTGCCCCCGGCCTGCCCAGAGGTAGGAATATGGACTTGTGGTTCGGCGCGTGGGGCCGGGCCTGACCCTGGCTTCTGGTCGAGGTCCAGGGGGCCTGCCTCCGCCTGCCCAGAGGTAGGCAGAGGGACTTGTGGTTCGGCGCGTGGGGCCGGGCCTGACCCTGGCTTCTGGCCGAGGTCCAGGGGGCCTGCCTCCGCCTGCCCAGAGGTAGGCAGAGGGAGTTGTGGTTTGGCGGATGGGGCCGGGCCCGACCTTGGCTTCTGGTCGAAGTCCAGGGGACCTGCCCCCTTCCTGCCCAGAGGTAGGCAGATGGACTTGTGGTTTGGCGCGTGGGGCCGGGCCTGACCCTGGCTTCTGGTCGAGGTCCAGGGGGCCTGCCCCCTGCCCGCCCAGACGTAGGCAGAGGGAATTGTGGTTCGGCGCGTGTGGCCGGGCCTGACCCTGGCTTCTGGTCGAGGTCCAGGGGGCCTGCCCCCTGCCTGCCCAGAGGTAGGCAGAGGGAGTTGTGGTTCGGCGCATGGGGCCGGCCCTGACCCAGGCTTCTGGTCGAAGTCCAGGGGGCCTGCCCCCTGCCTGCCCAGAGGTAGGCAGATGGACTTGTGGTTCGGCGCGTGGGGCCGGGCCTGATCCTGGCTTCTGGTCGAGGTCCAGGGGCCTGCCTCCGCCTGCCCAGAGGTAGGCAGAGGGACTTGTGGTTCGGCGCATGTGGCCGGGCCCGACCCTGGCTTCTGGTCGAAGTCCAGGGGGCCTGCCCCGAGGTAGGCAGAGGGACTTGTGGTTCGGCGCATGGGGCCGGCCCTGACAATGGCTTCTGGTGGAAGTCCAGGGGGCCTGCCCCCTGCCTGCCCAGAGGTAGGCAGAGGGACTTGTGGTTCGGCGCGTGGGGCCGGGCCTGACCCTGGCTTTATGGTCGAGGTCCAGGGGCCTGCCTCCACCTGCCGAGAGGTAGGCAGAGGGACTTGTGGTTTGGCGCATGTGGCCGGGTCCGACCCTGGCTTCTGGTCGAAGTCCAGGGGGCCTGCCCCCTGCCTGCCCAGAGGTAGGCAGAGGGACTTGTGGTTTGGCGCGTGGGGCCGGGCCTGACCCTGGCTTTATGGTCGAGGTCCAGGGGCCTGCCTCCGCCTGCCGAGAGGTAGGCAAAGGGACTTGTGGTTCGGCGCATGTGGCCGGGCCCAACCCTGGCTTCTGGTCGAAGTCCAGGGGGCCTGCCCCCTGCCTGCCCAGAGGTAGGCAGAGGGACTTGTGGTTTGGCGCGTGGGGCCGGGCCTGACCCTGGCTTCGGGTCGAAGTCCAGGGGGCCTGCCCCCTGCCTGCCCAGAGGTAGGAATATGGACTTGTGGTTCGGCGCGTGGGGCCGGGCCTGACCCTGGCTTCTGGTCGAGGTCCAGGGGGCCTGCCTCCGCCTGCCCAGAGATAGGCAGAGGGACTTGTGGTTCGGCGCATGGGGCCGGGCCCGACCCTGGCTTCTGGTCGAAGTCCAGGGGGCCTGCCCCCTGCCTGCCCAGAGGTAGGCAGAGGGACTTGTGGTTTGGCGCGTGGGGCCGGGCCTGACCCTGGCTTCGGGTCGAAGTCCGGGGGGCCTGCCCCCGGCCTGCCCAGAGGTAGGAATATGGACTTGTGGTTCGGCGCGTGGGGCCGGGCCTGACCCTGGCTTCTGGTCGAGGTCCAGGGGGCCTGCCTCCGCCTGCCCAGAGGTAGGCAGAGGGACTTGTGGTTCGGCGCGTGCGGCCGGGCCTGACCCTGGCTTCTGGCCGAGGTCCAGGGGGCCTGCCTCCGCCTGCCCAGAGGTAGGCAGAGGGAGTTGTGGTTTGGCGGATGGGGCCGGGCCCGACCTTGGCTTCTGGTCGAAGTCCAGGGGACCTGCCCCCTGCCTGCCCAGAGGTAGGCAGAGGGACTTGTGGTTTGGCGCGTGGGGCCGGGCCTGACCCTGGCTTCTGGTCGAGGTCCAGGGGGCCTGCCCCCTGCCCGCCCAGACGTAGGCAGAGGGAATTGTGGTTCGGCGCGTGTGGCCGGGCCTGACCCTGGCTTCTGGTCGAGGTCCAGGGGGCCTGCCCCCAGCCTGCCCAGAGGTAGGCAGAGGGAGTTGTGGTTCGGCGCATGGGGCCGGCCCTGACCCAGGCTTCTGGTCGAAGTCCAGGGGGCCTGCCCCCTGCCTGCCCAGAGGTAGGCAGATGGACTTGTGGTTCGGCGCGTGGGGCCGGGCCTGATCCTGGCTTCTGGTCGAGGTCCAGGGGCCTGCCTCCGCCTGCCCAGAGGTAGGCAGAGGGACTTGTGGTTCGGCGCATGTGGCCGGGCCCGACCCTGGCTTCTGGTCGAAGTCCAGAGGGCCTGCCCCGAGGTAGGCAGAGGGACTTGTGGTTCGGCGCATGGGGCCGGCCCTGACAATGGCTTCTGGTGGAAGTCCAGGGGGCCTGCCCCCTGCCTGCCCAGAGGTAGGCAGAGGGACTTGTGGTTCGGCGCGTGGGGCCGGGCCTGACCCTGGCTTTATGGTCGAGGTCCAGGGGCCTGCCTCCACCTGCCGAGAGGTAGGCAGAGGGACTTGTGGTTTGGCGCATGTGGCCGGGTCCGACCCTGGCTTCTGGTCGAAGTCCAGGGGGCCTGCCCCCTGCCTGCCCAGAGGTAGGCAGAGGGACTTGTGGTTTGGCGCGTGGGGCCGGGCCTGACCCTGGCTTTATGGTCGAGGTCCAGGGGCCTGCCTCCGCCTGCCGAGAGGTAGGCAAAGGGACTTGTGGTTCGGCGCATGTGGCCGGGCCCAACCCTGGCTTCTGGTCGAAGTCCAGGGGGCCTGCCCCCTGCCTGCCCAGAGGTAGGCAGAGGGACTTGTGGTTTGGCGCGTGGGGCCGGGCCTGACCCTGGCTTCGGGTCGAAGTCCAGGGGGCCTGCCCCCTGCCTGCCCAGAGGTAGGAATATGGACTTGTGGTTCGGCGCGTGGGGCCGGGCCTGACCCTGGCTTCTGGTCGAGGTCCAGGGGGCCTGCCTCCGCCTGCCCAGAGATAGGCAGAGGGACTTGTGGTTCGGCGCATGGGGCCGGGCCCGACCCTGGCTTCTGGTCGAAGTCCAGGGGGCCTGCCCCCTGCCTGCCCAGAGGTAGGCAGAGGGACTTGTGGTTTGGCGCGTGGGGCCGGGCCTGACCCTGGCTTCGGGTCGAAGTCCGGGGGGCCTGCCCCCGGCCTGCCCAGAGGTAGGAATATGGACTTGTGGTTCGGCGCGTGGGGCCGGGCCTGACCCTGGCTTCTGGTCGAGGTCCAGGGGGCCTGCCTCCGCCTGCCCAGAGGTAGGCAGAGGGACTTGTGGTTCGGCGCGTGCGGCCGGGCCTGACCCTGGCTTCTGGCCGAGGTCCAGGGGGCCTGCCTCCGCCTGCCCAGAGGTAGGCAGAGGGAGTTGTGGTTTGGCGGATGGGGCCGGGCCCGACCTTGGCTTCTGGTCGAAGTCCAGGGGACCTGCCCCCTGCCTGCCCAGAGGTAGGCAGAGGGACTTGTGGTTTGGCGCGTGGGGCCGGGCCTGACCCTGGCTTCTGGTCGAGGTCCAGGGGGCCTGCCCCCTGCCCGCCCAGACGTAGGCAGAGGGACTTGTGGTTCGGCGCGTGTGGCCGGGCCTGACCCTGGCTTCTGGTCGAGGTCCAGGGGGCCTGCCCCCTGCCTGCCCAGAGGTAGGCAGAGGGAGTTGTGGTTCGGCGCATGGGGCCGGCCCTGACCCAGGCTTCTGGTCGAAGTCCAGGGGGCCTGCCCCCTGCCTGCCCAGAGGTAGGCAGATGGACTTGTGGTTCGGCGCGTGGGGCCGGGCCTGATCCTGGCTTCTGGTCGAGGTCCAGGGGCCTGCCTCCGCCTGCCCAGAGGTAGGCAGAGGGACTTGTGGTTCGGCGCATGTGGCCGGGCCCGACCCTGGCTTCTGGTCGAAGTCCAGGGGGCCTGCCCCGAGGTAGGCAGAGGGACTTGTGGTTCGGCGCATGGGGCCGGCCCTGACAATGGCTTCTGGTGGAAGTCCAGGAGGCCTGCCCCCTGCCTGCCCAGAGGTAGGCAGAGGGACTTGTGGTTCGGCGCGTGGGGCCGGGCCTGACCCTGGCTTTATGGTCGAGGTCCAGGGGCCTGCCTCCACCTGCCGAGAGGTAGGCAGAGGGACTTGTGGTTTGGCGCATGTGGCCGGGTCCGACCCTGGCTTCTGGTCGTAGTCCAGGGGGCCTGCCCCCTGCCTGCCCAGAGGTAGGCAGAGGGACTTGTGGTTTGGCGCGTGGGGCCGGGCCTGACCCTGGCTTTATGGTCGAGGTCCAGGGGCCTGCCTCCGCCTGCTGAGAGGTAGGCAAAGGGACTTGTGGTTCGGCGCATGTGGCCGGGCCCGACCCTGGCTTCTGGTCGAAGTCCAGGGGGCCTGCCCCCTGCCTGCCCAGAGGTAGGCAGAGGGACTTGTGGTTTGGCGCGTGGGGCCGGGCCTGACCCTGGCTTCGGGTCGAAGTCCAGGGGGCCTGCCCCCTGCCTGCCCAGAGGTAGGAATATGGACTTGTGGTTCGGCGCGTGGGGCCGGGTCTGACCCTGGCTTCTGGTCGAGGTCCAGGGGGCCTGCCTCCGCCTGCCCAGAGGTAGGCAGAGGGAGTTGTGGTTTGGCGGATGAGGCCGGGCCCGACCTTGGCTTCTGGTCGAAGTCCAGGGGGCCTGCCCCCTGCCTGCCCAGAGGTAGGCAGAGGGACTTGTTGTTTGGCGCGTGGGGCCGGGCCTGACCCTGGCTTCTGGTCGAGGTCCAGGGGGCCTGCCCCCTGCCCGCCCAGACGTAGGCAGAGGGACTTGAGGTTCGGCGCGTGTGGCCGGGCTTGACCCTGGCTTCTGGTCGAGGTCCAGGGGGCCTGCCCCCTGCCTGCCCAGAGGTAGGCAGAGGGAGTTTTGGTTCGGCGCATGGGGCCGGGCCTGACCCAGGCTTCTGGTCGAAGTCCAGGGGGCCTGCCCCCTGCCTGCCCAGAGGTAGGCAGATGGACTTGTGGTTCGGCGCGTGGGGCCGGGCCTGATCCTGGCTTCTGGTCGAGATCCTGGGGCCTGCCTCCGCCTGCCCAGAGGTAGGCAGAGGGACTTGTGGTTCGGCGCATGTGGCCGGGCCCAACCCTGGCTTCTGGTCGAAGTCCAGGGGGCCTGCCCTGAGGTAGGCAGAGGGGCTTGTGGTTCGGCGCATGGGGCGGCCCTGACCCTGGCTTCTGGTCGAAGTCCAGGGGGCCTACCCCTTGCCTGCCCATAGGTAGGCAGAGGGACTTGTGGTTTGGCGCGTGGGGCCGGGCCTGACCCTGGCTTCTAGTTTAAGTCCAGGGGGCCTGCCTCCGCCTGCCTAGAGGTAGGTAGAGGGACTTGTGGTTCGGCGCATGGGGCCGGGGCCGACCCTGGCTTCTGGTCGAAGTCCAGGGGGCCTGCCCCCTGCCTGCCCAGAGGTAGGTAGAGGGACTAATGGTTCGGCGCATGGGGCCGGGCCTGACCCTGGCTTCTGGTCGATGTCCAGGGGGCCTGCCCCCTGCCTGCCCAGAGGTAGGCAGAGGGACTTAAGGTTCGGCTCATGGGGCCCGACCTGACCCTGGCTTCTGGTCGAAGTCCAGGAGGCCTGCCCCCTGCCTGCCCAGAGGTAAGCAGAGGGACTCGTGGTTCGGCGCGTGCGGCCGGGCCTGACCCTGGCTTCTGGCCGAGGTCTAGGGGGCCTGTCTCCGCCTGCCCAGAGATAGGCAGAGGGATTTGTGGTTCGGCGCATGGGGCCGGGCCCGACCCTGGCTTCTGGTCGAAGTCCAGGGGGCCTGCCCCCTGCTTGCCCAAAGGTAGGCAGAGGGACTTGTGGTTTGGCGCGTGGGGCCGGGCCTGACCCTGGCTTCTGGTCGAGGTCCAGGGGGCATGCCCCCTGCCCGCCCAGAGGTAAGTAGAGGAACTAGTGGTTCGGCGCGTTCGGCCGGGCCTGACCCTGGCTTCTGGTCGAGGTCCAGGGGGCCTGTCCTCTGCCTGCCCAGAGGTAGGAATATGGACTTGTGGTTCGGCGCGTGGGGCCGGGCCTGACCCTGGCTTCTGGTCGAAGTCCAGGGGGCCTGCCCCCTGCCTGCCCAGAGGTAGGCAGAGGGACTTGTGGTTCTGCTCATGGGGCCCGACCAGACCCTGGCTTCTGGTCGAAGTCCAGGGGGCCTGCCCCCTGCCTGCCTAGAGGTAAGCAAAGGGACTCGTGGTTCGGCGCGTGCGGCCGGGCCTGACCTTGGCTTCTGGCCGAGGTCCAGGGGGCCTGCCTCCGCCTGCCCAGAGGTAGGCAGAGGGACTTGTGGTTCGGCGCATGGGGCCGGGCCCGACCCTAGCTTCTGGTCGAAGTCAAAGGGGCCTGCCCCCTTCCTGCCCAGAGGTAGGCAGAGGGACTTGTGGTTCGGCACATGAGGCCGGGCCTGACCCTGGCTTCTGGTCTAAGTCCAGGGGGCCTGCCCCCTGCTTGCCCAGAGGTAGGCAGAGGGACTTGTGGTTCGGCGCATGGGGCCGGGCCAGACCCTGGCTTCTGGTCGAGGTCCAGGGGGCCTGCCCCCTACCCGCCCAGACGTAGACAGAGGGACTTGTGGTTCGGCGCGTGTGGCCGGGCCTGACCCTGGCTTCTGGTCGAGGTCCAGGGGGCCTGCCCCCTGCCTGCCCAGAGGTAGGCAGAGGGACTTGTGGTTCGGCGCATGGGGCCGGGCCTGACCCTGGCTTCTGGTCGAAGTCCAGGGGGCCTGCCCCCTGCCTGCCTAGAGGTAGGCAGAGGGACTTGTGGTTCGGCGCGTGGGGCCGGGCCTGACCCTGGCTTCTGGTCGAAGTCCAGGGGGCCTGCTCCGAGGTAGGCAGAGGGACTTGTGGTTCGGCGCATGGGGCCGGCCCTGACAATGGCTTCTGGTTGAAGTCCAGGGGGCCTGCCCCCTGCCTGCCCAGAGGTAGGCAGAGGGACTTGTGGTTCGGCGCGTGGGGCCGGGCATGACCCTGGCTTTATGGTCGAGGTCCAGGGGCCTGCCTCCGCCTGCCGAGAGGTAGGCAGAGGGACTTGTGGTTCGGCGCATGTGGCCGGGCCCGACCCTGGCTTCTGGTCGAAGTCCAGGGGGCCTGCCCCCTGCCTGCCCAGAGGTAGGCAGAGGGACTTGTGGTTTGGCGCGTGGGGCCGGGCCTGACCCTGGCTTTATGGTCGAGGTCCAGGGGCCTGCCTCCGCCTGCCGAGAGGTAGGCAAAGGGACTTGTGGTTCGGCGCATGTGGCCGGACCCGACCCTGGCTTCTGGTCGAAGTCCAGGGGGCCTGCCCCCTGCCTGCCCAGAGGTAGGCAGAGGGACTTGTGGTTTGGCGCGTGGGGCCGGGCCTGACCCTGGCTTCGGGTCGAAGTCCAGGGGGCCTGCCCCCGGCCTGCCCAGAGGTAGGAATATGGACTTGTGGTTCGGCGTGTGGGGCCGGGCCTGACCCTGGCTTCTGGTCGAGGTCCAGGGGGCCTGCCTCCGCCTGCCGAGAGGTAGGCAGAGGGACTTGTGGTTCGGCGCGTGCGGCCGGGCCTGACCCTGGCTTCTGGCCGAGGTCCAGGGGGCCTGCCTCCGCCTGCCCAGAGGTAGGCAGAGGGAGTTGTGGTTTGGCGGATGGGGCCGGGCCCGACCTTGGCTTCTGGTCGAAGTCCAGGGGACCTGCCCTCTGCCTGCCCAGAGGTAGGCAGAGGGACTTGTGGTTTGGCGCGTGGGGCCGGGCCTGACCCTGGCTTCTGGTCGAGGTCCAGGGGGCCTGCCCCCTGCCCGCCCAGACGAAGGCAGAGGGACTTGTGGTTCGGCGCGTGTGGCCGGACCTGACCCTGGCTTCTGGTCGAGGTCCAGGGGGCCTGCCCCCTGCCTGCCCAGAGGTAGGCAGAGGGAGTTGTGGTTCGGCGCATGGGGCCGGGCCTGACCCAGGCTTCTGGTCGAAGTCCAGGGGGCCTGCCCCCTGCCTGCCCAGAGGTAGGCAGATGGACTTGTGTTTCGGCGCGTGGGGCCGGGCCTGATCCTGGCTTCTGGTCGAGGTCCAGGGGCCTGCCTCCGCCTGCCCAGAGGTAGGCAGAGGGACTTGTGGTTCGGCGCATGTGGCCGGGCCCGACCCTGGCTTCTGGTCGAAGTCCAGGGGGCCTGCCCCGAGGTAGGCAGAGGGACTTGTAGTTCGGCGCATGGGGCCGGCCCTGACAATGGCTTCTGGTGGAAGTCCAGGGGGCCTGCCCCCTGCCTGCCCAGAGGTAGGCAGAGGGACTTGTGGTTCGGCGCGTGGGGCCGGGCCTGACCCTGGCTTTATGGTCGAGGTCCAGGGGCCTGCCTCCGCCTGCCGAGAGGTAGGCAAAGGGACTTGTGGTTCGGCGCATGTGGCCGGGTCCGACCCTGGCTTCTGGTCGAAGTCCAGGGGGCCTGCCCAGAGGTAGGCAGAGGGACTTGTGGTTTGGCGCGTGGGGCCGGGCCTGACCCTGGCTTTATGGTCGAGGTCCAAGGGCCTGCCTCCGCCTGCCGAGAGGTAGGCAAAGGGACTTGTGGTTCGGCGCATGTGGCCGGGCCCGACCCTGGCTTCTGGTCGAAGTCCAGGGGGCCTGCCCCCTGCCTGCCCAGAGGTAGGCAGAGGGACTTGTGGTTTGGCGCGTGGGGCCGGGCCTGACCCTGGCTTCGGGTCGAAGTCCAGGGGGCCTGCCCCCTGCCTGCCGAGAGGTAGGAATATGGACTTGTGGTTCGGCGCGTGGGGCCGGGCCTGACCCTGGCTTCTGGTCGAGGTCCAGGGGGCCTGCCTCCGCCTGCCCAGAGGTAGGCAGAGGGACTTGTGGTTCGGCGCGTGCGGCCGGGCCTGACCCTGGCTTCTGGCCGAGGTCCAGGGGGCCTGCCTCCGCCTGCCCAGAGGTAGGTAGAGGGACTTGTGGTTCGGCGCATGGGGCCGGGCCTGACCCTGGCTTCTGGTCGAAGTCCAGGGGGCCTGCCCCCTGCCTGCCCAGAGGTAGGCAGAGGGACTTGTGGTTCTGCTCATGGGGCCCGACCAGACCCTGGCTTCTGGTCGAAGTCCAGGGGGCCTGCCCCCCTGCCTGCCTAGAGGTAAGCAGAGGGACTCGTGGTTCGGCGCGTGCGGCCGGGCCTGACCTTGGCTTCTGGTCGAGGTCCAGGGGGCCTGCCTTCGCCTGCCCAGAGGTAGGCAGAGGGACTTGTAGTTCGGCGCATGGGGCCGGGCCCGACCCTAGCTTCTGGTCGAAGTCAAGGGGGCCTGCCCCCTTCCTGCCCAGAGGTAGGCAGAGGGACTTGTGGTTCGGCAAATGAGGCCGGGCCTGACCCTGGCTTCTGGTCGAAGTCCAGGGGGCCTGCCCCCTGCTTGCCCAGAGGTAGGCAGAGGGACTTGTGGTTCGGCGCATGGGGCCGGGCCAGACCCTGGCTTCTGGTCGAGGTCCAGGGGGCCTACCCCCTACCCGCGCAGACGTAGACAGAGGGACTTGTGGTTCGGCGCGTGTGGCCGGGCCTGACCCTGGCTTCTGGTCGAGGTCCAGGGGGCCTGCCCCCTGCCTGCCCAGAGGTAGGCAGAGGGACTTGTGGTTCGGCGCATGGGGCCGGGCCTGACCCTGGCTTCTGGTCGAAGTCCAGGGGGCCTGCCCCCTGCCTGCCTAGAGGTAGGCAGAGGGACTTGTGGTTCGGCGCGTGGGGCCGGGCCTGACCCTGGCTTTCTGGTCGAGGTCTAGGGGCCTGCCTCCGCCTGCCCAGAGGTAGGCAGAGGGACTTGTGGTTCGGCGCATGTGGCCAGGCCCGACCCTGGCTTCTGGTCGAAGTCCAAGGGGCCTGCCCCCTGCCTGCCCAGAGGTAGGCAGAGGGACTTGTGGTTCGGCTCATGGGGCCCGACCTGACCCTGGCTTCTGGTCGAAGTCCAGGGGGCCTGCCCCCTGCCTGCCCAGAGGTAGGCAGAGGGACTTGTGGTTCGGCGCGTGGGGCCGGGCCTGACCCAGGCTTTATGGTCGAGGTCCAGGGGCCTGCCTCCGCCTGCCGAGAGGTAGGCAGAGGGACTTGTGGTTCGGCGCATGTGGCCAGGCCCGACCCTGGCTTCTGGTCGAAGTCCAGGGGGCCTGCCCCCTGCCTGCCTAGAGGTAGGCAGAGGGACTTGTGGTTTGGCGCGTGGGGCCGGGCCTGACCCTGGCTTTATGGTCGAGGTCCAGGGGCCTGCCTCCGCCTGCCGAGAGGTAGGCAAAGGGACTTGTGGTTCGGCGCATGTGGCCGGGCCCGACCCTGGCTTCTGGTCGAAGTCCAGGGGGCCTGCCCCCTGCCTGCCCAGAGGTAGGAATATGGACTTGTGGTTCGGCGCGTGGGGCCGGGTCTGACCCTGGCTTCTGGTCGAGGTCCAGGGGGCCTGCCTCCGCCTGCCCAGAGGTAGGCAGAGGGAGTTGTGGTTTGTCGGATGAGGCCGGGCCCGACCTTGGCTTCTGGTCGAAGTCCAGGGGGCCTGCCCCCTGCCTGCCTAGAGGTAGGCAGAGGGACTTGTGGTTTGGCGCGTGGGGCCGGGCCTGACCCTGGCTTCTGGTCGAGGTCCAGGGGGCCTGACCCTGCCCGCCCAGACGTAGGCAGAGGGACTTGTGGTTCGGCGCGTGTGGCCGGGCCTGACCCTGGCTTCTGGTCGAGGTCCAGGGGGCCTGCCCCCTGCCTGCCCAGAGGTAGGCAGAGGGAGTTGTGGTTCGGCGCATGGGGCCGGGACTGACCCAGGCTTCTGGTCGAAGTCAAGGGGGCCTGCCCCCTGCCTGCCCAGAGGTAGGCAGATGGACTTGTGGTTCGGCGCGTGGGGCCGGGCCTGATCCTGGCTTCTGGTCGAGGTCCTGGGGCCTGCCTCCGCCTGCCCAGAGGTAGGTAGAGGGACTTGTGGTTCGGCGCATGGGGACGGGGCCGACCCTGGCTTCTGGTCGAAGTCCAGGGGGCCTGCCCCCTGCCTGCCCAGAGGTAGGTAGAGGGACTAATGGTTCGGCGCATGGGGCCGGGCCTGACCCTGGCTTCTGGTCGATGTCCAGGGGGCCTGCCCCCTGCCTGCCCAGAGGTAGGCAGAGGGACTTAAGGTTCGGCTCGTGGGGCCCGACCTGACCCTAGCTTCTGGTCGAAGTCCAGGGGGCCTGCCCCCTGCCTGCCCAGAGGTAAGCAGAGGGACTCGTGGTTCGGCGCGTGCGGCCGGGCCTGACCCTGGCTTCTGGCCGAGGTCTAGGGGGCGTGCCTCCGCCTGCCCAGAGATAGGCAGAGGGATTTGTGGTTCGGCGCATGGGGCCGGGCCCGACACTGGCTTCTAGTCGAAGTCCAGGGGGCCTGCCCCCTGCTTGCCCAAAGGTAGGCAGAGGGACTTGTGGTTTGGCGCGTGGGGCCGGGCCTGACCCTGGCTTCTGGTCGAGGTCCAGGGGGCCTGCCCCCTGCCCGCCCAGACGTAGGCAGAGGGACTTGTGGTTCGGCGCGTGTGGCCGGGCCTGACCCTGGCTTCTGGTCGAGGTCCAGGGGGCCTGCCCCCTGCCTGCCCAGAGGTAGGCAGAGGGAGTTGTGGTTCGGCGCATGGGGCCGGGCCTGACCCAGGCTTCTGGTCGAAGTCCAGGGGGCCTGCCCCCTGCCTGCCCAGAGGTAGGCAGATGGACTTGTGGTTCGGCGCGTGGGGCCGGGCCTGATCCTGGCTTCTGGTCGAGGTCCTGGGGCCTGCCTCCGCCTGCCCAGAGGTAGGCAGAGGGACTTGTGGTTCGGCGCATGTGGCCGGGCCCAACCCTGGCTTCTGGTCGAAGTCCAGGGGGCCTGCCCCGAGGTAGGCAGAGGGACTTGTGGTTCGGCGCATGGGGCGGCCCTGACCCTGGCTTCTGGTCGAAGTCCAGGGGGCCTGCCCCTTGCCTGCCCATAGGTAGGCAGAGGGACTTGTGGTTTGGCGCGTGGGGCCGGGCCTGACACTGGCTTCTAGTTTAAGTCCAGGGGGCCTGCCTCCGCCTGCCCAGAGGTAGGTAGAGGGACTTGTGGTTCGGCGCATGGGGCCGGGGCCGACCCAGGCTTCTGGTCGAAGTTCAGGGGGTCTGCCCCTTGCCTGCCCAGAGGTAGGTAGAGGGACTAATGGTTCGACGCATGGGCCCGGGCCTGACCCTGGCTTCTGGTCGAAGTCCAGGGGGCCTGCCCCCTGCCTGCCCAGAGGTAGGCAGAGGGACTTGTGGTTCGGCTCATGGGGCCCGACCTGACCCTGGCTTCTGGTCGAAGTCCAGGGGGCCTGCCCCCTGCCTGCCCAGAGGTAGGCAGATGGACTTGTGGTTCGGCGCGTGGGGCCGGGCCTGATCCTGGCTTCTGGTCGATGTCCTGGGGCCTGCCTCCGCCTGCCCAGAGGTAGGCAGAGGGACTTGTGGTTCGGCGCATGTGGCCGGGCCCAACCCTGGCTTCTGGTCGAAGTCCAGGGGGCCTGCCCCGAGGTAGGCAGAGGGACTTGTGGTTCGGCGCATGGGGCGGCCCTGACCCTGGCTTCTGGTCGAAGTCCAGGGGGCCTGCCCCTTGACAGCCCATAGGTAGGTAGAGGGACTTGTGGTTTGGCGCGTGGGGCCGGGCCTGACCCTGGCTTCTAGTTTAAGTCCAGGGGGCCTGCCTCCGCCTGCCCAGAGGTAGGTAGAGGGACTTGTGGTTCGGCGCATGGGGCCGGGGCCGACCCTGGCTTCTGGTCGAAGTGCAGGGGGCCTGCCCCCTGCCTGCCCAGAGGTAGGTAGAGTGACTAATGGTTCGGCGCATGGGGCCGGGCCTGACCCTGGCTTCTGGTCGATGTCCAGGGGGCCTGCCCCCTGCCTGCCCAGAGGTAGGCAGAGGGACTTAAGGTTCGGCTCATGGGGCCCGACCTGACCCTGGCTTCTGGTCGAAGTCCAGGGGGCCTGCCCCCTGCCTGCCCAGAGGTAAGCAGAGGGACTCGTGGTTCGGCGCGTGCGGCCGGGCCTGACCCTGGCTTCTGGCCGAGGTCTAGTGGGCCTGCCTCCGCCTGCCCAGAGATAGGCAGAGGGATTTGTGGTTCGGCGCATGGGGCCGGGCCCGACCCTGGCTTCTGGTCGAAGTCCAGGGGGCCTGCCCCCTGCTTGCCCAAAGGTAGGCAGAGGGACTTGTGGTTCGGCGCATGGGGCCGGGCCAGACCCTGGCTTCTGGTCGAAGTCCAGGGGGCCTGCCCCCTAACTGCCCAGAGGTAGTAATATGGACTTGTGGTTCGGCGCGTGGGGCCGGGCCTGACCCTGGCTTCTGGTCGAGGTCCAGGGGGCCTGCCTCCGCCTGCCCAGAGGTAGGCAGAGGGAGTTGTGGTTTGGCGGATGGGGCCGGGCCCGACCTTGCCTTCTGGTCGAAGTCCAGGGGGCCTGCCCCCTGCCTGCCCAGAGGTAGGAATATGGACTTGTGGTTCGGCGCGTGGGGCCGGGCCTGACCCTGGCTTCTGTTCGAGGTCCAGAGGGCCTGTCCCCTGCCTGCCCAGAGGTAGGCAGAGGGACTTGTGGTTTGGCGCGTGGGGCCGGGCCTGACCCTGGCTTCTTGTCGATGTCCAGGGGGCGAGTCCCCTACCCGCCCAGACGTAGACAGAGGGACTTGTGGTTCGGCGCGTGTGGCCGGGCCTGACCCTGGCTTCTGGTCGAGGTCCAGGGGGCCTGCCCCCTGCCTGCCCAGAGGTAGGCAGAGGGACTTGTGGTTCAGCGCATGGGGCCGGGCCTGACCCTGGCTTCTGGTCGAAGTCCAGGGGGCCTGCCCCCTGCCTGCCTAGAGGTAGGCAGAGGGACTTGTGATTCGGCGCGTGGGGCCGGGCCTGACCCTGGCTTTCTGGTCGAGGTCCAGGGGCCTGCCTCCGCCTGCCCAGTGGTAGGCAGAGGGACTTGTGGTTCGGCGCATGTGGCCGGGCCCGACCCTGGCTTCTTGTCGAAGTCGAGGGGGCCTGCCCCCTGCCTGCCCAGAGGTAGGTAGAGGGACTTGTGGTTTGGCGCGTGGGGTCGGGCCTGACCCTGGCTTTATAGTCGAGGTCCAGGGGCCTGCCTCCGCTTGCCGAGAGGTAGACAAAGGGACTTGTGGTTCGGCGCATGTGGCCGGGTCCGACCCTGGCTTCTGGTCGAAGTCCAGGGGGCGTGCCCCCTGCCTGCCCAGAGGTAGGCAGAGGGACTTGTGGTTTGGCGCGTGGGGCCGGGCGTGACCCTGGCTTCTGGTCGAGGTCCAGGGGGCCTGCCCCCTGCCCGCCCAGACGTAGGCAGAGGGACTTGTGGTTCGGCGCGTGTGGCCGGGCCTGACCCTGGCTTCTAGTCGAGGTCCAGGGGGCCTGCCCCCTGCCTGCCCAGAGGTAGGAATATGGACTTGTGGTTCGGCGCGTGGGGCCGGGCCTGACCCTGGCTTCTGTTCGAGGTCCAGGGGGCCTGTCCTCTGCCTGCCCAGAGGTAGGCAGAGGGACTTGTGGTTTGGCGCGTGGGGCCGGGCCTGACCCTGGCTTCTGGTCGAGGTCCAGGGGGCCAGTCCCCTACCCGCCCAGACGTAGACAGAGGGACTTGTCGTTCGGCACGTGTGGCCGGGCCTGACCCTGGCTTCTGGTCGAGGTCCAGGGGGCCTGCCCCCTGCCTGCCCAGAGGTAGGCAGAGGGACTTGTGGTTCGGCGCATGGGGCCGGGTCCGACCCTGGCTTCTGGTCGAAGTCCAGGGGGCCTGCCCCCTGCCTGCCCAGAGGTAGGCAGAGGGACTTGTGGTTTGGCGCGTGGGGCCGGGCCTGACCCTGGCTTTATGGTCGTGGTCCAGGGGCCTGCCTCCGCCTGCCGAGAGGTAGGCAAAGGGACTTGTTGTTCGGCGCATGTGGCCGGGCCCGACCCTGGCTTCTGGTCGAAGTCCAGGGGGCCTGCCCCCTGCCTGCCCAGAGGTAGGCAGAGGGACTTGTGGTTTGGCGCGTGGGGCCGGGCCTGACCCTGGCTTCGGGTCGAAGTCCAGGGGGCCTGCCCCCTGCCTGCCCAGAGGTAGGAATATGGACTTGTGGTTCGGCGCGTGGGGCCGGGCCTGACCCTGGCTTCTGGTCGAGGTCCAGGGGGCCTGCCTCCGCCTGCCAAGAGGTAGGCAGAGGGACTTGTGGTTCGGCGCGTGCGGCTGGGCCTGACCCTGGCTTCTGGCCGAGGTCCAGGGGTCTGCCTCCGCCTGCCCAGAGGTAGGTAGAGGGACTTGTGGTTCGGCGCATGGGGCCGGGCCCGACCCTAGCTTCTGGTCGAAGTGAAGGGGGCTTGCCCCCTGCCGTCCCAGAGGTAGGTAGAGGGACTTGTGGTTCGGCGCATGGGGCCGGGCCCGACCCTAGCTTCTGGTCGAAGTCAAGGGGGCTTGCCCCCTGCCGTCCCAGAGGTAGGCAGAGGGACTTGTGGTTTGGCGCGTGGGGCCGGGCCTGACCCTGGCTTCTAGTTTAAGTCCAGGGGGCCTGCCTCCGCCTGCCCAGAGGTAGGTAGAGGGACTTGTGGTTCGGCGCATGGGGCCGGGGCCGACCCTGGCTTCTGGTCGAAGTTCAGGGGGCCTGCCCCTTGCCTGCCCAGAGGTAGGTAGAGGGACTAATGGTTCGACGCATGGGGCCGGGCCTGACCCTGGCTTCTGGTCGATGTCCAGGGGGCCTGCCCCCTGCCTGCCCAGAGGTAGGCAGAGGGACTTAAGGTTCGGCTCATGGGGCCCGACCTGACCCTGGCTTCTGGTCGAAGTCCAGGGGGCCTGCCCCCTGCCTGCCCAGAGGTAAGCAGAGGGACTCGTGGTTCGGCGCGTGCGGCCGGGCCTGACCCTGGCTTCTGGCCGAGGTCTAGGGGGCCTGCCTCCGCCTGCCCAGAGATAGGCAGGGGGATTTGTGGTTCGGCGCATGGGGCCGGGCCCGACCCTGGCTTCTAGTCGAAGTCCAGGGGGCCTGCCCCGAGGTAGGCAGAGGGACTTGTGGTTCGGCACATGGGGCGGCCCTGACCCTGGCTTCTGGTCGAAGTCCAGGGGGCCTGCCCCTTGCCTGCCCATAGGTAGGCAGAGGGACTTGTGGTTTGGCGCGTGGGGCCGGGCCTGACCCTGGCTTCTAGTTTAAGTCCAGGGGGCCTGCCTCCGCCTGCCCAGAGGTAGGTAGAGGGACTTGTGGTTCGGCGCATGGGGCCGGGGCCGACCCTGGCTTCTGGTCGAAGTCCAAGGGGCCTGCCCCCTGCCTGCCCAGAGGTAGGTAGAGGGACTAATGGTTCGGCGCATGGGGTCGGGCCTGACCCTGGCTTCTGGTCGATGTCCAGGGGGCCTGCCCCTTGCCTGCCCAGAGGTAGGCAGAGGGACTTAAGGTTCGGCTCATGGGGCCCGACCTGACCCTGGCTTCTGGTCGAAGTCCGGGGGCCTGCCCCCTGCCTGCCCAGAGGTAAGCAGAGGGACTCGTGGTTCGTCGCGTGCGGCCGGGCCTGACCCTGGCTTCTGGCCGAGGTCTAGGGGGCCTGCCTCCGCCTGCCCAGAGATAGGCAGAGGGATTTGTGGTTCGGCGCATGGGGCCGGGCCCGACCCTGGCTTCTGGTCGAAGTCCAGGGGGCCTGCCCCCTGCTTGCCCAAAGGTAGGCAGAGGGACTTGTGGTTCGGCGCATGGGGCCGGGCCAGACCCTGGCTTCTGGTCGAAGTCCAGGGGGCCTGCCCCCTGCCTGCCCAGAGGTAGGAATATGGACTTGTGGTTCGGCGCGTGGGGCCGGGCCTGACCCTGGCTTCTGGTCGAGGTCCAGGGGGCCTGCCTCCGCCTGCCCAGAGGTAGGCAGAGGGAGTTGTGGTTTGGCGGATGGGGCCGGGCCCGACCTTGGCTTCTGGTCGAAGTCCAGGGGGCCTGCCCCCTGCCTGCCCAGAGGTAGGAATATGGACTTGTGGTTCGGCGCGTGGGGCCGGGCCTGACCCTGGCTTCTGTTCGAGGTCCAGGGGTCCTGTCCCCTGCCTGCCCAGAGGTAGGCAGAGGGACTTGTGGTTTGGCGCGTGGGGCCGGGCCTGACCCTGGCTTCTGGTCGAGGTCCAGGGGGCCAGTCCCCTACCCGCCCAGACGTAGACAGAGGGACTTGTGGTTCGGCGCGTGTGGCCGGGCCTGACCCTGGCTTCTGGTCGAGGTCCAGGGGGCCTGCCCCCTGCCTGCCCAGAGGTATGCAGAGGGACTTGTGGTTCGGCGCATGGGGCCGGGCCTGACCCTGGCTTCTGGTCGAAGTCCAGGGGGCCAGCCCCCTGCCTGCCTAGAGGTAGGCAGAGGGACTTGTGATTCGGCGCGTGGGGCCGGGCCTGACCCTAGCTTTCTGGTCGAGGTCCAGGGGCCTGCCTCCGCCTGCCCAGAGGTAGGCAGAGGGACTTGTGGTTCGGCGCATGTGGCCGGGCCCGACCCTGGCTTCTTGTCGAAGTCCAGGGGGCCTGCCCCCTGCCTGCCCAGAGGTAGGCAGAGGGACTTGTGGTTTGGCGCGTGGGGCCGGGCCTGACCCTGGCTTCGGGTCGAAGTCCAGGGGGCCTGCCCCCTGCCTGCCCAGAGGTAGGAATATGGACTTGTGGTTCGGCGCGTGGGGCCGGGCCTGACCCTGGCTTCTGGTCGAGGTCCAGGCGGCCTGCCTCCGCCTGCCCAGAGGTAGGCATAGGGAGTTGTGGTTTGGCGGATGGGGCCGGGCCCGACCTTGGCTTCTGGTCGAAGTCCAGGGGGCCTGCCCCCTGCCTGCCCAGAGGTAGGCAGAGGGACTTGTGGTTTGGCGCGTGGGGCCGGGCGTGACCCTGGCTTCTGGTCGAGGTCCAGGGGGCCTGCCCCCTGCCCGCCCAGACGTAGGCAGAGGGACTTGTGGTTCGGCGCGTGTGGCCGGGCCTGACCCTGGCTTCTGGTCGAGGTCCAGGGGGCCTGCCCCCTGCCTGCCCAGAGGTAGGAATATGGACTTGTGGTTCGGCGCGTGGGGCCGGGCCTGACCCTGGCTTCTGTTCGAGGTCCAGGGGGCCTGTCCCCTGCCTGCCCAGAGGTAGGCAGAGGGACTTGTGGTTTGGCGCGTGGGGCCGGGCCTGTCCCTGGCTTCTGGTCGAGGTCCAGGGGGCCAGTCCCCTACCCGCCCAGACGTAGACAGAGGGACTTGTGGTTCGGCGCGTGTGGCCGGGCCTGACCCTGGCTTCTGGTCGAGGTCCAGGGGGCCTGCCCCCTGCCTGCCCAGAGGTAGGCAGAGGGACTTGTGGTTCGGCGCATGGGGCCGGGCCTGACCCTGGCTTCTGGTCGAAGTCCAGGGGGCCTGCCCCCTGCCTGCCTAGAGGTAGGCAGAGGGACTTGTGATTCGGCGCGTGGGGCCGGGCCTGACCCTGGCTTTCTGGTCGAGGTCCAGGGGCCTGCCTCCGCCTGCCCAGAGGTTGGCAGAGGGACTTGTGGTTCGGCGCATGTGGCCGGGCCCGACCCTGGCTTCTTGTCGAAGTCCAGGGGGCCTGCCCCCTGCCTGCCCAGAGGTAGGTAGAGGGACTTGTGGTTTGGCGCGTGGGGCCGGGCCTGACCCTGGCTTTATAGTCGAGGTCCAGGGGCCTGCCTCCGATTGCCGAGAGGTAGGCAAAGGGACTTGTGGTTCGGCGCATGTGGCCGGGCCCGACCCTGGCTTCTGGTCGAAGTCCAGGGGGCCTGCCCCCTGCCTGCCCAGAGGTAGGCAGAGGGACTTGTGGTTTGGCGCGTGGGGCCGGGCCTGACCCTGGCTTCGGGTCGAAGTCCAGGGGGCCTGCCCCCTGCCTGCCCAGAGGTAGGAATATGGACTTGTGGTTCGGCGCGTGGGGCCGGGCCTGACCCTGGCTTCTGGTCGAGGTCCAGGCGGCCTGCCTCCGCCTGCCCAGAGGTAGGCATAGGGAGTTGTGGTTTGGCGGATGGGGCCGGGCACGACCTTGGCTTCTGGTCGAAGTCCAGGGGGCCTGCCCCCTGCCTGCCCAGAGGTAGGCAGAGGGACTTGTGGTTTGGCGCGTGGGGCCGGGCCTGACCCTGGCTTCTGGTCGAGGTCCAGGGGGCCTGCCCCCTGCCCGCCCAGACGTAGGCAGAGGGACTTGTGGTTCGGCGCGTGTGGCCGGGCCTGACCCTGGCTTCTGGTCGAGGTCCAGGGGGCCTGCCCCCTGCCTGCCCAGAGGTAGGAATATGGACTTGTGGTTCGGCGCGTGGGGCCGGGCCTGACCCTGGCTTCTGTTCGAGGTCCAGGGGGCCTGTCCCCTGCCTGCCCAGAGGTAGGCAGAGGGACTTGTGGTTTGGCGCGTGGGGCCGGGCCTGACCCTGGCTTCTAATCGAGGTCCAGGGGGCCTGCCCCCTGCCTGCCCAGAGGTAGGCAGAGGGACTTGTGGTTCGGCGCATGGGGCCGGGCCTGACCCTGGCTTCTGGTCGAAGTCCAGGGGGCCTGCCCCCTGCCTGCCTAGAGGTAGGCAGAGGGACTTGTGATTCGGCGCGTGGGGCCGGACCTGACCCTGGCTTTCTGGTCGAGGTCCAGGGGCCTGCCTCCGCCTGCCCAGAGGTAGGCAGAGGGACTTGTGGTTCGGCGCATGTGGCCGGGCCCGACCCTGGCTTCTTGTCGAAGTCCAGGGGGCCTGCCCCCTGCCTGCCCAGAGGTAGGTAGAGGGACTTGTGGTTTGGCGCGTGTGGCCGGGCCTGACCCTGGCTTTATAGTCGAGGTCCAGGGGCCTGCCTCCGCTTGCCGAGAGGTAGGCAAAGGGACTTGTGGTTCGGCGCATGTGGCCGGGCCCGACCCTGGCTTCTGGTCGAAGTCCAGGGGGCCTGCCCCCTGCCTGCCCAGAGGTAGGCAGAGGGACTTGTGGTTTGGCGCGTAGGGCCGGGCCTGACCCTGGCTTCGGGTCGAAGTCCATGGGGCCTGCCCCCTGCCTGCCTAGAGGTAGGAATATGGACTTGTGGTTCGGCGCGTGGGGCCGGGCCTGACCCTGGCTTCTGGTCGAGGTCCAGGCGGCTTGCCTCCGCCTGCCCAGAGGTAGGCATAGGGAGTTGTGGTTTGGCGGATGGGGCCGGGCCCGACCTTGGCTTCTGGTCGAAGTCCAGGGGGCCTGCCCCCTGCCTGCCCAGAGGTAGGCAGAGGGACTTGTGGTTTGGCGCGTGGGGCCGGGCCTGACCCTGGCTTCTGGTCGAGGTCCATGGGGCCTGCCCCCTGCCCGCCCAGACGTAGGCTGAGGGACTTGTGGTTCGGCGCGTGTGGTCGGGCCTGACCCTGGCTTCTGGTCGAGGTCCAGGGGGCCTGCCCCCTGCCTGCCCAGAGGTAGGCAGAGGGACTTGTGGTTCGGCGCATGGGGCCGGGCCTGACCCTTGCTTCTGGTCGAAGTCCAGGGGGCCTGCCCCCTGCCTGCCAGAGGTAGGCAGATGGACTTGTGGTTCGGCGCGTGGGGTCGGGCCTGATCCTGGCTTCTGGTCGAGGTCCAGGGGCCTGCCTCCGCCTGCCCAGAGGTAGGCAGAGGGACTTGTGGTTCGGCGCATGTGGCCGGGCCCGACCCTGGCTTCCGATCGAAGTCCAGGGGGCCTGCCCCGAGGTAGGCAGATGGACTTGTGGTTCGGCGCATGGGGCGGCCCTAACCCTGGCTTCTGGTTTAAGTCCAGGGGGCCTGCCTCCGCCTGCCCAGAGGTAGGTAGAGGGACTTGTGGTTCGGTGCATGGGCCCGGGGCCGACCCTGGCTTCTGGTCGAAGTCTAGGGGGCCTGCCCCCTGCCTGCCCAGAGGTAGGTAGAGGGACTAATGGTTCGGCGCATGGGGCCGAGCCTGACCCTGGCTTCTGGTCGAAGTCCAGGGGGCCTGCCCCCTGCCTGCTCAGAGGTAGGCAGAGGGACTTGTGGTTCGGCTCATGGGGCCCGACCTGACCCTGGCTTCTGGTCGAAGTCCAGGGGGCCTGCCCCCTGCCTGCCCAGAGGTAGGAATATGGACTTGTGGTTCGGCGCGTGGGGCCGGGCCTGACCCTGGCTTCTGGCCGAGGTCCAGGGGGCCTGTCTCCGCCTGCCCAGAGATAGGCAGAGGGATTTGTGGTTCGGCGCATGGGGCCGGGCCCGACCCTGGCTTCTGGTCGAAGTCCAGGGGGCCTGCCCCCTGCTTGCCCAGAGGTAGGAAGAGGGACTTGTGGTTCGGCGCATGGGGCCGAGCCAGACCCTGGCTTCTGGTCGAAGTCCAGGGGGCCTGCCCCCTGCCTGCCCAGAGGTAGGAATATGGACTTGTGGTTCGGCGCGTGGGGCCGGGCCTGACCCTGGCTTCTGGTCGAGATCCAGGGGGCCTGCCTCCGCCTGCCCAGAGGTAGGTAGAGGGAGTTGTGGTTTGGCGGATGGGGCCGGGCCCGACCTTGGCTTCTGGTCGAAGTCCAGGGGGCCTGCCCCCTGGCTGCCCAGAGGTAGGCAGAGGGACTTGTGGTTTGGCGCGTGAGGCCGGGCCTGACCCTGGCTTCTGTTCGAGGTCCAGGGGGCCTGCCCCCTGCCCGCCCAGACGTAGGCAGAGAGACTTGTGGATCGGCGCGTGTGGCCGGGCCTGACCCTGGCTTCTGGTCGAGGTCCAGGGGGCCTGCCCCCTGCCTGCCCAGAGGTAGGCAGAGGGACTTGTGGTTCGGCGCGTGGGGCCGGGCCTGATCCTGGCTTCTGGTCGAGGTCCAGGGGCCTGCCTCCGTCTGCCCAGAGGTAGGCAGAGGGACTTGTGGTTCGGCGCATGTGGCCGGGCCCGACCCTGGCTTCTGGTCGAAGTCCAGGGGGCCTGCCCCGAGGTAGGCAGAGGGACTTGTGGTTCGGCGCATGGGGTGGCCCTGACCCTGGCTTCTGGTCGAAATCCAAGGGGCCTGCCCCTTTCCTGCCCATAGGTAGGCAGAGGGACTTGTGGTTTGGCGCGTGGGGCCGGGCCTGACCCTGGCTTCTAGTTTAAGTCCAGGGGGCCTGCCCCCTGCCTGCCCAGAGGTAGGTAGAGGGACTTGTGGTTCGGCGCGTGGGGCCGGGCCTGATACTTGCTTTTGGTCGAGGTCCAGGGGCCTGCCTCCGTCTGCCCAGAGGTAGGCAGAGGGACTTGTGGTTCGGCACATGTGGCCGGGCCCGACCCTGGCTTCTGGTCGAAGTCCAGGGGGCTTGCCCCGAGGTATGCAGAGGGACTTGTGGTTCGGCGCATGGGGCGGCCCTGACCCTGGCTTCTGGTCGAAGTCCAGGGGGCCTGCCACTTGCCTGCCCATAGGTAGGCAGAGGGACTTGTGGTTTGGCGCGTGGGGCCGGGCCTGACCCTGGCTTCTAGTTTAAGTCCAGGGGGCCTGCCTCCGCCTGCCCAGAGGTAGGTAGAGGTACTTGTGGTTCGGCGCATGGGGCCGGGGCCGACCCTGGCTTCTGGTCGAAGTTCAGGGGGCCTGCCCCTTGCCTGCCCAGAGGTAGGTAGAGGGACTAATGGTTCGACGCATGGGGCCGGGCCTGACCCTGGCTTCTGGTCGAAGTCCAGGGGGCCTGCCCCCTGCCTGCCCAGAGGTAGGCAGAGGGACATGTGGTTCGGCTCATGGGGCCCGACCTGACCCTGGCTTCTGGTCGAAGTCCAGGGGGCCTGCCCCCTGCCTGCCTAGAGGTAAGCAGAGGGACTCGTGGTTCGGCGCGTGCGGCCGGGCCTGACCCTGGTTTCTGGCCGAGGTCTAGGGGGCCTGCCTCCGCCTGCCCAGAGATAGGCAGAGGGATTTGTGGTTCGGCGCATGGGGCCGGGCCCGACCCTGGCTTCTGGTCGAAGTCCAGGGGGCCTGCCCCCTGCTTGCCCAGAGGTAGGCAGAGGGACTTGTGGTTCGGCGCATGGGGCCGGGCCAGACCCTGGCTTCTGGTCGAAGTCCAGGGGGCCTGCCCCCTGCCTGCCTAGAGGTAGGAATATGGACTTGTGGTTCGGCGCGTGGGGCCGGGCCTGACCCTGGCTTCTGGTCGAGATCCAGGGGGCCTGCCTCCGCCTGCCCAGAGGTAGGAAGAGGGAGTTGTGGTTTGACGGATGGGGCCGGGCCCGACCTTGGCTTCTGGTCGAAGTCCAGGGGGCCTGCCCCCTGGCTGCCCAGAGGTAGGCAGAGGGACTTGTGGTTTGGCGCGTGAGGCCGGGCCTGACCCTGGCTTCTGTTCGAGGTCCAGGGGGCCTGCCCCCTGCCCGCCCAGACGTAGGCAGAGAGACTTGTGGATCGGCGCGTGTGGCCGGGCCTGACCCTGGCTTCTGGTCGAGGTCCAGGGGGCCTGCCCCCTGCCTGCCCAGAGGTAGGCAGAGGGACTTGTGGTTCGGCGCGTGGGGCCGGGCCTGATCCTGGCTTCTGGTCGAGGTCCAGGGGCCTGCCTCCGTCTGCCCAGAGGTAGGCAGAGGGACTTGTGGTTCGGCGCATGTGGCCGGGCCCGACCCTGGCTTCTGGTCGAAGTCCAGGGGGCCTGCCCCGAGGTAGGCAGAGGGACTTGTGGTTCGGCGCATGGGGTGGCCCTGACCCTGGCTTCTGGTCGAAATCCAAGGGGCCTGCCCCTTTCCTGCCCATAGGTAGGCAGAGGGACTTGTGGTTTGGCGCGTGGGGCCGGGCCTGACCCTGGCTTCTAGTTTAAGTCCAGGGGGCCTGCCCCCTGCCTGCCCAGAGGTAGGTAGAGGGACTTGTGGTTCGGCGCGTGGGGCCGGGCCTGATACTTGCTTTTGGTCGAGGTCCAGGGGCCTGCCTCCGTCTGCCCAGAGGTAGGCAGAGGGACTTGTGGTTCGGCACATGTGGCCGGGCCCGACCCTGGCTTCTGGTCGAAGTCCAGGGGGCTTGCCCCGAGGTATGCAGAGGGACTTGTGGTTCGGCGCATGGGGCGGCCCTGACCCTGGCTTCTGGTCGAAGTCCAGGGGGCCTGCCACTTGCCTGCCCATAGGTAGGCAGAGGGACTTGTGGTTTGGCGCGTGGGGCCGGGCCTGACCCTGGCTTCTAGTTTAAGTCCAGGGGGCCTGCCTCCGCCTGCCCAGAGGTAGGTAGAGGTACTTGTGGTTCGGCGCATGGGGCCGGGGCCGACCCTGGCTTCTGGTCGAAGTTCAGGGGGCCTGCCCCTTGCCTGCCCAGAGGTAGGTAGAGGGACTAATGGTTCGACGCATGGGGCCGGGCCTGACCCTGGCTTCTGGTCGAAGTCCAGGGGGCCTGCCCCCTGCCTGCCCAGAGGTAGGCAGAGGGACATGTGGTTCGGCTCATGGGGCCCGACCTGACCCTGGCTTCTGGTCGAAGTCCAGGGGGCCTGCCCCCTGCCTGCCTAGAGGTAAGCAGAGGGACTCGTGGTTCGGCGCGTGCGGCCGGGCCTGACCCTGGTTTCTGGCCGAGGTCTAGGGGGCCTGCCTCCGCCTGCCCAGAGATAGGCAGAGGGATTTGTGGTTCGGCGCATGGGGCCGGGCCCGACCCTGGCTTCTGGTCGAAGTCCAGGGGGCCTGCCCCCTGCTTGCCCAGAGGTAGGCAGAGGGACTTGTGGTTCGGCGCATGGGGCCGGGCCAGACCCTGGCTTCTGGTCGAAGTCCAGGGGGCCTGCCCCCTGCCTGCCTAGAGGTAGGAATATGGACTTGTGGTTCGGCGCGTGGGGCCGGGCCTGACCCTGGCTTCTGGTCGAGATCCAGGGGGCCTGCCTCCGCCTGCCCAGAGGTAGGAAGAGGGAGTTGTGGTTTGACGGATGGGGCCGGGCCCGACCTTGGCTTCTGGTCGAAGTCCAGGGGGGCCTGCCCCCTGGCTGCCCAGAGGTAGGCAGAGGGACTTGTGGTTTGGCGCGTGGGGCCGGGCCTGACCCTGGCTTCTAGTTTAAGTCCAGGGGGCCTGCCCCCTGCCTGCCCAGAGGTAGGTAGAGGGACTTGTGGTTCGGCGCGTGGGGCCGGGCCTGATACTTGCTTTTGGTCGAGGTCCAGGGGCCTGCCTCCGTCTGCCCAGAGGTAGGCAGAGGGACTTGTGGTTCGGCACATGTGGCCGGGCCCGACCCTGGCTTCTGGTCGAAGTCCAGGGGGCCTGCCCCGAGGTATGCAGAGGGACTTGTGGTTCGGCGCATGGGGCGGCCCTGACCCTGGCTTCTGGTCGAAGTCCAGGGGGCCTGCCACTTGCCTGCCCATAGGTAGGCAGAGGGACTTGTGGTTCGGCTCATGGGGCCCGACCTGACCCTGGCTTCTGGTCGAAGTCCAGGGGGCCTGCCCCCTGCCTGCCTAGAGGTAAGCAGAGGGACTCGTGGTTCGGCGCGTGCGGCCGGGCCTGACCCTGTCTTCTGGCCGAGGTCCAGGGGGCCTGCCTCCGCCTGCCCAGAGATAGGCAGAGGGATTTGTGGTTCGGCGCATGGGGCCGGGCCAGACCCTGGCTTCTGGTCGAGATCCAGGGGGCCTGCCTCTGCCTGCCCAGAGGTAGGCAGAGGGAGTTGTGGTTTGGCGGATGGGGCCGGGCCCGACCTTGGCTTCTGGTCGAAGTCCAGGGGGCCTGCCCCCTGGCTGCCCAGAGGTAGGCAGAGGGACTTGTGGTTTGGCGCGTGGGGCCGGGCCTGACCCTGGCTTCTGTTCGAGGTCCAGGGGGCCTGCCCCCTGCCCGCCCAGACGTAGGCAGAGGGACTTGTGGATCGGCGCGTGTGGCCGGGCCTGACCCTGGCTTCTGGTCGAGGTCCAGGGGGCCTGCCCCCTGCCTGCCCAGAGGTAGGCAGAGGGACTTGTGGTTCGGCGCGTGGGGCCGGGCCTGATCCTGGCTTCTGGTCGAGGTCCAGGGGCCTGCCTCCGTCTGCCCAGAGGTAGGCAGAGGGACTTGTGGTTCGGCGCATGTGGCCGGGCCCGACCCTGGCTTCTGGTCGAAGTCCAGGGGGCCTGCCCCGAGGTAGGCAGAGGGACTTGTGGTTCGGCGCATGGGGCGGCCCTGACCCTGGCTTCTGGTCGAAGTCCAAGGGGCCTGCCCCTTGCCTGCCCATAGGTAGGCAGAGGGACTTGTGGTTTGGCGCGTGGGGCCGGGCCTGACCCTGGCTTCTAGTTTAAGTCCAGGGGGCCTGCCCCCTGCCTGCCCAGAGGTAGGTAGAGGGACTTGTGGTTCGGCGTGTGGGGCCGGGCCTGATACTTGCTTTTGGTCGAGGTCCAGGGGCCTGCCTCCGTCTGCCAAGAGGTAGGCAGAGGGACTTGTGGTTCGGCGCATGGGGCCGGGGCCGACCCTGGCTTCTGGTCGAAGTTCAGGGGGCCTGCCCCTTGCCTGCCCAGAGGTAGGTAGAGGGACTAATGGTTCGACGCATGGGGCCGGGCCTGACCCTGGCTTCTAGTTTAAGTCCAGGGGGCCTGCCTCCGCCTGCCCAGAGGTAGGTAGAGGGACTTGTGGTTCGGCGCATGGGGCCGGGGCCGACCCTGGCTTCTGGTCGAAGTTCAGGGGGCCTGCCCCTTGCCTGCCCAGAGGTAGGTAGAGGGACTAATGGTTTGACGCATGGGGCCGGGCCTGACCCTGGCTTCTGGTCGAAGTCCAGGGGGCCTGCCCCCTGCCTGCCCAGAGGTAGGCAGAGGGACTTGTGGTTCGGCTCATGGGGCCCGACCTGACCCTGGCTTCTGGTCGAAGTCCAGGGGGCCTGCCCCCTGCCTGCCTAGAGGTAAGCAGAGGGACTCGTGGTTCGGCTCGTGCGGCCGGGCCTGACCCTGGCTTCTGGCCGAGGTCCAGGGGGCCTGCCTCCGCCTGCCCAGAGATAGGCAGAGGAATTTGTGGTTCGGCGCATGGGGCCGGGCCCGACCCTGGCTTCTGGTCGAAGTCCAGGGGGCCTGCCCCCTGCTTGCTCAGAGGTAGGCAGAGGGACTTGTGGTTCGGCGCATGGGGCCGGGCCAGACCCTGGCTTCTGGTCGAAGTCCAGGGGGCCTGCCCCCTGCCTGCCCAGAGGTAGGAATATGGACTTGTGGTTCGGCGCGTGGGGCCGGGCCTGACCCTGGCTTCTGGTCGAGATCCAGGGGGCCTGCCTCCGCCTGCCCAGAGGTAGGAAGAGGGAGTTGTGGTTTGGCGGATGGGGCCGGGCCCGACCTTGGCTTCTGGTCGAAGTCCAGGGGGCCTGCCCCCTGGCTGCCCAGAGGTAGGCAGAGGGACTTGTGGTTTGGCGCGTGGGGCCGGGCCTGACCCTGGCTTCTGTTCGAGGTCCAGGGGGCCTGCCCCCTGCCCGCCCAGACGTAGGCAGAGGAACTTGTGGTTCGGCGCGTGTGGCCGGGCCTGACCCTGGCTTCTGGTCGAGGTCCAGGGGGCCTGCCCCCTGCCTGCCCAGAGGTAGGCAGAGGGACTTGTGGTTCGGCGCGTGGGGTCGGGCCTGATCCTGGCTTCTGGTCGAGGTCCAGGGGCCTGCCTCCGTCTGCCCAGAGGTAGGCAGAGGGACTTGTGGTTCGGCGCATGTGGCCGGGCCCGACCCTGGCTTCTGGTCGAAGTCCAGGGGGCCTGCCCCGAGGTAGGCAGAGGGACTTGTGGTTCGGCGCATGGGGCGGCCCTGACCCTGGCTTCTGGTCGAAGTCCAAGGGGCCTGCCCCTTGCCTGCCCACAGGTAGGCAGAGGGACTTGTGGTTTGGCGCGTGGGGCCGGGCCTGACCCTGGCTTCTAGTTTAAGTCCAGGGGGCCTGCCCCCTGTCTGCCCAGAGGTAGGTAGAGGGACTTGTGGTTCGGCGCGTGGGGCCGGGCCTGATACTGGCTTCTGGTCGAGGTCCAGGGGCCTGCCTCCGTCTGCCCAGAGGTAGGCAGAGGGACTTGTGGTTCGGCACATGTGGCCGGGCCCGACCCTGGCTTCTGGTCGAAGTCCAGGGGGCCTGCCCCGAGGTATGCAGAGGGACTTGTGGTTCGGCGCATGGGGCGGCCCTGACCCTGGCTTCTGGTCGAAGTCCAGGGGGCCTACCCCTTGCCTGCCCATAGGTAGGCAGAGGGACTTGTGGTTTGGCGCGTGGGGCCGGGCCTGACCCTGGCTTCTAGTTTAAGTCCAGGGGGCCTGCCTCCGCCTGCCCAGAGGTAGGTAGAGAGACTTGTGGTTCGGCGCATGGGGCCGGGGCCGACCCTGGCTTCTGGTCGAAGTTCAGGGGGCCTGCCCCTTGCCTGCCCAGAGGTAGGTAGAGGGACTAATGGTTCGACGCATGGGGCCGGGCCTGACCCTGGCTTCTGGTCGAAGTCCAGGGGGCCTGCCCCCTGCCTGCCCAGAGGTAGGCAGAGGGACTTGTGGTTCGGCTCATGGGGCCCGACCTGACCCTGGCTTCTGGTCGAAGTCCAGGGGGCCTGCCCCCTGCCTGCCCAGAGGTAAGCAGAGGGACTCGTGGTTCGGCGCGTGCGGCCGGGCCTGACCCTGGCTTCTGGCCGAGGTCCAGGGGGCCTGCCTCCGCCTGCCCAGAGATAGGCAGAGGGATTTGTGGTTCGGCGCATGGGGCCGGGCCCGACCCTGGCTTCTGGTCGAATTCCAGGGGGCCTGCCCCCTGCTTGCCCAGAGGTAGGCAGGGGGACTTGTGGTTCGGCGCATGGGGCCGGGCCAGACCCTGGCTTCTGGTCGAAGTCCAGGGGGCCTGCCCCCTGCCTGCCCAGAGGTAGGAATATGGACTTGTGGTTCGGCGCGTGGGGCCGGGCCTGACCCTGGCTTCTGGTCGAGGTCCAGGGGGCCTGCCTCCGCCTGCCCAGAGGTAGGCAGAGGGAGTTGTGGTTTGGCGGATGGGGCCGGGCCCGACCTTGGCTTCTGGTCGAAGTCCAGGGGGCCTGCCTCCAGCCTGCCAAGAGGTAGGCAGAGGGACTTGTGGTTTGGCGCGTGGGGCCGGGCCTGACCCTGGCTTCTGGTCGAGGTCCAGGGGGCCTGCCCCCTGCCCGCCCCGACGTAGGCAGAGGGACTTGTGGTTCGGCGCGTGTGGCCGGGCCTGACCCTGGCTTCTGGACGAGGTCCAGGGGGCCTGCCCCCTGCCTGCCCAGAGGTAGGCAGAGGGACTTGTGGTTCGGCGCATGGGGCCGGGCCTGACCCTGGCTTCTGGTCGAAGTCCAGGGGGGCCTGCCCCCTGCCTGCCCAGAGGTAGGCAGATGGACTTGTGGTTCGGCGCGTGGGGCCGGGCCTGATCCTGGCTTCTGGTCGAGGTCCAGGGGCCTGCCTCCGCCTGCCCAGAGGTAGGCGGAGGGACTTGTGGTTCGGCGCATGTGGCCGGGCCCGACCCTGGCTTCTGGTCGAAGTCCAGGGGGCCTGCCCCGAGGTAGGAAGAGGGACTTGTGGTTCGGCGCATGGGGCGGCCCTGACCCTGGCTTCTGGTCGAAGTCCAGGGGGCCTGCCCCTTGCCTGCCCATAGGTAGGCAGAGGGACTTGTGGTTTGGCGCGTGGGGCCGGGCCTGACCCTGGCTTCTAGTTTAAGTCCAGGGGGCCTGCCTCCGCCTGCCTAGAGGTAGGTAGAGGGACTTGTGGTTCGGCGCATGGGGCCGGGGCCGACCCTGGCTTCTGGTCGAAGTCCATGGGGCCTGCCCCCTGCCTGCCCAGAGGTAGGTAGAGGGACTAATGGTTCGGCGCATGGGGCCGGGCCTGACCCTGGCTTCTGGTCGAAGTCAAGGGGGCCTGCCCCCTGCCTGCCCAGAGGTAGGCAGAGGGACTTGTGGTTCGGCTCATGGTGCCCGACCTGACCCTGGCTTCTGGTCGAAGTCCAAGGGTCCTGCCCCCTGCCTGCCCAGAGGTAAGCAGAGGGACTCGTGGTTCGGCGCGTGCGGCCGGGCCTGACCCTGGCTTCTGGCCGAGGTCCAGGGGGCCTGCCTCCGCCTGCCCAGAGATAGGCAGAGGGATTTGTGGTTCGGCGCATGGGGCCGGGCCCGACCCTGGCTTCTGGTCGAAGTCCAAGGGGGCTGCCCCCTGCTTGCCCAGAGGTAGGAATATGGACTTGTGGTTCGGCGCGTGGGGCCGGGCCTGACCCTGGCTTCTGGTCGAGGTCCAGGGGGCCTGCCTCCGTCTGCCCAGAGGTAGGCAGAGGAAGTTGTGGTTTGGCGGATGGGGCCGGGCCCGACCTTGGCTTCTGGTCGAAGTCCAGGGGGCCTGCTCCCTGCCTGCCCAGAGGTAGGCAGAGGGACTTGTGGTTTGGCGCGTGGGGCCGGGCCTGACCCTGGCTTTTGTTCGAGGTCCAGGGGGCCTGCCCCCTGCCCGCCCAGACGTAGGCAGAGGGACTTGTGGTTCGGCGCGTGTGGTCGGGCCTGACCCCTGCCTGCCCAGAGGTAGGCAGAGGGACTTGTGGTTCGGCGCATGGGGCCGGGCCTGACCCTGGCTTCTGGTCGAAGTCCATGGGGCCTGACCCTTGCCTGCCCAGAGGTAGGCAGAGGGACTTGTGGTTCGGCGCGTGGGGCCGGGCCTGACCCTGGCTTTCTGGTCGAGGTCCAGGGGGCCTGCCCCATGCCTGCCCAGAGGTAGGCAGAGGGACTTGTGGTTCGGCGCGTGGGGCCGGGCCTGACCCTGGCTTTCTGGTCGAGGTCCAGGGGCCTGCCTCCGCCTGCCCAGAGGTAGGCAGAGGGACTTGTGGTTCGGCGCATGTGGCCGGGCCCGACCCTGGTTTCTGGTCGAAGTCCAGGGGGCCTGCCCCCTGCCTGCCCAGAGGTAGGCAGAGGGACTAATGGTTCGGCGCATGGGGTCGGGCCTGACCCTGGCTTCTGGTCGAAGTCCAGGGGGCCTGCCCCCTACCTGCCCAGAGGTAGGCAGAGGGACTTGTGGTTCGGCTCATGGGGCCCGACCTGACCCTGGCTTCTGGTCGAAGTCCAGGGGGCCTGCCCCCTGCCTGCCTAGAGGTAAGCAGAGGGACTCGTGGTTCGGCTCGTGCGGCCGGGCCTGACCCTGGCTTCTGGCCGAGGTCCAGGGGGCCTGCCTCCGCCTGCCCAGAGATAGGCAGAGGAATTTGTGGTTCGGCGCATGGGGCCGGGCCCGACCCTGGCTTCTGGTCGAAGTCCAGGGGGCCTGCCCCCTGCTTGCTCAGAGGTAGGCAGAGGGACTTGTGGTTCGGCGCATGGGGCCGGGCCAGACCCTGGCTTCTGGTCGAAGTCCAGGGGGCCTGCCCCCTGCCTGCCCAGAGGTAGGAATATGGACTTGTGGTTCGGCGCGTGGGGCCGGGCCTGACCCTGGCTTCTGGTCGAGATCCAGGGGGCCTGCCTCCGCCTGCCCAGAGGTAGGAAGAGGGAGTTGTGGTTTGGCGGATGGGGCCGGGCCCGACCTTGGCTTCTGGTCGAAGTCCAGGGGGCCTGCCCCCTGGCTGCCCAGAGGTAGGCAGAGGGACTTGTGGTTTGGCGCGTGGGGCCGGGCCTGACCCTGGCTTCTGTTCGAGGTCCAGGGGGCCTGCCCCCTGCCCGCCCAGACGTAGGCAGAGGAACTTGTGGTTCGGCGCGTGTGGCCGGGCCTGACCCTGGCTTCTGGTCGAGGTCCAGGGGGCCTGCCCCCTGCCTGCCCAGAGGTAGGCAGAGGGACTTGTGGTTCGGCGCGTGGGGTCGGGCCTGATCCTGGCTTCTGGTCGAGGTCCAGGGGCCTGCCTCCGTCTGCCCAGAGGTAGGCAGAGGGACTTGTGGTTCGGCGCATGTGGCCGGGCCCGACCCTGGCTTCTGGTCGAAGTCCAGGGGGCCTGCCCCGAGGTAGGCAGAGGGACTTGTGGTTCGGCGCATGGGGCGGCCCTGACCCTGGCTTCTGGTCGAAGTCCAAGGGGCCTGCCCCTTGCCTGCCCACAGGTAGGCAGAGGGACTTGTGGTTTGGCGCGTGGGGCCGGGCCTGACCCTGGCTTCTAGTTTAAGTCCAGGGGGCCTGCCCCCTGTCTGCCCAGAGGTAGGTAGAGGGACTTGTGGTTCGGCGCGTGGGGCCGGGCCTGATACTGGCTTCTGGTCGAGGTCCAGGGGCCTGCCTCCGTCTGCCCAGAGGTAGGCAGAGGGACTTGTCGTTCGGCACATGTGGCCGGGCCCGACCCTGGCTTCTGGTCGAAGTCCAGGGGGCCTGCCCCGAGGTATGCAGAGGGACTTGTGGTTCGGCGCATGGGGCGGCCCTGACCCTGGCTTCTGGTCGAAGTCCAGGGGGCCTACCCCTTGCCTGCCCATAGGTAGGCAGAGGGACTTGTGGTTTGGCGCGTGGGGCCGGGCCTGACCCTGGCTTCTAGTTTAAGTCCAGGGGGCCTGCCTCCGCCTGCCCAGAGGTAGGTAGAGAGACTTGTGGTTCGGCGCATGGGGCCGGGGCCGACCCTGGCTTCTGGTCGTAGTTCAGGGGGCCTGCCCCTTGCCTGCCCAGAGGTAGGTAGAGGGACTAATGGTTCGACGCATGGGGCCGGGCCTGACCCTGGCTTCTGGTCGAAGTCCAGGGGGCCTGCCCCCTGCCTGCCCAGAGGTAGGCAGAGGGACTTGTGGTTCGGCTCATGGGGCCCGACCTGACCCTGGCTTCTGGTCGAAGTCCAGGGGGCCTGCCCCCTGCCTGCCCAGAGGTAAGCAGAGGGACTCGTGGTTCGGCGCGTGCGGCCGGGCCTGACCCTGGCTTCTGGCCGAGGTCCAGGGGGCCTGCCTCCGCCTGCCCAGAGATAGGCAGAGGGATTTGTGGTTCGGCGCATGGGGCCGGGCCCGACCCTGGCTTCTGGTCGAATTCCAGGGGGCCTGCCCCCTGCTTGCCCAGAGGTAGGCAGGGGGACTTGTGGTTCGGCGCATGGGGCCGGGCCAGACCCTGGCTTCTGGTCGAAGTCCAGGGGGCCTGCCCCCTGCCTGCCCAGAGGTAGGAATATGGACTTGTGGTTCGGCGCGTGGGGCCGGGCCTGACCCTGGCTTCTGGTCGAGGTCCAGGGGGCCTGCCTCCGCCTGCCCAGAGGTAGGCAGAGGGAGTTGTGGTTTGGCGGATGGGGCCGGGCCCGACCTTGGCTTCTGGTCGAAGTCCAGGGGGCCTGCCTCCAGCCTGCCAAGAGGTAGGCAGAGGGACTTGTGGTTTGGCGCGTGGGGCCGGGCCTGACCCTGGCTTCTGGTCGAGGTCCAGGGGGCCTGCCCCCTGCCCGCCCCGACGTAGGCAGAGGGACTTGTGGTTTGGCGCGTGTGGCCGGGCCTGACCCTGGCTTCTGGACGAGGTCCAGGGGGCCTGCCCCCTGCCTGCCCAGAGGTAGGCAGAGGGACTTGTGGTTCGGCGCATGGGGCCGGGCCTGACCCTGGCTTCTGGTCGAAGTCCAGGGGGGCCTGCCCCCTGCCTGCCCAGAGGTAGGCAGATGGACTTGTGGTTCGGCGCGTGGGGCCGGGCCTGATCCTGGCTTCTGGTCGAGGTCCAGGGGCCTGCCTCCGCCTGCCCAGAGGTAGGCGGAGGGACTTGTGGTTCGGCGCATGTGGCCGGGCCCGACCCTGGCTTCTGGTCGAAGTCCAGGGGGCCTGCCCCGAGGTAGGAAGAGGGACTTGTGGTTCGGCGCATGGGGCGGCCCTGACCCTGGCTTCTGGTCGAAGTCCAGGGGGCCTGCCCCTTGCCTGCCCATAGGTAGGCAGAGGGACTTGTGGTTTGGCGCGTGGGGCCGGGCCTGACCCTGGCTTCTAGTTTAAGTCCAGGGGGCCTGCCTCCGCCTGCCTAGAGGTAGGTAGAGGGACTTGTGGTTCGGCGCATGGGGCCGGGGCCGACCCTGGCTTCTGGTCGAAGTCCATGGGGCCTGCCCCTTGCCTGCCCAGAGGTAGGTAGAGGGACTAATGGTTCGGCGCATGGGGCCGGGCCTGACCCTGGCTTCTGGTCGAAGTCAAGGGGGCCTGCCCCCTGCCTGCCCAGAGGTAGGCAGAGGGACTTGTGGTTCGGCTCATGGGGCCCGACCTGACCCTGGCTTCTGGTCGAAGTCCAGGGGTCCTGCCCCCTGCCTGCCCAGAGGTAAGCAGAGGGACTCGTGGTTCGGCGCGTGCGGCCGGGCCTGACCCTGGCTTCTGGCCGAGGTCCAGGGGGCCTGCCTCCGCCTGCCCAGAGATAGGCAGAGGGATTTGTGGTTCGGCGCATGGGGCCGGGCCCGACCCTGGCTTCTGGTCGAAGTCCAAGGGGGCTGCCCCCTGCTTGCCCAGAGGTAGGAATATGGACTTGTGGTTCGGCGCGTGGGGCCGGGCCTGACCCTGGCTTCTGGTCGAGGTCCAGGGGGCCTGCCTCCGTCTGCCCAGAGGTAGGCAGAGGAAGTTGTGGTTTGGCGGATGGGGCCGGGCCCGACCTTGGCTTCTGGTCGAAGTCCAGGGGGCCTGCTCCCTGCCTGCCCAGAGGTAGGCAGAGGGACTTGTGGTTTGGCGCGTGGGGCCGGGCCTGACCCTGGCTTTTGTTCGAGGTCCAGGGGGCCTGCCCCCTGCCCGCCCAGACGTAGGCAGAGGGACTTGTGGTTCGGCGCGTGTGGTCGGGCCTGACCCCTGCCTGCCCAGAGGTAGGCAGAGGGACTTGTGGTTCGGCGCATGGGGCCGGGCCTGACCCTGGCTTCTGGTCGAAGTCCATGGGGCCTGACCCTTGCCTGCCCAGAGGTAGGCAGAGGGACTTGTGGTTCGGCGCGTGGGGCCGGGCCTGACCCTGGCTTTCTGGTCGAGGTCCAGGGGGCCTGCCCCATGCCTGCCCAGAGGTAGGCAGAGGGACTTGTGGTTCGGCGCGTGGGGCCGGGCCTGACCCTGGCTTTCTGGTCGAGGTCCAGGGGCCTGCCTCCGCCTGCCCAGAGGTAGGCAGAGGGACTTGTGGTTCGGCGCATGTGGCCGGGCCCGACCCTGGTTTCTGGTCGAAGTCCAGGGGGCCTGCCCCCTGCCTGCCCAGAGGTAGGCAGAGGGACTAATGGTTCGGCGCATGGGGTCGGGCCTGACCCTGGCTTCTGGTCGAAGTCCAGGGGGCCTGCCCCCTACCTGCCCAGAGGTAGGCAGAGGGACTTGTGGTTCGGCTCATGGGGCCCGACCAGACCCTGGCTTCTGGTCGAAGTCCAGGGGGCCTGCCTCCTGCCTGCCCAGAGGTAAGCAGAGGGACTTGTGGTTTGGCGCGTGGGGCCGGGCCTGACCCTGGCTTCTGTTCGAGGTCCAGGGGGCCTGCCCCCTGCCCGCCCAGACGTAGGCAGAGGGACTTGTGGTTCGGCGCGTGTGGCCGGGCCTGACCCCTGCCTGCCCAGAGGTAGGCAGAGGGACTTGTGGTTCGGCTCATGGGGCCCGACCTGACCCTGGCTTCTGGTCGAAGTCCAGGGGTCCTGCCCCCTGCCTGCCCAGAGGTAAGCAGAGGGACTCGTGGTTCGGCGCGTGCGGCCGGGCCTGACCCTGGCTTCTGGCCGAGGTCCAGGGGGCCTGCCTCCGCCTGCCCAGAGATAGGCAGAGGGATTTGTGGTTCGGCGCATGGGGCCGGGCCTGACCCTGGCTTCTAGTCGAAGTCCAAGGGGCCTGCCCCCTGCCTGCCCAGAGGTAGGCAGATGGACTTGTGGTTCGGCGCGTGGGGCCGGGCCTGATCCTGGCTTCTGGTCGAGGTCCAGGGGCCTGCCTCCGCCTGCCCAGAGGTAGGCGGAGGGACTTGTGGTTCGGCGCATGTGGCCGGGCCCGACCCTGGCTTCTGGTCGAAGTCCTGGGGGCCTGCCCCGAGGTAGGAAGAGGGACTTGTGGTTCGGCGCATGGGGCGGCCCTGACCCTGGCTTCTGGTCGAAGTCCAGGGGGCCTGCCCCTTGCCTGCCCATAGGTAGGCAGAGGGACTTGTGGTTTGGCGCGTGGGGCCGGGCCTGACCCTGGCTTCTAGTTTAAGTCCAGGGGGCCTGCCTCCGCCTGCCTAGAGGTAGGTAGAGGGACTTGTGGTTCGGCGCATGGGGCCGGGGCCGACCCTGGCTTCTGGTCGAAGTCCATAGGGCCTGCCCCCTGCCTGCCTAGAGGTAGGTAGAGGGACTAATGGTTCGGCGCATGGGGCCGGGCCTGACCCTGGCTTCTGGTCGAAGTCAAGGGGGCCTGCCCCCTGCCTGCCCAGAGGTAGGCAGAGGGACTTGTGGTTCGGCTCATGGGGCCCGACCTGACCCTGGCTTCTGGTCGAAGTCCAGGGGTCCTGCCCCCTGCCTGCCCAGAGGTAAGCAGAGGGACTCGTGGTTCGGTGCGTGCGGCCGGGCCTGACCTTGGCTTCTGGCCGAGGTCCTGGGGGCCTGCCTCCGCCTGCCCAGAGATAGGCAGAGGGATTTGTGGTTCGGCGCATGGGGCCGGGCCCGACCCTAGCTTCTGGTCGAAGTCCAGGGGGGCTGCCCCCTGCTTGCCCAGAGGTAGGAATATGGACTTGTGGTTCGGCGCGTGGGGCCGGGCCTGACCCTGGCTTCTGGTCGAGGTCCAGGGGGCCTGCCTCCGTCTGCCCAGAGGTAGGCAGAGGGAGTTGTGGTTTGGCGGATGGGGCCGGGCCCGACCTTGGCTTCTGGTCGAAGTCCAGGGGGCCTGCCCCCTGCCTGCCCAGAGGTAGGCAGAGGGACTTGTGGTTTGGCGCGTGGGGCCGGGCCTGACCCTGGCTTCTGTTCGAGGTCCAGGGGGCCTGCCCCCTGCCCGCCCAGACGTAGGTAGAGGGACTTGTGGTTCGGCGCGTGTGGCCGGACCTGACCCCTGCCTGCCCAGAGGTAGGCAGATGGACTTGTGGTTCGGCGCGTGGGGCCGGGCCTGACCCTGGCTTTCTGGTCGAGGTCCAGGGGCCTGCCTCCGCCTGCCCAGAGGTAGGCAGAGGGACTTGTGGTTCGGCGCATGTGGCCGAGCCCGACCCTGGTTTCTGGTCGAAGTCCAGGGGGCCTGCCCCCTGCCAGCCCAGAGGTAGGCAGAGGGACTAATGGTTCGGCGCATGGGGTCGGGCCTGACCCTGGCTTCTGGTCGAAGTCCAGGGGGCCTGCCCCCTGCCTGCCCAGAGGTAGGCAGAGGAACTTGTGGTTCGGCTCATGGGGCCCGACCTGACCCTGGCTTCTGGTCGAAGTCCAGGGGGCCTGCCCCCTGCCTGCCCAGAGGTAAGCAGAGGGACTTGTGGTTCGGCGCGTGCGGCCGGGCCTGACCCTGGCTTCTGGCCGAGGTCCAGGGGGCCTGCCTCCGCCTGCCCAGAGGTAGGCAGAGGGACTTGTGGTTCGGCGCATGGGGTCGGGGCCGACCCTGGCTTCTGGTCGAAGTCCAGGGGGCCTGCCCCCTGCCTGCCTAGAGGTAGGTAGAGGGACTAATGGTTCGACGCATGGGGCCGGGCCTGACCCTGGCTTCTGGTCGAAGTCCAGGGGGCCTGCCCCCTGCCTGCCCAGAGGTAGGCAGAGGGACTTGTGGTTCGGCTCATGGGGCCCGACCTGACCCTGGCTTCTGGTCGAAGTCCAGGGGGCCTGCCCCCTGCCTGCCCAGAGGTAAGCAGAGGGACTCGTGGTTCGGCGCGTGCGGCCGGGCCTGACCCTGGCTTCTGGCCGAGGTCCAGTGGGCCTGCCACCGCCTGCCCAGAGATAGGCAGAGGGATTTGTGGTTCGGCGCATGGGGCCGGGCCCGACCCTGGCTTCTGGTCGAAGTCCAGGGGGCCTGCCCCCTGCTTGCCCAGAGGTAGGCAGAGGGACTTGTGGTTCGGCGCATGGGGCCGGGGCAGACCCTGGCTTCTGGTCGAAGTCCAGGGGGCCTGCCCCCTGCCTGCCCAGAGGTAGGAATATGGACTTGTGGTTCGGCGCGTGGGGCCGGGCCTGACCCTGGCTTCTGGTCGAGGTCCAGGGGGCCTGCCTCCGCCTGCCCAGAGGTAGGCAGAGGGAGTTGTGGTTTGGCGGATGGGGCCGGGCTCGACCTTGGCTTCTGGTCGAAGTCCAGGGGGCCTGCCCCCTGCCTGCCCAAAGGTAGGCAGAGGGACTTGTGGTTTGGCGCGTGGGGCCGGGCCTGACCCTGGCTTCTGGTCGAGGTCCAGGGGGCCTGCCTCCGCCTGCCCAGAGGTAGGCAGAGGGAGTTGTGGTTTGGCGGATGGGGCCGGGCTCGACCTTGGCTTCTGGTCGAAGTCCAGGGGGCCTGCCCCCTGCCTGCCCAAAGGTAGGCAGAGGGACTTGTGGTTTGGCGCGTGGGGCCGGGCCTGACCCTGGCTTCTGTTCGAGGTCCTGGGGGCCTGCCTCCGCCTGCCCAGAGGTAGGTAGAGGGATTTGTGGTTTGGCGGATGGGGCCGGGCCCGACCTTGGCTTCTGGTCGAAGTCCAGGGGGCCTGCCCCCTGCCTGCCCAGAGGTAGGCAGAGGGACTTGTGGTTTGGCGCGTGGGGCCGGGCCTGACCCTGGCTTCTGTTCGAGGTCCAGGGGGCCTGCCCCCTGCCCGCCCAGACGTAGGTAGAGGGACTTGTGGTTCGGCGCGTGTGGCCGGACCTGACCCCTGCCTGCCCAGAGGTAGGCAGATGGACTTGTGGTTCGGCGCGTGGGGCCGGGCCTGACCCTGGCTTTCTGGTCGAGGTCCAGGGGCCTGCCTCCGCCTGCCCAGAGGTAGGCAGAGGGACTTGTGGTTCGGCGCATGTGGCCGAGCCCGACCCTGGTTTCTGGTCGAAGTCCAGGGGGCCTGCCCCCTGCCAGCCCAGAGGTAGGCAGAGGGACTAATGGTTCGGCGCATGGGGTCGGGCCTGACCCTGGCTTCTGGTCGAAGTCCAGGGGGCCTGCCCCCTGCCTGCCCAGAGGTAGGCAGAGGAACTTGTGGTTCGGCTCATGGGGCCCGACCTGACCCTGGCTTCTGGTCGAAGTCCAGGGGGCCTGCCCCCTGCCTGCCCAGAGGTAAGCAGAGGGACTTGTGGTTCGGCGCGTGCGGCCGGGCCTGACCCTGGCTTCTGGCCGAGGTCCAGGGGGCCTGCCTCCGCCTGCCCAGAGGTAGGCAGAGGGACTTGTGGTTCGGCGCATGGGGTCGGGGCCGACCCTGGCTTCTGGTCGAAGTCCAGGGGGCCTGCCCCCTGCCTGCCTAGAGGTAGGTAGAGGGACTAATGGTTCGACGCATGGGGCCGGGCCTGACCCTGGCTTCTGGTCGAAGTCCAGGGGGCCTGCCCCCTGCCTGCCCAGAGGTAGGCAGAGGGACTTGTGGTTCGGCTCATGGGGCCCGACCTGACCCTGGCTTCTGGTCGAAGTCCAGGGGGCCTGCCCCCTGCCTGCCCAGAGGTAAGCAGAGGGACTCGTGGTTCGGCGCGTGCGGCCGGGCCTGACCCTGGCTTCTGGCCGAGGTCCAGTGGGCCTGCCACCGCCTGCCCAGAGATAGGCAGAGGGATTTGTGGTTCGGCGCATGGGGCCGGGCCCGACCCTGGCTTCTGGTCGAAGTCCAGGGGGCCTGCCCCCTGCTTGCCCAGAGGTAGGCAGAGGGACTTGTGGTTCGGCGCATGGGGCCGGGGCAGACCCTGGCTTCTGGTCGAAGTCCAGGGGGCCTGCCCCCTGCCTGCCCAGAGGTAGGAATATGGACTTGTGGTTCGGCGCGTGGGGCCGGGCCTGACCCTGGCTTCTGGTCGAGGTCCAGGGGGCCTGCCTCCGCCTGCCCAGAGGTAGGCAGAGGGAGTTGTGGTTTGGCGGATGGGGCCGGGCTCGACCTTGGCTTCTGGTCGAAGTCCAGGGGGCCTGCCCCCTGCCTGCCCAAAGGTAGGCAGAGGGACTTGTGGTTTGGCGCGTGGGGCCGGGCCTGACCCTGGCTTCTGTTCGAGGTCCTGGGGGCCTGCCTCCGCCTGCCCAGAGGTAGGTAGAGGGATTTGTGGTTTGGCGGATGGGGCCGGGCCCGACCTTGGCTTCTGGTCGAAGTCCAGGGGGCCTGCCCCCTGCCTGCCCAGAGGTAGGCAGAGGGACTTGTGGTTTGGCGCGTGGGGCCGGGCCTGACCCTGGCTTCTGTTCGAGGTCCAGGGGGCCTGCCTCCGCCTGCCCAGAGGTAGGCAGAGGGATTTGTGGTTTGGCAGCTGGGGCCGGGCCCGACCTTGGCTTTTGGTCGAAGTCCAGGGGGCCTGCCCCCTGCCTGCCCAGAGGTAGGCAGAGGGACTTGTGGTTTGGCGCGTGGGGCCGGGCCTGACCCTGGCTTCTGTTCGAGGTCCAGGGGGCCTGCCCCCTGCCCGCCCAGACGTAGGCAGAGGGACTTGTGGTTCGGCGCGTGTGGCCGGACCTGACCCCTGCCTGCCCAGAGGTAGGCAGAGGGACTTGTGGTTCGGCGCATGGGGCCGGGCCTGACCCTGGCTTCTGTTCGAGGTCCAGGGGGCCTGCCTCCGCCTGCCCAGAGGTAGGCAGAGGGATTTGTGGTTTGGCGGATGGGGCCGGGCCCGACCTTGGCTTCTGGTCGAGGTCCAGGGGGCCTGCCTCCTGCCTGCCAAGAGGTAGGCAGAGGGACTTGTGGTTTGGCGCGTGGGGCCGGGCCTGACCCTGGCTTCTGGTCGAGGTCAAGGGGGCCTGCCCCCTGCCCGCCCAGACGTAGGCTGAGGGACTTGTGGTTCGGCGCGTGTGGCCGGGCCTGACCCTGGCTTCTGGTCGAGGTCCAGGGGGCCTGCCCCCTGCCCGCCCAGACGTAGGCAGAGGGACTTGTGGTTCGGCGCGTGTGGCCGGGCCTGACCCTGGCTTCTGGTCGAGGTCCAGGGGGCCTGCCCCCTGCCTGCCCAGAGGTAGGCAGAGGGACTTGTGGTTCGGCTCATGGGGCCCGACCTGACCCTGGCTTCTGGTCGAAGTCCAGGGGGCCTGCCCCCTGCCTGCCCAGAGGTAGGCAGAGGGACTAATGGTTCGGCGCATGGGGCCGGGGCCGACCCTGGCTTCTGGTCGAAGTCCAAGGGGCCTGCCCCCTGCCTGCCTAGAGGTAGGTAGAGGGACTAATGGTTCGACGCATGGGGCCGGGCCTGACCCTGGCTTCTGGTCGAAGTCCAGGGGGCCTGCCCCCTGCCTGCCCAGAGGTAGGCAGAGGGACTTGTGGTTCGGCTCATGGGGCCCGACCTGACCCTGGCTTCTGGTCGAAGTCCAGGGGGCCTGCCCCCTGCCTGCCCAGAGGTAAGCAGAGAGACTCGTGGTTCGGCGCGTGCGGCCGGGCCTGACCCTGGCTTCTGGCCGAGGTCCAGGGGGCCTGCCTCCGCCTGCGCAGAGATAGGCAGAGGGATTTGTGGTTCGGCGCATGGGGCCGGGCCCGACCCTGGCTTCTGGTCGAAGTCCAGGGGGCCTGCCCCCTGCTTGCCCAGAGGTAGGCAGAGGGACTTGTGGTTCGGCGCATGGGGCCGGGGCAGACCCTGGCTTCTGGTCGAAGTCCAGGGGGCCTGCCCCCTGCCTGCCCAGAGGTAGGAATATGGACTTGTGGTTCGGCGCGTGGGGCCGGGCCTGACCCTGGCTTCTGGTCGAGGTCCAGGGGGCCTGCCTCCGCCTGCCCAGAGGTAGGCAGAGGGAGTTGTGGTTTGGCGGATGGGGCCGGGCCCGACCTTGGCTTCTGGTCGAAGTCCAGGGGGCCTGCCCCCTGCCTGCCCAGAGGTAGGCAGAGGGACTTGTGGTTTGGCGCGTGGGGCCGGGCCTGACCCTGGCTTCTGTTCGAGGTCCAGGGGGCCTGCCTCCGCCTGCCCAGAGGTAGGCAGAGGGATTTGTGGTTTGGCGGATGGGGCCGGGCCCGACCTTGGCTTCTGGTCGAAGTCCAAGGGGCCTGCCCCCTGCCTGCCCAGAGGTAGGCAGAGGGACTTGTGGTTTGGCGCGTGGGGCCGGGCCTGACCCTGGCTTCTGTTCGAGGTCCAGGGGGCCTGCCTCCGCCTGCCCAGAGGTAGGCAGAGGGATTTGTGGTTTGGCGGATGGGGCCGGGCCCGACCTTGGCTTCTGGTCGAAGTCCAGGGGGCCTGCCTCCTGCCTGCCAAGAGGTAGGCAGAGGGACTTGTGGTTTGGCGCGTGGGGCCGGCCCTGACCCTGGCTTCTGGTCGAGGTCAAGGGGGCCTGCCCCCTGCCCGCCCAGACGTAGGCTGAGGGACTTGTGGTTCGGCGCGTGTGGCCGGGCCTGACCCTGGCTTCTGGTCGAAGTCCAGGGGGCCTGCCCCCTGCCTGCCCAGAGGTAGGCAGAGGGACTTGTGGTTCGGCTCATGGGGCCCGACCTGACCCTGGCTTCTGGTCGAAGTCCAGGGGGCCTGCCCCCTGCCTGCCCAGAGGTAGGAATATGGACTTGTGGTTCGGCGCGTGGGGCCGGGCCTGACCCTGGCTTCTGGTCGAGGTCCAGGGGGCCTGCCCCCTGCCTGCCCAGAGGTAAGCAGAGGGACTCGTGGTTCGGCGCGTGCGGCCGGGCCTGACCCTGGCTTCTGGCCGAGGTCCAGGGGGCCTGCCTCCGCCTGCCCAGAGATAGGCAGAGGGATTTGTGGTTCGGCGCATGGGGCCGGGCCCGACCCTGGCTTCTGGTCGAAGTCCAGGGGGCCTGCCCCCTGCTTGCCCAGAGGTAGGCAGAGGGACTTGTGGTTCGGCGCATGGGGCCGGGGCAGACCCTTGCTTCTGGTCGAAGTCCAGGGGGCCTGCCCCCTGCTTGCCCAGAGGTAGGCAGAGGGACTTGTGGTTCGGCGCGTGGGGCCGGGCCTGACCCTGGCTTCTGCTCGAGGTCCAGGGGGCATGCCCCCTGCCTGCCCAGACGTAGGCAGAGGGACTTGTGGTTCGGCGCGTGTGGCCGGGCCTGACCCTGGCTTCTAGTCGAGGTCCAGGGGGCCTGCCCTCTGCCTGCCCAGAGGTAGGCAGAGGGACTTGTGGTTTGGCGCGTGGGGCCGGGCCTGACCCTGGCTTCTGTTCGAGGTCCAGGGGGCCTGCCTCCGCCTGCCCAGAGGTAGGCAGAGGGATTTGTGGTTTGGCGGATGGGGCCGGGCCCGACCTTGGCTTCTGGTCGAAGTCCAGGGGGCCTGCCCCCTGCCAGCCCAGAGGTAGGCAGAGGGACTTGTGGTTTGGCGCGTGGGGCCGGGCCTGACCCTGCCTTCTGTTCGAGGTCAAGGGGGCCTGCCTCCGCCTGCCCAGAGGTAGGCAGAGGGATTTGTGGTTTGGCGGATGGGGCCGGGCCCGACCTTGGCTTCTGGTCGAAGTCCAGGGGGCCTGCCTCCTGCCTGCCAAGAGGTAGGCAGAGGGACTTGTGGTTTGGCGCGTGGGGCCGGGCCTGACCCTGGCTTCTGGTCGAGGTCAAGGGGGCCTGCCCCCTGCCCGCCCAGACGTAGGCAGAGGGACTTGTGGTTCGGCGCGTGTGGCCGGGCCTGACCCTGGCTTCTGGTCGAGGTCCAGGGGGCCTGCCCCCTGCCTGCCCAGAGGTAGGCAGAGGGACTTGTGGTTCGGCGCATGGGGCCGGGGCAGACCCTTGCTTCTGGTCGAAGTCCAGGGGGCCTGCCCCCTGCTTGCCCAGAGGTAGGCAGAGGGACTTGTGGTTCGGCGCGTGGGGCCGGGCCTGACCCTGGCTTCTGCTCGAGGTCCAGGGGGCATGCCCCCTGCCTGCCCAGACGTAGGCAGAGGGACTTGTGGTTCGGCGCGTGTGGCCGGGCCTGACCCTGGCTTCTAGTCGAGGTCCAGGGGGCCTGCCCTCTGCCTGCCCAGAGGTAGGCAGAGGGACTTGTGGTTTGGCGCGTGGGGCCGGGCCTGACCCTGGCTTCTGTTCGAGGTCCAGGGGGCCTGCCTCCGCCTGCCCAGAGGTAGGCAGAGGGATTTGTGGTTTGGCGGATGGGGCCGGGCCCGACCTTGGCTTCTGGTCGAAGTCCAGGGGGCCTGCCCCCTGCCAGCCCAGAGGTAGGCAGAGGGACTTGTGGTTTGGCGCGTGGGGCCGGGCCTGACCCTGCCTTCTGTTCGAGGTCAAGGGGGCCTGCCTCCGCCTGCCCAGAGGTAGGCAGAGGGATTTGTGGTTTGGCGGATGGGGCCGGGCCCGACCTTGGCTTCTGGTCGAAGTCCAGGGGGCCTGCCTCCTGCCTGCCAAGAGGTAGGCAGAGGGACTTGTGGTTTGGCGCGTGGGGCCGGGCCTGACCCTGGCTTCTGGTCGAGGTCAAGGGGGCCTGCCCCCTGCCCGCCCAGACGTAGGCAGAGGGACTTGTGGTTCGGCGCGTGTGGCCGGGCCTGACCCTGGCTTCTGGTCGAGGTCCAGGGGGCCTGCCCCCTGCCTGCCCAGAGGTAGGCAGAGGGACTTGTGGTTCGGCGCATGGGGCCGGGCCTGACCCTGGCTTCTGGTCGAAGTCCAGGGGGCCTGCCCCCTGCCTGCCCAGAGGTAGGCAGATGGACTTGTGGTTCGGCGCGTGGGGCCGGGCCTGATCCTGGCTTCTGGTCGGGGTCCAGGGGCCTGCCTCCGCCTGCCCAGAGGTAGGCAGAGGGACTTGTGGTTCGGCGCATGTGGCCGGGCCCGACCCTGGCTTCTGGTCGAAGTCCAGGGGGCCTGCCCCGAGGTAGGTAGAGGGACTAATGTTTCGGCGCATGGGGCCGGGCCTGACCCTGGCTTCTGGTCGAAGTCCAGGGGGCCTGCCCCCTGCCTGCCCAGAGGTAGGCGGAGGGACTTGTGGTTCGGCTCATGGGGCCCGACCTGACCCTGGCTTCTGGTCGAAGTCCAGGGGGCCTGCCCCCAGCCAGCCCAGAGGTAGGCAGAGGGACTTGTGGTTTGGCGCGTGGGGCCGGGCCTGACCCTGCCTTCTGTTCGAGGTCAAGGGGGCCTGCCTCCGCCTGCCCAGAGGTAGGCAGAGGGATTTGTGGTTTGGCGGATGGGGCCGGGCCCGACCTTGGCTTCTGGTCGAAGTCCAGGGGGCCTGCCTCCTGCCTGCCAAGAGGTAGGCAGAGGGACTTGTGGTTTGGCGCGTGGGGCCGGGCCTGACCCTGGCTTCTGGTCGAGGTCAAGGGGGCCTGCCCCCTGCCCGCCCAGACGTAGGCAGAGGGACTTGTGGTTCGGCGCGTGTGGCCGGGCCTGACCCTGGCTTCTGGTCGAGGTCCAGGGGGCCTGCCACCTGCCTGCCCAGAGGTAGGCAGAGGGACTTGTGGTTCGGCGCATGGGGCCGGGCCTGACCCTGGCTTCTGGTCGAAGTCCAGGGGGCCTGCCCCCTGCCTGCCCAGAGGTAGGCGGATGGACTTGTGGTTCGGCGCGTGGGGCCGGGCCTGATCCTGGCTTCTGGTCGGGGTCCAGGGGCCTGCCTCCGCCTGCCCAGAGGTAGGCAGAGGGACTTGTGGTTCGGCGCATGTGGCCGGGCCCGACCCTGGCTTCTGGTCGAAGTCCAGGGGGCCTGCCCCGAGGTAGGTAGAGGGACTAATGTTTCGGCGCATGGGGCCGGGCCTGACCCTGGCTTCTGGTCGAAGTCCAGGGGGCCTGCCCCCTGCCTGCCCAGAGGTAGGCGGAGGGACTTGTGGTTCGGCTCATGGGGCCCGACCTGACCCTGGCTTCTGGTCGAAGTCCAGGGGGCCTGCCCCCTGCCTGCCCAGAGGTAAGCAGAGGGACTCGTGGTTCGGCGCGTGCGGCCGGGCCTGACCCCGGCTTCTGGCCGAGGTCCAGGGGGCCTGCCTCTGCCTGCCCAGAGATAGGCGGAGGGATTTGTGGTTCGGCGCATGGGGCTGGGCCCGACCCTGGCTTATGGTCGAAGTCCAGGGGGCCTGCCCCCTGCTTGCCCAGAGGTAGGCAGAGGGACTTGTGGTTCGCCGCATGGGGCCGGGGCAGACCCTGGCTTCTGGTCGAAGTCCAGGGGGCCTGCCCCCTGCCTGCCCAGAGGTAGGAATATGGACTTGTGGTTCGGTGCGTGGGGCCGGGCCTGACCCTGGCTTCTGTTCGAGGTCCAGGGGGCCTGCCTCCGCATGCCCAGAGGTAGGCAGAGGGATTTGTGGTTTGGCGGATGGGGCCGGGCCCGACCTTGGCTTCTGGTCGAAGTCCAGGGGGCCTGCCCCCTGCCTGCCCAGAGGTAGGCAGAGGGACTTGTGGTTTGGCGCGTGGGGCCGGGCCTGACCCTGGCTTCTGTTCGAGGTCCAGGGGGCCTGCCTCCGCCTGCCCAGAGGTAGGCAGAGGGACTTGTGGTTTGGCGCGTGGGGCCGGACCTGACCCTGGCTTCTGTTCGAGGTCCAGGGGGCCTGCCTCCGCCTGCCCAGAGGTAGGCAGAGGGATTTGTGGTTTGGCGGATGGGGCCGGGCCCGACCTTGGCTTCTGGTCGAAGTCCAGGGGGCCTGCCTCCTGCCTGCCAAGAGGTAGGCAGAGGGACTTGTGGTTTGGCGCGTGGGGCCGGGCCTGACCCTGGCTTCTGGTCGAAGTCCAGGGGGCCTGCCCCCTGCCTGCCCAGAGGTAGGCGGAGGGACTTGTGGTTCGGCTCATGGGGCCCGACCTGACCCTGGCTTCTGGTCGAAGTCCAGGGGGCCTGCCCCCTGCCTGCCCAGAGGTAAGCAGAGGGACTCGTGGTTCGGCGCGTGCGGCCGGGCCTGACCCCGGCTTCTGGCCGAGGTCCAGGGGGCCTGCCCCCTGCCTGCCCAGAGGTAGGCAGAGGGACTTGTGGTTCGGCGCATGGGGCCGGGCCTGACCCTGGCTTCTGGTCGAAGTCCAGGGGTCCTGCCCCCTGCCTGCCCAGAGGTAGGCAGATGGACTTGTGGTTCGGCGCGTGGGGCCGGGCCTGATCCTGGCTTCTGGTCGGGGTCCAGGGGCCTGCCTCCGCCTGCCCAGAGGTAGGCAGAGGGACTTGTGGTTCGGCGCATGTGGCCGGGCCCGACCCTGGCTTCTGGTCGAAGTCCAGGGGGCCTGCCCCGAGGTAGGAAGAGGGACTTGTGGTTCGGCGCATGGGGCGGCCCTGACCCTGGCTTCTGGTCGAAGTCCAGGGGGCCTGCCCCTTGCCTGCCCATAGGTAGGCAGAGGGACTTGTGGTTTGGCGCGTGGGGCTGGGCCTGACCCTGGCTTCTAGTTTAAGTCCAGGGGGCCTGCCTCTGCCTGCCTAGAGGTAGGTAGAGGGACTTGTGGTTCGGCGCATGGGGCCGAGGCCGACCCTGGCTTCTGGTCGAAGTCCAGGGGGCCTGCCCCCTGCCTGCCCAGAGGTAGGTAGAGGGACTAATGTTTCGGCGCATGGGGCCGGGCCTGACCCTGGCTTCTGGTCGAAGTCCAGGGGGCCTGCCCCCTGCCTGCCCAGAGGTAGGCGGAGGGACTTGTGGTTCGGCTCATGGGGCCCGACCTGACCCTGGCTTCTGGTCGAAGTCCAGGGGGCCTGCCCCCTGCCTGCCCAGAGGTAAGCAGAGGGACTCGTGGTTCGGCGCGTGCGGCCGGGCCTGACCCCGGCTTCTGGCCGAGGTCCAGGGGGCCTGCCTCCGCCTGCCCAGAGATAGGCAGAGGGATTTGTGGTTCGGCGCATGGGGCCGGGCCCGACCCTGGCTTCTGGTCGAAGTCCAGGGGGGCTGCCCCCTGCTTGCCCAGAGGTAGGAATATGGACTTGTGGTTCGGCGCGTGGGGCCGGGCCTGACCCTGGCTTCTGGTCGAGGTCCAGGGGGCCTGCCTCCGCCTGCCCAGAGGTAGGCAGAGGGAGTTGTGGTTTGGCGGATGGGGCCGGGCCCGACCTTGGCTTCTGGTCGAAGTCCAGGGGGCCTGCCCCCTGCCTGCCCAGAGGTAGGCAGAGGGACTTGTGGTTTGGCGCGTGGGGCCGGGCCTGACCCTGGCTTCTGTTCGAGGTCCAGGGGGCCTGCCCCCTGCCCGCCCAGACGTAGGCAGAGGGACTTGTGGTTCGGCGCGTGTGGCCGGGCCTGACCCCTGCCTGCCCAGAGGTAGGCAGAGGGACTTGTGGTTCGGCGCATGGGGCCGGGCCTGACCCCGGCTTCTGGTCGAAGTCCAGGGGGCCTGCCCCATGCCTGCCTAGAGGTAGGCAGAGGGACTTGTGGTTCGGCGCGTGGGGCCGGGCCTGACCCTGGCTTCTGGCCGAGGTCCAGGGGGCCTGCCTCCGCCTGCCCAGAGATAGGCAGAGGGATTTGTGGTTCGGCGCATGAGGCCGGGCCCGACCCTGGCTTCTGGTCGAAGTCCAGGGGGCCTGCCCCCTGCTTGCCCAGAGGTAGGCAGAGGGACTTGTGGTTCGGCGCATGGGGCCGGGGCAGACCCTGGCTTCTGGTCGAAGTCCAGGGGGCCTGCCCCCTGCCTGCCCAGAGGTAGGAATATGGACTTGTGGTTCGGCGCGTGGGGTCGGGCCTGACCCTGGCTTCTGGTCGAGGTCCAGGGGGCCTGCCTCCGCCTGCCCAGAGGTAGGCAGAGGGAGTTGTGGTTTGGCGGATGGGGCCGGGCCCGACCTTGGCTTCTAGTCGAAGTCCAGGGGGCCTGCCCCCTGCCTGCCCAGAGGTAGGCAGAGGGACTTGTGGTTTGGCGCGTGGGGCCGGGCCTGACCCTGGCTTCTGTTCGAGGTCCAGGGGGCCTGCCTCCGCCTGCCCAGAGGTAGGCAGAGGGATTTGTGGTTTGGCGGATGGGGCCGGGCCCGACCTTGGCTTCTGGTCGAAGTCCAGGGGGCCTGCCCCCTGCCTGCCCAGAGGTAGGCAGAGGGACTTGTGGTTTGGCGCGTGGGGCCGGACCTGACCCTGGCTTCTGTTCGAGGTCCAGGGGGCCTGCCTCCGCCTGCCCAGAGGTAGGCAGAGGGATTTGTGGTTTGGCGGATGGGGCCGGGCCCGACCTTGGCTTCTGGTCGAAGTCCAGGGGGCCTGCCTCCTGCCTGCCAAGAGGTAGGCAGAGGGACTTGTGGTTTGGCGCGTGGGGCCGGGCCTGACCCTGGCTTTTGGTCGAGGTCCAGGGGGCCTGCCCCCTGCCCGCCCAGACGTAGGCAGAGGGACTTGTGGTTCGGCGCGTGTGGCCGGGCCTGACCCTGGCTTCTGGTCGAGGTCCAGGGGGCCTGCCCCCTGCCTGCCCAGAGGTAGGCAGAGGGACTTGTGGTTCGGCGCATGGGGCCGGGCCTGACCCTGGCTTCTGGTCGAAGTCCAGGGGGCCTGCCCCCTGCCTGCCCAGAGGTAGGCAGATGGACTTGTGGTTCGGCGCGTGGGGCCGGGCCTGATCCTGGCTTCTAGTCGGGGTCCAGGGGCCTGCCTCCGCCTGCACAGAGGTAGGCAGAGGGACTTGTGGTTCGGCGCATGTGGCCGGGCCCGACCCTGGCTTCTGGTCGAAGTCCAGGGGGCCTGCCCCGAGGTAGGAAGAGGGACTTGTGGTTCGGCGCATGGGGCGGCCCTGACCCTGGCTTCTGGTCGAAGTCCAGGGGGCCTGCCCCTTGCCTGCCCATAGGTAGGCAGAGGGACTTGTGGTTTGGCGCGTGGGGCTGGGCCTGACCCTGGCTTCTAGTTTAAGTCCAGGGGGCCTGCCTCTACCTGCCTAGAGGTAGGTAGAGGGACTTGTGGTTCGGCGCATGGGGCCGGGGCCGACCCTGGCTTCTGGTCGAAGTCCAGGGGGCCTGCCCCCTGCCTGCCTAGAGGTAGGTAGAGGGACTAATGGTTCGGCGCATGGGGCCGGGCCTGACCCTGGCTTCTGGTCGAAGTCCAGGGGGCCTGCCCCCTGCCTGCCCAGAGGTAGGCAGAGGGACTTGTGGTTCGGCTCATGGGGCCCGACCTGACCCTGGCTTCTGGTCGAAGTCCAGGGGGCCTGCCCCCTGCCTGCCCAGAGGTAAGCAGAGGGACTCGTGGTTCGGCGCGTGCGGCCGGGCCTGACCCCGGCTTCTGGTCGAAGTCCAGGGGGCCTGCCCCCTGCCTGCCCAGAGGTAGGAATATGGACTTGTGGTTCGGCGCGTGGGGCCGGGCCTGACCCTGGCTTCTGGTCGAGGTCCAGGGGGCCTGCCTCCGCCTGCCCAGAGGTAGGCAGAGGGAGTTGTGGTTTGGCGGATGGGGCCGAGCCCGACCTTGGCTTCTAGTCGAAGTCCAGGGGGCCTGCCCCCTGCCTGCTCAGAGGTAGGCAGAGGGACTTGTGGTTTGGCGCGTGGGGCCGGGCCTGACCCTGGCTTCTGTTCGAGGTCCAGGGGGCCTGCCTCCGCCTGCCCAGAGGTAGGCAGAGGGATTTGTGGTTTGGCGGATGGGGCCGGGCCCGACCTTGGCTTCTGGTCGAAGTCCAGGGGGCCTGCCTCCTGCCTGCCAAGAGGTAGGCAGAGGGACTTGTGGTTTGGCGCGTGGGGCCGGGCCTGACCCTGGCTTCTGGTCGAGGTCAAGGGGGCCTGCCCCCTGCCCGCCAAGACGTAGGCAGAGGGACTTGTGGTTCGGCGCGTGTGGCCGGGCCTGACCCTGGCTTCTGGTCGAGGTCCAGGGGGCCTGCCCCCTGCCTGCCCAGAGGTAGGCAGAGGGACTTGTGGTTCGGCGCATGGGGCCGGGCCTGACCCTGGCTTCTGGTCGAAGTCCAGGGGGCCTGCCCCCTGCCTGCCTAGAGGTAGGCAGATGGACTTGTGGTTCGGCGCGTGGGGCCGGGCCTGATCCTGGCTTCTGGTCGGGGTCCAGGGGCCTGCCTCCGCCTGCCCAGAGGTACGCAGAGGGACTTGTGGTTCGGCGCATGTGGCCGGGCCCGACCCTGGCTTCTGGTCGAAGTCCAGGGGGCCTGCCCCGAGGTAGGAAGAGGGACTTGTGGTTCGGCGCATGGGGCGGCCCTAACCCTGGCTTCTGGTCGAAGTCCAGGGGGCCTTCCCCTTGCCTGCCCATAGGTAGGCAGAGGGACTTGTGGTTTGGCGCGTGGGGCTGGGCCTGACCCTGGCTTCTAGTTTAAGTCCAGGGGGCCTGCCTCCGCCTGCCTAGAGGTAAGCAGAGGGACTCGTGGTTCGGCGCGTGCGGCCGGGCCTGACCCTGGCTTCTGGCCGAGGTCCAGGGGGCCTGCCTCCGCCTGCCCAGAGATAGGCAGAGGGATTTGTGGTTCGGCGCATGGGGCCGGGGCAGACCCTGGCTTCTGGTCGAAGTCCAGGGGGCCTGCCCCCTGCCTGCCCAGAGGTAGGAATATGGACTTGTGGTTCGGCGCGTGGGGCCGGGCCTGACCCTGGCTTCTGGTCGAGGTCCAGGGGGCCTGCCTCCGCCTGCCCAGAGCTAGGCAGAGGGAGTTGTGGTTTGGCGGATGGGGCCGGGCCCGACCTTGGCTTCTGGTCGAAGTCCAGGGGGCCTGCCCCCTGCCTGCCCAGAGGTAGGCAGAGGGACTTGTGGTTTGGCGCGTGGGGTCGGGCCTGACCCTGGCTTCTGTTCGAGGTCCAGGGGGCCTGCCTCCGCCTGCCCAGAGGTAGGCAGAGGGATTTGTGGTTTGGCGGATGGGGCCGGGCCCGACCTTGGCTTCTGGTCGAAGTCCAGGGGGCCTGCCCCCTGCCTGCCCAGAGGTAGGCAGAGGGACTTGTGGTTTGGCGCGTGGGGCCGGGCCTGACCCTGGCTTCTGTTCGAGGTCCAGGGGGCCTGCCTCCGCCTGCCCAGAGGTAGGCAGAGGGATTTGTGGTTTGGCGGATGGGGCCGGGCCCGACCTTGGCTTCTGGTCGAAGTCCAGGGGGCCTGCCTCCTGCCTGCCAAGAGGTAGGCAGAGGGACTTGTGGTTTGGCGCGTGGGGCCGGGCCTGACCCTGGCTTCTGGTCGAGGTCCAGGGGGCCTGCCCCCTGCCCGCCCAGACGTAGGCAGAGGGACTTGTGGTTCGGCGCGTGTGGCCGGGCCTGACCCCTGCCTGCCCAGAGGTAGGCAGAGGGACTTGTGGTTCGGCGCATGGGGCCGGGCCTGACCCCGACTTCTGGTCGAAGTCCAGGGGGCCTGCCCCATGCCTGCCTAGAGGTAGGCAGAGGGACTTGTGGTTCGGCGCGTGGGGCCGGGCCTGACCCTGGCTTCTGGCCGAGGTCCAGGGGGCCTGCCTCTGCCTGCCCAGAGATAGGCAGAGGGATTTGTGGTTCGGCGCATGAGGCCGGGCCCGACCCTGGCTTCTGGTCGAAGTCCAGGGGGCCTGCCCCCTGCTTGCCCAGAGGTAGACAGAGGAACTTGTGGTTCGGCGCATGGGGCCGGGGCAGACCCTGGCTTCTGGTCGAAGTCCAGGGGGCCTGCCCCCTGCCTGCCCAGAGGTAGGAATATGGACTTGTGGTTCGGCGCGTGGGGCCGGGCCTGACCCTGGCTTCTGGTCGAGGTCCAGGGGGCCTGCCTCCGCCTGCCCAGAGGTAGGCAGAGGGAGTTGTGGTTTGGCGGATGGGGCCGAGCCCGACCTTGGCTTCTAGTCGAAGTCCAGGGGGCCTGCCCCCTGCCTGCTCAGAGGTAGGCAGAGGGACTTGTGGTTTGGCGCGTGGGGCCGGGCCTGACCCTGGCTTCTGTTCGAGGTCCAGGGGGCCTGCCTCCGCCTGCCCAGAGGTAGGCAGAGGGATTTGTGGTTTGGCGGATGGGGCCGGACCCGACCTTGGCTTCTGGTCGAAGTCCAGGGGGCCTGCCTCCTGCCTGCCAAGAGGTAGGCAGAGGGACTTGTGGTTTGGCGCGTGGGGCCGGGCCTGACCCTGGCTTCTGGTCGAGGTCAAGGGGGCCTGCCCCCTGCCCGCCAAGACGTAGGCAGAGGGACTTGTGGTTCGGCGCGTGTGGCCGGGCCTGACCCTGGCTTCTGGTCGAGGTCCAGGGGGCCTGCCCCCTGCCTGCCCAGAGGTAGGCAGAGGGACTTGTGGTTCGGCGCATGGGGCCGGGCCTGACCCTGGCTTCTGGTCGAAGTCCAGGGGGCCTGCCCCCTGCCTGCCCAGAGGTAGGCAGATGGACTTGTGGTTCGGCGCGTGGGGCCGGGCCTGATCCTGGCTTCTGGTCGGGGTCCAGGGGCCTGCCTCCGCCTGCCCAGAGGTAGGCAGAGGGACTTGTGGTTCGGCGCATGTGGCCGGGCCCGACCCTGGCTTCTGGTCGAAGTCCAGGGGGCCTGCCCCGAGGTAGGAAGAGGGACTTGTGGTTCGGCGCATGGGGCGGCCCTAACCCTGGCTTCTGGTCGAAGTCCAGGGGGCCTTCCCCTTGCCTGCCCATAGGTAGGCAGAGGGACTTGTGGTTTGGCGCGTGGGGCTGGGCCTGACCCTGGCTTCTAGTTTAAGTCCAGGGGGCCTGCCTCCGCCTGCCTAGAGGTAAGCAGAGGGACTCGTGGTTCGGCGCGTGCGGCCGGGCCTGACCCTGGCTTCTGGCCGAGGTCCAGGGGGCCTGCCTCCGCCTGCCCAGAGATAGGCAGAGGGATTTGTGGTTCGGCGCATGGGGCCGGGGCAGACCCTGGCTTCTGGTCGAAGTCCAGGGGGCCTGCCCCCTGCCTGCCCAGAGGTAGGAATATGGACTTGTGGTTCGGCGCGTGGGGCCGGGCCTGACCCTGGCTTCTGGTCGAGGTCCAGGGGGCCTGCCTCCGCCTGCCCAGAGCTAGGCAGAGGGAGTTGTGGTTTGGCGGATGGGGCCGGGCCCGACCTTGGCTTCTGGTCGAAGTCCAGGGGGCCTGCCCCCTGCCTGCCCAGAGGTAGGCAGAGGGACTTGTGGTTTGGCGCGTGGGGTCGGGCCTGACCCTGGCTTCTGTTCGAGGTCCAGGGGGCCTGCCTCCGCCTGCCCAGAGGTAGGCAGAGGGATTTGTGGTTTGGCGGATGGGGCCGGGCCCGACCTTGGCTTCTGGTCGAAGTCCAGGGGGCCTGCCCCCTGCCTGCCCAGAGGTAGGCAGAGGGACTTGTGGTTTGGCGCGTGGGGCCGGGCCTGACCCTGGCTTCTGTTCGAGGTCCAGGGGGCCTGCCTCCGCCTGCCCAGAGGTAGGCAGAGGGATTTGTGGTTTGGCGGATGGGGCCGGGCCCGACCTTGGCTTCTGGTCGAAGTCCAGGGGGCCTGCCTCCTGCCTGCCAAGAGGTAGGCAGAGGGACTTGTGGTTTGGCGCGTGGGGCCGGGCCTGACCCTGGCTTCTGGTCGAGGTCCAGGGGGCCTGCCCCCTGCCCGCCCAGACGTAGGCAGAGGGACTTGTGGTTCGGCGCGTGTGGCCGGGCCTGACCCCTGCCTGCCCAGAGGTAGGCAGAGGGACTTGTGGTTCGGCGCATGGGGCCGGGCCTGACCCCGGCTTCTGGTCGAAGTCCAGGGGGCCTGCCCCATGCCTGCCTAGAGGTAGGCAGAGGGACTTGTGGTTCGGCGCGTGGGGCCGGGCCTGACCCTGGCTTCTGGCCGAGGTCCAGGGGGCCTGCCTCTGCCTGCCCAGAGATAGGCAGAGGGATTTGTGGTTCGGCGCATGAGGCCGGGCCCGACCCTGGCTTCTGGTCGAAGTCCAGGGGGCCTGCCCCTTGCTTGCCCAGAGGTAGACAGAGGAACTTGTGGTTCGGCGCATGGGGCCGGGGCAGACCCTGGCTTCTGGTCGAAGTCCAGGGGGCCTGCCCCCTGCCTGCCCAGAGGTAGGAATATGGACTTGTGGTTCGGCGCGTGGGGCCGGGCCTGACCCTGGCTTCTGGTCGAGGTCCAGGGGGCCTGCCTCCGCCTGCCCAGAGGTAGGCAGAGGGAGTTGTGGTTTGGCGGATGGGGCCGAGCCCGACCTTGGCTTCTAGTCGAAGTCCAGGGGGCCTGCCCCCTGCCTGCTCAGAGGTAGGCAGAGGGACTTGTGGTTTGGCGCGTGGGGCCGGGCCTGACCCTGGCTTCTGTTCGAGGTCCAGGGGGCCTGCCTCCGCCTGCCCAGAGGTAGGCAGAGGGATTTGTGGTTTGGCGGATGGGGCCGGACCCGACCTTGGCTTCTGGTCGAAGTCCAGGGGGCCTGCCTCCTGCCTGCCAAGAGGTAGGCAGAGGGACTTGTGGTTTGGCGCGTGGGGCCGGGCCTGACCCTGGCTTCTGGTCGAGGTCAAGGGGGCCTGCCCCCTGCCCGCCAAGACGTAGGCAGAGGGACTTGTGGTTCGGCGCGTGTGGCCGGGCCTGACCCTGGCTTCTGGTCGAGGTCCAGGGGGCCTGCCCCCTGCCTGCCCAGAGGTAGGCAGAGGGACTTGTGGTTCGGCGCATGGGGCCGGGCCTGACCCTGGCTTCTGGTCGAAGTCCAGGGGGCCTGCCCCCTGCCTGCCCAGAGGTAGGCAGATGGACTTGTGGTTCGGCGCGTGGGGCCGGGCCTGATCCTGGCTTCTGGTCGGGGTCCAGGGGCCTGCCTCCGCCTGCCCAGAGGTAGGCAGAGGGACTTGTGGTTCGGCGCATGTGGCCGGGCCCGACCCTGGCTTCTGGTCGAAGTCCAGGGGGCCTGCCCCGAGGTAGGAAGAGGGACTTGTGGTTCGGCGCATGGGGCGGCCCTAACCCTGGCTTCTGGTCGAAGTCCAGGGGGCCTTCCCCTTGCCTGCCCATAGGTAGGCAGAGGGACTTGTGGTTTGGCGCGTGGGGCTGGGCCTGACCCTGGCTTCTAGTTTAAGTCCAGGGGGCCTGCCTCCGCCTGCCTAAAGGTAAGCAGAGGGACTCGTGGTTCGGCGCGTGCGGCCGGGCCTGACCCTGGCTTCTGGCCGAGGTCCAGGGGGCCTGCCTCCGCCTGCCCAGAGATAGGCAGAGGGATTTGTGGTTCGGCGCATGGGGCCGGGGCAGACCCTGGCTTCTGGTCGAAGTCCAGGGGGCCTGCCCCCTGCCTGCCCAGAGGTAGGAATATGGACTTGTGGTTCGGCGCGTGGGGCCGGGCCTGACCCTGGCTTCTGGTCGAGGTCCAGGGGGCCTGCCTCCGCCTGCCCAGAGCTAGGCAGAGGGAGTTGTGGTTTGGCGGATGGGGCCGGGCCCGACCTTGGCTTCTGGTCGAAGTCCAGGGGGCCTGCCCCCTGCCTGCCCAGAGGTAGGCAGAGGGACTTGTGGTTTGGCGCGTGGGGTCGGGCCTGACCCTGGCTTCTGTTCGAGGTCCAGGGGGCCTGCCTCCGCCTGCCCAGAGGTAGGCAGAGGGATTTGTGGTTTGGCGGATGGGGCCGGGCCCGACCTTGGCTTCTGGTCGAAGTCCAGGGGGCCTGCCCCCTGCCTGCCCAGAGGTAGGCAGAGGGACTTGTGGTTTGGCGCGTGGGGCCGGGCCTGACCCTGACTTCTGTTCGAGGTCCAGGGGGCCTGCCTCCGCCTGCCCAGAGGTAGGCAGAGGGATTTGTGGTTTGGCGGATGGGGCCGGGCCCGACCTTGGCTTCTGGTCGAAGTCCAGGGGGCCTGCCTCCTGCCTGCCAAGAGGTAGGCAGAGGGACTTGTGGTTTGGCGCGTGGGGCCGGGCCTGACCCTGGCTTCTGGTCGAGGTCCAGGGGGCCTGCCCCCTGCCCGCCCAGACGTAGGCAGAGGGACTTGTGGTTCGGCGCGTGTGGCCGGGCCTGACCCCTGCCTGCCAGAGGTAGGCAGAGGGACTTGTGGTTCGGCGCATGGGGCCGGGCCTGACCCCGGCTTCTGGTCGAAGTCCAGGGGGCCTGCCCCATGCCTGCCTAGAGGTAGGCAGAGGGACTTGTGGTTCGGCGCGTGGGGCCGGGCCTGACCCTGGCTTCTGGCCGAGGTCCAGGGGGCCTGCCTCTGCCTGCCCAGAGATAGGCAGAGGGATTTGTGGTTCGGCGCATGAGGCCGGGCCCGACCCTGGCTTCTGGTCGAAGTCCAGGGGGCCTGCCCCTTGCTTGCCCAGAGGTAGACAGAGGAACTTGTGGTTCGGCGCATGGGGCCGGGGCAGACCCTGGCTTCTGGTCGAAGTCCAGGGGGCCTGCCCCCTGCCTGCCCAGAGGTAGGAATATGGACTTGTGGTTCGGCGCGTGGGGCCGGGCCTGACCCTGGCTTCTGGTCGAGGTCCAGGGGGCCTGCCTCCGCCTGCCCAGAGGTAGGCAGAGGGAGTTGTGGTTTGGCGGATGGGGCCGAGCCCGACCTTGGCTTCTAGTCGAAGTCCAGGGGGCCTGCCCCCTGCCTGCTCAGAGGTAGGCAGAGGGACTTGTGGTTTGGCGCGTGGGGCCGGGCCTGACCCTGGCTTCTGTTCGAGGTCCAGGGGGCCTGCCTCCGCCTGCCCAGAGGTAGGCAGAGGGATTTGTGGTTTGGCGGATGGGGCCGGACCCGACCTTGGCTTCTGGTCGAAGTCCAGGGGGCCTGCCTCCTGCCTGCCAAGAGGTAGGCAGAGGGACTTGTGGTTTGGCGCGTGGGGCCGGGCCTGACCCTGGCTTCTGGTCGAGGTCAAGGGGGCCTGCCCCCTGCCCGCCAAGACGTAGGCAGAGGGACTTGTGGTTCGGCGCGTGTGGCCGGGCCTGACCCTGGCTTCTGGTCGAGGTCCAGGGGGCCTGCCCCCTGCCTGCCCAGAGGTAGGCAGAGGGACTTGTGGTTCGGCGCATGGGGCCGGGCCTGACCCTGGCTTCTGGTCGAAGTCCAGGGGGCCTGCCCCCTGCCTGCCCAGAGGTAGGCAGATGGACTTGTGGTTCGGCGCGTGGGGCCGGGCCTGATCCTGGCTTCTGGTCGGGGTCCAGGGGCCTGCCTCCGCCTGCCCAGAGGTAGGCAGAGGGACTTGTGGTTCGGCGCATGTGGCCGGGCCCGACCCTGGCTTCTGGTCGAAGTCCAGGGGGCCTGCCCCGAGGTAGGAAGAGGGACTTGTGGTTCGGCGCATGGGGCGGCCCTAACCCTGGCTTCTGGTCGAAGTCCAGGGGGCCTTCCCCTTGCCTGCCCATAGGTAGGCAGAGGGACTTGTGGTTTGGCGCGTGGGGCTGGGCCTGACCCTGGCTTCTAGTTTAAGTCCAGGGGGCCTGCCTCCGCCTGCCTAAAGGTAAGCAGAGGGACTCGTGGTTCGGCGCGTGCGGCCGGGCCTGACCCTGGCTTCTGGCCGAGGTCCAGGGGGCCTGCCTCCGCCTGCCCAGAGATAGGCAGAGGGATTTGTGGTTCGGCGCATGGGGCCGGGGCAGACCCTGGCTTCTGGTCGAAGTCCAGGGGGCCTGCCCCCTGCCTGCCCAGAGGTAGGAATATGGACTTGTGGTTCGGCGCGTGGGGCCGGGCCTGACCCTGGCTTCTGGTCGAGGTCCAGGGGGCCTGCCTCCGCCTGCCCAGAGCTAGGCAGAGGGAGTTGTGGTTTGGCGGATGGGGCCGGGCCCGACCTTGGCTTCTGGTCGAAGTCCAGGGGGCCTGCCCCCTGCCTGCCCAGAGGTAGGCAGAGGGACTTGTGGTTTGGCGCGTGGGGTCGGGCCTGACCCTGGCTTCTGTTCGAGGTCCAGGGGGCCTGCCTCCGCATGCCCAGAGGTAGGCAGAGGGATTTGTGGTTTGGCGGATGGGGCCGGGCCCGACCTTGGCTTCTGGTCGAAGTCCAGGGGGCCTGCCCCCTGCCTGCCCAGAGGTAGGCAGAGGGACTTGTGGTTTGGCGCGTGGGGCCGGGCCTGACCCTGACTTCTGTTCGAGGTCCAGGGGGCCTGCCTCCGCCTGCCCAGAGGTAGGCAGAGGGATTTGTGGTTTGGCGGATGGGGCCGGGCCCGACCTTGGCTTCTGGTCGAAGTCCAGGGGGCCTGCCTCCTGCCTGCCAAGAGGTAGGCAGAGGGACTTGTGGTTTGGCGCGTGGGGCCGGGCCTGACCCTGGCTTCTGGTCGAGGTCCAGGGGGCCTGCCCCCTGCCCGCCCAGACGTAGGCAGAGGGACTTGTGGTTCGGCGCGTGTGGCCGGGCCTGACCCCTGCCTGCCCAGAGGTAGGCAGAGGGACTTGTGGTTCGGCGCATGGGGCCGGGCCTGACCCCGGCTTCTGGTCGAAGTCCAGGGGGCCTGCCCCATGCCTGCCTAGAGGTAGGCAGAGGGACTTGTGGTTCGGCGCGTGGGGCCGGGCCTGACCCTGGCTTCTGGCCGAGGTCCAGGGGGCCTGCCTCTGCCTGCCCAGAGATAGGCAGAGGGATTTGTGGTTCGGCGCATAAGGCCGGGCCCGACCCTGGCTTCTGGTCGAAGTCCAGGGGGCCTGCCCCCTGCTTGCCCAGAGGTAGACAGAGGAACTTGTGGTTCGGCGCATGGGGCCGGGGCAGACCCTGGCTTCTGGTCGAAGTCCAGGGGGCCTGCCCCCTGCCTGCCCAGAGGTAGGAATATGGACTTGTGGTTCGGCGCGTGGGGCCGGGCCTGACCCTGGCTTCTGGTCGAGGTCCAGGGGGCCTGCCTCCGCCTGCCCAGAGGTAGGCAGAGGGAGTTGTGGTTTGGCGGATGGGGCCGAGCCCGACCTTGGCTTCTAGTCGAAGTCCAGGGGGCCTGCCCCCTGCCTGCTCAGAGGTAGGCAGAGGGACTTGTGGTTTGGCGCGTGGGGCCGGGCCTGACCCTGGCTTCTGTTCGAGGTCCAGGGGGCCTGCCTCCGCCTGCCCAGAGGTAGGCAGAGGGATTTGTGGTTTGGCGGATGGGGCCGGACCCGACCTTGGCTTCTGGTCGAAGTCCAGGGGGCCTGCCTCCTGCCTGCCAAGAGGTAGGCAGAGGGACTTGTGGTTTGGCGCGTGGGGCCGGGCCTGACCCTGGCTTCTGGTCGAGGTCAAGGGGGCCTGCCCCCTGCCCGCCAAGACGTAGGCAGAGGGACTTGTGGTTCGGCGCGTGTGGCCGGGCCTGACCCTGGCTTCTGGTCGAGGTCCAGGGGGCCTGCCCCCTGCCTGCCCAGAGGTAGGCAGAGGGACTTGTGGTTCGGCGCATGGGGCCGGGCCTGACCCTGGCTTCTGGTCGAAGTCCAGGGGGCCTGCCCCCTGCCTGCCCAGAGGTAGGCAGATGGACTTGTGGTTCGGCGCGTGGGGCCGGGCCTGATCCTGGCTTCTGGTCGGGGTCCAGGGGCCTGCCTCCGCCTGCCCAGAGGTAGGCAGAGGGACTTGTGGTTCGGCGCATGTGGCCGGGCCCGACCCTGGCTTCTGGTCGAAGTCCAGGGGGCCTGCCCCGAGGTAGGAAGAGGGACTTGTGGTTCGGCGCATGGGGCGGCCCTAACCCTGGCTTCTGGTCGAAGTCCAGGGGGCCTTCCCCTTGCCTGCCCATAGGTAGGCAGAGGGACTTGTGGTTTGGCGCGTGGGGCTGGGCCTGACCCTGGCTTCTAGTTTAAGTCCAGGGGGCCTGCCTCCGCCTGCCTAGAGGTAAGCAGAGGGACTCGTGGTTCGGCGCGTGCGGCCGGGCCTGACCCTGGCTTCTGGCCGAGGTCCAGGGGGCCTGCCTCCGCCTGCCCAGAGATAGGCAGAGGGATTTGTGGTTCGGCGCATGGGGCCGGGGCAGACCCTGGCTTCTGGTCGAAGTCCAGGGGGCCTGCCCCCTGCCTGCCCAGAGGTAGGAATATGGACTTGTGGTTCGGCGCGTGGGGCCGGGCCTGACCCTGGCTTCTGGTCGAGGTCCAGGGGGCCTGCCTCCGCCTGCCCAGAGCTAGGCAGAGGGAGTTGTGGTTTGGCGGATGGGGCCGGGCCCGACCTTGGCTTCTGGTCGAAGTCCAGGGGGCCTGCCCCCTGCCTGCCCAGAGGTAGGCAGAGGGACTTGTGGTTTGGCGCGTGGGGTCGGGCCTGACCCTGGCTTCTGTTCGAGGTCCAGGGGGCCTGCCTCCGCATGCCCAGAGGTAGGCAGAGGGATTTGTGGTTTGGCGGATGGGGCCGGGCCCGACCTTGGCTTCTGGTCGAAGTCCAGGGGGCCTGCCCCCTGCCTGCCCAGAGGTAGGCAGAGGGACTTGTGGTTTGGCGCGTGGGGCCGGGCCTGACCCTGGCTTCTGTTCGAGGTCCAGGGGGCCTGCCTCCGCCTGCCCAGAGGTAGGCAGAGGGATTTGTGGTTTGGCGGATGGGGCCGGGCCCGACCTTGGCTTCTGGTCGAAGTCCAGGGGGCCTGCCTCCTGCCTGCCAAGAGGTAGGCAGAGGGACTTGTGGTTTGGCGCGTGGGGCCGGGCCTGACCCTGGCTTCTGGTCGAGGTCCAGGGGGCCTGCCCCCTGCCCGCCCAGACGTAGGCAGAGGGACTTGTGGTTCGGCGCATGGGGCCGGGCCTGACCCTGACTTCTGGTCGAAGTCCAGGGGGCCTGCCCCCTGCCTGCCCAGAGGTAGGCAGATGGACTTGTGGTTCGGCGCGTGGGGCCGGGCCTGATCCTGGCTTCTGGTCGGGGTCCAGGGGCCTGCCTCCGCCTGCCCAGAGGTAGGCAGAGGGACTTGTGGTTCGGCGCATGTGGCCGGGCCCGACCCTGGCTTCTGGTCGAAGTCCAGGGGGCCTGCCCCGAGGTAGGAAGAGGGACTTGTGGTTCGGCGCATGGGGCGGCCCTGACCCTGGCTTCTGGTCGAAGTCCAGGGGGCCTGCCCCTTGCCTGCCCATAGGTAGGCAGAGGGACTTGTGGTTTGGCGCGTGGGGCTGGGCATGACCCTGGCTTCTAGTTTAAGTCCAGGGGGCCTGCCTCCGCCTGCCTAGAGGTAAGCAGAGCGACTCGTGGTTCGGCGCGTGCGGCCGGGCCTGACCCTGGCTTCTGGCCGAGGTCCAGGGGGCCTGCCTCCGCCTGCCCAGAGATAGGCAGAGGGATTTGTGGTTCGGCGCATGGGGCCGGGCCCGACCCTGGCTTCTGGTCGAAGTCCAGGGGGCCTGCCCCGAGGTAGGAAGAGGGACTTGTGGTTTGGCGCATGGGGCGGCCCTGACCCTGGCTTCTGGTCGAAGTCCAGGGGGCCTGCCCCTTGCCTGCCCATAGGTAGGCAGAGGGACTTGTGGTTTGGCGCGTGGGGCTGGGCCTGACCCTGGCTTCTGGTCGAGGTCCAGGGGGCCTGCCTCCGCCTGCCCAGAGGTAGGCAGAGGGAGTTGTGGTTTGGCGGATGGGGCCGGGCCCGACCTTGGCTTCTGGTCGAAGTCCAGGGGGCCTGCCCCCTGCCTGCCCAGAGGTAGGCAGAGGGACTTGTGGTTTGGCGCGTGGGGTCGGGCCTGACCCTGGCTTCTGTTCGAGGTCCAGGGGGCCTGCCTCCGCCTGCCCAGAGGTAGGCAGAGGGATTTGTGGTTTGCCGGATGGGGCCGGGCCCGACCTTGGCTTCTGGTCGAAGTCCAGGGGGCCTGCCCCCTGCCTGCCCAGAGGTAGGCAGAGGGACTTGTGGTTTGGCGCGTGGGGCCGGGCCTGACCCTGGCTTCTGTTCGAGGTCCAGGGGGCCTGCCTCCGCCTGCCCAGAGGTAGGCAGAGGGATTTGTGGTTTGGCGGATGGGGCCGGGCCCGACCTTGGCTTCTGGTCGAAGTCCAGGGGGCCTGCCCCCTGCCTGCCCAGAGGTAGGCAGAGGGACTTGTGGTTTGGCGCGTGGGGCCGGGCCTGACCCTGGCTTCTGTTCGAGGTCCAGGGGGCCTGCCTCCGCCTGCCCAGAGGTAGGCAGAGGGATTTGTGGTTTGGCGGATGGGGCCGGGCCCGACCTTGGCTTCTGGTCGAAGTCCAGGGGGCCTGCCTCCTGCCTGCCAAGAGGTAGGCAGAGGGACTTGTGGTTTGGCGCGTGGGGCCGGGCCTGACCCTGGCTTCTGGTCGAAGTCCAGGGGCCTGCCTCCGCCTACCCAGAGGTAGGCAGAGGGACTTGTGGTTCGGCGCATGTGGCCGGGCCCGACCCTGGCTTCTGGTCGAAGTCCAGGGGGCCTGCCCCGAGGTAGGAAGAGGGACTTGTGGTTCGGCGCATGGGGCGGCCCTGACCCTGGCTTCTGGTCGAAGTCCAGGGGGCCTGCCCCTTGCCTGCCCATAGGTAGGCAGAGGGACTTGTGGTTTGGCGCGTGGGGCTGGGCCTGACCCTAGCTTCTAGTTTAAGTCCAGGGGGCCTGCCTCCGCCTGCCTAGAGGTAGGTAGAGGGACTTGTGGTTCGGCGCATGGGGCCGGGGCCGACCCTGGCTTCTGGTCGAAGTCCAGGGGGCCTGCCCCCTGCCTGCCCAGAGGTAGGTAGAGGGACTAATGGTTCGGCGCATGGGGCCGGGCCTGACCCTGGCTTCTGGTGAAGTCCAGGGGGCCTGCCCCCTGCCTGCCTAGAGGTAGGCAGAGGGACTTGTGGTTTGGCGCGTGGGGCCGGGCCTGACCCTGGCTTCTGGTGAAGTCCAGGGGGCCTGCCCCCTGCCTGCCTAGAGGTAGGCAGAGGGAGTTGTGGTTTGGCGGATGGGGTCGGGCCCGACCTTGGCTTCTGGTCGAAGTCCAGGGGGCCTGCCCCCTGCCTGCCCAGAGGTAGGCAGAGGGACTTGTGGTTTGGCGCGTGGGGTCGGGCCTGACCCTGGCTTCTGTTCGAGGTCCAGGGGGCCTGCCTCCGCCTGCCCAGAGGTAGGCAGAGGGATTTGTGGTTTGGCGGATGGGGCCGGGCCCGACCTTGGCTTCTGGTCGAAGTCCAGGGGGCCTGCCCCCTGCCTGCCCAGAGGTAGGCAGAGGGACTTGTGGTTTGGCGCGTGGGGCCGGGCCTGACCCTGGCTTCTGTTCGAGGTCCAGGGGGCCTGCCTCCGCCTGCCCAGAGGTAGGCAGAGGGATTTGTGGTTTGGCGGATGGGGCCGGGCCCGACCTTGGCTTCTGGTCGAAGTCCAGGGGGCCTGCCCCCTGCCAGCCCAGAGGTAGGCAGAGGGACTTGTGGTTTGGCGCGTGGGGCCGGGCCTGACCCTGGCTTCTGTTCGAGGTCCAGGGGGCCTGCCTCCGCCTGCCCAGAGGTAGGCAGAGGGATTTGTGGTTTGGCGGATGGGGCCGGGCCCGACCTTGGCTTCTGGTCGAAGTCCAGGGGGCCTGCCTCCTGCCTGCCAAGAGGTAGGCAGAGGGACTTGTGGTTTGGCGCGTGGGGCCGGGCCTGACCCTGGCTTCTGGTCGAAGTCCAGGGGCCTGCCTCCGCCTACCCAGAGGTAGGCAGAGGGACTTGTGGTTCGGCGCATGTGGCCGGGCCCGACCCTGGCTTCTGGTCGAAGTCCAGGGGGCCTGCCTCCTGCCTGCCAAGAGGTAGGCAGAGGGACTTGTGGTTTGGCGCGTGGGGCCGGGCCTGACCCTGGCTTCTGGTCGAAGTCCAGGGGCCTGCCTCCGCCTACCCAGAGGTAGGCAGAGGGATTTGTGGTTCGGCGCATGTGGCCGGGCCCGACCCTGGCTTCTGGTCGAAGTCCAGGGGGCCTGCCCCGAGGTAGGAAGAGGGACTTGTGGTTCGGCGCATGGGGCGGCCCTGACCCTGGCTTCTGGTCGAAGTCCAGGGGGCCTGCCCCTTGCCTGCCCATAGGTAGGCAGAGGGACTTGTGGTTTGGCGCGTGGGGCTGGGCCTGACCCTGGCTTCTAGTTTAAGTCCAGGGGGCCTGCCTCCGCCTGCCTAGAGGTAGGTAGAGGGACTTGTGGTTCGGCGCATGGGGCCGGGGCCGACCCTGGCTTCTGGTCGAAGTCCAGGGGGCCTGCCCCCTGCCTGCCCAGAGGTAGGTAGAGGGACTAATGGTTCGGCGCATGGGGCCGGGCCTGACCCTGGCTTCTGGTGAAGTCCAGGGGGCCTGCCCCCTGCCTGCCTAGAGGTAGGCAGAGGGACTTGTGGTTTGGCGCGTGGGGTCGGGCCTGACCCTGGCTTCTGTTCGAGGTCCAGGGGGCCTGCCTCCGCCTGCCCAGAGGTAGGCAGAGGGATTTGTGGTTTGGCGGATGGGGCCGGGCCCGACCTTGGCTTCTGGTCGAAGTCCAGGGGGCCTGCCCCCTGCCTGCCCAGAGGTAGGCAGAGGGACTTGTGGTTTGGCGCGTGGGGCCGGGCCTGACCCTGGCTTCTGTTCGAGGTCCAGGGGGCCTGCCTCCGCCTGCCCAGAGGTAGGCAGAGGGATTTGTGGTTTGGCGGATGGGGCCGGGCCCGACCTTGGCTTCTGGTCGAAGTCCAGGGGGCCTACCCCCTGCCTGCCCAGAGGTAGGCAGAGGGACTTGTGGTTTGGCGCGTGGGGCCGGGCCTGACCCTGGCTTCTGTTCGAGGTCCAGGGGGCCTGCCTCCGCCTGCCCAGAGGTAGGCAGAGGGATTTGTGGTTTGGCGGATGGGGCCGGGCCCGACCTTGGCTTCTGGTCGAAGTCCAGGGGGCCTGCCCCCTGCCTGCCCAGAGGTAGGCAGAGGGACTTGTGGTTTGGCGCGTGGGGCCGGGCCTGACCCTGGCTTCTGTTCGAGGTCCAGGGGGCCTACCTCCGCCTGCCCAGAGGTAGGCAGAGGGATTTGTGGTTTGGCGGATGGGGCCGGGCCCGACCTTGGCTTCTGGTCGAAGTCCAGGGGGCCTGCCTCCTGCCTGCCAAGAGGTAGGCAGAGGGACTTGTGGTTTGGCGCGTGGGGCCGGGCCTGACCCTGGCTTCTGGTCGAAGTCCAGGGGCCTGCCTCCGCCTACCCAGAGGTAGGCAGAGGGACTTGTGGTTCGGCGCATGTAGCCGGGCCCGACCCTGGCTTCTGGTCGAAGTCCAGGGTGCCTGCCCCGAGGTAGGAAGAGGGACTTGTGGTTCGGCGCATGGGGCGGCCCTGACCCTGGCTTCTGGTCGAAGTCCAGGGGGCCTGCCCCTTGCCTGCCCATAGGTAGGCAGAGGGACTTGTGGTTTGGCGCGTGGGGCTGGGCCTGACCCTGGCTTCTAGTTTAAGTCCAGGGGGCCTGCCTCCGCCTGCCTAGAGGTAGGTAGAGGGACTTGTGGTTCGGCGCATGGGGCCGGGGCCGACCCTGGCTTCTGGTCGAAGTCCAGGGGGCCTGCCCCCTGCCTGCCCAGAGGTAGGTAGAGGGACTAATGGTTCGGCGCATGGGGCCGGGCCTGACCCTGGCTTCTGGTGAAGTCCAGGGGGCCTGCCCCCTGCCTGCCTAGAGGTAGGCAGAGGGACTTGTGGTTTGGCGCGTGGGGTCGGGCCTGACCCTGGCTTCTGTTCGAGGTCCAGGGGGCCTGCCTCCGCCTGCCCAGAGGTAGGCAGAGGGATTTGTGGTTTGGCGGATGGGGCCGGGCCCGACCTTGGCTTCTGGTCGAAGTCCAGGGGGCCTGCCCCCTGCCTGCCCAGAGGTAGGCAGAGGGACTTGTGGTTTGGCGCGTGGGGCCGGGCCTGACCCTGGCTTCTGTTCGAGGTCCAGGGGGCCTGCCTCCGCCTGCCCAGAGGTAGGCAGAGGGATTTGTGGTTTGGCGGATGGGGCCGGGCCCGACCTTGGCTTCTGGTCGAAGTCCAGGGGGCCTACCCCCTGCCTGCCCAGAGGTAGGCAGAGGGACTTGTGGTTTGGCGCGTGGGGCCGGGCCTGACCCTGGCTTCTGTTCGAGGTCCAGGGGGCCTGCCTCCGCCTGCCCAGAGGTAGGCAGAGGGATTTGTGGTTTGGCGGATGGGGCCGGGCCCGACCTTGGCTTCTGGTCGAAGTCCAGGGGGCCTGCCCCCTGCCTGCCCAGAGGTAGGCAGAGGGACTTGTGGTTTGGCGCGTGGGGCCGGGCCTGACCCTGGCTTCTGTTCGAGGTCCAGGGGGCCTACCTCCGCCTGCCCAGAGGTAGGCAGAGGGATTTGTGGTTTGGCGGATGGGGCCGGGCCCGACCTTGGCTTCTGGTCGAAGTCCAGGGGGCCTGCCTCCTGCCTGCCAAGAGGTAGGCAGAGGGACTTGTGGTTTGGCGCGTGGGGCCGGGCCTGACCCTGGCTTCTGGTCGAAGTCCAGGGGCCTGCCTCCGCCTACCCAGAGGTAGGCAGAGGGACTTGTGGTTCGGCGCATGTAGCCGGGCCCGACCCTGGCTTCTGGTCGAAGTCCAGGGTGCCTGCCCCGAGGTAGGAAGAGGGACTTGTGGTTCGGCGCATGGGGCGGCCCTGACCCTGGCTTCTGGTCGAAGTCCAGGGGGCCTGCCCCTTGCCTGCCCATAGGTAGGCAGAGGGACTTGTGGTTTGGCGCGTGGGGCTGGGCCTGACCCTGGCTTCTAGTTTAAGTCCAGGGGGCCTGCCTCCGCCTGCCTAGAGGTAGGTAGAGGGACTTGTGGTTCGGCGCATGGGGCCGGGGCCGACCCTGGCTTCTGGTCGAAGTCCAGGGGGCCTGCCCCCTGCCTGCCCAGAGGTAGGTAGAGGGACTAATGGTTCGGCGCATGGGGCCGGGCCTGACCCTGGCTTCTGGTGAAGTCCAGGGGGCCTGCCCCCTGCCTGCCTAGAGGTAGGCAGAGGGACTTGTGGTTTGGCGCGTGGGGTCGGGCCTGACCCTGGCTTCTGTTCGAGGTCCAGGGGGCCTGCCTCCGCCTGCCCAGAGGTAGGCAGAGGGATTTGTGGTTTGGCGGATGGGGCCGGGCCCGACCTTGGCTTCTGGTCGAAGTCCAGGGGGCCTGCCCCCTGCCTGCCCAGAGTTAGGCAGAGGGACTTGTGGTTTGGCGCGTGGGGCCGGGCCTGACCCTGGCTTCTGTTCGAGGTCCAGGGGGCCTGCCTCCGCCTGCCCAGAGGTAGGCAGAGGGATTTGTGGTTTGGCGGATGGGGCCGGGCCCGACCTTGGCTTCTGGTCGAAGTCCAGGGGGCCTACCCCCTGCCTGCCCAGAGGTAGGCAGAGGGACTTGTGGTTTGGCGCGTGGGGCCGGGCCTGACCCTGGCTTCTGTTCGAGGTCCAGGGGGCCTGCCTCCGCCTGCCCAGAGGTAGGCAGAGGGATTTGTGGTTTGGCGGATGGGGCCGGGCCCGACCTTGGCTTCTGGTCGAAGTCCAGGGGGCCTGCCCCCTGCCTGCCCAGAGGTAGGCAGAGGGACTTGTGGTTTGGCGCGTGGGGCCGGGCCTGACCCTGGCTTCTGTTCGAGGTCCAGGGGGCCTACCTCCGCCTGCCCAGAGGTAGGCAGAGGGATTTGTGGTTTGGCGGATGGGGCCGGGCCCGACCTTGGCTTCTGGTCGAAGTCCAGGGGGCCTGCCTCCTGCCTGCCAAGAGGTAGGCAGAGGGACTTGTGGTTTGGCGCGTGGGGCCGGGCCTGACCCTGGCTTCTGGTCGAAGTCCAGGGGCCTGCCTCCGCCTACCCAGAGGTAGGCAGAGGGACTTGTGGTTCGGCGCATGTGGCCGGGCCCGACCCTGGCTTCTGGTCGAAGTCCAGGGTGCCTGCCCCGAGGTAGGAAGAGGGACTTGTGGTTCGGCGCATGGGGCGGCCCTGACCCTGGCTTCTGGTCGAAGTCCAGGGGGCCTGCCCCTTGCCTGCCCATAGGTAGGCAGAGGGACTTGTGGTTTGGCGCGTGGGGCTGGGCCTGACCCTGGCTTCTAGTTTAAGTCCAGGGGGCCTGCCTCCGCCTGCCTAGAGGTAGGTAGAGGGACTTGTGGTTCGGCGCATGGGGCCGGGGCCGACCCTGGCTTCTGGTCGAAGTCCAGGGGGCCTGCCCCCTGCCTGCCCAGAGGTAGGTAGAGGGACTAATGGTTCGGCGCATGGGGCCGGGCCTGACCCTGGCTTCTGGTGAAGTCCAGGGGGCCTGCCCCCTGCCTGCCTAGAGGTAGGCAGAGGGACTTGTGGTTTGGCGCGTGGGGTCGGGCCTGACCCTGGCTTCTGTTCGAGGTCCAGGGGGCCTGCCTCCGCCTGCCCAGAGGTAGGCAGAGGGATTTGTGGTTTGGCGGATGGGGCCGGGCCCGACCTTGGCTTCTGGTCGAAGTCCAGGGGGCCTGCCCCCTGCCTGCCCAGAGGTAGGCAGAGGGACTTGTGGTTTGGCGCGTGGGGCCGGGCCCGACCTTGGCTTCTGGTCGAAGTCCAGGGGGCCTGCCCCCTGCCCGCCCAGACGTAGGCAGAGGGACTTGTGGTTCGGCACGTGTGGTCGGGCCTGACCCTGGCTTCTGGTCGAGGTCCAGGGGGCCTGCCCCCTGCCTGCCCAGAGGTAGGCAGAGGGACTTGTGGTTCGGCGCATGGGGCCGGGCCTGACCCTGGCTTCTGGTCGAAGTCTAGGGGGCCTGCCCCCTGCCTGCCCAGAGGTAGGCAGATGGACTTGTGGTTCGGCGCGTGGGCCGGGCCTGATCCTGGCTTCTGGTCGGGGTCCAGGGGCCTGCCTCCGCCTGCCCAGAAGTAGGCAGAGGGACTTGTGGTTCGGCGCATGTGGCCGGGCCCGACCCTGGCTTCTGGTCGAAGTCCAGGGGGCCTGCCCCGAGGTAGGAAGAGGGACTTGTGGTTCGGCGCATGGGGCGGCCCTGACCCTGGCTTCTGGTCGAAGTCCAGGGGGCCTGCCCCTTGCCTGCCCATAGGTAGGCAGAGGGAGTTGTGGTTTGGCGCGTGGGGCCGGGCCTGACCCTGGCTTCTAGTTTAAGTCCAGGGGGCCTGCCTCCGCCTGCCTAGAGGTAGGTAGAGGGACTTGTGGTTCGGCGCATGGGGCCGGGGCCGACCCTGGCTTCTGGTCGAAGTCCAGGGGGCCTGCACCCTGCCTGCCCAGAGGTAGGTAGAGGGACTAATGGTTCGGCGCATGGGGCCGGGCCTGACCCTGGCTTCTGGTCGAAGTCCAGGGGGCCTGCCCCCTGCCTGCCCAGAGGTAGGCAGAGGGACTTGTGGTTCGGCTCATGGGGCCCGACCTGACCCTGGCTTCTAGTCGAAGTCCAGGGTGCCTGCCCCCTGCCTGCCCAGAGGTAAGCAGAGGGACTCGTGGTTCGGCGCGTGCGGCCGGGCCTGGCCCTGGCTTCTGGCCGAGGTCCAGGGGGCCTGCCTCCGCCTGCCCAGAGATAGGCAGAGGGATTTGTGGTTCGGCGCATGGGGCCGGGCCCGACCCTGGCTTCTGGTCGAAGTCCAGGGGGCTGCCCCCTGCTTGCCCAGAGGTAGGAATATGGACTTGTGGTTCGGCGCGTGGGTCGGGCCTGACCCTGGCTTCTGGTCGAGGGCCAGGGGGCCTGCCTCCGCCTGCCCAGAGGTAGGCAGAGGGAGTTGTGGTTTGGCGGATGGGGCCAGGCCCGACCTTGGCTTCTGGTCGAAGTCCAGGGGGCCTGCCCCCTGCCTGCCCAGAGGTAGGCAGAGGGACTTGTGGTTTGGCGCGTGGGGCCGGGCCTGACCCTGGCTTCTGTTCGATGTCCAGGGGGCCTGCCCCCTGCCTGCCCAGAGGTAGGCAGAGGGACTTGTGGTTCGGCTCATGGGGCCCGACCAGACCCTGGCTTCTGGTCGAAGTCCAGGGGGCCTGCCCCCTGCCTGCCCAGAGGTAAGCAGAGGGACTCGTGGTTCGGCGCGTGCGGCCGGGCCTGACCCTGGCTTCTGGCCGAGGTCCAGGGGGCCTGCCTCCGCCTGCCCAAAGGTAGGCAGAGGGACTTGTGGTTCGGCGCGTGGGGCCGGGCCTGACCCTGGCTTCTGGTCGAGGTCTAGGGGGCCTGCCCCCTGCCCGCCCAGACGTAGGCAGAGGGACTTGTGGTTCGGCGCGTGTGGCCGGGCCTGACCCTGGCTTCTGGTCGAGGTCCAGGGGGCCTGCCCCCTGCCTGCCCAGAGGTAGGCAGAGGGACTTGTGGTTCGGCGCATGGGGCCGGGCCTGACCCTGGCTTCTGGTCGAAGTCCAGGGGGCCTGCCTCCTGCCTGCCCAGAGGTAGGCAGATGGACTTGTGGTTCGGCGCGTGGGGCCGGGCCTGATCCTGGCTTCTGGTCGAGGTCCAGGGGCCTGCCTCCGCCTGCCCAGAGGTAGGCAGAGGGACTTGTGGTTCGGCGCATGTGGCCGGGCCCGACCCTGGCTTCTGGTCGAAGTCCAGGGGGCCTGCCCCTAGGTAAGAAGAGGGACTTGTGGTTCGGCGCATGGGGCGGCCCTGACCTTGGCTTCTGGTCGAAGTCCAGAGGGCCTGCCCCTTGCCTGCCCATAGGTAGGCAGAGGGACTTTTGGTTTGGCGCGTGGGGCCGGGCCTGACCCTGGCTTCTAGTTTAAGTCCAGGGGGCCTGCCTCCGCCTGCCTAGAGGTAGGTAGAAGGACTTGTGGTTCGGCGCATGGGGCCGGGGCCGACCCTGGCTTCTGGTCGAAGTCCAGGGGGCCTGCCCCCTGCCTGCCCAGAGGTAGGTAGAGGGACTAATGGTTCGGCGCATGGGGCCGGGCCTGACCCTGGCTTCTGGTCGAAGTCCAGGGGGCCTGCCCCCTGCCTGCCCAGAGGTAGGCAGAGGGACTTGTGGTTCGGCTCATGGGGCCCGACCTGACCCTGGCTTCTGGTCGAAGTCCAGGGGGCCTGCCCCCTGCCTGCCCAGAGGTAAGCAGAGGGACTCGTGGTTCGGCGCGTGCGGCCGGGCCTGACCCTGGCTTCTGGCCGAAGTTCAGGGGGGCTGCCCCCTGCTTGCCCAGAGGTAGGAATATGGACTTGTGGTTCGGCGCGTGGGGCCGGGCCTGACCCTGGCTTCTGGTCGAGGTACAGGGGGCCTGCCTCCGCCTGCCCAGAGGTAGGCAGAGGGAGTTGTGGTTTGGCGGATGGGGCCGGGCCCGACCTTGGCTTCTGGTCGAAGTCCAGGGGGCCTGCCCCCAGCCTGCCCATAGGTAGGCAGAGGGACTTGTGGTTTGGCGCGTGGGGCCGGGCCTGACCCTGGCTTCTGTTCGAGGTCCAGGGGGCCTGCCCCCTGCCCGCCCAGACGTAGGCAGAGGGACTTGTGGTTCGGCGCGTGTGACCGGGCCTGACCCCTGCCTGCCCAGAGGTAGGCAGAGGGACTTGTGGTTCGGCGCATGGGGCCGGGCCCGACCCTGGCTTCTGGTCGAAGTCCAGGGGGCCTGCCCCCTGCCTGCCCAGAGGTAGGCAGAGGGACTTGTGGTTCGGCGCATAGGGTCGGGCCTGACCCTGGCTTTTAGTCGAAGTCCAGGGGGCCTTCCCCCTGCCTGCCCAGAGGTAGGCAGAGGGACTTGTGGATCGGCTCATGGGGCCCGACCAGACCCTGGCTTCTGGTCGAAGTCCAGGGGGCCTGCCCCCTGCCTGCCCAGAGGTAAGCAGAGGGACTCGTGGTTCGGCGCGTGCGGCCGGGCCTGACCCTGGCTTCTGGCCGAGGTCCAGGGGGCCTGCCTCCGCCTGCCCAGAGGTAGGCAGAGGAACTTGTGGTTCGGCGCATGGGGCCAGGCCCGACCCTGGCTTCTGGTCGAAGTCAAGGGGGCCTGCCCCCTGCCTGCCTAGAGGTAGGCAGAGGGACTTGTGGTTCGGCACATGAGGCCGGGCCTGACCCTGGCTTCTGGTCGAAGTCCAAGGGGCCTACCCCTGCTTGCCCAGAGGTAGGCAGAGGGACTTGTGGTTCGGCGCATGGGGCCGGGCCAGACCCTGGCTTCTGGTCGAAGTCCAGGGGGCCTGCCCCCTGCCTGCCCAGAGGTAGGAATATGGACTTGTGGTTCGGCGCGTGGGGCCGGGCCTGACCCTGGCTTCTGGTCGATGTCCAGGGGGCCTGCCTCCGCCTGCCCAGAGGTAGGCAGAAGGAGTTGTGGTTTGGCGGATGGGGCCAGGCCCGACCTTGGCTTCTGGTCGAAGTCCAGGGGGCCTGCCCCCTGCCTGCCCAGAGGTAGGCAGAGGGACTTGTGGTTTGGCGCGTGGGGCCGGGCCTGATCCTGGCTTCTGGTCGAGGTCCAGGGGACCTGCCCCCTGCCCGCCCAGACGTAGGCAGAGGGACTTGTTGTTCGGCGCGTGTGGCCGGGCCTGACCCTGGCTTCTGGTCGAGGTCCAGGGGGCCTGCCCCCTGCCTCCCCAGAGGTAGGCAGAGGGACTTGTGGTTCGGCGCATGGGACCGGCCCTGACAAAGGCTTCTGGTGGAAGTCCAGGGGGCCTGCCCCCTGCCTGCCCAGAGGTAGGCAGAGGGAGTTGTGGTTCGGCGCGTGGGGCCGAACCTGACCCTGGCTTTATGGTCGAGGTCCAGGGGCCTGCCTCCGCCTGCCCAGAGGTCGGCAGAGGGACTTGTGGTTCGGCGCATGTGGCCGGGCCCGACCCTGGCTTCTGGTCGAAGTCCAGGGGGCCAGCCCCCTGCCTGCCCAGAGGTAAGCAGAGGGACTCGTGGTTCGGCGCGTGAGGCCGGGCCTGACCCTGGCTTTCTGGTCGAGGTCCAGGGGCCTGCCTCCGCCTGCCCAGAGGTAGGCAGAGGGACTTGTGGTTTGGCGCATGTGGCCGGGCCCGACCCTGGCTTCTGGTCGAAGTCCAGGGGGCCTGCCCCCTGCCTGCCCAGAGGTAGGCAGAGGGACTAATGGTTCGGCGCATGGGGTCAGGCCTGACCCTGGCTTCTGGTCGATGTCCAGGGGGCCTGCCCCCTGCCTGCCCAGAGGTAGGCAGAGGGACTTGTGGTTCGGCTCATGGGGCCCGACCAGACCCTGGCTTCTGGTCGAAGTCCAGGGGGCCTGCCCCCTGCCTGCCCAGAGGTAAGCAGAGGGACTCGTGGTTCGGCGCGTGCGGCCGGGCCTGACCCTGGCTTCTGGCCGAGGTCCAGGGGGCCTGCCTCCGCCTGCCCAGAGGTAGGCAGAGGGACTTGTGGTTCGGCGCATGTGGCCGGGCCCGACCCTGGCTTCTGGTCGAAGTCCAGGGGGCCTGCCCCCTGCCTGCCCAGAGGTAGGCAGAGGGACTTGTGGTTCGGCGCATAGGGTCGGGCCTGACCCTGGCTTTTAGTCGAAGTCCAGGGGGCCTTCCCCCTGCCTGCCCAGAGGTAGGCAGAGGGACTTGTGGTTCGGCTCATGCGGCCCGACCAGACCCTGGCTTCTGGTCGAAGTCCAGGGGGCCTGCCCCCTGCCTGCCCAGAGGTAAGCAGAGGGACTCGTGGTTCGGCGCGTGCGGCCGGGCCTGACCCTGGCTTCTGGCCGAGGTCCAGGGGGCCTGCCTCCGCCTGCCCAGAGGTAGGCAGAGGAACTTGTGGTTCGGCGCATGGGGCCAGGCCCGACCCTGGCTTCTGGTCGAAGTCAAGGGGGCCTGCCCCCTGCCTGCCTAGAGGTAGGCAGAGGGACTTGTGGTTCGGCACATGAGGCCGGGCCTGACCCTGGCTTCTGGTCGAAGTCCAAGGGGCCTACCCCTGCTTGCCCAGAGGTAGGTAGAGGGACTTGTGGTTCGGCGCATGGGGCCGGGCCAGACCCTGGCTTCTGGTCGAAGTCCAGGGGGCCTGCCCCCTGCCTGCCCAGAGGTAGGAATATGGACTTGTGGTTCGGCGCGTGGGGCCGGGCCTGACCCTGGCTTCTGGTCGATGTCCAGGGGGCCTGCCTCCGCCTGCCCAGAGGTAGGCAGAAGGAGTTGTGGTTTGGCGGATGGGGCCAGGCCCGACCTTGGCTTCTGGTCGAAGTCCAGGGGGCCTGCCCCCTGCCTGCCCAGAGGTAGGCAGAGGGACTTGTGGTTTGGCGCGTGGGGCCGGGCCTGATCCTGGCTTCTGGTCGAGGTCCAGGGGGCCTGCCCCCTGCCCTCCCAGACGTAGGCAGAGGGACTTGTTGTTCGGCGCGTGTGGCCGGGCCTGACCCTGGCTTCTGGTCGAGGTCCAGGGGGCCTGCCCCCTGCCTGCCCAGAGGTAGGTAGAGGGACTTGTGGTTCGGCGCATGGGACCGGCCCTGACAAAGGCTTCTGGTGGAAGTCCAGGGGGCCTGCCCCCTGCCTGCCCAGAGGTAGGCAGAGGGAGTTGTGGTTCGGCGCGTGGGGCCGAACCTGACCCTGGCTTTATGGTCGAGGTCCAGGGGCCTGCCTCCGCCTGCCCAGAGGTAGGCAGAGGGACTTGTGGTTCGGCGCATGTGGCCGGGCCCGACCCTGGCTTCTGGTCGAAGTCCAGGGGGCCAGCCCCCTGCCTGCCCAGAGGTAAGCAGAGGGACTCGTGGTTCGGCGCGTGCGGCCGGGCCTGACCCTGGCTTCTGGCCGAGGTCCAGGAGGCCTGCCTCCGCCTACCAAGAGGTAGGCAGAGGGACTTGTGGTTCGGCGCATGGGGCCGGGCCCGACCCTGGCTTTTGGTCGAAGTCCAGGGGGCCTGCCCCCTGCCTGCCCAGAGGTAGGCAGAGGGACTTGTGGTTCGGCACATGAGGCCGGGCCTGACCCTGGCTTCTGGTCGAAGTCCAGGGGGCCTGCCCCCTGCTTGCCCAGAGGTAGGCAGAGGGACTTGTGGTTCGGCGCATGGGGCCGGGCCAGACCCTTGCTTCTGGTCGAAGTCCAGGGGGCCTGCCCCCTGCTTGCCCAGAGGTAGGCAGAGGGACTTGTGGTACGGCGCATGGGGCGGCCCTGACCCTGGCTTCTGGTCAAAGTCCAGGGGGCCTGCCCCTTGCCTGCCCATAGGTAGGCAGAGGGACTTGTGGTTTGGCGCGTGGGGCTGGGCCTGACCCTGGCTTCTAGTTTAAGTCCAGGGGGCCTGCCTCCGCCTGCCTAGAGGTAGGTAGAGGGACTTGTGGTTCGGCGCATGGGGCCGGGCCTGACCCTGTCTTCTGGTCGAAGTCCAGGGGGCCTGCCCCCTGCCTGCCCAGAGGTAGGCAGAGGGACTTGTGGTTCGGCTCATGGGGCCCGACCTGTCCTTGGCTTCTGGTCGAAGTCCAGGGGGCCTGCCCCCTGCCTGCCCAGAGGTAAGCAGAGGGACTCGTGGTTCGGCGCGTGCGGTCGGGCCTGATCCTGGCTTCTGGTCGAGGTCCAGGGGGCCTGCCTCCGCCTGCCCAGAGATAGGCAGAGGGATTTGTGGTTCGGCGCATGGGGCCGGGCCCGACCCTGGCTTCTGGTCGAAGTCCAGGGAGGCTGCCCCCTGCTTGCCCAGAGGTAGGAATATGGACTTGTGGTTCGGCGCGTGGGGCCGGGCCTGACCCTGGCTTCTGGTCGAGGTCCAGGGGGCCTGCCTCCGCCTGCCCAGAGGTAGGCAGAGGGAGTTGTGGTTTGGCGGATGGGGCCGGGCCCGACCTTGGCTTCTGGTCGAAGTCCAGGGAGCCTGCCCCCTGCCTGCCCAGAGGTAGGCAGAGGGACTTGTGGTTTGGCGCGTGGGCCCGGGCCTGACCCTGGCTTCTTTTCGAGGTCCAGGGGGCCTGCCCCCTGCCTGCCCAGACGTAGGCAGAGGGACTTGTGGTTCGGCGCGTGTGGCCGGGCCTGCCCCTGCCTGCCCAGAGGTAGGCAGAGGGACTTGTGGTTTTGGCGCATGGGGCCGGGCCTGACCCCGGCTTCTGGTCGAAGTCCAGGGGGCCTGCCCCATGCCTGCCTAGAGGTAGGCAGAGGGACTTGTGGTTCGGCGCGTGGGGCCGGGCCTGACCCTGGCTTTCTGGTCGAGGTCCAGGGGCCTGCCTCCGCCTGCCCAGAGGTAGGCAGAGGGACTTGTGGTTCGGCGCATGTAGCCGGGCCCGACCCTGGCTTCTGGTCGAAGTCCAGGGGGCCTGCCCCCTGCCTGCCCAGAGGTAGGCAGAGGGACTAATGGTTCGGCGCATGGGGTCGGGCCTGACCCTGGCTTCTAGTCGAAGTCCAGGGGGCCTGCCCCCTGCCTGCCCAGAGGTAGGCAGAGGGACTTGTGGTTCAGCTCATGGGGCCCGACCAGACCCTGGCTTCTGGTCGAAGTCCAGGGGGCCTGCCCCCTGCCTGCCCAGAGGTAAGCAGAGGGACTCGTGGTTCGGCGCGTGCGGCCGGGCCTGACCCTGGCTTCTGGCCGAGGTCCAGGGGGCCTGCCTCCGCCTGCCCAGAGGTAGGCAGAGGGACTTGTGGTTTGGCGCGTGGGGCCGGGCCTGACCCTGGCTTCTGGTCGAGGTCCAGGGGGCCTGCCCCCTGCCCGCCCAGAGGTAGGCAGAGGGACTTGTGGTTCGGCGCGTGTGGCCGGGCCTGACCCTGGCTTCTGGTCGAGGTCCAGGGGGCCTGCCCCCTGCCTGCCCAGAGGTAGGCAGAGGGACTTGTGGTTCGGCGCATGGGGCCGGGCCTGACCCTGGCTTCTGGTCGAAGTCCAGGGGGCCTGCCCCCTGCCTGCCCAGAGGTAGGCTGATGGACTTGTGGTTCGGCGCGTGGGGCCGGGCCTGATCCTGGCTTCTGGTCGAGGTCCAGGGGCCTGCCTCCGCCTGCCCAGAGGTAGGCAGAGGGACTTGTGGTTCGGCGCATGTGGCCGGGCCCGACCCTGGCTTCTGGTCGAAGTCCAGGGGGCCTGCCCCGAGGTAAGAAGAGGGACTTGTGGTTCGGCGCATGGGGCGGCCCTGACCCTGGCTTCTGGTCGAAGTCCAGAGGGCCTGCCCCTTGCCTGCCCATAGGTAGGCAGAGGGACTTGTGGTTTGGCGCGTGGGGCCGGGCCTGACCCTGGCTTCTAGTTTAAGTCCAGGGGGCCTGCCTCCGCCTGCCTAGAGGTAGGTAGAGGGACTTGTGGTTCGGCGCATGGGGTCGGGGCCGACCCTGGCTTCTGGTCGAAGTCCAGGGGGCCTGCCCCCTGCCTGCCCAGAGGTAGGTAGAGGGACTAATGGTTCGGCGCATGGGGCCGGGCCTGACCCTGGCTTCTGGTCGAAGTCCAGGGGGCCTGCCCCCTGCCTGCCCAGAGGTAGGCAGAGGGACTTGTGGTTCGGCTCATGGGGCCCGACCTGACCCTGGCTTCTGATCGAAGTCCAGGGGGCCTGCCCCCTGCCTGCCCAGAGGTAAGCAGAGGGACTCGTGGTTCGGCGCGTGCGGCCGGGCCTGGCCCTGGCTTCTGGCCGAGGTCCAGGGGGCCTGCCTCCGCCTGCCCAGAGATAGGCAGAGTGATTTGTGGTTCGGCGCATGGGGCCGGGCCCGACCCTGGCTTCTGGTCGAAGTCCAGGGGGGCTGCCCCCTGCTTGCCCAGAGGTAGGAATATGGACTTGTGGTTCGGCGCGTGGGGCCGGGCCTGACCCTGGCTTCTGGTCGAGATCCAGGGGGCCTGCCTCCGCCTGCCCAGAGGTAGGCAGAGGGAGTTGTGGTTTGGCGGATGGGGCCGGGCCCGACCTTGGCTTCTGGTCGAAGTCCAGGGGGCCTGCCCCCAGCCTGCCCATAGGTAGGCAGAGGGACTTGTGGTTTGGCGCGTGGGGCCGGGCCTGACCCTGGCTTCTGTTCGAGGTCCAGGGGGCCTGCCCCCTGCCCGCCCAGACGTAGGCAGAGGGACTTGTGGTTCGGCGCGTGTGGCCGGGCCTGACCCCTGCCTGCCCAGAGGTAGGCAGAGGGACTTGTGGTTCGGCGCATGGGGCCGGGCCTGACCCTGTCTTCTGGTCGAAGTCCAGGGGGCCTGCCCCCTGCCTGCCCAGAGGTAAGCAGAGGGACTCGTGGTTCGGCGCGTGCGGCGGGGCCTGACCCTGGCTTCTGGCCGAGGTCCAGGGGGCCTGCCTCCGCCTGACCAGAGGTAGGCAGAGGGACTTGTGGTTCGGCGCATGGGGCCGGGCCCGACCCTGGCTTCTGGTCGAAGTCAAGGGGGCCTGCCCCCTGCCTGTCCAGAGGTAGGCAGAGGGACTTGTGGTTCGGCACATGAGGCCGGGCCTGACCCTGGCTTCTGGTCGAAGTCCAGGGGGCCTACCCCTGCTTGCCCAGAGGTAGGCAGAGGGACTTGTGGTTCGGCGCATGGGGCCGGGCCAGACCCTGGCTAATGGTCGAAGTCCAGGGGGCCTGCCCCCTGCCTGCCCAGAGGTAGGAATATGGACTTGTGGTTCGGCGCGTGGGGCCGGGCCTGACCCTGGCTTCTGGTCGATGTCCAGGGGGCCTGCCTCCGCCTGCCCAGAGGTAGGCAAAAGGAGTTGTGGTTTGGCGGATAGGGCCAGGCCCGACCTTGGCTTCTGGTCGAAGTCCAGGGGGACTGCCCCCTGCCTGCCCAGAGGTAGGTAGAGGGACTAATGGTTCGGCGCATGGGGCCGGGCCTGACCCTGGCTTCTGGTCGAAGTCCAGGGGGCCTGCCCCCTGCCTGCCCAGAGGTAGGCAGAGGGACTTGTGGTTCGGCTCATGGGGCCCGACCTGACCCTGGCTTCTGATCGAAGTCCAGGGGGCCTGCCCCCTGCCTGCCCAGAGGTAAGCAGAGGGACTCGTGGTTCGGCGCGTGCGGCCGGGCCTGACCCTAGCTTCTGGCCGAGGTCCAGGGGGCCTGCCTCCGCCTGCCTAGAGGTAGGCAGAGAGACTTGTGGTTCGGCGCATGTGGCCGGGCCCGACCGTGGCTTCTGGCCGAAGTCCAGGGGGCCTGCCCCCTGCCTGCCCAGAAGTAGGCAGAGGGACTAATGGTTCGACGCATGGGGTCGGGCCTGACCCTGGCTTCTGGTCGAAGTCCAGGGGGCCTGCCCCCTGCCTGCCCAGAGGTAGGCAGAGGGACTTGTGGTTCGGCTCATGGGGCCCGACCAGACCCTGGCTTCTGATCGAAGTCCAGGGGGCCTGCCCCCTGCCTGCCCAGAGGTAAGCAGAGGGACTCGTGGTTCGGCGCGTGCGGCCGGGCCTGACCCTAGCTTCTGGCCGAGGTCCAGGGGGCCTGCCTCCGCCTGCCTAGAGGTAGGCAGAGGGACTTGTGGTTTGGCGCGTGGGGCCGGGCCTGACCCTGGCTTCTGGTCGAGGTCTAGGGGGCCTGCCCCCTGCCCGCCCAGACGTAGGCAGAGGGACTTGTGGTTCGGCGCGTGTGGCCGGGCCTGACCCTGGCTTCTGGTCGAGGTCCAGGGGGCCTGCCCCCTGCCTGCCCAGAGGTAGGCAGAGAGACTTGTGGTTCGGCGCATGGGGCCGGGCCCGACCCTGGCTTTTGGTCAAAGTCCAGGGGGCCTGCCCCCTGCCTGCCCAGAGGTAGGCAGAGGGACTTGTGGTTCGGCACATGAGGCCGGGCCTGACCCTGGCTTCTGGTCGAAGTCCAGGGGGCCTGCCCCCTGCTTGCCCAGAGGTAGGCAGAGGGACTTGTGGTTTGGCGCATGGGGCCGGGCCAGACCCTGGCTTCTGGTCGAAGTCCAGGGGGCCTGCCCCCTGCTTGCCCAGAGGTAGGCAGAGGGACTTGTGGTACGGCGCATGGGGCGGCCCTGACCCTGGCTTCTGGTCGAAGTCCAGGGGGCCTGCCCCTTGCCTGCCCATAGGTAGGCAGAGGGACTTGTGGTTTGGCGCGTGGGGCTGGGCCTGACCCTGGCTTCTAGTTTAAGTCCAGGGGGCCTGCCTCCGCCTGCCTAGAGGTAGGTAGAGGGACTTGTGGTTCGGCGCATGGGGCCGAGGCCGACCCTGGCTTCTGGTCGAAGTCCAGGGGGCCTGCCCCCTGCCTGCCCAGAGGTAGGTAGAGGGACTAATGGTTCGGCGCATGGGGCCGGGCCTGACCTTGGCTTCTGGTCGAAGTCCAGGGGGCCTGCCCCCTGCCTGCCCAGAGGTAGGCAGAGGGACTTGTGGTTCGGCTCATGGGGCCCGACCTGACCCTGGCTTCTGGTCGAAGTCCAGGGGGCCTGCCCCCTGCCTGCCCAGAGGTAAGCAGAGGGACTCGTGGTTCGGCGCGTGCGGTCGGGCCTGATCCTGGCTTCTGGCCGAGGTCCAGGGGGCCTGCCTCCGCCTGCCCAGAGGTAGGCAGAGGGAGTTGTGGTTTGGCGGATGGGGCCGGGCCCGACCTTGGCTTCTGGTCGAAGTCCAGGGAGCCTGCCCCCTGCCTGCCCAGAGGTAGGCAGAGGGACTTGTGGTTTGGCGCGTGGGGCCGGGCCTGACCCTGGCTTCTGTTCGAGGTCCAGGGGGCCTGCCCCCTGCCTGCCCAGACGTAGGCAGAGGGACTTGTGGTTCGGTGCGTGTGGCCGGGCCTGACCCCTGCCTGCCCAGAGGTAGGCAGAGGGACTTGTGGTTCGGCGCATGGGGCCGGGCCTGACCCCGGCTTCTGGTCGAAGTCCAGGGGGCCTGCCCCATGCCTGCCTAGAGGTAGGCAGAGGGACTTGTGGTTCGGCGCGTGGGGCCGGGCCTGACCCTGGCTTACTGGTCGAGGTCCAGGGGCCTGCCTCCGCCTGCCCAGAGGTAGGCAGAGGGACTTGTGGTTCGGCGCATGTAGCCGGGCCCGACCCTGGCTTCTGGTCGAAGTCCAGGGGGCCTGCCCCCTGCCTGCCCAGAGGTAGGCAGAGGGACTAATGGTTCGGCGCATGGGGTCGGGCCTGACCCTGGCTTCTAGTCGAAGTCCAGGGGGCCTGCCCCCTGCCTGCCCAGAGGTAGGCAGAGGGACTTGTGGTTCGGCTCATGGGGCCCGACCAGACCCTGGCTTCTGGTCGAAGTCCAGGGGGCCTGCCCCCTACCTGCCTAGAGGTAAGCAGAGGGACTCGTGGTTCGGCGCGTGCGGCCGGGCCTGACCCTGGCTTCTGGCCGAGGTCCAGGGGGCCTGCCTCCGCCTGCCCAGAGGTAGGCAGAGGGACTTGTGGTTTGGCGCGTGGGGCCGGGCTTGACCCTGGCTTCTGGTCGAGGTCCAGGGGGCCTGCCCCCTGCCCGCCCAGAGGTAGGCAGAGGGACTTGTGGTTCGGCGCGTGTGGCCGGGCCTGACCCTGGCTTCTGGTCGAGGTCCAGGGGGCCTGCCCCCTGCCTGCCCAGAGGTAGGCAGAGGGACTTGTGGTTCGGCGCATGGGGCCGGGCCTGACCCTGGCTTCTGGTCGAAGTCCAGGGGGCCTGCCCCCTGCCTGCCCAGAGGTAGGCAGATGGACTTGTGGTTCGGCGCGTGGGGCCGGGCCTGATCCTGGCTTCTGGTCGAGGTCCAGGGGCCTGCCTCCGCCTGCCCAGAGGTAGGCAGAGGGACTTGTGGTTCGGCGTATGTGGCCGGGCCCGACCCTGGCTTCTGGTCGAAGTCCAGGGGGCCTGCCCCGAGGTAAGAAGAGGGACTTGTTGTTCGGCGCATGGGGCGGCCCTGACCCTGGCTTCTGGTCGAAGTCCAGAGGACCTGCCCCTTGCCTGCCCATAGGTAGGCAGAGGGAGTTGTGGTTTGGCGCGTGGGGCCGGGCCTGACCCTGGCTTCTAGTTTAAGTCCAGGGGGCCTGCCTCCGCCTGCCTAGAGGTAGGTAGAGGGACTTGTGGTTCGGCGCATGGGGCCGGGGCCGACCCTGGCTTCTGGTCGAAGTCCAGGGGGCCTGCCCCCTGCCTGCCCAGAGGTAGGTAGAGGGACTAATGGTTCGGCGCATGGGGCCGGGCCTGACCCTGGCTTCTGGTCGAAGTCCAGGGGGCCTGCCCCCTGCCTGCCCAGAGGTAGGCAGAGGGACTTGTGGTTCGGCTCATGGGGCCCGACCTGACCCTGGCTTCTGGTCGAAGTCCAGGGGGCCTGCCCCCTGCCTGCCCAGAGGTAAGCAGAGGGACTCGTGGTTCGGCGCGTGCGGCCGGGCCTGACCCTGGCTTCTGGCCGAGGTCCAGGGGGCCTGCCTCCGCCTGCCCAGAGATAGGCAGAGTGATTTGTGGTTCGGCGCATGGGGCCGGGCCCGACCCTGGCTTCTGGTCGAAGTCCAAAGGGGCTGCCCCCTGCTTGCCCAGAGGTAGGAATATGGACTTGTGGTTCGGCGCGTGGGGCCGGGCCTGACCCTGGCTTCTGGTCGAGATCCAGGGGGCCTGCCTCCGCCTGCCCAGAGGTAGGCAGAGGGACTTGTGGTTCGGCGCATGGGGCCGGGCCTGACCCTGGCTTCTGGTCGAAGTCCAGGGGGCCTGCCCCCTGCCTGCCCAGAGGTAGGCAGATGGACTTGTGGTTCGGCGCGTGGGGCCGGGCCTGATCCTGGCTTCTGGTCGAGGTCCAGGGGCCTGCCTCCGCCTGCCCAAGCGTAGGCAGAGGGACTTGTGGTTCGGCGCATGTGGCCGGGCCCGACCCTGGCTTCTGGTCGAAGTCCAGGGGGCCTGCCCCGAGGTAAGAAGAGGGACTTGTTGTTCGGCGCATGGGGCGGCCCTGACCCTGGCTTCTGGTCGAAGTCCAGAGGGCCTGCCCCTTGCCTGCCCATAGGTAGGCAGAGGGAGTTGTGGTTTGGCGCGTGGGGCCGGGCCTGACCCTGGCTTCTAGTTTAAGTCCAGAGGGCCTGCCTCCGCCTGCCTAGAGGTAGGTAGAGGGACTTGTGGTTCGGCGCATGGGGCCGGGGCCGACCCTGGCTTCTGGTCGAAGTCCAGGGGGCCTGCCCCCTGCCTGCCCAGAGGTAGGTAGAGGGACTAATGGTTCGGCGCATGGGGCCGGGCCTGACCCTGGCTTCTGGTCGAAGTCCAGGGGGCCTGCCCCCTGCCTGCCCAGAGGTAGGCAGAGGGACTTGTGGTTCGGCTCATGGGGCCCGACCTGACCCTGGCTTCTGGTCGAAGTCCAGGGAGCCTGCCCCCTGCCTGCCCAGAGGTAAGCAGAGGGACTCGTGGTTCGGCGCGTGCGGCCGGGCCTGACCCTGGCTTCTGGCCGAGGTCCAGGGGGCCTGCCTCCGCCTGCCTAGAGATAGGCAGAGTGATTTGTGGTTCGGCGCATGGGGCCGGGCCCGACCCTGGCTTCTGGTCGAAGTCCAGGGGGGCTGCCCCCTGCTTGCCCAGAGGTAGGAATATGGACTTGTGGTTCGGCGCGTGGGGCCGGGCCTGACCCTGGCTTCTGGTCGAGATCCAGGGGGCCTGCCTCCGCCTGCCCAGAGGTAGGCAGAGGGACTTGTGGTTCGGCGCATGGGGCCGGGCCTGACCCTGGCTTCTGGTCGAAGTCCAATGGGCCTGCCCCCTGCCTGCCCAGAGGTAGGCAGATGGACTTGTGGTTAGGCGCGTGGGGCCGGGCCTGATCCTGGCTTCTGGTCGAGGTCCAGGGGCCTGCCTCCGCCTGCCCAGAGGTAGGCAGAGGGACTTGTGGTTCGGCGCATGTGGCCGGGCCCGACCCTGGCTTCTGGTCGAAGTCCAGGGGGCCTGCCCCGAGGTAAGAAGAGGGACTTGTTGTTCGGCGCATGGGGCGGCCCTGACCCTGGCTTCTGGTCGAAGTCCAGAGGGCCTGCCCCTTGCCTGCCCATAGGTAGGCAGAGGGAGTTGTGGTTTGGCGCGTGGGGCCGGGCCTGACCCTGGCTTCTAGTTTAAGTCCAGAGGGCCTGCCTCCGCCTGCCTAGAGGTAGGTAGAGGGACTTGTGGTTCGGCGCATGGGGCCGGGGCCGACCCTGGCTTCTGGTCGAAGTCCAGGGGGCCTGCCCCCTGCCTGCCCAGAGGTAGGTAGAGGGACTAATGGTTCGGCGCATGGGGCCGGGCCTGACCCTGGCTTCTGGTCGAAGTCCAGGGGGCCTGCCCCCTGCCTGCCCAGAGGTAGGCAGAGGGACTTGTGGTTCGGCTCATGGGGCCCGACCTGACCCTGGCTTCTGGTCGAAGTCCAGGGGGCCTGCCCCCTGCCTGCCCAGAGGTAAGCAGAGGGACTCGTGGTTCGGCGCGTGCGGCCGGGCCTGACCCTGGCTTCTGGCCGAGGTCCAGGGGGCCTGCCTCCGCCTGCCCAGAGATAGGCAGAGTGATTTGTGGTTCGGCGCATGGGGCCGGGCCCGACCCTGGCTTCTGGTCGAAGTCCAGGGGGGCTGCCCCCTGCTTGCCCAGAGGTAGGAATATGGACTTGTGGTTCGGCGCGTGGGGCCGGGCCTGACCCTGGCTTCTGGTCGAGATCCAGGGGGCCTGCCTCCGCCTGCCCAGAGGTAGGCAGAGGGAGTTGTGGTTTGGCGGATGGGGCCGGGCCCGACCTTGGCTTCTGGTCGAAGTCCAGGGGGCCTTCCCCCAGCCTGCCCATAGGTAGGCAGAGGGACTTGTGGTTTGGCGCGTGGGGCCGGGCCTGACCCTGGCTTCTGTTTGAGGTCCAGGGGGTCTGCCCCCTGCCCGCCCAGACGTAGGCAGAGGGACTTGTGGTTCGGCGCGTGTGGCCGGGCCTGACCCCTGCCTGCCCAGAGGTAGGCAGAGGGACTTGTGGTTCGGCGCATGGGGCCGGGCCTGACCCTGTCTTCTGGTCGAAGTCCAGGGGGCCTGCCCCCTGCCTGCCCAGAGGTAAGCAGAGGGACTCGTGGTTCGGCGCGTGCGGCCGGGCCTGACCCTGGCTTCTGTCCGAGGACCAGGGGGCCTGCCTCTGCCTGCCCAGAGGTAGGCAGAGGGACTTGTGGTTCGGCGCATGGGGCCGGGCCCGACCCTGGCTTCTGGTCGAAGTCAAGGGGGCCTGCCCCCTGCCTGCCCAGAGGTAGGCAGAGGGACTTGTGGTTCGGCACATGAGGCCGGGCCTGACCCTGGCTTCTGGTCGAAGTCCAGGGGGCCTACCCCTGCTTGCCCAGAGGTAGGCAGAGGGACTTGTGGTTCGGCGCATGGGGCCGGGCCAGACCCTGGCTTCTTGTCGAAGTCCAGGGGGCCTGCCCCCTGCCTGCCCAGAGGTAGGAATATGGACTTGTGGTTCGGCGCGTGGGGCCGGGCCTGACCCTGGCTTCTGGTCGATGTCCAGGGGGCCTGCCTCTGCCTGCCCAGAGGTAGGCAAAAGGACTTGTGGTTCGGCGCATGGGGCCGGGCCAGACCCTGGCTTCTGGTCGAAGTCCAGGGGGCCTGCCCCCTGCCTGCCCAGAGGTAGGCAGAGGGACTTGTGGTTTGGCGCGTGGGGCCGGGCCTGACCCTGGCTTCTGGTCGAGGTCCAGGGGGCCTGCCCCCTGCCCGCCCAGACGTAGGCAGAGGGACTTGTGGTTCGGCGCGTGTGGCCGGGCCTGACCCTGGCTTCTGGTCGAGGTCCAGGGGGCCTGCCCCCTGCCTGCCCAGAGGTAGGCAGAGGGACTTGTGGTTCGGCGCATGGGACCGGCCCTGACAAAGGCTTCTGGTGGAAGTCCAGGGGGCCTGCCCCCTGCCTGTCCAGAGGTAGGCAGAGAGAGTATTGGTTCGGCGCGTGGGGCCGGGCCTGACCCTGGCTTTATGGTCGAGGTCCAGGGGCCTGCCTCCGCCTGCCCAGAGGTAGGCAGAGAGACTTGTGGTTCGGCGCATGTGGCCGGGCCCGACCCTGGCTTCTGGTCGAAGTCCAGGGGGCCAGCCCCCTGCCTGCCCAGAGGTAAGCAGAGGGACTCGTGGTTCGGCGCGTGCGGCCGGGCCTGACCCTGGCTTTTGGCCGAGGTCCAGGAGGCCTGCCTCCGCCTGCCCAGAGGTAGGCAGAGGGACTTGTGGTTCGGCGCATGGGGCCGGGCCCGACCCTGGCTTTTGGTCGAAGTCCAGGGGGCCTGCCCCCTGCCTGCCCAGAGGTAGGCAGAGGGACTTGTGGTTCGGCACATGAGGCCGGGCCTGACCCTGGCTTCAGGTCGAAGTCCAGGGGGCCTGCCTCCGCCTGCCCAGAGATAGGCAGAGGGACTTGTGGTTCGGCGCATGGGGCCGGGCCCGACCCTGGCTTCTGGTCGAAGTCCAGGGGGCCTGCCCCCTGCCTGCCCAGAGGTAGGCAGAAGGACTTGTGGTTCGGCACATGAGGCCGGGCCTGACCCTGGCTTCTGGTCGAAGTCCAGGGGGCCTGCCCCCTGCTTGCCCAGAGGTAGGCAGAGGGACTTGTGGTTCGGCGCATGGGGCCGGGCCAGACCCTGGCTTCTGGTCGAAGTCCAGGGGGCCTGCCCCCTGCTTGCCCAGAGGTAGGCAGAGGGACTTGTGGTTCGGCGCTTGGGGCCGGGCCTGACCCTGGCTTCTGGTCGAGGTCCAGGGGGCATGCCCCCTGCCCGCCCAGACGTAGGCAGAGGGACTTGTGGTTCGGCGCGTGTGGCCGGGCCTGACCCTGGCTTCTGGTCGAGGTCCAGGGGGCCTGCCCCCTGCCTGCCCAGAGGTAGGCAGAGGGACTTGTGGTTCGGCGCATGGGACCGGCCCTGACAAAGGCTTCTGGTGGAAGTCCAGGGGGCCTGCCCCCTGCCTGTCCAGAGGTAGGCAGAGAGAGTATTGGTTCGGCGCGTGGGGCCGGGCCTGACCCTGGCTTTATGGTCGAGGTCCAGGGGCCTGCCTCCGCCTGCCCAGAGGTAGGCAGAGAGACTTGTGGTTCGGCGCATGTGGCCGGGCCCGACCCTGGCTTCTGGTCGAAGTCCAGGGGGCCAGCCCCCTGCCTGCCCAGAGGTAAGCAGAGGGACTCGTGGTTCGGCGCGTGCGGCCGGGCCTGACCCTGGCTTTTGGCCGAGGTCCAGGAGGCCTGCCTCCGCCTGCCCAGAGGTAGGCAGAGGGACTTGTGGTTCGGCGCATGGGGCCGGGCCCGACCCTGGCTTTTGGTCGATGTCCAGGGGGCCTGCCCCCTGCCTGCCCAGAGGTAGGCAGAGGGACTTGTGGTTCGGCACATGAGGCCGGGCCTGACCCTGGCTTCAGGTCGAAGTCCAGGGGGCCTGCCTCCGCCTGCCCAGAGATAGGCAGAGGGACTTGTGGTTCGGCGCATGGGGCCGGGCCCGACCCTGGCTTCTGGTCGAAGTCCAGGGGGCCTGCCCCCTGCCTGCCCAGAGGTAGGCAGAAGGACTTGTGGTTCGGCACATGAGGCCGGGCCTGACCCTGGCTTCTGGTCGAAGTCCAGGGGGCCTGCCCCCTGCTTGCCCAGAGGTAGGCAGAGGGACTTGTGGTTCGGCGCATGGGGCCGGGCCAGACCCTGGCTTCTGGTCGAAGTCCAGGGGGCCTGCCCCCTGCTTGCCCAGAGGTAGGCAGAGGGACTTGTGGTTCGGCGCGTGGGGCCGGGCCTGACCCTGGCTTCTGGTGGAGGTCCAGGGGGCATGCCCCCTGCCTTCCCAGACGTAGGCAGAGGGACTTGTGGTTCGGCGCGTGTGGCCGGGCCTGACCCTGGCTTCTGGTCGAGGTCCAGGGGGCCTGCCCCCTGCCTGCCCAGAGGTAGGCAGAGGGACTTGTGGTTCGGCGCATGGGACCGGCCCTGACAAAGGCTTCTGGTGGAAGTCCAGGGGGCCTGCCCCCTGCCTGTCCAGAGGTAGGCAGAGAGAGTATTGGTTCGGCGCGTGGGGCCGGGCCTGACCCTGGCTTTATGGTCGAGGTCCAGGGGCCTGCCTCCGCCTGCCCAGAGGTAGGCAGAGAGACTTGTGGTTCAGCGCATGTGGCCGGGCCCGACCCTGGCTTCTGGTCGAAGTCCAGGGGGCCAGCCCCCTGCCTGCCCAGCGGTAAGTAGAGGGACTCGTGGTTCGGCGCGTGCGGCCGGGCCTGACCCTGGCTTTTGGCCGAGGTCCAGGAGGCCTGCCTCCGCCTGCCCAGAGGTAGGCAGAGGGACTTGTGGTTCGGCGCATGGGGCCGGGCCCGACCCTGGCTTTTGGTCGAAGTCCAGGGGGCCTGCCCCCTGCCTGCCCAGAGGTAGGCAGAGGGACTTGTGGTTCGGCACATGAGGCCGGGCCTGACCCTGGCTTCAGGTCGAAGTCCAGGGGGCCTGCCTCCGCCTGCCCAGAGATAGGCAGAGGGACTTGTGGTTCGGCGCATGGGGCCGGGCCCGACCCTGGCTTCTGGTCGAAGTCCAGGGGGCCCGCCCCCTGCCTGCCCAGAGGTAGGCAGAAGGACTTGTGGTTCGGCGCATGGGGCCGGGCCAGACCCTGGCTTCTGGTCGAAGTCCAGGGGGCCTGCCCCCTGCTTGCCCAGAGGTAGGCAGAGGGACTTGTGGTTCGGCGCGTGGGGCCGGGCCTGACCCTGGCTTCTGGTCGAGGTCCAGGGGGCATGCCCCCTGCCTGCCCAGACGTAGGCAGAGGGACTTGTGGTTCGGCGCGTGTGGCCGGGCCTGACCCTGGCTTCTAGTCGAGGTCCAGGGGGCCTGCCCCCTGCCTGCCCAGAGGTAGGCAGAGGGACTTGTGGTTTGGCGCATGGGGCCGGGCCTGACCCTGGCTTCTGGTCGAAGTCAGGGGGCCTGCCCCGAGATAGGCAGAGGGACTTGTGGTTCGGCGCATAGGGCCGGCCCTGACAAAGGCTTCTGGTCGAAGTCCAGGGGGCCTGCCCCCTGCCTTCCTAGAGGTAGGCAGAGGGACTTGTGGTTCGGCGAGTGGGGCCGGGCTTGACCCTGGCTTTATGGTCGAGGTCCAGGGGCCTGCCTCCGCCTGCCCAGAGGTAGGCAGAGGGACTTGTGGTTTGGCGCATGGGGCCGGGCCTGACCCTGGCTTCTGGTCGAAGTCAGGGGGCCTGCCCCGAGATAGGCAGAGGGACTTGTGGTTCGGCGCATAGGGCCGGCCCTGACAAAGGCTTCTGGTCGAAGTCCAGGGGGCCTGCCCCCTGCCTTCCTAGAGGTAGGCAGAGGGACTTGTGGTTCGGCGCGTGGGGCCGGGCTTGACCCTGGCTTTATGGTCGAGGTCCAGGGGCCTGCCTCCGCCTGCCCAGAGGTAGGCAGAGGGACTTGTGGTTCGGCGCATGTGGCCAGGCCCGACCCTGGCTTCTGGTCGAAGTCCAGGAGGCCTGCCCCCTGCCTGCCCAGAGGTAAGCAGAGGGACTCGTGGTTCGGCGCGTGCGGCCGGGCCTGACCCTGGCTTCTGGCCGAGGTCCAGGGGGCCTGCCTCCGCCTGCCCAGAGGTAGGCAGAGGGACTTGTGGTTCGGCGCATGGGGCCGGGCCCGACCCTGGCTTCTGGTCGAAGTCCAGGGGGCCTGCCCCCTGCCTGCCCAGAGGTAGGCAGAAGGACTTGTGGTTCGGCACATAAGGCCAGGCCTGACCCTGGCTTTTGGTCGAAGTCCAGGGGGCCTGCCCCCTGCTTGCCCAGAGGTAGGCAGAGGGACTTGTGGTTCGGCGCATGGGGCCGGGCCAGACCCTGGCTTCTGGTCGAAGTCCAGGGGGCCTGCCCCCTACTTGCCCAGAGGTAGGCAGATGGACTTGTGGTTCGGTGCGTGGGGCCGGGCCTGACCCTGGCTTCTGGTCGAGGTCCAGGGGGCCTGCCTCCGCCTGCCAAGAGGTAGGTAGAGGGAGTTGTGGTTTGGCGGATGGGGCCGGGACTGACCTTGGCTTCTGGTCGAAGTCCAGGGGGCCTGCCCCCTGCCTGCCCAGATGTAGGCAGAGGGACTTGTGGTTTGGCGCGTAGGGCCGGGCCTGACCCTGGCTTCTGGTCGAGGTCCAGGGGGCATGCCCCCTGCCTGCCCAGACGTAGGCAGAGGGACTTGTGGTTCGGCGCGTGTGGCCGGGCCTAACCCTGGCTTCTGCTCGAGGTCCAGGGGGCCTGCCCCCTGCCTGCCCAGAGGTAGGCAGAGGGACTTGTGGTTCGGCGCATGGGGCCGGACCTGACCCTCGCTTCTGGTCGAAGTCCAGGGGACCTGCCCCCTACTTGCCCCGAGGTAGGCAGATGGACTTGTGGTTCGGCGCGTGGGCCGGGCCTGACCCTGGCTTCTGGTCGAGGTCCAGGGGGCCTGCCTCCGCCTGCCCAGAGGTAGGTAGAGGGAGTTGTGGTTTGGCGGATGGGGCCGGGACTGACCTTGGCTTCTGGTCGAAGTCCAGAGGGCCTGCCCCTTGCCTGCCCAGATGTAGGCAGAGGGACTTATGGTTCGGCGCATGGGGTCGGGCCCGACCCTGGCTTCTGGTCGAAGTCCAGGGGGCCTGCCCCCTGCCTGCCCAGACGTAGGCAGAGGGACTTGTGGTTCGGCGCGTGTGGCCGGGCCTGACCCTGGCTTCTGGTCGAGGTCCAGGGGGCATGCCCCCTGCCTGCCCAGACGTAGGCAGAGGGACTTGTAGTTCGGCGCGTGTGGCCGGGCCTGACCCTGGCTTCTGGTCGAGGTCCAGGGGGCCTGCCCCCTGCCTGCCCAGAGGTAGGCAGAGGGACTTGTGGTTCGGCGCATGGGACCGGCCCTGACAAAGGCTTCTGGTGGAAGTCCAGGGGGCCTGCCTCCTGCCTGTCCAGAGGTAGGCAGAGAGAGTATTGGTTCGGCGCGTGGGGCCGGGCCTGACCCTGGCTTTATGGTCGAGGTCCAGGGGCCTGCCTCCGCCTGCCCAGAGGTAGGCAGAGAGACTTGTGGTTCGGCGCATGTGGCCGGGCCCGACCCTGGCTTCTGGTCGAAGTCCAGGGGGCCAGCCCCCTGCCTGCCCAGAGGTAAGCAGAGGGACTCGTGGTTCGGCGCGTGCGGCCGGGCCTGACCCTGGCTTTTGGCCGAGGTCCAGGAGGCCTGCCTCCGCCTGCCCAGAGGTAGGCAGAGGGACTTGTGGTTCGGCGCATGGGGCCGGGCCAGACCCTGGCTTCTGGTCGAAGTCCAGGGGGCCTGCCCCCTACTTGCCCAGAGGTAGGCAGATGGACTTGTGGTTCGGTGCGTGGGGCCGGGCCTGACCCTGGCTTCTGGTCGAGGTCCAGGGGGCCTGCCTCCGCCTGCCAAGAGGTAGGTAGAGGGAGTTGTGGTTTGGCGGATGGGGCCGGGACTGACCTTGGCTTCTGGTCGAAGTCCAGGGGGCCTGCCCCCTGCCTGCCCAGATGTAGGCAGAGGGACTTGTGGTTTGGCGCGTAGGGCCGGGCCTGACCCTGGCTTCTGGTCGAGGTCCAGGGGGCATGCCCCCTGCCTGCCCAGACGTAGGCAAAGGGACTTGTGGTTCGGCGCGTGTGGCCGGGCCTAACCCTGGCTTCTGCTCGAGGTCCAGGGGGCCTGCCCCCTGCCTGCCCAGAGGTAGGCAGAGGGACTTGTGGTTCGGCGCATGGGGCCGGACCTGACCCTGGCTTCTGGTCGAAGTCCAGGGGACCTGCCCCCTACTTGCCCCGAGGTAGGCAGATGGACTTGTGGTTCGGCGCGTGGGCCGGGCCTGACCCTGGCTTCTGGTCGAGGTCCAGGGGGCCTGCCTCCGCCTGCCCAGAGGTAGGTAGAGGGAGTTGTGGTTTGGCGGATGGGGCCGGGACTGACCTTGGCTTCTGGTCGAAGTCCAGAGGGCCTGCCCCCTGCCTGCCCAGATGTAGGCAAAGGGACTTATGGTTCGGCGCATGGGGTCGGGCCCGACCCTGGCTTCTGGTCGAAGTCCAGGGGGCCTGCCCCCTGCCTGCCCAGACGTAGGCAGAGGGACTTGTGGTTCGGCGCGTGTGGCCGGGCCTGACCCTGGCTTCTGGTCGAGGTCCAGGGGGCATGCCCCCTGCCTGCCCAGACGTAGGCAGAGGGACTTGTGGTTCGGCGCGTGTGGCCGGGCCTGACCCTGGCTTCTGGTCGAGGTCCAGGGGGCCTGCCCCCTGCCTGCCCAGAGGTAGGCAGAGGGACTTGTGGTTCGGCGCATGGGACCGGCCCTGACAAAGGCTTCTGGTGGAAGTCCAGGGGGCCTGCCCCCTGCCTGTCCAGAGGTAGGCAGAGAGAGTATTGGTTCGGCGCGTGGGGCCGGGCCTGACCCTGGCTTTATGGTCGAGGTCCAGGGGCCTGCCTCCGCCTGCCCAGAGGTAGGCAGAGAGACTTGTGGTTCGGCGCATGTGGCCGGGCCCGACCCTGGCTTCTGGTCGAAGTCCAGGGGGCCAGCCCCCTGCCTGCCCAGAGGTAAGCAGAGGGACTCGTGGTTCGGCGCGTGCGGCCGGGCCTGACCCTGGCTTTTGGCCGAGGTCCAGGAGGCCTGCCTCCGCCTGCCCAGAGGTAGGCAGAGGGACTTGTGGTTCGGCGCATGGGGCCGGGCCAGACCCTGGCTTCTGGTCGAAGTCCAGGGGGCCTGCCCCCTACTTGCCCAGAGGTAGGCAGATGGACTTGTGGTTCGGTGCGTGGGGCCGGGCCTGACCCTGGCTTCTGGTCGAGGTCCAGGGGGCCTGCCTCCGCCTGCCAAGAGGTAGGTAGAGGGAGTTGTGGTTTGGCGGATGGGGCCGGGACTGACCTTGGCTTCTGGTCGAAGTCCAGGGGGCCTGCCCCCTGCCTGCCCAGATGTAGGCAGAGGGACTTGTGGTTTGGCGCATGGGGTCGGGCCCGACCCTGGCTTCTGGTCGAAGTCCAGGGGGCCTGCCTCCGCCTGCCAAGAGGTAGGTAGAGGGAGTTGTGGTTTGGCGGATGGGGCCGGGACTGACCTTGGCTTCTGGTCGAAGTCCAGGGGGCCTGCCCCCTGCCTGCCCAGATGTAGGCAGAGGGACTTGTGGTTTGGCGCATGGGGTCGGGCCCGACCCTGGCTTCTGGTCGAAGTCCAGGGGGCCTGCCCCCTGCCTGCCCAGACGTAGGCAGAGGGACTTGTGGTTCGGCGCATGGGGCCGGGCCTGACCCTGGCTTCTGGTCGAGGTCCAGGGGGCATGCCCCCTGCCTGCCCAGACGTAGGCAGAGGGACTTGTGGTTCGGCGCGTGTGGCCGGGCCTAACCCTGGCTTCTGCTCGAGGTCCAGGGGGCCTGCCCCCTGCCTGCCCAGAGGTAGGCAGAGGGACTTGTGGTTCGGCGCATGGGGCCGGACCTGACCCTGGCTTCTGGTCGAAGTCCAGGGGACCTGCCCCCTACTTGCCCCGAGGTAGGCAGATGGACTTGTGGTTCGGCGCGTGGGCCGGGCCTGACCCTGGCTTCTGGTCGAGGTCCAGGGGGCCTGCCTCCGCCTGCCCAGAGGTAGGAAGAGGGAGTTGTGGTTTGGCGGATGGGGCCGGGACTGACCTTGGCTTCTGGTCGAAGTCCAGAGGGCCTGCCCCCTGCCTGCCCAGATGTAGGCAGAGGGACTTATGGTTCGGCGCATGGGGTCGGGCCCGACCCTGGCTTCTGGTCGAAGTCCAGGGGGCCTGCCCCCTGCCTGCCCAGAGGTAGGCAGTGGGACTCGTGGTTCGGCGCGTGGGGCCGGGCCTGACCCTGGCTTCTGGTCGAGGTCTAGGGGGCCTGCCTCCGCCTGCCCAGAGATAGGCAGAGGGACTTGTGGTTCGGCGCATGGGGCCGGATCTGACCCTGGCTTCTGGTCGAAGTCCAGGGGGCCTGCCCCGAGATAGGCAGAGGGACTTGTGGTTCGGCGAATAGGGCCGGCCCTGACAAAGGCTTCCGGTCGAAGTCCAGGGGTCTGCCCCCTGCCTGCCCAGAGGTAGGCAGAGGGACTTGTGGTTTGGCGCGTGGGGCCGGGCCTGACCCTGGCATCTGGTTTAAGTCCAGGGGGCCTGCCTCCGCCTGCCCAGAGGTAGGCAGAGGGACTTGGGGTTCGGCGCATGGGGCCGGGCCCGACCCTGGCTTCTGGTCGAAGTCCAGGGGGCCTGCCCCGAGGTAGGCTGAGGGACTTGTGGTTCGGCGCATGGGGCCGGCCCTGACTCTGGCTTCTGGTCGAAGTCCAGGGGCCCTGCCTCCTGCCTGCCCAGAGGTAGGCAGAGGGACTTGTGGTTCGGCACATGAGGCCGGGCCTGACCCTGGCTTCTGGTTTAAGTCAAGGGGGCCTGCCTCCGCCTGCCTAGAGGTAGGCAGAGGGACTTGGGGTTCGGCGCGTGTGGCCGAGCCTGACCCTGGCTTCTGGTCGAGGTCCAGGGGGCCTGCCTCCGCCTGCCCAGAGGTAGGCAGAGGGACTTGTGGTTCGGCGCATGTGGCCGGGGCCGACCCTGGCTTCTCGTCGAAGTCCAGGGGGCCTGCCCCGATATAGGCAGAGGGACTTGTGGTTCGGCGCATAGGGCCGGCCCTGACAAAGGTTTCCGGTCGAAGTCCAGGGGGCCTGCCCCTTGCCTGCCCAGAGGTAGGCAGAGGGACTTGTGGTTTGGCGCGTGGGGCTGGGCCTGACCCTGGCTTCTGGTTTAAGTCCAGGGGGCCTGCCTCCTGCTTGCCCAGAGGTAGGCAGAGGGACTTGGGGTTCGGCGCATGGGGCCGGGCCCGACCCTGGCTTCTGGTCGAAGTCCAGGGGGCCTGCCCCCTGCTTGCCCAGAGGTAGGCAGAGGGACTTGTGGTTCGGCGCATGGGGCCGGCCCTGACCCTGGCTTCTGGTCGAAGTCCAGGGGGCCTGCCCCCTGCCTGCCCAGATGTAGGCAGAGGGACTTGTGGTTTGGCGCGTGGGGCCGGGCATGACCCTGGGTTCTGGTTTAAGTCCAGGGGGCCTGCCCCCTGCATGCCCAGAGGTAGGCAGAGGGACTTATGGTTCGGCGCATGGGGCCGGGCCTGACCCTGGCTTCTGGTCGAGGTCCAGGGGGCCTGCCCCCTGCCTGCCTAGAGGTAGGCAGAGGGACTTATGGTTCGGCGCATGGGGCCGGCCCTGACCCTGCCTTCTGGTCAAAGTCCAGGGGCCTGCCCTCTGCCTGCCTATAGGTAGGCAGAGGGACTTGTGGTTTGGCGCGTGGGGCCGGGCCTGACCGACTTCGAGCAGAGGTAGGCAGAGGGATTTATGGTTCGGCGCATGGGGCAGGGCCTGACCCTGGTTTCTGGTCGAAGTCCAGGGGGCCTGCCCCCTGCCTGCCCAGAGGTAGGCATAGGGACTTGTGGTTCGGCTCATGGGGCTCGACCTGACCCTGGCTTCTGGTCGAAGTCCAGGGGGCCTGCCCCCTGCCTGCCCAGAGGTAGGAAGAGGGACTCGTGGTTCGGCGCGTGGGGCCGGCCCTGACCCTGGCTTCTGGTCGAGGTCTAGGGGGCCAGCCTCCGCCTGCCTAGAGATAGGAAGAGGGACTTGTGGTTCGGCGCATGGGGCCCGACCTGACCCTAGCTTCTGGTCAAAGTCCAGGGGGCCTGCCCCCTGCCTCCCCAGAGGTAGGCAGTGGGACTCGTGGTTCGGCGCGTGGTGCCGGGCCTGACCCTGGCTTATGGTCGAGGTCTAGGGGGCCTGCCTCCGCCTGCCCAGAGATAGGCAGAGGGACTTGTGGTTCGGCGCATGAGGCCGGGCCCGACCCTGGCTTCTGGTCGAAGTCCAGGGGGCCTGCCCCCTGCCTGCCCAGAGGTAGGCAGTGGGAATCGTGGTTCGGCGCGTAGGGCCGGGCCTGACCCTGGCTTCTGGTCGAGGTCTAGGGGGCCTGCCTCCGCCTGCCCAGAGAAAGGCAGAGGGACTTGTGGTTCGGCGCATGGGGTCGGGCCCGACCCTGGCTTCTGGTCGAAGTCCAGGGGGCCTGCCCCCTGCCTGCCCAGAGGTAGGCAGTGGGACTCGTGGTTCGGCGCGTGGGGCCGGGCCTAACCCTGGCTTCTGGTCGAGGTCTAGGGGGCCTGCCTCCGCCTGCCCAGAGATAGGCAGAGGGACTTGTGGTTCGGCGCATGGGGCCGGGCCCGACCCTGGCTTCTAGTCGAAGTCCAGGGGGCCTGCCCCCTGCCTGCCCAGAGGTAGGCAGAGGGACTTGTGGTTCGGCGCATGGGGCCGGACCTGACCCTGGCTTCTGGTCGAAGTCCAGGGGGCCTGCCCCCTACTTGCCCCGAGGTAGGCAGATGGACTTGTGGTTCGGCGCGTGGGGCCGGGCCTGACCCTGGCTTCTGGTCGAGGTCCAGGGGGCCTGCCTCCGCCTGCCCAGAGGTAGGTAGAGGGAGTTGTGGTTTGGCGGATGGGGCCGGGACTGACCTTGGCTTCTGGTCGAAGTCCAGGGGGCCTGCCCCCTGCATGCCCAGAGGTAGGCAGAGGGACTTATGGTTCGGCGCATGGGGCCGGGCCTGACCCTGGCTTCTGGTCGAGGTCCAGGGGGCCTGCCCCCTGCCTGCCTAGAGGTAGGCAGAGGGACTTATGGTTCGGCGCATGGGGCCGGCCCTGACCCTGCCTTCTGGTCAAAGTCCAGGGGCCTGCCCTCTGCCTGCCTATAGGTAGGCAGAGGGACTTGTGGTTTGGCGCGTGGGGCCGGGCCTGACCGACTTCGAGCAGAGGTAGGCAGAGGGATTTATGGTTCGGCGCATGGGGCAGGGCCTGACCCTGGTTTCTGGTCGAAGTCCAGGGGGCCTGCCCCCTGCCTGCCCAGAGGTAGGCATAGGGACTTGTGGTTCGGCTCATGGGGCTCGACCTGACCCTGGCTTCTGGTCGAAGTCCAGGGGGCCTGCCCCCTGCCTGCCCAGAGGTAGGAAGAGGGACTCGTGGTTCGGCGCGTGGGGCCGGCCCTGACCCTGGCTTCTGGTCGAGGTCTAGGGGGCCAGCCTCCGCCTGCCTAGAGATAGGAAGAGGGACTTGTGGTTCGGCGCATGGGGCCCGACCTGACCCTAGCTTCTGGTCAAAGTCCAGGGGGCCTGCCCCCTGCCTCCCCAGAGGTAGGCAGTGGGACTCGTGGTTCGGCGCGTGGTGCCGGGCCTGACCCTGGCTTCTGGTCGAGGTCTAGGGGGCCTGCCTCCGCCTGCCCAGAGATAGGCAGAGGGACTTGTGGTTCGGCGCATGAGGCCGGGCCCGACCCTGGCTTCTGGTCGAAGTCCAGGGGGCCTGCCCCCTGCCTGCCCAGAGGTAGGCAGTGGGAATCGTGGTTCGGCGCGTAGGGCCGGGCCTGACCCTGGCTTCTGGTCGAGGTCTAGGGGGCCTGCCTCCGCCTGCCCAGAGAAAGGCAGAGGGACTTGTGGTTCGGCGCATGGGGTCGGGCCCGACCCTGGCTCCTGGTCGAAGTCCAGGGGGCCTGCCCCCTGCCTGCCCAGAGGTAGGCAGTGGGACTCGTGGTTCGGCGCGTGGGGCCGGGCCTAACCCTGGCTTCTGGTCGAGGTCTAGGGGGCCTGCCTCCGCCTGCCCAGAGATAGGCAGAGGGACTTGTGGTTCGGCGCATGGGGCCGGGCCCGACCCTGGCTTCTAGTCGAAGTCCAGGGGGCCTGCCCCCTGCCTGCCCAGAGGTAGGCAGAGGGACTTGTGGTTCGGCGCATGGGGCCGGACCTGACCCTGGCTTCTGGTCGAAGTCCAGGGGGCCTGCCCCCTACTTGCCCCGAGGTAGGCAGATGGACTTGTGGTTCGGCGCGTGGGGCCGGGCCTGACCCTGGCTTCTGGTCGAGGTCCAGGGGGCCTGCCTCCGCCTGCCCAGAGGTAGGTAGAGGGAGTTGTGGTTTGGCGGATGGGGCCGGGACTGACCTTGGCTTCTGGTCGAAGTCCAGGGGGCCTGCCCCCTGCCTGCCCAGATGTAGGCAGAGGGACTTATGGTTCGGCGCATGGGGTCGGGCCCGACCCTGGCTTCTGGTCGAAGTCCAGGGGGCCTGCCCCCTGCCTGCCCAGAGGTAGGCAGTGGGACTCGTGGTTCGGCGCGTGGGGCCGGGCCCGACCCTGGCTTCTGGTCGAGGTCTAGGGGGCCTGCCTCCGCCTGCCCAGAGATAGGCAGAGGGACTTGTGGTTCGGCGCATGGGGCCGGATCTGACCCTGGCTTCTGGTCGAAGTCCAGGGGGCCTGCCCCGAGATAGGCAGAGGGACTTGTGGTTCGGCGCATAGGGCCGACCCTGACAAAGGCTTCCGGTCGAAGTCCAGGGGTCTGCCCCCTGCCTGCCCAGAGGTAGGCAGAGGGACTTGTGGTTTGGCGCGTGGGGCCGGGCCTGACCCTGGCAACTGGTTTAAGTCCAGGGGGCCTGCCTCCGCCTGCCCAAAGGTAGGCAGAGGGACTTGGGTTTCGGCGCATGGGGCCGGGCCCGACCCTGGCTTCTGGTCGAAGTCCAGGGGGCCTGCCCCGAGGTAGGCTGAGGGACTTGTGGTTCGGCGCATGGGGCCGGCCCTGACCCTGCCTTCTGGTCAAAGTCCAGGGGCCTGCCCTCTGCCTGCCTATAGGTAGGCAGAGGGACTTGTGGTTTGGCGCGTGGGGTCGGGCCTGACCGACTTCGAGCAGAGGTAGGCAGAGGGATTTATGGTTCGGCGCATGGGGCAGGGCCTGACCCTGGTTTCTGGTCGAAGTCCAGGGGGCCTGCCCCCTGCCTGCCCAGAGGTAGGCATAGGGACTTGTGGTTCGGCTCATGGGGCTCGACCTGACCCTGGCTTCTGGTCGAAGTCCAGGGGGCCTGCCCCCTGCCTGCCCAGAGGTAGGAAGAGGGACTCGTGGTTCGGCGCGTGGGGCCGGCCCTGACCCTGGCTTCTGGTCGAGGTCTAGGGGGCCAGCCTCCGCCTGCCTAGAGATAGGAAGAGGGACTTGTGGTTCGGCGCATGGGGCCCGACCTGACCCTAGCTTCTGGTCGAAGTCCAGGGGGCCTGGCCCCTGCCTCCCCAGAGGTAGGCAGTGGGACTCGTGGTTCGGCGCGTGGTGCCGGGCCTGACCCTGGCTTCTGGTCGAGGTCTAGGGGGCCTGCCTCCGCCTGCCCAGAGATAGGCAGAGGGACTTGTGGTTCGGCGCATGAGGCCGGGCCCGACTCTGGCTTCTGGTAGAAGTCCAGGGGGCCTGCCCCCTGCCTGCCCAGAGGTAGGCAGTGGGAATCGTGGTTCGGCGCGTGGGGCCGGGCCTGACCCTGGCTTCTGGTCGAGGTCTAGGGGGCCTGCCTCCGCCTGCCCAGAGAAAGGCAGAGGGACTTGTGGTTCGGCGCATGGGGTCGGGCCCGACCCTGGCTTCTGGTCGAAGTCCAGGGGGCCTGCCCCCTGCCTGCCCAGAGGTAGGCAGTGGGACTCGTGGTTCGGCGCGTGGGGCCGGGCCTAACCCTGGCTTCTGGTCGAGGTCTAGGGGGCCTGCCTCCGCCTGCCCAGAGATAGGCAGAGGGACTTGTGGTTCGGCGCATGGGGCCGGGCCCGACCCTGGCTTCTGGTCGAAGTCCAGGGGGCCTGCCCCCTGCCTGCCCAGAGGTAGGCAGAGGGACTTGTGGTTCGGCGCGTGGGGCCGGGCCTGACCCTGGCTTCTGGTCGAGGTCCAGGGGGCCTGCCTCCGCCTGCCCAGAGGTAGGCAGAGGGACTTGTGGTTCGGCGCATGGGGCCGGGCCTGACCCTGGCTTCTGGTCGAAGTCCAGGGGGCCTGCCCAGAGGTAGGCAAAGGGACTTATGGTTCGGCGCATGTGGCCGGGCCCGACCTTGGCTTCTGGTCGAAGTCCAGGGGGCCTGCCTCGAGGTAGGCAGAGGGACTTGTGGTTCGGCGCATGGGGCCGGCCCTGACCCTGAATTCTGGTCGAAGTCCAGGGGGCCTGCCCCCCGCTTGCCCAGAGGTAGGCAGAGAGACTTGTGGTTCGGCGCGTGGGGCCGGGCTTGACCCTGGCTTCTGGTCGAGGTCCAAGGGGCCTGCCTCCGCCTGCCCAGAGGTAGGCAGAGGGAGTTGTGGTTCGGCGGATTGGGCCGGGCTCGACCTTGGCTTCTGGTCGAAGTCCAGAGGGCCTGCCCCCTGCCTGCCCAGAGGTAGGCAGAGGGACTTGTGGTTTGGCGCGTGGGGCCGGGCCTGACCTTGGCTTCTTGTTTAAGTCCAGGGGGCCTGCCCCCTGCATGCCCAGAGGTAGGCAGAGGGACTTGTGGTTCGGCGCATGGGGCCGGACCTGACCCTGGCTTCTGGTCGAAGTCCAGGGGACCTGCCCCCTACTTGCCCCGAGGTAGGCAGATGGACTTGTGGTTCGGCGCGTGGGCCGGGCCTGACCCTGGCTTCTGGTCGAGGTCCAGGGGGCCTGCCTCCGCCTGCCCAGAGGTAGGAAGAGGGAGTTGTGGTTTGGCGGATGGGGCCGGGACTGACCTTGGCTTCTGGTCGAAGTCCAGAGGGCCTGCCCCCTGCCTGCCCAGATGTAGGCAGAGGGACTTATGGTTCGGCGCATGGGGTCGGGCCCGACCCTGGCTTCTGGTCGAAGTCCAGGGGGCCTGCCCCCTGCCTGCCCAGAGGTAGGCAGTGGGACTCGTGGTTCGGCGCGTGGGGCCGGGCCTGACCCTGGCTTCTGGTCGAGGTCTAGGGGGCCTGCCTCCGCCTGCCCAGAGAAAGGCAGAGGGACTTGTGGTTCGGCTCATGGGGCTCGACCTGACCCTGGCTTCTGGTCGAAGTCCAGGGGGCCTGCCCCCTGCCTGCCCAGAGGTAGGAAGAGGGACTCGTGGTTCGGCGCGTGGGGCCGGCCCTGACCCTGGCTTCTGGTCGAGGTCTAGGGGGCCAGCCTCCGCCTGCCTAGAGATAGGAAGAGGGACTTGTGGTTCGGCGCATGGGGCCCGACCTGACCCTAGCTTCTGGTCGAAGTCCAGGGGGCCTGGCCCCTGCCTCCCCAGAGGTAGGCAGTGGGACTCGTGGTTCGGCGCGTGGTGCCGGGCCTGACCCTGGCTTCTGGTCGAGGTCTAGGGGGCCTGCCTCCGCCTGCCCAGAGATAGGCAGAGGGACTTGTGGTTCGGCGCATGAGGCCGGGCCCGACTCTGGCTTCTGGTAGAAGTCCAGGGGGCCTGCCCCCTGCCTGCCCAGAGGTAGGCAGTGGGAATCGTGGTTCGGCGCGTGGGGCCGGGCCTGACCCTGGCTTCTGGTCGAGGTCTAGGGGGCCTGCCTCCGCCTGCCCAGAGAAAGGCAGAGGGACTTGTGGTTCGGCGCATGGGGTCGGGCCCGACCCTGGCTTCTGGTCGAAGTCCAGGGGGCCTGCCCCCTGCCTGCCCAGAGGTAGGCAGTGGGACTCGTGGTTCGGCGCGTGGGGCCGGGCCTAACCCTGGCTTCTGGTCGAGGTCTAGGGGGCCTGCCTCCGCCTGCCCAGAGATAGGCAGAGGGACTTGTGGTTCGGCGCATGGGGCCGGGCCCGACCCTGGCTTCTGGTCGAAGTCCAGGGGGCCTGCCCCCTGCCTGCCCAGAGGTAGGCAGAGGGACTTGTGGTTCGGCGCGTGGGGCCGGGCCTGACCCTGGCTTCTGGTCGAGGTCCAGGGGGCCTGCCTCCGCCTGCCCAGAGGTAGGCAGAGGGACTTGTGGTTCGGCGCATGGGGCCGGGCCTGACCCTGGCTTCTGGTCGAAGTCCAGGGGGCCTGCCCAGAGGTAGGCAAAGGGACTTATGGTTCGGCGCATGTGGCCGGGCCCGACCTTGGCTTCTGGTCGAAGTCCAGGGGGCCTGCCTCGAGGTAGGCAGAGGGACTTGTGGTTCGGCGCATGGGGCCGGCCCTGACCCTGAATTCTGGTCGAAGTCCAGGGGGCCTGCCCCCCGCTTGCCCAGAGGTAGGCAGAGAGACTTGTGGTTCGGCGCGTGGGGCCGGGCTTGACCCTGGCTTCTGGTCGAGGTCCAAGGGGCCTGCCTCCGCCTGCCCAGAGGTAGGCAGAGGGAGTTGTGGTTCGGCGGATTGGGCCGGGCTCGACCTTGGCTTCTGGTCGAAGTCCAGAGGGCCTGCCCCCTGCCTGCCCAGAGGTAGGCAGAGGGACTTGTGGTTTGGCGCGTGGGGCCGGGCCTGACCTTGGCTTCTTGTTTAAGTCCAGGGGGCCTGCCCCCTGCATGCCCAGAGGTAGGCAGAGGGACTTATGGTTCGGCGCATGGGGCCGGGCCTGACCCTGGCTTCTGGTCGAGGTCCAGGGGGCCTGCCCCCTGCCTGCCCAGAGGTAGGCAGAGGGACTTGTGGTTTGGCGCGTGGGGCCGGGCCTGACCCTGGCTTCTGGTTTAAGTCCAGGGGGCCTGCCCCCTGCATGCCCAGAGGTAGGCAGAGGGACTTATGGTTCGGCGCATGGGGCCGGGCCTGACCCTGGCTTCTGGTCGAGGTCCAGGGGGCCTGCCCCCTGCCTGCCTAGAGGTAGGCAGAGGGACTTATGGTTCGGCGCATGGGGCCGACCCTGACCCTGCCTTCTGGTCAAAGTCCAGGGGGCCTGCCCTCTGCCTGCCTAGAGGTAGGCAGAGGGACTTGTGGTTTAGCGCGTGGGGCCGGGCCTGACCCTAGCTTCTGGTTTAAGTCCAGGGGGCCTGCCCCCTGCATGCCCAGAGGTAGGCAGAGGGACTTATGGTTCGGCGCATGGGGCCGGGCCTGACCCTGGCTTCTGGTCGAGGTCCAGGGGGCCTGCCCCCTGCCTGCCTAGAGGTAGGCAAAGGGACTTATGGTTCGGCGCATGGGGCCGGACCTGGCCCTGGCTTTCTGGTCGAGGTCCAGGGGCCTGCCTCCGCCTGCCCAGAGGTAGGCAGAGGGACTTGTTGTTCGGCGCATGTGGCCAGGCCCGACCCAGGCTTCTGGTCGAAGTCCAGGGGGCCTGCCCCGAGGTAGGCAGAGGGACTTGTGGTTCGGCTCATGGGGCCCGACCAGACCCTGGCTTCTGGTCGAAGTCCAAGGGGCCTGCCCCCTGCCTGCCCAGAGGTAAGCAGAGGGACTCGTGGTTCGGCGCGTGCGGCCGGGCCTGACCCTGGCTTCTAGCCGAGGTCCAGGGGGCCTGCCTCCGCCTGCCCCGAGGTAGGTAGAGGGACTTGTGGTTTGGCGCATGGGGCCGGGCCCGACCCTGGCTTCTGGTCGAAGTCAAGGGGGCCTGCCCCCTGCCTGCCCAGAGGTAGGCAGAGGGACTTGTGGTTCGGCACATGAGGCCGGGCCTGACCCTGGCTTCTGGTCGAAGTCCAGGGGGCCTACCCCTGCTTGCCCAGAGGTAGGCAGAGGGACTTGTGGTTCGGCGCATGGGGCCGGGCCAGACCCTGGCTTCTGGTCGAAGTCCAGGGGGCCTGCCCCCTGCCTGCCCAGAGGGTAGGAATATAGACTTGTGGTTCGGCGCGTAGGGCCGGGCCTGACCCTGGCTTCTGGTCGAGGTCCAGGGGGCCTGCCTCCGCCTGCCCAGAGGTAGGCAGAGGGAGTTGTGGTTTGGCGGATGGGGCCGGGCCCGACCTTGGCTTCTGGTCGAACTCCAGGGGGCCTGCCCCCTGCCTGCACAGAGGTAGGCAGACGGACTAGTGGTTTGGCGCGTGGGGCCGGGCTTGACCCTGGCTACTGGTCGAGGTCCAGGGGGCCTGCCCCCTGCCCGCCCAGACGTAGGCAGAGGGACTTGTGGTTCGGCACGTGTGGCCGGGGCTGACCCTGGCTTCTGGTCGAGGTCCAGGGGGCCTGCCCCCTGCCCGCCCAGACGTAGGCAGAGGGACTTGTGGTTCGGCGCGTGTGGCCGGGCCTGACCCTGGCTTTTGGTCGAGGTCCAGGGGTCCTACCCCCTGCCTGCCCAGAGGTAGGCAGAGGGACTTGTGGTTCGGCGCATGGGGTCGGGCCTGACCTTGGCTTCTGGTCGAAGTCCAGGGGGCCTGCCCCCTGCCTGCCTAGAGGTCGGCAGAAGGACTTGTGGTTCGGCGCGTGGGGCCGGGCCTGACCCTGGCTTTCTGGTCGAGGTCCAGGGGCCTGCATCCGCCTGCCCAGAGGTAGGCAGAGGGACTTGTGGTTCGGCGCATGTGGCCGGGCCCGACCCTGGCTTCTAGTCGAAGTCCAGGGGGCCTGCCCCGAGGTAGGCAGAGGGACTTGTGGTGCGGCGCATGGGGCCGGCCCTGAAAAAGGCTTCTGGTGGAAGTCCAGGGGGCCTGCCCCCTGCCTGCCCAGAGGTAGGCAGAGGGACTTGTGGTTCGGCGCGTGTGGCCGGGCCTGACCCTGGCTTCTGGTCGAGGTCCAGGGGGCCTGCCCCCTGCCCGCCCAGACGTAGGCAGAGGGACTTGTGGTTCGGCGCGTGTGGCCGGGCCTGACCCTGGCTTCTGGTCGAGGTCCAGGGGGCCTACCCCCTGCCTGCCCAGAGGTAGGCAGAGGGACTTGTGGTTCGGCGCATGGGGCCGGGCCTGACCCTGGCTTCTGGTCGAAGTCCAGGGGGCCTGCCCCCTGCCTACCTAGAGGTAGGCAGAGGGACTTGTGGTTCGGCGCGTGGGGCCGGGCCTGACCCTGGCTTTCTGGTCGAGGTCCAGGGGCCTGCCTCCGCCTGCCCAGAGGTAGGCAGAGGGACTTGTGGTTCGACGCATGTGGCCGGGCCCGACCCTGGCTTCTGGTCGAAGTCCAGGGGCCTGCCCCGATGTAGGCAGAGGGACTTGTGGTTCGGCGCATGGGGCCGGCCCTGAAAAAGGCTTCTGGTGGAAGTCCAGGGGGCCTGCCCCCTGCCTGCCCAGAGGTAGGCAGAGGGACTTGTGGTTCGGCGCGTGGGGCCGGGCCTGACCCTGGCTTTATGGTCGAGGTCCAGGGGCCTGCCTCCGCCTGCCCAGAGGTAGGCAGAGGGACTTGTGGTTCGGCGCATGTGGCCGGGCCCGACCCTGGCTTCTGGTCGAAGTCCAGGGGCCTGCCCCGATGTAGGCAGAGGGACTTGTGGTTCGGCGCATAGGGCCGGCCTTGACAAAGGCTTCCGGTCGAAGTCCAGGGGGCCTGCCCCCTGCCTGCCCAGAGGTAGGCAGAGGGACTTGTGGTTTGGCGCGTGGGGCCGGGCCTGACCCTGGCTTCTGGTTTAAGTCCAGGGGGCCTGCCTCCGCCTGCCCCGAGGTAGGCAGAGGGACTTGTGGTTCGGCGCATGGGGCCGGCCCTGACCCTGGCTTCTGGTCGAAGTCCAGGGGGCCTGCCCCCTGCCTGCCCAGAGGTAGGCAGAGGGACTTGTGGTTTGGCGCGTGGGGCCGGGCCTGACCCTGGGTTCTGGTTTAAGTCCAGGGGGCCTGCCCCCTGCATGCCCAGAGGTAGGCAGAGGGACTTATGGTTCGGCGCATGGGGCCGGGCCTGACCCTGGCTTCTGGTCGAGGTCCAGGGGGCCGGCCCTCTGCCTGCCTAGAGGTAGGCAGAGGGACTTGTGGTTTGGCGCGTGGGGCCGGGCCTGACCGACTTCGAGCAGAGGTAGGCAGAGGGATTTATGGTTCGGCGCATGGGGCAGGGCCTGACCCTGGTTTCTGGTCGAAGTCCAGGGGGCCTGCCCCCTGCCTGCCCAGAGGTAGGCATAGGGACTTGTGGTTCGGCTCATGGGGCCCGACCTGACCCTGGCTTCTGGTCGAAGTCCAGGGGGCCTGCCCCCTGCCTGCCCAGAGGTAGGAAGAGGGACTCGTGGTTCGGCGCGTGGGGCCGGCCCTGACCCTGGCTTCTGGTCGAGGTCTAGGGGGCCAGCCTCCGCCTGCCTAGAGATAGGAAGAGGGACTTGTGGTTCGGCGCATGGGGCCCGACCTGACCCTGGCTTCTGGTCGAAGTCCAGGGGGCCTGCCCCCTGCCTCCCCAGAGGTAGGCAGTGGGACTCGTGGTTCGGCGCGTGGGGCCGGGCCTGACCCTGGCTTCTGGTCGAGGTCTAGGGGGCCTGCCTCCGCCTGCCCAGAGAAAGGCAGAGGGACTTGTGGTTCGGCGCATGGGGTCGGGCCCGACCCTGGCTTCTGGTCGAAGTCCAGGGGGCCTGCCCCCTGCCTGCCCAGAGGTAGGCAGTGGGACTCGTGGTTCGGCGCGTGGGGCCGGGCCTGACCCTGGCTTCTGGTCGAGGTCTAGGGGGCCTGCCTCCGCCTGCCCAGAGAAAGGCAGAGGGACTTGTGGTTTGGCGCATGGGGTCGGGCCCGACCCTGGCTTCTGGTCGAAGTCCAGGGGGCCTGCCCCCTGCCTGCCCAGAGGTAGGCAGTGGGACTCGTGGTTCGGCGCGTGGGGCCGGGCCTGACCCTGGCTTCTGGTCGAGGTCTAGGGGGCCTGCCTCCGCCTGCCCAGAGATAGGCAGAGGGACTTGTGGTTCGGCGCATGGGGCCGGGCCCGACCCTGGCTTCTGGTCGAAGTCCAGGGGGCCTTCCCCCTGCCTGCCCAGAGGTAGGCAGAGGGACTTGTGGTTCGGCGCGTGGCGCCGGGCCTGACCCTGGCTTCTGGTCGAGGTCCAGGGGGCCTGCCTCCGCCTGCCCAGAGGTAGGCAGAGGGACTTGTGGTTCGGCGCATGGGGCCGGGCCTGACCCTGGCTTCTGGTCGAAGTCCAGGGGGCCTGCCCAGAGGTAGGCAAAGTGACTTATGGTTCGGCGCATGTGGCCGGGCCCGACCCTGGCTTCTGGTCGAAGTCCAGGGGGCCTGCCTCGAGGTAGGCAGACGGACTTGTGGTTCGGCGCATGGGGCCGGCCCTGACCCTGAATTCTGGTCGAAGTCCAGGGGGCCTGCCCCCCGCTTGCCCAGAGGTAGGCAGAGAGACTTGTGGTTCGGCGCGTGGGGCCGGGCTTGACCCTGGCTTCTGGTCGAGGTCCAGGGGGCCTGCCTCCGCCTGCCCAGAGGTAGGCAGAGGGAGTTGTGGTTCGGCGGATTGGGCCGGGCTCGACCTTGGCTTCTGGTCGAAGTCCAGAGGCCCTGCCCCCTGCCTGCCCAGAGGTAGGCAGAGGGACTTGTGGTTTGACGCGTGGGGCCGGGCCTGACCTTGGCTTCTTGTTTAAGTCCAGGGGGCCTGCCCCCTGCACGCCCAGAGGTAGGCAGAGGGACTTATGGTTCGGCGCATGGGGCCGGGCCTGACCCTGGCTTCTGGTCGAGGTCCAGGGGGCCTGCCCCCTGCCTGCCTAGAGGTAGGCAGAGGGACTTGTGGTTTGGCGCGTGGGGCCGGACCTGACCCTGGCTTCTGGTTTAAGTCCAGGGGGCCTGCCTCCGCCTGCCCAGAGTTAGGCAGAGGGACTTGGGGTTCAGCGCATAGGGCCGGGCCCGACCCTGGCTTCTGGTCGAAGTCCAGGGGGGCTGCCTCGAGGTAGGCAGAGGGACTTGTGGTTCGGCGCATGGGGCCGGCCCTGACCCTGGCTTCTGGTCGAAGTCCAGGGGGGCTGCCCCCTGCCTGCCCAGAGGTAGGCAGAGGGACTTGTGGTTTGGCGCGTGGGGCCGGGCCTGACCCTGGCTTCTGGTTTAAGTCCAGGGGGCCTGCCCCCTGCATGCCCAGAGGTAGGCAGAGGGACTTATGGTTCGGCGCATGGGGCCGGTCCTGACCCTGGCTTCTGGTCGAGGTCCAGGAAGCCTGCCCCCTGCCTGCCTAGAGGTAGGCAGAGGGACTTATGGTTCAGCGCATGGGGCCGACCCTGACCCTGCCTTCTGGTCAAAGTCCAGGGGGCCTGCCCTCTGCCTGCCTAGAGGTAGGCAGAGGGACTTGTGGTTTAGCGCGTGGGGCCGGGCCTGACCCTAGCTTCTGGTTTAAGTCCAGGGGGCCTGCCCCCTGCATGCCCAGAGGTAGGCAGAGGGACTTATGGTTCGGCGCATGGGGCCGGGCCTGACCCTGGCTTCTGGTCGAGGTCCAGGGGGCCTGCCCCCTGCCTGCCTAGAGGTAGGCAGAGGGACTTATGGTTCGGCGCATGGGGCCGGGCCTGGCCCTGGCTTTCTGGTCGAGGTCCAGGGGCCTGCCTCCGCCTGCCCAGAGGTAGGCAGAGGGACTTGTTGTTCGGCGCATGTGGCCAGGCCCGACCCAGGCTTCTGGTCGAAGTCCAGGGGGCCTGACCCGAGGTAGGCAGAGGGACTTGTGGTTCGGCTCATGGGGCCCGACCAAACCCTGGCTTCTGGTCGAAGTCCAAGGGGCCTGCCCCCTGCCTGCCCAGAGGTAAGCAGAGGGACTCGTGGTTCGGCGCGTGCGGCCGGGCCTGACCCTGGCTTCTGGCCGAGGTCCAGGGGGCCTGCCTCCGCCTGCCCAGAGGTAGGTAGAGGGACTTGTGGTTCGGCGCATGGGGCCGGGCCCGACCCTGGCTTCTGGTCGAAGTCAAGGGGGCCTGCCCCCTGCCTGCCCAGAGGTAGGCAGAGGGACTTGTGGTTCGGCACATGAGGCCGGGCCTGACCCTGGCTTCTGGTCGAAGTCCTGGGGGGGCCTACCCCTGCTTGCCCAGAGGTAGGCAGAGGGACTTGTGGTTCGGCGCATGGGGCCGGGCCAGACCCTGGCTTCTGGTCGAAGTCCAGGGGGCATGCCCCCTGCCTGCCCAGAGGTAGGAATATGGACTTGTGGTTCGGCGCGTGGGGCCGGGCCTGACCCTGGCTTCTGGTCGAGGTCCAGGGGGCCTGCCTCCACCTGCCTAGAGGTAGGCAGAGGGAGTTGTGGTTTGGCGGATGGGGCCGGGCCCGACCTTGGCTTCTGGTCGAACTCCAGGGGGCCTGCCCCCTGCCTGCCCAGAGGTAGGCAGACGGACTAGTGGTTTGGCGCGTGGGGCCGGGCCTGACCCTGGCTTCTGGTCGAGGTCCAGGGGGCTTGCCCCCTGCCCGCCCAGACGTAGGCAGAGGGACTTGTGGTTCAGCGCGTGTGGCCGGGCCTGACCCTGGCTTCTGGTCGAGGTCCAGGGGGCCTGCCCCCTGCCCGCCCAGACGTAGGCAGAGGGACTTGTGGTTCGGCGCTTGTGGGCGGGCCTGACCCTGGCTTCTGGTCGAGGTCCAGGGGTCCTACCCCCTGCCTGCTGATGGGAGGGATTTGTCGTGGAACCCCAACCGATCAAATAGAGTAACCGGCTATTCCTACGGTAGATAGGGCAAGTCGGGTCGAATCCACGGGGACGGTAAGAGGCGTCTAGACTAGGTCGGCCCAAATACTAGACTAAGTCAACGAGCTACACTAAAGAATGATAGAGGGGAAGAGAACTAGACTAAGGACTACGACTAAGGAAAGCAAACAAAGGAGAAAGGGCTAGGATTAGGTCGGGGTCAAAGGGGTAACGGAGTGGTCGAGGGAGAACTAGAGAGGAGGAGGTAGTAGGGTGATCTAGGTCGGTCCGGGCTCTCGCAACTTAGACCAACCTAGAGGTACCACCTAGAACCCATCGAGGCGACACACACGACAAACGGGGTTCTAGCGCGCTATGGTCCTAGGTCCAATCCGGGCTCTCGCAACTTAGACTTGACCTAGGGGTCGTCCTCACCGGGCTCTCGCAACTTAATGAGGGAACCGAACCCACAACAAACTAACACCCACAAAGAAAGGCAAGAAAAACAAGCATTCCAACCTACTTAGTCTTTCAAGCAATTCAACAAACATGTGATGTGCATAAACCAAGAAGAAACCCAAATCTTCCACCCATCATCTCTAACAAACCCTTAATCACCCAATTAACACCCTAATCGCCTTACTAACCCTAGCAAGAACACTACTCTAACATTATCAAACTATAACTAACAAAAACAAGATGAATCAAACTAAGAACCAAAGCAAACATAAACAAACTAATGAAAACTATGAACTACAAACATTAAGATGAACAAAGATTGAAACTTGGAAGAACAAAACAAGAATAAGAGAAAAGAGGAAGGATTATACCATACTAGAGGAAGAAGAAAGGAAGAAACTTGCATTAATGAGAAGAATCCAATACAAACACCCTAGGTTGTCAATCTTGGGTGATTCTTGAAGAATCCCTTAATACAAGTACTAAACTATGATTAACTAACTAATTACCGACTAATCTACACTAATCTAATCTAATCTAACCTAAAACTATCTAGGGTTTTGTGGGTAATGAAAGACATAAGTGTTACATAACAAGGGAAGGGTATATATAGGGTTTAAGGATGAAAGGAGAAGGAAAGGATTGAATGCGGGCGAACTGGCAACATTCCCGATCGGGATTTCTCACATTCCCGATCGGGATTTCATGGACCCGGTCGGGAACACCTCCCAGTAGCCGCCTCTTGTGTTCCACTTCATTCCCGGTCGGGATGAGGCCATACCCGACCGGGAATAGCCTTGTAGGCCTCCAATATGATCTCTATGGTCCCTCCTTGCTTCTCATGGGCTTCTCATCGATTCTCGGGACTCGGGATCGGGTCTCGGAGGCTCGGGATTGGGTCACAAGGTCTCGGGGTCGATTCCAAGGCATCGAGTCATCGTTCCTTAGCTTCGTTGGCTCTAAAATGTGTATGTATTGAGTCGGAATCACTCCAACTCTCCATGAACGGTCTCGGGAACCTGAAACGAGCTAAAGGAACCATAAGTAGCCCATAAACCGCTCCCAAGGAGCGATTCTACAAGGAAATGGGACCAAAACACTACGAAATAGGCACTACAAATGGCACTTATCAACTGCCCAGAGGTAGGCAGAGGGACTTGTGGTTCGGCGCATGGGGCCGGGCCTGACCCTGGCTTCTGGTCGAAGTCCAGGGGGCCTGCCTCCTGCCTGCCTAGAGGTAGGCAGAGGGACTTGTGGTTCGGCGCGTGGGGCCGGGCCTGACCCTGGCTTTCTGGTCGAGGTCCAGGGGCCTGCCTCCGCCTGCCCAGAGGTAGGCAGAGGGACTTGTGGTTCGGCGCATGTGGCCGGGCCCGACCCTGGCTTCTGGTCGAAGTCCAGGGGGCCTGCCCCGAGGTAGGCAGAGGGACTTGTGGTTCGGCGCATGGGGCCGGCCCTGAAAAAGGCTTCTGGTGGAAGTCCAGGGGGCCTGCCCCCTGCCTGCCCAGAGGTAGGCAGAGGGACTTGTGGTTCGGCGCGTGTGGCCGGGCCTGACCCTGGCTTCTGGTCGAGGTCCAGGGGGCCTTCCCCCTGCCCGCCCAGACGTAGGCAGAGGGACTTGTGGTTCGGCGCGTGTGGCCGGGCCTGACCCTGGCTTCTGGTCGAGGTCCAGGGGGCCTTCCCCCTGCCCGCCCAGACGTAGGCAGAGGGACTTGTGGTTCGGCGCGTGTGGCCGGGCCTGACCCTGGCTTTTGGTCGAGGTCCAGGGGGCCTACCCCCTGCCTGCCCAGAGGTAGGAAGAGGGACTTGTGGTTCGGCGCATGGGGCCGGGCCTGACCCTGGCTTCTGGTCGAAGTCCAGGGGGCCTGCCCCCTGCCTACCTAGAGGTAGGCAGAGGGACTTGTGGTTCGGCGCGTGGGGCCGGGCCTGACCCTGGCTTTCTGGTCAAGGTCCAGGGGCCTACCTCCGCCTGCCCAGAGGTAGGCAGAGGGACTTGTGGTTCGGCGCATGTGGCCGGGCCCGACCCTGGCTTCTGGTCGAAGTCCAGGGGGCCTGCCCTGAGGTAGGCAGAGGGACTTGTGGTTCGGCGCATGGGGCCGGCCCTGAAAAAGGCTTCTGGTGGAAGTCCAGGGGGCCTGCCCCCTGCCTGCCCAGAGGTAGGCATAGGGACTTGTGGTTCGGCGCGTGGGGCCGGGCCTGACCCTGGCTTTATGGTCGAGGTCCAGGGGCCTGCCTCCGCTTGCCCAGAGGTAGGCAGAGGGACTTGTGGTTCAGCGCATGTGGCCGGGCCCGACCCTGGCTTCTGGTCGAAGTCCAGGGGGCCTGCCCCGAGATAGGCAGAGAGACTTGTGGTTCGGCGCATAGGGCCGGCCCTGACAAAGGCTTCCGGTCGAAGTCCATGGGGCCTGCCCCCTGCCTGCCCAGAGGTAGGCAGAGGGACTTGTGGTTCAGCACATGAGACCGGGCCTGACCCTGGCTTCTGGTCGAAGTCCAGGGGGCCTGCCCCCTGCTTGCCCAGAGGTAGGCAGAGGGACTTGTGGTTCGGCGCATGGGGCCGGGCCAGACCCTGGCTTCTGGTCGAAGTCCAGGGGGCCTGCCCCCTTCTTGCCCAGAGGTAGGCAGATGGACTTGTGGTTCGGCGCGTGGGGCCGGGCCTGACCCTGGCTTCTGGTCGAGGTCCAGGGGGCCTGCCTCCGCCTGCCCAGAGGTAGGTAGAGGGAGTTGTGGTTTGGCGGATGGGGCCGGGACTGACCTTGGCTTCTGGTCGAAGTCCAGGGGGCCTGCCCCCTGCCTGCCCAGAGGTAGGCAGAGGGACTTGTGGTTTGGCGCATGGGGCCGGGCCTGACCCTGGCTTCTGGTCGAGGTCCAGGGGGTATACCCCCTGCCTGTCCAGACGTAGGCAGAGGGACTTGTGGTTCGGCGCATGGGGCCGGGCCTGACCCTGGCTTCTGGTCGAAGTCCAGGGGCCTGCCCCCTGCCTGCCTAGAGGTAGGCAGAGGGACTTGTGGTTCGGCGCGTGGGGCCGGGCCTGACCCTGGCTTCTGGCCGAGGTCCAGGGGGCCTGCCTCCGCCTGCCCAGAGGTAGGCAGAGGGACTTGTGGTTCGGTGCATGGGGCCGGGCCCGACCCTGGCTTCTGGTCGAAGTCCAGGGGGCCTGCCCCCTGCCTGCCCAGAGGTAGGCAGAGGGACTTGTGGTTCGGCACGTGAGGCCGGGCCTGACCCTGGCTTCTGGTCGAAGTCCAGGGGGCCTGCCCCCTGCTTGCCCAGAGGTAGCCAGAGGGACTTGTGGTTCGGCGCATGGGGCCGGGCCAGACCCTGGCTTCTGGTCGAAGTCCAGGGGGCCTGCCCCCTGCTTGCCCAGAGGTAGGCAGATGGACTTGTGGTTCGGCGCGTGGGGCCAGGCCTGACCCTGGCTTCTGGTCAAGGTCTAGGGGGCCTGCCTCCGTCTGCCCAGAGGTAGGTAGAGGGAGTTGTGGTTTGGCGGGTGGGGCCGGGACTGACCTTGGCTTCTGGTCGAAGTCCAGGGGGCCTGCCCCCTGCCTGCCCAGAGGTAGGCAGAGGGACTTGTGGTTTGGCGCATGGGGCCGGGCCTGACCCTGGCTTCTGGTCGAGGTCCAGGGGGCATGCCCCCTGCCTGCCCAGACGTAGGCAGAGGGACTTGTGGTTCGGCGCGTGTGGCCGGGCCTGACCCTGGCTTCTGGTCGAGGTCCAGGGGGCCTGCCCCCTGCCTGCCCAGAGGTAGGCAGAGGGACTTGTGGTTTGGCGCATGGGGCCGGGCCTGACCCTGGCTTCTGGTCGAAGTCCAGGGGGCCAGCCCCCTGCCTGCCTAGAGGTAGGCAGAGGGACTTGTGGTTCGGCGCATGTGGCCGGGCCCGACCCTGGCTTCTGGTCGAAGTCCAGGGGGCCTGCCCCGAGGTAGGCAGAGGGACTTGTGGTTCGGCGCATGGGGCCGGCCCTGAAAAAGGCTTCTGGTGGAAGTCCAGGGGGCCTGCCCCCTGCCTGCGGAGAGGTAGGCAGAGGGACTTGTGGTTCGGCGCGTGGGGCCGGGCCTGACCCTGGCTTTATGGTCGAGGTCCAGGGGGCTGCCTCCGCCTGCCCAGAGGTAGGAGAGGGACTTGTGGTTCGGTGCATGTGGCCGGGCCCGAGCCTGGCTATTGGTCGAAGTCCGGGGGGCCTGCCCCCTGCCTGCCCAGAGGTAAGGAGAGGGACTCGTGGTTCGGCGCGTGCGGCCGGGCCTGACCCTGGCTTCTGGCCGAGGTCCAGGGAGCCTGCCTCCGCCTGCCCAGAGGTAGGCAGAGGGACTTGTGGTTCGGTGCATGGGGCCGGGCCCGACCCTGGCTTCTGGTCGAAGTCCAGGGGGCCTGCCCCCTGCCTACCCAGAGGTAGGCAGAGGGACTTGTGGTTCGGCAAACGAGGCCGGGCCTGACCCTGGCTTCTGGTCGAAGTCCAAGGGGCCTGCCCCCTGCTTGCCCAGAGGTAGGCAGAGGGACTTGTGGTTCGGCGCATGGGGCCGGGCCAGACCCTGGTTTCTGGTCGAAGTCCAGGGGGCCTGCCCCCTGCTTGCCCAGAGGTAGGCAGATGGACTTGTGGTTCGGCGCGTGGGGCCGGGCCTGACCCTGGCTTCTGGTCGAGGTCCAGGGTGCCTGCCTCCGCCTGCCCAGAGGTAGGTAGAGGGAGTTGTGGTTTGGCGGATGGGGCCGGGACTGACCTTGGCTTCTGGTCGAAGTCCAGGGGGCCTGCCCCCTGCCTGCCCAGAGGTAGGCAGAGGGACTTGTGGTTTGGCGCATGGGGCCGGGCGTGACCCTGGCTTCTGGTCGAAGTCCAGGGGGCCTGCCCCCTGCCTGCCTAGAGGTAGGCAGAGGGACTTGTGGTTCGGCGCGTGGGGTCGGGCCTGACCCTGGCTTCTGGTCGAGGTCCAGGGAGCCTGCCTCCGCCTGCCCAGAGGTAGGCAGAGGGACTTGTGGTTCGGCGCATGTGGCCGGGCCCGACCCTGGCTTCTGGTCGAAGTCCAGAGGCCTGCCCCCTGCCTGCCCAGAGGTAGGCAGAGGGACTTGTGGTTCGGCACATGAGGCCGGGCCTGACCCTGGCTTCTGGTCGAAGTCCAGGGGGCCTGCCCCCTGCTTGCCCAGAGGTAGGCAGAGGGACTTGTGGTTCGGCGCATGGGGCCGGGCCAGACCCTGGCTTCTGGTCGAAGTCCAGGGGGCCTGCCCCCTGCTTGCCCAGAGTTAGGCAGATGGACGTGTGGTTCGGCGCGTGGGGCCGGGCCTGACCCTGGCTTCTGGTCAAAGTCCAGGGGGCCTGCCCCCTGCCTGCCCAGAGGTAGACAGAGGGACTTGTGGTTCGACGCGTGTGGCCGGGCCTGACCCTGGCTTCTGGTCGAGGTCCATGGGGCCTGCCTCCGCCTGCCCAAAGGTAGGCAGAGGGACTTGTGGTTCGGCGCATGTGGCCGGGCCCGACCCTGGCTTCTGGTCGAAGTCCAGAGGCCTGCCCCCTGCCTGCCCAGAGGTAGGCAGAGGGACTTGTGGTTCGGCACATGAGGCCGGGCCTGACCCTGGCTTCTGGTCGAAGTCCAGGGGGCCTGCCCCCTGCTTGCCCAGAGGTAGGCAGAGGGACTTGTGGTTCGGCGCATGGGGCCGGGCTAGACCCTGGCTTCTGGTCGAAGTCCAGGGGGCCTGCCCCGAGATAGGTAGAGGGACTTGTGGTTCGGCGCATGTGGCCGGGCCCGACCCTGGCTTCTGGTCGAAGTCCAGAGGCCTGCCCCCTGCCTGCCCAGAGGTAGGCAGAGGGACTTGTGGTTTGGCGCGTGGGGCCGGGCCTGACCCTGGCTTCTGGTTTAAGTCCAGGGGGCCTGCCTCCGCCTGCGCAGAGGTAGGCAGAGGGACTTGGGGTTCGGCGCATGGGGCCGGGCCCGACCCTGGCTTCTGGTCGAAGTCCAGGGGGCCTGCCCCGAGGTAGGCAGAGGGACTACTGGTTCGGTGCATGGGGCCGGCCCTGACCCTGGCTTCTGGTCGAAGTCCAGGGGCCTGCCCCCTGCCTGCCCAGAGGTAAGCAGAGGGACTCGTGGTTCGGCGCTTGGGGGCGGGCCTGACCCTGGCTTCTGGCCGAGGTCCAGGGGCCTGCCTCCGCCTGCCCAGATGTAGGCAGAGGGACTTGTGGTTCGGCGCATGGGGCCGGGCCCGACCCTGGCTTCTGGTCGAAGTCCAGAGGCCTGCCCCCTGCCTGCCCAGAGGTAGGAAGAGGGACTTGTGGTTCGGCACATGAGGTCGGGCCTGACCCTGGCTTCTGGTCGAAGTCCAGGGGGCCTGCCCCCTGCTTGCCCAGAGGTAGGCAGAGGGACTTGTGGTTCGGCGCATGGGGCCGGGCCAGACCCTGGCTTCTGGTCGAAGTCCAGGGGGCCTGCCCCCTGCTTGCCCAGAGTTAGGCAGATGGACGTGTGGTTCGGCGCGTGGGGCCGGGCCTGACCCTGGCTTCTGGTCAAAGTCCAGGGGGCCTGCCCCCTGCTTGCCCAGAGGTAGGCAGATGGACTTGTGGTTCGGCGCGTGGGGTCGGGCCTGACCCTGGCTTCTGGTCGAGGTCCAGGGGGCCTGTCTCCGCCTGCCCAGAGGTAGGCAGAGGGACTTGTGGTTTGGCGCGTGGGGCCGGGCCTGACCCTGGCTTCTGGTCGAAGTCCAGGGGGCCTGCCCCCTGCCTGCCTAGAGGTAGGCAGAGGGACTTATGGTTCGGCGCGTGGGGTCGGGCCTGACCCTGGCTTCTGGTCGAGGTCTAGGGGGCCTGCCTCTGCCTGCCCAGAGGTAGGCAGAGGGAGTTGTGGTTTGGCGGATGGGGCCGGGCCCGACCTTGGCTTCTGGTCGAAGTCCAGGGGGCATGCCCCCTGCCTGCCCAGAGGTACACAGAGGGACTTGTGGTTTGGCGCGTGGGGCCGAGCCTGACCCTGGCTTCTGGTCGAGGTCCAGGGGGCCTGCCCCCTGCCTGCCCAGACGTAGGCAGAGGGACTTGTGGTTCGGCGCGTGTGGCCGGGCCTGACCCTGGATTCTGGTCGAGGTCCAGGGGGCCTGCCTCCGCCTGCCCAGAGGTAGGCAGAGGGACTTGTGGTTCGGCGCATGTGGCCGGGCCCGACCCTGGCTTCTGGTCGAAGTCCAGGGGGCCTGCCCCGAGATATGTAGAGAGACTTGTGGTTCGGCGCATAGGGCCGGCCCTGACAAAGGCTTCCTGTCGAAGTCCATGGGGCCTGCCCCCTGCCTGCCCAGAGGTAGGCAGTGGGACTTGTGGTTTGGCGCGTGGGGCCGGGCCTGACCCTGGCTTCTGGTTTAAGTCCAGGGGGCCTGCCTCCGCCTGCCCAGAGGTAGGCAGAGGGACTTGGGGTTCGGCGCATGGGGTCGGGCCCGACCCTGGCTTCTGGTCGAAGTCCAGGGGGTCTGCCCCTAGGTAGGCAGAGGGACTTGTGGTTCGGCGCATGGGGCCGGCCCTGACCCTGGCTTCTTGTCGAAGTCCAGGGGGCCTGCCCCCTGCCTGCCCAGAGGTAGGCAGAGGGACTTGTGGTTTGGCGCGTGGGGCCGGGCCTGACCCTGGGTTCTGGTTTAAGTCCAGGGGGCTTGCCCCCTGCATGCCCAGAGGTAGGCAGAGGGACTTATGGTTCGGCGCATGGGGCCGGGCCTGACCCTGGCTTCTGGTCGAGGTCCAGGGGGCCTGCCCCCTGCCTGCCTAGAGGTAGGCAGAGGGACTTATGGTTCGGCGCATGGGGCCGGCTGGTCAAAGTCCGGAGGCCTGCCCTCTGCCTGCCTAGAGGTAGCCAGAGGGACTTGTGGTTTGGCGCGTGGGGCCGGGCCTGACCGACTTCGAGCAGAGGTAGGCAGAGGGATTTATGGTTCGGCGCTTGGGGCAGGGCCTGACCCTGGTTTCTGGTCGAAGTCCAGGGGGCCTGCCCCCTGCCTCCCCAGAGGTAGGCATAGGGACTTGTGGTTCGGCTCATGGGGCCCGACCTGACCCTGGCTTCTGGTCGAAGTCCAGGGGGCCTGCCCCCTGCTTGCCCAGAGGTAGGAAGAGGGACTCGTGGTTCGGCGCGTGGGGCCGTCCCTGACCCTGGCTTCTGGTCGAGGTCTCGGGGGCCAGCCTCCGCCTGCCTAGAGATAGGAAGAGGGACTTGTGGTTCGGCGCATGGGTCCCGACCTGACCCTGGCTTCTGGTCGAAGTCCAGGGGGCCTGCCCCCTGCCTCCCCAGAGGTAGGCAGTGGGACTCGTGGTTCGGCGCGTGGTGCCGGGCCTGACCCTGGCTTCTGGTCGAGGTCTAGGGGGCCTGCCTCTGCCTGCATAGAGATAGGCAGAGGGACTTGTGGTTCGGCGCATGGGGCCGGGCCCGACCCTGGCTTCTGGTCGAAGTCCAGGGGGCCTGCCCCCTGCCTGCCCAGAGGTAGGCAGTGGGACTCGTGGTTCGGCGCGTGGGGCCGGGCCTGACCCTGGCTTCTGGTCGAGGTCTAGGGGGCTTGCCTCCGCCTGCCCAGAGATAGGCAGAGGGACTTGTGGTTCGGCGCATGGGGCCGGGCCCGACCCTGGCTTCTGGTCGAAGTCCAAAGGGCCTGCCCCCTGCCTGCCCAGAGGTAGGCAATGGGACTCGTGGTTCGACGCGTGGGGCCGGGCTTGACCCTGGCTTCTGGTCGAGGTCTAGTGGGCCTACCTCCGCCTGCCCAGAGATAGGCAGAGGGACTTGTGGTTCGGCGCATGGGGGCCGGGCCCGACCCTGGCTTCTGGTCGAAGTCCAGGGGGCCTGCCCTCTGCCTGCCCAGAGGTAGGCAGAGGGACTTGTGGTTCGGCGCGTGGGGCCGGGCCTGACCCTGGCTTCTGGTCAAGGTCCAGGGGGCCTGCCTCCGCCTGCCCAGAGGTAGGCAGAGGGACTTGTGGTTCGGCGCATGTGGCCGGGCCCGACCCTGGCTTCTGGTCAAAGTCCAGGGGGCCTGCCTCGAGGTAGGCAGAGGGACTTGTGGTTCGGCGCATGGGGCCGGGCCTGACCCTGAATTCTGGTCGAAGTCCAGGGGGCCTGCCCAGAGGTAGGCAAAGGGACTTATGGTTCGGCGCATGTGGCCGGGCCCGACACTGGCTTCTGGTCGAAGTCCAGGGGGCCTGCCCCCTGCCTGCCCAGAGGTAGGCAGTGGGACTCGTGGTTCGGCGCGTGGGGCCGGGCCTGACCCTGGCTTCTGGTCGAGGTCTAGGGGGCTTGCCTCCGCCTGCCCAGAGATAGGCAGAGGGACTTGTGGTTCGGCGCATGGGGCCGGGCCCGACCCTGGCTTCTGGTCGAAGTCCAAAGGGCCTGCCCCCTGCCTGCCCAGAGGTAGGCAGTGGGACTCGTGGTTCGGCGCGTGGGGCCGGGCCTGACCCTGGCTTCTGGTCGAGGTCTAGTGGGCCTGCCTCCGCCTGCCCAGAGATAGGCAGAGGGACTTGTGGTTCGGCGCATGGGGGCCGGGCCCGACCCTGGCTTCTGGTCGAAGTCCAGGCGGCCTGCCCCCTGCTTGCCCAGAGGTAGGCAGAGAGACTTGTGGTTCGGCGCGTGGGGCCGGGCCCGACCCTGGCTTCTGGTCGAAGTCCAGGGGGCCTGCCCCGAGGTAGGCAGAGAGACTTGTGGTTCGGCGCATGGGGCTGGCCCTGACCCTGGCTTCTGGTCGAAGTCCAGGGGGCCTGCCCCCTGCTTGCCCAGAGGAAGGCAGAGAGACTTTTGGTTCGGCGCGTGGGGCCGGGCTTGACCCTGGCTTCTGGTCGAGGTCCAGGGGGCCTGCCTCCGCCTGCCCAGACGTAGGCAGAGGGAGTTGTGGTTCGGCGGATTGGGCCGGGCTCGACCTTGGCTTCTGGTCGAAGTCCAGAGGGCCTGCCCCCTGCCTGCCCAGAGGTAGGCAGAGGGACTTGTGGTTTGGCGCGTGGGGCCGGGCCTGACCCTGGCTTCTGGTTTAAGTGTAGGGGGCCTGCCCCCTGCATGCCCAGAGGTAGGCAGAGGGACTTATGGTTTGGCGCATAGGGCCGGGCCTGACCCTGGCTTCTGGTCGAGGTCCAGGGGGCCTGCCCCCTGCATGCCTAGAGGTAGGCAGAGGGACTTATGGTTCGGTGTATGGGGCCGGCCCTGACCCTGCCTTCTGGTCAAAGTCCAGGGGGCCTGCCTCCACCTGCCCAGAGGTAGGCAGAGGGACTTGTGGTTCGGCGCATGTGGCCGGGCCCGACCCTGGCTTCTGGTCGAAGTCCAGGGGGCCTGCCCCGAGATAGACAGAGGGACTTGTGGTTCGGCGCATAGGGCCGACCCTGACAAAGGCTTCCGATCGAAGTCTAGGGGGCCTGCCCCCTGCCTGCCCAGAGGTAGGCAGAGGGTCTTGTGGTTTGGCGCGTGGGGCCGGGCCTGACCCTGGCTTCTGGTTTAAGTCCAGGGGGCCTGCCTCCGCCTGCCCAGAGGTAGGCAGAGGGACTTGGGGTTCGGCGCATGGGGCCGGGCCCGACCCTGGCTTCTGGTCGAAGTCCTGGGGGCCTGCCCCGAGGTAGGCAGAGGGACTTGTGGTTCGGCGCATGGGGCCGGCCCTGACCCTGGCTTCTGGTCGAAGTCCAGGGGGCCTGCCCCCTGCCTGCCCAGAGGTAGGCAGAGTAACTTGTAGTTTGCCGCGTGGGGCCGGGCCTGACCCTGGCTTCTGGTTTAAGTCCAGAGGGCCTGCCCCCTGCATGCCAAGAGGTAGGTAGAGGGACTTATGGTTCGGCGCATGGGGCCGGGCCTGACCCTGGCTTCTGGTCGAGGTCCAGGGGGCCTGCCCCCTGCCTGCCTAGAGGTAGGCAGAGGGACTTATGGTTCGGCGCATGGGGCCGGCCCTGACCCTGCCTTCTGGTCAAAGTCCAGGGGGCCTGCCGCCGCCTGCCCAGAGGTAGGCAGAGGGACTTGTGGTTCGGCGCATGTGGCCGGGCCCGACCCCGGCTTCTGGTCGAAGTCCAGGGGGCCTGCCCCAAGATAGGCAGAGAGACTTGTGGTTCGGCGCATAGGGTCGGCCCTGACAAAGGCTTCCGGTCGAAGTCCAGGGGGCCTGCCCCCTGCCTGCCCAGAGGTAGGCAGAGGGACTTGTGGTTTGGCGCGTGGGGCCAGGCCTGACCCTGGCTTCTGGTTTAAGTCCAGGGGGCCTGCCTCCGCCTGCCCAGAGGTAGGCAGAGGGACTTGGGGTTCGGCGCATGGGGCCGGGTCCGACCCTGGCTTCTAGTCGAAGTCCAGGGGGCCTGCCCCGAGGTAGGCAGAGGGACTTGTGGTTCGGCGCATGGGGCCGGCCCTGACCCTGACTTCTGGTCGAAGTCCAAGGGGCCTGCCCCCTGCCTGCCCAGAGGTAGGCAGAGTAACTTGTAGTTTGCCGCGTGGGGCCGGGCCTGACCCTGGCTTCTGGTTTAAGTCCAGAGGGCCTGCCCCCTGCATGCCCAGAGGTAGGCAGAGGGACTTATGGTTCGGCGCATGGGGCCGGGCCTGACCCTGGCTTCTGGTCGAGGTCCAGGGGGCCTGCCCCCTGCCTGCCTAGAGGTAGGCAGAGGGACTTATGGTTCGGCGCATGGGGCCGGCCCTGACCCTGCCTTCTGGTCAAAGTCCAGGGGGCCTGCCGCCGCCTGCCCAGAGGTAGGCAGAGGGACTAGTGGTTCGGCGCATGTGGCCGGGCCCGACCCCGGCTTCTGGTCGAAGTCCAGGGGGCCTGCCCCAAGATAGGCAGAGAGACTTGTGGTTCGGCGCATAGGGTCGGCCCTGACAAAGGCTTCCGGTCGAAGTCCAGGGGGCCTGCCCCCTGCCTGCCCAGAGGTAGGCAGAGGGACTTGTGGTTTGGCGCGTGGGGCCGGGCCTGACCCTGGCTTCTGGTTTAAGTCTAGGGGGCCTGCCCCCTGCATGCCTAGAGGTAGGCAGAGGGACTTATGGTTCGGCGCATGGGACCGCGCCTGACCCTGGCTTCTGGTCGAGGTCCAGGGGGCCTGCCCCCTGCCTGCCTAGAGGTAGGCAGAGGGACTTGTGGTTCGGTGCATGGGGCCGGCCCTGACCCTGCCTTCTGGTCAAAGTCCAGGGGGCCTGCCTCCGCCTGCCCAGAGGTAGGCAGAGGGACTTGTGGTTCGGCGCATGTGGCCGGGCCCGACCCTGGCTTCTGGTCGAAGTCCAGGGGGCCTGCCCCGAGATAGACAGAGGGACTTGTGGTTCGGCGCATAGGGCCGACCCTGACAAAGGCTTCCGATCGAAGTCTAGGGGGCCTGCCCCCTGCATGCCCAGAGGTAGGCAGAGGGACTTATGGTTCGGCGCATGGGGCCGGGCCTGACCCTGGCTTCTGGTCGAGGTCCAGGGGGCCTGCCCCCTGCCTGCCTAGAGGTAGGCAGAGGGACTTATGGTTCGGCGCATGGGGCCGGCCCTGACCCTGCCTTCTGGTCAAAGTCCAGGGGGCCTGCCGCCGCCTGCCCAGAGGTAGGCAGAGGGACTTGTGGTTCGGCGCATGTGGCCGGGCCCGACCCCGGCTTCTGGTCGAAGTCCAGGGGGCCTGCCCCAAGATAGGCAGAGAGACTTGTGGTTCGGCGCATAGGGCCGGCCCTGACAAAGGCTTCCGGTCGAAGTCCAGGGGGCCTGCCCCCTGCCTGCCCAGAGGTAGGCAGAGGGACTTGTGGTTTGGCGCGTGGGGCCGGGCCTGACCCTGGCTTCTGGTTTAAGTCCAGGGGGCCTGCCTCCGCTTGCCCAGAGGTAGGCAAAGGGACTTGGGGTTCGGCGCATGGGGCCGGGCCCGACCCTGGCTTCTGGTTGAAGTCCAGGGGGCCTGCCCCAAGATAGGCAGAGAGACTTGTGGTTCGGCGCATAGGGCCGGCCCTGACAAAGGCTTCCGGTCGAAGTCCAGGGGGCCTGCCCCCTGCCTGCCCAGAGGTAGGCAGAGGGACTTGTGGTTTGGCGCGTGGGGCCGGGCCTGACCCTGGCTTCTGGTTTAAGTCTAGGGGGCCTGCCCCCTGCATGCCCAGAGGTAGGCAGAGGGACTTATGGTTTGGCGCATAGGGCCGGGCCTGACCCTGGCTTCTGGTCGAGGTCCAGGGGGCCTGCCCCCTGCCTGCCTAGAGGTAGGCAGAGGGACTTGTGGTTCGGTGCATGGGGCCGGCCCTGACCCTGCCTTCTGGTCAAAGTCCAGGGGGCCTGCCTCCGCCTGCCCAGAGGTAGGCAGAGGGACTTGGGGTTCGGCGCATGGGGCCGGGCCCGACCCTGGCTTCTGGTCGAAGTCCAGGGGGCCTGCCCCGAGGTAGGCAGAGGGACTTGTGGTTCGGCGCATGGGGCCGGCCCTGACCCTGGCTTCTGGTCGAAGTCCAGGGGGCCTGCCCCCTGCCTGCCAAGAGGTAGGCAGAGTAACTTGTAGTTTGCCGCGTGGTGCCGGGCCTGACCCTGGCTTCTGGTTTAAGTCCAGAGGGCCTGCCCCCTGCATGCCCAGAGGTAGTGATAAGTGTCGTTTGTAGTGCCTATTCTGTAGTGTTTTGGTCCCATTTTCTTGTATAATCGCTCCTTGGGAGCGGTTTATGGGCTTCTTATGTTTCCTTTAGCTCGTTTCAGGTTCCCGAGACCATTCATGAAGAGTTGGAGTGATTCCGACTCTATACATACACATTTTGGAGCCAACGAAGCTAAGGAACGATGACTCGATGCCTTGGAATCGACCCCGAGACCTTGGGACCCAATCCCGAGCCTCCGAGACCCGATCCCGAGTCCCGGGAATCGATGAGAAGGCCATGAGAACCAAGGAGGGACCGAAAAGTTCATATTGGAGGCCTACAAGACTATTCCCGATCGGGTATGGCCTTATCCCGATCGGGAATAAAGAGGAAAGCAAGACGGGGTACTGTGGGGTGTTCCCGATCGGGATTTCCCACTTTCCCGATCGGGAAAGTTGCCAGTTCACCCGTGCTTTGCTCCTTCCTTCTCCTTTCATTCTTAAACCCTATATATACCCTTCCCTTGTTATGTAACACTTATGTCTTTCATTACCCACTAAACCCTAGATTATTTTAGCATAGATTAGAGTGGATTAGTCTTTAGATTATCGTTAATCTTAGATTAGTACTTGTATTAAGGGAATTATTCAAGATCTTCTCCAAGCTTGACAACCTTGGATGTTTGTTTTGGGTTTTCTTCATTAATGCAAGTTTTGTTCTTTCCTCTTCACTAGTTTGGTATAATCCTCTTCTCTTTTACTCTTTTTCTTGTTCCATTCATTAAGGTTTGAATCTTTAGTTCTTGTTATTGTTCATAGTTCTTTGTTAGACTAGTTTCACTATGTTAGTTTTGTTGTTTGGTTTGATTACTCTTGTTAGTGATAGTTTTAGTTTAGATATGTTAGAGTAGTGTTCTTGCTAGGGTTAGTAAGGTGATTAGGGTGTTAATTGGATGATTGAGGGATTGTTGGAGTTGTTGGTGGAAGATTTGGGTTTCTCCTTGGTTTGTTGCACATCACATGTTTGTTGAATTGCTTGAATGACTAAGTATGTGCGAATGCTTGTTTTCTTGTCTTTCTCTTGTGGGTATTAGTTTGTTTATGGGTTCGGTCCCCTCATTAAGTTGCGAGAGCCCGGTGAGGACGACCCCTAGGCCGGTCTAAGTTGCGAGAGCCCGGATTCGACCTAGGTCTATAGCATGCTAGTACCCCGTTTGTGTTGTGTCGCCGAGTTGGGTTTTAGGTGGAACCTCTAGGTGAGTCTAAGTTGCGAGAGCCCGGGCATTACCTAGATCACCCTACTACCTCCTTCACCTCTAGTTCTCCTCCGACCATTCCGTTACCCCTTTGACCCCGACCTAACCCTAGCCCGTCCTCCTTTGTTTGTTTCCTTTGTTTAGACCTAGTTTAGTCCTTAGCCTTCCCCCTAGAATAGCTTGTCTCGAACTTAGTCCTAGACCGTAGCATACCTTAGTCCGACCTCCCGTCCCTGTGGATTCGACCCGACTTACCCTAGCTACCCTAGTTAGGTTTAGCCGGTTTTATTTGACGATTGGGGTTCACGACAAATCCTAACCATCAGGTAGGTAGAGGGACTTATGGTTCGGCGCATGGGACCGGGCCTGACCCTGGCTTCTGGTCGAGGTCCAGGGGGCCTGCCCCCTGCCTGCCTAGAGGTAGGCAGAGGGACTTATGGTTCGGCGCATGGGGCCGGCCCTGACCCTGCCTTCTGGTCAAAGTCCAGGGGGCCTGCCTCCGCCTGCCCAGAGGTAGGCAGAGGGACTTGTGGTTCGGCGCATGTGGCCGGGCCCGACCCTGGCTTCTGGTCGAAGTCCAGGGGGCCTGCCCCGAGATAGGCAGAGAGACTTGTGGTTCGGCGCATAGGGCCAGCCCTGACAAAGGCTTCCGGTCGAAGTCCAGGGGGCCTGCCCCCTGCCTGCCCAGAGGTAGGCAGAGGGACTTGTGGTTTGGCGTGTGGGGCCGGGCCTGACCCTGGCTTCTGGTTTAAGTCCAGGGGGCCTGCCTCCGCCTGCCCAGAGGTAGGCAGAGGGACTTGGGGTTCGGCGCATGGGGCCGGGCCCGACCCTGGCTTCTGGTCGAAGTCCAGGGGGCCTGCCCCGAGGTAGGCAGAGGGACTTGTGGTTCGGCGCATGGGGCCGGCCCTGACCCTGACTTCTGGTCGAAGTCCAAGGGGCCTGCCCCCTGCCTGCCCAGAGGTAGGCAGAGTAACTTGTAGTTTGCCGCGTGGGGCCGGGCCTGACCCTGGCTTCTGGTTTAAGTCCAGAGGGACTGCCCCCTGCATGCCCAGAGGTAGGCAGAGGGACTTATGGTTCGGTGCATGGGGCCGGGCCTGACCCTGGCTTCTGGTCGAGGTCCAGGGGGCCTGCCCCCTGCCTGCCTAGAGGTAGGCAGAGGGACTTATGGTTCGGCGCATGGGGACGGCCCTGACCCTGCCTTCTGGTCAAAGTCCAGGGGGCCTGCCGCCACCTGCCCAGAGGTAGGCAGAGGGACTTGTGGTTCGGCGCATGTGGCCGGGCCCGACCCTGGCTTCTGGTCGAAGTCCAGGGGGCCTGCCCCAAGATAGGCAGAGAGACTTGTGGTTCGGCGCATAGGGCCAGCCCTGACAAAGGCTTCCGGTCGAAGTCCAGGGGGCCTGCCCCCTGCCTGCCCAGAGGTAGGCAGAGTGACTTGTGGTTTGGCGCGTGGGGCCGGGCCTGACTCTGGCTTCTGGTTTAAGTCCAGGGGGCCTGCCTCCGCCTGCCCAGAGGTAGGCAGAGGGACTTGGGGTTCGGCGCATGGGGCCGGGCCCAACCCTGGCTTCTGGTTGAAGTCCAGGGGGCCTGCCCCGAGGTAGGCAGAGGGACTTGTGGTTCGGCGCATGGGGCTGGCCCTGACCCTGGCTTCTGGTCGAAGTCCAGGGGGCCTGCCCCCTGCCTGCCCAGAGGTAGGCAGAGGGACTTGTGGTTTGGCGCGTGGGGCCGGGCCTGACCCTGGCTTCTGGTTTATGTCCAGGGGGCCTGCCCCCTGCATGCCCAGAGGTAGGCAGAGGGACTTATGGATCGGCGCATGGGGCCGGGCCTGACCCTGGCATCTGGTCGAGGTCTAGGGGGCCTGCCCCCTGCCTGCCTAGAGGTAGGCAGAGGGACTTATGGTTCGGCGCATGGGGCCGGCCCTGACCCCGCCTTATGGTCAAAGTACAAGGGACCTGCCATCTGCCTGCCTAGAGGTAAGCAGAGGGACTTGTGGTTTGGCGTGGCCTGACCGACTTCGAGCAGAGGTAGGCAGAGGGACTTATGGTTCGGCGCATGGGGCCGGCCCTGACCCTGCCTTCTGGTCAAAGTCCAGGGGGCCTGCCTCCGCCTGCCCAGAGGTAGGTAGAGGGACTTGTGGTTCGGCGCATGTGGCCGGGCCCGACCCTGGCTTCTGGTCGAAGTCAGTGGGCCTGCCCCCTGCCTGCCCAGAGGTAGGCAGAGGGACTTATGGTTCGGCGCATGTGGCCGGGCCCGACCCTGGCTTCTGGTTTATGTCCAGAGGGACTGCCCCCTGCATGCCCAGAGTTAGGCAGAGGGACTTGTGGATCGGCGCATGGGGCCGGGCCTGACCCTGGCATCTGGTCGAGGTCCAGGGGGCCTGCCCCCTCCCTGCCTAGAGCTAGGCAGAGGGACTTATGGTTCGGCGCATGGGGCCGGCCCTGACCCTGCCTTCTGGTCAAAGTCCAAGGGGCCTTCCGCCGCCTGCCCAGAGGTAGGCAGAGGGACTTGTGGTTCGGCACATGTGGCCGGGCCCGACCCTGGCTTCTGGTCGAAGTCCAGGGGGCCTGCCCCAAGATAGGCAGAGGGACTTGTGGTTCGGCGCATAGGGCCGGCCCTGACAAAGACTTCCGGTCGAAGTCCAGGGGGCCTGCCCCCTGCCTGCCCAAAGGTAGGCAGAGGGACTTGTGGTTTGGCGCGTGGGGCCGGGCCTGACCCTGGCTTCTGGTTTAAGTCCAGGGGGCCTGCCTCCGCTTGCCCAGAGGTAGGCAGAGGGACTTGGGGTTCGGCGCATGGGGCCGGGCCCGACCCTGGCTTCTGGTCGAAGTCCAGGGGGCCTGCCCCGAGGTAGGCAGAGGGACTTGTGGTTCGGCGCATGGGGCTGGCCCTGACCCTGGCTTCTGGTCGAAGTCCAGGGGGCCTGCCCCCTGCCTGCCCAGAGGTAGGCAGAGGGAGTTGTGGTTTGGCACGTGGGGCCGGGCCTGACCCTGGCTTCTGGTTTAAGTCAGAGGGCCTGCCCCCTGCATGCCCAGAGGTAGGCAGAGGGACTTATGGTTCGGCGCATGGGGCCGGGCCTGACCCTGGCTTCTGGTCGAGGTCCAGGGGGCCTGCCCCCTACCTGCCTAGAGGTAGGCAGAGGGACTTATGGTTCGGCGCATGGGGCCGGCCCTGACCCTGCCTTCTGGTCAAAGTCCAGGGGGCCTGCCCTCTGCCTGCCTAGAGGTAGGCAGAGGGACTTGTGGTTTGGCGCGTGGGGCCGGGCCTGACCGACTTCGAGCAGAGGTAGGCAGAGGGACTTATGGTTCGGCGCATGGGGCCGGCCCTGACCCTGCCTTCTGGTCAAAGTCCAGGGGGCCTGCCTCCGCCTGCCCAGAGGTAGGCAGAGGGACTTGTGGTTCGGCGCATGTGGCCGGGCCCGACCCTGGCTTCTTGTCGAAGTCCAGGGGGCCTTCCCCGAGATAGACAGAGGGACTTGTGGTTCGGCGCATAGGGCCGACCCTGACAAAGGCTTCCGATCGAAGTCCAGGGGGCCTGCCCCCTGCCTGCCCAGAGGTAGGCAGAGGGACTTGTGGTTTGGCGCGTGGGGCCGGGCCTGACCCTGGCTTCTGGTTTAAGTCCAGGGGGCCTGCCTCTGCCTGCCCAGAGGTAGGCAGAGGGACTTGGGGTTCGGCGCATGGGGCCGGGCCCGACCCTGGCTTCTGGTCGAAGTCCAGGGGGCCTGCCCCGAGGTAGGCAGAGGGACTTGTGGTTCGGCGCATGGGACCGGCCCTAACCCTGGCTTCTGGTCGAAGTCCAGGGGGCCTGCCCCCTGCCTGCCCAGAGGTAGGCAGAGGGACTTGTAGTTTGCCGCGTGGGGCCGTGCCTGACCCTGGCTTCTGGTTTAAGTCCAGGGGGCCTGCCCCCTGCATGCCCAGAGGTAGGCAGAGGGACTTATGGTTCGGCGCATGGGGCCGGGCCTGACCCTGGCTTCTGGTCGTTGTCCAGGGGGCCTGCCCCTGCCTGCCTAGAGGTAGGCAGAGGGACTTATGGTTCGGCGCATGGGGCCGGCCCTGACCCTGCCTTCTGGTCAAAGTCCAAGGGGCCTTCCGCCGCCTGCCCAGAGGTAGGCATAGGGACTTGTGGTTCGGCACATGTGGCCGGGCCCGACCCTGGCTTCTGGTCGAAGTCCAGAGGGCCTGCCCCAAGATAGGCAGAGGGACTTGTGGTTCGGCGCATAGGGCCGGCCCTGACAAAGACTTCCGGTCGAAGTCCAGGGGGCCTGCCCCCTGCCTGCCCAAAGGTAGGCAGAGGGACTTGTGGTTTGGCGCGTGGGGCCGGGCCTGACCCTGGCTTCTGGTTTAAGTCCAGGGGGCCTGCCTCTGCCTGCCCAGAGGTAGGCAGAGGGACTTGGGGTTCGGCGCATGGGGCCGGGCCCGACCCTGGCTTCTGGTCGAAGTCCAGGGGGCCTGCCCCGAGGTAGGCAGAGGGACTTGTGGTTCGGCGCATGGGGCTGGCCCTGACCCTGGCTTCTGGTCGAAGTCCAGGGGGCCTGCCCCCTGCCTGCCCAGAGGTAGGCAGAGGGAGTTGTGGTTTGGCACGTGGGGCCGGGCCTGACCCTGGCTTCTGGTTTAAGTCAGAGGGCCTGCCCCCTGCATGCCCAGAGGTAGGCAGAGGGACTTATGGTTCGGCGCATGGGGCCGGGCCTGACCCTGGCTTCTGGTCGAGGTCCAGGGGGCCTGCCCCCTACCTGCCTAGAGGTAGGCAGAGGGACTTATGGTTCGGCGCATGGGGCCGGCCCTGACCCTGCCTTCTGGTCAAAGTCCAGGGGGCCTGCCCTCTGCCTGCCTAGAGGTAGGAAGAGGGACTTGTGGTTTGGCGCGTGGGGCCGGGCCTGACCGACTTCGAGCAGAGGTAGGCAGAGGGACTTATGGTTCGGCGCATGGGGCCGGCCCTGACCCTGCCTTCTGGTCAAAGTCCAGGGGGCCTGCCTCCGCCTGCCCAGAGGTAGGCAGAGGGACTTGTGGTTCGGCGCATGTGGCCGGGCCCGACCCTGGCTTCTGGTCGAAGTCCAGGGGGCCTTCCCCGAGATAGACAGAGGGACTTGTGGTTCGGCGCATAGGGCCGACCCTGACAAAGGCTTCCGATCGAAGTCCAGGGGGCCTGCCTCCTGCCTGCCCAGAGGTAGGCAGAGGGACTTGTGGTTTGGCGCGTGGGGCCGCGCCTGACCCTGGCTTCTGGTTTAAGTCCAGGGGGCCTGCCTCTGCCTGCCCAGAGGTAGGCAGAGGGACTTGGGGTTCGGCGCATGGGGCCGGGCCCGACCCTGACTTCTGGTCGAAGTCCAGGGGGCCTGCCCCGAGGTAGGCAGAGGGACTTGTGGTTCGGCGCATGGGGCCGGCCCTGACCCAGGCTTCTGGTCGAAGTCCAGGGGGCCTGCCCCCTGCCTGCCCAGAGGTAGGCAGAGGGACTTGTAGTTTGCCGCGTGGGGCCGTGCCTGACCCTGGCTTCTGGTTTAAGTCCAGGGGGCCTGCCCCCTGCATGCCCAGAGGTAGGCAGAGGGACTTATGGTTCGGCGCATGGGGCCGGGCCTGACCCTGGCTTCTGGTCGTGGTCCAGGGGGCCTGCCCCCTGCCTGCCTAGAGGTAGGCAGAGGGACTTATGGTTCGGCGCATGGGGCCGGCCCTGACCCTGACTTCTGGTCAAAGTACAAGGGGCCTGCCCTCTGCCTGCCTAGAGGTAGGCAGAGGGACTTGTGGTTTGGCGCGTGGGGCCGGGCCTGACCGACTTCGAGCAGAGGTAGGCAGAGGGACTTATGGTTCGGCGCATGGGGCCGGCTCTGACCCTGCCTTCTGGTCAAAGTCCAGGGGGCCTGCCTCCGCCTGCCCAGAGGTAGGCAGAGGGACTTGTGGTTCGGCGCATGTGGCCGGGCCCGACCCTGGCTTCTGGTCGAATTTCAGGGGGCCTTCCCCGAGATAGACAGAGGGACTTGTGGTTCGGCGCATAGGGCCGACCCTGACAAAGGCTTCCGATCGAAGTCCAGGGGGCCTGCCCCCTGCCTGCCCAGAGGTAGGCTGAGGGACTTGCGGTTTGGCGCGTGGGGCCGAGCCTGACCCTGGCTTCTGGTTTAAGTCCAGGGGGCCTGCCTCTGCCTGCCCAGAGGTAGGCAGAGGGACTTGGGGTTCGGCGCATGGGGCCGGGCCCGACCCTGGCTTCTGGTCGAAGTCCAGGGGGCCTGCCCCGAGGTAGGCAGAGGGACTTGTGGTTCGGCGCATGGGGCCGGTCCTGACCCTGGCTTCTGGTCGAAGTCCAGGGGGCCTGCCCCCTGCCTGCCCAGAGGTAGGCAGAGGGAGTTATAGTTTGCCGCGTGGGGCCGTGCCTGACCCTGGCTTCTGGTTTAAGTCCAGGGGGCCTGCCCCCTGCATGCCCAGAGGTAGGCAGAGGGACTTATGGTTTGGCGCATGGGGCCGGGCCTGACCCTGGCTTCTGGTCGTTGTCCAGGGGGCCTGCCCCCTGCCTGCCTAGAGGTAGGCAGAGGGACTTATGGTTCGGCGCATGGGGCCGGCCCTGACCCTGCCTTCTGGTCAAAGTCCAGGGGGCTTGCCGCCGCCTGCCCAGAGGTAGGCAGAGGGACTTGTGGTTCGGCACATGTGGCCGGGCCCGACCCTGGCTTCTAGTCGAAGTCCAGGGGGCCTGCCCCAAGATAGGCAGAGGGACTTGTGGTTCGGCGCATAGGGCCGGCCCTGACAAAGACTTCCGGTCGAAGTCCAGGGGGCCTGCCCCCTGCCTGCCCAGAGGTAGGCAGAGGGACTTGTGGTTTGGCGCGTGGGGCCGGGCCTGACCCTGGCTTCTGGTTTAAGTCCAGGGGGCCTGCCTCCGCTTGCCCAGAGGTAGGCAGAGGGACTTGGGGTTCGGCGCATGGGGCCGGGCCCGACCCTGGCTTCTGGTCGAAGTCCAGGGGGCCTGCCCCGAGGTAGGCAGAGGGACTTGTGGTTCGGCGCATGGGGCTGGCCCTGACCCTGGCTTCTGGTCGAAGTCCAGGGGGCCTGCCCCCTGCCTGCCTAGAGGTATGCAGAGGGAGTTGTGGTTTGGCGCGTGGGGCCGGGCCTGACCCTGGCTTCTAGTTTAAGTCCAGAGGGCCTGCCCCCTGCATGCCCAGAGGTAGGCAGAGGGACTTATGGTTCGGCGCATGGGGCCGGGCCTGACCCTGGCTTCTGGTGGAGGTCCAGGGGGCCTGCCCCCTACCTGCCTAGAGGTAGGCAGAGGGACTTATGGTTCGGCGCATGGGGCCGGCCCTGACCCTGCCTTCTGGTCAAAGTCCAGGGGGCCTGCCGCCGCCTGCCCAGAGGTAGGCAGAGGGACTTGTGGTTCGGCGCATGTGGCCGGGCCCGACCCTGGCTTCTGGTCGACGTCCAGGGGGCCTGCCCCAAGATAGGCAGAGAGACTTGTGGTTCGGCGCATAGGGCCGGCCCTGACAAAGGCTTCCGGTCGAAGTCCAGGGGGCCTGCCCCCCTGCCTGCCCAGAGGTAGGCAGAGGGACTTGTGGTTTGGCGCGTGGGGCCGGGCCTGACCCTGGCTTCTGGTTTAAGTCCAGGGGGCCTGCCTCCGCCTGCCCAGAGGTAGGCAGAGGGACTTGGGGTTCGGCGCATGGGGCCGGGCCCGACCCTGGCTTCTGGTCGAAGTCCAGGGGGCCTGCCCCGAGGTAGGCAGAGGGACTTGTGGTTCGGCGCATGGGGCTGGCCCTGACCCTGCCTTCTGGTCGAAGTCCAGGGGGCCTGCCCCCTGCCTGCCCAGAGGTAGGTTGAGGGACTTGTGGTTTGGCGCGTGGGGCCGGGCCTGACCTTGGCTTCTGGTTTAAGTCCAGGGGGCCTGCCCCTTGCATGCCCAGAGTTAGGCAGAGGGACTTATGGATCGGCGCATGGGGCCGGGCCTGACCCTGGCATCTGGTCGAGGTCCAGGGGGCCTGCCCCCTCCCTGCCTAGAGGTAGGCAGAGGGACTTATGGTTCGGCGCATGGGGCCGGCCCTGACCCTGCCTTCTGGTCAAAGTACAAGGGGCCTGCCCTCTGCCTGCCTAGAGGTAGGCAGAGGGACTTGTGGTTTGGCGCGTGGGGCCGGGCCTGACCGACTTCGAGCAGAGGTAGGCAGAGGGACTTATGGTTCGGCGCATGGGGCCGGCCCTGACCCTGCCTTCTGGTCAAAGTCCAGGGGGCCTGCCTCCGCCTGCCCAGAGGTAGGAAGAGGGACTTGTGGTTCGGCGCATGTGGCCGGGCCCGACCCTGGCTTCTGGTCGAAGTCCAGGGGGCCTTCCCCGAGATAGACAGAGGGACTTGTGGTTCGGCGCATAGGGCCGACCCTGACAAAGGCTTCCGATCGAAGTCCAGGGGGCCTGCCCCCTGCCTGCCCAGAGGTAGGCAGAGGGACTTGTGGTTTGGCGCGTGGGGCCGGGCCTGACCCTGGCTTCTGGTTTAAGTCCAGGGGGCCTGCCTCTGCCTGCCCAGAGGTAGGCAGAGGGACTTGGGGTTCGGCGCATGGGGCCGGGCCCGACCCTGGCTTCTGGTCGAAGTCCAGGGGGCCTGCCCCGAGGTAGGCAGAGGGACTTGTGGTTCGGCGCATGGGGCCGGGCCTGACCCTGGCATCTGGTCGAAGTCCAGGGGGCCTGCCCCCTGCCTGCCCAGAGGTAGGCAGAGGGACTTGTAGTTTGCCGCGTGGGGCCGTGCCTGACCCTGGCTTCTGGTTTAAGTCCAGGGGGCCTGCCCCCTGCATGCCCAAAGGTAGGCAGAGGGACTTATGGTTCGGCGCATGGGGCCGGGCCTGACCCTGGCTTCTGGTCGTGGTCCAGGGGGCCTGCCCCCTGCCTGCCTAGAGGTAGGCAGAGGGACTTATGGTTCGGCGCATGGGGCCGGCCCTGACCCTGCCTTCTGGTCAAAGTCCAGGGGGCCTGTCTCCGCCTGCCCAGAGGTAGGAAGAGGGACTTGTGGTTCGGCGCATGTGGCCGGGCCCGACCCTGGCTTCTGGTCGAAGTCCAGGGGGCCTTCCCCGAGATAGACAGAGGGACTTGTGGTTCGGCGCATAGGGCCGACCCTGACAAAGGCTTCCGATCGAAGTCCAGGGGGCCTGCCCCCTGCCTGCCCAGAGGTAGGCAGAGGGACTTGTGGTTTGGCGCGTGGGGCCGTGCCTGACCCTGGCTTCTGGTTTAAGTCCAGGGGGCCTGCCCCCTGCATGCCCAAAGGTAGGCAGAGGGACTTATGGTTCGGCGCATGGGGCCGGGCCTGACCCTGGCTTCTGGTCGTGGTCCAGGGGGCCTGCCCCCTGCCTGCCTAGAGGTAGGCAGAGGGACTTATGGTTCGGCGCATGGGGCCGGCCCTGACCCTGCCTTCTGGTCAAAGTCCAGGGGGCCTGCCGCCGCCTGCCCAGAGGTAGGCAGAGGGACTTGTGGTTCGGCACATGAGGCCGGGCCCGACCCTGGCTTCTGGTCGAAGTCCAGGGGGCCTGCCCCAAGATAGGCAGAGGGACTTGTGGTTCGGCGCATAGGGCCGGCCCTGACAAAGACTTCCGGTCGAAGTCCAGGGGGCCTGCCCCCTGCCTGCCTAGAGGTAGGCAGAGGGACTTGTGGTTTGGCGCGTGGGGCCGGGCCTGACCCTGGCTTCTGGTTTAAGTCCAGGGGGCCTGCCTCCGCTTGCCCAGAGGTAGGCAGAGGGACTTGGGGTTCGGCGCATGGGGCCGGGCCCGACCCTGGCTTCTGGTCGAAGTCCAGGGGGCCTGCCCCGAGGTAGGCAGAGGGACTTGTGGTTCGGCGCATGGGGCTGGCCCTGACCCTGGCTTCTGGTCGAAGTCCAGGAGGCCTGCCCCCTGCCTGCCCAGAGGTAGGCAGAGGGAGTTGTGGTTTGGCGCGTGGGGCCGGGCCTGACCCTGGCTTCTGGTTTAAGTCCAGAGGGCCTGCCCCCTGCATGCCCAGAGGTAGGCAGAGGGACTTATGGTTCGGCGCATGGGGCCGGGCCTGACCCTGGCTTCTGGTCGAGGTCCAGGGGGCCTGCCCCCTACCTGCCTAGAGGTAGGCAGAGGGACTTATGGTTCGGCGCATGGGGCCGGCCCTGACCCTGCCTTCTGGTCAAAGTCCAGGGGGCCTGCCGCCGCCTGCCCAGAGGTAGGCAGAGGGACTTGTGGTTCGGCGCATGTGGCCGGGCCCGACCCTGGCTTCTGGTCGAAGTCCAGGGGGCCTGCCCCAAGATAGGCAGAGAGACTTGTGGTTCGGCGCATAGGGCCGGCCCTGACAAAGGCTTCCGGTCGAAGTCCAGGGGGCCTGCCCCCCTGCCTGCCCAGAGGTAGGCAGAGGGACTTGTGGTTTGGCGCGTGGGGCCGGGCCTGACTCTGGCTTCTAGTTTAAGTCCAGGGGGCCTGCCTCCGCCTGCCCAGAGGTAGGCAGAGGGACTTGGGGTTCGGCGCATGGGGCCGGGCCCGACCCTGGCTTCTGGTCGAAGTCCAGGGGGCCTGCCCCGAGGTAGGCAGAGGGACTTGTGGTTCGGCGCATGGGGCTGGCCCTGACCCTGCCTTCTGGTCGAAGTCCAGGGGGCCTGCCCCCTGCCTGCCCAGAGGTAGGCAGAGGGACTTGTGGTTTGGCGCGTGGGGCCGGGCCTGACCCTGGCTTCTGGTTTAAGTCCAGGGGGCCTGCCCCCTGCATGCCCAGAGGTAGGCAGAGGGACTTATGGATCGGCGCATGGGGCCGGGCCTGACCCTGGCTTCTGGTGGAGGTCCAGGGGGCCTGCCCCCTACCTGCCTAGAGGTAGGCAGAGGGACTTATGGTTCGGCGCATGGGGCCGGCCCTGACCCTGCCTTCTAGTCAAAGTCCAGGGGGCCTGCCGCCGCCTGCCCAGAGGTAGGCAGAGGGACTTGTGGTTCGGCGCATGTGGCCGGGCCCGACCCTGGCTTCTGGTCGACGTCCAGGGGGGCCTGCCCCAAGATAGGCAGAGAGACTTGTGGTTCGGCGCATAGGGCCGGCCCTGACAAAGGCTTCCGGTCGAAGTCCAGGGGGCCTGCCCCCCTGCCTGCCCAGAGGTAGGCAGAGGGACTTGTGGTTTGGCGCGTGGGGCCGGGCCTGACCCTGGCTTCTGGTTTAAGTCCAGGGGGCCTGCCTCCGCCTGCCCAGAGGTAGGCAGAGGGACTTGTGGTTCGGCGCATGGGGCTGGCCCTGACCCTGCCTTCTGGTCGAAGTCCAGGGGGCCTGCCCCCTGCCTGCCCAGAGGTAGGCAGAGGGAGTTATAGTTTGCCGCGTGGGGCCGTGCCTGACCCTGGCTTCTGGTTTAAGTCCAGGGGGCCTGCCCCCTGCATGCCCAGAGGTAGGCAGAGGGACTTATGGTTTGGCGCATGGGGCCGGGCCTGACCCTGGCTTCTGGTCGTTGTCCAGGGGGCCTGCCCCCTGCCTGCCTAGAGGTAGGCAGAGGGACTTATGGTTCGGCGCATGGGGCCGGCCCTGACCCTGCCTTCTGGTCAAAGTCCAGGGGGCTTGCCGCCGCCTGCCCAGAGGTAGGCAGAGGGACTTGTGGTTCGGCACATGTGGCCGGGCCCGACCCTGGCTTCTAGTCGAAGTCCAGGGGGCCTGCCCCAAGATAGGCAGAGGGACTTGTGGTTCGGCGCATAGGGCCGGCCCTGACAAAGACTTCCGGTCGAAGTCCAGGGGGCCTGCCCCCTGCCTGCCCAGAGGTAGGCAGAGGGACTTGTGGTTTGGCGCGTGGGGCCGGGCCTGACCCTGGCTTCTGGTTTAAGTCCAGGGGGCCTGCCTCCGCTTGCCCAGAGGTAGGCAGAGGGACTTGGGGTTCGGCGCATGGGGCCGGGCCCGACCCTGGCTTCTGGTCGAAGTCCAGGGGGCCTGCCCCGAGGTAGGCAGAGGGACTTGTGGTTCGGCGCATGGGGCTGGCCCTGACCCTGGCTTCTGGTCGAAGTCCAGGGGGCCTGCCCCCTGCCTGCCTAGAGGTATGCAGAGGGAGTTGTGGTTTGGCGCGTGGGGCCGGGCCTGACCCTGGCTTCTGGTTTAAGTCCAGAGGGCCTGCCCCCTGCATGCCCAGAGGTAGGCAGAGGGACTTATGGTTCGGCGCATGGGGCCGGGCCTGACCCTGGCTTCTGGTGGAGGTCCAGGGGGCCTGCCCCCTACCTGCCTAGAGGTAGGCAGAGGGACTTATGGTTCGGCGCATGGGGCCGGCCCTGACCCTGCCTTCTGGTCAAAGTCCAGGGGGCCTGCCGCCGCCTGCCCAGAGGTAGGCAGAGGGACTTGTGGTTCGGCGCATGTGGCCGGGCCCGACCCTGGCTTCTGGTCGACGTCCAGGGGGCCTGCCCCAAGATAGGCAGAGAGACTTGTGGTTCGGCGCATAGGGCCGGCCCTGACAAAGGCTTCCGGTCGAAGTCCAGGGGGCCTGCCCCCCTGCCTGCCCAGAGGTAGGCAGAGGGACTTGTGGTTTGGCGCGTGGGGCCGGGCCTGACCCTGGCTTCTGGTTTAAGTCCAGGGGGCCTGCCTCCGCCTGCCCAGAGGTAGGCAGAGGGACTTGGGGTTCGGCGCATGGGGCCGGGCCCGACCCTGGCTTCTGGTCGAAGTCCAGGGGGCCTGCCCCGAGGTAGGCAGAGGGACTTGTGGTTCGGCGCATGGGGCTGGCCCTGACCCTGCCTTCTGGTCGAAGTCCAGGGGGCCTGCCCCCTGCCTGCCCAGAGGTAGGTTGAGGGACTTGTGGTTTGGCGCGTGGGGCCGGGCCTGACCTTGGCTTCTGGTTTAAGTCCAGGGGGCCTGCCCCTTGCATGCCCAGAGTTAGGCAGAGGGACTTATGGATCGGCGCATGGGGCCGGGCCTGACCCTGGCATCTGGTCGAGGTCCAGGGGGCCTGCCCCCTCCCTGCCTAGAGGTAGGCAGAGGGACTTATGGTTCGGCGCATGGGGCCGGCCCTGACCCTGCCTTCTGGTCAAAGTACAAGGGGCCTGCCCTCTGCCTGCCTAGAGGTAGGCAGAGGGACTTGTGGTTTGGCGCGTGGGGCCGGGCCTGACCGACTTCGAGCAGAGGTAGGCAGAGGGACTTATGGTTCGGCGCATGGGGCCGGCCCTGACCCTGCCTTCTGGTCAAAGTCCAGGGGGCCTGCCTCCGCCTGCCCAGAGGTAGGAAGAGGGACTTGTGGTTCGACGCATGTGGCCGGGCCCGACCCTGGCTTCTGGTCGAAGTCCAGGGGGCCTTCCCCGAGATAGACAGAGGGACTTGTGGTTCGGCGCATAGGGCCGACCCTGACAAAGGCTTCCGATCGAAGTCCAGGGGGCCTGCCCCCTGCCTGCCCAGAGGTAGGCAGAGGGACTTGTGGTTTGGCGCGTGGGGCCGGGCCTGACCCTGGCTTCTGGTTTAAGTCCAGGGGGCCTGCCTCTGCCTGCCCAGAGGTAGGCAGAGGGACTTGGGGTTCGGCGCATGGGGCCGGGCCCGACCCTGGCTTCTGGTCGAAGTCCAGGGGGCCTGCCCCGAGGTAGGCAGAGGGACTTGTGGTTCGGCGCATGGGGCCGGGCCTGACCCTGGCATCTGGTCGAAGTCCAGGGGGCCTGCCCCCTGCCTGCCCAGAGGTAGGCAGAGGGACTTGTAGTTTGCCGCGTGGGGCCGTGCCTGACCCTGGCTTCTGGTTTAAGTCCAGGGGGCCTGCCCCCTGCATGCCCAAAGGTAGGCAGAGGGACTTATGGTTCGGCGCATGGGGCCGGGCCTGACCCTGGCTTCTGGTCGTGGTCCAGGGGGCCTGCCCCCTGCCTGCCTAGAGGTAGGCAGAGGGACTTATGGTTCGGCGCATGGGGCCGGCCCTGACCCTGCCTTCTGGTCAAAGTCCAGGGGGCCTGTCTCCGCCTGCCCAGAGGTAGGAAGAGGGACTTGTGGTTCGGCGCATGTGGCCGGGCCCGACCCTGGCTTCTGGTCGAAGTCCAGGGGGCCTTCCCCGAGATAGACAGAGGGACTTGTGGTTCGGCGCATAGGGCCGACCCTGACAAAGGCTTCCGATCGAAGTCCAGGGGGCCTGCCCCCTGCCTGCCCAGAGGTAGGCAGAGGGACTTGTGGTTTGGCGCGTGGGGCCGTGCCTGACCCTGGCTTCTGGTTTAAGTCCAGGGGGCCTGCCCCCTGCATGCCCAAAGGTAGGCAGAGGGACTTATGGTTCGGCGCATGGGGCCGGGCCTGACCCTGGCTTCTGGTCGTGGTCCAGGGGGCCTGCCCCCTGCCTGCCTAGAGGTAGGCAGAGGGACTTATGGTTCGGCGCATGGGGCCGGCCCTGACCCTGCCTTCTGGTCAAAGTCCAGGGGGCCTGCCGCCGCCTGCCCAGAGGTAGGCAGAGGGACTTGTGGTTCGGCACATGTGGCCGGGCCCGACCCTGGCTTCTGGTCGAAGTCCAGGGGGCCTGCCCCAAGATTGGCAGAGGGACTTGTGGTTCGGCGCATAGGGCCGGCCCTGACAAAGACTTCCGGTCGAAGTCCAGGGGGCCTGCCCCCTGCCTGCCTAGAGGTAGGCAGAGGGACTTGTGGTTTGGCGCGTGGGGCCGGGCCTGACCCTGGCTTCTGGTTTAAGTCCAGGGGGCCTGCCTCCGCTTGCCCAGAGGTAGGCAGAGGGACTTGGGGTTCGGCGCATGGGGCCGGGCCCGACCCTGGCTTCTGGTCGAAGTCCAGGGGGCCTGCCCCGAGGTAGGCAGAGGGACTTGTGGTTCGGCGCATGGGGCTGGCCCTGACCCTGGCTTCTGGTCGAAGTCCAGGAGGCCTGCCCCCTGCCTGCCCAGAGGTAGGCAGAGGGAGTTGTGGTTTGGCGCGTGGGGCCGGGCCTGACCCTGGCTTCTGGTTTAAGTCCAGAGGGCCTGCCCCCTGCATGCCCAGAGGTAGGCAGAGGGACTTATGGTTCGGCGCATGGGGCCGGGCCTGACCCTGGCTTCTGGTCGAGGTCCAGGGGGCCTGCCCCCTACCTGCCTAGAGGTAGGCAGAGGGACTTATGGTTCGGCGCATGGGGCCGGCCCTGACCCTGCCTTCTGGTCAAAGTCCAGGGGGCCTGCCGCCGCCTGCCCAGAGGTAGGCAGAGGGACTTGTGGTTCGGCGCATGTGGCCGGGCCCGACCCTGGCTTCTGGTCGAAGTCCAGGGGGCCTGCCCCAAGATAGGCAGAGAGACTTGTGGTTCGGCGCATAGGGCCGGCCCTGACAAAGGCTTCCGGTCGAAGTCCAGGGGGCCTGCCCCCCTGCCTGCCCAGAGGTAGGCAGAGGGACTTGTGGTTTGGCGCGTGGGGCCGGGCCTGACTCTGGCTTCTAGTTTAAGTCCAGGGGGCCTGCCTCCGCCTGCCCAGAGGTAGGCAGAGGGACTTGGGGTTCGGCGCATGGGGCCGGGCCCGACCCTGGCTTCTGGTCGAAGTCCAGGGGGCCTGCCCCGAGGTAGGCAGAGGGACTTGTGGTTCGGCGAATGGGGCTGGCCCTGACCCTGCCTTCTGGTCGAAGTCCAGGGGGCCTGCCCCCTGCCTGCCCAGAGGTAGGCAGAGGGACTTGTGGTTTGGCGCGTGGGGCCGGGCCTGACCCTGGCTTCTGGTTTAAGTCCAGGGGGCCTGCCCCCTGCATGCCCAGAGGTAGGCAGAGGGACTTATGGATCGGCGCATGGGGCCGGGCCTGACCCTGGCATCTGGTCGAGGTCCAGGGGGCCTGCCCCCTGCCTGCCTAGAGGTAGGCAGAGGGACTTATGATTCGGCGCATGGGGCCGGCCCTGACCCTGCCTTCTGGTCAAAGTCCAGGGGGGCTGCCGCCGCCTGCCCAGAGGTAGGCAGAGGGACTTGTGGTTCGGCACATGTGGCCGGGCCCGACCCTGGCTTCTGGTCGAAGTCCAGGGGGCCTGCCCCAAGATAGGCAGAGGGACTTGTGGTTCGGCGCATAGGGCCGGCCCTGACAAAGACTTCCGGTCGAAGTCCAGAAGGCCTGCCCCCTGCCTGCCCAGAGGTAGGCAGAGGGACTTGTGGTTTGGCGCGTGGGGCCGGGCCTGACCCTGGCTTCTGGTTTAAGTCCAGGGGGCCTGCCTCCGCTTGCCTAGAGGTAGGCAGAGGGACTTGGGGTTCGGCGCATGGGGTCGGGCCCGACCCTGGCTTCTGGACGAAGTCCAGGGGGCCTGCCCCGAGGTAGGCAGAGGGACTTGTGGTTCGGCGCATGGGGCTGGCCCTGACCCTGGCTTCTGGTCGAAGTCCAGGGGGCCTGCCCCCTGCCTGCCCAGAGGTAGGCAGAGGGAGTTGTGGTTTGGCGCGTGGGGCCGGGCCTGACCCTGGCTTCTGGTTTAAGTCCAGAGGGCCTGCCCCCTGCATGCCCAGAGGTAGGCGGAGGGACTTATGGTTCGTCGCATGGGGCCGGGCCTGACCCTGGCTTCTGGTCGAGGTCCAGGGGGCCTGCCCCCTACCTGCCTAGAGGTAGGCAGAGGGACTTATGGTTCGGCGCATGGGGCCGGCCCTGACCCTGCCTTCTGGTCAAAGTCCAGGGGGCCTGCCGCCGCCTGCCCAGAGGTAGGCAGAGGGACTTGTGGTTTGGCGCATGTGGCCGGGCCCGACCCTGGCTTCTGGTCGAAGTCCAGGGGGCCTGCCCCAAGATAGGCAGAGAGACTTGTGGTTCGGCGCATAGGGCCGGCCCTGACAAAGGCTTTCGGTCGAAGTCCAGGGGGCCTGCCCCCCTGCCTGCCCAGAGGTAGGCAGAGGGACTTGTGGTTTGGCGCGTGGGGCCGGGCCTGACCCTGGCTTCTGGTTTAAGTCCAGGGGGCCTGCCTCCGCCTGCCCAGAGGTAGGCAGAGGGACTTGGGGTTCGGCGCATGGGGCCAGGCCCGACCCTGGCTTCTGGTCGAAGTCCAGGGGGCCTGCCCCGAGGTAGGCAGAGGGACTTGTGGTTCGGCGCATGGGGCTGGCCCTGACCCTGCCTTCTGGTCGAAGTCCAGGGGGCCTGCCCCCTGCCTGCCCAGAGGTAGGCAGAGGGACTTGTGGTTTGGCGCGTGGGGCCGGGCCTGACCCTGGCTTCTGGTTTAAGTCCAGGGGGCCTGCCCCTTGCATGCCCAGAGGTAGGCAGAGGGACTTATGGATCGGCGCAGGGGGCCGGGCCTGACCCTGGCATCTGGTCGAGGTCCAGGGGGCCTGCCCCCTGCCTGCCTAGAGATAGGCAGAGGGACTTATGGTTCGGCGCATGGGGCCGGCCCTGACCCTGCCTTCTGGTCAAAGTACAAGGTGCCTGTCCTCTGCCTGCCTAGAGGTAGGTAGAGGGACTTGTGGTTGGCCGCGTGGGGCCGGGCCTGACCGACTTCGAGCAGAGGTAGGCAGAGGGACTTATGGTTCGGCGCATGGGGCCGGCCCTGACCCTGCCTTCTGGTCAAAGTCCAGGGGGTTTGCCTCCGCCTGCCCAGAGGTAGGCAGAGGGACTTGTGGTTCGGTGCATGTGGCCGGGCCCGACCCTGGCTTCTGGTCGAAGTCCATGGGGCCTGCCCCGAGATAGACAGAGGGACTTGTGGTTCGGCGCATAGGGCCGACCCTGACAAAGACTTCCGATCGAAGTCCAGGGGGCCTGCCCCCTGCCTGCCCAGAGGTAGGCAGAGGGACTTGTGGTTTGGCACGTGGGGCCGGGCTTGACCCTGGCTTCTGGTTTAAGTCCAGGGGGCCTGCCCCCTGCATGCCCAGAGGTAGGCAGAGGGACTTATGGATCGGCGCATGGGGCCGGGCCTGACCCTGGCATCTGGTCGAGGTCCAGGGGGCCTGCCCCCTGCCTGCCTAGAGGTAGGCAGAGTGTCACGGTTGGCTTGTTTCCCAACCGATGTCCGCAAATCAGGCACGCTTCAAGGATCAAGGAGTCAAGCTCGACGGAGGTTTGGAGAAGCATCTGGAAGCGTCCAGGAATATCTAGAGTCTTGGAGAAGTCTCTAGAACTTAGTAGAGACATCTAGAATATTCTAGAGGGGTCTGGAATATTCTAGAACATGGTAGAGTTATCTAGAATATTCTAGAATGGTCCGGAATATTCTAGAATATGGTAGAGTATTCTAGAAGTATCTAGAATACTAAAGAGTCTTCTAGGTTGTACTAGATTGTTCTAGGATGTTCTAGAATAGTCTAGAAGGGTCTTGTACATACTAGAAAGTTCTAGGCATCATGTAAATAAAGAGTCTAGCTAGAAGGGTCTAGAAGGCTCCCGAGAATTCTAGGAGCCTTGGGGTTCTAGAGGGTTCCAAGGAGCCCTATAAATAGGGGTGCATGGTTCATTTGCCACCCATCCACCAAAATCCACAAAACCACGCAAGTCCACAACAACCTCAAGCATTGTAAAAACTCTCTTGTAAAGCTTTATCAATAAAGCAATCTTTTCCTTACAACTTAGTCTACTCGTTCTTTACTTAATCTCGAACTTGTCAATCCGACTTAAGGTGTGGTATTTGGGTTTGCCTGACTTAACTTGTGACGGGACAACAAGTTAGGTGGCACACGAGTTTTTCGAAGGGATAGAAAGAGTCATCTCGTGACACGTTGTATCAGAGCGGGTTTCGTTCAAAGCTGCGAAAAATGTCGGGACAAGAAGGTGCGAGTACCGTAGAGAACATTCCGGGTGGTGAGAAGACTAAGAAGGAGACCACCAATGTGCGGTTATCACGATTGGAGGTAGCCATAGGGGATCACCAAGATAACCTTGCCGAAGTAACCGAGAGAATGGAGGATTTCTCGGAACGGATTAAAGCATTGGAGAGTGGAATGACCGACCTCAAGGAGGAGGCACAAAGCCTAATCAACTCCCTTGCTAGTGTGCTAAAGGAAGAGTTGAGTCGTTTGTTACTTGAGGGGCTAGCCCAGCAAGCCGGGAGTAACGACACTCGATTCAAAGCCCTTGAAGGGAGAATGGCTAAGGTTGAGGAGGATGTGGCCTTGTGTAAAGCCGTAGTGGCCGGGTCTGCCACTAACCAGGGGGCACCAAGGATCAGTGTGCCTGAACCGTCTAAGTTCGATGGTAGGAGAGATGCCAAAGAACTTGACACTTTCTTGTGGCGCGTGGAGCAATACTTTGATTCACTTCATATTGAGGATGAAGTAACCAAGATCCAAACCGCAACAATGTACTTGACCGAAGACGCCCTTATGTGGTGGAGAAGACGTCAAGCGGAGGAGAAGAAGGGACTATGCCGGATCAGAACATGGGGCGAGTTCAAAGCTGACTTTAAAAGGCAATTCTGTCCGGGCAACGCCGAGGAGATCGCAATGAGGAAGCTTCGAGCATTAAGGCACACGGGAACCATCAAGGACTATGTGAAGGATTTCTCATCGCTCTTGTTGGAAGTAAGTGACATGCCCGAGAGCTTAACTCTATTGTACTTCATGGATGGGTTACAACGTTGGGCCGAACAAGAGTTGAAGAGACGCAACGTTAAGACCCTAAATGAGGCTATAGCGGAGGCCGAGTCCTTATACGAGTTGCGGATGGATACCAAGAGGGATAAATACGTCGGGGGCGACGAAAATGGTGGGGGAGACAACCCACAACCGAGGGCTCATAGAGAAAATAAGAGCAAAGAGGGGTCGCTGTTTAAATCGGGAGGACGCGACAAGAGTTGTTTCTTGTGCGGGGGATCGCACATGGTACGGGTTTGCCCGCAGCGGCAAAAACTTAACTCTTTAGCGTTACAACTCGGGGAGGAGTCGAGGGATGTCCATGAGGGAGCACGTTGCATGGTCGAGGGAGAACCATCGAGGCTCGGGACAATGAGACTTCTCAACTCAATGGAGGTCGTGGAAGATAAGCCAAGGGCGGAGGAAACCACGGCAAAACAAGAGGCGGAGATCAAGTACAAGGGGCACTTGTTAACCGTCAACGGGGAGGTGAACGATGTCCGCACAAAGGTGTTGATCGATTCAGGTGCAACACATAATTATGTAGCCTTGCGGGTGGCTAGGGACATGGGCATTCGTTACACCAAAACAGGGGGCGAGCTGAAGGCGGTGAATTCTTCAGCAACGCCAATTTACGGGGTGGCCTATGGGGTCCCAATCCGCTTGGAGAAGTGGAAAGGGAAGGCCAAATTCATGGTGGTCGACATGGATGACGAGGATGTCGTGCTTGGCATGGAGTTCATCAACTCGGTCAGGCCCTTCACACTTGGAGACGGTGTGATCACCATAACATCAAAGGGGAGCGAGATCAACATCAAGCTCGCACAAGAGGATGGGGGCGGTGCAAGAATCGCTTCCCTACGGGTTATCAAGGCGCCAAGGCATAGGCGCAAACCAAGGCATCATTGTCGAGAGAAGACATGGGCATGCCTTAACCGGGGGTGTGGCACGAACGGTGATCAAGGACGAAGGACACCAACATGGGATCGTGGCGATACCAACTCAAGAGGAACCAAGACGGACTTCAAGCACGGATACAAAGGGACGACCGTGACGAGGACGTCTACGGCTTTGGTGGGGGAGAATGTCACGGTTGGCTTGTTTCCCAACCGATGTCCGCAAATCAGGCACGCTTCAAGGATCAAGGAGTCAAGCTCGACGGAGGTTTGGAGAAGCATCCGGAAGCGTCCAGGAATATCTAGAGTCTTGGAGAAGTCTCTAGAACATAGTAGAGACATCTAGAATATTCTAGAGGGGTTTGGAATATTCTAGAACATGGTAGAGTTATCTAGAATATTCTAGAATGGTCCGGAATATTCTAGAATATGGTAGAGTATTCTAGAAGTATCTAGAATACTAAAGAGTCTTCTAGGTTGTACTAGATTGTTCTAGGATGTTCTAGAATAGTCTAGAAGGGTCTTGTACATACTAGAAAGTTCTAGGCATCATGTAAATAAAGAGTCTAGCTAGAAGGGTCTAGAAGGCTCCCGAGAATTCTAGGAGCCTTGGGGTTCTAGAGGGTTCCAAGGAGCCCTATAAATAGGGGTGCATGGTTCATTTGCCACCCATCCACCAAAATCCACAAAACCACACAAGTCCACAACAACCTCAAGCATTGTAAAAACTCTCTTGTAAAGCTTTATCAATAAAGCAATCTTTTCCTTACAACTTAGTCTACTCGTTCTTTACTTAATCTCGAACTTGTCAATCCGACTTAAGGCGTGGTATTTGGGTTTGCCTGACTTAACTTGTGACGGGACAACAAGTTAGGTGGCACACGAGTCTTTCGAAGGGATAGAAAGAGTCATCTCGTGACAAGAGGGACTTATGGTTCGGCGCATGGGGCCGGCCCTGACCCTGCCTTCTGGTAAAAGTACAAGAGGCCTGCCCTCTGCCTGCCTAGAGGTAGGCAGAGGGACTTGTGGTTTGGCGCGTGGGGCCGGGCCTGACCGACTTCGAGTAGAGGTAGACAGAGGGACTTATGGTTCGGCGCATGGGGCCGGCCCTGACCCTGCCTTCTGGTCAAAGTCCAGGGGGCCTGCCTCCGCCTGCCCAGAGGTAGGCAGAGGGACTTGTGGTTCGGCGCATGTGGCCGGGCCCGACCCTGGCTTCTGGTCGAAGTCCAGGGGGCCTTCCCCGAGATAGACAGAGGGACTTGTGGTTCGGCGCATAGGGCCGAGCCTGACAAAGGCTTCCGATCGAAGTCCAGGGGGCCTGCCCCCTGCCTGCCCAGAGGTAGGCAGAGGGACTTGTGGTTTGGCGCGTGGGGCCGGGCCTGACCCTGGCTTCTGGTTTAAGTCCAGGGGGCCTGCCTCCGCCTGCCCAGAGGTAGGTAGAGGGACTTGGGGTTCGGCGCATAGGGCCGGGCCCGACCCTGGCTTCTGGTCGAAGTCCAGGGGGCCTGCCCCGAGGTAGGCAGAGGGACTTGTGGTTCGGCGCATGGGGCCGGCCCTGACCCTGGCTTCTGGTCGAAGTCCAGGGGGCCTGCCCCCTGCCTGCCCAGAGGTAGGCAGAGGGACTTGTAGTTTGCCGCGTGGGGCCGGGCCTGACCCTGGCTTCTGGTTTAAGTCCAAAGGGCCTGCCCCCTGCATGCCCAGAGGTAGGCAGAGGGACTTATGGTTCGGCGCATGGGGCCGGGCCTGACCCTGGTTTCTGGTCGAGGTCCAGGGGGCCTGCCCCCTACCTGCCTAGAGGTAGGCAGATGGACTTATGGTTCGGCGCATGGTGCCGGCCCTGACCCTGCCTTCTGGTCAAAGTCCAGGGTGCCTGCCGCCGCCTGCCCAGAGGTAGGCAGAGGGACTTATGGATCGGCGCATGGAGCCGGGCCTGACCCTGGCATCTGGTCGAGGTCCAGGGGGCCTGCCCCCTGCCTGCCTAGAGGTAGGCAGAGGGACTTATGGTTCGGCACATGGGGCCGGCCCTGACCCTGCCTTCTGGTCAAAGTACAAGGGGCCTGTCCTCTGCCTGCCTAGAGGTAGGCAGAGGGACTTGTGGGGCATCAGAAGCGGTAGCTGGTGAACGTGCTTGGCGCGTGGGGCCGGGCCTGACCGACTTCGAGCAGAGGTAGGCAGAGGGACTTATGGTTCGGCGCATGGGGCCGGCCCTGACCCTGCCTTCTGGTCAAAGTCCAGGGGGCCTGCCTCCGCCTGCCCAAAGGTAGGCAGAGGGACTTGTGGTTCGGCGCATGTGGCCGGGCCCGACCCTGGCTTCTGGTCGAAGTCCAGGGGGCCTGCCCCGAGATAGACAGAGGGACTTGTGGTTCGGCGCATAGGGCCGACCCTGACAAAGGCTTCCGATCGAAGTCCAGGGGGCCTGCCCCCTGCCTGCCCAGAGGTAGGTAGAGGGACTTGTGGTTTGGCGCGTGGGGCCGGGCCTGACCCTGGCTTCTGGTTTAAGTCCAGAGGGCCTGCCCCCTGCATGCCCAGAGGTAGGCAGAGGGACATATGGATCGGCGCATGGGGCCGGGCCTGACATTGGCATCTGGTCGAGGTCCAGGGGGCCTGCCCCCTGCCTGCCTAGAGGTAGGCAGAGGGACTTATGGTTCGGTGCATGGGGCCGGCCCTGACCCTGCCTTCTGGTCAAAGTACAAGGGGCCTGCCATCTGCCTGCCTAGAGGTAGGCAGAGGGACTTGTGGTTTGGCGCGGCCTGACCGACTTCGAGCAGAGGTAGGTAGAGGGACTTATGGTTCGGCGCATGGGGCCGGCCCTGACCCTGCCTTCTGGTCAAAGTCCAGGGGGCCTGCCTCCGCCTGCCTAGAGGTAGGCAGAGGGACTTGTGGTTCGGCGCATGTGGCCGGGCCCGACCCTGGCTTCTGGTCGAAGTCCAGGGGGCCTTCCCCGAGATAGACAGAGGGACTTGTGGTTCGGCGCATAGGGCCGAGCCTGACAAAGGCTTCCGATCGAAGTCCAGGGGGCCTGCCCCCTGCCTGCCCAGAGGTAGGCAGAGGGACTTGTGGTTTGGCGCGTGGGGCCGGGCCTGACCCTGGCTTCTGGTTTAAGTCCAGGGGGCCTGCCTCCGCCTGCCCAGAGGTAGGTAGAGGGACTTGGGGTTCGGCGCATAGGGCCGGGCCCGACCCTGGCTTCTGGTCGAAGTCCAGGGGGCCTGCCCCGAGGTAGGCAGAGGGACTTGTGGTTCGGCGCATGGGGCCGGCCCTGACCCTGGCTTCTGGTCGAAGTCCAGGGGGCCTGCCCCCTGCCTGCCCAGAGGTAGGCAGAGGGACTTGTAGTTTGCCGCGTGGGGCCGGGCCTGACCCTGGCTTCTGGTTTAAGTCCAAAGGGCCTGCCCCCTGCATGCCCAGAGGTAGGCAGAGGGACTTATGGTTCGGCGCATGGGGCCGGGCCTGACCCTGGCTTCTGGTCGAGGTCCAGGGGGCCTGCCCCCTACCTGCCTAGAGGTAGGCAGATGGACTTATGGTTCGGCGCATGGTGCCGGCCCTGACCCTGCCTTCTGGTCAAAGTCCAGGGTGCCTGCCGCCGCCTGCCCAGAGGTAGGCAGAGGGACTTATGGATCGGCGCATGGAGCCAGGCCTGACCCTGGCATCTGGTCGAGGTCCAGGGGGCCTGCCCCCTGCCTGCCTAGAGGTAGGCAGAGGGACTTATGGTTCGGCGCATGGGGCCGGCCCTGACCCTGCCTTCTGGTCAAAGTACAAGGGGCCTGTCCTCTGCCTGCCTAGAGGTAGGCAGAGGGACTTGTGGGGCATCAGAAGCGGTAGCTGGTGAACGTGCTTGGCGCGTGGGGCCGGGCCTGACCGACTTCGAGCAGAGGTAGGCAGAGGGACTTATGGTTCGGCGCATGGGGCCGGCCCTGACCCTGCCTTCTGGTCAAAGTCCAGGGGGCCTGCCTCCGCCTGCCCAAAGGTAGGCAGAGGGACTTGTGGTTCGGCGCATGTGGCCGGGCCCGACCCTGGCTTCTGGTCGAAGTCCAGGGGGCCTGCCCCGAGATAGACAGAGGGACTTGTGGTTCGGCGCATAGGGCCGACCCTGACAAAGGCTTCCGATCGAAGTCCAGGGGGCCTGCCCCCTGCCTGCCCAGAGGTAGGTAGAGGGACTTGTGGTTTGGCGCGTGGGGCCGGGCCTGACCCTGGCTTCTGGTTTAAGTCCAGAGGGCCTGCCCCCTGCATGCCCAGAGGTAGGCAGAGGGACATATGGATCGGCGCATGGGGCCGGGCCTGACATTGGCATCTGGTCGAGGTCCAGGGGGCCTGCCCCCTGCCTGCCTAGAGGTAGGCAGAGGGACTTATGGTTCGGTGCATGGGGCCGGCCCTGACCCTGCCTTCTGGTCAAAGTACAAGGGGCCTGCCATCTGCCTGCCTAGAGGTAGGCAGAGGGACTTGTGGTTTGGCCCGGCCTGACCGACTTCGAGCAGAGGTAGGTAGAGGGACTTATGGTTCGGCGCATGGGGCCGGCCCTGACCCTGCCTTCTGGTCAAAGTCCAGGGGGCCTGCCTCCGCCTGCCTAGAGGTAGGCAGAGGGACTTGTGGTTCGGCGCATGTGGCCGGGCCCGACCCTGGCTTCTGGTCGAAGTCCAGGGGGCCTTCCCCGAGATAGACAGAGGGACTTGTGGTTCGGCGCATAGGGCCGAGCCTGACAAAGGCTTCCGATCGAAGTCCAGGGGGACTGCCCCCTGCCTGCCCAGAGGTAGGCAGAGGGACTTGTGGTTTGGCGCGTGAGGGCGGGCCTGACCCTGGCTTCTGGTTTAAGTCCAGGGGGCCTGCCTCCGCCTGCCCAGAGGTAGGCAGAAGGACTTGGGGTTCGGCGCATAGGGCCGGGCCCGACCCTGGCTTCTGGTCGAAGTCCAGGGGGCCTGCCCCGAGGTAGGCAGAGGGACTTGTGGTTCGGCGCATGGGGCCGGCCCTGACCCTGGCTTCTGGTCGAAGTCCAGGGGGCCTGCCCCCTGCCTGCCCAGAGGTAGGCAGAGGGACTTGTAGTTTGCCGCGTGGGGCCGGGCCTGACCCTGGCTTCTGGTTTAAGTCCAGGGGGCCTGCCCCCTGCATGCCCAGAGGTAGGCAGAGGGACTTATGGTTCGGCGCATGGGGCCGGGCCTGACCCTGGCTTCTGGTCGAAGTCCAGGGGGCCTGCCCCCTGCCTGCCCAGAGGTAGGCAGAGGGACTTGTGGTTTGGCGCGTGGGGCCGGGCCTGACCCTGGCTTCTGGTCGAGGTCCAGGGGGCCTGCCTCCGCCTGCCCAGAGGTAGGCAGAGGGACTTGTGGTTCGGCGCGAGAAGCCGGGCCTGACCCTGGCTTCTGGTCGAGGTCCAGTGGGCCTGCCTCCGCCTGCCCAGAGCTAGGCAGAGGGACTTGTGGTTCGGCGGATTGGGCCGGGCCCGACCTTGGCTTCTGGTCGAAGTCCAGGGGGCCTGCCTCCTGCCTGCCCAGAGGTAGGCAGAGGGACTTATGGTTCGGCGTATGTGGCCGGGCCCGACCCTGGCTTCTGGTCGAAGTCCAAGGGGCCTGCCCCGAGGTAGGCAGAGGGACTTGTGGTTCGGCGCGTGGGGCCTGGCTTGAACCTGGCTTCTGGTCGAGGTCCACGGGGCCTGCCTCCGCCTGCCCGGAGGTAGGCAGAGGGACTTGTGGTTCGGCGGATTGGGCCGGGCCCGACCTTGGCTTCTGGTCGAAGTCCAGGGGGCCTGCCCCCTGCATGCCCAGAGGTAGGCAGAGGGACTTGTGGTTTGGCCCGTGGGGCCGAGCCTAACCCTGGCTTCTGGTCGAAGTCCAGGGGGCCTGCCCCCTGCCTGCCTAGAGGTAGGCAGAGGGACTTGTGGTTCGGTGCGTGGGGTCGGGCCTGACCCTGGCTTCTAGTCGAGGTCCAGGGGGCCTGCCTCCGCCTGCCCAGAGGTAGGCAGAGGGAGTTGTGGTTTGGCGGATGGGGTCGGGCCCGACCTTGGGTTCTGGTCGAAGTCCAGGGGGCCTGCCCCCTGCCTGCCCAGAGGTAGGCAGAGGGACTTGTGGTTTGACGCGTGGGGCCGGGCCTGACCCTGGCTTCTGGTTGAGGTCCAGGGGGCCTGCCCCCTGACTGCCCAGACGTAGGCAGAGGGACTTGTGGTTCGGCGCGTGTGGCCGGGCCTGACCCTGGCTTCTGGTCGAGGTCCAGAGGGGCCTGCCTCCGCTTGCCCAGAGGTAGGCAAAGGGACTTGTGGTTCGGCGCATGTGGCCGGGCTCGACCCTGGCTTCTGGTCGAAGTTCAGGGGGCCTGCCCCGAGATAGGCAGAGGGACTTGTGGTTCGGCGCATAGGGCCGGCCCTGACAAAGGCTTCCGGTCGAAGTCCAGGGGGCTTGCCCCCTGCCTGCCCAGAGGTAGGCAGAGGGACTTATGGTTTGGCGCGTGGGGCCGGGCCTGACCCTGGCTTCTGGTTTAAGTCCAGGAGGCCTGCCTCCGCCTGCCCAGAGGTAGGCAGAGGGACTTGGAGTTCGGCGCATGGGGCCGGGCCCGACCCTGGCTTCTGGTCGAAGTCCAGGGGGCCTGCCCCGAGGTAGGGAGAGGGACTTGTGGTTCGGCGCATGGGGCCGGCCCTGACCCTGGCTTCTGGTCGAAGTCCAGGGGGCTGCCCCCTGCCTGCCTAGAGGTAGGCAGAGGGACTTGTGGTTTGGCGCGTGGGGCCGGGCCTGACCCTGGCTTCTGGTTTAAGTCCAGGGGGCCTGCCCCCTACATGCCCAGAGGTAGGCAGAGCGACTTATGGTTCGGCGCATGGGGCCGGGCCTGACCCTGGCTTCTTGTCGAGGTCCAGGGGGCCTGCCCCCTGCCTGCCTAGAGGTAGGCAGAGGGACTTATGGTTCGGCGCATGGGGCCGGCCCTGACCCTGCCTTCTGGTCGAGGTCCAGGGGGCCTGCCTCCGCTTGCCCAGAGGTAGGCAGAGGGACTTGTGGTTCGGCGCGTGAGGCCGGGCCTGACCCTGGCTTCTGGTCGAGGTCCAGGGGGCCTGCCTCCGCCTGCCCAGAGGTAGGCAGAGGGACTTGTGGTTCGGCGCATGGGGCCGGGCCTGACCCTGGCTTCTGGTCGAAGTCCAGGGGGCCTGCCCCCTGCCTGCCCAGAGGTAGGCAGAGGGACTTATGCTTCGGCGCATGTGGCCGGGCCCGACCCTGGCTTCTGGTCGAAGTCCAAGGGGCCTGCCTCGAGGTAGGCAGAGGGACTTGTGGTTCGGCGCATGGGGCCGGCCCTGACCCTGAATTCTGGTCGAAGTCCAGGGGGCCTGCCCCCTGCCTGCTCAGAGGGAGGCAGAGGGACTTGTGGTTCGGCGCATGTGGCTGGGCCCGACCCTGGCTTCTGGTCGAAGTCCAGGGGGCCGGCCCCGAGATAGGCAGAGGGACTTGTGGTTCGGCGCATAGGGCCGGCCCTGACCCTGAATTCTGGTCGAAGTCCAGGGGGCCTGCCCCCCGCCTGCCCAGAGGTAGGCAGAGGGACTTGTGGTTCGGCGCATGTGGCTGGGCCCGACCCTGGCTTCTGGTCAAAGTCCAGGGGGCCTGCCTCCACCTGCCCAGAGGTAGGCAGAGGGACTTGTGGTTCGGCGCATGTGGCCGGGCCCGACCCTGGCTTCTGGTCGAAGTCCAAGGGGCCTCCCCCGAGATAGGCAGAGGGACTTGTGGTTCGGCGCATAGGGCCGGCCCTGACAAAGGCTTCCGGTCGAAGTCCAGGGGGCCTGCCCCCTACCTGCTGAGAGGTAGGCAGAGGGACTTGTGGTTTGGCGCGTGGGGCCGGGCCTGACCCTGGCTTCTGGTTTAAGTCCAGGGGGCCTGCCTCCGCCTGCCCAGAGGTAAGCAGAGGGACTTGGGGTTCGGCGCATGGGGCCGGGCCCGACCCTGGCTTCTGGTCGAAGTCCAGGGGGCATGCCCCGAGGTAGGCAGAGGGACTTGTGGTTCGGCGCATGGGGTCGGCCCTGACCCTGGCTTCTGGTCGAAGTCCAGGGGGCCTGCCCCCTGCCTGCCCAGAGGTAGGCAGAGGGACTTGTGGTTTGGCGCGTGGGGCCGGGCCTGACCCTGGCTTCTGGTCGAGGTCCAGGGGGCCTGCCTCCGCCTGCCCAGAGGTAGGCAGAGAGACTTGTGGTTCGGCGCGAGGGGCCGGGCCTGACCCTGGCTTCTGGTCGAGGTCAAGTGGGCCTGCCTCCGCCTGCCCAGAGCTAGGCAGAGGGACTTGTGGTTCGGCGGATTGGGCCGGGCCCGACCTTGGCTTCTGGTCGAAGTCCAGGGGGCCTGCCCCCTGCCTGCCCAGAGGTAGGCAGAGGGACTTATGGTTCGGCGTATGTGGCCGGGCCCGACCCTGGCTTCTGGTCGAAGTCCAAGGGGCCTGCCCCGAGGTAGGCAGAGGGACTTGTGGTTCGGCGCATGGGGCCGGGCTTGACCCTGGCTTCTGGTCGAGGTCCACGGGGCCTGCCTCCGCCTGCCCGGAGGTAGGCAGAGGGACTTGTGGTTCGGCGGATTGGGCCGGGCCCGACCTTGGCTTCTGGTCGAAGTCCAGGGGGCCTGCCTCCTGCATGCCCAGAGGTAGGCAGTGGGACTCGTGGTTCGGCGCGTGGGGCCGGGCCTGAACCTGGCTTCTGGTCGAGGTCTAGGGGGCCTGCCTCCGCCTGCCCAGAGATAGGCAGAGGGACTTGTGGTTCGGCGCATGGGGCCGGGCCTGACCCTGGCTTCTGGTCGAAGTCCAGGGGGCCTGCCCCCTGCCTGCCCAGAGGTAGGCAGAGGGACTTGTGGTTCGGCGCGTGGGGCCGGGCCTAACCTTGGCTTTTGGTCGAGATCCAGGGGGCCTGCCTCCGCCTGCCCAGAGGTAAGCAGAGGGACTTGGGGTTCGGCGCATGGGGCCGGGCCCGACCCTGGCTTCTGGTCGAAGTCCAGGGGGCATGCCCCGAGGTAGGCAGAGGGACTTGTGGTTCGCCGCATGGGGTCGGCCCTGACCCTGGCTTCTGGTCGAAGTCCAGGGGGCCTGCCCCCTGCCTGCCCAGAGGTAGGCAGAGGGACTTGTGGTTTGGCGCGTGGGGCCGGGCCTGACCCTGGCTTCTGGTCGAGGTCCAGGGGGCCTGCCTCCGCCTGCCCAGAGGTAGGCAGAGGGACTTGTGGTTCGGCGCGAGGGGCCGGGCCTGACCCTGGCTTCTGGTCGAGGTCCAGTGGGCCTGCCTCCGCCTGCCCAGAGCTAGGCAGAGGGACTTGTGGTTCGGCGGATTGGGCCGGGCCCGACCTTGGCTTCTGGTCGAAGTCCAGGGGGCCTGCCCCCTGCCTGCCGAGAGGTAGGCAGAGGGACTTATGGTTCGGCGTATGTGGCCGGGCCCGACCCTGGCTTCTGGTCGAAGTCCATGGGGCCTGCCCCGAGGTAGGCAGAGGGACTTGTGGTTCGGCGCGTGGGGCCGGGCTTGACCCTGGCTTCTGGTCGAGGTCCACGGGGCCTGCCTCCGCCTGCCCGGAGGTAGGCAGAGGGACTAGTGGTTCGGCGGATTGGGCCGGGCCCGACCTGGGCTTCTGGTCGAAGTCCAGGGGGCCTGCCTCCTGCATGCCCAGAGGTAGGCAGTGGGACTCGTGGTTCGGCGCGTGGGGCCGGGCCTGAACCTGGCTTCTGGTCGAGGTCTAGGGGGCCTGCCTCCGCCTGCCCAGAGATAGGCAGAGGGACTTGTGGTTCGGCGCATGGGGCCGGGCCTGACCCTGGCTTCTGGTCGAAGTCCAGGGGGCCTGCCCCCTGCCTGCCCAGAGGTAGGCAGAGGGACTTGTGGTTCGGCGCGTGGGGCCGGGCCTGACCTTGGCTTTTGGTCGAGATCCAGGGGGCCTGCCTCCGCCTGCCCAGAGGTAAGCAGAGGGACTTGGGGTTCGGCGCATGGGGCCGGGCCCGACCCTGGCTTCTGGTCGAAGTACAGGGGGCATGCCCCGAGGTAGGCAGAGGGACTTGTGGTTCGCCGCATGGGGTCGGCCCTGACCCTGGCTTCTGGTCGAAGTCCAGGGGGCCTGCCCCCTGCCTGCCCAGAGGTAGGCAGAGGGACTTGTGGTTTGGCGCGTGGGGCCGGGCCTGACCCTGGCTTCTAGTCGAGGTCCAGGGGGCCTGCCTCCGCCTGCCCAGAGGTAGGCAGAGGGACTTGTGGTTCGGCGCGAGGGGCCGGGCCTGACCCTGGCTTCTGGTCGAGGTCCAGTGGGCCTGCCTCCGCCTGCCCAGAGCTAGGCAGAGGGACTTGTGGTTCGGCGGATTGGGCCGGGCCCGACGTTGGCTTCTGGTCGAAGTCCAGGGGGCCTGCCCCCTGCCTGCCGAGAGGTAGGCAGAGGGACTTATGGTTCGGCGTATGTGGCCGGGCCCGACCCTGGCTTCTGGTCGAAGTCCAAGGGGCCTGCCCCGAGGTAGGCAGAGGGACTTGTGGTTCGGCGCGTGGGGCCGGGCTTGACCCTGGCTTCTGGTCGACGTCCACGGGGCCTGCCTCCGCCTGCCCGGAGGTAGGCAGAGGGACTAGTGGTTCGGCGGATTGGGCCGGGCCCGACCTTGGCTTCTGGTCGAAGTCCAGGGGGCCTGCCTCCTGCATGCCCAGAGGTAGGCAGTGGGACTCGTGGTTCGGCGCGTGGGGCCGGGCCTGAACCTGGCTTCTGGTCGAGGTCTAGGGGGCCTGCCTCCGCCTGCCCAGAGATAGGCAGAGGGACTTGTGGTTCGGCGCATGGGGCCGGGCCTGACCCTGGCTTCTGGTCGAAGTCCAGGGGGCCTGCCCCCTGCCTGCCCAGAGGTAGGCAGAGGGACTTGTGGTTCGGCGCGTGGGGCCGGGCCTGACCTTGGCTTTTGGTCGAGATCCAGGGGGCCTGCCCCCTGCCTGCCCAGAGTTAGGCAGAGGGACTTATGGTTCGGCGCATGTGGCCGGGCCCGACCCTGGCTTCTGGTCGAAGTCCAGGGGGCCTGCCTCGAGGTAGGCAGAGGGACTTGTGGTTCGGCGCATGGGGCCGGCCCTGACCCTGAATTCTGGTCGAAGTCCAGGGGGCCTGCCCCCTGCCTGCCAAGAGGTAGGCAGAGGGACTTGTGGTTCGGCGCGTGGGGCCGGGCATGACCCTGGCTTCTGGTCGAGGTCCAGGGGGCCTGCCTCCGCCTGCCCAGAGGTAGGCAGAGGGACTTCTGGTTCGGCGGATGGGGCCGGGCCTGACCCTGGCTTCTGGTCGAAGTCCAAGGGGCCTGCCCCCTGCCTGCCCTGAGGTAGGCAGAGGGACTTATGGTTCGGCGCATGTGGCCGGGCCCGACCCTGGCTTCTGGTCGAAGTCCAGGGGGCCTGCCTCGAGGTAGGCAGAGGGACTTGTGGTTGGCGCATGGGGTCGGCCCTGACCCTGGCCTCTGGTCGAAGTCCAGGGGGCCTGCCCCCTGCCTGCAAAGAGGTAGGCAGAGGGACTTGTGGTTTGGCGCGTGGGGCCGGGCCTGACCCTGGCTTCTGGTTTAAGTCCAGGGGGCCTACCCCCTGCATGCCCAGAGGTAGGCAGAGGGATTTATGGTTCGGCGCATGGGGCCGGGCCTGACCCTGGCTTCTTGTCGAGGTCCAGGGGGCCTGCCCCCTGCCTGCCCAGAGGTACGCAGTGGGACTCGTGGTTCGGCGCGTGGGGCCGGGCCTGACCCTGGCTTCTGGTCGAGGTCTAGGGGGCCTGCCTCCGCCTGCCCAGATATAGGCAGAGGGACTTGTGGTTCGGCTCATGGGGCCGGGCCTGACCCTGGCTTCTGGTCGAAGTCCAGGGGGCCTGCCCCCTGCCTGCCCAGAGGTAGGTAGAGGGACTTGTGGTTCGGCGCGTGGGGCAGGGCCTGACCCTGGCTTCTGGTCGAGGTCCAGGGGGCCTGCCTCCGCCTGCCCAGAGGTAGGCAGAGGGACTTGTGGTTCGGCGCATGGGGCCGGGCCTGACCCTGGCTTCTGGTCGAAGTCAGTGGGCCTGCCCCCTGCCTGCCCAGAGGTAGGCAGAGGGACTTATGGTTCGGCGCATGTGGCCGGGCCCGACCCTGGCTTCTGGTCGAAGTCCAGGGGGCCTGCCTCGAGGTAGGCAGAGGGACTTGTGGTTCGGCGCATGGGGCCGGCCCTGACCCTGAATTCTGGTCGAAGTCCAGGGGGGCTGCCCCCTGCCTGCCCAGAGGTAGGCAGAGGGACTTGTGGTTCAGCGCGTGGGGCCGGGCATGACCCTGGCTTCTGGTCGAGGTCCAGGGGGCCTGCCTCCGCCTGCCCAGAGGTAGGCAGAGGGACTTCTGGTTCGGCGGATGGGGCCGGGCCTGACCCTGGCTTCTGGTTGAAGTCCAGGGGGCCTGCCTCGAGGTAGGCAGAGGGACTTGTGGTTGGCGCATGGGGTCGGCCCTGACCCTGGCTTCTGGTCGAAGTCCAGGGGGCCTGCCCCCTGCCTGCCAAGAGGTAGGCAGAGGGACTTGTGGTTTGGCGCGTGGGGCCGGGCCTGACCCTGGCTTCTAGTTTAAGTCCAGGGGGCCTACCCCCTGCATGCCCAGAGGTAGGCAGAGGGACTTATGGTTCGGCGCATGGGGCCGGGCCTGACCCTGGCTTCTGGTCGAGGTCCAGAGGGCCTGCCTCCGCTTGCCCAGAGGTAGGCAGAGGGACTTGTGGTTCGGCGCATGGGGGCGGGCCTGATCCTGGCTTCTGATCGAAGTCCAGGGGGCCTGCCCCCTGCCTGCCCAGAGGTAGGCAGAGGGACCTGTGGTTCGGCGCGTGGGGCCGGGCATGACCCTGGCTTCTGGTCGAGGTCCAGGGGGCCTGCCTCCGCCTGCCCAGAGGTAGGCAGAGGGACTTCTGGTTCGGCGGATGGGGCCGGGCCTGACCCTGGCTTCTGGTCGAAGTCCAAGGGGCCTGCCCCCTGCCTGCCCAGAGGTAGGCAGAGGGACTTATGGTTCGGCGCATGTGGCCGGGCCCGACCCTGGCTTCTGGTTGAAGTCCAGGGGGCCTGCCTCGAGGTAGGTAGAGGGACTTGTGGTTGGCGCATGGGGTCGGCCATGACCCTGGCTTCTGGTCGAAGTCCAGGGGGCCTGCCCCCTGCCTGCCAAGAGGTAGGCAGAGGGACTTGTGGTTTGGCGCGTGGGGCCGGGCCTGACCCTGGCTTCTGGTTTAAGTCCAGGGGGCCTACCCCCTGCATGCCCAGAGGTAGGCAGAGGGACTTATGGTTCGGCGCGTGGGGCCGGGCATGACCCTGGCTTCTGGTCGAGGTCCAGGGGGCCTGCCCCCTGCCTGCCCAGAGGTAGGCAGTGGGACTCGTGGTTCGGCGCGTGGGGCTGATGGTAGGGATTTGTCACGTCCCTAGCCAACAATAATAAACCGACTATTCCTAGTGGGTAGCTAGGGCAAGTAGGGTCGATATCCACAGGGACGGTAGAGTAAGGTCTAGACTAGGTCCACTAAAACTAGGCTAAGTCACACGAACAAACACAAAGAAAGCTATAAAAGGAAACAATTGAGGAGGAGGAGTAAGAACTAGACTAATGAGCGAACTAAGGAATAAACTAGAAGAGCGATATCTAACTAAAACGGTGAACTCAAATATGGAAAGAAGTGGGGTAGGTCGGGTTCATAGAGGTAGAAGGGTAATTGGGGTGATCAAGGGTATGGATGTCTCCTAGTGTCTAGAGTCGGTCCGGGCTTTCACAACTTAAACCGATGTCAAGGTGGGTCCGGGCTCTCGCAACTTAGACCCTAATCCGTGCTCTCGCAACTGCGATTATTCTCAACATTCCCACATCATAGGCAAACAATGGATTCATGAACACATGCACAAGGAGCATTGGCCACTACTACTCTTACAAGCATAACAACAAACACCTAGAGTGCTCACAATGTGACTAGCAACAAAGATTCACCCTTTCCCCTTAATCAACCCTAATTATCTATAATCTACCCCTAATCCCCCTACTAACCCCACAAGAAGACTACTCACTCATGATGAAAGGAAGAATAACAATCAAAAGAGAAACTAAGACAAACATCCAAACATCCATAATGACAAATCCAAACAAGAACAATAACAATAACACTAAGAAAAGATTCAAACTTGTATAAATAACAAAGAACAAGGATGAGAAAGGATTATACCAACACTAGATGAAGAAAAGGAACAATCTTGCATTAATGAGAAACCCAAATACAATCCCAAGGTTGTCAAGCTTGAGACAATCTCCAAGAATCCCTTAATACAAGCACTAATTACAAAGGATTAACTAAAGATTAACTAAAATTAAGAGAAGATTAAAGCTAATGAGTGAGAATCAATCTAGGGTTTTTGAGGCTTAAACTAGTCTAGGGTATGATAAGTGCTCGTCCTCTCCCAAGAGAAGGGTATATAAAGGGTTTAAGAATGAAAGGAATTGAAAGGAAATGAACACGGGCTGAACTGGGACAATCCCGATCGGGAAAGGAAATCCCGATCGGGAAAGTGGAGAATCCCGATCGGGATTTTATGCTCCCGATCGGGAACACCCCACAGTAGCCGCTCCTTGCTTTCCTCTTTATTCCCGATCGGGATGAGGCCATACCCGATCGGGAATAGTCTTGTAGGCCTCCAATATGAACTTTTCGGTCCCCCCTTGGTTCTCATGGCCTTCTCATCGATTCTCGGGACTCGGGATCGGGTCTCGGAGGCTCGGGATTGGGTCCCAAGGTCTCGGGGTCGATTCCAAGGCATCGTGTCATCGTTCCTTAGCTTCGTTGGCTCCAAAATGCATATGTATTGAGTCGGAATCACTCCAACTCTTCATGAACGGTCTCGGGAACCTGAAACGAGCTAAAGGAAACATAAGAAGCCCATAGACCGCTCCAAAGGAGCGGTTCCACAAGGAAAATGGGACCAAAACACTACAGAATAGGCACTACAAACGACAACTATCAACTCCCCCACACTTAACCCTTACTCGCCCTCGAGTAAGCACATACTAACTACTAAACTAACCGAGCGGGTATTAGCGCATCCTACGCCCCTTCAACTCACGCGAGTGCACTTAGAGGACAAGTGCACTCCGCAAGGCAAGTTGGGTCTTGCGACAAAACTGTGGATGCAACCGGACACAAAACACATAAACAAACAAACACACACACAAACACATAATCGGTTGCACCCAAAACAAAACAAATACCGCTTCCCTCTAAAAGCGGTGAATGAAACACCGGTTTAGGATTCAAGGTAAGCGACAACGTTCCCAAGCTAGCAATACAAACCAAGGTGGACTAAACCCTAATAGTATGACGACAAAGCAATAAAAACGTTGGTAACTTACCTAGGTCCTCCTAACTTTCTAAAAGCTTACTACGGGACGATCGGCGGAGATGGAAAGTGATGAACCACGGTGTTAGTCGACACTGTAGGTAAGTGAGACCCCGCCCCCTTTAGCGTGAGCCGAGAGGGTCTTCCCATGGCTAAAACCGCCTAACTAGTCCAAGTAAAAAGGTGAAAATATGCAAAATGAGGGAAGACCGACTAATGCCGCTATCATCCTTCCTCGGGACTCGGTCCTTTGGTAGGCTCTTCACGGCAAAAGTCGGAAAAAGGCTTATTTTGAGAGGTAGGAGTTATTTTTGTGAGACGATTTTCTTTTGGCATTTTCTCTTTTCTTTTGCATTTTTGCTTTGTTTTTCCATGCCAACTCTTTTTTTCTTCTTTTCTACTTTGTTTTTGGCTTTTGTGCCTTTTCTTTTTCTTCATTTCTTTTCTTTCTTTCATTTTCTTTTCTTTGCCCATTTTGGCAAGATTTGGCATTTTTTGGCATCTCCTTGTATGATAAGAAAGAGAGGAATCGTCAAGTTGCATTTTTATTGAGCGGATATGCGCAGAAGGTAGGTAAATGAGTGAGTCGGGACGGGCCCTTCCCTTCTAACCCACAAAAAGTGGAGAACTTGGACTAGTCAAAACAATCCTAAACACGGACACCTAAGGGACGAGACTCGGTATCCAAGGCCTATTCACACCGTGGGTGGTCATAATGGTCAAAGGTGCAAATCCCGTAGTAAATCCCTAGTAAGAAAGGTGGACTCAAGGTAAAGGACCAACGAAATCATTGATTTAGGGTCATTCTACTAGAGTAAAGTCCAAGACTCGATTTATACTACTAGAAGGGGAAAGTAAGCACTCACACACTAGCCTCTAAACCGGGTTTTCGAAAACATTTACGCACACGACACATAACTCAACACAACACAACAGAAATGAAAACAAGAAATAGACGAACGAAAGAAAAAGAAGTAAAAGTAACAAAACAAGAAACAAAACACAACAAACATATAAACAACACAAACACCACCCCTAGCTTCCAAGCAAATCACCAAATCAACCACAAGCAAGTACAAGCTCCACCCGAGCACACCTTCACAAAACTTTCTCCAAACTTCACAAGAATATATAAAGAGGGAGAAAGGGATAGAAGATGTTACCGAATGTCTTCGAAGCTTTCCAAGCAATGGTGATTAAGCAACCTATAAGGAACAGGGAGGCAAAACAAACACAAAACAAAACAAATATACTACACAAAGACCCAAAAGTAGAACATACAAAAGGAAAAATCTTTTTGGATTTTGTGAGAATTTTTCAAATTTTTAGGATTTTTTTCAAGATTTTTCGATAAAATAAGAAAGTAAAACAAGCTACGATAGAATATCGCTCCCCCACACTTAAATCGAGCAATGTCCTCATATGCTCAATCGTAGTGTCGGAGAGACAAAAGAAAAAGAAGAGAAACTACGAAAATAAAGCTAAGAATCAAAAATAAGTTGAAGAAAAGGGTAGAATGTGTCCGGCCGGGGTGTAGTCAAGTCACCGTGGGCCGAGACAAGAAAAAGATATGGATGGGGGAAGAAAATAAAAAGAAGGAAATAAAAGGAAATGGGAGGGGAGGGCTAGGTGTAATCAAGTCACCTAGCCCGGATTTCGCCTAAATCCGTCTAATTCCTAAAAAGCGGTGAAAATCTTGTAAATTTGGAGTTTTCGATGGACTCTCGATGTAATCACGTCGTCGAGAGTCGGGAGCAACCATACTAGGGCCTCGAAGGCCACTAAGACTCCATGACTCGAGGGAAGGGGGCAAACAAGGAAAGGCAAGCGATAGTAGACGGAAAAGGAAGGATAGTTACCCAAACCGAGCGGCTAGTAACTCACTTGCTCCATCGTCTCGATGATCATGAGGGCCTTGTTGCTTGTCTCCATAGTTGCCATCTCGCTTCATATTCAAGAGCTCACGGTCGGGGTAGTAATGGTGTAAGGGGTGTGTGGGTTTCGATGTAAGGTGAGGTGTATGGTCATGTGATAGGAGTAGAGTGGAGTAGGGAGGTTGGGAGGGGGTATTATGGATGGGTGGAATCAAATGCCTAGGAAAAAGACTCAAAATGGGGAAGAGGACATTCCCGGTCGGGAAGGGAATTCCCGATCGGGATTATGTGAATTCCCGATCGGGATTTTGTGTTCCCGATCGGGATCACCTTCCAGTGAGTCCGAATTCTTGGCATCAACATTCCCGATCGGGATAAGGCTTTCCCGATCGGGATTCTTCATCTTCACCTTCCATGAACCCAAAAGCTTGATACAAGCTTCAAAAACCGACTTCCTCGCTCACAAACCAAGCCTTATCAACAATCTACCCTTTCTAGGGCTCAAATCAACTTCACCTATCAAGAAAACTCAAGCATACATAAAATTCTCTCCCTCACAACTCTCATAAAAAAGTCTAAACAACAAGAATATCACCAAAATCAAACTAACTAAGAGTAAGAAATATACACAATGTGACGGTTCTTGTGGAACTCCGTCAAACCAAGGTGGTGCAGATCTGCATTCTTTTTCATCAACTCTCCAACCGGCTCCATCTCCATCAAGGGCACGTAAGAACAAGTCGAAGACCCTAGAGATGTCTTCAATCATGCTCGAAATATAGCCACCCACAAACCAAGGCTCCTCATGGCCTTGCCTAGACGTTCCCGGGGCATCCCGATCTTCCAAGTTCAATGGCTTGAACTTGTACTTTCGGTCTTTTGGGATATACCCAAATGTCCACCGGTCCTCATGCGGTCCCAAGGACGGCTCATCACTTTCTTCACTCAGCAACTTGTCACCAAGCCCGTGATTCGGGCACTCATCTTCCTCACTATCGGAGTCCTCAAGTACATAGGAGTACTTCTTCAAGCTTTGTCCCGTTTCTCTCCCTCGATCGATGTCTTCCGTGGTATGGATCATTTTACACGTTTCATCACTAGTGGGTGGAGTGTTGCCTTGGAGGTCGAACACTATCTTTTCCTCGCCCAACTCAAATGTGATCTTACCCCTCTTCACATCGATCATGGCACCGGCGGAGTGTAGAAATGGGCGCCCAAGAATAATGGGAGTGCTTGCATCTTCCGGCATATCGAGCACAATGAAGTCGACCGGAATGAAGAATTTCCCTATTCGCACCGGCACATCCTCAAGCATTCCCAATGGTCGGTTAATAGACTTGTCGGCCATTCGGAGCGTAATGGATGTGCATTTCAACTCCTTCATCCCGAGTCGGCAACAAATAGTGTAGGGAATGACGCTTACACTCGCACCCAAGTCACATAATGCATTGTTGATCATAAAATTGCCAATGGTGCAAGGGATTGAGAAACTACCCGGATCTTTCAAATTCGGAAGCGTGGACCCTTGAATGAGCTCGCTCACCACCCTCGTGAACGCTACCGTCTCTTCCTTGTCGATAGATCTTTTCCTTGCTAGGATTTCCCGCATGAATTTTCCGTATGCCGGGATTTGGGTAAGTAACTCGGTGAATGGGACATTGACATCCAACTTCTTCATGATGTTAAGGAATTTGTCATATTGAGAGTCTTCCTTACTCTTCATTTGCCTTGATGGGTAAGGCAATTGCACTTGGTACTTTTTTGCTCCATGGGGATAGACTTCTCAAACGACACTTTTCCTTTGCCTTTTTCTTTCTCTTTAGGTGGTGGAGGGTTGTCTTTTTGGGGCTTCTCGACCTCCCTTAAGACTTGTTCCTCAATTGGACGATCAAAGCTTGAGTCTTCTTGACTTGGAGATGCCAATTTCTTCGTTGGTTCATGCATTAGCTCTTGATCATTAGGGAATGGAGGGGGGTCATAGGATGTACCTCTCCTCGTGGTGATGGCATTTACATGCTCACATGACGATGCTTGGCCTTGAGAAGGTAATTGTCCCTTTTGCCTTGAGGAACTTCCCGATGCAAGTTGAGCTATTTGATTCTCGAGTATCGTCATCCGGGTATCTCTCATAGCGTTTTCCCCTTGAACATAAGTAAAGAGCTCTTGATGGTTTCTTGACATGTCCATTTGATTGTTCTTCACTTCTTGATTGCTCTTTTGCAAATCCATCATAGTCTTTTGTATGTCAAAATCACGTGGTGGAGATGATGGATTATGCGGAGTATCGGTGAGGGCTAATGGGGTACCGTAATCGTGGATAGGAGACCGGCTCCTAGGCTTGCTTTGTTGTTGTTGATTGTGAGTTGCTTGTTGACGGTTCCCTTGGAACCCATGAGAATTTCCTTGATTGTGATTTTGAAACCCTTGGTTGTGGTTTTGATATCCTTGATTGAAGTTCCCTTGTTGGAACCCTTGCTTATTGTTGAAGTTGCCTTGGTTATGTTGCTTGAAATTGTTGAAGGGTCTTTGGTTACCCACATAACCTTGGTAACTTTGATCGTTGTCCCTTAAGGGAGGTGGAACATAGGGACGATGTTGTTGTTGATGGTGAAACGCTTGTTGTTGGGGGACTTGTTGGGAAGCTTGGTATTGATTAGAGAAAGAAGCACCTTGCTTGAACGCTTGAAAGGCGTTCACTTGCTCAATACTCCCTCTACAATTCATAGGGTCATGGCCAACGATTCCACAAGTGTCACACATCCCAAAGTAAGGTGTAGGAGGTGCGAACCCCAAAGCATTCACTTCTTGAATCGGTTGATGGTGGGATGAACTAGAGCCTTGGACTTGGTTGAGGTGGCTTTGGAGCTTCTTGTCAATAGTCTCCATGTGCGTTTTTAGTTGAGCTCCAAGGTTAATGCTCAATTGAGTGATAGCATCAACCTCGTGCCTCCCTCCCCGATTTGCCTTCCTAGGCCTAGAGTATTGCGAATTATGCACCGCCATCTCTTCGATTCTCGCCCATGTTTGGTCGTCATCGACCTCGGTAAACCTACCATTGGAGCCCATATTAAGGATGGCTCTTGAGTCTTCATAAAGGCCATTCCAAAATTGTTGCACCAAGAACCATTGTGAGAGTCCATGGTGTGGGCACGATCTCACCAAAGACTTAAACCTCTCCCAAGCTTCATATAGGCTCTCTTCATCCCTTTGTTGGAACCCGGTGATGGAGGCCCTAAGCAAATTAGTTTTCTCCGGAGGGTAAAATTTTTGGTAAAACGCCAAGGCAAGCTTTTTCCAAGTATCGATCCCCGTGGTTGCCCGATCTAGACTCTTGATCCATTGCTTTGCTTTTCCAATTAATGAGAAAGGAAATAAAACCCATCGAATTTGATCTTGTGTAACCCCGGGTTGAGAAATAGCATCGCAATAATCGGAGAAGGTCTCCATATGTTGGTGTGGGTCTTCGGTGGGCAAACCACTAAATGGGCTCCTCTCCACAAGTTGGATAAATTGAGTCTTGGCCACAAAATTTCCGGTATAGGCTTCCGGTAATGCACTTGGTCCCGGCAAGACATCTTCCGTGAAAGTGGAGTGAGAGGAAAACTTCGGCATCCTTGGATATAAGGGAGAGGATGGGGGTGTAGAGAGTGTTGATGTAGATGAAGAGGGAGAATTAGGAGAAGAATCACCGAAGGGATTGATGAAGGTCCCTCCGGCCGTCTCTCGAGGTGAAATGCTCAAGTCGGCTCTTTGGGCTTGCCCTTGATGAGTGGTGCTTGCACTTGGTTGAGAGATCCTAACCCGATTAATCGTCCGTTGGCGAAAGGCTCGAAAGAGTCTCTCCGGCTCTGGATTAAAGAGATAGAGGTCGCCTCCCCTCCTAGGCATACACTACACACTAGAACAAACGTAAGAACACCTAGTGCTTTATGGGCACTAGGCAACGACAATAACAAACACAACTAGAGACAAAGAGAAAAAGAAGAGATAACACTAAAGAAAGAAGAAAACTCAAGAGAATATACACAAGAGAAGATGAGAGAACACAAAGAGGGGTAACTAAGTCTAGAAATAAGCAAACTAAGTCTAAACAATGCACCGTCCCCGGCAACGGCGCCAAATTGATGGTAGGGATTTGTCACGTCCCTAGCCAACAATAATAAACCGACTATTCCTAGTGGGTAGCTAGGGCAAGTAGGGTCGATATCCACAGGGACGGTAGAGTAAGGTCTAGACTAGGTCCACTAAAACTAGGCTAAGTCACACGAACAAACACAAAGTAAGCTATAAAAGGAAACAATTGAGGAGGAGGAGTAAGAACTAGACTAATGAGCGAACTAAGGAATAAACTAGAAGAGCGATATCTAACTAAAACGGTGAACTCAAATATGGAAAGAAGTGGGGTAGGTCGGGTTCATAGAGGTAGAAGGGTAATTGGGGTGATCAAGGGTATGGATGTCTCCTAGTGTCTAGAGTCGGTCCGGGCTTTCGCAACTTAAACCGATGTCAAGGTGGGTCCGGGCTCTCGCAACTTAGACCCTAATCCGTGCTCTCGCAACTACGATTATTCTCAACATTCCCACATCATAGGCAAACAATGGATTCATGAACACATGCACAAGGAGCATTGGCCACTACTACTCATACAAGCATAACAACAAACACCTAGAGTGCTCACAATGTGACTAGCAACAAAGATTCACCCTTTCCCCTTAATCAACCCTAATTATCTATAATCTACCCCTAATCCCCCTACTAACCCCACAAGAAGACTACTCACTCATGATGAAAGGAAGAATAACAATCAAAAGAGAAACTAAGACAAACATCCAAACATCCATAATGACAAATCCAAACAAGAACAATAACAATAACACTAAGAAAAGATTCAAACTTGTATAAATAACAAAGAACAAGGATGAGAAAGGATTATACCAACACTAGATGAAGAAAAGGAACAATCTTGCATTAATGAGAAACCCAAATACAATCCCAAGGTTGTCAAGCTTGAGACAATCTCCAAGAATCCCTTAATACAAGCACTAATTACAAAGGATTAACTAAAGATTAACTAAAATTAAGAGAAGATTAAAGCTAATGAGTGAGAATCAATCTAGGGTTTTTGAGGCTTAAACTAGTCTAGGGTATGATAAGTGCTCGTCCTCTCCCAAGAGAAGGGTATATAAAGGGTTTAAGAATGAAAGGAATTGAAAGGACATGAACACGGGCTGAACTGGGACAATCCCGATCGGGAAAGGAAATCCCGATCGGGAAAGTGGAGAATCCCGATCGGGATTTTATGCTCCCGATCGGGAACACCCCACAGTAGCCGCTCCTTGCTTTCCTCTTTATTCCCGATCGGGATGAGGCCATACCCAATCGGGAATAGTCTTGTAGGCCTCCAATATGAACTTTTCGGTCCCCCCTTGGTTCTCATGGCCTTCTCATCGATTCTCGGGACTCGGGATCGGGTCTCGGAGGCTCGGGATTGGGTCCCAAGGTCTCGGGGTCGATTCCAAGGCATCGAGTCATCGTTCCTTAGCTTCGTTGGCTCCAAAATGCATATGTATTGAGTCGGAATCACTCCAACTCTTCATGAACGGTCTCGGGAACCTGAAACGAGCTAAAGGAAACATAAGAAGCCCATAGACCGCTCCAAAGGAGCGGTTCCACAAGGAAAATGGGACCAAAACACTACAGAATAGGCACTACAAACGACAACTATCAGGGACCGGGCCTGACCCTGGCTTCTGGTCGAGGTCTAGGGGGCCTGCCTCCGCCTGCCCAGGAATAGGCAGAGGGACTTGTGGTTCGGCGCGTGGGGCCGGGCATGACCCTGGCTTCTGGTCGAGGTCCAGGGGGCCTGCCTCCGCCTGCCCAGAGGTAGGCAGAGGGACTTCTGGTTCGGCGGATGGGGCCGGGCCTGACCCTGGCTTCTGGTCGAAGTCCAAGGGGCCTGCCCCCTGCCTGCCCAGAGGTAGGCAGAGGGACTTATGGTTCGGCGCATGTGGCCGGGCCCGACCCTGGCTTCTAGTTGAAGTCCAGGGGGCCTGCCTCGAGGTAGGCAGAGGGACTTGTGGTTGGCGCATGGAGTCGGCCCTGACCCTGGCTTCTGGTCGAAGTCCAGGGGGCTTGCCCCCTGCCTGCCAAGAGGTAGGCAGAGGGACTTGTGGTTTGGCGCGTGGGGCCGGGCCTGACCCTGGCTTCTGGTTTAAGTCCAGGGGGCCTACCCCCTGCATGCCCAGAGGTAGGCAGAGGGACTTATGGTTCGGCGCATGGGGCCGGGCCTTACCCTGGCTTCTGGTCGAGGTCCAGAGGGCCTGCCTCCGCTTGCCCAGAGGTAGGCAGAGGGACTTGTGGTTCGGCGCATGGGGTCGGGCCTGATCCTGGCTTCTGATCGAAGTCCAGGGGGCCTGCCCCCTGCCTGCCCAGAGGTAGGTAGAGGGACCTGTGGTTCGGCGCGTGGGGCCGGGCATGACCCTGGCTTCTGGTCGAGGTCCAGGGGGCCTGCCTCCGCTTGCCCAGAGGTAGGCAGAGGGACTTCTGGTTCGGCGGATGGGGCCGGGCCTGACCCTGGCTTCTGGTCGAAGTCCAAGGGGCCTGCCCCCTGCCTGCCCAGAGGTAGGCAGAGGGACTTATGGTTCGGCGCATGTGGTCGGGCCCGACCCTGGCTTCTGGTTGAAGTCCAGGGGGCCTGCCTCGAGGTAGGTAGAGGGACTTGTGGTTGGCGCATGGGGTCGGCCCTGACCCTGGCTTCTGGTCGAAGTCCAGGGGGCCTGCCCCCTGCCTGCCAAGAGGTAGGCAGAGAGACTTGTGGTTTGGCGCGTGGGGCCGGGCCTGACCCTGGCTTCTGGTTTAAGTCCAGGGGGCCTACCCCCTGCATGCCCAGAGGTAGGCAGAGGGACTTATGGTTCGGCGCATGGGGCCGGGCCTGACCCTGGCTTCTGGTCGAGGTCCAGGGGGCCTGCCCCCTGCCTGCCCAGAGGTAGGCAGTGGGACTCGTGGTTCGGCGCGTGGGGCCGGGCCTGACCCTGGCTTCTGGTCGTGGTCTAGGGGGCCTGCCTCCGCCTGCCCGGAGATAGGCAGAGGGACTTGTGGTTCGGCGCATGGGGCCGGGCCTGACCCTGGCTTCTGGTCGAAGTCTAGGGGGCTTGCCCCCTGCCTGCCCAGAGGTAGGCACAGGGACTTGTGGTTCGGCGCGTGGGGCCGGGCCTGACGCTGGCTTCTGGTCGAGGTCCGGGGGGCCTGCCTCCGCCTGCCCAGAGGTAGGCAGAGGGACTTGTGGTTCGGCGCATAGGGCCGGCCCTGACCCTGAATTCTGGTCGAAGTCCAGGGGGCCTGCCCCCTGCCTGCCCAGAGGTAGGCAGAGGGACTTGTGGTTCGGCGCGTGGGGCCGGGCATGACCCTGGCTTCTGGTCGAGGTCCAGGGGGCCTGCCTCCGCCTGCCCAGAGGTAGGCAGAGGGACTTCTGGTTCGGCGGATGGGGCCGGGCCTGACCCTGGCTTCTGGTCGAAGTCCAAGGGGCCTGCCCCTTGCCTGCCCAGAGGTAGGCAGAGGGACTTATAGTTCGGCGCATGTGGCCGGGCCCGACCCTGGCTTCTTGTCGAAGTCCAGGGAGCCTGCCTCGAGGTAGGCAGAGGGACTTATGGTTGGCGCATGGGGTCGGCCCTGACCCTGGCTTCTGGTCGAAGTCCAGGGGGCCTGCCCCCTGCCTGCCAAGAGGTAGGCAGAGGGACTTGTGGTTTGGCGCGTGGGGCCGGGCCTGACCCTGGCTTCTGGTTTAAGTCCAGGGGGCCTACCCCCTGCATGCCCAGAGGTAGGCAGAGGGACTTATGGTTCGGCGCATGGGGCCGGGCCTGACCCTGGCTTCTGGTCGAAGTCCAGGTGGCCTGCCCCCTGCCTGCCCAGAGGTAGGCATAGGGACTTGTGGTTCGGCGCGTGGGGCCGGGCCTGACGCTGGCTTCTGGTCGAGGTCCGGGGGGCCTGCCTCCGCCTGCCCAGAGGTAGGCAGAGGGACTTGTGGTTCGGCGCATGGGGCCGGGCCTGACCCTGGCTTCTGGTCGAAGTCAGTGGGCCTGCCCCCTGCCGGCCCAGAGGTAGGCAGAGGGACTTATGGTTCGGCGCATGTGGCCGGGCCCGACCCTGGCTTCTGGTCGAAGTCCAGGGGGCCTGCCTCGAGGTAGGCAGAGGGACTTGTGGTTCGGCGCATGGGGCCGGCCCTGACCCTGAATTCTGGTCGAAGTCCAGGGGGCCTGCCCCCTGCCTGCCCAGAGGTAGGCAGAGGGACTTGTGGTTCAGCGCGTGGGGCCAGGCATGACCCTGGCTTCTGGTCGATGTCCAGGGGGCCTGCCTCCGCCTGCCCAGAGGTAGGCAGAGGGACTTCTGGTTCGGCGGATGGGGCCGGGCCTGACCCTGGCTTCTGGTCGAAGTCCAAGGGGCCTGCCCCCTGCCTGCCCAGAGGTAGGCAGAGGGACTTATGGTTCGGCGCATGTGGCCGGGCCCGACCCTGGCTTCTGGTCGAAGTCCAGGGGGCCTGCCTCGAGGTAGGCAGAGGGACTTATGGTTGGCGCATGGGGTCGGCCCTGACCCTGGCTTCTGGTCGAAGTCCAGGGGGCCTGCCCCCTGCCTGCCAAGAGGTAGGCAGAGGGACTTGTGGTTTGGCGCGTGGGGCCGGGCCTTACCCTGGCTTCTGGTTTAAGTCCAGGGGGCCTACCCCCTGCATGCCCAGAGGTAGGCAGAGGGACTTATGGTTCGGCGCATGGGGCCGGGCCTAACCCTGGCTTCTGGTCGAAGTCCAGGTGGCCTGCCCCCTGCCTGCCCAGAGGTAGGCATAGAGACTTGTGGTTCGGCGCGTGGTGCCGGGCCTGACGCTGGCTTCTGGTCAAGGTCCGGGGGGCCTGCCTCCGCCTGCCCAGAGGTAGGCAGAGGGACTTGTGGTTCGGCGCATGGGGCCGGGCCTGACCCTGGCTTCTGGTCGAAGTCAGTGGGCCTGCCCCTTGCCGGCCCAGAGGTAGGCAGAGGGACTTATGGTTCGGCGCATGTGGGCGGGCCCGACCCTGGCTTCTGGTCGAAGTCCAGGAGGCCTGCCTCGAGGTAGGCAGAGGGACTTGTGGTTCGGCGCATGGGGCCGGCCCTGACCCTGAATTCTGGTCGAAGTCCAGGGGGCCTGCCCCCTGCCTGCCCAGAGGTAGGCAGAGGGACTTGTGGTTCGGCGCGTGGGGCCGGGCATGACCCTGGCTTCTGGTCGATGTCCAGGGGGCCTGCCTCCGCCTGCCCAGAGGTAGGCAGAGGGACTTCTGGTTCGGCGGATGGGGCCGGGCCTGACCCTGGCTTCTGGTCGAAGTCCAAGGGGCCTGCCCCCTGCCTGCCCAGAGGTAGGCAGAGGGACTTATGATTCGGCGCATGTGGCCGGGCCCGACCCTGGCTTCTGGTCGAAGTCCAGGGGGCCTGTCTCGAGGTAGGCAGAGGGACTTATGGTTGGCGCATGGGGTCGGCCCTGACCCTGGCTTCTGGTCGAAGTCCAGGGGGCCTGCCCCCTGCCTGCCAAGAGGTAGGCAGAGGGACTTGTGGTTTGGCGCGTGGGGCCGGGCCTTACCCTGGCTTCTGGTTTAAGTCCAGGGGGCCTACCCCCTGCATGCCCAGAGGTAGGCAGAGGGACTTATGGTTCGGCGCATGGGGCCGGGCCTAACCCTGGCTTCTGGTCGAAGTCCAGGTGGCCTGCCCCCTGCCTGCCCAGAGGTAGGCATAGGGACTTGTGGTTCGGCGCGTGGTGCCGGGCCTGACGCTGGCTTCTGGTCGATGTCCGGGGGGCCTGCCTCCGCCTGCCCAGAGGTAGGCAGAGGGACTTGTGGTTCGGCGCATGGGGCCGGGCCTGACCCTGGCTTCTGGTCGAAGTCAGTGGGCCTGCCCCCTGCCGGCCCAGAGGTAGGCAGAGGGACTTATGGTTCGGCGCATGTGGCCGGGCCCGACCCTGGCTTCTGGTCGAAGTCCAGGGGGCCTGCCTCGAGGTAGGCAGAGGGACTAGTGGTTCGGCGCATGGGGCCGGCCCTGACCCTGAATTCTGGTCGAAGTCCAGGGGGCCTGCCCCCTGCCTGCCCAGAGGTAGGCAGAGGGACTTGTGGTTCGGCGCGTGGGGCCGGGCATGACCCTGGCTTCTGGTCGATGTCCAGGGGGCCTGCCTCCGCCTGCCCAGAGGTAGGCAGAGGGACTTCTGGTTCGGCGGATGGGGCCGGGCCTGACCCTGGCTTCTGGTCGAAGTCCAAGGGGCCTGCCCCCTGCCTGCCCAGAGGTAGGCAGAGGGACTTATGGTTCGGCGCATGTGGCCGGGCCCGACCCTGGCTTCTGGTCGAAGTCCAGGGGGCCTGCCTCGAGGTAGGCAGAGGGACTTATGGTTGGCGCATGGGGTCGGCCCTGACCCTGGCTTCTGGTCGAAGTCCAGGGGGCCTACCCCCTGCATGCCTAGAGGTAGGCAGAGGGACTTATGGTTCGGCGCATGGGGCCGGGCCTGACCCTGGCTTCTGGTCGAAGTCCAGGTGGCCTGCCCCCTGCCTGCCCAGAGGTAGGCATAGGGACTTGTGGTTCGGCGCGTGGGGCCGGGCCTGACGCTGGCTTCTGGTCGAGGTCCGGGGGGCCTGCCTCCGCCTGCCCAGAGGTAGGCAGAGGGACTTGTGGTTCGACGCATGGGGCCGGGCCTGACCCTGGCTTCTGGTCGAAGTCAGTGGGCCTGCCCCCTGCCGGCCCAGAGGTAGGCAGAGGGACTTATGGTTCGGCGCATGTGGCCGGGCCCGACCCTGGCTTCTGGTCGAAGTCCAGGGGGCCTGCCTCGAGGTAGGCAGAGGGACTTGTGGTTTGGCGCATGGGGCCGGCCCTGACCCTGAATTCTGGTAGAAGTCCAGGGGGCCTGCCCCCTGCCTGCCCAAAGGTAGGCAGAGGGACTTGTGGTTCGGCGCGTGGGGCCGGGCATGACCCTGGCTTCTGGTCGATGTCCAGGGGGCCTGCCTCCGCCTGCCCAGAGGTAGGCAGAGGGACTTCTGGTTCGGCGGATGGGGCCGGGCCTGACCCTGGCTTCTGGTCGAAGTCCAAGGGGCCTGCCCCCTGCCTGCCCAGAGGTAGGCAAAGGGACTTATGGTTCGGCGCATGTGGCCGGGCCCGACCCTGGCTTCTGGTCGAAGTCCAGGGGGCCTGCCTCGAGGTAGGCAGAGGGACTTATGGTTGGCGCATGGGGTCGGCCCTGACCCTGGCTTCTGGTCGAAGTCCAGGGGGCCTGCCCCCTGCCTGCCAAGAGGTAGGCAGAGGGACTTGTGGTTTGGCGCGTGGGGCCGGGCCTGACCCTGGCTTCTGGTTTAAGTCCAGGGGGCCTACCCCCTGCATGCCCAGAGGTAGGCAGAGGGACTTATGGTTCGGCGCATGGGGCCGGGCCTGACCTTGGCTTCTGGTCGATGTCCAGGTGGCCTGCCCCCTGCCTGCCCAGAGTTAGGCATAGGGACTTGTGGTTCGGCGCGTGGGGCCGGGCCTGACGCTGGCTTCTGGTCGAGGTCCGGGGGGCCTGCCTCCGCCTGCCCAGAGGTAGGCAGAGGGACTTGTGGTTCGACGCATGGGGCCGGGCCTGACCCTGGCTTCTGGTCGAAGTCCAAGGGGCCTGCCCCCTGCCGGCCCAGAGGTAGGCAGAGGGACTTATGGTTCGGCGCATGTGGCCGGGCCCGACCCTGGCTTCTGGTCGAAGTCCAGGGGGCCTGCCTCGAGGTAGGCAGAGGGACTTGTGGTTTGGCGCATGGGGCCGGCCCTGACCCTGAATTCTGGTAGAAGTCCAGGGGGCCTGCCCCCTGCCTGCCCAAAGGTAGGCAGAGGGACTTGTGGTTCGGCGCGTGGGGCCGGGCATGACCCTGGCTTCTGGTCGATGTCCAAGGGGCCTGCCTCCGCCTGCCCAGAGGTAGGCAGAGGGACTTCTGGTTCGGCGGATGGGGCCGGGCCTGACCCTGGCTTCTGGTCGAAGTCCAAGGGGCCTGCCCCCTGCCTGCCCAGAGGTAGGCAGAGGGACTTATGGTTCGGCGCATGTGGCCGGGCCCGACCCTGGCTTCTGGTCGAAGTCCAGGGGGCCTGCCTCGAGGTAGGCAGAGGGACTTATGGTTGGCGCATGGGGTCGGCCCTGACCCTGGCTTCTGGTCGAAGTCCAGGGGGCCTGCCCCCTGCCTGCCAAGAGGTAGGCAGAGGGACTTGTGGTTTGGCGCGTGGGGCCGGGCCTGACCCTGGCTTCTGGTTTAAGTCCAGGGGACCTACCCCCTGCATGCCCAGAGGTAGGCAGAGGGACGTATGGTTCGGCGCATGGGGCCGGGCCTGACCCTGGCTTCTGGTCGAGGTCCAGGGGGCCTGCCCCCTGCCTGCCTAGAGGTAGGCAGAAGGACTTATGGTTCGGCGCATGGGGCCGGCCCTGACCCTGCCTTCTGGTCAAAGTTTAGGGGGCCTGCCCTCTGCCTCCCTAGAGGTAGGCAGAGGGACTTGTGGTTTGGCGCGTGGGGCCGGGCCTGACGGACTTCGAGCAGAGGTAAGCAGAGGGATTTATGGTTCGGCGCAAGGGGCAGGGCCTGACCCTGGTTTCTGGTCGAAGTCCAGGGGGCCTGCCCCCTGCCTGCCCAGAGGTAGGCATAGGGACTTGTGGTTCGGCTCATGGGGCCCGACCTGACCCAGGCTTCTGGTCGAAGTCCAGGGGGCATGCCCCCTGCCTGCCCAGACGTAGGCAGAGGGACTCGTGGTTCGGCGCGTGGGGCCGGGCCTGACCCTGGCTTCTGGTCGAGGTCTAGGGGGCCTGCCTCCGCCTGCCTAGAGATAGGAAGAGGGACTTGTGGTTCGGCGCATGGGGCCCGACCTGACCCTGGCTTCTGGTCGAACTCCAGGGGGCCTGCCCCCTGCCTGCCCAGAGGTAGGCAGAGGGACTTGTGGTTCGGCGCGTGGGGCCGGGCTTGACCCTGGCTTCTGGTCGAGGTCTAGGGGGCCTGCCTCCGCCTGCCCAGAGGTAGGCAGAGGGACTTGTGGTTCGGCGCATGGGGCCGGCCCTGACCCTGGCTTATGGTCGAGGTCCAGGGGGCCTGCCTCTGCCTGCCCAAAGGTAGGCAGAGGGAGTTGTGGTTTGGCGGATGGGGCCGGGCCCGACCTTGGCTTCTGGTCGAAGTCTAGGGGGCCTGCCCCCTGCCTGCCCAGAGGTAGGCAGAGGGACTTGTGGTTTGGCGCGTGGGGCCGGGCCTGACGGACTTCGAGCAGAGGTAGGCAGAGGGATTTATGGTTCGGCGCAAGGGGCAGGGCCTGACCCTGGTTTCTGGTCGAAGTCCAGGGGGCCTGCCCCCTGGCTGCTCAGAGGTAGGCATAGGGACTTGTGGTTCGGCTCATGGGGCCCGACCTGACCCTGGCTTCTGGTCGAAGTCCAGGGGGCCTGCCCCCTGCCTGCCCAGAGGTTGGCAGAGGGACTCGTGGTTCGGCGTGTGGGGCCGGGCCTGACACTGGCTTCTGGTCGAGGTCTAGGGGCCAGCCTCCGCCTGGCTAGAGATAGGAAGAGGGACTTGTGGTTCGGCGCATGGGGCCCGACCTGACCCTGGCTTCTAGTCGAAATCCAGGGGGCCTGCCCCCTGCCTGCCCAGAGGTAGGCAGTGGGACTCGTGGTTCGGCGCGTGGGGCCGGGCCTGACCCTGGCTTCTGGTCGAGGTCTAGAGGGCCTGCCTCCGCCTGCCCAGAGATAGGCAGAGGGACTTGTGGGTCGGCGCATGGGGCCGGGCCTGACCCTGGCTTCTGGTCGAAGTCCAGGGGGCCTGCCTCGAGGTAGGCAGAGAGACTAGTGGTTGGCGCATGGGGCCGGCCCTGACCCTGAATTCTAGTCGAAGTCCAGGGGGCCTGCCCCCTGCCTGCCCAGAGGTAGGCAGAGGGACTTATGGTTCGGCGCATGGGGCCGGGCCTGACCCTGGCTTCTGGTCGAGGTCCAGGGGGCCTGCCCCCTGCCTGCCCAGAGGTAGGCAGTGGGACTCGTGGTTCGGCGCGTGGGGCCGGGCCTGACCCTGGCTTCTGGTCGTGGTCTAGGGGGCCTGCCTCCGCCTGCCCGGAGATAGGCAGAGGGACTTGTGGTTCGGCGCATGGGGCCGGGCCTGACCCTGGCTTCTGGTCGAAGTCTAGGGGGCTTGCCCCCTGCCTGCCCAGAGGTAGGCACAGGGACTTGTGGTTCGGCGCGTGGGGCCGGGCCTGACGCTGGCTTCTGGTCGAGGTCCGGGGGGCCTGCCTCCGCCTGCCCAGAGGTAGGCAGAGGGACTTGTGGTTCGGCGCATAGGGCCGGCCCTGACCCTGAATTCTGGTCGAAGTCCAGGGGGCCTGCCCCCTGCCTGCCCAGAGGTAGGCAGAGGGACTTGTGGTTCGGCGCGTGGGGCCGGGCATGACCCTGGCTTCTGGTCGAGGTCCAGGGGGCCTGCCTCCGCCTGCCCAGAGGTAGGCAGAGGGACTTCTGGTTCGGCGGATGGGGCCGGGCCTGACCCTGGCTTCTGGTCGAAGTCCAAGGGGCCTGCCCCTTGCCTGCCCAGAGGTAGGCAGAGGGACTTATAGTTCGGCGCATGTGGCCGGGCCCGACCCTGGCTTCTTGTCGAAGTCCAGGGAGCCTGCCTCGAGGTAGGCAGAGGGACTTATGGTTGGCGCATGGGGTCGGCCCTGACCCTGGCTTCTGGTCGAAGTCCAGGGGGCCTGCCCCCTGCCTGCCAAGAGGTAGGCAGAGGGACTTGTGGTTTGGCGCGTGGGGCCGGGCCTGACCCTGGCTTCTGGTTTAAGTCCAGGGGGCCTACCCCCTGCATGCCCAGAGGTAGGCAGAGGGACTTATGGTTCGGCGCATGGGGCCGGGCCTGACCCTGGCTTCTGGTCGAAGTCCAGGTGGCCTGCCCCCTGCCTGCCCAGAGGTAGGCATAGGGACTTGTGGTTCGGCGCGTGGGGCCGGGCCTGACGCTGGCTTCTGGTCGAGGTCCGGGGGGCCTGCCTCCGCCTGCCCAGAGGTAGGCAGAGGGACTTGTGGTTCGGCGCATGGGGCCGGGCCTGACCCTGGCTTCTGGTCGAAGTCAGTGGGCCTGCCCCCTGCCGGCCCAGAGGTAGGCAGAGGGACTTATGGTTCGGCGCATGTGGCCGGGCCCGACCCTGGCTTCTGGTCGAAGTCCAGGGGGCCTGCCTCGAGGTAGGCAGAGGGACTTGTGGTTCGGCGCATGGGGCCGGCCCTGACCCTGAATTCTGGTCGAAGTCCAGGGGGCCTGCCCCCTGCCTGCCCAGAGGTAGGCAGAGGGACTTGTGGTTCAGCGCGTGGGGCCAGGCATGACCCTGGCTTCTGGTCGATGTCCAGGGGGCCTGCCTCCGCCTGCCCAGAGGTAGGCAGAGGGACTTCTGGTTCGGCGGATGGGGCCGGGCCTGACCCTGGCTTCTGGTCGAAGTCCAAGGGGCCTGCCCCCTGCCTGCCCAGAGGTAGGCAGAGGGACTTATGGTTCGGCGCATGTGGCCGGGCCCGACCCTGGCTTCTGGTCGAAGTCCAGGGGGCCTGCCTCGAGGTAGGCAGAGGGACTTATGGTTGGCGCATGGGGTCGGCCCTGACCCTGGCTTCTGGTCGAAGTCCAGGGGGCCTGCCCCCTGCCTGCCAAGAGGTAGGCAGAGGGACTTGTGGTTTGGCGCGTGGGGCCGGGCCTTACCCTGGCTTCTGGTTTAAGTCCAGGGGGCCTACCCCCTGCATGCCCAGAGGTAGGCAGAGGGACTTATGGTTCGGCGCATGGGGCCGGGCCTAACCCTGGCTTCTGGTCGAAGTCCAGGTGGCCTGCCCCCTGCCTGCCCAGAGGTAGGCATAGAGACTTGTGGTTCGGCGCGTGGTGCCGGGCCTGACGCTGGCTTCTGGTCAAGGTCCGGGGGGCCTGCCTCCGCCTGCCCAGAGGTAGGCAGAGGGACTTGTGGTTCGGCGCATGGGGCCGGGCCTGACCCTGGCTTCTGGTCGAAGTCAGTGGGCCTGCCCCTTGCCGGCCCAGAGGTAGGCAGAGGGACTTATGGTTCGGCGCATGTGGGCGGGCCCGACCCTGGCTTCTGGTCGAAGTCCAGGGGGCCTGCCTCGAGGTAGGCAGAGGGACTTGTGGTTCGGCGCATGGGGCCGGCCCTGACCCTGAATTCTGGTCGAAGTCCAGGGGGCCTGCCCCCTGCCTGCCCAGAGGTAGGCAGAGGGACTTGTGGTTCGGCGCGTGGGGCCGGGCATGACCCTGGCTTCTGGTCGATGTCCAGGGGGCCTGCCTCCGCCTGCCCAGAGGTAGGCAGAGGGACTTCTGGTTCGGCGGATGGGGCCGGGCCTGACCCTGGCTTCTGGTCGAAGTCCAAGGGGCCTGCCCCCTGCCTGCCCAGAGGTAGGCAGAGGGACTTATGATTCGGCGCATGTGGCCGGGCCCGACCCTGGCTTCTGGTCGAAGTCCAGGGGGCCTGTCTCGAGGTAGGCAGAGGGACTTATGGTTGGCGCATGGGGTCGGCCCTGACCCTGGCTTCTGGTCGAAGTCCAGGGGGCCTGCCCCCTGCCTGCCAAGAGGTAGGCAGAGGGACTTGTGGTTTGGCGCGTGGGGCCGGGCCTTACCCTGGCTTCTGGTTTAAGTCCAGGGGGCCTACCCCCTGCATGCCCAGAGGTAGGCAGAGGGACTTATGGTTCGGCGCATGGGGCCGGGCCTAACCCTGGCTTCTGGTCGAAGTCCAGGTGGCCTGCCCCCTGCCTGCCCAGAGGTAGGCATAGGGACTTGTGGTTCGGCGCGTGGTGCCGGGCCTGACGCTGGCTTCTGGTCGATGTCCGGGGGGCCTGCCTCCGCCTGCCCAGAGGTAGGCAGAGGGACTTGTGGTTCGGCGCATGGGGCCGGGCCTGACCCTGGCTTCTGGTCGAAGTCAGTGGGCCTGCCCCCTGCCGGCCCAGAGGTAGGCAGAGGGACTTATGGTTCGGCGCATGTGGCCGGGCCCGACCCTGGCTTCTGGTCGAAGTCCAGGGGGCCTGCCTCGAGGTAGGCAGAGGGACTAGTGGTTCGGCGCATGGGGCCGGCCCTGACCCTGAATTCTGGTCGAAGTCCAGGGGGCCTGCCCCCTGCCTGCCCAGAGGTAGGCAGAGGGACTTGTGGTTCGGCGCGTGGGGCCGGGCATGACCCTGGCTTCTGGTCGATGTCCAGGGGGCCTGCCTCCGCCTGCCCAGAGGTAGGCAGAGGGACTTCTGGTTCGGCGGATGGGGCCGGGCCTGACCCTGGCTTCTGGTCGAAGTCCAAGGGGCCTGCCCCCTGCCTGCCCAGAGGTAGGCAGAGGGACTTATGATTCGGCGCATGTGGCCGGGCCCGACCCTGGCTTCTGGTCGAAGTCCAGGGGGCCTGTCTCGAGGTAGGCAGAGGGACTTATGGTTGGCGCATGGGGTCGGCCCTGACCCTGGCTTCTGGTCGAAGTCCAGGGGGCCTGCCCCCTGCCTGCCAAGAGGTAGGCAGAGGGACTTGTGGTTTGGCGCGTGGGGCCGGGCCTTACCCTGGCTTCTGGTTTAAGTCCAGGGGGCCTACCCCCTGCATGCCCAGAGGTAGGCAGAGGGACTTATGGTTCGGCGCATGGGGCCGGGCCTAACCCTGGCTTCTGGTCGAAGTCCAGGTGGCCTGCCCCCTGCCTGCCCAGAGGTAGGCATAGGGACTTGTGGTTCGGCGCGTGGTGCCGGGCCTGACGCTGGCTTCTGGTCGATGTCCGGGGGCCTGCCTCCGCCTGCCCAGAGGTAGGCAGAGGGACTTGTGGTTCGGCGCATGGGGCCGGGCCTGACCCTGGCTTCTGGTCGAAGTCAGTGGGCCTGCCCCCTGCCGGCCCAGAGGTAGGCAGAGGGACTTATGGTTCGGCGCATGTGGCCGGGCCCGACCCTGGCTTCTGGTCGAAGTCCAGGGGGCCTGCCTCGAGGTAGGCAGAGGGACTAGTGGTTCGGCGCATGGGGCCGGCCCTGACCCTGAATTCTAGTCGAAGTCCAGGGGGCCTGCCCCCTGCCTGCCCAGAGGTAGGCAGAGGGACTTGTGGTTCGGCGCGTGGGGCCGGGCATGACCCTGGCTTCTGGTCGATGTCCAGGGGGCCTGCCTCCGCCTGCCCAGAGGTAGGCAGAGGGACTTCTGGTTCGGCGGATGGGGCCGGGCCTGACCCTGGCTTCTGGTCGAAGTCCAAGGGGCCTGCCCCCTGCCTGCCCAGAGGTAGGCAGAGGGACTTATGGTTCGGCGCATGTGGCCGGGCCCGACCCTGGCTTCTGGTCGATGTCCATGGGGCCTGCCTCGAGGTAGGCAGAGGGACTTATGGTTGGCGCATGGGGTCGGCCCTGACCCTGGCTTCTGGTCGAAGTCCAGGGGGCCTGCCCCCTGCCTGCCAAGAGGTAGGCAGAGGGACTTGTGGTTTGGCGCGTGGGGCCGGGCCTGACCCTGGCTTCTGGTTTAAGTCCAGGGGGCCTACCCCCTGCATGCCCAGAGGTAGGCAGAGGGACTTATGGTTCGGCGCATGGGGTCGGGCCTGACCCTGGCTTCTGGTCGAAGTCCAGGTGGCCTGCCCCCTGCCTGCCCAGAGGTAGGCATAGGGACTTGTGGTTCGGCGCGTGGGGCCGGGCCTGACGCTGGCTTCTGGTCGAGGTCCGGGGGGCCTGCCTCCGCCTGCCCAGAGGTAGGCAGAGGGACTTGTGGTTCGGCGCATGGGGCCGGGCCTGACCCTGGCTTTTGGTCGAAGTCAGTGGGCCTGCCCCCTGCCGGCCCAGAGGTAGGCAGAGGGACTTATGGTTCGGCGCATGTGGCCGGGCCCGACCCTGGCTTCTGGTCGAAGTCCAGGGGGCCTGCCTCGAGGTAGGCAGAGGGACTTGTGGTTCGGCGCATGGGGCCGGCCCTGACCCTGAATTCTGGTCGAAGTCCAGGGGGCCTGCCCCCTGCCTGCCCAGAGGTAGGCAGAGGGACTTGTGGTTCGGCGCGTGGGGCCGGGCATGACCCTGGCTTCTGGTCGATGTCCAGGGGGCCTGCCTCCGCCTGCCCAGAGGTAGGCAGAGGGACTTCTGGTTCGGCGGATGGGGCCGGGCCTGACCCTGGCTTCTGGTCGAAGTCCAAGGGGCCTGCCCCCTGCCTGCCCAGAGGTAGGCAGAGGGACTTATGGTTCGGCGCATGTGGCCGGGCCCGACCCTGGCTTCTGGTCGAAGTCCAGGGGGCCTGCCTCGAGGTAGGCAGAGGGACTTATGGTTGGCGCATGGGGTCGGCCCTGACCCTGGCTTCTGGTCGAAGTCCAGGGGGCCTGCCCCCTGCCTGCCAAGAGGTAGGCAGAGGGACTTGTGGTTTGGCGCGTGGGGCCGGGCCTGACCCTGGCTTCTGGTTTAAGTCCAGGGGGCCTACCCCCTGCATGCCCAGAGGTAGGCAGAGGGACGTATGGTTCGGCGCATGGGGCCGGGCCTGACCCTGGCTTCTGGTCGAGGTCCAGGGGGCCTGCCCCCTGCCTGCCTAGAGGTAGGCAGAAGGACTTATGGTTCGGCGCATGGGGCTGGCCCTGACCCTGCCTTCTGGTCAAAGTTTAGGGGGCCTGCCCTCTGCCTCCCTAGAGGTAGGCAGAGGGACTTGTGGTTTGGCGCGTGGGGCCGGGCCTGACGGACTTCGAGCAGAGGTAAGCAGAGGGATTTATGGTTCGGCGCAAGGGGCAGGGCCTGACCCTGGTTTCTGGTCGAAGTCCAGGGGGCCTGCCCCCTGCCTGCCCAGAGGTAGGCATAGGGACTTGTGGTTCGGCTCATGGGGCCCGACCTGACCCAGGCTTCTGGTCGAAGTCCAGGGGGCATGCCCCCTGCCTGCCCAGACGTAGGCAGAGGGACTCGTGGTTCGGCGCGTGGGGCCGGGCCTGACCCTGGCTTCTGGTCGAGGTCTAGGGGGCCTGCCTCCGCCTGCCTAGAGATAGGAAGAGGGACTTGTGGTTCGGCGCATGGGGCCCGACCTGACCCTGGCTTCTGGTCGAACTCCAGGGGGCCTGCCCCCTGCCTGCCCAGAGGTAGGCAGAGGGACTTGTGGTTCGGCGCGTGGGGCCGGGCTTGACCCTGGCTTCTGGTCGAGGTCTAGGGGGCCTGCCTCCGCCTGCCCAGAGGTAGGCAGAGGGACTTGTGGTTCGGCGCATGGGGCCGGCCCTGACCCTGGCTTATGGTCGAGGTCCAGGGGGCCTGCCTCTGCCTGCCCAAAGGTAGGCAGAGGGAGTTGTGGTTTGGCGGATGGGGCCGGGCCCGACCTTGGCTTCTGGTCGAAGTCTAGGGGGCCTGCCCCCTGCCTGCCCAGAGGTAGGCAGAGGGACTTGTGGTTTGGCGCGTGGGGCCGGGCCTGACGGACTTCGAGCAGAGGTAGGCAGAGGGATTTATGGTTCGGCGCAAGGGGCAGGGCCTGACCCTGGTTTCTGGTCGAAGTCCAGGGGGCCTGCCCCCTGGCTGCTCAGAGGTAGGCATAGGGACTTGTGGTTCGGCTCATGGGGCCCGACCTGACCCTGGCTTCTGGTCGAAGTCCAGGGGGCCTGCCCCCTGCCTGCCCAGAGGTTGGCAGAGGGACTCGTGGTTCGGCGTGTGGGGCCGGGCCTGACACTGGCTTCTGGTCGAGGTCTAGGGGCCAGCCTCCGCCTGGCTAGAGATAGGAAGAGGGACTTGTGGTTCGGCGCATGGGGCCCGACCTGACCCTGGCTTCTAGTCGAAATCCAGGGGGCCTGCCCCCTGCCTGCCCAGAGGTAGGCAGTGGGACTCGTGGTTCGGCGCGTGGGGCCGGGCCTGACCCTGGCTTCTGGTCGAGGTCTAGAGGGCCTGCCTCCGCCTGCCCAGAGATAGGCAGAGGGACTTGTGGGTCGGCGCATGGGGCCGGGCCTGACCCTGGCTTCTGGTCGAAGTCCAGGGGGCCTGCCTCGAGGTAGGCAGAGAGACTAGTGGTTGGCGCATGGGGCCGGCCCTGACCCTGAATTCTAGTCGAAGTCCAGGGGGCCTGCCCCCTGCCGGCCCAGAGGTAGGCAGAGGGACTTATGGTTCGGCGCATGTGGCCGGGCCCGACCCTGGCTTCTGGTCGAAGTCCAGGGGGCCTGCCTCGAGGTAGGCAGAGGGACTTGTGGTTTGGCGCATGGGGCCGGCCCTGACCCTGAATTCTGGTAGAAGTCCAGGGGGCCTGCCCCCTGCCTGCCCAAAGGTAGGCAGAGGGACTTGTGGTTCGGCGCGTGGGGCCGGGCATGACCCTGGCTTCTGGTCGATGTCCAGGGGGCCTGCCTCCGCCTGCCCAGAGGTAGGCAGAGGGACTTCTGGTTCGGCGGATGGGGCCGGGCCTGACCCTGGCTTCTGGTCGAAGTCCAAGGGGCCTGCCCCCTGCCTGCCCAGAGGTAGGCAAAGGGACTTATGGTTCGGCGCATGTGGCCGGTCCCGACCCTGGCTTCTGGTCGAAGTCCAGGGGGCCTGCCTCGAGGTAGGCAGAGGGACTTATGGTTGGCGCATGGGGTCGGCCCTGACCCTGGCTTCTGGTCGAAGTCCAGGGGGCCTGCCCCCTGCCTGCCAAGAGGTAGGCAGAGGGACTTGTGGTTTGGCGCGTGGGGCCGGGCCTGACCCTGGCTTCTGGTTTAAGTCCAGGGGGCCTACCCCCTGCATGCCCAGAGGTAGGCAGAGGGACTTATGGTTCGGCGCATGGGGCCGGGCCTGACCTTGGCTTCTGGTCGATGTCCAGGTGGCCTGCCCCCTGCCTGCCCAGAGTTAGGCATAGGGACTTGTGGTTCGGCGCGTGGGGCCGGGCCTGACGCTGGCTTCTGGTCGAGGTCCGGGGGGCCTGCCTCCGCCTGCCCAGAGGTAGGCAGAGGGACTTGTGGTTCGACGCATGGGGCCGGGCCTGACCCTGGCTTCTGGTCGAAGTCCAAGGGGCCTGCCCCCTGCCGGCCCAGAGGTAGGCAGAGGGACTTATGGTTCGGCGCATGTGGCCGGGCCCGACCCTGGCTTCTGGTCGAAGTCCAGGGGGCCTGCCTCGAGGTAGGCAGAGGGACTTGTGGTTTGGCGCATGGGGCCGGCCCTGACCCTGAATTCTGGTAGAAGTCCAGGGGGCCTGCCCCCTGCCTGCCCAAAGGTAGGCAGAGGGACTTGTGGTTCGGCGCGTGGGGCCGGGCATGACCCTGGCTTCTGGTCGATGTCCAGGGGGCCTGCCTCCGCCTGCCCAGAGGTAGGCAGAGGGACTTCTGGTTCGGCGGATGGGGCCGGGCCTGACCCTGGCTTCTGGTCGAAGTCCAAGGGGCCTGCCCCCTGCCTGCCCAGAGGTAGGCAGAGGGACTTATGGTTCGGCGCATGTGGCCGGGCCCGACCCTGGCTTCTGGTCGAAGTCCAGGGGGCCTGCCTCGAGGTAGGCAGAGGGACTTATGGTTGGCGCATGGGGTCGGCCCTGACCCTGGCTTCTGGTCGAAGTCCAGGGGGCCTGCCCCCTGCCTGCCAAGAGGTAGGCAGAGGGACTTGTGGTTTGGCGCGTGGGGCCGGGCCTGACCCTGGCTTCTGGTTTAAGTCCAGGGGGCCTACCCCCTGCATGCCCAGAGGTAGGCAGAGGGACGTATGGTTCGGCGCATGGGGCCGGGCCTGACCCTGGCTTCTGGTCGAGGTCCAGGGGGCCTGCCCCCTGCCTGCCTAGAGGTAGGCAGAAGGACTTATGGTTCGGCGCATGGGGCCGGCCCTGACCCTGCCTTCTGGTCAAAGTTTAGGGGGCCTGCCCTCTGCCTCCCTAGAGGTAGGCAGAGGGACTTGTGGTTTGGCGCGTGGGGCCGGGCCTGACGGACTTCGAGCAGAGGTAAGTAGAGGGATTTATGGTTCGGCGCAAGGGGCAGGGCCTGACCCTGGTTTCTGGTCGAAGTCCAGGGGGCCTGCCCCCTGCCTGCCCAGAGGTAGGCATAGGGACTTGTGGTTCGGCTCATGGGGCCCGACCTGACCCAGGCTTCTGGTCGAAGTCCAGGGGGCATGCCCCCTGCCTGCCCAGACGTAGGCAGAGGGACTCGTGGTTCGGCGCGTGGGGCCGGGCCTGACCCTGGCTTCTGGTCGAGGTCTAGGGGGCCTGCCTCCGCCTGCCTAGAGATAGGAAGAGGGACTTGTGGTTCGGCGCATGGGGCCCGACCTGACCCTGGCTTCTGGTCGAACTCCAGGGGGCCTGCCCCCTGCCTGCCCAGAGGTAGGCAGAGGGACTTGTGGTTCGGCGCGTGGGGCCGGGCTTGACCCTGGCTTCTGGTCGAGGTCTAGGGGGCCTGCCTCCGCCTGCCCAGAGGTAGGCAGAGGGACTTGTGGTTCGGCGCATGGGGCCGGCCCTGACCCTGGCTTATGGTCGAGGTCCAGGGGGCCTGCCTCTGCCTGCCCAAAGGTAGGCAGAGGGAGTTGTGGTTTGGCGGATGGGGCCGGGCCCGACCTTGGCTTCTGGTCGAAGTCTAGGGGGCCTGCCCCCTGCCTGCCCAGAGGTAGGCAGAGGGACTTGTGGTTTGGCGCGTGGGGCCGGGCCTGACGGACTTCGAGCAGAGGTAGGCAGAGGGATTTATGGTTCGGCGCAAGGGGCAGGGCCTGACCCTGGTTTCTGGTCGAAGTCCAGGGGGCCTGCCCCCTGGCTGCTCAGAGGTAGGCATAGGGACTTGTGGTTCGGCTCATGGGGCCCGACCTGACCCTGGCTTCTGGTCGAAGTCCAGGGGGCCTGCCCCCTGCCTGCCCAGAGGTTGGCAGAGGGACTCGTGGTTCGGCGTGTGGGGCCGGGCCTGACACTGGCTTCTGGTCGAGGTCTAGGGGCCAGCCTCCGCCTGGCTAGAGATAGGAAGAGGGACTTGTGGTTCGGCGCATGGGGCCCGACCTGACCCTGGCTTCTAGTCGAAATCCAGGGGGCCTGCCCCCTGCCTGCCCAGAGGTAGGCAGTGGGACTCGTGGTTCGGCGCGTGGGGCCGGGCCTGACCCTGGCTTCTGGTCGAGGTCTAGAGGGCCTGCCTCCGCCTGCCCAGAGATAGGCAGAGGGACTTGTGGGTCGGCGCATGGGGCCGGGCCTGACCCTGGCTTCTGGTCGAAGTCCAGGGGGCCTGCCTCGAGGTAGGCAGAGAGACTAGTGGTTGGCGCATGGGGCCGGCCCTGACCCTGAATTCTAGTCGAAGTCCAGGGGGCCTGCCCCCTGCCTGCCCAGAGGTAGGCAAAGGGACTTGTGGTTCGGCGCGTGGGGCCGGGCTTGACCCTGGCTTCTGGTCGAGGTCCAGGGGGCCTGCCTCCACCTGCCCAGAGGTAGGCAGAGGGACTTGTGGTTCGGCGGATGGGGCCGGGCCCGACCTTGGCTTCTGTTCGAAGTCCAGGGGGCCTGCCCCCTGCCTGCCCAGAGGTAGGCAGAGGGACTTGTGGTTGAAGTCCAGGGGGCCTGCCTCGAGGTAGGCAGAGGGACTTGTGGTTGGCGCATGGGGTCGGCCCTGACCCTGGCTTCTGGTCGAAGTCCAGGGGGCCTGCCCCCTGCCTGCCAAGAGGTAGGCAGAGGGACTTGTGGTTTGGCGCGTGGGGCCGGGCCTGACCCTAGCTTCTGGTTTAAGTCTAGGGGGCCTACCCCCTGCATGCCCAGAGGTAGGCAGAGGGACTTATGGTTCGGCGCATGGGGCCGGGCCTGACCCTGGCTTCTGGTCGAGGTCCAGGGGGCCCGCCCCCTGCCTGCCCAGAGGTAGGCAGTGGGACTCGTGGTTCGGCGCGTGGGGCCGGGCCTGACCCTGGCTTCTGGTCGTGGTCTAGGGGGCCTCCCTCCGCCTGCCCAGAGATAGGCAGAGGGACTTGTGGTTCGGCGCATGGGGCCGGGCCTGACCCTGGCTTCTGGTCGAAGTCCAGGGGGCCTGCCCCCTGCCTGCCCAGAGGTAGGCATAGGGACTTGTGGTTCGGCGCGTGGGGCCGGGCCTGACCCTGGCTTCTGGTCGAGGTCCGGGGGGCCTGCCTCCGCCTGCCTAGAGGTAGGCAGAGGGACTTGTGGTTCGGCGCATGGGGCCGGGCCTGACCCTGGCTTCTGGTCGAAGTCAGTGGGCCTGCCCCCTGCCGGCCCAGAGGTAGGCAGAGGGACTTATGGTTCGGCGCATGTGGCCGGGCCCGACCCTGGCTTCTGGTCGAAGTCCAGGGGGCCTGCCTCGAGGTAGGCAGAGGGACTTGTGGTTCGGCGCATGGGGCCAGCCCTGACCCTGAATTCTGGTCGAAGTCCAGGGGGCCTGCCCCCTGCCTGCCCAGAGGTAGGCAGAGGGACTTGTGGTTCGGCGCGTGGGGCCGGGCATGACCCTGGCTTCTGGTTTAAGTCCAGGGGGCCTACCCCCTGCATGCCCAGAGGTAGGCAGAGGGACTTATGGTTCGGCGCATGGGGCCGGGCCTGACCCTGGCTTCTGGTCGAGGTCCAGGGGGCCTGCCCCCTGCCTGCCTAGAGGTAGGCAGAGGGACTTATGGTTCGGCGCATGGGGCCGGCCCTGACCCTGCCTTCTGGTCAAAGTTTAGGGGGCCTGCCCTCTGCCTCCCTAGAGGTAGGCAGAGGGACTTGTGGTTTGGCGCGTGGGGCCGGGCCTGACCGACTTCGAGCAGAGGTAGGCAGAGGGATTTATGGTTCGGCGCATGGGGCAGGGCCTGACCCTGGTTTCTGGTCGAAGTCCAGGGGGCCTGCCCCCTGCCTGCCCAGAGGTAGGCATAGGGACTTGTGGCTCGGCTCATGGGGCCCGACCTGACCCAGGCTTCTGGTCGAAGTCCAGGGGGCATGCCCCCTGCCTGCCCAGAGGTAGGCAGAGGGACTCGTGGCTCGGCGCGTGGGGCCGGGCCTGACCCTGGCTTCTGGTCGAGGTCTAGGGGGCCTGCCTCCGCCTGCCTAGAGATAGGAAGAGGGACTTATGGTTCGGCGCATGGGGTACGACCTGACCCTGGCTTCTGGTCGAAGTCCAGGGGGCCTGCCTCGAGGTAGGCAGAGGGACTTGTGGTTCGGCGCATGGGGCCGGCCCTGACCCTGAATTCTGGTCGAAGTCCAGGGGGCCTGCCCCCTGCCTGCCCAGAGGTAGGCAGAGGGACTTGTGGTTCGGCGCATGGGGCCGGGCCTGACCCTGGCTTCTGGTCGAAGTCCAGGGGGCCTGCCCCCTGCCTGCCCAGAGGTAGGCATAGGGACTTGTGGTTCGGCGCGTGGGGCCGGGCCTGACCCTGGCTTCTGGTCGAGGTCCGGGGGGCCTGCCTCCGCCTGCCCAGAAGTAGGCAGAGGGACTTGTGGTTCGGCGCATGGGGCCGGGCCTGACCCTGGCTTCTGGTCGAAGTCAGTGGGCCTGCCCCCTGCCGGCCCAGAGGTAGGCAGAGGGACTTATGGTTCGGCGCATGTGGCCGGGCCCGACCCTGGCTTATGGTCGAAGTCTAGGGGGCCTGCCTCGAGGTAGGCAGAGGGACTTGTGGTTCGGCGCATGGGGCCAGCCCTGACCCTGATATCTGGTCGAAGTCCAGGGGGCCTGCCCCCTGCCTGCCCAGAGGTAGGCAGAGGGACTTGTGGTTCGGCGCGTGGGGCCGGGCATGACCCTGGCTTCTGGTTTAAGTCCAGGGGGCCTACCCCCTGCATGCCCAGAGGTAGGCAGAGGGACTTATGGTTCGGCGCATGGGGCCGGGCCTGACCCTGGCTTCTGGTCGAGGTCCAGGGGGCCTGCCCCATGCCTGCCTAGAGGTAGGCAGAGGGACTTATGGTTCGGCGCATGGGGCCGGCCCTGACCCTGCCTTCTGGTCAAAGTTTAGGGGGCCTGCCCTCTGCCTCCCTAGAGGTAGGCAGAGGGACTTGTGGTTTGGCGCGTGGGGCCGGGCCTGACCGACTTCGAGCAGAGGTAGGCAGAGGGATTTATGGTTCGGCGCATGGGGCAGGGCCTGACCCTGGTTTCTGGTCGAAGTCCAGGGGGCCTGCCCCCTGCCTGCCCAGAGGTAGGCATAGGGACTTGTGGCTCGGCTCATGGGGCCCGACCTGACCCAGGCTTCTGGTCGAAGTCCAGGGGGCATGCCCCCTGCCTGCCCAGAGGTAGGCAGAGGGACTCGTGGCTCGGCGCGTGGGGCCGGGCCTGACCCTGGCTTCTGGTCGAGGTCTAGGGGGCCTGCCTCCGCCTGCCTAGAGATAGGAAGAGGGACTTGTGGTTCGGCGCATGGGGCCGGCCCTGACCCTGAATTCTGGTCGAAATCCAGGGGGCCTGCCCCCTGCCTGCCCAGAGGTAGGCAGAGGGACTTGTGGTTCGGCGCGTGGGGCCGGGCTTGACCCTGGCTTCTGGTCGAGGTCTAGGGGGCCTGCCTCCGCCTGCCCAGAGATAGGCAGAGGGACTTGTGGTTAGGCGCGTGGGGCCGGCCCTGACCCTGGCTTCTGGTCGAGGTCCAGGGGGCCTGCCTCCGCCTGCCCAGAGGTAGGCAGAGGGACTTGTGGTTCGGCGCATGGGGCCGGGCCCGACCTTGGCTTCTGGTCGAAGTCCAGGGGGCCTGCCTCGAGGTAGGCAGAGGGACTAGTGGTTGGCGCATGGGGCCGGCCCTGACCCTGAATTCTAGTCGAAGTCCAGGGGGCCTGCCCCCTGCCTGCCCAGAGGTAGGCAGAGGGACTTGTGGTTCGGCGCGTGGGGCCGGGCTTGACACTGGCTTCTGGTCGAGGTCTAGGGGCCAGCCTCCGCCTGGCTAGAGATAGGAAGAAGGACTTGTGGTTCGGCGCATGGGGCCCGACCTGACCCTGGCTTCTGGTCGAAATCCAGGGGGCCTGCCCCCTGCCTGCCCAGAGGTAGGCAGTGGGACTCGTGGTTCGGCGCGTGGGGCCGGGCCTGACCCTGGCTTCTGGTCGAGGTCTAGAGGGCCTGCCTCCGCCTGCCCAGAGATAGGCAGAGGGACTTGTGGTTCGGCGCATGGGGCCGGGCCTGACCCTGGCTTCTGGTCGAAGTCCAGGGGGCCTGCCTCGAGGTAGGCAGAGGGACTAGTGGTTGGCGCATGGGGCCGGCCCTGACCCTGAATTCTAGTCGAAGTCCAGGGGGCCTGCCCCCTGCCTGCCCAGAGGTAGGCAGAGGGACTTGTGGTTCGGCGCGTGGGGCCGGGCTTGACCCTGGCTTCTGGTCGAGGTCCAGGGGGCCTGCCTCCACCTGCCCAGAGGTAGGCAGAGGGACTTGTGGTTCGGCGGATGGGGCCGGGCCCGACCTTGGCTTCTGTTCGAAGTCCAGGGGGCCTGCCCCCTGCCTGCCCAGAGGTAGGCAGAGGGACTTGTGGTTTGGCGCGTGGGGCCGGGCCTGACCCTGGCTTCTGGTTTAAGTCCAGGGGGCCTGCCCCCTGCCAGCCCAGAGGTAGGCATAGGGACTTGTGGTTCGGCTCATGGGGCCCGACCTGACCCAGGCTTCTGGTCGAAGTCCAGGGGGCATGCCCCCTGCCTGCCCAGAGGTAGGCAGAGGGACTTGTGGTTCGGCGCGTGGGGCCGGGCCTGACCCTGGCTTCTGGTCGAGGTCTAGGGGGCCTGCCTCCGCCTGCCTAGAGATAGGAAGAGGGACTTGTGGTTGGCGCATGGGGCCGGCCCTGACCCTGAATTCTGGTCGAAGTCCAGGGGGCCTGCCCCCTGCCTGCCTAGAGGTAGGCAGAGGGACTTGTGGTTCGGCGCGTGGGGCCGGGCATGACCCTGGCTTCTGGTCGAGGTCCAGGGGGCCGGCCTCCGCCTGCCTAGAGGTAGGCAGAGGGACTTCTGGTTCGGCGGATGGGGCCGGGCCTGACCCTGGCTTCTGGTCGAAGTCCAAGGGGCCTGCCCCCTGCCTGCCCAGAGGTAGGCAGAGGGATTTATGGTTCGGCGCATGGGGTCGGCCCTGACCCTGGCTTCTGGTCGAAGTCCAGGGGGCCTGCCCCCTGCCTGCCAAGAGGTAGGCAGAGGGACTTGTGGTTTGGCGCGTGGGGCCGGGCCTGACCCTGGCTTCTGGTTTAAGTCCAAGGAGCCTACCCCCTGCATGCCCAGAGGTAGGCAGAGGGACTTATGGTTCGGCGCATGGGGCCGGGCCTGACCCTGGCTTCTGGTCGAGGTCCAGGGGGCCTACCCCCTGCCTGCCTAGAGGTAGGCAGAGGGACTTATGGTTCGGCGCATGGGGCCGGCCCTGACCCTGCCTTCTGGTCAAAGTTTAGGGGGCCTGCCCTCTGCCTCCCTAGAGGTAGGAAGAGGGACTTGTGGTTTGGCGCGTGGGGCCGGGCCTGACCGACTTCGAGCAGAGGTAGGCAGAGGGATTTAAGGTTCGGCGCATGGGGCAGGGCCTGACCCTGGTTTCTGGTCGAAGTCCAGGGGGCCTGCCCCCTGCCTGCCCAGAGGTAGGCATAGGGACTTGTGGTTCGGCTCATGGGGCCCGACCTGACCCAGGCTTCTGGTCGAAGTCCAGGGGGCATGCCCCCTGCCTGCCCAGAGGTAGGCAGAGGGACTCGTGGTTCGGCGCGTGGGGCCGGGCCTGACCCTGGCTTCTGGTCGAGGTCTAGGGGGCCTGCCTCCGCCTGCCTAGAGATAGGAAGAGGGACTTGTGGTTCGGCGCATGGGGCCGGCCCTGACCCTGAATTCTGGTCGAAATCCAGGGGGCCTGCCCCCTGCCTGCCCAGAGGTAGGCAGAGGGACTTGTGGTTCGGCGCGTGGGGCCGGGCTTGACCCTGGCTTCTGGTCGAGGTCTAGGGGGCCTGCCTCCGCCTGCCCAGAGATAGGCAGAGGGACTTGTGGTTAGGTGCGTGGGGCCGGCCCTGACCCTGGCTTCTGGTCGAGGTCCAGGGGGCCTGCCTCCGCCTGCCCAGAGGTAGGCTGAGGGACTTGTGGTTCGGCGCATGGGGCCGGGCCCGACCTTGGCTTCTGGTCGAAGTCCAGGGGGCCTGCCTCGAGGTAGGCAGAGGGACTAGTGGTTGGCGCATGGGGCCGGCCCTGACCCTGAATTCTAGTCGAAGTCCAGGGGGCCTGCCCCCTGCCTGCCCAGAGGTAGGCAGAGGGACTTGTGGTTCGGCGCGTGGGGCCGGGCTTGACACTGGCTTCTGGTCGAGGTCTAGGGGCCAGCCTCCGCCTAGCTAGATAGGAAGAAGGACTTGTGGTTCGGCGCATGGGGCCCGACCTGACCCTGGCTTCTGGTCGAAATCCAGGGGGCCTGCCCCCTGCCTGCCCAGAGGTAGGCAGTGGGACTCGTGGTTCGGCGCGTGGGGCCGGGCCTGACCCTGGCTTCTGGTCGAGGTCTAGAGGGCCTGCCTCCGCCTGCCCAGAGATAGGCAGAGGGACTTGTGGTTCGGCGCATGGGGCCGGGCCTGACCCTGGCTTCTGGTCGAAGTCCAGGGGGCCTGCCTCGAGGTAGGCAGAGGGACTAGTGGTTGGCGCATGGGGCCGGCCCTGACCCTGAATTCTAGTCGAAGTCCAGGGGGCCTGCCCCCTGCCTGCCCAGAGGTAGGCAGAGGGACTTGTGGTTCGGCGCGTGGGGCCGGGCTTGACCCTGGCTTCTGGTCGAGGTCCAGGGGGCCTGCCTCCACCTGCCCAGAGGTAGGCAGAGGGACTTGTGGTTCGGCGGATGGGGCCGGGCCCGACCTTGGCTTCTGTTCGAAGTCCAGGGGGCCTGCCCCCTGCCTGCCCAGAGGTAGGCAGAGGGACTTGTGGTTTGGCGCGTGGGGCCGGGCCTGACCCTGGCTTCTGGTTTAAGTCCAGGGGGCCTGCCCCCTGCCTGCCCAGAGGTAGGCATAGGGACTTGTGGTTCGGCTCATGGGGCCCGACCTGACCCAGGCTTCTGGTCGAAGTCCAGGGGGCATGCCCCCTGCCTGCCCAGAGGTAGGCAGAGGGACTTGTGGTTCGGCGCGTGGGGCCGGGCCTGACCCTGGCTTCTGGTCGAGGTCTAGGGGGCCTGCCTCCGCCTGCCTAGAGATAGGAAGAGGGACTTGTGGTTCGGCGCATGGGGCCGGCCCTGACCCTGAATTCTGGTCGAAATCCAGGGGGCCTGCCCCCTGCCTGCCCAGAGGTAGGCAGAGGGACTTGTGGTTCGGCGCGTGGGGCCGAGCTTGACCCTGGCTTCTGGTCGAGGTCTAGGGGGCCTGCCTCCGCCTGCCCAGAGATAGGCAGAGGGACTTGTGGTTAGGCGCGTGGGGCCGGCCCTGACCCTGGCTTCTGGTCGAGGTCCAGGGGGCCTGCCTCCGCCTGCCCAGAGGTAGGCAGAGGGACTTGTGGTTCGGCGCATGGGGTCGGGCCCGACCTTGGCTTCTGGTCGAAGTCCAGGGGACCTGCCCCCTGCCTGCCCAGAGGTAGGCATAGGGACTTGTGGTTTGGCGCATGGGGCCGGGCCTGACGGACTTCAAGCAGAGGTAGGCAGAGGGATTTATGGTTCGGCGCAAGGGGCAGGGCCTGACCCTGGTTTCTGGTCGAAGTCCAGGGGGCCTGCCCCCTGGCTGCTCAGAGGTAGGCATAGGGACTTGTGGTTCGGCTCATGGGGCCCGACCTGACCCTGGCTTCTAATCGAAGTCCAGAGGGCCTGCCCCCTGCCTGCCCAGAGGTAGGCAGAGGGACTCGTGGTTCGGCGTGTGGGGCCGGGCCTGACACTGGCTTCTGGTCGAGGTCTAGGGGCCAGCCTCCGCCTGGCTAGAGATAGGAAGAAGGACTTGTGGTTCGGCGCATGGGGCCCGACCTGACCCTGGCTTCTGGTCGAAATCCAGGGGGCCTGCCCCCTGCCTGCCCAGAGGTAGGCAGTGGGACTCGTGGTTCGGCGCGTGGGGCCGGGCCTGACCCTGGCTTCTGGTCGAGGTCTAGAGGGCCTGCCTCCGCCTGCCCAGAGCTAGGCAGAGGGACTTGTGGTTCGGCGCATGGGGCCGGGCCTGACCCTGGCTTCTGGTCGAAGTCCAGGGGGCCTGCCTCGAGGTAGGCAGAGGGACTAGTGGTTGGCGCATGGGGCCGGCCCTGACCCTGAATTCTAGTCGAAGTCCAGGGGGCCTGCCCCCTGCCTGCCTAGAGGTAGGCAGAGGGACTTGTGGTTCGGCGCGTGGGGCCGGGCTTGACCCTGGCTTCTGGTCGAGGTCCAGGGGGCCTGACTCCACCTGCCCAGAGGTAGGCAGAGGGACTTGTGGTTCGGCGGATGGGGCCGGGCCCGACCTTGGCTTCTGTTCGAAGTCCAGGGGGCCTGCCCCCTGCCTGCCCAGAGGTAGGCAGAGGGACTTGTGGTTTGGCGCGTGGGGCCGGGCCTGACCCTGGCTTTTGGTTTAAGTCCAGGGGGCCTGCCCCCTGCATGCCTAAAGGTAGGCAGAGGGACTTGTGGTTCGGCGCATGGGGCCGGGCCTGACCCTGGCTTCTGGTCGAAGTCCATGGGGCCTGCCCCCTGCCTGCACAGAGGTAGGCAGAGGGACTTGCGGTTCGGCTCATGGGGCCCGACCTGATCCTGGCTTCTGGTCGAAGTCCAGGGGGCCTGCCCCCTGCCTGCCCAGAGGTAGGCAGAGGGACTCGTGGTACGGCGCGTGGGGCCGGGCCTGACCCTGGCTTCTGGTCAAGGTCTAGGGGGCCTGCCTCCGCCTACCTAGAGATAGGAAGACAGACTTGTGGTTCGGCGCATGGGGCCCGACGTGACCCTAGCTTCTGGTCGAAGTTTAGGGGGCCTGCCCCCTCCTGCCCAGAAGGTAGGCAGTGGGACTCGTGGTTCGGCGCGTGGAGCCGGGCCTGACCCTGGCTTCTGGTCGAGGTCTAGAGGGCCTGCCTCCGCCTGCCCAGAGATAGGCTGAGGGACTTGTGGTTCGGCGCATGGGGCCGGGCCTGACCCTGGCTTCTGTTCGAAGTCCAGGGGCCTGCCCCCTGCCTACCCAGAGGTAGGCAGAGGGACTTGTCGTTCGGCGCGTGGGGCCGGGCCTGAACCTGGCTTCTGGTCGAGGTCCAGGGGGCCTGCCTCCGCCTGCCCAGAGGTAGGCAGAGGGACTTGTGGTTCGGCGGATGGGGACGGGCCCGACCTTGGCTTCTGGTCGAAGTCCAAGGGGCCTGCCCCCTGCCTGCCCAGAGGTAGGCAGAGGGACTTGTGGTTTGGCGCGTGGGGCCGGACCTGACCCTGGCTTCTAGTCGAGGTCCAGTTGCCTGCCCGCTGCCTGCCAGAGGTTGGCAGAGGGACTTGTGGTTCGGCGCATGGGGCCGGGCCTGACCCTGGCTTCTGGTCGAAGTCCAGGGGGCCTTCCCCTTGCCTGCCCAGAGGTAGGCAGAGGGACTTGTGGTTCGGCGCGTGGGGCCGGGCCTGAACCTGGCTTCTGGTCGAGGTCCAGGGGGCCTGCCTCCGCCTGCCCAGAGGTAGGCAGAGGGACTTGTGGTTCGGCGGATGGGGACGGGCCCGACCTTGGCTTCTGGTCAAAGTCCAGGGGGCCTGCCCCCTGCCTGCCCAGAGGTAGGCAGAGGGACTTGTGGTTTGGCGCGTGGGGCCGGACCTGACCCTGGCTTCTAGTCGAGGTCCAGGGGCCTGCCCGCTGCCTGCCAGAGGTAGGCAGAGGGACTTGTGGTTCGGCGCATGGGGCCGGCCCTGACCCTGGCTTCTGGTCGAGGTCCAGGGGGCCTGCCCCTAGCCTGCCCAGAGGTAGGCAGAGGGACTTGTGGTTCGGCGCGTGTGGCCGGGCCTGACCTTGGCTTCAGGTCGAGGTCCAGGGGCCTGCCCCCTGCCTGCCCAGAGGTAGGCAAAGGGACTTGTGGTTCGGCGCGTGTGGCCGGGCCTGACCCTGGCTTCTGGTCGAGGTCCAGGGGGCCTGCCCCCTGCCTGCCCAGAGGTAGGCAGAGGGACTTGTGGTTCGCCGCATGGGGCCGGCCCTGACCTTGGCTTCCGGTCGAGGTCCAGGGGGCCTGCCCCCTGCCTGCCCAAAGGTAGGCAGAGGGACTTGTGGTTCTGCGCATGGGGTCGGGCCTGACCCTGGCTTCTGGTCGAAGTCCAGGGGGCCTGCCTCGAGGTTGGCAGAGGGACTTGTGGTTCGGCGCATGGGGCCGGCCCTGACCCTGATATCTGGTCGAAGTCCAGGGGGCCTGCCCCCTGCCTTCCCTGAGGTAGGCAGTGGGACTTGTGGTTCGGCGCGTGGGGCCGGGATTGACCCTGGCTTCTGGTCGAGGTCAAGGGGGCCTGCCTCTGCCTGCCCAGAGGTAGGCAGAGGGACTTGTTGTTCGGCGGATGGGGACGGGCCCGACCTTGGCTTCTGGTCGAAGTCCAGGGGGCCTGCCCCCTGCCTGCCCAGAGGTAGGCAGAGGGACTTGTGGTTTGGCGCGTGGGGCCGGGCCTGACCCTGGCTTCTAGTCGAGGTCCAGGGGCCTGCCCGCTGCCTGCCAGAGGTAGGCAGAGGGACTTGTGGTTCGGCGCATGGGTCCGGCCCTGACCCTGGCTTCTGGTCGAGGTCCAGGGGGCCTGCCCCCAGCCTGCCCAGAGGTAGGCAGAGGGACTTGTGGTTCGGCGCGTGTGGCCGGGCCTGACCCTGGCTTCAGGTCGAGGTCCAGGGGCCTGCCCCCTGCCTGCCCAGAGGTAGGCAAAGGGACTTGTGATTCGGCGCGTGTGGCCGGGCCTGACCCTGGCTTCTGGTCGAGGTCCAGGGGGCCTGCCCCCTGCCTGCCCAGAGGTAGGCAGAGGGACTTGTGGTTCGCCGCATGGGGCCGGCCCTGACCCTGGCTTCCTGTCGAGGTCCAGGGGGCCTGCCCCCTGCCTGCCCAAAGGTAGGCAGAGGGACTTGTTGTTCTGCGCATGGGGTCGGGCCTGACCCTGGCTTCTGGTCGAAGTCCAGGGGGCCTGCCTCGAGGTAGGCATAGGGACATGTGGTTCGGCGCATGGGGCCGGCCCTGACCCTGAATTCTGGTCGAAGTCCAGGGGGCCTGCCCCCTGCCTGCCCAGAGGTAGGCAGAGGGACTTGTGGTTCGGCGCGTGGGGCCGGGCTTGACCCTGGCTTCTGGTCGAGGTCCAGGGGGCCTGCCTCCGCCTGCCCAGAGGTAGGCAAAGGGACTTGTGGTTCGGAGGATGGGGACGGGCCCAACCTTGGCTTCTGGTCGAAGTCCAAGGGGCCTGCCCCCTGCCTGCCCAGAGGTAGGCAGAGGGACTCGTTGTTCGGCGCGTGGAGCCGGGCCTGACCCTGGCTTCTGGTCAAGGTCTAGGGGGCCTGCCTCCGCCTGCCTAGAGATAGGAAGAGGGACTTGTGGTTCGGCGCATGGGTCCGGCCCTGACCCTGGCTTCTGGTCGAGGTCCAGGGGGCCTGCCCCCAGCCTGCCCAGAGGTAGGCAGAGGGACTTGTGGTTCGGCGCGTGTGGCCGGGCCTGACCCTGGCTTCAGGTCGAGGTCCAGGGGCCTGCCCCCTGCCTGCCCAGAGGTAGGCAAAGGGACTTGTGGTTCGGCGCGTGTGGCCGGGCCTGACCCTGGCTTCTGGTCGAGGTCCAGGGGGCCTGCCCCCTGCCTGCCCAGAGGTAGGCAGAGGGACTTGTGGTTCGCCGCATGGGGCCGGCCCTGACCCTGGCTTCCTGTCGAGTTCCAGGGGGCCTGCCCCCTGCCTGCCCAAAGGTAGGCAGAGGGACTTGTTGTTCTGCGCATGGGGTCGGGCCTGACCCTGGCTTCTGGTCGAAGTCCAGGGGGCCTGCCTCGAGGTAGGCATAGGGACATGTGGTTCGGCGCATGGGGCCGGCCCTGACCCTGAATTCTGGTCGAAGTCCAGGGGGCCTGCCCCCTGCCTGCCCAGAGGTAGGCAGAGGGACTAGTGGTTCGGCGCGTGGGGCCGAGCTTGACCCTGGCTTCTGGTCGAGGTCCAGGGGGCCTGCCTCCGCCTGCCCAGAGGTAGGCAAAGGGACTTGTGGTTCGGAGGATGGGGACGGGCCCAACCTTGGCTTCTGGTCGAAGTCCAGGGGGCCTGCCCCCTGCCTGCCCAGAGGTAGGCAGAGGGACTCGTTGTTCGGCGCGTGGAGCCGGGCCTGACCCTGGCTTCTGGTCAAGGTCTAGGGGGCCTGCCTCCGCCTGCCTAGAGATAGGAAGAGGGACTTGTGGTTCGGCGCATGGGGCCGGGCCTGACCCTGGCTTCTGTTCGAAGTCCAGGGGCCTGCCCCCTGCCTGCCCAGAGGTAGGCAGAGGGACTTGTCGTTCGGCGCGTGGGGCCGGGCCTGAACCTGGCTTCTGGTCGAGGTCCAGGGGGCCTGCCTCCGCCTGCCCAGAGGTAGGCAGAGGGACTTGTGGTTCGGCGGATGGGGACGGGCCCGACCTTGGCTTCTGGTCGAAGTCCAAGGGGCCTGCCCCCTGCCTGCCCAGAGGTAGGCAGAGGGACTTGTGGTTTGGCGCGTGGGGCCGGACCTGACCCTGGCTTCTAGTCGAGGTCCAGTTGCCTGCCCGCTGCCTGCCAGAGGTTAGCAGAGGGACTTGTGGTTCGGCGCATGGGGCCGGGCCTGACCCTGGCTTCTGGTCGAAGTCCAGGGAGCCTGCCCCCTGCCTGCCCAGAGGTAGGCAGAGGGACTTGTGGTTCGGCGCGTGGGGCCGGGCCTGAACCTGGCTTCTGGTCGAGGTCCAGGGGGCCTGCCTCCGCCTGCCCAGAGGTAGGCAGAGGGACTTGTGGTTCGGCGGATGGGGACGGGCCCGACCTTGGCTTCTGGTCAAAGTCTAGGGGGCCTGCCCCCTGCCTGCCCAGAGGTAGGCAGAGGGACTTGTGGTTTGGCGCGTGGGGCCGGACCTGACCCTGGCTTCTAGTCGAGGTCCAGGGGCCTGCCCGCTGCCTGCCAGAGGTAGGCAGAGGGACTTGTGGTTCGGCGCATGGGGCCGGCCCTGACCCTGGCTTCTGGTCGAGGTCCAGGGGGCCTGCCCCTAGCCTGCCCAGAGGTAGGCAGAGGGACTTGTGGTTCGGCGCGTGTGGCCGGGCCTGACCCTGGCTTCAGGTCGAGGTCCAGGGGCCTGCCCCCTGCCTGCCCAGAGGTAGGCAAAGGGACTTGTGGTTCGGCGCGTGTGGCCGGGCCTGACCCTGGCTTCTGGTCGAGGTCCAGGGGGCCTGCCCCCTGCCTGCCCAGAGGTAGGCAGAGGGACTTGTGGTTCGCCGCATGGGGCCGGCCCTGACCCTGGCTTCCTGTCGAGGTCCAGGGGGCCTGCCCCCTGCCTGCCCAAAGGTAGGCAGAGGGACTTGTTGTTCTGCGCATGGGGTCGGGCCTGACCCTGGCTTCTGGTCGAAGTCCAGGGGGCCTGCCTCGAGGTAGGCATAGGGACATGTGGTTCGGCGCATGGGGCCGGCCCTGACCCTGAATTCTGGTCGAAGTCCAGGGGGCCTGCCCCCTGCCTGCCCAGAGGTAGGCAGAGGGACTTGTGGTTCGGCGCGTGGGGCCGGGCTTGACCCTGGCTTCTGGTCGAGGTCCAGGGGGCCTGCCTCCGCCTGCCCAGAGGTAGGCAAAGGGACTTGTGGTTCGGAGGATGGGGACGGGCCCAACCTTGGCTTCTGGTCGAAGTCCAGGGGGCCTGCCCCCTGCCTGCCCAGAGGTAGGCAGAGGGACTCGTTGTTCGGCGCGTGGAGCCGGGCCTGACCCTGGCAACTGGTCAAGGTCTAGGGGGCCTGCCTCCGCCTGCCTAGAGATAGGAAGAGGGACTTGTGGTTCGGCGCATGGGGCCGGGCCTGACCCTGGCTTCTGTTCGAAGTCCAGGGGCCTGCCCCCTGCCTGCCCAGAGGTAGGCAGAGGGACTTGTCGTTCGGCGCGTGGGGCCGGGCCTGAACCTGGGTTCTGGTCGAGGTCCAGGGGGCCTGCCTCCGCCTGCCCAGAGGTAGGCAGAGGGACTTGTGGTTCGGCGGATGGGGACGGGCCCGACCTTGGCTTCTGGTCGAAGTCCAAGGGGCCTGCCCCCTGCCTGCCCAGAGGTAGGCAGAGGGACTTGTGGTTTGGCGCGTGGGGCCGGACCTGACCCTGGCTTCTAGTCGAGGTCCAGTTGCCTGCCCGCTGCCTGCCAGAGGTTGGCAGAGGGACTTGTGGTTCGGCGCATGGGGCCGGGCCTGACCCTGGCTTCTGGTCGAAGTCCAGGGGGCCTGCCCCTTGCCTGCCCAGAGGTAGGCAGAGGGACTTGTGGTTCGGCGCGTGGGGCCGGGCCTGAACCTGGCTTCTGGTCGAGGTCCAGGGGGCCTGCCTCCGCCTGCCCAGAGGTAGGCAGAGGGACTTGTGGTTCGGCGGATGGGGACGGGCCCGACCTTGGCTTCCGGTCAAAGTCCAGGGGGCCTGCCCCCTGCCTGCCCAGAGGTAGGCAGAGGGACTTGTGGTTTGGCGCGTGGGGCCGGACCTGACCCTGGCTTCTAGTCGAGGTCCAGGGGCCTGCCCGCTGCCTGCCAGAGGTAGGCAGAGGGACTTGTGGTTCGGCGCATGGGGCCGGCCCTGACCCTGGCTTCTGGTCGAGGTCCAGGGGGCCTGCCCCTAGCCTGCCCAGAGGTAGGCAGAGGGACTTGTGGTTCGGCGCGTGTGGCCGGGCCTGACCCTGGCTTCAGGTCGAGGTCCAGGGGCCTGCCCCCTGCCTGCCCAGAGGTAGGCAAAGGGACTTGTGGTTCGGCGCGTGTGGCCGGGCCTGACCCTGGCTTCTGGTCGAGGTCCAGGGGGCCTGCCCCCTGCCTGCCCAGAGGTAGGCAGAGGGACTTGTGGTTCGCCGCATGGGGCCGGCCCTGACCTTGGCTTCCGGTCGAGGTCCAGGGGGCCTGCCCCCTGCCCGCCCAAAGGTAGGCAGAGGGACTTGTGGTTCTGCGCATGGGGTCGGGCCTGACCCTGGCTTCTGGTCGAAGTCCAGGGGGCCTGCCTCGAGGTAGGCAGAGGGACTTGTGGTTCGGCGCATGGGGCCGGCCCTGACCCTGATATCTGGTCGAAGTCCAGGGGGCCTGCCCCCTGCCTTCCCTGAGGTAGGCAGTGGGACTTGTGGTTCGGCGCGTGGGGCCGGGATTGACCCTGGCTTCTGGTCGAGGTCAAGGGGGCCTGCCTCTGCCTGCCCAGAGGTAGGCAGAGGGACTTGTTGTTCGGCGGATGGGGACGGGCCCGACCTTGGCTTCTGGTCGAAGTCCAGGGGGCCTGCCCCCTGCCTGCCCAGAGGTAGGCAGAGGGACTTGTGGTTTGGCGGGTGGGGCCGGGCCTGACCCTGGCTTCTAGTCGAGGTCCAGGGGCCTGCCCGCTGCCTGCCAGAGGTAGGCAGAGGGACTTGTGGTTCGGCGCATGGGTCCGGCCCTGACCCTGGCTTCTGGTCGAGGTCCAGGGGCCTGCCCCCTGCCTGCCCAGAGGTAGGCAAAGGGACTTGTGGTTCGGCGCGTGTGGCCGGGCCTGACCCTGGCTTCTGGTCGAGGTCCAGGGGGCCTGCCCCCTGCCTGCCCAGAGGTAGGCAGAGGGACTTGTGGTTCGCCGCATGGGGCCGGCCCTGACCCTGGCTTCCTGTCGAGGTCCAGGGGGCCTGCCCCCTGCCTGCCCAAAGGTAGGCAGAGGGACTTGTTGTTCTGCGCATGGGGTCGGGCCTGACCCTGGCTTCTGGTCGAAGTCCAGGGGGCCTGCCTCGAGGTAGGCATAGGGACATGTGGTTCGGCGCATGGGGCCGGCCCTGACCCTGAATTCTGGTCGAAGTCCAGGGGGCCTGCCCCCTGCCTGCCCAGAGGTAGGCAGAGGGACTTGTGGTTCGGCGCGTGGGGCCGGGCTTGACCCTGGCTTCTGGTCGAGGTCCAGGGGGCCTGCCTCCGCCTGCCCAGAGGTAGGCAAAGGGACTTGTGGTTCGGAGGATGGGGACGGGCCCAACCTTGGCTTCTGGTCGAAGTCCAGGGGGCCTGCCCCCTGCCTGCCCAGAGGTAGGCAGAGGGACTCGTTGTTCGGCGCGTGGAGCCGGGCCTGACCCTGGCTTCTGGTCAAGGTCTAGGGGGCCTGCCTCCGCCTGCCTAGAGATAGGAAGAGGGACTTGTGGTTCGGCGCATGGGGCCGGGCCTGACCCTGGCTTCTGTTCGAAGTCCAGGGGCCTGCCCCCTGCCTGCCCAGAGGTAGGCAGAGGGACTTGTCGTTCGGCGCGTGGGGCCGGGCCTGAACCTGGCTTCTGGTCGAGGTCCAGGGGGCCTGCCTCCGCCTGCCCAGAGGTAGGCAGAGGGACTTGTGGTTCGGTAGATGGGGACGGGCCCGACCTTGGCTTCTGGTCGAAGTCCAAGGGGCCTGCCCCCTGCCTGCCCAGAGGTAGGCAGAGGGACTTGTGGTTTGGCGCGTGGGGCCGGACCTGACCCTGGCTTCTAGTCGAGGTCCAGTTGCCTGCCCGCTGCCTGCCAGAGGTTGGCAGAGGGACTTGTGGTTCGGCGCATGGGGCCGGGCCTGACCCTGGCTTCTGGTCGAAGTCCAGGGGGCCTGCCCCCTGCCTGCCCAGAGGTAGGCAGAGGGACTTGCGGTTCGGCGCGTGGGGCCGGGCCTGAACCTGGCTTCTGGTCGAGGTCCAGGGGGCCTGCCTCCGCCTGCCCAGAGGTAGGCAGAGGGACTTGTGGTTCGGCGGATGGGGACGGGCCCGACCTTGGCTTCTGGTCAAAGTCCAGGGGGCCTGCCCCCTGCCTGCCCAGAGGTAGGCAGAGGGACTTGTGGTTTGGCGCGTGGGGCCGGACCTGACCCTGGCTTCTAGTCGAGGTCTAGGGGCCTGCCCGCTGCCTGCCAGAGGTAGGCAGAGGGACTTGTGGTTCGGCGCATGGGGCCGGCCCTGACCCTGGCTTCTGGTCGAGGTCCAGGGGGCCTGCCCCTAGCCTGCCCAGAGGTAGGCAGAGGGACTTGTGGTTCGGCGCGTGTGGCCGGGCCTGACCCTGGCTTCAGGTCGAGGTCCAGGGGCCTGCCCCCTGCCTGCCCAGAGGTAGGCAAAGGGACTTGTGGTTCGGCGCGTGTGGCCGGGCCTGACCCTGGCTTCTGGTCGAGGTCCAGGGGGCCTGCCCCCTGCCTGCCCAGAGGTAGGCAGAGGGACTTGTGGTTCGCCGCATGGGGCCGGCCCTGACCCTGGCTTCCGGTCGAGGTCCAGGGGGCCTGCCCCCTGCCTGCCCAAAGGTAGGCAGAGGGACTTGTGGTTCTGCGCATGGGGTCGGGCCTGACCCTGGCTTCTGGTCGAAGTCCAGGGGGCCTGCCTCGAGGTAGGCAGAGGGACTTGTGGTTCGGCGCATGGGGCCGGCCCTGACCCTGAATTCTGGTCGAAGTCCAGGGGGCCTGCCCCCTGCCTTCCCTGAGGTAGGCAGTGGGACTTGTGGTTCGGCGCGTGGGGCCGGGATTGACCCTGGCTTCTGGTCGAGGTCAAGGGGGCCTGCCTCTACCTGCCCAGAGGTAGGCAGAGGGACTTGTTGTTCGGCGGATGGGGACGGGCCCGACCTTGGCTTCTGGTCGAAGTCCAGGGGGCCTGCCCCCTGCCTGCCCAGAGGTAGGCAGAGGGACTTGTGGTTTGGCGCGTGGGGCCAGGCCTGACCCTGGCTTCTAGTCGAGGTCCAGGGGCCTGCCCGCTGCCTGCCAGAGGTAGGCAGAGGGACTTGTGGTTCGGCGCATGGGTCCGGCCCTGAGCCTGGCTTCTGGTCGAGGTCCAGGGGGCCTGCCCCCAGCCTGCCCAGAGGTAGGCAGAGGGACTTGTGGTTCGGCGCGTGTGGCCGGGCCTGACCCTGGCTTCAGGTCGAGGTCCAGGGGCCTGCCCCCTGCCTGCCCAGAGGTAGGCAAAGGGACTTGTGGTTCGGCGCGTGTGGCCGGGCCTGACCCTGGCTTCTGGTCGAGGTCCAGGGGGCCTGCCCCCTGCCTGCCCAGAGGTAGGCAGAGGGACTTGTGGTTCGCCGCATGGGGCCGGCCCTGACCCTGGCTTCCGGTCGAGGTCCAGGGGGCCTGCCCCCTGCCTGCCCAAAGGTAGGCAGAGGGACTTGTCGTTCTGCGCATGGGGTCGGGCCTGACCCTGGCTTCTGGTCGAAGTCCAGGGGGCCTGCCTCGAGGTAGGCAGAGGGACTTGTGGTTCTGCGCATGGGGTCGGGCCTGACCCTGGCTTCTGGTCGAAGTCCAGGGGGCCTGCCTCGAGGTAGGCAGAGGGACTTGTGGTTCGGCGCATGGGGCCGGCCCTGACCCTGAATTCTGGTCGAAGTCCAGGGGGCCTGCCCCCTGCCTTCCCTGAGGTAGGCAGTGGGACTTGTGGTTCGGCGCGTGGGGCCGGGATTGACCCTGGCTTCTGGTCGAGGTCAAGGGGGCCTGCCTCTGCCTGCCCAGAGGTAGGCAGAGGGACTTGTTGTTCGGCGGATGGGGACGGGCCCGACCTTGGCTTCTGGTCGAAGTCCAGGGGGCCTGCCCCCTGCCTGCCCAGAGGTAGGCAGAGGGACTTGTGGTTTGGCGCGTGGGGCCAGGCCTGACCCTGGCTTCTAGTCGAGGTCCAGGGGCCTGCCCGCTGCCTGCCAGAGGTAGGCAGAGGGACTTGTGGTTCGGCGCATGGGTCCGGCCCTGAGCCTGGCTTCTGGTCGAGGTCCAGGGGGCCTGCCCCCAGCCTGCCCAGAGGTAGGCAGAGGGACTTCTGGTTCGGCGCGTGTGGCCGGGCCTGACCCTGGCTTCAGGTCGAGGTCCAGGGGCCTGCCCCCTGCCTGCCCAGAGGTAGGCAAAGGGACTTGTGGTTCGGCGCGTGTGGCCGGGCCTGACCCTGGCTTCTGGTCGAGGTCCAGGGGGCCTGCCCCCTGCCTGCCCAGAGGTAGGCAGAGGGACTTGTGGTTCGCCGCATGGGGCCGGCCCTGACCCTGGCTTCCTGTCGAGGTCCAGGGGGCCTGCCCCCTGCCTGCCCAAAGGTAGGCAGAGGGACTTGTTGTTCTGCGCATGGGGTCGGGCCTGACCCTGGCTTCTGGTCGAAGTCCAGGGGGCCTGCCTCGAGGTAGGCAGAGGGACATGTGGTTCGGCGCATGGGGCCAGCCCTGACCCTGAATTCTGGTCGAAGTCCAGGGGGCCTGCCCCCTGCCTGCCCAGAGGTAGGCAGAGGGACTTGTGGTTCGGCGCGTGGGGCCGGGCTTGACCCTGGCTTCTGGTCGAGGTCCAGGGGGCCTGCCTCCGCCTGCCCAGAGGTAGGCAAAGGGACTTGTGGTTCGGAGGATGGGGACGGGCCCAACCTTGGCTTCTGGTCGAAGTCCAGGGGGCCTGCCCCCTGCCTGCCCAGAGGTAGGCAGAGGGACTCGTTGTTCGGCGCGTGGAGCCGGGCCTGACCTTGGCTTCTGGTCAAGGTCTAGGGGGCCTGCCTCCGCCTGGCTAGAGATAGGAAGAGGGACTTGTGGTTCGGCGCATGGGGCCGGGCCTGACCCTGGCTTCTGGTCGAAGTCCAAGGGGCCTGCCCCCTGCCTGCCCAGAGGTAGGCAGAGGGACTTGTGGTTCGGCGCGTGGGGCCGGGCCTGACCCTGGCTTCTGGTCGAGGTCCAGGGGGCCTGCCTCCGCCTGCCCAGAGGTAGGCAGAGGGACTTGTGGTTCGGCGCATGGGGCCGTGCCTGACCCTGGCTTTTGGTCGAAGTCCAAAGGGCCTGCCCCCTGCCTGCCCAGAGGTAGGCAGAGGGACTTATGGTTCGGCGCATGTGGCCGGGCCCGACCCTGGCTTCTGGTCGAAGTCCAGGGGGCCTGCCTCGAGGTAGGCAGAAGGACTTGTGGTTCGACGCATGGGGCCGGCCCTGACCCTGAATTCTGGTCGAAGTCCAGGAGGCCTGCCCCCTGCCTGCCTAGAGGTAGGCAGAGGGACTTGTGGTTCGGCGCGTGGGGCCGGGCTTGACCCTGGCTTCTGGTCGAGGTCCAGGGGGCCTGCCTCCGCCTGCCCAGAGGTAGGCAGAGGGACTTGTGGTTCGGCGGATGGGGACGGGCTCGACCTTGGCTTCTGGTCGAAGTCCAGGGGGCCTGCCCCCTGCCTGCCCAGAGGTAGGTAGAGGGACTTGTGGTTCGGCGCGTGTGGTCGGGCCTGACCCTGGCTTCTAGTCGAGGTCCAGGGGGGCTGCCTCCGCCTGCCCAGAGGTAGGCAGAGGGACTTGTGGTTCAACGCATGGGGCCGGGGCCGACCCTGACTTCTAGTCGAAGTCCAGGGGGTCTGCCCCCTGCCTGCCCAGAGGTAGGCAGAGGGACTTGTGGTTCGGCACATGAGGCCGGGCCTGACCCTGGCTTCAGGACGAAGTCCAGGGGGCCTGCCCCCTGCTTGCCCAGAGGTAGGCAGAGGGACTTGTGGTTCGGCGGATGGGGCCGGGCCAGACCCTGGCTTCTGGTCAAAGTCCAGGGGGCCTGCCCCCTGCTTGCCCAGAGGTAGGCAGATGGACTTGTGGTTCGGCACGTAGGGCCAGGCCTGACCCTGGCTTCTGGTCGAGGTCCAGGGGGCCTGCCTCCGCCTGCCCAGAGGTAGGCAGAGGGACTTGTGGTTCGGCGGATGGGGCCGGGCCAGACCCTGGCTTCTGGTCAAAGTCCAGGGGGCCTGCCCCCTGCTTGCCCAGAGGTAGGCAGATGGACTTGTGGTTCGGCACGTAGGGCCAGGCCTGACCCTGGCTTCTGGTCGAGGTACAGGGGGCCTGCCCCCTGCCCGCCCAGAGGTAGGCAGAGGGACTTGTGGTTCGGCGCGTGTGGCCGGGCCTGACCCTGGCTTCTGGTCGAGGTCCAGGGGGCCTGCCCCCTGCCTGCCCAGAGGTAGGCAGGGGGACTTGTGGTTCGCCGCATGGGGCCGGCCCTGACCCTGGCTTCCGGTCGAGGTCCAGGGGGCCTGCCCCCTGCCTGCCCAAAGGTAGGCAGAGGGACTTGTGGTTCTGCGCATGGGGTCGGGCCTGACCCTGGCTTCTGGTCGAAGTCCAGGGGGCCTGCCTCGAGGTAGGCAGAGGGACTTGTGGTTCGGCGCATGGGGCCGTCCCTGACCCTGAATTCTGGTCGAAGTCCAGGAGGCCTGCCCCCTGCCTGCCCAGAGGTAGGCAGAGGGACTTGTGGTTCGGCGCGTGGGGCCGGGCTTGACCCTGGCTTCTGGTCGAGGTCCAGGGGGCCTGCCTCCGCCTGCCCAGAGGTAGGCAAAGGGACTTGTGGTTCGGCGGATGGGGACGGGCCCGACCTTGGCTTCTGGTCGAAGTCCAGGGGGCCTGCCCCCTGCCTGCCAAGAGGTAGGCAGAGGGACTCGTGGTTCGGCGCGTGGGGCCGGGCCTGACCCTGGCTTCTGGTCAAGGTCTAGGGGGCCTGCCTCCGCCTGCCTAGAGATAGGAAGAGGGACTTGTGGTTCGGCGCATGGGGCCGGGCCTGACCCTGGCTTCTGGTCGAAGTCCAAGGGGCCTGCCCCCTGCCTGCCCAGAGGTAGGCAGAGGGACTTGTGGTTCGGCGCGTGGGGCCGGGCCTGACCCTGGCTTCTGGTCGAGGTCCAGGGGGCCTGCCTCCGCCTGCCCAGAGGTAGGCAGAGGGACTTGTGGTTCGGCGCATGGGGCCGTGCCTGACCCTGGCTTTTGGTCGAAGTCCAAAGGGCCTGCCCCCTGCCTGCCCAGAGGTAGGCAGAGGGACTTATGGTTCGGCGCATGTGGCCGGGCCCGACCCTGGCTTCTGGTCGAAGTCCAGGGGGCCTGCCTCGAGGTAGGCAGAAGGACTTGTGGTTCGACGCATGGGGCCGGCCCTGACCCTGAATTCTGGTCGAAGTCCAGGAGGCCTGCCCCCTGCCTGCCTAGAGGTAGGCAGAGGGACTTGTGGTTCGGCGCGTGGGGCCGGGCTTGACCCTGGCTTCTGGTCGAGGTCCAGGGGGCCTGCCTCCGCCTGCCCAGAGGTAGGCAGAGGGACTTGTGGTTCGGCGGATGGGGACGGGCTCGACCTTGGCTTCTGGTCGAAGTCCAGGGGGCCTGCCCCCTGCCTGCCCAGAGGTAGGTAGAGGGACTTGTGGTTCGGCGCGTGTGGTCGGGCCTGACCCTGGCTTCTAGTCGAGGTCCAGGGGGGCTGCCTCCGCCTGCCCAGAGGTAGGCAGAGGGACTTGTGGTTCAACGCATGGGGCCGGGGCCGACCCTGACTTCTAGTCGAAGTCCAGGGGGTCTGCCCCCTGCCTGCCCAGAGGTAGGCAGAGGGACTTGTGGTTCGGCACATGAGGCCGGGCCTGACCCTGGCTTCAGGACGAAGTCCAGGGGGCCTGCCCCCTGCTTGCCCAGAGGTAGGCAGACGGACTTGTGGTTCGGCGGATGGGGCCGGGCCAGACCCTGGCTTCTGGTCAAAGTCCAGGGGGCCTGCCCCCTGCTTGCCCAGAGGTAGGCAGATGGACTTGTGGTTCGGCACGTAGGGCCAGGCCTGACCCTGGCTTCTGGTCGAGGTCCAGGGGGCCTGCCTCCGCCTGCCCAGAGGTAGGCAGAGGGACTTGTGGTTCGGCGGATGGGGCCGGGCCAGACCCTGGCTTCTGGTCAAAGTCCAGGGGGCCTGCCCCCTGCTTGCCCAGAGGTAGGCAGATGGACTTGTGGTTCGGCACGTAGGGCCGGGCCTGACCCTGGCTTCTGGTCGAAGTCCAGGGGGCCTGCCCCCTGCCTGCCCAGAGGTAGGCAGAGGGACTTGTGGTTTGGCGCGTGGGGCCGGGCCTGACCCTGGCTTCTGGTCGATGTCCAGGGGACCTGCCCCCTGCCTGCCCAGACGTAGGCAGAGGGACTTGTGGTTCGGCGGATGGGGACGGGCCCGACCTTGGCTTCTGGTCGAAGTCCAGGGGGCCTGCCCCCTGCCTGCCCAGAAGTAGGCAGAAGGACTTATGGTTCAGCGCATGTGGCCGGGCCCGACCCTGGCTTCTGGTCGAACTCCAGGGGGCCTGCCTCGAGGTAGACAGAGGGACTTGTGGTTCGGCGCATGGGGCCGGCCCTGACCCTGAATTTTGGTCGAAGTCCAGGGGGCCTGCCCTCTGCCTGCCCAGAGGTAGGCAGAGGGACTTGTGGTTCGGCGCGTGGGGCCGGGCTTGACCCTGGCTTCTGGTCGAGGTCCAGGGGGCCTGCCTCCGCCTGCCTAGAGGTAGGCAGAGGGACTTGTGGTTCGGCGGATTAGGCCGGGCCCGACTTGGCTTCTGGTCGAAGTCCAGGGGGCCTGCCCCCTGCCTGCCCAGAGGTAGGCAAAGGGACTTGTGGTTCGGCGGATGGGGACGGGCCCGACCTTGGCTTCTGGTCGAAGTCCAGGGGGCCTGCCCCCTGCCTGCCAAGAGGTAGGCAGAGGGACTCGTGGTTCGGCGCGTGAGGCCGGGCCTGACCCTGGCTTCAGGACGAAGTCCAGGGGGCCTGCCCCCTGCTTGCCCAGAGGTAGGCAGAGGGACTTGTGGTTCGGCGCATGGGGCCGGGCCAGACCCTGGCTTCTGGTCGAAGTCCAGGGGGCCTGCCCCCTGCTTGCCCAGAGGTAGGCAGATGGACTTGTGGTTCGGCACGTAGGGCCGGGCCTGACCCTGGCTTCTGGTCGAGGTCTAGGGGGCCTGCCTCCGCCTGCCCAGAGGTAGGCAGAGGGAGTTGTGGTTTGGCGGATGGGGCCGGGCCCGACCTTGGCTTCTGGTCGAAGTCAAGGGGGCCTGCCCCCTGCCTGCCCAGAGGTAGGCAGAGGGACTTGTGGTTTGGCGCGTGGGGCCGGGCCTGACCCTGGCTTCTGGTCGATGTCCAGGGGACCTTCCCCCTGCCTGCCCAGACGTAGGCAGAGGGACTTGTGGTTCGGCGGATGGGGACGGGACCGACCTTGGCTTCTGGTCGAAGTCCAGGGGGCCTGCCCCCTGCCTGCCCAGAGGTAGGCAGAGGGACTTATGGTTCAGCGCATGTGGCCGGGCCCGACCCTGGCTTCTGGTCGAACTCCAGGGGGCCTGCCTCGAGGTAGACAGAGGGACTTGTGGTTCGGCGCATGGGGCCGGCCCTGACCCTGAATTCTGGTCGAAGTCCAGGGGGCCTGCCCTCTGCCTGCCCAGAGGTAGGCAGAGGGACTTGTGGTTCGGCGCGTGGGGCCGGGCTTGACCCTGGCTTCTGGTCGAGGTCCAGGGGGCCTGCCTCCGCCTGCCTAGAGGTAGGCAGAGGGACTTGTGGTTCCGCGGATTAGGCCGGGCCCGACTTGGCTTCTGGTCGAAGTCCAGGGGGCCTGCCCCCTGCCTGCCCAGAGGTAGGCAGAGGGACTTGTGGTTTGGCGCGTGGGGCCGGGCCTGACCCTGGCTTCTGGTTTAAGTCCAGGGGGCCTGCCCCCTGCATGCCCAGAGGTAGGCAGAGGGACTTATGGTTCGGCGCCTGGGGCCGGGCCTGACCCTGGCTTCTGGTCGAGGTCCAGGGGGCCTGCCCCCTGCCTGCCTAGAGGTAGGCATAGGGACTTATGGTTCGGCGCATGGGGCCGGCCCTGACCCTGCCTTCTGGTCAAAGTCCAGGGGGCCTGCCTCCGCCTGCCCAGAGGTAGGCAGAGGGACTTGTGGTTCGGAGCATGTGGCCGGCCCTGACCCTGAATTCTGGTCGAAGCCCAGGGGGCCAGCCCCCTGCCTTCCCAGAGGTAGGCAGTGGGACTTGTGGTTCGGCGCGTGGGGCCGGGATTGACCCTGGCTTCTGGTCGAGGTCAAGGGGGCCTGCCTCTGCCTGCCCAGAGGTAGGCAGAGGGACTTGTTGTTCGGCGGATGGGGACGGGCCCGACCTTGGCTTCTGGTCGAAGTCCAGGGGGCCTGCCCCCTGCCTGCCCAGAGGTAGGCAGAGGGACTTGTGGTTTGGCGCGTGGGGCCGGGCCTGACCCTGGCTTCTAGTCGAGGTCCAGGGGCCTGCCCGCTGCCTGCCAGAGGTAGGCAGAGGGACTTGTGGTTCGGCGCATGGGGCCGGCCCTGACCCTGGCTTCTGGTCGAGGTCCAGGGGGCCTGCCCCCAGCCTGCCCAGAGGTAGGCAGAGGGACTTGTGGTTCGGCGCGTGTGGCCGGGCCTGACCCTGGCTTCAGGTCGAGGTCCAGGGGCCTGCCCCCTGCCTGCCCAGAGGTAGGCAAAGGGACTTGTGGTTCGGCGCGTGTGGCCGGGCCTGACCCTGGCTTCTGGTCGAGGTCCAGGGGGCCTGCCCCCTGCCTGCCCAGAGGTAGGCAGAGGGACTTGTGGTTCGCCGCATGGGGCCGGCCCTGACCCTGGCTTCCGGTCGAGGTCCAGGGGGCCTGCCCCCTGCCTGCCCAAAGGTAGGCAGAGGGACTTGTGGTTCTGCGCATGGGGTCGGGCCTGACCCTGGCTTCTGGTCGAAGTCCAAGGGGCCTGCCTCGAGGTAGGCAGAGGGACTTGTGGTTCGGCGCATGGGGCCGGCCCTGACCCTGAATTCTGGTCGAAGTCCAGGGGGTCTGCCCCCTGCCTTCCCTGAGGTAGGCAGAGGGACTTGTGGTTCGGCGCGTGGGGCCGGGCTTGACCCTGGCTTCTGGTCGAGGTCCAGGGGGCCTGCCTCCGCCTGCCCAGAGGTAGGCAAAGGGACTTGTGGTTCGGCGGATGGGGACGGGCCCGACCTTGGCTTCTGGTCGAAGTCCAGGGGGCCTGCCCCCTGCCTGCCCAGAGGTAGGCAGAGGGACTCGTGGTTCGGCGCGTGGGGCCGGGCCTGACCCTGGCTTCTGGTCAAGGTCTAGGGGGCCTGCCTCTGCCTGCCTAGAGATAGGAAGAGGGACTTGTGGTTCGGCGCATGGGGCCGGGCCTGACCCTGGCTTCTGGTCGAAGTCCAAGGGGCCTGCCCCCTGCCTGCCCAGAGGTAGGCAGAGGGACTTGTGGTTCGGCGCGTGGGGCCGGGCCTGACCCTGGCTTCTGGTCGAGGTCCAGGGGGCCTGCCTCCGCCTGCCCAGAGGTAGGCAGAGGGACTTGTGGTTCGGCGCATGGGGCCGTGCCTGATCCTGGCTTTTGGTCGAAGTCCAAAGGGCCTGCCCCCTGCCTGCCCAGAGGTAGGCAGAGGGACTTATGGTTCGGCGCATGTGGCCGGGCCCGACCCTGGCTTCTGGTCGAAGTCCAGGGGGCCTGTCTCGAGGTAGGCCGAAGGACTTGTGGTTCGACGCATGGGGCCGGCCCTGACCCTGAATTCTGGTCGAAGTCCAGGAGGCCTGCCCCCTGTCTGCCCAGAGGTAGGCAGAGGGACTTGTGGTTCGGTGCGTGGGGCCGGGCTTGACCCTGGCTTCTGGTCGAGGTCCAGGGGGCCTGCCTCCGCCTGCCCAGAGGTAGGCAGAGGGACTTGTGGTTCGGCGGATGGGGACGGGCTCGACCTTGGCTTCTGGTCGAAGTCCAGGGGGCCTGCCCCCTGCCTGCCCAGAGGTAGGTAGAGGGACTTGTGGTTCGGCGCGTGTGGTCGGGCCTGACCCTGGCTTCTAGTCGAGGTCCAGGGGAGCTGCCTCCGCCTGCCCAGAGGTAGGCAGAGGGACTTGTGGTTCAACGCATGGGGCCGGGCCCGACCCTGACTTCTAGTCGAAGTCCAGGGGGTCTGCCCCCTGCCTGCCCAAAGGTAGGCAGAGGGACTTGTGGTTCGGCACATGAGGCCGGGCCTGACCCTGGCTTCAGGACGAAGTCCAGGGGGCCTGCCCCCTGTTTGCCCAGAGGTAGGCAGAGGGACTTGTGGTTCGGCGCATGGGGCCGGGCCAGACCCTGGCTTCTGGTCGAAGTCCAGGGGGCCTGCCCCCTGCTTGCCCAGAGGTAGGCAGATGGACTTGTGGTTCGGCACGTAGGGCCGGGCCTGACCCTGGCTTCTGGTCGAGGTCCAGGGGGCCTGCCTCCGCCTGCCCAGAGGTAGGCAGAGGGAGCTGTGGTTTGGCGGATGGGGCCGGGCCCGACCTTGGCTTCTGGTCGAAGTCCAGGGGGCCTGCCCCCTGCCTGCCCAGAGGTAGGCAGAGGGACTTGGGGTTTGGCGCGTGGGGCCGGGCCTGACCCTGGCTTCTGGTCGATGTCCAGGGGACCTGCCCCCTGCCTGCTTAGACGTAGGCAGAGGGACTTGTGGTTCGGCGGATGGGGACGGGCCCGACCTTGGCTTCTGGTCGATGTCCAGGGGGCCTGCCCCCTGCCTGCCCTGAGGTAGGCAGAAGGACTTATGGTTCAGCGCATGTGGCCGGGCCCGACCCTGGCTTCTGGTCGAACTCCAGGGGGCCTGCCTCGAGGTAGACAGAGGGACTTGTGGTTCGGCGCATGGAGCCGGCCCTGACCCTGAATTCTGGTCGAAGTCCAGGGGGCCTGCCCTCTGCCTGCCCAGAGGTAGGCAGAGGGACTTGTGGTTCGGCGCGTGGGGCCGGGCTTGACCCTGGCTTCTGGTCGAGGTCCAGGGGGCCTGCCTCCGCCTGCCTAGAGGTAGGCAGAGGGACTTGTGGTTCGGCGGATTAGGCCGGGCCCGACTTGGCTTCTGGTCGAAGTCCAGGGGGCCTGCCCCCTGCCTGCCCAGAGGTAGGCAGAGGGACTTGTGGTTTGGCGCGTGGGGCCGGGCCTGACCCTGGCTTCTGGTTTAAGTCCAGGGGGCCTGCCCCCTGCATGCCCAGAGGTAGGCAGAGGGACTTATGGTTCGGCGCCTGGGGCCGGGCCTGACCCTGGCTTCTGGTCGAGGTCCAGGGGGCCTGCCCCCTGCCTGCCTAGAGGTAGGCATAGGGACTTATGGTTCGGCGCATGGGGCCGGCCCTGACCCTGCCTTCTGGTCAAAGTCCAGGGGGCCTGCCTCCGCCTGCCCAGAGGTAGGCAGAGGGACTTGTGGTTCGGCGCATGAGGCCGGGCCCGACTCTGGCTTCTGGTCGAAGTCCTGGGGGCCTGACCCGAGATAGGCAGAGGGACTTGTGGTTCGGCGCATAGGGCCGGCCCTGACAAAGGCTTCCGGAGGAAGTCCAGGGGGCCTGCACCCTACCTGCCGAGAGGTAGGCAGAGGGACTTGTGGTTTGGCGCGTGGGGTCGGGCCTGACCTTGGCTTCTGGTTTAAGTCCAGGGGGCCTGCCTCCGCCTGCCCAGAGGTAGGCAGAGGGACTTTGGGTTCGACGCATGGGGCCGGGCCCGACCCTGGCTTCTGGTCGAAGTCTAGGGGGCCTGCCCCGAGGTAGGCAGAGGGACTTGTGGTTCGGCGCATGGGGCCGGGCCTGACCCTGGCTTCTGGTCGAGGTCCAAGGGGCCTGCCTCCGCCTGCCCAGAGGTAGGCAGAGGGACTTGTGGTTCGGCGCGTGGGGCCGGGCCTGACCTTGGCTTCTGGTCGAGGTCCAGGGGCCTGCCTCCGCCTGCCCAGAGGTAGGCAGAGGGACTTGTGGTTCGGCGCATGGGGTCGGGCCTGACCCTGGCTTCTGGTCGAAGTTTAGGGGGCCTGCCCCCTGCCTGCCCAGAGGTAGGCAGAGGGACTTATGGTTCGGCGCATGTGGCCGGGCCCGACCCTGGCTTCTGGTCGAAGTCCAAGGGGCCTGCCTCGAGGTAGGCAGAGGGACTTGTGGTTCGGCGCATGGGGCCGGCCCTGACCCTGAATTCTGGTCGAAGTCCAGGGGGCCTGCCCCCTGCCTGCCCAGAGGTAGGCAGAGGGACTTGTGGTTCGGCGCGTGGGGCCGGGCTTGACCCTGGCTTCTGGTCGAGGTCCAGGGGGCCTGCCTCCGCCTGCCTAGAGGTAGGCAGAGGGACTTGTGGTTCGGCGGATTAGGCCGGGCCCGACTTGGCTTCTGGTCGAAGTCCAGGGGGCCTGCCCCCTGCCTGCCCAGAGGTAGGCAGAGGGACTTGTGGTTTGGCGCGTGGGGCCGGGCCTGACCCTGGCTTCTGGTTTAAGTCCAGGGGGCCTGCCCCCTGCATGCCCAGAGGTAGGCAGAGGGACTTATGGTTCGGCGCCTGGGGCCGGGCCTGACCCTGGCTTCTGGTCGAGGTCCAGGGGGCCTGCCCCCTGCCTGCCTAGAGGTAGGCATAGGGACTTATGGTTCGGCGCATGGGGCCGGCCCTGACCCTGCCTTCTGGTCAAAGTCCAGGGGGCCTGCCTCCGCCTGCCCAGAGGTAGGCAGAGGGACTTGTGGTTCGGCGCATGAGGCCGGGCCCGACTCTGGCTTCTGGTCGAAGTCCTGGGGGCCTGACCCGAGATAGGCAGAGGGACTTGTGGTTCGGCGCATAGGGCCGGCCCTGACAAAGGCTTCCGGAGGAAGTCCAGGGGGCCTGCACCCTACCTGCCGAGAGGTAGGCAGAGGGACTTGTGGTTTGGCGCGTGGGGTCGGGCCTGACCTTGGCTTCTGGTTTAAGTCCAGGGGGCCTGCCTCCGCCTGCCCAGAGGTAGGCAGAGGGACTTTGGGTTCGACGCATGGGGCCGGGCCCGACCCTGGCTTCTGGTCGAAGTCTAGGGGGCCTGCCCCGAGGTAGGCAGAGGGACTTGTGGTTCGGCGCATGGGGCCGGGCCTGACCCTGGCTTCTGGTCGAGGTCCAAGGGGCCTGCCTCCGCCTGCCCAGAGGTAGGCAGAGGGACTTGTGGTTCGGCGCGTGGGGCCGGGCCTGACCTTGGCTTCTGGTCGAGGTCCAGGGGCCTGCCTCCGCCTGCCCAGAGGTAGGCAGAGGGACTTGTGGTTCGGCGCATGGGGTCGGGCCTGACCCTGGCTTCTGGTCGAAGTTTAGGGGGCCTGCCCCCTGCCTGCCCAGAGGTAGGCAGAGGGACTTATGGTTCGGCGCATGTGGCCGGGCCCGACCCTGGCTTCTGGTCGAAGTCCAAGGGGCCTGCCTCGAGGTAGGCAGAGGGACTTGTGGTTCGGCGCATGGGGCCGGCCCTGACCCTGAATTCTGGTCGAAGTCCAGGGGGCCTGCCCCCTGCCTGCCCAGAGGTAGGCAGAGGGACTTGTGGTTCGGCGCGTGGGGCCGGGCTTGACCCTGGCTTCTGGTCAAGGTCCAGGGGGCCTGCCTCCGCCTGCCCAGAGGTAGGCAGAGGGACTTGTGGTTCGGTGGATTGGGCCGGGCCCGACCTTGGCTTCTGGTCGAAGTCCAGGAGGCCCGCCCCCTGCCTGCTCAGAGGTAGGCAGAGGGACTTGTGGTTTGGCGCGTGGGGCCGGGCCTGACCCTGGCTTCCGGTTTAAGTCCGGGGGGCCTGCCCCCTGCATGCCCAGAGGTAGGCAGAGGGACTTATGGTTCGGCGCATGGGGCCGGGCCTGACCCTGGCTTCTGGTCGAGGTCCAGGGGGCCTGCCCCCTGCCTGCCTAGAGGTAGGCATAGGGAATTATGGTTCGGCGCATGGGGCCGGCCCTGACCCTGCCTTCTGGTCAAAGTCCAGGGGGCCTGCCTCCGCCTGCCCAGAGGTAGGCAGAAGGACTTGTGGTTCGGCGCATGTGGCCGGGCCCGACTCTGGCTTCTGGTCGAAGTCCAGGGGGCCTGACCCGAGATAGGCAGAGGGACTTGTGGTTCGGCGCATAGGGCCGGCCCTGACAAAGGCTTCCGGTCGAAGTCCAGGGGGCCTGCACCCTACCTGCCGAGAGGTAGGCAAAGGGACTTGTGGTTTGGCGCGTGGGGCCGGGCCTGACCCTGGCTTCTGGTTTAAGTCCAGGGGGACTGCCTCTGCCTGCCCAGAGGTAGGCAGAGGGACTTTGGGTTCGGCGCATGGGGCCGGGCCCGACCCTGGCTTCTGGTCGAAGTCTAGGGGGCCTGCCCCGAGGTAGGCAGAGGGACTTGTGGTTCGGCGCATGGGGCCGGGCCTGACCCTGGCTTCTGGTCGAGGTCCAAGGGGCCTGCCTCCGCCTGCCCAGAGGTAAGCAGAGGGACTTGTGGTTCGGCGCATGGGGTCGGGCCTGACCCTGGCTTCTGGTCGAAGTCCAGGGGGCCTGCCCCCTGCCTGCCCAGAGTTAGGCAGAGGGACTTATGGTTCGGCGCATGTGGCCGGGCCCGACCCTGGCTTCTGGTCGAAGTCCAGGGGGCCTGCCTCGAGGTAGGCAGAAGGACTTGTGGTTCGACGCATGGGGCCGGCCCTGACCCTGAATTCTGGTCGAAGTCCAGGAGGCCTGCCCCCTGCCTGCCCAGAGGTAGGTAGAGGGACTTGTGGTTCGGCGCGTGTGGTCGGGCCTGACCCTGGCTTCTAGTCGAGGTCCAGGGGGGCTGCCTCCGCCTGCCCAGAGGTAGGCAGAGGGACTTGTGGTTCAACGCATGGGGCCGGGCCCGACCCTGACTTCTAGTCGAAGTCCAGGGGGTCTGCCCCCTGCCTGCCCAGAGGTAGGCAGAGGGACTTGTGGTTCGGCACATGAGGCCGGGCCTGACCCTGGCTTCAGGACGAAGTCCAGGGGGCCTGCCCCCTGCTTGCCCAGAGGTAGGCAGAGGGACTTGTGGTTCGGCGCATGGGGCCGGGCCAGACCCTGGCTTCTGGTCGAAGTCCAGGGGGCCTGCCCCCTGCTTGCCCAGAGGTAGGCAGATGGACTTGTGGTTCGGCACGTAGGGCCGGGCCTGACCCTGGCTTTTGGTCGAAGTCCAAAGGGCCTGCCCCCTGCCTGCCCAGAGGTAGGCAGAGGGACTTATGGTTCGGCGCATGTGGCCGGGCCCGACCCTGGCTTCTGGTCGAAGTCCAGGGGGCCTGTCTCGAGGTAGGCCGAAGGACTTGTGGTTCGACGCATGGGGCCGGCCCTGACCCTGAATTCTGGTCGAAGTCCAGGAGGCCTGCCCCCTGCCTGCCCAGAGGTAGGCAGAGGGACTTGTGGTTCGGTGCGTGGGGCCGGGCTTGACCCTGGCTTCTGGTCGAGGTCCAGGGGGCCTGCCTCCGCCTGCCCAGAGGTAGGCAGAGGGACTTGTGGTTCGGCGGATGGGGACGGGCTCGACCTTGGCTTCTGGTCGAAGTCCAGGGGGCCTGCCCCCTGCCTGCCCAGAGGTAGGTAGAGGGACTTGTGGTTCGGCGCGTGTGGTCGGGCCTGACCCTGGCTTCTAGTCGAGGTCCAGGGGAGCTGCCTCCGCCTGCCCAGAGGTAGGCAGAGGGACTTGTGGTTCAACGCATGGGGCCGGGCCCGACCCTGACTTCTAGTCGAAGTCCAGGGGGTCTGCCCCCTGCCTGCCCAGAGGTAGGCAGAGGGACTTGTGGTTCGGCACATGAGGCCGGGCCTGACCCTGGCTTCAGGACGAAGTCCAGGGGGCCTGCCCCCTGCTTGCCCAGAGGTAGGCAGAGGGACTTGTGGTTCGGCGCATGGGGCCGGGCCAGACCCTGGCTTCTGGTCGAAGTCCAGGGGGCCTGCCCCCTGCATGCCCAGAGGTAGGCAGATGGACTTGTGGTTCGGCACGTAGGGCCGGGCCTGACCCTGGCTTCTGGTCGAGGTCCAGGGGGCCTGCCTCCGCCTGCCCAGAGGTAGGCAGAGGGAGTTGTGGTTTGGCGGATGGGGCCGGGCCCGACCTTGGCTTCTGGTCGAAGTCCAAGGGGCCTGCCCCCTGCCTGCCCAGAGGTAGGCAGAGGGACTTGTGGTTTGGCGCGTGGGGCCGGGCCTGACCCTGGCTTCTGGTCGATGTCCAGGGGACCTGCCCCCTGCCTGCTTAGACGTAGGCAGAGGGACTTGTGGTTCGGCGGATGGGGACGGGCCCGACCTTGGCTTCTGGTCGATGTCCAGGGGGCCTGCCCCCTGCCTGCCCTGAGGTAGGCAGAAGGACTTATGGTTCAGCGCATGTGGCCGGGCCCGACCCTGGCTTCTGGTCGAACTCCAGGGGGCCTGCCTCGAGGTAGACAGAGGGACTTGTGGTTCGGCGCATGGGGCCGGCCCTGACCCTGAATTCTGGTCGAAGTCCAGGGGGCCTGCCCTCTGCCTGCCCAGAGGTAGGCAGAGGGACTTGTGGTTCGGCGCGTGGGGCCGGGCTTGACCCTGGCTTCTGGTCGAGGTCCAGGGGGCCTGCCTCCGCCTGCCTAGAGGTAGGCAGAGGGACTTGTGGTTCGGCGGATTAGGCCGGGCCCGACTTGGCTTCTGGTCGAAGTCCAGGGGGCCTGCCCCCTGCCTGCCCAGAGGTAGGCAGAGGGACTTGTGGTTTGGCGCGTGGGGCCGGGCCTGACCCTGGCTTCTGGTTTAAGTCCAGGGGGCCTGCCCCCTGCATGCCCAGAGGTAGGCAGAGGGACTTATGGTTCGGCGCCTGGGGCCGGGCCTGACCCTGTTTTCTGGTCGAGGTCCAGGGGGCCTGCCCCCTGCCTGCCTAGAGGTAGGCATAGGGACTTATGGTTCGGCGCATGGGGCCGGCCCTGACCCTGCCTTCTGGTCAAAGTCCAGGGGGCCTGCCTCCGCCTGCCCAGAGGTAGGCAGAGGGACTTGTGGTTCGGCGCATGTGGCCGGGCCCGACTCTGGCTTCTGGTCGAAGTCCAGGGGGCCTGACCCGAGATAGGCAGAGGGACTTGTGGTTCGGCGCATAGGGCCGGCCCTGACAAAGGCTTCCGGAGGAAGTCCAGGGGGCCTGCACCCTACCTGCCGAGAGGTAGGCAGAGGGACTTGTGGTTTGGCGCGTGGGGTCGGGCCTAACCTTGGCTTCTGGTTTAAGTCCAGGGGGCCTGCCTCCGCCTGCCCAGAGGTAGGCAGAGGGACTTTGGGTTCGACGCATGGGGCCGGGCCCGACCCTGGCTTCTGGTCGAAGTCTAGGGGGCCTGCCCCGAGGTAGGCAGAGGGACTTGTGGTTCGGCGCATGGGGCCGGGCCTGACCCTGGCTTCTGGTCGAGGTCCAAGGGGCCTGCCTCCGCCTGCCCAGAGGTAGGCAGAGGGACTTGTGGTTCGGCGCGTGGGGCCGGGCCTGACCTTGGCTTCTGGTCGAGGTCCAGGGGCCTGCCTCCGCATGCCCAGAGGTAGGCAGAGGGACTTGTGGTTCGGCGCATGGGGTCGGGCCTGACCCTGGCTTCTGGTCGAAGTTTAGGGGGCCTGCCCCCTGCCTGCCCAGAGGTAGGCAGAGGGACTTATGGTTCGGCGCATGTGGCCGGGCCCGACCCTGGCTTCTGGTCGAAGTCCAAGGGGCCTGCCTCGAGGTAGGCAGAGGGACTTGTGGTTCGGCGCATGGGGCCGGCCCTGACCCTGAATTCTGGTCGAAGTCCAGGGGGCCTGCCCCCTGCCTGCCCAGAGGTAGGCAGAGGGACTTGTGGTTCGGCGCGTGGGGCCGGGCTTGACCCTGGCTTCTGGTCAAGGTCCAGGGGGCCTGCCTCCGCCTGCCCAGAGGTAGGCAGAGGGACTTGTGGTTCGGTGGATTGGGCCGGGCCCGACCTTGGCTTCTGGTCGAAGTCCAGGGGGCCCGCCCCCTGCCTGCTCAGAGGTAGGCAGAGGGACTTGTGGTTTGGCGCGTGGGGCCGGGCCTGACCCTGGCTTCCGGTTTAAGTCCGGGGGGCCTGCCCCCTGCATGCCCAGAGGTAGGCAGAGGGACTTATGGTTCGGCGCATGGGGCCGGGCCTGACCCTGGCTTCTGGTCGAGGTCCAGGGGGCCTGCCCCCTGCCTGCCTAGAGGTAGGCATAGGGAATTATGGTTCGGCGCATGGGGCCGGCCCTGACCCTGCCTTCTGGTCAAAGTCCAGGGGGCCTGCCTCCGCCTGCCCAGAGGTAGGCAGAAGGACTTGTGGTTCGGCGCATGTGGCCGGGCCCGACTCTGGCTTCTGGTCGAAGTCCAGGGGGCCTGACCCGAGATAGGCAGAGGGACTTGTGGTTCGGCGCATAGGGCCGGCCCTGACAAAGGCTTCCGGTCGAAGTCCAGGGGGCCTGCACCCTACCTGCCGAGAGGTAGGCAGAGGGACTTGTGGTTTGGCGCGTGGGGCCGGGCCTGACCCTGGCTTCTGGTTTAAGTCCAGGGGGACTGCCTCTGCCTGCCCAGAGGTAGGCAGAGGGACTTTGGGTTCGGCGCATGGGGCCGGGCCCGACCCTGGCTTCTGGTCGAAGTCTAGGGGGCCTGCCCCGAGGTAGGCAGAGGGACTTGTGGTTCGGCGCATGGGGCCGGGCCTGACCCTGGCTTCTGGTCGAGGTCCAAGGGGCCTGCCTCCGCCTGCCCAGAGGTAAGCAGAGGGACTTGTGGTTCGGCGCATGGGGTCGGGCCTGACCCTGGCTTCTGGTCGAAGTCCAGGGGGCCTGCCCCCTGCCTGCCCAGAGTTAGGCAGAGGGACTTATGGTTCGGCGCATGTGGCCGGGCCCGACCCTGGCTTCTGGTCGAAGTCCAGGGGGCCTGCCTCGAGGTAGGCAGAAGGACTTGTGGTTCGACGCATGGGGCCGGCCCTGACCCTGAATTCTGGTCGAAGTCCAGGAGGCCTGCCCCCTGCCTGCCCAGAGGTAGGTAGAGGGACTTGTGGTTCGGCGCGTGTGGTCGGGCCTGACCCTGGCTTCTAGTCGAGGTCCAGGGGGGCTGCCTCCGCCTGCCCAGAGGTAGGCAGAGGGACTTGTGGTTCAACGCATGGGGCCGGGCCCGACCCTGACTTCTAGTCGAAGTCCAGGGGGTCTGCCCCCTGCCTGCCGAGAGGTAGGCAGAGGGACTTGTGGTTCGGCACATGAGGCCGGGCCTGACCCTGGCTTCAGGACGAAGTCCAGGGGGCCTGCCCCCTGCTTGCCCAGAGGTAGGCAGAGGGACTTGTGGTTCGGCGCATGGGGCCGGGCCAGACCCTGGTTTCTGGTCGAAGTCCAGGGGGCCTGCCCCCTGCTTGCTCAGAGGTAGGCAGATGGACTTGTGGTTCGGCACGTAGGGCCGGGCCTGACCCTGGCTTCTGGTCGAGGTCCAGGGGGCCTGCCTCCGCCTGCCCAGAGGTAGGCAGAGGGAGTTGTGGTGTGGCGGATGGGGCCGGGCCCGACCTTGGCTTCTGGTCGAAGTCAAGGGGGCCTGCCCCCTGCCTGCCCAGAGGTAGGCAGAGGGACTTGTGGTTTGGCGCGTGGGGCCGGGCCTGACCCTGGCTTCTGGTCGATGTCCAGGGGACCTTCCCCCTGCCTGCCCAGACGTAGGCAGAGGGACTTGTGGTTCGGCGGATGGGGACGGGCCTGACCTTGGCTTCTGGTCGAAGTCCAGGGGGCCTGCCCCCTGCCTGCCCAGAGGTAGGCAAAGGGACTTATGGTTCAGCGCATATGGCCGGGCCCGACCCTGGCTTCTGGTCGAACTCCAGGGGGCCTGCCTCGAGGTAGACAGAGGGACTTGTGGTTCGGCGCATGGGGCCGGCCCTGACCCTGAATTCTGGTCGAAGTCCAGGGGGCCTGCCCTCTGCCTGCCCAGAGGTAGGCAGAGGGACTTGTGGTTCGGCGCGTGGGGCCGGGCTTGACCCTGGCTTCTGGTCGAGGTCCAGGGGGCCTGCCTCCGCCTGCCTAGAGGTAGGCAGAGGGACTTGTGGTTCGGCGGATTAGGCCGGGCCCGACTTGGCTTCTGGTCGAAGTCCAGGGGGCCTGCCCCCTGCCTGCCCAGAGGTAGGCAGAGGGACTTGTGGTTTGGCGCGTGGGGCCGGGCCTGACCCTGGCTTCTGGTTTAAGTCCAGGGGGCCTGCCCCCTGCATGCCCAGAGGTAGGCAGAGGGACTTATGGTTCGGCGCCTGGGGCCGGGCCTGACCCTGGCTTCTGGTCGAGGTCCAGGGGGCCTGCCCCCTGCCTGCCTAGAGGTAGGCATAGGGACTTATGGTTCGGCGCATGGGGCCGGCCCTGACCCTGCCTTCTGGTCAAAGTCCAGGGGGCCTGCCTCCGCCTGCCCAGAGGTAGGCAGAGGGACTTGTGGTTCGGCGCATATGGCCGGCCCTGACCCTGAATTCTGGTCGAAGCCCAGGGGGCCAGCCCCCTGCCTTCCCAGAGGTAGGCAGTGGGACTTGTGGTTCGGCGCGTGGGGCCGGGATTGACCCTGGCTTCTGGTCGAGGTCAAGGGGGCCTGCCTCTGCCTGCCCAGAGGTAGGCAGAGGGACTTGTTGTTCGGCGGATGGGGACGGGCCCGACCTTGGCTTCTGGTCGAAGTCCAGGGGGCCTGCCCCCTGCCTGCCCAGAGGTAGGCAGAGGGACTTGTGGTTTGGCGCGTGGGGCCGGGCCTGACCCTGGCTTCTAGTCGAGGTCCAGGGGCCTGCCCGCTGCCTGCCAGAGGTAGGCAGAGGGACTTGTGGTTCGGCGCATGGGGCCGGCCCTGACCCTGGCTTCTGGTCGAGGTCCAGGGGGCCTGCCCCCAGCCTGCCCAGAGGTAGGCAGAGGGACTTGTGGTTCGGCGCGTGTGGCCGGGCCTGACCCTGGCTTCAGGTCGAGGTCCAGGGGCCTGCCCCCTGCCTGCCCAGAGGTAGGCAAAGGGACTTGTGGTTCGGCGCGTGTGGCCGGGCCTGACCCTGGCTTCTGGTCGAGGTCTAGGGGGCCTGCCCCCTGCCTGCCCAGAGGTAGGCAGAGGGACTTGTGGTTCGCCGCATGGGGCCGGCCCTGACCCTGGCTTCCGGTCGAGGTCCAGGGGGCCTGCCCCCTGCCTGCCCAAAGGTAGGCAGAGGGACTTGTGGTTCTGCGCATGGGGTCGGGCCTGACCCTGGCTTCTGGTCGAAGTCCAGGGGGCCTGCCTCGAGGTAGGCAGAGGGACTTGTGGTTCGGCGCATGGGGCCGGCCCTGACCCTGAATTCTGGTCGAAGTCCAGGGGGCTTGCCCCCTGCCTGCCCAGAGGTAGGCAGAGGGACTTGTGGTTCGGCGCATGGGGCCGGGCTTGACCCTGGCTTCTGGTCGAGGTCCAGGGGGCCTGCCTCCGCCTGCCCAGAGGTAGGCAAAGGGACTTGTGGTTCGGCGGATGGGGACGGGCCCGACCTTGGCTTCTGGTCGAAGTCCAGGGGGCCTGCCCCCTGCCTGCCCAGAGGTAGGCAGAGGGACTCGTGGTTCGGCGCGTGGGGCCGGGCCTGACCCTGGCTTCTGGTCAAGGTCTAGGGGGCCTGCCTCTGCCTGCCTAGAGATAGGAAGAGGGACTTGTGGTTCGGCGCATGGGGCCGGGCCTGACCCTGGCTTCTGGTCGAAGTCCAAGGGGCCTGCCCCCTGCCTGCCCAGAGGTAGGCAGAGGGACTTGTGGTTCGGCGCGTGGGGCCGGGCCTGACCCTGGCTTCTGGTCGAGGTCCAGGGGCCTGCCTCCGCCTGCCTAGAGGTAGGCAGAGGGACTTGTGGTTCGGCGCATGGGGCCGTGCCTGACCCTGGCTTTTGGTCGAAGTCCAAAGGGCCTGCCCCCTGCCTGCCCAGAGGTAGGCAGAGGGACTTATGGTTCGGCGCATGTGGCCGGGCCCGACCCTGGCTTCTGGTCGAAGTCCAGGGGGCCTGTCTCGAGGTAGGCCGAAGGACTTGTGGTTCGACGCATGGGGCCGGCCCTGACCCTGAATTCTGGTCGAAGTCCAGGAGGTCTGCCCCCTGCCTGCCCAGAGGTAGGCAGAGGGACTTGTGGTTCGGTGCGTGGGGCCGGGCTTGACCCTGGCTTCTGGTCGAGGTCCAGGGGGCCTGCCTCCGCCTGCCCAGAGGTAGGCAGAGGGACTTGTGGTTCGGCGGATGGGGACGGGCTCGACCTTGGCTTCTGGTCGAAGTCCAGGGGGCCTGCCCCCTGCCTGCCCAGAGGTAGGTAGAGGGACTTGTGGTTCGGCGCGTGTGGTCGGGCCTGACCCTGGCTTCTAGTCGAGGTCCAGGGGAGCTGCCTCCGCCTGCCCAGAGGTAGGCAGAGGGACTTGTGGTTCAACGCATGGGGCCGGGCCCGACCCTGACTTCTAGTCGAAGTCCAGGGGGTCTGCCCCCTGCCTGCCCAGAGGTAGGCAGAGGGACTTGTGGTTCGGCACATGAGGCCGGGCCTGACCCTGGCTTCAGGACGAAGTCCAGGGGGCCTGCCCCCTGCTTGCCCAGAGGTAGGCAGAGGGACTTGTGGTTCGGCGCATGGGGCCGGGCCAGACCCTGGCTTCTGGTCGAAGTCCAGGGGGCCTGCCCCCTGCTTGCCCAGAGGTAGGCAGATGGACTTGTGGTTCGGCACGTAGGGCCGGGCCTGACCCTGGCTTCTGGTCGAGGTCCAGGGGGCCTGCCTCCGCCTGCCCAGAGGTAGGCAGAGAGAGTTGTGGTTTGGCGGATGGGGCCGGGCCCGACCTTGGCTTCTGGTCGAAGTCCAGGGGGCCTGCCCCCTGCCTGCCCAGAGGTAGGCAGATGGACTTGTGGTTTGGCGCGTGGGGCCGGGCCTGACCCTGGCTTCTGGTCGATGTCCAGGGGACCTGCCCCCTGCCTGCATAGACGTAGGCAGAGGGACTTGTGGTTCGGCGGATGGGGACGGGCCCGACCTTGGCTTCTGGTCGATGTCCAGGGGGCCTGCCCCCTGCCTGCCCTGAGGTAGGCAGAAGGACTTATGGTTCAGCGCATGTGGCCGGGCCCGACCCTGGCTTCTGGTCGAACTCCAGGGGGCCTGCCTCGAGGTAGACAGAGGGACTTTTGGTTCGGCGCATGGGGCCGGCCATGACCCTGAATTCTGGTCGAAGTCCAGGGGGCCTGCCCTCTGCCTGCCCAGAGGTAGGCAGAGGGACTTGTGGTTCGGCGCGTGGGGCCGGGCTTGACCCTGGCTTCTGGTCGAGGTCCAGGGGGCCTGCCTCCGCCTGCCTAGAGGTAGGCAGAGGGACTTGTGGTTCGGCGGATTAGGTCGGGCCCGACTTGGCTTCTGGTCGAAGTCCAGGGGGCCTGCCCCCTGCCTGCCCAGAGGTAGGCAGAGGGACTTGTGGTTTGGCGCGTGGGGCCGGGCCTGACCCTGGTTTCTGGTTTAAGTCCAGGGGGCCTGCCCCCTGCATGCCCAGAGGTAGGCAGAGGGACTTATGGTTCGGCGCCTGGGGCCGGGCCTGACCCTGGCTTCTGGTCGAGGTCCAGGGGGCCTGCCCCCTGCCTGCCTAGAGGTAGGCATAGGGACTTATGGTTCGGCGCATGGGGCCGGCCCTGACCCTGCCTTCTGGTCAAAGTCCAGGGGGCCTGCCTCCGCCTGCCCAGAGGTAGGCAGAGGGACTTGTGGTTCGGCGCATGTGGCCGGGCCCGACTCTGGCTTCTGGTCGAAGTCCAGGGGGCCTGACCCGAGATAGGCAGAGGGACTTGTGGTTCGGCGCATAGGGCCGGCCCTGACAAAGGCTTCCGGAGGAAGTCCAGGGGGCCTGCACCCTACCTGCCGAGAGGTAGGCAGAGGGACTTGTGGTTTGGCGCGTGGGGTCGGGCCTGACCTTGGCTTCTGGTTTAAGTCCAGGGGGCCTGCCTCCGCCTGCCCAGAGGTAGGCAGAGGGACTTTGGGTTCGGCGCATGGGGCCGGGCCCGACCCTGGCTTCTGGTCGAAGTCTAGGGGGCCTGCCCCGAGGTAGGCAGAGGGACTTGTGGTTCGGCGCATGGGGCCGGGCCTGACCCTGGCTTCTGGTCGAGGTCCAAGGGGCCTGCCTCCGCCTGCCCAGAGGTAGGCAGAGGGACTTGTGGTTCGGCGCGTGGGGCCGGGCCTGACCTTGGCTTCTGGTCGAGGTCCAGGGGCCTGCCTCCGCCTGCCCAGAGGTAGGCAGAGGGACTTGTGGTTCGGCGCATGGGGTCGGGCCTGACCCTGGCTTCTGGTCGAAGTTTAGGGGGCCTGCCCCCTGCCTGCCCAGAGGTAGGCAGAGGGACTTATGGTTCGGCGCATGTGGCCGGGCCCGACCCTGGCTTCTGGTCGAAGTCCAAGGGGCCTGCCTCGAGGTAGGCAGAGGGACTTGTGGTTCGGCGCATGGGGCCGGCCCTGACCCTGAATTCTGGTCGAAGTCCAGGGGGCCTGCCCCCTGCCTGCCCAGAGGTAGGCAGAGGGACTTGTGGTTCGGCGCGTGGGGTCGGGCTTGACCCTGGCTTCTGGTCAAGGTCCAGGGGGCGTGCCTCCGCCTGCCCAGAGGTAGGCAGAGGGACTTGTGGTTCGGTGGATTGGGCCGGGCCCGACCTTGGCTTCTGGTCGAAGTCCAGGGGGCCCGCCCCCTGCCTGCTCAGAGGTAGGCAGAGGGACTTGTGGTTTGGCGCGTGGGGCCGGGCCTGACCCTGGCTTCCGGTTTAAGTCCGGGGGGCCTGCCCCCTGCATGCCCAGAGGTAGGCAGAGGGACTTATGGTTCGGCGCATGGGGCCGGGCCTGACCCTGGCTTCTGGTCGAGGTCCAGAGGGCCTGCCCCCTACCTGCCTAGAGGTAGGCATAGGGAATTATGGTTCGGCGCATGGGGCCGGCCCTGACCCTGCCTTCTGGTCAAAGTCCAGGGGGCCTGCCCCGAGATAGGCAGAGGGACTTGTGGTTCGGCGCATAGGGCCGGCCCTGACAAAAGCTTCCGGTCGAAGTCCAGGGGGCCTGCCCCCTACCTGCCGAGAGGTAGGCAAAGGGACTTGTGGTTTGGCGCGTGGGGCCAGGCCTGACTCTGGCTTCTGGTTTAAGTCCAGGGGGCCTGCCTCCGCCTGCCCAGAGGTAGGCAGAGGGACTTGGGGTTCGGCGCATGGGGCCGGGCCCAACCCTGGCTTCTGGTCGAAGTCCAGGGGGCCTGCCCCGAGGTAGGCAGAGGGACTTGTGGTTCTGCGCATGGGGTCGGCCCTAACCCTGGCTTCTGGTCGAAGTCCAGGGGGCCTGCCCCCTGCCTGCCCAGAGGTAGGCAGAGGGACTTATGGTTCGGCGCATGGGGCCGGGCCTGACCCTGGCTTCTGGTCGAGGTCCAGGGGGCCTGCCCCCTGCCTGCCTAGAGGTAGGCAGAGGGACTTATGGTTCGGCGCATGGGGCCGGCCCTGACCCTGCCTTCAGGTCAAAGTCCAGGAGGCCTGCCCTCTGCCTGCCTAGAGGTAGGCAGAAGGACTTGTGGTTTGGCGCGTGGGGCCGGGCCTGACCGACTTCGAGCAGAGGTAGGCAGAGGGATATATGGTTCGGCGCATGGGGCAGGGCCTGACCCTGGATTCTGGTCGAAGTCCAGGGGGCCTGCCCCCTGCCTGCCCAGAGGTAGGCATAGGGACTTGTGGTTCGGCTCATGGGGCCCGACCTGACCCTGGCTTCTGGTCGAAGTCCAGGGGGCCTGCCCCCTGCCTGCCCAGAGGTAGGCAGTGGGACTCGTGGTTCGGCGCGTGGGGCCGGGCCTGACCCTGGCTTCTGGTCGAGGTCCAGGGGGCCTGCCTCCGCCTGCCCAGAGGTAGGCAGAGGGACTTGTGGTTCGACGCATGGGGCCGGGCCTGACCCTGGCTTCTGGTCGAAGTCCAGGGGGCCTGCCCCCTGCCTGCCCAGAGGTAGGCAGAGGGACTTATGGTTCGGCTCATGTGGCCGGGCCCGACCCTGGCTTCTGGTCGAAGTCCAGGGGGCCTGCCTCGAGGTAGGTAGAGGGACTTGTGGTTCGGCGCATGGGTCCGGCCCTGACCCTGAATTCTGGTCGAAGTCCAGGGGGCCTGCCCCCTGCCTGCCCAGAGGTAGGCAGAGGGACTTGTGGTTCGGCGCGTGGGGCCGGGCTTGACCCTGGCTTCTGGTCGAGGTCCAGGGGGCCTGCCTCAGCCTGCCCAGAGGTAGGCAGAGGGACTTCTGGTTCGGCGGATGGGGCCGGGCCCGACCTTGGCTTCTGGTCGAAGTCCAGGGGGCCTGCCCCCTGCCTGCCAAGAGGTAGGCAAAGGGACTTGTGGTTTGGCGCGTGGGGCCGGGCCTGACCCTGGCTTCTGGTTTAAGTCCAGGGGGCCTCCCCACTGCATGCCCAAAGGTAGGCAGAGGGACTTATGGTTCGGCGCATGGGGCCGGGCCTGACCCTGGCTTCTGGTCGAGGTCCAGGGGGCCTGCCTCCTGCCTGCCTAGAGGTAGGCAGAGGGACTTATGGTTCAGCGCATGGGGCCGGCCCTGACCCTGCCTTCTGGTCAAAGTCCAGGGGGCCTGCCCTCTGCCTGCCTAGAGGTAGGCAGAGGGACTTGTGGTTTGGCGCGTGGGGCCAGGCCTGACCGACTTCGAGCAGAGGTAGGCAGAGGGATTTATGGTTCGGCGCATGGGGCAGGGCCTGACCCTGGTTTCTGGTCGAAGTCCAGGGGGCCTGCCCCCTGCCTGCCCAGAGGTAGGCATAGGGACTTGTGGTTCGGCTCATGGGGCCCGACCTGACCCAGGCTTCTGGTCGAAGTCCAGGGGGCATGCCCCCTGCCTGCCCAGAGGTAGGCAGAGGGACTTATGGTTCGGCTCATGTGGCCGGGCCCGACCCTGGCTTCTGGTCGAAGTCCAGGGGGCCTGCCTCGAGGTAGGCAGAGGGACTTGTGGTTCGGCGCATGGGGCCGGCCCTGACCCTGCCTTCCGGTCGAAGTCCAGGGGCCTTCCCCCTACCTGCCGAGAGGTAAGCAGAGGGACTTGTGGTTTGGCGCGTGGGGCCGGGCCTGACCCTGGCTTATGGTTTAAGTCCAGGGGGCCTGCCTCCGCTTGCCCAGAGGTAGGCAGAGGGACTTGGGGTTCGGCGCATGGGGCCGGGCCCGACCCTGGCTTCTGGTCGAAGTCCAGGGGGTCTGCCCCGAGGTAGGCAGAGGGACTTGTGGTTCGGCGCATGGGGTCGGCCCTAACCCTGGCTTCTGGTCGAAGTCCAGGGGGCCTGCCCCCTGCCTGCCCAGAGGTAGACAAAGGGACTTGTGGTTTGGCGCGTGGGGCCGGGCCTGACCCTGGCTTCTGGCTTAAGTCCAGAGGGCCAGCCGCCTGCATGCCCAGAGGTAGGCAGAGGGATTTATGGTTCGACGCATGGGGCCGGGCCTGACCTTGGCTTCTGGTCGAGGTCCAGGGGGCCTGCCTCCTGCCTGCCTTGAGGTAGGCAGAGGGACTTATGGTTCGGCGCATGGGGCCGGCCCTGACCCTGCCTTCTGGTCAAAGTCCAGGGGGCCTGCACTCTGCCTGCCTAGAGGTAGGCAGAAGGACTTGTGGTTTGGCGCGTGGGGTCGGGCCTGACCGACTTCGAGCAGAGGTAGGCAGAGGGATTTATGGTTCGGCGCATGGGGCAGGGCCTGACCCTGGTTTCTGGTCGAAGTCCAGGGGGCCTGCCCCCTGCCTGCCCAGAGGTAGGCATAGGGACTTGTGGTTCGGCTCATGGGGCCCGACCTGACCCTGGCTTCTGGTCGAAGTCCAGGGGGCCTGCCCCCTGCATGCCCAGAGGTAGGCAGAGGGACTCGTGGTTCGGCGCGTGGGGCCGGGCCTGACCCTGGCTTCTGGTCGAGGTATAGGGGGCCAGCCTCCGCCTGCCTAGAGATAGGAAGAGGGACTTGTGGTTCGGCGCATGGGGCCCGACCTGACCCTGGCTTCTGGTCGAAGTCCAGGGGGCCTGCCCCCTGCATGCCCAGAGGTAGGCAGAGGGACTCGTGGTTCGGCGCGTGGGTCCGGGCCTGACCCTGGCTTCTGGTCTAGGTATAGGGGGCCAGCCTCCGCCTGCCTAGAGATAGGAAGAGGGACTTGTGGTTCGGCGCATGGGGCCCTACCTGACCCTGGCTTCTGGTCGAAGTCCAGGGGGCCTGCCCCCTGCCTGCCCAGAGGTAGGCAGTGGGAATCGTTGTTCGGCGCGTGGGGCCGGGCCTGACCCTGGCTTCTGGTCGAGGTCTAGGGGGCCTGCCTCCGCCTGCCCAGAGATAGGCAGAGGGACTTGTGGTTCGGCACATGGGGCCGGGCCTGACCCTGGCTTCTGGTCGAAGTCCAGGGGGCCTGCCCCCTGCCTGCCCAGAGGTAGGCAGAGGGACTTGTGGTTCGGCGCGTGGGGCCGGGCCTGACCCTGGCTTCTGGTCGAGGTCCAGGGGGCCTGCCTCCGCCTGCCCAGAGGTAGGCAGAGGGACTTGTGGTTCGGCGCATGGGGCCGGGCCTGACCCTGGCTTCTGGTCGAAGTCCAGGGGGCCTGCCCCCTGCCTGCCCAGAGGTAGGCAGAGGGACTTATGGTTCGGCTCATGTGGCCGGTCCCGACCCAGGCTTCTGGTCGAAGTCCAGGGGGCCTGCCTCGAGGTTGGCAGAGGGACTTGTGGTTCGGCGCATGGGGCCGGCCCTGACCCTGAATTCTGGTCGAAGTCCAGGGGGGCTGCTCCCTGCCTGCCCAGAGGTAGGCAGAGGGACTTGTGGTTCGGCGCGTGGGGCCGGGCTTGACCCTGGCTTCTGGTCGAGGTCAAGGGGGCCTGCCTCCGCCTGCCCAGAGGTAGGCAGAGGGACTTCTGGTTGGGCGGATGGGGCTGGGCTCGACCTTGGCTTCTGGTCGAAGTCCAGGGGGCCTGCCCCCTACCTGCCAAGAGGTAGGCAGAGGGACTTGTGGTTTGGCGCGTGGCGCCGGGCCTGACCCTGGCTTCTGGTTTAAGTCCTGGGGGCCTACCCACTGCATGCCCAAAGGTAGGCAGAGGGACTTATGGTTCGGCGCATGGGGCCGGGCCTGACCCTGGCTTCTGGTCGAGGTCCAGGGGGCCTGCCTCCTGCCTGCCTAGAGGTAGGCAGAGGGACTTATGGTTCGGCGCATGGGGCCGGCCCTGACCCTGCCTTCTGGTCAAAGTCCAGGGGGCCTGCCCTCTGCCTGCCTAGAGGTAGGCAGAGGGACTTGTGGTTTGGCGCGTGGGGCCGGGCCTGACCGACTTCGAGCAGAGGTAGGCAGAGGGATTTATGGTTCGGCGCATAGGGCAGGGCCTGACCCTGGTTTCTGGTCGAAGTCCAGGGGGCCTGCCCCCTGTCTGCCCAGAGGTAGGCATAGGGACTTGTGGTTCGACTCATGGGGCCCGACCTGACCCAGGCTTCTGGTCGAAGTCCAGGAGGCATGCCCCCTGCCTGCCCCAGAGGTAGGCAGAGGGACTCGTGGTTCGGCGCGTGGGGCCGGGCCTGACCCTGGCTTCTGGTCGAGGTCTAGGGGGCCTGCCTCCGCCTGCCTAGAGATAGGAAGAGGGACTTGTGGTTCGGCGCATGGGGTCCGACCTGACCCTGGCTTCTGGTCGAAGTCCAGGGGGCCTGCCCCCTGCCTGCCCAGAGGTAGGCAGAGGGACTTGTGGTTCGGCGCGTAGGGCCGGGCCTGACCCTGGCTTCTGGTCGAGGTCCAGGGGGCCTGCCTCCGCCTGCTCAGAGGTAGGCAGAGGGACTTGTGGTTCGGCGCATGGGGCCGGGCCTGACCCTGGCTTCTGGTCGAAGTCCAGGGGGCCTGCCCCCATCCTGCCCAGTGGTAGGCAGAGGGACTTATGGTTCGGCGCATGTGGCCGGGCCCGACCCTGGCTTCTGGTCGAAGTCCAGGAGGCCTGCCTCGAGGTAGGCAGAGGGACTTGTGGTTGACGCATGTGGCCGGCCCTGACCCTGAATTCTGGTCGAAGTCCAGGGGCCTGCCCCCTGCCTGCCCAGAGGTAGGCAGAGGGACTTGTGGTTCGGCGCGTGGGGCCGGGCTTGACCCTGGCTTCTGGTCGAGGTCCAGGGGGCCTGCCTTCGCCTGCCCAGAGGTAGGCAGAGGGACTTCTGGTTTGACGGATGGGGCCGGGCCCGACCTTGGCTTCTGGTCGAAGTCCAGGGGGCCTGCCCCCTGCCTGCCAAGAGGTAGGCAGAGGGACTTGTGGTTTGGCGCGTGGGGCCGGGCCTGACCCTGGCTTCTGGTTTTAGTCCAGGGAGCCTACCCACTGCATGCCCAAAGGTAGGAAGAGGGACTTATGGTTCGGCGCATGGGGCCGTGCCTGACCCTGGCTTCTGGTCGAGGTCCAGGGGGCCTGCCTCCTGCCTGCCTAGAGGTAGGCAGAGGGACTTATGGTTCGGCGCATGGGGCCGGCCCTGACCCTTCCTTCTGGTCAAAGTCCAGGGGGCCTGCCCTCTGCCTGCCTAGAGGTAGGCAGAGGGACTTGTGGTTTGGCGCGTGGGGCCGGGCCTGACCGACTTCGAGCAGAGGTAGGCAGAGGGATTTATGGTTCGGCGCATGGGGAAGGGCCTGACCCTGGTTTCTAGTCGAAGTCCAGGGGGCCTGCCCCCTGCCTGCCTAGAGGTAGGCATAGGGACTTGTGGTTCGGCTCATGGGGCCCGACCTGACCCAGGCTTCTGGTCGAAGTCCAGGGGGCATGCCCCCTGAATGCCCAGAGGTAGGCAGAGGGACTCGTGGTTCGGCGCGTGGGGCCGGGCCTGACCCTGGCTTCTGGTCGAGGTCTAGGGGGCCTGCCTCCGCCTGCCTAGAGATAGGAAGAGGGACTTGTGGTTCGGCGCATGGGGCCCGACCTGACCCTGGCTTCTGGTCGAAGTCCAGGGGGCCTGCCCCCTGCCTGCCCAGAGGTAGGCAGAGGGACTTGTGGTTCGGCGCGTGGGGCCGGGCCTGACCCTGGCTTCTGGTCGAGGTCCAGGGGGCCTGCCTCCGCCTGCCCAGAGGTAGGCAGAGGGACTTGTGGTTCGGCGCATGGGCCGGGTCTGACCCTGGCTTCTGGTCGAAGTCCAGGGGGCCTGCCCCCCATCCTGCCCAGAGGTAGGCAGAGGGACTTATGGTTCGGCGCATGTGGCCGGGCCCGACCCTGGCTTCTGGTCGAAGTCCAGGGGGCCTGCCTCGAGGTAGGCAGAGGGACTTGTGGTTGGCGCATGGGGCCGGCCCTGACCCTGAATTCTGGTCGAAGTCCAGGGGGCATGCCCCCTGCCTGCCCCAGAGGTAGGCAGAGGGACTCTTGGTTCGGCGCGTGGGGCCGGGCCTGACCCTGGCTTCTGGTCGAGGTCTAGGGGGCCTGCCTCCGCCTGCCTAGAGATAGGAAGAGGGACTTGTGGTTCGGCGCATGGGGCCCGACCTGACCCTGGCTTCTGGTCGAAGTCCAGGGGGCCTGCCCCCTGCCTGCCCAGAGGTAGGCAAAGGGACTTGTGGTTCGGCGCGTGGGGCTAGGCCTGACCCTGGCTCCTGGTCGAGGTCCAGGGGGCCTGCCTCCTCCTGCCCAGAGGTAGGCAGAGGGACTTGTGGTTCGGTGCATGGGGCCGGGCTTGACCCTGGCTTCTGGTCAAAGTCCAGGGGGCCTGCCCCCATCCTGCCCAGAGGTAGGCAGAGGGACTTTTGGTTCGGCGCATGTGGCCGGGCCCGACCCTGGCTTCTGGTCGAAGTCTAGGGGGCCTGCCTCGAGGTAGGCAGAGGGACTTGTGGTTGACGCATGGGGACGGCCCTGACCCTGAATTCTGGTCGAAGTCCAGGGGCCTGCCCCCTGCCTGCCCAGAGGTAGGCAGAGGGACTTGTGGTTCGGCGCGTGGGGCCGGGCTTGACCCTGGCTTGTGGTCGAGGTCCAGGGGGCCTGCCTCCGCCTGCCCAGAGGTAGGCAGAGGGACTTCTGGTTCGGCGCATGTGGCCGGGCCCGACCCTGGCTTCTGGTCGAAGTCCAGGGGGCCTGCCTCGAGGTAGGCAGAGGGACTTGTGGTTGACGCATAGGGACGGCCCTGACCCTGAATTCTGGTCGAAGTCCAGGGGGCCTGCCCCCTGCCTGCCAAGAGGTAGGCAGAGGGACTTGTGGTTTGGCGCGTGGGGCCGGGCCTGACCCTGGCTTCTGGTTTAAGTCCAGGGGGCCTGCCCCCTACATGCCCAGAGGTAGGCAGAGGGACTTATGGTTCGGCGCATGGGGTCGGGCCTGACCCTGGCTTCTGGTCGAGGTCCAGGGGGCCTGCCCCCTGCCTGCCTAGAGGTAGGCAGAGGGACTTATTGTTCGGCACATGGGGCCGGCCCTGACCCTGCCTTCTGGTCAATGTCCAGGGGGCCTGCCCTCTGCCTGCCTAGAGGTAGGCAAAGGGACTTGTGGTTTGGCGCGTGGGGCCGGGCCTGACCGACTTCGAGCAGAGGTAGGCAGAGGGATTTATGGTTCGGCGCATGGGGCAGAGCCTGACCCTGGTTTCTGGTCGAAGTCCAGGGGGCCTGCCCCCTGCCTGCCCAGAGGTAGACATAGGGACTTGTGGTTCGGCTCATGGGGCCCGACCTGGCCCTAGCTTCTGGTCGAAGTCCAGGGGGCATGCCCCCTGAATGCCCAGAGGTAGGCAGAGGGACTCGTGGTTCGGCGCGTGGGGCCGGGCCTGACCCTGGCTTCTGGTCGAGGTCTAGGGGGCCTGCCTCCGCCTGCCTAGAGATAGGAAGAGGGACTTGTGGTTTGGCGCATGGGGCCCGACCTGACCCTGGCTTCTGGTCGAAGTCCAGGGGGCCTGCCCCCTGCCTGCCCAGAGGTACGCAGTGGGACTCGTGGTTCGGCGCGTGGGGCCGGGCCTGACCCTGGCTTTTGGTCGAGGTCTAGGGGGCCTGCCTCCGCCTGCCCAGAGGTAGGCAGAGGGACTTGTGGTTCGGCGCATGGGCCAGGCCTGACCCTGGCTTCTGGTCGAAGTCCAGGGGGCCTGCCCCCTGCCTGCCCAGAGGTAGGCAGAGGGACTTGTGGTTCGGCGCGTGGGGCTAGGCCTGACCCTGGCTCCTGGTCGAGGTCCAGGGGGCCTGCCTCCGCCTGCCCAGAGGTAGGCAGAGGGACTTGTGGTTCGGCGCATGGGGCCGGGCCTGACCCTGGCTTCTGGTCAAAGTCCAGGGGGCCTGCCCCCATCCTGCCCAGAGGTAGGCAGAGGGACTTATGGTTCGGCGCATGTGGCCGGGCCCGACCCTGGCTTCTGGTCGAAGTCTAGGGGGCCTGCCTCGAGGTAGGCAGAGGGACTTGTGGTTGACGCATGGGGACGGCCCTGACCCTGAATTCTGGTCGAAGTCCAGCGGCCTGCCCCCTGCCTGCCCAGAGGTAGGCAGAGGGACTTGTGGTTCGGCGCGTGGGGCCGGGCTTGACCCTGGCTTGTGGTCGAGGTCCAGGGGGCCTGCCTCTACCTGCCCAGAGGTAGGCAGAGGGACTTCTGGTTCGGCGCATGTGGCCGGGCCCGACCCTGGCTTCTGGTCGAAGTCCAGGGGGCCTGCCTCGAGGTAGGCAGAGGGACTTGTGGTTGACGCATGGGGACGGCCCTGACCCTGAATTCTGGTCGAAGTCCAGGGGGCCTGCCCCCTGCCTGCCAAGAGGTAGGCAGAGGGACTTGTGGTTTGGCGCGTGGGGCCGGGCCTGACCCTGGCTTCTGGTTTAAGTCCAGGGGGCCTGCCCCCTACATGCCCAGAGGTAGGCAGAGGGACTTATGGTTCGGCGCATGGGGTCGGGCCTGACCCTGGCTTCTGGTCGAGGTCCAGGGGGCCTGCCCCCTGCCTGCCTAGAGGTAGGCAGAGGGACTTATTGTTCGGCACATGGGGCCGGCCCTGACCCTGCCTTCTGGTCAATGTCCAGGGGGCCTGCCCTCTGCCTGCCTAGAGGTAGGCAAAGGGACTTGTGGTTTGGCGCGTGGGGCCGGGCCTGACCGACTTCGAGCAGAGGTAGGCAGAGGGATTTATGGTTCGGCGCATGGGGCAGAGCCTGACCCTGGCTTCTGGTCGAAGTCCAGGGGGCCTGCCCCCCATCCTGCCCAGAGGTAGGCAGAGGGACTTATGGTTCGGCGCATGTGGCCGGGCCCGACCCTGGCTTCTGGTCGAAGTCCAGGGGGCCTGCCTCGAGGTAGGCAGAGGGACTTGTGGTTGGCGCATGGGGCCGGCCCTGACCCTGAATTCTGGTCGAAGTCCAGGGGGCATGCCCCCTGCCTGCCCCAGAGGTAGGCAGAGGGACTCTTGGTTCGGCGCGTGGGGCCGGGCCTGACCCTGGCTTCTGGTCGAGGTCTAGGGGGCCTGCCTCCGCCTGCCTAGAGATAGGAAGAGGGACTTGTGGTTCGGCGCATGGGGCCCGACCTGACCCTGGCTTCTGGTCGAAGTCCAGGGGGCCTGCCCCCTGCCTGCCCAGAGGTAGGCAAAGGGACTTGTGGTTCGGCGCGTGGGGCTAGGCCTGACCCTGGCTCCTGGTCGAGGTCCAGGGGGCCTGCCTCCTCCTGCCCAGAGGTAGGCAGAGGGACTTGTGGTTCGGTGCATGGGGCCGGGCCTGACCCTGGCTTCTGGTCAAAGTCCAGGGGGCCTGCCCCCATCCTGCCCAGAGGTAGGCAGAGGGACTTATGGTTCGGCGCATGTGGCCGGGCCCGACCCTGGCTTCTGGTCGAAGTCTAGGGGGCCTGCCTCGAGGTAGGCAGAGGGACTTGTGGTTGACGCATGGGGACGGCCCTGACCCTGAATTCTGGTCGAAGTCCAGGGGCCTGCCCCCTGCCTGCCCAGAGGTAGGCAGAGGGACTTGTGGTTCGGCGCGTGGGGCCGGGCTTGACCCTGGCTTGTGGTCGAGGTCCAGGGGGCCTGCCTCCGCCTGCCCAGAGGTAGGCAGAGGGACTTCTGGTTCGGCGAATGTGGCCGGGCCCGACCCTGGCTTCTGGTCGAAGTCCAGGGGGCCTGCCTCGAGTTAGGCAGAGGGACTTGTGGTTGACGCATAGGGACGGCCCTGACCCTGAATTCTGGTCGAAGTCCAGGGGGCCTGCCCCCTGCCTGCCAAGAGGTAGGCAGAGGGACTTGTGGTTTGGCGCGTGGGGCCGGGCCTGACCCTGGCTTCTGGTTTAAGTCCAGGGGGCCTGCCCCCTACATGCCCAGAGGTAGGCAGAGGGACTTATGGTTCGGCGCATGGGGTCGGGCCTGACCCTGGCTTCTGGTCGAGGTCCAGGGGGCCTGCCCCCTGCCTGCCTAGAGGTAGGCAGAGGGACTTATTGTTCGGCACATGGGGCCGGCCCTGACCCTGCCTTCTGGTCAATGTCCAGGGGGCCTGCCCTCTGCCTGCCTAGAGGTAGGCAAAGGGACTTGTGGTTTGGCGCGTGGGGCCGGGCCTGACCGACTTCGAGCAGAGGTAGGCAGAGGGATTTATGGTTCGGCGCATGGGGCAGAGCCTGACCCTGGTTTCTGGTCGAAGTCCAGGGGGCCTGCCCCCTGCCTGCCCAGAGGTAGACATAGGGACTTGTGGTTCGGCTCATGGGGCCCGACCTGGCCCTAGCTTCTGGTCGAAGTCCAGGGGGCATGCCCCCTGAATGCCCAGAGGTAGGCAGAGGGACTCGTGGTTCGGCGCGTGGGGCCGGGCCTGACCCTGGCTTCTGGTCGAGGTCTAGGGGGCCTGCCTCCGCCTGCCTAGAGATAGGAAGAGGGACTTGTGGTTTGGCGCATGGGGCCCGACCTGACCCTGGCTTCTGGTCGAAGTCCAGGGGGCCTGCCCCCTGCCTGCCCAGAGGTACGCAGTGGGACTCGTGGTTCGGCGCGTGGGGCCGGGCCTGACCCTGGCTTTTGGTCGAGGTCTAGGGGGCCTGCCTCCGCCTGCCCAGAGGTAGGCAGAGGGACTTGTGGTTCGGCGCATGGGCCAGGCCTGACCCTGGCTTCTGGTCGAAGTCCAGGGGGCCTGCCCCCTGCCTGCCCAGAGGTAGGCAGAGGGACTTGTGGTTCGGCGCGTGGGGCTAGGCCTGACCCTGGCTCCTGGTCGAGGTCCAGGGGGCCTGCCTCCGCCTGCCCAGAGGTAGGCAGAGGGACTTGTGGTTCGGCGCATGGGGCCGGGCCTGACCCTGGCTTCTGGTCAAAGTCCAGGGGGCCTGCCCCCATCCTGCCCAGAGGTAGGCAGAGGGACTTATGGTTCGGCGCATGTGGCCGGGCCCGACCCTGGCTTCTGGTCGAAGTCTAGGGGGCCTGCCTCGAGGTAGGCAGAGGGACTTGTGGTTGACGCATGGGGACGGCCCTGACCCTGAATTCTGGTCGAAGTCCAGCGGCCTGCCCCCTGCCTGCCCAGAGGTAGGCAGAGGGACTTGTGGTTCGGCGCGTGGGGCCGGGCTTGACCCTGGCTTGTGGTCGAGGTCCAGGGGGCCTGCCTCTACCTGCCCAGAGGTAGGCAGAGGGACTTCTGGTTCGGCGCATGTGGCCGGGCCCGACCCTGGCTTCTGGTCGAAGTCCAGGGGGCCTGCCTCGAGGTAGGCAGAGGGACTTGTGGTTGACGCATGGGGACGGCCCTGACCCTGAATTCTGGTCGAAGTCCAGGGGGCCTGCCCCCTGCCTGCCAAGAGGTAGGCAGAGGGACTTGTGGTTTGGCGCGTGGGGCCGGGCCTGACCCTGGCTTCTGGTTTAAGTCCAGGGGGCCTGCCCCCTACATGCCCAGAGGTAGGCAGAGGGACTTATGGTTCGGCGCATGGGGTCGGGCCTGACCCTGGCTTCTGGTCGAGGTCCAGGGGGCCTGCCCCCTGCCTGCCTAGAGGTAGGCAGAGGGACTTATTGTTCGGCACATGGGGCCGGCCCTGACCCTGCCTTCTGGTCAATGTCCAGGGGGCCTGCCCTCTGCCTGCCTAGAGGTAGGCAAAGGGACTTGTGGTTTGGCGCGTGGGGCCGGGCCTGACCGACTTCGAGCAGAGGTAGGCAGAGGGATTTATGGTTCGGCGCATGGGGCAGAGCCTGACCCTGGTTTCTAGTCGAAGTCCAGGGGGCCTGCCCCCTGCCTGCCCAGAGGTAGACATAGGGACTTGTGGTTCGGCTCATGGGGCCCGACCTGGCCCTAGCTTCTGGTCGAAGTCCAGGGGGCATGCCCCCTGAATGCCCAGAGGTAGGCAGAGGGACTCGTGGTTCGGCGCGTGGGGCCGGGCCTGACCCTGGCTTCTGGTCGAGGTCTAGGGGGCCTGCCTCCGCCTGCCTAGAGATAGGAAGAGGGACTTGTGGTTTGGCGCATGGGGCCCGACCTGACCCTGGCTTCTGGTCGAAGTCCAGGGGGCCTGCCCCCTGCCTGCCCAGAGGTACGCAGTGGGACTCGTGGTTCGGCGCGTGGGGCCGGGCCTGACCCTGGCTTTTGGTCGAGGTCTAGGGGGCCTGCCTCCGCCTGCCCAGAGGTAGGCAGAGGGACTTGTGGTTCGGCGCATGGGCCAGGCCTGACCCTGGCTTCTGGTCGAAGTCCAGGGGGCCTGCCCCCTGCCTGCCCAGAGGTAGGCAGAGGGACTTGTAGTTCGGCGCGTGGGGCCGGGCCTGACCCTGGCTTCTGGTCGAGGTTCAGGGGGCCTGCCTCCGCCTCCCCAGAGGTAGGCAGAGGGACTTGTGGTTCGGCGCATGGGGCCGGGCCTGACCCTGGCTTCTGGTCGAAGTCCAGGGGGCCTGCCCCCATCCTGCCCAGAGGTAGGCAGAGGGACTTATGGTTCGGCGCATGTGGCCGGGCCCGACCCTGGCTTCTGGTCGAAGTCCAGGGGGCCTGCCACGAGGTAGGCAGAGGGACTTGTGGTTGGCGCATGTGGCCGGCCCTGACCCTGAATTCTAGTCGAAGTCCAGGGGGCCTGCCCCCTACCTGCCTAGAGGTAGGCAGAGGGACTTGTGGTTCGGCGCGTGGGGCCGGGCTTGACCCTGGCTTCTGGTCGAGGTCCAGGGGGCCTGCCTCCGCCTGCCCAGAGGTAGGCAGAGGGACTTGTGGTTCGGCGGATGGGGCCGGGCCCGACCTTGGCTTCTGGTCGAAGTCCAGGGGGCCTGCCCCCTGCCTACCCAGAGGTAGGCAGAGGGACTCGTGGTTCGGCGCGTGGGGCCGGGCCTGACCCTGGCTTCTGGTCGAGGTCTAGGGGGCCAGCCTCCGCCTGCCTAGAGATAGGAAGAGGGACTTGTGGTTCGGCGCATGGGGCCCGACCTGACCCTTGCTTCTGGTCGAAGTCCAGGGGGCCTGCCCCCTGCCTGCCCAGAGGTAGGCAGTGGGACTCGTGGTTCGGCGCGTGGGGCCGGGCCTGACCCTGGCTTTTGGTCGAGGTCTAGGGGGCCTGCCTCCGCCTGCCCAGAGGTAGGCAGAGGGACTTGTGGTTCGGCGCATGGGCCGGGCCTAACCCTGGCTTCTGGTCGAAGTCCAGGGGGCCTGCCCCCTGCCTGCCCAGAGGTAGGCAGAGGAACTTGTAGTTCGGCGCCTGGGGCCGGGCCTGACCCTGGCTTCTGGTCGAGGTCCAGGGGGCATGCCTACGCCTCCCCAGAGGTAGGCAGAGGGACTTGTGGTTCGGCGCATGGGGCCGGGCCTGACCCTGGCTTCTGGTCGAAGTCCAGGGGGCCTGCCCCCATCCTGCCCAGAGGTAGGCAGAGGGACTTATGGTTCGGCGCATGTGGCCGGGCCCGACCCTGGCTTCTGGTCGAAGTCCAGGGGGCCTGCCACGAGGTAGGCAGAGGGACTTGTGGTTGGCGCATGTGGCCGGCCCTGACCCTGAATTCTGGTCGAAGTCCAGGGGGCCTGCCCCCTACCTGCCTAGAGGTAGGCAGAGGGACTTGTGGTTTGGCGCGTGGGGCCGGGCTTGACCCTGGCTTCTGGTCGAGGTCCAGGGGGCCTGCCTCCGCCTGCCCAGAGGTAGGCAGAGGGACTTGTGGTTCGGCGGATGGGGCCGGGCCCGACCTTGGCTTCTGGTCGAAGTCCAGGGGGCCTGCCCCCTGCCTGCCCAGAGGTAGGCAGAGGGACTTGTGGTTTGGCGCGTGGGGCCGGGCCTGACCCTGGCTTCTGGTTTAAGTCCAGGGGGCCTGCCCTCTGCATGCCCAGAGGTAGGCAGAGGGACTTATGGTTCGGCGCATGGGGCCGGGCCTAACCCTGGCTTCTGGTCGAGGTCCAAGGGGCCTGCCCCCTGCCTGCCTAGAGGTAGGCAGAGGGACTTATGGTTCGGCACATGGGGCCGGCCCTGACCCTGCCTTCTGGTCAAAGTCCAGGGGGCCTGCCCTCTGCCTGCCTAGATGTAGGCAGAGGGACTTGTGGTTTGGCGCGTGGGGCCGGGCCTGACCGACTTCGAGCAGAGGTAGGCAGAGGGATTTATGGTTCGGCGCATGGGGCAGGGCCTGACCCTGGTTTCTGGTCGAAGTCCAGGGGGCCTGCCCCCTGCCTGCCCTGAGGTAGGCCTAGGGACTTGTGGTTCGGCTCATGGGGCCCGACCTGACCCTGGCTTCTGGTCGAAGTCCAGGGGGCCTGCCCCCTGCCGGCCCAGAGGTAGGCAGAGGAACTCGTGGTTCGGCGCGTGGGGCCGGGCCTGACCCTGGCTTCTGGTCGAGGTCTAGGGGGCCTGCCTCCGCCTGCCTAGAGATAGGAAGAGGGACTTGTGGTTTGGCGCATGGGGCCCGACCTGACCCTGGCTTCTGGTCGAAGTCCAGGGGGCCTGCCCCCTGCCTGCCCAGAGGTAGGCAGTGGGACTCGTGGTTCGGCGCGTGGGGCCGGGCCTGACCCTGGCTTTTGGTCGAGGTCTAGGGGGCCTGCCTCCGCCTGCCCAGAGGTAGGCAGAGGGACTTGTGGTTCGGCGCATGGGCCAGGCCTGACCCTGGCTTCTGGTCGAAGTCCAGGGGGCCTGCCCCCTGCCTGCCCAGAGGTAGGCAGAGGGACTTGTAGTTCGGCGCGTGGGGCCGGGCCTGACCCTGGCTTCTGGTCGAGGTCGAGGTTCAGGGGGCCTGCCTCCGCCTCCCCAGAGGTAGGCAGAGGGACTTGTGGTTCGGCGCATGGGGCCGGGCCTGACCCTGGCTTCTGGTCGAAGTCCAGGGGGCCTGCCCCCATCCTGCCCAGAGGTAGGCAGAGGGACTTATGGTTCGGCGCATGTGGCCGGGCCCGACCCTGGCTTCTGGTCGAAGTCCAGGGGGCCTGCCACGAGGTAGGCAGAGGGACTTGTGGTTGGCGCATGTGGCCGGCCCTGACCCTGAATTCTGGTCGAAGTCCAGGGGGCCTGCCCCCTACCTGCCTAGAGGTAGGTAGAGGGACTTGTGGTTCGGCGCGTGGGGCCGGGCTTGACCCTGGCTTCTGGTCGAGGTCCAGGGGGCCTGCCTCCGCCTGCCCAGAGGTAGGCAGAGGGACTTGTGGTTCGGCGGATGGGGCCGGGCCCGACCTTGGCTTCTGGTCGAAGTCCAGGGGGCCTGCCCCCTGCCTACCCAGAGGTAGGCAGAGGGACTCGTGGTTCGGCGCGTGGGGCCGGGCCTGACCCTGGCTTCTGGTCGAGGTCTAGGGGGCCTGCCTCCGCCTGCCTAGAGATAGGAAGAGGGACTTGTGGTTCGGCGCATGGGGCCCGACCTGACCCTTGCTTCTGGTCGAAGTCCAGGGGGCCTGCCCCCTGCCTGCCCAGAGGTAGGCAGTAGGACTCGTGGTTCGGCGCGTGGGGCCGGGCCTGACCCTGGCTTTTGGTCGAGGTCTAGGGGGCCTGCCTCCGCCTGCCCAGAGGTAGGCAGAGGGACTTGTGGTTCGGCGCATGGGCCGGGCCTGACCCTGGCTTCTGGTCGAAGTCCAGGGGGCCTGCCCCCTGCCTGCCCAGAGGTAGGCAGAGGGACTTGTAGTTCGGCGCGTGGGGCCGGGCCTGACCCTGGCTTCTGGTCGAGGTCCAGGGGGCCTGCCTACGCCTCCCCAGAGGTAGGCAGAGGGACTTGTGGTTCGGCGCATGGGGCCGGGCCTGACCCTGGCTTCTGGTCGAAGTCCAGGGGGCCTGCCCTTATCCTGCCCAGAGGTAGGCAGAGGGACTTATGGTTCGGCGCATGTGGCCGAGCCCGACCCTGGCTTCTGGTCGAAGTCCAGGGGGCCTGCCACGAGGTAGGCAGAGGGACTTGTGGTTGGCGCATGTGGCCGGCCCTGACCCTGAATTCTGGTCGAAGTCCAGGGGGCCTGCCCCCTACCTGCCTAGAGGTAGGCAGAGGGACTTGTGGTTCGGCGCGTGGGGCCGGGCTTGACCCTGGCTTCTGGTCGAGGTCCAGGGGGCCTGCCTCCGCCTGCCCAGAGGTAGGCAGAGGGACTTGTGGTTCGGCGGATGGGGCCGGGCCCGACCTTGGCTTCTGGTCGAAGTCCAGGGGGCCTGCCCCCTGCCTGCCCAGAGGTAGGCAGAGGGACTTATGGTTCGGCGCATGGGGCCGGGCCTAACCCTGGCTTCTGGTCGAGGTCCAGGGGGCCTGCCCCCTGCCTGCCTAGAGGTAGGCAGAGGGACTTATGGTTCGGCACATGGGGCCGGCCCTGACCCTGCCTTCTGGTCAAAGTCCAGGGGGCCTGCCCTCTGCCTGCCTAGATGTAGGCAGAGGGACTTGTGGTTTGGCGCGTGGGGCCGGGCCTGACCGACTTCGAGCAGAGGTAGGCAGAGGGATTTATGGTTCGGCGCATGGGGCAGGGCCTGACCCTGGTTTCTGGTCGAAGTCCAGGGGGCCTGCCCCCTGCCTGCCCTGAGGTAGGCCTAGGGACTTGTGGTTCGGCTCATGGGGCCCGACCTGACCCTGGCTTCTGGTCGAAGTCCAGGGGGCCTGCCCCCTGCCGGCCCAGAGGTAGGCAGAGGGACTTATGGTTCGGCGCATGTGGCCGGGCCCGACCCTGGCTTCTGGTCGAAGTCCAGGGGGCCTGCCACGAGGTAGGCAGAGGGACTTGTGGTTGGCGCATGTGGCCGGCCCTGACCCTGAATTCTGGTCGAAGTCCAGGGGGCCTGCCCCCTACCTGCCTAGAGGTAGGCAGAGGGACTTGTGGTTCGGCGCGTGGGGCCGGGCTTGACCCTGGCTTCTGGTCGAGGTCCAGGGGGCCTGCCTCCGCCTGCCCAGAGGTAGGCAGAGGGACTTGTGGTACGGCGGATGGGGCCGGGCCCGACCTTGGCTTCTGGTCGAAGTCCAGGGGGCCTGCCCCCTGCCTGCCTCGAGGTAGGCAGAGGGACTTGTGGTTCGGCGCATGGGGCCGGCCCTGACCCTGAATTCTGGTCGAAGTCCAGGGGGCCTGCCCCCTGCCTGCCTAGAGGTAGGCAGAGGGACTTGTGGTTCGGCGCGTGTGGTCGGGCCTGACCCTGGCTTCTGGTCGAGGTCCAGGGGGCCTGCCCCCTGCCTGCCTAGAGGTAGGCAGAGGGACTTATGGTTCGGCACATGGGGCCGGCCCTGACGCTGCCTTCTGGTCAAAGTCCAGGGGGCCTGCCCTCTGCCTGCCTAGATGTAGGCAGAGGGACTTGTGGTTTGGCGCGTGGGGCCGGGCCTGACCGACTTCGAGCAGAGGTAGGCAGAGGGATTTATGGTTCGGCGCATGGGGCAGGGCCTGACCCTGGTTTCTGGTCGAAGTCCAGGGGGCCTGCCCCCTGCCTGCCCAGAGGTAGGCATAGGGACTTGTGGTTCGGCTCATGGGGCCCGACCTGACCCTGGCTTCTGGTCGAAGTCTAGGGGGCCTGCCCCCTGCCGGCCCAGAGGTAGGCAGAGGAACTCGTGGTTCGGCGCGTGGGGCCGGGCCTGACCCTGGCTTCTGGTCGAGGTCTAGGGGGCCTGCCTTCGCCTGCCCAGAGATAGGCAGAGGGACTTGTGGTTCGGCGCATGGGGCCGGGCCTGACCCTGGCTTCTGGTCGAAGTCCATGGGGCCTGCCCCCTGCCTGCCCAGAGGTAGGCAGAGGGACTTGTAGTTCGGCGCGTGGGGCCGGGCCTGACCCTGGCTTCTGGTCGAGGTCCAGGGGGCCTGCCTCCGCCTCCCCAGAGGTAGGCAGAGGGACTTGTGGTTCGGCGCATGGGGCCGGGCCTGACCCTGGCTTCTGGTCAAAGTCCAGGGGGCCTGCCCCCATCCTGCCCAGAGGTAGGCAGAGGGACTTATGGTTCGGCGCATGTGGCCGGGCCCGACCCTGGCTTCTGGTCGAAGACCAGGGGGCCTGCCACGAGGTAGGCAGAGGGACTTGTGGTTGGCGCATGTGGCCGGCCCTGACCCTGAATTCTGGTCGAAGTCCAGGGGGCCTGCCCCCTACCTGCCTAGAGGTAGGCTGAGGGACTTGTGGTTCGGCGCGTGGGGCCGGGCTTGACCCTGGCTTCTGGTCGAGGTCCAGGGGGCCTGCCTCCGCCTGCCCAGAGGTAGGCAGAGGGACTTGTGGTTCGACGGATGGGGCCGGGCCCGACCTTGGCTTCTGGTCGAAGTCCAGGGGGCCTGCCCCCTGCCTGCCAAGAGGTAGGCAGAGGGACTTGTGGTTTGGCGCGTGGGGCCGGGCCTGACCCTGGCTTCTGGTTTAAGTCCAGGGGGCCTGCCCCCTACATGCCCAGAGGTAGGCAGAGGGACTTATGGTTCGGCGCATGGGGCCGGGCCTAACCCTGGCTTCTGGTCGAGGTCCAGGGGGCCTGCCCCCTGCCTGCCTAGAGGTAGGCAGAGGGACTTATGGTTCGGCACATGGGGCCGGCCCTGACCCTGCCTTCTGGTCAAAGTCCAGGGGGCCTGCCCTCTGCCTGCCTAGATGTAGGCAGAGGGACTTGTGGTTTGGCGCGTGGGGCCGGGCCTGACCAACTTCGAGCAGAGGTAGGCAGAGGAATTTATGGTTCGGCGCATGGGGAAGGGCCTGACCCTTGTTTATGGTCGAAGTCCAGGGGGCCTGCCCCCTGCCTGCCCAGAGGTAGGCATAGGGACTTGTGGTTCGGCTCATGGGGCCCGACCTGACCCTGGCTTCTGGTCGAAGTCAAGGGGGCCTGCCCCCTGCCGGCCCAGAGGTAGGCAGAGGAACTCGTGGTTCGGCGCGTGGGGCCGGGCCTGACCCTGGCTTCTGGTCGAGGTCTAGGGGGCCTGCCTTCGCCTGCCCAGACATAGGCAGAGGGACTTGTGGTTCGGCGCATAGGGCCGGGCCTGACCCTGGCTTCTGGTCGAAGTCCATGGGGCCTGCCCCCTGCCTGCCCAGAGGTAGGCAGTGGGACTTATGGTTCGGCGCATGTGGCCGGGCCCGACCCTGGCTTCTGGTCTAAGTCCAGGGGGCCTGCCTCGAGGTAGGCAGAGGGACTTGTGGTTCGGCGCATGGGGCCGGCCCTGACCTTGAATTCTGGTCGAAGTCCAGGGGGCCTGCCCCCTGCCTGCCTAGAGGTAGGCAGAGGGACTTGTGGTTCGGCGCGTGTGGTCGGGCCTGACCCTGGCTTCTGGTCGAGGTCCAGGGGGCCTGCCCCCTGCCTGCCTAGAGGTAGGCAGAGGGACTTATGGTTCGGCACATGGGGCCGGCCCTGACGCTGCCTTCTGGTCAAAGTCCAGGGGGCCTGCCCTCTGCCTGCCTAGATGTAGGCAGAGGGACTTGTGGTTTGGCGCGTGGGGCCGGGCCTGACCGACTTCGAGCAGAGGTAGGCAGAGGGATTTATGGTTCGGCGCATGGGGCAGGGCCTGACCCTGGTTTCTGGTCGAAGTCCAGGGGGCCTGCCCCCTGCCTGCCCAGAGGTAGGCATAGGGACTTGTGGTTCGGCTCATGGGGCCCGACCTGACCCTGGCTTCTGGTCGAAGTCTAGGGGGCCTGCCCCCTGCCGGCCCAGAGGTAGGCAGAGGAACTCGTGGTTCGGCGCGTGGGGCCGGGCCTGACCCTGGCTTCTGGTCGAGGTCTAGGGGGCCTGCCTTCGCCTGCCCAGAGATAGGCAGAGGGACTTGTGGTTCGGCGCATGGGGCCGGGCCTGACCCTGGCTTCTGGTCGAAGTCCATGGGGCCTGCCCCCTGCCTGCCCAGAGGTAGGCAGAGGGACTTATGGTTCGGCGCATGTGGCCGGGCCCGACCCAGGCTTCTGGTCGAAGTCCAGGGGGCCTGCCTCGAGGTAGGCAGAGGGACTTGTGGTTCGGCGCATGGGGCCGGCCCTGACCCTGAATTCTGGTCGAAGTCCAGGGGGCCTGCCCCCTGCCTGCCAAGAGGTAGGCAGAGGGACTTGTGGTTCGGCGCGTGGGGCCGGGCTTGACCCTGGCTTCTGGTCGAGGTCCAGGGGGCCTGCCTCCGCCTGCCCAGAGGTAGGCAGAGGGACTTGTGGTTCGGCGGATGGGGCCGGGCCCGACCTTGGCTTCTGGTCGAAGTCCAGGGGGCCGGCCCCCTGCCTGCCCAGAGGTAGGCAGAGGGACTTGTGGTTTGGCGCGTGGGGCCGGGCCTGACCCTAGCTTCTGGTTTAAGTCCAGGGGGCCTGCCCCCTGCATGCCTAGAGGTAGGCAGAGGGACTTGTGGTTCGGCGCATGGGGCCGGGCCTGACCCTGGCTTATGGTCGAGGTCCAGGGGGCCTGCCCTCTGCCTGCCTAGAGGTAGGCAGAGGGACTTATGGTTCGGCGCATGGGGCCGGCCCTGACCCTGCCTTCTGGTCGAAGTCCAGGGGGCCTGCCCCCTGCCTGCCCAGAGGTAGGCATAGGGACTTGTGGTTCGGCTCATGGGGCCCGACCTGACCCAGGCTTCTGGTCGAAGTCCAGGGGGCATGCCCCCTGCCTGCGCATAGGTAGGCAGAGGGACTTGTGGTTCGGCGCGTGGGGCCGGGCCTGACCCTGGCTTCTGGTCGAGGTCCAGGGGGCCTGCCTCCGCCTGCCCAGAGGTAGGCAGAGGGACTTGTGGTTCGGCGCATGGGGCCGGGCCTGACCCTGGCTTCTGGTCGAAGTCCAGGGGGCCTGCCCCCATCTTGCCCAGAGGTAGGCAGAGGGACTTATGGTTCGGCGCATGTGGCCGGGCCCGACCCTGGCTTCTGGTCGAAGTCTAGGGGGCCTGCCTCGAGGTAGGCAGAGGGACTTGTGGTTGGCGCATGGGGCCGGCCCTGACCCTGAATTCTGGTCGAAGTCCAGGGGGCCTGCCCCCTGCCTGCCCAGAGGTAGGCAGAGGGACTTGTGGTTTGGCGCGTGGGGCCGGGCCTGACCCTGGCTTCTGGTTTAAGTCCAGAGGGCCTGCCCCTGCATGCCCAGAGGTAGGCAGAGGGACTTATGGTTCGGCACATGGGGCCGGGTGACCCTGGCTTCTGGTCGAGGTCCAGGGGGCCTGCCCCCTGCCTGCCTAGAGGTAGGCAGAGGGACTTATGGTTCGGCACATGGGGCCGGCCCTGACCCTGCCTTCTGGTCAAAGTCCAGGGGGCCTGCCCTCTGCCTGCCTAGAGGTAGGCAGAGGGACTTGTGGTTTGGCGCGTGGGGCCGGGCCTGACCGACTTCGAGCAGAGGTAGGCAGAGGGATTTATGGTTCGGCGCATGGGGCAGGGCCTGACCCTGGTTTCTGGTCGAAGTCCAGGGGGCCTGCCCCCTGCCTGCCCAGAGGTAGGCATAGGGACTTGTGGTTCGGCTCATGGGGCCCGACCTGACCCTAGCTTCTGGTCGAAGTCCAGGGGGCCTGCCCCCTGCCTGCCCAGAGGTAGGCAGAGGGACTCGTGGTTCGGCGCGTGGGGCCGGGCCTGACCCTGGCTTCTGGACGAGGTCTAGGGGGGCCTGCCTCCGCCTGCCTAGAGATAGGAAGAGGGACTTGTGGTTCGGCGCATGAGGCCCGACCTGACCCTGGCTTTTGGTCGAAGTCCAGGGGGCCTGCCCCCTGCCTGCCCAGAGGTAGACAGTGGGACTCGTGGTTCGGCGCGTGGGGCCGGGCCTGACCCTGGCTTCTGGTCGAGGTCTAGGGGGCCTGCCTCCGCCTGCCTAGAGATAGGCAGAGGGACTTGTGGTTCGGCGCATGGGGCCGGGCCTGACCCTGGCTTCTGGTCGAAGTCCAGGGGGCCTGCCCTCTGCCTGCCCAGAGGTAGGCAGAGGGACTTGTAGTTCGGCGCGTGGGGCCGGGCCTGACCCTGGCTTCTGGTCGAGGTCCAGAGGGCCTGCCTCCGCCTCCCTAGAGGTAGGCAGAGGGACTTGTGGTTCGGTGCATGGGGCCGGGCCTGACCCTGGCTTCTGGTCGAAGTCCAGGGGGCCTGCCCCCATCCTGCCCAGAGGTAGGCGGAGGGACTTATGGTTCGGCGCATGTGGCCGGGCCCGACCCTGGCTTCTGGTCGAAGACCAGGGGGCCTGCCTCGAGGTAGGCAGAGGGACTTGTGGTTGGCGCATGAGGCCGGGCCTGACCCTGAATTCTGGTCGAAGTCCAGGGGGCCTGCCCCCTACCTGCCTAGAGGTAGGCAGAGGGACTTGTGGTTCGGCGCATGGGCCGGGCCTGACCCTGGCTTCTGGTCGAAGTCCAGGGGACCTGCCCCCATCCTGCCCAGAGGTAGGCAGAGGGACTTATGGTTCGGCGCATGTGGCCGGGCCCGACCCTGGCTTCTGGTCGAAGTCCAGGGGGCCTGCCTCGAGGTAGGCAGAGGGACTTGTGGTTGGCGCATGGGGCCGGCCCTGACCCTGAATTCTGGTCGAAGTCCAGGGGGCCTGCCCCCTGCCTGCCCAGAGGTAGGCAGAGGGACTTGTGGTTTGGCGCGTGGGGCCGGGCCTGACCCTGGCTTCTGGTTTAAGTCTAGGGGGCCTGCCCCCTGCATGCCTAGAGGTAGGCAGAGGGACTTGTGGTTCGGCGCATGGGGCCGGGCCTGACCCTGGCTTCTGGTCGAGGTCCAGGGGGCCTGCCCTCTGCCTGCCTAGAGGTAGGCAGAGGGACTTATGGTTCGGCGCATGGGGCCGGCCCTGACCCTGCCTTCTGGTCAAAGTCCAGGGGGCCTGCCCTCTGCCTGCCTAAAGGTAGGCAGGGGGACTTGTGGTTTGGCGCGTGGGGCCGGGCCTGACCGATTTCGAGCAGAGGTAGGCAGAGGGATTTATGGTTCGGCGCATGGGGCAGGGCCTGACGCTGGTTTCTGGTCGAAGTCCAGGGGGCCTGCCCCCTGCCTGCCCAGAGGTAGGCATAGGGACTTGTGGTTCGGCTCATGGGGCCCGACCTGACCCAGGCTTCTGGTCGAAGTCCAGGGGGCATGCCCCCTGCCTGCCCAGAGGTAGGCAGAGGGACTCGTGGTTCGGCGCGTGGGGCCGGGCCTAACCCTGGCTTTTGGTCGAGGTCTAGGGGGCCTGCCTCCGCCTGCCTAGAGATAGGAAGAGGGACTTGTGGTTCGGCGCATGGGGCCCGACCTGACCCTGGCTTCTGGTCGAAGTCCAGGGGGCCTGCCCCCTGCCTGCCCATAGGTAGGCAGAGGGACTTATGGTTCGGCGCGTGGGGCCGGGCCTGACCCTGGCTTCTGGTCGAGGTCTAGGGGGCCTGCCTCCGCCTGCCCAGAGGTAGGCAGAGGGACTTGTGGTTCGGCGCATGGGGCCGGGCCTGACCCTGGCTTCTGGTCGAAGTCCAGGGGGCCTGCCCCCATCCTGCCCAGAGGTAGGCAGAGGGACTTATGGTTCGGCGCATGTGGCCGGGCCCGACCCTGGCTTCTGGTCGAAGTCCAGGGGGCCTGCCTCGAGGTAGGCAGAGGGACTTGTGGTTGGCGCATGGGGCCGGCCCTGACCCTGAATTCTGGTCGAAGTTCAGGGGGCCTGCCCCCTGCCTGCCCAGAGGTAGGCAGAGAGACTTGTGGTTTGGCGCGTGGGGCCGGGCCTGACCCTGGCTTCTGGTTTAAGTCCAGGGGGCCTGCCCCTGCATGCCCAGAGGTAGGCAGAGGGACTTATGGTTCGGCACATGGGGCCGGGCCTGACCCTGGCTTCTTGTCGAGGTCTAGGGGGCCTGCCCCCTGCCTGCCTAGAGGTAGGCAGAGGGACTTATGGTTCGGCACATGGGGCCGGCCCTGACCCTGCCTTCTGGTCAAAGTCCAGGGGGCCTGCCCTCTGCCAGCCTAGAGGTAGGCAGAGGGACTTGTGGTTTGGCGCGTGGGGCCGGGCCTGACCGACTTCGAGCAGAGGTAGGAAGAGGGATTTATGGTTCGGCGCATGGGGCAGGGCCTGACCCTGGTTTCTGGTCGAAGTCCAGGGGGCCTGCCCCCTGCCTGCCCAGAGGTAGGCATAGGGACTTGTGGTTCGGCTCATGGGGCCCGACCTGACCCTAGCTTCTGGTCGAAGTCCAGGGGGCCTGCCCCCTGCCTGCCCAGAGGTAGGCAGAGGGATTCGTGGTTCGGCGCGTGGGGCCGGGCCTGACCCTGGCTTCTGGACGAGGTCTAGGGGGGCTTGCCTCCGCCTGCCTAGAGATAGGAAGAGGGACTTGTGGTTCGGCGCATGAGGCCCGACCTGACCCTGGCTTTTGGTCGAAGTCCAGGGGGCCTGCCCCCTGCCTGCCCAGAGATAGGCAGAGGGACTTGTGGTTCGGCGCATGGGGCCGGGCCTGACCCTGGCTACTGTCGAAGTCCAGGGGGCCTGCCCCCTGCCTGCCCAGAGGTAGGCAGAGGGACTTGTAGTTCGGCGCGTCGGGTCGGGCCTGACCCTGGCTTCTGGTCGAGGTCCAGAGGGCCTGCCTCCGCCTCCCCAGAGGTAGGCAGAGGGACTTGTGGTTCGGTGCATGGGGCCGGGCCTGACCCTGGCTTCTGGTCGAAGTCCAGGGGGCCTGCCCCCATCCTGCCCAGAGGTAGGCAGAGGGACTTATGGTTCGGCGCATGTGGCCGGGCCCGACCCTGGCTTCTGGTCGAAGACCAGGGGGCCTGCCTCGAGGTAGGCAGAGGGACTTGTGGTTGGCGCATGGGGCCGGGCCTGACCCTGAATTCTGGTCGAAGTCCAGGGGGCCTGCCCCCTACCTGCCTAGAGGTACGCAGAGGGACTTGTGGTTCGGCGCGTGGGGCCGGGCTTGACCCTGGCTTCTGGTCGAGGTCCAGGGGGCCTGCCTCCGCCTGCCCAGAGGTAGGCAGAGGGACTTGTGGTTCGGCGGATGGGGCCGGGCCCGACCTTGGCTTCTGGTCGAAGTCCAGGGGGCCTGCCCCCTGCCTGCCCAGAGGTAGGCAGAGGGACTTGTGGTTTGGCGCGTGGGGCCGGGCCTGACCCTGGCTTCCGGTTTAAGTCTAGGGGGCCTGCCCCCTGCATGCCTAGAGGTAGGCAGAGGGACTTGTGGTTCGGCGCATGGGGTCGGGCCTGACCCTGGCTTCTGGTCGAGGTCCAGGGGGCCTGCCCTCTGCCTGCCTAGAGGTAGGCAGAGGGACTTATGGTTCGGCGCATGGGGCCGGCCCTGACCCTGCCTTCTGGTCAAAGTCCAGGGGGCCTGCCCTCTGCCTGCCTAGAGGTAGGCAGAGGGACTTGTGGTTTGGCGCGTGGGGCCGGGCCTGACCGACTTCGAGCAGAGGTAGGCAGAGGGATTTATGGTTCGGCGCATGGGGCAGGGCCTGACGCTGGTTTCTGGTCGAAGTCCAGGGGGCCTGCCCCCTGCCTGCCCAGAGGTAGGCATAGGGACTTGTGGTTCGGCTCATGGGGACCGACCTGACCCAGGCTTCTGGTCGAAGTCCAGGGGGCATGCCCCCTGCCTGCCCAGAGGTAGGCAGAGGGACTCGTGGTTCGGCGCGTTGGGCCGGGCCTGACCCTGGCTTTTGGTCGAGGTCTAGGGGGCCTGCCTCCGCCTGCCTAGAGATAGGAAGAAGGACTTGTGGTTCGGCGCATGGGGCCCGACCTGACCCTGGCTTCTGGTCGAAGTCCAGGGGGCCTGCCCCCTGCCTGCCCATAGGTAGGCAGAGGGACTTGTGGTTCGGCGCGTGGGGCCGGGCCTGACATTGGCTTCTGGTCGAGGTCCAGGGGGCCTGCCTCCGCCTGCCCAGAGGTAGGCAGAGGGACTTGTGGTTCGGCGCATGGGGCCGGGCCTGACCCTGGCTTCTGGTCGAAGTCCAGGGGGCCTGCCTCCTGCCTGCCCAGAGGTAGGCAGAGGGACTTGTAGTTCGGCGCGTGGGGCCGGGCCTGACCCTGGCTTCTGGTCGAGGTCCAGAGGGCCTGCCTCCGCCTCCCCAGAGGTAGGCAGAGGGACTTGTGGTTCGGTGCATGGGGCCGGGCCTGACCCTGGCTTCTGGTCGAAGTCCAGGGGGCCTTCCCCCATCCTGCCCAGAGGTAGGCAGAGGGACTTATGGTTCGGCGCATGTGGCCGGGCCCGACCCTGGCTTCTGGTCGAAGACCAGGGGGCCTGCCTCGAGGTAGGCAGAGGGACTTGTGGTTGGCGCATGGGGCCGGGCCTGACCCTGAATTCTGGTCGAAGTCTAGGGGGCCTTCCCCCTACCAGCCTAGAGGTAGGCAGAGGGACTTATGGTTCGGCGCATGGGGCCGGCCCTGACCCTGCCTTCTGGTCAAAGTCCAGGGGGCCTGCCCTCTGCCTGCCTAGAGGTAGGCAGAGGCACTTGTGGTTCGGCGCGTGGGGCCGGGCTTGACCCTGGCTTCTGGTCGAGGTCCAGGGGGCCTGCCTCCGCCTGCCCAGAGGTAGGCAGAGGAACTTGTGGTTCGGCGGATGGGGCCGGGCCCGACCTTGGCTTCTGGTCGAAGTCCAGGGGGCCTGCCCCCCTGCCTGCCCAGAGGTAGGCAGAGGGACTTGTGGTTTGGCGCGTGGGGCCGGGCCTGACCCTGGCTTCTGGTTTAAGTCCAGGGGGTCTGCCCCCTGCATGCCTAGAGGTAGGCAGAGGGACTTGTGGTTCGGCGCATGGGGCCGGGCCTGACCCTGGCTTCTGGTCGAGGTCCAGGGGGCCTGCCCTCTGCCTGCCTAGAGGTAGGCAGAGGGACTTATGGTTCGGCGCATGGGGCCGGCCCTGACCCTGCCTTCTGGTCAAAGTCCAGGGGGCCTGCCCTCTGCCTGCCTAGAGGTAGGCAGAGGGACTTGTGGTTTGGCGCGTGGGGCCGGGCCTGACCGACTTCGAGCAGAGGTAGGCAGAGGGATTTATGGTTCGGCGCATGGGGCAGGGCCTGACGCTGGTTTCTGTTCGAAGTCCAGGGGGCCTGCCCCCTGCCTTCCCAGAGGTAGGCATAGGGACTTGTGGTTCGGCTCATGGGGCCCGACCTGACCCAGGCTTCTGGTCGAAGTCCAGGGGGCATGCCCCTTGCCTGCCTAGAGGTAGGCAGAGGGACTCGTGGTTCGGCGCGTGGGGCCGGGCCTGACCCTGGCTTTTGGTCGAGGTCTAGGGGGCCTGCCTCCGCCTGCCTAGAGATAGGAAGAGGGACTTGTGGTTCGGCGCATGGGGCCCGACCTGACCCTGGCTTCTGGTCGAAGTCCAGGGGGCCTGCCCCCTGCCTGCCCATAGGTAGGCAGAGGGACTTGTGGTTCGGCGCGTGGGGCCGGGCCTGACCCTGGCTTCTGGTCGAGGTCCAGGGGGCCTGCCTCCGCCTGCCCAGAGGTAGGCAGAGGGACTTGTGGTTCGGCGCATGGGGCCGGGCCTGACCCTGGCTTCTGGTCGAGGTCCAGGGGGCCTGCCTCCGCCTGCCCAGAGGTAGGCAGAGGGACTTATGGTTCGGCGCATGTGGCCGGGCCCGACCCTGGCTTCTGGTCGAAGTCCAGGGGGCCTGCCTCGAGGTAGGCAGAGGGACTTGTGGTTGGCGCATGGGGCCGGCCCTGACCCTGAATTCTGGTCGAAGTCCAGGGGGCCTGCCCCCTGCCTGCCCAGAGGTAGGCAGAGGGACTTGTGGTTTGGCGCGTGGGGCCGGGCCTGACCCTGGCTTCTGGTTTAAGTCCAGGGGGCCTGCCCCTGCATGCCCAGAGGTAGGCAGAGGGACTTATGGTTCGGCACATGGGGTCGGGCCTGACCCTGGCTTCTGGTCGAGGTCCAGGGGGCCTGCCCCCTGCCTGCCTAGAGGTAGGCAGAGGGACTTATGGTTCGGCACATGGGGCCGGCCCTGACCCTGCCTTCTGGTCAAAGTCCAGGGGGCCTGCCCTCTGCCTGCCTAGAGGTAGGCAGAGGGACTTGTGGTTTGGCGCGTGGGGCCGGGCCTGACCGACTTCGAGCAGAGGTAGGCAGAGGGATTTATGGTTCGGCGCATGGGGAAGGGCCTGACCCTTGTTTCTGGTCGAAGTCCAGGGGGCCTGCCCCCTGCCTGCCCAGAGGTAGGCATAGGGACTTGTGGTTCGGCTCATGGGGCCCAACCTGACCCTAGCTTCTGGTCGAAGTCCAGGGGGCCTGCCCCCTGCCTGCCCAGAGGTAGGCAGAGGGACTCGTGGTTCGGCGCGTGGGGCCGGGCCTGACCCTGGCTTCTGGACGAGGTCTAGGGGGGCCTGGCTCCGCCTGCCTAGAGATAGGAAGAGGGACTTGTGGTTCGGCGCATGAGGCCCGACCTGACCCTGGCTTTTGGTCGAAGTCCAGGGGGCCTGCCCCCTGCCTGCCCAGAGGTAGGCAGTGGGACTCGCGGTTCGGCGCGTGGGGCCGGGCCTGACCCTGGCTTCTGGTCGAGTTCTAGGGGGCCTGCCTCCGCCTGCCTAGAGATAGGTAGAGGGACTTGTGGTTCGGCGCATGGGGCCGGGCCTGACCCTGGCTTCTGGTCGAAGTCCAGGGGGCCTGCCCCCTGCCTGCCCAGAGGTAGGCAGAGGGACTTGTAGTTCGGCGCGTGGGGCCGGGCCTGACCCTGGCTTCTGGTCGAGGTCCAGAGGGCCTGCCTCCGCCTCCCCAGAGGTAGGCAAAGGGACTTGTGGTTCGGTGCATGGGGCCGGGCCTGACCCTGGCTTCTGGTCGAAGTCCAGGGGGCCTGCCCCCATCCTGCCCAGAGGTAGGCAGAGGGACTTATGGTTCGGCGCATGTGGCCGGGCCCGACCCTGGCTTCTGGTCGAAGACCAGGGGGCCTGCCTCGAGGTAGGCAGAGGGACTTGTGGTTGGCGCATGGGGCCAGGCCTGACCCTGAATTCTGGTCGAAGTCCAGGGGGCCTGCCCCCTACCTGCCTAGAGGTAGGCAGAGGGACTTATGGTTCGGCGCGTGAAGCCGGGCTTGACCCTGACTTCTGGTCGAGGTCCAGGGGGCCTGCCTCCGCCTGCCCAGAGGTAGGCAGAGGGACTTGTGGTTCGGCGGATGGGGCCGGGCCCGACCTTGGCTTCTGGTCGAAGTCCAGGGGGCCTGCCCCCTGCCTGCCCAGAGGTAGGCAGAGGGACTTGTGGTTTGGCGCGTGGGGCCGGGCCTGACCCTGGCTTCTGGTTTAAGTCTAGGGGGCCTGCCCCTGCATGTCCAGAGGTAGGCAGAGGGACTTATGGTTCGGCACATGGGGCCGGGCCTGACCCTGGCTTCTGGTCGAGGTCCAGGGGGCCTGCCCCCTGCCTGCCTAGAGGTAGGCAGAGGGACTTATGGTTCGGCACATGGGGCCGGCCCTGACCCTGCCTTCTGGTCAAAGTCCAGGGGGCCTGCCCTCTGCCTGCCTAGAGGTAGGCAGAGGGACTTGTGGTTTGGCGCGTGGGGCCGGGCCTGACCGACTTCGTGCAGAGGTAGGCAGAGGGATTTATGGTTCGGCGCATGGGGCAGGGCCTGACCCTGGTTTCTGGTCGAAGTCCAGGGGGCCTGCCCCCTGCCTGCCCAGAGGTAGGCATAGGGACTTGTGGTTCGGCTCATGGGGCCCGACCTGACCCTAGCTTCTGGTCGAAGTCCAGGGGGCCTGCCCCCTGCCTGCCCAGAGGTAGGCAGAGGGACTCGTGTTCCGGCGGGTGGGGCCGGGCCTGACCCTGGCTTCTGGACGAGGTCTAGGGGGGCCTGCCTCCGCCTGCCTAGAGATAGGAAGAGGGACTTGTGGTTCGGCGCATGGGGCCGGGCCTGACCCTGGCTTCTGGTCGAAGTCCAGGGGGCCTGCCCCCTGCCTGCCCAGAGGTAGGCAGAGGGACTTGTAGTTCGGCGCGTGGGGCCGGGCCTGACCCTGGCTTCTGGTCGAAGTCCAGGGGGCCTGCCCCCATCCTGCCCAGAGGTAGGCAGAGGGACTTATGGTTCGGCGCATGTGGCCGGGCCCGACCCTGGCTTCTGATCGAAGACCAGGGGGCCTGCCTCGAGGTAGGCAGAGGGACTTGTGGTTGGCGCATGGGGCCAGGCCTGACCCTGAATTCTGGTCGAAGTCCAGGGGGCCTGCCCCCTACCTGCCTAGAGGTAGGCAGAGGGACTTGTGGTTCGGCGCGTGGGGCCGGGCTTGACCCTGGCTTCTGGTCGAGGTCCAGGGGGCCTGCCTCCGCCTGCCCAGAGGTAGGCAGAGGGACTTGTGGTTCGGCGGATGGGGCCGGGCCCGACCTTGGCTTCTGGTTGAAGTCCAGGGAGCCTGCCCCCTGCCTGCCCAGATGTAGGCAGAGGGACTTGTGGTTCGGCGCATGGGGCCGGGCCAGACCCTGGCTTCTGGTCGACGTCCAAGGGGCCTGCCCCCTCCCTGCCCAGAGGTAGGCAGAGGGAGTTGTGGTTCGGCGCGTGGGGCCGGGCCTGACCCTGGCTTCTGGTCGAGGTCCAGGGGGCCTGCCTCCGCCTGCCCAGAGGTACGCAGAGGGACTTGTGGTTCGGCGGATGGGGCCGGGCCCGACCTTGGCTTTTGGTCGAAGTCCAGGGGGCCTGCCCCCTGCCTGCCCAGAGGTAGGCAGTGGGACTCGTGGTTCGGCGCGTGGGGCCGGGCCTGACCCTGGCTTCTGGTCGAGGTCTAGGGGGCCTGCCTCCGCCTGCCTAGAGGTAGGCAGAGGGACTTGTGGTTTGGCGCGTGGGGCCGGGCCTGACCGACTTCGAGCAGAGGTAGGCAGAGGGATTTATGGTTCGGCGCATGGGGCAGGGCCTGACGCTGGTTTCTGGTCGAAGTCCAGGGGGCCTGCCCCCTGCCTGCCCAGAGGTAGGCATAGGGACTTGTGGTTCGGCTCATGGGGCCCGACCTGACCCAGGCTTCTGGTCGAAGTCCAGGGGGCATGCCCCCTGCCTGCCCAGAGGTAGGCAGAGGGACTCGTGGTTCGGCGCGTGGGGCCGGGCCTGACCCTGGCTTTTGGTCGAGGTCTAGCGGGCCTGCCTCCGCCTGCCTAGAGATAGGAAGAGGGACTTGTGGTTCGGCGCATGGGGCCCGACATGACCCTGGCTTCTGGTCGAAGTCCAGGGGGCCTGCCCCCTGCCTGCCCATAGGTAGGCAGAGGGACTTGTGGTTCGGCGCGTGGGGTCGGGCCTGACCCTGGCTTCTGGTCGAGGTCCAGGGGGCCTGCCTCCGCCTGCCCAGAGGTAGGCAGAGGGACTTGTGGTTCGGCGCATGGGGCCGGGCCTGACCCTGGCTTCTGGTCGAAGTCCAGGGGGCCTGCCCCCATCCTGCCCAGAGGTAGGCAGAGGGACTTATGATTCGGCGCATGCGGCCGGGCCCGACCCTGGCTTCTGGTCGAAGTCCAGGGGGCCTGCCTCGAGGTAGGCAGAGGGACTTGTGGTTCGGCGCATGGGGCCGGCCCTGACCATGAATTCTGGTCGAAGTCCAGGGGGCCTGCCCCCTGCCTGCCCAGAGGTAGGCAGAGGGACTTGTGGTTTGGCGCGTGGGGCCGGGCCTGACCCTGGCTTCTGGTTTAAGTCCAGGGGGCCTGCCCCTACATGCCCAGAGGTAGGCAGAGGGACTTATGGTTCGGCACATGGGGCCGGGCCTGACCCTGGCTTCTGGTCGAGGTCCAGGGGGCCTGCCCCCTGCCTGCCTAGAGGTAGGCAGAGGGACTTATGGTTCGGCACATGGGGCCGGCCCTGACCCTGCCTTCTGGTCAAAGTCCAGGGGGCCTGCCCTCTGCCTGCCTAGAGGTAGGCAGAGGGACTTGTGGTTTGGCGCGTGGGGCCGGGCCTGACCGACTTCGAGCAGAGGTAGGCAGAGGGATTTATGGTTCGGCGCATGGGGCAGGGCCTGACCCTGGTTTCTGGTCAAAGTCCAGGGGGCCTGCCCCCTGCCTGCCCAAAGGTAGGCATAGGGACTTGTGGTTCGGCTCATGGGGCCCGACCTGACCCTAGCTTCTGGTCGAAGTCCAGGGGGCCTGCCCCCTGCCTGCCCAGAGGTAGGCAGAGGGACTCGTGGTTCGGCGCGTGGGGCCGGGCCTGACCCTGGCTTCTGGACGAGGTCTAGGGGGGCCTGCCTCCGCCTGCCTAGAGATAGGAAGAGGGACTTGTGGTTCGGCGCATGAGGCCCGACCTGACCCTGGCTTTTGGTCGAAGTCCAGGGGGCCTGCCCGCTGCCTGCCCAGAGGTAGGCAGTGGGACTCGTGGTTCGGCGCGTGGGGCCGGGCCTGACCCTGGCTTCTGGTCGAGGTCTAGGGGGCCTGCCTCCGCCTGCCTAGAGATAGGCAGAGGGACTTGTGGTTCGGCGCATGGGGCCGGGCCTGACCCTGGCTTCTGTCGAAGTCCAGGGGGCCTTCCCCCTGCCTGCCCAGAGGTAGGCAGAGGGACTTGTAGTTCGGCGCGTGGGGCCGGGCCTGACCCTGGCTTCTGTTCGAGGTCCAGAGGGCCTGCCTCCACCTCCCCAAAGGTAGGCAGAGGGACTTGTGGTTCGGTGCATGGGGCCGGGCATGACCCTGGCTTCTGGTCGAAGTCCAGGGGGCCTGCCCCCATCCTGCCCAGAGGTAGGCAGAGGGACTTATGGTTCGGCGCATGTGGCCGGGCCCGACCCTGGCTTCTGGTCGAAGACCAGGGGGCCTGCCTCGAGGTAGGCAGAGGGACTTGTGGTTGGCGCATGGGGCCGGGCCTGACCCTGAATTCTGGTCGAAGTCCAGGGGGCCTGCCCCCTACCTGCCTAGAGGTACGCAGAGGGACTTGTGGTTCGGTGCGTGGGGCCGGGCTTGACCCTGGCTTCTGGTCGAGGTCCAGGGGGCCTGCCTCCGCCTGCCCAGAGGTAGGCAGAGGGACTTGTGGTTCGGCGGATGGGGCCGGGCCCGACCTTGGCTTCTGGTCGAAGTCCAGGGGGCCTGCCCCCTGCCTGCCCAGAGGTAGGCAGAGGGACTTGTGGTTTGGCGCGTGGGGCCGGGCCTGACCCTGGCTTCCGGTTTAAGTCTAGGGGGCCTGCCCCCTGTATGCCTAGAGGTAGGCAGAGGGACTTGTGGTTCGGCGCATGGGGCCGGGCCTGACCCTGGCTTCTGGTCGAGGTCCAGGGGGCCTGCCCTCTGCCTGCCTAGAGGTAGGTAGAGGGACTTATGGTTCGGCGCATGGGGCCGGCCCAGACCCTGCCTTCTGGTCAAAGTCCAGGGGGCCTGCCCTCTGCCTGCCTAGGGGTAGGCAGAGGGACTTGTGGTTTGGCGCGTGGGGCCGGGCCTGACCGACTTCGAGCAGAGGTAGGCAGAGGGATTTATGGTTCGGCGCATGGGGCAGGGCCTGACGCTGGTTTCTGGTCGAAGTCCAGGGGGCCTGCCCCCTGCCTGCCCAGAGGTAGGCATAGGGACTTGTGGTTCGGCTCATGGGGACCGACCTGACCCAGGCTTCTGGTCGAAGTCCAGGGGGCATGCCCCCTGCCTGCCCAGAGGTAGGCAGAGGGACTCGTGGTTCGGCGCGTGGGGCCGGGCCTGACCCTGGCTTTTGGTCGAGGTCTAGGGGGCCTGCCTCCGCCTGCCTAGAGATAGAAAGAGGGACTTGTGGTTCGGCGCATGGGGCCCGACCTGACCCTGGCTTCTGGTCGAAGTCCAGGGGGCCTGCCCCCTGCCTGCCCATAGGTAGGCAGAGGGACTTGTGGTTCGGCGCGTGGGGCCGGGCCTGACATTGGCTTCTGGTCGAGGTCCAGGGGGCCTGCCTCCGCCTGGCCAGAGGTAGGCAGAGGGACTTGTGGTTCGGCGCATGGGGCCGGGCCTGACCCTGGCTTCTGGTCGAAGTCCAGGGGGCCTGCCTCCTGCCTGCCCAGAGGTAGGCAGAGGGACTTGTAGTTCGGCGCGTGGGGCCGGGCCTGACCCTGGCTTCTGGTCGAGGTCCAGAGGGCCTGCCTCCGCCTCCCCAGAGGTAGGCAGAGGGACTTGTGGTTCGGTGCATGGGGCCGGGCCTGACCCTGGCTTCTGGTCGAAGTCCAGGGGGCCTGCCCCCATCCTGCCCAGAGGTAGGCAGAGGGACTCATGGTTCGGCGCATGTGGCCGGGCCCGACCCTGGCTTCTGGTCGAAGACCAGGGGGCCTGCCTCGAGGTAGGCAGAGGGACTTGTGGTTGGCGCATGGGGCCGGGCCTGACCCTGAATTCTGGTCGAAGTCTAGGGGGCCTGCCCCCTACCTGCCTAGAGGTAGGCAGAGGGACTTGTGGTTCGGCGCGTGGGGCCGGGCTTGACCCTGGCTTCTGGTCGAGGTCCAGGGGGCCTGCCTCCGCCTGCCCAGAGGTAGGCAGAGGGACTTGTGGTTCGGCGGATAGGGCCGGGCTCGACCTTGGCTTCTGGTCGAAGTCCAGGGGGCCTGCCCCCCTGCCTGCCCAGAGGTAGGCAGAGGGACTTGTGGTTTGGCGCGTGGGGCCGGGCCTGAACCTGGCTTCTGGTTTAAGTCCAGGGGGCCTGCCCCCTGCATGCCTAGAGGTGGGCAGAGAGACTTGTGGTTCGGCGCATGGGGCCGGCCCTGACCCTGCCTTCTGGTCAAAGTCCAGGGGGCCTGCCCTCTGCCTGCCTAGAGGTAGGCAGAGGGACTTGTGGTTTGGCGCGTGGGGCCGGGCCTGACCGACTTCGAGCAGAGGTAGGCAGAGGGATTTATGGTTCGGCGCATGGGGCAGGGCCTGACGCAGGTTTCTGGTCGAAGTCCAGGGGGCCTGCCCCCTGCCTGCCCAGAGGTAGGCAGAGGGACTCGTGGTTCGGCGCGTGGGGCCGGGCCTGACCCTGGCTTTTGGTCGAGGTCTAGGGGGCCTGCCTCCGCCTGCCTAGAGATAGGAAGAGGGACTTGTGGATCGGCGCATGGGGCCCGACCTGACCCTGGCTTCTGGTCGAAGTCCAGGGGGCCTGCCCCCTGCCTGCCCATACGTAGGCAGAGGGACTTGTGGTTCGGCGCGTGGGGCCGGGCCTGACCCTGGCTTCTGGTCGAGGTCCAGGGGGCCTGCCTCCGCCTGCCCAGAGGTAGGCAGAGGGACTTGTGGTTCGGCGCATGGGGCCGGGCCTGACCCTGGCTTCTGGTCGAAGTCCAGGGGGCCTGCCCCCATCCTGCCCAGAGGTAGGCAGAGGGAATTATGGTTCGGCGCATGTGGCCGGGCCCGACCCTGGCTTCTGGTCGAAGTCCAGGGGGCCTGCCTCGAGGTAGGCAGAGGGACTTGTGGTTGGCGCATGGGGCCGGCCCTGACCCTGAATTCTGGTCGAAGTCCAGGGGGCCTGCCCCCTGCCTGCCTAGAGGTAGGCAGAGGGACTTGTGGTTTGGCGCGTGGGGCCGGGCCTGACCCTGGCTTCTGGTTTAAGTTCAGGGGGCCTGCCCCTGCATGCCCAGAGGTAGGCAGAGGGACTTATGGTTCGGCACATGGGGCCGGGCCTGACCCTGGCTTCTGGTCGAGGTCCAGGGGGCCTGCCCCCCCCGCCTGCCTAGAGGTAGGCAGAGGGACTTATGGTTCGGCACATGGGGCCGGCCCTGACCCTGCCTTCTGGTCAAAGTCCAGGGGGCCTGCCCTCTGCCTGCCTAGAGGTAGGCAGAGGGACTTGTGGTTTGGCGCGTGGGGCCGGGCCTGACCGACTTCGAGCAGAGGTAGGCAGAGGGATTTATGGTTCGGCGCATGGGGGAGGGCCTGACCCTGGTTTCTGGTCGAAGTCCAGGGGGCCTGCCCCCTGCCTGCCCAGAGGTAGGCATAGGGACTTGTGGTTCGGCTCATGGGGCCCGACCTGACCCTAGCTTCTGGTCGAAGTCCAGGGGGCCTGCCCCCTGCCTGCCCAGAGGTAGGCAGAGGGACTCGTGGTTCGGCGCGTGGGGCCGGGCCTGACCCTGGCTTCTGGACGAGGTCTAGGGGGGCCTGCCTCCGCCTGCCTAGAGATAGGAAGAGGGACTTGTGGTTCGGCGCATGAGGCCCGACCTGACCCTGGCTTTTGGTCGAAGTCCAGGGGGCCTGCCCCCTGCCTGCCCAGAGGTAGGCAGTGGGACTCGTGGTTCGGCGTGTGGGGCCGGGCCTGACCCTGGCTTCTGGTCGAGGTGTAGGGGGCCTGCCTCCGCCTGCCCAGAGATAGGCAGAGGGACTTGTGGTTCGGCGCATGGGGCCGGGCCTGACCCTGGCTTCTGGTCGAAGTCCAGGGGGCCTGCCCCCTGCCTGCCTAGAGGTAGGCAGAGGGACTTGTAGTTCGGCGCGTGGGGCCGGGCCTGACCCTGGCTTCTGGTCGAGGTCCAGAGGGCCTGCCTCCGCCTCCCCAGAGGTAGGCAGAGGGACTTGTGGTTCGGTGCATGGGGCCGGGCCTGACCCTGGCTTCTGGTCGAAGTCCAGGGGGCCTGCCCCCATCCTGCCCAGAGGTAGGCAGAGGGACTTATGGTTCGGCGCATGTGGCCGGGCCCGACCCTGGCTTCTGGTCGAAGACCAGGGGGCCTGCCTCGAGGTAGGCAGAGGGACTTGTGGTTGGCGCATGGGGCCGGCCCTGACCCTGAATTCTGGTCGAAGTCCAGGGGGCCTGCCCCCTACCTGCCTAGAGGTAGGCAGAGGGACTTGTGGTTCGGCGCGTGGGGCCGGGCTTGACCCTGGCTTCTGGTCGAGGTCCAGGGGGCCTGCCTCCGCCTGCCCAGAGGTAGGCAGAGGGACTTGTGGTTCGGCGGATGGGGCCGGGCCCGACCTTGGCTTCTGGTCGAAGTCCAGGGGGCCTGCCCCCTGCCTGCCCAGAGGTAGGCAGAGGGACTTGTGGTTTGGCGCGTGGGGCCGGGCCTGACTCTGGCTTCTGGTTTAAGTCCAGGGGGCCTGCCCCCTGCATGCCCAGAGGTAGGCAGAGGGACTTATGGTTCGGCGCATGGGGCCGGGCCTAACCCTGGCTTCTGGTCGAGGTCCAGGGGGCCTGCCCCCTGCCTGCCTAGAGGTAGGCAGAGGGACTTATGGTTCGGCACATGGGGCCGGCCCTGACCCTGCCTTCTGGTCAAAGTCCAGGGGGCCTGCCCTCTGCCTGCCTAGATGTAGGCAGAGGGACTTGTGGTTTGGCGCGTGGGGCCGGGCCTGACCGACTTCGAGCAGAGGTAGGCAGAGGGATTTATGGTTCGGCGCATGGGGCAGGGCCTGACCCTGGTTTCTGGTCGAAGTCCAGGGGGCCTGCCCCCTGCCTGCCCAGAGGTAGGCATAGGGACTTGTGGTTCGGCTCATGGGGCCCGACCTGACCCTGGCTTCTGGTCGAAGTCCAGGGGGCCTGCCCCCTGCCGGCCTAGAGGTAGGCAGAGGAACTCGTGGTTCGGCGCGTGGGGCCGGGCCTGACCCTGGCTTCTGGTCGAGGTCTAGGGGGCCTGCCTTCGCCTGCCCAGAGATAGGCAGAGGGACTTGTGGTTCGGCGCATGGGGCCGGGCCTGACCCTGGCTTCTAGTCGAAGTCTAAGGGGCCTGCCCCCTGCCTGCCCAGAGGTAGGCAGAGGGACTTATGGTTCGGCGCATGTGGCCGGGCCCGACCCTGGCTTCTGGTCGAAGTCCAGGGGGCCTGCCTCGAGGTAGGCAGAGGGACTTGTGGTTCGGCGCATGGGGTCGGCCCTGACCCTGAATTCTGGTCGAAGTCCAGGGGGCCTGCCCCCTGCCTGCCAAGAGGTAGGCAGAGGGACTTGTGGTTCGGCGCGTGGGGCCGGGCTTGACTCTGGCTTCTGGTCGAGGTCCAGGGGGCCTGCCTCCGCCTGCCCAGAGGTAGGCAGAGGGACTTGTGGTTCGGCGGATGGGGCCGGGCCCGACCTTGGCTTCTGGTCGAAGTCCAGGGGGCCTGCCCCCTGCCTGCCCAGAGGTAGGCAGAGGGACTTGTGGTTTGGCGCGTGGGGCCGGGCCTGACCCTGGCTTCTGGTTTAAGTCCAGGGGGCCTGCCCCCTGCATGCCTAGAGGTAGGCAGAGGGACTTGTGGTTCGGCGCATGGGGCCGGGCCTGACCCTGGCTTCTGGTCGAGGTCTAGGGGGCCTGCCCTCTGCCTGCCTAGAGGTAGGCAGAGGGACTTATGGTTCGGCGCATGGGGCCGGCCCTGACCCTGCCTTCTGGTCAAAGTCCAGGAAGCCTGCCCTCTGCCTGCCTAGAGGTAGGCAGAGGGACTTGTGGTTTGGCGCGTGGGGCCGGGCCTGACCGACTTCGAGCAGAGGTAGGCAGAGGGATTTATGGTTCGGCGCATGGGACAGGGTCTGACCTTGGTTTCTGGTCGAAGTCCAAGGGGCCTGCCCCCTGCCTGCCCAGAGGTAGGCAGAGGGACTTGTGGTTCGGCGCGTGGGGCCGGGCTTGACCCTGGTTTCTGGTCGAGGTCCAGGGGGCCTGCCTCCGCCTGCCCAGAGGTAGGCAGAGGGACTTATGGTTCGGCGCATGTGGCCGGGCCCGACCCTGGCTTCTGGTCGAAGTCCAGGGGGCCTGCCTCGAGGTAGGCAGAGGGACTTGTGGTTCGGCACATGGGGCCGTGTCTGACCCTGAATTCTGGTAGAAGTCTAGGGGGCCTGCCCAGAGGTAGGCAGAGGGACTTGTGGTTCGGCTCATGGAGCCCGACTTGACCCTGGCTTCTGGTCGAAGTCCAGGGGGCCTGCCCCCTGCCTGCCAAGAGGTAGGCAGAGGGACTCGTGGTTCGGCGCGTGGGCCTGGGCCTGACCCTGGCTTTTGGTCAAGGTCTAGGGGTCCTGCCTCCACCTGCCTAGAGATAAGAAGAGGGACTTGTGGTTCGGCGCATGGGGCCCGACCTAACCCTGGCTTCTGGTCGAAGTCCAGGGGGCCTGTCCCCTGCCTGCCCAGAAGGTAGGCAGTGGGACTCGTGGTTCGGCGCGTGGGGCCGGGCCTGACCCTGGCTTCTGGTCAAGGTCTAGGGGGCCTGCCTCCGCCTGCCCAGAGATAGGCAGAGGGACTTGTGGTTCGGCGCATGGGGCCGGGCCTGACCCTGGCTTCTGGTCGAAGTCCAGGGGGCCTGCCCCCTGCCTGCCCAGAGGTAGGCAGTGGGACTCGTGGTTCGGCGTGTGGGGCCGGGCCTGACCCTGGCTTCTGGTCGAGGTGTAGGGGGCCTGCCTCCGCCTGCCCAGAGATAGGCAGAGGGACTTGTGGTTCGGCGCATGGGGTCGGGCCTGACCCTGGCTTCTGGTCGAAGTCCAGGGGGCCTGCCCCCTGCCTGCCCAGAGGTAGGCAGAGGGACTTGTAGTTCGGCGCGTGGGGCCGGGCCTGACCCTGGCTTCTGGTCGAGGTCCAGAGGGCCTGCCTCCGCCTCCCCAGAGGTAGGCAGAGGGACTTGTGGTTCGGTGCATGGGGCCGGGCCTGACCCTGGCTTCTGGTCGAAGTCCAGGGGGCCTGCCCCCATCCTGCCCAGAGGTAGGCAGAGGGACTTATGGTTCGGCGCATGTGGCCGGGCCCGACCCTGGCTTCTGGTCGAAGACCAGGGGGCCTGCCTCGAGGTAGGCAGAGGGACTTGTGGTTGGCGCATGGGGCCGGCCCTGACCCTGAATTCTGGTCGAAGTCCAGGGGGCCTGCCCCCTACCTGCCTAGAGGTAGGCTGAGGGACTTGTGGTTCGGCGCGTGGGGCCGGGCTTGACCCTGGCTTCTGGTCGAGGTCCAGGGGGCCTGCCTCCGCCTGCCCAGAGGTAGGCAGAGGGACTTGTGGTTCGGCGGATGGGGACGGGCCCGACCTTGGCTTCTGGTCGAAGTCCAGGGGGCCTGCCCCCTGCCTGCCCAGAGGTAGGCAGAGGGACTTGTGGTTTGGCGCGTGGGGCCGGGCCTGACCCTGGCTTCTGGTTTAAGTCCAGGGGGCCTGCCCCCTGCATGCCCAGAGGTAGGCAGAGGGACTTGTGGTTCGGCGCATGGGGCCCGACCTAACCCTGGCTTCTGGTCGAAGTCCAGGGGGCCTGTCCCCTGCCTGCCCAGAAGGTAGGCAGTGGGACTCGTGGTTCGGCGCGTGGGGCCGGGCCTGACCCTGGCTTCTGGTCAAGGTCTAGGGGGCCTGCCTCCGCCTGCCCAGAGATAGGCAGAGGGACTTGTGGTTCGGCGCATGGGGCTGGGCCTGACCCTGGCTTCTGGTCGAAGTCCAGGGGGCCTGCCCCCTGCCTGCCCAGAGGTAGGCAGTGGGACTCGTGGTTCGGCGTGTGGGGCCGGGCCTGACCCTGGCTTCTGGTCGAGGTGTAGGGGGCCTGCCTCCGCCTGCCCAGAGATAGGCAGAGGGACTTGTGGTTCGGCGCATGGGGCCGGGCCTGACCCTGGCTTCTGGTCGAAGTCCAGGGGGCCTGCCCCCTGCCTGCCCAGAGGTAGGCAGAGGGACTTGTAGTTCGGCGCGTGGGGCCGGGCCTGACCCTGGCTTCTGGTCGAGGTCCAGAGGGCCTGCCTCCGCCTCCCCAGAGGTAGGCAGAGGGACTTGTGGTTCGGTGCATGGGGTCGGGCCTGACCCTGGCTTCTGGTCGAAGTCCAGGGGGCCTGCCCCCATCCTGCCCAGAGGTAGGCAGAGGGACTTATGGTTCGGCGCATGTGGCCGGGCCCGACCCTGGCTTCTGGTCGAAGACCAGGGGGCCTGCCTCGAGGTAGGCAGAGGGACTTGTGGTTGGCGCATGGGGCCGGCCCTGACCCTGAATTCTGGTCGAAGTCCAGGGGGCCTGCCCCCTACCTGCCTAGAGGTAGGCTGAGGGACTTGTGGTTCGGCGCGTGGGGCCGGGCTTGACCCTGGCTTCTGGTCGAGGTCCAGGGGGCCTGCCTCCGCCTGCCCAGAGGTAGGCAGAGGGACTTGTGGTTTGGCGGATGGGGACGGGCCCGACCTTGGCTTCTGGTCGAAGTCCAGGGGGCCTGCCCCCTGCCTGCCCAGAGGTAGGCAGAGGGACTTGTGGTTTGGCGCGTGGGGCCGGGCCTAACCCTGGCTTCTGGTTTAAGTCCAGGGGGACTGCCCCCTGCATGCCCAGAGGTAGCCAGAGGGACTTATGGTTCGGCGCATGGGGCCGGGCCTAACCCTGGCTTCTGGTCGAGGTCCAGGGGGCCTGCCCCCTGCCTGCCTAGAGGTAGGCAGAGGGACTTATGGTTCGGCACATGGGGCCGGCCCTGACCCTGCCTTCTGGTCAAAGTCCAGGGGGCCTGCCCTCTGCCTGCCTAGATGTAGGCAGAGGGACTTGTGGTTTGGCGCGTGGGGCCGGGCCTGACCGACTTCGAGCAGAGGTAGGCAGAGGGATTTATGGTTCGGCGCATGGGGCAGGGCCTGACCCTGGTTTCTGGTCGAAGTCCAGGGGGCCTGCCCCCTGCCTGCCCAGAGGTAGGCATAGGGACTTGTGGTTCGGCTCATGGGGCCCGACCTGACCCTGGCCTCTGGTCGAAGTCCAGGGAGCCTGCCCCCTGCCGGCCCAGAGGTAGGCAGAGGAACTCGTGGTTCGGCGCGTGGGGCCGGGCCTGACCCTGGCTTCTGGTCGAGGTCTAGGGGGCCTGCCTTCGCCTGCCAGGAGATAGGCAGAGGGACTTGTGGTTCGGCGCATGGGGCCGGGCCTGACCCTGGCTTCTAGTCGAAGTCTAGGGGGCCTGCCCCCTGCCTGCCCAGAGGTAGGCAGAGGGACTTATGGTTCGGCGCATGTGGCCGGGCCCGACCCTGGCTTCTGGTCGAAGTCCAGGGGCCTGCCTCAGGTAGGCAGAGGGACTTGTGGTTCGGCGCATGGGGTCGGCCCTGACCCTGAATTCTGGTCGAAGTCCAGGGGGCCTGCCCCCTGCCTGCCAAGAGGTAGGCAGAGGGACTTGTGGTTCGGCGCGTGGGGCCGGGCTTGACTCTGGCTTCTGGTCGAGGTCCAGGGGGCTTGCCTCCGCCTGCCCAGAGGTAGGCAGAGGGACTTGTGGTTCGGCGGATGAGGCCGGGCCCGACCTTGGCTTCTGGTAGAAGTCCAGGGGGCCTACCCCCTGCCTGCCCAGAGGTAGGCAGAGGGACTTGTGGTTTGGCGCGTGGGGCCGGGCCTGACCCTGGCTTCTGGTTTAAGTCCAGGGGGCCTGCCCCCTGCATGCCTAGAGGTAGGCAGAGGGACTTGTGGTTCGGCGCATGGGGCCGGGCCTGACCCTGGCTTCTGGTCGAGGTCCAGGGGGCCTGCCCTCTGCCTGCCTAGAGGTAGGCAGAGGGACTTATGGTTCGGCGCATGGGGCCGGCCCTGACCCTGCCTTCTGGTCAAAGTCCAGGGAGCCTGCCCTCTGCCTGCCTGGAGGTAGGCAGAGGGACTTGTGGTTTGGCGCGTGGGGCCGGGCCTGACCGACTTCGAGCAGAGGTAGGCAGAGGGATTTATGGTTCGGCGCATGGGACAGGGTCTGACCTTGGTTTCTGGTCGAAGTCCAAGGGGCCTGCCCCCTGCCTGCCCAGAGGTAGGCAGAGGGACTTGTGGTTCGGCGCGTGGGGCCGGGCTTGACCCTGGCTTCTGGTCGAGGTCCAGGGGGCCTGCCTCCGCCTGCCCAGAGGTAGGCAGAGGGACTTATGGTTCGGCGCATGTGGCCGGGCCCGACCCTGGCTTCTGGTCGAAGTCTAGGGGGCCTGCCTCGAGGTAGGCAGAGGGACTTGTGGTTAGGCACATGGGGCCGTGTCTGACCCTGAATTCTGGTAGAAGTCTAGGGGGCCTGCCCAGAGGTAGGCAGAGGGACTTGTGGTTCGGCTCATGGGGCCCGACTTGACCCTGGCTTCTGGTCGAAGTCCAGGGGGCCTGCCCCCTGCCTGCCAAGAGGTAGGCAGAGGGACTCGTGGTTCGGCGCGTGGGGCTGGGCCTGACCCTGGCTTCTGGTCAAGGTCTAGGGGGCCTGCCTCCGCCTGCTCAGAGATAGGCAGAGGGACTTGTGGTTCGGCGCATGGGGCCGGGCCTGACCCTTGCTTCTAGTCGAAGTCCAGGGGGCCTGCCCCCTGCCTGCCCAGAGGTAGGCAGAGGGACTTGTGATTCGGCGCGTGGTGCCGGGCCTGACCCTGGCTTCTGGTCGAGGTCCAGGGGGCCTGCCTCCGCCTGCCCAGAGGTAGGCAGAGGGACTTGTGGTTCGGCGCATGGGGCCGAGCCTGACCCTGGCTTCCGGTCGAAGTCCAGGGGGCCTGCCCCCTGCCTGCCCAGAGGTAGGCAGAGGGACTTGTGGTTCGGCGCGTGGGGCCGGGCTTGACCCTGGCTTCTGGTCGATGTCCAGGGGGCCTGCCTCCGCCTGCCCAGAGGTAGGCAGAGGGACTTATGGTTCGGCGCATGTGGCCGGGCCCGACCCTGGCTTCTGGTCGAAGTCCAGGGGGCCTGCCTCGAGGTAGGCAGAGGGACTTGTGGTTCGGCACATGGGGCCGTGTCTGACCCTGAATTCTGGTAGAAGTCTAGGGGGCCTGCCCAGAGGTAGGCAGAGGGACTTGTGGTTCGGCTCATGGGGCCCGACTTGACCCTGGCTTCTGGTCGAAGTCCAGGGGGCCTGCCCCCTGCCTGCCAAGAGGTAGGCAGAGGGACTCGTGGTTCGGCGCGTGGGGCCGGGCCTTACCCTGGCTTCTGGTCAAGGTCTAGGGGGCCTGCCTCCGCCTGCCTAGAGATAAGAAGAGGGACTTGTGGTTCGGCGCATGGGGCCCGACCTGACCCTGGCTTCTGGTCGAAGTCCAGGGGGCCTGTCCCCTGCCTGCCCAGAAGGTAGGCAGTGGGACTCGTGGTTCGGCGCGTGGGGCCGGGCCTGACCCTGGCTTCTGGTCAAGGTCTAGGGGGCCTGCCTCCGCCTGCCCAGAGATAGGCAGAGGGACTTGTGGTTCGGCGCATGGGGCCGGGCCTGACCCTGGCTTCTGGTCGAAGTCCAGGGGGCCTGCCCCCTGCCTGCCCAGAGGTAGGCAGAGGGACTTGTGATTCGGCGCGTGGGGCCGGGCCTAACCCTGGCTTCTGGTCGAGGTCCAGGGGGCCTGCCTCCGCCTGCCCAGAGGTAGGCAGAGGGACTTGTGGTTCGGCGCATGGGGCCGAGCCTGACCCTGGCTTCTGGTCGAAGTCCAGGGGGCCTGCCCCCTGCCTGCCCAGAGGTAGGCAGAGGGACTTGTGGTTCGGCGCGTGGGGCCGGGCTTGACCCTGGCTTCTGGTCGAGGTCCAGGGGGCCTGCCTCCGCCTGCCCAGAGGTAGGCAGAGGGACTTGTGATTCGGCAGATATGGACGGGCCCGACCTTGGCTTCTGGTCGAAGTCCAGGGGGCCTGCCTCGAGGTAGGCAGAGGGACTTGTGGTTCGGCGCATGGGGCCGGCCCTGACCCTGAATTCTGGTCGAAGTCCAGGGGGCCTGCCCCTTGCCTGCCCAGAGGTAGGCAGAGGGACTTGTAGTTCGGCGCGTGGGGCCGGGCCTGACCCTGGCTTCTGGTCGAGGTCCAGAGGGCCTGCCTCCGCCTCCCCAGAGGTAGGCAGAGGGACTTGTGGTTCGGTGCATGGGGTCGGGCCTGACCCTGGCTTCTGGTCGAAGTCCAGGGGGCCTGCCCCCATCCTGCCCAGAGGTAGGCAGAGGGACTTATGGTTCGGCGCATGTGGCCGGGCCCGACCCTGGCTTCTGGTCGAAGACCAGGGGGCCTGCCTCGAGGTAGGCAGAGGGACTTGTGGTTGGCGCATGGGGCCGGCCCTGACCCTGAATTCTGGTCGAAGTCCAGGGGGCCTGCCCCCTACCTGCCTAGAGGTAGGCTGAGGGACTTGTGGTTCGGCGCGTGGGGCCGGGCTTGACCCTGGCTTCTGGTCGAGGTCCAGGGGGCCTGCCTCCGCCTGCCCAGAGGTAGGCAGAGGGACTTGTGGTTTGGCGGATGGGGACGGGCCCGACCTTGGCTTCTGGTCGAAGTCCAGGGGGCCTGCCCCCTGCCTGCCCAGAGGTAGGCAGAGGGACTTGTGGTTTGGCGCGTGGGGCCGGGCCTAACCCTGGCTTCTGGTTTAAGTCCAGGGGGCCTGCCCCCTGCATGCCCAGAGGTAGCCAGAGGGACTTATGGTTCGGCGCATGGGGCCGGGCCTAACCCTGGCTTCTGGTCGAGGTCCAGGGGGCCTGCCCCCTGCCTGCCTAGAGGTAGGCAGAGGGACTTATGGTTCGGCACATGGGGCCGGCCCTGACCCTGCCTTCTGGTCAAAGTCCAGGGGGCCTGCCCTCTGCCTGCCTAGATGTAGGCAGAGGGACTTGTGGTTTGGCGCGTGGGGCCGGGCCTGACCGACTTCGAGCAGAGGTAGGCAGAGGGATTTATGGTTCGGCGCATGGGGCAGGGCCTGACCCTGGTTTCTGGTCGAAGTCCAGGGGGCCTGCCCCCTGCCTGCCCAGAGGTAGGCATAGGGACTTGTGGTTCGGCTCATGGGGCCCGACCTGACCCTGGCCTCTGGTCGAAGTCCAGGGAGCCTGCCCCCTGCCGGCCCAGAGGTAGGCAGAGGAACTCGTGGTTCGGCGCGTGGGGCCGGGCCTGACCCTGGCTTCTGGTCGAGGTCTAGGGGGCCTGCCTTCGCCTGCCAGGAGATAGGCAGAGGGACTTGTGGTTCGGCGCATGGGGCCGGGCCTGACCCTGGCTTCTAGTCGAAGTCTAGGGGGCCTGCCCCCTGCCTGCCCAGAGGTAGGCAGAGGGACTTATGGTTCGGCGCATGTGGCCGGGCCCGACCCTGGCTTCTGGTCGAAGTCCAGGGGCCTGCCTCAGGTAGGCAGAGGGACTTGTGGTTCGGCGCATGGGGTCGGCCCTGACCCTGAATTCTGGTCGAAGTCCAGGGGGCCTGCCCCCTGCCTGCCAAGAGGTAGGCAGAGGGACTTGTGGTTCGGCGCGTGGGGCCGGGCTTGACTCTGGCTTCTGGTCGAGGTCCAGGGGGCTTGCCTCCGCCTGCCCAGAGGTAGGCAGAGGGACTTGTGGTTCGGCGGATGAGGCCGGGCCCGACCTTGGCTTCTGGTAGAAGTCCAGGGGGCCTACCCCCTGCCTGCCCAGAGGTAGGCAGAGGGACTTGTGGTTTGGCGCGTGGGGCCGGGCCTGACCCTGGCTTCTGGTTTAAGTCCAGGGGGCCTGCCCCCTGCATGCCTAGAGGTAGGCAGAGGGACTTGTGGTTCGGCGCATGGGGCCGGGCCTGACCCTGGCTTCTGGTCGAGGTCCAGGGGGCCTGCCCTCTGCCTGCCTAGAGGTAGGCAGAGGGACTTATGGTTCGGCGCATGGGGCCGGCCCTGACCCTGCCTTCTGGTCAAAGTCCAGGGAGCCTGCCCTCTGCCTGCCTGGAGGTAGGCAGAGGGACTTGTGGTTTGGCGCGTGGGGCCGGGCCTGACCGACTTCGAGCAGAGGTAGGCAGAGGGATTTATGGTTCGGCGCATGGGACAGGGTCTGACCTTGGTTTCTGGTCGAAGTCCAAGGGGCCTGCCCCCTGCCTGCCCAGAGGTAGGCAGAGGGACTTGTGGTTCGGCGCGTGGGGCCGGGCTTGACCCTGGCTTCTGGTCGAGGTCCAGGGGGCCTGCCTCCGCCTGCCCAGAGGTAGGCAGAGGGACTTATGGTTCGGCGCATGTGGCCGGGCCCGACCCTGGCTTCTGGTCGAAGTCTAGGGGGCCTGCCTCGAGGTAGGCAGAGGGACTTGTGGTTAGGCACATGGGGCCGTGTCTGACCCTGAATTCTGGTAGAAGTCTAGGGGGCCTGCCCAGAGGTAGGCAGAGGGACTTGTGGTTCGGCTCATGGGGCCCGACTTGACCCTGGCTTCTGGTCGAAGTCCAGGGGGCCTGCCCCCTGCCTGCCAAGAGGTAGGCAGAGGGACTCGTGGTTCGGCGCGTGGGGCTGGGCCTGACCCTGGCTTCTGGTCAAGGTCTAGGGGGCCTGCCTCCGCCTGCTCAGAGATAGGCAGAGGGACTTGTGGTTCGGCGCATGGGGCCGGGCCTGACCCTTGCTTCTAGTCGAAGTCCAGGGGGCCTGCCCCCTGCCTGCCCAGAGGTAGGCAGAGGGACTTGTGATTCGGCGCGTGGTGCCGGGCCTGACCCTGGCTTCTGGTCGAGGTCCAGGGGGCCTGCCTCCGCCTGCCCAGAGGTAGGCAGAGGGACTTGTGGTTCGGCGCATGGGGCCGAGCCTGACCCTGGCTTCCGGTCGAAGTCCAGGGGGCCTGCCCCCTGCCTGCCCAGAGGTAGGCAGAGGGACTTGTGGTTCGGCGCGTGGGGCCGGGCTTGACCCTGGCTTCTGGTCGATGTCCAGGGGGCCTGCCTCCGCCTGCCCAGAGGTAGGCAGAGGGACTTATGGTTCGGCGCATGTGGCCGGGCCCGACCCTGGCTTCTGGTCGAAGTCCAGGGGGCCTGCCTCGAGGTAGGCAGAGGGACTTGTGGTTCGGCACATGGGGCCGTGTCTGACCCTGAATTCTGGTAGAAGTCTAGGGGGCCTGCCCAGAGGTAGGCAGAGGGACTTGTGGTTCGGCTCATGGGGCCCGACTTGACCCTGGCTTCTGGTCGAAGTCCAGGGGGCCTGCCCCCTGCCTGCCAAGAGGTAGGCAGAGGGACTCGTGGTTCGGCGCGTGGGGCCGGGCCTTACCCTGGCTTCTGGTCAAGGTCTAGGGGGCCTGCCTCCGCCTGCCTAGAGATAAGAAGAGGGACTTGTGGTTCGGCGCATGGGGCCCGACCTGACCCTGGCTTCTGGTCGAAGTCCAGGGGGCCTGTCCCCTGCCTGCCCAGAAGGTAGGCAGTGGGACTCGTGGTTCGGCGCGTGGGGCCGGGCCTGACCCTGGCTTCTGGTCAAGGTCTAGGGGGCCTGCCTCCGCCTGCCCAGAGATAGGCAGAGGGACTTGTGGTTCGGCGCATGGGGCCGGGCCTGACCCTGGCTTCTGGTCGAAGTCCAGGGGGCCTGCCCCCTGCCTGCCCAGAGGTAGGCAGAGGGACTTGTGATTCGGCGCGTGGGGCCGGGCCTAACCCTGGCTTCTGGTCGAGGTCCAGGGGGCCTGCCTCCGCCTGCCCAGAGGTAGGCAGAGGGACTTGTGGTTCGGCGCATGGGGCCGAGCCTGACCCTGGCTTCTGGTCGAAGTCCAGGGGGCCTGCCCCCTGCCTGCCCAGAGGTAGGCAGAGGGACTTGTGGTTCGGCGCGTGGGGCCGGGCTTGACCCTGGCTTCTGGTCGAGGTCCAGGGGGCCTGCCTCCGCCTGCCCAGAGGTAGGCAGAGGGACTTGTGATTCGGCAGATATGGACGGGCCCGACCTTGGCTTCTGGTCGAAGTCCAGGGGGCCTGCCTCGAGGTAGGCAGAGGGACTTGTGGTTCGGCGCATGGGGCCGGCCCTGACCCTGAATTCTGGTCGAAGTCCAGGGGGCCTGCCCCTTGCCTGCCCAGAGGTAGGTAGAGGGACTTGTGGTTCGGCGCGTGGGGCCGGGCTTGACCCTGGCTTCTGGTCGAAGTCCAGGGGGCCTGCCTCCGCCTGCCCAGAGGTAGGCAGAGGGACTTATGGTTCGGCGCATGTGGCCGGGCCCGACCCTGGCTTCTGGTCGAAGTCCAGGGGGCCTGCCTCGAGGTAGGCAGAGGGACTTGTGGTTTGGCGCGTGGGGCCGGGCCTGACCCTGGCTTCTGGTTTAAGTCTAGGGCGCCTGCCCCCTGCATGCCCAGAGGTAGGCAGAGGGACTTATGGTTCGGCGCATGGGGCCGGGCCTAACCCTGGCTTCTGGTCGAGGTCCAGGGGGCCTGCCCCCTGCCTGCCTAGAGGTAGGCAGAGGGACTTATGGTTCGGCACATGGGGCCGGCCCTGACCCTGCCTTCTGGTCAAAGTCCAGGGGGCCTGCCCTCTGTCTGCCTAGATGTAGGCAGAGGGACTTGTGGTTTGGCGCGTGGGGCCGGGCCTGACCGACTTCGAGCAGAGGTAGGCAGAGGGATTTATGGTTCGGCGCATGAGGCAGGGCCTGACCCTGGTTTCTGGTCGAAGTCCAGGGGGCCTGCCCCCTGCCTGCCCAGAGGTAGGCATAGGGACTTGTGGTTCGGGTCATGGGGCCCGACCTGACCCTGGCTTCTGGTCGAAGTCCAGGGGCCTGCCCCCTGCCGGCCCAGAGGTAGGCAGAGGAACTCGTGGTTCGGCGCGTGGGGCCGGGCCTGACCCTGGCTTCTGGTCGAGGTCTAGGGGGCCTGCCTTCGCCTGCCCAGAGATAGGCATAGGGACTTGTGGTTCGGCGCATGGGGCCGGGCCTGACCCTGGCTTCTAGTCGAAGTCTAGGGGGCCTGCCCCCTGCCTGCCCAGAGGTAGGCAGAGGGACTTATGGTTCGGCGCATGTGGCCGGGCCCGACCCTGGCTTCTGGTCGAAGTCCAGGGGGCCTGCCTCGAGGTAGGCAGAGGGACTTGTGGTTCGGCGCATGGGGTCGGCCCTGACCCTGAATTCTGGTCGAAGTCCAGGGGGCCTGCCCCCTGCCTGCCAAGAGGTAGGCAGAGAGACTTGTGGTTCGGCGCGTGGGGCCGGGCTTGACCCTGGCTTCTGGTCGAGGTCCAGGGGGCCTGCCTCCGCCTGCCCAGAGGTAGGCAGAGGGACTTGTGGTTCGGCGGATGGGGCCGGGCCCGATCTTGGCTTCTGGTCGAAGTCCAGGGGGCCTGCCCCCTGCCTGCCCAGAGGTAGGCAGAGGGACTTGTGGTTTGGCGCGTGGGGCCGGGCCTGACCCTGGCTTCTGGTTTAAGTCCAGGGGGCCTGCCCCCTGCATGCCTAGAGGTAGGCAGAGGGACTTGTGGTTCGGCGCATGGGGCCGGGCCTGACCCTGGCTTCTAGTCGAGTTCCAGGGGGCCTGCCTTCTGCCTGCCTAGAGGTAGGCAGAGGGACTTATGGTTCGGCGCATGGGGCCGGCCCTGACCCTGCCTTCTCGTCAAAGTCCAGGAGGCCTGCCCTCTGCCTGCCTAGAGGTAGGCAGAGGGACTTGTGGTTTGGCGCGTGGGGCCGGGCCTGACCGACTTCGAGCAGAGGTAGGCAGAGGGATTTATGGTTCGGCGCATGGGACAGGGTCTGACCTTGGTTTCTGGTCGAAGTCCAAGGGGCCTGCCCCCTGCCTGCCCAGAGGTAGGCAGAGGGACTTGTGGTTCGGCGCGTGGGGCCGGGCTTGACCCTGGCTTCTGGTCGAGGTCCAGGGGGCCTGCTTCCGCCTGCCCAGAGGTAGGCAGAGGGACTTATGGTTCGGCGCATGTGGCCGGGCCCGACCCTGGCTTCTGGTCGAAGTCCAGGGGGCCTGCCTCGAGGTAGGCAGAGGGACTTGTGGTTCGGCGCATGGGGCCGTGTCTGACCCTGAATTCTGGTAGAAGTCTAGGGGGCCTGCCCAGAGGTAGGCAGAGGGACTTGTGGTTCGGCTCATGGGGCCCGACTTGACCCTGGCTTCTGGTCGAAGTCCAGGGGGCCTGCCCCCTTCCTGCCAAGAGGTAGGCAGAGGGACTCGTGGTTCGGCGCGTGGGGCCGGGCCTGACCCTGGCTTCTGGTCAAGGTCTAAGGGGCCTGCCTCCGCCTGCCTAGAGATAAGAAGAGGGACTTGTGGTTCGGCGCATGGGGCCCGACCTGACCCTGGCTTCTGGTCGAAGTCCAGTGGGCCTGCCCCCTTCCTGCCCAGAAGGTAGGCAGTGGGACTCGTGGTTCGGCGCGTGGGGCCGGGCCTGACCCTGGCTTCTGGTCAAGGTCTAGGGGGCCTGCCTCCGCCTGCCCAGAGATAGGCAGAGGGACTTATGGTTCGGCGCATGGGGCCGGGCCTGACCCTGGCTTCTGGTCGAAGTCCAGGGGGCCTGCCCCTTGCCTGCCCAGAGGTAGGCAGAGGGACTTGTGATTCGGCGCGTGGGGCCGGGCCTGACCCTGGCTTCTGGTCGAGGTCCAGGGGGCCTGCCTCCGCCTGCCCAGAGGTAGGTAGAGGGACTTGTGGTTCGGCGCATGGGGCCGAGCCTGACTCTGGCTTCTGGTCGAAGTCCAGGGGGCCTGCCCCCTGCCTGCCCAGAGGTAGGCAGAGGGACTTGTGGTTCGGCGCGTGGGGCCGGGCTTGACCCTGGCTTCTGGTCGAGGTCCAGGGGGCCTGCCTCCGCCTGCCCAGAGGTAGGCAGAGGGACTTGTGGTTCGGCGGATATGGACGGGCCCGACCTTGGCTTCTGGTCGAAGTCCAGGGGGCCTGCCTCGAGGTAGGCAGAGGGACTTGTGGTTCGGCGCATGGGGCCGGCCCTGACCCTGAATTCTGGTCGAAGTCCAGGGGGCCTGCCCCCTGCCTGCCCAGAGGTAGGTAGAGGGACTTGTGCTTCGGCGCGTGGGGCCGGGCTTGACCCTGGCTTCTGGTCGAGGTCCAGGGGGCCTGCCTCCGCCTGCCCAGAGGTAGGCAGAGGGACTTGTGGTTCGGCGGATATGGACGGGCCCGACCTTGGCTTCTGGTCGAAGTCCAGGGGGCCTGCCTCGAGGTAGGCAGAGGGACTTGTGGTTCGGCGCATGGGGCCGGCCCTGACCCTGAATTCTGGTCGAAGTCCAGGGGGCCTGCCCCCTGCCTGCCCAGAGGTAGGTAGAGGGACTTGTGCTTCGGCGCGTGGGGCCGGGCTTGACCCTGGCTTCTGGTCGAGGTCCAGGGGGCCTGCCTCCGCCTGCCCAGAGGTAGGCAGAGGGATTTATGGTTCGGCGCATGTGGCCGGGCCCGACCCTGGCTTCTGGTCGAAGTCCAGGGGGCCTGCCTCGAGGTAGGCCGAGGGACTTGTGATTCGGTGCATGGGCCGGCTCTGACCCTGAATTCTGGTCGAAGTCCAGGGGGCCTGCCCAGAGGTAGGCAGAGGGACTTGTGGTTCGGCTCATGGGGCCCGACTTGACCCTGGCTTCTGGTCGAAGTCCAGGGGGCCTGCCCCCTGCCTGCCCAGAGGTAGGCAGAGGGACTCGTGGTTCGGCGCGTGGGGCCGGGTCTGACCCTGGCTTCCGGTCAAGGTCTAGGGGGCCTGCCTCCGCCTGCCTAGAGATAGAAAGAGGGACTTGTGGTTCAGCGCATGTAGCCCGACCTGACCCTGGCTTCTGGTCGAAGTCCAAGGGGCCTGCCCCCTGCCTGCCCAGAAGGTAGGCAGTGGGACTCGTGGTTCGGCGCGAGGGGTCGGGCCTGACCCTGGCTTCTGGTCGAGGTCTAGGGGGCCTGCCTTCGCCTGCCCAGAGGTAGGCAGAGGGACTTGTGGTTCGGCGCATGGGGCCGGGCCTGACCCTGGCTTCTGGTCGAAGTCCAGGGGGCCTGCCCCCATCCTGCCCAGAGGTAGGCAGAGGGACTTATGGTTCGGCGCATGTGGCCGGGCCCGACCCTGGCTTCTGGTCGAAGTCCAGGGGGCCTGCCTCGAGGTAGGCAGAGGAACTTGTGGTTGGCGCATGGGGCCGGCCCTGACCCTGAATTCTGGTCGAAGTCCAGGGGGCCAGCCCCCTGCCTGCCCAGAGGTAGGCAGAGGGACTTGTGGTTTGGCGCGTGGGGCCGGGCCTGACCCTGGCTTCTGGTTTAAGTCCAGGGGGGCTGCCCCCTGCATGCCCAGAGGTAGGTAGAGGGACTTATGGTTCGGCACATGGGGTCGGGCCTGACCCTGGCTTCTGGTCGAGGTCCAGGGGACCTGCCCCCTGCCTGCCTAGAGGTAGGCAGAGGGACTTATGGTTCGGCTCATGGGGCCGGCCCTGACCCTGCCTTCTGGTCAAAGTCCAGGGGGCCTGCCCTCTGCCTGCCTAGAGGTAGGCAGAGGGTCTTGTGGTTTTGCGCGTGGGGCCGGGCCTGACCGACTTCGAGCAGAGGTAGGCAGAGGGATTTATGGTTCGGCGCATGGGGGAGGGCCTGACCCTGGTTTCTGGTCGAAGTCCAGGGGGCCTGCCCCCTGCCTGCCCAGAGGTAGGCATAGGGACTTGTGGTTCGGCTCATGGGGCCCGACCTGACCCTAGCTTATGGTCGAAGTCCAGGGGGCCTGCCCCCTGCCTGCCCAGAGGTAGGCAGAGGGACTCGTGGTTCGGCGCGTGGGGCCGGGCCTGACCCTGGCTTCTGGTCGAAGTCCAGGGGGCCTGCCCCCTGCCTGCCCAGAGGTAGGCAGAGGGACTTGTAGTTCGGCGCGTGGGGCCGGCCCTGACCCTGGCTTCTGGTCGAGGTCCAGAGGGCCTGCCTCCGCCTCCCCAGAGGTAGGCAGAGGGACTTGTGGTTCGGTGCATGGGGCCGGGCCTGACCCTGGCTTCTGGTCGAAGTCCAGGGGGCCTGCCCCCATCCTGCCCAGAGGTAGGCAGAGGGACTTATGGTTCGGCGCATGTGGTCGGGCCCGACCCTGGCTTCTGGTCGAAGACCAGGGGGCCTGCCTCGAGGTAGGCAGAGGGACTTGTGGTTGGCGCATGGGGCCGGCCCTGACCCTGAATTCTGGTCGAAGTCCAGGGGGCCTGCCCCCTACCTGCCTAGAGGTAGGCAGAGGGACTTGTGGTTCGGCGCATGGGGCCGGGCTTGAACTTGGCTTCTGGTCGAGGTCCAGGGGGCCTGCCCCCTACCTGCCTAGAGGTAGGCAGAGGGACTTGTGGTTCGGCGCGTGGGGCCGGGCTTGACCGTGGCTTCTGGTCGAGGTCCAGGGGGCCTGCCTCCGCCTGCCCAGAGGTAGGCAGAGGGACTTGTAGTTCGGCGCGTGGGGCCGGGCCTGACCCTGGCTTCTGGTCGAGGTCCAGAGGGCCTGCCTCCGCCTCCCCAGAGGTAGGCAGAGGGACTTGTGGTTCGGCGCATGGGGCCGGCCCTGACCCTGAATTCTGGTCGAAGTCCAGGGGGCCTACCCCCTGCCTGCCAAGAGGTAGGCAGAGGGACTTGTGGTTCGGCGCGTGGGGCCGGGCTTGACCCTGGCTTCTGGTCGAGGTCCAGAGGGCCTGCCTCCGCCTCCCCAGAGGTAGGCAGAGGGACTTGTGGTTCGGTGCATGGGGCCGGGCCTGACCCTGGCTTCTGGTCGAAGTCCAGAAGGCCTGCCCCCATCCTGCCCAGAGGTAGGCAGAGGGACTTATGGTTCGGCGCATGTGGCCGGGCCCGACCCTGGCTTCTGGTCGAAGACCAGGGGGCCTGCCTCGAGGTAGGCAGAGGGACTTGTGCTTGGCGCATGGGGCCGGGCCTAACCCTGGCTTCTGGTCGAGGTCCAGGGGGCTGCCCCCTGCCTGCCTAGAGGTAGGCAGAGGGACTTATGGTTCGGCACATGGGGCCGGCCCTGACCCTGCCTTCTGGTCAAAGTCCAGGGGGCCTGCCCTCTGCCTGCCTAGATGTAAGCAGAGGGACTTGTGGTTTGGCGTGTGGGGCCGGGCCTGACCGACTTCGAGCAGAGGTAGGCAGAGGGATTTATGGTTCGGCGCATGGGGCAGGGCCTGACCCTGGTTTCTGGTCGAAGTCCAGGGGGCCTGCCCCCTGCCTGCCCAGAGGTAGGCATAGGGACTTGTGGTTCGGCTCATGGGGCCCGACCTGACCCTGGCTTCTTGTCGAAGTCCAGGGGGCCTGCCCCCTGCCGGCCTAGAGGTAGGCAGAGGAACTCGTGGTTCGGCGCGTGGGGCCGGGCCTGACCCTGGCTTCTGGTCGAGGTCTAGGGGGCCTGCCTTCGCCTGCCCAGAGATAGGCAGAGGGACTTGTGGTTCGGCCCATGGGGCCGGGCCTGACCCTGGCTTCTGGTCAAAGTCCAGGGGGCCTGCCCCCTGCCTGCCTAGAGGTAGGCAGAGGGACTTATGGTTCGGCGCATGTGGCCGTGCCCGACCCTGGCTTCTGGTCGTAGTCCATGGGGCCTGCCTCGAGGTAGGCAGAGGGACTTGTGGTTCGGCGCATGGGGCCGGCCCTGACCCTGAATTCTGGTCGAAGTCCAGGGGGCCTGCCCCCTGCCTGCCAAGAGGTAGGCAGAGGGACTTGTGGTTCGGCGCGTGGGGCCGGGCTTGACACTGGCTTCTGGTCGAGGTCCAGGGGCCTGCCTCCGCCTGCCCAAAGGTAGGCAGAGGGACTTGTGGTTCGGCGGATGGGGCCGGGCCCGACCTTGGCTTCTGGTCGAAGTCCAGGGGGCCTGCCCCTGCCTGCCCAGAGGTAGGCAGAGGGACTTGTGGTTTGGCGCGTGGGGCCGGGCCTGACCCTGGCTTCTGGTTTAAGTCCAGGGGGCCTGCCCCCTGCATGCCTAGAGGTAGGCAGAGGGACTTGTGGTTCGGCGCATGGGGCCGGGCCTGACCCTGGCTTCTGGTCGAGGTCCAGGGGGCCTGCCCTCTGCCTGCCTAGAGGTAGGCAGAGGGACTTATGGTTCGGCGCATGGGGCCGGCCTTGACCCTGCCTTCTGGTCAAAGTCCAGGGGGCCTGCCCTCGGCCTGCCTAGAGATAGGAAGAGGGACTTGTGGTTCGGCGCATGAGGCCCGACCTGACCCTGGCTTTTGGTCGAAGTCCAGGGGGCCTGCCCCCTGCCTGCCCAGAGGTAGGCAGTGGGACTCGTGGTTCGGCGCGTGGGGCCGGGCCTGACTCTGGCTTCTGGTCGAGGTCTAGGGGGCCTGCCTCCTCCTGCCCAGAGAAAGGCAGAGGGACTTGTGGTTCGGCGCGTGGGGCCGGGCCTGACCCTGGCTTCTGGTCGAGGTCTAGGGGGCCTGCCTTCGCCTGCCCAGAGATAGGCAGAGGGACTTGTGGTTCGGCCCATGGGGCCAGGCCTGACCCTGGCTTCTGGTCGAAGTCCAGGGGGCCTGCCTCGAGGTAGGCAGAGGGACTTGTGGTTCGGCGCATGGGGCCGGCCGTGACCCTGAATTCTGGTCGAAGTCCAGGGGGCCTGCCCCCTGCCTGCCAAGAGGTAGGCAGAGGGACTTGTGGTTCGGCGCGTGGGGCCGGGCTTGACCCTGGCTTCTGGTCGAGGTCCAGGGGGCCTGCCTCCGCCTGCCCAGAGGTAGGCAGAGGGACTTGTGGTTCGGCGGATGGGGCCGGGCCCGACCTTGGCTTCTGGTCGAAGTCCAGGGGGCCTGCCCCTGCCTGCCTAGAGGTAGGCAGAGGGACTTGTGGTTCGGCGCATGGGGCCGGGCCTGACCCTGGCTTCTGGTCGAGGTCCAGGGGGCCTGCCCTCTTCCTGCCTAGAGGTAGGCAGAGGGACTTATGGTTCGGCGCATGGGGCCGGCCCTGACCCTGCCTTCTGGTCAAAGTCCAGGGGGCCTGCCCTCCGCCTGCCTAGAGATAGGAAGAGGGACTTGTGGTTCGGCGCATGAGGCCCGACCTGACCCTGGCTTTTGGTCGAAGTCCAGGGGGCCTGCCCCCTGCCTGCCCAGAGGTAGGCAGTGGGACTCGTGGTTCGGCGCGTGGGGCCGGGCCTGACCCTGGCTTCTGGTCGAGGTCTAGGGGGCCTGCCTCCTCCTGCCCAGAGAAAGGCAGAGGGACTTGTGGTTCGGCGCATGGGGCCGGGCCTGACCCTGGCTTCTGGTCGAAGTCCAGGGGGCCTGCCCCCTGCCTGCCCAGAGGTAGGCAGAGGGACTTGTAGTTCGGCGCGTGGGGCCGGGCCTGACCCTGGCTTCTGGTCGAGGTCCAGAGGGCCTGCCTCCGCCTCCCCAGAGGTAGGCAGAGGGACTTATGGTTCGGCGCATGTGGCCGGGCCCGACCCTGGCTTCTGGTCGAAGACCAGGGGGCCTGCCTCGAGGTAGGCAGAGGGACTTGTGGTTCGGCGCATGGGGCCGGCCCTGACCCTGAATTCTGGTCGAAGTCCAGGGGGCCTGCCCCCTGCCTGCCAAGAGGTAGGCAGAGGGACTTGTGGTTCGGCGCGTGGGGCCGGGCTTGACACTGGCTTCTGGTCGAGGTCCAGGGGGCCTGCCTCCGCCTGCCCAGAGGTAGGCAGAGGGACTTGTGGTACGGCGCATGGGGCCGGGCCTGACCCTGGCTTCTGGTCGAGGTCCAGGGGGCCTGCCCTCTGCCTGCCTAGAGGTAGGCAGAGGGACTTATGGTTCGGCGCATGGGGCCGGCCCTGACCCTGCCTTCTGGTCAAAGTCCAGGGGGCCTGCCCTCCGCCTGCCTAGAGATAGGAAGAGGGACTTGTGGTTCGGCGCATGAGGCCCGACCTGACCCTGGCTTTTGGTCGAAGTCCAGGGGGCCTGCCCCCTGCCTGCCCAGAGGTAGGCAGTGGGACTCGTGGTTCGGCGCGTGGGGCCGGGCCTGACCCTGGCTTCTGGTCGAGGTCTAGGGGGCCTGCCTCCTCCTGCCCAGAGAAAGGCAGAGGGACTTGTGGTTCGGCGCATGGGGCCGGGCCTGACCCTGGCTTCAGGTCGAAGTCCAGGGGGCCTGCCCCCTGCCTGCCCAGAGGTAGGCAGAGGGACTTGTAGTTCGGCGCGTGGGGCCGGGCCTGACCCTGGCTTCTGGTCGAGGTGCAGAGGGCCTGCCTCCGCCTCCCCAGAGGTAGGCAGAGGGACTTATGGTTCGGCGCATGTGGCCGGGCCCGACCCTGGCTTCTGGTCGAAGACCAGGGGGCCTGCCTCGAGGTAGGCAGAGGGACTTGTGGTTGGCGCATGGGGCCGGCCCTGACCCTGAATTCTGGTCGAAGTCCAGGGGGCCTGCCCCCTACCTGCCTAGAGGTAGGCAGAGGGACTTGTGGTTCGGCGCGTGGGGCCGGGCTTGACCCTGGCTTCTGGTCGAGGTCCAGGGGGCCTGCCTCCGCCTGCCCAGAGGTAGGCAGAGGGACTTGTGGTTCGGCGGATGGGGCCGGGCCCGACCTTGGCTTCTGGTCGAAGTCCAGGGGGGCTGCCCCCTGCCTGCCCAGAGGTAGGCAGAGGGACTTGTGGTTTGGCGCGTGGGGCCGGGCCTGACCCTGGCTTCTGGTTTAAGTCCATGGGGCCTGCCCCCTGCATGCCCAGAGGTAGGCAGAGGGACTTATGGTTCGGCGCATGGGGCCGGGCCTAACCCTGGCTTCTGGTCGAGGTCCAGGGGGCCTGCCCCCTGCCTGCCTAGAGGTAGGCAGAGGGACTTATGGTTCGGCACATGGGGCCGGCCCTGACCCTGCCTTCTGGTCAAAGTCCAGGGGGCCTGCCCTCTGCCTGCCTAGAGGTAGGCAGAGGGACTTGTGGTTTGGCGCGTGGGGCCGGGCCTGACCGACTTCGAGCAGAGGTAGGCAGAGGGATTTATGGTTCGGCGCATGGGGTAGGGCCTGACCCTGGTTTCTGGTCGAAGTCCAGGGGGCCTGCCCCCTGCCTGCCCAGAGGTAGGCATAGGGACTTGTGGTTCGGCTCATGGGGCCCGACCTGACTCTGGCTTCTGGTCGAAGTCCAGGGGGCCAGCCCCCTGCCGGCCCAGAGGTAGGCAGAGGGACTCGTGGTTCGGCGCGTGGGGCCGGGCCTGACCCTGGCTTCTGGACGAGGTCTAGGGGGCCTGCCTCCGCCTGCCTAGAGATAGGAAGAGGGACTTGTGGTTCGGCGCATGGGGCCCGACCTGACCCTGGCTTCTGGTCGAAATCCAGGGGGCCTGCCCCCTGCCTGCCCAGAGGTAGGCAGTGGGACTCGTGGTTCGGCGCGTGGGGCCGGGCCTGACCCTGGCTTCTGGTCGAGGTCTAAGGGGCCTGCCTTCGCCTGCCCAGAGATAGGTAGAGGGACTTGTGGTTCGGCGCATGGGGCCGAGCCTGACTCTGGCTTCTGGTCGAAGTCCAGGGGGCCTGCCCCCTGCCTGCCCAGAGGTAGGCAGAGGGACTTGTGGTTCGGCGCGTGGGGCCGGGCTTGACCCTGGCTTCTGGTCGAGGTCCAGGGGGCCTGCCTCCGCCTGCCCAGAGGTAGGTAGAGGGACTTGTGGTTCGGCGCATGGGGCCGAGCCTGACTCTGGCTTCTGGTCGAAGTCCAGGGGGCCTGCCCCCTGCCTGCCCAGAGGTAGGCAGAGGGACTTGTGGTTCGGCGCGTGGGGCCGGGCTTGACCCTGGCTTCTGGTCGAGGTCCAGGGGGCCTGCCTCCGCCTGCCCAGAGGTAGGCAGAGGGACTTGTGGTTCGGCGGATATGGACGGGCCCGACCTTGGCTTCTGGTCGAAGTCCAGGGGGCCTGCCTCGAGGTAGGCAGAGGGACTTGTGGTTCGGCGCATGGGGCCGGCCCTGACCCTGAATTCTGGTCGAAGTCCAGGGGGCCTGCCCCCTGCCTGCCCAGAGGTAGGTAGAGGGACTTGTGCTTCGGCGCGTGGGGCCGGGCTTGACCCTGGCTTCTGGTCGAGGTCCAGGGGGCCTGCCTCCGCCTGCCAGAGGTAGGCAGAGGGATTTATGGTTCGGCGCATGTGGCCGGGCCCGACCCTGGCTTCTGGTCGAAGTCCAGGGGGCCTGCCTCGAGGTAGGCAGAGGGACTTGTGATTCGGTGCATGGGCCGGCTCTGACCCTGAATTCTGGTCGAAGTCCAGGGGGCCTGCCCAGAGGTAGGCAGAGGGACTTGTGGTTCGGCTCATGGGGCCCGACTTGACCCTGGCTTCTGGTCGAAGTCCAGGGGGCCTGCCCCCTGCCTGCCCAGAGGTAGGCAGAGGGACTCGTGGTTCGGCGCGTGGGGCCGGGTCTGACCCTGGCTTCCGGTCAAGGTCTAGGGGGCCTGCCTCCGCCTGCCTAGAGATAGAAAGAGGGACTTGTGGTTCAGCGCATGTGGCCCGACCAGACCCTGGCTTCTGGTCGAAGTCCAAGGGGCCTGCCCCCTGCCTGCCCAGAAGGTAGGCAGTGGGACTCGTGGTTCGGCGCGAGGGGTCGGGCCTGACCCTGGCTTCTGGTCGAGGTCTAGGGGGCCTGCCTTCGCCTGCCCAGAGGTAGGCAGAGGGACTTGTGGTTCGGCGCATGGGGCCGGGCCTGACCCTGGCTTCTGGTCGAAGTCCAGGGGGCCTGCCCCCATCCTGCCCAGAGGTAGGCAGAGGGACTTATGGTTCGGCGCATGTGGCCGGGCCCGACCCTGGCTTCTGGTCGAAGTCCAGGGGGCCTGCCTCGAGGTAGGCAGAGGGACTTGTGGTTGGCGCATGGGGCCGGCCCTGACCCTGAATTCTGGTCGAAGTCCAGGGGGCCAGCCCCCTGCCTGCCCAGAGGTAGGCAGAGGGACTTGTGGTTTGGCGCGTGGGGCCGGGCCTGACCCTGGCTTCTGGTTTAAGTCCAGGGGGGCTGCCCCCTGCATGCCCAGAGGTAGGTAGAGGGACTTATGGTTCGGCACATGGGGTCGGGCCTGACCCTGGCTTCTGGTCGAGGTCCAGGGGACCTGCCCCCTGCCTGCCTAGAGGTAGGCAGAGGGACTTATGGTTCGGCTCATGGGGCCGGCCCTGACCCTGCCTTCTGGTCAAAGTCCAGGGGGCCTGCCCTCTGCCTGCCTAGAGGTAGGCAGAGGGTCTTGTGGTTTTGCGCGTGGGGCCGGGCCTGACCGACTTCGAGCAGAGGTAGGTAGAGGGATTTATGGTTCGGCGCATGGGGCAGGGCCTGACCCTGGTTTCTGGTCGAAGTCCAGGGGGCCTGCCCCCTGCCTGCCCAGAGGTAGGCATAGGGACTTGTGGTTCGGCTCATGGGGCCCGACCTGACCCTAGCTTATGGTCGAAGTCCAGGGGGCCTGCCCCCTGCCTGCCCAGAGGTAGGCAGAGGGACTCGTGGTTCGGCGCGTGGGGCCGGGCCTGACCCTGGCTTCTGGTCGAAGTCCAGGGGGCCTGCCCCCTGCCTGCCCAGAGGTAGGCAGAGGGACTTGTAGTTCGGCGCGTGGGGCCGGCCCTGACCCTGGCTTCTGGTCGAGGTCCAGAGGGCCTGCCTCCGCCTCCCCAGAGGTAGGCAGAGGGACTTGTGGTTCGGTGCATGGGGCCGGGCCTGACCCTGGCTTCTGGTCGAAGTCCAGGGGGCCTGCCCCCATCCTGTCCAGAGGTAGGCAGAGGGACTTATGGTTCGGCGCATGTGGCCGGGCCCGACCCTGGCTTCTGGTCGAAGACCAGGGGGCCTGCCTCGAGGTAGGCAGAGGGACTTGTGGTTGGCGCATGGGGCCGGCCCTGACCCTGAATTCTGGTCGAAGTCCAGGGGGCCTGCCCCCTACCTGCCTAGAGGTAGGCAGAGGGACTTGTGGTTCGGCGCATGGGGCCGGGCTTGACCTTGGCTTCTGGTCGAGGTCCAGGGGGCCTGCCCCCTACCTGCCTAGAGGTAGGCAGAGGGACTTGTGGTTCGGCGCGTGGGGCCGGGCTTGACCGTGGCTTCTGGTCGAGGTCCAGGGGGCCTGCCTCCGCCTGCCCAGAGGTAGGCAGAGGGACTTGTAGTTCGGCGCGTGGGGCCGGGCCTGACCCTGGCTTCTGGTCGAGGTCCAGAGGGCCTGCCTCCGCCTCCCCAGAGGTAGGCAGAGGGACTTGTGGTTCGGCGCATGGGGCCGGCCCTGACCCTGAATTCTGGTCGAAGTCCAGGGGGCCTACCCCCTGCCTGCCAAGAGGTAGGCAGAGGGACTTGTGGTTCGGCGCGTGGGGCCGGGCTTGACCCTGGCTTCTGGTCGAGGTCCAGAGGGCCTGCCTCCGCCTCCCCAGAGGTAGGCAGAGGGACTTGTGGTTCGGTGCATGGGGCCGGGCCTGACCCTGGCTTCTGGTCGAAGTCCAGAAGGCCTGCCCCCATCCTGCCCAGAGGTAGGCAGAGGGACTTATGGTTCGGCGCATGTGGCCGGGCCCGACCCTGGCTTCTGGTCGAAGACCAGGGGGCCTGCCTCGAGGTAGGCAGAGGGACTTGTGCTTGGCGCATGGGGCCGGGCCTAACCCTGGCTTCTGGTCGAGGTCCAGGGGGCTGCCCCCTGCCTGCCTAGAGGTAGGCAGAGGGACTTATGGTTCGGCACATGGGGCCGGCCCTGACCCTGCCTTCTGGTCAAAGTCCAGGGGGCCTGCCCTCTGCCTGCCTAGATGTAAGCAGAGGGACTTGTGGTTTGGCGTGTGGGGCCGGGCCTGACCGACTTCGAGCAGAGGTAGGCAGAGGGATTTATGGTTCGGCGCATGGGGCAGGGCCTGACCCTGGTTTCTGGTCGAAGTCCAGGGGGCCTGCCCCCTGCCTGCCCAGAGGTAGGCATAGGGACTTGTGGTTCGGCTCATGGGGCCCGACCTGACCCTGGCTTCTGGTCGAAGTCCAGGGGGCCTGCCCCCTGCCGGCCTAGAGGTAGGCAGAGGAACTCGTGGTTCGGCGCGTGGGGCCGGGCCTGACCCTGGCTTCTGGTCGAGGTCTAGGGGGCCTGCCTTCGCCTGCCCAGAGATAGGCAGAGGGACTTGTGGTTCGGCCCATGGGGCCGGGCCTGACCCTGGCTTCTGGTCGAAGTCCAGGGGGCCTGCCCCCTGCCTGCCTAGAGGTAGGCAGAGGGACTTATGGTTCGGCGCATGTGGCCGTGCCCGACCCTGGCTTCTGGTCGTAGTCCATGGGGCCTGCCTCGAGGTAGGCAGAGGGACTTGTGGTTCGGCGCATGGGGCCGGCCCTGACCCTGAATTCTGGTCGAAGTCCAGGGGGCCTGCCCCCTGCCTGCCAAGAGGTAGGCAGAGGGACTTGTGGTTCGGCGCGTGGGGCCGGGCTTGACACTGGCTTCTGGTCGAGGTCCAGGGGCCTGCCTCCGCCTGCCCAGAGGTAGGCAGAGGGACTTGTGGTTCGGCGGATGGGGCCGGGCCCGACCTTGGCTTCTGGTCGAAGTCCAGGGGGCCTGCCCCTGCCTGCCCAGAGGTAGGCAGAGGGACTTGTGGTTTGGCGCGTGGGGCCGGGCCTGACCCTGGCTTCTGGTTTAAGTCCAGGGGGCCTGCCCCCTGCATGCCTAGAGGTAGGCAGAGGGACTTGTGGTTCGGCGCATGGGGCCGGGCCTGACCCTGGCTTCTGGTCGAGGTCCAGGGGGCCTGCCCTCTGCCTGCCTAGAGGTAGGCAGAGGGACTTATGGTTCGGCGCATGGGGCCGGCCCAGACCCTGCCTTCTGGTCAAAGTCCAGGGGGCCTGCCCTCGGCCTGCCTAGAGATAGGAAGAGGGACTTGTGGTTCGGCGCATGAGGCCCGACCTGACCCTGGCTTTTGGTCGAAGTCCAGGGGGCCTGCCCCCTGCCTGCCCAGAGGTAGGCAGTGGGACTCGTGGTTCGGCGCGTGGGGCCGGGCCTGACTCTGGCTTCTGGTCGAGGTCTAGGGGGCCTGCCTCCTCCTGCCCAGAGAAAGGCAGAGGGACTTGTGGTTCGGCGCGTGGGGCCGGGCCTGACCCTGGCTTCTGGTCGAGGTCTAGGGGGCCTGCCTTCGCCTGCCCAGAGATAGGCAGAGGGACTTGTGGTTCGGCCCATGGGGCCAGGCCTGACCCTGGCTTCTGGTCGAAGTCCAGGGGGCCTGCCTCGAGGTAGGCAGAGGGACTTGTGGTTCGGCGCATGGGGCCGGCCGTGACCCTGAATTCTGGTCGAAGTCCAGGGGGCCTGCCCCCTGCCTGCCAAGAGGTAGGCAGAGGGACTTGTGGTTCGGCGCGTGGGGCCGGGCTTGACCCTGGCTTCTGGTCGAGGTCCAGGGGGCCTGCCTCCGCCTGCCCAGAGGTAGGCAGAGGGACTTGTGGTTCGGCGGATGGGGCCGGGCCCGACCTTGGCTTCTGGTCGAAGTCTAGGGGGCCTGCCCCTGCCTGCCTAGAGGTAGGCAGAGGGACTTGTGGTTCGGCGCATGGGGCCGGGCCTGACCCTGGCTTCTGGTCGAGGTCCAGGGGGCCTGCCCTCTTCCTGCCTAGAGGTAGGCAGAGGGACTTATGGTTCGGCGCATGGGGCCGGCCCTGACCCTGCCTTCTGGTCAAAGTCCAGGGGGCCTGCCCTCCGCCTGCCTAGAGATAGGAAGAGGGACTTGTGGTTCGGCGCATGAGGCCCGACCTGACCCTGGCTTTTGGTCGAAGTCCAGGGGGCCTGCCCCCTGCCTGCCCAGAGGTAGGCAGTGGGACTCGTGGTTCGGCGCGTGGGGCCGGGCCTGACCCTGGCTTCTGGTCGAGGTCTAGGGGGCCTGCCTCCTCCTGCCCAGAGAAAGGCAGAGGGACTTGTGGTTCGGCGCATGGGGCCGGGCCTGACCCTGGCTTCTGGTCGAAGTCCAGGGGGCCTGCCCCCTGCCTGCCCAGAGGTAGGCAGAGGGACTTGTAGTTCGGCGCGTGGGGCCGGGCCTGACCCTGGCTTCTGGTCGAGGTCCAGAGGGCCTGCCTCCGCCTCCCCAGAGGTAGGCAGAGGGACTTATGGTTCGGCGCATGTGGCCGGGCCCGACCCTGGCTTCTGGTCGAAGACCAGGGGGCCTGCCTCGAGGTAGGCAGAGGGACTTGTGGTTCGGCGCATGGGGCCGGCCCTGACCCTGAATTCTGGTCGAAGTCCAGGGGGCCTGCCCCCTGCCTGCCAAGAGGTAGGCAGAGGGACTTGTGGTTCGGCGCGTGGGGCCGGGCTTGACACTGGCTTCTGGTCGAGGTCCAGGGGGCCTGCCTCCGCCTGCCCAGAGGTAGGCAGAGGGACTTGTGGTACGGCGCATGGGGCCGGGCCTGACCCTGGCTTCTGGTTGAGGTCCAGGGGGCCTGCCCTCTGCCTGCCTAGAGGTAGGCAGAGGGACTTATGGTTCGGCGCATGGGGCCGGCCCTGACCCTGCCTTCTGGTCAAAGTCCAGGGGGCCTGCCCTCCGCCTGCCTAGAGATAGGAAGAGGGACTTGTGGTTCGGCGCATGAGGCCCGACCTGACCCTGGCTTTTGGTCGAAGTCCAGGGGGCCTGCCCCCTGCCTGCCCAGAGGTAGGCAGTGGGACTCGTGGTTCGGCGCGTGGGGCCGGGCCTGACCCTGGCTTCTGGTCGAGGTCTAGGGGGCCTGCCTCCTCCTGCCCAGAGAAAGGCAGAGGGACTTGTGGTTCGGCGCATGGGGCCGGGCCTGACCCTGGCTTCAGGTCGAAGTCCAGGGGGCCTGCCCCCTGCCTGCCCAGAGGTAGGCAGAGGGACTTGTAGTTCGGCGCGTGGGGCCGGGCCTGACCCTGGCTTCTGGTCGAGGTGCAGAGGGCCTGCCTCCGCCTCCCTAGAGGTAGGCAGAGGGACTTATGGTTCGGCACATGGGGCCGGCCCTGACCCTGCCTTCTGGTCAAAGTCCAGGGGGCCTGCCCTCTGCCTGCCTAGAGGTAGGCAGAGGGACTTGTGGTTTGGCGCGTGGGGCCGGGCCTGACCGACTTCGAGCAGAGGTAGGCAGAGGGATTTATGGTTCGGCGCATGGGACAGGGTCTGACCTTGGTTTCTGGTCGAAGTCCAAGGGGCCTGCCCCCTGCCTGCCCTGAGGTAGGCAGAGGGACTTGTGGTTCGGCTCATGGGGCCCGACCTGACTCTGGTTTCTGGTCGAGGTCCAGGGGGCCTGCCTCCGCCTGCCCAGAGGTAGGCAGAGGGACTTATGGTTCGGCGCATGTGGCCGGGCCCGACCCTGGCTTCTGGTCGAAGTCCAGGGGGCCTGCCTCGAGGTAGGCAGAGGGACTTGTGGTTCGGCGCATGGGGCCGGCTCTGACCCTGAATTCTGGTAGAAGTCCAGGGGGCCTGCCCAGAGGTAGGCAGAGGGACTTGTGGTTCGGCTCATGGGGCCCGACTTGACCCTGGCTTCTGGTCGAAGTCCAGGGGGCCTGCCCCCTGCCTGCCAAGAGGTAGGCAGAGGGACTCGTGGTTCGGCGCGTGGGGACGGGCCTGACCCTGGCTTCTGGTCAAGGTCTAGGGGGCCTGCCTCCGCCTGCCTAGAGATAAGAAGAGGGACTTGTGGTTCGGCGCATGGGGCCCGACCTGACCCTGGCTTCTGGTCGAAGTCCAGGGGGCCTGCCCCCTGCCTGCCCAGAAGGTAGGCAGTGGGACTCGTGGTTCGGCGCGTGGGGCCGGGCTTGACCCTAGCTTCTGGTCGAGGTCTAGGGGGCCTGCCTCCGCCTGCCCAGAGATAGGCAGAGGGACTTGTGGTTCGGTGCATGGGGCTGGGCCTGACCCTGGCTTCTGGTCGAAGTCCAGGGGGCCTGCCCCCTGCCTGCCCAGAGGTAGGCAGAGGGACTTGTGATTCGGCGCGTGGGGCCGGGCCTGACCCTGGCTTCTGGTCGAGGTCCAGGGGGCCTGCCCTCTGCCTGCCTAGAGGTAGGCAGAGAGACTTATGGTTCGGCGCATGGGGCCGGCCCTGACCCTGCCTTCTGGTCAAAGTCCAGGGGGCCTGCCCTCTGCCTGCCTAGAGGTAGGCAGAGGGACTTGTGGTTTGGCGCGTGGGACCGGGCCTGACCGACTTCGAGCAGATGTAGGCAGAGGGATTTATGGTTCGGCGCATGGGACAGGGTCTGACCTTGGTTTCTGGTCGAAGTCCAAGGGGCCTGCCCCCTGCCTGCCCTGAGGTAGGCAGAGGGACTTGTGGTTCGGCGCGTGGGGCCGGGCTTGACCCTGGCTTCTGGTCGAGGTCCAGGGGGCCTGCCTCCGCCTGCCCAGAGGTAGGCAGAGGGACTTATGGTTCGGCGCATGTGGCCGGGCCCGACCCTGGCTTCTGGTCGAAGTCCAGGGGGCCTGCCTCGAGGTAGGCAGAGGGACTTGTGGTTCGGCGCATGGGGCCGGCTCTGACCCTGAATTCTGGTAGAAGTCCAGGGGGCCTGCCCAGAGGTAGGCAGAGGGACTTGTGGTTCGGCTCATGGGGCCCGACTTGACCCTGGCTTCTGGTCGAAGTCCAGGGGGCCTGCCCCCTGCCTGCCAAGAGGTAGGCAGAGGGACTCGTGGTTCGGCGCGTGGGGACGGGCCTGACCCTGGCTTCTGGTCAAGGTCTAGGGGGCCTGCCTCCGCCTGCCTAGAGATAAGAAGAGGGACTTGTGGTTCGGCGCATGGGGCCCGACCTGACCCTGGCTTCTGGTCGAAGTCCAGGGGGCCTGCCCCCTGCCTGCCCAGAAGGTAGGCAGTGGGACTCGTGGTTCGGCGCGTGGGGCCGGGCTTGACCCTAGCTTCTGGTCGAGGTCTAGGGGGCCTGCCTCCGCCTGCCCAGAGATAGGCAGAGGGACTTGTGGTTCGGTGCATGGGGCTGGGCCTGACCCTGGCTTCTGGTCGAAGTCCAGGGGGCCTGCCCCCTGCCTGCCCAGAGGTAGGCAGAGGGACTTGTGATTCGGCGCGTGGGGCCGGGCCTGACCCTGGCTTCTGGTCGAGGTCCAGGGGGCCTGCCCTCTGCCTGCCTAGAGGTAGGCAGAGAGACTTATGGTTCGGCGCATGGGGCCGGCCCTGACCCTGCCTTCTGGTCAAAGTCCAGGGGGCCTGCCCTCTGCCTGCCTAGAGGTAGGCAGAGGGACTTGTGGTTTGGCGCGTGGGACCGGGCCTGACCGACTTCGAGCAGAGGTAGGCAGAGGGATTTATGGTTCGGCGCATGGGACAGGGTCTGACCTTGGTTTCTGGTCGAAGTCCAAGGGGCCTGCCCCCTGCCTGCCCTGAGGTAGGCAGAGGGACTTGTGGTTCGGCGCGTGGGGCCGGGCTTGACCCTGGCTTCTGGTCGAGGTCCAGGGGGCCTGCCTCCGCCTGCCCAGAGGTAGGCAGAGGGACTTATGGTTCGGCGCATGTGGCCGGGCCCGACCATGGCTTCTGGTCGAAGTCCAGGGGGCCTGCCTCGAGGTAGGCAGAGGGACTTGTGGTTCGGCGCATGGGGCCGGCTCTGACCCTGAATTCTGGTAGAAGTCCAGGGGGCCTGCCCAGAGGTAGGCAGAGGGACTTGTGGTTCGGCTCATGGGGCCCGACTTGACCCTGGCTTCTGGTCGAAGTCCAGGGGGCCTGCCCCCTGCCTGCCAAGAGGTAGGCAGAGGGACTCGTGGTTCGGCGCGTGGGGACGGGCCTGACCCTGGCTTCTGGTCAAGGTCTAGGGGGCCTGCCTCCGCCTGCCTAGAGATAAGAAGAGGGACTTGTGGTTCGGCGCATGGGGCCCGACCTGACCCTGGCTTCTGGTCGAAGTCCAGGGGGCCTGCCCCCTGCCTGCCCAGAAGGTAGGCAGTGGGACTCGTGGTTCGGCGCGTGGGGCCGGGCTTGACCCTAGCTTCTGGTCGAGGTCTAGGGGGCCTGCCTCCGCCTGCCCAGAGATAGGCAGAGGGACTTGTGGTTCGGTGCATGGGGCTGGGCCTGACCCTGGCTTCTGGTCGAAATCCAGGGGGCCTGCCCCCTGTCTGCCCAGAGGTAGGCAGAGGGACTTGTGATTCGGCGCGTGGGGTCGGGCCTGACCCTGGCTTCTGGTCGAGGTCCAGGGGGCCTGCCTCCGCCTGCCCAGAGGTAGGCAGAGGGACTTGTGGTTCGGCGCATGGGGCCGAGCCTGACCCTGGCTTCTGGTCGAAGTCCAGGGGGCCTGCCCCCTGCCTGCCCAGAGGTAGGCAGAGGGACTTGTGGTTCGGCGCGTGGGGCCGGGCTTGACCCTGGCTTCTGGTCGAGGTCCAGGGGGCCTGCCTCCGCCTGCCCAGAGGTAGGCAGAGGGACTTGTGGTTCGGCGGATATGGACGGGCCCGACCTTGGGTTCTGGTCGAAGTCCAGGGGGCCTGCCTCGAGGTAGGCAGAGGGACTTGTGGTTCGGCGCATGGGGCCGGCCCTGACCCTGAATTCTTGTCGAAGTCCAGGGGGCCTGCCCCCTGCCTGCCCAGAGGTAGGTAGAGGGACTTGTGATTCGGCGCGTGGGGCCGGGCTTGACCCTGGCTTCTGGTCGAGGTCCAGGGGGCCTGCCTCCGCCTGCCCAGAGGTAGGCAGAGGGACTTATGGTTCGGCGCATGTGGCCGGGCCCGGCCCTGGCTTCTGGTCGAAGTCCAGGGGGCCTGCCTCGAGGTAGGCAGAGGGACTTGTGATTCGGCGCATGGGGCCGGCTCTGACCCTGAATTCTGGTCGAAGTCCAGGGGGCCTGCCCAGAGGTAGGCAGAGGGACTTGTGGTTTGGCTCATGGGGCCCGACTTGACCCTGGCTTCTGGTCGAAGTCCAGGGGGCCTGCCCCCTGCCTGCCTAGAGGTAGGCAGAGGGACTCGTGGTTCGGCGCGTGGGGCCGGGCCTGACCCTGGCTTCTGGTCAAGGTCTAGGGGGCCTGCCTCCGCCTGCCTAGAGATAGGAAGAGGGACTTGTGGTTCGGCGCATGGGGCCCGACCTGACCCTGGCTTCTGGTCGAAGTCCAGGGGGCCTGCCCCCCTGCCTGCCCAGAAGGTAGGCAGTGGGACTCGTGGTTCGGCGCGTGGGGCCGGGCCTGACCCTGGCTTCTGGTCGAGGTCTAGGGGGCCTGCCTCCGCCTGCCCAGAGATAGGTAGAGGGACTTGTGGTTCGGCGCATGGGACCGGGCCTGACCCTGGCTTCTGGTCGAAGTCCAGGGGGCCTGCCCCCTGCCTGCCTAGAGGTAGGTAGAGGGACTTGTGGTTCGGCGCGTGGGGCCGGGCCTGACCCTGGCTTCTGGTCGAGGTCCAGGGGGCCTGCCTCCGCCTGCCCAGAGGTAGGCAGAGGGACTTGTGGTTCGGCGCATGGGGCCGGGCCTGACCCTGGCTTCTGGTCGAAGTCCAGGGGGCCTGCCCCCTGCCTGCCCAGAGGTAGGCAGAGGGACTTGTGGTTCGGCGCGTGGGGCCGGGCTTGACCCTGGCTTAGGGTCGAGGTCCAGGGGGCCTGCCTCCGCCTGCCCAGAGGTAGGCAGAGGGACTTGTGGTTCGGCGATGGGGACGGGCCCGACCTTGGCTTCTGGTCGAAGTCCAGGGGGCCTGCCTCGAGGTAGGCAGAGGGACTTGTGGTTCGGCGCATGGGGCCGGCCCTGACCCTGAATTCTGGTCGAAGTCCAGGGGGCCTGCCCCCTGCCTGCCCAGAGGTAGGCAGAGGGACTTGTGGTTCGGCGCGTGGGGCCGGGCTTGACCCTGGCTTCTGGTCGAGGTCTAGAGGGCCTGCCTCCGCCTGCCCAGAGGTAGGCAGAGGGACTTGTGGTTCGGCGGATGGGGACGGGCCCGACCTTGGCTTCTGATCGAAGTCCAGGGGGCCTGCCCCCTGCCTGCCCAGAGGTAGGCAGAGGGACTTGTGGTTTGGCGCGTGGGGCCGGGCCTGACCCTGGCTTCTAGTCGAGGTCCAGGGGCCTGCCCCCTGCCTGCCAGAGGAAGGCAGAGGGACTTGTGGTTCGGCGCATGGGGCCGGCCCTGACCCTGGCTTCTGGTCGAGGTCCAGGGGGCCTGCCCCCTGCCTGCCCAGAGGTAGGCAGAGGGACTTGTGGTTCGGCGCGTGTTGGCGGGCCTGACCCTGGCTTCAGGTCGAGGTCCAGGGGCCTGCCCCCTGCCTGCCCAGAGGTAGGCAGAGGGACTTGTGGTTCGGCACGTGTGGCCGGGCCTGACCCTGGCTTCTGGTCGAGGTCCAGGGGGCCTGCCCCCTGCCTGCCCAGAGGTAGGCAGAGGGACTTGTGGTTCGGCGGGGGCCGGCCCTGACCCTGGCTTCTGGTCGAAGTCCAGGGGCCTGCCCCCTGCCTGCCCAGAGGTAGGCAGAGGGACTTGTGGTTCGGCGCGTGTGGCCGGGCCTGACCCTGGCTTCTAGTCGAGGTCCTGGGGGCCTGCCTCCGCCTGCCCAGAGGTAGGCAGAGGGACTTGTGGTTCGACGCATGGGGCCGTCCCGACCCTGGCTTCTAGTCGAAGTCCAGGGGGCCTGCCCCCTGCCTGCCTAGAGGTAGGCAGAAGGACTTGTGGTTCGGCACATGAGGTCAGGCCTGACCCTGGCTTCTGGTCGAAGTCCAGAGGGCCTGCCCCCTGCTTGCCTAGAGGTAGGCAGAGGGACTTGTGGTTCGGCGCATGGGGCCGGCCCTGACCCTGAATTCTGGTCGAAGTCCAGGGGGCCTGCCCCCTGCCTGCCCAGAGGTAGGCAGAGGGACTTGTGGTTCGGCGCGTGGGGCCGGGCTTGACCCTGGCTTCTGGTCGAGGTCCAGGGGGCCTGCCTCCGCCTGCCCAGAGGTAGGCAGAGGGACTTATGGTTCGGCGCATGTGGCCGGGCCCGACCTTGGCTTCTGGTCGAAGTCCAGGGGGCCTGCCTCGAGGTAGGCAGAGGGACTTGTGGTTCGGCGCATGGGGTCGGCCCTGTCCCTGAATTCTGGTCGAAGTCCAGGGGGCCTGCCCCCTGCCTGTCTAGAGGTAGGCAGAGGGACTTGTGGTTCGGCGCGTGGGGCCGGGCTTGACCCTGGCTTCTGGTCGAGGTCTAGAGGGCCTGCCTCCGCCTGCCCAGAGGTAGGCAGAGGGACTTGTGGTTCGGCGGATGGGGACGGGCCCGACCTTGGCTTCTGATCGAAGTCCAGGGGGCCTGCCCCCTGCCTGCCCAGAGGTAGGCAGAGGGACTTGTGGTTTGGCGCGTGGGGCCGGGCCTGACCCTGGCTTCTAGTCGAGGTCCAGGGGCCTGCCCCCTGCTTGCCAGAGGTAGGAAGAGGGACTTGTGGTTCGGCGCATGGGGCCGGCCCTGACCCTGGCTTCTGGTCGAGGTCCAGGGGGCCTGCCCCCTGCCTGCCCAGAGGTAGGAAGAGGGACTTGTGGTTCGGCGCGTGTGGCCGGGCCTGACCCTAGCTTCAGGTCGAGGTCCAGGGGCCTGCCCCCTGCCTGCCTAGAGGTAGGCAGAGGGACTTGTGGTTCGGCGCGTGTGGCCGGGCCTGACCCTGGCTTCTGGTCGAGGTCCAGGGGGCCTGCCCCCTGCCTGCCCAGAGGTAGGTAGAGGGACTTGTGGTTCGGCGGGGGCCGGCCCTGACCCTGGCTTCTGGTCGAAGTCCAGGGGGCCTGCCCCTGCCTCCCTAGAGGTAGGCAGAGGGACTTGTAGTTCGGCGCGTGTGGCCGGGCCTGACCCTGGCTTCTAGTCGAGGTCCTGGGGGCCTGCCTCCGCCTGCCCAGAGGTAGGCAGAGGGACTTATGGTTCGACGCATGGGGCCGGGCCCGACCCTGGCTTCTAGTCGAAGTCCAGGGGGCCTGCCCCCTGCCTGCCTAGAGGTAGGCAGAAGGACTTGTGGTTCGGCACATGAGGTCAGGCCTGACCCTGGCTTCTGGTCGAAGTCCAGAGGGCCTGCCCCCTGCTTGCCTAGAGGTAGGCAGTGGGACTTGTGGTTCGGCGCATGGGGCCGGGCCAGACCCTGGCATCTGGTCGAAGTCCAGGGGGCCTGCCCCCTGCTTGCCCAGAGGTAGGCAGATGGACTTGTGGTTCGGCGCCTGGGGCCGGGCCTGACCCTGGCTTCTGGTCGAGGTCCAGGGGGCCTGCCTCCGCCTGCCCAGAGGTAGGCAGAGGGAGTTGTGGTTTGGCGGATGGGGCCGGGCCCGACCTTGGCTTCTGGTCGAAGTCCAGGGGGCCTGCCCCCTCCCTGCCCAGAGGTAGGCAGAGGGACTTGTGGTTTGGCGCGTGGGGCCGGGCCTGACCCTGGCTTCTGGTCGAGGTCCAGGGGACCTGCCCCCTGCCTGCCCTGAGGTAGGTAGAGGGACTTGTGGTTCGGCGCATGGGGCCGGCCCTGACCCTGGCTTCTGGTCGAAGTCCAGGGGGCCTGCCCCCTGCCTGCCCAGAGGTAGGCAGAGGGACTTGTGGTTCGGCGCGTGTGGCCGGGCCTGACCCTGGCTTCAGGTCGAGGGCCAGGGGCCTGCCCCCTGCCTGCCCAGAGGTAGGCAGAGGGACTTGTGTTCGGCGCGTGTGGCCGGGCCTGACCCTGGCTTCTGGTCGAGGTCCAGGGGGCCTGCCCTCTGCCTGCCCAGAGGTAGGCAGAGGGACTTATGGTTCGGCGCATGTGGCCGGGCCCGACCCTGGCTTCTGGTCGAAGTCCAGGGGGCCTGCCTCGAGGAAGGCAGAGGGACTTGTGGTTCGGCGCATGGGGCCGGCCCTGTCCCTGAATTCTGGTCGAAGTCCAGGTGGCCTGCCCCCTGCTTGTCCAGAGTTAGGCAGAGGGACTTGTGGTTCGGCGCGTGGGGCCGGGCTTGACCCTGGCTTCTGGTCGAGATCTAGGGGGCCTGCCTCCGCCTGCCCAGAGGTAGGCAGAGGGACTTGTGGTTCGGTGGATGGGGACGGGCCCGACCTTGGCTTCTGATCGAAGTCCAGGGGGCCTGCCCCCTGCCTGCCTAGAGGTAGGCAGAGGGACTTGTGGTTTGGCGCGTGGGGCCGGGCTTGACCCTGGGTCAGGGTCGAGGTCCAGGGGGCCTGCCTCCGCCTGCCCAGAGGTAGGCAGAGGGACTTGTGGTTCGGCGGATGGGGACGGGCCCGACCTTTGCTTCTGGTCGAAGTCCAGGAGGCCTGCCTCGAGGTAGGCAGAGGGACTTATGGTTCGGCGCATGGGGCCGGCCCTGACCCTGAATTCTGGTCGAAGTCCAGGGGGCCTGCCCCCTGCCTGCCTAGAGGTAGGCAGAGGGACTTGTGGTTCGGCGCGTGGGGCCGTGCTTGACCCTGGCTTCTGGTCGAGGTCCAGGGGGCCTGCCTCCGCCTGCCCAGAGGTAGGCAGAGGGACTTATGGTTCGGCGCATGTGGCCGGGCTCGACCTTGGCTTCTGGTCGAAGTCCAGGGGGCCTGCCTCGAGGTAGGCAGAGGGACTTGTGGTTCGGCGCATGGGGCCGGCCCTGTCCCTGAATTCTGGTCGAAGTCCAGGGGGCCTGTCCCCTGCCTGCCCAGAGGTAGGCAGAGGGACTTGTGGTTCGGCGCGTGGGGCCGGGCTTGACCCTGGCTTCTGGTCGAGGTCTAGAGGGCCTGCCTCCGCCTGCCCAGAGGTAGGCAGAGGGACTTGTGGTTCGGCGGATGGGGACGGGCCTGACCTTGGCTTCTGATCGAAGTCCAGGGGGCCTGCCCCCTGCCTGCCCAGAGGTAGGCAGAGGGACTTGTGGTTTGGCGCGTGGGGCCGGGCCTGACCCTGGCTTCTAGTCGAGGTCCAGGGGCCTGCCCCCTGCCTGCCAGAGGTAGGCAGAGGGACTTGTGGTTCGGATCATGGGGCCGGCCCTGACCCTGGCTTCTGGTCGAGGTCCAGGGGGCCTGCCCCCTACCTGCCCAGAGGTAGGCAGAGGGACTTGTGGTTTGGCGCGTGTGGCCGGGCCTGATCCTGGCTTCAGGTCGAGGTCCAGGGGCCTGCCCCCTGCCTGCCCAGAGGTAGGTAGAGGGACTTGTGGTTCGGCGCGTGTGGCCGGGCCTGACCCTGGCTTCTGGTCGAGGTCCAGGGGGCCTGCCCCCTGCCTGCCCAGAGGTAGGCAGAGGGACTTGTGGTTCGGCGGGGGCCGGCCCTGACCCTGGCTTCTGGTCGAAGTCCAGGGGGCCTGCCCCCTGCCTCCCCAGAGGTAGGCAGAGGGACTTGTGGTTCGGCGCGTGTGGCCGGGCCTGACCCTGGCTTCTAGTCGAGGTCCTGGGGGCCTGCCTCCGCCTGCCCAGAGGTAGGCAGAGGGACTTATGGTTCGACGCATGGGGCCGGGCCCGACCCTGGCTTCTAGTCGAAGTCCAGGGGGCCTGCCCCCTGCCTGCGTAGAGGTAGGCAGAAGGACTTGTGGTTCGGCACATGAGGTCAGGCCTGACCCTGGCTTCTGGTCGAAGTCCAGAGGGCCTGCCCCCTGCTTGCCTAGAGGTAGGCAGAGGGACTTGTGGTTCGGCGCATGGGGCCGGGCCAGACCCAGGCATCTGGTCGAAGTCCAGGGGGCCTGCCCCCTGCTTGCCCAGAGGTAGGCAGATGGACTTGTGGTTCGGCGCCTGGGGCCGGGCCTGACCCTGGCTTCTGGTCGAGGTCCAGGGGGCCTGCCTCCGCCTGCCCAGAGGTAGGCAGAGGGAGTTGTGGTTTGGCGGATGGGGCCGGGCCCGACCTTGGCTTCTGGTCGAAGTCCAGGGGGCCTGCCCCCTGCCTGCCCAGAGGTAGGCAGAGGGACTTGTGGTTTGGCGCGTGGGGCCGGGCCTGACCCTGGCTTCTGGTCGAGGTCCAGGGGACCTGCCCCCTGCCTGCCCTGAGGTAGGTAGAGGGACTTGTGGTTCGGCGCATGGGGCCGGCCCTGACCCTGGCTTCTGGTCGAAGTCCAGGGGGCCTGCCCCCTGCCTGCCCAGAGGTAGGCAGAGGGACTTGTGGTTCGGCGCGTGTGGCCGGGCCTGACCCTGGCTTCAGGTCGAGGGCCAGGGGCCTGCCCCCTGCCTGCCCAGAGGTAGGCAGAGGGACTTGTGTTCGGCGCGTGTGGCCGGGCCTGACCCTGGCTTCTGGTCGAGGTCCAGGGGGCCTGCCCTCTGCCTGCCCAGAGGTAGGCAGAGGGACTTATGGTTCGGCGCATGTGGCCGGGCCCGACCCTGGCTTCTGGTCGAAGTCCAGGGGGCCTGCCTCGAGGAAGGCAGAGGGACTTGTGGTTCGGCGCATGGGGCCGGCCCTGTCCCTGAATTCTGGTCGAAGTCCAGGTGGCCTGCCCCCTGCTTGTCCAGAGTTAGGCAGAGGGACTTGTGGTTCGGCGCGTGGGGCCGGGCTTGACCCTGGCTTCTGGTCGAGGTCTAGGGGGCCTGCCTCCGCCTGCCCAGAGGTAGGCAGAGGGACTTGTGGTTCGGTGGATGGGGACGGGCCCGACCTTGGCTTCTGATCGAAGTCCAGGGGGCCTGCCCCCTGCCTGCCTAGAGGTAGGCAGAGGGACTTGTGGTTTGGCGCGTGGGGCCGGGCTTGACCCTGGCTCAGGGTCGAGGTCCAGGGGGCCTGCCTCCGCCTGCCCAGAGGTAGGCAGAGGGACTTGTGGTTCGGCGGATGGGGACGGGCCCGACCTTTGCTTCTGGTCGAAGTCCAGGAGGCCTGCCTCGAGGTAGGCAGAGGGACTTATGGTTCGGCGCATGGGGCCGGCCCTGACCCTGAATTCTGGTCGAAGTCCAGGGGGCCTGCCCCCTGCCTGCCTAGAGGTAGGCAGAGGGACTTGTGGTTCGGCGCGTGGGGCCGTGCTTGACCCTGGCTTCTGGTCGAGGTCCAGGGGGCCTGCCTCCGCCTGCCCAGAGGTAGGCAGAGGGACTTATGGTTCGGCGCATGTGGCCGGGCTCGACCTTGGCTTCTGGTCGAAGTCCAGGGGGCCTGCCTCGAGGTAGGCAGAGGGACTTGTGGTTCGGCGCATGGGGCCGGCCCTGTCCCTGAATTCTGGTCGAAGTCCAGGGGGCCTGTCCCCTGCCTGCCCAGAGGTAGGCAGAGGGACTTGTGGTTCGGCGCGTGGGGCCGGGCTTGACCCTGGCTTCTGGTCGAGGTCTAGAGGGCCTGCCTCCGCCTGCCCAGAGGTAGGCAGAGGGACTTGTGGTTCGGCGGATGGGGACGGGCCTGACCTTGGCTTCTGATTGAAGTCCAGGGGGCCTGCCCCCTGCCTGCCCAGAGGTAGGCAGAGGGACTTGTGGTTTGGCGCGTGGGGCCGGGCCTGACCCTGGCTTCTAGTCGAGGTCCAGGGGCCTGCCCCCTGCCTGCCAGAGGTAGGCAGAGGGACTTGTGGTTCGGATCATGGGGCCGGCCCTGACCCTGGCTTCTGGTCGAGGTCCAGGGGGCCTGCCCCCTACCTGCCCAGAGGTAGGCAGAGGGACTTGTGGTTTGGCGCGTGTGGCCGGGCCTGATCCTGGCTTCAGGTCGAGGTCCAGGGGCCTGCCCCCTGCCTGCCCAGAGGTAGGTAGAGGGACTTGTGGTTCGGCGCGTGTGGCCGGGCCTGACCCTGGCTTCTGGTCGAGGTCCAGGGGGCCTGCCCCCTGCCTGCCCAGAGGTAGGCAGAGGGACTTGTGGTTCGGCGGGGGCCGGCCCTGACCCTGGCTTCTGGTCGAAGTCCAGGGGGCCTGCCCCCTGCCTCCCCAGAGGTAGGCAGAGGGACTTGTGGTTCGGCGCGTGTGGCCGGGCCTGACCCTGGCTTCTAGTCGAGGTCCTGGGGGCCTGCCTCCGCCTGCCCAGAGGTAGGCAGAGGGACTTATGGTTCGACGCATGGGGCCGGGCCCGACCCTGGCTTCTAGTCGAAGTCCAGGGGGCCTGCCCCCTGCCTGCCTAGAGGTAGGCAGAAGGACTTGTGGTTCGGCACATGAGGTCAGGCCTGACCCTGGCTTCTGGTCGAAGTCCAGAGGGCCTGCCCCCTGCTTGCCTAGAGGTAGGCAGAGGGACTTGTGGTTCGGCGCATGGGGCCGGGCCAGACCCAGGCATCTGGTCGAAGTCCAGGGGGCCTGCCCCCTGCTTGCCCAGAGGTAGGCAGATGGACTTGTGGTTCGGCGCCTGGGGCCGGGCCTGACCCTGGCTTCTGGTCGAGGTCCAGGGGGCCTGCCTCCGCCTGCCCAGAGGTAGGCAGAGGGAGTTGTGGTTTGGCGGATGGGGCCGGGCCCGACCTTGGCTTCTGGTCGAAGTCCAGGGGGCCTGCCCCCTGCCTGCCCAGAGGTAGGCAGAGGGACTTGTGGTTTGGCGCGTGGGGCCGGGCCTGACCCTGGCTTCTGGTCGAGGTCCAGGGGACCTGCCCCCTGCCTGCCCAGAGGTAGGTAGAGGGACTTGTGGTTCGGCGCATGGGGCCGGCCCTGACCCTGGCTTCTGGTCGAAGTCCAGGGGGCCTGCCCCCTGCCTGCCCAGAGGTAGGCAGAGGGACTTGTGGTTCGGCGCGTGTGGCCGGGCCTGACCCTGGCTTCAGGTCGAGGTCCAGGGGCCTGCCCCCTGCCTGCCCAGAGGTAGGCAGAGGGACTTGTGTTCGGCGCGTGTGGCCGGGCCTGACCCTGGCTTCTGGTCGAGGTCCAGGGGGCCTGCCCTCTGCCTGCCCAGAGGTAGGCAGAGGGACTTATGGTTCGGCGCATGTGGCCGGGCCCGACCGTGGCTTCTGGTCGAAGTCCAGGGGGCCTGCCTCAAGGAAGGCAGAGGGACTTGTGGTTCGGCGCATGGGGCCGGCCCTGTCCCTGAATTCTGGTCGAAGTCCAGGTGGCCTGCCCCCTGCCTGCCCAGAGTTAGGCAAAGGGACTTCTGGTTCGGCGCGTGGGGCCGGGCTTGACCCTGGCTTCTGGTCGAGGTCTAGGGGGCCTGCCTCCGCCTGCCCAGAGGTAGGCAGAGGGACTTGTGGTTCGGCGGATGGGGACGGGCCCGACCTTGGCTTCTGATCGAAGTCCAGGGGGCCTGCCCCCTGCCTGCACAGAGGTAGGCAGAGGGACTTGTGGTTTGGCGCGTGGGGCCGGGCTTGACCCTGGCTTAGGGTCGAGGTCCAGGGGGCCTGCCTCCGCCTGCCCAGAGGTAGGCAGAGGGACTTGTGGTTCGGCGGATGGGGACGGGCCCGACCTTGGCTTCTGGTCGAAGTCCAGGGGGCCTGCCTCGAGGTAGGCAGAGGGACTTGTGGTTCGGCGCATGGGGCCGGCCCTGACCCTGAATTCTGGTCGAAGTCCAGGGGGCCTGCCCCCTGCCTGCCCAGAGGTAGGCAGAGGGACTTGTGGTTCGGCGCGTGGGGCCGGGCTTGACCCTGGCTTCTGGTCGAGGTCCAGGGGGCCTGCCTCCGCCTGCCCAGAGGTAGGCAGAGGGACTTATGGTTCGGCGCATGTGGCCGGGCCCGACCTTGGCTTCTGGTCGAAGTCCAGGGGGCCTGCCTCGAGGTAGGCAGAGGGACTTGTGGTTCGGCGCATGGGGCCGGCCCTGTCCCTGAATTCTGGTCGAAGTCCAGGGGGCCTGCCCCCTGCCTGCCCAGAGGTAGGCAAAGGGACTTGTGGTTCGGCGCGTGGGGCCGGGCTTGACCCTGGCTTCTGGTCGAGGTCTAGAGGGCCTGCCTCCGCCTGCCCAGAGGTAGGCAGAGGGACTTGTGGTTCGACGGATGGGGACGGGCCTGACCTTGGCTTCTGATCGAAGTCCAGGGGGCCTGCCCCCTGCCTGCCCAGAGGTAGGCAGAGGGACTTGTGGTTTGGCGCGTGGGGCCGGGCCTGACCCTGGCTTCTAGTCGAGGTCCAGGGGCCTGCCCCCTGCCTGCCAGAGGTAGGCAGAGGGACTTGTGGTTCGGCGCATGGGGCCGGCCCTGACCCTGGCTTCTGGTCGAGGTCCAGGGGGCCTGCCCCCTGCCTGCCCAGAGGTAGGCAGAGGGACTTGTGGTTCGGTGCGTGTGGCCGGGCCTGACCCTGGCTTCAGGTCGAGGTCCAGGGGCCTGCCCCCTGCCTGCCCAGAGGTAGGCAGAGGGACTTGTGGTTCGGCGCGTGTGGCCGGGCCTGACCCTGGCTTCCCGTCGAGGTCTAGGGGGCCTGCCCCCTGCCTGCCCAGAGGTAGGCAGAGGGACTTGTGGTTCGGCGCATGGGGCCGACCCTGACCCTGGCTTCTGGTCGAAGTCCAGGGGGCCTGCCCCCTGCCTGCCCAGAGGTAGGCAGAGGGACTTGTGGTTCGGCGCGTGTGGCCGGGCCTGACCCTGGCTTCTAGTCGAGGTCCTGGGGGCCTGCCTCCGCCTGCCCAGAGGTAGGCAGAGGGACTTGTGGTTCGACGCATGGGGCCGGGCCCGACCCTTGCTTCAAGTCGAAGTCCAGGGGGCCTGCCCCCTACCTGCCTAGAGGTAGGCAGAGGGACTTGTGGTTCGGCACATGAGGTCAGGCCTGACCCTGGCTTCTGGTCGAAGTCCAGAGGGCCTGCCCCCTGCTTGCCCAGAGGTAGGCAGAGGGACTTGTGGTTCGGCGCATGGTTCCGGGCCAGACCCTGGCTTCTGGTCGAAGTCCAGGGGGCCTGCCCCCTGCTTGCCCAGAGGTAGGCAGATGGACTTGTGGTTCGGCGCGTGGGGCCGGGCTTGACCCTGGCTTCCGGTCGAGGTCCAGGGGGCCTGCCCCCTGCCTGCCCAGAGGTAGGCAGAGGGACTTGTGGTTTGGCGCGTGGGGCCGGGCCTGACCCTGGCTTCTAGTCGAGGTCCAGGGGCCTGCCCCCTGCCTGCCAGAGGTAGGCAGAGGGACTTGTGGTTCGGCGCATGGGGCCGGCCCTGACCCTGGCTTCTGGTCGAGGTCCAGGGGGCCTGCCCCCTGCCTGCCCAGAGGTAGGCAGAGGGACTTGTGGTTCGGTGCGTGTGGCCGGGCCTGACCCTGGCTTCAGGTCGAGGTCCAGGGGCCTGCCCCCTGCCTGCCCAGAGGTAGGCAGAGGGACTTGTGGTTCGGCGCGTGTGGCCGGGCCTGACCCTGGCTTCCCGTCGAGGTCTAGGGGGCCTGCCCCCTGCCTGCCCAGAGGTAGGCAGAGGGACTTGTGGTTCGGCGCATGGGGCCGACCCTGACCCTGGCTTCTGGTCGAAGTCCAGGGGGCCTGCCCCCTGCCTGCCCAGAGGTAGGCAGAGGGACTTGTGGTTCGGCGCGTGTGGCCGGGCCTGACCCTGGCTTCTAGTCGAGGTCCTGGGGGCCTGCCTCCGCCTGCCCAGAGGTAGGCAGAGGGACTTGTGGTTCGACGCATGGGGCCGGGCCCGACCCTTGCTTCTAGTCGAAGTCCAGGGGGCCTGCCCCCTACCTGCCTAGAGGTAGGCAGAGGGACTTGTGGTTCGGCACATGAGGTCAGGCCTGACCCTGGCTTCTGGTCGAAGTCCAGAGGGCCTGCCCCCTGCTTGCCCAGAGGTAGGCAGAGGGACTTGTGGTTCGGCGCATGGTTCCGGGCCAGACCCTGGCTTCTGGTCGAAGTCCAGGGGGCCTGCCCCCTGCTTGCCCAGAGGTAGGCAGATGGACTTGTGGTTCGGCGCGTGGGGCCGGGCTTGACCCTGGCTTCCGGTCGAGGTCCAGGGGGCCTGCCCCCTGCCTGCCCAGAGGTAGGCAGAGGGACTTGTGGTTCGGCACATGGGGCCGACCCTGACCCTGGCTTCTGGTCGAAGTCCAGGGGGCCTGCCCCCTGCCTGCCCAGAGGTAGGCAGAGGGACTTGTGGTTCGGCGCGTGTGGCCGGGCCTGACCCTGTCTTCTAGTCGAGGTCCTGGGGGCCTGCCTCCGCCTGCCCAGAGGTAGGCAGAGGGACTTGTGGTTCGACGCATGGGGCCGGGCCCGACCCTGGCTTCTAGTCGAAGTCCAGGGGGCCTGCCCCCTGCCTGCCTAGAGGTAGGCAGAAGGACTTGTGGTTCGGCACATGAGGTCAGGCCTGACCCTGGCTTCTGGTCGAAGTCCAGAGGGCCTGCCCCCTGCTTGCCTAGAGGTAGGCAGAGGGACTTGTGGTTCGGCGCATGGGGCCGGGCCAGACCCAGGCATCTGGTCGAAGTCCAGGGGGCCTGCCCCCTGCTTGCCCAGAGGTAGGCAGATGGACTTGTGGTTCGGCGCCTGGGGCCGGGCCTGACCCTGGCTTCTGGTCGAGGTCCAGGGGGCCTGCCTCCGCCTGCCCAGAGGTAGGCAGAGGGAGTTGTGGTTTGGCGGATGGGGCCGGGCCCGACCTTGGCTTCTGGTCGAAGTCCAGGGGGCCTGCCCCCTGCCTGCCCAGAGGTAGGCAGAGGGACTTGTGGTTTGGCGCGTGGGGCCGGGCCTGACCCTGGCTTCTGGTCGAGGTCCAGGGGACCTGCCCCCTGCCTGCCCAGAGGTAGGTAGAGGGACTTGTGGTTCGGCGCATGGGGCCGGCCCTGACCCTGGCTTCTGGTCGAAGTCCAGGGGGCCTGCCCCCTGCCTGCCCAGAGGTAGGCAGAGGGACTTGTGGTTCGGCGCGTGTGGCCGGGCCTGACCCTGGCTTCAGGTCGAGGTCCAGGGGCCTGCCCCCTGCCTGCCCAGAGGTAGGCAGAGGGACTTGTGTTCGGCGCGTGTGGCCGGGCCTGACCCTGGCTTCTGGTCGAGGTCCAGGGGGCCTGCCCTCTGCCTGCCCAGAGGTAGGCAAAGGGACTTATGGTTCGGCGCATGTGGCCGGGCCCGACCGTGGCTTCTGGTCGAAGTCCAGGGGGCCTGCCTCGAGGAAGGCAGAGGGACTTGTGGTTCGGCGCATGGGGCCGGCCCTGTCCCTGAATTCTGGTCGAAGTCCAGGTGGCCTGCCCCCTGCCTGCCCAGAGTTAGGCAAAGGGACTTCTGGTTCGGCGCGTGGGGCCGGGCTTGACCCTGGCTTCTGGTCGAGGTCTAGGGGGCCTGCCTCCGCCTGCCCAGAGGTAGGCAGAGGGACTTGTGGTTCGGCGGATGGGGACGGGCCCGACCTTGGCTTCTGATCGAAGTCCAGGGGGCCTGCCCCCTGCCTGCACAGAGGTAGGCAGAGGGACTTGTGGTTTGGCGCGTGGGGCCGGGCTTGACCCTGGCTTAGGGTCGAGGTCCAGGGGGCCTGCCTCCGCCTGCCCAGAGGTAGGCAGAGGGACTTGTGGTTCGGCGGATGGGGACGGGCCCGACCTTGGCTTCTGGTCGAAGTCCAGGGGGCCTGCCTCGAGGTAGGCAGAGGGACTTGTGGTTCGGCGCATGGGGCCGGCCCTGACCCTGAATTCTGGTCGAAGTCCAGGGGGCCTGCCCCCTGCCTGCCCAGAGGTAGGCAGAGGGATTTGTGGTTCGGCGCGTGGGGCCGGGCTTGACCCTGGCTTCTGGTCGAGGTCCAGGGGGCCTGCCTCCGCCTGCCCAGAGGTAGGCAGAGGGACTTATGGTTCGGCGCATGTGGCCGGGCCCGACCTTGGCTTCTGGTCGAAGTCCAGGGGGCCTGCCTCGAGGTAGGCAGAGGGACTTGTGGTTCGGCGCATGGGGCCGGCCCTGTCCCTGAATTCTGGTCGAAGTCCAGGGGGCCTGCCCCCTGCCTGCCCAGAGGTAGGCAGAGGGACTTGTGGTTCGGCGCGTGGGGCCGGGCTTGACCCTGGCTTCTGGTCGAGGTCTAGAGGGCCTGCCTCCGCCTGCCCAGAGGTAGGCAGAGGGACTTGTGGTTCGACGGATGGGGACGGGCCTGACCTTGGCTTCTGATCGAAGTCCAGGGGGCCTGCCCCCTGCCTGCCCAGAGGTAGGCAGAGGGACTTGTGGTTCGGCGCGTGTGGCCGGGCCTGACCCTGGCTTCTAGTCGAGGTCCTGGGGGCCTGCCTCCGCCTGCCCAGAGGTAGGCAGAGGGACTTGTGGTTCGACGCATGGGGCCGGGCCCGACCCTTGCTTCTAGTCGAAGTCCAGGGGGCCTGCCCCCTACCTGCCTAGAGGTAGGCAGAGGGACTTGTGGTTCGGCACATGAGGTCCGGCCTGACCCTGGCTTCTGGTCGAAGTCCAGAGGGCCTGCCCCCTGCTTGCCCAGAGGTAGGCAGAGGGACTTGTGGTTCGGCGCATGGTTCCGGGCCAGACCCTGGCTTCTGGTCGAAGTCCAGGGGGCCTGCCCCCTGCTTGCCCAGAGGTAGGCAGATGGACTTGTGGTTCGGCGCGTGGGGCCGGGCTTGACCCTGGCTTCCGGTCGAGGTCCAGGGGGCCTGCCCCCTGCCTGCCCAGAGGTAGGCAGAGGGACTTGTGGTTCGGCGCGTGTGGCCGGGCCTGACCCTGGCTTCTAGTCGAGGTCCTGGGGGCCTGCCTCCGCCTGCCCAGAGGTAGGCAGAGGGACTTGTGGTTCGACGCATGGGGCCGGGCCCGACCCTTGCTTCTAGTCGAAGTCCACGGGGCCTGCCCCCTACCTGCCTAGAGGTAGGCAGAGGGACTTGTGGTTCGGCACATGAGGTCAGGCCTGACCCTGGCTTCTGGTCGAAGTCCAGAGGGCCTGCCCCCTGCTTGCCCAGAGGTAGGCAGAGGGACTTGTGGTTCGGCGCATGGGGCCGGGCCAGACCCTGGCTTCTGGTCTAAGTCCAGGGGGCCTGCCCCCTGCTTGCCCAGAGGTAGGCAGATGGACTTGTGGTTCGGCGCCTGGGGCCGGGCCTGACCCTGGCTTCTGGTCGAGGTCCAGGGGGCCTGCCTCCGCCTGCTCAGAGGTAGGCAGAGGGAGTTGTGGTTTGGCGGATGGGGCCGGGCCCGACCTTGGCTTCTGGTCGAAGTCCAGGGGGCCTGCCCCCTGCCTGCCCAGAGGTAGGCAGAGGGACTTGTGGTTTGGCGCGTGGGGCCGGGCCTGACCCTGGCTTCTGGTCGAGGTCCAGGGGACCTGCCCCCTGCCTGCCCAGAGGTAGGTAGAGGGACTTGTGGTTCGGCGCATGGGGCCGGCCCTGACCCTGGCTTCTGGTCGAAGTCCAGGGGGCCTGCCCCCTGCCTGCCCAGAGGTAGGCAGAGGGACTTGTGGTTCGGCGCGTGTGGCCGGGCCTGACCCTGGCTTCAGGTCGAGGTCCAGGGGACCTGCCCCCTGCCTGCCCAGAGGTAGGCAGAGGGACTTGTGTTCGGCGCGTGTGGCCGGGCCTGACCCTGGCTTCTGGTCGAGGTCCAGGGGGCCTGCCCTCTGCCTGCCCAGAGGTAGGCAGAGGGACTTATGGTTCGGCGCATGTGGCCGGGCCCGACCCTGGCTTCTGGTCGAAGTCCAGGGGGCCTGCCTCGAGGAAGGCAGAGGGACTTGTGGTTCGGCGCATGGGGCCGGCCCTGTCCCTGAATTCTGGTCGAAGTCCAGGTGGCCTGCCCCCTGCCTGCCCAGAGTTAGGCAAAGGGACTTCTGGTTCGGCGCGTGGGGCCGGGCTTGACCCTGGCTTCTGGTCGAGGTCTAGGGGGCCTGCCTCCGCCTGCCCGGAGGTAGGCAGAGGGACTTGTGGTTCGGCGGATGGGGACGGGCCCGACCTTGGCTTCTGATCGAAGTCCAGGGGGCCTGCCCCCTGCCTGCACAGAGGTAGGCAGAGGGACTTGTGGTTTGGCGCGTGGGGCCGGGCTTGACCCTGGCTTAGGGTCGAGGTCCAGGGGGCCTGCCTCCGCCTGCCCAGAGGTAGGCAGAGGGACTTGTGGTTCGGCGGATGGGGACGGGCCCGACCTTGGCTTCTGGTCGAAGTCCAGGGGGCCTGCCTCGAGGTAGGCAGAGGGACTTGTGGTTCGGCGCATGGGGCCGGCCCTGACCCTGAATTCTGGTCGAAGTCCAGGGGGTCTGCCCCCTGCCTGCCCAGAGGTAGGCAGAGGGACTTGTGGTTCGGCGCGTGGGGCCGGGCTTGACCCTGGCTTCTGGTCGAGGTCCAGGGGGCCTGCCTCCGCCTGCCCAGAGGTAGGCAGAGGGACTTATGGTTCGGCGCATGTGGCCGGGCCCGACCTTGGCTTCTGGTCGAAGTCCAGGGGGCCTGCCTCGAGGTAGGCAGAGGGACTTGTGGTTCGGCGCATGGGGCCGGCCCTGTCCCTGAATTCTGGTCGAAGTCCAGGGGGCCTGCCCCCTGCCTGCCCAGAGGTAGGCAGAGGGACTTGTGGTTCGGCGCGTGGGGCCGGGCTTGACCCTGGCTTCTGGTCGAGGTCTAGAGGGCCTGCCTCCGCCTGCCCAGAGGTAGGCAGAGGGACTTGTGGTTCGGCGGATGGGGACGGGCCTGACCTTGGCTTCTGATCGAAGTCTAGGGGGCCTGCCCCCTGCCTGCCCAAAGGTAGGCAGAGGGACTTGTGGTTTGGCGCGTGGGGCCGGGCCTGACCCTGGCTTCTAGTCGAGGTCCAGGGGCCTGCCCTCTGCCTGCCAGAGGTAGGCAGAGGGACTTGTGGTTCGGCGCATGGGGCCGGCCCTGACCCTGGCTTCTGGTCGAGGTCCAGGGGGCCTGCCCCCTGCCTGCCCAGAGGTAGGCAGAGGGACTTGTGGTTCGGTGCGTGTGGCCGTGCCTGACCCTGGCTTCAGGTCGAGGTCCAGGGGCCTGCCCCCTACCTGCCCAGAGGTAGGCAGAGGGACTTGTGGTTCGGCGCGTGTGGCCGGGCCTGACCCTGGCTTCCCGTCGAGGTCTAGGGGGCCTGCCCCCTGCCTGCCCAGAGGTAGGCAGAGGGACTTGTGGTTCGGCGCATGGGGCCGACCCTGACCCTGGCTTCTGGTCGAAGTCCAGGGGGCCTGCCCACTGCCTGCCCAGAGGTAGGCAGAGGGACTTGTGGTTCGGCGCGTGTGGCCGGGCCTGACCCTGGCTTCTAGTCGAGGTCCTGGGGGCCTGCCTCCGCCTGCCCAGAGGTAGGCAGAGGGACTTGTGGTTCGACGCATGGGGCCGGGCCCGACCCTTGCTTCTAGTCGAAGTCCAGGGGGCCTGCCCCCTACCTGCCTAGAGGTAGGCAGAGGGACTTGTGGTTCGGCACATGAGGTCAGGCCTGACCCTGGCTTCTGGTCGAAGTCCAGAGGGCCTGCCCCCTGCTTGCCCAGAGGTAGGCAGAGGGACTTGTGGTTCGGCGCATGGTTCCGGGCCAGACCCTGGCTTCTGGTCGAAGTCCAGGGGGCCTGCCCCCTGCTTGCCCAGAGGTAGGCAGATGGACTTGTGGTTCGGCGCGTGGGGCCGGGCTTGACCCTGGCTTCCGGTCGAGGTCCAGGGGGCCTGCCCCCTGCCTGCCCAGAGGTAGGCAGAGGGACTTGTGGTTCGGCACATGGGGCCGACCCTGACCCTGGCTTCTGGTCGAAGTCCAGGGGGCCTGCCCCCTGCCTGCCCAGAGGTAGGCAGAGGGACTTGTGGTTCGGCGCGTGTGGCCGGGCCTGACTCTGTCTTCTAGTCGAGGTCCTGGGGGCCTGCCTCCGCCTGCCCAGAGGTAGGCAGAGGGACTTGTGGTTCGACGCATGCGGCCGGGCCCGACCCTGGCTTCTAGTCGAAGTCCAGGGGGCCTGCCCCCTGCCTGCCTAGAGGTAGGCAGAGGGACTTGTGGTTCGGCACATGAGGTCAGGCCTGACCCTGGCTTCTGGTCGAAGTCCAGAGGGCCTGCCCCCTGCTTGCCCAGAGGTAGGCAGAGGGACTTGTGGTTCGGCGCATGGGGCCGGGCCAGACCCTGGCTTCTGGTCTAAGTCCAGGGGGCCTGCCCCCTGCTTGCCCAGAGGTAGGCAGATGGACTTGTGGTTCAGCGCGTGGGGCCGGCCCTGACCCTGGCTTCTGGTCGAGGTCCAGGGGGCCTGCCTCCGCCTGCCCAGAGGTAGGCAGAGGGAGTTGTGGTTTGGCGGATGGGGCCGGGCCCGACCTTGGCTTCTGGTCGAAGTCCAGGGGGCCTGCCCCCTGCCTGCCCAGAGGTAGGCAGAGGGACTTGTGGTTTGGCGCGTGGGGCCGGGCCTGACCCTGGCTTCTGGTCGAGGTCCAGGGGACCTGCCCCCTGCCTGCCCAGAGGTAGGCAGAGGGACTTGTGGTTCGGCGCATGGGGCCGGCCCTGACCCTGGCTTCTGGTCGAAGTCCAGGGGGCCTGCCCCCTGCCTGCCCAGAGGTAGGCAGAGGGACTTGTGGTTCGGCGCGTGTGGCCGGGCCTGACCCTGGCTTCAGGTCGAGGTCCAGGGGCCTGCCCCCTGCCTGCCCAGAGGTAGGCAGAGGGACTTGTGGTTCGGCGCGTGTGGCCGGGCCTGACCCTGGCTTCTGGTCGAGGTCCAGGGGGCCTGCCCCCTGCCTGCCCAGAGGTAGGCAGAGGGACTTATGGTTCGGCGCATGTGGCCGGGCCCGAACCTGGCTTCTGGTCGAAGTCCAGGGGGCCTGCCTCGAGGTAGGCAGAGGGACTTGTGGTTCGGCGCATGGGGCCGGCCCTGTCCCTGAATTCTGGTCGAAGTCCAGGTGGCCTGCCCCCTGCCTGCCCAGAGGTAGGCAGAGGGACTTGTGGTTCGGCGCGTGGGGCTGGGCTTGACCCTGGCTTCTGGTCGAGGTCTAGGGGGCCTGCCTCCGCCTGCCCAGAGGTAGGCAGAGGGTCTTGTGGTTCGGCGGATGGGGACGGGCCCGACCTTGGCTTCTGATCGAAGTCCAGGGGGCCTGCCCCCTGCCTGCCCAGAGGTAGGCAGAGGGACTTGTCGTTCGGCGCGTGTGGCCGGGCTTGACCCTGGCTTCAGGTCGAGGTCCAGGGGCCTGCCCCCTGCCTGCCCAGAGGTAGGCAGAGGGACTTGTGGTTCGGCGCGTGTGGCCGGGCCTGACCCTGGCTTCTGGTCGAGGTCCAGGGGGCCTGCCCCCTGCCTGCCCAGAGGTAGGTAGAGGGACTTGTGGTTCGGCGCATGGGGCCGGCCCTGACCCTGGCTTCTGGTCGAAGTCCAGGGGGCCTGCCCCCTGCCTGCCCAGAGGTAGGCAGAGGGACTTGTGGTTCGGCGCGTGTGGCCGGGCCTGACCCTGGCTTCTAGTCGAGGTCCTGGGGGCCTGCCTCCGCCTGCCCAGAGGTAGGCAGAGGGAGTTGTGGTTCGGCGCATGGGGCCGGGCCAGACCCTGGCTTCTGGTCGAAATCCAGAGGGCCTGCCCCCTGCTTGCCCAGAGGTAGGCAGAGGGACTTGTGGTTCGACGCGTGTGGCCGGGCCTGACCCTGGCGTCAGGTCGAAGTCCAGGGGGCCTGCCCCCTGCCTGCCCAGAGGTAGGCAGAGGGACTTGTGGTTCGACGCGTGTGGCCGGGCCTGACCCTGGCTTCAGGTCGAGGTCCAGGGGCCTGCCCCCTGCCTGCCCAGAGGTAGGCAGAGGGACTTGTGGTTCGGCGCGTGTGGCCGGGCCTGACCCTGGCTTCTGGTCGAGGTCCAGGGGGCCTGCCCCCTGCCTGCCCAGAGGTAGGCAGAGGGACTTGTGGTTCGGCGCATGGGGCCGGCCCTGACCCTGGCTTCTGGTCGAAGTCCAGGGGGCCTGCCCCCTGCCTGCCCAGAGGTAGGCAGAGGGACTTGTGGTTAGCGTGTGGCCGGGCCTGACCCTGGCTTCTAGTCGAGGTTCTGGGGGCCTGCCTCCGCCTGCCCAAAGGTAGGCAGAGGGACTTGTGGTTCGACGCATGGGGTCGGGCCCGACCCTGGCTTCTAGTCGAAGTCCAGGGGACCTGCCCCCTGCCTGCCTAGAGGTAGGCAGAGGGACTTGTGGTTCGGCACATGAGGCCAGGCCTGACCCTGTCTTCTGGTCGAAGTCCAGAGGGCCTGCCCCCTGCTTGCCCAGAGGTAGGCAGAGGGACTTGTGGTTCGGCGCATGGGGCCGGCCCTGTCCCTGAATTCTGGTCGAAGTCCAGGTGGCCTGCCCCCTGCCTGCCCAGAGGTAGGCAGAGGGACTTGTGGTTCGGCGCGTGGGGCCGGGCTTGACCCTGGCTTCTGGTCGAGGTCTAGGGGGCCTGCCTCCGCCTGCCCAGAGGTAGGCAGAGGGTCTTGTGGTTCGGCGGATGGGGACGGGCCCGACCTTGGCTTCTGATCGAAGTCCAGGGGGCCTGCCCCCTGCCTGCCCAGAGGTAGGCAGAGGGACTTGTCGTTCGGCGCGTGTGGCCGGGCTTGACCCTGGCTTCAGGTCGAGGTCCAGGGGCCTGCCCCCTGCCTGCCCAGAGGTAGGCAGAGGGACTTGTGGTTCGGCGCGTGTGGCCGGGCCTGACCCTGGCTTCTGGTCGAGGTCCAGGGGGCCTGCCCCCTGCCTGCCCAGAGGTAGGTAGAGGGACTTGTGGTTCGGCGCATGGGGCCGGCCCTGACCCTGGCTTCTGGTCGAAGTCCAGGGGGCCTGCCCCCTGCCTGCCCAGAGGTAGGCAGAGGGACTTGTGGTTCGGCGCGTGTGGCCGGGCCTGACCCTGGCTTCTAGTCGAGGTCCTGGGGGCCTGCCTCCGCCTGCCCAGAGGTAGGCAGAGGGAGTTGTGGTTCGGCGCATGGGGCCGGGCCAGACCCTGGCTTCTGGTCGAAATCCAGAGGGCCTGCCCCCTGCTTGCCCAGAGGTAGGCAGAGGGACTTGTGGTTCGACGCGTGTGGTCGGGCCTGACCCTGGCGTCAGGTCGAAGTCCAGGGGGCCTGCCCCCTGCCTGCCCAGAGGTAGGCAGAGGGACTTGTGGTTCGACGCGTGTGGCCGGGCCTGACCCTGGCTTCAGGTCGAGGTCCAGGGGCCTGCCCCCTGCCTGCCCAGAGGTAGGCAGAGGGACTTGTGGTTCGGCGCGTGTGGCCGGGCCTGACCCTGGCTTCTTGTCGAGGTCCAGGGGGCCTGCCCCCTGCCTGCCCAGAGGTAGGCAGAGGGACTTGTGGTTCGGCGCATGGGGCCGGCCCTGACCCTGGCTTCTGGTCGAAGTCCAGGGGGCCTGCCCCCTGCCTGCCCAGAGGTAGGCAGAGGGACTTGTGGTTGGCGCGTGTGGCCGGGCCTGACCCTGGCTTCTAGTCGAGGTTCTGGGGGCCTGCCTCCGCCTGCCCAAAGGTAGGCAGAGGGACTTGTGGTTCGACGCATGGGGCCGGGCCCGACCCTGGCTTCTAGTCGAAGTCCAGGGGACCTGCCCCCTGCCTGCCTAGAGGTAGGCAGAGGGACTTGTGGTTCGGCACATGAGGCCAGGCCTGACCCTGTCTTCTGGTCGAAGTCCAGAGGGCCTGCCCCCTGCTTGCCCAGAGGTAGGCAGAGGGACTTGTGGTTCGGCGCATGGGGCCGGGCCAGACCCTGGCTTCTGGTCGAAGTCCAGGGGGCCTGCCCCCTACTTGCCCAGAGGTAGGCAGATGGACTTGTGGTTTGGCGCGTGGGGCCGGGCCTGACCCTGGCTTCTGGTCGAGGTCCAGGGGGCCCGCCTCCGCCTGCCTAGAGGTAGGCAGAGGGAGTTGTGGTTTGGCGCGTGGGGCCGGGCCTGACCCTGGCTTCTGGTCGAGGTCCAGGGGACCTGCCCCCTGCCGGCCCAGAGGTAGGCAGAGGGACTTGTGGTTCGGCGCATGGGGCCGGCCCTGACCCTGGCTTCTGGTCGAAGTCCAGGGGGCCTGCCCCCTGCCTGCCCAGAGGTAGGCAGAGGGACTTGTGGTTCGGCGCGTGTGGCCGGGCCTGACCCTGGCTTCTAGTCGAGGTCCTGGGGGCCTGCCTCCGCCTGCCCAGAGGTAGGCAGAGGGACTTGTGGTTCGACGCATAGGGCCGGGCCCGACCCTGGCTTCTAGTCGAAGTCCAGGGGGCCTGCCCCCTGCCTGCCTAGAGGTAGGCAGAGGGACTTGTGGTTCGGCACATGAGGTCAGGCCTGACCCTGGCTTCTGGTCGGAATCCAGAAGGCCTGCCCCCTGCTTGCCCAGAGGTAGGCAGAGGGAGTTGTGGTTCGGCGCATGGGGCCGGGCCAGACCCTGGCTTCTGGTCGAAGTCCAGGGGGCCTGCCCCCTGCTTGCCCAGAGGTAGGCAGATGGACTTGTGGTTCGGCGCGTGGGGCCGGGCCTGACCCTGGCTTCTGGTCGAGGTCCAGGGGGCCTGCCTCCGCCTGCCCAGAGGTAGGCAGAGGGAGTTGTGGTTTGGCGGATGGGCCGGGCCCGACCTTGGCTTCTGGTCGAAGTCCAGGGGGCCTGCCCCCTGCCTGCCCAGAGGTAGGCAGAGGGACTTGTGGTTTGGTGCGTGGGGCCGGGCCTGACCCTGGCTTCTGGTCGAGGTCCAGGGGACCTGCCCCCTGCCTGCCCAGAGGTAGGCAGAGGGACTTGTGGTTCGGCGCATGGGGCCGGCCCTGACCCTGGCTTCTGGTCGAAGTCCAGGGGGCCTGCCCCCTGCCTGCCCAGAGGTAGGCAGAGGGACTTGTGGTTCGACGCGTGTGGCCGGACCTGACCCTGGCTTCAGGTCGAGGTCCAGGGGCCTGCCCCCTGCCTGCCCAGAGGTAGGCAGAGGGACTTGTGGTTCGGCGCGTGTGGCCGGGCCTGACCCTGGCTTCTGGTCGAGGTCCAGGGGGCCTGCCCCCTGCCTGCCCAGAGGTAGGCAGAGGGACTTGTGGTTCGGCGCATGGGGCCGGCCCTGACCCTGGCTTCTGGTCGAAGTCCAGGGGACCTGCCCCCTGCCTGCCCAGAGGTAGGCAGAGGGACTTGTGGTTCGGCGCGTGTGGCCGAGCCTGACCCTGGCTTCTAGTCGAGGTCCTGGGGGCCTGCCTCCGCCTGCCCAAAGGTAGGCAGAGGGACTTGTGGTTCGACGCATGGGGCCGGGCCCGACCCTGGCTTCTAGTCGAAGTCCAGGGGACCTGCCCCCTGCCTGCCTAGAGGTAGGCAGAGGGACTTGTGGTTCGGCACATGAGGCCAGGCCTGACCCAGTCTTCTGGTCGAAGTCCAGAGGGCCTGCCCCCTGCTTGCCCAGAGGTAGGCAGAGGGACTTGTGGTTCGGCGCATGGGGCCGGGCCAGACCCTGGCTTCTGGTCGAAGTCCAGGGGGCCTGCCCCCTACTTGCCCAGAGGTAGGCAGATGGACTTGTGGTTTGGCGCGTGGGGCCGGGCCTGACCCTGGCTTCTGGTCGAGGTCCAGGGGGCCCGCCTCCGCCTGCCTAGAGGTAGGCAGAGGGAGTTGTGGTTTGGCGCGTGGGGCCGGGCCTGACCCTGGCTTCTGGTCGAGGTCCAGGGGACCTGCCCCCTGCCTGCCCAGAGGTAGGCAGAGGGACTTGTGGTTCGGCGCATGGGGCCGGCCCTGACCCTGGCTTCTGGTCGAAGTCCAGGGGGCCTGCCCCCTGCCTGCCCAGAGGTAGGCAGAGGGACTTGTGGTTCGGCGCGTGTGGCCGGGCCTGACCCTGGCTTCTAGTCGAGGTCCTGGGGGCCTGCCTCCGCCTGCCCAGAGGTAGGCAGAGGGACTTGTGGTTCGACGCATAGGGCCGGGCCCGACCCTGGCTTCTAGTCGAAGTCCAGGGGGCCTGCCCCCCGCCTGCCTAGAGGTAGGCAGAGGGACTTGTGGTTCGGCACATGAGGTCAGGCCTGACCCTGGCTTCTGGTCGAAATCCAGAAGGCCTGCCCCCTGCTTGCCCAGAGGTAGGCAGAGGGAGTTGTGGTTCGGCGCATGGGGCCGGGCCAGACCCTGGCTTATGGTCGAAGTCCAGGGGGCCTGCCCCCTGCTTGCCCAGAGGTAGGCAGATGGACTTGTGGTTCGGCGCGTGGGGCCGGGCCTGACCCTGGCTTCTGGTCGAGGTCCAGGGGGCCTGCCTCCGCCTGCCCAGAGGTAGGCAGAGGGAGTTGTGGTTTGGCGGATGGGGCCGGGCCCGACCTTGGCTTCTGGTCGAAGTCCAGGGGGCCTGCCCCCTGCCTGCCCAGAGGTAGGCAGAGGGACTTGTGGTTTGGTGCGTGGGGCCGGGCCTGACCCTGGCTTCTGGTCGAGGTCCAGGGGACCTGCCCCCTGCCTGCCTAGAGGTAGGCAGAGGGACTTGTGGTTCGGCGCATGGGGCCGGCCCTGACTCTGGCTTCTGGTCGAAGTCTAGGGGGCCTGCCCCCTGCCTGCCCAGAGGTAGGCAGAGGGACTTGTGGTTCGACGCGTGTGGCCGGGCCTGACCCTGGCTTCAGGTCGAGGTCCAGGGGCCTGCCCCCTGCCTGCCCAGAGGTAGGCAGAGGGACTTGTGGTTCGGCGCGTGTGGCCGGGCCTGACCCTGGCTTCTGGTCGAGGTCCAGGGGGCCTGCCCCCTGCCTGCCCAGAGGTAGGCAGAGGGACTTGTGGTTCGGCGCATGGGGCCGGCCCTGACCCTGGCTTCTGGTCGAAGTCCAGGGGGCCTGCCCCCTGCCTGCCCAGAGGTAGGCAGAGGGACTTGTGGTTCGGCGCGTGTGGACGGGCCTGACCCTGGCTTCTAGTCGAGGTCCTGGGGGCCTGCCTCCGCCTGCCCAAAGGTAGGCAGAGGGACTTGTGGTTCGACGCATGGGGCCGGGCCCGACCCTGGCTTCTAGTCGAAGTCCAGGGGACCTGCCCCCTGCCTGCCTAGAGGTAGGCAGAGGGACTTGTGGTTCGGCACATGAGGCCAGGCCTGACCCAGTCTTCTGGTCGAAGTCCAGAGGGCCTGCCCCCTGCTTGCCCAGAGGTAGGCAGAGGGACTTGTGGTTCGGCGCATGGGGCCGGGCCAGACCCTGGCTTCTGGTCGAAGTCCAGGGGGCCTGCCCCCTACTTGCCCAGAGGTAGGCAGATGGACTTGTGGTTTGGCGCGTGGGGCCGGACCTGACCCTGGCTTCTGGTCGAGGTCCAGGGGGCCCGCCTCCGCCTGCCTAGAGGTAGGCAGAGGGAGTTGTGGTTTGGCGCGTGGGGCCGGGCCTGACCCTGGCTTCTGGTCGAGGTCCAGGGGACCTGCCCCCTGCCTGCCCAGAGGTAGGCAGAGGGACTTGTGGTTCGGCGCATGGGGCCGGCCCTGACCCTGGCTTCTGGTCGAAGTCCAGGGGGCCTGCCCCCTGCCTGCCCAGAGGTAGGCAGAGGGACTTGTGGTTCGGCGCGTGTGGCCGGGCCTGACCCTGGCTTCTAGTCGAGGTCCTGGGGGCCTGCCTCCGCCTGCCCAGAGGTAGGCAGAGGGACTTGTGGTTCGACGCATAGGGCCGGGCCCGACCCTGGCTTCTAGTCGAAGTCCAGGGGGCCTGCCCCCCGCCTGCCTAGAGGTAGGCAGAGGGACTTGTGGTTCGGCACATGAGGTCAGGCCTGACCCTGGCTTCTGGTCGAAATCCAGAAGGCCTGCCCCCTGCTTGCCCAGAGGTAGGCAGAGGGAGTTGTGGTTCGGCGCATGGGGCCGGGCCAGACCCTGGCTTCTGGTCGAAGTCCAGGGGGCCTGCCCCCTGCTTGCCCAGAGGTAGGCAGATGGACTTGTGGTTCGGCGCGTGGGGCCGGGCCTGACCCTGGCTTCTGGTCGAGGTCCAGGGGGCCTGCCTCCGCCTGCCCAGAGGTAGGCAGAGGGAGTTGTGGTTTGGCGGATGGGGCCGGGCCCGACCTTGGCTTCTGGTCGAAGTCCAGGGGGGCCTGCCCCCTGCCTGCCCAGAGGTAGGCAGAGGGACTTGTGGTTTGGTGCGTGGGGCCGGGCCTGACCCTGGCTTCTGGTCGAGGTCCAGGGGACCTGCCCCCTGCCTGCCCAGAGGTAGGCAGAGGGACTTGTGGTTCGGCGCATGGGGCCGGCCCTGACCCTGGCTTCTGGTCGAAGTCTAGGGGGCCTGCCCCCTGCCTACCCAGAGGTAGGCAGAGGGACTTGTGGTTCGACGCGTGTGGCCGGGCCTGACCCTGGCTTCAGGTCGAGGTCCAGGGGCCTGCCCCCTGCCTGCCCAGAGGTAGGCAGAGGGACTTGTGGTTCGGCGCGTGTGGCCGGGCCTGACCCTGGCTTCTGGTCGAGGTCCAGGGGGCCTGCCCCCTGCCTGCCCAGAGGTAGGCAGAGGGACTTGTGGTTCGGCGCATGGGGCCGGCCCTGACCCTGGCTTCTGGTCGAAGTCCAGGGGGCCTGCCCCCTGCCTGCCCAGAGGTAGGCAGAGGGACTTGTGGTTCGGCGCGTGTGGCCGGGCCTGACCCTGGCTTCTAGTCGAGGTCCTGGGGGCCTGCCTCCGCCTGCCCAAAGGTAGGCAGAGGGACTTGTGGTTCGACGCATGGGGTCGGGCCCGACCCTGGCTTCTAGTCGAAGTCCAGGGGACCTGCCCCCTGCCTGCCTAGAGGTAGGCAGAGGGACTTGTGGTTCGGCACATGAGGCCAGGCCTGACCCAGTCTTCTGGTCGAAGTCCAGAGGGCCTGCCCCCTGCTTGCCCAGAGGTAGGCAGAGGGACTTGTGGTTCGGCGCATGGGGCCGGGCCAGACCCTGGCTTCTGGTCGAAGTCCAGGGGGCCTGCCCCCTACTTGCCTAGAGGTAGGCATATGGACTTGTGGTTTGGCGCGTGGGGCCGGGCCTGACCCTGGCTTCTGGTCGAGGTCCAGGGGGCCCGCCTCCGCCTGCCTAGAGGTAGGCAGAGGGAGTTGTGGTTTGGCGCGTGGGGCCGGGCCTGACCCTGGCTTCTGGTCGAGGTCCAGGGGACCTGCCCCCTGCCTGCCCAGAGGTAGGCAGAGGGACTTGTGGTTCGGCGCATGGGGCCGGCCCTGACCCTGGCTTCTGGTCGAAGTCCAGGGGGCCTGCCCCCTGTCTGCCCAGAGGTAGGCAGAGGGACTTGTGGTTCGGCGCGTGTGGCCGGGCCTGACCCTGGCTTCTAGTCGAGGTCCTGGGGGCCTGCCTCCGCCTGCCCAGAGGTAGGCAGAGGGACTTGTGGTTCGACGCATGGGGCCGGGCCCGACCCTGGCTTCTAGTCGAAGTCCAGGGGGCCTGCCCCCTGCCTGCCTAGAGTTAGGCAGAGGGACTTGTTGTTCGGCACATGAGGTCAGGCCTGACCCTGGCTTCTGGTCTAAATCCAGAGGGCCTGCCCCCTGCTTTCCCAGAGGTAGGCAGAGGGAGTTGTGGTTCGGCGCATGGGGCCGGGCCAGACCCTGGCTTCTGGTCGAAGTCCAGGGGGCCTGCCCCCTGCTTGCCCAGAGGTAGGCAGATGGACTTGTGGTTCGGCGCGTGGGGCCGGAACTGACCCTGGCTTCTGGTCGAGGTCCAGGGGGCCTGCCTCCGCCTGCCGAGAGGTAGGCAGAGGGAGTTGTGGTTTGGCGGATGGGGCCGGGCCCGACCTTGGCTTCTGGTCGAAGTCCAGGGGGCCTGCCCCCTGCCTGCCCAGAGGTAGGCAGAGGGACTTGTGGTTTGGCGCGTAGGGCCGGGCCTGACCCTGGCTTCTGGTCGAGGTCCAGGGGACCTGCCCCCTGCCTGCCCAGAGGTAGGCAGACGGACTTGTGGTTCGGCGCATGGGGCCGGCCCTGACCCTGGCTCCTGGTCGAAGTCCAGGGGGCCTGCCCCCTGCCTGCCCAGAGGTAGGCAGAGGGACTTGTGGTTCGACGCGTGTGGCCGGGCCTGACCCTGGCTTCAGGTCGAGGTCCAGGGGCCTGCCCCCTGCCTACCCAGAGGTAGGCAGAGGGACTTGTGGTTCGGCGCGTGTGGCCGGGCCTGACCCTGGCTTCTGGTCGAGGTCCAGGGGGCCTGCCCCCTGCCTGCCCAGAGGTAGGCAGAGGGACTTGTGGTTCGGCGCGTATGGCCGGGCCTGACCCTGGCTTCAGGTCGAGGTCCAGGGGCCTGCCCCTTGCCTGCCCAGATGTAGGCAGAGGGACTTGTGGTTCGGCGCGTGTGGCCGGGCCTGACCCTGGCTTCTAGTCGAGGTCCTGGGGGCCTGCCTCCGCCTGCCCAAAGGTAGGCAGAGGGACTTGTGGTTCGACGCATGGGGCCGGGCCCGACCCTGGCTTCTAGTCGAAGTCCAGGGGACCTGCCCCCTGCCTGCCTAGAGGTAGGCAGAGGGACTTGTGGTTCGGCACATGAGGCCAGGCCTGACCCTGTCTTCTGGTCGAAGTCCAGAGGGCCTGCCCCCTGCTTGCCCAGAGGTAGGCAGAGGGACTTGTGGTTCGGCGCATGGGGCCGGGCCAGACCCTGGCTTCTGGTCGAAGTCCAGGGGGCCTGCCCCCTACTTGCCCAGAGGTAGGCAGATGGACTTGTGGTTTGGCGCGTGGGGCCGGGCCTGACCCTGGCTTCTGGTCGAGGTCCAGGGGGCCCGCTTCCGCCTGCCTAGAGGTAGGCAGAGGGAGTTGTGGTTTGGCGCGTGGGGCCGGGCCTGACCCTGGCTTCTGGTCGAGGTCCAGGGGACCTGCCCCCTGCCTGCCCAGAGGTAGGCAGAGGGACTTGTGGTTCGGCGCATGGGGCCGGCCCTGACCCTGGCTTCTGGTCGAAGTCCAGGGGGCCTGCCCCCTGCCTGCCCAGAGGTAGGCAGAGGGACTTGTGGTTCGGCGCGTATGGCCGGGCCTGACCCTGGCTTCAGGTCGAGGTCTAGGGGCCTGCCCCTTGCCTGCCCAGATGTAGGCAGAGGGACTTGTGGTTCGGCGCGTGTGGCCGGGCCTGACCCTGGCTTCTAGTCGAGGTCCTGGGGGCCTGCCTCCGCCTGCCCAAAGGTAGGCAGAGGGACTTGTGGTTCGACGCATGGGGCCGGGCCCGACCCTGGCTTGTAGTCGAAGTCCAGGGGACCTGCCCCCTGCCTGCCTAGAGGTAGGCAGAGGGACTTGTGGTTCGGCACATGAGGCCAGGCCTGACCCTGTCTTCTGGTCGAAGTCCAGAGGGCCTGCCCCCTGCTTGCCTAGAGGTAGGCAGAGGGACTTGTGGTTCGGCACATGGGGCCGGGCAAGACCCTGGCTTCAGGTCGAAGTCCAGGGGGCCTGCTCCCTGCTTGCCCAGAGGTAGGCAGATGGACTTGTGGATTGGCGCGTGGGGCCGGGCCTGACCCTGGCTTCTGGTCGAGTTCCAGGGGGCCCGCCTCCGCCTGCCTAGAGGTAGGCAGAGGGAGTTGTGGTTTGGCGCTTGGGGCCGGGCCTGACCCTGGCTTCTGGTCGAGGTCCAGGGGACCTGCCCCCTGCCTGCCCAGAGGTAGGCAGAGCGACTTGTGGTTCGGCGCATGGGGCCGGCCCTGACCCTGGCTTCTGGTCGAAGTCCAGGGGGCCTGCCCCCTGCCTGCCCAGAGGTAGGCAGAGGGACTTGTGGTTCGGCGCGTGTGGCCGGGCCTGACCCTGGCTTCTAGTCGAGGTCCTGGGGGCCTGCCTCCGCCTGCCCAAAGGTAGGCAGAGGGACTTGTGGTTCGACGCATGGGGCCGGGCCCGACCCTGGCTTCTAGTCGAAGTCCAGGGGACCTGCCCCCTGCCTGCCTAGAGGTAGGCAGAGGGACTTGTGGTTCGGCACATGAGGCCAGGCCTGACCCAGTCTTCTGGTCGAAGTCCAGAGGGCCTGCCCCCTGCTTGCCCAGAGGTAGGCAGAGGGACTTGTGGTTCGGCGCATGGGGCCGGGCCAGACCCTGGCTTCTGGTCGAAGTCCAGGGGGCCTGCCCCCTACTTGCCCAGAGGTAGGCAGATGGACTTGTGGTTTGGCGCGTGGGGCCGGACCTGACCCTGGCTTCTGGTCGAGGTCCAGGGGGGCCCGCCTCCGCCTGCCTAGAGGTAGGCAGAGGGAGTTGTGGTTTGGCGCGTGGGGCCGGGCCTGACCCTGGCTTCTGGTCGAGGTCCAGGGGACCTGCCCCCTGCCTGCCCAGAGGTAGGCAGAGGGACTTGTGGTTCGGCGCATGGGGCCGGCCCTGACCCTGGCTTCTGGTCGAAGTCCAGGGGGCCTGCCCCCTGCCTGCCCAGAGGTAGGCAGAGGGACTTGTGGTTCGGCGCGTGTGGCCGGGCCTGACCCTGGCTTCTAGTCGAGGTCCTGGGGGCCTGCCTCCGCCTGCCCAGAGGTAGGCAGAGGGACTTGTGGTTCGACGCATAGGGCCGGGCCCGACCCTGGCTTCTAGTCGAAGTCCAGGGGGCCTGCCCCCCGCCTGCCTAGAGGTAGGCAGAGGGACTTGTGGTTCGGCACATGAGGTCAGGCCTGACCCTGGCTTATGGTCGAAATCCAGAAGGCCTGCCCCCTGCTTGCCCAGAGGTAGGCAGAGGGAGTTGTGTTTCGGCGCATGGGGCCGGGCCAGACCCTGGCTTCTGGTCGAAGTCCAGGGGGCCTGCCCCCTGCTTGCCCAGAGGTAGGCAGATGGACTTGTGGTTCGGCGCGTGGGGCCGGGCCTGACCCTGGCTTCTGGTCGAGGTCCAGGGGGCCTGCCTCCGCCTGCCCAGAGGTAGGCAGAGGGAGTTGTGGTTTGGCGGATGGGGCCGGGCCCGACCTTGGCTTCTGGTCGAAGTCCAGGGGGCCTGCCCCCTGCCTGCCCAGAGGTAGGCAGAGGGACTTGTGGTTTGGTGCGTGGGGCCGGGCCTGACCCTGGCTTCTGGTCGAGGTCCAGGGGACCTGCCCCCTGCCTGCCCAGAGGTAGGCAGAGGGACTTGTGGTTCGGCGCATGGGGCCGGCCCTGACCCTGGCTTCTGGTCGAAGTCTAGGGGGCCTGCCCCCTGCCTGCCCAGAGGTAGGCAGAGGGACTTGTGGTTCGACGCGTGTGGCCGGGCCTGACCCTGGCTTCAGGTAGAGGTCCAGGGGCCTGCCCCCTGCCTGCCCAGAGGTAGGCAGAGGGACTTGTGGTTCGGCGCGTGTGGCCGGGCCTGACCCTGGCTTCTGGTCGAGGTCCAGGGGGCCTGCCCCCTGCCTGCCCAGAGGTAGGCAGAGGGACTTGTGGTTCGGCGCATGGGGCCGGCCCTGACCCTGGCTTCTGGTCGAAGTCCAGGGGGCCTGCCCCCTGCCTGCCCAGAGGTAGGCAGAGGGACTTGTGGTTCGGCGCGTGTGGCCGGGCCTGACCCTGGCTTCTAGTCGAGGTCCTGGGGGCCTGCCTCCGCCTGCCCAAAGGTAGGCAGAGGGACTTGTGGTTCGACGCATGGGGCCGGGCCCGACCCTGGCTTCTAGTCGAAGTCCAGGGGACCTGCCCCCTGCCTGCCTAGAGGTAGGCAGAGGGACTTGTGGTTCGGCACATGAGGCCAGGCCTGACCTAGTCTTCTGGTCGAAGTCCAGAGGGCCTGCCCCCTGCTTGCCCAGAGGTAGGCAGAGGGACTTGTGGTTCGGCGCATGGGGCCGGGCCAGACCCTGGCTTCTGGTCGAAGTCCAGGGGGCCTGCCCCCTACTTGCCCAGAGGTAGGCATATGGACTTGTGGTTTGGCGCGTGGGGCCGGGACTGACCCTGGCTTCTGGTCGAGGTCCAGGGGGCCTGCCTCCGCCTGCCGAGAGGTAGGCAGAGGGAGTTGTGGTTTGGCGGATGAGGCCGGGCCCGACCTTGGCTTCTGGTCGAAGTCCAGGGGGCCTGCCCCCTGCCTGCCCAGAGGTAGGCAGAGGGACTTGTGGTTTGGCGCGTAGGGCCGGGCCTGACCCTGGCTTCTGGTCGAGGTCCAGGGGACCTGCCCCCTGCCTGCCCAGAGGTAGGCAGACGGACTTGTGGTTCGGCGCATGGGGCCGGCCCTGACCCTGGCTCCTGGTCGAAGTCCAGGGGGCCTGCCCCCTGCCTGCCCAGAGGTAGGCAGAGGGACTTGTGGTTCGACGCGTGTGGCCGGGCCTGACCCTGGCTTCAGGTCGAGGTCCAGGGGCCTGCCCCCTGCCTACCCAGAGGTAGGCAGAGGGACTTGTGGTTCGGCACGTGTGGCCGGGCCTGACCCTGGCTTCTGGTCGAGGTCCAGGGGGCCTGCCCCCTGCCTGCCCAGAGGTAGGCAGAGGGACTTGTGGTTCGGCGCGTATGGCCGGGCCTGACCCTGGCTTCAGGTCGAGGTCCAGGGGCCTGCCCCTTGCCTGCCCAGATGTAGGCAGAGGGACTTGTGGTTCGGCGCGTGTGGCCGGGCCTGACCCTGGCTTCTAGTCGAGGTCCTGGGGGCCTGCCTCCGCCTGCCCAAAGGTAGGCAGAGGGACTTGTGGTTCGACGCATGGGGCCGGGCCCGACCCTGGCTTCTAGTCGAAGTCTAGGGGACCTGCCCCCTGCCTGCCTAGAGGTAGGCAGAGGGACTTGTGGTTCGGCACATGAGGCCAGGCCTGACCCTGTCTTCTGGTCGAAGTCCAGAGGGCCTGCCCCCTGCTTGCCCAGAGGTAGGCAGAGGGACTTGTGGTTCGGCGCATGGGGCCGGGCCAGACCCTGGCTTCTGGTCGAAGTCCAGGGGGCCTGCCCCCTACTTGCCCAGAGGTAGGCAGATGGACTTGTGGTTTGGCGCGTGGGGCCGGGCCTGACCCTGGCTTCTGGTCGAGGTCCAGGGGGCCCGCTTCCGCCTGCCTAGAGGTAGGCAGAGGGAGTTGTGGTTTGGCGCGTGGGGCCGGGCCTGACCCTGGCTTCTGGTCGAGGTCCAGGGGACCTGCCCCCTGCCTGCCTAGAGGTAGGCAGAGGGACTTGTGGTTCGGCGCATGGGGCCGGCCCTGACCCTGGCTTCTGGTCGAAGTCCAGGGGGGCTGCCCCCTGCCTGCCCAGAGGTAGGCAGAGGGACTTGTGGTTCGGCGCGTATGGCCGGGCCTGACCCTGGCTTCAGGTCGAGGTCTAGGGGCCTGCCCCTTGCCTGCCCAGATGTAGGCAGAGGGACTTGTGGTTCGGCGCGTGTGGCCGGGCCTGACCCTGGCTTCTAGTCGAGGTCCTGGGGGCCTGCCTCCGCCTGCCCAAAGGTAGGCAGAGGGACTTGTGGTTCGACGCATGGGGCCGGGCCCGACCCTGGCTTGTAGTCGAAGTCCAGGGGACCTGCCCCCTGCCTGCCTAGAGGTAGGCAGAGGGACTTGTGGTTCGGCACATGAGGCCAGGCCTGACCCTGTCTTCTGGTCGAAGTCCAGAGGGCCTGCCCCCTGCTTGCCTAGAGGTAGGCAGAGGGACTTGTGGTTCGGCACATGGGGCCGGGCAAGACCCTGGCTTCAGGTCGAAGTCCAGGGGGCCTGCTCCCTGCTTGCCCAGAGGTAGGCAGATGGACTTGTGGATTGGCGCGTGGGGCCGGGCCTGACCCTGGCTTCTGGTCGAGTTCCAGGGGGCCCGCCTCCGCCTGCCTAGAGGTACGCAGAGGGAGTTGTGGTTTGGCGCTTGGGGCCGGGCCTGACCCTGGCTTCTGGTCGAGGTCCAGGGGACCTGCCCCCTGCCTGCCCAGAGGTAGGCAGAGGGACTTGTGGTTCGGCGCATGGGGCCGGCCCTGACCCTGGCTTCTGGTCGAAGTCCAGGGGGCCTGCCCCCTGCCTGCCCAGAGGTAGGCAGAGGGACTTGTGGTTCGGCGCGTGTGGTCGGGCCTGACCTTGGCTTCAGGTCGAGGTCCAGGGGCCTGCCTCCTGCCTGCACAGACGTAGGCAGAGGGACTTGTGGTTCGGCGCGTGTGGCCGGGCCTGACCCTGGCTTCTGGTCGAGGTCCAGGGGGCCTGCCCCCTGCCTGCCCAGAGGTAGGCAAAGGGACTTGTGGTTCGGCGCATGGGGCCGGCCCTGACCCTGGCTTCTGGTCGAAGTCCAGGGGGCCTGCCCCCTGCCTGCCCAGAGGTAGGCAGAGGGACTTGTGGTTCGGCGCGTGTGGCCGGGCCTGACCCTGGCTTCTAGTCGAGGTCCTGGGGGCCTGCCTCCGCCTGCCCAAAGGTAGGCAGAGGGACTTGTGGTTCGACGCATGGGGCCGGGCCCGACCCTGGCTTCTAGTCGAAGTCCAGGGGACCTGCCCCCTGCCTGCCTAGAGGTAGGCAGAGGGACTTGTGGTTCGGCACATGAGGCCAGGCCTGACCCTGTCTTCTGGTCGAAGTCCAGAGGGCCTGCCCCCTGCTTGCCCAGAGGTAGGCAGAGGGACTTGTGGTTCGGCGCATGGGGCCGGGCCAGACCCTGGCTTCTGGTCGAAGTCCAGGGGGCCTGCCCCCTGCTTGCCCAGAGGTAGGCAGAGGGACTTGTGGTTCGGCGCGTGTGGCCGGGCCTGACCCTGGCTTCAGGTCGAGGTCCAGGGGCCTGCCCCCTGCCTGCCCAGAGGTAGGCAGAGGGACTTGTGGTTCGGCGCGTGTGGCCGGGCCTGACCCTGGCTTCTGGTCGAGGTCCAGGGGGCCTGCCCCCTGCCTGCTCAGAGGTAGGCAGAGGGACTTGTGGTTCGGCGCATGGGGCCGGCCCTGACCCTGGCTTCTGGTCGAAGTCCAGGGGGCCTGCCCCCTGTCTGCCCAGAGGTAGGCAGAGGGACTTGTGGTTCGGCGCGTGTGGCCGGGCCTGACCCTGGCTTCTAGTCGAGGTCCTGGGGGCCTGCCTCCGCCTGCCCAGAGGTAGGCAGAGGGACTTGTGGTTCGATGCATGGGGCCGGGCCCGACCCTGGCTTCTAGTCGAAGTCCAGGGGGCCTGCCCCCTGCCTGCCTAGAGTTAGGCAGAGGGACTTGTGGTTCGGCACATGAGGTCAGGCCTGACCCTGGCTTCTGGTCTAAATCCAGAGGGCCTGCCCCCTGCTTTCCCAGAGGTAGGCAGAGGGAGTTGTGGTTCGGCGCATGGGGCCGGGCCAGACCCTGGCTTCTGGTCGAAGTCCAGGGGGCCTGCCCCCTGCTTGCCCAGAGGTAGGCAGATGGACTTGTGGTTCGGCGCGTGGGGCCGGGCCTGACCCTGGCTTCTGGTCGAGGTCCAGGGGGCCTGCCTCCGCCTGCCGAGAGGTAGGCAGAGGGAGTTGTGGTTTGGCGGATGGGGCCGGGCCCGACCTTGGCTTCTGGTCGAAGTCCAGGGGGCCTGCCCCCTGCCTGCCCAGAGGTAGGCAGAGGGACTTGTGGTTTGGCGCGTAGGGCCGGGCCTGACGTTGGCTTCTGGTCGAAGTCCAGGGGGCCTGCCCCCTGCCTGCCCAGAGGTAGGCAGAGGGACTTGTGGTTCGGCGCATGGGGCCGGCCCTGACCCTGGCTTCTGGTCGAAGTCCAGGGGGCCTGCCCCCTGCCTGCCCAGAGGTAGGCAGAGGGACTTGTGGTTCGGCGCGTGTGGCCGGGCCTGACCCTGGCTTCTAGTCGAGGTCCTGGGGGCCTGCCTCCGCCTGCCCAAAGGTAGGCAGAGGGACTTGTGGTTCGACGCATGGGGCCGGGCCCGACCCTGGCTTGTAGTCGAAGTCCAGGGGACCTGCCCCCTGCCTGCCTAGAGGTAGGCAGAGGGACTTGTGGTTCGGCACATGAGGCCAGGCCTGACCCTGTCTTCTGGTCGAAGTCCAGAGGGCCTGCCCCCTGCTTGCCTAGAGGTAGGGAGAGGGACTTGTGGTTCGGCACATGGGGCCGGGCAAGACCCTGGCTTCAGGTCGAAGTCCAGGGGGCCTGCTCCCTGCTTGCCCAGAGGTAGGCAGATGGACTTGTGGATTGGCGCGTGGGGCCGGGCCTGACCCTGGCTTCTGGTCGAGTTCCAGGGGGCCCGCCTCCGCCTGCCTAGAGGTAGGCAGAGGGAGTTGTGGTTTGGCGCTTGGGGCCGGGCCTGACCCTGGCTTCTGGTCGAGGTCCAGGGGACCTGCCCCCTGCCTGCCCAGAGGTAGGCAGAGGGACTTGTGGTTCGGCGCATGGGGCCGGCCCTGACCCTGGCTTCTGGTCGAAGTCCAGGGGGCCTGCCCCCTGCCTGCCCAGAGGTAGGCAGAGGGACTTGTGGTTCGGCGCGTGTGGCCGGGCCTGACCTTGGCTTCAGGTCGAGGTCCAGGGGCCTGCCTCCTGCCTGCCCAGACGTAGGCAGAGGGACTTGTGGTTCGGCGCGTGTGGCCGGGCCTGACCCTGGCTTCTGGTCGAGGTCCAGGGGGCCTGCCCCCTGCCTGCCCAGAGGTAGGCAAAGGGACTTGTGGTTCGGCGCATGGGGCCGGCCCTGACCCTGGCTTCTGGTCGAAGTCCAGGGGGCCTGCACCCTGCCTGCCCAGAGGTAGGCAGAGGGACTTGTGGTTCGGCGCGTGTGGCCGGGCCTGACCCTGGCTTCTAGTCGAGGTCCTGGGGGCCTGCCTCCGCCTGCCCAAAGGTAGGCAGAGGGACTTGTGGTTCGACGCATGGGGCCGGGCCCGACCCTGGCTTCTAGTCGAAGTCCAGGGGACCTGCCCCCTGCCTGCCTAGAGGTAGGCAGAGGGACTTGTGGTTCGGCACATGAGGCCAGGCCTGACCCTGTCTTCTGGTCGAAGTCCAGAGGGCCTGCCCCCTGCTTGCCCAGAGGTAGGCAGAGGGACTTGTGGTTCGGCGCATGGGGCCGGGCCAGACCCTGGCTTCTGGTCGAAGTCCAGGGGGCCTGCCCCCTGCTTGCCCAGAGGTAGGCAGAGGGACTTATGGTTCGGCGCGTGTGGCCGGGCCTGACCCTGGCTTCAGGTCGAGGTCCAGGGGCCTGCCCCCTGCCTGCCCAGAGGTAGGCAGAGGGACTTGTGGTTCGGCGCGTGTGGCCGGGCCTGACCCTGGCTTCTGGTCGAGGTCCAGGGGGCCTGCCCCCTGCCTGCTCAGAGGTAGGCAGAGGGACTTGTGGTTCGGCGCATGGGGCCGGCCCTGACCCTGGCTTCTGGTCGAAGTCCAGGGGGCCTGCCCCCTGTCTGCCCAGAGGTAGGCAGAGGGACTTGTGGTTCGGCGCGTGTGGCCGGGCCTGACCCTGGCTTCTAGTCGAGGTCCTGGGGGCCTGCCTCCGCCTGCCCAGAGGTAGGCAGAGGGACTTGTGGTTCGACGCATGGGGCCGGGCCCGACCCTGGCTTCTAGTCGAAGTCCAGGGGGCCTGCCCCCTGCCTGCCTAGAGTTAGGCAGAGGGACTTGTGGTTCGGCACATGAGGTCAGGCCTGACCCTGGCTTCTGGTCTAAATCCAGAGGGCCTGCCCCCTGCTTTCCCAGAGGTAGGCAGAGGGAGTTGTGGTTCGGCGCATGGGGCCGGGCCAGACCCTGGCTTCTGGTCGAAGTCCAGGGGGCCTGCCCCCTGCTTGCCCAGAGGTAGGCAGATGGACTTGTGGTTCGGCGCGTGGGGCCGGGCCTGACCCTGGCTTCTGGTCGAGGTCCAGGGGGCCTGCCTCCGCCTGCCGAGAGGTAGGCAGAGGGAGTTGTGGTTTGGCGGATGGGGCCGGGCCCGACCTTGGCTTCTGGTCGAAGTCCAGGGGGCCTGCCCCCTGCCTGCCCAGAGGTAGGCAGAGGGACTTGTGGTTTGGCGCGTAGGGCCGGGCCTGACCCTGGCTTCTGGTCGAGGTCCAGGGGACCTGCCCCCTGCCTGCCTAGAGGTAGGCAGACGGACTTGTGGTTCGGCGCATGGGGCCGGCCCTGACCCTGGCTCCTGGTCGAAGTCCAGGGGGCCTGCCCCCTGCCTGCCCAGAGGTAGGCAGAGGGACTTGTGGTTCGACGCGTGTGGCCGGGCCTGACCCTGGCTTCAGGTCGAGGTCCAGGGGCCTGCCCCCTGCCTACCCAGAGGTAGGCAGAGGGACTTGTGGTTCGGCGCGTGTGGCCGGGCCTGACCCTGGCTTCTGGTCGAGGTCCAGGGGGCCTGCCCCCTGCCTGCCCAGAGGTAGGCAGAGGGACTTGTGGTTCGGCGCGTATGGCCGGGCCTGACCCTGGCTTCAGGTCGAGGTCCAGGGGCCTGCCCCTTGCCTGCCCAGATGTAGGCAGAGGGACTTGTGGTTCGGCGCGTGTGGCCGGGCCTGACCCTGGCTTCTAGTCGAGGTCCTGGGGGCCTGCCTCCGCCTGCCCAAAGGTAGGCAGAGGGACTTGTGGTTCGACGCATGGGGCCGGGCCCGACCCTGGCTTCTAGTCGAAGTCCAGGGGACCTGCCCCCTGCCTGCCTAGAGGTAGGCAGAGGGACTTGTGGTTCGGCACATGAGGCCAGGCCTGACCCTGTCTTCTGGTCGAAGTCCAGAGGGCCTGCCCCCTGCTTGCCCAGAGGTAGGCAGAGGGACTTGTGGTTCGGCGCATGGGGCCGGGCCAGACCCTGGCTTCTGGTCGAAGTCCAGGGGGCCTGCCCCCTACTTGCCCAGAGGTAGGCAGATGGACTTGTGGTTTGGCGCGTGGGGCCGGGCCTGACCCTGGCTTCTGGTCGAGGTCCAGGGGGCCCGCTTCCGCCTGCCTAGAGGTAGGCAGAGGGAGTTGTGGTTTGGCGCGTGGGGCCGGGCCTGACCCTGGCTTCTGGTCGAGGTCCAGGGGACCTGCCCCCTGCCTGCCCAGAGGTAGGCAGAGGGACTTGTGGTTCGGCGCATGGGGCCGGCCCTGACCCTGGCTTCTGGTCGAAGTCCAGGGGGCCTGCCCCCTGCCTGCCCAGAGGTAGGCAGAGGGACTTGTGGTTCGGCGCGTATGGCCGGGCCTGACCCTGGCTTCAGGTCGAGGTCTAGGGGCCTGCCCCTTGCCTGCCCAGATGTAGGCAGAGGGACTTGTGGTTCGGCGCGTGTGGCCGGGCCTGACCCTGGCTTCTAGTCGAGGTCCTGGGGGCCTGCCTCCGCCTGCCCAAAGGTAGGCAGAGGGACTTGTGGTTCGACGCATGGGGCCGGGCCCGACCCTGGCTTGTAGTCGAAGTCCAGGGGACCTGCCCCCTGCCTGCCTAGAGGTAGGCAGAGGGACTTGTGGTTCGGCACATGAGGCCAGGCCTGACCCTGTCTTCTGGTCGAAGTCCAGAGGGCCTGCCCCCTGCTTGCCTAGAGGTAGGCAGAGGGACTTGTGGTTCGGCACATGGGGCCGGGCAAGACCCTGGCTTCAGGTCGAAGTCCAGGGGGCCTGCTCCCTGCTTGCCCAGAGGTAGGCAGATGGACTTGTGGATTGGCGCGTGGGGCCGGGCCTGACCCTGGCTTCTGGTCGAGTTCCAGGGGGCCCGCCTCCGCCTGCCTAGAGGTAGGCAGAGGGAGTTGTGGTTTGGCGCTTGGGGCCGGGCCTGACCCTGGCTTCTGGTCGAGGTCCAGGGGACCTGCCCCCTGCCTGCCCAGAGGTAGGCAGAGGGACTTGTGGTTCGGCGCATGGGGCCGGCCCTGACCCTGGCTTCTGGTCGAAGTCCAGGGGGCCTGCCCCCTGCCTGCCCAGAGGTAGGCAGAGGGACTTGTGGTTCGACGCGTGTGGCCGGACCTGACCCTGGCTTCAGGTCGAGGTCCAGGGGCCTGCCCCCTGCCTGCCCAGAGGTAGGCAGAGGGACTTGTGGTTCGGCGCATGGGGCCGGCCCTGACCCTGGCTTCTGGTCGAAGTCCAGGGGGCCTGCCCCCTGCCTGCCCAGAGGTAGGCAGAGGGACTTGTGGTTCGGCGCGTGTGGCCGGGCCTGACCCTGGCTTCTAGTCGAGGTCCTGGGGGCCTGCCTCCGCCTGCCCAAAGGTAGGCAGAGGGACTTGTGGTTCGACGCATGGGGCCGGGCCCGACCCTGGCTTCTAGTCGAAGTCCAGGGGACCTGCCCCCTGCCTGCCTAGAGGTAGGCAGAGGGACTTGTGGTTCGGCACATGAGGCCAGGCCTGACCCTGTCTTCTGGTCGAAGTCCAGAGGGCCTGCCCCCTGCTTGCCCAGAGGTAGGCAGAGGGACTTGTGGTTCGGCGCATGGGGCCGGGCCAGACCCTGGCTTCTGGTCGAAGTCCAGGGGGCCTGCCCCCTACTTGCCCAGAGGTAGGCAGATGGACTTGTGGTTTGGCGCGTGGGGCCGGGCCTGACCCTGGCTTCTGGTCGAGGTCCAGGGGGCCCGCTTCCGCCTGCCTAGAGGTAGGCAGAGGGAGTTGTGGTTTGGCGCGTGGGGCCGGGCCTGACCCTGGCTTCTGGTCGAGGTCCAGGGGACCTGCCCCCTGCCTGCCCAGAGGTAGGCAGAGGGACTTGTGGTTCGGCGCATGGGGCCGGCCCTGACCCTGGCTTCTGGTCGAAGTCCAGGGGGCCTGCCCCCTGCCTGCCCAGAGGTAGGCAGAGGGACTTGTGGTTCGGCGCGTATGGCCGGGCCTGACCCTGGCTTCAGGTCGAGGTCTAGGGGCCTGCCCCTTGCCTGCCCAGATGTAGGCAGAGGGACTTGTGGTTCGGCGCGTGTGGCCGGGCCTGACCCTGGCTTCTAGTCGAGGTCCTGGGGGCCTGCCTCCGCCTGCCCAAAGGTAGGCAGAGGGACTTGTGGTTCGACGCATGGGGCCGGGCCCGACCCTGGCTTGTAGTCGAAGTCCAGGGGACCTGCCCCCTGCCTGCCTAGAGGTAGGCAGAGGGACTTGTGGTTCGGCACATGAGGCCAGGCCTGACCCTGTCTTCTGGTCGAAGTCCAGAGGGCCTGCCCCCTGCTTGCCTAGAGGTAGGCAGAGGGACTTGTGGTTCGGCACATGGGGCCGGGCAAGACCCTGGCTTCAGGTCGAAGTCCAGGGGGCCTGCTCCCTGCTTGCCCAGAGGTAGGCAGATGGACTTGTGGATTGGCGCGTGGGGCCGGGCCTGACCCTGGCTTCTGGTCGAGTTCCAGGGGGCCCGCCTCCGCCTGCCTAGAGGTAGGCAGAGGGAGTTGTGGTTTGGCGCTTGGGGCCGGGCCTGACCCTGGCTTCTGGTCGAGGTCCAGGGGACCTGCCCCCTGCCTGCCAAGAGGTAGGCAGAGGGACTTGTGGTTCGGCGCATGGGGCCGGCCCTGACCCTGGCTTCTGGTCGAAGTCCAGGGGGCCTGCCCCCTGCCTGCCCAGAGGTAGGCAGAGGGACTTGTGGTTCGGCGCATGTGGCCGGGCCTGACCCTGGCTTCAGGTCGAGGTCCAGGGGCCTGCCTCCTGCCTGCCCAGACGTAGGCAGAGGGACTTGTGGTTCGGCGCGTGTGGCCGGGCCTGACCCTGGCTTCTGGTCGAGGTCCAGGGGGCCTGCCCCCTGCCTGCCCAGAGGTAGGCAAAGGGACTTGTGGTTCGGCGCATGGGGCCGGCCCTGACCCTGGCTTCTGGTCGAAGTCCAGGGGGCCTGCCCCCTGCCTGCCCAGAGGTAGGCAGAGGGACTTGTGGTTCGGCGCGTGTGGCCGGGCCTGACCCTGGCTTCTAGTCGAGGTCCTGGGGGCCTGCCTCCGCCTGCCCAAAGGTAGGCAGAGGGACTTGTGGTTCGACGCATGGGGCCGGGCCCGACCCTGGCTTCTAGTCGAAGTCCAGGGGACCTGCCCCCTGCCTGCCTAGAGGTAGGCAGAGGGACTTGTGGTTCGGCACATGAGGCCAGGCCTGACCCTGTCTTCTGGTCGAAGTCCAGAGGGCCTGCCCCCTGCTTGCCCAGAGGTAGGCAGAGGGACTTGTGGTTCGACGCATGGGGCCGGGCCAGACCCTGGCTTCTGGTCGAAGTCCAGGGGGCCTGCCCCCTGCTTGCCCAGAGGTAGGCAGAGGGACTTGTGGTTCGGCGCGTGTGGCCGGGCCTGACCCTGGCTTCAGGTCGAGGTCCAGGGGCCTGCCCCCTGCCTGCCCAGAGGTAGGCAGAGGGACTTGTGGTTCGGCGCGTGTGGCCGGGCCTGACCCTGGCTTCTGGTCGAGGTCCAGGGGGCCTGCCCCCTGCCTGCCTAGAGGTAGGCAGAGGGACTTGTGGTTCGGCACATGAGGCCAGGCCTGACCCTGTCTTCTGGTCGAAGTCCAGAGGGCCTGCCCCCTGCTTGCCTAGAGGTAGGCAGAGGGACTTGTGGTTCGGCACATGGGGCCGGGCAAGACCCTGGCTTCAGGTCGAAGTCCAGGGGGCCTGCTCCCTGCTTGCCCAGAGGTAGGCAGATGGACTTGTGGATTGGCGCGTGGGGCCGGGCCTGACCCTGGCTTCTGGTCGAGTTCCAGGGGGCCCGCCTCCGCCTGCCTAGAGGTAGGCAGAGGGAGTTGTGGTTTGGCGCTTGGGGCCGGGCCTGACCCTGGCTTCTGGTCGAGGTCCAGGGGACCTGCCCCCTGCCTGCCCAGAGGTAGGCAGAGGGACTTGTGGTTCGGCGCATGGGGCCGGCCCTGACCCTGGCTTCTGGTCGAAGTCCAGGGGGCCTGCCCCCTGCCTGCCCAGAGGTAGGCAGAGGGACTTGTGGTTCGGCGCGTGTGGCCGGGCCTGACCCTGGCTTCAGGTCGAGGTCCAGGGGCCTGCCTCCTGCCTGCCCAGACGTAGGCAGAGGGACTTGTGGTTCGGCGCGTGTGGCCGGGCCTGACCCTGGCTTCTGGTCGAGGTCCAGGGGGCCTGCCCCCTGCCTGCCCAGAGGTAGGCAAAGGGACTTGTGGTTCGGCGCATGGGGCCGGCCCTGACCCTGGCTTCTGGTCGAAGTCCAGGGGGCCTGCCCCCTGCCTGCCCAGAGGTAGGCAGAGGGACTTGTGGTTCGGCGCGTGTGGCCGGGCCTGACCCTGGCTTCTAGTCGAGGTCCTGGGGGCCTGCCTCCGCCTGCCCAAAGGTAGGCAGAGGGACTTGTGGTTCGACGCATGGGGCCGGGCCCGACCCTGGCTTCTAGTCGAAGTCCAGGGGACCTGCCCCCTGCCTGCCTAGAGGTAGGCAGAGGGACTTGTGGTTCGGCACATGAGGCCAGGCCTGACCCTGTCTTCTGGTCGAAGTCCAGAGGGCCTGCCCCCTGCTTGCCCAGAGGTAGGCAGAGGGACTTGTGGTTCGGCGCATGGGGCCGGGCCAGACCCTGGCTTCTGGTCGAAGTCCAGGGGGCCTGCCCCCTGCTTGCCCAGAGGTAGGCAGAGGGACTTGTGGTTCGGCGCGTGTGGCCGGGCCTGACCCTGGCTTCAGGTCGAGGTCCAGGGGCCTGCCCCCTGCCTGCCCAGAGGTAGGCAGAGGGACTTGTGGTTCGGCGCGTGTGGCCGGGCCTGACCCTGGCTTCTGGTCGAGGTCCAGGGGGCCTGCCCCCTGCCTGCTCAGAGGTAGGCAGAGGGACTTGTGGTTCGGCACATGGGGCCGGCCCTGACCCTGGCTTCTGGTCGAAGTCCAGGGGGCCTGCCCCCTGCCTGCCCAGAGGTAGGCAGAGGGACTTGTGGTTCGACGCGTGTGGCCGGGCCTGACCCTGGCTTCTAGTCGAGGTCCTGGGGGCCTGCCTCCGCCTGCCCAGAGGTAGGCAGAGGGACTTGTGGTTCGACGCATGGGGCCGGGCCCGACCCTGGCTTCTAGTCGAAGTCCAGTGGGCCTGCCCCCTGCCTGCCTAGAGGTAGGCAGAGGGACTTGTGGTTCGGCACATGAGGTCAGGCCTGACCCTGGCTTCTGGTCGAAGTCCAGAGGGCCTGCCCCCTGCTTGCCCAGAGGTAGGCAGAGGGACTTGTGGTTCGGCGCATGGGGCCGGGCCAGACCCTGGCTTCTGTCGAAGTCCAGGGGGCCTGCCCCCTGCTTGCCCAGAAGTAGGCAGATGGACTTGTGGTTCGGCGCGTGGGGCCGGGCCTGACCCTGGCTTCTGGTCGAGGTCCAGGGGGCCTGCCTCCGCCTGCCCAGAGGTAGGCAGAGGGAGTTATGGTTTGGCGGATGGGGCCGGGCCCGACCTTGGCTTCTGGTCGAAGTCCAGGGGGCCTGCCCCCTGCCTGCCCAGAGGTAGGCAGAGGGACTTGTGGTTTGGCGCGTGGGGCCGGGCCTGACCCTGGCTTATGGTCGAGGTCCAGGGGACCTGCCCCCTGCCTGCGCAAAGGTAGGCAGAGGGACTTGTGGTTCGGCGCGTGTGGCCGGGCCTGACCCTGGCTTCTGGTCGAGGTCCAGGGGGCCTGCCCCCTGCCTGCTCAGAGGTAGGCAGAGGGACTTGTGGTTCGGCGCATGGGGCCGGCCCTGACCCTGGCTTCTGGTCGAAGTCCAGGGGGCCTGCCCCCTGCCTGCCCAGAGGTAGGCAGAGGAACTTGTGGTTCGGCGCGTGTGGCCGGGCCTGACCCTGGCTTCTAGTCGAGGTCCTGGGGGCCTGCCTCCGCCTGCCCAAAGGTAGGCAGAGGGACTTGTGGTTCGACGCATGGGGCCGGGCCCGACCCTGGCTTCTAGTCGAAGTCCAGGGGACATGCCCCCTGCCTGCCTAGAGGTAGGCAGAGGGACTTGTGGTTCGGCACATGAGGCCAGGCCTGACCCTGTCTTCTGGTCGAAGTCCAGAGGGCCTACCCCCTGCTTGCCCAGAGGTAGGCAGAGGGACTTGTGGTTCGGCGCGTGTGGCCGGGCCTGACCCTGGCTTCTGGTCGAGGTCCAGGGGGCCTGCCCCCTGCCTGCTCAGAGGTAGGCAGAGGGACTTGTGGTTCGGCACATGGGGCCGGCCCTGACCCTGGCTTCTGGTCGAAGTCCAGGGGGCCTGCCCCCTGCCTGCCCAGAGGTAGGCAGAGGGACTTGTGGTTCGACGCGTGTGGCCGGGCCTGACCCTGGCTTCTAGTCGAGGTCCTGGGGGCCTGCCTCCGCCTGCCCAGAGGTAGGCAGAGGGACTTGTGGTTCGACGCATGGGGCCGGGCCCGACCCTGGCTTCTAGTCGAAGTCCAGTGGGCCTGCCCCCTGCCTGCCTAGAGGTAGGCAGAGGGACTTGTGGTTCGGCACATGAGGTCAGGCCTGACCCTGGCTTCTGGTCGAAGTCCAGAGGGCCTGCCCCCTGCTTGCCCAGAGGTAGGCAGAGGGACTTGTGGTTCGGCGCATGGGGCCGGGCCAGACCCTGGCTTCTGTCGAAGTCCAGGGGGCCTGCCCCCTGCTTGCCCAGAAGTAGGCAGATGGACTTGTGGTTCGGCGCGTGGGGCCGGGCCTGACCCTGGCTTCTGGTCGAGGTCCAGGGGGCCTGCCTCCGCCTGCCCAGAGGTAGGCAGAGGGAGTTATGGTTTGGCGGATGGGGCCGGGCCCGACCTTGGCTTCTGGTCGAAGTCCAGGGGGCCTGCCCCCTGCCTGCCCAGAGGTAGGCAGAGGGACTTGTGGTTTGGCGCGTGGGGCCGGGCCTGACCCTGGCTTATGGTCGAGGTCCAGGGGACCTGCCCCCTGCCTGCGCAAAGGTAGGCAGAGGGACTTGTGGTTCGGCGCGTGTGGCCGGGCCTGACCCTGGCTTCTGGTCGAGGTCCAGGGGGCCTGCCCCCTGCCTGCTCAGAGGTAGGCAGAGGGACTTGTGGTTCGGCGCATGGGGCCGGCCCTGACCCTGGCTTCTGGTCGAAGTCCAGGGGGCCTGCCCCCTGCCTGCCCAGAGGTAGGCAGAGGAACTTGTGGTTCGGCGCGTGTGGCCGGGCCTGACCCTGGCTTCTAGTCGAGGTCCTGGGGGCCTGCCTCCGCCTGCCCAAAGGTAGGCAGAGGGACTTGTGGTTCGACGCATGGGGCCGGGCCCGACCCTGGCTTCTAGTCGAAGTCCAGGGGACATGCCCCCTGCCTGCCTAGAGGTAGGCAGAGGGACTTGTGGTTCGGCACATGAGGCCAGGCCTGACCCTGTCTTCTGGTCGAAGTCCAGAGGGCCTACCCCCTGCTTGCCCAGAGGTAGGCAGAGGGACTTGTGGTTCGGCGCATGGGGCCAGGCCAGACCCTGGCTTCTGGTCGAAGTCCAGGGGGCCTGCCCCCTGCCTGCCCAGAGGTAGGCAGAGGGACTTGTGGTTCGGCGCGTGGGGCCGGGCCTGACCCTGGCTTCTGGTCGAGGTCCAGGGGGCCTGCCCCCTGCCTGCCCAGAGGTAGGCAGAGGGAGTTGTGGTTTGGCGGATGGGGCCGGGCCCGACCTTGGCTTCTGGTCGAAGTCCAGGGGGCCTGCCCCCTGCCTGCCCAGAGGTAGGCAGAGGGACTTGTGGTTCGACGCGTGGGGCCGGGCCTGACCCTGGCTTCTGGTCGAGGTCCAGGGGACCTGCCCCCTGCCTGCCCAGACGTAGGCAGAGGGACCTGTGGTTCGGCGGATGGGGACGGGCCCGACCTTGGCTTCTGGTCGAAGTCCAGGGGGCCTGCCCCCTGCCTGCCCAGAGGTAGGCAGAGGGACTTGTGGTTCGGTGCGTGTGGCCGGGCCTGACCCTGGCTTCTGGTCGAGGTCCAGGGGGCCTGCCCCCTGCCTGCCCAGAGGTAGGCAGAGGGACTTGTGGTTCGGCGCATGGGGCCGGCCCTGACCCTGGCTTCTGGTCGAGGTCCAGGGGGCCTGCCCCCTGCCTGCCCAGAGGTAGGCAGAGGGACTTGTGGTTCGGCACATGAGGCCGGGCCTGACCCTGGCTTCTGGTCGAAGTCTAGGGGGCCTGCCCCCTGCTTGCCCAGAGGTAGGCAGAGGGACTTGTGGTTCGGCGCATGGGGCCGTGCCAGACCCTGGCTTCTGGTCGAAGTCCAGGGGGCCTGCCCCCTATTTGCCCAGAGGTAGGCAGAGGGACTTGTGGTTCGGCGCGTGTGGCCGGGCCTGACCCTGGCTTCAGGTCGAGGTCCAGGGGCCTGCCCCCTGCCTGCCCAGAGGTAGGCAGAGGGACTTGTGGTTCGGCGCGTGTGGCCGGGCCTGACCCTGGCTTCTGGTCGAGGTCCAGGGGGCCTGCCCCCTGCCTGCCCAGAGGTAGGCAGAGGGACTTGTGGTTCGGCGCATGGGGCCGGCCCTGACCCTGGCTTCTGGTCGAAGACCAGGGGGCCTGCCCCCTGCCTGCCCAGAGGTAGGCAGAGGGACTTGTGGTTCGGCGCGTGTGGCCGGGCCTGACCCTGGCTTTTAGTCGAGGTCCTGGGGGTCTGCCTCCGCCTGCCCAAAGGTAGGCAGAGGGACTTGTGGTTCGACGCATGGGGCCGGGCCCGACCCTGGCTTCTAGTCGAAGTCCAGGGGACCTGCCCCCTGCCTGCCTATAGGTAGGCAGAGGGACTTGTGGTTCGCCACATTAGGCCAGGCCTGACCCTGTCTTCTGGTCGAAGTCCAGAGGGCCTGCCCCCTGCTTGCCCAGAGGTAGGCAGAGGGACTTGTGGTTCGGCGCATGGGGCCGGGCCAGACCCTGGCTTCTGGTCGAAGTCCAGGGGGCCTGCCCCCTGCTTGCCCAGAGGTAGGCAGATGGACTTGTGGTTCGGCGCGTGGGGCCGGGCCTGACCCTGGCTTCTGGTCGAGGTCCAGGGGGCCCGCCTCCGCCTGCCTAGAGGTAGGCAGAGGGAGTTGTGGTTTGGCGGATGGGGCCGGGCCCGACCTTGGCTTCTGGTCGAAGTCCAGGGGGCCTGCCCCCTGCCTGCCCAGAGGTAGGCAGAGGGACTTGTGGTTTGGCGCGTGGGGCCGGGCCTGACCCTGGCTTCTGGTCGAGGTCCAGGGGACCTGCCCCCTGCCTGCCCAGACGTAGGCAGAGGGACCTGTGGTTCGGCGGATGGGGACGGGCCCGACCTTGGCTTCTGGTCGAAGTCCAGGGGGCCTGCCCCCTGCCTGCCCAGAGGTAGGCAGAGGGACTTGTGGTTCGGCGCGTGTGGCCGGGCCTGACCCTGGCTTCTGGTCGAGGTCCAGGGGGCCTGCCCCCTGCCTGCCCAGAGGTAGGCAGAGGGACTTGTGGTTCGGCGCATGGGGTCGGCCCTGACCCTGACTTCTGGTCGAGGTCCAGGGGGCCTGCCCCCTGCCTGCCCAGAGGTAGGCAGAGGGACTTGTGGTTCGGCACATGAGGCCGGGCCTGACCCTGGCTTCTGGTCGAAGTCCAGGGGGCCTGCCCCCTGCTTGCCCAGAGGTAGGCAGAGGGACTTGTGGTTCGGCGCATGGGGCCGTGCCAGACCCTGGCTTCTGGTCGAAGTCCAGGGGGCCTGCCCCCTATTTGCCCAGAGGTAGGCAGATGGACTTGTGGTTCGGCGCGTGGGGCCGGGCCTGACCCTGGCTTCTGGTCGAGGTCTAGGGGGCCTGCCTCCACCTGCCGAGAGGTAGGCAGAGGGACTTGTGGTTCGGCGCATGGGGCCGGCCCTGACCCTGAATTCTGGTCGAAGTCCAGGGGGCCTGCCCCCTGCCTGCCTAGAGGTAGGCAGAGGGACTTGTGGTTCGGCGAGTGGGGCCGGGCTTGACCCTGGCTTCTGGTCGAGGTCCAGGGGGCCTGCCTCCGCCTGCCCAGAGGTAGACAGAGGGACTTGTGGTTCGGCGGATGGGGACGGGCCCGACCTTGGCTTCTGGTCGAAGTCTAGGGGGCCTGCCCCCTGCCTGCCCAGAGGTAGGCAGAGGGACTTGTGGTTTGGCGCGTAGGGCCGGGCCTGACCCTGGCTTCTAGTCGAGGTCCAGGGGCCTACCCCCTGCCTGCCAGAGGTAGGCAGAGGGACTTGTGGTTCGGCGCATGGGGCCGGCCCTGACCCTGGCTTCAGATCGAGGTCCGGAGGCCTGCCCCCTGCCTGCCCAGAGGTAGGCAGAGGGACTTGTGGTTCGGCGCGTGTGGCCGGGCCTGACCCTGGCTTCTGGTCGAGGTCCAGGGGGCCTGCCCCCTGCCTGCCCTGAGGTAGGCAGAGGGACTTGTGGTTTTGCGCATGGGGTCGGGCCTGACCCTGGCTTCTGGTCGAAGTCCAGGGGGCCTGCCCCCTGCCTGCCCAGAGGTAGGCAGAGGGACTTGTGGTTCGGCGCGTGGGCCGGGCTTGACCCTGGCTTCTGGTCGAGGTCCAGGGGGCCTGCCTCCGCCTGCCCAGAGGTAGGCAGAGGGACTTGTGGTTCGGCGGATGGGGACGGGCCCGACCTTGGCTTCTGGTCGAAGTTTAGGGGGCCTGCCTCGAGGTAGGCAGAGGGACTTGTGGTTCGGCGCATGGGGCCGGCTTTGACCCTGATTTATGGTCGAAGTCCAGGGGGCCTGCCCCCTGCCTGCCTAGAGGTAGGTAGAGGGACTTGTGGTTCGGCGCGTGGGGCCGGGCTCGACCCTGGCTTCTGGTCGAGGTCCAGGGGGCCTGCCTCCGCCTGCCCAGAGGTAGGCAGAGGGACTTATGGTTCGGCGCATGTGGCCGGGCCCGACCCTGGCTTCTGGTCGAAGTCCAGGGGGCCTGCCTCGAGGTAGGCAGAGGGACTTGTGGTTCGGCGCACGGGGCTGGCTCTGACCCTTAATTCTGGTCGAAGTCCAGGGGGCCTGCCCAGAGGTAGGCAGAGGGACTTGTGGTTCGGCTCATGGGGCCCGACTTGACCCTGGCTTCTGGTCGAAGTCCAGGGGGCCTGCCCCCTGCCTGCCCAGATGTAGGCAGAGGGACTCGTGGTTCGGCGCGTGGGGCCGGGCCTGACCCTGGCTTCTGGTCAAGGTCTAGGGGGCCTGCCTCCGCCTGCCTAGAGATAGGAAGAGGGACTTGTGGTTCGGCGCATGGGTCCCGACCTGACCCTGGCTTCTGGTCGAAGTCCAGGGGGCCTGCCCCCTGCCTGCCCAGAAGGTAGGCAGTGGGACTCGTGGTTCGGCGCGTGTGGCCGGGCCTGACCCTGGCTTCTGGTCGAGGTCCAGGGGGCCTGCCCCCTGCCTGCCCAGAGGTATGCAGAGGGACTTGCTGTTCGGCGCATGGGGCCGGCCCTGACCCTGGCTTCTGGTCGAAGACCAGGGGGCCTGCCCCCTGCCTGCCCAGAGGTAGGCAGAGGGACTTGTGGTTCGGCACATTAGGCCAGGCCTGACCAGTCTTCTGGTCGAAGTCCAGAGGGCCTGCCCCTTGCTTGCCCAGAGGTAGGCAGAGGGACTTGTGGTTCGGCGCATGGGGCCGGGCCAGACCCTGGCTTCTGGTCGAAGTCCAGGGGGCCTGCCCCCTGCCTGCCCAGAGGTAGGCAGAGGGACTTGTGGTTCGGCGCGTGTGGCCGGGCCTGACCCTGGCTTCTGGTCGAGGTCCAGGGGGCCTGCCCCCTGCCTGCCCAGAGGTATGCAGAGGGACTTGTGGTTCGACGCATGGGGCCCGGCCCGACCCTGGCTTCTAGTCGAAGTCCAGGGGACCTGCCCCCTGCCTGCCTAGAGGTAGGCAGAGGGACTTGTGGTTCGGCACATGAGGCCAGGCCTGACCCTGTCTTCTGGTCGAAGTCCAGAGGGCCTGCCCCCTGCTTGCCCAGAGGTAGGCAGAGGGACTTGTGGTTCGGCGCATGGGGCCCGGCCAGACCCTGGCTTCTGGTCGAAGTCCAGGGGGCCTGCCCTCTGCTTGCCCAGAGGTAGGCAGATGGACTTGTGGTTCGGCGCGTGGGGCCGGGCCTAACCCTGGCTTCTGGTCGAGGTCCAGGGGGCCCGCCTCCGCCTGCCTAGAGGTAGGCAGAGGGAGTTGTGGTTTGGCAGATGGGGCCGGGCCCGACCTTGGCTTCTGGTCGAAGTCCAGGGGGCCTGCCCCCTGCCTGCCCAGAGGTAGGCAGAGGGACTTGTGGTTTGGCGCGTGGGGCCGGGCCTGACCCTGGCTTCTGGTCGAGGTCCAGGGGGCCTGCCTCCGCCTGCCCAGAGGTAGGCAGAGGGAGTTTTGGTTTGGCGGATGGGGCCGGGCCCGACCTTGGCTTCTGGTCGAAGTCCAGGGGGCCTGCCCCCTGCCTGCCCAGAGGTAGGCAGAGGGACTTGTGGTTTGGCGCGTGGGGCCGGGCCTGACCCTGGCTTCTGGTCGAGGTCCAGGGGACCTGCCCCCTGCCTGCCCAGAGGTAGGCAGAGGGACTTGTGGTTCGGCGCATGGGGCCGGCCCTGACCCTGGCTTCTGGTCGAAGTCCAAAGGGCCTGCCCCCTGCCTGCCCAGAGGTAGGCAGAGGGACTTGTGGTTCGGCGCGTGTGGCCGGGCCTGACCCTGGCTTCAGGTCGAGGTCCAGGGGCCTGCCTCCTGCCTGCCCAGAGGTAGGCAGAGGGACTTGTGGTTCGGCACGTGTGGCCGGGCCTGACCCTGGCTTCTGGTCGAGGTCCAGGGGGCCTGCCCCCTGCCTGCCCAGAGGTAGGCAGAGGGACTTGTGGTTCGGCGCATGGGGCCGGCCCTGACCCTGGCTTCTGGTCGAAGACAAGGGGGCCTGCCCCCTGCCTGCCCAGAGGTAGGCAGAGGGACTTGTGGTTCGGCGCGTGAGGCCGGGCCTGACCCTGGCTTCTAGTCGAGGTCCTGGGGGTCTGCCTCCGCCTGCCCAAAGGTAGGCAGAGGGACTTGTGGTTCGACGCATGGGGCCGGGCCCGACCCTGGCTTCTAGTCGAAGTCCAGGGGACCTGCCCCCTGCCTGCCTAGAGGTAGGCAGAGGGACTTGTGGTTCGGCACATTAGGCCAGGCCTGACCCTGTCTTCTGGTCGAAGTCCAGAGGGCCTGCCCCCTGCTTGCCCAGAGGTAGGCAGAGGGACTTGTGGTTCGGCGCATGGGGCCGGGCCAGACCCTGGCTTCTGGTCGAAGTCCAGGGGACCTGCCCCCTGCTTGCCCAGAGGTAGGCAGATGGACTTGTGGTTCGGCGCGTGGGGCCGGGCCTGACCCTGGCTTCTGGTCGAGGTCCAGGGGGCCCGCCTCCGCCTGCCTAGAGGTAGGCAGAGGGAGTTGTGGTTTGGCGGATGGGGCCGGGCCCGACCTTGGCTTCTGGTCGAAGTCCAGGGGGCCTGCCCCCTGCCTGCCCAGAGGTAGGCAGAGGGACTTGTGGTTTGGCGCGTGGGGCCGGGCCTGACCCTGGCTTCTGGTCGAGGTCCAGGGGACCTGCCCCCTGCCTGCCCAGACGTAGGCAGAGGGACCTGTGGTTCGGCGGATGGGGACGGGCCCGACCTTGGCTTCTGGTCGAAGTCCAGGGGGCCTGCCCCCTGCCTGCCCAGAGGTAGGCAGAGGGACTTGTGGTTCGGTGCGTGTGGCCGGGCCTGACCCTGGCTTCTGGTCGAGGTCCAGGGGGCCTGCCCCCTGCCTGCCCAGAGGTAGGCAGAGGGACTTGTGGTTCGGCGCATGGGGCCGGCCCTGACCCTGGCTTCTGGTCGAGGTCCAGGGGGCCTGCCCCCTGCCTGCCCAGAGGTAGGCAGAGGGACTTGTGGTTCGGCACATGAGGCCGGGCCTGACCCTGGCTTCTGGTCGAAGTCTAGGGGGCCTGCCCCCTGCTTGCCCAGAGGTAGGCAGAGGGACTTGTGGTTCGGCGCATGGGGCCGTGCCAGACCCTGGCTTCTGGTCGAAGTCCAGGGGGCCTGCCCCCTATTTGCCCAGAGGTAGGCAGAGGGACTTGTGGTTCGGCGCGTGTGGCCGGGCCTGACCCTGGCTTCAGGTCGAGGTCCAGGGGCCTGCCCCCTGCCTGCCCAGAGGTAGGCAGAGGGACTTGTGGTTCGGCGCGTGTGGCCGGGCCTGACCCTGGCTTCTGGTCGAGGTCCAGGGGGCCTGCCCCCTGCCTGCCCAGAGGTAGGCAGAGGGACTTGTGGTTCGGCGCATGGGGCCGGCCCTGACCCTGGCTTCTGGTCGAAGACCAGGGGGCCTGCCCCCTGCCTGCCCAGAGGTAGGCAGAGGGACTTGTGGTTCGGCGCGTGTGGCCGGGCCTGACCCTGGCTTTTAGTCGAGGTCCTGGGGGTCTGCCTCCGCCTGCCCAAAGGTAGGCAGAGGGACTTGTGGTTCGACGCATGGGGCCGGGCCCGACCCTGGCTTCTAGTCGAAGTCCAGGGGACCTGCCCCCTGCCTGCCTATAGGTAGGCAGAGGGACTTGTGGTTCGCCACATTAGGCCAGGCCTGACCCTGTCTTCTGGTCGAAGTCCAGAGGGCCTGCCCCCTGCTTGCCCAGAGGTAGGCAGAGGGACTTGTGGTTCGGCGCATGGGGCCGGGCCAGACCCTGGCTTCTGGTCGAAGTCCAGGGGGCCTGCCCCCTGCTTGCCCAGAGGTAGGCAGATGGACTTGTGGTTCGGCGCGTGGGGCCGGGCCTGACCCTGGCTTCTGGTCGAGGTCCAGGGGGCCCGCCTCCGCCTGCCTAGAGGTAGGCAGAGGGAGTTGTGGTTTGGCGGATGGGGCCGGGCCCGACCTTGGCTTCTGGTCGAAGTCCAGGGGGCCTGCCCCCTGCCTGCCCAGAGGTAGGCAGAGGGACTTGTGGTTTGGCGCGTGGGGCCGGGCCTGACCCTGGCTTCTGGTCGAGGTCCAGGGGACCTGCCCCCTGCCTGCCCAGACGTAGGCAGAGGGACCTGTGGTTCGGCGGATGGGGACGGGCCCGACCTTGGCTTCTGGTCGAAGTCCAGGGGGCCTGCCCCCTGCCTGCCCAGAGGTAGGCAGAGGGACTTGTGGTTCGGCGCGTGTGGCCGGGCCTGACCCTGGCTTCTGGTCGAGGTCCAGGGGGCCTGCCCCCTGCCTGCCCAGAGGTAGGCAGAGGGACTTGTGGTTCGGCGCATGGGGTCGGCCCTGACCCTGACTTCTGGTCGAGGTCCAGGGGGCCTGCCCCCTGCCTGCCCAGAGGTAGGCAGAGGGACTTGTGGTTCGGCACATGAGGCCGGGCCTGACCCTGGCTTCTGGTCGAAGTCCAGGGGGCCTGCCCCCTGCTTGCCCAGAGGTAGGCAGAGGGACTTGTGGTTCGGCGCATGGGGCCGTGCCAGACCCTGGCTTCTGGTCGAAGTCCAGGGGGCCTGCCCCCTATTTGCCCAGAGGTAGGCAGATGGACTTGTGGTTCGGCGCGTGGGGCCGGGCCTGACCCTGGCTTCTGGTCGAGGTCTAGGGGGCCTGCCTCCACCTGCCGAGAGGTAGGCAGAGGGACTTGTGGTTCGGCGCATGGGGCCGGCCCTGACCCTGAATTCTGGTCGAAGTCCAGGGGGCCTGCCCCCTGCCTGCCTAGAGGTAGGCAGAGGGACTTGTGGTTCGGCGAGTGGGGCCGGGCTTGACCCTGGCTTCTGGTCGAGGTCCAGGGGGCCTGCCTCCGCCTGCCCAGAGGTAGACAGAGGGACTTGTGGTTCGGCGGATGGGGACGGGCCCGACCTTGGCTTCTGGTCGAAGTCTAGGGGGCCTGCCCCCTGCCTGCCCAGAGGTAGGCAGAGGGACTTGTGGTTTAGCGCGTAGGGCCGGGCCTGACCCTGGCTTCTAGTCGAGGTCCAGGGGCCTACCCCCTGCCTGCCAGAGGTAGGCAGAGGGACTTGTGGTTCGGCGCATGGGGCCGGCCCTGACCCTGGCTTCAGATCGAGGTCCGGAGGCCTGCCCCCTGCCTGCCCAGAGGTAGGCAGAGGGACTTGTGGTTCGGCGCGTGTGGCCGGGCCTGACCCTGGCTTCTGGTCGAGGTCCAGGGGGCCTGCCCCCTGCCTGCCCTGAGGTAGGCAGAGGGACTTGTGGTTTTGCGCATGGGGTCGGGCCTGACCCTGGCTTCTGGTCGAAGTCCAGGGGGCCTGCCCCCTGCCTGCCCAGAGGTAGGCAGAGGGACTTGTGGTTCGGCGCGTGGGCCGGGCTTGACCCTGGCTTCTGGTCGAGGTCCAGGGGGCCTGCCTCCGCCTGCCCAGAGGTAGGCAGAGGGACTTGTGGTTCGGCGGATGGGGACGGGCCCGACCTTGGCTTCTGGTCGAAGTTTAGGGGGCCTGCCTCGAGGTAGGCAGAGGGACTTGTGGTTCGGCGCATGGGGCCGGCTTTGACCCTGATTTATGGTCGAAGTCCAGGGGGCCTGCCCCCTGCCTGCCTAGAGGTAGGTAGAGGGACTTGTGGTTCGGCGCGTGGGGCCGGGCTCGACCCTGGCTTCTGGTCGAGGTCCAGGGGGCCTGCCTCCGCCTGCCCAGAGGTAGGCAGAGGGACTTATGGTTCGGCGCATGTGGCCGGGCCCGACCCTGGCTTCTGGTCGAAGTCCAGGGGGCCTGCCTCGAGGTAGGCAGAGGGACTTGTGGTTCGGCGCACGGGGCTGGCTCTGACCCTTAATTCTGGTCGAAGTCCAGGGGGCCTGCCCAGAGGTAGGCAGAGGGACTTGTGGTTCGGCTCATGGGGCCCGACTTGACCCTGGCTTCTGGTCGAAGTCCAGGGGGCCTGCCCCCTGCCTGCCCAGATGTAGGCAGAGGGACTCGTGGTTCGGCGCGTGGGGCCGGGCCTGACCCTGGCTTCTGGTCAAGGTCTAGGGGGCCTGCCTCCGCCTGCCTAGAGATAGGAAGAGGGACTTGTGGTTCGGCGCATGGGTCCCGACCTGACCCTGGCTTCTGGTCGAAGTCCAGGGGGCCTGCCCCCTGCCTGCCCAGAAGGTAGGCAGTGGGACTCGTGGTTCGGCGCGTGGGGCCGGGCCTGACCCTGGCTTCTGGTCGAGGTCTAGGGGGCCTGCCTCCGCATGCCCAGAGATAGGTAGAGGGACTTGTGGTTCGGCGCATGGGACCGGGCCTGACCCTGGCTTCTGGTCGAAGTCCAGGGGGCCTGCCCTCTGCCTGCCCAGAGGTAGGCAGAGGGACTTGTGGTTCGGCGCGTGGGGCCAGGCCCGACCCTGGCTTCTGGTCGAGGTCCAGGGGGCCTGCCTTCGCCTGCCCAGAGGTAGGCAGAGGGACTTTTGGTTCGTCGCATGGGGCCAGGCCTGAGCCTGGCTTCTGGTCGAAGTCCAGGGGGCCTGCCCCCTGCCTGCCCAGAGGTAGGCAGAGGGACTTGTGGTTCGGCGCGTGGGGCCGGCTTGACCCTGGCTTCTGGTCGAGGTCCAGGGGGCCTGCCTCCGCCTGCCAAGAGGTAGGCAGAGGGTCTTGTGGTTCGGCGGATGGGGACGGGCCCGACCTAGGCTTCTGGTCGAAGTCCAGGGGGCCTGCCTCGAGGTAGGCAGAGGGACTTGTGGTTCGGCTCATGGGGCCGGCCCTGACCCTGAATTCTGGTCGAAGTCTAGGGGGCCTGCCCCCTGCCTGCCCAGAGGTAGGCAGAGGGACTTGTGGTTCGGCGCGTGGGGCCGGGCTTGACCCTGGCTTCTGGTCGAGGTCCAGGGGGCCTGCCTCCGCCTGCCCAGAGGTAGGCAGAGGGACTTATGGTTCGGCGCATGTGGCCGGGCCCGACCCTGGCTTCTGGTCGAAGTCCAGGGGGCCTGCCTCGAGGTAGGCAGAGGGACTTGTGGTTCGGCGCATGGGGCCTGCCCTGACCCTGAATTCTGGTCGAAGTCCAGGGGGCCTACCCCCTGCTTGCCCAGAGGTAGGCAGAGGGACTTGTGGTTCGGCGCGTGGGGCCGGGCTTGACCCTGGCTTCTGGTCGAGGTCTAGGGGGCCTGCCTCCGCCTGCCCAGAGGTAGACAGAGGGACTTGTGGTTCGGCGGATGGGGACGGGCCCGACCTTGGCTTCTGATCGAAGTCTAGGGGGCCTGCCCCCTGCCTGCCCAGAGGTAGGCAGAGGGACTTGTGGTTCGGCGCGTGTGGCCGGGCCTGACCCTGGCTTCAGGTCGAGGTCCAGGGGCCTGCCCCCTGCCTGCCCAGAGGTAGGCAGAGGGACTTCTGGTTCGGCGCGTGTGGCCGGGCCTGACCCTGGCTTCTGGTCGAGGTCCAGGGGGCCTGCCTCCGCCTGCCCAGAGGTAGACAGAGGGACTTGTGGTTCGGCGGATGGGGACGGGCCCGACCTTGGCTTCTGATCGAAGTCTAGGGGGCCTGCCCCCTGCCTGCCAGAGGTAGGCAGAGGGACTTGTGGTTCGGCGCGTGTGGCCGGGCCTGACCCTGGCTTCTAGTCGAGGTCCTGGGGGCCTGCCTCCGCCTGCCCAGAGGTAGGCAAAGGGACTTGTGGTTCGACGCATGGGGCCGGGCCCGACCCTGGCTTCTAGTCGAAGTCCAGGGGGCATGCCCCCTGCCTGCCTAGAGGTAGGCAGAGGGACTTGTGGTTCGGCACATGAGGCCAGGCCTGACCCTGGCTTCTGGTCGAAGTCCAGAGGGCCTGCCCCCTGCTTGCCCAGAGGTAGGCAGATGGACTTGTGGTTCGGCGCATGGGGCCGGCCCTGACCGTGGCTTCTGGTCGAGGTCCAGGGGCCTGCCCCCTGCCTGCCCAGAGGTAGGCAGAGGGACTTGTGGTTCGGCGCGTGTGGCCGGGCCTGACCCTGGCTTCTGGTCGAGGTCCAGGGGGCCTGCCTCCGCCTGCCCAGAGGTAGGCAGAGGGAGTTGTGGTTTGGCGGATGGGGCCGGGCCCGACCTTGGCTTCTGGTCGAAGTCCAGGGGGCCTGCCCCCTGCCTGCCCAGAGGTAGGCAGAGGGACTTGTGGTTTGGCGCGTGGGGCCGGGCCTGACCCTGGCTTCTGGTCGAGGACCAGGGGACCTGCCCCCTGCCTGCCCAGAGGTAGGCAGAGGGACTTGTGGTTCGGCGCATGGGGCCGGCCCTGACCCTGGCTTCTGGTCGAAGTCCAGGGGGCCTGCCCCCTGCCTGCCCAGAGGTAGGCAGAGGGACTTGTGGTTCGGCGCGTGTGGCCGGGCCTGACCCTGGCTTCAGGTCGAGGTCCAGGGGCCTGCCCCCTGCCTGCCCAGAGGTAGGCAGAGGGACTTGTGGTGCGGCGCGTGTGGCCGGGCCTGACCCTGGCTTCTGGTCGAGGTCCAGGGGGCCTGCCCCCTGCCTGCCCAGAGGTAGGCAGAGGGACTTGTGGTTCGGCGCATGGGGCCGGCCCTGACCCTGGCTTCTGGTCGAAGTCCAGGGGGCCTGCCCCCAGCCTGCCCAGAGGTAGGCAGAGGGACTTGTGGTTCGGCGCGTGTGGCCGGGCCTGACCCTGGCTTCTAGTCGAGGTCCTGGGGGCCTGCCTCCGCCTGCCCAGAGGTAGGCAGAGGGACTTGTGGTTCGACGCATGGGGCCGGGCCCGACCCTGGCTTCTTGTCGAAGTCCAAGGGACCTGCCCCCTGCCTGCCTAGAGGTAGGCAGAGGGACTTGTGGTTCGGCACATGAGGCCAGGCCTGACCCTGGCTTCTGGTCGAGGTCCAGGGGGCCTGCCCCCTGCTTGCCCAGAGGTAGGCAGATGGACTTGTGGTTCGGCGCGTGGGGCCGGGCCTGACCCTGGCTTCTGGTCGAGGACCAGGGGGCCTGCCTCCGCCTGCCCAGAGGTAGGCAGAGGGAGTTGTGGTTTGGCGGATGGGGCCGGGCCCGGCCTTGGCTTCTGGTCGAAGTCCAGGGGGCCTGCCCCCAGCCTGCCCAGAGGTAGGCAGAGAGACTTGTGGTTTGGCGCGTGGGGCCGGGCCTGACCCTGGCTTCTGGTCGAGGACCAGGGGACCTGCCCCCTGCCTGCCCAGAGGTAGGCAGAGAGACTTGTGGTTTGGCGCGTGTGGCCGGGCCTGACCCTGGCTTCTGGTCGAGGTCCAGGGGGCCTGCCCCCTGCCTGCCTAGAGGTAGGTAGAGGGACTTGTGGTTCGGCGCATGGGGTCGGCCCTGACCCTGGCTTCTGGTCGAGGTCCAGGGGGCCTGCCCCCTGCCTGCCCAGAGGTAGGCAGAGGGACTTGTGGTTCGGCACATGAGGCCGGGCCTGACCCTGGCTTCTGGTCGAAGTCCAGGGGGCCTGCCCCCTGCTTCCCTAGAGGTAGGCAGAGGGACTTGTGGTTCGGCGCATGGGGCCGTGCCAGACCCTGGCTTCTGGTCGAAGTCCAGGGGGCCTGCCCCCTATTTGCCCAGAGGTAGGCAGATGGACTTGTGGTTCGGCGCGTGGGGCCGGGCCTGACCCTGGCTTCTGGTCGAGGTCCAGGGGGCCTGCCTCCGCCTGCCCAGAGGTAGGCAGAGGGACTTGTGGTTCGGCGCATGGGGCCGGCCCTGACCCTAAATTCTGGTCGAAGTTCAAGGGGCCTGCCCCCTGCCTGCCCAGAGATAGGTAGAGGGACTTGTGGTTCGGCGCATGGGGCCGGGCCTGAGCCTGGCTTCTGGTCGAAGTCCAGGGGGCCTGCCCCCTGCCTGTCCAGAGGTAGGCAGAGGGACTTGTGGTTCGTCGCATGGGGCCGGGCCTGAGCCTGGCTTCTGGTCGAAGTCCAGGGGGCCTGCCCCCTGCCTGTCCAGAGGTAGGCAGAGGGACTTGTGGTTCGGCGCGTGGGGCCGGCTTGACCCTGGCTTCTGGTCGAGGTCAAGGGGGCCTGCCTCCGCCTGCCAAGAGGTAGGCAGAGGGTCTTGTGGTTCGGCGGATGGGGACGGGCCCGACCTTGGCTTCTGGTCGAAGTCCAGGGGGCCTGCCTCGAGGTAGGCAGAGGGACTTGTGGTTCGGCTCATGGGGCCGGCCCTGACCCTGAATTCTGGTCGAAGTCTAGGGGGCCTGCCCCCTGCCTGCCCAGAGGTAGGCAGAGGGACTTGTGGTTCGGCGCGTGGGGCCGGGCTTGACCCTGGCTTCTGGTCGAGGTCCAGGGGGCCTGCCTCCGCCTGCCCAGAGGTAGGCAGAGGGACTTATGGTTCGGCGCATGTGGCCGGGCCCGACCCTGGCTTCTGGTCGAAGTCCAGAGGGCCTGCCTCGAGGTAGGCAGAGGGACTTGTGGTTCGGCGCATGGGGCCGGCCCTGACCCTGAATTCTGGTCGAAGTCCAGGGGGCCTACCCCCTGCTTGCCCAGAGGTAGGCAGAGGGACTTGTGGTTCGGCGCGTGGGGCCGGGCTTGACCCTGGCTTCTGGTCGAGGTCTAGGGGGCCTGCCTGCGCCTGCCCAGAGGTAGACAGAGGGACTTGTGGTTCGGCGGATGGGGACGGGCCCGACCTTGGCTTCTGATCGAAGTCTAGGGGGCCTGCCCCCTGCCTGCCCAGAGGTAGGTAGAGGGACTTGTGGTTTGGCGCGTGGGGCCGGGCTTGACCCTGGCTTCTAGTCGAGGTCCGGGGGCCTGCCCCCTGCCTGCCAGAGGTAGGCAGAGGGACTTGTGGTTCGGCGCATGGGGCCGGCCCTGACCCTGGCTTCTCGTCGAGGTCCAGGGGGCCTGCCCCCTGCCTGCCCAGAGGTAGGCAGAGGGACTTGTGGTTCGGCGCGTGTGGCCGGGCCTGACCCTGGCTTCAGGTCGAGGTCCAGGGGCCTGCCCCCTGCCTGCCCAGAGGTAGGCAGAGGGACTTCTGGTTCGGCGCGTGTGGCCGGGCCTGACCCTGGCTTCTGGTCGAGGTCCAGGGGGCCTGCCCCCTGCCTGCCCAGAGGTAGGCAGAGGGACTTGTGGTTCGGCGCATGGGGCCGGCCCTGACCCTGGCTTCTGGTCGAAGTCCAGGGGGCCTGCCCCCAGCCTGCCCAGAGGTAGGCAGAGGGACTTGTGGTTCGGCGCGTGTGGCCGGGCCTGACCCTGGCTTCTAGTCGAGGTCCTGGGGGCCTGCCTCCGCCTGCCCAGAGGTAGGCAGAGGGACTTGTGGTTCGACGCATGGGGCCGGGCCCGACCCTGGCTTCTAGTCGAAGTCCAGGGGGCATGCCCCCTGCCTGCCTAGAGGTAGGCAGAGGGACTTGTGGTTCGGCACATGAGGCCAGGCCTGACCCTGGCTTCTGGTCGAAGTCCAGAGGGCCTGCCCCCTGCTTGCCCAGAGGTAGGCAGATGGACTTGTGGTTCGGCGCATGGGGCCGGCCCTGACCCTGGCTTCTGGTCGAGGTCCAGGGGCCTGCCCCCTGCCTGCCCAGAGGTAGGCAGAGGGACTTGTGGTTCGGCGCGTGTGGCCGGGCATGACCCTGGCTTCTGGTCGAGGTCCAGGGGGCCTGCCTCCGCCTGCCCAGAGGTAGGCAGAGGGAGTTGTGGTTTGGCGGATGGGGCCGAGCCCGACCTTGGCTTCTGGTCGAAGTCCAGGGGGCCTGCCCCCTGCCTGCCCAAAGGTAGGCAGAGGGACTTGTGGTTTGGCGCGTGGGGCCGGGCCTGACCCTGGCTTCTGGTCGAGGACCAGGGGACCTGCCCCCTGCCTGCCCAGAGGTAGGCAGAGGGACTTGTGGTTCGGCGCATGGGGCCGGCCCTGACCCTGGCTTCTGGTCGAAGTCCAGGGGGCCTCCCCCCTGCCTGCCCAGAGGTAGGCAGAGGGACTTGTGGTTCAGCGCGTGTGGCCGGGCCTGACCCTGGCTTCAGGTCGAGGTCCAGGGGCCTGCCCCCTGCCTGCCCAGAGGTAGGCAGAGGGACTTGTGGTGCGGCGCGTGTGGCCGGGCCTGACCCTGGCTTCTGGTCGAGGTCCAGGGGGCCTACCCCCTGCCTGCCCAGAGGTAGGCAGAGGGACTTGTGGTTCGGCGCATGGGGCCGGCCCTGACCCTGGCTTCTGGTCGAAGTCCAGGGGGCCTGCCCCCAGCCTGCCCAGAGGTAGGCAGAGGGACTTGTGGTTCGGCGCGTGTGGCCGGGCCTGACCCTGGCTTCTAGTCGAGGTCCTGGGGGCCTGCCTCCGCCTGCCCAGAGGTAGGCAGAGGGACTTGTGGTTCGACGCATGGGGCCGGGCCCGACCCTGGCTTCTTGTCGAAGTCCAGGGGACCTGCCCCCTGCCTGCCTAGAGGTAGGCAGAGGGACTTGTGGTTCGGCACATGAGGCCAGGCCTGACCCTGGCTTCTGGTCGAAGTCCAGAGGGCCTGCCCCCTGCTTGCCCAGAGGTAGGCAGAGGGACTTGTGGTTCGGCGCATGGGGCCGGGCCAGACCCTGGCTTCTGGTCGAAGTCCAGGGGGCCTGCCCCCTGCTTGCCCAGAGGTAGGCAGATGGACTTGTGGTTCGGCGCGTGGGGCCGGGCCTGACCCTGGCTTCTGGTCGAGGTCCAGGGGGCCTGCCTCCGCCTGCCCAGAGGTAGGCAGAGGGAGTTGTGGTTTGGCGGATGGGGCCGGGCCCGGCCTTGGCTTCTGGTCGAAGTCCAGGGGGCCTGCCCCCTGCCTGCCCAGAGGTAGGCAGAGAGACTTGTGGTTTGGCGCGTGGGGCCGGGCCTGACCCTGGCTTCTGGTCGAGGTCCAGGGGACCTGCCCCCTGCATGCCCAGACGTAGGCAGAGGGACCTGTGGTTCGGCGGATGGGGACGGGCCCGACCTTGGCTTCTGGGCGAAGTCCAGGGGGCTTGCCCCCTGCCTGCCCAGAGGTAGGCAGAGAGACTTGTGGTTTGGCGCGTGTGGCCGGGCCTGACCCTGGCTTCTGGTCGAGGTCCAGGGGGCCTGCCCCCTGCCTGCCTAGAGGTAGGCAGAGGGACTTGTGGTTCGGCGCATGGGGCCGGCCCTGACCCTGGCTTCTGGTCGAGGTCCAGGGGGCCTGCCCCCTGCCTGCCCAGAGGTAGGCAGAGGGACTTGTGGTTCGGCACATGAGGCCGGGCCTGACCCTGGCTTCTGGTCGAAGTCCAGGGGGCCTGCCCCCTGCTTGCCCAGAGGTAGGCAGAGGGACTTGTGGTTCGGCGCATGGGGCCGTGCCAGACCCTGGCTTCTGGTCGAAGTCCAGGGGGCCTGCCCCCTATTTGCCCAGAGGTAGGCAGATGGACTTGTGGTTCGGCGCGTGGGGCCGGGCCTGACCCTGGCTTCTGGTCGAGGTCCAGGGGGCCTGCCTCCGCCTGCCCAGAGGTAGGCAGAGGGACTTGTGGTTCGGCGCATGGGGCCGGCCCTGACCCTAAATTCTGGTCGAAGTTCAAGGGGCCTGCCCCCTGCCTGCCCAGAGGTAGGCAGAGGGACTTGTGGTTCGGCGAGTGGGGCCGGGCTTGACCCTGGCTTCTGGTCGAGGTCCAGGGGGCCTGCCTCCGCTTGCCCAGAGGTAGACAGAGGGACTTGTGGTTCGGCGGATGGGGACGGGCCCGACCTTGGCTTCTGGTCGAAGTCCAGGGGGCTGCCCTTTGCCTGCCCAGAGGTAGGCAGAGGGACTTGTGGTTTGGCGTGTAGGGCCGGGCCTGACCCTGGCTTCTAGTCGAGGTCCAGGGGCCTGCCCCCTGCCTGCCCAGAGGTAGGCAGAGAGACTTGTGGTTCGGCGCGTGGGGCCGGCCCTGACCCTGGCTTCTGGTTGAGGTCCAGGGGGCCTGCCCCCGGCCTGCCCAGAGGTAGGCAGAGGGACTTGTGGTTCGGCGCGTGTGACCGGGCGTGACCCTGGCTTCAGGTCGAGGTCCAGGGGCCTGCCCCCTGCCTGCCCAGAGGTAGGCAGAGGGACTTGTGGTTCGGCGCGTGTGGCCGGGCCTGACCCTGGCTTCTGGTCGAGGTCCAGGGGGCCTGCCCCCTGCCTGCCCAGAGGTAGGCAGAGGGACTTGTGGTTCGGCGCGTGGGGCCGGGCCTGACCCTGGCTTCTGGTCGAGGTCCAGGGGGCCTGCCTCCGCCTGCCCAGAGGTAGGCAGAGGGAGTTGTGGTTTGGCGGATGGGGCCGGGCCCGGCCTTGGCTTCTGGTCGAAGTCCAGGGGGCCTGCCCCCTGCCTGCCCAGAGGTAGGCAGAGAGACTTGTGGTTTGGCGCGTGGGGCCGGGCCTGACCCTGGCTTCTGGTCGAGGTCCAGGGGACCTGCCCCCTGCATGCCCAGACGTAGGCAGAGGGACCTGTGGTTCGGCGGATGGGGACGGGCCCGACCTTGGCTTCTGGGCGAAGTCCAGGGGGCTTGCCCCCTGCCTGCCCAGAGGTAGGCAGAGAGACTTGTGGTTTGGCGCGTGTGGCCGGGCCTGACCCTGGCTTCTGGTCGAGGTCCAGGGGGCCTGCCCCCTGCCTGCCTAGAGGTAGGCAGAGGGACTTGTGGTTCGGCGCATGGGGCCGGCCCTGACCCTGGCTTCTGGTCGAGGTCCAGGGGGCCTGCCCCCTGCCTGCCCAGAGGTAGGCAGAGGGACTTGTGGTTCGGCACATGAGGCCGGGCCTGACCCTGGCTTCTGGTCGAAGTCCAGGGGGCCTGCCCCCTGCTTGCCCAGAGGTAGGCAGAGGGACTTGTGGTTCGGCGCATGGGGCCGTGCCAGACCCTGGCTTCTGGTCGAAGTCCAGGGGGCCTGCCCCCTATTTGCCCAGAGGTAGGCAGATGGACTTGTGGTTCGGCGCGTGGGGCCGGGCCTGACCCTGGCTTCTGGTCGAGGTCCAGGGGGCCTGCCTCCGCCTGCCCAGAGGTAGGCAGAGGGACTTGTGGTTCGGCGCATGGGGCCGGCCCTGACCCTAAATTCTGGTCGAAGTTCAAGGGGCCTGCCCCCTGCCTGCCCAGAGGTAGGCAGAGGGACTTGTGGTTCGGCGAGTGGGGCCGGGCTTGACCCTGGCTTCTGGTCGAGGTCCAGGGGGCCTGCCTCCGCTTGCCCAGAGGTAGACAGAGGGACTTGTGGTTCGGCGGATGGGGACGGGCCCGACCTTGGCTTCTGGTCGAAGTCCAGGGGGCTGCCCTTTGCCTGCCCAGAGGTAGGCAGAGGGACTTGTGGTTTGGCGTGTAGGGCCGGGCCTGACCCTGGCTTCTAGTCGAGGTCCAGGGGCCTGCCCCCTGCCTGCCCAGAGGTAGGCAGAGAGACTTGTGGTTCGGCGCGTGGGGCCGGCCCTGACCCTGGCTTCTGGTTGAGGTCCAGGGGGCCTGCCCCCGGCCTGCCCAGAGGTAGGCAGAGGGACTTGTGGTTCGGCGCGTGTGACCGGGCGTGACCCTGGCTTCAGGTCGAGGTCCAGGGGCCTGCCCCCTGCCTGCCCAGAGGTAGGCAGAGGGACTTGTGGTTCGGCGCGTGTGGCCGGGCCTGACCCTGGCTTCTGGTCGAGGTCCAGGGGGCCTGCCCCCTGCCTGCCCAGAGGTAGGCAGAGGGACTTGTGGTTCGGCGCATGGGGCCGGCCCTGACCCTGGCTTCTGGTCGAGGTCCAGGGGGCCTGCCCCCTGCCTGCCCAGAGGTAGGCAGAGGGACTTGTGGTTCGGCGCGTGTGGCCGGGCCTGACCCTGGCTTCTAGTCGAGGTCCAGGGGGCCTGCCTCCGCCTGCCCAGAGGTAGGTAGAGGGACTTGTGGTTTGGCGCATGGGGCCGGGCCTGACCCTGGCATCTGGTCAAAGTCTAGGGGGCCTACCCCCTGCCTTCCTAGAGGTAGGCAGAGGGACTTGTGGTTCGACGCGTGGGGCCGAGCCTGACCCTGGCTTCTGGTCGAGGTCTAGGGGGCCTGCCCCCTGCCTGCCCAGAGGTAGGCAGAGGGACTTGTGGTTCGGCGCGTGTGGCCGGGCCTGACCCTGGCTTCTAGTCGAGGTCCTGGGGGCCTACCTCCGCCTGCCCAGAGGTAGGCAGAGGGACTTGTGGTTCGACGCATGGGGTCGGGCCCGACCCTGGCTTCTAGTCGAAGTCCAGGGGGCCTGCCCCCTGCCTGCCCAAAGGTAGGCAGAGGGACTTGTGGTTCGGCGCGTGGGGCCGGGCTTGACCCTGGCTTCTGGTCGAGGTCCAGGGGGCCTCCCTCCGCCTGCCCAGAGGTAGGCAGAGGGACTTGTGGTTCGGCGGATGGGGACGGGCCCGACCTTGGCTTCTGGTCGAAGTCCAGGGGGCCTGCCTCGAGGTAGGCAGAGGGACTTGTGGTTCGGCGCATGGGGCCGGCCCTGACCCTGAATTCTGGTCGAAGTCCAGGGGGCCTGCCCCCTGCCTGCCCAGAGGTAGGCAGAGGGACTTGTGGTTCGGCGCGTGGGGCCGGGCTTGACCCTGGCTTCTGGTCGAGGTCCAGGGGGCCTGCCTCCGCCTGCCCAGAGGTAGGCAGAGGGACTTGTGGTTCGGCGGATGGGGACGGGCCCGACCTTGGCTTCTGGTCGAAGTCCAGGGGGCCTGCCCCCTGCCTGCCCAGAGGTAGGCAGAGGGACTTGTGGTTTGGCGCGTGGGGCCGGGCCTGACCCTGACTTCTAGTCGAGGTCCAGGGGCCTGCCCCCTGCCTGCCAGAGGTAGGCAGAGGGACTTGTGGTTCGGCGCATGGGGCCGGCCCTGACCCTGGCTTCTGGTCGAGGTCCAGGGGGCGTGCCTCCGTCTGCCCAGAGGTAGGCAGAGGGACTTGGGGTTCGGCGCATGGGGCCGGGCCCGACCCTGGCTTCTGGTCGAAGTCTAGGGGGCCTGCCCCCTGCCTGCCCAGAGGTAGGCAGAGGGACTTGTGGTTCGGCACATGAGGCCGGGCCTAACCTTGGCTTCTGGTCGAAGTCCAGGGGGCCTGCCCCCTGCTTGCCCAAAGGTAGGCAGAGGGACTTGTGGTTCGGCGCATGGGGCCGGCCCTGACCCTGGCTTCTAGTCGAGGTCCAGGGGGCGTGCCTCCGTCTGCCCAGAGGTAGGCAGAGGGACTTGTGGTTCGGCGCATGGGGCCGGGCCCGACCCTGGCTTCTGGTCGAGGTCCAAGGGGCCTGCCCCCTGCCTGCCCAGAGGTAGGCAGAGGGACTTGTGGTTCGGCGCATGGGGCCGGCCCTGACCCTGGCTTCTAGTCGAGGTCCAGGGGGCGTGCCTCCGTCTGCCCAGAGGTAGGCAGAGGGACTTGTGGTTCGGCACATGAGGCCGGGCCTGACCCTGGCTTCTGGTCGAAGTCCAGGGGGCCTGCCCCCTATTTGCCCAGAGGTAGGCAGATGGACTTGTGGTTCGGCGCGTGGGGCCGGGCCTGACCCTGGCTTCTGGTCGAGGTCCAGGGGGCCTGCCTCCGCCTGCCCAGAGGTAGGCAGAGGGACTTGTGGTTCGGCGCATGGGGCCGGCCCTGACCCCGAATTCTGGTCGAAGTCCAGGGGGCCTGCCCCCTGCCTGCCCAGAGGTAGGCAGAGGGACTTGTGGTTCGGCGAGTGGGGCCGGGCTTGACCCTGGCTTCTGGTCGAGGTCCAGGGGGCCTGCCTCCGCCTGCCCAGAGGTAGACAGAGGGACTTGTGGTTCGGCGGATGGGGACGGGCCCGACCTTGGCTTCTGGTCGAAGTCCAGGGGGCCTGCCCCTTGCCTGCCCAGAGGTAGGCAGAGGGACTTGTGGTTTGGCGTGTAGGGCCAGGCCTGACCCTGGCTTCTAGTCGAGGTCCAGGGGCCTGCCCCCTGCCTACCAGAGGTAGGCAGAGGGACTTGTGGTTCGGCGCATGGGGCCGGCCCTGACCCTGGCTTCTGGTCGAGGTCCAGGGGGCCTGCCCCCTGCCTGCCCAGAGGTAGGCAGAGGGACTTGTGGTTCGGCGCGTGTGGCCGGGCGTGACCCTGGCTTCAGGTCGAGGTCCAGGGGCCTGCCCCCTGCCTGCCTAGAGGTAGGCAGAGGGACTTTTGGTTCGGCGCGTGTGGCCGGGCCTGACCCTGGCTTCTGGTCGAGGTCCAGGGGGCCTGCCCCCTGCCTACCCAGAGGTAGGCAGAGGGACTTGTGGTTCGGCGCATGGGGCCGGCCCTGACTCTGGCTTCTGGTCGAGGTCCAATGGCCTGCCCCTTGCCTGCCCAGAGGTAGGCAGAGGGACTTGTGGTTCGGCGCGTGTGGCCGGGCCTGACCCTGGCTTCTGGTCGAGGTCCAGGGGGCCTGCCCCCTGCCTGCCCAGAGGTAGGCAGAGGGACTTGTGGTTCGGCGCGTGTGGCCGGGCCTGACCCTGCCTTCTGGTCGAGGTCCAGGGGGCCTGCCCCCTGCCTGCCCAGAGGTAGGCAGAGGGACTTGTGGTTCGGCGCATGGGGCCCGCCCTGACCCTGGCTTCTGGTCGAGGTCCAGGGGGCCTGCCCCCTGCTTGCCCTAAGGTAGGCAGAGGGACTTGTGGTTCGGCGCGTGTAGCCGGGCCTGACCTTGGCTTCTAGTCGAGGTCCAGGGGGCCTGCCTCCGCCTGCCCAGAGGTAGGTAGAGGGACTTGTGGTTTGGCGCATGGGGCCGGGCCTGACCCTGGCTTCTGGTCAAAGTCTAGGGGGCCTGCCCCCTGCCTTCCTAGAGGTAGGCAGAGGGACTTGTGGTTCGGCGCGTGGGGCCGGGCCTGACCCTGGCTTCTGGTCGAGGTCCAGGGGGCCTGCCTCCGCCTGCCCAGAGGTAAGCAGAGGGACTTGTGGTTCGGCGCATGGGGCCGGCCCTGACCCTGGCTTCTGGTCGAGGTCCAGGGGGCCTGCCCCCTGCCTGCCCAGAGGTAGGCAGAGGGACTTGTGGTTCGGCGCGTGGGGCCGGGCTTGACCCTGGCTTCTGGTCGAGGTCCAGGGGGCCTGCCCCCTGCCTGCCCAGAGGTAGGCAGAGGGACTTGTGGTTCGGCGCGTGGGGCCGGGCCGGACCTTGGCTTCTGGTCGAAGTCCAGGGGGCCTGCCCCCTGCCTGCCCAGAGGTAGGCAGAGGGACTTGTGGATTGGCGCGTGGGGCCGGGCCTGACCCTGGCTTCTGGTCGAGGTCCAGGGGACCTGCCCCCTGCCTGCCCAGACGTAGGCAGAGGGACCTGTTGTTCGGCGGATGGGGACGGGCCCGACCTTGGTTTCTGGTCGAAGTCCAGGGGGCCTGCCCCCTGCCTCCCCAGAGGTAGGCAGAGGGACTTGTGGTTCGGCGCGTGTGGCCGGGCCTGACCCTGGCTTCTGGTCGAGGTCCAGGGGGCCTGCCCCCTGCCTGCCCAGAGGTAGGCAGAGGGACTTGTGGTTCGGCGCATGGGGCCGGCCCTGACCCTGGCTTCTGGTCGAGGTCCAGGGGGCCTGCCCCCTGCCTGCCCAGAGGTAGGCAGAGAGACTTGTGGTTCGGCACATGAGGCCGGGCCTGACCCTGGCTTCTGGTCGAAGTCCAGGGGGCCTGCCCCCTGCTTGCCCAGAGGTAGGCAGAGGGACTTGTGGTTCGGCGCATGGGGCCGGGCCAGACCCTGGCTTCTGGTCGAAGTCCAGGGGGGCTGCCCCCTATTTGCCCAGAGGTAGGCAGATGGACTTGTGGTTCGGCGCGTGGGGCCGGGCCTGACCCTGGCTTCTGGTCGAGGTCCAGGGGGCCTGCCTCCGCCTGCCCAGAGGTAGGCAGAGGGAGTTGTGGTTTGGCGGATGGGGCCGGGCCCGACCTTGGCTTCTGGTCGAAGTCCAGGGGGCCTGCCCCCTGCCTGCCCAGAGGTAGGAAGAGGGACTTGTGGTTTGGCGCGTGGGGCCGGGCGTGACCCTGGCTTCTGGTCGAGGTCCAGGGGACCTGCCCCCTGCCTGCCCAGACGTAGGCAGAGGGACCTGTGGTTCGGCGGATGGGGACGGGCCCGACCTTGGCTTCTGGTCGAAGTCCAGGGGGCCTGCCCCCTGCCTGCCCAGAGGTAGGCAGAGGGACTTGTGGTTCGGCGCGTGGGGCCGGGCCTGACCCTGGCTTCTGGTCGAGGTCCAGGGGGCCTGCCTCCGCCTGCCCAGAGGTAGGCAGAGGGACTTGTGGTTCGGCGGATGGGGACGGGCCCGACCTTGGCTTCTGGTCGAAGTCCAGGGGGCCTGCCCCCTGCCTGCCCAGAGGTAGGCAGAGGGACTTGTGGTTTGGCGCGTGGGGCCGGGCCTGACCCTGGCTTCTAGTCGAGGTCCAGGGGCCTGCCCCCTGCCTGCCAGAGGTAGGCAGAGGGACTTGTGGTTCGGCGCATGGGGCCGGCCCTGACCCTGGCTTCTGGTCGAGGTCTAGAGGGCCTGCCCCCTGCCTGCCCAGAGGTAGGCAGAGGGACTTGTGGTTCGGCGCGTGTGGCCGGGCCTGACCCTGGCTTCAGGTCGAGGTCCAGGGGCCTGCCCCCTGCCTGCCCAGAGGTAGGCAGAGGGACTTGTGGTTCGGCGCGTGTGGCCGGGCCTGACCCTGGCTTCTGGTCGAGGTCCAGGGGGCCTGCCCCCTGCCTGCCCAGAGGTAGGCAGAGGGACTTGTGGTTCGGCGCATGGGGCCGGCCCTGACCCTGGCTTCTGGTCGAAGTCCAGGGGGCCTGCCCCCTGCCTGCCCAGAGGTAGGCAGAGGGACTCATTGTTCGGCGCGTGTGGCCGGGCCTGACCGTGGCTTCTAGTCGAGGTCCAGGGGGCCTGCCTCCGCCTGCCCAGAGGTAGGCAGAGGGAGTTGTGGTTCGACGCATGGGGCCGGGCCCGACCCTGGCTTCTGGTCGAGGTCCAGGGGGCCTGCCTCCGCCTGCCCAGAGGTAGGCAGAGGGAGTTGTGGTTTGGCGGATTGGGCCGGACCCGACCTTGGCTTCTGGTCGAAGTCCAGGGGGCCTGCCCCCTGCCTGCCCAGAGGTAGGCAGAGGGACCTCTGGTTTGGCGCGTGGGGCCGGGCCTGACCCTGGCTTCTGGTCGAGGTCCAGGGGACCTGCCCCCTGCCTGCCCAGACGTAGGCAGAGGGACCTGTGGTTCGGCGGATGGGGACGGGCCCGACCTTGGTTTCTGGTCGAAGTCCAGGGGGCCTGCCCCCTGCCTGCCCAGAGGTAGGCAGAGGGACTTGTGGTTCGGCGCGTGTGGCCGGGCCTGACCCTGGCTTCTGGTCGAGGTCCAGGGGGCCTGCCCCCTGCCTGCCCAGAGTTAGGCAGAGGGACTTGTGGTTCGGCGCATGGGGCCGGGCCAGACCCTGTCTTCTCGTCGAAGTCCAGGGGGGCTGCCCCCTATTTGCCCAGAGGTAGGCAGATGGACTTGTGGTTCGGCGCGTGGGGCCGGGCCTGACCCTGGGTTCTGGTCGAGGTCCAGGGGGCCTGCCTCCGCCTGCCCAGAGATAGGCAGAGGGAGTTGTGGTTTGGCGGATGGGGCCGGGCCCGACCTTGGCTTCTGGTCGAAGTCCAGGGGGCCTGCCCCCTGCCTGCCCAGAGGTAGGAAGAGGGACTTGTGGTTTGGCGCGTGGGGCCGGGCGTGACCCTGGCTTCTGGTCGAGGTCCAGGGGACCTGCCCCCTGCCTGCCCAGACGTAGGCAGAGGGACCTGTGGTTCGGCGGATGGAGACGGGCCCGACCTTGGCTTCTGGTCGAAGTCCATGGGGCCTGCCCCCTGCCTGCCCATAGGTAGGCAGAGGGACTTGTGGTTCGGCGCGTGGGGCCGGGCCTGACCCTGGCTTCTGGTCGAGGTCCAGGGAGCCTGCCTCCGCCTGCCCAGAGGTAGGCAGAGGGACTTGTGGTTCGGCGCGTGTGGCCGGGCGTGACCCTGGCTTCAGGTCGAGGTCCAGGGGCCTGCCCCCTGCCTGCCTAGAGGTAGGCAGAGGGACTTTTGGTTCGGCGCGTGTGGCCGGGCCTGACCCTGGCTTCTGGTCGAGGTCCAGGGGGCCTGCCCCCTGCCTACCCAGAGGTAGGCAGAGGGACTTGTGGTTCGGCGCATGGGGCCGGCCCTGACTCTGGCTTCTGGTCGAGGTCCAATGGCCTGCCCCCTGCCTGCCCAGAGGTAGGCAGAGGGACTTGTGGTTCGGCGCGTGTGGCCGGGCCTGACCCTGGCTTCTGGTCGAGGTCTAGGGGGCCTGCCCCCTGCCTGCCCAGAGGTAGGCAGAGGGACTTGTGGTTCGGCGCGTGTGGCCGGGCCTGACCCTGGCTTCTGGTCGAGGTCCAGGGGGCCTGCCCCCTGCCTGCCCAGAGGTAGGCAGAGGGACTTGTGGTTCGGCGCGTGTGGCCGGGCCTGACCCTGGCTTCTGGTCGAGGTCCAGGGGGCCTGCCCCCTGCCTGCCCAGAGGTAGGCAGAGGGACTTGTGGTTCGGCGCATGGGGCCCGCCCTGACCCTGGCTTCTGGTCGAGGTCCAGGGGGCCTGCCCCCTGCTTGCCCTAAGGTAGGCAGAGGGACTTGTGGTTCGGCGCGTGTAGCCGGGCCTGACCTTGGCTTCTAGTCGAGGTCCAGGGGGCCTGCCTCCGCCTGCCCAGAGGTAGGTAGAGGGACTTGTGGTTCGGCGCGTGTGGCCGGGCCTGACCCTGGCTTCTGGTCGAGGTCCAGGGGGCCTGCCCCCTGCCTGCCCAGAGGTAGGCAGAGGGACTTGTGGTTCGGCGCATGGGGCCGGGCCTGACCCTGGCTTCTGGTCGAAGTCCAGGGGGCCTGCCCCCTGCCTGCCCAGAGGTAGGCAGAGGGACTCGTTGTTCGGCGCGTGTGGCCGGGCCTGACCGTGGCTTCTAGTCGAGGTCCAGGGGGCCTGCCTCCGCCTGCCCAGAGGTAGGCAGAGGGAGTTGTGGTTCGACGCATGGGGCCGGGCCCGACCCTGGCTTCTGGTCGAGGTCCAGGGGGCCTGCCTCCGCCTGCCCAGAGGTAGGCAGAGGGAGTTGTGGTTTGGCGGATTGGGCCGGGCCCGACCTTGGCTTCTGGTCGAAGTCCAGGGGGCCTGCCCCCTGCCTGCCCAGAGGTAGGCAGAGGGACTTCTGGTTTGGCGCGTGGGGCCGGGCCTGACCCTGGCTTCTGGTCGAGGTCCAGGGGACCTGCCCCCTGCCTGCCCAGACGTAGGCAGAGGGACCTGTGGTTCGGCGGATGGGGACGGGCCCGACCTTGGTTTCTGGTCGAAGTCCAGGGGGCCTGCCCCCTGCCTGCCCAGAGGTAGGCAGAGGGACTTGTGGTTCGGCGCGTGTGGCCGGGCCTGACCCTGGCTTCTGGTCGAGGTCCAGGGGGCCTGCCCCCTGCCTGCCCAGAGGTAGGCAGAGGGACTTGTGGTTCGGCGCATGGGGCCGGCCCTGACCCTGGCTTCTGGTCGAGGTCCAGGGGGCCTGCCCCCTGCCTGCCCGGAGGTAGGCAGAGAGACTTGTGGTTCGGCACATGAGGCCGGGCCTGACCCTGGCTTCTGGTCGAAGTCCAGGGGGCCTGCCCCCTGCCTGCCCAGAGGTAGGCAGAGGGACTCGTTGTTCGGCGCGTGTGGCCGGGCCTGACCGTGGCTTCTAGTCGAGGTCCAGGGGGCCTGCCTCCGCCTGCCCAGAGGTAGGCAGAGGGAGTTGTGGTTCGACGCATGGGGCCGGGCCCGACCCTGGCTTCTGGTCGAGGTCCAGGGGGCCTGCCTCCGCCTGCCCAGAGGTAGGCAGAGGGAGTTGTGGTTTGGCGGATTGGGCCGGGCCCGACCTTGGCTTCTGGTCGAAGTCCAGGGGGCCTGCCCCCTGCCTGCCCAGAGGTAGGAAGAGGGACTTGTGGTTTGGCGCGTGGGGCCGGGCCTGACCCTGGCTTCTGGTCGAGGTCCAGGGGGCCTGCCTCCGCCTGCCCAGAGGTAGGCAGAGGGAGATGTGGTTTGGCGGATGGGGCCGGGCCCGACCTTGGCTTCTGGTCGAAGTCCAGGGGGCCTGCCCCCTGCCTGCCCAGAGGTAGGAAGAGGGACTTGTGGTTTGGCGCGTGGGGCCGGGCCTGACCCTGGCTTCTGGTCGAGGTCCAGGGGACCTGCCCCCTGCCTGCCCAGACGTAGGCAGAGGGACCTGTGGTTCGGCGGATGGGGACGGGCCCGACCTTGGCTTCTGGTCGAAGTCCAGGGGGCCTGCCCCCTGCCTGCCCAGAGGTAGGCAGAGGGACTTGTGGTTCGGCGCGTGGGGCCGGGCCTGACCCTGGCTTCTGGTCGAGGTCCAGGGGGCCTGCCTCCGCCTGCCCAGAGGTAGGCAGAGGGACTTGTGGTTCGGCGGATGGGGACGGGCCCGACCTTGGCTTCTGGTCGAAGTCCAGGGGGCCTGCCCCCTGCCTGCCCAGAGGTAGGCAGAGGGACTTGTGGTTTGGCGCGTGGGGCCGGGCCTGACCCTGGCTTCTAGTCGAGGTCCAGGGGCCTGCCCCCTGCCTGCCAGAGGTAGGCAGAGGGACTTGTGGTTCGGCGCATGGGGCCGGCCCTGACCCTGGCTTCTGGTCGAGGTCTAGAGGGCCTGCCCCCTGCCTGCCCAGAGGTAGGCAGAGGGACTTGTGGTTCGGCGCGTGTGGCCGGGCCTGACCCTGGCTTCAGGTCGAGGTCCAGGGGCCTGCCCCCTGCCTGCCCAGAGGTAGGCAGAGGGACTTGTGGTTCGGCGCGTGTGGCCGGGCCTGACCCTGGCTTCTGGTCGAGGTCCAGGGGGCCTGCCCCCTGCCTGCCCAGAGGTAGGCAGAGGGACTTGTGGTTCGGCGCATGGGGCCGGCCCTGACCCTGGCTTCTAGTCGAAGTCCAGGGGGCCTGCCCCCTGCCTGCCCAGAGGTAGGCAGAGGGACTCATTGTTCGGCGCGTGTGGCCGGGCCTGACCGTGGCTTCTAGTCGAGGTCCAGGGGGCCTGCCTCCGCCTGCCCAGAGGTAGGCAGAGGGAGTTGTGGTTCGACGCATGGGGCCGGGCCCGACCCTGGCTTCTGGTCGAGGTCCAGGGGGCCTGCCTCCGCCTGCCCAGAGGTAGGCAGAGGGAGTTGTGGTTTGGCGGATTGGGCCGGGCCCGACCTTGGCTTCTGGTCGAAGTCCAGGGGGCCTGCCCCCTGCCTGCCCAGAGGTAGGCAGAGGGACTTCTGGTTTGGCGCGTGGGGCCGGGCCTGACCCTGGCTTCTGGTCGAGGTCCAGGGGACCTGCCCCCTGCCTGCCCAGACGTAGGCAGAGGGACCTGTGGTTCGGCGGATGGGGACGGGCCCGACCTTGGTTTCTGGTCGAAGTCCAGGGGGCCTGCCCCCTGCCTGCCCAGAGGTAGGCAGAGGGACTTGTGGTTCGGCGCGTGTGGCCGGGCCTGACCCTGGCTTCTGGTCGAGGTCCAGGGGGCCTGCCCCCTGCCTGCCCAGAGGTAGGCAGAGGGACTTGTGGTTCGGCGCATGGGGCCGGCCCTGACCCTGGCTTCTGGTCGAGGTCCAGGGGGCCTGCCCCCTGCCTGCCCGGAGGTAGGCAGAGAGACTTGTGGTTCGGCACATGAGGCCGGGCCTGACCCTGGCTTCTGGTCGAAGTCCAGGGGGCCTGCCCCCTGCTTGCCCAGAGGTAGGCAGAGGGACTTGTGGTTCGGCGCATGGGGCCGGGCCAGACCCTGGCTTCTGGTCGAAGTCCAGGGGGGCTGCCCCCTATTTGCCCAGAGGTAGGCAGATGGACTTGTGGTTCGGCGCGTGGGGCCGGGCCTGACCCTGGCTTCTGGTCGAGGTCCAGGGGGCCTGCCTCCGCCTGCCCAGAGGTAGGCAGAGGGAGGTGTGGTTTGGCGGATGGGGCCGGGCCCGACCTTGGCTTCTGGTCGAAGTCCAGGGGGCCTGCCCCCTGCCTGCCCAGAGGTAGGAAGAGGGACTTGTGGTTTGGCGCGTGGGGCCGGGCCTGACCCTGGCTTCTGGTCGAGGTCCAGGGGACCTGCCCCCTGCCTGCCCAGACGTAGGCAGAGGGACCTGTGGTTCGGCGGATGGGGACGGGCCCGACCTTGGCTTCTGGTCGAAGTCCAGGGGGCCTGCCCCCTGCCTGCCCAGAGGTAGGCAGAGGGACTTGTGGTTCGGCGCGTGGGGCCGGGCCTGACCCTGGCTTCTGGTCGAGGTCCAGGGGGCCTGCCTCCGCCTGCCCAGAGGTAGGCAGAGGGACTTGTGGTTCGGCGGATGGGGACGGGCCCGACCTTGGCTTCTGGTCGAAGTCCAGGGGGCCTGCCCCCTGCCTGCCCAGAGGTAGGCAGAGGGACTTGTGGTTTGGCGCGTGGGGCCGGGCCTGACCCTGGCTTCTAGTCGAGGTCCAGGGGCCTGCCCCCTGCCTGCCAGAGGTAGGCAGAGGGACTTGTGGTTCGGCGCATGGGGCCGGCCCTGACCCTGGCTTCTGGTCGAGGTCTAGAGGGCCTGCCCCCTGCCTGCCCAGAGGTAGGCAGAGGGACTTGTGGTTCGGCGCGTGTGGCCGGGCCTGACCCTGGCTTCAGGTCGAGGTCCAGGGGCCTGCCCCCTGCCTGCCCAGAGGTAGGCAGAGGGACTTGTGGTTCGGCGCGTGTGGCCGGGCCTGACCCTGGCTTCTGGTCGAGGTCCAGGGGGCCTGCCCCCTGCCTGCCCAGAGGTAGGCAGAGGGACTTGTGGTTCGGCGCATGGGGCCGGCCCTGACCCTGGCTTCTAGTCGAAGTCCAGGGGGCCTGCCCCCTGCCTGCCCAGAGGTAGGCAGAGGGACTCATTGTTCGGCGCGTGTGGCCGGGCCTGACCGTGGCTTCTAGTCGAGGTCCAGGGGGCCTGCCTCCGCCTGCCCAGAGGTAGGCAGAGGGAGTTGTGGTTCGACGCATGGGGCCGGGCCCGACCCTGGCTTCTGGTCGAGGTCCAGGGGGCCTGCCTCCGCCTGCCCAGAGGTAGGCAGAGGGAGTTGTGGTTTGGCGGATTGGGCCGGGCCCGACCTTGGCTTCTGGTCGAAGTCCAGGGGGCCTGCCCCCTGCCTGCCCAGAGGTAGGCAGAGGGACTTCTGGTTTGGCGCGTGGGGCCGGGCGTGACCCTGGCTTCTGGTCGAGGTCCAGGGGGCCTGCCCCCTGCCTGCCCAGAGTTAGGCAGAGGGACTTGTGGTTCGGCGCATGGGGCCGGGCCAGACCCTGTCTTCTCGTCGAAGTCCAGGGGGGCTGCCCCCTATTTGCCCAGAGGTAGGCAGATGGACTTGTGGTTCGGCGCGTGGGGCCGGGCCTGACCCTGGGTTCTGGTCGAGGTCCAGGGGGCCTGCCTCCGCCTGCCCAGAGGTAGGCAGAGGGAGTTGTGGTTTGGCGGATGGGGCCGGGCCCGACCTTGGCTTCTGGTCGAAGTCCAGGGGGCCTGCCCCCTGCCTGCCCAGAGGTAGGAAGAGGGACTTGTGGTTTGGCGCGTGGGGCCGGGCGTGACCCTGGCTTCTGGTCGAGGTCCAGGGGACCTGCCCCCTGCCTGCCCAGACGTAGGCAGAGGGACCTGTGGTTCGGCGGATGGAGACGGGCCCGACCTTGGCTTCTGGTCGAAGTCCATGGGGCCTGCCCCCTGCCTGCCCATAGGTAGGCAGAGGGACTTGTGGTTCGGCGCGTGGGGCCGGGCCTGACCCTGGCTTCTGGTCGAGGTCCAGGGAGCCTGCCTCCGCCTGCCCAGAGGTAGGCAGAGGGACTTGTGGTTCGACGGATGGGGACGGGCCCGACCTTGGCTTCTGGTCGAAGTCCAGGGGGCCTGCCCCCTGCCTGCCCAGAGGTAGGCAGAGGGACTTGTGGTTCGGCGCATGGGGCCGGCCCTGACCCTGGCTTCTAGTCGAAGTCCAGGGGGCCTGCCCCCTGCCTGCCCAGAGGTAGGCAGAGGGACTCATTGTTCGGCGCGTGTGGCCGGGCCTGACCGTGGCTTCTAGTCGAGGTCCAGGGGGCCTGCCTCCGCCTGCCCAGAGGTAGGCAGAGGGAGTTGTGGTTCGACGCATGGGGCCGGGCCCGACCCTGGCTTCTGGTCGAGGTCCAGGGGGCCTGCCTCCGCCTGCCCAGAGGTAGGCAGAGGGAGTTGTGGTTTGGCGGATTGGGCCGGGCCCGACCTTGGCTTCTGGTCGAAGTCCAGGGGGCCTGCCCCCTGCCTGCCCAGAGGTAGGCAGAGGGACTTCTGGTTTGGCGCGTGGGGCCGGGCCTGACCCTGGCTTCTGGTCGAGGTCCAGGGGACCTGCCCCCTGCCTGCCCAGACGTAGGCAGAGGGACCTGTGGTTCGGCGGATGGGGACGGGCCCGACCTTGGTTTCTGGTCGAAGTCCAGGGGGCCTGCCCCCTGCCTGCCCAGAGGTAGGCAGAGGGACTTGTGGTTCGGCGCGTGTGGCCGGGCCTGACCCTGGCTTCTGGTCGAGGTCCAGGGGGCCTGCCCCCTGCCTGCCCAGAGTTAGGCAGAGGGACTTGTGGTTCGGCGCATGGGGCCGGGCCAGACCCTGTCTTCTCGTCGAAGTCCAGGGGGGCTGCCCCCTATTTGCCCAGAGGTAGGCAGAGGGACTTGTGGTTCGGCGCATGGGGCCGGCCCTGACCCTGGCTTCTAGTCGAAGTCCAGGGGGCCTGCCCCCTGCCTGCCCAGAGGTAGGCAGAGGGACTCATTGTTCGGCGCGTGTGGCCGGGCCTGACCCTGGCTTCTGGTCGAGGTCCAGGGGGCCTGCCCCCTGCCTGCCCAGAGGTAGGCAGAGGGACTTGTGGTTCGGCGCATGGCGCCGGCCCTGACCCTGGGTTCTGGTCGAGGTCCAGGGGGCCTGCCTCCGCCTGCCCAGAGGTAGGCAGAGGGAGTTGTGGTTTGGCGGATGGGGCCGGGCCCGACCTTGGCTTCTGGTCGAAGTCCAGGGGGCCTGCCCCCTGCCTGCCCAGAGGTAGGAAGAGGGACTTGTGGTTTGGCGCGTGGGGCCGGGCGTGACCCTGGCTTCTGGTCGAGGTCCAGGGGACCTGCCCCCTGCCTGCCCAGACGTAGGCAGAGGGACCTGTGGTTCGGCGGATGGAGACGGGCCCGACCTTGGCTTCTGGTCGAAGTCCATGGGGCCTGCCCCCTGCCTGCCCATAGGTAGGCAGAGGGACTTGTGGTTCGGCGCGTGGGGCCGGGCCTGACCCTGGCTTCTGGTCGAGGTCCAGGGAGCCTGCCTCCGCCTGCCCAGAGGTAGGCAGAGGGACTTGTGGTTCGACGGATGGGGACGGGCCCGACCTTGGCTTCTGGTCGAAGTCCAGGGGGCCTGCCCCCTGCCTGCCCAGAGGTAGGCAGAGGGACTTGTGGTTTGGCGCGTGGGGCCGGGCCTGACCCTGGCTTCTAGTCGAGGTCCAAGGGCCTGCCCCCTGCCTGCCAGAGGTAGGCAGAGGGACTTGTGGTTCGGCGCATGGGGCCGGTCCTGACCCTGGCTTCTGGTCGAGGTCTAGGGGGCCTGCCCCCTGCATGCCCAGAGGTAGGCAGAGGGACTTGTGGTTCGGCGCGTGTGGCCGGGCCTGACCCTGGCTTCAGGTCGAGGTCCAGGGGCCTGCCCCCTGCCTGCCCAGAGGTAGGCAGAGGGACTTGTGGTTCGGCGCGTGTGGCCGGGCCTGACCCTGGCTTCTGGTCGAGGTCCAGGGGGCCTGCCCCCTGCCTGCCCAGAGGTAGGCAGAGGGACTTGTGGTTCGGCGCATGGGGCCGTCCCTGACCCTGGCTTCTGGTCGAAGTCCAGGGGGCCTGCCCCCTGCCTGCCCAGAGGTAGGCAGAGGGACTCGTGGTTCGGCGCGTGTGGCCGGGCCTGACCGTGGCTTCTAGTCGAGGTCCAGGGGGCCTGCCTCCGCCTGCCCAGAGGTAGGCAGAGGGACTTGTGGTTTGGCGCGTGGGGCCGGGCCTGACCCTGGCTTCTAGTCGAGGTCCAGGGGCCTGCCCCCTGCCTGCCAGAGGTAGGCAGAGGGACTTGTGGTTCGGCGCATGGGGCCGGTCCTGACCCTGGCTTCTGGTCGAGGTCTAGGGGGCCTGCCCCTTGCATGCCCAGAGGTAGGCAGAGGGACTTGTGGTTCGGCGCGTGTGGCCGGGCCTGACCCTGGCTTCTGGTCGAGGTCCAGGGGGCCTGCCCCCTGCCTGCCCAGAGTTAGGCAGAGGGACTTGTGGTTCGGCGCATGGGGCCGGGCCAGACCCTGTCTTCTCGTCGAAGTCCAGGGGGGCTGCCCCCTATTTGCCCAGAGGTAGGCAGATGGACTTGTGGTTCGGCGCGTGGGGCCGGGCCTGACCCTGGGTTCTGGTCGAGGTCCAGGGGGCCTGCCTCCGCCTGCCCAGAGGTAGGCAGAGGGAGTTGTGGTTTGGCGGATGGGGTCGGGCCCGACCTTGGCTTCTGGTCGAAGTCCAGGGGGCCTGCCCCCTGCCTGCCCAGAGATAGGAAGAGGGACTTGTGGTTTGGCGCGTGGGGCCGGGCATGACCCTGGCTTCTGGTCGAGGTCCAGGGGACCTGCCCCCTGCCTGCCCAGACGTAGGCAGAGGGACCTGTGGTTCGGCGGATGGAGACGGGCCCGACCTTGGCTTCTGGTCGAAGTCCATGGGGCCTGCCCCCTGCCTGCCCATAGGTAGGCAGAGGGACTTGTGGTTCGGCGCGTGGGGCCGGGCCTGACCCTGGCTTCTGGTCGAGGTCCAGGGAGCCTGCCTCCGCCTGCCCAGAGGTAGGCAGAGGGACTTGTGGTTCGACGGATGGGGACGGGCCCGACCTTGGCTTCTGGTCGAAGTCCAGGGGGCCTGCCCCCTGCCTGCCCAGAGGTAGGCAGAGGGACTTGTGGTTTGGCGCGTGGGGCCGGGCCTGACCCTGGCTTCTAGTCGAGGTCCAAGGGCCTGCCCCCTGCCTGCCAGAGGTAGGCAGAGGGACTTGTGGTTCGGCGCATGGGGCCGGTCCTGACCCTGGCTTCTGGTCGAGGTCTAGGGGGCCTGCCCCCTGCATGCCCAGAGGTAGGCAGAGGGACTTGTGGTTCGGCGCGTGTGGCCGGGCCTGACCCTGGCTTCAGGTCGAGGTCCAGGGGCCTGCCCCCTGCCTGCCCAGAGGTAGGCAGAGGGACTTGTGGTTCGGCGCGTGTGGCCGGGCCTGACCCTGGCTTCTGGTCGAGGTCCAGGGGGCCTGCCCCCTGCCTGCCCAGAGGTAGGCAGAGGGACTTGTGGTTCGGCGCATGGGGCCGTCCCTGACCCTGGCTTCTGGTCGAAGTCCAGGGGGCCTGCCCCCTGCCTGCCCAGAGGTAGGCAGAGGGACTCGTGGTTCGGCGCGTGTGGCCGGGCCTGACCGTGGCTTCTAGTCGAGGTCCAGGGGGCCTGCCTCCGCCTGCCCAGAGGTAGGCAGAGGGACTTGTGGTTTGGCGCGTGGGGCCGGGCCTGACCCTGGCTTCTAGTCGAGGTCCAGGGGCCTGCCCCCTGCCTGCCAGAGGTAGGCAGAGGGACTTGTGGTTCGGCGCATGGGGCCGGTCCTGACCCTGGCTTCTGGTCGAGGTCTAGGGGGCCTGCCCCTTGCATGCCCAGAGGTAGGCAGAGGGACTTGTGGTTCGGCGCGTGTGGCCGGGCCTGACCCTGGCTTCAGGTCGAGGTCCAGGGGCCTGCCCCCTGCCTGCCCAGAGGTAGGCAGAGGGACTTGTGGTTCGGCGCGTGTGGCCGGGCCTGACCCTGGCTTCTGGTCGAGGTCCAGGGGGCCTGCCCCCTGCCTGCCCAGAGGTAGGCAGAGGGACTTGTGGTTCGGCGCATGGGGCCGTCCCTGACCCTGGCTTCTGGTCGAAGTCCAGGGGGCCTGCCCCCTGCCTGCCCAGAGGTAGGCAGAGGGACTCGTGGTTCGGCGCGTGTGGCCGGGCCTGACCGTGGCTTCTAGTCGAGGTCCAGGGGGCCTGCCTCCGCCTGCCCAGAGGTAGGCAGAGGGACTTGTGGTTCGACGCATGGGGCCGGGCCCGACCCTGGCTTCTAGTCGAAGTCCAGGGGGCCTGCCCCCTGCCTGCCCAGAGGTAGGCAGAGGGACTTGTGGTTCGGCACATGAGGCCAGGCCTGACCCTGGCTTCTGGTCGAAGTCCAGAGGGCCTGCCCCCTGCTTGCCCAGAGGTAGGCAGAGGGACTTGTGGTTCGGCGCATGGGGTCCGGGCCAGACCCTGGCTTCTGGTCGAAGTCCATGGGGCCTGCCCCCTGCTTGCCCAGAGGTAGGCAGATGGACTTGTGGTTCGGCGCGTGGGGCCGGGCCTGACCCTGGCTTCTGGTCGAGGTCCAGGGGGCCTACCTCCGCCTGCCCAGAGGTAGGCAGAGGGAGTTGTGGTTTGGCGGATTGGGCCGGGCCCGACCTTGGCTTCTGGTCGAAGTCCAGGGGGCCTGCCCCCTGCCTGCCCAGAGGTAGGCAGAGGGACTTGTGGTTTGGCGCGTGGGGCCGGGCCTGACCCTGGCTTCCGGTCGAGGTCCAGGGGACCTGCCCCCTGCCTGCCCAGACGTAGGCGGAGGGACCTGTGGTTCGGCGGATGGGGACGGGCCCGACCTTGGTTTCTGGTCGAAGTCCAGGGGGCCTGCCCCCTGCCTGCCCAGAGGTAGGCAGAGGGACTTGTGGTTCGGCGCGTGTGGCCGGGCCTGACCCTGGCTTCTGGTCGAGGTCCAGGGGGCCTGCCCCCTGCCTGCCCAGAGGTAGGCAGAGGGACTTGTGGTTCGGCGCATGGCGCCGGCCCTGACCCTGGCTTCTGGTCGAGGTCCAGGGGGCCTGCCCCCTGCCTGCCCAGAGGTAGGCAGAGAGACTTGTGGTTCGGCACATGAGACCGGGCCTGACCCTGGCTTCTGGTCGAAGTCCAGGGGGCCTGCCCCCTGCTTGCCCAGAGGTAGGCAGAGGGACTTGTGGTTCGGCGCATGGGGCCGGGCCAGACCCTGGCTTCTGGTCGAAGTCCAGGGGGCCTGCCCCCTATTTGCCCAGAGGTAGGCAGATGGACTTGTGGTTCGGCGCGTGGGGCCGGGCCTGACCCTGGCTTCTGGTCGAGGTCCAGGGGGCCTGCCTCCACCTGCCTAGAGGTAGGCAGAGGGACTTGTGGTTCGGCGCATGGGGCCGGCCCTGACCCTGGCTTCTGGTCGAGGTCCAGGGGGCCTGCCCCCTGCCTGCCCAGAGGTAGGCAGAGAGACTTGTGGTTCGGCACATGAGGCCGGGCCTGACCCTGGCTTCTGGTCGAAGTCCAGGGGGCCTGCCCCCTGCTTGCCCAGAGGTAGGCAGAGGGACTTGTGGTTCGGCGCATGGGGCCGGGCCAGACCCTGGCTTCTGGTCGAAGTCCAGAGGGGCTGCCCCCTATTTGCCCAGAGGTAGGCAGATGGACTTTTGGTTCGGCGCGTGGGGCCGGGCCTGACCCTGACTACTGGTCGAGGTCCAGGGGGCCTGCCTCCGCCTGCCCAGAGGTAGGCAGAGGGAGTTGTGGTTTGGCGGATGGGGCCGGGGCCGACCTTGGCTTCTGGTCGAAGTCCAGGGGCCTGCCCCCTGCCTGCCAGAGGTAGGCAGAGGGACTTGTGGTTCGGCGGATGGGGACGGGCCCGACCTTGGTTTCTGGTCGAAGTCCAGGGGGCCTGCCCCCTGCCTGCCCAGAGGTAGGCAGAGGGACTTGTGGTTCGGCGCGTGTGGCCGGGCCTGACCCTGGCTTCTGGTCGAGGTCCAGGGGGCCTGCCCCCTGCCTGCCCAGAGGTAGGCAGAGGGACTTGTGGTTCGGCGCATGGGGCCGGCCCTGACCCTGGCTTCTGGTCGAGGTCCAGGGGGCCTGCCCCCTGCCTGCCCAGAAGTAGGCAGAGAGACTTGTGGTTCGGCACATGAGGCCGGGCCTGACCCTGGCTTCTGGTCGAAGTCCAGGGGGCCTGCCTCCGCCTGCCCAGAGGTAGGCAGAGGGAGTTGTGGTTTGGCGGATGGGGCCGGGCCCGATCTTGGCTTCTGGTCGAACTCCAGGGGGCCTGCCCCCTGCCTGCCCAGAGGTAGGCAGAGGGAGTTGTGGTTTGGCGGATGGGGCCGGGCCCGACCTTGGCTTCTGGTCGAGGTCCAGGGGACCTGCCCCCTGCCTGCCCAGACGTAGGCAGAGGGACTTGTGGTTCGGCGGATGGGGACGGGCCCGACCTTGGCTTCTGGTCGAAGTCCAGGGGGCCTGCCCCCTGCCTGCCCAGAGGTAGGCAGAGGGACTTGTGGTTCGGCGCGTGTGGCCGGGCCTGACCCTGGCTTCTAGTCGAGGTCCAGGGGGCCTGCCCCCTGCCTGCCCAGAGGTAGGCAGAGGGACTTGTGGTTCGGCGCATGGGGCCGGCCCTGACCCTGGCTTCTGGTCGAGGTCCAGGGGGCCTGCCCCCTGCCTGCCCAGAGGTAGGCAGAGGGACTTGTGGTTCGGCGAGTGGGGCCGGGCTTGACCCTGGCTTCTAGTCGAGGTCCAGGGGGCCTGCCCCCTGCCTGCCCAGAGGTAGGCAGAGGGACTTGTGGTTCGGCGCGTGTGGCCGGGCCTGACCCTGGCTTCTAGTCGAGGTCCAGGGGGCCTGCCCCCTGCCTGCCCAGAGGTAGGCAGAGGGACTTGTGGTTCGGCGCGTGTGGCCGGGCCTAACCCTGGCTTCTGGTCGAGGTCCAGGGGGCCTGCCCCCTGCCTGCCCAGAGGTAGGCAGAGGGACTTGTGGTTCGGCGCATGGCGCCGGCCCTGACCCTGGCTTCTGGTCGAGGTCCAGGGGGCCTGCCTCCGCCTGCCCAGAGGTAGGCAGAGGGAGTTGTGGTTTGGCGGATGGGGCCGGGCCCGACCTTGGCTTCTGGTCGAGGTCCAGGGGACCTGCCCCCTGCCTGCCCAGACGTAGGCAGAGGGACTTGTGGTTTGGCGGATGGGGCCGGGCCCGACCTTGGCTTCTGGTCGAGGTCCAGGGGACCTGCCCCCTGCCTGCCCAGACGTAGGCAGAGGGACTTGTGGTTCGGCGGATGGGGACGGGCCCGACCTTGGCTTCTGGTCGAAGTCCAGGGGGCCTGCCCCCTGCCTGCCCAGAGGTAGGCAGAGGGACTTGTGGTTCGGCGCGTGTGGCCGGGCCTGACCCTGGCTTCTAGTCGAGGTCCAGGGGGCCTGCCCCCTGCCTGCCCAGAGGTAGGCAGAGGGACTTGTGGTTCGGCGCATGGGGCCGGCCCTGACCCTGGCTTCTGGTCGAGGTCCAGGGGGCCTGCCCCCTGCCTGCCCAGAGGTAGGCAGAGGGACTTGTGGTTCGGCGCGTGTGGCCGGGCCTGACCCTGGCTTCTAGTCGAGGTCCAGGGGGCCTGCCCCCTGCCTGCCCAGAGGTAGGCAGAGGGACTTGTGGTTCGGCGCGTGTGGCCGGGCCTGACCCTGGCTTCTGGTCGAGGTCCAGGGGGCCTGCCCCCTGCCTGCCCAGAGGTAGGCAGAGGGACTTGTGGTTCGGCGCATGGCGCCGGCCCTGACCCTGGCTTCTGGTCGAGGTCCAGGGGGCCTGCCCCCTGCCTGCCCAGAGGTAGGCAGAGAGACTTGTGGTTCGGCACATGAGACCGGGCCTGACCCTGGCTTCTGGTCGAAGTCCAGGGGGCCTGCCCCCTGCTTGCCCAGAGGTAGGCAGAGAGACTTGTGGTTCGGCGCATGGGGCCGGGCCAGACCCTGGCTTCTGGTCGAAGTCCAGGGGGCCTGCCCCCTATTTGCCCAGAGGTAGGCAGATGGACTTGTGGTTCGGCGCGTGGGGCCGGGCCTGACCCTGGCTTCTGGTCGAGGTCCAGGGGGCCTGCCTCCGCCTGCCTAGAGGTAGGTAGAGGGACTTGTGGTTCGGCGCATGGGGCCGGCCCTGACCCTGAATTCTGGTCGAAGTCCAGGGGGCCTGCCCCCTGCCTGCCCAGAGGTAGGCAGAGGGACTTGTGGTTCGGCGAGTGGGGCCGGGCTTGACCCTGGCTTCTGGTCGAGGTCCAGGGGGCCTGCCTCTGCCTGCCCAAAGGTAGACAGAGGGACTTGTGGTTCGGCGGATGGGGACGGGCCCGACCTTGGCTTCTGGTCGAAGTCCAGGGGGCCTGCCCCCGGCCTGCCCAGAGGTAGGCAGAGGGACTTGTGGTTTGGCGCGTAGGGCCGGGCCTGACCCTGGCTTCTAGTCGAGGTCCAGGGGCCTGCCCCCTGCCTGCCAGAGGTAGGCAGAGGGACTTGTGGTTCGGCGCATGGGGCCGGCCCTAACCCTGGCTTCTGGTCGAGGTCCAGGGGGCCTGCCCCCTGCCTGCCCAGAGGTAGGCAGAGGGACTTGTGGTTCGGCGCGTGTGGCCGGGCCTGACCCTGGCTTCTGGTCGAGGTCCAGGGGGCCTGCCCCCTGCCTGCCCAGAGGTAGGCAGAGGGACTTGTGGTTCGGCGCATGGGGCCGGCCCTGACCCTGGCTTCTGGTCGAGGTCCAGGGGGCCTGCCCCTTGCCTGCCCAGAGGTAGGCAGAGAGACTTGTGGTTCGGCACATGAGGCCAGGCCTGACCCTGGCTTCTGGTCGAAGTCCAGGGGGCCTGCCCCCTGCTTGCCCAGAGGTAGGCAGAGGGACTTGTGGTTCGGCGCATGGCGCCGGCCCTGACCCTGGCTTCTGGTCGAGGTCCAGGGGGCCTGCCCCCTGCTTGCCCAGAGGTAGGCAGAGAGACTTGTGGTTCGGCGCATGGGGCCGGGCCAGACCCTGGCTTCTGGTCGAAGTCCAGGGGGCCTGCCCCCTATTTGCCCAGAGGTAGGCAGATGGACTTGTGGTTCGGCGCGTGGGGCCGGGCCTGACCCTGGCTTCTGGTCGAGGTCCAGGGGGCCTGCCTCCGCCTGCCTAGAGGTAGGTAGAGGGACTTGTGGTTCGGCGCATGGGGCCGGCCCTGACCCTGAATTCTGGTCGAAGTCCAGGGGGCCTGCCCCCTGCCTGCCCAGAGGTAGGCAGAGGGACTTGTGGTTCGGCGAGTGGGGCCGGGCTTGACCCTGGCTTCTGGTCGAGGTCCAGGGGGCCTGCCTCTGCCTGCCCAAAGGTAGACAGAGGGACTTGTGGTTCGGCGGATGGGGACGGGCCCGACCTTGGCTTCTGGTCGAAGTCCAGGGGGCCTGCCCCCTGCCTGCCCAGAGGTAGGCAGAGGGACTTGTGGTTTGGCGCGTAGGGCCGGGCCTGACCCTGGCTTCTAGTCGAGGTCCAGGGGCCTGCCCCCTGCCTGCCAGAGGTAGGCAGAGGGACTTGTGGTTCGGCGCATGGGGCCGGCCCTAACCCTGGCTTCTGGTCGAGGTCCAGGGGGCCTGCCCCCTGCCTGCCCAGAGGTAGGCAGAGGGACTTGTGGTTCGGCGCGTGTGGCCGGGCCTGACCCTGGCTTCTGGTCGAGGTCCAGGGGGCCTGCCCCCTGCCTGCCCAGAGGTAGGCAGAGGGACTTGTGGTTCGGCGCATGGGGCCGGCCCTGACCCTGGCTTCTGGTCGAGGTCCAGGGGGCCTGCCCCTTGCCTGCCCAGAGGTAGGCAGAGAGACTTGTGGTTCGGCACATGAGGCCAGGCCTGACCCTGGCTTCTGGTCGAAGTCCAGGGGGCCTGCCCCCTGCTTGCCCAGAGGTAGGCAGAGGGACTTGTGGTTCGGCGCATGGGGACGGGCCCGACCTTGGTTTCTGGTCGAAGTCCAGGGGGCCTGCCCCCTGCCTGCCCAGAGGTAGGCAGAGGGACTTGTGGTTCGGCGCGTGTGGCCGGGCCTGACCCTGGCTTCTGGTCGAGGTCCAGGGGGCCTGCCCCCTGCCTGCCCAGAGGTAGGCAGAGGGACTTGTGGTTCGGCGCATGGCGCCGGCCCTGACCCTGGCTTCTGGTCGAGGTCCAGGGGGCCTGCCCCCTGCCTGCCCAGAGGTAGGCAGAGAGACTTGTGGTTCGGCACATGAGACCGGGCCTGACCCTGGCTTCTGGTCGAAGTCCAGGGGGCCTGCCCCCTGCTTGCCCAGAGGTAGGCAGAGGGACTTGTGGTTCGGCGCATGGGGCCGGGCCAGACCCTGGCTTCTGGTTGAAGTCCAGGGGGGCTGCCCCCTATTTGCCCAGAGGTAGGCAGATGGACTTGTGGTTCGGCGCGTGGGGCCGGGCCTGACCCTGGCTTCTGGTCGAGGTCCAGGGGGCCTACCTCCGCCTGCCCAGAGGTAGGCAGAGGGAGTTGTGGTTTGGCGGATGGGGCCGGGCCCGACCTTGGCTTCTGGTCGAAGTCCAGGGGCCTGCCCCCTGCCTGCCAGAGGTAGGCAGAGGGACTTGTGGTTCGGCGGATGGGGACGGGCCCGACCTTGGTTTCTGGTCGAAGTCCAGGGGGCCTGCCCCCTGCCTGCCCAGAGGTAGGCAGAGGGACTTGTGGTTCGGCGCGTGTGGCCGGGCCTGACCCTGGCTTCTAGTCGAGGTCCAGGGGGCCTGCCCCCTGCCTGCCCAGAGGTAGGCAGAGGGACTTGTGGTTCGGCGCATGGGGCCGGCCCTGACCCTGGCTTCTGGTCGAGGTCCAGGGGGCCTGCCCCCTGCCTGCCCAGAAGTAGGCAGAGAGACTTGTGGTTCGGCACATGAGGCCGGGCCTGACCCTGGCTTCTGGTCGAAGTCCAGGGGGCCTGCCCCCTGCTTGCCCAGAGGTAGGCAGAGGGACTTGTGGTTCGGCGCATGGGGCCGGGCCAGACCCTGGCTTCTGGTCGAAGTCCAGGGGGGCTGCCCCCTATTTGCCCAGAGGTAGGCAGATGGACTTGTGGTTCGGCGCGTGGGGCCGGGCCTGACCCTGGCTTCTGGTCGAGGTCCAGGGGGCCTGCCTCCGCCTGCCCAGAGGTAGGCAGAGGGAGTTGTGGTTTGGCGGATGGGGCCGGGCCCGATCTTGGCTTCTGGTCGAACTCCAGGGGGCCTGCCCCCTGCCTGCCCAGAGGTAGGAAGAGGGACTTGTGGTTTGGCGCGTGGGGCCGGGCCTGACCCTGGCTTCTGGTCGAGGTCCAGGGGACCTGCCCCCTGCCTGCCCAGACGTAGGCAGAGGGACTTGTGGTTCGGCGGATGGGGACGGGCCCGACCTTGGCTTCTGGTCGAAGTCCAGGGGGCCTGCCCCCTGCCTGCCCAGAGGTAGGCAGAGGGACTTGTGGTTCGGCGCGTGTGGCCGGGCCTGACCCTGGCTTCTGGTCGAGGTCCAGGGGGCCTGCCCCCTGCCTGCCCAGAGGTAGGCAGAGGGACTTGTGGTTCGGCGCATGGGGACGGGCCCGACCTTGGTTTCTGGTCGAAGTCCAGGGGGCCTGCCCCCTGCCTGCCCAGAGGTAGGCAGAGGGACTTGTGGTTCGGCGCGTGTGGCCGGGCCTGACCCTGGCTTCTGGTCGAGGTCCAGGGGGCCTGCCCCCTGCCTGCCCAGAGGTAGGCAGAGGGACTTGTGGTTCGGCGCATGGCGCCGGCCCTGACCCTGGCTTCTGGTCGAGGTCCAGGGGGCCTGCCCCCTGCCTGCCCAGAGGTAGGCAGAGAGACTTGTGGTTCGGCACATGAGACCGGGCCTGACCCTGGCTTCTGGTCGAAGTCCAGGGGGCCTGCCCCCTGCTTGCCCAGAGGTAGGCAGAGGGACTTGTGGTTCGGCGCATGGGGCCGGGCCAGACCCTGGCTTCTGGTCGAAGTCCAGGGGGCCTGCCCCCTATTTGCCCAGAGGTAGGCAGATGGACTTGTGGTTCGGCGCGTGGGGCCGGGCCTGACCCTGGCTTCTGGTCGAGGTCCAGGGGGCCTGCCTCCGCCTGCCTAGAGGTAGGTAGAGGGACTTGTGGTTCGGCGCATGGGGCCGGCCCTGACCCTGAATTCTGGTCGAAGTCCAGGGGGCCTGCCCCCTGCCTGCCCAGAGGTAGGCAGAGGGACTTGTGGTTCGGCGAGTGGGGCCGGGCTTGACCCTGGCTTCTGGTCGAGGTCCAGGGGGCCTGCCTCTGCCTGCCCAAAGGTAGACAGAGGGACTTGTGGTTCGGCGGATGGGGACGGGCCCGACCTTGGCTTCTGGTCGAACTCCAGGGGGCCTGCCCCCTGCCTGCCCAGAGGTAGGAAGAGGGACTTGTGGTTTGGCGCGTGGGGCCGGGCCTGACCCTGGCTTCTGGTCGAGGTCCAGGGGACCTGCCCCCTGCCTGCCCAGACGTAGGCAGAGGGACTTGTGGTTCGGCGGATGGGGACGGGCCCGACCTTGGCTTCTGGTCGAAGTCCAGGGGGCCTGCCCCCTGCCTGCCCAGAGGTAGGCAGAGGGACTTGTGGTTCGGCGCGTGTGGCCGGGCCTGACCCTGGCTTCTGGTCGAGGTCCAGGGGGCCTGCCCCCTGCCTGCCCAGAGGTAGGCAGAGGGACTTGTGGTTCGGCGCATGGGGACGGGCCCGACCTTGGTTTCTGGTCGAAGTCCAGGGGGCCTGCCCCCTGCCTGCCCAGAGGTAGGCAGAGGGACTTGTGGTTCGGCGCGTGTGGCCGGGCCTGACCCTGGCTTCTGGTCGAGGTCCAGGGGGCCTGCCCCCTATTTGCCCAGAGGTAGGCAGATGGACTTGTGGTTCGGCGCGTGGGGCCGGGCCTGACCCTGGCTTCTGGTCGAGGTCCAGGGGGCCTGCCTCCGCCTGCCTAGAGGTAGGTAGAGGGACTTGTGGTTCGGCGCATGGGGCCGGCCCTGACCCTGAATTCTGGTCGAAGTCCAGGGGGCCTGCCCCCTGCCTGCCCAGAGGTAGGCAGAGGGACTTGTGGTTCGGCGAGTGGGGCCGGGCTTGACCCTGGCTTCTGGTCGAGGTCCAGGGGGCCTGCCTCTGCCTGCCCAAAGGTAGACAGAGGGACTTGTGGTTCGGCGGATGGGGACGGGCCCGACCTTGGCTTCTGGTCGAAGTCCAGGGGGCCTGCCCCCTGCCTGCCCAGAGGTAGGCAGAGGGACTTGTGGTTTGGCGCGTAGGGCCGGGCCTGACCCTGGCTTCTAGTCGAGGTCCAGGGGCCTGCCCCCTGCCTGCCAGAGGTAGGCAGAGGGACTTGTGGTTCGGCGCATGGGGCCGGCCCTAACCCTGGCTTCTGGTCGAGGTCCAGGGGGCCTGCCCCCTGCCTGCCCAGAGGTAGGCAGAGGGACTTGTGGTTCGGCGCGTGTGGCCGGGCCTGACCCTGGCTTCTGGTCGAGGTCCAGGGGGCCTGCCCCCTGCCTGCCCAGAGGTAGGCAGAGGGACTTGTGGTTCGGCGCATGGGGCCGGCCCTGACCCTGGCTTCTGGTCGAGGTCCAGGGGGCCTGCCCCTTGCCTGCCCAGAGGTAGGCAGAGAGACTTGTGGTTCGGCACATGAGGCCAGGCCTGACCCTGGCTTCTGGTCGAAGTCCAGGGGGCCTGCCCCCTGCTTGCCCAGAGGTAGGCAGAGGGACTTGTGGTTCGGCGCATGGGGCCGGGCCAGACCCTGGCTTCTGGTCGAAGTCCAGAGGGGCTGCCCCCTATTTGCCCAGAGGTAGGCAGATGGACTTTTGGTTCGGCGCGTGGGGCCGGGCCTGACCCTGGCTTCTGGTCGAGGTCCAGGGGGCCTGCCTCCGCCTGCCCAGAGGTAGGCAGAGGGAGTTGTGGTTTGGCGGATGGGGCCGGGCCCGACCTTGGCTTCTGGTCGAAGTCCAGGGGCCTGCCCCCTGCCTGCCAGAGGTAGGCAGAGGGACTTGTGGTTCGGCGGATGGGGACGGGCCCGACCTTGGTTTCTGGTCGAAGTCCAGGGGGCCTGCCCCCTGCCTGCCCAGAGGTAGGCAGAGGGACTTGTGGTTCGGCGCGTGTGGCCGGGCCTGACCCTGGCTTCTGGTCGAGGTCCAGGGGGCCTGCCCCCTGCCTGCCCAGAGGTAGGCAGAGGGACTTGTGGTTCGGCGCATGGGGCCGGCCCTGACCCTGGCTTCTGGTCGAGGTCCAGGGGGCCTGCCCCCTGCCTGCCCAGAAGTAGGCAGAGAGACTTGTGGTTCGGCACATGAGGCCGGGCCTGACCCTGGCTTCTGGTCGAAGTCCAGGGGGCCTGCCCCCTGCTTGCCCAGAGGTAGGCAGAGGGACTTGTGGTTCGGCGCATGGGGCCGGGCCAGACCCTGGCTTCTGGTTGAAGTCCAGGGGGGCTGCCCCCTATTTGCCCAGAGGTAGGCAGATGGAATTGTGGTTCGGCGCGTGGGGCCGGGCCTGACCCTGGCTTCTGGTCGAGGTCCAGGGGGCCTACCTCCGCCTGCCCAGAGGTAGGCAGAGGGAGTTGTGGTTTGGCGGATGGGGCCGGGCCCGACCTTGGCTTCTGGTCGAAGTCCAGGGGCCTGCCCCCTGCCTGCCAGAGGTAGGCAGAGGGACTTGTGGTTCGGCGGATGGGGACGGGCCCGACCTTGGTTTCTGGTCGAAGTCCAGGGGGCCTGCCCCCTGCCTGCCCAGAGGTAGGCAGAGGGACTTGTGGTTCGGCGCGTGTGGCCGGGCCTGACCCTGGCTTCTAGTCGAGGTCCAGGGGGCCTGCCCCCTGCCTGCCCAGAGGTAGGCAGAGGGACTTGTGGTTCGGCGCATGGGGCCGGCCCTGACCCTGGCTTCTGGTCGAGGTCCAGGGGGCCTGCCCCCTGCCTGCCCAGAAGTAGGCAGAGAGACTTGTGGTTCGGCACATGAGGCCGGGCCTGACCCTGGCTTCTGGTCGAAGTCCAGGGGGCCTGCCCCCTGCTTGCCCAGAGGTAGGCAGAGGGACTTGTGGTTCGGCGCATGGGGCCGGGCCAGACCCTGGCTTCTGGTCGAAGTCCAGGGGGGCTGCCCCCTATTTGCCCAGAGGTAGGCAGATGGACTTGTGGTTCGGCGCGTGGGGCCGGGCCTGACCCTGGCTTCTGGTCGAGGTCCAGGGGGCCTGCCTCCGCCTGCCCAGAGGTAGGCAGAGGGAGTTGTGGTTTGGCGGATGGGGCCGGGCCCGATCTTGGCTTCTGGTCGAACTCCAGGGGGCCTGCCCCCTGCCTGCCCAGAGGTAGGAAGAGGGACTTGTGGTTTGGCGCGTGGGGCCGGGCCTGACCCTGGCTTCTGGTCGAGGTCCAGGGGACCTGCCCCCTGCCTGCCCAGACGTAGGCAGAGGGACTTGTGGTTCGACGGATGGGGACGGGCCCGACCTTGGCTTCTGGTCGAAGTCCAGGGGGCCTGCCCCCTGCCTGCCCAGAGGTAGGCAGAGGGACTTGTGGTTCGGCGCGTGTGGCCGGGCCTGACCCTGGCTTCTGGTCGAGGTCCGAGGGGCCTGCCCCCTGCCTGCCCAGAGGTAGGCAGAGGGACTTGTGGTTCGGCGCATGGGGCCGGCCCTGACCCTGGCTTCTGGTCGAGGTCCAGGGGGCCTGCCCCCTGCCTGCCCAGAGGTAGGCAGAGAGACTTGTGGTTCGGCACATGAGGCCGGGCCTGACCCTGGCTTCTGGTCGAAGTCCAGGGGGCCTGCCCCCTGCTTGCCCAGAGGTAGGCAGAGGGACTTGTGGTTCGGCGCATGGGGCCGGCCCTGACCCTGGCTTCTGGTCGAGGTCCAGGGGGCCTGCCCCCTGCCTGCCCAGAGGTAGGCAGAGAGACTTGTGGTTCGGCACATGAGACCGGGCCTGACCCTGGCTTCTGGTCGAAGTCCAGGGGGCCTGCCCCCTGCTTGCCCAGAGGTAGGCAGAGGGACTTGTGGTTCGGCGCATGGGGCCGGGCCAGACCCTGGCTTCTGGTCGAAGTCCAGGGGGCCTGCCCCCTATTTGCCCAGAGGTAGGCAGATGGACTTGTGGTTCGGCGCGTGGGGCCGGGCCTGACCCTGGCTTCAGGTCGAGGTCCAGGGGGCCTGCCTCCGCCTGCCTAGAGGTAGGCAGAGGGACTTGTGGTTCGGCGCATGGGGCCGGCCCTGACCCTGAATTCTGGTCGAAGTCCAGGGGGCCTGCCCCCTGCCTGCCCAGAGGTAGGCAGAGGGACTTGTGGTTCGGCGAGTGGGGCCGGGCTTGACCCTGGCTTCTGGTCGAGGTCCAGGGGGCCTGCCTCTGCCTGCCCAAAGGTAGACAGAGGGACTTGTGGTTCGGCGGATGGGGACGGGCCCGACCTTGGCTTCTGGTCGAAGTCCAGGGGGCCTGCCCCCTGCCTGCCCAGAGGTAGGCAGAGGGACTTGTGGTTTGGCGCGTAGGGCCGGGCCTGACCCTGGCTTCTAGTCGAGGTCCAGGGGCCTGCCCCCTGCCTGCCAGAGGTAGGCAGAGGGACTTGTGGTTCGGCGCATGGGGCCGGCCCTAACCCTGGCTTCTGGTCGAGGTCCAGGGGGCCTGCCCCCTGCCTGCCCAGAGGTAGGCAGAGGGACTTGTGGTTCGGCGCGTGTGGCCGGGCCTGACCCTGGCTTCTGGTCGAGGTCCAGGGGGCCTGTCCCCTGCCTGCCCAGAGGTAGGCAGAGGGACTTGTGGTTCGGCGCATGGGGCCGGCCCTGACCCTGGCTTCTGGTCGAGGTCCAGGGGGCCTGCCCCTTGCCTGCCCAGAGGTAGGCAGAGAGACTTGTGGTTCGGCACATGAGGCCAGGCCTGACCCTGGCTTCTGGTCGAAGTCCAGGGGGCCTGCCCCCTGCTTGCCCAGAGGTAGGCAGAGGGACTTGTGGTTCGGCGCATGGGGCCGGGCCAGACCCTGGCTTCTGGTCGAAGTCCAGAGGGGCTGCCCCCTATTTGCCCAGAGGTAGGCAGATGGACTTTTGGTTCGGCGCGTGGGGCCGGGCCTGACCCTGGCTTCTGGTCGAGGTCCAGGGGGCCTGCCTCCGCCTGCCCAGAGGTAGGCAGAGGGAGTTGTGGTTTGGCGGATGGGGCCGGGCCCGACCTTGGCTTCTGGTCGAAGTCCAGGGGCCTGCCCCCTGCCTGCCAGAGGTAGGCAGAGGGACTTGTGGTTCGGCGGATGGGGACGGGCCCGACCTTGGTTTCTGGTCGAAGTCCAGGGGGGCCTGCCCCCTGCCTGCCCAGAGGTAGGCAGAGGGACTTGTGGTTCGGCGCGTGTGGCCGGGCCTGACCCTGGCTTCTGGTCGAGGTCCAGGGGGCCTGCCCCCTGCCTGCCCAGAGGTAGGCAGAGGGACTTGTGGTTCGGCGCATGGGGCCGGCCCTGACCCTGGCTTCTGGTCGAGGTCCAGGGGGCCTGCCCCCTGCCTGCCCAGAAGTAGGCAGAGAGACTTGTGGTTCGGCACATGAGGCCGGGCCTGACCCTGGCTTCTGGTCGAAGTCCAGGGGGCCTGCCCCCTGCTTGCCCAGAGGTAGGCAGAGGGACTTGTGGTTCGGCGCATGGGGCCGGGCCAGACCCTGGCTTCTGGTCGAAGTCCAGGGGGGCTGCCCCCTATTTGCCCAGAGGTAGGCAGATGGACTTGTGGTTCGGCGCGTGGGGCCGGGCCTGACCCTGGCTTCTGGTCGAGGTCCAGGGGGCCTGCCTCCGCCTGCCCAGAGGTAGGCAGAGGGAGTTGTGGTTTGGCGGATGGGGCCGGGCCCGATCTTGGCTTCTGGTCGAACTCCAGGGGGCCTGCCCCCTGCCTGCCCAGAGGTAGGAAGAGGGACTTGTGGTTTGGCGCGTGGGGCCGGGCCTGACCCTGGCTTCTGGTCGAGGTCCAGGGGACCTGCCCCCTGCCTGCCCAGACGTAGGCAGAGGGACTTGTGGTTCGGCGGATGGGGACGAGCCCGACCTTGGCTTCTGGTCGAAGTCCAGGGGGCCTGCCCCCTGCCTGCCCAGAGGTAGGCAGAGGGACTTGTGGTTCGGCGCGTGTGGCCGGGCCTGACCCTGGCTTCTGGTCGAGGTCCGAGGGGCCTGCCCCCTGCCTGCCCAGAGGTAGGCAGAGGGACTTGTGGTTCGGCGCATGGGGCCGGCCCTGACCCTGGCTTCTGGTCGAGGTCCAGGGGGCCTGCCCCCTGCCTGCCCAGAGGTAGGCAGAGAGACTTGTGGTTCGGCACATGAGGCCGGGCCTGACCCTGGCTTCTGGTCGAAGTCCAGGGGGCCTGCCCCCTGCTTGCCCAGAGGTAGGCAGAGGGACTTGTGGTTCGGCGCATGGGGCCGGCCCTGACCCTGGCTTCTGGTCGAGGTCCAGGGGGCCTGCCCCCTGCCTGCCCAGAGGTAGGCAGAGGGACTTGTGGTTCGGCACGTGGGGCCGGGCCTGACCCTGGCTTCTGGTCGTGGTCCAGGGGGCCTGCCTCCGCCTGCCCAGAGGTAGGCAGAGGGACTTGTGGTTCGGCGCATGGGGCCGGCCCTGACCCTGAATTCTGGTCGAAGTCCAGGGGGCCTGCCCCCTGCCTGCCCAGAGGTAGGCAGAGGGACTTGTGGTTCGGCGAGTGGGGCCGGGCTTGACCCTGGCTTCTGGTCGAGGTCCAGGGGGCCTGCCTCCGCCTGCCCAGAGGTAGACAGAGGGACTTGTGGTTCGGCGGATGGGGACGGGCCCGACCTTGGCTTCTGGTCGAAGTCCAGGGAGCCTGCCCCCTGCCTGCCCGGAGGTAGGCAGAGGGACTTGTGGTTCGGCGCATGGGGCCGGGCCTGACCCTGGCTTCTGGTCGAGGTCCAGGGGGCCTGCCTCCGCCTGCCCAGAGGTAGGCAGAGGGAGTTGTGGTTTGGCGGATGGGGCCGGGCCCGATCTTGGCTTCTGGTCGAACTCCAGGGGGCCTGCCCCCTGCCTGCCCAGAGGTAGGAAGAGGGACTTGTGGTTTGGCGCGTGGGGCCGGGCCTGACCCTGGCTTCTGGTCGAGGTCCAGGGGACCTGCCCCCTGCCTGCCCAGACGTAGGCAGAGGGACTTGTGGTTCGGCGGATGGGGACGAGCCCGACCTTGGCTTCTGGTCGAAGTCCAGGGGGCCTGCCCCCTGCCTGCCCAGAGGTAGGCAGAGGGACTTGTGGTTCGGCGCGTGTGGCCGGGCCTGACCCTGGCTTCTGGTCGAGGTCCGAGGGGCCTGCCCCCTGCCTGCCCAGAGGTAGGCAGAGGGACTTGTGGTTCGGCGCATGGGGCCGGCCCTGACCCTGGCTTCTGGTCGAGGTCCAGGGGGCCTGCCCCCTGCCTGCCCAGAGGTAGGCAGAGAGACTTGTGGTTCGGCACATGAGGCCGGGCCTGACCCTGGCTTCTGGTCGAAGTCCAGGGGGCCTGCCCCCTGCTTGCCCAGAGGTAGGCAGAGGGACTTGTGGTTCGGCGCATGGGGCCGGCCCTGACCCTGGCTTCTGGTCGAGGTCCAGGGGGCCTGCCCCCTGCCTGCCCAGAGGTAGGCAGAGGGACTTGTGGTTCGGCACGTGGGGCCGGGCCTGACCCTGGCTTCTGGTCGTGGTCCAGGGGGCCTGCCTCCGCCTGCCCAGAGGTAGGCAGAGGGACTTGTGGTTCGGCGCATGGGGCCGGCCCTGACCCTGAATTCTGGTCGAAGTCCAGGGGGCCTGCCCCCTGCCTGCCCAGAGGTAGGCAGAGGGACTTGTGGTTCGGCGAGTGGGGCCGGGCTTGACCCTGGCTTCTGGTCGAGGTCCAGGGGGCCTGCCTCCGCCTGCCCAGAGGTAGACAGAGGGACTTGTGGTTCGGCGGATGGGGACGGGCCCGACCTTGGCTTCTGGTCGAAGTCCAGGGAGCCTGCCCCCTGCCTGCCCGGAGGTAGGCAGAGGGACTTGTGGTTTGGCGCGTAGGGCCGGGCCTGACCCTGGCTTCTAGTCGAGGTCCAGGGGCCTGCCCCCTGCCTGCCAGAGGTAGGCAGAGGGACTTGTGGTTCGGCGCATGGGGCCGGCTCTGACCCTGGCTTCTGGTCGAGGTCCAGGGGGCCTGCCCCCTGCCTGCCCAGAGGTAGGCAGAGGGACTTGTGGTTCGGCGCGTTTGGCCGGGCCTGACCCTGGCTTCTGGTCGAGGTCCAGGGGGCCTGCCCCCTGCCTGCCCAGAGGTAGGCAGAGGGACTTGTGGTTCGGCGCATGGGGCCGGCCCTGACCCTGGCTTCTGGTCGAGGTCCAGGGGGCCTGCCCCCTGCCTGCCCAGAGGTAGGCAGAGGGACTTGTGGTTCGGCGCGTGTGGCCGGGCCTGACCCTGGCTTCTAGTCGAGGTCAAGGGGGCCTGCCTCCGCCGGCCCAGAGGTAGGCAGAGGGACTTGTGGTTCGACGCATGGGGCCGGGCCCGACCCTGACTTCTAGTCGAAGTCCAGGGGGCCTGCCCCCTGCCTGCCCAGAGGTAGGCAAAGGGACTTGTGGTTCGGCGTGTGGGGCCGGGCTTGACCCTGGCTTCTGGTCGAGGTCCAGGGGGCCTGCCCCCTGCCTGCCCAGAGGTAGGCAGAGGGACTTGTGGTTCGGCGCATGGGGCCGGCCCTGACCCTAGCTTCTGGTCGAGGTCCAGGGGGCCTGCCCCCTGCCTGCCCAGAGGTAGGCAGAGAGACTTGTGGTTCGGCACATGAGGCCGGGCCTGACCCTGGCTTCTGGTCGAAGTCCAGGGGGCCTGCCCCCTGCTTGCCCAGAGGTAGGCAGAGGGACTTGTGGTTCGGCGCATGGGGCCGGCCCTGACCCTGGCTTCTGGTCGAGGTCCAGGGGGCCTGCCCCCTGCCTGCCCAGAGGTAGGCACAGGGACTTGTGGTTCGGCGCGTGGGGCCGGGCCTGACCCTGGCTTCTGGTCGAGGTCCAGGGGGCCTGCCTCCGCCTGCCCAGAGGTAGGCAGAGGGACTTGTGGTTCGGCGCATGGGGCCGGCCCTGACCCTGAATTCTGGTCGAAGTCCAGGGGGCCTGCCCCCTGCCTACCCAGAGGTAGGCAGAGGGACTTGTGGTTCGGCGAGTGGGGCCGGGCTTGACCCTGGCTTCTGGTCGAGGTCCAGGGGGCCTGCCTCCGCCTGCCCAGAGGTAGACAGAGGGACTTGTGGTTCGGCGGATGGGGACGGGCCCGACCTTGGCTTCTGGTCGAAGTCCAGGGGGCCTGCCCCCTGCCTGCCCAGAGTTAGGCAGAGGGAGTTGTGGTTTGGCGCGTAGGGTCGGGCCTGACCCTGGCTTCTAGTCGAGGTCCAGGGGCCTGCCCCCTGCCTGCCAGAGGTAGGCAGAGGGACTTGTGGTTCGGCGCATGGGGCCGGCTCTGACCCTGGCTTCTGGTCGAGGTCCAGGGGGCCTGCCCCCTGCCTGCCCAGAGGTAGGCAGAGGGACTTGTGGTTCGGCGCGTGTGGCCGGGCCTGACCATGGCTTCTGGTCGAGGTCCAGGGGGCCTGCCCCCTGCCTGCCCAGAGGTAGGCAGAGGGACTTGTGGTTCGGCGCACGGGGCCGGCCCTGACCCTGGCTTCTGGTCGAGGTCCAGGGGGCCTGCCCCCTGCCTGCCCAGAGGTAGGCACAGGGACTTGTGGTTCGGCGCGTGGGGCCGGGCCTGACCCTGGCTTCTGGTCGAGGTCCAGGGGGCCTGCCTCCGCCTGCCCAGAGGTAGGCAGAGGGACTTGTGGTTCGGCGCATGGGGCCGGCCCTGACCCTGAATTCTGGTCGAAGTCCAGGGGGCCTGCCCCCTGCCTGCCCAGAGGTAGGCAGAGGGACTTGTGGTTCGGCGAGTGGGGCCGGGCTTGACCCTGGCTTCTGGTCGAGGTCCAGGGGGCCTGCCTCCGCCTGCCCAGAGGTAGACAGAGGGACTTGTGGTTCGGCGGATGGGGACGGGCCCGACCTTGGCTTCTGGTCGAAGTCCAGGGGGCCTGCCCCCTGCCTGCCCAGAGTTAGGCAGAGGGAGTTGTGGTTTGGCGCGTAGGGTCGGGCCTGACCCTGGCTTCTAGTCGAGGTCCAGGGGCCTGCCCCCTGCCTGCCAGAGGTAGGCAGAGGGACTTGTGGTTCGGCGCATGGGGCCGGCTCTGACCCTGGCTTCTGGTCGAGGTCCAGGGGGCCTGCCCCCTGCCTGCCCAGAGGTAGGCAGAGGGACTTGTGGTTCGGCGCGTGTGGCCGGGCCTGACCATGGCTTCTGGTCGAGGTCCAGGGGGCCTGCCCCCTGCCTGCCCAGAGGTAGGCAGAGGGACTTGTGGTTCGGCGCATGGGGCCGGCCCTGACCCTGGCTTCTGGTCGAGGTCCAGGGGGCCTGCCCCCTGCCTGCCCAGAGGTAGGTAGAGGGACTTGTGGTTCGGCGCGTGTGGCCGGGCCTGACCCTAGCTTCTAGTCGAGGTCAAGGGGGCCTGCCTCCGCCGGTCCAGAGGTAGGCAGAGGGACTTGTGGTTCGACGCATGGGGCCGGGCCCGACCCTGGCTTCTAGTCGAAGTCCAGGGGGCCTGCCCCCTGCCAGCCCAGAGGTAGGCAAAGGGACTTGTGGTTCGGCGCGTGGGGCCGGGCTTGACCCTGGCTTCTGGTCGAGGTCCAGGGGGCCTGCCCCCTGCCTGCCCAGAGGTAGGCAGAGGGACTTGTGGTTCGGCGCATGGGGCCGGCCCTGACCCTGGCTTCTGGTCGAGGTCCCGGGGGCCTGCCCCCTGCCTGCCCAGAGGTAGGCAGAGAGACTTGTGGTTCGGCACATGAGGCCGGGCCTGACCCTGGCTTCTGGTCGAAGTCCAGGGGGCCTGCCCCCTGCTTGCCCAGAGGTAGGCAGAGGGACTTGTGGTTCGCCGAATGGGGCCGGGCCAGACCCTGGCTTCTGGTCGAAGTCCAGGGGGCCTGCCCCCTATTTGCCTAGAGGTAGGCAGATGGACTTGTGGTTCGGCGCGTGGGGCCGGGCCTGACCCTGGCTTCTGGTCGAGGTCCAGGGGGCCTGCCTCCGCCTGCCCAGAGGTAGGCAGAGGGACTTGTGGTTCGGCGCATGGGGCCGGCCCTGACCCTGAATTCTGGTCGAAGTCCAGGGGGCCTGCCCCCTGCCTGCCCAGAGGTAGGCAGAGGGACTTGTGGTTCGGCGAGTGGGGCCGGGATTGACCCTGGCTTCTGGTCGAGGTCCAGGGGGCCTGCCTCCGCCTGCCCAGAGGTAGACAGAGGGACTTGTGGTTCGGCGGATGGGGACGCGCCCGACCTTGGCTTCTGGTCGAAGTCCAGGGGGCCTGCCCCCTGCCTGCCCAGAGGTAGGCAGAGGGACTTGTGGTTTGGCGCGTAGGGCCGGGCCTGACCCTGGCTTCTAGTCGAGGTCCAGGGGCCTGCCCCCTGCCTGCCAGAGGTAGGCAGAGGGACATGTGGTTCGGCGCATGGGGCCGGCCCTGACCCTGGCTTCTGGTCGAGGTCCAGGGGGCCTGCCCCCTGCCTGCCCAGAGGTAGGCAGAGGGACTTGTGGTTCGGCGCATGGGGCCGGCCCTGACCCTGGCTTCTGGTCGAGGTCTAGGGGGCCTGCCCCCTGCCTGCCCAGAGGTAGGCAGAGGGACTTGTGGTTCGGCGCGTGTGGCCGGGCCTGACCCTGGCTTCTGGTCGAGGTCCAGGGGGCCTGCCCCCTGCCTGCCCAGAGGTAGGCAGAGGGACTTGTGGTTCGGCGCATGGGGCCGGCCCTGACCTGGCTTCTGGCCGAGGTCCAGGGGGCCTGCCCCCTGCCTGTTCAGAGGTAGGCAGAGGGACTTGTGGTTCGGCGCGTGTGGCCTGGCCTGACCCTGGCTTCTAGTCGAGGTCTAGGGGGCCTGCCTCCGCCTGCCCAGAGGTAGGCAGAGGGACTTGTGGTTCGGCACATGAGGCCGGGCCTGACCCTGGCTTCTGGTCGAAGTCCAGGGGGCCTGCCCCCTGCTTGCCCAAAGGTAGGGAGAGGGACTTGTGGTTCGGCGCATGGGGCCGGGCCAGACCCTTGCTTCTGGTCGAAGTCCAGGGGGCCTGCCCCTTGCTTGCCCAGAGATAGGCAGATGGACTTGTGGTTTGGCGCGTGGGGCCGGGCCTGACCCTGGCTTCTGGTCGAGGTCCAGGGGGCCTGCCTCCGCCTGCCAATAGGTATGCGGAGGGAGTTGTGGTTTGGTGGATGGGGCCGGGCCCGACCTTCGCTTCTGGTCGAAGTCCAGGGGGCCTGCCCCCTGCCTGCCCAGAGGTAAGCAGAGGGACTTGTGGTTTGGCGCGTGGAGCCGGGCCTGACCCTGGCTTCTGGTCGAGGTCCAGGGGACCTGCCCCCTGCCTGCCCAGACATAGGCAGAGGGACTTGTGGTTCCGCGCGTGTGGCCGGGCCTGACCCTGGCTTCTGGTCGAGGTCCAGGGGGCTTGCCCCCTGCCTGCCCAGAGGTAGGTAGAGGGACTTGTGGTTTGGCGCATGAGGCCGGGCCTGACCCTGGCTTCTGGTCGAAGTCCAGGGGGCCTGCCCCCTGCTTGCCCAGAGGTAGGCAGAGGGACTTGTGGTTCGGCGCGTGGGGCCGGGCCTGACCCTAGCTTCTGGTCGAAGTCCAGGGGGCCTGCCCCTTGCTTGCCCAGAGATAGGCAGATGGACTTGTGGTTCGGCGCGTGGGGCCGGGCCTGACCCTGGCTTCTGGTCGAGGTCCAGGGGGCCTGCCTCCGCCTGCCTAGAGGTAGGCAGAGGGACTTGTGGTTTGGCGGATGGGGCCGGGCCCGACCTTGGCTTCTGGTCGAAGTCTAGGGGGCCTGCCCCCTGCCTGCCCAGAGGTAGGCAGAGGGACTTGTGGTTTGGCGTGTGGGGCCGGGCCCGACCCTGGCTTCTGGTCGAGGTCCAAGGGACCTGCCCCCTGCCTGCCCAGACATAGGCAGAGGGACTTGTGGTTCGGCGCGTGTGGCCGGGCCTGACCCTGGCTTCTGGTCGAGGTCCAGGGGGCCTGCCCCCTGCCTGCCCAGAGGTAGGTAGAGGGACTTGTGATTTGGCGCATGGGGCCGGGCCTGACCTTGGCTTCTGGTCGAAGTCCAGGGGGCCTGCCCCCTGCCTTCCTAGAGGTAGGCAGAGGGACTTGTGGTTCGGCGCATGGGGCCGGCCCTGATCCTGGCTTCTGGTCGAGGTCCAGGGGGCCTGCCCCCTGCCTGCCCAGAGGTAGGCAGAGGGACTTGTGGTTCGGCGCGTGTGGCCTGGCCTGACCCTGGCTTCTAGTCGAGGTCCAGGGGGCCTGCCTCCGCCTGCCCAGAGGTAGGCAAAGGGACTTGTGGTTCGGCACATGAGGCCGGGCCTGACCCTGGCTTCTGGTCGAAGTCCAGGGCGCCTGCCCCCTGCTTGCCCAGAGGTAGGCAGAGGCACTTGTGGTTCGGCGCATGGGGCCGGGCCAGACCCTGGCTTCTGGTCGAAGTCCAGGGGGCCTGCCCCTTGCTTGCCCAGAGATAGGCAGATGGACTTGTGGTTTGGCGCGTGGGGCCGGGCCTGACCCTGGCTTCTGGTCGAGGTCCAGGGGGCCTGCCTCCGCCTGCCAATAGGTATGCGGAGGGAGTTGTGGTTTGGTGGATGGGGCCGGGCCCGACCTTCGCTTCTGGTCGAAGTCCAGGGGGCCTGCCCCCTGCCTGCCCAGAGGTAAGCAGAGGGACTTGTGGTTTGGCGCGTGGAGCCGGGCCTGACCCTGGCTTCTGGTCGAGGTCCAGGGGACCTGCCCCCTGCCTGCCCAGACATAGGCAGAGGGACTTGTGGTTCCGCGCGTGTGGCCGGGCCTGACCCTGGCTTCTGGTCGAGGTCCAGGGGGCTTGCCCCCTGCCTGCCCAGAGGTAGGTAGAGGGACTTGTGGTTTGGCGCATGAGGCCGGGCCTGACCCTGGCTTCTGGTCGAAGTCCAGGGGGCCTGCCCCCTGCTTGCCCAGAGGTAGGCAGAGGGACTTGTGGTTCGGCGCGTGGGGCCGGGCCTGACCCTAGCTTCTGGTCGAAGTCCAGGGGGCCTGCCCCTTGCTTGCCCAGAGATAGGCAGATGGACTTGTGGTTCGGCGCGTGGGGCCGGGCCTGACCCTGGCTTCTGGTCGAGGTCCAGGGGGCCTGCCTCCGCCTGCCTAGAGGTAGGCAGAGGGACTTGTGGTTTGGCGGATGGGGCCGGGCCCGACCTTGGCTTCTGGTCGAAGTCTAGGGGGCCTGCCCCCTGCCTGCCCAGAGGTAGGCAGAGGGACTTGTGGTTTGGCGTGTGGGGCCGGGCCCGACCCTGGCTTCTGGTCGAGGTCCAAGGGACCTGCCCCCTGCCTGCCCAGACATAGGCAGAGGGACTTGTGGTTCGGCGCGTGTGGCCGGGCCTGACCCTGGCTTCTGGTCGAGGTCCAGGGGGCCTGCCCCCTGCCTGCCCAGAGGTAGGTAGAGGGACTTGTGATTTGGCGCATGGGGCCGGGCCTGACCTTGGCTTCTGGTCGAAGTCCAGGGGGCCTGCCCCCTGCCTTCCTAGAGGTAGGCAGAGGGACTTGTGGTTCGGCGCATGGGGCCGGCCCTGATCCTGGCTTCTGGTCGAGGTCCAGGGGGCCTGCCCCCTGCCTGCCCAGAGGTAGGCAGAGGGACTTGTGGTTCGGCGCGTGTGGCCTGGCCTGACCCTGGCTTCTAGTCGAGGTCCAGGGGGCCTGCCTCCGCCTGCCCAGAGGTAGGCAAAGGGACTTGTGGTTCGGCACATGAGGCCGGGCCTGACCCTGGCTTCTGGTCGAAGTCCAGGGCGCCTGCCCCCTGCTTGCCCAGAGGTAGGCAGAGGCACTTGTGGTTCGGCGCATGGGGCCGGGCCAGACCCTGGCTTCTGGTCGAAGTCCAGGGGGCCTGCCCCTTGCTTGCCCAGAGATAGGCAGATGGACTTGTGGTTTGGCGCGTGGGGCCGGGCCTGACCCTGGCTTCTGGTAGAGGTCCAGGGCGCCTGCCTCCGCCTGCCAATAGGTAGGCGGAGGGAGTTGTGGTTTGGTGGATGGGGCCGGGCCAGACCTTGGCTTCTGGTCGAAGTCCAGGGGGCCTGCCCCCTGCCTGCCCAGAGGTAAGCAGAGGGACTTGTGGTTTGGCGCGTGGGGCCGGGCCTGACCCTGGCTTCTGGTCGAGGTCCAGGGGGCCTGCCCCCTGCCTGCCCAGAGGTAGGCAGAGGGACTTGTGGTTCGGCGCGTGTGGCCTGGCCTGACCCTGGCTTCTAGTCGAGGTCCAGGGGGCCTGCCTCCGCCTGCCCAGAGGTAGGCAGAGGGACTTGTGGTTCGGCACATGAGGCCGGGCCTGACCCTGGCTTCTGGTCGAAGTCCAGGGCGCCTGCCCCCTGCTTGTCCAGAGGTAGGCAGAGGGACTTGTGGTTCGGCGCATGGGGCCGGGCCAGACCCTGGCTTCTGGTCGAAGTCCAGGGGGCCTGCCCCTTGCTTGCCCAGAGATAGGCAGATGGACTTGTGGTTTGGCGCGTGGGGCCGGGCCTGACCCTGGCTTCTGGTCGAGGTCCAGGGCGCCTGCCTCCGCCTGCCAATAGGTAGGCGGAGGGAGTTGTGGTTTGGTGGATGGGGCCGGGCCCGACCTTGGCTTCTGGTCGAAGTCCAGGGGGCCTGCCCCCTGCCTGCCCAGAGGTAAGCAGAGGGACTTGTGGTTTGGCGCGTGGAGCCGGGCCTGACCCTGGCTTCTGGTCGAGGTCCAGGGGACCTGCCCCCTGCCTGCCCAGACATAGGCAGAGGGACTTGTGGTTCAGCGCGTGTGGCCGGGCCTGACCCTGGCTTCTGGTCGAGGTCCAGGGGGCCTGCCTCCGCCTGCCCAGAGGTAGGCAAAGGGACTTGTGGTTCGGCACATGAGGCCGGGCCTGACCCTGGCTTCTGGTCGAAGTCCAGGGCGCCTGCCCCCTGCTTGCCCAGAGGTAGGCAGAGGCACTTGTGGTTCGGCGCATGGGGCCGGGCCAGACCCTGGCTTCTGGTCGAAGTCCAGGGGGCCTGCCCCTTGCTTGCCCAGAGATAGGCAGATGGACTTGTGGTTTGGCGCGTGGGGCCGGGCCTGACCCTGGCTTCTGGTAGAGGTCCAGGGCGCCTGCCTCCGCCTGCCAATAGGTAGGCGGAGGGAGTTGTGGTTTGGTGGATGGGGCCGGGCCAGACCTTGGCTTCTGGTCGAAGTCCAGGGGGCCTGCCCCCTGCCTGCCCAGAGGTAAGCAGAGGGACTTGTGGTTTGGCGCGTGGGGCCGGGCCTGACCCTGGCTTCTGGTCGAGGTCCAGGGGACCTGCCCCCTGCCTGCCCAGACATAGGCAGAGGGACTTGTGGTTCAGCGCGTGTGGCCGGGCCTGACCCTGGCTTCTGGTCGAGGTCCAGGGGGCTTGCCCCCTGCCTGCCCAGAGGTAGGTAGAGGGACTTGTGATTTGGCGCATGGGGCCGGGCCTGACCCTGGCTTCTGGTCGAGGTCCAGGGGGCCTGCCCCCTGCCTGCCCAGAGGTAGGTAGAGGGACTTGTGGTTTGGCGCATGGGGCCGGGCCTGACCCTGGCTTCTGGTCGAAGTCCAGGGGGCCTGCCCCCTGCCTTCCTAGAGGTAGGCAGAGGGACTTGTGGTTTGGCGCGTGGGGCCGAGCCTGACCCTAGCTTCTAGTCGAGGTCCGGGGGCCTGCCCCCTGCCTGCCAGAGGTAGGCAGAGGGACTTGTGGTTCGGCGCATGGGGCCGGCCCTGACCCTGGCTTCAGGTCGAGGTCCAGGTGGCCTGCCCCCTGCCTGCCCAGACATAGGCAGAGGGACTTGTGGTTCGGCGCGTGTGGCCGGGCCTGACCCTGGCTTCTGGTCGAGGTCCAGGGGGCCTGCCCCCTGCCTACCCAGAGGTAGGTAGAGGGACTTGTGGTTTGGCGCATGGGGCCGGGCCTGACCCTGGCTTCTGGTCGAAGTCCAGGGGGCCTGCCCCCTGCCTTCCTAGAGGTAGGCAGAGGGACTTGTGGTTTGGCGCGTGGGGCCGGGCCCGACCCTGGCTTCTGGTCGAGGTCCAGGGGACCTGCCCCCTGCCTGCCCAGACATAGGCAGAGGGACTTGTGGTTCGGCGCGTGTGGCCGGGCCTGACCCTGGCTTCTGGTCGAGGTCCAGGGGGCCTGCCCCCTGCCTGCCCAGAGGTAGGTAGAGGGACTTGTGGTTTGGCGCATGGGGCCGGGCCTGACCCTGGCTTCTGGTCGAAGTCCAGGGGGCCTGCCCCCTGCCTTCCTAGAGGTAGGCAGAGGGACTTGTGGTTTGGCGCGTGGGGCCGGGCCTGACCCTGGCTTCTAGTCGAGGTCCAGGGGCCTGCCCCCTGCCTGCCAGAGGTAGGCAGAGGGACTTGTGGTTCGGCGCATGGGGCCTGCCCTGACCCTGGCTTCTGGTCGAGGTCCAGGGGGCCTGCCCCCTGCCTGCCCAGAGGTAGGCAGAGGGACTTGTGGTTCGGCGCGTGTGGCCGGGCCTGACTCTGGCTTCAGGTCGAGATCCAGGGGCCTGCCCCCTGCCTGCCCAGAGGTAGGTAGAGGGACTTGTGGTTCGGCGCGTGTGGCCGGGCCTGACCCTGGCTTCTGGTCGAGGTCCAGGGGGCCTGCCCCCTGCCTGCCCAGAGGTAGGCAGAGGGATTTGTGGTTCGGCGCATGGGGCCGGCCCTGACCCTGGCTTCTGGTCGAGGTCCAGGGGGCCTGCCCCATGCCTGCCTAGAGGTAGGCAGAGGGACTTGTGGTTCGGCGCGTGTGGCCGGGCATGACCCTGGCTTCTTGTCGAGGTCCAGGGGGCCTACCTCCGCCTGCCCAGAGGTAGGCAGAGGGACTTGTGGTTGCGCACATGAGGCCGGGCCTGACCCTGGCTTCTGGTCGAAGTCCAGGGGGCCTGCCCCCTGCTTGACCAGAGGTAGGCAGAGGGACTTGTGGTTCGGCGCATGGGGCCGGGCCAGACCCTGGCTTCTGGTCGAAGTCCAGGGGGCCTGCCCCTTGCTTGCCCAGAGATAGGCAGATGGACTTGTGGTTCGGCGCGTGGGGTCGGGCCTGACCCTGGCTTCTGGTCGAGGTCCAGGGGGCCTACCTCCGCCTGCCCAGAGGTAGGCAGAGGGAGTTGTGGTTTGGCGGATGGGGCCGGGCCCGACCTTGGCTTCTGGTCGAAGTCCAGGGGGCCTGCCCCCTGCCTGCCCAGAGGTAGGCAGAGGGACTTGTGGTTTGGCGCGTGGGGCCGTGCCTGACCCTGGCTTCTGGTCGAGGTCCATGGGGCCTGCCTCCGCCTGCCCAGAGGTAGGCAGAGGGACTTGTGGTTCGGCGCATGGGGCCGGGCTTGACCCTGGCTTCTGGTCGAAGTCCAGGGGGCCTGCCCCCTGCCTGCCCAGAGGTACGCAGAGGGACTTATGGTTCGGCGCATGTGGCCGGGCCCGACCCTGGCTTCTGGTCGAAGTCCAGGGGGCCTGCCTCGAGGTAGGCAGAGGGACTTGTGGTTCGACGCATGGGGCCGGCCCTGACCCTGAATTTTGGTCGAAGTCCAGGGGGCGTGCCCCCTGCCTGCCCAGAGGTAGGCTGAGGGACTTATGGTTCGGCGCGTGGGGCCGGGCTTGACCCTGGCTTCTGGTCGAGGTCCAGGGGGCCTGTCTCCGCCTGCCCAGAGGTAGGCAGAGGGAGTTGTGGTTCGGCGCATGGGGCCGGGCTTGACCCTGGCTTCTGGTCGAAGACCAGGGGGCCTGCCCCCTGCCTGCCCAGAGGTGCGCAGAGGGACTTATGGTTCGGTGCATGTGGCCGGGCCCGACCCTGGCTTCTGGTCCAAGTCCAGGGGGCCTGCCCCCTGCCTGCCCAGAGGTAGGCAGAGGGACTTGTGGTTCGGCGCATGGGGCCGGCCCTGACCCTGGCTTCTGGTCGAAGTCCAGGGGGCCTGCCCCTTGCTTGCCCAGAGATAGGCAGATGGACTTGTGGTTCGGCGCGTGGGGTCGGGCCTGACCCTGGCTTCTGGTCGAGGTCCAGGGGGCCTACCTCCGCCTGCCCAGAGGTAGGCAGAGGGAGTTGTGGTTTGGCGGATGGGGCCGGGCCCGACCTTGGCTTCTGGTCGAAGTCCAGGGGGCCTGCCCCCTGCCTGCCCAGAGGTAGGCAGAGGGACTTGTGGTTTGGCGCGTGGGGCCGGGCATGACCCTGGCTTCTGGTCGAGGTCCAGAGGACCTGCCCCCTACCTGCCCAGACGTAGGCAGAGGGACTTGTGGTTCGGCGCGTGTGGCCGGGCCTGACCCTGGCTTCTGGTCGAGGTCCAGGGGGCCTGCCCCCTACCTGTCCAGAGGTAGGTAGAGGGACTTGTGGTTTGGCGCATGGGGCCGGGCCTGACCCTGGCTTCTGGTCGAGGTACAGGGGGCCTGCCCCCTGCCTTCCTAGAGGTAGGAAGAGGGACTTGTGGTTCGGCGCGTGGGGCCGGGCCTGACCCTGGCTTCTGGTCGAGGTCCATGGGGCCTGCCTCCGCCTGCCCAGAGGTAGGCAGAGGGACTTGTGGTTCGGCGCATGGGGCCGGGCTTGACCCTGGCTTCTGGTCGAAGTCCAGGGGGCCTTCCCCCTGCCTGCCCAGAGGTACGCAGAGGGACTTATGGTTCGGCGCATGTGGCCGGGCCCGACCCTGGCTTCTGGTCGAAGTCCAGGGGGCCTGCCCCCTGCCTGCCCAGAGGTAGGCAGAGGGACTTGTGGTTCGGCGCATGGGGCCGGCCCTGACCCTGGCTTCTGGTCGAGGTACAGGGGGCCTGCCCCCTGCCTGCCAGAGGTAGGCAGAGGGACTTGTGGTTCGGCGCATGGGGCCGTCCCTGACCCTGGCTTCAGGTCGAGGTCCAGGGGACTGCCCCCTGCCTGCCCAGAGGTAGGCAGAGGGACTTGTGGTTCGTCGCGTGTGGCCGGGCCTGACCCTGGCTTCTGGTCGAGGTCCAGGGGGCCTGCCCCCTGCCTGCCCAGAGGTAGGCAGAGGGACTTGTGGTTCGGCACATGAGGCCGGGCCTGACCCTGGCTTCTGGTCGAAGTCCAGGGGGCCTGCCCCCTGCTTGCCCAGAGGTAGGCGAGGGACTTGTGGTTCGGTGCATGGGGCCGGGCCAGACCCTGGCTTCTGGTCAAGGTCTAGGGGGCCTGCCTCCGCCTGCCCAGAGGTAGGCAGAGGGAGTTGTGGTTTGGCGGATGGGGCCGGGCCCGACCTTGGCTTCTGGTCGACATCCAGGGGGCCTGCCCCCTGCCTTCCCAGAGGTAGGCAGAGGGACTTGTGGTTCGTCGCGTGTGGCCGGGCCTGACCCTGGCTTCTGGTCGAGGTCCAGGGGGCCTGCCCCCTGCCTGTCCAGAGGTAGGCAGAGGGACTTGTGGTTCGGCACATGAGGCCGGGCCTGACCCTGGCTTCTGGTCGAAGTCCAGGGGGCCTGCCCCCTGCTTGCCCAGAGGTAGGCGAGGGACTTGTGGTTCGGTGCATGGGGCCGGGCCAGACCCTGGCTTCTGGTCGAGGTCTAGGGGGCCTGCCTCCGCCTGCCCAGAGGTAGGCAGAGGGAGTTGTGGTTTGGCGGATGGGGCCGGGCCCGACCTTGGCTTCTGGTCGACATCCAGGGGGCCTGCCCCCTGCCTTCCCAGAGGTAGGCAGAGGGACTTGTGGTTTGGCGCGTGGGGCCGGGCCTGACCCTGGCTTCTGGTCGAAGTCCAGGGGACCTGCCCCCTGCCTGCCCAGACGTAGGCAGAGGGACTTGTGGTTCGGCGCGTGTGGCCGTGCCTGACCCTGGCTTCTGGTCGAGGTCCATGGGGCCTGCCTCCGCCTGCCCAGAGGTAGGCAGAGGGACTTGTGGTTCGGCGCATGGGGCCGGGCTTGACCCTGGCTTCTGGTCGAAGTCCAGGGGGCCTGCCCCCTGCCTGCCCAGAGGTACGCAGAGGGACTTATGGTTCGGCGCATGTGGCCGGGCCCGACCCTGGCTTCTGGTCGAAGTCCAGGGGGCCTGCCTCGAGGTAGGCAGAGGGACTTGTGGTTCGACGCATGGGGCCGGCCCTGACCCTGAATTTTGGTCGAAGTCCAGGGGGCGTGCCCCCTGCCTGCCCAGAGGTAGGCTGAGGGACTTATGGTTCGGCGCGTGGGGCCGGGCTTGACCCTGGCTTCTGGTCGAGGTCCAGGGGGCCTGTCTCCGCCTGCCCAGAGGTAGGCAGAGGGAGTTGTGGTTCGGCGCATGGGGCCGGGCTTGACCCTGGCTTCTGGTCGAAGACCAGGGGGCCTGCCCCCTGCCTGCCCAGAGGTGCGCAGAGGGACTTATGGTTCGGTGCATGTGGCCGGGCCCGACCCTGGCTTCTGGTCCAAGTCCAGGGGGCCTGCCCCCTGCCTGCCCAGAGGTAGGCAGAGGGACTTGTGGTTCGGCGCATGGGGCCGGCCCTGACCCTGGCTTCTGGTCGAAGTCCAGGGGGCCTGCCCCTTGCTTGCCCAGAGATAGGCAGATGGACTTGTGGTTCGGCGCGTGGGGTCGGGCCTGACCCTGGCTTCTGGTCGAGGTCCAGGGGGCCTACCTCCGCCTGCCCAGAGGTAGGCAGAGGGAGTTGTGGTTTGGCGGATGGGGCCGGGCCCGACCTTGGCTTCTGGTCGAAGTCCAGGGGGCCTGCCCCCTGCCTGCCCAGAGGTAGGCAGAGGGACTTGTGGTTTGGCGCGTGGGGCCGGGCATGACCCTGGCTTCTGGTCGAGGTCCAGGGGACCTGCCCCCTACCTGCCCAGACGTAGGCAGAGGGACTTGTGGTTCGGCGCGTGTGGCCGGGCCTGACCCTGGCTTCTGGTCGAGGTCCAGGGGGCCTGCCCCCTACCTGTCCAGAGGTAGGTAGAGGGACTTGTGGTTTGGCGCATGGGGCCGGGCCTGACCCTGGCTTCTGGTCGAGGTACAGGGGGCCTGCCCCCTGCCTTCCTAGAGGTAGGAAGAGGGACTTGTGGTTCGGCGCGTGGGGCCGGGCCTGACCCTGGCTTCTGGTCGAGGTCCATGGGGCCTGCCTCCGCCTGCCCAGAGGTAGGCAGAGGGACTTGTGGTTCGGCGCATGGGGCCGGGCTTGACCCTGGCTTCTGGTCGAAGTCCAGGGGGCCTTCCCCCTGCCTGCCCAGAGGTACGCAGAGGGACTTATGGTTCGGCGCATGTGGCCGGGCCCGACCCTGGCTTCTGGTCGAAGTCCAGGGGGCCTGCCCCCTGCCTGCCCAGAGGTAGGCAGAGGGACTTGTGGTTCGGCGCATGGGGCCGGCCCTGACCCTGGCTTCTGGTCGAGGTACAGGGGGCCTGCCCCCTGCCTGCCAGAGGTAGGCAGAGGGACTTGTGGTTCGGCGCATGGGGCCGTCCCTGACCCTGGCTTCAGGTCGAGGTCCAGGGGACTGCCCCCTGCCTGCCCAGAGGTAGGCAGAGGGACTTGTGGTTCGTCGCGTGTGGCCGGGCCTGACCCTGGCTTCTGGTCGAGGTCCAGGGGGCCTGCCCCCTGCCTGCCCAGAGGTAGGCAGAGGGACTTGTGGTTCGGCACATGAGGCCGGGCCTGACCCTGGCTTCTGGTCGAAGTCCAGGGGGCCTGCCCCCTGCTTGCCCAGAGGTAGGCGAGGGACTTGTGGTTCGGTGCATGGGGCCGGGCCAGACCCTGGCTTCTGGTCAAGGTCTAGGGGGCCTGCCTCCGCCTGCCCAGAGGTAGGCAGAGGGAGTTGTGGTTTGGCGGATGGGGCCGGGCCCGACCTTGGCTTCTGGTCGACATCCAGGGGGCCTGCCCCCTGCCTTCCCAGAGGTAGGCAGAGGGACTTGTGGTTCGTCGCGTGTGGCCGGGCCTGACCCTGGCTTCTGGTCGAGGTCCAGGGGGCCTGCCCCCTGCCTGCCCAGAGGTAGGCAGAGGGACTTGTGGTTCGGCACATGAGGCCGGGCCTGACCCTGGCTTCTGGTCGAAGTCCAGGGGGCCTGCCCCCTGCTTGCCCAGAGGTAGGCGAGGGACTTGTGGTTCGGTGCATGGGGCCGGGCCAGACCCTGGCTTCTGGTCGAGGTCTAGGGGGCCTGCCTCCGCCTGCCCAGAGGTAGGCAGAGGGAGTTGTGGTTTGGCGGATGGGGCCGGGCCCGACCTTGGCTTCTGGTCGACATCCAGGGGGCCTGCCCCCTGCCTTCCCAGAGGTAGGCAGAGGGACTTGTGGTTTGGCGCGTGGGGCCGGGCCTGACCCTGGCTTCTGGTCGAAGTCCAGGGGACCTGCCCCCTGCCTGCCCAGACGTAGGCAGAGGGACTTGTGGTTCGGCGCGTGTGGCCGTGCCTGACCCTGGCTTCTGGTCGAGGTCCATGGGGCCTGCCTCCGCCTGCCCAGAGGTAGGCAGAGGGACTTGTGGTTCGGCGCATGGGGCCGGGCTTGACCCTGGCTTCTGGTCGAAGTCCAGGGGGCCTGCCCCCTGCCTGCCCAGAGGTACGCAGAGGGACTTATGGTTCGGCGCATGTGGCCGGGCCCGACCCTGGCTTCTGGTCGAAGTCCAGGGGGCCTGCCTCGAGGTAGGCAGAGGGACTTGTGGTTCGACGCATGGGGCCGGCCCTGACCCTGAATTTTGGTCGAAGTCCAGGGGGCGTGCCCCCTGCCTGCCCAGAGGTAGGCTGAGGGACTTATGGTTCGGCGCGTGGGGCCGGGCTTGACCCTGGCTTCTGGTCGAGGTCCAGGGGGCCTGTCTCCGCCTGCCCAGAGGTAGGCAGAGGGAGTTGTGGTTCGGCGCATGGGGCCGGGCTTGACCCTGGCTTCTGGTCGAAGACCAGGGGGCCTGCCCCCTGCCTGCCCAGAGGTGCGCAGAGGGACTTATGGTTCGGTGCATGTGGCCGGGCCCGACCCTGGCTTCTGGTCCAAGTCCAGGGGGCCTGCCCCCTGCCTGCCCAGAGGTAGGCAGAGGGACTTGTGGTTCGGCGCATGGGGCCGGCCCTGACCCTGGCTTCTGGTCGAGGTACAGGGGGCCTGCCCCCTGCCTGCCCAGAGGTAGGCAGAGGGACTTGTGGTTCGGCGCATGGGGCCGGCCCTGACCCTAAATTCTGGTCGAAGTCCAGGGGGCCTGCCCCCAGCCTGCCCAGAGGTAGGCATAGCGACTTGTGGTTTGGCGCGTGGGGCCGAGCCTGACCCTGGCTTCTAGTCGAGGTCCAGGGGCCTGCCCCCTGCCTGCCAGAGGTAGGCAGAGGGACTTGTGGTTCGGCGCATGGGGCCGTCCCTGACCCTGGCTTCAGGTCGAGGTCCAGGGGACTGCCCCCTGCCTGCCCAGAGGTAGGCAGAGGGACTTGTGGTTCGTCGCGTGTGGCCGGGCCTGACCCTGGCTTCTGGTCGAGGTCCAGGGGGCCTGCCCCCTGCCTGCCCAGAGGTAGGCAGAGGGACTTGTGGTTCGGCACATGAGGCCGGGCCTGACCCTGGCTTCTGGTCGAAGTCCAGGGGGCCTGCCCCCTGCTTGCCCAGAGGTAGGCGAGGGACTTGTGGTTCGGTGCATGGGGCCGGGCCAGACCCTGGCTTCTGGTCGAGGTCTAGGGGGCCTGCCTCCGCCTGCCCAGAGGTAGGCAGAGGGAGTTGTGGTTTGGCGGATGGGGCCGGGCCCGACCTTGGCTTCTGGTCGACATCCAGGGGGCCTGCCCCCTGCCTTCCCAGAGGTAGGCAGAGGGACTTGTGGTTCGTCGCGTGTGGCCGGGCCTGACCCTGGCTTCTGGTCGAGGTCCAGGGGGCCTGCCCCCTGCCTGCCCAGAGGTAGGCAGAGGGACTTGTGGTTCGGCACATGAGGCCGGGCCTGACCCTGGCTTCTGGTCGAAGTCCAGGGGGCCTGCCCCCTGCTTGCCCAGAGGTAGGCGAGGGACTTGTGGTTCGGTGCATGGGGCCGGGCCAGACCCTGGCTTCTGGTCGAGGTCTAGGGGGCCTGCCTCCGCCTGCCCAGAGGTAGGCAGAGGGAGTTGTGGTTTGGCGGATGGGGCCGGGCCCGACCTTGGCTTCTGGTCGACATCCAGGGGGCCTGCCCCCTGCCTTCCCAGAGGTAGGCAGAGGGACTTGTGGTTTGGCGCGTGGGGCCGGGCCTGACCCTGGCTTCTGGTCGAAGTCCAGGGGACCTGCCCCCTGCCTGCCCAGACGTAGGCAGAGGGACTTGTGGTTCGGCGCGTGTGGCCGTGCCTGACCCTGGCTTCTGGTCGAGGTCCATGGGGCCTGCCTCCGCCTGCCCAGAGGTAGGCAGAGGGACTTGTGGTTCGGCGCATGGGGCCGGGCTTGACCCTGGCTTCTGGTCGAAGTCCAGGGGGCCTGCCCCCTGCCTGCCCAGAGGTACGCAGAGGGACTTATGGTTCGGCGCATGTGGCCGGGCCCGACCCTGGCTTCTGGTCGAAGTCCAGGGGGCCTGCCTCGAGGTAGGCAGAGGGACTTGTGGTTCGGCGCATGGGGCCGGCCCTGACCCTGAATTCTGGTCGAAGTCCAGGGGGCGTGCCCCCTGCCTGCCCAGAGGTAGGCTGAGGGACTTATGGTTCGGCGCGTGGGGCCGGGCTTGACCCTGGCTTCTGGTCGAGGTCCAGGGGGCCTGTCTCCGCCTGCCCAGAGGTAGGCAGAGGGAGTTGTGGTTCGGCGCATGGGGTCGGGCTTGACCCTGGCTTCTGGTCCAAGACCAGGGGGCCTGCCCCCTGCCTGCCCAGAGGTGCGCAGAGGGACTTATGGTTCGGTGCATGTGGCCGGGCCCGACCCTGGCTTCTGGTCCAAGTCCAGGGGGCCTGCCCCCTGCCTGCCCAGAGGTAGGCAGAGGGACTTGTGGTTCGGCGCATGGGGCCGGCCCTGACCCTGGCTTCTGGTCGAGGTACAGGGGGCCTGCCCCCTGCCTGCCCAGAGGTAGGCAGAGGGACTTGTGGTTCGGCGCATGGAGCCGGCCCTGACCCTGAATTCTGGTCGAAGTCCAGGGGGCCTGCCCCCAGCCTGCCCAGAGGTAGGCATAGCGACTTGTGGTTTGGCGCGTGGGGCCGGGCCTGACCCTGGCTTCTAGTCGAGGTCCAGGGGCCTGCCCCCTGCCTGCCAGAGGTAGGCAGAGGGACTTGTGGTTCGGCGCATGGGGCCGTCCCTGACCCTGGCTTCAGGTCGAGGTCCAGGGGTCTGCCCCCTGCCTGCCCAGAGGTAGGCAGAGGGACTTGTGGTTCGTCGCGTGTGGCCGGGCCTGACCCTGGCTTCTGGTCGAGGTCCAGGGGGCCTGCCCCCTGCCTGCCCAGAGGTAGGCAGAGGGACTTGTGGTTCGGCACATGAGGCCGGGCCTGACCCTGGCTTCTGGTCGAAGTCCAGGGGGCCTGCCCCCTGCTTGCCCAGAGGTAGGCGAGGGACTTGTGGTTCGGTGCATGGGGCCGGGCCAGACCCTGGCTTCTGGTCGAGGTCTAGGGGACCTGCCTCCGCCTGCCCAGAGGTAGGCAGAGGGAGTTGTGGTTCGGCGCATGGGGCCGGGCTTGACCCTGGCTTCTGGTCGAAGACCAGGGGGCCTGCCCCCTGCCTGCCCAGAGGTGCGCAGAGGGACTTATGGTTCGGTGCATGTGGCCGGGCCCGACCCTGGCTTCTGGTCCAAGTCCAGGGGGCCTGCCCCCTGCCTGCCCAGAGGTAGGCAGAGGGACTTGTGGTTCGGCGCATGGGGCCGGCCCTGACCCTGGCTTCTGGTCGAGGTACAGGGGGCCTGCCCCCTGCCTGCCCAGAGGTAGGCAGAGGGACTTGTGGTTCGGCGCATGGGGCCGGCCCTGACCCTGAATTCTGGTCGAAGTCCAGGGGGCCTGCCCCCAGCCTGCCCAGAGGTAGGCATAGCGACTTGTGGTTTGGCGCGTGGGGCCGGGCCTGACCCTGGCTTCTAGTCGAGGTCCAGGGGCCTGCCCCCTGCCTGCCAGAGGTAGGCAGAGGGACTTGTGGTTCGGCGCATGGGGCCGTCCCTGACCCTGGCTTCAGGTCGAGGTCCAGGGGTCTGCCCCCTGCCTGCCCAGAGGTAGGCAGAGGGACTTGTGGTTCGTCGCGTGTGGCCGGGCCTGACCCTGGCTTCTGGTCGAGGTCCAGGGGGCCTGCCCCCTGCCTGCCCAGAGGTAGGCAGAGGGACTTGTGGTTCGGCACATGAGGCCGGGCCTGACCCTGGCTTCTGGTCGAAGTCCAGGGGGCCTGCCCCCTGCTTGCCCAGAGGTAGGCGAGGGACTTGTGGTTCGGTGCATGTGGCCGGGCCCGACCCTGGCTTCTGGTCCAAGTCCAGGGGGCCTGCCCCCTGCCTGCCCAGAGGTAGGCAGAGGGACTTGTGGTTCGGCGCATGGGGCCGACCCTGACCCTGGCTTCTGGTCGAGGTACAGGGGGCCTGCCCCCTGCCTGCCCAGAGGTAGGCAGAGGGACTTGTGGTTCGGCGCATGGGGCCGGCCCTGACCCTGAATTCTGGTCGAAGTCCAGGGGGCCTGCCCCCAGCCTGCCCAGAGGTAGGCATAGCGACTTGTGGTTTGGCGCGTGGGGCCGGGCCTGACCCTGGCTTCTAGTCGAGGTCCAGGGGCCTGCCCCCTGCCTGCCAGAGGTAGGCAGAGGGACTTGTGGTTCGGCGCATGGGGCCGTCCCTGACCCTGGCTTCAGGTCGAGGTCCAGGGGTCTGCCCCCTGCCTGCCCAGAGGTAGGCAGAGGGACTTGTGGTTCGTCGCGTGTGGCCGGGCCTGACCCTGGCTTCTGGTCGAGGTCCAGGGGGCCTGCCCCCTGCCTGCCCAGAGGTAGGCAGAGGGACTTGTGGTTCGGCACATGAGGCCGGGCCTGACCCTGGCTTCTGGTCGAAGTCCAGGGGGCCTGCCCCCTGCTTGCCCAGAGGTAGGCGAGGGACTTGTGGTTCGGTGCATGGGGCCGGGCCAGACCCTGGCTTCTGGTCGAGGTCTAGGGGACCTGCCTCCGCCTGCCCAGAGGTAGGCAGAGGGAGTTGTGGTTCGGCGCATGGGGCCGGGCTTGACCCTGGCTTCTGGTCGAAGACCAGGGGGCCTGCCCCCTGCCTGCCCAGAGGTGCGCAGAGGGACTTATGGTTCGGTGCATGTGGCCGGGCCCGACCCTGGCTTCTGGTCCAAGTCCAGGGGGCCTGCCCCCTGCCTGCCCAGAGGTAGGCAGAGGGACTTGTGGTTCGGCGCATGGGGCCGGCCCTGACCCTGGCTTCTGGTCGAGGTACAGGGGGCCTGCCCCCTGCCTGCCCAGAGGTAGGCAGAGGGACTTGTGGTTCGGCGCATGGGGCCGGCCCTGACCCTGAATTCTGGTCGAAGTCCAGGGGGCCTGCCCCCAGCCTGCCCAGAGGTAGGCATAGCGACTTGTGGTTTGGCGCGTGGGGCCGGGCCTGACCCTGGCTTCTAGTCGAGGTCCAGGGGCCTGCCCCCTGCCTGCCAGAGGTAGGCAGAGGGACTTGTGGTTCGGCGCATGGGGCCGTCCCTGACCCTGGCTTCAGGTCGAGGTCCAGGGGTCTGCCCCCTGCCTGCCCAGAGGTAGGCAGAGGGACTTGTGGTTCGTCGCGTGTGGCCGGGCCTGACCCTGGCTTCTGGTCGAGGTCCAGGGGGCCTGCCCCCTGCCTGCCCAGAGGTAGGCAGAGGGACTTGTGGTTCGGCACATGAGGCCGGGCCTGACCCTGGCTTCTGGTCGAAGTCCAGGGGGCCTGCCCCCTGCTTGCCCAGAGGTAGGCGAGGGACTTGTGGTTCGGTGCATGGGGCCGGGCCAGACCCTGGCTTCTGGTCGAGGTCTAGGGGACCTGCCTCCGCCTGCCCAGAGGTAGGCAGAGGGAGTTGTGGTTTGGCGGATGGGGCCGGGCCCGACCTTGGCTTCTGGTCGACATCCAGGGGGCCTGCCCCCTGCCTTCCCAGAGGTAGGCAGAGGGACTTGTGGTTCGTCGCGTGTGGCCGGGCCTGACCCTGGCTTCTGGTCGAGGTCCAGGGGGCCTGCCCCCTGCCTGCCCAGAGGTAGGCAGAGGGACTTGTGGTTCGGCACATGAGGCCGGGCCTGACCCTGGCTTCTGGTCGAAGTCCAGGGGGCCTGCCCCCTGCTTGCCCAGAGGTAGGCGAGGGACTTGTGGTTCGGTGCATGGGGCCGGGCCAGACCCTGGCTTCTGGTCGAGGTCTAGGGGGCCTGCCTCCGCCTGCCCAGAGGTAGGCAGAGGGAGTTGTGGTTTGGCGGATGGGGCCGGGCCCGACCTTGGCTTCTGGTCGACATCCAGGGGGCCTGCCCCCTGCCTTCCCAGAGGTAGGCAGAGGGACTTGTGGTTTGGCGCGTGGGGCCGGGCCTGACCCTGGCTTCTGGTCGAAGTCCAGGGGACCTGCCCCCTGCCTGCCCAGACGTAGGCAGAGGGACTTGTGGTTCGGCGCGTGTGGCCGTGCCTGACCCTGGCTTCTGGTCGAGGTCCATGGGGCCTGCCTCCGCCTGCCTAGAGGTAGGCAGAGGGACTTGTGGTTCGGCGCATGGGGCCGGGCTTGACCCTGGCTTCTGGTCGAAGTCCAGGGGGCCTGCCCCCTGCCTGCCCAGAGGTAGGAAGAGGGACTTGTGGTTCGGCGCGTGGGGCCGGGCCTGACCCTGGCTTCTGGTCGAGGTCCATGGGGCCTGCCTCCGCCTGCCCAGAGGTAGGCAGAGGGACTTGTGGTTCGGCGCATGGGGCCGGGCTTGACCCTGGCTTCTGGTCGAAGTCCAGGGGGCCTGCCCCCTGCCTGCCCAGAGGTACGCAGAGGGACTTATGGTTCGGCGCATGTGGCCGGGCCCGACCCTGGCTTCTGGTCGAAGTCCAGGGGGCCTGCCTCGAGGTAGGCAGAGGGACTTGTGGTTCGGCGCATGGGGCCGGCCCTGACCCTGAATTCTGGTCGAAGTCCAGGGGGCGTGCCCCCTGCCTGCCCAGAGGTAGGCTGAGGGACTTATGGTTCGGCGCGTGGGGCCGGGCTTGACCCTGGCTTCTGGTCGAGGTCCAGGGGGCCTGTCTCCGCCTGCCCAGAGGTAGGCAGAGGGAGTTGTGGTTCGGCGCATGGGGTCGGGCTTGACCCTGGCTTCTGGTCGAAGACCAGGGGGCCTGCCCCCTGCCTGCCCAGAGGTGCGCAGAGGGACTTATGGTTCGGTGCATGTGGCCGGGCCCGACCCTGGCTTCTGGTCCAAGTCCAGGGGGCCTGCCCCCTGCCTGCCCAGAGGTAGGCAGAGGGACTTGTGGTTCGGCGCATGGGGCCGGCCCTGACCCTGGCTTCTGGTCGAGGTACAGGGGGCCTGCCCCCTGCCTGCCCAGAGGTAGGCAGAGGGACTTGTGGTTCGGCGCATGGGGCCGGCCCTGACCCTGAATTCTGGTCGAAGTCCAGGGGGCCTGCCCCCAGCCTGCCCAGAGGTAGGCATAGCGACTTGTGGTTTGGCGCGTGGGGCCGGGCCTGACCCTGGCTTCTAGTCGAGGTCCAGGGGCCTGCCCCCTGCCTGCCAGAGGTAGGCAGAGGGACTTGTGGTTCGGCGCATGGGGCCGTCCCTGACCCTGGCTTCAGGTCGAGGTCCAGGGGTCTGCCCCCTGCCTGCCCAGAGGTAGGCAGAGGGACTTGTGGTTCGTCGCGTGTGGCCGGGCCTGACCCTGGCTTCTGGTCGAGGTCCAGGGGGCCTGCCCCCTGCCTGCCCAGAGGTAGGCAGAGGGACTTGTGGTTCGGCACATGAGGCCGGGCCTGACCCTGGCTTCTGGTCGAAGTCCAGGGGGCCTGCCCCCTGCTTGCCCAGAGGTAGGCGAGGGACTTGTGGTTCGGTGCATGGGGCCGGGCCAGACCCTGGCTTCTGGTCGAGGTCTAGGGGACCTGCCTCCGCCTGCCCAGAGGTAGGCAGAGGGAGTTGTGGTTCGGCGCATGGGGCCGGGCTTGACCCTGGCTTCTGGTCGAAGACCAGGGGGCCTGCCCCCTGCCTGCCCAGAGGTGCGCAGGGGGACTTATGGTTCGGTGCATGTGGCCGGGCCCGACCCTGGCTTCTGGTCCAAGTCCAGGGGGCCTGCCCCCTGCCTGCCCAGAGGTAGGCAGAGGGACTTGTGGTTCGGCGCATGGGGCCGGCCCTGACCCTGGCTTCTGGTCGAGGTACAGGGGGCCTGCCCCCTGCCTGCCCAGAGGTAGGCAGAGGGACTTGTGGTTCGGCGCATGGGGCCGGCCCTGACCCTGAATTCTGGTCGAAGTCCAGGGGGCCTGCCCCCAGCCTGCCCAGAGGTAGGCATAGCGACTTGTGGTTTGGCGCGTGGGGCCGGGCCTGACCCTGGCTTCTAGTCGAGGTCCAGGGGCCTGCCCCCTGCCTGCCAGAGGTAGGCAGAGGGACTTGTGGTTCGGCGCATGGGGCCGTCCCTGACCCTGGCTTCAGGTCGAGGTCCAGGGGTCTGCCCCCTGCCTGCCCAGAGGTAGGCAGAGGGACTTGTGGTTCGTCGCGTGTGGCCGGGCCTGACCCTGGCTTCTGGTCGAGGTCCAGGGAGCCTGCCCCCTGCCTGCCCAGAGGTAGGCAGAGGGACTTGTGGTTCGGCACATGAGGCCGGGCCTGACCCTGGCTTCTGGTCGAAGTCCAGGGGGCCTGCCCCCTGCTTGCCCAGAGGTAGGCGAGGGACTTGTGGTTCGGTGCATGGGGCCGGGCCAGACCTTGGCTTCTGGTCGAGGTCTAGGGGACCTGCCTCCGCCTGCCCAGAGGTAGGCAGAGGGAGTTGTGGTTTGGCGGATGGGGCCGGGCCCGACCTTGGCTTCTGGTCGACATCCAGGGGGCCTGCCCCCTGCCTTCCCAGAGGTAGGCAGAGGGACTTGTGGTTCGTCGCGTGTGGCCGGGCCTGACCCTGGCTTCTGGTCGAGGTCCAGGGGGCCTGCCCCCTGCCTGCCCAGAGGTAGGCAGAGGGACTTTTGGTTCGGCACATGAGGCCGGGCCTGACCCTGGCTTCTGGTCGAAGTCCAGGGGGCCTGCCCCCTGCTTGCCCAGAGGTAGGCGAGGGACTTGTGGTTCGGTGCATGGGGCCGGGCCAGACCCTGGCTTCTGGTCGAGGTCTAGGGGGCCTGCCTCCGCCTGCCCAGAGGTAGGCAGAGGGAGTTGTGGTTTGGCGGATGGGGCCGGGCCCGACCTTGGCTTCTGGTCGACATCCAGGGGGCCTGCCCCCTGCCTTCCCAGAGGTAGGCAGAGGGACTTGTGGTTTGGCGCGTGGGGCCGGGCCTGACCCTGGCTTCTGGTCGAAGTCCAGGGGACCTGCCCCCTGCCTGCCCAGACGTAGGCAGAGGGACTTGTGGTTCGGCGCGTGTGGCCGTGCCTGACCCTGGCTTCTGGTCGAGGTCCATGGGGCCTGCCTCCGCCTGCCTAGAGGTAGGCAGAGGGACTTGTGGTTCGGCGCATGGGGCCGGGCTTGACCCTGGCTTCTGGTCGAAGTCCAGGGGGCCTGCCCCCTGCCTGCCCAGAGGTACGCAGAGGGACTTATGGTTCGGCGCATGTGGCCGGGCCCGACCCTGGCTTCTGGTCGAAGTCCAGGGGGCCTGCCTCGAGGTAGGCAGAGGGACTTGTGGTTCGGCGCATGGGGCCGGCCCTGACCCTGAATTCTGGTCGAAGTCCAGGGGGCGTGCCCCCTGCCTGCCCAGAGGTAGGCTGAGGGACTTATGGTTCGGCGCGTGGGGCCGGGCTTGACCCTGGCTTCTGGTCGAGGTCCAGGGGGCCTGTCTCCGCCTGCCCAAAGGTAGGCAGAGGGAGTTGTGGTTCGGCGCATGGGGCCGGGCTTGACCCTGGCTTCTGGTCGAAGACCAGGGGGCCTGCCCCCTGCCTGCCCAGAGGTGCGCAGAGGGACTTATGGTTCGGTGCATGTGGCCGGGCCCGACCCTGGCTTCTGGTCCAAGTCCAGGGGGCCTGCCCCCTGCCTGCCCAGAGGTAGGCAGAGGGACTTGTGGTTCGGCGCATGGGGCCGGCCCTGACCCTGGCTTCTGGTCGAGGTACAGGGGGCCTGCCCCCTGCCTGCCCAGAGGTAGGCAGAGGGACTTGTGGTTCGGCGCATGGGGCCGGCCCTGACCCTGAATTCTGGTCGAAGTCCAGGGGGCCTGCCCCCAGCCTGCCCAGAGGTAGGCATAGCGACTTGTGGTTTGGCGCGTGGGGCCGGGCCTGACCCTGGCTTCTAGTCGAGGTCCAGGGGCCTGCCCCCTGCCTGCCAGAGGTAGGCAGAGGGACTTGTGGTTCGGCGCATGGGGCCGTCCCTGACCCTGGCTTCAGGTCGAGGTCCAGGGGTCTGCCCCCTGCCTGCCCAGAGGTAGGCAGAGGGACTTGTGGTTCGTCGCGTGTGGCCGGGCCTGACCCTGGCTTCTGGTCGAGGTCCAGGGGGCCTGCCCCCTGCCTGCCCAGAGGTAGGCAGAGGGACTTGTGGTTTGGCACATGAGGCCGGGCCTGACCCTGGCTTCTGGTCGAAGTCCAGGGGGCCTGCCCCCTGCTTGCCCAGAGGTAGGCGAGGGACTTGTGGTTCGGTGCATGGGGCCGGGCCAGACCCTGGCTTCTGGTCGAGGTCTAGGGGGCCTGCCTCCGCCTGCCCAGAGGTAGGCAGAGGGAGTTGTGGTTTGGCGGATGGGGCCGGGCCCGACCTTGGCTTCTGGTCGACATCCAGGGGGCCTGCCCCCTGCCTTCCCAGAGGTAGGCAGAGGGACTTGTGGTTCGTCGCGTGTGGCCGGGCCTGACCCTGGCTTCTGGTCGAGGTCCAGGGGGCCTGCCCCCTGCCTGCCCAGAGGTAGGCAGAGGGACTTGTGGTTCGGCACATGAGGCCGGGCCTGACCCTGGCTTCTGGTCGAAGTCCAGGGGGCCTGCCCCCTGCTTGCCCAGAGGTAGGCGAGGGACTTGTGGTTCGGTGCATGGGGCCGGGCCAGACCCTGGCTTCTGGTCGAGGTCTAGGGGGCCTGCCTCCGCCTGCCCAGAGGTAGGCAGAGGGAGTTGTGGTTTGGCGGATGGGGCCGGGCCCGACCTTGGCTTCTGGTCGACATCCAGGGGGCCTGCCCCCTGCCTTCCCAGAGGTAGGCAGAGGGACTTGTGGTTTGGCGCGTGGGGCCGGGCCTGACCCTGGCTTCTGGTCGAAGTCCAGGGGACCTGCCCCCTGCCTGCCCAGACGTAGGCAGAGGGACTTGTGGTTCGGCGCGTGTGGCCGTGCCTGACCCTGGCTTCTGGTCGAGGTCCATGGGGCCTGCCTCCGCCTGCCCAGAGGTAGGCAGAGGGACTTGTGGTTCGGCGCATGGGGCCGGGCTTGACCCTGGCTTCTGGTCGAAGTCCAGGGGGCCTGCCCCCTGCCTGCCCAGAGGTACGCAGAGGGACTTATGGTTCGGCGCATGTGGCCGGGCCCGACCCTGGCTTCTGGTCGAAGTCCAGGGGGCCTGCCTCGAGGTAGGCAGGGGGACTTGTGGTTCGGCGCATGGGGCCGGCCCTGACCCTGAATTCTGGTCGAAGTCCAGGGGGCGTGCCCCCTGCCTGCCCAGAGGTAGGCTGAGGGACTTATGGTTCGGCGCGTGGGGCCGGGCTTGACCCTGGCTTCTGGTCGAGGTCCAGGGGGCCTGTCTCCGCCTGCCCAGAGGTAGGCAGAGGGAGTTGTGGTTCGGCGCATGGGGCCGGGCTTGACCCTGGCTTCTGGTCGAAGACCAGGGGGCCTGCCCCCTGCCTGCCCAGAGGTGCGCAGAGGGACTTATGGTTCGGTGCATGTGGCCGGGCCCGACCCTGGCTTCTGGTCCAAGTCCAGGGGGCCTGCCCCCTGCCTGCCCAGAGGTAGGCAGAGGGACTTGTGGTTCGGCGCATGGGGCCGGCCCTGACCCTGGCTTCTGGTCGAGGTACAGGGGGCCTGCCCCCTGCCTGCCCAGAGGTAGGCAGAGGGACTTGTGGTTCGGCGCATGGGGCCGGCCCTGACCCTGAATTCTGGTCGAAGTCCAGGGGGCCTGCCCCCAGCCTGCCCAGAGGTAGGCATAGCGACTTGTGGTTTGGCGCGTGGGGCCGGGCCTGACCCTGGCTTCTAGTCGAGGTCCAGGGGCCTGCCCCCTGCCTGCCAGAGGTAGGCAGAGGGACTTGTGGTTCGGCGCATGGGGCCGTCCCTGACCCTGGCTTCAGGTCGAGGTCCAGGGGTCTGCCCCCTGCCTGCCCAGAGGTAGGCAGAGGGACTTGTGGTTCGTCGCGTGTGGCCGGGCCTGACCCTGGCTTCTGGTCGAGGTCCAGGGGGCCTGCCCCCTGCCTGCCCAGAGGTAGGCAGAGGGACTTGTGGTTCGGCACATGAGGCCGGGCCTGACCCTGGCTTCTGGTCGAAGTCCAGGGGGCCTGCCCCCTGCTTGCCCAGAGGTAGGCGAGGGACTTGTGGTTCGGTGCATGGGGCCGGGCCAGACCCTGGCTTCTGGTCGAGGTCTAGGGGGCCTGCCTCCGCCTGCCCAGAGGTAGGCAGAGGGAGTTGTGGTTTGGCGGATGGGGCCGGGCCCGACCTTGGCTTCTGGTCGACATTCAGGGGGCCTGCCCCCTGCCTTCCCAGAGGTAGGCAGAGGGACTTGTGGTTCGTCGCGTGTGGCCGGGCCTGACCCTGGCTTCTGGTCGAGGTCCAGGGGGCCTGCCCCCTGCCTGCCCAGAGGTAGGCAGAGGGACTTGTGGTTCGGCACATGAGGCCGGGCCTGACCCTGGCTTATGTTCGAAGTCCAGGGGGCCTGCGCCCTGCTTGCCCAGAGGTAGGCGAGGGACTTGTGGTTCGGTGCATGGGGCCGGGCCAGACCCTGGCTTCTGGTCGAGGTCTAGGGGGCCTGCCTCCGCCTGCCCAGAGGTAGGCAGAGGGAGTTGTGGTTTGGCGGATGGGGCCGGGCCCGACCTTGGCTTCTGGTCGACATCCAGGGGGCCTGCCCCCTGCCTTCCCAGAGGTAGGCAGAGGGACTTGTGGTTTGGCGCGTGGGGCCGGGCCTGACCCTGGCTTCTGGTCGAAGTCCAGGGGACCTGCCCCCTGCCTGCCCAGACGTAGGCAGAGGGACTTGTGGTTCGGCGCGTGTGGCCGTGCCTGACCCTGGCTTCTGGTCGAGGTCCATGGGGCCTGCCTCCGCCTGCCCAGAGGTAGGCAGAGGGACTTGTGGTTCGGCGCATGGGGCCGGGCTTGACCCTGGCTTCTGGTCGAAGTCCAGGGGGCCTGCCCCCTGCCTGCCCAGAGGTACGCAGAGGGACTTATGGTTCGGCGCATGTGGCCGGGCCCGACCCTGGCTTCTGGTCGAAGTCCAGGGGGCCTGCCTCGAGGTAGGCAGAGGGACTTGTGGTTCGGCGCATGGGGCCGGCCCTGACCCTGAATTCTGGTCGAAGTCCAGGGGGCGTGCCCCCTGCCTGCCCAGAGGTAGGCTGAGGGACTTATGGTTCGGCGCGTGGGGCCGGGCTTGACCCTGGCTTCTGGTCGAGGTCCAGGGGGCCTGTCTCCGCCTGCCCAGAGGTAGGCAGAGGGAGTTGTGGTTCGGCGCATGGGGCCGGGCTTGACCCTGGCTTCTGGTCGAAGACCAGGGGGCCTGCCCCCTGCCTGCCCAGAGGTGCGTAGAGGGACTTATGGTTCGGTGCATGTGGCCGGGCCCGACCCTGGCTTCTGGTCCAAGTCCAGGGGGCCTGCCCCCTGCCTGCCCAGAGGTAGGCAGAGGGACTTGTGGTTCGGCGCATGGGGCCGTCCCTGACCCTGGCTTCTGGTCGAGGTACAGGGGGCCTGCCCCCTGCCTGCCCAGAGGTAGGCAGAGGGACTTGTGGTTCGGCGCATGGGGCCGGCCCTGACCCTGAATTCTGGTCGAAGTCCAGGGGGCCTGCCCCCAGCCTGCCCAGAGGTAGGCATAGCGACTTGTGGTTTGGCGCGTGGGGCCGGGCCTGACCTTGGCTTCTAGTCGAGGTCCAGGGGCCTGCCCCCTGCCTGCCAGAGGTAGGCAGAGGGACTTGTGGTTCGGCGCATGGGGCCGTCCCTGACCCTGGCTTCAGGTCGAGGTCCAGGGGTCTGCCCCCTGCCTGCCCAGAGGTAGGCAGAGGGACTTGTGGTTCGTCGCGTGTGGCCGGGCCTGACCCTGGCTTCTGGTCGAGGTCCAGGGGGCCTGCCCCCTGCCTGCCCAGAGGTAGGCAGAGGGACTTGTGGTTCGGCACATGAGGCCGGGCCTGACCCTGGCTTCTGGTCGAAGTCCAGGGGGCCTGCCCCCTGCTTGCCCAGAGGTAGGCGAGGGACTTGTGGTTCGGTGCATGGGGCCGGGCCAGACCCTGGCTTCTGGTCGAGGTCTAGGGGGCCTGCCTCCGCCTGCCCAGAGGTAGGCAGAGGGAGTTGTGGTTTGGCGGATGGGGCCGGGCCCGACCTTGGCTTCTGGTCGACATCCAGGGGGCCTGCCCCCTGCCTTCCCAGAGGTAGGCAGAGGGACTTGTGGTTCGTCGCGTGTGGCCGGGCCTGACCCTGGCTTCTGGTCGAGGTCCAGGGGGCCTGCCCCCTGCCTGCCCAGAGGTGGGCAGAGGGACTTGTGGTTCGGCACATGAGGCCGGGCCTGACCCTGGCTTCTGGTCGAAGTCCAGGGGGCCTGCGCCCTGCTTGCCCAGAGGTAGGCGAGGGACTTGTGGTTCGGTGCATGGGGCCGGGCCAGACCCTGGCTTCTGGTCGAGGTCTAGGGGGCCTGCCTCCGCCTGCCCAGAGGTAGGTAGAGGGAGTTGTGGTTTGGCGGATGGGGCCGGGCCCGACCTTGGCTTCTGGTCGACATCCAGGGGGCCTGCCCCCTGCCTTCCCAGAGGTAGGCAGAGGGACTTGTGGTTTGGCGCGTGGGGCCGGGCCTGACCCTGGCTTCTGGTCGAAGTCCAGGGGACCTGCCCCCTGCCTGCCCAGACGTAGGCAGAGGGACTTGTGGTTCGGCGCGTGTGGCCGTGCCTGACCCTGGCTTCTGGTCGAGGTCCAGGGGGCCTGCCTCGAGGTAGGCAGAGGGACTTGTGGTTCGGCGCATGGGGCCGGCCCTGACCCTGAATTCTGGTCGAAGTCCAGGGGGCCTGCCCCCTGCCTTCCTAGAGGTAGGCAGAGGGACTTGTGGTTTGGCGCGTGGGGCCGGGCCTGACCCTGGCTTCTAGTCGAGGTCCAGGGGCCAGCCCCCTGCCTGCCAGAGGTAGGCAGAGGGACTTGTGGTTCGGCGCATGGGGCCGGCCCTGACCCTGGCTTCTGGTCGAGGTCCAGGGGGCCTGCCCCCTGCCTGCCCAGAGGTAGGCAGAGGGACTTGTGGTTCGACGCGTGTGGCCGGGCTTGACTCTGGCTTCAGGTCGAGGTCCAGGGGCCTGCCCCCTGCCTGCCCAGAGGTAGGCAGAGGGACTTGTGGTTCGGCGCGTGTGGCCGGGCCTGACCCTGGCTTCTGGTCGAGGTCCAGGGGGCCTGCCCCCTGCCTGCCCAGAGGTAGGCAGAGGGACTTGTGGTTCGGCGCATGGGGCCGGCCCTGACCCTGGCTTCTGGTCGAGGTCCAGGGGGCCTGCCCCCTGCCTGCCCAGAGGTAGGCAGAGGGACTTGTGGTTCGGCGCATGGGGCCGGCCCTGACCCTGGCTTCTGGTCGAGGTCCAGGGGGCCTGCCCCCTGCCTGCCCAGAGGTAGGCAGAGGGACTTGTGGTTCGGCGCGTGTGGCCGGGCTTGACTCTGGCTTCAGGTCGAGGTCCAGGGGCCTGCCCCCTGCCTGCCCAGAGGTAGGCAGAGGGACTTGTGGTTCGGCGCGTGTGGCCGGGCCTGACCCTGGCTTCTGGTCGAGGTCCAGGGGGCCTACCTCCGCCTGCCCAGAGGTAGGCAGAGGGACTTGTGGTTCGGCACATGAGGCCGGGCCTGACCCTGGCTTCTGGTCGAAGTCCAGGGGGCCTGCCCCCTGCTTGACCAGAGGTAGGCAGAGGGACTTGTGGTTCGGCGCATGGGGCCGGGCCAGACCCTGGCTTCTGGTCGAAGTCCAGGGGGCCTGCCCCTTGCTTGCCCAGAGATAGGCAGATGGACTTGTGGTTCGGCGCGTGGGGCCGGGCCTGACCCTGGCTTCTGGTCGAGGTCCAGGGGGCCTGCCTCTGCCTGCCCAGAGATAGGCAGAGGGTCTTGTGGTTCGGCACATGAGGCCGGGCCTGACCCTGGCTTCTGGTCGAGGTCCAGGGGGCCTGCCCCCTGCATGCCCAGAGGTAGGCAGAGGGACTTGTGGTTCGGCGCGTGTGGCCGGGCCTGACCCTGGCTTCTAGTCGAGGTCCAGGGGGCCTACCTCCGCCTGCCCAGAGGTAGGCAGAGGGACTTGTGGTTCGGCACATGAGGCCGGGCCAGACCCTGGCTTCTGGTCGAAGTCCAGGGGGCCTGCCCCCTGCTTGACCAGAGGTAGGCAGAGGGACTTGTGGTTCGGCGCATGGGGCCGGGCCAGACCCTGGCTTCTGGTCGAAGTCCAGGAGGCCTGCCCCTTGCTTGCCCAGAGATAGGCAGATGGACTTGTGGTTCGGCGCGTGGGGCCGGGCCTGACCCTGGCTTCTGGTCGAGGTCCAGGGGGCCTGCCTCCGCCTGCCCAGAGGTAGGCAGAGGGAGTTGTGGTTCGGCGCATGGGGCCGGCCCTGACCCTGAATTCTGGTCGAAGTCCAGGGGGCCTGCCCCCTACCTGCCCAGAGGTAGGCAGAGGGACTTATGGTTCGGCGCGTGGGGCCGGGCCCGACCTTGGCTTCCGGTCGAAGTCCAAGGGGCCTGCCCCCTGCCTGCCCAGAGGTTGGCAGAGGGACTTGTGGTTCGGCGCGTGTGGCCGGGCCTGACTCTGGCTTCAGGTCGAGGTCCAGGGGCCTGCCCCCTGCCTGCCCAGAGGTAGGCAGAGGGACTTGTGGTTCGGCGCGTGGGGCCGGGCTTGACCCTGGCTTCTGGTCGAGGTCCAGGGGGCCTGCCTCCACCTGCCCAGAGGTAGGCAGAGGGGTTTGTGGTTCGGCGGATGGGGCCGGGCCCGACCTTGGCTTCCGGTCGAAGTCCAGGGGGCCTGCCCCCTGCCTGCTAGAGGTAGGCAGAGGGACTTGTGGTTCGGCGCATGGGGCCGGGCCTGACCCTAGCTTCAGGTCGAGGTCCAGGGGCCTGCCCCCTACCTGCCCAGAGGTAGGCAGAGGGACTTGTGGTTCGGCGCGTGTGGCCGGGCCTGACCCTGGCTTCTGGTCGAGGTACAGGGGGCCTGCCCCCTGCCTGCCCAGAGGTAGGTAGAGGGACTTGTGGTATGGCGCATGGGGCCGGGCCTGACCCTGGCTTCTGGTCAAAGTCCAGGGGGCCTGCCCCCTGCCTTCCTAGAGGTAGGCAAAGGGACTTGTGGTTCGGCGCGTGGGGCCGGGCCTGACCCTAACATTTGGTCGAGGTCCAGGGGGCCTGCCTCCGCCTGCCCAGAGGTAGGCAGAGGGACTTGTGGTTCGGCGCATGGGGCCGGGCTTGACCCTGGCTTCTGGTCGAAGTCCAGGGGGCCTGCCCCCTGCCTGCCCAGAGGTACGCAGAGGGACTTATGGTTCGGCGCATGTGGCCGGGCCCGACCCTGGCTTCTGGTCGAAGTCCAGGGGGCCTGCCTCGAGGTAGGCAGAGGGACTTGTGGTTCGGCACATGGGGCCGGCCCTGACCCTGAATTCTGGTCGAAGTCCAGGGGGCCTGCCCCCTGCCTGCCCAGAGGTAGGCTGAGGGACTTATGGTTCGGCGCGTGGGGCCGGGCTTGACCCTGGCTTCTGGTCGAGGTCCAGGGGGCCTGTCTCCGCCTGCCCAGAGGTAGGCAGAGGGACTTGTGGTTCGGCGCATGGGGCCGGGCTTGACCATGGCTTCTGGTCGAAGTCCAGGGGGCCTGCCCCCTGCCTGCCCAGAGGTGCGCAGAGGGACTTATGGTTCGGTGCATGTGGCCGGGCCCGACCCTGGCTTCTGGTCGAAGTCCAGGGGGCCTGCCTCGAGGTAGGCAGAGGGACTTGTGGTTCGGCGCATGGGGCCGGCCCTGACCCTGAATTCTGGTCGAAGTCCAGGGGGCCTGCCCCCTACCTGCCCAGAGGTAGGCAGAGGGACTTATGGTTCGGCGCGTGGGGCCGGGCCCGACCTTGGCTTCCGGTCGAAGTCCAGGGGGCCTGCCCCCTGCTTGCCCAGAGGTAGGAAGAGCGACTTGTGGTTTGGCGCGTGGGGCCGGGCCTGACCCTGGCTTCTAGTCGAGGTCCAGGGGCCAGCCCCCTGCCTGCCAGAGGTAGGCAGAGGGACTTGTGGTTCGGCGCATGGGGCCGGCCCTGACCCTGGCTTCTGGTCGAGGTCCAGGGGGCCTGCCCCCTGCCTGCCCAGAGGTAGGCAGAGGAACTTGTGGTTCGGCGCGTGTGGCCGGGCTTGACTCTGGCTTCAGGTCGAGGTCCAGGGGCCTGCCCCCTGCCTGCCCAGAGGTAGGCAGAGGGACTTGTGGTTCGGCGCGTGTGGCCGGGCCTGACCCTGGCTTCTGGTCGAGGTCCAGGGGGCCTGCCCCCTGCCTGCCCAGAGGTAGGCAGAGGGACTTGTGGTTCGGCGCATGGGGCCGGCCCTGACCCTGGCTTCTGGTCGAGGTCCAGGGGGCCTGCCCCCTGCATGCCCAGAGGTAGGCAGAGGGACTTGTGGTTCGGTGCGTGTGGCCGGGCCTGACCCTGGCTTCTAGTCGAGGTCCAGGGGGCCTACCTCCGCCTGCCCAGAGGTAGGCAGAGGGACTTGTGGTTCGGCACATGAGGCCGGGCCTGACCCTGGCTTCTGGTCGAAGTCCAGGGGGCCTGCCCCCTGCTTGACCAGAGGTAGGCAGAGGGACTTGTGGTTCGGCGCATGGGGCCGGGCCAGACCCTGGCTTCTGGTCGAAGTACAGGGGGCCTGCCCCTTGCTTGCCCAGAGATAGGCAGATGGACTTGTGGTTCGGCGCGTGGGGCCGGGCCTGACCCTGGCTTCTGGTCGAGGTCCAGGGGGCCTGCCTCCGCCTGCCCAGAGGTAGGCAGAGGGAGTTGTGGTTCGGCGCATGGGGCCGGCCCTGACCCTGAATTCTGGTCGAAGTCCAGGGGGCCTGCCTCCTACCTGCCCAGAGGTAGGCAGAGGGACTTATGGTTCGGCGCGTGGGGCCGGGCCCGACCTTGGCTTCCGGTCGAAGTCCAGGGGGCCTGCCCCCTGCCTGCCCAGAGGTAGGCAGAGGGACTTGTGGTTCGGCGCGTGTGGCCGGGCCTGACTCTGGCTTCAGGTCGAGGTCCAGGGGCCTGCCCCCTGCCTGCCCAGAGGTAGGCAGAGGGACTTGTGGTTCGGCGCGTGGGGCCGGGCTTGACCCTGGCTTCTGGTCGAGGTCCAGGGGGCCTGCCTCCGCCTGCCCAGAGGTAGGCAGAGGGGTTTGTGGTTCGGCGGATGGGGCCGGGCCCGACCTTGGCTTCCGGTCGAAGTCCAGAGGGCCTGCCCCCAGCCTGCCCAGAGGTAGGCAGAGCGACTTGTGGTTTGGCGCGTGGGGCCGGGCCTGACCCTGGCTTCTAGTCAAAGTCCAGGGGGCCTGCCCCCTGCCTTCCTAGAGGTAGGCAGAGGGACTTGTGGTTCGGCGCGTGGGGCCGGGCCTGACCCTGGCATCTGGTCGAGGTCCAGGGGGCCTGCCTCCGCCTGCCCAGAGGTAGGCAGAGGGACTTGTGGTTCGGCGCATGGGGCCGGGCTTGACCCTGGCTTCTGGTCGAAGTCCAGGGGGCCTGCCCCCTGCCTGCCCAGAGGTACGCAGAGGGACTTATGGTTCGGCGCATGTGGCCGGGCCCGACCCTGGCTTCTGGTCGAAGTCCAGGGGGCCTGCCTCGAGGTAGGCAGAGGGACTTGTGGTTCGGCGCATGGGGCCGGCCCTGACCCTGAATTCTGGTCGAAGTCCAGGGGGCCTGCCCCCTGCCTGCCCAGAGGTAGGCTGAGGGACTTATGGTTCGGCGCGTGGGGCCGGGCTTGACCCTGGCTTCTGGTCGAGGTCCAGGGGGCCTGTCTCCGCCTGCCCAGAGGTAGGCAGAGGGACTTGTGGTTCGGCGCATGGGGCCGGGCTTGACCCTGGCTTCTGGTCGAAGTCCAGGGGGCCTGCCCTCTGCCTGCCCAGAGGTGCGCAGAGGGACTTATGGTTCGGTGCATGTGGCCGGGCCCGACCCTGGCTTCTGGTCGAAGTCCAGGGGGCCTGCCTCGAGGTAGGCAGAGGGACTTGTGGTTCGGCGCATGGGGCCGGCCCTGACCCTGAATTCTGGTCGAAGTCCAGGGGGCCTGCCCCCTACCTGCCCAGACGTAGGCAGAGGGACTTATGGTTCGGCGCGTGGGGCCGGGCCCGACCTTGGCTTCCGGTCGAAGTCCAGGGGGCCTGCCCCCTGCTTGCCCAGAGGTAGGCAGAGCGACTTGTGGTTTGGCGCGTGGGGCCGGGCCTGACCCTGGCTTCTAGTCGAGGTCCAGGGGCCAGCCCCCTGCCTGCCAGAGGTAGGCAGAGGGACTTGTGGTTCGGCGCATGGGGCCGGCCCTGACCCTGGCTTCTGGTCGAGGTCCAGGGGGCCTGCCCCCTGCCTGCCCAGAGGTAGGCAGAGGGACTTGTGGTTCGGCGCGTGTGGCCGGGCTTGACTCTGGCTTCAGGTCGAGGTCCAGGGGCCTGCCCCCTGCCTGCCCAGAGGTAGGCAGAGGGACTTGTGGTTCGGCGCGTGTGGCCGGGCCTGACCCTGGCTTCTGGTCGAGGTCCAGGGGGCCTGCCCCCTGCCTGCCCAGAGGTAGGCAGAGGGACTTGTGGTTCGGCGCATGGGGCCGGCCCTGACCCTGGCTTCTGGTCGAGGTCCAGGGGGCCTGCCCCCTGCATGCCCAGAGGTAGGCAGAGGGACTTGTGGTTCGGTGCGTGTGGCCGGGCCTGACCCTGGCTTCTAGTCGAGGTCCAGGGGGCCTACCTCCGCCTGCCCAGAGGTAGGCAGAGGGACTTGTGGTTCGGCACATGAGGCCGGGCCTGACCCTGGCTTCTGGTCGAAGTCCAGGGGGCCTGCCCCCTGCTTGACCAGAGGTAGGCAGAGGGACTTGTGGTTCGGCGCATGGGGCCGGGCCAGACCCTGGCTTCTGGTCGAAGTACAGGGGGCCTGCCCCTTGCTTGCCCAGAGATAGGCAGATGGACTTGTGGTTCGGCGCGTGGGGCCGGGCCTGACCCTGGCTTCTGGTCGAGGTCCAGGGGGCCTGCCTCCGCCTGCCCAGAGGTAGGCAGAGGGAGTTGTGGTTCGGCGCATGGGGCCGGCCCTGACCCTGAATTCTGGTCGAAGTCCAGGGGGCCTGCCTCCTACCTGCCCAGAGGTAGGCAGAGGGACTTATGGTTCGGCGCGTGGGGCCGGGCCCGACCTTGGCTTCCGGTCGAAGTCCAGGGGGCCTGCCCCCTGCCTGCCCAGAGGTAGGCAGAGGGACTTGTGGTTCGGCGCGTGTGGCCGGGCCTGACTCTGGCTTCAGGTCGAGGTCCAGGGGCCTGCCCCCTGCCTGCCCAGAGGTAGGCAGAGGGACTTGTGGTTCGGCGCGTGGGGCCGGGCTTGACCCTGGCTTCTGGTCGAGGTCCAGGGGGCCTGCCTCCGCCTGCCCAGAGGTAGGCAGAGGGGTTTGTGGTTCGGCGGATGGGGCCGGGCCCGACCTTGGCTTCCGGTCGAAGTCCAGGGGGCCTGCCCCCAGCCTGCCCAGAGGTAGGCATAGCGACTTGTGGTTTGGCGCGTGGGGCCGAGCCTGACCCTGGCTTCTAGTCAAAGTCCAGGGGGCCTGCCCCCTGCCTTCCTAGAGGTAGGCAGAGGGACTTGTGGTTCGGCGCGTGGGGCCGGGCCTGACCCTGGCATCTGGTCGAGGTCCAGGGGGCCTGCCTCCGCCTGCCCAGAGGTAGGCAGAGGGACTTGTGGTTCGGCACATGAGGCCGGGCCTGACCCTGGCTTCTGGTCGAAGTCCAGGGGGCCTGCCCCCTGCTTGCCCAGAGGTAGGCGAGGGAATGTGGTTCGGCGCATGGGGCCGGGCCAGACCCTGGCTTCTGGTCGAGGTCTAGGGGGCCTGCCTCCGCCTGCCCAGAGGTAGGCAGAGGGAGTTGTGCTTTGGCGGATGGGGCCGGGCCCGACCTTGGCTTCTGGTCGATGTCCAGGGGGCCTGCCCCCTGCCTGCCCAGAGGTAGGTAGAGGGACTTGTGGTTTGGCGCATGGGGCCGGGCCATACCCTGGCTTCTGGTCGAAGTCCAGGGGGCCTGCCCCCTGCTTGCCCAGAGGTAGGCAGACGGACTTGTGGTTCGGCGCGTGGGGCCGGGCCTGACCCTGGCTTCTGGTCGAGGTCTAGGGGGCCTGCCTCCGCCTGCCCAGAGGTAGGCAGAGGGAGTTGTGGTTTGGCGGATGGGGCCGGGCCCGACCTTGGCTTCTGGTCGAAGTCCAGGGGACCTGCCCCCTGCCTGCCCAGACGTAGGCAGATGGACTTGTGGTTCGGCGCGTGGGGCCGGGCCTGACCCTGGCTTCTGGTCGAGGTCTAGGGGGCCTGCCTCCGCCTGCCCAGAGGTAGGCAGAGGGAGTTGTGGTTTGGCGGATGGGGCCGGGCCCGACCTTGGCTTCTGGTCGAAGTCCAGGGGGCCTGCCCCCTACCTGCCCAGAGGTAGGCGAGGGACTTGTGGTTCGGCGCATGGGGCCGGGCCAGACCCTGGCTTCTGGTCGAGGTCTAGGGGGCCTGCCTCCGCCTGCCTAGAGGTAGGCAGAGGGAGTTGTGGTTTGGCGGATGGGGCCGGGCCCGACCTTGGCTTCTGGTCGATGTCCAGGGGGCCTGCCCCTTGCCTGCCCAGAGGTAGGTAGAGGGACTTGTGGTTTGGCGCATGGGGCCGGGCCATACCCTGGCTTCTGGTCGATGTCCAGGGGGCCTGCCCCCTGCTTGCCCAGAGGTAGGCAGACGGACTTGTGGTTCGGCGCGTGGGGCCGGGCCTGACCCTGGCTTCTGGTCGAGGTCTAGGGGGCCTGCCTCCGCCTGCCCAGAGGTACGCAGAGGGAGTTGTGGTTTGGCGGATGGGGCCGGGCCCGACCTTGGCTTCTGGTCGAAGTCCAGGGGACCTGCCCCCTGCCTGCCCAGACGTAGGCAGATGGACTTGTGGTTCGGCGCGTGGGGCCGGGCCTGACCCTGGCTTCTGGTCGAGGTCTAGGGGGCCTGCCTCCGCCTGCCTAGAGGTAGGCAGAGGGAGTTGTGGTTTGGCGGATGGGGCCGGGCCCGACCTTGGCTTCTGGTCGAAGTCCAGGGGGCCTGCCCCCTGCCTGCCCAGAGGTAGGCGAGGGACTTGTGGTTCGGCGCATGGGGCCGGGCCAGACCCTGGCTTCTGGTCGAGGTCTAGGGGGCCTGCCTCCGCCTGCCCAGAGGTAGGCAGAGGGAGTTGTGGTTTGGCGGATGGGGCCGGGCCCTACCTTGGCTTCTGGTCGACGTCCAGGGGGCCTGCCCCCTGCCTGCCCAGAGGTAGGCAGAGGGACTTGTGGTTTGGCGCATGGGGCCGGGCCAGACCCTGGCTTCTGGTCGAAGTCCAGGGGGCCTGCCCCCTGCTTGCCCAGAGGTAGGCAGACGGACTTGTGGTTCGGCGCGTGGGGCCGGGCCTGACCCTGGCTTCTGGTCGAGGTCTAGGGGGCCTGCCTCCGCCTGCCCAGAGGTAGGCAGAGGGAGTTGTGGTTTGGCGGATAGGGCCGGGCCCGACCTTGGCTTCTGGTCGAAGTCCAGGGGACCTGCCCCCTGCCTGCCCAGACGTAGGCAGATGGACTTGTGGTTCGGCGCGTGGGGTCGGGCCTGACCCTGGCTTCTGGTCGAGGTCTCGGGGGCCTGCGTCCGCCTGCCCAGAGGTAGGCGGAGGGAGTTGTGGTTTGGCGGATGGGGCCGGGCCCGACCTTTGCTTCTGGTCGAAGTCCAGGGGGCATGCCCCCTGCCTGCCCAGAGGTAGGCAGAGGGACTTGTGGTTTGGCGCGTGGGGCCGGGCCTGACCCTGGCTTCTGGCGAGGTCTAGGGGGCCTGCCTCCGCCTGCCCAGAGATAGGCAGAGGGACTTGTGGTTCGGCGCATGGGGTCGGGCCCGACCCTGGCTTCTGGTCGAAGTCCAGGTGGCCTGCCTCGAGGTAGGCAGAGGGACTTGTGGTTCAGCGCATGGGGCCGGCTCTAACCCTGAATTTTGGTCGAAGTCCAGGGGGGCCGCCCCCTGCCTGCCCAGAGGTTGGCAGAGGGACTTGTGGTTCGGCGCGTGGGGCCGGGCTTGACCCTGGCTTCTGGTCGAGGTCCAGGGGGCCTGCCCCCTGCCTGCCTAGAGGTAGGCAGAGGGACTTATGGTTCGGCGCATGGGGCCGGCCCTGACCCTGCCTTCTGGTCAAAGTCCAGGGGGCCTGCCCTCTGCCTGCCTAGAGGTAGGCAGAGGGACTTGTGGTTTGGCGCGTGGGGCCGGGCCTGACCGACTTCGAGCAGAGGTAGGCAGAGGGATTTATGGTTCGGCGCATGGGGCAGGGCCTGACCCTGGTTTCTGGTCGAAGTCCAGGGGGCCTGCCCCCTGCCTGCCCATAGGTAGGCATAGGGACTTGTGGTTCGGCTCATGGGGCCCGACCTGACCCTGGCTTCTGGTCGAAGTCCAGGGGGCCTGCCCCCTGCCTGCCCAGAGGTAGGCAGAGGGACTCGTGGTTCGGCGCGTGGGGCCGGGTCCGACCCTGGCTTCTGGTCGAGGTCTAGGGGGCCTGCCTCCGCCTGCCTAGAGATAGGAAGAGGGACTTGTGGTTCGGCGCATGGGGCCCGACCTGACCCTGGCTTCTGGTTGAAGTCCAGGGGGGCTGCCCCCTGCCTGCCAAGAGGTAGGCAGTGGGACTCGTGGTTCGGCGCGTGGGGTCGGGCCTGACCCTGGCTTCTGGTCGAGGTCTAGGGGGCCTGCCTCCGCCTGCCCAGAGATAGGCAGAGGGACTTGTGGTTCGGCGCATGGGGCCGGGCCCGACCCTGGCTTCTGGTCGAAGTCCAGGTGGCCTGCCTCGAGGTAGGCAGAGGGACTTGTGGTTCGGCGCATGGGGCCGGCCCTGACCCTGAATTTTGGTCGAAGTCCAGGGGGCCTGCCCCCTGCCTGTCCAGAGGTTGGGAGAGGGACTTGTAGTTCGGCGCGTGGAGCCGGGCTTGACCCTGGCTTCTGGTCGAGGTCCAGGGGGCCTGCCTCCGCCTGCCCAGAGTTAGGCAGAGGGACTTGTGGTTCGGCGCATGGGGCCGGGCCCGACCCTGGCTTCTGGTCGAGGTCCAGGGGGCCTGCCCCCTGCCTGCCTAGAGGTAGGCAGTGGGACTTGTGGTTCGGCGCGTGTGGCCGGGCCTGACCCTGGCTTCAAGTCGAGATCTAGGGGCCAGCCCCCTGCCTGCCCAGAGGTGGGCAAAGGGACTTGTGGTTCGGCGCGTGTGGCCGGGCCTGACCCTGGCTTCTGGTCGAGGTCCTAGGGGCCTGCCTCCGCCTGCCCAGAGATAGGCAGAGGGACTTGTGGTTCGGCGCATGGGGCCGGGCCCGACCCTGGCTTCTGGTCGAGGTCCAGGGGGCCTGCCCCCTGCCTGCCTAGAGGTAGGCAGTGGGACTTGTGGTTCGGCGCGTGTGGCCGGGCCTGACCCTGGCTTCAAGTCGAGATCTAGGGGCCTGCCTCCGCCTGCCCAGAGGTAGGCAGAGGGACTTGTGGTTCAGCGCATGGGGCCGGGCTTGACCCTGGCTTCTGGTCGAGGTCCAGGGGGCCTGCCCCCTGCCTGCCTAGAGGTAGGCAGTGGGACTTGTGGTTCGGCGCGTGTGGCCGGGCCTAACCCTGGCTTCAAGTCGAGGTCTAGGGGCCTGCCCCCTGCCTGCCCAAAAGTGGGCAGAGGGACTTGTGGTTCGGCGCGTGTGGCCGGGCCTGACCCTGGCTTCTGGTCGAGGTCCAGGGGGCCTGCCCAGAGGTAGGCAGAGGGACTTGTGGTTCGGCGCATGGGGCCGGCCCTGACCCTGGCTTCTGGTCGAGGTCCAGGGGGCCTGCCCCCTGCCTGCCCAAAGGTAGGCAGAGGGACTTGTGGTTCGGCGCGTGTGGCCGGGCCTGACCCTGGCTTCTGGTCGAGGTCCAAGGGGCTTGCCTCCGCCTGCCCAGAGGTAGGCAGAGGGACTTGTGGTTCGGCGCATGGGGCCGGGCCCGACCCTGGCTTCTGGTCGAAGTCAAGGGGGCCTGCCCCCTGCCTGCCCAGAGGTAGGCAGAGGGACTTGTGGTTCGGCACATGAGGTCGGGCCTGACCCTGGCTTCTAGTCGAAGTCCAGGGGGCCTGCCCCCTGCCTGCCCAAAGGTAGGCAGAGGGACTTGTGGTTCGGCGCGTGTGGCCGGGCCTGACCCTGGCTTCTGGTCGAGGTCCAGGGGGCTTGCCTCCGCCTGCCCAGAGGTAGGCAGAGGGACTTGTGGTTCGGCGCATGGGGCCGGGCCCGACCCTGGCTTCTGGTCGAAGTCCAGGGGGCCTGCCCCCTGCCTGCCCAGAGGTAGGCAGAGGGACTTGTGGTTCGGCACATGAGGTCGGGCCTGACCCTGGCTTCTAGTCGAAGTCCAGGGGGCCTGCCCCCTGCTTGCCCAGAGGTAGGCAGAGGGACTTGTGGTTCGGCGCATGGGGCCAGGCCAGACCTGGCTTCTGGTCAAGGTCCAGGGGGCCTGCCTCCGCCTGCCCAGAGGTAGGCAGAGGGACTTGTGGTTCGGCGCATGGGGCCGGCCCTGACCCTGGCTTCTGGTCGAGGTCCAGGGGGCCTGCCCCCTGCCTGCCCAAAGGTAGGCAGAGGGACTTGTGGTTCGGCGCGTGTGGCCGGGCCTGACCCTGGCTTCTGGTCGAGGTCCAGGGGGCTTGCCTCCGCCTGCCCAGAGGTAGGCAGAGGGACTTGTGGTTCGGCGCATGGGGCCGGGCCCGACCCTGGCTTCTGGTCGAAGTCAAGGGGGCCTGCCCCCTGCCTGCCCAGAGGTAGGCAGAGGGACTTGTGGTTCGGCACATGAGGTCGGGCCTGACCCTGGCTTCTGGTCGAAGTCCAGGGGGCCTGCCCCCTGCTTGCCCAGAGGTAGGCAGAGGGACTTGTGGTTCGGCGCATGGGGCCGGGCCAGACCTGGCTTCTGGTCGAAGTCCAGGGGGCCTGCCCCCTGCTTGCCCAGAGGTAGGCAGATGGACTTGTGGTTCGGCGCGTGGGGTCGGGCCTGACCCTGGCTTCTGGTTGAGGTCCAGGGGGCCTGCCTCCGCCTGCCCAGAGGTAGGCAGAGGGAGTTGTGGTTTGGCGGATGGGGCCGGGCCCGACCTTGGCTTCTGGTCGAAGTCCAGGGGGCCTGCCCCCTGCCTGCCTAGAGGTAGGCAGAGGGACTTGTGGTTTGGCGCGTGGGGCCGGGCCTGACCTTGGCTTCTGGTCGAGGTCCAGGGGACCTGCCCCCTGCCTGCCCAGACGTAGGCAGAGGGACTTGTGGTTCGGCGCGTGTGGCCGGGCCTGACCCTAGCTTCTGGTCGAGGTCCAGGGGGCATGCCCCCTGCCTGCCCAGAGGTAGGTAGAGGGACTCGTGGTTCGGCGCGTGGGGCCGGGCATGACCCGGCTTCTGGTCGAGGTCCAGGGGGCCTGCCTCCGCCTGCCCAGAGATAGGCAGAGGGACTTGTGGTTCGGCGCATGGGGCCGGGCCCGACCCTGGCTTCTGGTCGAAGTCCAGGGGGCCTGCCCCCTGCCTGCCCTGCGGTAGGCAGAGGGACTTCTGGTTCGGCGCATGGGGCCGGGCCTGACCGTGGCTTCTGGTCGAAGTCCAGGGGGCCTGCCCTTGCCTGCCAAGAGGTAGGCGGAGGGACTTGTGGTTCGGCGCATGGGGTCGGGCCAGACCCTGGCTTCTGGTCGACGTCCAAGGGGCTTGCCCCCTCCCTGCCCAGAGCTAGGCAGAGGGAGTTGTGGTTCGGCGCGTGGGGCCGGGCCTGACCCTGGCTTCTGGTCGAGGTCCAGGGGGCCTGCCTCCGCCTGCCTAGAGGTAGGCAGAGGGACTTGTGGTTCAGCGCATGGGGCCGGGCCTGACCCTGGCTTCTGTTCGAGGTCCTGGGGGCCTGCCTCCGCCTGCCCAAAGATAGGCAGAGGGACTTGTGGTTCGGCGCCTGGGGCCGGGCCCGACCCTGGCTTCTGGTCGAAGTCGAGGGGGCCTGCCCCCTGCCTGCCCAGAGGTAGGCAGAGGGACTTTTGGTTCGGCGCATGGGGCCGGGCCTGACCCTGGCTTCTGGTCGACGTCACGGGGGCCTGCCACTGCCTGCCCAGAGGTAGGCGGAGGGACTTGTGGTTCGTCGCATGGGGCCGGGCCAGAACCTGGCTTCTGGTCGACATCCAAGGGGCCTGCCCCCTCCCTGCCCAGAGGTTGGCAGAGGGACTCGTGGTTCGGCGCGTGGGGCCGGGCCTGACCCTGGCTTCTGGTCGAGGTCCAGGGGGCCTGCCTCCGCATGCCCAGAGATAGGCAGAGGGACTTGTGGTTCGGCGCATGGGGTCGGGCCCGACCCTGGCTTCTGGTCGAAGTCGAGGGGGCCTGCCCCCGGCCTGCCCAGAGGTAGGCAGAGGGACTTGTGGTTCGGCGCATGGGGCCGGGCCTGACCCTGGCTTCTAGTCGAAGTCCAGGGGGCCTGCCACTGCCTGCCCAGAGGTAGGCGGAGGGACTTGTGGTTCGGCGCATGGGGCCGGGCCAGACTGGCTTCTGGTCGACGTCCAAGGGGCCTGCCCCCTCCCTGCCCAGAGGTTGGCAGAGGAGTTGTGGTTCGGCACGTGGGGCCGGGCCTGACCCTGGCTTCTAGTCGAGGTCCAGGGGGCCTGCCTCCGCCTGCCCAGAGGTAGGCAAAGGGACTTGTGGTTCGGCGGATGGGGCCGGGCCCGACCTTGGCTTCTGGTCGAAGTCCAGGGGGCCTTCCCCTTACCTGCCTAGAGGTAGGTAGAGGGACTCGTGGTTCGGCGCGTGGGGCCGGTCATGACCCGGGTTCTGGTCGAGGTCCAGGGGGCCTGTCTCCGCCTGCCCAGAGATAGGAAGAGGGACTTGTGGTTCGGCGCATGGGGTCGGGCCCGACCCTGGCTTCTGGTCGATGTCCAGGGGGCCTGCCCCCTGCTTGCTCTGCGGTAGGCAGAGGGATTTGTGGTTCGGCGCATGGGGCCGGGCCTGACCGTGGCTTCTAGTCGAAGTCCAGGGGGCCTGCCCCTGCCTGCCAAGAGGTAGGCGGAGGGATTTGTGGTTCGGCGCATGGGGTCGGGCCAGACCCTGGCTTCTGGTCGACGTCCAAGGGGCTTGCCCCCTCCCTGCCCAGAGCTAGGCAGAGGGAGTTGTGGTTCGGCGCGTGGGGCCGGGCCTGACCCTGGCTTCTGGTCGAGGTCCAGGGGGCCTGCCTCCGCCTGCCTAGAGGTAGGCTGAGGGACTTGTGGTTCGGCGCATGGGGCCGGGCCCGACCCTAGCTTCTGGTCGAAGTCGAGGGGGCCTGCCCCCTGCCTGCCCAGAGGTAAGCAGAGGGACTTGTGGTTCGGCGCATGGGGCCAGGCCTGACCCTGGCTTCTGGTCGAGGTCCAGGGGGCCTGCCTCCGCCTGCCTAGAGGTAGGCAGAGGGACTTGTGGTTCGGCGCATGGGGCCGGGCCTAGGGGTGAGCAAAACCGGATATCCGATCCGGTTTTGTAAACCGTATCGGATATCCGGTTTTAAAAATCAAAAAAATTCCGATCCGTATCCGATCCGGTTTTTTCCGGATATCCGGTTTTCGGATATCCGGTTTTTTCGGATATCCTGTTTTCGGATATCCGGTATCCGGTTTTATATTTTTTTTCTATTTTTCTATTTTTTTTAAAAATAATTTTTTCATTTTTAATTAAAGTAATTAATTAATTAATTGATTTTTAAGCAACGTTACGTTTTATATAAATTGATATAATAAAATACATAAAAAAATCTCAAAAAAATGGTATATATGTCTTGCGGTACAATTGTTCTAACAAAATATTACGTTTCAATACATAATATCATAAATTTACTAATAGTTTTGTTTTTTACCTTTCAAAATAATGGGTGAGTTTTGAATTCTTTATTGTATAATTCATATTAGGATTATATTTTTCATATTTTTTTATTGTTTTTAAAAAATCGGATCGGAAACCGGATATCCGGTTTCTATTTTTCCCGATACGTATCCGATACGGTTTTAAGGAAAACCGTATCGTATATCCGGTTATTCGTATCGGATATCCGAAAATTCGTATAATTGGAAGCGTATACAGTATCGTATACGTATAATAAAACCGTATCGTATATTTTTGCTCACCACTAGCCGGGGCTGACCTTGGCTTCTGGTCGAGGTCCTGGGGGCCTGCCTCCGCCTGCCCAGAGATAGGCAGAGGGACTTGTGGTTCGGCGCATGGGGCCGGGCCCGACCCTGGCTTCTGGTCGAGGTCCAGGGGGCCTGCCCCCTGCCTGCCCAGAGGTTTGCAGAGGGACTTGTGGTTCGGCGCGTGGGGCCGGGCTTGACCCTGGCTTCTGGTCGAGGTCCAGGGGGCCTGCCTCCGCCTGCCCAGAGGTAGGCAGAGGGACTTGTGGTTCAGCGCATGGGGCCGGGCCCGACCCTGGCTTCTGGTCGAGGTCCAGGGGGCCTGCCCCCTGCCTGCCTAGAGGTAGGCAGTGGGACTTGTGGTTCGGCGCGTGTGGCCGGGCCTAACCCTGGCTTCAAGTCGAGGTCTAGGGGCCTGCCCCCTGCCTGCCCCCTGCCTGCCCAAAAGTGGGCAGAGGGACTTGTGGTTCGGCGCGTGTGGCCGGGCCTGACCCTGGCTTCTGGTCGAGGTCCAGGGGGCCTGCCCCCTTGCCTGCCCAGAGGTAGGCAGAGGGACTTGTGGTTCGGCGCATGGGGCCGGCCCTGACCCTGGCTTCTGGTCGAGGTCCAGGGGGCCTGCCCCCTGCCTGCCCAAAGGTAGGCAGAGGGACTTGTGGTTCGGCGCGTGTGGCCGGGCCTGACCCTGGCTTCTGGTCGAGGTCCAGGGGGCTTGCCTCCGCCTGCCCAGAGGTAGGCAGAGGGACTTGTGGTTCGGCGCATGGGGTCGGGCCCGACCCTGGCTTCTGGTCGAAGTCCAGGGGGCCTGCCCCTGCCTGCCCAGAGGTAGGCAGAGGGACGTGTGGTTCGGCGCATGGGGCCGGGCCTGACCGTGGCTTCTGGTCGAAGTCCAGGGGGCCTGCCCCTGCCTGCCCAGAGGTAGGCAGAGGGACTTGTGGTTCGGCGCATGGGGCCGGGCCAGACCTGGCTTCTGGTCGAGGTCCAGGGGGCCTGCCTCCGCCTGCCCAGAGGTAGGCAGAGGGACTTGTGGTTCGGCGCATGGGGCCGGCCCTGACCCTGGCTTCTGGTCGAGGTCCAGGGGGCCTGCCCCCTGCCTGCCCAAAGGTAGGCAGAGGGACTTGTGGTTCGGCGCGTGTGGCCGGGCCTGACCCTGGCTTCTGGTCGAGGTCCAGGGGGCTTGCCTCCGCCTGCCCAGAGGTAGGCAGAGGGACTTGTGGTTCGGCGCATGGGGCCGGGCCCGACCCTGGCTTCTGGTCGAAGTCCAGGGGGCCTGCCCCCTGCCTGCCCAGAGGTAGGCAGAGGGACTTGTGGTTCGGCACATGAGGTCGGGCCTGACCCTGGCTTCTGGTCGAAGTCCAGGGGGCCTGCCCCCTGCTTGCCCAGAGGTAGGCAGAGGGACTTGTGGTTCGGCGCATGGGGCCGGGCCAGACCTGGCTTCTGGTCGAAGTCCAGGGGGCCTGCCCCCTGCTTGCCCAGAGGTAGGCAGATGGACTTGTGGTTCGGCGCGTGGGGTCGGGCCTGACCCTGGCTTCTGGTCGAGGTCCAGGGGGGCTGCCTCCGCCTGCCCAGACGTAGGCAGAGGGAGTTGTGGTTTGGCGGATGGGGCCGACCTGACCCTGGCTTCTGGTCGAAGTCCAGGGGGCCTGCCCCCTGCCTGCCTAGAGGTAGGCAGAGGGACTTGTGGTTTGGCGCGTGGGGCCGGGCCTGACCTTGGCTTCTGGTCGAGGTCCAGGGGACCTGCCCCCTGCCTGCCCAGACGTAGGCAGAGGGACTTGTGGTTCGGCGCGTGTGGCCGGGCCTGACCCTAGCTTCTGGTCGAGGTCCAGGGGGCCTGCCCCCTGCCTGCCCAGAGGTAGGCAGAGGGAGTTGTGGTTCGGCGCGTGGGGCCGGGCCTGACCCAGGCTTCTGGTCGAGGTTCAGGGGGCCTGCCTCCGCCTGCCCAGAGGTAGGCAAAGGGACTTGTGGTTCGGCGGATGGTGCCGGGCCCGACCTTGGCTTCTGGTCGAAGTCCAGGGGGCCTGCCCCCTACCTGCCCAGACGAAGGCAGAGGGACTTGTGGTTCGGCGCGTGGGGCCGGGCCTGACCCTGGCTTCTGGTCGAGGTCCGGGGGGCTGCCCCCTGCTTGCCTAGAGGTAGGTAGAGGGACTTGTGGTTCGCTGCATGGGGCCGGGCCTGACCCTGGCTTTTGGTCGAAGTCCAGGGGGCCTGTCCCCTGCCAGCCCAGAGGTAGGTAGAGGGACTCGTGGTTCGGCGCGTTGGGCCGGGCATGACCCGGCTTCTGGTCGAGGTCCAGGGGGCCTGCCTCCGCCTGCCCAGAGATAGGCAGAGGGACTTGTGGTTCGGCGCATGGGGCCGGGCCCGACCCTGGCTTCTGGTCGAAGTCCAGGGGGCCTGCCCCCTGCCTGCCCTGCGGTAGGCAGAGGGACTTCTGGTTCGGCGCATGGGGCCGGGCCTGACCGTGGCTTCTGGTCGAAGTCCAGGGGGCCTGCCCTTGCCTGCCAAGAGGTAGGCGGAGGGACTTGTGGTTCGGCGCATGGGGTCGGGCCAGACCCTGGCTTCTGGTCGACGTCCAAGGGGCTTGCCCCCTCCCTGCCCAGAGCTAGGCAGAGGGAGTTGTGGTTCGGCGCGTGGGGCCGGGCCTGACCCTGGCTTCTGGTCGAGGTCCAGGGGGCCTGCCTCCGCCTGCCTAGAGGTAGGTAGAGGGACTTGTGGTTCGGCGCATGGGGCCGGGCCTGACCCTGGCTTCTGGTCGAGGTCATGGGGGCCTGCCTCCGCCTGCCCAAAGATAGGCAGAGGGACTTGTGGTTCGGCGCATGGGGCCGGGCCCGACCCTGGCTTCTGGTCGAAGTCGAGGGGGCCTGCCCCCTGCCTGCCCAGAGGTAGGCAGAGGGACTTGTGGTTCGGCGCATGGGGCCGGGGCTGACCCTGGCTTCTGGTCGAAGTCACGGGGGCCTGCCACTGCCTGCCCAGAGGTAGGCGGAGGGACTTGTGGTTCGGCGCATGGGGCCGGGCCAGAAGCTGGCTTCTGGTCGACATCCAAGGGGCCTGCCCCCTCCCTGCCCAGAGGTTGGCAGAGGGACTCGTGGTTCGGCGCGTGGTGCCGGGCCTGACCCTGGCTTCTGGTCGTGGTCCAGAGGGCCTGCCTCCGCATGCCCAGAGATAGGCAGAGGGACTTGTGGTTCGGCGCATGGGGCCGGGCCCGACCCTGGCTTCTGGTCGAAGTCGAGGGGGCCTGCCCCCGGCCTGCCCAGAGGTAGGCAGAGGGACTTGTGGTTCGGCGCATGGGGCCGGGCCTGACCCTGGCTTCTAGTCGAAGTCCATGGGGCCTGCCACTGCCTGCCCAGAGGTAGGCGGAGGGACTTGTGGTTCGGCGCATGGGGCCGGGCCACACTGGCTTCTGGTCGACGTCCAAGGGGCCTGCCCCCTCCCTGCCCAGAGGTTGGCAGAGGAGTTGTGGTTCGGCACGTGGGGCCGGGCCTGACCCTGGCTTCTAGTCGAGGTCCAGGGGGCCTGCCTCCGCCTGCCCAGAGGTAGGCAAAGGGACTTGTGGTTCGGCGGATGGGGCCGGGCCCGACCTTGGCTTCTGGTCGAAGTCCAGGGGGCCTTCCCCTTACCTGCCTAGAGGTAGGTAGAGGGACTCGTGGTTCGGCGCGTGGGGCCGGGCATGACCCGACTTCTGGTCGAGGTCCAGGGGGCCTGTCTCCGCCTGCCCAGAGATAGGCAGAGGGACTTGTGGTTCGGCGCATGGGGTCGGGCCCGACCCTGGCTTCTGGTCGATGTCCAGGGGGCCTGCCCCCTGCTTGCTCTGCGGTAGGCAGAGGGACTTGTGGTTCGGCGCATGGGGCCGGGCCTGACCGTGGCTTCTAGTCGAAGTCCAGGGGGCCTGCCCCTGCCTGCCAAGAGGTAGGCGGAGGGATTTGTGGTTCGGCGCATGGGGTCGGGCCAGACCCTGGCTTCTGGTCGACGTCCAAGGGCTTGCCCCCTCCCTGCCCAGAGCTAGGCAGAGGGAGTTGTGGTTCGGCGCGTGGGGCCGGGCCTGACCCTGGCTTCTGGTCGAGGTCCAGGGGGCCTGCCTCCGCCTGCCTAGAGGTAGGCTGAGGGACTTGTGGTTCGGCGCATGGGGCCGGGCCTGACCCTGGCTTTTGGTCGAAGTCCAGGGGGCCTGCCCCTGCCTGCCCAGAGGTAGGCGGAGGGACTTGTGGTACGGCGCATGGGGCCGGGCCAGACCCTGGCTTCTGGTCGACGTCCAAGGGGCCTGCCCCCTCCCTGCCCAGAGGTTGGTAGAGGAGTTGTGGTTCGGCGCGTGGGGCCGGGCCTGACCCTGGCTTCTAGTCGAGGTCCAGGGGGCCTGCCTCCGCCTGCCCAGAGGTAGGCAAAGGGACTTGTGGTTCGGCGGATGGGGTCGGCCCGACCTTTGCTTCTGGTCGAAGTCCAGGGGGCCTGCCTCCTGCCTGCCCAGAGGTAGGCAGAGGGACTTGTGGTTTGGCGCCTGGGGTCGGGCCTGACCCTGGCTTCTAGTCGAGGTCCAGGGGGCCTGCCCTTTGCCTGCCTAGACAAAGGCAGAGGGACTTGTGGTTCGGCGCGTGGGGCCGGGCCTGACCCTGGCTTCTGGTCGAGGTCCAGGGGGACTGCCCCCTGCTTGCCTAGAGGTAGGCAGAGGGACTTGTGGTTCGCTGCATGGGGCCGGGCCTGACCGTGGCTTCTGGTCGAAGTCCAGGGGGTCTGCCCCTGCCTGCCAAGAGGTAGGCGGAGGGACTTGTGGTTCGGCGCATGGGGTCGGGCCAGACCCTGGCTTCTGGTCGACGTCCAAGGGGCTTGCCCCCTCCCTGCCCAGAGCTAGGCAGAGGGAGTTGTGGTTCGGCGCGTGGGGCCGGGCCTGACCCTGGCTTCTGGTCGAGGTTCAGGGGGCCTGCCTCCGCCTGCCCAAAGGTAGGCAAAGGGACTTGTGGTTCGGCGGATGGGGCCGGGCCCGACCTTGGCTTCTGGTCGAAGTCCAGGGGGCCTGCCTCCTGCCTGCCCAGAGGTAGGAAGAGGGACTTGTGGTTTGGCGCCTGGGGCCGGGCCTGACCCTGGCTTCTAGTCGAGGTCCAGGGGGCCTGCCCCCTGCCTGCCCAGACGAAGGCAGAGGGACTTGTGGTTCGGCGCGTGGGGCCGGGCCTGACCCTGGCTTATGGTCGAGGTCCAGGGGGACTGCCCCCTGCTTGCCTAGAGGTAGGCAGAGGGACTTGTGGTTCTCTGCATGGGGCCGGGCCTGACCCTGGCTTCTGGTCGAAGTCCAGGGGGCCTGTCCCCTGCCAGCCCAGAGGTAGGTAGAGGGACTCGTGGTTCGGCGCGTGGGGCCGGGCTTGACCCGGCTTCTGGTCGAGGTCGAGGGGGCCTGTCTCCGCCTGCCCAGAGATAGGCAGAGGAACTTGTGGTTCGGCGCATGGGGTCGGGCCCGACCCTGGCTTCTAGTCGAAGTCCAGGGGGCCTGCCCCCTGCCTGCCCTGCAGTAGGCAGAGGGACTTGTGGTTCGGCGCGTGGTGCCAGGCCTGACCCTGGCTTCTGGTCGAGGTCCAGGGGGCCTGCCTCCGCCTGCCTAGAGGTAGGCAGAGGGACTTGTGGTTCGGCGCATGGGGCCGGGCCTGACCCTGGCTTCTGGTCGAAGTCCAAGGGGCCTGCCCCTGCCTGCCCAGAGGTAGGCAGAGGGACTTGTGGTTCGGCGCATGGGGCCGGGCCTGACCGTGGCTTCTGGTCGAAGTCCAGGGGGCCTGCCCCTGCCTGCCAAGAGGTAGGCGGAGGGACTTATGGTTCGGCACATGGGGTCGGGCCAGACCCTGGCTTCTGGTCGACGTCCAAGGGGCTTGCCCCCTCCCTGCCCAGAGCTAGGCAGAGGGAGTTGTGGTTCGGCGCGTGGGGCCGGACCTGACCCTGGCTTCTGGTCGAGGTCCAGGGGGCCTGCCTCCGCCTGCCCAGAGGTAGGCAAAGGGGCTTGTGGTTCGGCGGATGGGGCCGGGCCCGACCTTGGCTCCTGGTCGATGTCCAGGGGGCCTGCCCCCTACCTGCCAAGAGGTAGGAAGAGGGACTTGTGGTTTGGCGCCTGGGGCCGGGCCTGACCCTGGCTTCTAGTCGAGGTCCAGGGGGCCTGCCCCCTGCCTGCCCAGACGAAGGCAGAGGGACTTGTGGTTTGGCGCGTGGGGCCGGGCCTGACCTTGGCTTCTGGTCGAGGTCCAGGGGGACTGCCCCCTGCTTGCCTAGAGGTAGGCAGAGGGACTTGTGGTTCGCTGCATGGGGCCGGGCCTGACCCTGGCTTCTGGTCGAAGTCCAGGGGGCCTGTCCCCTGCCTGCCCAGAGGTAGGTAGAGGGACTCGTGGTTCGGCGCGTGGGGCCGGGCATGACCCTGGCTTCTGGTCGAGGTCCAGGGGGCCTGCCTCCGCCTGCCCAGAGATAGGCAGAGGGACTTGTGGTTCAGCGCATGGGGCCGGGCCCGACCCTGGCTTCTGGTCGAAGTCCAGGGGGCCTGCCCCTGCCTGCCAAGAGGTAGGCGGAGGGACTTGTGGTTCGGCGCATGGGGCCGGGCCAGACCCTGGCTTCTGGTTGACGTCCAAGGGGCTTGCCCCCTCCCTGCCCAGAGGTAGACAGAGGGAGTTGTGGTTCGGCGCGTGGGGCCGGGCCCGACCCTGGCATCTGGTCGAGGTCCAGGGGGCCTGCCTCCGCCTGCCTAGAGGTAGGCAGAGGGACTTGTGGTTCGTTGCATGGGGTCGGGCCTGACCCTGGCTTCTGGTCGAAGTCCAGGGGGCCTGCCCCTGCCTGCCCAGAGGTAGGCGGAGGGACTTGTGGTTCGGCGCATGGGGCCGGGCCAGACCCTGGCTTCTGGTCGACGTCCAAGGGGCCTGCCCCCTTCCTGCCCAGAGGTTGGCAGAGGAGTTTTGGTTCGGCGCGTGGGGCCGGGCCTGACCCTGGCTTCTAGTCGAGGTCCAGGGGGCCTGCCTCCGCCTGCCCAGAGGTAGGCAAAGGGACTTGTGGTTCGGCGGATGGCGTCGGGCCCGACCTTGGCTTCTGGTCGAAGTCCAGAGGGCCTGCCCCCTGCCTGCCCAGAGGTAGGCAGAGGGATGTGGTTTGGCGCCTGGGGCCGGGCCTGACCCTGGATTCTGGTCGAGGTCCAGGGGGCCTGCCCCCTGCCAGCCCAGACGAAGGCAGAGGGACTTGTGTTTCGGCGCGTGGGGCCGTGCCTGACCCTGGCTTCTGGTCGAGGTCCAGGGGGACTGCCCCCTGCCTGCCTAGACGAAGGCAGAGGGACTTGTGGTTCGGCACATGGGGCCGGGCCCGACCCTGGCTTCTGGTCGAAGTCCAGGGGGCCTGCCTCCTGCCTGCCCTGCGGTAGGCAGAGGGACTTGTGGTTCGGCGCATGGGGCCGGGCCTGACCGTGGCTTCTGGTCGAAGTCCAGGGGGCCTGCCCCTGCCTGCCAAGAGGTAGGCGGAGGGACTTGTGGTTCGGCGCATGGGGTCGGGCCAGACCCTGGCTTCTGGTCGACGTCCAAGGGGCTTGCCCCCTCCCTGCCCAGAGCTAGGCAGAGGGAGTTTTGGTTGGGCGCGTGGGGCCGGACCTGACCCTGGCTTCTGGTCGAGGTCCAGGGGGCCTGCCTCCGCCTGCCTAGAGGTAGGCAGAGGGACTTGTGGTTCGGCGCATGGGGCCGGGCCTGACCCTGGCTTCTGGTCGAAGTCCAGGGGGCCTGCCCCTGCATGCCAAGAGGTAGGCGGAGGGACTTGTGGTTCGGCGCATGGGGCCGGGCCAGACCCTGGCTTCTGGTCGACGTCCAAGGGGCCTGCCCCCTCCCTGCCCAGACGTTGGCAGAGGAGTTGTGGTTCGGCGCGTGGGGCCGGGCCTGACCCTGGCTTCTGGTCGAGGTCCAGGGGGCCTGCCTCCGCCTGCCCAGAGGTAGGCAAAGGGACTTGTGGTTCGGCGGATGGGGCCGGACCCGACCTTGGCTCCTGGTCGATGTCCAGGGGGCCTGCCCCCTGCCTGCCAAGAGGTAGGAAGAGGGACTTGTGGTTTGGCGCCTGGGGCCGGGCCTGACCCTGGCTTCTAGTCGAGGTCCAGGGGGCCTGCCACCTGCCTGCCCAGACGAAGGCAGAGGGACTTGTGGTTTGGCGCGTGGGGCCGGGCCTGACCTTGGCTTCTGGTCGAGGTCCAGGGGGACTGCCCCCTGCTTGCCTAGAGGTAGGCAGAGGGACTTGTGGTTCGCTGCATGGGGCCGGGCCTGACCCTGGCTTCTGGTCGAAGTCCAGGGGGCCTGTCCCCTGCCTGCCCAGAGGTAGGTAGAGGGACTCGTGGTTCGGCGCGTGGGGCCGGGCATGACCCTGGCTTCTGGTCGAGGTCCAGGGGGCCTGCCTCCGCCTGCCCAGAGATAGGCAGAGGGACTTGTGGTTCAGCACATGGGGCCGGGCCCGACCCTGGCTTCTGGTCGAAGTCCAGGGGGCCTGCCCCTGCCTGCCAAGAGGTAGGCGGAGGGACTTGTGGTTCGGCGCATGGGGCCGGGCCAGACCCTGGCTTCTGGTCGACGTCCAAGGGGCTTGCCCCCTCCCTGCCCAGAGGTAGACAGAGGGAGTTGTGGTTCGGCGCGTGGGGCCGGGCCCGACCCTGGCATCTGGTCGAGGTCCAGGGGGCCTGCCTCCGCCTGCCTAGAACTAGGCAGAGGGACTTGTGGTTCGTTGCATGGGGTCGGGCCTGACCCTGGCTTCTGGTCGAAGTCCAGGGGGCCTGCCCCTGCCTGCCCAGAGGTAGGCGGAGGGACTTGTGGTTCGGCGCATGGGGCCGGGCCAGACCCTGGCTTCTGGTCGACGTCCAAGGGGCCTGCCCCCTTCCTGCCCAGAGGTTGGCAGAGGAGTTTTGGTTCGGCGCGTGGGGCCGGGCCTGACCCTGGCTTCTAGTCGAGGTCCAGGGGGCCTGCCTCCGCCTGCCCAGAGGTAGGCAAAGGGACTTGTGGTTCGGCGGATGGGGTCGGGCCCGACCTTGGCTTCTGGTCGAAGTCCAGAGGGCCTGCCCCCTGCCTGCCCAGAGGTAGGCAGAGGGATGTGGTTTGGCGCCTGGGGCCGGGCCTGACCCTGGATTCTGGTCGAGGTCCAGGGGGCCTGCCCCCTGCCAGCCCAGACGAAGGCAGAGGGACTTGTGTTTCGGCGCGTGGGGCCGGGCCTGACCCTGGCTTCTGGTCGAGGTCCAGGGGGACTGCCCCCTGCCTGCCTAGACGAAGGCAGAGGGACTTGTGGTTCGGCACATGGGGCCGGGCCCGACCCTGGCTTCTGGTCGAAGTCCAGGGGGCCTGCCTCCTGCCTGCCCTGCGGTAGGCAGAGGGACTTGTGGTTCGGCGCATGGGGCCGGGCCTGACCGTGGCTTCTGGTCGAAGTCCAGGGGGCCTGCCCCTGCCTGCCAAGAGGTAGGCGGAGGGACTTGTGGTTCGGCGCATGGGGTCGGGCCAGACCCTGGCTTCTGGTCGACGTCCAAGGGGCTTGCCCCCTCCCTGCCCAGAGCTAGGCAGAGGGAGTTTTGGTTCGGCGCGTGGGGCCGGACCTGACCCTGGCTTCTGGTCGAGGTCCAGGGGGCCTGCCTCCGCCTGCCTAGAGCTAGGCAGAGGGACTTGTGGTTCGGCGCATGGGGCCGGGCCTGACCCTGGCTTCTGGTCGAAGTCCAGGGGGCCTGCCCCTGCATGCCAAGAGGTTGGCGGAGGGACTTGTGGTTCGGCGCATGGGGCCGGGCCAGACCCTGGCTTCTGGTCGACGTCCAAGGGGCCTGCCCCCTCCCTGCCCAGACGTTGGCAGAGGAGTTGTGGTTCGGCGCGTGGGGCCGGGCCTGACCCTGGCTTCTGGTCGAGGTCCAGGGGGCCTGCCTCCGCCTGCCCAGAGGTAGGCAAAGGGACTTGTGGTTCAGCGCATGGGGCCGGGCCCGACCCTTGCTTCTGGTCGAAGTCCAGGGGGCCTGCCCCCTGCCTGCCCTGCGGTAGGCAGAGGGACTTGTGGTTCGGCGCTTGGGGCCGGGCCTGACCGTGGCTTCTGGTCGAAGTCCAGTGGGCCTGCCCCTGCCTGCCAAGAGGTAGGCGGAGGGACATGTGGTTCGGCGCATGGGGCCGGACCAGACCATGGCTTCTGGTCGACGTCCAAGGGGCTTGCCCCCTCCCTGCCCAGAGGTAGACAGAGGGAGTTGTGGTTCGGTGCGTGGGGCCGGGCCCGACCCTGGCATCTGGTCGAGGTCCAGGGGGCCTGCCTCCGCCTGCCTAGAGGTAGGCAGAGGGACTTGTGGTTCGTTGCATGGGGCCGGGCCTGACCCTGGCTTCTGGTCGAAGTCCAGGGGGCCTGCCCCTGCCTGCCGAGAGGTAGGCGGAGGGACTTGTGGTTCGGCGCATGGGGCCGGGCCAGACCCTGGCTTCTGGTCGACGTCCAAGGGGCCTGCCCCCTTCCTGCCCAGAGGTTGGCAGAGGAGTTTTGGTTCGGCGCGTGGGGCCGGGCCTGACCCTGGCTTCTAGTCGAGGTCCAGGGGGCCTGCCTCCGCCTGCCCAGAGGTAGGCAAAGGGACTTATGGTTCGGCGGATGGGGTCGGGCCCGACCTTGGCTTCTGGTCGAAGTCCAGAGGGCCTGCCCCCTGCCTGCCCAGAGGTAGGCAGAGGGATGTGGTTTGGCGCCTGGGGCCAGGCCTGACCCTGGATTCTGGTCGAGGTCCAGGGGGCCTGCCTCCGCCTGCCCAGACGAAGGCAGAGGGACTTGTGGTTCGGCGCGTGGGGCCGGCCTGACCCTGGCTTCTGGTCGAGGTCCAGGGGGACTGCCCTCTGCTTGCCTAGAGGTAGGCGGAGGGACTTGTGGTTCGGCGCATGGGGCCGGGCCAGACCCTGGCTTCTGGTCGACGTCCAAGGGGCCTGCCCCCTCCCTGCCCAGAGGTAGGCAGAGGGAGTTGTGGTTCGGCGCGTGGGGCCGGGCCTGACCCTGGCTTCTGGTCGAGGTTCAGGGGGCCTGCCTCCGCCTGCCCAGAGGTAGGCAAAGAGACTTGTGGTTCGGCGGAAAGGGCCGGACCCGACCTTGGCTTCTGGTCGAAGTCCAGGGGGCCTGCCCCCTGCCTGCCCAGAGGTAGAAAGAGGGACTTGTGGTTTGGCGCCTGGGGCCGGGCCTGACCCTGGCTTCTAGTCGAGGTCCAGGGGGCCTGTCCCCTGCCTGCCCAGACGAAGGCAGAGGGACTTGTGGTTCGGCGCGTGGGGCCGGGCCTGACCCTGGCTTCTGGTCGAGGTCCAGGGGGACTGCCCCCTGCTTGCCTAGAGGTAGGCAGAGGGACTTGTGGTTCGCTGCATGGGGCCGGGCCTGAACCTGGCTTCTGGTCGAAGCCCCCTCTGCCTGCCCAGAGGTAGGTAGAGGGACTCGTGGTTCGGCGCGTGGGGCCGGGCATGACCCTGGCTTCTGGTCGAGGTCCAGGGGGCCTGCCTCCGCCTGCCCAGAGATAGGCAGAGGGACTTGTGGTTCAGCGCATGGGGCCGGGCCCGACCCTTGCTTCTGGTCGAAGTCCAGGGGGCCTGCCCCCTGCACGCCCTGCGGTAGGCAGAGGGACTTGTGGTTCGGCGCTTGGGGCCGGGCCTGACCGTGGCTTCTGGTCGAAGTCCAGGGGGCCTGCCCCTGCCTGCCAAGAGGTAGGCGGAGGGACTTGTGGTTCGGCGCATGGGGCCGGGCCAGACCCTGGCTTCTGGTCGACGTCCAAGGGGCTTGCCCCCTCCCTGCCCAGAGGTAGACAGAGGGAGTTGTGGTTCAGCGCGTGGGGCCGGGCCCGACCCTGGCATCTGGTCGAGTTCCAGGGGGCCTGCCACCGCCTGCCTAGAGGTAGGCAGAGGGACTTGTGGTTCGTTGCATGGGGCCGGGCCTGACCCTGGCTTCTGGTCGAAGTCAAGGGGGCCTGCCCCTGCCTGCCCAGAGGTAGGCGGAGGGACTTGTGGTTCGGCGCATGGGGCCGGGCCAGACCCTGGCTTCTGGTCGACGTCCAAGGGGCCTGCCCCCTTCCTGCCCAGAGGTTGGCAGAGGAGTTTTGGTTCGGCGCGTGGGGCCGGGCCTGACCCTGGCTTCTAGTCGAGGTCCAGGGGGCCTGCCTCCGCCTGCCCAGAGGTAGGCAAAGGGACTTGTGGTTCGGCGGATGGGGCCGGGCCAGACCCTGGCTTCTGGTCGACGTCCAAGGGGCCTGCCCCCTGCCTGCCCAGAGGTAGGCAGAGGGATGTGGTTTGGCGCCTGGGGCCGGGCCTGACCCTGGATTCTGGTCGAGGTCCAGGGGGCCTGCCCCCTGCCTGCCAAGACGAAGGCAGAGGGACTTGTGGTTCGGCGCGTGGGGCCGGGCCTGACCCTGGCTTCTGGTCGAGGTCCAGGGGGACTGCCCCCTGCTTGCCTAGAGGTAGGCGGAGGGACTTGTGGTTCGGCGCATGGGGCCGGGCCTGACCCTGGCTTCTGGTCGACGTCCAAGGGGCCTGCCCCCTCCCTGCCCAGAGGTAGGCAGAGGGAGTTGTGGTTCGGCGCGTGGGGCCGGGCCTGACCCTGGCTTCTGGTCGAGGTTCAGGGGGCCTGCCTCCGCCTGCCCAAAGGTAGGCAAAGGGACTTGTGGTTCGGCGGATGGGGCCGGGCCCGACCTTGGCTTCTGGTCGAAGTCCACGGGGCCTGCCCCCTGCCTGCCCAGAGGTAGGAAGAGGGACTTGTGGTTTGGCGCCTGGGGTCGGGGCCTGACCCTGGCTTCTAGTCGAGGTCCAGGGGGCCTGCCCCCTGCCTGCCCAGACGAAGGCAGAGGGACTTGTGGTTCGGCGCGTGGGGCCGGGCCTGACCCTGGCTTCTGGTCGAGGTCCAGGGGGACTGCCCCCTGCTTGCCTAGAGGTAGGCAGAGGGACTTGTGGTTCGCTGCATGGGGCCGGGCCTGACCCTGGCTTCTGGTCGAAGTCCAGGGGGCCTGTCCCCTGCCTGCCCAGAGGTAGGTAGAGGGACTCGTGGTTCGGCGCGTGGGGCCGGGCATGACCCTGGCTTCTGGTCGAGGTCCAGGGGGCCTGCCTCCGCCTGCCCAGAGATAGGCAGAGGGACTTGTGGTTCAGCGCATGGGGCCGGGCCCGACCCTTGCTTCTGGTCGAAGTCCAGGGGGCCTGCCCCCTGCCTGCCCTGCGGTAGGCAGAGGGACTTGTGGTTCGGCGCTTGGGGCCGGGCCTGACCGTGGCTTCTGGTCGAAGTCCAGGGGGCCTGCCCCTGCCTGCCAAGAGGTAGGCGGAGGGACTTGTGGTTCGGCGCATGGGGCCGCGCCAGACCCTGGCTTCTGGTCGACGTCCAAGGGGCTTGCCCCCTCCCTGCCCAGAGGTAGACAGAGGGAGTTGTGGTTCAGCGCGTGGGGCCGGGCCCGACCCTGGCATCTGGTCGAGTTCCAGGGGGCCTGCCACCGCCTGCCTAGAGGTAGGCAGAGGGACTTGTGGTTCGTTGCATGGGGCCGGGCCTGACCCTGGCTTCTGGTCGAAGTCAAGGGGGCCTGCCCCTGCCTGCCCAGAGGTAGGCGGAGGGACTTGTGGTTCGGCGCATGGGGCCGGGCCAGACCCTGGCTTCTGGTCGACGTCCAAGGGGCCTGCCCCCTTCCTGCCCAGAGGTTGGCAGAGGAGTTTTGGTTCGGCGCGTGGGGCTGGGCCTGACCCTGGCTTCTGGTCGAGGTCCAGGGGGCCTGCCTCCGCCTGCCCAGAGGTAGGCAAAGGGACTTGTGGTTCGGCGGATGGGGTCGGGCCCGACCTTGGCTTCTGGTCGAAGTCCAGAGGGCCTGCCCCCTGCCTGCCCAGAGGTAGGCAGAGGGATGTGGTTTGGCGCCTGGGGCCGGGCCTGACCCTGGATTCTGGTCGAGGTCCAGGGGGCCTGCCCCCTGCCTGCCCAGACGAAGGCAGAGGGACTTGTGGTTCGGCGCGTGGGGCCGGGCCTGACCCTGGCTTCTGGTCGAGGTCCAGGGGGACTGCCCTCTGCTTGCCTAGAGGTAGGCGGAGGGACATGTGGTTCGGCGCATGGGGCCGGGCCAGACCCTGGCTTCTGGTCGACGTCCAAGGGGCCTGCCCCCTCCCTGCCCAGAGGTAGGCAGAGGGAGTTGTGGTTCGGCGCGTGGGGCCGGGCCTGACCCTGGCTTCTGGTCGAGGTTCAGGGGGCCTGCCTCCGCCTGCCCAGAGGTAGGCATAGAGACTTGTGGTTCGGCGGATAGGGCCGGACCCGACCTTGGTTTCTGGTCGAAGTCCATGGGGCCTGCCCCCTGCCTGCCCAGAGGTAGAAAGAGGGACTTGTGGTTTGGCGCCTGGGGCCGGGCCTGACGCTGGCTTCTAGTCGAGGTCCAGGGGGCCTGTCCCCTGCCTGCCCAGACGAAGGCAGAGGGACTTGTGGTTCGGCGCGTGGGGCCGGGCCTGACCCTGGCTTCTGGTCGAGGTCCAGGGGGACTTGTGGTTCGCTGCATGGGGCCAGGCCTGACCCTGGGTTCTGGTCGAAGTCCAGGGGGCCTGTCCCCTGCCTGCCCAGAGGTAGGTAGAGGGACTCGTGGTTCGGCGCGTGGGGCCGGGCATGACCCCGGCTTCTGGTCGAGGTCCTGGGGGCCTGCCTCCGCCTGCCCAGAGATAGGCAGAGGGACTTGTGGTTCGGCGCATGGGGCCGGGCCCGACCCTGGCTTCTGGTCGAAGTCCAGGGGGCCTGCCCCCTGCCTGCCCTGCGGTAAGCAGAGGGACTTGTGGTTCGGCGCATGGGGCCGGGCCTGACCGTGGCTTCTGGTCGAAGTCCAGGGGGCCTGCCCCTGCCTGCCAAGAGGTAGGCGGAGGGACTTGTGGTTCGACGCATGGGGCCGGGCCAGACCCTGGCTTCTGGTCGACGTCCAAGGGGCTTGCCCCCTCCCTGCCCAGAGGTAGGCAGAGGGAGTTGTGGTTCGGCGCGTGGGGCCGGGCCCGACCTTGGCTTCTGGTCGAGGTCTAGGGGGCCTGCCTCCGCCTGCCTAGAGGTAGGCAGAGGGACTTGTGGTTCGGCGCATGGGGCCGGGCCTGACCCTGGCTTCTGGTCGAAGTCCAGGGGGCCTGCCCCTGCCTGCCCAGAGGTAGGCGGAGGGACTTGTGGTTCGGCGCATGAGGTCGGGCCAGACCCTGGCTTCTGGTCGACGTCCAAGGGGCCTGCCCCCTCCCCGCCTAGAGGAGTTGTAACTCGGCGCGTGGGGCCGGGCCTGACCCCTGGCTTCTTGTCGAGGTCCAGGGGGCCTGCCTCCGCCTGCCCAGAGGTAGGCAAAGGGACTTGTGGTTCGGCGGATGGGGTCGGGCCCGACCTTGGCTTCTGGTCGAAGTCCAGGGGGCCTGCCCCCTGCCTGCCCAGAGGTAGGCAGAGGGACTTGTGGTTTGGCGCCTGGGGACGGGCCTGACCCTGGCTTCTGGCCGAGGTCCAGGGGGCCTGCCCCCTGCCTGCCCAGACGAAGGCAGAGGGACTTGTGGTTCGGCGCGTGGGGCTGGGCCTGACCCTGGCTTCTGGTCGAGGTCCAGGAGGACTGCCCCCTGCTTGCCTAGAGGTAGGCAGAGGGACTTCTGGTTCGCTGCATGGGGCCGGGCCTGACCCTGGTATCTGGTCGAAGTCCAATGGGCCTGTCCCCTGCCTGCCCAGAGGTAGGTAGAGGGACTCGTGGTTCGGCGCGTGGGGCCGGGCATGACCCTGGCTTCTGGTCGAGGTCCAGGGGGCCTGCCTCCGCCTGCCCAGAGATAGGCAGAGGGACTTGTGGTTCGGCGCATGGGGCCGGGCCCGACCCTGGCTTCTGGTCGAAATCCAGGGGGCCTGCCCCCTGCCTGCCCTGCGGTAGGCAGAGGGACTTGTGGTTCGGCGCATGGGGCCGGGCCTGACCCTGGCTTCTGGTCGAAGTCCAGGGGGCCTGCCCCTGCCTGCCAAGAGGTAGGCGGAGGGACTTGTTGTTCGGCGCATGGGGCCGGGCCAGACCCTGGCTTCTGGTCGACGTCCCAGGGGCTTGCCCCCTCCCTGCCCAGAGGTAGGCAGAGGGAGTTGTGGTTCGGCGCGTGGGGCCGGGCCTGACCCTGGCTTCTGGTCGAGGTCCAGGGGGCCTGCCTCCGCCTGCCTAGAGTTAGGCAGAGGGACTTGTGGTTCGGCGCATGGGGCCGGGCCTGACCCTAGCTTCTGGTCGAAGTCCAGGGGGCCTGCCCCTGCCTGCCCAGAGATAGGCGGAGGGACTTGTGGTTCGGCGCATGGGGCCGGGCCAGACCCTGGCTTCTGGTCGACGTCCAAGGGGCCTGCCCCCTCCCTGCCCAGAGGTTGGCAGAGGAGTTGTGGTTCGGCGCGTGGGGCCGGGCCTGACCCTGGCTTCTAGTAGAGGTCCAGGGGGCATGCCTCCGCCTGCCCAGAGGTAGGCAAAGGGACTTGTGGTTCGGCGGATGGGGCCGGGCCTGACCTTGGCTTCTGGTCGAAGTCTAGGGGGCCTGCCCCCTGCCTGCCCAGAGGTAGGCAGAGGGACTTGTGGTTTGGCGCCTGGGGCCGGGCCTGACCCTGGCTTCTGGTCGAGGTCCAGGGGGCCTGCCCCCTGCCTGCCCAGACGAAGGCATAGGGACTTGTGGTTCGGTGTGTGGGGCCGGGCCTGACCCTGGGTTCTGGTCGAGGTCCAGGGGGCCTGCCTCCGCCTGCTTAGAGGTAGGCAAAGGGACTTGTGGTTCGGCGGATAGGGCCGGGCCCGACCTTGGCTTCTGGTCGAAGTCCAGGGGGGCTGCCCCCTACCTGCCTAGAGGTAGGCAGAGGGACTCGTGGTTCGGCGCGTGGGGCCGGGCCTGGCCCTGGCTTCTGGTCGAGGTCCAGGGGGCCTGCCTCCGCCTGCCCAGAGATAGGTAGAGGGACTCGTGGTTCGGCGCTTGAGGCCGGGCCCGACCCTGGCTTCTGGTCGAGGTCCAGGGGGCCTGCCTCCGCCTGCCTAGAGGTAGGCAGAGGGACTTGTGGTTCGGCGCATAGGGCCGGGCCTGACCCTGGCTTCTGGTCGAAGTCCAGGGGGCCTGCCCCTGCCTGCCCAGAGGTAGGCGGAGGGACTTGTGGTTCGGCGCATGGGGCCGAACCAGACCCTGGCTTCTGGTCGACGTCAAAGGGGCCAGCCCCCTCCCTGCCCAGAGGTAGGCAGAGGGAGTTGTGGTTCGGCGCGTGGGGCCGGGCCTGACCCTGGCTTCTGGTCGAGGTCCAGGGGGCCTGCTTCCGCCTGCCCAGAGGTAGGCAAAGGGACTTGTGGTTCGGCGGATGGGGCCGGGCCCGACCTTGGCTTCTGGTCGAAGTCCAGGGGGCCTGCCCCCTGCCTGCCCAGAGGTAGGAAGAGGGACTTGTGGTTTGGCGCCTGGGGCCGGGCCTGACCCTGGCTTCTAGTCGAGGTCCAGGGGGCCTGCCCCCTGCCTGCCCAGAGGTAGGCAGAGGGACTTGTGGTTTGGCGCCTGGGGCCGGGCCTGACCCAGCTTCTGGTCGAGGTCCAGGGGGCCTGCCCCCTGCCTGCCCAGACGTAGGCAGAGGGACTTGTGGTTCGGTGCGTGGGGCCGGGCCTGACCATGGGTTCTGGTCGAGGTCCAGGGGGCCTGCCTCCGCCTGCCCAGAGGTAGGCAAAGGGACTTGTGGTTCGGCGGATGGGGCCGGGCCTGACCTTGGCTTCTGGTCGAAGTCTAGGGGGCCTGCCCCCTGCCTGCCCAGAGGTAGGCAGAGGGACTTGTGGTTTGGCGCCTGGGGCCGGGCCTGACCCTGGCTTCTGGTCGAGGTCCAGGGGGCCTGCCCCCTGCCTGCCCAGACGAAGGCAGAGGGACTTGTGGTTCGGTGCGTGGGGCCGGGCCTGACCCTGGGTTCTGGTCGAGGTCCAGGGGGCCTGCCTCCGCCTGCTTAGAGGTAGGCAAAGGGACTTGTGGTTCGGCGCATAGGGCCGGGCCTGACCCTGGCTTCTGGTCGAAGTCCAGGGGGCCTGCCCCTGCCTGCCCAGAGGTAGGCGGAGGGACTTGTGGTTCGGCGCATGGGGCCGGGCCAGACCCTGGCTTCTGGTCGACGTCAAAGGGGCCAGCCCCCTCCCTGCCCAGAGGTAGGCAGAGGGAGTTGTGGTTCGGCGCGTGGGGCCGGGCCTGACCCTGGCTTCTGGTCGAGGTCCAGGGGGCCTGCCTCCGCCTGCCCAGAGGTAGGCAAAGGGACTTGTGGTTCGGCGGATGGGGCCGGGCCCGACCTTGGCTTCTGGTCGAAGTCCAGGGGGCCTGCCCCCTGCCTGCCCAGAGGTAGGAAGAGGGACTTGTGGTTTGGCGCCTGGGGCCGGGCCTGACCCTGGCTTCTAGTCGAGGTCCAGGGGGCCTGCCCCCTGCCTGCCCAGAGGTAGGCAGAGGGACTTGTGGTTTGGCGCCTGGGGCCGGGCCTGACCCAGCTTCTGGTCGAGGTCCAGGGGGCCTGCCCCCTGCCTGCCCAGACGAAGGCAGAGGGACTTGTGGTTCGGTGCGTGGGGCCGGGCCTGACCATGGGTTCTGGTCGAGGTCCAGGGGGCCTGCCTCCGCCTGCCCAGAGGTAGGCAAAGGGACTTGTGGTTCGGCGGATGGGGCCGGGCCTGACCTTGGCTTCTCGTCGAAGTCTAGGGGGCCTGCCCCCTGCCTGCCCAGAGGTAGGCAGAGGGACTTGTGGTTTGGCGCCTGGGGCCGGGCCTGACCCTGGCTTCTGGTCGAGGTCCAGGGGGCCTGCCCCCTGCCTGCCCAGACGAAGGCAGACGGACTTGTGGTTCGGTGCGTGGGGCCAGGCCTGACCCTGGGTTCTGGTCGAGGTCCAGAGGGCCTGCCTCCGCCTGCTTAGAGGTAGGCAAAGGGACTTGTGGTTCGGCGGATAGGGCCGGGCCCGACCTTGGCTTCTGGTTGAAGTCCAGGGGGCCTGCCCCCTACCTGCCTAGAGGTAGGCAGAGGGACTCGTGGTTCGGCGCGTGGGGCCGGGCCTGACCCTGGCTTCTGGTCGAGGTCCAGGGGGCCTGCCTCCGCCTGCCCAGAGATTGGTAGAGGGACTCGTGGTTCGGCGCTTGAGGCCGGGCCCGACCCTGGCTTCTGGTCGAGGTCCAGGGGGCCTGCCTCCGCCTGCCTAGAGGTAGGCAGAGGGACTTGTGGTTCGGCGCATAGGGCCGGGCCTGAACCTGGCTTCTGGTCGAAGTCCAGGGGGCCTGCCCCTGCCTGCCTAGAGGTAGGCGGAGGGACTTGTGGTTCGGCGCATGGGGCCGGGCCAGACCCTGGCTTCTGGTCGACGTCCAAGGGGCCAGCCCCCTCCCTTCCAAGAGGTAGGCAGAGGGAGTTGTGGTTCGGCGCGTGGGGCCGGGCCTGACCCTGGCTTCTGGTCGAGGTCCAGAGGGCCTGCCTCCGCCTGCCCAGAGATAGGCAAAGGGACTTGTGGTTCGACGGATGGGGTCGGGCCCGACCTTGGCTTCTGGTCGAAGTCCAGGGGGCCTGCCCCCTGCCTGCCCAGAGGTAGGCAGAGGGACTTGTGGTTTGGCGCCTGGGGCCGGGCCTGACCCTGGCTTCTGGTCGAGGTCCAGGGGGCCTGCCCCCTGCCTGCCCAGACGAAGGCAGAGGGACTTGTGGTTCGGCGCGTGGGGCCGGGCCTGACCCTGGCTTCTGGTCGTGGTCCAGGAGGACTGCCCCCTGCTTGCCTAGAGGTAGGCAGAGGGACTTGTGGTTCGCTGCATGGGGCCGGGCCTGACCCTGGCATCTGGTCGAAGTCCAGGGGGCCAGTCCCCTGCCTGCCCAGAGGTAGGCGGAGGGAGTTGTGGTTCGGCGCGTGGGGCCAGGCCTGACCCTGGCTTCTAGTCGAGGTCCAGGGGGCCTGCCTCCGCCTGCCTAGAGGTAGGCAGAGGGACTTGTGGTTCGAGGCATGGGGCCGGGCCTGACCCTGGCTTCTGGTCGAAGTCCAGGGGGCCTGCCCCTGTCTTCCCAGAGGTAGGCGGAGGGACTTGTGATTCGGCGCATGGGGTCGGGCCAGACCCTGGCTTCTGGTCGACGTCCAAGGGGCCTGCCCCCTCCCTGCCCAGAGGTTGGCAGAGGAGTTGTGGTTCGGCGCGTGGGGCCGGGCCTGACCCTGGCTTCTAGTCGAGGTCCAGGGGGCCTGCCTCCGCCTGCCCAGAGGTAGGCAAAGGGACTTGTGGTTCGGCGGATGGGGTCGGGCCCGACCTTGGCTTCTGGTCGAAGTCTAGGGGGCCTGCCCCCTGCCTGCCCAGATGTAGGCAGAGGGACTTGTGGTTTGGCGCCTGGGGCCGGGCCTGACCCTGGCTTCTGGTCGAGGTCCAGGGGGCCTGCCCCCTGCCTGCCCAGACGAAGGCAAAGGGACTTGTGGTTCGGCGCGTGGGGCCGGGCCTGACCCTGGCTTCTGGTCGAGGTCCAGGGGGACTGCCCCCTGCTTGCCTAGAGGTATGCAGAGGGACTTGTGGTTCGGCGCATGGGGCCGGGCCTGACCCTGGCTTCTGGTCGAAGTCCAGGGGGCCTGCCCCTGCCTGCCCAGAGGTAGGCGGAGGGACTTGTGGTTCGGCGCGTGGGGTCGGGCCTGACCCTGGCTTCTAGTCGAGGTCCAGGGGGCCTGCCTCCGTCTGCCCAGAGGTAGGCAAAGGGACTTGTGGTTCGGCGCGTAAGGCCGGGCCTGACCCTGGCTTCTGGTCGAGGTCCAGGGGGACTGCCCCCTTCTTGCCTAGAGGTAGGCAGAGGGACTTGTGGTTCGGCGCATGGAGCCGGGCCAGACCCTGGCTTCTGGTCGACGTCCAAGGGGCTTGCCCCCTCCCTGCCCAGAGGTAGGCAGAGGGACTTGTGGTTCGGCGCGTGGGGCCGGGCCCGACCCTGGCTTCTGGTCGAGGTCCAAGGGGCCTGCCTCCGCCTGCCTTGAGGTAGGCAGAGGGACTTGTGCTTCGGCGCATGGGGCCGGGCCTGACCCTGGCTTCTGGTCGAAGTCCAGGGGGCCTGCCCCTGCCTGCCCAGAGGTAGGCGGAGGGACTTGTGGTTCGGCGCATGGGGCCGGGCCAGATCCTGGCTTCTGGTCGACGTCCAAGGGGCCTGCCCCCTCCCTGCCCAGAGGTTGGCAGAGGAGTTGTGGTTCGGCACGTGGGGCCGGGCCTGACCCTGGCTTCTAGTCGAGGTCCAGGGGGCCTGCCTCCGCCTGCCCAGAGGTAGGCAAAGGGACTTGTGGTTCGGCGGATGGGGCCGGGCCTGACCTTGGCTTCTGGTCGAAGTCTAGGGGGCCTGCCCTCTACCTGCCCAGAGGTAGGCATTGGGACTTGTGGTTTGGCGCCTGGGGCCGGGCCTGACCCTGGCTTCTGGTCGAGGTCCAGGGGGCCTGCCCCCTGCCTGCCCAGACGAAGGCAAAGGGACTTGTGGTTTGGCGCGTGGGGCCGGGCCTGATCCTGGCTTCTGGTCGAGGTCCAGGGGGACTGCCCCCTGCTTGCCTAGAGGTAGGCAGAGGGACTTGTGGTTCGGCGCATGGGGCCGGGCCTGACCCTGGCTTCTGGTCGAAGTCCAGGGGGCCTGCCCCTGCCTGCCCAGAGGTAGGCGGAGGGCCTTGTGGTTCGGCGCATGGGGCCGGGCCAGACCCTGGCTTCTGGTCGACGTCCAAGGGGCCTGCCCCCTCCCTGCCCAGAGGTTGGAAGAGGAGTTGTGGTTCGGCGCGTGGGGCCGGGCCTGACCCCTGGCTTCTAGTCGAGGTCCAGGGGGCCTGCCTCCGCCTGCCCAGAGGTAGGCAAAGGGACTTGTGGTTCGGCGGATGGGGTCGGGCCCGACCTTGGCTTCTGTTCGAAGTCCAGGGGGCCTGCCCCCTGCCTGCCCAGAGGTAGGCAGAGGGACTTGTGGTTTGGCGCCTGGGGCCGGGCCTGACCCTGGCTTCTGGTCGAGGTCCAGGGGGCCTGCCCCCTGCCTGCCCTGACGAAGGCAAAGGGACTTGTGGTTCGGCGCGTGGGGCCGGGCCTGATCCTGGTTTCTGGTCGAGGTCCAGGGGGACTGCCCCCTGCTTGCCTAGAGGTAGGCAGAGGGACTTGTGGTTCGGCGCTTGGGGCCGGGCCTGACCCTGGCTTCTGGTCGAAGTCCAGGGGGCCTGCCCCTGCCTGCCCAGAGGTAGGCGGAGGGACTTGTGGTTCGGCGCGTTGGGTCGGGCCTGACCCTGGCTTCTGGTCGAGGTCCAGGGGGCCTGCCTCCGTCTGCCCAGAGGTAGGCAAAGGGACTTGTGGTTCGGCGTGTGGGGTCGGGCCTGACCCTGGCTTCTGGTCGAGGTCCAGGGGGACTGCCCCCTGCTTGCCTAGAGGTAGGCAGAGGGACTTGTGGTTCGGCGCATGGAGCCGGGCCAGACCCTGGCTTCTGGTCGACGTCCAAGGGGCTTGCCCCCTCCCTGCCCAGAGGTAGGCAGAGGGACTTGTGATTCGGCGCGTGGGGCCGGGCCCGACCCTGGCTTCTGGTCGAGGTCCAGGGGGCCTGCCTCCGCCTGCCTTGAGGTAGGCAGAGGGACTTGTGGTTCGGCGCATGGGGCCGGGCCTGACCCTGGCTTCTGGTCGAAGTCCAGGGGGCCTGCCCCTGCCTGCCCAGAGGTAGGCGGAGGGACTTGTGGTTCGGCGCATGGGGCCGGGCCAGACCCTGGCTTCTGGTCGACGTCCAAGGGGCCTGCCCCCTCCCTGCCCAGAGGTTGGCAGAGGAGATGTGGTTCGGCACGTGGGGCCGGGCCTGACCCTGGCTTCTAGTCGAGGTCCAGGGGGCCTGCCTCCGCCTGCCCAGAGGTAGGCAAAGGGACTTGTGGTTCGGCGGATGGGGCCGGGCCTGACCTTGGCTTCTGGTCGAAGTCTAGGGGGCCTGCCCCCTGCCTGCCCAGAGGTAGGCAGAGGGACTTGTGGTTTGGCGCCTGGGGCCGGGCCTGACCCTGGCTTCTGGTCGAGGTCCAGGGGGCCTGCCCCCTGCCTGCCCAGACGAAGGCAAAGGGACTTGTGGTTTGGCGCGTGGGGCCGGGCCTGATCCTGGCTTCTGGTCGAGGTCCAGGGGGACTGCCCCCTGCTTGCCCAGAGGTAGGCAGAGGGACTTGTGGTTCGGCGCATGGGGCCGGGCCTGACCATGGCTTCTGGTCGAAGTCCAGGGGGCCTGCCCCTGCCTGCCCAGAGGTAGGCGGAGGGCCTTATGGTTCGGCGCATGGGGCCGGGCCAGACCCTGGCTTCTGGTCGACGTCCAAGGGGCCTGCCCCCTCCCTACCCAGAGGTTGGAAGAGGAGTTGTGGTTCGGCGCGTGGGGCCGGGCCTGACCCCTGGCTTCTAGTCGAGGTCCAGGGGGCCTGCCTCCGCCTGCCCAGAGGTAGGCAAAGGGACTTGTGGTTCGGCGGATGGGGTCGGGCCCGACCTTGGCTTCTGTTCAAAGTCCAGGGGGCCTGCCCCCTGCCTGCCCAGAGGTAGGCAGAGGGACTTGTGGTTTGGCGCCTGGGGCCGGGCCTGACCCTGGCTTCTGGTCGAGGTCCAGGGGGCCTGCCCCCTGCCTGCCCAGACGAAGGCAAAGGGACTTGTGGTTCGGCGCGTGGGGCCGGGCCTGATCCTTGTTTCTGGTCGAGGTCCAGGGGGACTGCCCCCTGCTTGCCTAGAGGTAGGCAGAGGGACTTGTGGTTCGGCGCTTGGGGCCGGGCCTGACCCTGGCTTCTGGTCGAAGTCCAGGGGGCCTGCCCCTGCCTGCCCAGAGGTAGGCGGAGGGACTTGTGGTTCGGCGCGTGGGGTCGGGCCTGACCCTGGCTTCTGGTCGAGGTCCAGGGGGCCTGCCTCCGTCTGCCCAGAGGTAGGCAAAGGGACTTGTGGTTCGGCGTGTGGGGCCGGGCCTGACCCTGGCTTCTGGTCGAGGTCCAGGGGGACTGCCCCCTGCTTGCCTAGAGGTAGGCAGAGGGACTTGTGGTTCGGCGCATGGAGCCGGGCCAGACCCTGGCTTCTGGTCGACGTCCAAGGGGCTTGCCCCCTCCCTGCCCAGAGGTAGGCAGAGGGACTTGTGGTTCGGCGCGTGGGGCCGGGCCCGACCCTGGCTTCTGGTCGAGGTCCAGGGGGCCTGCCTCCGCCTGCCTTGAGGTAGGCAGAGGGACTTGTGGTTCGGCGCATGGGGCCGGGCCTGACCCTGGCTTCTGGTCGAAGTCCAGGGGGCCTGCCCCTGCCTGCCCAGAGGTAGGCGGAGGGACTTGTGGTTCGGCGCATGGGGCCGGGCCAGACCCTGGCTTCTGGTCGACGTCCAAGGGGCCTGCCCCCTCCCTGCCCAGAGGTTGGCAGAGGAGTTGTGGTTCGGCACGTGGGGCCGGGCCTGACCCTGGCTTCTAGTCGAGGTCCAGGGGGCCTGCCTCCGCCTGCCCAGAGGTAGGCAAAGGGACTTGTGGTTCGGCGGATGGGGCCGGGCCTGACCTTGGCTTCTGGTCGAAGTCTAGGGGGCCTGCCCCCTGCCTGCCCTGAGGTAGGCAGAGGGACTTGTGGTTTGGCGCCTGGGGCCGGGCCTAACCCTGGCTTCTGGTCGAGGTCCAGGGGGCCTGCCCCCTGCCTGCCCAGACGAAGGCAAAGGGACTTGTGGTTTGGCGCGTGGGGCCGGGCCTGATCCTGGCTTCTGGTCGAGGTCCAGGGGGACTGCCCCCTGCTTGCCTAGAGGTAGGCAGAGGGACTTGTGGTTCGGCGCTTGGGGCCGGGCCTGACCCTGGCTTCTGGTCGAAGTCCAGGGGGCCTGCCCCTGCCTGCCCAGAGGTAGGCGGAGGGACTTGTGGTTCGGCGCGTTGGGTCGGGCCTGACCCTGGCTTCTGGTCGAGGTCCAGGGGGCCTGCCTCCGTCTGCCCAGAGGTAGGCAAAGGGACTTGTGGTTCGGCGTGTGGGGTCGGGCCTGACCCTGGCTTCTGGTCGAGGTCCAGGGGGACTGCCCCCTGCTTGCCTAGAGGTAGGCAGAGGGACTTGTGGTTCGGCGCATGGAGCCGGGCCAGACCCTGGCTTCTGGTCGACGTCCAAGGGGCTTGCCCCCTCCCTGCCCAGAGGTACGCAGAGGGACTTGTGATTCGGCGCGTGGGGCCGGGCCCGACCCTGGCTTCTGGTCGAGGTCCAGGGGGCCTGCCTCCGCCTGCCTTGAGGTAGGCAGAGGGACTTGTGGTTCGGCGCATGGGGCCGGGCCTGACCCTGGCTTCTGGTCGAAGTCCAGGGGGCCTGCCCCTGCCTGCCCAGAGGTAGGCGGAGGGACTTGTGGTTCGGCGCATGGGGCCGGGCCAGACCCTGGCTTATGGTCGACGTCCAAGGGGCCTGCCCCCTCCCTGCCCAGAGGTTGGCAGAGGAGTTGTGGTTCGGCACGTGGGGCCGGGCCTGACCCTGGCTTCTAGTCGAGGTCCAGGGGGCCTGCCTCCGCCTGCCCAGAGGTAGGCAAAGGGACTTGTGGTTCGGCGGATGGGGCCGGGCCTGACCTTGGCTTCTGGTCGAAGTCTAGGGGGCCTGCCCCCTGCCTGCCCAGAGGTAGGCAGAGGGACTTGTGGTTTGGCGCCTGGGGCCGGGCCTGACCCTGGCTTCTGGTCGAGGTCCAGGGGGCCTGCCCCCTGCCTGCCCAGACGAAGGCAAAGGGACTTGTGGTTTGGCGCGTGGGGCCGGGCCTGATCCTGGCTTCTGGTCGAGGTCCAGGGGGACTGCCCCCTGCTTGCCCAGAGGTAGGCAGAGGGACTTGTGGTTCGGCGCATGGGGCCGGGCCTGACCATGGCTTCTGGTCGAAGTCCAGGGGGCCTGCCCCTGCCTGCCCAGAGGTAGGCGGAGGGCCTTGTGGTTCGGCGCATGGGGCCGGGCCAGACCCTGGCTTCTGGTCGACGTCCAAGGGGCCTGCCCCCTCCCTGCCCAGAGGTTGGAAGAGGAGTTGTGGTTCGGCGCGTGGGGCCGGGCCTGACCCCTGGCTTCTAGTCGAGGTCCAGGGGGCCTGCCTCCGCCTGCCCAGAGGTAGGCAAAGGGACTTGTGGTTCGGCGGATGGGGTCGGGCCCGACCTTGGCTTCTGTTCAAAGTCCAGGGGGCCTGCCCCCTGCCTGCCCAGAGGTAGGCAGAGGGACTTGTGGTTTGGCGCCTGGGGCCGGGCCTGACCCTGGCTTCTGGTCGAGGTCCAGGGGGCCTGCCCCCTGCCTGCCCAGACGAAGGCAAAGGGACTTGTGGTTCGGCGCGTGGGGCCGGGCCTGATCCTTGTTTCTGGTCGAGGTCCAGGGGGACTGCCCCCTGCTTGCCTAGAGGTAGGCAGAGGGACTTGTGGTTCGGCGCTTGGGGCCGGGCCTGACCCTGGCTTCTGGTCGAAGTCCAGGGGGCCTGCCCCTGCCTGCCCAGAGGTAGGCGGAGGGACTTGTGGTTCGGCGCGTGGGGTCGGGCCTGACCCTGGCTTCTGGTCGAGGTCCAGGGGGCCTGCCTCCGTCTGCCCAGAGGTAGGCAAAGGGACTTGTGGTTCGGCGTGTGGGGCCGGGCCTGACCCTGGCTTCTGGTCGAGGTCCAGGGGGACTGCCCCCTGCTTGCCTAGAGGTAGGCAGAGGGACTTGTGGTTCGGCGCATGGAGCCGGGCCAGACCCTGGCTTCTGGTCGACGTCCAAGGGGCTTGCCCCCTCCCTGCCCAGAGGTAGGCAGAGGGACTTGTGGTTCGGCGCGTGGGGCCGGGCCCGACCCTGGCTTCTGGTCGAGGTCCAGGGGGCCTGCCTCCGCCTGCCTTGAGGTAGGCAGAGGGACTTGTGGTTCGGCGCATGGGGCCGGGCCTGACCCTGGCTTCTGGTCGAAGTCCAGGGGGCCTGCCCCTGCCTGCCCAGAGGTAGGCGGAGGGACTTGTGGTTCGGCGCATGGGGCCGGGCCAGACCTTGGCTTCTGGTCGACGTCCAAGGGGCCTGCCCCCTCCCTGCCCAGAGGTTGGCAGAGGAGTTGTGGTTCGGCACGTGGGGCCGGGCCTGACCCTGGCTTCTAGTCGAGGTCCAGGGGGCCTGCCTCCGCCTGCCCAGAGGTAGGCAAAGGGACTTGTGGTTCGGCGGATGGGGCCGGGCCTGACCTTGGCTTCTGGTCGAAGTCTAGGGGGCCTGGCCCCTGCCTGCCCTGAGGTAGGCAGAGGGACTTGTGGTTTGGCGCCTGGGGCCGGGCCTAACCCTGGCTTCTGGTCGAGGTCCAGGGGGCCTGCCCCCTGCCTGCCCAGACGAAGGCAAAGGGACTTGTGGTTTGGCGCGTGGGGCCGGGCCTGATCCTGGCTTCTGGTCGAGGTCCAGGGGGACTGCCCCCTGCTTGCCTAGAGGTAGGCAGAGGGACTTGTGGTTCGGCGCATGGGGCCGGGCCTGACCCTGGCTTCTGGTCGAAGTCCAGGGGGCCTGCCCCTGCCTGCTCAGAGGTAGGCGGAGGGCCTTGTGGTTCGGCGCATGGGGCCGGGCCAGACCCTGGCTTCTGGTCGACGTCCAAGGGGCCTGCCCCCTCCCAGCCCAGAGGTTGGAAGAGGAGTTGTGGTTCGGCGCGTGGGGCCGGGCCTGACCCCTGGCTTCTAGTCGAGGTCCAGGGGGCCTGCCTCCGCCTGCCCAGAGGTAGGCAAAGGGACTTGTGGTTCGGCGGATGGGGTCGGGCCCGACCTTGGCTTCTGGTCGAAGTCCAGGGGGCCTGCCCCCTGCCGGCCCAGAGGTAGGCAGAGGGACTTGTGGTTTGGCGCCTGGGGCCGGGCCTGACCCTGGCTTCTGGTCGAGGTCCAGGGGGCCTGCCCCCTGCCTGCCCAGACGAAGGCAAAGGGACTTGTGGTTCGGCGCGTGGGGCCGGGCCTGATCCTGGTTTCTGGTCGAGGTCCAGGGGGACTGCCCCCTGCTTGCCTAGAGGTAGGCAGAGGGACTTGTGGTTCGGCGCTTGGGGCCGGGCCTGACCCTGGCTTCTGGTCGAAGTCCAGGGGGCCTGCCCCTGCCTGCCCAGAGGTAGGCGGAGGGACTTGTGGTTCGGCGCATGGGGCCGGGCCAGACCCTGGCTTCTGGTCGACGTCCAAGGGGCCTGCCCCCTCCCTGCCCAGAGGTTGGCAGAGGAGTTGTGGTTCGGCGCGTGAGGCCGGGCCTGACCCCTGGCTTCTAGTCGAGGTCCAGGGGGCCTGCCTCCGCCTGCCCAGAGGTAGGCAAAGGGACTTGTGGTTCGGCGGATGGGGTCGGGCCCGACCTTGGCTTCTGGTCGAAGTCCAGGGGGCCTGCCCCCTGCCTGCCCAGAGGTAGGCAGAGGGACTTGTGGTTTGGCGCCTGGGGCCGGGCCTGACCCTGGCTTCTGGTCGAGGTCCAGGGGGCCTGCCCCCTGCCTGCCCAGACGGAGGCAGAGGGACTTGTGGTTCGGCGCGTGGGGCCGGGCCTGACCCTGGCTTCTGGTCGTGGTCCAGGAGGACTGTCCCCTGCTTGCCTAGAGGTAGGCAGAGGGACTTGTGGTTCGCTGCATGGGGCCGGGCCTGACCCTGGCATCTGGTCGAAGTCCAGGGGGCCTGTCCCCTGCCTGCCCAGAGGTAGGCAGAGGGAGTTGTGGTTCGGCGGATAGGGCTGGGCCCGACCTTGGTTTCTGGTCGAAGTCCAGGGGGCCTGCCTCCGCCTGCCTAGAGGTAGGCAGAGGGACTTGTGGTTCGAGGCATGGGGCCGGGCCTGACCCTGGCTTCTGGTCGAAGTCCAGGGGGCCTGCCCCTGCCTTCCCAGAGGTAGGCGGAGGGACTTGTGGTTCGGCGCATGGGGTTGGGCCAGACCCTGGCTTCTGGTCGACGTCCAAGGGGCCTGCCCCCTCCCTGCCCAGAGGTTGGCAGAGGAGTTGTGGTTCGGCACGTGGGGCCGGGCCTGACCCTGGCTTCTAGTCGAGGTCCAGGGGGCCTGCCTCCGCCTGCCCAGAGGTAGGCAAAGGGACTTGTGGTTCGGCGGATGGGGTCGAGCCCGACCTTGGCTTCTGGTCGAAGTCTAGGGGCCTGCCCCCTGGCTGCCCAGATGTAGGCAGAGGGACTTGTGGTTTGGCGCCTGGGGCCGGGCCTGACCCTGGCTTCTGGTGGAGGTCCAGGGGGCCTGCCCCCTGCCTGCCCAGACGAAGGCAAAGGGACTTGTGGTTCGGCGCGTGGGGCCGGGCCTGATCCTTGTTTCTGGTCGAGGTCCAGGGGGACTGCCCCCTGCTTGCCTAGAGGTAGGCAGAGGGACTTGTGGTTCGGCGCTTGGGGCCGGGCCTGACCCTGGCTTCTGGTCGAAGTCCAGGGGGCCTGCCCCTGCCTGCCCAGAGGTAGGCGGAGGGACTTGTGGTTCGGCGCGTGGGGTCGGGCCTGACCCTGGCTTCTGGTCGAGGTCCAGGGGGCCTGCCTCCGTCTGCCCAGAGGTAGGCAAAGGGACTTGTGGTTCGGCGTGTGGGGCCGGGCCTGACCCTGGCTTCTGGTCGAGGTCCAGGGGGACTGCCCCCTGCTTGCCTAGAGGTAGGCAGAGGGACTTGTGGTTCGGCGCATGGAGCCGGGCCAGACCCTGGCTTCTGGTCGACGTCCAAGGGGCTTGCCCCCTCCCTGCCCAGAGGTAGGCAGAGGGACTTGTGGTTCGGCGCGTGGGGCCGGGCCCGACCCTGGCTTCTGGTCGAGGTCCAGGGGGCCTGCCTCCGCCTGCCTTGAGGTAGGCAGAGGGACTTGTGGTTCGGCGCATGGGGCCGGGCCTGACCCTGGCTTCTGGTCGAAGTCCAGGGGGCCTGCCCCTGCCTGCCCAGAGGTAGGCGGAGGGACTTGTGGTTCGACGCATGGGGCCGGGCCAGACCCTGGCTTCTGGTCGACGTCCAAGGGGCCTGCCCCCTCCCTGCCCAGAGGTTGGCAGAGGAGTTGTGGTTCGGCACGTGGGGCCGGGCCTGACCCTGGCTTCTAGTCGAGGTCCAGGGGGCCTGCCTCCGCCTGCCCAGAGGTAGGCAAAGGGACTTGTGGTTCGGCGGATGGGGCCGGGCCTGACCTTGGCTTCTGGTCGAAGTCTAGGGGGCCTGCCCCCTGCCTGCCCAGAGGTAGGCAGAGGGACTTGTGGTTTGGCGCCTGGGGCCGGGCCTAACCCTGGCTTCTGGTCGAGGTCCAGGGGGCCTGCCCCCTGCCTGCCCAGACGAAGGCAAAGGGACTTGTGGTTTGGCGCGTGGGGCCGGGCCTGATCCTGGCTTCTGGTCGAGGTCCAGGGGGACTGCCCCCTGCTTGCCTAGAGGTAGGCAGAGGGACTTGTGGTTCGGCGCATGGGGCCGGGCCTGACCCTGGCTTCTGGTCGAAGTCCAGGGGGCCTGCCCCTGCCTGCCCAGAGGTAGGCGGAGGGACTTGTGGTTCGGCGCATGGGGCCGGGCCAGACCCTGGCTTCTGGTCGACGTCCAAGGGGCCTGCCCCCTCCCTGCCCAGAGGTTGGCAGAGGAGTTGTGGTTCGGCGCGTGGGGCCGGGCCTGACCCCTGGCTTCTAGTCGAGGTCCAGGGGGCCTGCCTCCGCCTGCCCAGAGGTAGGCAAAGGGACTTGTGGTTCGGCGGATGGGGTCGGGCCCGACCTTGGCTTCTGGTCGAAGTCCAGGGGGCCTGCCCCCTGCCTGCCCAGAGGTAGGCAGAGGGACTTGTGGTTTGGCGCCTGGGGCCGGGCATGACCCTGGCTTCTGGTCGAGGTCCAGGGGGCCTGCCCCCTGCCTGCCCAGACGGAGGCAGAGTGACTTGTGGTTCGGCGCGTGGGGACGGGCCTGACCCTGGCTTCTGGTCGTGGTCCAGGAGGACTGTCCCCTGCTTGCCTAGAGGTAGGCAGAGGGACTTGTGGTTCGCTGCATGGGGCCGGGCCTGACCCTGGCATCTGGTCGAAGTCCAGGGGGCCTGTCCCCTGCCTGCCCAGAGGTAGGCAGAGGGAGTTGTGGTTCGGCGGATAGGGCTGGGCCCGACCTTGGTTTCTGGTCGAAGTCCAGGGGGCCTGCCTCCGCCTGCCTAGAGGTAGGCAGAGGGACTTGTGGTTCGAGGCATGGGGCCGGGCCTGACCCTGGCTTCTGGTCGAAGTCCAGGGGGCCTGCCCCTGCCTTCCCAGAGGTAGGCGGAGGGACTTGTGGTTCGGCGCATGGGGTTGGGCCAGACCCTGGCTTCTGGTCGACGTCCAAGGGGCCTGCCCCCTCCCTGCCCAGAGGTTGGCAGAGGAGTTGTGGTTCGGCACGTGGGGCCGGGCCTGACCCTGGCTTCTAGTCGAGGTCCAGGGGGCCTGCCTCCGCCTGCCCAGAGGTAGGCAAAGGGACTTGTGGTTCGGCGGATGGGGTCGGGCCCGACCTTGGCTTCTGGTCGAAGTCTAGGGGCCTGCCCCCTGCCTGCCCAGATGTAGGCAGAGGGACTTGTGGTTTGGCGCCTGGGGCCGGGCCTGACCCTGGCTTCTGGTGGAGGTCCAGGGGGCCTGCCCCCTGCCTGCCCAGACGAAGGCAAAGGGACTTGTGGTTCGGCGCGTGGGGCCGGGCCTGACCCTGGCTTCTGGTCGAGGTCCAGGGGGATTGCCCCCTGCTTGCCTAGAGGTAGGCAGAGGGACTTGTGGTTCGGCGCATGGGGCCGGGCCTGACCCTGGCTTCTGGTCGAAGTCCAGGGGGCCTGCCCCTGCCTGCCCAGAGGTTCGCGGAGGGACTTGTGGTTCGGCGCGTGGGGCCGGGCCTGACCCTGGCTTCTGGTCGAGGTCCAGGGGGCCTGCCTCCGTCTGCCCAGAGGTAGGCAAAGGGACTTGTGGTTCGGCGCGTGGGGCCGGGCCTGACCCTGGCTTCTGGTCGAGGTCCAGGGGGACTGCCCCCTGCTTGCCTAGAGGTAGGCAGAGGGACTTGTGGTTCGGCGCATGGAGTCGGGCCAGACCCTGGCTTCTGGTCGACGTCCAAGGGGCTTGCCCCCTCCCTGCCCAGAGGTAGGCAGAGGGACTTGTGGTTCGGCGCGTGGGGCCGGGCCCGACCCTTGCTTCTGGTCGAGGTCCAGGGGGCCTGCCTCCGCCTGCCTTGAGGTAGGCAGAGGGACTTGTGGTTCGGCGCATGGGGCCGGTCCTGACCCTGGCTTCTGGTCGAAGTCCAGGGGCCTGCCCCTGCCTGCTCAGAGGTAGGCGGAGGGACTTGTGGTTCGGCGCATGGGGCCGGGCCAGACCCTGGCTTCTGGTCGACGTCCAAGGGGCCTGCCCCCTCCCTGCCCAGAGGTTGGCAGAGGAGTTGTGGTTCGGCACGTGGGGCCGGGCCTGACCCTGGCTTCTAGTCGAGGTCCAGGGGGCCTGCCTCCGCCTGCCCAGAGGTAGGCAAAGGGACTTGTGGTTCGGCGGATGGGGCCGGGCCTGACCTTGGCTTCTGGTCGAAGTCTAGGGGGCCTGCCCCCTGCCTGCCCAGAGGTAGGCAGAGGGACTTGTGGTTTGGCGCCTGGGGCCGGGCCTGACCCTGGCTTCTGGTCGAGGTCCAGGGGGCCTGCCCCCTGCCTGCCCAGACGAAGGCAGAGGGACTTGTGGTTCGGTGCGTGGGGCCGGGCCTGACCCTGGGTTCTGGTCGAGGTCCAGGGGGCCTGCCTCCGCCTGCTCAGAGGTAGGCAAAGGGACTTGTGGTTCGGCGGATAGGGCCGGGCCCGACCTTGGCTTCTGGTCGAAGTCCAGGGGGCCTGCCCCTACCTGCCTAGAGGTAGGCAGAGGGACTCGTGGTTCGGCGCGTGGGGCCGGGCCTGACCCTGGCTTCTGGTCGAGGTCCAGGGGGCCTGCCTCCGCCTGCCCAGAGATAGGTAGAGGGACTCGTGGTTCGGCGCTTGAGGCCGGCCTGACCCTGGCTTCTGGTCGAGGTCCAGGGGGCCTGCCTCCGCCTGCCTAGAGGTAGGCAGAGGGACTTGTGGTTCGGCGCATGGGGCCGGGCCTGACCTTGGCTTCTGGTCGAAGTCCAGGGGGCCTGCCCCTGCCTGCTCAGAGGTAGGCGGAGGGACTTGTGGTTCGGCGCATGGGGCCGGGCCAGACCCTGGCTTCTGGTCGACGTCCAAGGGGCCTGCCCCCTCCCTGCCCAGAGGTTGGCAGAGGAGTTGTGGTTCGGCACGTGGGGCCGGGCCTGACCCTGGCTTCTAGTCGAGGTCCAGGGGGCCTGCCTCCGCCTGCCCAGAGGTAGGCAAAGGGACTTGTGGTTCGGCGGATGGGGCCGGGCCTAACCTTGGCTTCTGGTCGAAGTCTAGGGGGCCTGCCCCCTGCCTGCCCTGAGGTAGGCAGAGGGACTTGTGGTTTGGCGCCTGGGGCCGGGCCTGACCCTGGCTTCTAGTCGAGGTCCAGGGGGCCTGCCCCCTGCCTGCCCAGACGAAGGCAGAGGGACTTGTGGTTCGGTGCGTGGGGCCGGGCCTGACCCTGGGTTCTGGTCGAGGTCCAAGGGGCCTGCCTCCGCCTGCTCAGAGGTAGGCAAAGGGACTTGTGGTTCGGCGGATAGGGCCGGGCCCGACCTTGGCTTCTGGTCGAAGTCCAGGGGGCCTGCCCCTACCTGCCTAGAGGTAGGCAGAGGGACTCGTGGTTCGGCGCGTGGGGCCGGGCCTGACCCAGAGATAGGTAGAGGGACTCGTGGTTCGGCGCTTGAGGCCGGCCTGACCCTGGCTTCTGGTCGAGGTCCAGGGGGCCTGCCTCCGCCTGCCTAGAGGTAGGCAGAGGGACTTGTGGTTCGGCGCATGGGGCCGGGCCTGACCTTGGCTTCTGGTCGAAGTCCAGGGGGCCTGCCCCTGCCTGCCCAGAGGTAGGCGGAGGGACTTGTGGTTCGGCGCATGGGGCCGGGCCAGACCCTGGCTTCTGGTCGAGGTCCAGGGGGCCTGCCCCCTGCCTGCCCAGACGAAGGCAGAGGGACTTGTGGTTCGGCGCGTGGGGCCGGGCCTGACCCTGGCTTCTGGTCGAGGTCCAGGAGGACTGCCCCCTGCTTGCCTAGAGGTAGGCAGAGGGACTTGTGGTTCGGCGCATGGAGCCGGGCCAGACCCTGGCTTCTGGTCGACGTCCAAGGGGCTTGCCCCCTCCCTGCCCAGAGGTAGGCAGAGGGAGTTGTGGTTCGGCGCGTGGGGCCAGGCCCGACCCTGGCTTCTAGTCGAGGTCCAGGGGGGCTGCCTCCGCCTGCCTAGAGGTAGGCAGAGGGACTTGTGGTTCGGCGCATGGGGCCGGGCCTGACCCTGGCTTCTGGTCGAAGTCCAGGGGGCCTGCCCCTGCCTTCCCTGCGGTAGGCAGAGGGACTTGTGGTTCGGCGGATAGGGCCGGGCCCGACCTTGGCTTCTGGTCGAGGTCCAGGGGGCCTGCCCCCTGCCTGCCCAGACGTAGGCAGAGTGACTTGTGGTTCGGCGGATGGGGCCGGGCCAGACCTTGGCTTCTGGTCGAAGTCCAGGGGGCCTGCCCCCTGCCTGCCCAGAGGTAGGCATAGGGACTTGTGGGTTGGCGCCTGGGGCCGGGCCTGACCCTGGCTTCTAGTCGAGGTCCGGGGGGCCTGCCCCCTGCCTGCCCAGACGAAGGTAGAGGGACTTGTGGTTCGGCGCGTGGGGCCGGGCCTGACCCTGGCTTCTGGTCGAGGTCCAGGGGGACTGCCCCCTGCTTGCCTAGAGGTAGGCAGAGGGACTTGTGGTTCGCTGGATGGGGCCGGGCCTGACCCTGGCTTCTGGTCGAAGTCCAGGGGGCCTGTCCCCTGCCTGCCAAGAGGTAGGCAGAGGGACTCGTGGTTCGGCGCGTGGGGCCGGGCATGATCCTGGCTTCTGGTCGAGGACCAGGGGGCCTGCCTCCGCCTGCCCAGAGATAGGCAGAGGGACTTGTGGTTCGGCGCATGGGGCCGGGCCCGACCCTGGCTTCTGGTCGAAGTTTAGGGGGCCTGCCCCCTGCCTGCCCTGCGGTAGGCAGAGGGACTTGTGGTTCGGCGCATGGGGCCGGGCCTAACCGTGGCTTCTGGTCGAAGTCCAGGGGGGCTGCCCCTGCCTGCCAAGAGGTAGGCGGAGGGACTTGTGGTTCGGCGCATGGGGCCGGGCCAGACCCTGACTTCTGGTTGAAGTCCAGGGGGCATTTCCCCTGCCTGCCCAGAGGTAGGCAGAGGGAGTTGTGGTTCGGCGGATAGGGCTGGGCCCGACCTTGGTTTCTTGTCGAAGTCCAGGGGGCCTGCCTCCGCCTGCCTAGAGGTAGGCAGAGGGACTTATGGTTCGGCGCATGGGCCGGGCCTGACCCTGGCTTCTGGTCGAAGTCCTGGGGGCCTGCCCCTGCCTGCCGAGAGGTAGGCGGAGGGACTTGTGGTTCGGCGCATGGGGCCAGGCCAGACCCTAGCTTCTGGTCGAAGTCCAGGGGGCCTTTCTCCTGCCTGCCCAGACGTAGGCAGAGTGACTTGTGGTTCGGCGCGTGGGGCCGGGCCTGACCCTTACTTCTGGTTGAGGTCCAGGGGGCCTGCCTCCGCCTGCCCAGAGGTAGGCAAAGGGACTTGTGGTTCGGCGGATGGGGCCGGGCCCGACCTTGGCTTCTGGTCGAAGTCCAGGGGGCCTGCCCCCTGCCTGCCCAGAGGTAGGCAGAGGGACTTGTGGGTTGGCGCCTGGGGCCGGGCCTGACCCTGGCTTCTAGTCGAGGTGCAGGGGGCCTGCCCCCTGCCTGCCCAGACGAAGGCAGAGGGACTTGTGGTTCGACGCGTGGGGCCGGGCCTGACCCTGGCTTCTGGTCGAGGTCCAGGGGGACTGCCCCCTGCCTGCCTAGAGGTAGGCAGAGGGACTTGTGGTTCGCTGGATGGGGCCGGGCCTGACCCTGGCTTCTGGTCGAAGTCCAGGGGGCCTGTCCCCTGCCTGCCTAGAGGTAGGCAGAGGGACTCGTGGTTCGGCGCGTGGGGCCGGGCATGATCCTGGCTTCTGGTCGAGGTCCAGTGGGCCTGCCTCCGCCTGCCCAGAGATAGGCAGAGGGACTTGTGGTTCGGCGCATGGGGCCGGGCCCGACCCTGGCTTCTGGTCGAAGTCCAGGGGGCCTGCCCCCTGCCTGCCCTGCGGTAGGCAGAGGGACTTGTGGTTCGGCGCATGGGGTCGGGCCTGACCCTGGCTTATGGTCGAGGTCCAGGGGGCCTGCCTCCGCCTGCCCAGAGGTAGGCAGAGGGAGTTGTGGTTCGGCGGATAGGGCCGGGCCCGACCTTGGCTTCTGGTCGAAGTCCAGGGGGCCTTTTCCCTGCCTGGCGAGAGGTAGGCGGAGGGACTTGTGGTTCGGCGCATGGGGCCAGCCCAGACCCTGGCTTCTGGTTTAAGTCCAGGGGGCCTTTCCCCTGCCTGCCAAGAGGTAGGCAGAGGGAGTTGTGGTTCGGCGCGTGGGGCCGGGCCTGACCCTGGCTTCTGGTTGAAGTCCAGGGGGCCTTTCCCCTGCCTGCCCAGACGAAGGCAGAGGGACTTGTGGTTCGGCGCATGGGCCGGGCCTGACCCTGGCCTCTGGTCGAAGTCCTAGGGGCCTGCCCTTGCCTGCCGAGAGGTAGGCGGAGGGACTTGTGGTTCGGCGCATGGGGCCAGGCCAGACCCTGGCTTCTGGTTGAAGTCCAGGGGGCGTTTCCCCTGCCTGCCCAGAGGTAGGCAGAGGGAGTTGTGGTTCGGCGCGTGGGGCCGGGCCTGACCCTGGCTTCTAGTTGAAGTCCAGGGGGCCTTTCCCCTGCCTCCCCAGACGAAGGTAGAGGGACTTGTGGTTCGGCGCGTGGGGCCGGGCCTGACCCTGGGTTCTGGTCGAGGTCCAGGGGGCCTGCCTCCGCCTGCTTAGAGGTAGGAAGAGGGACTTGTGGTTCGGCGGATAGGGCCGGGCCCGACCCTGGCTTCTGGTCGAGGTCCAGGGGGCCTGCCTCCGCCTGCCCAGAGATAGGTAGAGGGACTCGTGGTTCGGCGCTTGAGGCCGGCCCGACCCTGGCTTCTGGTCGAGGTTCAGGGGGCCTGCCTTCGCCTGCCTAGAGGTAGGCAGAGGGACTTGTGGTTCGGCGCATGGGGCCGGGACTGACCTTGGCTTCTGGTCGAAGTCCAGGGGGCCTGCCCCTGCCTGCCCAGAGGTAGGCGGAGGGACTTGTGGTTCGGCGCATGGGGCCGGGCCAGACCCTGGCTTCTGGTCGAGGTCTAGGGGGCCTGCCCCCTGCCTGCCAAGACGAAGGTAGAGGGACTTGTGGTTCGGCGCGTGGGGCCGGGCCTGACCCTGGCTTCTGGTCGAGGTCCAGAGGGACTGCCCCCTACTTGCCTAGAGGTAGGCAGAGGGACTTGTGGTTCGGCGCATGGAGCCGGGCCAGACCCTGGCTTCTGGTCGACGTCCAAGGGGCTTGCCCCCTCCCTGCCCAGAGGTAGGCAGAGGGAGTTGTGGTTCGGCGCGTGGGGCCGGGCCTGACCCTGGCTTCTAGTCGAAGTCCAGGGGGCCTGCCCCTGCCTTCCCTGCGGTACGCAGAGGGACTTGTGGTTCGGCGGATAGGGCCGGGCCCGACCTTGGCTTCTGGTCGAGGTCCAGGGGGCCTGCCCCCTGCCTGCCCAGACGTAGGCAGAGTGACTTGTGGTTCGGCGGATGGGGCCGGGCCCGACCTTGGCTTCTGGTCGAAGTCCAGGGGGCCTGCCCCCTGCCTGCCCAGAGGTAGGCAGAGGGACTTGTGGGTTGGCGCCTGGGGCCGGGCCTGACCCTGGCTTCTAGTCGAGGTCCGGGGGGCCTGCCCCCCTGCCTGCCCAGACGAAGGTAGAGGGACTTGTGGTTCGGCGCGTGGGGCCGGGCCTGACCCTGGCTTCTGGTCGAGGTCCAGGGGGACTGCCCCCTGCTTGCCTAGAGGTAGGCAGAGGGACTTGTGGTTCGCTGGATGGGGCCGGGCCTGACCCTGGCTTCTGGTCGAAGTCCAGGGGGCCTGTCCCCTGCCTGCCAAGAGGTAGGCAGAGGGACTCGTGGTTCGGCGCGTGGGGCCGGGCATTATCCTGGCTTCTGGTCGAGGTCCAGGGGGGCTGCCTCCGCCTGCCCAGAGATAGGCAGAGGGACTTGTGGTTCGGCGCATGGGGCCGGGCCCGACCCTGGCTTCTGGTCGAAGTTCAGGGGGCCTGCCCCCTGCCTGCCCTGCGGTAGGCAGAGGGACTTGTGGTTCGGCGCATGGGGCCGGGCCTGAACGTGGCTTCTGGTCGAAGTCCAGGGGGGCTGCCCCTGCCTGCCAAGAGGTAGGCGGAGGGACTTGTGGTTCGGCGCATGGGGCCGGGCCAGACCCTGGCTTCTGGTTGAAGTCCAGGGGGCATTTCCCCTGCCTGCCCAGAGGTAGGCAGAGGGAGTTGTTGTTCGGCGGATAGGGCCTGCCTCCGCCTGCCTAGAGGTAGGCAGAGGGACTTATGTTTCGGCGCATGGGCCGGGCCTGACCCTGGCTTCTGGTCGAAGTCCTGGGGGCCTGCCCCTGCCTGCCGAGAGGTAGGCGGAGGGACTTGTGGTTCGGCGCATGGGGCCAGGCCAGACCCTGGCTTCTGGTCGAAGTCCAGGGGGCCTTTCCCCTGCCTGCCCAAACGTAGGCAGAGTGACTTGTGGTTCGGCGCGTGGGGCCGGGCCTGACCCTGGCTTCTGGTCGAGGTCCAGGGGGCCTGCCTCCGCCTGCCCAGAGGTAGGCAAAGGGACTTGTGGTTCGGCGGATGGGGCCGGGCCCGACCTTGGCTTCTTGTCGAAGTCCAGGGGGCCTGCCCCCTGCCTGCCCAGAGGTAGGCAGAGGGACTTTTGGGTTGGCGCCTGGGGCCGGGCCTGACCCTGGCTTCTAGTCGAGGTCCAGGGGGCCTGCCCCCTGCCTGCCCAGACGAAGGCAGAGGGACTTGTGGTTCGACGCGTGGGGCCGGGCCTGACCCTGGCTTCTGGTCGAGGTCCAGGGGGACTGCCCCCTGCCTGCCTAGAGGTAGGCAGAGGGACTTGTGGTTCGCTGGATGGGGCCGGGCCTGACCCTGGCTTCTGGTCGAAGTCCAGGGGGCCTGTCCCCTGCCTGCCTAGAGGTAGGCAGAGGGACTCGTGGTTCGGCGCGTGGGGCCGGGCATGATCCTGGCTTCTGGTCGAGGTCCAGGGGGCCTGCCTCCGCCTGCCCAGAGATAGGCAGAGGGAATTGTGGTTCGGCGCATGGGGCCGGGCCCGACCCTGGCTTCTGGTCGAAGTCCAGGGGGCCTGCCCCCTGCCTGCCCTGCGGTAGGCAGATGGACCTGTGGTTCGGCGCATGGGGCTGGGCCTGACCCTGGCTTATGGTCGAGGTCCAGGGGGCCTGCCTCCGCCTGCACAGAGGTAGGCAGGGGGAGTTGTGGTTCGGCGGATAGGGCCGGGCCCGACCTTGGCTTCTGGTCGAAGTCCAGGGGGCCTTTTCCCTGCCTGGCGAGAGGTAGGCGGAGGGACTTGTGGTTCGGCGCATGGGGCCAGGCCAGACCCTGGCTTCTGGTTGAAGTCCAGGGGGCCTTTCCCCTGCCTGCCAAGAGGTAGGCAGAGGGAGTTGTGGTTCGGCGCGTGGGGCCGGGCCTGACCCTGGCTTCTGGTTGAAGTCCAGGGGGCCTTTCCCCTGCCTGCCCAGACGAAGGCAGAGGGACTTGTGGTTTGGCGCATGGGCCGGGCCTGACCTTGGCTTCTGGTCGAAGTCCTGGGGGCCTGCCCTTGCCTGCCGAGAGGTAGGCGGAGGGACTTGTGGTTCGGCGCATGGGGCCAGGCCAGACCCTGGCTTCTGGTTGAAGTCCAGGGGGCCTTTCCCCTGCCTGCCCAGAGGTAGGCAGAGGGAGTTGTGGTTCGGCGCGTGGGGCCGGGCCTGACCCTGGCTTCTGGTCGAGGTCCAGGGGGCCTGCCTCCGCCTGCTTATAGGTAGGCAGAGGGACTTGTGGTTCGGAGGATAGGGCCGGGCCCGACCTTGGCTTCTGGTCGAAGTCCAGGGGGCCTTTCCCCTGCCTGCCGAGAGGTAGGCGGAGGGACTTGTGGTTCGGCGCATGGGGCCGGGCCCGACCCTGGCTTCTGGTCGAGGTCCAGGGGGCCTTTCCCCTGCCTGCCCAGAGGTAGGCAGAGGGAGTTGTGGTTCGGCGCGTGGGGCCGGGCTTGACCCTGGCTTCTGGTTGAAGTCCAGGGGGCCTTTCCCCTGCCTCCCCAGACGAAGGCAGAGGGACTTGTGGTTCGGCGCGTGGGGCCGGGCCTGACCCTGGGTTCTGGTCGAGGTCTAGGGGGCCTGCCTCCGCCTGCTTAGAGGTAGGAAGAGGGACTTGTGGTTCGGCGGATAGGGTCGGGCCCGACCTTGGCTTCTAGTCGAAGTCTAAGGGGCCTGCCCCCTGCCTGCCCAGAGGTAGACAAAGGGACTTGTGGTTCGGCGGATGGGGCCGGGCCCGACCTTGGTTCTGATCGAAGTCCAGGGGGCCTGCCCCCTGCCTGCCCAGAGGTAGGCAGAGGGACTTGTGGTTCGGCGCGTGGGGCCGGGCCTGACCCTGGATTCTGGTCGAGGTCCAGGGGGCCTGCCTCCGCCTGCCCAGAGGTAGGCAAAAGGACTTGTGGTTCGGCGGATGGGGCCGGGCCCGACCTTGGCTTCTGGTCGAAGTCCAGGGGGCCTGCCCCCTGCCTGCCCAGAGGTAGGCAGAGGGACTTCTGGGTTGGCGCCTGGGGCCGGGCCTGACCCTGGCTTCTAGTCGAGGTCCAGGGGGCCTGTCCCGTGCCTGCCCAGACGAAGGCAGAGGGACTTGTGGTTCGACGCGTGGGGCCGGGCTGACCCTGGCTTCCGGTCGAGGTCCAGGGGGACTGCCTCCTGCCTGCCTAGAGGTAGGCAGAGGGACTTGTGGTTCGCTGGATGGGGCCGGGCCTGACCCTGGCTTCTGGTCGAAGTCCAGGGGGCCTTTCCCCTGCCTGCCTAGAGGTAGGCAGAGGGACTCGTGGTTCGGCGCGTGGGGCCGGGCATAATCCTGGCTTCTGGTCGAGGTCCAGGGGGCCTGCCTCCGCCTGCCCAGAGATAGGCAGAGGGACTTGTGGTTCGGCGCATGGGGCCGGGCCCGACCCTGGCTTCTGGTCGAAGTCCAGGGGGCCTGCCCCCTGCCTGCCCTGCGGTAGGCAGAGGGACTTGTGGTTCGGCGCATCGGGCCGGGCCTGACCCTGGCTTATGGTCGAGGTCCAGGGGGCCTGCCTCCGCCTGCCCAGAGTTAGGCAGAGGGAGTTGTGGTTCGGCGGATAGGGCCGGGCCCGACCTTGGCTTCTGGTCGAAGTCCAGGGGGCCTTTCCCCTGCCTGGCGAGAGGTAGGCGGAGGGACTTGTGGTTCGACGCATGGGGCCAGGCCAGACCCTGGCTTCTGGTTGAAGTCCAGGGGGCCTTTCCCCTGCCTGCCAAGAGGTAGGCAGAGGGAGTTGTGGTTCGGCGTGTAGGGCCGGGCCTGACCCTGGCTTCTGGTTGAAGTCCAGAGGGCCTTTCCCCTGCCTGCCCAGACGAAGGCAGAGGGACTTGTGGTTCGGCGCATGGGCCGGGCCTGACCCTGGCTTCTGGTCGAAGTCCTGGGGGCTTGCCCTTGCCTGCCGAGAAGTAGGCGGAGGGACTTGTGGTTCGGCGCATGGGGCCAGGCCAGACCCTGGCTTCTGGTTGAAGTCCAGGGGGCCTTTCCCCTGCCTGCCAGAGGTAGGCAGAGGGAGTTGTGGTTCGGCGCGTGGGGCCGGGCCTGACCCTGGCTTCTGGTCGAGGTCCAGGGGGCCTGCCTCCGCCTGCTTAGAGGTAGGCAGAGGGACTTGTGGTTCGGCGGATAGGGCCGGGCCCGACCTTGGCTTCTGGTCGAAGTCCAGGGGGCCTTTCCCCTGCCTGCCGAGAGGTAGGCGGAGGGACTTGTGGTTCGGCGCATGGGGTCGGGCCCGACCCTGGCTTCTGGTCGAGGTCCAGGGGGCCTTTCCCCTGCCTGCCCAGAGGTAGGCAGAGGGAGTTGTGGTTCGGCGCGTGGGGCCGAGCCTGACCCTGGCTTCTGGTCGAAGTCCAGGGGGCCTGCCCCTGCCTGCCCAGAGGTAGGCGGAGGGACTTGTGGTTCTGCGCATGGGGCCGGGCCAGACCCTGGCTTCTAGTCGACGTCCGAGGGGCCTGCCCCCTCCCTGCCCAGAGGTAGGCAGAGGGAGTTGTGGTTCGGCGCGTGGGGCCGGACCTGACCCTGGCTTTTGGTCGAGGTCCAGGGGGCTTGCCTCCGCCTGCCCAGAGGTAGGCAAAGGGACTTGTGGTTCGGCGGATGGGGCCGGGCCCGACCTTGGTTTCTGGTCGAAGTCCAGGGGGCCTGCCCCCTGCCTGCCCAGAGGTTGGCAGAGGGACTTGTGGTTTGGCGCCTGGGGCCGGGCCTGACCCTGGCTTCTGGTCGAGGTCCACCCCCTGCCTGCCCAGACGAAGGCAGAGGGACTTGTGGTTCGGCGCGTGGGGCCGGGCCTGACCCTGGGTTCTGGTCGAGGTCCAGGGGGCCTGCCTCCGCCTGCTTAGAGGTAGGCAGAGGGACTTGTGGTTCGGCGGATTGGGCCGGGCCCGACCTTGGCTTCTGGTCGAAGTCCAGGGGGCCTGCCCCCTGCCTGCCCAGAGGTAGACAAAGGGACTTGTGGTTCGGCGGATGGGGCCGGGCCCGACCTTGGTTCTGGTCGAAGTCTACGGGGCCTGCCCCCTGCCTGCCCAGAGGTAGGTAGAGGGACTTGTGGTTTGGCGTCTGGGGCCGGGCCTGACCCTGGCTTCTGGTCGAGGTCAAGGGGGCCTGCCCATACGAAGGCAGAGGGACTTGTGGTTCGGCGCGTGGGGCCGGGCCTGACCCTGGGTTCTGGTCGAGGTCCAGGGGGCCTGCCTCCGCCTGCTTAGAGGTAGGCAGAGGGACTTGTGGTTCGGCGGATAGGGCCGGGCCCGACCTTGGCTTCTAGTCGAAGTCCAAGGGGCCTGCCCCCTGCCTGCCCAGAGGTAGACAAAGGGACTTGTGGTTCGGCGGATGGGGCCGGGCCCGACCTTGGTTCTGGTCGAAGTCCAGGGGGCCTGCCCCCTGCCTGCCCAGAGGTAGGCAGAGGGACTTGTGGTTCGGCGCGTGGGGCCGGGCCTGACCCTGGATTCTGGTCGAGGTCCAGGGGGCCTGCCTCCGCCTGCCCAGAGGTAGGCAAAAGGACTTGTGGTTCGGCGGATGGGGCCGGGCCCGACCTTGGCTTCTGGTCGAAGTCCAGGGGGCCTGCCCCCTGCCTGCCCAGAGGTAGGCAGAGGGACTTCTGGGTTGGCGCCTGGGGCCGGGCCTGACCCTGGCTTCTAGTCGAGGTCCAGGGGGCCTGTCCCCTGCCTGCCCAGACGAAGGCAGAGGGACTTGTGGTTCGACGCGTGGGGCCGGGCTGACCCTGGCTTCCGGTCGAGGTCCAGGGGGACTGCCTCCTGCCTGCCTAGAGGTAGGCAGAGGGACTTGTGGTTCGCTGGATGGGGCCGGGCCTGACCCTGGCTTCTGGTCGAAGTCCAGGGGGCCTGTCCCCTGCCTGCCTAGAGGTAGGCAGAGGGACTCGTGGTTCGGCGCGTGGGGCCGGGCATAATCCTGGCTTCTGGTCGAGGTCCAGGGGGCCTGCCTCCGCCTGCCCAGAGATAGGCAGAGGGACTTGTGGTTCGGCGCATGGGGCCGGGCCCGACCCTGGCTTCTGGTCGAAGTCCAGGGGGCCTGCCCCCTGCCTGCCCTGCGGTAGGCAGAGGGACTTGTGGTTCGGCGCATCGGGCCGGGCCTGACCCTGGCTTATGGTCGAGGTCCAGGGGGCCTGCCTCCGCCTGCCCAGAGTTAGGCAGAGGGAGTTGTGGTTCGGCGGATAGGGCCGGGCCCGACCTTGGCTTCTGGTCGAAGTCCAGGGGGCCTTTCCCCTGCCTGGCGAGAGGTAGGCGGAGGGACTTGTGGTTCGACGCATGGGGCCAGGCCAGACCCTGGCTTCTGGTTGAAGTCCAGGGGGCCTTTCCCCTGCCTGCCAAGAGGTAGGCAGAGGGAGTTGTGGTTCGGCGTGTAGGGCCGGGCCTGACCCTGGCTTCTGGTTGAAGTCCAGGGGGCCTTTCCCCTGCCTGCCCAGACGAAGGCAGAGGGACTTGTGGTTCGGCGCATGGGCCGGGCCTGACCCTGGCTTCTGGTCGAAGTCCTGGGGGCTTGCCCTTGCCTGCCGAGAAGTAGGCGGAGGGACTTGTGGTTCGGTGCATGGGGCCAGGCCAGACCCTGGCTTCTGGTTGAAGTCCAGGGGGCCTTTCCCCTGCCTGCCAGAGGTAGGCAGAGGGAGTTGTGGTTCGGCGCGTGGGGCCGGACCTGACCCTGGCTTCTGGTCGAGGTCCAGGGGGCCTGCCTCCGCCTGCTTAGAGGTAGGCAGAGGGACTTGTGGTTCGGCGGATAGGGCCGGGCCCGACCTTGGCTTCTGGTCGAAGTCCAGGGGGCCTTTCCCCTGCCTGCCGAGAGGTAGGCGGAGGGACTTGTGGTTCGGCAAATGGGGTCGGGCCCGACCCTGGCTTCTGGTCGAGGTCCAGGGGGCCTTTCCCCTGCCTGCCCAGAGGTAGGCAGAGGGAGTTGTGGTTCGGCGCGTGGGGCCGGGCCTGACCCTGACTTCTGGTTGAAGTCCAGGGGGCCTTTCCCCTGCCTCCCCAGACGAAGGCAGAGGGACTTGTGGTTAGGCGCGTGGGGCCGGCCCTGACCCTGGGTTCTGGTCGAGGTCCAGGGGGCCTGCCTCCGCCTGCTTAGAGGTAGGAAGAGGGACTTGTGGTTCGGCGGATAGGGCCGGGCCCGACCTTGGCTTCTAGTCGAAGTCCAGGGGGCCTGCCCCCTGCATGCCCAGAGGTAGACAAAGGGACTTGTGGTTCGGCGGATGGGGCCGGGCCCTACCTTGGTTCTGGTCGAAGTCCAGGGGGCCTGCCCCCTGCCTGCCTTGCGGTAGGTCAGAGGGACTTGTGGTTCGGCGCATGGGGCCGAGCCTGACCCTGGCTTCTGGTCGAAGTCCAGGGGGCCTGCCCCTGCCTGCCCAGAGGTAGGCGGAGGGACTTGTGGTTCTGCGCATGGGCCCGGGCCAGACCCTGGCTTCTAGTCGACGTCCGAGGGGCCTGCCCCCTCCCTGCCCAGAGGTAGGCAGAGGGAGTTGTGGTTCGGCGCGTGGGGCCGGACCTGAACCTGGCTTTTGGTCGAGGTCCAGGGGGCTTGCCTCCGCCTGCCCAGAGGTAGGCAAAGGGACTTGTGGTTCGGCGGATGGGGCCGGGCCCGACCTTGGCTTCTGGTCGAAGTCCAGGGGGCCTGCCCCCTGCCTGCCCAGAGGTTGGCAGAGGGACTTGTGGTTTGGCGCCTGGGGCCGGGCCTGACCCTGGCTTCTGGTCGAGGTCCAGGGGGCCTGCCCCCTGCCTGCCCAGACGAAGGCAGAGGGACTTGTGGTTCGGCGCGTGGGGCCGGGCCTGACCCTGGGTTCTGGTCGAGGTCCAGGGGGCCTGCCTCCGCCTGCTTAGAGGTAGGCAGAGGGACTTGTGGTTCGGCGGATTGGGCCGGGCCCGACCTTGGCTTCTGGTCGAAGTCCAGGGGGCCTGCCCCCTGCCTGCCCAGAGGTAGACAAAGGGACTTGTGGTTCGGCGGAGGGGGCCGGGCCCGACCTTGGTTCTGGTCGAAGTCTAGGGGGCCTGCCCCCTGCCTGCCCAGAGGTAGGCAGAGGGACTTGTGGTTTGGCGTCTGGGGCCGGGCCTGACCCTGGCTTCTGGTCGAGGTCAAGGGGGCCTGCCCAGACGAAGGCAGAGGGACTTGTGGTTCGGCGCGTGGGGCCGGGCCTGACCCTGGGTTCTGGTCGAGGTCCAGGGGGCCTGCCTCCGCCTGCTTAGAGGTAGGCAGAGGGACTTGTGGTTCGGCGGATAGGGCCGGGCCCGACCTTGGCTTCTGGACGAGGTCCAGGGGGACTGCCCCCTGCCTGCCCAGACGTAGGCAGACTGACTTGTGGTTCGGCGTGTGGGGCCGGGCCTGACCCTGGCTTCTGGTCGAGGTCCAGGGGGCCTGTCTCCGCCTGCCCAGAGGTAGGCAAAAGGACTTGTGGTTCGGTGGATGGGGCCGGGCCCGACCTTGGCTTCTGGTCGAAGTCCAGGGGGCCTGCCCCCTGCCTGCCCAGAGGTAGGCAGAGGGACTTGTGGGTTGGCGCCTGGGGCCGAGCCTGACCCTGGCTTCTAGTCGAGGTCCAGGGGGCCTGCCCCCTGCCTGCCCAGACGAAGGCAGAGGGACTTGTGGTTCGGTGCGTGGGGCCGGGCCTGACCCTGGCTTCTGGTCGAGGTCCAAGGGGACTGCCCCTTGCCTGCCTAGAGGTAGGCAGAGGGACTTGTGGTTCGCTGGATGGGGCCGGGCCTGACCCTGGCTTCTGGTCGAAGTCCAGGGGGCATGTCCCCTGCCTGCCCAGAGGTAGGCAGAGGGACTCGTGGTTCGGCGCGTGGGGCCGGGCATGATCCTTGCTTCTGGTCGAGGTCCAGGGGGCCTGCCTCCGCCTGCCCAGAGATAGGCAGAGGGACTTATGGTTCGGCGCATGGGGCCGGGCCCGACCCTGGCTTCTGGTCGAAGTCCAGGGGGCCTGCCCCCTGCCTGCCTTGCGGTAGGCAGAGGGACTTGTGGTTCGGCGCATGGGGCCGGGCCTGACACTGGCTTCTGGTCGAAGTCCAGGGGGCCTGCTCCTGCCTGCCCAGAGGTAGGCGGAGGGACTTGTGGTTCGGCGGATGGGGCCGGGCCCGACCTTGGTTTTGGTCGAAGTCCAGGGGGCCTGCCCCCTGCCTACCCAGAGGTAGGCAGAGGGACTTGTGGTTTGGCGCCTGGGGCCGGGCCTGACCCTGGCTTCTGGTCGAGGTCAAGGGGGCCTGCCCCCTGCCTGCCCAGACGAAGGCAGAGGGACTTGTGGTTCGGCGCGTGGGGCCGGGCGTGACCCTGGGTTCTGGTCGAGGTCCAGGGGGCCTGCCTCCGCCTGCTTAGAGGTAGGCAGAGGGACTTGTGGTTCGGTGGATAGGGCCGGGCCCGACCTTGGCTTCTGGCCGAAGTCCAGGGGGCCTGCCCCCTGCCTGCCAGAGGTAGGCAGAGGGACTTGTGGTTTGGCGCCTGGGGCCGGGCCTGACCCTGGCTTCTGGTCGAGGTCCAGAGGGCCTGCCCCCTGCCTGCCCATACGAAGGCAGAGGGACTTGTGGATCGGCACGTGGGGCCGGACCTGACCCTGGCTTCTGGTCGAGGTCCAGGGGGCCTGCCTCCGTCTGCCCAGAGGTACGCAAAGGGACTTGTGGTTCGGCGGATGGGGCCGGGCCTGACCTTGGCTTCTGGTCGAAGTCCAGGGGGCCTGCCCCCTGCCTGCCCAGAGGTAGGTAGAGGGACTTGTGGTTTGGCGCCTGGGGCCGGGCCTGACCCTGGCTTCTGGTCGAGGTCCAGGGGGCCTGCCCCCTGCCTGCCCAGACGAAGGCAGAGGGACTTGTGGTTCGGCGCATGGGGCCGGGCCTGACCCTGGCTTCTGGTCGAAGTCCAGGGGGCCTGCCCCTGCCTGCCCAGAGGTAGGCGGAGGGACTTGTGGTTCGGCGCATGGGGCCGGGCCAGACCCTGGCTTCTGGTCGACGTCCAAGGGGCTTGCCCCCTCCCTGCCCAGAGGTAGGAAGAGGGAGTTGTGGTTCGGCGCGTGGGGCCGGGCCTGACCCTGGCTTCTGGTCGAGGTCCAGGGGGCCTGCCTCCGCCTGCCCAGAGGTAGGCAGAGGGACTTGTGGGTTGGCGCCTGGGGCCGGGCCTGACCCTGGCTTCTAGTCGAGGTCTAGGGGGCCTGCCCCCTGCCTGCCCAGACGAAGGCAGAGGGACTTGTGGTTCGGCGCGTGGGGCCGGGCCTGACCCTGGCTTCTGGTGGAGGTCCAGGGGGACTGCCCCCTGCCTGCCTAGAGGTAGGCAGAGGGACTTGTGGTTCGCTGGATAGGGCCGGGCCTGACCCTGGGTTCTGGTCGAAGTCCCGAAGGCCTGTCCCCTGCCTGCCCAGAGGTAGGCAGAGGGACTCGTGGTTCGGCGCGTGGGGCCGGGCATGACCCTGGCTTCTGGTCGAGGTCCAGGGGGCCTACCTCCGCCTGCCCAGAGATAGGCAGAGGGACTTGTGGTTCGGCGCATGGGGCAGGGCCTGACCCTGGCTTCTGGTCGAAGTCCAGGGGGCCTGCCCCCTGCCTGCCCTGCTGTAGGCAGAGGGACTTGTGGTTCGGCGTATGGGGCCGGGCCTGACCGTGGCTTCTGGTCGAAGTCCAGGGGGCCTGCCCCTGCCTGCCAAGAGGTAGGCGGAGGGACTTGTGGTTCGGCGCATGGGGCCGGGCCAGACCCTGGCTTCTGGTCGACGTCCAAGGGGCTTGCCCCCTCCCTGCCCAGAGGTAGGCAGAGGAAGTTGTGGTTCGGCGCGTGGGGCCGGGCCTGACCCTGGCTTCTGGTCGAGGTCCAAGGGGCCTGCCTCCGCCTGCCTAGAGGTAGGCAGAGGGACTTGTAGTTCGGCGGATAGGGCCGGGCCCGACCTTGGCTTCTGGTCGAGTTCCAGGGGGCCTGCCCCCTGCCTGCCAAGATGTAGGCAGCGTGACTTGTGGTTCGGCGCGTGGGACCGGGCCTGACCCTGGCTTCTGTTCGAGGTCCAGGGGGCCTGCCTCCGCCTGCCCAGAGGTAGGCAAAGGGACTTGTGGTTCGGTGGTTGGGGCCGGGCCCGACCTTGGCTTCTGGCCGAAGTCCAGGGGGCCTGCCCCCTGCCTGCCAGAGGTAGGCAGAGGGACTTGTGGTTTGGCGCCTGGGGCCGGGCCTGACCCTGGCTTCTGGTCGAGGTCCAGAGGGCCTGCCCACTGCCTGCCCATACGAAGGCAGAGGGACTTGTGGATCGGCGCGTGGGGCCGGACCTGACCCTGGCTTCTGGTCGAGGTCCAGGGGGCCTGCCTCCGTCTGCCCAGAGGTAGGCAAAGGGACTTGTGGTTCGGCGGATGGGGCCGGGCCTGACCTTGGCTTCTGGTCGAAGTCCAGGGGGCCTGCCCCATGCCTGCCCAGAGGTAGGTAGAGGGACTTGTGGTTTGGCGCCTGGGGCCGGGCCTGACCCTGGCTTCTGGTCGAGGTCCAGGGGGCCTGCCCCCTTCCTGCCCAGACGAAGGCAGAGGGACTTGTGGTTCGGCGCATGGGGCCGGGCCTGACCCTGGCTTCTGGTCGAAGTCCAGGGGGCCTGCCCCTGCCTGCCCAGAGGTAGGCGGAGGGACTTGTGGTTCGGCGCATGGGGCCGGGCCAGACCCTGGCTTCTGGTCGACGTCCAAGGGGCTTGCCCCCTCCCTGCCCAGAGGTAGGAAGAGGGAGTTGTGGTTCGGCGCGTGGGGCCGGGCCTGACCCTGGCTTCTGGTCGAGGTCCAGGGGGCCTGCCTCCGCCTGCCCAGAGGTAGGCAGAGGGACTTGTGGGTTGGCGCCTGGGGCCGGGCCTGACCCCGGCTTCTAGTCGAGGTCCAGGGGGCCTGCCCCCTGCCTGCCCAGACGAAGGCAGAGGGACTTGTGGTTCGGCGCGTGGGGCCGGGCCTGACCCTGGCTTCTGGTGGAGGTCCAGGGGGACTGCCCCCTGCCTGCCTAGAGGTAGGCAGAGGGACTTGTGGTTCGCTGGATAGGGCCGGGCCTGACCCTGGGTTCTGGTCGAAGTCCAGAGGGCCTGTCCCCAGCCTGCCCAGAGGTAGGCAGAGGGACTCGTGGTTCGGCGCGTGGGGCCGGGCATGACCCTGGCTTCTGGTCGAGGTCCAGGGGGCCTACCTCCGCCTGCCCAGAGATAGGCAGAGGGACTTGTGGTTCGGCGCATGGGGCAGGGCCTGACCCTGGCTTCTGGTCGAAGTCCAGAGGGCCTGCCCCCTGCCTGCCCTGCTGTAGGCAGAGGGACTTGTGGTTCTGCGCAAGGGGCCGGGCCTGACCGTGGCTTCTGGTCGAAGTCCAGGGGGCCTGCCCCTGCCTGCCAAGAGGTAGGCGGAGGGACTTGTGGTTCGGCGCATGGGGCCGGGCCAGACCCTGGCTTCTGGTCGACGTCCAAGGGACTTGCCCCCTCCCTGCCCAGAGGTAGGCAGAGGAAGTTGTGGTTCGGCGCGTGGGGCCGGGCTTGACCATGGCTTCTGGTCGAGGTCCAAGGGGCCTGTCTCCGCCTGCCTAGAGGTAGGCAGAGGGACTTGTGGTTCGGCGCATAGGCCGGGCCTGACCCTGGCTTCAGGTCGAAGTCCTGGAGGGCCTGCCCCTGCCTGCCGAGAGGTAGGCGGAGGGACTTGTGGTTCGGCGCATGGGGCCAGGCCAGACCCTGGCTTCTGGTCGAACTCCAGGGGGCCTTTCCCCTGCCTGCCCAGAGGTAGGCAGAGGGACTCGTGGTTCGGCGCTTGGGTCCGAGCCTGACCCTGGCTTCTGGTCGAGGTCCAGGGGGCCTGCCTCCACCTGCCCAGAGATAGGCAGAGGGACTTGTGGTTCGGCGCATGGGGCCTGGCCCGACCCTGGCTTCTGGTCGAAGTCGAGGGGGCCTGACCCTGCCTGCCCAGCGGTAGGAAGAGGGACTTGTGGTTCGGGGCATGGGGCTAGGCCAGACCCTGGCTTCTGATCGACGTCCAAGAGGCCTGCCCCCTCCCTGCCCAGAGGTAGGCAGAGGGAGTTGTGGTTCGGCGAGTGGGGCCGGACCTGACCCTGGCTTCTGGTCGAGGTCCAGGGGGCCTGCCTCCGCCTGCCCAGAGGTAGGCAAAGGGACATGTGGTTCGGCGGATGGGGCCGGGCCTGACCCTGGCTTCTGGTCTAAGTCCAGGGGGCCTGCCCCTGCCTGCCCAGAGGTAGGCGGAGGGACTTGTGGTTCAGCGCATGGGGCCGGGCCAAACCCTGGCTTCTGGTCGACGTCCAAGGGGCCTGCAACCTCCCTGCCCAGAGGTAGGCAGAGGGAGTTGTGGTTCGGCGCGTGGGGCCGGGCCTGACCCTGGCTTCTGGTCGAGGTCCAGGGGGCCTGCCTCCGCCTGCCCAGAGGTAGGCAGAGGGACTTGTGGGTTGGCGCCTGGGGCCGGGCCTGACCCTGGCTTCTAGTCGAGGTCCAGGGGGCCTGCCCCCTGCCTGCCCAGACGAAGGCAGAGGGACTTGTGGTTCGGCGCGTGGGGCCGGGCCTGACCCTGGCTTCTGGTGGAGGTCCAGGGGGACTGCCCCCTGCCTGCCTTGAGGTAGGCAGAGGGACTAGTGGTTCGCTGGATAGGGCCGGGCCTGACCCTGGCTTCTGGTCGAGGTCCAGGGGGCCTGCCTCCGCCTGCCCAGAGATAGGCAGAGGGACTTGTGGTTCGGCGCATGGGGCAGGGCCCGACCCTGGCTTCTGGTCGAAGTCCAGGGGGCCTGCCCCCTGCCTGCCCTGCGGTAGGCAGAGGGACTTGTGGTGCGGCGCATGGGGCCGGGCCTGACCGTGGCTTCTGGTCGAAGTCCAGGGGGCCTGCCCCTGCCTGCCCAGAGGTAGGCAGAGGGACTCGTGGTTCGGCGCGTGGGGCCGGGCATGACCCTGGCTTCTGGTCGAGGTCCAGGGGGCCTGCCCCCTGCCTGCCCAGATGAAGACAGAGGGACTTATGGTTCGGCGCGTGGGGTCGGGCCTGACCCTGGCTTCTGGTCGAGGTCCAGCGGGACTGCCCCCTGCCTGCCTAGAGGTAGGCAGAGGGACTTGTGGTTCGCTGCATGGGTCGGGCCTGACCGTGGCTTCTGGTCGAAGTCCAGGGGGCCTGCCCCTGCCTTCCAAAAGGTAGGCGGAGGGACTTGTGGTTTGGCGCATGGGGCCAGGCCAGACCCTGGCTTCTGGTCGACGTCCAAGGGGCTTGCCCCCTCCCTGCCCAGAGGTAGGCAGAGGAAGTTGTGGTTCGGCGCGTGGGGCCGGGCCTGACCCTGGCTTCTGGTCGAGGTCCAGGGGGCCTGTCTCCGCCTGCCTAGAGGTAGGCAGAGGGACTTGTGGTTCGGCGCATGGGCCGGGCCTGACCCTGGCTTCTGGTCGAAGTCCTGGGGGCCTGCCCCTGCCTGCCGAGAGGTAGGCGGAGGGACTTGTGGTTCGGCGCATGGGGCTAGGCCAGACCCTGGCTTCTGGTCGAACTCCAAGGGGCCTTTCCCCTGCCTGCCCAGAGGTAGGCAGAGGGACTCGTGGTTCGGCGCGTGGGTCCGAGCCTGACCCTGGCTTCTGGTCGAGGTCCAGGGGGCCTGCCTCCGCCTGCCCAGAGATAGGCAGAGGGACTTGTGGTTCGGTGCATGGGGCCGGGCCCGACCCTGGCTTCTGGTCGAAGTCGAGGGGGCCTGCCCAGCGGTAGGCAGAGGGACTTGTGGTTCGGCGCATGGGGCCGGGCCTGACCCTGGCTTCTGGTCGACGTCCAAGAGGCCTGCCCCCTCCCTGCCCTGAGGTAGGCAGAGGGAGTTGTGGTTCGGCGAGTGGGGCCGGACCTGACCCTGGCTTCTGGTCGAGGTCCAGGGGGCCTGCCTCCGCCTGCCCAGAGGTAGGCAAAGGGACTTGTGGTTCGGCGGATGGGGCCGGACCCGACCTTGGCTTCTGGTCGAAGTCCAGGGGGCCTGCCCCCTGCCGGCCCAGAGGTAGGCAGAGGGACTTGTGGTTTGGCGCCTGGGGCCGGGCCTGACCCTGGCTTCTCGTCGAGGTCCAGGGGGCTTGCCCCCTGCCTGCCCAGACGAAGGCAGAGGGACTTGTGGTTCGGTGCGTGGGGCCGGGCCTGACCCTGGCTTCTGGTCGAGGTCCAGGGGGACTGCCCCCTGCCTGCCTAGAGGTAGGCAGAGGGACTTGTGGTTCGCTGCATGGGGCCGGGCCTGACCCTGGCTTCTGGTCGAAGTCCAGGGGGCCTGTCCCCTGCCTGCCCAGAGGTAGGCAGAGGGACTCGTGGTTCGGCGCGTGGGGTCAGGCATGACCCTGGCTTCTGGTCGAGGTCCAGGGGGCCTGCCTTCGCCTGCCCAGAGATAGGCAGAGGGACTTGTGGTTCGGCGCATGGGGCCGGGCCCGACCCTGGCTTCTGGTTGAAGTCCAGAGGGCCTTCCCCCTGCCAGCCCAGCGGTAGGCAGAGGGACTTGTGGTTCGGCGCATGAGGCCGGGCCTGACCCTGGCTTCTGGTCGAAGTCCAAGGGGCCTGCCCCTGCCTGCCCATAGGTAGGCGGAGGGACTTGTGGTTCGGCGCATGGGGCCGGGCCAGACCCTTGCTTCTGGTCGACGTCCAAGGGGCCTGCCCCCTCCCTGCCCAGAGGTAGGTAGAGGGAGTTGTGGTTCGGCGCGTGGGGCCGGACCTGACCCTGGCTTCTGGTCGAGGTCCAGGGGGCCTGCCTCCGCCTGCCCAGAGGTAGGCAAAGGGACTTGTGGTTTGGCGGATGGGGCCGGGCCCGACCTTGGCTTCTGGTCGAAGTCCAGGGAGCCTGCCCCCTGCCTGCCCAGAGGTAGGCAGAGGGACTTGTGGTTTGGCGCCTGGGGCCGGGCCTGACCCTGGCTTCTAGTCGAGGTCCAGGGGGCCTGCCCCCTGCCTGCCCAGATGAAGACAGAGGGACTTATGGTTCGGCGCGTGGGGTCGGGCCTGACCCTGGCTTCTGGTCGAGGTCCAGCGGGACTGCCCCCTGCCTGCCTAGAGGTAGGCAGAGGGACTTGTGGTTCGCCGCATGGGCAGGGCCCGACCCTGGCTTCTGGTCGAAGTCGAGGGGGCTTGCCCCCTGCCTGCCCAGCGGTAGGCAGAGGGACTTGTGGTTCGGTGCATGGGGCCGGGCCTGACCCTGGCTTCTGGTCGAAGTCCAGGGGGCCTACCCCTTGCCTGCCCAGAGGTAGGCGGAGGGACTTGTGGTTCGGCACATGGGGCCGGGTCAGACCCTGGCTTCTGGTCGACGTCCAAGAGGCCTGCCCCCTCCCTGCCCAGAGGTAGGCAGAGGGAGTTGTGGTTCGGCGCGTGGGGCCGGACCTGACCCTGGCTTCTGGTCGAGGTCCAGGGGCCTGCCTCCGCCTGCTCAGAGGTAGGGAAAGGGACATGTGGTTCGGCGGATGGGGCCGGGCCCGACCTTGGCTTCTGGTCGAAGTCCAGTGGGCCTGCCCCCTGCCTGCCCAGAGGTAGCCAGAGGGACTTGTGGTTTGGCGCCTGGGGCCGGGCCTGACCCTGCCTTCTCGTCGAGGTCCAGGGGGCCTGCCCCCTGCCTGCCCAGACGAAGGCAGAGGGACTTGTGGTTCGGCGCGTGGGGCCGGGCCTGACCTTGGCTTCTGGTCGAGGTCCAGGGGGACTGCCCCCTGCCTGCCTAGAGGTAGGCAGAGGGACTTGTGGTTCGTTGCATGGGGCCGGGTCTGACCCTGGCTTCTGGTCGAAGTCCAGGGGGCCTGTCCCCTGCCTGCCCAGAGGTAGGCAGAGGGACTCGTGGTTCGGCGCGTGGGGTCAGGCATGACCCTGGCTTCTGGTCGAGGTCCAGGGGGCCTGCCTTCGCCTGCCCAGAGATATGCAGAGGGACTTGTGGTTCGGCGCATGGGGCCGGGCCCGACCCTGGCTTCTGGTCGAAGTCCAGGGGGCCTTCCCCCTGCCTGCCCAGCGGTAGGCAGAGGGACTTGTGGTTCGGCGCATGGGGCCGGGCCTGACCCTGGCTTCTGGTCGAAGTCCAGGGGGCCTGCCCCTGCCTGCCCAGAGGTAGGCGGAGGGACTTGTCGTTCGGCGCATGGGGCCGGGCCAGACCCTTGCTTCTGGTCGACGTCCAAGGGGCCTGCCCCCTCCCTGCCCAGAGGTAGGTAGAGGGAGTTGTGGTTCGGCGCATGGGGCCGGACCTGACCCTGGCTTCTGGTCGAGGTCAAGGGGGCCTGCCTCCGCCTGCCCAGAGGTAGGCAAAGGGACTTGTGGTTTGGCGGATGGGGCCGGGCCCGACCTTGGCTTCTGGTCGAAGTCCAGGAGGCCTGCCCCCTGCCTGCCCAGAGGTAGGCAGAGGGACTTGTGGTTTGGCGCCTGGGGCCGGGCCTGACCCTGGCTTCTAGTCGAGGTCCAGGGGGCCTGCCCCCTGCCTGCCCAGATGAAGACAGAGGGACTTATGGTTCAGCGCGTGGGGCCGGGCCTGACCCTGGCTTCTGGTCGAGGTCCAGCGGGACTGCCCCCTGCCTGCCTAGAGGTAGGCAGAGGGACTTGTGGTTCGCTGCATGGGCCGGGCCTGACCCTGGCTTCTGGTCGAAGTCCTGGGGGCCTGCCCCTGCCTGCCGAGAGGTAGGCAGAGGGACTTCTGGTTCGGCGCATGGGGCCAGGCCAGACCCTGGCTTCTGGTCGAAGTCCAGGGGGCCTTTCCCCTGCCTGCCCAGAGGTAGGCAGAGGGAGTTGTGGTTCGGCGCGTGGGGCCGGGCCTGACCCTGGCTTCTGGTCGAGGTCCAGGGGGCCTGCCTCCGCCTGCTTAGAGATAGGCAGAGGGACTTGTGGTTCGGCGGATGGGGTCGGGCCCGACCTAGGCTTCTGGTCGAAGTCCAGGGGGCCTTCCCCCTGCCTGCCCAGCGGTAGGCAGAGGGACTTGTGGTTCGGCGCGTGGGGCAGGGCCTGACCCTGGCTTCTGGTCGAGGTCCAGGGGGCCTGCCCCCTGCCTGCCCAGACGTAGGCAGAGTGACTTGTGGTTCGGCGCGTGGGGCACGACCAGACCTTGGCTTCTAGTCGAAGTCCAGGGGGCCTGCCCCCTGCCTGCCCGGAGGTAGGCAGAGGGACTCGTGGTTCGGCGCGTGGGTCCGAGCCTGACCCTGGCATCTGGTCGAGGTCCAGGGGGCCTGCCTCCGCCTGCACAGAGATAGGCAGAGGGACTTGTGGTTCGGCGCATGGGGCCGGGCCCGACCCTGGCTTCTGGTCGAAGTCGAGGGGGCCTGCCCCCTGCCTGCCCAGCGGTAGGCAGAGGGACTTGTGGTTCGGCGCATGGGGCCGGGCCTGACCCTGGCTTCTAGTCGAAGTCCAGGGGGCCTACCCCTTGCCTGCCCAGAGGTAGGCGGAGGGACTTGTGGTTCGGCACATGGGGCCGGGTCAGACCCTGGCTTCTGGTGGACGTCCAAGAGGCATGCCCCCTCCCTGCCCAGAGGTAGGCAGAGGGAGTTGTGGTTCGGCGCGTGGGGCCGGACCTGACCCTGGCTTCTGGTCGAGGTCCAGGGGGCCTGCCTCCGCCTGCTCAGAGATAGGCAAAGGGACTTGTGGTTCGGCGGATGGGGCCGGGCTCGACCTTGGCTTCTGGTCGAAGTCCAGTGGGCCTGCCCCCTGCCTGCCCAGAGGTAGGCAGAGGGACTTGTGGTTTGGCGCATGGGGCCGGGCCTGACCCTGGCTTCTCGTCGAGGTCCAGGGGGCCTGCCCCCTGCCTGTCCAGACGAAGGCAGAGGGACTTGTGGTTCGGCGCGTGGGGCCGGGCCTGACCTTGGCTTCTGGTCGAGGTCCAGGGGGACTGCCCCCTGCCTGCCTAGAGGTAGGCAGAGGGACTTGTGGTTCGTTGCATGGGGCCGGGCCTGACCCTGGCTTCTGGTCGAAGTCCAGGGGGCCTGTCCCCTGCCTGCCCAGAGGTAGGTAGAGGGACTCGTGGTTCGGCGCGTGGGGTCGGGCATGACCCTGGCTTCTGGTCGAGGTCCAGGGGGCCTGCCTCCGCCTTCCCAGAGATAGGCAGAGGGACTTGTGGTTCGGCGCATGGGGCCGGGCCCGACCTTGGCTTCTGGTCGAAGTCGAGGGGGCCTGCCCCCTGCCTGCCCAGCGGTAGGCAGAGGGACTTGTGGTTCGGCGCATGGGGCCGGGCCTGACCCTGGCTTCTGGTCGAAGTCCAGGGGGCCTGCCCCTGCCTGCCCAGAGGTAGGCGGAGGGACTTGTGGTTCGGCGCATGGGGCCGGGCCAGACCCTGGCTTCTGGTCGACGTCCAAGGGGCCTGCCCCCTCCCTGCCCAGAGGTAGGTAGAGGGAGTTGTGGTTCGGCGCATGGGGCCGGGCCTGACCCGGGCTTCTAGTCGAAGTCCAGGGGGCCTGCCCCTGCCTGCATAGAGGTAGGAGGAGGGACTTGTGGTTCGGCGCATGGGGCCGGGCCAGACCCTGGCTTCTGGTCGAAGTCTAAGGGGCCTTTCCCCTGCCTGCCCAGAGGTAGGCAGAGGGAGTTGTGGTTCGGCGGGTGGGGCCGGGCCTGACCCTGGCTTCTGGTCGAGGTCCAGGGGGCCTGCCTCCGCCTGCTTAGAGATAGGCAGAGGTACTTGTGGTTCGGCGGATGGGGCCGGGCTCGACCTTGGCTTCTGGTCGAAGTCCAGTGGGCCTGCCCCCTGCCTGCCCAGAGGTAGGCAGAGGGACTTGTGGTTTGGCGCATGGGGCCGGGCCTGACCCTGGCTTCTGGTCGAAGTCCAGGGGGCCTACCCCTTGCCTGCCCAGAGGTAGGCGGAGGGACTTGTGGTTCGGCACATGGGGCCGGGTCAGACCCTGGCTTCTGGTGGACGTCCAAGAGGCATGCCCCCTCCCTGCCCAGAGGTAGGCAGAGGGAGTTGTGGTTCGGCGCGTGGGGCCGGACCTGACCCTGGCTTTTGGTCGAGGTCCAGGGGGCCTGCCTCCGCCTGCTCAGAGATAGGCAAAGGGACTTGTGGTTCGGCGGATGGGGCCGGGCTCGACCTTGGCTTCTGGTCGAAGTCCAGTGGGCCTGCCCCCTGCCTGCCCAGAGGTAGGCAGAGGGACTTGTGGTTTGGCGCATGGGGCCGGGCCTGACCCTGGCTTCTCGTCGAGGTCCAGGGGGCCTGCCCCCTGCCTGTCCAGACGAAGGCAGAGGGACTTGTGGTTCGGCGCGTGGGGCCGGGCCTGACCTTGGCTTCTGGTCGAGGTCCAGGGGGACTGCCCCCTGCCTGCCTAGAGGTAGGCAGAGGGACTTGTGGTTCGTTGCATGGGGCCGGGCCTGACCCTGGCTTCTGGTCGAAGTCCAGGGGGCCTGTCCCCTGCCTGCCCAGAGGTAGGTAGAGGGACTCGTGGTTCGGCGCGTGGGGTCGGGCATGACCCTGGCTTCTGGTCGAGGTCCATGGGGCCTGCCTCCGCCTTCCCAGAGATAGGCAGAGGGACTTGTGGTTCGGCGCATGGGGCCGGGCCCGACCTTGGCTTCTGGTCGAAGTCGAGGGGGCCTGCCCCCTGCCTGCCCAGCGGTAGGCAGAGGGACTTGTGGTTCGGCGCATGGGGCCGGGCCTGACCCTGGCTTCTGGTCGAAGTCCAGGGGGCCTGCCCCTGCCTGCCCAGAGGTAGGCGGAGGGACTTGTGGTACGGCGCATGGGGCCGGGCCAGACCCTGGCTTCTGGTCGACGTCCAAGGGGCCTGCCCCCTCCCTGCCCAGAGGTAGGTAGAGGGAGTTGTGGTTCGGCGCATGGGGCCGGGCCTGACCCGGGCTTCTAGTCGAAGTCCAGGGGGCCTGCCCCTGCCTGCATAGAGGTAGGAGGAGGGACTTGTGGTTCGGCGCATGGGGCCGGGCCAGACCCTGGCTTCTGGTCGAAGTCTAAGGGGCCTTTCCCCTGCCTGCCCAGAGGTAGGCAGAGGGAGTTGTGGTTCGGCGCGTGGGGCCGGGCCTGACCCTGGCTTCTGGTCGAGGTCCAGGGGGCCTGCATCCGCCTGCTTAGAGATAGGCAGAGGTACTTGTGGTTCGGCGGATGGGGTCGGGCCCGACCTAGGCTTCTGGTCGAAATCCAGGGGGCCAGCCCCCTGCCTGCCCAGAGGTAGGCAGCGGAACTTGTGGTTTGGCGCGTGGGTCAGGGCCTGACCCTGGCTTCTGGTCGAGGTCCAGGGGGCCTGCCCCCTGCCTGCCCAGATAAAGGCAGAGTGACTTGTGGTTCGGCGCGTGGGGCAGGGCCTGACCCTGGCTTCTGGTCGAGGTCCAGGGGGCCTGCCCCCTGCCTGCCCAGACGTAGGCAGAGTGACTTGTGGTTCGGCGCATGGGGCCCGACCAGACCTTGGCTTCTAGTCGAAGTCCAGGGGGCCTGCCCCCTGCCTGCCCAGAGGTAGGCAGAGGGACTCGTGGTTCGGCGCGTGGGTCCGAGCCTGACCCTGGCATCTGGTCGAGGTCTAGGGGGCCTGCCTCCGCCTGCACAGAGATAGGGAGAGGGACTTGTGGTTCGGCGCATGGGGCCGGGCCCGACCCTGGCTTCTGGTCGAAGTCGAGGGGGCCTGCCCCCTGCCTGCCCAGCGGTAGGCAGAGGGACTTGTGGTTCGGCGCATGGGGCCGGGCCTGACCCTGGCTTCTGGTCGAAGTCCAGGGGGCCTACCCCTTGCCTGCCCAGAGGTAGGCGGAGGGACTTGTGGTTCGGCACATGGGGCCGGGTCAGACCCTGGCTTCTGGTCGACGTCCAAGAGGCCTGCCCCCTCCCTGCCCAGAGGTAGGCAGAGGGAGTTGTGGTTCGGCGCGTGGGGCCGGACCTGACCCTGGCTTCTGGTCGAGGTCCAGGGGGCCTGCCTCCGCCTGCTCAGAGATAGGCAAAGGGACTTGTGGTTCGGCGGATGGGGCCGGGCTCGACCTTGGCTTCTGGTCGAAGTCCAGTGGGCCTGCCCCCTGCCTGCCCAGAGGTAGGCAGAGGGACTTGTGGTTCGGCGCGTGGGGCCGGGCCTGACCTTGGCTTCTGGTCGAGGTCCAGGGGGACTGCCCCCTGCCTGCCTAGAGGTAGGCAGAGGGACTTGTGGTTCGTTGCATGGGGCCGGGCCTGACCCTGGCTTCTGGTCGAAGTCCAGGGGGCCTGTCCCCTGCCTGCCCAGAGGTAGGTAGAGGGACTCGTGGTTCGGCGCGTGGGGTCGGGCATGACCCTGGCTTCTGGTCGAGGTCCAGGGGGCCTGCCTCCGCCTTCCCAGAGATAGGCAGAGGGACTTGTGGTTCGGCGCATGGGGCCGGGCCCGACCTTGGCTTCTGGTCGAAGTCGAGGGGGCCTGCCCCCTGCCTGCCCAGCGGTAGGCAGAGGGACTTGTGGTTCGGCGCATGGGGCCGGGCCTGACCCTGGCTTCTGGTCGAAGTCCAGAGGGCCTGCCCCTGCCTGCCCAGAGGTAGGCGGAGGGACTTGTGGTTCGGCGCATGGGGCCGGGCCAGACCCTGGCTTCTGGTCGACGTCCAAGGGGCCTGCCCCCTCCCTGCCCAGAGGTAGGTAGAGGAAGTTGTGGTTCGGCGCATGGGGCCGGGCCTGACCCGGGCTTCTGGTCGAAGTCCAGGGGGCATGCCCCTGCCTGCCCAGAGGTAGGCGGAGGGACTTGTGGTTCGGCGCATGGGGCCGGGCCAGACCCTGGCTTCTGGTCGAAGTCTAAGGGGCCTTTCCCCTGCCTGCCCAGAGGTAGGCAGAGGGAGTTGTGGTTCGGCGCGTGGGGCCGGGCCTGACCCTGGCTTCTGGTCGAGGTCCAGGGGGCCTGCCTCCGCCTGCTTAGAGATAGGCAGAGGTACTTGTGGTTCGGCGGATGGGGTCGGGCTCGACCTAGGCTTCTGGTCGAAATCCTGGGGGCCAGCCCCCTGCCTGCCCAGAGGTAGGCAGCGGAACTTGTGGTTTGGCGCGTGGGTCAGGGCCTGACCCTGGCTTCTGGTCGAGGTCCAGGGGGCCGACCCCCTGCCTGCCCAGATGTAGGCAGAGTGACTTGTGGTTCGGCGCGTGGGGCAGGGCCTGACCCTGGCTTCTGGTCGAGGTCCAGGAGGCCTGCCCCCTGCCTGCCCAGACGTAGGCAGAGTGACTTGTGGTTCAGCGCATGGGGCCAGACCTGACCCTGGCTTCTAGTCGAAGTCCAGGGGGCCTGCCCCCTGCCTGCCCAGAGGTAGGCAGAGGGACACGTGGTTCGGCGCGTGGGTCCGAGCCTGACCCTGACATCTGGTCGAGGTCCAGGGGGCCTGCCTCCGCCTGCACAGAGATAGGCAGAGGGACTTGTGGTTCGGCGCATGGGGCCGGGCCCGACCCTGGCTTCTGGTCGAAGTCGAGGGGGCCTGCCCCCTCCCTGCCCAGCGGTAGGCAGAGGGACTTGTGGTTCGGCGCATGGGGCCGGGCCTGACCCGGGCTTCTGGTCGAAGTCCAGGGGGCCTACCCCTTGCCTGCTCAGAGGTAGGCGGAGGGACTTGTGGTTCGGCGCATGGGGCCGGGTCAGACCCTAGCTTCTGGTGGACGTCCAAGAGGCATGCCCCCTCCCTGCCCAGAGGTAGGCAGAGGGAGTTGTGGTTCGGCGCGTGGGGCCGGACCTGACCCTAGCTTCTGGTCGAGGTCCAGGGGGCCTGCCTCCGCCTGCCCAGAGGTAGGCAAAGGGACTTGTGGTTCGACGGATGGGGCCGGGCCCGACCTTGGCTTCTGGTCGAAGTCCAGGGGGCCTGCCCCCTGCCTGCCCAGAGGTAGGCAGAGGGACTTGTGGTTTGGCGCCTGGGGCCGGACCTGACCCTGGCTTCTCGTCGAGGTCCAGGGGGCCTGTCCCCTGCCTGCCCAGACGAAGGCAGAGGGACTTGTGGTTCGGCGCGTGGGGCCGGGCCTGACCCTTGCTTCTGGTCGAGGTCCAGGGGGACTGCCCCCTGCCTGCCTAGAGGTAGGCAGAGGGACTTGTGGTTCGCTGCATGGGGCCGGGCCTGACCCTGGCTTCTGGTTGAAGTACAGGGGGCCTGTCCCCTGCCTGCCCAGAGGTAGGCAGAGGGACTCGTGGTTCGGCGCGTGGGGCCGGGCATGACCCTGCCCTCTGGTCGAGGTCCAGGGGGCCTGCCTCCGCCTGCCCAGAGATAGGTAGAGGGACTTGTGGTTCGGCGCATGGGGCCGGGCCCGACCCTGGCTTCTGGTCGAAGTCCAGGGGGCCTGCCCTCTGCCTGTCCTGCGGTAGGCAGAGGGACTTGTGGTTCGACGCATGGAGCCGGGCCTGACCGTGGCTTCTGGTCGAAGTCCAGGGGGCCTACCCCTGCCTGCCCAGAGGTAGGCAGAGGGACTCGTGGTTCGGCGCGTGGGGCCGGGCATGACCCTGGCTTCTGGTCGAGGTCCAGGGGGCCTGCCTCCGCCTGCCCAGAGATAGGCAGAGGGACTTGTGGTTCGGCGCATGGGGCCGGGCCCGACCCTGGCTTCTGGTCGAAGTCCAGGGGGCCTGCCCCCTGCCTGTCCTGCGGTAGGCAGAGGGACTTGTGGTTCGGCGCATGGGCCGGGCCTGACCCTGGCTTCTGGTCGAAGTCCTGGGGGCCTGCCCCTGCCTGCCGAGAGGTAGGCGGAGGGACTTGTGGTTCGGCGCATGGGGCCGGATCAGACCCTGGCTTCTGGTGGACGTCCAAGAGGCATGCCCCCTCCCTGCCCAGAGGTAGGCAGAGGGAGTTGTGGTTCGGCGCGTGGGGCCGGACCTGACCCTGGCTTCTGGTCGTGGTCCAGGGGGCCTGCCTCCGCCTGCCCAGAGGTAGGCAAAGGGACTTGTGGTTCGACGGATGGGGCCGGGCCCGACCTTGGCTTCTGGTCGAAGTCCAGGGGGCCTGCCCCCTGCCTGCCCAGAGGTAGGCAGAGGGACTTGTGGTTTGGCGCCTGGGGCCTGACCTGACCATGGCTTCTCGTCGAGGTCCAGGGGGCCTGCCCCCTGCCTGCCCAGACGAAGGCAGAGGGACTTGTGGTTCGGCGCGTGGGGCCGGGCCTGACCTTGGCTTCTGGTCGAGGTCCAGGGGGACTGCCCCCTGCCTGCCTAGAGGTAGGCAGAGGGACTTGTGGTTCGTTGCGTGGGGCCGGGCCTGACCCTGGCTTCTGGTCGAAGTCCAGGGGGCCTGTCCCCTGCCTGCCCAGAGGTAGGCATAGGGACTCGTGGTTCGGCGCGTGGGGTGGGGCATGACCCTGGCTTCTGGTCGAGGTCCAGGGGGACTGCCCCCTGCCTGCCTAGAGGTAGGCAGAGGGACTTGTGGTTCGTTGCGTGGGGCCGGGCCTGACCCTGGCTTCTGGTCGAAGTCCAGGGGGCCTGTCCCCTGCCTGCCCAGAGGTAGGCATAGGGACTCGTGGTTCGGCGCGTGGGGTGGGGCATGACCCTGGCTTCTGGTCGAGGTCCAGGAGGCCTGCCTCCGCCTGCCCAGAGATAGGCAGAGAGACTTGTGGTTCGGCTGATGGTAAGGATTTGTCACGTCCCTAGCCAACAATAATAAACCGACTATTCCTAGTGGGTAGCTAGGGCAAGTAGGGTCGATATCCACAGGGACGGTAGAGTAAGGTCTAGACTAGGTCCACTAAAACTAGGCTAAGTCACACGAAGAAACACAAAGAAAGCTATAAAAGGAAACAATTGAGGAGGAGGAGTAAGAACTAGACTAATGATGCTAAACAATGCTAATGATCGGTCTAACTAGAAAATGACTCAATTATGGAAAGAAGTGGGGTAGGTCGGGTTCATAAAGGTAGAAGGGTAATTGGGGTGATCAAGGGTATGGATGTCTCCTAGTGTCTAGAGTCGGTCCGGGCTTTCGCAACTTAAACCGATGTCAAGGTGGGTCCGGGCTCTCGCAACTTAGACCCTAATCCGTGCTCTCGCAACTACGATTATTCTCAACATTCCCACATCATAGGCAAACAATGGATTCATGAACACATGCACAAGGAGCATTGGCCACTACTACTCATACAAGCATAACAACAAACACCTAGAGTGCTCACAATGTGACTAGCAACAAAGATTCACCCTTTCCCCTTAATCAACCCTAATTATCCATAATCTACCCCTAATCCCCCTACTAACCCCACAAGAAGACTACTCACTCATGATGAAAGGAAGAATAACAATCAAAAGAGAAACTAAGACAAACATCCAAACATCCATAATGACAAATCCAAACAAGAACAATAACAATAACACTAAGAAAAGATTCAAACTTGTATAAATAACAAAGAACAAGGATGAGAAAGGATTATACCAACACTAGATGAAGAAAAGGAACAATCTTGCATTAATGAGAAACCCAAATACAATCCCAAGGTTGTCAAGCTTGAGACAATCTCCAAGAATCCCTTAATACAAGCACTAATTACAAAGGATTAACTAAAGATTAACTAAAACTAAGAGAAGATTAAAGCTAATGAGTGAGAATCAATCTAGGGTTTTTGAGGCTTAAACTAGTCTAGGGTATGATAAGTCCATGTCCTCTTACAAGAGAAGGGTATATAAAGGGTTTAAGAATGAAAGGAATTGAAAGGAAATGAACACGGGCTGAACTGGGACAAATCCCGATCGGGAAAGGAAATCCCGATCGGGAAAGTGGAGTATCCCGATCGGGATTTTATGTTCCCGATCGGGAACACCCCACAGTAGCCGCTCCTTGCTTTCCTCTTTATTCCCGGTCGGGATGAGGCCATACCCGATCGGGAATAGTCTTGTAGGCCTCCAATATGAACTTTTCGGTCCCTCCTTGGTTCTCATGGCCTTCTCATCGATTCTCGGGACTCGGGATCGGGTCTCGGAGGCTCGGGATTGGGTCCCAAGGTCTCGGGGTCGATTCCAAGGCATCGAGTCATCGTTCCTTAGCTTCGTTGGCTCCAAAATGTGTATGTATAGAGTCGGAATCACTCCAACTCTTCATGAACGGTCTCGGGAACCTGAAACGAGCTAAAGGAAACATAAGAAGCCCATAAACCGCTCCAAAGGAGCGGTTCCACAAGGAAAATGGGACCAAAACCCTACAGAACAGGCACTACAAACGACAATTATCAACTCCCCCACACTTAACCCTTACTCGCCCTCGAGTAAGCACATACTACTACTAAACTATCCGAGTGGGTATTAGCGCACCCTACGCCCTTTCAACTCACGCGAGTGCACTTAGAGGAGAAGTGCACTCCGCAAGGCAAGTGGGGTCTTGCGACAAAATCGTGGGTGCAACCGGACACAAAACACAAAAACAAACAAGCATATAAACAACAAACAAACACACAAACAAAAGGTTGCACCCAAAGGAAAAATAAATACCGCTTCCCTCTAAAAGCGGTGAATGAAACACCGGTTTAGGACTCGAGGTAAGCGACAACGTTCCCAAGCTAGACATACAAACCAAGGTGAACTAAACCCTAATAGCATGACGACAAAGCAATAAAAACGTTGGTAACTTACCTAGGTCCTCCTAACTTTCTGAAAACTTACTACGGGACGATCGGCGGAGATGGAAAGTGAAGAACCACGGTGTTAGTCGACACTGTAGGTAAGTGAGACCCCGCCCCCTTTAGCGTGAGCCAAGAGGGTCTTCCCATGTCTAAAACCGCCTAACTAGTCCAAGTAAAAAGGTGGAAGTATGCAAAATGAGGGAAGACCGACTAATGCCGCTATCATCCTTCCTCGGGACTCGGTCCTTTGGTAGGCTCTTCACGGCAAAAGTCGGAAAAAGGCTTATTTTGTGGTTTTCTTTTTGTGAGGCGAGTTTTCTTTTGGCATTTACTCTTTTCTTTTGAATTTTTGCTTTGCTTGCCATGCCATTCTTTTTCTTCTTTTCTATTTTTCTTTTTGGCTTTTGTGCCTTTTCATTTTCTTCATTTCTTTTCTTTCTTTCATTTTTCTTTCTTTTCTTTTCTTTGCCCTTTTTTGGCAAGATTTGGCTTTTTGGCATTTCTTGAAAAATAAGAAAGAGAGATTTCAACACTTTGCAATTTTATTGTATGGATATGTGTAAAAGGTAGAAAAAATGGGAGAGTTGGGGAGCGTCCTTCCCTTCAAACCCACAAAAAGTGGATAACTTGGACTAATCAAACGATCCTAAACACGGTCACCTAGGGGACGAAACTCGGTAACCAAGGCCTATTCACACCGTGGGTGGTCATAATGGTCAAAGGTGCAAATCCCGTAGTAAATCCCTAGTAAGAAAGGTGGACTCAAGGTAAAGGACCAACAAAATCATTGATTTAGGGTCATTCTACTAGGCTAAAGTCCAAGACTCGATTTATACAACTAGGAAGGGAAAGTAGACACTCACACACTAGCCTCTAAACCGGGTTTTCGAAAACCGTTTACACACAAGACACAAATACCACAAAACAACGACTCAACAAGAAAGAAAGAAAGAAGAAGGAAACAACAAACAAAACAAAACAAAACAAACACATAATCAACATAAACACCACCCCGATTTCCAAACAAGTCTCCAAATCAACCACAACTTTACAAGGCTCCGCCCGAGCACACAACATCACAATCTCCTCCAAAACTCCGCAAGAGATAAAGAAGAAAAAGGGATAGAGGTTACCGAGATTCTTGCAAGCTCTCCAAAGTTGGCGGCAATTAGGCAACCTAAAAGGGAAAAGGGAGGCAAAGCACACGCACAAAACAAATATACTACACAAAGATCCAAAAGTAAAACATACAAAAGGAAAAATCTTTTTGGATTTTGTGAAAACTTTTCAAATTTTTAGGATTTTTTCAAGATTTTTCGATAAAATAAGAAAATAAAACAAGCTACGATAGAATATCGCTCCCCCACACTTAAATCGAGCAATGTCCTCATATGCTCAATCGTAGTGTCGGAGAGACAAAAGAAAGAGAAAAGAAACTACGAAAATAAAGCTAAGAATCAAAAATAAGTTGAAGAAAAGGGTAGAATGTGTCCGGCCGGGGTGTAGTCAAGTCACCGTGGGCCGAGACGAGAAAAAGATATGGATGGGGGAAGAAATAAAAAGAAGGAGATAAAAGGAAATGGGAGGGGAGGGCTAGGTGTAATCAAGTCACCTAGCCCGGATTCCGCCTAAATCCGTCTAATTCCTAAAAAGCGGTGAAAATCTTGTAGATTTGGATTTTTCGATGGACTCTCGATGTAATCACGTCGTCGAGAGTCGGGAGCAACCATACTAGGGCCTCGAAGGCCACTAAGACTCCATGACTCGAGGGAAGGGGGCAAACAAGGAAAGGCAAGCGATAAATAGACGGAAAAGGAAGGATAGTTACCCAAACCGAGCGGCTAGTAACTCACTTGCTCCATCGTCTCGATGATCATGAGGGCCTTGTTGCTTGTCTCCACAGTTGCCATCTCGCTTCATATTCAAGAGCTCACGGTCGGGGTAGTAATGGTGTAAGGGGTGTGTGGGTTTCGATGTAAGGTGAGGTGCATGGTCATGTGATAGGAGTAGAGTGGAGTAGGGAGGTTGGGAGGGGGTATTATGGATGGGTGGAATCAAATGCCTAGGAAAAAGACTCAAAATGGGGAAGAGGACTTTCCCGGTCGGGAAGGGAATTCCCGATCGGGAGCATGTGAATTCCCGATCGGGATTTTGTGTTCCCGATCGGGATCACCTTCCAGTGAGTCCAAATTCTTGGCATCAACATTCCCGATCGGGTTAAGGCTTTCCCGATCGGGATTCTTCATCTTCACCTTCCATGAACCCAAAAGCTTGATACAAGCTTCAAAAACCGACTTCCTCGCTCACAAACCAAGCCTTATCAACAATCCACCCTTTCTAGGGCTCAAATCAACTTCACCTATCAAGAAAACTCAAGCACACATAAAATTCTCTCCCTCACAACTCTCATCAAATAGTCTAAACAACAAGAATATCACCAAAATCAAACTAACTAAGAGTAAGAAATATACACAATGCGACGGTTCTTGTGGAACTCCGTCAAACCAAGGTGGTGCAAATCTTCATTCTTTTTCATCAACTCTCCAACCTGTTCCATCTCCATCAAGGGCACGTAAGAACAAGTCGAAGGCCCTAGAGATGTCTTCAATCATGCTCGAAATATAGCCATCCACAAACCAAGGCTCCTCATGGCCTTGCCTAGACGTTCCCGGGGCATCCTGATCTTCCAAGTGCAATGGCTTGAACTTGTACTTTCGGTCTTTTGGGATATACCCAAATGTCCACCGGTCCTCATGCGGCCTCAAGGGCGGCTCATCATTCTTTTCCTCGCTTTGCAACTTGTCATCAAGCCCATGATTCGGGCACTCATCTTCCTCACTATCGGAGTCCTCAAGTACATGGGAGTACTTCTTCAAGCTTTGTCCCGTTTCTCTCCCTCGATCGATGTCTTCCGTGGTATGGATCACTTTACACGTTTCATCACTAGTGGGTGGAGTGTTGCCCTGAAGGTCGAACACTATCTTTTCCTCGCCCAACTCAAATGTGATCTTACCCCTCTTCACATCGATCATGGCACCGGCGGAGTGTAGAAATGGGCGCCCAAGAATAATGGGAGTGCTTGCATCTTCCGGCATATCGAGCACAATGAAGTCGACCGGAATGAAGAATTTCCCTATTCGCACCGGCACATCCTCAAGCATTCCCAATGGTCGGTTAATAGACTTGTCGGCCATTCGGAGCGTAATGGATGTGCATTTCAACTCCTTCATCCCGAGTCGGCAACAAATAGTGTAGGGAAGGACGCTCACACTCGCACCCAAGTCACATAATGCATTGTTTATCATAAAATTGCCAATGGTGCAAGGGATTGAGAAACTACCCGGATCTTTCAACTTCGGAAGCGTGGACCCTTGAATGAGCTCGCTCACCACCCTCGTGAACGCTACCGTCTCTTCCTTGTCGATAGATCTTTTCCTTGCTAGGATTTCCCGCATGAATTTTCCGTATGCCGGGATTTGGGTAAGTAACTCGGTGAATGGGACATTGACATCCAACTTCTTCATGATATTAAGGAATTTGTCATATTGAGAGTCCTCCTTACTCTTCATTTGCCTTGATGGGTAAGGCAATTTCACTTGGTACTTGTTTTGCTCCATGGGGATAGACTTCTCAAACGACACTTTCCCTTTGCCTTTTTCTTTCTCTTGAGGTGGTGGAGGGTTGTCTTTTTGGGGCTTCTCGACCTCCCTTAAGACTTGTTCCTCAATTGGACGATCTAAGCTTGAGTCTTCTTGACTTGGAGATGCCAATTTCTTTGTTGGTTCATGCATTGGCTCTTGATCATTAGGGAATGGAGGGGGGTCATAGGATGTACCTCTCCTTGTGGTGATGGCATTTACATGCTCATATGACGGTGCTTGGCCTTGAGAAGGTAATTGTCCCTTTTGCTTTGAGGAACTTCCCGATGCAAGTTGAGCTATTTGATTCTCGAGTATCGTCATCCGGGTATCTCTCATAGCGTTTTCCCCTCGAACATAAGTAAAGAGCTCTTGATGATGTCTTGACATGTCCATTTGATTGTTCTTCACTTCTTGATTGCTCTTTTGCAAATCCATCATAGTCTTTTGTATGTCAAAATCACGTGGTGGAGATGATGGATTATGCGGAGTATCGGTGAGGGCTAATGGGGTACCGTAATCGTGGATAGGAGACCGGCTCCTAGGCTTGCTTTGTTGTTGTTGATTGTGAGTTGCTTGTTGACGGTTCCCTTGGAACCCATGAGAATTTCCTTGATTGTGATTTTGAAACCCTTGGTTCACTTGCTCAATACTCCCTCTACAACTCATAGGGTCATGGCCAACGATTCCACAAGTGTCACACATCTCAAAGTAAGGTGTAGGAGGTGCGAACCCCAAAGCATTCACTTCTTGAATCGGTTGATGGTGGGATGAACTAGAGCCTTGGACTTGGTTGAGGTGGCTTTGGAGCTTCTTGTCAATAGTCTCCATGTGCGTTTTTAGTTGAGCTCCAAGGTCAATGCTCAATTGAGTGATAACATCAACCTCGTGCCTAACTCCCCGATTTGCCTTCCTAGGCCTAGAGTATTGCGAATTATGCACCGCCATCTCTTCGATTCTCGCCCATGTTTGGTCGTCATCGACCTCGGTAAACCTACCATTGGAGCCCATATTAAGGATGGCTCTTGAGTCTTCATAAAGGCCATTCCAAAATTGTTGAACCAAGAACCATTGTGAGAGTCCATGATGTGGGCACGATCTCACCAAAGACTTAAACCGCTCCCAAGCTTCATATAGGCTCTCTTCATCCCTTTGTTGGAACCCGGTGATGGAGGCCCTAAGCAAATTTGTCTTCTCCGGAGGGTAAAATTTTTGGTAAAACGCCAAGGCAAGCTTTTTCCAAGTATCGATCCCCATGGTTGCCCGATCTAGACTCTTGATCCATTGCTTTGCTTTTCCAATTAATGAGAAAGGAAATAAAACCCATCGAATTTGATCTTGTGTAACCCCGGGTTGAGAAATAGCATCGCAATAATCGGAGAAGGTCTCCATATGTTGGTGTGGGTCTTCGGTGGGCAAACCACTAAATGGGCTCCTCTCCACAAGTTGGATAAATTGAGTCTTGGCCACAAAATTTCCGGTATAGGCTTCCGGTAATGCACTTGGTCCCGGCAAGACATCTTCCGTGAAAGTGGAGTGAGAGGAAAACTTCGGCATCCTTGGATATAAGGGAGAGGATGGGGGTGTAGAGAGTGTTGATGTAGATGAAGAGGGAGAATTAGGAGAAGAATCACCGAAGGGATTGATGAAGGTCCCTCCGGCCGTCTCTCGAGGTGAAATGCTCAAGTCGGCTCTTTGGGCTTGCCCTTGATGAGTGGTGCTTGCACTTGGTTGAGAGATCCTAACCCGATTAATCGTCCGTTGGCGAAAGGCTCGAAAGAGTCTCTCCGGCTCTGGATTAAAGAGATAGAGGTCGCCTCCCCTCCTAGGCATACACTACACACTAGAACAAACGTAAGAACACCTAGTGCTTTATGGGCACTAGGCAACGACAATAACAAACACAACTAGAGACAAAGAGAAAAAGAAGAGATAACACTAAAGAAAGAAGAAAAATCAAGAGAATATACACAAGAGAAGATGGGAGAACACAAAGAGGGGTAACTAAGTCTAGAAATAAGCAAACTAAGTCCAAACAATGCACCGTCCCCGGCAACGGCGCCAAATTGATGGTAAGGATTTGTCACGTCCCTAGCCAACAATAATAAACCGACTATTCCTAGTGGGTAGCTAGGGCAAGTAGGGTCGATATCCACAGGGACGGTAGAGTAAGGTCTAGACTAGGTCCACTAAAACTAGGCTAAGTCACACGAAGAAACACAAAGAAAGCTATAAAAGGAAACAATTGAGGAGGAGTAAGAACTAGACTAATGATGCTAAAAAATGCTAATGATCGGTCTAACTAGAAAATGACTCAATTATGGAAAGAAGTGGGGTAGGTCGGGTTCATAAAGGTAGAAGGGTAATTGGGGTGATCAAGGGTATGGATGTCTCCTAGTGTCTAGAGTCGGTCCGGGCTTTCGCAACTTAAACCGATGTCAAGGTGGGTCCGGGCTCTCGCAACTTAGACCCTAATCCGTGCTCTCGCAACTACGATTATTCTCAACATTTCCACATCATAGGCAAACAATGGATTCATGAACACATGCACAAGGAGCATTGGCCACTACTACTCATACAAGCATAACAACAAACACCTAGAGTGCTCACAATGTGACTAGCAACAAAGATTCACCCTTTCCCCTTAATCAACCCTAATTATCCATAATCTACCCCTAATCCCCCTACTAACCCCACAAGAAGACTACTCACTCATGATGAAAGGAAGAATAACAATCAAAAGAGAAACTAAGACAAACATCCAAACATCCATAATGACAAATCCAAACAAGAACAATAACAATAACACTAAGAAAAGATTCAAACTTGTATAAATAACAAAGAACAAGGATGAGAAAGGATTATACCAACACTAGATGAAGAAAAGGAACAATCTTGCATTAATGAGAAACCCAAATACAATCCCAAGGTTGTCAAGCTTGAGACAATCTCCAAGAATCCCTTAATACAAGCACTAATTACAAAGGATTAACTAAAGATTAACTAAAACTAAGAGAAGATTAAAGCTAATGAGTGAGAATCAATCTAGGGTTTTTGAGGCTTAAACTAGTCTAGGGTATGATAAGTCCATGTCCTCTTACAAGAGAAGGGTATATAAAGGGTTTAAGAATGAAAGGAATTGAAAGGAAATGAACACGGGCTGAACTGGGACAAATCCCGATCGGGAAAGGAAATCCCGATCGGGAAAGTGGAGTATCCCGATCGGGATTTTATGTTCCCGATCGGGAACACCCCACAGTAGCCGCTCCTTGCTTTCCTCTTTATTCCCGGTCGGGATGAGGCCATACCCGATCGGGAATAGTCTTGTAGGCCTCCAATATGAACTTTTCGGTCCCTCCTTGGTTCTCATGGCCTTCTCATCGATTCTCGGGACTCGGGATCGGGTCTCGGAGGCTCGGGATTGGGTCCCAAGGTCTCGGGGTCGATTCCAAGGCATCGAGTCATCGTTCCTTAGCTTCGTTGGCTCCAAAATGTGTATGTATAGAGTCGGAATCACTCCAACTCTTCATGAACGGTCTCGAGAACCTGAAACGAGCTAAAGGAAACATAAGAAGCCCATAAACCGCTCCAAAGGAGCGGTTCCACAAGGAAAATGGGACCAAAACACTACAGAACAGGCACTACAAACGACAATGTTCGGCGCATGGGGCCGGGCCCGACCTTGGCTTCTGGTCGAAGTCCAGGGGGCCTGCCCCCTGCCTGCCCAGAGGTAGGTAGAAGGACTTGTGGTTCAGCGCATGGGGCCGGGCCTGACCCTGGCTTCTGGTCGACGTCCAAGGGGCCTTCCCCCTCCCTACCCAGAGGTAGGCAGAGGGAGTTGTGGTTCAGCGCGTGGGGCCGGGCCTGACCCTGGTTTCTGGTCGAGGTCCAGGGGGCCTGCCTCCGCCTGCCCAGAGGTAGGCAGAGGGACTTGTGGTTCGGCGGATGGGGTCGGGCCCGACCTTGGCTTCTGGTCGAAGTCCAGGGGGCCTGCCCCCTGCCTGCCCAGAGGTAGGCAGAGGGACTTGTGGTTTGGTGCCTAGGGCCGGGCCTGACCCTGGCTTCTGGTCGAGGTCCAGGGGGCCCGTCTCCGCCTGCCTAGAGGTAGGCAGAGGGACTTGTTGTTCGGCGCATGGAGCCGGGCCTGACCCTGGCTTCTGGTCGAGGTCCAGAGGGCCTGCCTCCGCCTGCCCAGAGGTAGGCAGAGGGACTTGTGGTTCGGCGGATGGGGCCGGGCCCGACCTTGGCTTCTGGTCGAAGTCCAGGGGGCCTGCCCCCTGCCTGCCCAGAGGTAGGCAGAGGGACTTGTGCTTTGGCGCCTAGGGCCGGGCCTGACCCTGGCTTCTGGTCGAGGTCCAGGGGGCCTGTCTCCGCCTGCCTAGAGGTAGGCAGAGGGAGTTGTGGTTCGCCGCGTGCGGCCGGGCCTGATCCTGGCTTCTGGTCGAGGTCCAGGGGGCCTGCCTCCGCCTGCCCAGAGGTAGGCAGAGGGACTTGTGGTTCGGCGGATGGGGCCGGGCCCGACCTTGGCTTCTGGTCGAAGTCCAGGGGGCCTGCCCCCTGCCTGCCCAGAGGTAGGCAGAGGGACTTGTGGTTTGGCGCCTGGGGCCTGGCCTGACCCTGGCTTCTGGTCGAGGTCCAGGGGGCCTGCCTCCGCCTGCCTAGAGGTAGGCAGAGGGACTTGTGGTTCGCCGCATGGGGCCGGGCCAGACCCTGGCTTCTAGTCGACGTCCAAGGGGCCTGCCCCCTCCCTGCCCAGAGGTAGGCAGAGGGAGTTGTGGTTCGGCGCGTGGGGCCGAACCTGACCCTGGCTTCTGGTCGAGGTCCAGGGGGCCTGCCTCCGCCTGCCTAGAGGTAGGCAGAGGGACTTGTGGTTCAGCGGATGGGGTCGGGCCCGACCTTGGCTTCTGGTCGAAGTCCAGGGGGCCTGCCCCCTACCTGCCCCGAGGTAGGCAGAGGGACTTGTGGTTTGGCGCCTGGGGCCGGGCCCGACCTTGGCTTCTGGTCGAAGTCCAGGGGGCCTGACCCCTGCCTGCCTAGAGGTAGGCAGAGGGACTTGTGGTTCGGCGGATGGGGCCGGGCCCGACCTTGGCTTTTGGTCGAAGTCTAGGGTACCTGCCCCCTGCCTGCCCAGAGGTAGGCAGAGGGACTTGTGGTTCGGCGCATGGGGCCGGGCCTGACCCTGGCTTCTGGTCGACGTCCAAGGGGCCTGCCCCCTCCCTGCCCAGAGGTAGGCAGAGGGAGTTGTGGTTCGGCGCGTGGGGCCGGGCCTGACCCTGGCTTCTGGTCGAGGTCCAGGGGGCCTGCCTCCGCCTGCCCAGAGGTAGGCAGAGGGACTTGTGGTTCGGCGGATGGGGCCGGGCCCGATCTTGGCTTCTGGTCGAAGTCCATGGGGCCTGCCCCCTGCCTGCCCAGAGGTAGGCAGATGGACTTGTGGTTTGGCGCCTGGGGCCAGGCCGGACCCTGGCTTCTGGTCGAGGTCCAGGGGGCTTTTCTCCGCCTGCCTAGAGGTAGGCAGAGGGACTTGTAGTTCGGCGCATGGAGCCGGACCTGACCCTGGCTTCTGGTCGAAGTCCAGGGTACCTGCCCCCTGCCTGCCCAGAGGTAGGCAGAGGGACTTGTTGTTCGGCGCATGGGGCCGGGCCTGACCCTGGCTTCTGGTCGACGTCCAAGGGGCCTGCCCCCTCCCTGCCCAGAGGTAGGCAGAGGGAGTTGTGGTTCGGCGCGTGGGACCGGGCCTGACCCTGGCTTCTGGTCGAGGTCCAGGGGGCCTGCCTCCGCCTGCCCAGAGGTAGGCAGAGGGACTTGTGGTTCGGCGGATGGGGCCGGGCCCGACCTTGGCTTCTGGTCGAAGTCTAGGGGGCCTGCCCCCTGCCTGCCCAGAGGTAGGCAGATGGACTTGTGGTTTGGCGCCTGGGGCCGGGCCTGACCCTGGCTTCTGGTCGAGGTCCAGGGGGCTTGTCTCCGCCTGCCTAGAGGTAGGCAGAGGGACTTGTTGTTCGGCGCATGGAGCCGGGCCTGACCCTGGCTTCTGGTCGAAGTCCAGGGGGCCTGCCCCTGCCTGCCCAGAGGTAGGCGGAGGGACTTGTGGTTCGGCGCATGGGGCCGGGCCAGACCCTGGCTTCTGGTCGACGTCCAAGGGGACTGCCCCCTCCCTGCCCAGAGGTAGGCAGAGGGAGTTGTGGTTCGGCGCGTGGGGCCGGGCCTGACCCTGGCTTCTGGTCGAGGTCCAGGGGGCCTGACTCCGCCTGCCCAGAGGTAGGCAGAGGGACTTGTGGTTCGGCGGATAGGGCCGGGCCCGACCTTGGCTTCTGGTCGAAGTCCAGGGGGCCTGCCCCTTGCCAGCCCCGAGGTAGGCAGAGGGACTTGTGGTTTGGCGCCTGGGCCGGGCCTGACCCTGGCTTCTAGTCGAGGTCCAGGGGGCCTGCCTACGCCTGCCTAGAGGTAGGCAGAGGGACTTGTGGTTTGGCGCATGGGGCCGGGCCTGACCCTGGCTTCTGGTCGAAGTCCAGGGGGCCCGCATCTGCCTGCCCAGAGGTAGGCGGAGGGACTTGTGGATCGGCGCATGGGGCCGGGCCAGACACTGGCTTCTGGTCGAAGTCCAAGGGGCCTGCCCCCTCCCTGCCCGGAGGTAGGCAGAGGGAGTTGTGGTTCGACGCGTGCGGCGGGCCTGACCCTGGCTTCTGGTCGAGGTCCAGGGGGCCTGCCTCCGCCTGCCCAGAGGTAGGCAGAGGGACTTGTGGTTCGGCGGATGGGGCCGGGCCCGACCTTGGCTTCTTTTCGAAGTCTAGGGGGCCTGCCCCTTGCCAGCCCCGAGGTAGGCAGAGGGACTTGTGGTTTGGTGCCTAGGGCCGGGCCTGACCCTGGCTTCTGGTCGAGGTCCAGGGGGCCCGTCTCCGCCTGCCTAGAGGTAGGCAGAGGGACTTGTTGTTCGGCGCATGGAGCCGGGCCTGACCCTGGCTTCTGGTCGAGGTCCAGAGGGCCTGCCTCCGCCTGCCCAGAGGTAGGCAGAGGGACTTGTGGTTCGGCGGATGGGGCCGGGCCCGACCTTGGCTTCTGGTCGAAGTCCAGGGGGCCTGCCCCCTGCCTGCCCAGAGGTAGGCAGAGGGACTTGTGCTTTGGCGCCTAGGGCCGGGCCTGACCCTGGCTTCTGGTCGAGGTCCAGGGGGCCTGTCTCCGCCTGCCTAGAGGTAGGCAGAGGGAGTTGTGGTTCGCCGCGTGCGGCCGGGCCTGATCCTGGCTTCTGGTCGAGGTCCAGGGGGCCTGCCTCCGCCTGCCCAGAGGTAGGCAGAGGGACTTGTGGTTCGGCGGATGGGGCCGGGCCCGACCTTGGCTTCTGGTCGAAGTCCAGGGGGCCTGCCCCCTGCCTGCCCAGAGGTAGGCAGAGGGACTTGTGGTTTGGCGCCTGGGGCCTGGCCTGACCCTGGCTTCTGGTCGAGGTCCAGGGGGCCTGCCTCCGCCTGCCTAGAGGTAGGCAGAGGGACTTGTGGTTCGCCGCATGGGGCCGGGCCAGACCCTGGCTTCTAGTCGACGTCCAAGGGGCCTGCCCCCTCCCTGCCCAGAGGTAGGCAGAGGGAGTTGTGGTTCGGCGCGTGGGGCCGAACCTGACCCTGGCTTCTGGTCGAGGTCCAGGGGGCCTGCCTCCGCCTGCCTAGAGGTAGGCAGAGGGACTTGTGGTTCAGCGGATGGGGTCGGGCCCGACCTTGGCTTCTGGTCGAAGTCCAGGGGGCCTGCCCCCTACCTGCCCCGAGGTAGGCAGAGGGACTTGTGGTTTGGCGCCTGGGGCCGGGCCCGACCTTGGCTTCTGGTCGAAGTCCAGGGGGCCTGACCCCTGCCTGCCTAGAGGTAGGCAGAGGGACTTGTGGTTCGGCGGATGGGGCCGGGCCCGACCTTGGCTTTTGGTCGAAGTCTAGGGTACCTGCCCCCTGCCTGCCCAGAGGTAGGCAGAGGGACTTGTGGTTCGGCGCATGGGGCCGGGCCTGACCCTGGCTTCTGGTCGACGTCCAAGGGGCCTGCCCCCTCCCTGCCCAGAGGTAGGCAGAGGGAGTTGTGGTTCGGCGCGTGGGGCCGGGCCTGACCCTGGCTTCTGGTCGAGGTCCAGGGGGCCTGCCTCCGCCTGCCCAGAGGTAGGCAGAGGGACTTGTGGTTCGGCGGATGGGGCCGGGCCCGATCTTGGCTTCTGGTCGAAGTCCATGGGGCCTGCCCCCTGCCTGCCCAGAGGTAGGCAGATGGACTTGTGGTTTGGCGCCTGGGGCCAGGCCGGACCCTGGCTTCTGGTCGAGGTCCAGGGGGCTTTTCTCCGCCTGCCTAGAGGTAGGCAGAGGGACTTGTAGTTCGGCGCATGGAGCCGGACCTGACCCTGGCTTCTGGTCGAAGTCCAGGGTACCTGCCCCCTGCCTGCCCAGAGGTAGGCAGAGGGACTTGTTGTTCGGCGCATGGGGCCGGGCCTGACCCTGGCTTCTGGTCGACGTCCAAGGGGCCTGCCCCCTCCCTGCCCAGAGGTAGGCAGAGGGAGTTGTGGTTCGGCGCGTGGGACCGGGCCTGACCCTGGCTTCTGGTCGAGGTCCAGGGGGCTTGCCTCCGCCTGCCCAGAGGTAGGCAGAGGGACTTGTGGTTCGGCGGATGGGGCCGGGCCCGACCTTGGCTTCTGGTCGAAGTCTAGGGGGCCTGCCCCCTGCCTGCCCAGAGGTAGGCAGATGGACTTGTGGTTTGGCGCCTGGGGCCGGGCCTGACCCTGGCTTCTGGTCGAGGTCCAGGGGGCTTGTCTCCGCCTGCCTAGAGGTAGGCAGAGGGACTTGTTGTTCGGCGCATGGAGCCGGGCCTGACCCTGGCTTCTGGTCGAAGTCCAGGGGGCCTGCCCCTGCCTGCCCAGAGGTAGGCGGAGGGACTTGTGGTTCGGCGCATGGGGCCGGGCCAGACCCTGGCTTCTGGTCGACGTCCAAGGGGACTGCCCCCTCCCTGCCCAGAGGTAGGCAGAGGGAGTTGTGGTTCGGCGCGTGGGGCCGGGCCTGACCCTGGCTTCTGGTCGAGGTCCAGGGGGCCTGACTCCGCCTGCCCAGAGGTAGGCAGAGGGACTTGTGGTTCGGCGGATAGGGCCGGGCCCGACCTTGGCTTCTGGTCGAAGTCCAGGGGGCCTGCCCCTTGCCAGCCCCGAGGTAGGCAGAGGGACTTGTGGTTTGGCGCCTGGGCCGGGCCTGACCCTGGCTTCTAGTCGAGGTCCAGGGGGCCTGCCTACGCCTGCCTAGAGGTAGGCAGAGGGACTTGTGGTTTGGCGCATGGGGCCGGGCCTGACCCTGGCTTCTGGTCGAAGTCCAGGGGGCCCGCATCTGCCTGCCCAGAGGTAGGCGGAGGGACTTGTGGATCGGCGCATGGGGCCGGGCCAGACACTGGCTTCTGGTCGAAGTCCAAGGGGCCTGCCCCCTCCCTGCCCGGAGGTAGGCAGAGGGAGTTGTGGTTCGACGCGTGCGGCGGGCCTGACCCTGGCTTCTGGTCGAGGTCCAGGGGGCCTGCCTCCGCCTGCCCAGAGGTAGGCAGAGGGACTTGTGGTTCGGCGGATGGGGCCGGGCCCGACCTTGGCTTCTTTTCGAAGTCTAGGGGGCCTGCCCCTTGCCAGCCCCGAGGTAGGCAGAGGGACTTGTGGTTTGGCGCCTGGGGCCGGGCCTGACCCTGGCTTCTGGTCGAGGTCCAGGGGGCCTGCCTACGCCTGCCTAGAGGTAGGCAGAAGGACTTGTGGTTCGGCGCATGGGGCCGGGCCCGACCCTGGCTTCTGGTCGAAGTCCAGGGGCCCTGGCCCCTGCCTGCCTAGAGGTAGGCAGAGGGACTTGTGGTTTGGCGCATGGGGCCGGGCCCGATCTTGGCTTCTGTTCGAAGTCCATGGGGCCTGCCCCCTGCCTGCCCAGAGGTAGGCAGATGGACTTGTGGTTTGGCGCCTGGGGCCGGGCCGGACCCTGGCTTCTGGTCGAGGTCCAGGGGGCTTGTCTCCGCCTGCCTAGAGGTAGGTAGAGGGACTTGTAGTTCGGCGCATGGAGCCGGGCCTGACCCTGGCTTCTGGTCGAAGTCCAGGGTACCTGCCCCCTGCCTGCCCAGAGGTAGGCAGAGGGACTTGTTGTTCGGCGCATGGGGCCGGGCCAGACCCTGGCTTCTGGTCGACGTCCAAGGGGCCTGCCCCCTCCCTGCCCAGAGGTAGGCAGAGGGAGTTATGGTTCGGCGCGTGGGACCGGGCCTGACCCTGGCTTCTGGTCGAGGTCCAGGGGGCTTGCCTCCGCCTGCCCAGAGGTAGGCAGAGGGACTTGTGGTTCGGCGGATGGGGCCGGGCCCGACCTTGGCTTCTGGTCGAAGTCCAGGGGGCCTGCCCCCTGCCTGCCCAGAGGTAGGCAGATGGACTTGTGGTTTGGCGCCTGGGGCCGGGCCTGACCCTGGCTTCTGGTCGAGGTCCAGGGGGCTTGTCTCCGCCTGCCTAGAGGTAGGCAGAGGGACTTGTTGTTCGGCGCATGGAGCCGGGCCTGACCCTGGCTTCTGGTCGAAGTCCAGGGGGCCTGCCCCTGCCTGCCCAGAGGTAGGCGGAGGGACTTGTGGTTCGGCGCATGGGGCCGGGCCAGACCCTGGCTTCTGGTCGACGTCCAAGGGGACTGCCCCCTCCCTGCCCAGAGGTAGGCAGAGGGAGTTGTGGTTCGGCGCGTGGGGCCGGGCCTGACCCTGGCTTCTGGTCGAGGTCCAGGGGGCCTGACTCCGCCTGCCCAGAGGTAGGCAGAGGGACTTGTGGTTCGGCGGATAGGGCCGGGCCCGACCTTGGCTTCTGGTCGAAGTCCAGGGGGCCTGCCCCTTGCCAGCCCCGAGGTAGGCAGAGGGACTTGTGGTTTGGCGCCTGGGGCCGGGCCTGACCCTGGCTTCTGGTCGAGGTCCAGGGGGCCTGCCTACGCCTGCCTAGAGGTAGGCAGAGGGACTTGTGGTTTGGCGCATGGGGCCGGGCCTGACCCTGGCTTCTGGTCGAAGTCCAGGGGGCCTGCCCCTGCCTGCCCAGAGGTAGGCGGAGGGACTTGTGGGTCGGCGCATGGGGCCGGGCCAGACCCTGGCTTCTGGTCGAAGTCCAAGGGGCCTGCCCCCTCCCTGCCCGGAGGTAGGCAGAGGGAGTTGTGGTTCGACGCGTGCGGCGGGCCTGACCCTGGTTCTGGTCGAGGTCCAGGGGGCCTGCCTCCGCCTGCCCAGAGGTAGGCAGAGGGACTTGTGGTTCGGCGGATGGGGCCGGGCCCGACCTTGGCTTCTGGTCGAAGTCTAGGGGGCCTGCCCCTTGCCAGCCCCGAGGTAGGCAGAGGGACTTGTGGTTTGGCGCCTGGGGCCGGGCCTGACCCTGGCTTCTGGTCGAGGTCCAGGGGGCCTGCCTACGCCTGCCTAGAGGTAGGCAGAAGGACTTGTGGTTCGGCGCATGGGGCCGGGCCCGACCCTGGCTTCTGGTCGAAGTCCAGGGGCCCTGGCCCCTGCCTGCCTAGAGGTAGGCAGAGGGACTTGTGGTTTGGCGCATGGGGCCGGGCCCGATCTTGGCTTCTGGTCGAAGTCCATGGGGCCTGCCCCCTGCCTGCCCAGAGGTAGGCAGATGGACTTGTGGTTTGGCGCCTGGGGCCGGGCCGGACCCTGGCTTCTGGTCGAGGTCCAGGGGGCTTGTCTCCGCCTGCCTAGAGGTAGGTAGAGGGACTTGTAGTTCGGCGCATGGAGCCGGGCCTGACCCTGGCTTCTGGTCGAAGTCCAGGGTACCTGCCCCCTGCCTGCCCAGAGGTAGGCAGAGGGACTTGTTGTTCGGCGCATGGGGCCGGGCCAGACCCTGGCTTCTGGTCGACGTCCAAGGGGCCTGCCCCCTCCCTGCCCAGAGGTAGGCAGAGGGAGTTATGGTTCGGCGCGTGGGACCGGGCCTGACCCTGGCTTCTGGTCGAGGTCCAGGGGGCTTGCCTCCGCCTGCCCAGAGGTAGGCAGAGGGACTTGTGGTTCGGCGGATGGGGCCGGGCCCGACCTTGGCTTCTGGTCGAAGTCCAGGGGGCCTGCCCCCTGCCTGCCCAGAGGTAGGCAGATGGACTTGTGGTTTGGCGCCTGGGGCCGGGCCTGACCCTGGCTTCTGGTCGAGGTCCAGGGGGCTTGTCTCCGCCTGCCTAGAGGTAGGCAGAGGGACTTGTTGTTCGGCGCATGGAGCCGGGCCTGACCCTGGCTTCTGGTCGAAGTCCAGGGGGCCTGCCCCTGCCTGCCCAGAGGTAGGCGGAGGGACTTGTGGTTCGGCGCATGGGGCCGGGCCAGACGCTGGCTTCTGGTCGACGTCCAAGGGGACTGCCCCCTCCCTGCCCAGAGGTAGGCAGAGGGAGTTGTGGTTCGGCGCGTGGGGCCGGGCCTGACCCTGGCTTCTGGTCGAGGTCCAGGGGGCCTGACTCCGCCTGCCCAGAGGTAGGCAGAGGGACTTGTGGTTCGGCGGATAGGGCCGGGCCCGACCTTGGCTTCTGGTCGAAGTCCAGGGGGCCTGCCCCTTGCCAGCCCCGAGGTAGGCAGAGGGACTTGTGGTTTGGCGCCTGGGGCCGGGCCTGACCCTGGCTTCTGGTCGAGGTCCAGGGGGCCTGCCTACGCCTGCCTAGAGGTAGGCAGAGGGACTTGTGGTTTGGCGCATGGGGCCGGGCCTGACCCTGGCTTCTGGTCGAAGTCCAGGGGGCCTGCCCCTGCCTGCCCAGAGGTAGGCGGAGGGACTTGTGGGTCGGCGCATGGGGCCGGGCCAGACCCTGGCTTCTGGTCGAAGTCCAAGGGGCCTGCCCCCTCCCTGCCCGGAGGTAGGCAGAGGGAGTTGTGGTTCGACGCGTGCGGCGGGCCTGACCCTGGCTTCTGGTCGAGGTCCAGGGGGCCTGCCTCCGCCTGCCCAGAGGTAGGCAGAGGGACTTGTGGTTCGGCGGATGGGGCCGGGCCCGACCTTGGCTTCTGGTCGAAGTCTAGGGGGCCTGCCCCTTGCCAGCCCCGAGGTAGGCAGAGGGACTTGTGGTTTGGCGCCTGGGGCCGGGCCTGACCCTGGCTTCTGGTCGAGGTCCAGGGGGCCTGCCTACGCCTGCCTAGAGGTAGGCAGAAGGACTTGTGGTTCGGCGCATGGGGCCGGGCCCGACCCTGGCTTCTGGTCGAAGCCCAGGGGGCCTGCCCCTGCCTGCCCAGAGGTAGGCGGAGGGACTTGTGGGTCGGCGCATGGGGCCGGGCCAGACCCTGGCTTCTGGTCGAAGTCCAAGGGGCCTGCCCCCTCCCTGCCCAGAGGTAGGCAGAGGGAGTTGTAGTTCGGCGCGTGCGCCCGGGCCTGACCCTGGCTTCTGGTCGAGGTCCAGGGGGCCTGCCTCCGCCTGCCCAGAGGTAGGCAGAGGGACTTGTGGTTCGGCGGATGGGGCCGGGCCCGACCTTGGCTTCTGGTCGAAGTCCAGGGGGCCTGCCCCTTGCCAGCCCCGAGGTAGGCAGAGGGACTTGTGGTTTGGCGCCTGGGGCCGGGCCTGACCCTGGCTTCTGGTCGAGGTCCAGGGGGCCTGCCTACGCTTGCCAAGAGGTAGGCAGAGGGACTTGTGGTTCGACGCATGGGGCCGGGCCCGACCCTGGCTTCTGGTCGAAGTCCAGGGGGCCTGCCCCTGCCTGCCCAGAGGTAGGCGGAGGGACTTGTGGGTCGGCGCATGGGGCCGGGCCAGACCCTGGCTTCTGGTCGAAGTCCAAGGGGCCTGCCCCCTCCCTGCCTAGAGGTAGGCAGAGGGAGTTGTGGTTCGGCGCGTGCGGCCGGGCCTGACCCTGGCTTCTGGTCGAGGTCCAGGGGGCCTGCCTCCGCCTACCCAGAGGTAGGCAGAGGGACTTGTGGTTCAGCGGATGGGGCCGGGCCCGACCTTGGCTTCTGGTCGAAGTCCAGGGGGCCTGCCCCCTGCCTGCCCAGAGGTAGGCAGAGGGACTTTTAGTTTGGCGCCTGGGGCCGGGCCTGACCCTGGCTTCTGGTCGAGGTCCAGGGGGCCTGCCTCCGCCTGCCTAGAGGTAGGCAGAGGGACTTGTTGTTCGGCGCATGGGGCCGGGCCTGACCCTGGCTTCTGGTCGAAGTCCAGGGGGCCTGCCCCTGCCTGCCCAGAGGTAGGCGGAGGGACTTGTGGTTGGCGCATGGGGCCGGGCCAGACCCTGGCTTCTGGTCGACGTCCAAGGGGCCTGCCCCCTCCCTGCCCAGAGGTAGGCAGAGGGAGTTGTGGTTCGGCGCGTGGGACCGGGCCTGACCCTGGCTTCTGGTTTAGGTCCAGGGGGCTTGCCTCCGCCTGCCCAGAGGTAGGCAGAGGGACTTGTGGTTCGGCGGATGGGGCCGGGCCCGACCTTGGCTTCTGGTCGAAGTCCAATGGGCCTGCCCCCTGCCTGCCTAGAGGTAGGCAGATGGACTTGTGGTTTGGCGCCTGGGGCCGGGCCTGACCCTGGCTTCTGGTCGAGGTCCAGGGGGCTTGTCTCCGCCTGCCTAGAGGTAGGCAGAGGGACTTGTTGTTCGGCGCATGGAGCCGAACCTGACCCTGGCTTCTGGTCGAAGTCCAGGGGGCCTGCCCCTGCCTGCCCAGAGGTAGGCGGAGGGACTTGTGGGTCGGCGCATGGGGCCGGGCCAGACCCTGGCTTCTGGTCGAAGTCCAAGGGGCCTACCCCCTCCCTGCCCAGAGGTAGGCAGAGGGAGTTGTGGTTCGGCGCGTGCGGCCGGGCCTGACCCTGGCTTCTGGTCGAGGTCCAGGGGGCCTGCCTCCGCCTGCCCAGAGGTAGGCAGAGGGACTTGTGGTTTGGCGGATGGGGCCGGGCCCGACCTTGGCTTCTGGTCGAAGTCCAGGGGGCCTGCCCCTTGCCAGCCCCGAGGTAGGCAGAGGGACTTGTGGTTTGGCGCCTGGGGCCGGGCCTGACCCTGGCTTCTGGTCGAGGTCCAGGGGGCCTGCCTACGCCTGCCTAGAGGTAGGCAGAGGGACTTGTGGTTCGGCGCATGGGGCCGGGCCTGACCCTGGCTTCTGGTCGAAGTCCAGGGGGCCTGCCCCTGCCTGCCCAGAGGTAGGCGGAGGGACTTGTGGGTCGGCGCATGGGGCCGGGCCAGACCCTGGCTTCTGGTCGAAGTCCAAGGGGCCTGCCCCCTCCCTGCCTAGAGGTAGGCAGAGGGAGTTGTGGTTCGGCGCGTGCGGCCGGGCCTGACCCTGGCTTCTGGTCGAGGTCCAGGGGGCCTGCCTCCGCCTGCCCAGAGGTAGACAGAGGGACTTGTGGTTCAGCGGATGGGGCCGGGCCCGACCTTGGCTTCTGGTCGAAGTCCAGGGGGCCTGCCCCCTGCCTGCCCAGAGGTAGGCAGAGGGACTTTTAGTTTGGCGCCTGGGGCCGGGCCTGACCCTGGCTTCTGGTCGAGGTCCAGGGGGCCTGCCTCCGCCTGCCTAGAGGTAGGCAGAGGGACTTGTTGTTCGGCGCATGGGGCCGGGCCTGACCCTGGCTTCTGGTCGAAGTCCAGGGGGCCTGCCCCTGCCTGCCCAGAGGTAGGCGGAGGGACTTGTGGTTGGCGCATGGGGCCGGGCCAGACCCTGGCTTCTGGTCGACGTCCAAGGGGCCTGCCCCCTCCCTGCCCAGAGGTAGGCAGAGGGAGTTGTGGTTCGGCGCGTGGGACCGGGCCTGACCCTGGCTTCTGGTTTAGGTCCAGGGGGCTTGCCTCCGCCTGCCCAGAGGTAGGCAGAGGGACTTGTGGTTCGGCGGATGGGGCCGGGCCCGACCTTGGCTTCTGGTCGAAGTCCAATGGGCCTGCCCCCTGCCTGCCTAGAGGTAGGCAGATGGACTTGTGGTTTGGCGCCTGGGGCCGGGCCTGACCCTGGCTTCTGGTCGAGGTCCAGGGGGCTTGTCTCCGCCTGCCTAGAGGTAGGCAGAGGGACTTGTTGTTCGGCGCATGGAGCCGGGCCTGACCCTGGCTTCTGGTCGAAGTCCAGGGGGCCTGCCCCTGCCTGCCCAGAGGTAGGCGGAGGGACTTGTGGGTCGGCGCATGGGGCCGGGCCAGACCCTGGCTTCTGGTCGAAGTCCAAGGGGCCTACCCCCTCCCTGCCCAGAGGTAGGCAGAGGGAGTTGTGGTTCGGCGCGTGCGGCCGGGCCTGACCCTGGCTTCTGGTCGAGGTCCAGGGGGCCTGCCTCCGCCTGCCCAGAGGTAGGCAGAGGGACTTGTGGTTTGGCGGATGGGGCCGGGCCCGACCTTGGCTTCTGGTCGAAGTCCAGGGGGCCTGCCCCTTGCCAGCCCCGAGGTAGGCAGAGGGACTTGTGGTTTGGCGCCTGGGGCCGGGCCTGACCCTGGCTTCTGGTCGAGGTCCAGGGGGCCTGCCTACGCCTGCCTAGAGGTAGGCAGAGGGACTTGTGGTTCGGCGCATGGGGCCGGGCCTGACCCTGGCTTCTGGTCGAAGTCCAGGGGGCCTGCCCCTGCCTGCCCAGAGGTAGGCGGAGGGACTTGTGGGTCGGCGCATGGGGCCGGGCCAGACCCTGGCTTCTGGTCGAAGTCCAAGGGGCCTGCCCCCTCCCTGCCTAGAGGTAGGCAGAGGGAGTTGTGGTTCGGCGCGTGCGGCCGGGCCTGACCCTGGCTTCTGGTCGAGGTCCAGGGGGCCTGCCTCCGCCTGCCCAGAGGTAGGCAGAGGGACTTGTGGTTCGGCGGATGGGGCCGGGCCCGACCTTGGCTTCTGGTCGAAGTCCAGGGGGCCTGCCCCCTGCCTGCCCAGAGGTAGGCAGAGGGACTTTTGGTTTGGCGCCTGGGGCCGGGCCTGACCCTGGCTTCTGGTCGAGGTCCAGGGGACCTGCCTCCGCCTGCCGAGAGGTAGGCAGAGGGACTTGTGGTTCGACGCATGGGGCCGGGCCCGACCCTGGCTTCTGGTCGAAGTCCAGGGGGCCTGCCCCTGCCTGCCCAGAGGTAGGCGGAGGGACTTGTGGGTCGGCGCATGGGGCCGGGCCAGACCCTGGCTTCTGGTCGAAGTCCAAGGGGCCTGCCCCCTCCCTGCCCAGAGGTAGGCAGAGGGAGTTTTGGTTCGGCGCGTGCGGCCGGGCCTGACCCTGGCTTCTGGTTGAGGTCCAGGGGGCCTGCCTCCGCCTGACCAGAGGTAGGCAGAGGGACTTGTGGTTCGGCGGATGAGGCCGGGCCCGACCTTGGCTTCTGGTCGAAGTCCAGGGGGCCTGCCCCTTGCCAGCCCCGAGGTAGGCAGAGGGACTTGTGGTTTGGCGCCTGGGGCAGGGCCTGACCCTGGCTTCTTGTCGAGGTCCGGGGGGGCCTGCCTACGCCTGCCTAGAGGTAGGCAGAGGGACTTGTGGTTCGGTGCATGGGGCCGGGCCCGACCCTGGCTTCTGGTCGAAGTCCAAGGGGCCTGCCCCCTCCCTGCCCAGAGGTAGGCAGAGGGAGTTGTGGTTCGGCGCGTGCGGCCGGGCCTGACCCTGGCTTCTGGTCGAGGTCCAGGGGGCCTGCCTCCGCCTGCCCAGAGGTAGGCAGAGGGACTTGTGGTTTGGCGGATGGGGCCGGGCCCGACCTTGGCTTCTGGTCGAAGTCCAGGGGGCCTGCCCCTTGCCAGCCCCGAGGTAGGCAGAGGGACTTGTGGTTTGGCGCCTGGGGCCGGGCCTGACCCTGGCTTCTGGTCGAGGTCCAGGGGGCTTGTCTCCGCCTGCCTAGAGGTAGGCAGAGGGACTTGTTGTTCGGCGCATGGAGCCGGGCCTGACCCTGGCTTCTGGTCGAAGTCCAGGGGGCCTGCCCCTGCCTGCCCAGAGGTAGGCGGAGGGACTTGTGGGTCGGCGCATGGGGCCGGGCCAGACCCTGGCTTCTGGTCGAAGTCCAAGGGGCCTACCCCCTCCCTGCCCAGAGGTAGGCAGAGGGAGTTGTGGTTCGGCGCGTGCGGCCGGGCCTGACCCTGGCTTCTGGTCGAGGTCCAGGGGGCCTGCCTCCGCCTGCCCAGAGGTAGGCAGAGGGACTTGTGGTTTGGCGGATGGGGCCGGGCCCGACCTTGGCTTCTGGTCGAAGTCCAGGGGGCCTGCCCCTTGCCAGCCCCGAGGTAGGCAGAGGGACTTGTGGTTTGGCGCCTGGGGCCGGGCCTGACCCTGGCTTCTGGTCGAGGTCCAGGGGGCTTGTCTCCGCCTGCCTAGAGGTAGGCAGAGGGACTTGTGGTTCGGCGCATGGGGCCGGGCCTGACCCTGGCTTCTGGTCGAAGTCCAGGGGGCCTGCCCCTGCCTGCCCAGAGGTAGGCGGAGGGACTTGTGGGTCGGCGCATGGGGCCGGGCCAGACCCTGGCTTCTGGTCGAAGTCCAAGGGGCCTGCCCCCTCCCTGCCTAGAGGTAGGCAGAGGGAGTTGTGGTTCGGCGCGTGCGGCCGGGCCTGACCCTGGCTTCTGGTCGAGGTCCAGGGGGCCTGCCTCCGCCTGCCCAGAGGTAGGCAGAGGGACTTGTGGTTCGGCGGATAGGGCCGGGCCCGACCTTGGCTTCTGGTCGAAGTCCAGGGGGCCTGCCCCCTGCCTGCCCAGAGGTAGGCAGAGGGACTTTTGGTTTGGCGCCTGGGGCCGGGCCTGACCCTGGCTTCTGGTCGAGGTCCAGGGGACCTGCCTCCGCCTGCCTAGAGGTAGGCAGAGGGACTTGTGGTTCGACGCATGGGGCCGGGCCCGACCCTGGCTTCTGGTCGAAGTCCAGGGGGCCTGCCCCTGCCTGCCCAGAGGTAGGCGGAGGGACTTGTGGGTCGGCGCATGGGGCCGGGCCAGACCCTGGCTTCTGGTCGAAGTCCAAGGGGCCTGCCCCCTCCCTGCCCAGAGGTAGGCAGAGGGAGTTTTGGTTCGGCGCGTGCGGCCGGGCCTGACCCTGGCTTCTGGTTGAGGTCCAGGGGGCCTGCCTCCGCCTGACCAGATGTAGCTAGAGGGACTTGTGGTTCGGCGGATGGGGCCGGGCCCGACCTTGGCTTCTGGTCGAAGTCCAGGGGGCCTGCCCCTTGCCAGCCCCGAGGTAGGCAGAGGGACTTGTGGTTTGGCGCCTGGGGCAGGGCCTGACCCTGGCTTCTTGTCGAGGTCCGGGGGGGCCTGCCTACGCCTGCCTAGAGGTAGGCAGAGGGACTTGTGGTTCGGTGCATGGGGCCGGGCCCGACCCTGGCTTCTGGTCGAAGTCCAAGGGGCCTGCCCCCTCCCTGCCCAGAGGTAGGCAGAGGGAGTTGTGGTTCGGCGCGTGCGGCCGGGCCTGACCCTGGCTTCTGGTCGAAGTCCAGGGGGCCTGCCCCTGCCTGCCCAGAGGTAGGCAGAGGGAGTTGTGGTTCGGCGCGTGCGGCCGGGCCTGACCCTGGCTTCTGGTCGAAGTCCAGGGGGCCTGCCCCTGCCTGCCCAGAGGTAGGCGGAGGGACTTGTGGGTCGGCGCATGGGGCCGGGCCAGACCCTGGCTTCTGGTCGAAGTCCAAGGGGCCTGCCCCCTCCCTGCCCAGAGGTAGGCAGAGGGAGTTGTGGTTCGGCGCGTGCGGCCGGGCCTGACCCTGGCTTCTGGTCGAAGTCCAGGGGGCCTGCCCCTGCCTGCCCAGAGGTAGGCGGAGGGACTTGTGGGTCGGCGCATGGGGCCGGGCCAGACCCTGGCTTCTGGTCGAAGTCCAAGGGGCCTGCCCCCTCCCTGCCCAGAGGTAGGCAGAGGGAGTTGTGGTTCGGCGCGTGCGGCCGGGCCTGACCCTGGCTTCTGGTCGAAGTCCAGGGGGCCTGCCCCTGCCTGCCCAGAGGTAGGCGGAGGGACTTGTGGGTCGGCGCATGGGGCCGGGCCAGACCCTGGCTTCTGGTCGAAGTCCAAGGGGCCTGCCCCCTCCCTGCCCAGAGGTAGGCAGAGGGAGTTGTGGTTCGGCGCTTGCGGCCGGGCCTGACCCTGGCTTCTGGTCGAGGTCCAGGGGGCCTGCCTCCGCCTGCCCAGAGGTAGGCAGAGGGACTTGTGGTTCGGCGGATGGGGCCGGGCCCGACCTTGGCTTCTGGTCGAAGTCCAGGGGGCCTGCCCCTTGCCAGCCCCGAGGTAGGCAGAGGGACTTGTGGTTTGGCGCCTGGGGCCGGGCCTGACCCTGGCTTCTGGTCGAGGTCCAGGGGGCCTGCCTACGCCTGCCTAGAGGTAGGCAGAGGGACTTGTGGTTCGGCGCATGGGGCCGGGCCTGACCCTGGCTTCTGGTCGAAGTTCAGGGGGCCTGCCCCTGCCTGCCCAGAGGTAGGCTGAGGGACTTGTGGGTCGGCGCATGGGGCCGGGCCAGACCCTGGCTTCTGGTCGAAGTCCAAGGGGCCTGCCCCCTCCCTGCCTAGAGGTAGGCAGAGGGAGTTGTGATTCGGTGCGTGCGGCCAGGCCTGACCCTGGCTTCTGGTCGAGGTCCAGGGGGCCTGCCTCCGCCTGCCCAGAGGTAGGCAGAGGGACTTGTGGTTCGGCGGATGGGGCCGGGCCCGACCTTGGCTTCTGGTCGAAGTCCAGGGGGCCTGCCCCCTGCCTGCCCAGAGGTAGGCAGAGAGACTTTTGGTTTGGCGCCTGGGGCCGGGCCTGACCCTGGCTTCTGGTCGAGGTCCTGGGGGCCTGCCTCCGCCTGCCTAGAGGTAGGCAGAGGGACTTGTGGTTCGGCGCATGGGGCTGGGCCCGACCTTGGCTTCTGGTCGAAGTCCAGGGGGCCTGCCCCTGCCTGCCTAGAGGTAGGCGGAGGGACCTTTGGGTCGACGCATGGGGCCGGGCCAGACCCTGGCTTCTGGTCGAAGTCCAAGGGGCCTGCCCCCTCCCTGCCCAGAGGTAGGCAGAGGGAGTTGTGGTTCGGCGCGTGCTGCCGGGCCTGACCCTGGCTTCTGGTCGAGGTCCAGGGGGCCTGCCTCCGCCTGCCCAGAGGTAGGCAGAGGGACTTGTGGTTCGGCGGATGGGGCCGGGCCCGACCTTGGCTTCTGGTCGAAGTATAGGGGGCTGCCCCTTGCCAGCCCCGAGGTAGGCAGAGGGAGTTGTGGTTTGGCGCCTGGGGCCGGGCCTGACCCTGGCTTCTGGTCGAGGTCCAGGGGGCCTGCCTACGCCTGCCTAGAGGTAGGCAGAGGGACTTGTGGTTCGGTGCATGGGGCCGGGCCCGACCCTGGCTTCTGGTCGAAGTCCAGGGGGCCTGCCCCTGCCTGCCCAGAGGTAGGCGGAGGGACTTGTGGGTCGGCGCATGGGGCCGGGCCAGACCCTGGCTTCTGGTCGAAGTCCATGGGGCCTGCCCCCTCCCTGCCTAGAGGTAGGCAGAGGGAGTTGTGATTCGGCGCGTGCGGCCGGGCCTGACCCTGGCTTCTGGTCGAGGTCCAGGGGGCCTGCCTCCGCCTGACCAGAGGTAGGCAGAGGGACTTGTGGTTCGGCGGATGGGGCCGGGCCCGACCTTGGCTTCTGGTCGAAGTCCAGGGGGCCTGCCCCTTGCCAGCCCCGAGGTAGGCAGAGGGACTTGTGGTTTGGCGCCTGGGGCCGGGCCTGACCCTGGCTTCTTGTCGAGGTCCAGGGGGGCCTGCCTACGCCTGCCTAGAGGTAGGCAGAGGGACTTGTGGTTCGGTGCATGGGGCCGGGCCCGACCCTGGCTTCTGGTCGAAGTCCAGGGGGCCTGCCCCTGCCTGCCCAGAGGTAGGCGGAGGGACTTGTGGGTCGGCGCATGGGGCCGGGCCAGACCCTGGCTTCTGGTCGAAGTCCAAGGGGCCTGCCCCCTCCCTGCCCAGAGGTAGGCAGAGGGAGTTGTGGTTCGGCGCGTGCGGCCGGGCCTGACCCTGGCTTCTGGTCGAGGTCCAGGGGGCCTGCCTCCGCCTGCCCAGAGGTAGGCAGAGGGACTTGTGGTTCGGCGGATGGGGCCGGGCCCGACCTTGGCTTCTGGTCGAAGTCCAGGGGGCCAGCCCCGAGGTAGGCAGAGGGACTTGTGGTTTGGCGCCTGGGGCCGGGCCTGACCCTGGCTTCTGGTCGAGGTCCAGGGGGCCTGCCTACGCCTGCCTAGAGGTAGGCAGAGGGACTTGTGGTTCGGCGCATGGGGCCGGGCCTGACCCTGGCTTCTGGTCGAAGTCCAGGGGGCCTGCCCCTGCCTGCCCAGAGGTAGGCGGAGGGACTTGTGGGTCGGCGCATGGGGCCGGGCCAGACCCTGGCTTCTGGTCGAAGTCCAAGGGGCCTGCCCCCTCCCTGCCTAGAGGTAGGCAGAGGGAGTTGTGATTCGGCGCGTGCGGCCGGGCCTGACCCTGGCTTCTGGTCGAGGTCCAGGGGGCCTGCCTCCGCCTGCCCAGAGGTAGGCAGAGGGACTTGTGGTTCGGCGGATGGGGCCGGGCCCGACCTTGGCTTCTGGTCGAAGTCCAGGGGGCCTGCCCCCTGCCTGCCCAGAGGTAGGCAGAGAGACTTTTGGTTTGGCGCCTGGGGCCGGGCCTGACCCTGGCTTCTGGTCGAGGTCCTGGGGGCCTGCCTCCGCCTGCCTAGAGGTAGGCAGAGGGACATGTGGTTCGGCGCATGGGGCTGGGCCCGACCTTGGCTTCTGGTCGAAGTCCAGGGGGCCTGCCCCTGCCTGCCTAGAGGTAGGCGGAGGGACCTTTGGGTCGACGCATGGGGCCGGGCCAGACCCTGGCTTCTGGTCGAAGTCCAAGGGGCCTGCCCCCTCCCTGCCCAGAGGTAGGCAGAGGGAGTTGTGGTTCGGCGCGTGCGGCCGGGCCTGACCCTGGCTTCTGGTCGAGGTCCAGGGGGCCTGCCTCCGCCTGCCCAGAGGTAGGCAGAGGGACTTGTGGTTCGGCGGATGGGGCCGGGCCCGACCTTGGCTTCTGGTCGAGGTCCAGGGGGCCTGCCCCTTGCCAGCCCCGAGGTAGGCAGAGGGAGTTGTGGTTTGGCGCCTGGGGCCGGGCCTGACCCTGGCTTCTGGTCGAGGTCCAGGGGGCCTGCCTACGCCTGCCTAGAGGTAGGCAGAGGGACTTGTGGTTCGGTGCATGGGGCCGGGCCCGACTCTGGCTTCTGGTCGAAGTCCAGGGGGCCTGCCCCTGCCTGCCTAGAGGTAGGCGGAGGGACTTGTGGGTCGGCGCATGGGGCCGGGCCAGACCCTGGCTTCTGGTCGAAGTCCAAGGGGCCTGCCCCCTCCCTGCCTAGAGGTAGGCAGAGGGAGTTGTGGTTCGGCGCGTGCGGCCGGGCCTGACCCTGGCTTCTGGACGAGGTCCAGGGGGCCTGCCTCCGCCTGCCCAGAGGTACGCAGAGGGACTTGTGGTTCGGCGGATGGGGCCGGGCCCGACCTTGGCTTCTGGTCGAAGTCCAGGGGGCCTGCCCCCTGCCTGCCCAGAGGTAGGCAGAGGGACTTTTGGTTTGGCGCCTGGGGCCGGGCCTGACCCTGGCTTCTGGTCGAGGTCTAGGGGGCCTGCCTCCGCCTGCCTAGAGGTAGGCAGAGGGACTTGTGGTTCGGCGCATGGGGCCGGGCCTGACCCTGGCTTCTGGTCGAAGTCCAGGGGGCCTGCCTCTGCCTGCCCAGAGGTAGGCGGAGGGACTTGTGGTTCGCCGCATGGGGCCGGGCCAGACCCTGGCTTCTAGTCGACGTCCAAGGGGCCTGCCCCTTCCCTGCCCAGAGGTAGGCAGAGGGAGTTGTGGTTCGGCGCGTGGGGCCGGGCCTGAACCTGGCTTCTAGTCGAGGTCCAGGGGGCCTGCCTCCGCCTGCCTAGAGGTAGGCAGAGGGACTTGTGGTTCGGCGGATGGGGTCGGGCCCGACCTTGGCTTCTGGTCGAAGTACAGGGGGCCTGCCCCCTGCCTGCCTAGAGGTAGGCAGAGGGACTTGTGGTTTGGCGCCTGGGGCCGGGCCCGACCTTGGCTTCTGGTCGAAGTCCAGGGGGCCTGACCCCTACCTGCCCAGAGGTAGGCAGAGGGACTTGTGGTTCGGCGGATGGGGCCGGGCCTGACCTTGGCTTCTGGTCGAAGTCCAGGGTACCTGCCCCCTGCCTGCCCAGAGGTAGGCAGAGGAACTTGTGGTTCGGCGCATGGGGCCGGGCCAGACCCTGGCTTCTGGTCGACGTCCAAGGGGCCTGCCCCCTCCCTGCCCAGAGGTAGGCAGAGGGAGTTGTGGTTCGGCGCGTGGGGCCGGGCCTGACCCTGGCTTCTGGTCGAGGTCCAGGGGGCCTGCCTCCGCCTGCCCAGAGGTACGCAGAGGGACTTGTGGTTCGGCGGATGGGGCCGGGCCCGACCTTGGCTTCTGGTCGAAGTCCAGGGGGCCTGCCCCCTGCCTGCCCAGAGGTAGGCAGAGGGACTTTTGGTTTGGCGCCTGGGGCCGGGCCTGACCCTGGCTTCTGGTCGAGGTCTAGGGGGCCTGCCTCCGCCTGCCTAGAGGTAGGCAGAGGGACTTGTGGTTCGGCGCATGGGGCCGGGCCTGACCCTGGCTTCTGGTCGAAGTCCAGGGGGCCTGCCTCTGCCTGCCCAGAGGTAGGCGGAGGGACTTGTGGTTCGCCGCATGGGGCCGGGCCAGACCCTGGCTTCTAGTCGACGTCCAAGGGGCCTGCCCCTTCCCTGCCCAGAGGTAGGCAGAGGGAGTTGTGGTTCGGCGCGTGGGGCCGGGCCTGAACCTGGCTTCTAGTCGAGGTCCTGGGGGCCTGCCTCCGCCTGCCCAGAGGTAGGCAGAGGGACTTGTGGTTCGGCGGATGGGGTCAGGCCCGACCTTGGCTTCTGGTCGAAGTACAGGGGGCCTGCCCCCTGCCTGCCCAGAGGTAGGCAGAGGGACTTGTGGTTTGGCGCCTGGGGCCGGGCCCGACCTTGGCTTCTGGTCGAAGTCCAGGGGGCCTGACCCCTACCTGCCCAGAGGTAGGCAGAGGGACTTGTGGTTCGGCGGATGGGGCCGGGCCTGACCTTGGCTTCTGGTCGAAGTCCAGGGTACCTGCCCCCTGCCTGCCCAGAGGTAGGCAGAGGAACTTGTGGTTCGGCGCATGGGGCCGGGCCAGACCCTGGCTTCTGGTCGACGTCCAAGGGGCCTGCCCCCTCCCTGCCCAGAGGTAGGCAGAGGGAGTTGTGGTTCGGCGCGTGGGGCCGGGCCTGACCCTGGCTTCTGGTCAAGGTCCAGGGGGCCTGCCTCCGCCTGCCCAGAGGTACGCAGAGGGACTTGTGGTTCGGCGGATGGGGCCGGGCCCGACCTTGGCTTCTGGTCGAAGTCCAGGGGGCCTGCCCCCTACCTGCCCAGAGGTAGGCAGAGGGACTTTTGGTTTGGCGCCTGGGGCCGGGCCTGACCCTGGCTTCTGGTCGAGGTCTAGGGGGCCTGCCTCCGCCTGCCTAGAGGTAGGCAGAGGGACTTGTGGTTCGGCGCATGGGGCCGGGCCTGACCCTGGCTTCTGGTCGAAGTCCAGGGGGCCTGCCTCTGCCTGCCCAGAGGTAGGCGGAGGGACTTGTGGTTCGCCGCATGGGGCTGGGCCAGACCCTGGCTTCTAGTCGACGTCCAAGGGGCCTGCCCCTTCCCTGCCCAGAGGTAGGCAGAGGGAGTTGTGGTTCGGCGCGTGGGGCCGGGCCTGAACCTGGCTTCTAGTCGAGGTCCAGGGGGCCTGCCTCCGCCTGCCCAGAGGTAGGCAGAGGGACTTGTGGTTCGGCGGATGGGGTCGGGCCCGACCTTGGCTTCTGGTCGAAGTACAGGGGGCCTGCCCCCTGCCTGCCCAGAGGTAGGCAGAGGGACTTGTGGTTTGGCGCCTGGGGCCGGGCCCGACCTTGGCTTCTGGTCGAAGTCCAGGGGGCCTGACCCCTACCTGCCCAGAGGTAGGCAGAAGGACTTGTGGTTCGGCGGATGGGGCCGGGCCTGACCTTGGCTTCTAGTCGAAGTCCAGGGTACCTGCCCCCTGCCTGCCCAGAGGTAGGCAGAGGAACTTGTGGTTCGGCGCATGGGGCCGGGCCTGACCCTGGCTTCTGGTTGACGTCCAAGGGGCCTGCCCCCTCCCTGCCTAGAGGTAGGCAGAGGGAGTTGTGGTTCGGCGCGTGGGGCCGGGCATGACCCTGGCTTCTGGTCGAGGTCAAGGGGGCCTGCCTCCGCCTGCCCAAAGATTGGCAGAGGGACTTGTGGTTCGGCGCATGGGGCCGGGCCCGACCCTGGCTTCTGGTCGAAGTCCGGGGGGCCTGCCCCCTGCCTGCCCAGGGGTAGGCAGAGGGACTTGTGGTTCGGCGCATGGGGCCGGGCCTGACCCTGGCTTCTGGTCGAAGTCCAGGGGGCCTGCCCCTGCCTGCCCAGAGGTAGGCGGAGGGACTTGTGGTTCGGCGCATGGGGCCGGGCCAAACCCTGGCTTCTGGTCGACGTCCAAGGGGCCTGCCCCCTCCCTGCCCAGAGGTAGGCAGAGGGAGTTGTGGTTCGGCGCGTGGGGCCGGGCCTAACCCTGGCTTCTGGTCGAGGTCCAGGGGGCCTGCCTCTGCCTGCCCAGAGGTAGGCAGAGGGACTTGTGGTTCGGCGGATGGGGCCGGGCCCGACCTTGGCTTCTGGTCGAAGTCCAGGGGGCCTGCCCCCTGCCTGCCCAGAGGTAGGCAGAGGAACTTGTGGTTTGGCGCCTGGGGCCGGGCCTGACCCTAAGCTGTATCTCGACCGAATCGTTGGTCGGCTGGGTCATGTCTCTGTGAAGCTAAAAACATTGAGCTCATTTGATACCCATTTTTGTGACTTATCTTCACCATTTTTCGGGTAAATTTTTTGAGGAGTTTTTTTGGAAATTTCTGTGATGGGGCAAAAAGTTCGGTCATTTTGTTTTTTTTTCTCACAACTTCGACAATTTTTGGCTAATTTTTGTGAAGTATTTGTGAATATCTTGTGGTAAGATGGAAATTTGGATAAGTTTTTATGACCCGGCTAGTTTGTGAATGTTTTATCGATGATACAAAAAGTCGGATACGTGTTAATAAAAATTAGATATTTTTCTCTACGCGAATTTTGACCATTGGTCAATAACATGGTGCATGCATAAGTCAAATATAGAAAACAAGGGAGCATACTCACCTTTAGAAATTGGGTGACAGCACATGGTCTCCTGCCACTAAGACTTTTTCTTTTCACAAACCTTGACACAGGTGAGCTTATCATGCTCTCTTTCTAACATATTTCCCACTTGCCATCTTTATATATACTCCGTGATGTGCTTACCCAAATCATAGACTCATAGTAAGGTCGAATTATGTGTGTCTCGGCCAATGAAGACGGAGGGTCAAGACGATGGACCGGCGAGCCAACTTTGTGGCGAGATGTTGACGATGGGCCGAGGTGGAGATTCCTGGTCAATATGACAGCTCCGGACAGAGGTGATTGGCCGGGATGGTCCGTCGACCCAAAGGCCGTGCTTGACGATCAAGATTATAATGATACCCCGGTTCCATTATGCATTGACTCATGATGAGTCCAGTGAGTCTCGATTGAATACCCCAAGCGTCCTTTGGATTAACCAACATAACATACACAGAAATTGCGACGACTGTATATCAATCGGGCAAGTGGGTTCCTCGGATGACACTCGCTTGGTAGCTTCAAATGGATGTAATATCTTCCATGTTAACTTGAGAAGTATTCCGTATTACTCTTTGAGAATCAAAGTTACCATCTTTGATTTGCTATGAATTTTCAATTAAATATAATAGATGTAAACTCCAATATATGACATTAAGCGTGGAATGAATTTGACAGGCTGATTCATCATTGCTTATCCTCTCAAAAAATCAGATCTGGGAAATGGGAATTGTAGCTGTGTTGGTTTATAGTCACGAAAAGCAACCATGACCACCCATTTATTTTTTGCATCTTTTGTCCTTGATATCTGTAGATCCATCTCAATAAAATATAGTAGATTCATGATTGAAGTCAAAATTGCATAAATTGTACCGTGATAAGTATGAGATTAGAGTCTTGCCTGCCATGAACCTTCGATAAAATGGATGAAATTATGAAATGGATAAAATGCATAAAAATAAGTTTCATAATGATGAAATTATAAACCTTATTGATAAGGATCAATTGAGGTAAATGGATCTTGTTAAGATGAATAAATGACATTAGAAGTGTGATAAGTGTGGTTTGTAGTGCCTATTTTGTAGTATTTTGGTCCCATTTTCCTTGTGGAATCGCTCCTTGGGAGCGGTTTATGGGCTACTTATGCTTCCTCTAGCTCGTTTCATGTTCCCGAGACCATTCACGAAGAGTTGGAGCGATTCCGACTCAATACATACACTTTTTGGAGCCAACGAAGCTAAGGAACGATCACTCGATGCCTTGGAGTCGACCCCGAGACCTTGGGACCCAATCCCGAGCCTCCGAGACCTGATCCCGAGTCCCGAGAATCGATGAGAAGCCCATGAGAACCAAGGAGGGACCAAAAGGGTCATATTGGAGGCCTACAAGACTCATCCCCGACGAGTATGGCTTCATCCCGTCCGGGATGAAGGAGCAAAAAGAGAAGCTACTGTCCAGGGCCCATCCCGACCGGGAGCAGGCCTTCCCGGCCGGGACCGACCCCTTCCCGACCGGGACCACCTCATCCCAGCCGGGAAGGGCCTGCTGCAGCTCCGCCTTGTTTTCTTTCTTCTCCTTTCCACTTGAAACCCTATATATACTCTTCCCTTGATTTGTTAAGGGGATGTTAGACATTAGACATTAAACCCTAGATAGTTTTAGCATAGATTAGCATAGATTAGTGTAGATTAGTCTTTAGATTATCGTTAATCTTAGATTAATCCTTGTATTATGGGAATTCTTCAAGATCTCCACCAAGATTGACAACCTTGGGTGATTGTTTTGGGTTCTTCCATTTATGCAAGTTTTCATTCTTCCTTTCATCTTGTTAGTAGGTATAATCTTCTTTTCTCTTCCTTTAGTCTTGTTTTATCATTAAAGTTCGAATCTTTGTTCTTTGTATTGTTCATTGTTCATTGTTTCACTAGTTTCATTATGCTTGTTTTGTTGGTTGTTTTAATTTCTCTTGTTCTTGTTAGTTTTAGATTAGATATGTTAGAGTAGACTCTTGCTAGGGTTATTAGGGTGATTGGATGTGATTGTGGATGATTAAGGGTTTGTTGGAGATGTTGGTGGAAGTTTTGGGTTTCCTCTTTGTTTGATGCATGGTACATGTTTGTTGAAATGCTTGAATGACATGTTGATGTAAATCCTTGTGTTTTTCTTGCCTTTTCTCTTGTGGGTGATAGTTTGCTTGTGGGTTTGGTTCCCTCACTACGTAGCGAGAGCCCGGTGAGGACGACCCTTAGGTCGGTCTACGTAGCGAGAGCCCGGATGCGACCTAGGCCACGATAGCACGCTAGTAACCCCGATTGTTTTGTGTGTCGCTAAGATGGGTCCTATCAAGAACCTCTAGGTCGGTCTACGTAGCGAGATCCCGGACTACACCTAGATTACCCGACTACCCCTTCACCTTAGCTTCTCCTCGACCATCCCATCACTCCATGAACCTGACCTAACCCTAGTCTTCCTTCTTAGTGTTGTCCCAGCTTCCCTTAGTCGTTAGTTACTTGTTTATGTTCCTTTTCCGCATTTTAGACCTAGTTTAGTCCTCTTCCTCCCCTAGATTAGCTCGTCTCGAACCTAGTCCTAGACCGTAGCATACCTTAGTCCGACCTCCCGTCCCTGTGGATTCGACCCGACTTACCCTAGGTACCCACTAGGTATAGTTGGTTTTATTTGACGGTTGGGATCCACGACAAATCCCTCCCATCAAAGTGTCTCCTATTATTTGTAATGGGAGGGTACTTAGACTAGTTGGATCACACATATACAAATACGTGTGAGTTTAACTAGTGGTGTTGCAAAAATGGGTAACATGTATGCTTTTGTTCATTTGATGAATTTTGAAACTGAGTGCTTTGAATTGTTCAAGGAAATTCAGATAAAAGTACAAGATCAACTTGATAAGTTGATACGAGTCATTCGATATGATTGAAACAGGGAGGAATTGAACTAAAAAATTATGATCATCTTAGAAGTAGTGAAAAGTGTTTCAAACTACATCGAACTATATTTGATATGATTTGGTCTATGATGAGTCATGCAGATTTCATTGACGCTTTAGAAAGTTATGCAATATAAAAGTCTTTGTACAATGTTGATGAGATTGTCCATGAAAGTCGGAGAATAGACACCATATGAGATATGGATTGAAAATGTTCTAAAAAGTCTTTTCTTAATTATCAAGTCTTAAAGTTTAAAGAAAATTGTTTTCTAGAACTTAGACTCAATTATGACATGTGTTTTATTAAGGGTATTATGTTAATTCTACAAACCATTCAAAGAACAAAACTGTTTTGTTGCATAGAGTGGTATGTTTCTTTTAAAAATATGTGATTTCTAATAGAAACAGAGAGTAGAATCGACCTTGAATTGTTCAAGATTAACAGGAATTCTCTACAACTGTTGAAGAGGATATTGATGCATCCATGAAAAGTCATGATCATCTTACCAAAATATTACCCTACATAGGTTTGACCTATAATGAAACAATAATGGGCAAAGACTCCAAAAGTCACATAAAATCTAATAGATTCTATATACCATAACTACCAAATATAGACTTTGGTTAAATGGGTCTCATAGTGAAGAATAGTCTTCAATATAAAGACGATGTAGATTGTTATAAGAGTATCTATGAAGTATAGTTGGTAGTTATGGATTGATCTCATAGTAATGACTATGGAAAAACCTTTTTACAACATTATGCTTATGTCTGTTAAAATTGATTTAGTATTTTAAATATCATCACTCATTATGATGAGTTTTGGATATATATGTGAAATACATTTCTTGAAAGAGATGCAATATGATGTGTATGCGACTTATCGTATGAATTTCATATTATCAAAATTGCTAGACAAATGTGAATGTTCCAATTTGATTGGAGCATGAAGCAAGTATCTTCATTCTCAATGTGGTAATTGAAAGTTTGTTTTCCTTTGATACGAAGAAAGATAGTGTGTACGTACAAGAGGCTAGTGGGAGTGCATTTATCGTTATGATTTTGTACGTATGTGACATACTTCTCTAACTAAACGACATTTGATTGCTTTGCAAGAAATGCGTTTATTATGTGCTCGTGTGACGAGTTGATACTAATTTAGTGAGTGTCACTAGAATGCTATCTAAGAATTGTTCCTTTGCGCTTAAGAAGCAAAAAGGAAATTATTTAAGAGATACGCATGATGTGATAAGCGAATTGTTGTAAACAAGTTACAACGATTCATATTTCCAAATGCACAAAGATGACATGAGATTGTACTCTCAGTATATTTTGTTTTGGATGAAAGTTGTGTGTTGGAACGGTTCCAAAGAACAACTTTGTGACTAGTATTATAACTAAAGTTAGTGTTCTATTACTTTTGAAGCAAATAGACGTTTGATTACGAACTAAGCAGACACTCAACTTTAAAGTTTATGAAGCAATTTGTTGCTTATGAAACTATCAGTTTACCTTAATTGAGAGAAGGTAGATTGATCATATGCTTGTAAATAACCGATACAAATATTGTATGTCCCGAAACCTACTCTACATAAAGATCATATTGATTATGATCGGTATAAGACGCATGGGCGAGTGGTCTTAGTACTTTTAGAGGTGTTTGGTTTAGTGGGAGTTATTTCGATAATTGATATATGTATGATATATTGTCATTTGGTTAATGTAACCGAGTTTTGTCCCTAAATAATTTACATTGATGAAATTGATCACTAAGTACGTGACTTAGTCTTGGAACTCTATTTGGATGATGTAATTATTTTGTCTCTAGTCAGGGTATTATGTTGGGACATTTGAATACCCTTAAATGACTAGTGTGTGAGGTTATTGATGACTAAGTTCCTTGAGTCATAGGTATTGAGATACTAAATCAGGCACATGGGTGTATGTTAAGAACATGCATTAGACAGACCAGCCGAAAATGATTTTACTAAGATTTTGCTAAGTGTCAGTAAAATTCTTTGCAAGTTATGAACTTGTACGGTCTTTAGACCTGAGTCTTTGACTATTCTGTACATGTGATGTGTATGCTTTGATACTATTCCTCGTTAGCTGTAAAAGGGGGCTATGGATGGTTATTGGGCATGCATGGATCATGTGATAAGATGTGGTTAGACAAGAGGGGATTTGCTCTTCCTTTATTGAAGGGGAATTTATTGTTTCTTGTCCACTCGAAGAGTGTGACTTGTGCAAATGCGTGGCCGCGCTCAGATAGGATGATTGTCATTTATCTGCTCTTTTAACAAGTCAACTCAGAGATTCGAGTAAAAGATTGAGACATGCAAGGATGACAGTTCCTCTTACCTCATTCTCAATTGGAGACAATAGTAGCAAAGAGACTTAACGCCGTTCTTGAGAGGACATGTACAAGTGGGAGACTGAAGGAGTTATGTCCACTGTCCTATGGATTAACCCGCTTAAGTCTATGTATCCGATATGCCTTGCTAGAGGTCGATGTCGGATTGATATGTAAATGAGTTACGTGTCTGGTAGTCTTAAGTGGGCCCATTGGGTCACACACAATATGTACGGGATATATTAGTATATATCAATATATTAAATATATCGGGTAAGTAGTAATACGGACCCAGCTGCGTTGTCGGGTTATGGTAATTAGAGTTATACTAATAATCTAATTATGGTAATTAGAGTTATGGAAATAACCTAATTCTACCTTCTCATCTCCTATATAAGGAGGTTCATATGATGAACCAATATATGGAATAAAGAGTATTGACTCATAATATATATTCGTCTTATAAAGAGTTATAAGAGAGATATAGAGAGAAGTTGTGAGACGGTCTCACATACCTTTATACTAGCATATATGTCGTAGTTCTGTACCCGTGTGGATACCAAAGGAGGCATCACGTTTGGGGTGTTTTATTCTGTCCGTGGAGATTATTTATTATGTCCGTGAAGATTATTTATTCTGTCCGTGGAGATTATATATATTCTGGGTTTATTATACTTCTTATTAATACGTTGTTCCGCTGCAAATAAGGTATAATTGTTATCTCTCTACTTTTATCTTTTCGGTTAATACTCGTAACAGGTCCTTACGTTTAAGGGTTGTAACCCTACATAAGCAACAAGGATATTTGCTTTACCATTTGGTATGGTTGTAGCTTAGATGAGGAATAGCTTGAAAAAGTGAGGCTACAAATTCTAGCTACAAGGTTGTTGTTAACCATTGCCCTTGCTCTAAGAACGGATATGATGGTAGCAGATCCATTAACTAAAGGATTACTACCCAAGATGTTCATAGGCCGTGTAAAGCGTATGAGTGTTATAAATGACATTTAGACACGACAAAACTTCAAGCACCCATCTGACCATCTCGACTAAAAGGTTAGTGATACTCTATTGAGACTTGGCAAAACTTATACTCCATATGAACTAACTTATACAGTTGAATGTGTCTCTCATCCCTCCCTAAAATAAAATTTAATATCTCCAAATTCATCTTACCTCAAATTCTCCCAGTACTAGCATACCTAAAATAACCCGACTTAATCCAAATTAACATACCCTCCAACCAAAATTTATGGAAGCCTATTGAGAAATGGCCTACACGTTTGCTCATTAAAGAAGTTGAGAATCCCCCTCTAATCCACTTCGGACAAGGGGGAAGCCCTTCTAGGTCTTTTAGAGCAGTACTGCAGGAAGAGCAGGATACACAGCCTAGTACTATGGCTGCTCCTCAAGTTCACACAGAAGAAGGAAACATTGTACCTCCTCATCCTCCTAACGCATAGAATTTGATTTTGGAATGTTCGAGGTCTTAATAATGTACATAAAGAGGAAGTTGTTAAGGAGTTTCTTAATAAACAAGAAGTATGCCTTTTTAGACTTTTAGAAACCAAAATAAAGAGTAATAATGTGGCTGACATATCCCATGCTCTTGAAGGATAGTGTGTCACTACTAACACTAGTTGCCATACTGGAGACAGAGTTTGGCTACTTTGGAAGCCTAGCATGTTTGATGTCCAAGTGTTGTCTATGGATGCTCAATGCATCCATGCTCTTGTGACTATGAGACCTACTCAAAGGCAAATTTATTTATCCATGATCTATGCCTTTAATGAGGGAGTAGATAGGCAAAGCTTGTGAGCTAAACATACAGATTTTGCAAAGGAAATAACACTGCCATGGGGGATAGCAGGAGATTTCAATACATTTGTTTATAGGGAAGAGAGGTTTGATGGGTGGACAAACCAAGGAGGAGGATATGGAGGAGTTTATTGTTTGTCTTGAAGCTTGCTCTTTATCTGACCTCTCTGCCATTGGTGCCTTTTTTACCTGGACAAATAAAGAAGAAGGGGGAAGAATGAAGTATAGCCGTCTAGACAGGTTCATGGGTAATAAAGAATGGCATGAATCTTTAATTTCCCTAACATGGTTGCTCATTTTCATCATGAAGGGACCTTTGATCATACGCCTTGTGTAGTTAACTACAAGAGAATTGCAATTTAGTTACTAATTTAGCAACTGCCTAAAATTCAGTCGCTAAATATATAAATTAGCTACTACTTTTGAGACATAAATATATTTAGTCTCAATTTTAGAGATCAAAATATAGTGGTAGCTAATTACGTCGCTATTGTAGAGACTAAATAAAGTCATAGCAAATTTGGTATCTAATTTAAGTTTTTAGATACGGAAAAATGTCAGTAGCTAAAGTCGTCTTTATATATGTCGATACAAAATTACGAATAATGTATTTAATTTTTATCTAGGAAAGTGACTTTACCGTGTAATGTTAAATTCTAACCCATGGGAGGGCAGGCAACAGAAATGTTTCAAGTACTTCAACATGTGGAGTGGGGCTCCATCTTTCAAGGAGCAAGTTAAGCAAAATAGTAGATGGATGGATGCTACTAATGGGCACTTGCATCCAAATGGTCGAGTGTGGCTGATTTGGAGCCCTTCTTTGTATGATGTTCAATCTCTCCGTTATGGGGCTCAACTTATACATTCTAGATTTTCCTTTAGGCCTACTGGACAGTGGTTCTACTACACTGTGTTGTTTGGGTATAATGATGGGGAAGGAAGAAGAGAGCTTTGGTTACATATGAAGGATATCGCTGCTACTGTTCAGGGTCCTTGGGCGTTTGGGGGAGACTTTAACACTGTTATTTCTCCAGATGAGCGCTTGAGAGGGCACACTAAGCAGCAAGATATGAACGAGTTTGTACAATGCTTATGTGCGTGTGAGTTAGAGGACATCAAAGTAACTGGAACCTGATATACTTGGTTAAATAAGCAGGAAGTGCAAAATAGAAAGTATAGCAGACTAGATCGATTTCTTATTAATGAGAGATGGACTGAACAGTTTGCAGACTATCAGGCTCATTTTCACCCGGAGGGATTGTTTGATCATTCTCCCTGTTCAGTTCAGAGTATACATCTCGAGAGGAGAGGAAAAGCAAGCTTCAAATATTTTCATATGTGCGGAGAGGCTGATTCTTTTACTAGTATAGTGACAGAGGTGTGGGATCAAGAGATTTATGGAACTAAAATGTTCTGTCTAGTCAAGAAACTAAAAATGCTCAAGAAGGGGCTTAAACGACTTAACAGTGAATGCTATTCTGATATAGAACAGCAGGCCTGTAAGGCTGCGATGTAGTTGGAAGCCATTCAAGAAGAAATTGCACAAGAGGGTGTGAATGAGCAGCTTTTAAAGAATGAATATCATGCGAACCTTGAGTATGCAAGGTTGAACAAAGCTAGAAATAGCTACCTGGTGCAGAAGGCGAAAGTCAAATGGTTGGAGGATGGGGACTCAAACACCCAGTACTTCCATCATGCTATTAGGCAAAAGATGACTAGAAACAAGATTACTCGGGTGAAGAATTTAAGAGAGGATATTTTTGATAGGATTGAGAGCATACAAGAAGCATTCCTCGATTATTACAAAGGTCTGTTGGCGGATAGGAGAGAGGTTCAACAGATCAGGAATGATGTTATTGAGCATGGCCCTCGATGCAATGCTAATCACCATAATTGGCTGCTTCAGCCTGTTACGGATGCTGAGGTAAAATAGGTGGCGTTCTCCGTTCCTAAGGACAAGGCCCCGGGTCCTGATGGATACTCACGTGGATTCTTCAAGGATGCTTGGCCAATTGTGGGTGAGGAGATATGTGGAGCAATAAAAGATGTTTTCTCGTCGAGAAAAATTCTGAGCCAGATTAATGCTACCCATATTGTGTTGGTTCCTAAGTGTGATCGACCCGAGATGGTGACGCAATTCCGTCCAATTGCTTGCTGCAATATGGTGTATAAGATCATATCGAAACTCTTATGTAATAGATTGGCGCGAGTGCTACCTGATTTAATTTCTGAATCCCAAAGCGCTTTTGTGCAAGGACGGTCGATTCTAGAAAATATTCTAATATGCCAAGACCTCATTAAGATGTACTCTAGGAAGAATGCTTCTCCTAGGAGTATGTTCAAGATGGACCTTCAAAAAGCCTACGACACAGTTGAGTGGGAGTTTGTAGAGGGTATGTTGAAAGCGCTAAACTTCCTTAGTCAATTCACTGAATTGGTGATGCAATGTATATCTACTACCTCTTACTCCATTGTCTTGAATGGCTCGTCTTTTGGGTATTTCCAGGGCAAATGTGGATTGAGGCAAGGGGACTCCATTTCCCCCCTTATTTTCACCATTTGCATGGAATACCTAAGTAGAATGCTCAAATATGCTACGAATACCAGACCATTCAACTATCATCCTATGTGCAAAGATTTCAAGCTTACTCACCTAGTATTTGCAGATGATCTCTTATTGTTCTGTAAGGGGGATATTTGCTCTATAATGCTCATCATGAGAGCTTTTTCATCCTTCTCCAAGGCATCGGGGCTTCGTATGAATAATGGGAAGTCTGAAGTGTTTTATAATGGTGTCGAGGACACCATTAAAGAGGATATCTATCAGGTTATAGGTATTGCCGAAGGGGTGATGCCATTTCGTTACTTGGGAGTTCCAATCCAGCCGGGTAAATTGAACAAACAGGAATGTAATGTTTTAGCTGAGAAGATAATAGGTCGAATCAGAAGCCTGGGTGCGTGAAAGCTTTCCTATGCGGGAAGGATCATTCTGATTTCGACTGTTTTAAACACTTTGTATAATTATTGGGCTTCGATATTCATTATCCCCAAACACACAATCAAAAGAATTGAAGCTATTTGCCGAATTATCTTTGGGATGGGAATTCTGAATATACAAGGACACCTCTTATAGCGTGGGATAATATTACTCTTCCTAAGAGTGCTGGCGGGCTAGGCATTAAGAAAGCATCTGTTTGGAATGTAGCAGCTGTAGGTAAACTCGTCAACTGGATTTATGAGGATAGAAGCAGCCTGTGGGTGAAATGTGTCTCTACAATTTACAAAAAACAGCAGCGCTGGCACGATTACACACCCCCTGCTGATTGTTCATGGACATGGAAGTCTATATGCAAGACGAAGGAAATACTTAAACAAGGATTCCATAATGACTCGTGGAGTTTGGATCCGAATGGTTACTCTATCAAGAGTGGTTACGGGTGGCTCCTTCCCTCCCGTAATCCTCCGCCATGGACAGAGTTTGTTTGGAATTAGTGGGCGATTCCTAAACATGCTGTTATAACATGGTTGATTCTCAATGATGGAGTAAATGTGAAAGAAAAGCTCTATAGACATGGATGCATCGATAACGATATTTGCTGCCTTTGCCATAACTCTACTGAAACGGTGAATCATATTTTTTTTGATTGCCAATTCAGTAGAAGGTTTATGCGTAATATAGCTGATCTCGTTGGATGCAATCTCAGCCTGGCCTATGTTCTTGACGGAGGGATCCACCAATTACACCGGAAAATGCACGCTGTTGTTCTTATGGCCTGTTACTATATGACCTGGAATCAGCGAAATAAAGCCTGACTTGAGGGATGTACAGAACAACCAGCGAAGCTGGCTCAACGAATTGTTGGAGAAGTCCGAAGGAAAATTAAGTTAAGAGCAAAAGACAAAGGTAATGATACAGATTTACACTTTTTTAGACATATAGGAATCAGCTGTTGATTGTGTTGGGAGCAAGTTTCCGTTGATGTACTTCTCCTATATTGTTTTAGCTGAGATTATACTGTTTGTGTATAGCATATGATTTGTAACTCCTCTTTTTTGATGAATGAACTACTCACATTTCACCAGAAAAAAAGTTAAGCAAAATTGGGATATTGGAGTTCAAGGGTAAGAATGTTTTCCTTAGTAAAGAAGCTGAAGACCCTAAAGCCAATTCTGAAAGGCTTAAATAAAGAATGCTATGCAGATATTGAGGTGCAGGCTGACAAGGTTGCATATGAGTTGGAACAACTACAAGAAGAGTTGTCTCATATGCTCACTGACAGTGATTTCATCAATGCTGAAGTTCTACTGAATCATAAAGTTAGATCACTTTAGAAGGACAAAAATAGCTTCCTTAAACAGAAGGCTAAAACTCATTAGTTGAAGGATGGTGACTCTAACTCTGCTTTCTTTCATACCAGTCTCAGACAGAGATACAGTAGAAATAGGGTGCATCAAATATGTAATGTTGCTGGTCAAATGTGTTCTTCCTTTGAGGACATACAAGGGGCCTTCCTCTCTTATTATCAACAAATTCGAGGTAGCTCTAAGGCAACTAGTCTAGTAAGAAAGTCCATTATTGACACTAGCAACACTTGCACTCAGGAACATTGGACAATACTGCTTGCACCTGTCTCAAATGAGGAGATTAAAATTTTTTTGTTCTTTATCCCTCAAGATAAAGCTCCTGGGCTAGATGGGTATACAAGTAGTTTTTTCGAAGATGCTCGGGGGATTGTTGAGGAAGAAGTTTGTCAAGATGTGCAAGATTTCTTTCTAACTGGTAAGCTCCTCCAACAACTAAATGCTACAACCTTGTCTCTTGTGCCAAAGATTGATAGGACTGTCTCTGTGACACACTTTAGGCCTATAGCCTGCAGTAACACGATCTATAAAGTCATATCTAAGTTTCTATGTAATAGACTTGCTGAGGTTCTACCTGGCTTGGTGGAAGACAATCAAGGGGCTTTTGTCCAAGGGCGCTCCATCATTGAAAATATCCTCATATGGCAAGACCTTGTCAAGCTCTATGACCGACCAACTGCTTCTTCTAGGTGCCTTTATAAAATTGACCTACAGAAGGCTTATGATTATGTGGAATGGGATTTCATCTACCAAATGCCACATGCTTTAAATTTCTCCTCCGTTTTCATCCAGCAAGTCATGGCATGTATCATATCTCCTTCCTTTACTTTGTCCATAAATGGAAGTCACTTTGGTTATTTCAAGGGGCAGAGAGGGTTGAGACAAGGGGACTCCATTTCTCCTCTTGTCTTTACCTTATGCATGGAATACCTTACTAGGACCCTGAAATATGCAACTAGGAACAACAACTTGCAGTACCATCCTATGTGCAAGGAATTACAGCTAACTCATCTTATGTTTGCAGATGATTTATTGATGTTCTATAAGGGGAATATTCAGTCTATTATCCTTCTCACGAAGGCATTTACTACCTTCTCAGAAGCTACTGGACTACAGAAGAATTCATGCAAATCAGAGGCTTTTTTTAATGGCATGTCGGATGAACTCAGGAAGGATGTTTTATCAGTCACATGTTTCATTGAGGGTACTATGCCTTTCAGGTACTTGAAGGTACCTATAAAGGCTGGTAGAATATCTTAAGAGGACTATAAAATGCTTACAAAGAAGATAGTGGATAGAGTAAGAAGCTTGGGAGCTTGGAAGCTGTCATATGCTGGTAGAATCACCCTTATCAATGTTGTTCTCGAACACTTTGCATTGTTATTGGACTTCTATCTTCATTCTCCTTGATAGTGTTATTAAAAGAATTGAAGTAACTTGTAGGAATTTCCTTTGATCAGGTAACACTAAATATCAAAGGACTCCTACAGTAGTTTGGGACAAAATTACAGCTCCAAAAAATGAATGTGGACTAAATATAAAAAATGTTGGAATTTGGAACCAAGCTGATGTGGCCAAAAATAGGTGGACTGGGTCTGTACTTAGTCTGATAAATTATGGATCAGGCAGGGGTGAATCCACCTTGTAGCAAGGGGTAGCCCATGCTACCCCAAGCCCAATAATTGTAGTTTGAATGATCCATTCTTGTTACCCCCAAAAAAAATACTATAAAAGCTATAATAAGTAAAATTTAATACTCTAAATGAACATAAAATTTATGGTGGTGTATTGGTAAAACCTATTGTCTAGTGTCCTGTAGACCAGGGTTCGAATATTGTATGTGACAATTTTTTTCTTTTAGTTTATTTTGTTTTTATTGTCCCACCATAGAATTAGATCGGACAAGTACCTTCCCTATCTTCATTCTTCATACTAGTTTTTTTTTGGTTCAAAAATTAATTTTACATGATGAATGATTTATTTAGGTGAATTTATTTTCAAGCAAATTATAATGAAAGAAAAAATAATATTATGATTTTAATTATGCTCCGCTTTATTGAATATTTATTTTGAATATAAGACATGCTTCTTTAAATCGTGATTTTAAATTTTTTAGACGAAGAAAAAAAATTCGCTACCCCATCCTTCAATTCCTAGATTCGCCCCTGGGATCAGGTGGGTCAGCCAGGTCTATCTCAAAGGGAAAGATTAGTCTAGTTATAGCCCACAAGTCGGTGATAACTGGTCCTTGAAGAACATCTGCAAAGTTAAAGATAAGTTGAAGATTGGCTATATGAATAATAGCTAGTCTGACTCGTCTACTGGATATTCTGTTAGGGATGACTATGATGGGCTAAGACCAAAATTAGTCGAAGACTGGCATCTGGTGATATGGAATAATTGGAACATACCTAAACATTCTTTTATTTCTTGGCTGACCAAGATGGATGGGATGACTTTCAAGACAAAGCTGCTAAAATTTGACCGTTGTTCTGATGACTGGTGGTGTATCTGCAACAGTCACCCTAAAACAATGGAGCGTTTATTCTTGAGAATTAAGATACGGCATACTGTATGATGAATGTGGAGGTTGTTACTCTCCGATATTTGTATGTCTGTTTCGATGATTTAATAATATTTACACTTCATAAAAAAAAACTGTCCTTACAGTATGAAGTTGATACACCTGATTGAGACATGGTTTAGAGCTTTCCCAGACCTGACTACCCTATTAATATCCTCTAGAGGTAACCCCTACTGGAGGTGAATGCTATGGTTTTAGTGGCCTGTTATTATCATGCTTGGTTACTATAATCCCCTAAAAAATCTAACGCAATACAGTGGCGGAAACACTGTAGAGTTGGGATTAAAACACACTGACAAACTATATCCTATTAAAAGAAATGGTAAATCAATACAAATGTCTCTTTTTACAAAAGGGCTAAAACCAAATTTTCCAAACAGGTTTATACAATTCCATAAATTACATGAATGAAGAAAGAGTAGGATCCACGCTACTCGCTAGCTCACACCCCAAAACCCAGCAGCAAAACCTGTCATGTTATAAACATAACAGCCACGTCAGTGGGGAGTAACTCGGACGTTCTTCCAGCCATATTATATCATATGGAAAAATAATACTCCCTCTGAGTTCCTATTATTGTCCCACTTTCCTTTTTGGGCTGAGTTTGATTTTTGTCCCACTTTCCTTTTTAGGCCATCAATGTGTGGTTCATAATTACTCTCCCATTTCTCTCTTCCTCCTTCTTTTTTCAACCACTCATTTCCCCTTTCTTATTTTTCACCCCAAAACCTTATGAGACAATATAGGAACTCAGAGGGAGTAGTATTATTATATCAAAATACTTAAAATGAGAAAAACATTAAATCGATATAAAATAAAAATAAGTTTTCAGCGAAACGTAAAGCACTTGCCAACCTGCAAGTCAAAATCAACCGATAATAATAATTTTCAAAACTGGCGTTATGGAAATTCGATCAGTGTGCACAAGGCTAGACTTTCACTAGGATAATACTGGAAACTAGCTTCGAGAACTGTAATTCAAACAAATCAAACTTCGATCTCTAACTAGGCTACTCAACCATAATAGGACGGCGACTTATAAATGCGTGACCCTAGTTTAAGATAATATGCACACCCCTCCCGAGCACCATAAATACTCAGTTCAACCCGACGGCATCTTATACTACGAGGCACGAGTTTAAGGTCAAAATATACACACACTCCCGAACACCATATATGCTCGGTTCAACAACCATTGTGCCCCCATAAAGACACACCAGCCTTCTAGTTGATGGAAAAAACGTAAACCCCAGAATATATAACTCTAACGCCACACTTGTCCTTATTCCATAACTCCAAAACAAGCCATTATAAACAAGCCATTACCGATATTGAGAATAAATAATCGTTATAATAAAATGAAGATAAAAGGAATAAATATTTTATATTAAAAGGAGAAACTTTCTATAATTAGAAACTTACTAATTTTAGAAACTTACTAAAAATAGAAATATTTTTATAGAAAATTCATAAGTTATTAAAATAAGTGAAATATATAAAAATATTATTTCTAACGAAATTAACATTGTATTATTATCGTCGTTATCGTAACTTTAATATATTTCTAAATTCGTTACTCAAAATATAAATAAATTATAATAAGTCAATATATAATTTTTATAATTAATTAGAAAATCGAGTTAAAACTATAAATTTTAGAAAAGAGATGTTTTGAGAAAAATGATATCAAAAAAATAATTGAGTCGGCGAGTTTTATAAATTAAACGAGATTTTATAAAGCTTTCAAATTAGTTTTAGCAAATAGATTTTATCAATAAATAATACTGGTTTTACTAAAAATAATCAATCATAGACAAATGACAAATTATTAGGGAAAATAGTCTCGACTAAAGATGTATTTAAAACAAAATCGAGTACTTTCTCATTTATTAATATAATTGGTAAAACTAAACTAATTTATTGAATGAGTTTACAAATCTCGATTATATAATATAAAAATACAATTTTGAGTTAAAATTATAAATTAACGAAATAAGAAGAAAATATGAAATCGATAATATTTAGTTACTAGTGTCACGATAACCAACAAAATATTATAACGATCGTAAATAATTAAAGTACTAACGATTTGTAAAACGATATCGAAAGTAATAAAATATTTACAAAGTACACGATTTAAAATAAAAATAAAATATTATTAGCAAATAATAAATAGCTAAAATTAGAAATCCGAAGTTAAAAAATTTACTACATACTACTACTCAAAACATACGATATAAAATCGAGTAATGTTCGAAGGTTACCTCAAGTCGGCTTCCGGAACGATCATAATCATGTACTGTCCTCAGTTGGTCTTCACGAAATCAAGACTAAGAGATGAAGGAGAGGACTACAACAAGAACGGAGCGAGATTGACGAGAGTTCTAGCATGGAACAACACAGACAAAACCGAGCATTAGCATCAGCAACTTGTTCACAGTAGAAAAAACACAAGAGCACGAAACGATGACACCTACACTGTGAGAACTGCAACCGAATATTGGACAACAGCGAAATCAACATTAGTAGGAGCAGCAAAGCGCGAACAACGTAAAAGGAGCAGCACCCGTACAGCACACGAGACAATAACGGCAAGATCAGCAACGAGCCGAGAAGAAACAACAAGTATATAACAACAATATACAGCAGCACTAAACAACAATTTCAAAGTAGACAAAATCAAAACTGTAGCAGAAGGAACGATGTAACAGCAAGAAGAAGGATAAGAAGAGGAAAAGAAGCAGACAGCAGTAGCATGGCTGAAACAGCGGCAACTGTAAGTTCTTTATATGAATTTATCATGTTCTTAATTAATAAATGAACATAACGATAAACTCAAAAGCGGAAACTAAATTATAATTAAGATCTAGAAATAACCTCCAACCATTGCTTATTGGATTCCTGAACAGCTTTATCTACAACCCGAAAATACCGTCCCCGAATACCGTCGACCGTCTTAACTATATTGTCGGTTCTAAACTCTTTTCTCTCAGATTTAGATGATGTATAGATGAATAGAGAAGATGAATCTAGTGACCCTGAATAGCGCTGTATTTATACTAATCTTTCCATCAAAGATAAAGTTACAACTAGATAAACTTTCTGTATAGTGGTTAATGGAATATAGGATTATAAGAGATAAGAGATAGATATCGAATAGAGTTTATGTTGATCACCAAATGGACCACAATTTAGTAACTCTAAATTGACCAAACAACTTAATCAGCTATTAAGTCTATCATAAATTCTAACATTCTCCCACTTGGTTCATTTAAACGAGAAACCGCATGTACGAATCATAGCGACTAATCCTCTTATTTAAAACGAGAATTAACCTTCCATTTATCACAATATACTCGGTCTTTCACCACTCTCAACTTAATGAATAAACCATATGTTTACTCTAGGTCAAAACAAATGATATTTCTCAATAAATAAAGGTAACAAAATACGTACGTGTATAAATTAAAATGAGATAATATCCAACTGAATGAAAGGTTCAAAACAACATAATAAATGTATCACATTTCGGGACCAAGTCCCATACTTACTACATGACCCTTGAAAATCTTAATTTGCATGCCTTTTGTTAAGGGATTGGCAATCATAAGATTAGTGCTAATGTGGTCAACAATCACTTTCTTCTCTTGAACACGTTCTCCAAGGGCTCGATACTTAATGTCGATGTGCTTACTTGCACCTCCACTTTTATTATTCTTAGCCATAGAGACAGCACCTGTATTATCGCAATACATTTGTATTGGCCGAGTAATAGAGTCAACAACTCTAAGACCAGATATGAAGCCTTTCAGCCATACACCATGTGAGGTAGCCTCAAAACAAGAAATGAACTTGGTCTCCGTAGAAGAAGTGGCTACCACTGTCTGTTTGGTACTCCTCCAAGAAATAGCCCCGTCAGCTAGAATAAACACATATCCTGAGGTGGATTTTCGTGAATCAATGCAGCCACCGTGCTCTGAATCGAAATACCCTACCACTTCAAGACTCTCAGTTTGTCTATACATAAGCATGTAATTCTTAGTACTCTGAAGGTATCTCAACACTTTCTTTGCAGCTGTCCAGTGATCGATTCCTGGGTTACTCTGATATCTGCCTAATACTCCAACAACATATGCAATGTCGGGTCTGGTACAGACCTGAGCATACATAATGCTACCAACTGCTGAAGCATAGGGAATATTTTTCATTTGTTCCCTCTCAATGTCATTCCCGGGACACTAGTCCAAAATGAACCGGTCACCTTTCACAATGGGTGCTACATTTGGTGAACAATCTTTCATTCTGAATCTTTCGAGTACTTTGTTGATATAGGCCTCCTGAGACAAGCCTAAAATGCCTCGGGATCTATCTCTATGGATCTTAATGCCAATGATATAAGATGCCTCACCCATATCTTTCATATCGAAGTTACTTGAAAGAAATTGTTTCACCTCATATAGAAACCCCTTATCATTTGTTGCTAGCAAAATATCATCTACATACAACACAAGGAAACAAATCTTACTCCCACTGACCTTAAGGTATATACACTGATCCATGATGTTTTCTTCGAAACCGAATGAAGAAATAACTTCGTGGAACTTCTTATACCATTGTCGGGAAGCTTGTTTCAAACCGTATATAGACTTATTTAGCTTACAAACCAAGTGCTCACCATCACTAGAGAAGAATCCTTCAGGTTGTTTCATATAAACCTCTTCTTTTAGATCTCTATTGAGAAATGCCGTTTTCACATCCATCTGATATTCTGATGTAACTCGAAATCAAAATGAGCTACTAATGCCATGACAACTCGAGGAGAATCTTTCTTGGATACAGGAGAGAAAGTCTCTGTGTAATCGATTCCTTCCCTTTGATTAAATCCTTAAGCAACGAGTCTTGCCTTATGCCTCTCGATGTTGCCGAGCGAGTCTTTCTTTGTCTTAAAGACCCACTTACATCCAATGGTTTTTGCACCATCAGGCAACTCGACGAGATCCCAGACTCCATTAGATGCCATAGAATTCATCTCATCTTTCATAGCATTCATCCATAAGTTTGAATCTGTAGAACTTATGGCTTGTGAAAATGACAAAGGATCATTATCGGCTTCAACACAGTAATCCAATTCTTGTAAATACACCATAAAATCACCAGAAATAGCTGTTTTTTCTTTCTCGGGTAGATCTTCTGAATGGAGCATGTTCACCCTCGGGTGGACCTTGTTCACCCTCAGGCCGAACCTCCTCAGTCTCTACCACATTTCGATCAGCAGTATGTGGAGTTTCTTTATTTGGTCGTTTAACACTCGGTTGGACTTGAGGAGTGTGAATGACGACCAACCGAATACCTGAGTCAGATGGTGGAACCTCATTGTGATCCTTTTCAGGAATAATTTCCCGAAATTGATCACTCCCACTGATCAAGTCATTCTCAAGAAATTTAGCATTTCTTGATTCCACAATTCTAGTGCTGTGAGATGGACAATAGAATCTATAACCCTTAGACTTCTCGGCATATCCAATGAAATACCCACTAATAGTCCTTGGATCAAGTTTCTTTTCTTGTGGGTTATAAATTCTCACTTCAGACGGACATCCCCAAATGCGTATATGTTGCAAACTTGGTTTCCAACCTTTGAATAACTCAAAAGGTGTCTTAGAGACGGCCTTGCTAGGAACCCGGTTTAATATATATGTTGCCGTTTTGAGAGCATTAACCCACAAAAATGATGAAAGATTAACATTACTTCGCATACTCCGCACCATGTTAATTAATGTCCGATTTCTTGTTTCCGCTACACCATTCTAGTTCGGAGAACCAGGCATGGTGTATTGGGCAACAATCCCATGCTCTTGAAGAAATTTAGCAAATGGACCATGTGCTTGTCCGTTCTCGGTGTATCTACCATAATACTCACCACCTCGATCTGATCTTACGATTTTATTGCGTTTATCACATTGGTTCTCTACTTCAACCTTAAACAATTTAAAGGCATCTAAAGCTTCGTCTTTGGAACGAAGTAAGTAGAGATTCATATATCGCAAAAAATCATCAATGAAAGTGATAAAGTATTTTGGATCATTAGCGTTCTTGTCCGGACAACAAATATCCGTGTGTATGATTTCTAATAACTCAGAACTCCTCTTAGCACCAGTTTTATGAGTATTAGTTTACTTTCCCTTAATGCAACTAATACAATTCTCGAAATCGGTGAAGTCTAAGGCACTAAGTACCCCTTCTTTCACCAATCTCTTAACCCTCTGAATGGAGATGTGTCCCAATCTCCGGTGCCACATCATAGAAGAATTCTCATCCATAATACATCTTTTTAAACCAGTATTGACATGCATAGTACTTTCAGTGGTATCATTTTGCAAACTGAGACGATATAAATTTTCAGACAAAATACCGCAACCAATTATTTCAAAATTCTTAAAAATATTAAAACCGGAGTCCGAAAATTTAAAAGAAAATCCAAAGCGTACAAGTCTCGAAATTGAAATCAAATTCGTAGCAAATTTAGGAACATAAAATGTCTCTTGCAAAACCAAATTAAAACAACTACTAAGAATTAAAGTGCATGTCCCAATGGCTTCCACATGTGATCCCATCCGATTTCCTGAATAGATAGAGGCTTCACTGCCCACCGGTTTCCTTAGGTTTGTCATACCCTGCAAGGTATTCGAAACATGGATTGTAGTGCCAGAGTCAATCCACCATGTATTATGATTCAAAACCATATTAGATTTATAACATACATGTGCTAGAAAATTACCTTTTCTTTTCAGCCAGGCTTTGAATTTAGGGCAATCTTTCTTCATGTGTCCCTTCTTTTTACAGAAGAAACACGAAGATTCCTTCTTTATGATTGACTGAGCTGGAACCTTCCCCTTTCCATTGTCTTTACTTTGGTCATCACCCTTCTTTTTAGAAGTGGTAAAGTTCACCTTTTCACCTTCTTCCAGTAGCAATCTACCCTCCTCCTGAACACACATGGTCATAAGCTCATTAATAGACCATTTATCCTTATGTGTGTTGTAGGATATCTTAAAAGGGGCATATTGTGAAGGAAGAGTGCATAAAATAAAGTGCGTAAAATAAAGTGTACCAGAAAGGAGTCGGACATAGTAACCTCCAAGTCTTTAAGTTAGCCGCAATGTCCCTTATGCGCATGATATACTCACGCACGCCTTTAGTTTGAGTGAGCTTTAGGGATGAAAATTGCATAATTAAGGTACTGGCAAGAGATTTGTCTGAAGTCACATACTGCTCATCGATGGCCTTAATTAGGTCTTTAACCTTATCATACTTATCAACTGAACCACGAATACTAGCACATAACCTGGTCTTTATGAACATAATGGAGAGACGGTTAGATCTCTCCCACTTTTCATAAAAATCTACCTCATCAGGTTCACTAGCGTCCGTTATACTAGGTGGTTCGTCTTTCCTTATAGCATAATTAATATCCATCCATCCTAACTGCAGTAGTACTCTCTCTTTCTAGACCTTATAATTTTCACCATTCAATTCAGGAATGTCAAATTCGACATCAGAAGAACTACCAGACAAAATAACTGCAAATAAATAAATAACATGCTTATTAATAATTTGAGACATAACTATAATCATGCTTTACCAATGTAAAATCATGCTAATATGAATCTAGTGACATAAAACTTGCCTGTGGGCTAAAGTCCTACTCAAATTAGACTCATAATAATTTTTAATTATATTAATTAACTCAATGATGAGACTATTAAATTTTTATTTCTTAACTCCTGTGGGTCGATCAAGAAATATAGATTAATATTCATCCTAATTAATCATATAAATATAACAAAATTTCTTGTGGGTATATTTTATTATATTACGTACGATTAATTACAATTAATGTTTAGTTACTACATGTGATTCCAAAACGAAATTTTCAAACAATTAGAGATGTTGTGGCTACTTCCCAACCAATAAAATTTACAAATCACTTAACATTACATTATTAATCTATATATTTTAACTTAAGTTATATAGACAGCTCAAAACCGACATAATAATAATACTGAATTTATTATGTGAAACTTATATCTAAATACCGAAAATTCATCCAAGATGCAAATTATATAATGAATTGGCAGAACAATAACCATAGATGACGGAAAAAGACGGACAAAATCGACCCGGAAAAATAAGCAAGACAGAGGTATAAACTGAAGCTCTGATACCAAATGTAAGTTCTTTATATGAATTTATCATGTTCTTAATTAATAAATGAACATAACGATAAACTTAAAAGTGGAAGCTAAATTATAATTAAGATCTAGAAATAACCTCCAGCTATTGCTTATTGGATTCCTGAACAGCTTTATCTACAACCAGAAAATACCGTCCCCGAATACCGTCGACCATCTTAACTATATTGTTGGTTCTAAACTCTTTCCTTTCAGATTTAGATGGTGTATAGATGAATAGAGAAGATGAATATAGTGACCCTGAATAACGCTGTATTTATACTAATCTTTTCATCAAAGATAAAGTTACAACTAGATAAACTCTCTGTATAGTGGTTAATGGAATATAGGATTATAGGAGATAAGAGATAGATATCCAATAGAGTTTATGTTGATCACCAAATGGACCACAATTTAGTAACTCTAAACTGACGAAACAACTTAATCAGTTATTAAGTCTATCATAAATTCTAACAGCAACGACAAGCGAAAACATCAAGTAACGACACAACTGCACCTAGGCACACAGACGACAAGGAATAGAGGAAAAGAATGGGGGGGGGGGTGTAACACCCCGTTATTTTCTGAGTCAATTATAAAGTGTTACTGGTCTATTTTATTTGAATCGGGCTATTAAGTCGGGAAAAGTATTTTCAAAGTCTTTATAAAATTAAAGTATTTTGGGCCTTTTAGAGTAAATTGATTTTGATTTCTAAAATTGGAGTTTATTTATAAACCGACTTATTATCGGGTTGAATTGAGTCAAAAAAAAAAAAATAGTAATCCTATATATATCCCTACGTCCCTTTTCCCCATTCACCCTCTACATACCTTCTTAACACAATTCTGCCGCACAACCAATTCTACCGCACAGCCTCCATCTTTTCCAATCGGCCTTCGATTTTCACGTTCATTTCATTGTGGTCAAATTCCTCGATTTTTGCTGATATCAACTCCTTTCACATCATTCTTTATATCAATTGTAAGTTTTCTTGACCCAAATATCTTTTTGTTTTATAATTAATGGTTCAAATATGAACTAGGTCTGAATAATCCCGATTTTCTTTTCCTTTTAATATCTTTTGGGGTTGAAATCGTTTCCTGGAAATGTATTATCGGACATGTATTTGAATTTTAAATATTTTATTTTATTGTCGGTCTTTTGTTAGTGTCAATTTCTGATCGTCATGGGCGTTTGGTTGTTATGTCCGTCTTAGAGAGTCGATGTTGTAGGTGATATTGGGGTATTTTGAGTTCGATGTCAGGCCGGCGAATTTTTGTCGCGAGGGTTGTATGTATTGTTGTCTGCCGTTTTGGAGGCTTAGTTGTGGGCGTGTGTTTGAGACTCAAATGGTGGAGTAACATTTTGATGAGGTTGGTTTTGCAAGTGTATGCATAGAAGTGATAAGTGGGTGGAGTTCATAACAGGAGCATTAAGGTCATGTTGGTTACATTAGGAGGGTACTAGTTATTAGTACCAATTGGTCTCATCTATTTTAATAAGCGATTTTGTGCTTGAGTTTTGAGCGGGTACGTGATGGTTAGTGAATATTAAACCATTTATATTATTTGTAGCTTGTGGATTCGAGGAGAAAGAGTTCTTGGACTAATAATAGCTGAGTTTTGTCCGTCTTGAGAGGTAAGGACGTTTTACCCTTTTCACTTTTAAGTAAAGAGCATGTTCGGATCAAAATATATTTTTATAACGGTTTTGTAAATTATTTCGTTGATCGTTAATATTTTTATAATACTCGTAATGTTTGGATATTGAACTTTGTGACACGACTCACATATTGGTACTATTTTGGTAAAATTTTTAGTAACTTATAACAGACTCTGGGAGTTCTGTTGGTCTAGACGGTTTTAAGGTGCGTCTAAGACGTTCCTGGGACTTTGTCCCGAAACTATTTTTGAGTGAGGATTGTCCGGCCCTCACTCGCTAGGGAGTTAGACTTTCTCCTTTGGCAGTTTCATCCTACTGACTGTCCAAATGTGAGAGGTGCGCACTATTATAAGTCTAGCTAAGCACAGGTGGTTACCTCTAGACCGTGCAAGGGTAGGACCTTGGCACACAGGTTGCGAAAAATATATATATTTTGATTGGTTTGGTTTTGACTACTCTTTTATGGTATTTTGGTACTTAAATGGTGATTTTAACTCCGATTTCAGTTTACTATAAATTATTATTATTATCGTTATTGTTATTACTATTACTATTTTACGATTTATTTTTTTATTATATTTTTACTCAGCTTTGCTGACGTCCTTTTGTTTTGGGTCGTTCCCCTGCTGGAACCTGTACCTATTTGTATTTTTGGGTACAGCTGATAGGTACACTTGAATTGCTGCATGGGTGCATTCTAGTATCGGGTTATGCTGAGCGAGGAAGGACTTTTATATTTAACTTTGACTACAACCTATTTACATTATTATTGGATTTATTAGGTTGCTATTGTTTTAAACCGTTTTGGATTTTGTAAGACTTAAGACTTCAGCTGCAACGTTTCTATTTTATTAGCTATCAAATTTCTATTTTTTTTATTCATTTATTATTTATCTTTTCCTTGCACTTGGCGCGGTAAGCTAAGTGTGGAGTAACAGCTTTGAGTTTTCCGTTTTTGGTTTATTATTTTGGTTGCGAAAATTTAGGGCTGTTACGGGGGGGGGGGGGGGGGGACAGAGAGCAGCAACGATTAAGAGTAGCGACAGTAGTAGTAAACATCAAGAGCAACAATGCGAAGTGACAACAACATCAAAACGTACAACAACAGTAACACCAAACAACAATAGAACGTGACAGCAACAGATGCACGAAGAAGAAGAAATGAAGAAGAATATTAAGAGGAAGAAAACGAGAAGAAGAAGAATAAACAGAAGCAACGAACAAAATGATAGAAATAAGCAACGCAGCAGCATGAAACACGGTCAAGAAACAGCCTTACACGACTACAGCAGATCTTGAAAACAAAATAGGTAGAGAAACCAAAACAAGAAAACGACGGGATGGAGGAGGAGAAGAGAGCTACCTTTGCCAGAGAAGTCGGAGCCAAACAGGGAATACGAGGCTGATTGCAAGTGGTGTGACAAAAGAGCAGGGTGATTGATTAATGATGAATGATGAGAGGCGGATGAACAAGGAGGATGAAGATGCTGCGTGAAGAAGAAAGAAAACCAAGAGGCTTAGGGGATTCATGAATGAAACGGTGGGATTTAAAAAGAAAGGAAGAGGGGGAGTACGTAAGTTAAATAATAAGTGGGAAGCGGTGGAAAAAGAAGGCAAAGAGGGGTGAAAGGAAGAATGAAACGGGAATTGTAGAAAAACAAGAGGGAGGTGAACTGAACCAAAAATGAAACGAAACACGGGTTCATTAAATGAATTGGGTAGGAGACGAATTCCGTAACGATAAGTTGACTGACCCACAAATCGAATTAAAAATTAGTTAATAAAATTAATAAATAATCGGTCGTCTAATAAATGAGTAAATAAATTTTTCAAGACGAAGATGAAGTTTATAGAAATAAATAGTTAGACGATGAAATAACGTTTTCCTAAAAATAATATATCTTCGATAAAATGAATTAAATTCATTTCTCGAGGAAAGGTAATAAATATTTTGACGAAACTTTAAAATAAATGAGCTTCGAGCCGAAAATAGAAATTCGAGCTTAAATATAAATAAATAAAAAGAATTTAAATCGTCGAAATAGACTTTCGGTAAGTATTAAATCAAACGTATAAAATGAATCGAAACAGAAATAAAAATATGTTTTAAATATAAGAAGAGTTTCCGAGTCAAATAGAATTTTAGGAGTTTGAAACGATTAAACGATAAACTCGTTTTATAATAATTTTAAGAATTACGAGTTAAATCGTAAATAAAATAAAAATACGAATATAACTTTAATTTAATTTATTTTATAAAATCAGGGGTGTTACAGTTACAAAGGAACAATGCTAGAATTGATGCAATACTTGTAAGACCCGAGATTCCCTCTGAAACTATAAGGAGGGAAATTAGGAGTAGGTGTTTGTCCATGGCCCCTGGACAAACTTTTAATTGCCAATAGGCTTCTTATTGTAAGGTAGATATTTTTATGTCTGCTACCATTTGTAATTTTTTTTGATATATTCAATCTCACATTTTACCAAAAAAAAAACATACCCTCCAACTGAGTCGACCCTGTCAGACGCAAAGAACCCTCTTGCGTTAATAAAGCAAATGCATCATATGCAACATTTAAAGTGATATCTTTTCTAAACTAGTTGGCGATTCACACCAAACTGAGGCAAACATAACGGGGACAAAAATAAGCTAATCAAATGTATCGAATAAAGCCATCAAGTGACTAAAACGCGAATGAAAAATGAGCAAACTCAGTATATCAGTATCCATATGACCTCTACATTAGCCCAGCTGATACGAATTTTTGCGGAAGGTGTTTTTGGAACGATATTTGTTTCATGTGGTTTTGTAAACGAACCGAAAGGACTCACTCAATCACACGAAACAATGGGATATTTGACGAATTAGACCTATAACTCATCAATGACGAACGAAATCAAGACCTATTGAGATCGAACAAGTAATTATCCAAAACACATTTGAATAAGAACGAGCCTTGAACTTATCTTTAACTTTGCTCTCTGTTCTTAACACTTTGCACTATTATTGGGCTTCTATTTTTCCCTCCTAGTGTTATTAAAAGAATTGAAGCCACTTGTAGGAACTTTTTTTGGGCAGGTAACACTGAATATCAAGGACTCCAACAGTGGCTTAGGACAAAATTACACCTCCAAAAAATGAAGGTGGGCTGAATATAAAAAATGTGGGGATCTGGAACCAATGTACTGTGGCCAAATTGGTGGATTGGTGTAGAGACCTAGATTTCGACCTGGTGGCTGCAGAACTGCCCAACAAACACCCAATGACGATAGAACTGCAACGCGACACGACACTACAAGAGTTAAAGTCTGGGGCGACTGAGCTTAGCTACTGTCATCTGTCGCACGACTGTTAACAGTCGCTAAGCAACTGTCGCTACAGTTAGTCGCATCTAGCGACTGATTTCAGTCGCTAAAAAAGACGCGCGACTGATTTCAGTCGCTAAAATTAGCGACTGAAATCAGTCGCTAAAATTAGCGACTGAAATCAGTCGCTATGGCATCCCTTTAGCAACTGAATTCAGTCGCTACGAGCGTCAGTTAGCGACTGAAATCAGTCGATAACGGATGTGACGTGGCGTCCTACAGCGACTGATTTCAGTCGCTAAATAAAAAATTAAGCTATTGATATCAGTCCCTGCCATACCTGAAATAGGCTGGTTGTATTTATTATTTTTCTAGCCAAAATCTGCACAATAAAACAAACCAACAACCACAATACATCCCAAACATTATTCCAAACATTCCAAACGTTGTTCCAAACGTTACGCAAGCTTCACACTCAAAAATTGGCAACCAAGTACGCAAACGTCATGAATACACTAAATTAAAAGTGTTGTTACAAACTGTTTTTCAACAAGCATTCAGAAACTACAAACGGTTTTTCAATCTACTCGCCTAACAGGGAAACTAGCTGACGCACCACTACCACCGTCACCGAAGGGGTCTCTAGGATCTGGGTGTCGGGGAATGGGGTCGGAGTTACAGTTATACTGATGCATGCTCCTAAGACAATGTAGCCCTTCCAAAATTTGCAGGTTAACGGACTCATGCATCTTCATCCTCTCATCCTGCATCTTCAGCCTCTCATCCTGCTCCTTCATCTTCTAAGCCAACGCCGCCCGTTGCGCCCTTTCCACCCGCAGTTCCGACCTCATCTCAGCCATTTCGGATGGTACACACTCCGTCGAGGTCGCATGTCCCCCCCGAGCATTGGGTGGTGTCCAGTATAGGGAATGAGCGTTCCTCATATCGTACACCGCTCCCTTGCGGTATCCCTCTGCACCACTGAACCAAATATTGCTCGGGTCCACACCTTCATTCTCGGGCGCTCTGGTGGCCTCCATATACGATCTCTACAAGAAATTGGAGTCATTATTAGGTGAGTTGTAAAGAGAAAAAAAGTAAAGAAGCCTTATGTTTGGAACTTACCCAAATGTTGGCGTCCTTATGCGTAGCGAACGATCGACCGGTGGTGTCGTCCCCCTTGGTCTTCGTGGCGAGAAATAGCTGGGCAGGCGGAGGCAATTCTCCGGTTTGCTTCTTCAACTGTTGACATTACATGTAGATTTCTCACTTATATTTATAATGAAAACATTAAATAAGATTCCAAAATAAAAATCAAAGGTAAGGAAAATACTAACATTCACAGCCCGCTGGTGCATCGACTGCGACCCACCGTAGTGGGTGCGCTCCGCCTCCACCTCGGGGTCCTCTCCCCGCCTCTTGTTCTTCTTCGCCTGAACGGATCTTTTAAGGAACTTCGGGTCGGAGCGGGCTGTTTTGAACTGTTGGATGGCGTTACCTACAATTTATTCACTTTGAGATCAATACGCGTTTTGAAGATATATACAACTTTCTATTCAAGTACTAACACTAATTGAGTAATCGCACCTTTAAGGAATTTCTGTGCCTTTCCATCGTTCACCAACTTCCACATCATGTCTTTGTGTCTTTCCTTCGCGACGTCCATGTATCTGTCTCACACAGCCACCTCGAGACCCTTGTTGTAAAAGTGTTTCAACTGCAAGATCGTTTGTTGTCATTGTATTAGTAATCCGTAAACAGTAACAGATAATTAATAAAAATCAAAAATTTGTGCACCTTGAAGTTGGCAAACCACTTCTCCCGTTGCCACTGAGGCACCTTGGTCTAACTCGTGCAATAAGTAGTCAATTCATTCATGAAACTGTCCTTGACACCAGTCACCACCGCACGAGTACGAAACCTACACCAAAGAGTGAAATAAGATGATGTCTCACATAAAAAAGGAAATATAACGTCTCACCATGTGTTCTCCGGGCTAATAACTAGGCGCCCGTCATCTGTATATTGAAGCCCTGGATCCTGTTGCGGTTGTTATGGTTGCTCATCGTTGTTCACCTGCTCCTCGTTATCCTCTTGGTGATCCTCCTCCCGCCGTTTCTCTTGTTGGTCCTCCTGCTGCTGCTGCTCCCTGTTGCTGCTCGAATTACCATACCGTAGCCTTCTGCCCAAGTCATATCTGCAGACATATAATAGTAGAAAGTTAGAAATTGACATCATAATATTGAAATTATTTGCCCAAAATATATAATGCAGATTACTATGTCGAAATAATATAACTTACTAAAACTATACCCTACTAAAAATCATCGTCACTATCGTTGTCATCTTCCACATGCCTACTCGAACCAACCACATCCTCTTCCTCGTAGTCATCTTCCTCTTCCTCGTCATTGACCTCTAAATCATTGGTGTCGTCCTCCTCCTCGACCATATCACTAGAAGCACCTTCCTCCTCCTCACCACCTTCATCGTCTTCAAAATCTTCTCCCACATCCACCTCATTATCGTCATCATCATCAATTGCGAAAAGATTCTCATCAACTGGAGACAATGTTGTACCACTAGAAATGAAATCCTCTTGGAAGAGGTCAGTGTCATAGTGCCCCCGTGGCTTAGTTTTAAACACCGCCCACCACTGGTTTACAGTTCTGTCGTTCTTTGTGGTTGGATAAGGTGCAAAGTACACTTGGTGTGCTTGATGTGTAAATATAAACGGATCGTACTTGGAGTATTTTTTGATATGATTAACTTAAACTAGTTTGTACCTTTCATGTACTCTAGTACCATGCACAGAGTTGTCCTTCCATTCGCATTTAAATACCACAGCTCTATACCCACGATCTTTTCTAACATAGCACAACTCGAAGATGTCCTCCAATAGACCATAGTAATCATCACCCTCAAGTGACGACACACTCACACCGAAATTACATCTACTCCTACTGCTACCATGGGCAAATGAATGGAAATTGAAACCATTAACCGAATACCGGTTCCAAGTCCTAACCTTCCACAAAGGACCTAATGCTAGACTCCTAACCAAATCATCCTGAATATTCTCTGAAATTACATGCTGCTTAAGCCAACTGGGAAACTGTTCCTCATGCTTATTCCAAACATCATCAGCATTCAAATGTGGATTAGCAGCTACAAATTCAGTTACAAACATCTTCTCGTACGGCTCCAAAACTTCGCAGTTTGATAGCAAGTACAGGTGAGCACGATTGTACTCCTTCTCATCTAATGTCCTCCACCCGTCAGCTGATGACGATCCTTCACCTACCTTACTTTGAAAAAAGTCTGGTATGTTGGGGTCAATCGTCGTCTCGAGTGTTTCTAGGTTTAGTTTTTTGGCTTTGGTGTTCACTTCTTTCTCGAAATACAGAGAACAGAAGTTGGCTATCTCCTCTGTTAAATAAGCATTACATATGGAGCCCTCAACCCTCGCCTTGTTACCAATTTTTTTCTTCAAATGGTTGAGAAATCTATGACAATCATCAAGCAATTATGTTATTATCAAATTATAGTGTCTAACGTTAGTGGGTAAGTAAGTAGTTGAAAGTTCTCACCTCTCAAACGGGTACATCCATCTAAACTGTACCGGTCCTCCCACTTTAGCTTCGTAGGGCAAGTGGACCGGTAGATGCTCCATTGAGTTAAAGAAGGAGGGTGGGAAGATCATCTCAAGTTTGCATAGTATCTGAGGAATTTGATCCTCCAAACGAGTCATGTCGTCATTTGTCACTGTCGACGAACACAAATCTCGAAAAAACTGAGATATCTCAGTGATAGGATTCCAAACACTTTCCGGCAGTAGGCGCTTCAGCGCCACAGGTAGTAACCGCTCCATGAACACGTGGCAGTCGTGACTCTTCAAGCCTTGGAGCTTCAGGTTCTTAATGTCCACACACCGACTAAAATCGGATGCATACCCATCAGGGAACTTCAGTTTCCCTACCCACTTTAACACGGCCTTTCTCTGAGCCTTATCAAGGCAAAACGAGGCCCTAGGCTTGGACCCATCCCGCTTGATATGCAGTTTCGAACGGTCACAATTTTTTTTCAAATCTTTTCGGGATCCTACGGTGTCACGTGTCTTACCCTCTACATCCATGACAGTGTGAATCAGTTGCTCAAAGAAATTCTTCTCAATATGCATCACATCCAGATTATGTCGGAGTAATAAAGTACTCCAATATGGAAGGTCGAAGAAGATGCTTCTTTTAAACCAACCATTTTTTAATTTCTTAAGATATTTGAACTCTTGATCGGTCCCTTCAACAGTAGATGTGAACTCTAAAATTACCTCCCAAATCTCATCTCCTTGGAGACGAATTGGTGCCTCATCTAGCACCACCTCACCCTTCTTGAAAGCTCTCCTATTCTTCCTATACATGTGACCCTCGGGTAGAAACTGTCTATGACAGTCAAACCAACTAATTTTGCTTGAATTACTTAGGTAGAATGCTTTACTTTCACTCATGCAACAAGGACACGCATTTTGGCCTGCCGTAGACCAACCACTCAACATACCATACGCAGGGAAATCGTTTATAGTCCACAAAAGCGATGCTCTAAGCTGGAAATTTTGTTTCAACGACACATCATATGTCTCCACCCCTACTTCCCACAAGTGTTTCAATTCGTCTATCACTGGTTGTAAGTAAACATCGAAATGGTTTTTTGGATTTTTTGGGCCAGGAACAATGAGAGAAAGGAAGATGAACGGTGGTTTCAGACAAAGCCATGGGGGTAAGTTGTACGATGTGACCATGACAGGCCAGCATGAGTATGACTTACCGAACTGACCGAAAGGGGCGAACCCATCGGTACACAACCCAAGTCTCACGTTACGGGGTTCCTCAGCAAATTCAGGGTAAATCCTAACAAAGCGTTTCCACTTCTCCCCGTCACTAGGATGATACATCTTCCCCTCACACGAGTTTCTTCTTAATGCCACCTCATTTGTTCGGCAATGGTTCTGGTTGCATATAATTTTTGAAGTCTAGGGGCGATGGGAAAGTAGGTAAGTCGACTAAGTGGTATAGGTTTTTTATGCCTCGCAACACTCTTTCCCTTCCTACCCCTCAAAACAATATTCCCATCTACACTTTTGTATCTACCCTTCCCACATATCTTACATTCCTCAAGCACGACATCGTCCTTCCAAAAAAGCATACATCCATTGGGACAAACATCGATCTTTTGATGCGGAAGTTCAAGACCTTTAACTATTTTTTTGGTATTGTAGAATATTTTGGTCATAATGTTGTCTTTTGGGATGAGTTTCTCAATCAACGCAGCGACACCGTCTACGCACCCAAAAGGTAGGTTATACTCACATTTAAGGGTCACTACCATAGACGCGACTTCTAACAATGTCACATCACACCCTCCATATAATGTCTTCACCGCAGCCTCTAACATATCAAAAAAAGCTTTCGCTCGTGGGTTTGGCTCTTGTGGGATTGGTTGGTCATCGTCGTTAGTGTACATGCTCTCATCATTAAACAAATTGCACTCAACCACATCAACATTAATTCCTCTCACCCCGCCCTCATTCTGATCAACCTCAGATTCCTCAACAGCAGATGTCTGACCATGACAAATCCAATAATAATAATTTGGGCTAAACCCATTTGAGACAATATGTTCCTTAATCAAAATACTATCCAAGAATTTGAGGTTCTTACATTTCACACAAGGACACCTAAACCTACCCTCTGACACGTATTCGGGATGGGTTTTAGCGAACTCAAGAAAACTACTAACACCCTCTAAAAATTCCTTTGTGGGACGCCGTATCTTATCCAATCTTTCCCCATACATCCATTTTCGTTCCTGTCTCTTCATTTTTTTTATCTAAAAAAATTGAGACAATATCCACATACAAATTATTTCCTCTAAACTAATTTACTAATAGATATATACACTACTCTCATATTCTGTAAAATTCTCAATTCACCTAAACATAGTACTATTTGCACTCAATCTGTCCATAATTACATCACTAAATCGGCATAATTGTATTTCACTTTCAATTTCCTAACACATCAAAACAACCCAATTCATTCAACTACTTAACCACAAAACCCTAATTTTATACTAACAATTTACCTATTTCAAATTGGGGAACCTATTGGGCGATTAACATTCTAACTACACTAAATATTCTGACAACTAAAAACTATCCAACCCAATAACTAATTTATTTAAATCGATAAAAACAGAAATTAACAAATAATTGAAACTAAATATAGATAGATAAACATACCTTAAGGAAAATGAGAGCATTGAAAAAGGAATGAAGAGGAAAGGAGGAGGGGCGAGTTTTAGAGAGAAGGGACGGGTTTTAGATAGAGGGAGTCAAATGAGAGATTGTACCGGAGGAAGGGGGGTGTTCGCTTATTTAAAAAGATTTCAGACCCTTAGCGACCGAAATCGGTCGCGCGTTATTTTTTTAGCGACCGTTTTCAGTTGCTACGGCTATTTAATTTTTTCTCTTATCCTTCGACTTTCAGTCGCTAAATAAGCGACTGAATTTCTTGTAGTGCGGGTTCGCGATATTTTAGGTAGTTTTTCTATAGAACAGATCAAATAAATTATTCGGGCAAATTAAATTAACATGATGGCAGCATTAGTCTTGTCATTACGGTCGCATTAGAGTCGATTCTGACACCGGGACCCCAAGTCGGTCCCGAAACTCGAACCGAGTCAGGACCGCGCCAAGCGAACCTCGGGATGCACACCCGAGGCCAACTTAAACCGCGGCGCTAGGTCAAGGGAGGGGAACCTTAACCCCCAAGATACATATTATACACCCGCCTCACGACATTGGAAAGTATCAAAATCGTATCTTCAAAACTCCAGCCGCCCCACCTCACACGCCTTAGACTCCCCACGCCTGAACCCAGGTGCCTGAGTCTTGGTGCGCCTCAGCTCAGGCGTCCATATGGGTGACGAGGGCCGAAAACACCTAAAAATACCCCCCCTCACCTCATTCATTCGACACACAACTTCTCATCTTCTTTTCTCCCTCTACTCTCTCGCTAAGGGCTCGCACACCGACACCCGAGGCAAACGATCCACTCGATCGTAGTTCCGATAAAAAAAGCGACATCGACGCTACTCCTCACCTTCGAGCAGCCCACTCGATACCGAGGTGCCTGTGTTCGACTAGCTCAAGTCTAGTAACGAAGTTCTGTCGGAGTAGCCGCAGAATCAGTCCAGTGCTCTGCCGGAGTAGCCGCAGGAAGGGTTGACGGTAACGGAGCTCTTCCGGAGTCACTGGTCAAGCTAGGAGGATCCGCCTATTGATGTCGAGTCATCACTAGATTGCCATCTAAACAAAACTTTCCATATTCGTACTTTCCTTTATCATGCACTACGACAATACTAGATGCGGACACTAGGTCCACAAGCGCTCACTAAAATACGTAACGTCCCAATTTCAACCACAAGCAATAAAATACACTAAATAGACCCGAGTAATTCCGAGATCCATTCTCAAACTATCTATGCATCGTGTCCCGTTTAGTGTATACTCCGAGAGTGCAATTCATCACTATGTGATTTACTTACATTTGCATTTACAGTTTTTCGTATGATTTATTGCTTTTATGACCTTATAATCGCATGCTAAATCACTTAACACGAAAATCAAGACATAAATCAACTAAAACTAAACAAAACGATGGTCGGGTTCCGTATTAGTCCCGGTGCTCGCCATGTACGGTTCGACGCATCCTTATTAATGCCGAATCGACGCATCTTAAGCCGAATACCAGGTAAGGTATACCACGAGAGTGACTAATATCCGTATTATCGCGTTAAAACTGATTTGCTAATACGAATAATACTAGTACTCTCTACTCTCCTACGTGCATCTTTTCATGGCTTGCCTGTCACGTGAAATCGCATGCAAAGAATGTAAACACAACCACTTTGACGATAAAACCTACTTGTCTTTAAACAACCGACGTAGCAAAAGGTATAGGGTTAAAACAACGGATGTTACAGTATTTCCACCACAACAAAATAATGAGGTTATCAGCCCACTGATTGATTAGTAGAGGTCGCTACAGTGCGGACGGGATTGGGTGTTGACATCTATCGGATGTTGGCTTCCCAATACGTACCCTCACCCCTTACTCAGAATCGACGGTCTCCGGATGTCCGAAACCATTGGCAATGAGAGTCATTCCAGGCATGGAGTGCTTAAGGGTACAAGTCATTATCTTTAGGTCCCATGCCACTCAACTTTGAGCCGGTAAGGGATCAAAGTTGACTTGAACGGTTTCCCAGTCCCCATAATTGACTCGGTGGCGACTCCGCAAATCGGCAACGAATTCAGTTCACTATAAAGGTCGCCTTACCAAACAAATCGGCCTTTAAACATTTACAACCACGACTCGATCGATTCCAAACGGAAACACGGGTGCCCGCACCCGTCTAGTACAAGTCCGGATCGTCATCCGAATCAAGATCCGACACATCGCCCCGTACGCGAGATCGGACCGGCCCTCGACAGGGAGGGGGCCGTGTGGGTGGCCGCTGCCACACCTTGAAAAACCGGGTCGGTCCCGCGCAGGCGCGCGCGGGGCGCTGGGCGGTGCGGACGGACGTCCACAGTTTATCGACTCCGCTGGGGATTGGGAAACAAGTTTCCAGCGATGGTGTAACTAGAACGAGGTCGGTGAAGCTCATTTCTTAGTTCCTAGTTGTGGTCACTACAGGTTTTCGCCCTAAAAAGCCCACCCTAACCGATATCAGGACCAATCGACCTCTTCGCGGTAAGATCTTTAGGGACACGCAGAGAGATCGTCGATTGACGTTCCGGCCACCTAACGCGTACCCCGCGGGAATAATAAGCAGATAGTTCTGAACGGACGGTATGTCTCCGCAAATAATTGTCAATGCCTAAGTAAAGACTATTCGTGGGTGGTAGCCTACCCTAACCTACCCGTGTCTGCATCCTGCATGAGTGTGCGCATTCCTAGTTACGTGTAGCGTGTTTGCAAACAACCCAAATAAAACACTAAAAATCTGGATTCAACCACGCCAACATATTCAACCGTACCCAATTCCGTTTTCGAAAAATACCTCATCTTTTCAAAATGACCTCTTAAACGCTAATACTCCGGTCAAATCATGATTTCTAAAAAGGGAAAAGCATTTTTAGATGCCGTTATCATGGCGAATTTTACACTAAAAAAAATGATAAATGTATATTTTAGTGCCATCACCTTGGCCAAAGTAAAACCCGTCAACAATAAATACGGTTAATGCCACCGAGACTCCCGATCAATGGGATCAAGGTACACCAAACGGTTACATTTTTATTTTAAAAAAAAAACATTTTTTTACACATACCGTTAACTGATAAGTGTACTTTTAGTGCCTATTTTGTTGTGTTTGGTTCCTTTTTACCTTGTGAAATCGCTCTTTGGAGCGGTTTCTAGGCTACTCATGCTTCCTTTAGCTCGTTTTAGGTTCCCGAGATCGTTCATGGAGAATTGGAACGATTCCGACTCGTTTCATACACTTTTGGAGCCAACGAAGAGAAGGAACGATCGCTCGGTGCCTTGGATACGATCCCGAGATGGTGGGACCCGTTCCCGAGCCCCTTAGACTCGATCCCGAGCCCCGAGAATCGATGAGAGGCCCATGAGAATCAAGGAGGGACCATAGAGCTCATATTGGAGGCCTACAAGGCCCTTCCCGGGCGGGATAATGGCCTTCCCGACCGGGAAGGGGTGTACAATTAAGGAGGCTGTTGTCTTGAGCCGTCTCAGCCGAGATGACTTTCGTCCCGGTCGGGACCGTCTCGTCCCGGGCGGGACCGCTTCGTCCCGGGCGGGACCGCTTCGTCCCGGGCGGGACGGCCGAGCTGCTGCACGAAGCTTCTTTCTTTCCTCTCCTTCATTCTTGTAACCTTATAAATACTCCTCCCTTGTATTGTTTAACTATCTTTACATTACCCTAGACTATCTTAAGCCTCTCTACATTGTTTAAACCCTAGATTTAGTTCTTCTCTCATTAGCTTAATCTTCCTTTAAAACTTTTGTTAATCTTAGATTAGTCTAGCAATTAGTCTTGTATTAAGAAGATTCTTGAAGACTCATCCAAGCTTGACAACCTTGGAGATTATTTGAGTTTCTTATTTATACAAGTTCTCATCTTTTTCATCCTATTGTAGTTGGTATAATCTCTTTTCTGTTGTTCTTTGTTTATTTATCAAGTTTCAATCTTTACATATTGTTTATTGTTATTGTTTGTTCATTATGAATGTTTGGATGTTTACATTGATTTCTCTTGTTTATGTAAATCTTAGTTTGATAATGAGTGAGTAGATTCCTTGTGGGGTTAGTAGGGGATTAAGTGTGGATTATGGGTGATTAGGGCTTGATTAGGGGAAAAGGTTGCATCTTTGTTGCTAGTCACATATTGGGCACACTATGTGTTTGTTGTATTGCTTGTGTGGGTAGTAGTGGCCAATGCTTCTCATACTTGTTCTCTTCTTCTCATTGTTTGACTAATTTGTGATTGTGTTTGGGTCGAGTCTTAGACACGAGAGTGCGGACTTAGGTTTTGACGCGAGAGCGCAACCCGACCTTGACTTAGGCTTTGACGCGAGAGCGTAAACCGACTCTAGCAACTAAGAGACACCTACACCCTTGATTATCCCATCATTCTTCTACACTTAAGAACTCGACCTAACCCTACTCTCTTCCATATTTGATTCATCCTTCTTGTTAGTTATCATTTCTCTAGTTCATTGTTTAGTTTGTTTTAGTTATTTCATTTAGCTCTCATCATACATAGTACATTGTTGGCCACTTTCATCACCACCAACCACCATAGTTTGTCAATTATAGTCTTCTTTGTGTTTGTTTGTGACTTAGTCTCGTTTTAGGTCGACCTAGTCTAGACTTTACAATACCGTCTACGTGGACACGACCCGACTTACCCTAGCTACTCACTAGGTATAGTTGGTTATTATTGATCGGTAGGACCCACGGCAAAACGCTACCATCATTAACACAACCGAAGCTTCGATTAATGAAGTCAAGGAATCCAAAACGGTTACATTCTCGAAACACTTTCCACAACACATCATTCCCCACCGTCAAATGCTAGTTAATGCAACCGACAAACGTGGATCACTCGTTTTAAAAGCTTTTTTTTAAAAACACTGTTCACTACCTAAATATCTTAATAAGGATTTAGTCGAACCTTTAAAACACCATCACGGACATCACGCCCTACCACGAGCACCGTATGAACCGCAAGTATCGAACTAGCTAATTAATAGTCGTCTCGATAAAAGCATCAAGTCATCATTTGCAAAACTGGTTCCCCTAAGAACCATGTTCCGTTAAAAAAAACATTTACACTTTTGCTATCGCCGGATTCCCGACGCATACACATAGCAACACATTTGTACGTCACGAACAGTGTCACCACACCATCGTCACCCAAATTTTACAAAATCATTTTCTTTTCAAAAGACTTTCCTCTGTGAGTATTGGTCGTTTTCGAAAAAAAAATTCTTTGATCCTGAGCCGAGATCGCGATCAAATTTCGTACGTCGTATAACCATGTGACTAACTGTCTACGTTAGTTACTAGGATCACCTCTACTCGAGGTCTTACATCTTGGGGCATCTCATTTTGAGAAGTCCTCTTTAAGCCTCACCTCCGAGGTTTGTGTCAAATCGTCTCGTCACAAAGATCTAAAATTCATTAGGCGTTTCGCCGAACACCAAGAGTCTAAGGCACCTGAGTCCGTAAGCCAGTGACCGCACACACAGGCGGGTCGAGGGTCTCATTTCCGCTTCGCTCAGTTACGAGCATTCCTCGAGTCTCTAAGTCATCTGGTGGATCCAACCTAACCTTTTAATCCTTCCCCACTAGAATCACTCCCCAACATGTCGGTTAATTCAGGCGCCATCGAAAGCATCCGCTTATTACTATCAATAAAAAGAAATAAACTTTTCTTCCTTTATAATGCGCCTTGACAATCGCATGATTTAAAACATATATTTCTCGCTTACGACTCGATACAATGCCATTTATCGATAACAATCAAACATACCTCGAAGCAACGAGGAAGTACAAGAACTGAGATCCCGTGTTCTTTTACCTATTCCATGTCAGGTATAGAAAGCCACAAACTATCCCTTAGAACGAGTATCCCCGAATCCTATGACAAATCTATATAGTCTCTCAGCCCGTTGATGGGAGGATTTTGCCGTCAATCCTACCAAACAAGTAAAACCAACTATTCCTAACTGGGTAGCTAGGGTAAGTCGGGTCGATCCACAGGGACGGAAATGGGTTTAGACTAATGGGTGCTACGGTCTAGGACTAGGTTCGAGACAAGCTAATCTAGGGGGAGGCTAAGGACTAGGCTAAGGTCTAAAACATGGAAAAGGAAGACAACATAAGTAACTAATGACTAAAGGAAGCAAGGATAACAATAAGAAAGAAAACTAGGGTTAGTTCGAGTTCATGGATGTCAAGGAGATAAAAAGAAGGAAACGGGGTTACTAGCATGCTTTCGTAGCCTAGGTTCCGCTGATCGGGCTCTCGCTACGTAATCGGCCTAGGGGTCGTCCTCACCACGCTCTCGCTAATAATGAGGGAACCAAACCAACTAACCAAACACACACATACAAGAGAAGAGGCAAGAAAAACAAGGATTGATCGTCACAAGTCTCACAAGCATTTCATCGAACATGTGGAGTGCAAGGTAAATGGGAAACAACAAAAACAACATCTAATACCACCCATCTCACCCTAATCATCCCTAATCACATCCAATCCCCATAATAACCCTAGCAGGAGTCTAGTCAAACATATCTAATGGAAAACTAACAAGAATAAGAGAAACTAGCACAAGAACAACAACATCCATTATGAAGAACAAATAAAGATAAACAACAAACAATAACAAAGATGAAAACTTGATTAAATATGAAAGATTAAGAGTAAAAGGAGAAGAAAGATTATACCAACTAGAAAGGAATGGAAAAGATGAACACTTGCATAAAAGAATGCCCAAACATCCACTAATGTTGTCAAGATTGGTAGATTCTTCAAGAATCCCAATAATACAAGAGTAATCTAACTAGATTAAACTAAGATTAAGGAGTAATTAAAGAGGGATTAAGCTAATCTACACTAATCTAAGCTAATCTAACCTAAAGGTAGTCTAGGGTTTCATAAGATAGTGTATCAATACAAGAGGGGGGTATATATAGGGTTACAAGGGTAAGGCAAGCGAGAAAAGCGAAACAGTCCAGTTCTGGGTCCATCTCGGCCGAGATGGAAGTGGTCTCGCCCGAGACGGTGTGGTTTCTCCCGAGACGGCCCCTCTAGTGGCCTGGTCTTTCTTGCACTCCTTCCCGACCGAGAAGGCACTTGTTCTCGGCCGGGAAGGGTCTCTAGGCCTCCAATATGAGCTCTAAGGTCCCTCCTTGCTTCTCATGGGTTTCTTATCGAATCTCGGAGCTCGGGGTCGAGTCTAAGGGGCTCGGGAATGGGTCCCAAGGTCTCGGGATCGAATCCAAGGCACCAAGTGATCGTTCCTTCTCTTCGTTGGCTCCAAAAGTGTATGAAACGAGTCGGAATCGTTCCAATTCTCCATGAACGGTCTCGGGAACCTAAAACGAACTAAAGGAAGCATGAGTAGCCCAGAAATCGCAACAAAGAGCGATTCCACATGGAAAATGGGACCAAAACATAACAAATTAGGCACTACAAACTACACTTATTAACTCCCCCACACTTAACCCTTACTCGCCCTCGATTAAGCACAAACTAACTACTAAACTAGTCGAGCGGGTATTAGCGCACCTTACGCCCTTTCAACTCACGCGAGTACACTTAGAGGAAAAGTGCACTCCGCAAGGCAAGTAAGGTCTTGCGACAAAACTGTGGATGCAACCGGACACAAAACACATAAACAAACAAGCAAACAAACAAACAAACAAACAAACGAGCAAAAGGTTGCACCCAAAAAAGAAATAAATACCGCTTCCCTCTAAAAAGCGGTGAAAGAAGCACCTGTTTAGGACTCAAGGCAAGTGACAACGCTCCCAAGCTAATAATACAGATCGAAATGAACTAAACCCTAATAGTATGACAACAAAGCAATAAAAACATTTGTAACTTACCTAGGTCCTCCTAACCTTCTAAGAATGTACTACGGGACAATCGACGGGATGGAAAAAGGATGAACCACGGTGTTAATCGACACTGTAGGTAAGTGAGACCCGCCCCCTTTAGTGATAAGCCAAGATGGTCGTCCCATGCTCAAAACCGCAAAACTAGTCCAAGTAAAAAGGTGGATAAGGTTGCAAAGTGAGGGAAGACCGACTATTTACCGCTATCATCCTTCCTAGGGACTCGGTCCTTTGGTAGGCTCTTCACGGTAATAGACGGCAAAAGGCTTATTTTGAGGGGTGAGAATTCTTTTTGTGAGATGATTTTCTTTGGCATTTTTCTTTTGCATTTGGCTTTTGAGTTTCTATGCCATTTCTTTTTCTTCTTTTGTATTTTGTTTTTCATTTGTTGTGCCTTTTTCTTTTTCTTCTTTCTTTTCTTTCTTTTTCTTTTCTTTCTTTTTCTTTCTTTTTCTTGGTTTGCCCTTTTGGCCAAATTTTTGTTTTGTAGGCATTCATCGCAACCAAGTAAGAAGTTTGACATTTTGGAACTTATTTGTGGAAATGTGTAGGAGGTAGGGGAATGGGAAAGTCGGGGGTCGCGATTCCCCTTCAAACCCACAAAAAGGTGGAAGACTTGGACTAATCAAACAATTTCGAACACGGTCACCTAAGGAACGGGACTCGGCAACCAAGGCCTTTTCACACCGAGGGTGGTCAAAATGGTCAAAATGCAAATCCCGTAGTAAATCCCTAGTAGACTAGGTGGACTCAAGGTAAAGGACCAATGAAACTATTGATTTAGGGTCATTCTACTAGACTAAAGTCCAATAATCGACTCATATTAGAAAGGGAAAGTAAACACTTGCACACTAGCCTCAAAACCGGGTTTTCGAAATCCTTTTACTACACAAGACATAAACTTAGACAAGACAAAACAAGGACACAACAAAAACGAAAGAAAATGAGACAAACAGAACAAAACCAAATAAAACAGGAGACAAGAAAACAAACACACAAAATAAATAATCACCACCCCGAAACTTCCAAGCAAGCCACCACATCAACCAAAAACTCCAAAAAGCTCCACCCGAGTAAACACCATCAGAACACATCCTCCAAACTCCACAAAAAAGGAAAAAGGAGAAAGAAATGAAGGGATATTACCGGATGTCTTGTTTTTCGAAACATGACGACGATCGCGGAACCTAGAAGGAAATGGAGAGGCAAATCACACAACACAACAAATATACGACACAAGGACACAAAAGAAAAAGACACAAAAGGAAAATCTTTTTGATTTTTGTGAAAATTTTCAAATTTTTAAAGTTTTTAAGATTTTTTTTCGAAAAAACTACGAAAATAAAAATAACTAGGCTAGGATATCGCTCCCCCACACTTAAACCGAGCAATGTCCTCATGCTCGATCGTTAGTGTGTGCGGAGACACTAAAAAGAAAAGAAACTACGAAAATAAAGCTAAAATCAAAAATAAAGGTGAAGAAGAGGGAATGTGTCCGGCCGGGGTGTAGTCAAGTCACCAAGGGCCGAGACAAGAAAAGATATGGATGGGGGAAGAAATAAAAAGAAGGAAATAAAAGGAAATGAGATGGGAGGGCTAGGTGTAATCAAGTCACCTAGCCCGGATTACGCCTAAATCCGACTAAATCCTACCAAAAAGTGAAAAATAAAGAAAAAGTGAAAAATTTGCAAATTTAGATTTTTGAAATGACACTCGATGTAGTCACGTCATCGAGAGTCGGGAGCAATGACCACCAAGGCCCCGAGGGCCACCATGACATAAAAAAGTGGAAGGGAACAAACAAAGGGAGACAAGCAATAAAAGACGGAAAAGAAAGGATAGTTGCCATACCAATCGGTTAGCAACTCACTCACTCCATCGTCTCAATGTTCGATATCGGCACATTACTTGTCTTCATCATTGTTATTTCTCTTCATTCTTAATATGGTCGCATGGTTGAAGTACTAGGCTCGAAATGGTATAATGAGGGTAGGATTTGATGTGAAACTCGGTGTGTAGTGAAGAGAAGATGAGGTGAAGGTGTATATATGAAGTATATGGGTCATAGGTAGTTGCAAGGGTTAGTTAGGGAGGTTGGGAGGGGGTACAATGTGGTTGGGTGGGCTCAAATGTCGAAGAAGAGGCAAAAGGGGGGAGCTGGGCCTCATCTCGGGCGAGATGATCCCATCTCGGTCGGGAAGATCCCTTCTCGGGCGAGATGAAACTCCTTCTCGGCCGGGATGGACAGGCAGTAGCTCCAACTTTCGCGCACACTTCATCTCGGTCGAGATGAAGTCTTTCTCGGCCGGGATGACTCATATACCTCTTCAATCCTCATGATAGCTTCACCCACATGACAACTAATACATCGGGATCTCGAATCCCGTCCCCAAAAGCTTGTCAAAAGCCTCAAAAACCGCCTTCCTAGCCCAAGCTCCAAGCTTCTATCATCATCTACTTCTCTCAATACTTCATCTTCACAATCAACCTATCGAATAAACTCAATAAACACCATCAAATCCCTCCCTCACACCGCTCATCAAAATACCGAATTACAAGATTTCCACAAGAACTAACAATCCTAGAAACTAAACTATCCAAACAAACATAAACAAATACACAAGCTCAAAAGAAAAGGAAAAAGATATTTACACTAAGATACTCTCACCATCTACGCCTCCATAGCCATCAAGAGCTCGGAGGAGTAAGTCAAATGCCCTAGCAACATCTTCATTGAGGCTCATATGGCCGAGTCTAGCTACTTTCAAGAGCTTCCAAGTCGGAGGCAAGAAGCGATCATCTTCATTATGCTCGGGGTTCTCGTGATCTTTCAGGTCTTCCAAACCAACATAGCAACGACTCTTATGACCATCCGGTAGGTATAGTGGTCTAGAGTCATGCTCGGTGTTATGATGTGGGAGATCACACCCTAAGGGGATTGCTTCTTCTACGGTGTCGAGAGTAGAATTCTCTTCCACCGCCCGACAAGGATCCTCTTCATCAACCGTCTCACAAGACAAGGGACTTGAAATCGAGTGCGATAAAGTAGGTGAAGGCATCAAGTTATCTTCATTGGAGGTGATTGGCTCCTCCAATTTCCCATTTAAGGCGAATTCTAAGGCATCTACCTCTTTCTCCCAAGTATGACGTTCCTTTTCACTCACCTTGTCAATATGGCCTATAGGAGGTATGTCTTCACTTGGCTTTGGATTGTCTAGATCCGGTTCATCACGAAGAAAATCATACAAATCCAATTTGATAGCCAATACATTGGCTCCCCAAGAGTTACCTTGAGAATCATGTTCACTTCCCTCCTCATTGTTGACCCTTGAAGCTTCAACTTCCTCTATTCTTCCCATATCTTCATCATCCAAGCAACACTCAACAATGATCTCTTGATTGACCCTCTCTTCTTCATTCGTAGCTTCATGATCGGGTTGACTTCCTTGTGGAGTCAACCGACCTTCTTGCCTAAATGAACCTTCCCCAACAATTAGTGGAGCTCGAGTGGCCGACATCATGATGCGAGCCATGTGTGCATTGATTCGAGCATCTTGCACCGCTTTTTGGGCCCTAAGCTCCTCTTTGACCCCTTGTATTTGAGTCATCATCTCTTGTTGACTCTTTTGCAATAGAATCATCATCTCTTGTTGACTCTTTTGCAATAGAATCATCGTTTCTTGTTGACTCTTTTGCGTTCGCACCAACATTTGACAAGTATCAAAGTTGGGGATTTTTGGTTGTGGGTCACGTGGGGGTATTTGGTAGTTGTTAGGATGTTGGAATGATCCTTGACAACTTTCTTGGTAACCATACGGAGGGCGTTCGTAAGATTGTTGATGAGGTTGATATGGCTGGTGAAATTTTGGGACTTGGCCATTTGCCCCATAGTTGTCCCGTGACGATTGATGGAAGCTAGGACGTGCCATTTCCATAACGTTTCTTTCATACCTAGGATGAACTAGAAGCACTTGAGCAAACGTTAGTAGCCTAGTGCTTTTGAGGCACTAGGAAGAGAGAATAGCACACAAGAAGTAGAACGGAGATACACAAGGAGAAGAAAACACAAAAATCAAGAACAAAGTCCACATCTAAGCAAACAAAAGTCTAAACTACGCCGTCCCCGGCAACGGCGCCAATTTGATGGGAGGATTTTGCCGTCAATCCTACCAAACAAGTAAAACCAACTATTCCTAACTGGGTAGCTAGGGTAAGTCGGGTCGATCCACAGGGACGGAAATGGGTTTAGACTAATGGGTGCTACGGTCTAGGACTAGGTTCGAGACAAGCTAATCTAGGGGGAGGCTAAGGACTAGGCTAAGGTCTAAAACATGGAAAAGGAAGACAACACAAGTAACTAATGACTAAAGGAAGCAAGGATAACAATAAGAAAGAAAACTAGGGTTAGGTCGAGTTCATGGATGTCAAGGAGATAAAAAGAAGGAAACGGGGTTACTAGCATGCTTTCGTAGCCTAGGTTCCGCCGATCGGGCTCTCGCTACGTAATCGGCCTAGGGGTCGTCCTCACCACGCTCTCGCTACTAATGAGGGAACCAAACCAACTAACCAAACACACACATACAAGAGAAGAGGCAAGAAAAACAAGGATTGATCGTCACAAGTCTCACAAGCATTTCATCGAACATGTGGAGTGCAAGGTTAATGGGAAACAACAAAAACAACATCTAATACCACCCATCTCACCCTAATCATCCCTAATCACATCCAATCCCCATAATAACCCTAGCAAGAGTCTACTCAAACATATCTAATGGAAAACTAACAAGAATAAGGGAAACTAGCACAAGAACAACAACATCCATTATGAAGAACAAATAAAGATGAACAACAAACAATAACAAAGATGAAAACTTGACTAAATATGAAAGATTAAGAGTAAAAGGAGAAGAAAGATTATACCAACTAGAAAGGAATGGAAAAGATGAACACTTGCATAAAAGAATGCCCAAACATCCACCAATGTTGTCAAGATTGATAGATTCTTCAAGAATCCCAATAATACAAGAGTAATCTAACTAGATTAAACTAAGATTAAGGAGTAATTAAAGAGGGATTAAGATAATCTACACTAATCTAAGCTAATCTAACCTAAAGGTAGTCTAGGGTTTCATAAGATAGTGTATCAATACAAGAGGGGGGTATATATAGGGTTACAAGGGTAAGGGAAGCGAGAAAAGCGAAACAGCCCAGTTCTGGGTCCATCTCGGCCGAGATGGAAGTGGTCTCTCTCGAGACGGTGTGGTCTCGCCCGAGACGAGTTTGGTCTCGGCCGAGACGGCCCCTCCAGTGGCCTGCTCTTTCTTGCACTCCTTCCCCGACCGAGAAGGCACCGGGAAGGGTCTCTAGGCCTCCAATATGAGCTCTAAGGTCCCTCCTTGCTTCTCACGGGTTTCTCATCGAATCTTGAAGCTCGGGGTCGAGTCTAAGGGGCTCGGGAATGGGTCCCAAGGTCTCGGGATCGAATCCAAGGCACCAAGTGATCGTTCGTTCTCTTCGTTGGCTCCAAAAGTGTATGAAACGAGTCGGAATCGTTCCAATTCTCCATGAACGGTCTCGGGAACCTAAAACGAACTAAAGGAAGCATGAGTAGCCCAGAAATCGCTCCAAAGAGCGATTCCACAAGGAAAACGGGACCAAAACATAACAAATTAGGCACTACAAACTACACTTATTACCCGTGATCAAAGACGGAAGGCAAACCCATTTCCCACTATAAACACCCCTCGAACAAAGACCGACCAATTCTAACCATAGGTGCTAGTCTGACAAGAAGGAAAAAAAAAAGTCTGAAATGGCTAAAAGGAGGCAAAGAAAAAATGAAACCCCCAACCATTCAATTCGACTTTAAGTGCAAAGTCCGAACGAAAAGCAAAAAAAAAAATAGAGAGAAAGAAAAAATGAACATGCCAATCAGCTAGCACCCAAATACTAGCCTCCCTACATTACAACCCTTAAGACCTTCCCGAGACACTTGTTAGGAGACAGTCCGGAATTTTGAGGATTCAAGCTCAATAGGATAATCCCAACCGTTAGGGCCAGACATGTAAATCAAATCCCACGTAATTTACAACCCACCCGATTGAAGTCTGAGTCATTTTTACTCAGGTTCCCCTTTCCTACCACATTAAGAAACCGTAGCCCATAGCCCTAACTCCACAAAAATCAAGCTCCAGATTTTGATCTATCGAAACCTCTTACTACCTAGCTCCACATTCCAAAACCACCCAAGCCAGTCACCCTGACCCAAACACGGTATCTCGGTAATTGTCACTTTCAAGGGGTCACACCCGACCATTTCACATTAATTTTTAGGTAGGGTGAAAACCCATGCGAAACACTCTAAACATCTCGCATCGATAATTGGCATGACGAGTCTAAACTAAAATCACTCACATCTATATAGAACTACGAACATGGTCTGATTCCGTCTAAATGCGGATACGTAGGCACCCCTTCTTCGGATACAACCAACCAAATAACGAAATCGACTACTCGATTCACATGCATGTCGGAGCCACCCCTATGTTCCGATTAATGAGTGATTTCAATGACGAAGCACAAACGACAAGCCGAGGACGGGGTGAAAACCCGGAAGGGCATCCCGGGAAAAATGAAGAATCGAGTTGCGAGCCGTCGTTGAAAAAAAAAACAAAAAAAGAGAGACAAAAAAAAGACAAAATAAAAGGTGAGCCGAGGACGGAGTGAAAACCCGAAAGGGAGCTCCGGGCAAAATGAAGAATCGAGTTGCGAGCCACCAAAAAAAAATAACAAAAAAAAATATATAATAAAAAAAAGTGCTTCTCATTAATAAAAAAAATCAGTTAAATCAAGCCTTTGTCGAGGCCCTTTACATTGAGCATCCGAAATCCGGCTACCCCGGAAAATGACGACGTGTCAATCAAAACCCTACCAAAAAAACTAGTACTAATTGATGGTAAGGGATTTGTCGCGGAATCCCAACCGTCAATAAAATAATCGGCTATTCCTACGGTAGATAGGGCAAGTCGGTTCGAATCCACGGGGACGGTAATGTATAGCCTAGACTAAGGTCGCCTAAATACGAGACTAAGTCAACGAGCTAAACTAGAGAATGATAAGAAGGGGAGAAGGCTAGACTATGACTAAGGAGAACAAACTAGGAAAACGGGCTAGGATTAGGTCGGGGTCAAAGGGGTAACGGAATGGTCAAGGGAGAACTAGAGTGAAGGAGGTAGTAGGGTGATCTAGGTTGGTCCGGGCTCTCGCAACTTAGACCCACCTAGAGGTTCCACCTAGAACCCATCTCGGCGACACACATGACAAACGGGGTTCTAGCGCGCTATGGTGGCCTAGGTCGCATCCGGGCTCTCGCTACTTAGACCGACCTAGGGGTCGTCCTCACCGGGCTCTTGCAACTTATTGAGGGAACCGGACCCACAAACAAACCATCACCCACAAGAGAAAGGCAACAAAAACAAGCATTCGCAACTACTTAGTCATTCAAGCATTTCAACAAACATGTGATGTGCATCAAACAAGAGGAAACCCAAATCTTCCACCAACATCTCTAACAATCCCCTAATCATCCAATTAACACCCTAATCACCTTACTAACCCTAGCAAGAACACTACTCTAACATAATCAAACTAATACTAACAAGAACAAGAGAAAACAACACAAACATCCAACATACATTATGAAACTAACAAGAATAAGAACAAACTATAACAAAGATGAAAACTTGAATGAAATAAACAAAGATTAAGAGTAAAAGGATGAGAAAGATTGTACCAACTACAAAGGATGAAAAGAAGAACACTTGCATAGAAGATAACCCAAATTCATCCACCAAGGTTGTCAATCTTGGATGGATTCTTCAAGAGATCCAATAATACAAGACTAAACTAGGATTAACTACTAATTACCGACTAATCTACACTAATCTAATCTAATCTAACCTAAAGTAGTCTAGGGTTTTAGGAGAAGTGAAGAATATAACATATCATTGTGTCTTAATACAAGAGGGGGGTATATATAGGGTTACAAGTGGAAAGGAGATGAAAGAAACAAGGCGGGGCTGTAACTGACCCTTCCCGGTCGGGAAGGCTTGGTCCCGATCGGGATGGGCCATCCTTCCCGATCGGGAAGGACCTTCCCGGTCGGGAAGGACCTTCCCGATCGGGATGGGCTCACAGTAGCCGCACTTCATGTTCACTTCATCCCGAACGGGATGAGGCCATCCCGAACGGGATGAGGCCATCCCGAACGGGATGGGTCTTGTAGGCCTCCCTTAAGAGCTCTTTGGTCCCTCCTTGCCTCTCATGGGTTTCTCGTCGATTCTCGGGACTCGGGATCTGGTCTCGGAGGCTCGGGATTGGGTCCCGAGGTCTCGGGGTCGATTCCAAGGCATCGAGTCATCGTTCCTCTACTCCGTTGGCTCCAACACATGTATGTATCGAGTCGGAATCGCTCCAACTCTTCCAAAATCGGTCTCGGGAACCTGAAACGAACTAAAGGAAGCATAAGAAACCCATAAATCGCTCCCAAGGAGCGATTCCACAAGGAAAATGGGACCAAAACACAACAAAATAAGCACTACAAACTACACTTATCACTAATACGCCACATAATATCAATTAATACAACATAGTACTAAACGGCTGGGCTCTACCGGTCCAAGTTTTCCTTTCCCTTGCCATTCGGGTGTGCTTGCTTGGGTCTCTCACCATTGACCCTCCTAACGCAAGCTTCCGCCTCCCTAGCCAAAAGCGAGCCCAGCCAATCTCACTTCCCCTCACTCACATTTTCAATATGGGTCTTGTCGGTCTCGGCCCCTGTAGATGAACTGACGAACACTAGGATTGGCGACGCCGTCTTTGGTCAGGCACTTAGGTAACATTAGCCCGCATGGCTTCCTTATTCTGTAGTACGGTAATCTCCATCCGTAACCTTCCTCTCACACACGACACCTCGGACATCAGGAACGACCTCCCGAAGTCACTAAAACCTGCCCCAGAAGCCGAGCTACCCATGCAAGAGCTACAGGAACGCGAGTTCACTCGTCGGACGCACGAGACTTGGACGTTTTTTTAAAGGGGATAAGTTATCCCACCTAGGCGTGTTGTAGCCTTTTAACGGTTATCGTCAAGTCGCGTCTGTGGCCTAATAAGGCAATATTATGAATGTACAAAAAGTGGTCTAACATTTTTTCAAAAGTTGCCCGAATTTTAACCTCGGCCTCGTTCTGAATGTCAAACCAACCACGCTTATCTCTTAACACACTCGGTCAAAGCACGTTAATATTTTACATCTCAAGTCAAAACGTTTTAATCGACGTACTATCTATCTGATCCGATTCCCGGCTCAAACTAACGCATTTCAAAACATCCGAAAGGAACTGTTTTCATACTCTCATACAACGCTAACACGCCTTAAACTAGGTCAAATCGCAAAATAAATGAACGAAAATGTGATTACTTGTCAATTTAGGTAAACAATTTGCCATACACATGACTAATCCAACTAATTCAAGTACTAAAAATCTAAAGCGAATATACAAAATATGCAAATTCGTACACAAATCGAGGCTAGAGAGGACCCTTAGAAGCCACGCCAATGGCTATCACGACCTCACAAATGTCTTCATCTAAACCTAGATCCTCCAAATCTATAAGAGGAGACTCACTACCATCCATCCCCGATAGCATGTCTAGGGTAGTTGTCTCGGGGACTCCTCCAACCTCCTCTGTAGCACCCGTAGCTCGACCCATAACCTCAGCCTCAGCCTCCCTCTCGATCCGATGCTTGGCCTCACCCTGCGTAGAAGTCTCACCCTGAGACTGAGCTAGCTGCTCCTTAAGGAAAGCGATCTCGTCAACCCGAGATTGCAGGAGCCGTTGCGACTCAACATATTTTGCCTCGAGCTCGATCACCCGAGTCTTCAGTTGTCCAACCATATCCGAGACATCCTGCAAATGCACTCAAACATTAGGAAAATACGCAAGCAGCTTAGAAAACCGCCCTAGTCACGCAAACTCATCGATCGATCGAGGTCCCGAAGTGTCACGGGAAACCCTCGAGGCATAGACCCAGAAGCAGTTGGCGGCCTGCCACAACCGCTGATGGCAAGCTGACGAAACCTAGGAGTTGAAACCACAAAAGTTAGGCAAACCGACCCTAAATTCTTAAGACCCAAACAAGGTACGAAAACCAAAACTCACCCAGTATACCCGGTCACGCCACTCTATCCCGGCATCCATATCCTCGGCCGAACACAGGGGAAGAGGCTCGGTGAAAGGTATCCCGGCCGCGTCCACCCTAAGCAGCGTCAGGGGGAAATCTGGGGGCCGGATTTCATCAGCCGGATCGGCCAACTGAGAAAAGGACAGATCGGTTGGTTAGAGGGCAAGGAAACAATAAACCGCAAAACAAACCTTAGAACCAAAATTAGAACATTACCACGAGGCGGTACCAAGCTAGCCGCCGGGTGATGTGAGATAGGTAGGAGGCACCAGGCACCGAGAGAGTATCACCTCCTTCTCCGTCCCTATCCTCGAGGACCTCTGCGGTAATCGGTGGTATGAACATGGTTCGGGGAGGATCAACCGGCACTCTAAAACCGTCATACAAGCACTGACGCATCAACCGCTCGCCCAGATACCAAACCGGGCGAAACAACGCGAGAAGGAAAATCCTCCTATAGCTATGAGGCCTCAACTCCGCAGCCACATACCCGGGCACGCCCTCATAATCGGGCCAAGGACGGGCCACAAACTACACGAATAGAACCAACATCCCAGTGAATCCCAAACCTTAGGGGCCACTAAACGAAATAGGCTATAAAAAGAAAACTTACATCCTCAAGGCGTAGCTTGTTAACCAGCGCATTCTCCGACGGGTAGTGGCTGATTGTGCTCTTAGGCTGAGCCAGCCTCCACTCGATCCCCGCCGGGAATCTCTTCGGGTGCACCCGCACCGTCTTAGGTGTCAAACAAGGAAAATAGGAATACATCCAAGCCTGCAAAATCTCGAGATACCTTTAGCAACACTAAGCCAAAACTAAGTAGAACTCGAAAGACAAAAGTGAGAATAGCAGCTAACCTCCAGTATAAGGCCCGGACCCACAATGGGCATAATTGAAGCCGACTCTATCTCCAACAGCCTCACCTTGACTTGCAGGCAGCGAGTCATCTCCACGAAAGCCGCGGTCACCCAATCATAACGTCCTAGCTGAGCCAGGTCAGCTAGGAAACGCAAAATCCTAGTACTAAACCTCTCGCCTTTATCCGAGAAGTGGGTCGACCCTAGAAAGTACCACAACCACAACCGGGCATCCTGCTCCGGCGTGTTGGGTTCTTGACCCACTAACACCGCCACTCGCTCGAATTGATCGGTGATATACGAGCTCACCAGAGCATGAGGCGCACTATATGCCTCACGCTCTAAACAATCCCTGATGAGGCCCCGCACCTCATCACTATCTAGACTAGGGCCTTCGGCGGCCCACCTAATCCTATCCGGACCCCAGGGCAGACCGATAATCATCCCAAAATCCTCTAGCGTCATCCTGACCTCCCCAAAAGCCATGTGGAAGGTTGAAGTAGTATCATGGAAGCGATCTATCATCGCCCTAATCACCATAAGGTTGCACTTAGTCTTGCAACCCACCAGCCGGACCCATTACTCGACCACGGGACCTAGAGAGGTCCTCGCGATAATCTCCTTTACCGCGGGGGTCAAATTCTGGAAATAAATATCAAGACACGTAGTAAAGCCCAAGAAAGTCCTCATCGGACCTAGGGACCGCAAACCAAGACAACGCAAGAATAAACAAAACAAACCTAACCTAACCCGAGCCAAACAAAAAAATCTAAGACATAACTAATAGGCACGAATAGGACACTCACCAGACCACGCACGATGCGGTGAGAAACGTGAAGGTCAAGGTGAAACAGCAACTGATGATTCACTACTACAGATGAGCACTTGGGCGACGGCTGAATTCGTGGCAGAAGTGGTAAATTTTCGTGGCTAAAGTACTTTTCCACGGAAAAACCATACGTGGCGCAAGTGGCCGTGGCAAACAAATAGCCACGGAAAAAAAAAAACCATGGCAAATATTGATTTCATTACGCTTGTGACAAAACATTTATTCCGATGAAAATATACAATAAATTAATTAAATAATAACCATAAGAATTCTCTACTTCTAGAGTATTCACATCTGAAACGGTTACTAGCTTTATAGCTGAGTTATTTCAATATTATTTAATTTCACCTGTCGCACGCATCGAAGAGCCTTCCCAGGAGGTCACCCATCTTAACACTACTCTCACTCAAGTACGCTTAACTGTGGAGTTCTTATGGCCAGCTACCAGAAATGAATTTGAACTTTATTGACATAATCATTGTTTGAATTCTTTTAAAATGATTTTTTTTCCCAAAAACTACATTTATTTTTCAGTAATTAATTGTTTTTTCTCTAATGATTTACTATTTATGATTACGAAAATTGTTCCCGAAAAAAAAATCAACTTTCGAAATTGACTTTCGGACTCATGATTTCATTAATTTATCGATATTTGTATTTCAATTTCTATTTTTCACGTTCTTTTATTGCTAGTTCTTTAGGTATGTTTTTTCTTTTTGTTATTGGCTTAATTAGATATTTGATTTACTTTGCACTATCGATCGTTATTTTATTTCATCGTTATTTTGTACTCCGTATTTGTTAATTATTTGTTTTTCTCAATTATACCTCTCTTTTTTTGTAAATAGTTTTCACTGATCATTAAACTTAAGTACGACTTTTCAAAACATTAATCTTTCTTCCAAACTAAACAACTTGAAAACAATTAATTTATAAAAAAAAATCATTATTTTCGCAATCAAAGTTAATTCCATAAAAAAAATATTGATCGATTAGAATTCTTAAATACGAGTTAAAAAAAACAATTTTTTTACACTGAAAATATTGTAAGAAAATAAATCAATAACTTGAAAAAAAAAATACAACCCTCGAAAGTTGCGGTTATGAGGCATGCTCGGTCACTTTCTTTTCAAGTTTTTTGTTTTCAAAAGAGGTTTAATACATGTGAAAAAATTAATTATTTAATTAAGCGGTAAAACTGAAAGAGTCTCAAATAATATTAGACATGTCAATGATGGATGATGAATCACATATTTATTTTTACTTGATATACTATGTACGTTGCATATTAGCTAGCATATATTATACTATTTAAATGTCATCCAGTCTTTCAAAAGTCATACTTAAGATTATATAATTTTAATTAAACATATTGTTGAATGAAGAGAAATCAATGACTTTAAAAATTATGATTAGTTAAAAATCAACAAATTAGACAACCAAAGTTTTCTTTAAATGTATTTTGTTTTACAAAAATCAATTTTTTTAAAACTAAATAAAAGAATAACAATTTTTTTTTTGAGTAATAAAATATTTTTATATTTTTATTTACTTTCTTATAATATATAACTTGAAATTTTAATGAATTTTTTACGACCAAAATTTGTCATTTGGCTTAACTTGAAAGCAATTTATTAAAGTTTGAAAACCCACATTAGCAACATGTGTTTATTACATTAGTGACTAAAAAATAATTTCGTCATGGAAGTTAATTACATCGTGGCTAAAAAATATTTACCACAGAACAAATTCGTGGCTAAATATATTTTTCCCACGGGTGTAGCAACTTTCGTGGCAAGTGTGATTATTTGCCACGACTTTAATAAAATTCGTGGCGAAAATGAATTTTAGCCACGGAAAAAATTGTCCCGTGGCATATTTTTTTTAACTTGTGGCGCAAGTGACAATTTGTTATAGTGATTATCCCAGTCCCGAGCCCACTCGGGATCTTCGTAACCAATCTTCTCATTCTCCGGTATAGGAACCGGAACATGAGCCCTCCTAGCCACCGTCTCTGGAAGCTTGCGCTTCTTCACTCTATCAAAATCGGCCTCATTAATGGCCTCGGGGTCGCGGCGTTGAGACAAGATGCTCCATCATCTCCTGCGAATCCCTCGAGGAGTCTGTGAACTCGCCCCAAAAACCTCCTCACTAGTACCAACTGAGGAAGTTCCCTCGGGACGCTCAGTATGGCCTCTAACTGCAAAACAAAACAAGAAATAAAAAAACATACCTCTGGTCATGCTAAAACAGCTTATACAGGTCAAAATAGGGTCAAAATTTCGGAGAAGGATATCAAAATTCCGGAAAAGCCGCTAGCACCCATTTTCAATCCCGGTCACAATGGAAGTAGTTTCGGGAAAATCCAGCGTCATTAGGACACCTTTTGGTCCGTCTTCAGACAGACAAAACCTCACGCAGAGCCCTAAAGGCCATCCTAACTCATAAAAATCGACGAGGGAACTACCTATATTCTCATAAACACTATTTGAGCAAAATTAGACGCGAAAATATTCGGGAAAACGGTCCCTGATGAACTCATTTCGTATATATATTTAACCCCAACTCTTCCTTTATTTTGGTTCATTTTATGTATCCTAGGAGTCGTTTTTCTAACTTTTCATCCTTCTTTGTTATGCCGGGCATTTTGTTTACGTTTTGTAGGAAACAAAACAAATGAAGGCGATTGAGCTATATTTTGGGCAATTACGAGAGTCGAGCCATGAAATCTACAAGAAAGAAGTGATAAAAGTTAGAGGATACTAAGTGAATACTTGAGAAGGGATGTGAAGTGAAGAAACTATAAGAAACGACAAAGAAATAAGTTGGAAAGCTCAAACAAATGCAAATCAAGAGGAAAGAGTGATCGCTAAAACTAGGGTCAACTTCAAACGTGAATATCTTAAGTTCTAAAACTTTGATTGAGCTGATTTTTGTATCCTTAGAAAGCACTTTCTCTTAGCTTTCCAACGGTATATCACACGTCCAAATCTGGTAAGTTACAAAGAAACAGAAAGCATTTCAAATTCGTCGCGCAGTGCAGAGAAACCCGAACCGGTCGGGACGAACTTGAACCTGTCGGTTCAGACCCGAACCGATCGGTTTAAAGCTGTTTCGCGAGATTTTCAGTTTTTAGACATTGTAAATTACCATAACTCTTATCTTACGTAATATTCTTAACTTGTTAGTTTTTCCTTATTATTTAGAAAATGAGAAGATGTTAGACTCCTTATTATTAGTATATATACCCTCCTTGGGGTTAGATTTATTTACACTTTCATATTCAGTAGTTTAGTTTAGACTATTTATGAGTATCAGAATTCTTCTAGTTTGTAATCATACTTTTAGATCGTCAATCTTTCAGTTCTACGTAATTGGTATTTTTCTCTTTTCTCTTAGTTTTATATTGTATTTTATTATGCTTAATTTCTTTATTGCTTTATCTTTTAGTATGAGTAGCTAATTTATTCTTCTAGGGTTAAAGGGGATCTATGTTAATTGAATTGGGGATGTTGGTTTAATTAATTGTTTGATTTATCATACATATGTTATTGCCTTACTACTTGTTTTGTATCATTGTTTGATGGGGCTTGAGACGTTGAACTAGTTGAATGTTTAGGAACCCGAACCTAAGATCGTAAGCCTGGTAAGGATAGACTTACAAGTAAGTGGGTAGGATAATCTGGTAAGTTGCGAGAGCCCGTCAGAATCTATCCTAAGGTTGACATAAGATCCGAAAGGTCGTGTCTTTGCCCTAAATAACTGTGATTGATTGATTGAATGATTTATTAACTTTACCCAATTTAATTGCAAAGTGAACCGGAAGACCTTAGATCCTTTTAATATTATTAGAGCCTTTTAATTTACATAATCACATTAGTTTATAAAACAATTCAAACAAACCGAAATTTAAATAGTTTAGAATCGATTATTAGATAATTAGTTATTTTCATCCGTCTCCTTGTGGATTCGACCCTTACTTGCAGCTAGCTACCTGTTAGTTGTTCGTTAGGATTATTTTGATATAGGTGATACGACTTTAGCCTTATCAATTTTGGCGCCTGTGGACATGACGTAGGTCCACCCCGACGCGGCGAAGCGCGGGTTTGGGTAGGCGAATGAATCTCGTGGCGAGATTGTTCTCGGGTTCGAAATTTAAGTCAAAATGGAGTCGCCACCGAATTTTGTGGTTATTCGGAACCATACGAGCTCACTCTATGTCGTTATGGGCTATACACAAAGTAAGCCCACTCCGATTTCAGAGTTTATGGGGCTCGTCCCTTTGCATTGCGATACCGATACCATCTACACCGGTAATCGTGTAAAGAATGACTCTCGTTCGCCAAGGGTTTCGGACATCCGGAAACCAAAGGTTCTGAGTAAGGGGTGAGGGTACGTGTTGGGAAGCCCACGAAGGACACCCAACCCCGCCCGCACATGGCGGCCTCTACTAAGACATCGTTCGTGTTCATGATACGCGCGCTAGTAAAATAATGAAATGATATGCAAACAACGTTTTGTCTAAACATGCGAATTTTGCGTTAACTACGTCGTTTAATGCATCTAATTATGGTCGAGTTGAGTTAGCATGCGAGGTTCATTTATAAAGCGTAAAAGCAAATAATAAATAAAGCTCAAAAAAGGAAGTAAAAAGCGTACAAGCTACACGGGCGGAAATATAACCCGGATTTCACAATACAACATGAACGGAATAACGTAAAGATAAAAAAAAATACCCGTATGAAAGCTAGACCGCGAAATATGTAGATGGACTACCCCGCTTAAATACGTATTATGTTACGTATTAAGCGAAGGACGGAAATATGAGATTGTGACGTATTGCTAGCCTAATCTCACATTCCGTAGTCTCGTCCCGACTTATCACGTAAAAGTGGTCAAAGTCGTTCTACGTGTCGTGTGGGTTTTGAAAAAAAGCATGAAGGTCGGTCGATGGTCTAGAGTCGATAAGAACGGGGCTCGGAATATGTGTCCAAGCCCTCGGGTTTCCGAGTTGCCAGACCCACTCGACCGAGTCATTGATTGACTCGACCGAGTGCGCCATTAAGGTGGCTACTGCCCATATTTTGAGGGGTTACTCGATCGAGTGCCTTATGGCACTCGGTCGAGTGCATCATTAATGGGGCTACTGCCCTGTTTTTGGGGTGCAACTCGATCGAGTGGCCTATGGCACTCGGTCGAGTGCCCCCTGTACGAGTATTGATTTGCTCGGTTTTATGACTTGAAATTGGTGATCGGTCGAGTCAAATACAAATATCGCATGATTTGTATTCGATCGGCCTTCGGTACTATAATCGTATATGATGATTATAATACCGTCACCGGAATTTTTATGAAAACATTTGTGTTAGATTACGAAACTTTGAATTAGTAACGAGATCCATCCCTCTACGTCACGACATCGAAACTAACCCTTTCGGGTTATGTGATGTCGGTATTCGTGTCAACGGGTCTCGAACCAATTAAGGAAATGGAATAAAATTCGTTCAACTACGACCGTTTGCGATCGCGTTACGCCCTTGAGTACATTGGGGCGGGGCTCCTCGAAAGGGCTCCACCTCCGTCGTTGCTCGTAAAGGGATTAAACGGATCTTAGGCAAATATCGTAGTCAAACGGATTTCAAACCGAAATTTGATACTAGTTTTATATATACACGGTATTAATAATGTAATGACGATAAAATGATATAAAACGAAAATGTAAAAGATGCAAAAAAAAAGTGCTAGTGTTAACGTTGTGACAATTACGATTATAACACGAAAAAATATGATGAATAAACGGAAATAAAGCGAGATAAAAGAGATTAGAACGAGGTTTAAGACACCCTCAACATACATGCTAGTATAGGACTCGGAAATAGGCTCGTGAACAGCGACAATGCTAAGGAGTATCGAGTACGTATGTGAGTTATGGTGTATATGGATGTGTATGTGTGTGTGTGTGTGTGTCGATTTCCGAGGTATAGAGGCTCGGAAATGGTGTGTTTTGCTTAGGGTTTGCAATGTATGGAGTGTAGGGTTGAAGTAGGGTGGATGTAGGGTGAAAGTGTTGTGTAATTTCTGAAGAAAAAAGGTTGTAAAAAGTTGTGAAAATACATGGGGGATGTCGGTATTTATAGGCATTTTGCCACGACCTAGGGGCACTCGATCGAGTGGCCCTAGTGCACTCGATCGAGTGCCTAAATGGGCGGGTCTGATCCGGTTGGGGACGCTCCACTCGACCGAGTGGGCAATCCACTCGATCGAGTGGATCAACGAAGGTTGAGATAAATAAGGCAAGAATATCTTGCTTGTTTTGACTTATTTTTTGAATTTGATTTGTGCGCCTTAATGAACTTGGCTGAGATATTGTGACGATTTCGTCTTTGACCGGGTTTTGACCCGGTCGCCAAAAGACGGGAATTATTTTTGGTGTCGGTTTTGGCCCAAATTAGTCTCGTTTGACTCGGAACGGTCCACTGGGCCTGAATTTGAGGTCTGTTTTGTGAGATTTTACTCCGCTAAAAAGTCCATGTCGGATATTATGAATTCCGAGCCCAAATCCGAGTATACTAAGTCACGTTGACGTCCAATCATCATCGGGTGTTTTTCGGAGACTACCATAGACACGTGGCAGTCAAAATGCGGGTGTCTACAGAGCCCCCACTCTGACTGAGGCTTGGACAAGGCGAAAGTCAGAGTAGCTACCAGGCCAATCGCAGATTACGACCTGGCAGCCTTCCGGTCGGGTCGTTTATAGTCCAGTAGACTCGCGTGAAAAGGCTCGCCAGCCATAAGATAAAAATCATACCTGTGCCAGACACATGTCCTGGGGCGTGCTTGCATGTGGAGAATGCCGCCTCGGGCGTTCTGCTGGGGAAATATGTGGGCTTGTACGAGCTTGCTTTCGAAGCCTTGAACCGTACTTGAGCTGGTGATGATGCTCCGTGGGGAGTGAAGCTTGTCTCTTTTGGGGAGTAGGTGTACCCGTATGCCGACACATCGTACTTCGGATGTAGCACACCGGGGTAAAGCTAACTCCGTTGGGGAAATCAAATAATTTTGCGGGGACTTGCCTCTTGAAGTCTGGGGTGTACCTGTATGCCGACACACAACAACTTGCATGTAACATGTAGGTAAAATGTCGACTCTCGCTGGGGAGGAAAAAGATTGAAAATTTTGGAAAGACAAAATTTTGACGCAAAGAAATTTTTAGAAAAACTTAGGAAAGCTCGGGACAGCTTGATTCCTATTCTGGGTTCAAGTTTGGAATCAGGCCTGCGCGCGCATAGGGCCCAGTTGGATGAGGAGGCAGTAGCAGTTAGGTTTCAGTTAGGCTTCCCCATTATAAATATAGGAGATTCCTGCTTCAGTTTCTGCATCACAACTCAAATTCTCCTTCTCCTTTCTCAAAATCTTGTAGACTTTTAAGAAAGCTAAAAAAAAAATCCTATTATGGGCATTGATCACTTGACTGCCATGCTTCTCGCTTAGGCTAACTCAAATGGGGATAGTCAATCTGTTCCCCTTCCAACGTCTAATAGTGGATTCGCACTTTCTGGATGCCTGTCTGTCGTTTTGGGACACCACCCATCACGTGTTTGCATTCCCGAGGGGCGAGATGTGCCCCTTGCCCGAGGAGATCGCGGCCATAGGCGGTTGGGGCCTTGCTATTCAGCCCGCCATTCCCCCGTTCTACCCGGATCCGAGGAGGCGTTTGAGGGAGTTTTTGGGTTTGTCTCATGCTGAGGCAAACCGAATGGTGCAGGGAGATAACGTCTCCCTATTTGATTTGGCCGACAAGTTCATGAACCCACGGGACGTGAGGGCCACCCCTGCTCATAGGCGTAGGGCATTCGCCTTCTGCATGCTACACTGCTATGTCTTCGAGGGGCTGATGGAGCTTGACACATGCAGGGGTCAAATCAGGCTAATCGGAGTGGTTGACCAGATGGAGACTGGTCATAGCCCTGCTTGGCTAGCCACTGGGGAGATTATTACGGGTCTGGACGCTCGACGGCTTGACCCAACTCGACCGTTGACGGAGAGCACCCGTTTTCTTCAAGTATGCACCTCGATTTTTTTTTTTTTTTTTTTTTTTTTTTTTTTTTGTATCGCGTTTCACGCGAATTTTCTTATCTTTGCAACTCACTCGATCGAGTGGACCTGTCACTCGATCGAGTGACACTTATGTCGTGCTACTGCCTGTTTTTTACAGGCTTACTCGATCGAGTCAGATGTTGCACTCGATCGAGTGGCACTCGATCCCGGCTACTGCTTGTTTTTGACAAGCTTACTCGGTCGAGTCAGATTTTGTACTCGATCGAGTGGGCTGTAGCGAGTTGCTCCGTTGCTTATGAAGTTTGTATATGCCTTTCAGATATGGTTGTCGGAACGACTGTCAATCATAGAGACTCCTCCGAGCATTTCCAGTTATCGGAGTAGTCAGATCAGCTCTAGGAGGCGGAAGATAAGCTCGAGTCACCCGATAAACCGAGCTTACTGGGATGAAGAACTGGCATTCCACGGGGGTCCTTTGATCAGGTGGACCGTTGCTTGGTGGTTTCTTTCGAAGCTAACTGGATTGGCCAAGAGGGACCAAGCCCGATATCTGACGATCTTGTCCCTAGACTGGACGGTTCATATTTACCCGGACCGCCTCCTAAGGCAGTTCGGTTCATCTCAGCGCATCCCTAAGAAGAAAGCCATTATTAGCGTCCCGCTCCAATTGACGGACGCTATGTGCGACACTTGGTTGCAACGATGGTTCACTCGTCCCACATGGACGATACCTAGCCCTTGCCAATCCGCTTGGGTATCACGGGCTTACCAGAAGTGGACTTCTGAAGAGTCCGAGGAGGCTCGCAAGGCCTTAAAAGTTGACGAGGCTATCGAATTGGTGCAGCGCGAGTCGGCGAAGGATAACAGAGAGCTCTTCGCCGGGGAAGACACTCCTGGAGCTAAAGTCCGGGAAGAATCGGGTCATAAGTCACATACTAAGACTCGATCTAAAGAAGTCGGTTCTAGCAGTACTCGGGGGCAGACCGACTTAGAGCGACGACTTGGGCCAAGGCTGGCGGCCCGGGACCGACTAGGCCCGCGCGACCGGCTCCCCGAGCCCGTTAGGGCCCGACTTGGGCCTATCGAGGTGATGGAGGATTCGGGCTCACACAATCGAGCCCGAGCTAGAGAAGTTCCCGTAGTGATTAGGGAGCGTTCTCCTCCGCGTCGTCGTCAGTGGACGGCTAGGGATGCCAAAGACAAGGGGAAGGGCAAGATGCCCTGAAGGCCGAGTTTTTTAGCTTTATTATTATTTAAATATTATTATTATTTTTGTGTGATTTTTTGTATTTATATTTTTTTGAATTCCTGCACTTTGTAATTTCCGAGTTCATCGGGATTTTTTTTTTGAATTAATAAAGGAAGTTTATTATAAAACCGCTCCTGTCTTTTCTTGATTGCATTGGTTGTACCCTTTTGAGGGGTTGCCTACGTATCCGCGATTAGCAGAATCAAACCAAACGTAGTTCAGGCATAGGAAATTTGCAATCTCGAATTACACCAAGACTATTGGTTCAAGATGTTTATGACAGTAGAATAAGTAATTCTAGCTCATTGACTTGCTTTTTGTAAAAAAATGATTTTGATAAAATTTGCTAATGACATTGAGAAATGGCTAAGGGTAGTAACGCTTCAGCTGGTTCAGGTTGGTTGGGTTGACAAACTCGTTCCCGTCCAGGTCCGTCAGCATCACTGCTCCCCCCGATAGGATTTTCTTCACCAGGTATGGCCCAGCCCAATTGGGTTTGAATTTTCCCCTTGGGTCAACCGGTAGTAGAGCCCGAATAGACTTAAGGACTAGATCGCCCTCCCTGATGTGTCTGGGCCTTACTCTCTTGTTGAAGGCCCGTTGGATCCTCTTCTGGTAGATTTGGATATTATTGAGGGCACGAGACCGTCGTTCGTCTAGTAAAACCAAAGAGTCATATCGTGCTCGAACCCAGTCAGCTTCGGGTACTTGACTTTCTAGCAGGATTCTGAGGGACGGTACCTCCAGCTCGACTGGTTGGACTGCCTCCATCCCGTAGGTTAAGTAATATGGTGTTGCTCCAGTTGCGGTGCGAATTGACGTTCGATATCCCCATAGGGCAAAAGGTATTTTGTCGGGCCAGTCCCGGTAATTGTCAGCCATCTTTTTGAGTATGGTGACAATTGTTTTATTAGCCGCCTCTACCGCTCCATTGGTTTGGGGACGGTAAGGCGAAGAAGTATGCCTTTGGATTTTATATTTGGTCAGCAGGGCCGCAGTCTCGGCTTGAAAATGAGTCCCGTGATCACTGATAAATTCAGCGGGAATCCCATATCGACATATTATCTTGTTTTGAATAAACTTGGCGACATGCTTGGCAGTGAGAATGCGATATGATTCAGCTTCGACCCATTTGGTGAAGTAGTCGATAGCTACCAAAATGAAGCAATGCCCACCGGTACCCGAGGGATTTATTTTCCCGATTATGTCGATACCCCACGTTGAGAATGGCCAGGGTGACGTCATGGTATAGAGTAGTGATGACGGCATATGTTGCACATTGCCAAAAATTTGACAGTTATGACAATGTTTGACATATGACCGGCAATCGGCTTCCATGGTATTCCAATAATAACCGAGCCTCATGATTTTTCGGACCAGCATGTGGGCATTCATGTGTGGGCCGTTTTCACCGTCATGTACTTCGGCCATAACCTTTTCAGCCTTGTATTTGTCAACACAAAGGAGAAGAGCCCCCTGTGCCATCTTTTTATAAAGTTGACCATCGTCGGTGCGGATGAACTGGGTGGCTAGCCTCCGTAAGGCTTTCTTGGCTCGACCTTCCGTCCCGGGAGGATATTCTCCGTTCGTTAGGTATGTTAACACGGCTTGGTACCACGGGTCGGGATCGGTTAACTCAATGTCTTCGATGTCGCAGATGTATGCTGGCTCGGACCGTCTTTCGACGCAAATCGGCATACTAGTCACGTGGTCGGGAATATTCAGTAAGGATGCCAATTTTGAGAGTGCATCTGCGAACTGATTTTCTTCCCGGGGCAGATATATGTATTCTACCTTTTGGAATTGTTTCTCGAGATCCCGTACTCGTGCTTGGTAGGCCACGAGATTAGCATTTCGAGTTTTCCATTTTTGAAGTGCTTGGTTAATAACCAAGGATGAATCACCATGTACCCGGAGATTTGTGATCCCCAGATTGGCGGCGGCTTGTAGCCCGTAAATGCATGCTTCATACTCTGCTGCATTATTAGTAACATCAAAGTCCAGTTTGATGGAGACGGGAGTATGTTCCCCTTTTGGTGAAATCAGGAGGATCCCGACTCCGAACCCTCGAAAATTAGACGCACCGTCGAAGTATAAATCCCATGTTTCAGTATCAGTATGGAAAATATCTTCGTCTGGGAAGGACCAAGTGTCGGTGTGTCCTTCTTCGGTTATCGGGCTATCGGCGAGAAATTCAGCTACTACTCGACCTTTAATAGCCTTTAACGGTACAAACTTTAAGTCGAACTCTGCCAGCATTAGAGTCCATCTAGAGATTCGGCCGTTGAGAACGGGCTTTTCGAAGATGTATTTGATGGGATCCATCTTGGATAGCACATGGATCTCATAACTGAGCATATAATGTCGGAGTTTCTTGGTAGCCCAGACTAGAGCCAAACACGTCTTTTCGAGCATGGTATATTTGCACTCATACTCTAAAAACTTTTTGCTGATGTAGTAAATGGCTCTTTCTTCGGAGTCAACTGTCTGAGCCAGCATAGCCCCCATGGCTGTCTCGGTCGTCGTTAGGTATAACGACAGAGGCAAACCGGGTTGAGGTGGCATTAAGACTGGCGGTGCAGACAGAATTTCCTTGATCTTGTCGAAAGCGGTTTGGCACTTGTCATCCCATAGTACCCGTTCTCCCACTTTCAGTTTCTTGAAAATTGGTTCACACACCATGGTTAATTTGGAAATGAACCGACTGATGTACTGGACTTTCCCGAGGAATCCCCTTATTTCTTTTTCGGTCTTAGGAGGTTGCATCTCGGTAATGGCTTTGATTTTAGCTGGGTTGACTTCGATACCTCGTTGGCTAACGATATGACCCAGTAATTTGCCTGATGTTACCCCGAAACTGCACTTTTGAGGGTTTAACCTCATGTTGTATCTGCGCAATCGGGTGAAGAACTTTCTTAGGGCGGTGATGTGACCGTCCCGTTCTTTGGATTTGACGATCATGTCGTCTACATAAACTTCTACCTCTTTATGCATCATGTCGTGTAATAACGTGGTAGCAGTTCTTTGATATGTGGCCCCGGCATTAATGAGACCGAAAGGCATGACGGTATAGCAGTAAGTACCCCAAGGTGTGGTGAAGGTAGTCTTACTCATGTCTTCTTCCGCCATCTTGATTTGATTATACCCGGCATACCCGTCCATGAATGATAGAAGGGCATGATCGGCCGTGTTATCCACCAGTATGTCGATGTGTGGTAACGGAAAATCATCTTTCGGACTCGCCTTGTTAAGATCCCGAAAATCTACACATACCCGCACCTTACCGTCCTTTTTAGGAACCGGCACGATGTTTGCCACCCAGTCCGGATACTCGGACACTTGTATGAAGCCGGCTTTGAATTGTTTGTCGACTTCTTCTTTTACCTTGAGAGACCATTCGGGCCTCATCCGACGAAGCTTTTGTTTGACCGGTTTGCACCCGTCTTTGATTGGTATGTGGTGCTCGGCTATTTCCCGGTCTATCCCCGGCATGTCCTTGTAGGACCACGCGAAGACATCTTTGAACTCTTGGAGGAGGCTTATGAATTGTTGTTTCTCCCCGGGATTTAAGGATAACCCTATCTTAAGTGTTTGAGGTTCTAAGGTTGTTCCCACATTTATGTACTCGGTTTCTTCGATTACCGGGTTCCGGGACTCCCTTTGCTCTAGTTGCTCGATCAAATGCGGAGGTAAGGGTACCTGTTCGTCTGATTTCTCAATGTCATAGCATAAAACATTTTTAAAAGCAGAATTTGAAAGAGACAAGTCGTAAGCAGAACGGTTGTTATTATTGATTGAAAATTTGGAGAACAGCTCAAAGAGAGCAGCCATCTGATCATTGGTCAGTGGCGGGATAGGTAGGGCACTCGGGACAGACCCCGAAGTGCCAGCAGCAGGAATAATAAAAGGGAGGGGGGTTACAGGAGTGACTCTAGCACCGACTTCCCTAGACTCGACCTCAGACTCTGACTCAGACTCCGACTCAGACTCGGACTCAGACTCAGACTCAGGCATGTCTCCCTCTCCGGTGACCAGCTTGTAGATCCTTCCCTGACTGTCAGTCCACTTGACAGTCTTCCTCCAGGCTCTGTTACCCGTCTCGGAACCAACATCCGAGATCAGCTTGGTCGGGTCAAACCTGTTGCTGCGGAGAATCAGGTTGACCAGGTCTTCCTTTGGAGTTGGGGCTATGGTGTCTTCCCCAAATAGTAGCCCTAGAGCGGGCTCAGCATCTTCAGCTCCGTTGGATTGGATGAGGGCGAACACATCATCCGGAATGTAGTTGCAGTCCCGGGCCATGTGGGTCCCGAGCTGCATAGCATTGGGTTGGTATTGACCAACCTGAACAGCCCCAAACACCGGTGTGACGAAGTAGTCAGCCAACCGTGGGCTATAAGGGCTCAAGTAGATACCCTTAAGGATGTTGCAGGCCTTTTTGATCCCTGCTCGGACAACATTGTCGGGGGTGATGTCATAACCAAGACCAAAGTGAGATTCTTCGTCTTTGAGAACCTCGATGATCTTCCCAGCTGGAAGATCGGGTCGAGAGGTAGCCCCCGGAAAGTACCCTAGGTTTTGGAGCATCATGTCGATACTCGTAGTGAAGTAAGGCCTAAAGAGGTACTCTTCCTCGATCATCCCCACAAAATCGAACCCCCAGAGGTCCGTGCGCCCCGTGGCGTTACAGCTAGCCACAGTCATTGGTGTTGCCTCTAAAGTGATGACATCGTTAAGCAGAGGCATCTTAATCTTTCGGTGGAGGGTGGAGGATACCGCCTTGACCGCGTGGATCCAAGGCCTACCTAGGAGCAAGTTGAAGGATGAGGTGACATCAATCACCTAAAACTCGAGCTCCTTCTCTATCGGGCCAGTGATGATGGTCAGTTTCACGGCCCCAGCTACCGACTTCGGGCTCCCATCGAAGGCTTGGATGGTCTGAGCAGTCGGAACATAGTCAGCCTCGGTAATGCCGAGGGCTTTTGCGGTCCTTAGAGGAAGGACGTTCACAGCAGACCTGTCATCAACTAGGGTCATGGGAAGGTATTTTTCTCGGCAGACCACCGTGATGTAGAGGGCCAGGTTATGGGCGGCCCCGAATGGTGGTAGGTCGGCCTCGGAGAAAGTGATTACCGGTCCTTCTTCCTTAGCTTTGCCCTTCAGGTGGGGCAAAATCGTGGCTGCCATCTCAGCGGGGGTAACCAGAGAGTCAACCTTGATTCGATCGAGAGCCTTTGTAAGTGCTTCCCGATGTTCTTGAGAACTAACCAGAAGTTGCCATATAGTGAGGTCAACTCGGGTTTTCTTCAACTGTTTCACAAGAGCCTTTTCAGCAGTTGGCTCTTCAGAGGCGACTTCCGTAATGACGGTTGTCGGGATAGGGGTGTCCCTAGAGCTAGTGGCTTGAAAGGGACGACCAAGGTGGTTACTGGTTAAGACTCGAGATTTAGTCTTTCGAATCTCCTCGGCGGTAATGGGGACAGCTTCCCCTTTGGCGAGGTAGACGTCTTCCTCGTCGTCGAACCAGATCCCGTTCACTTGCGGGATAAATGGGGAGATAAGGTGGGAGCAATCAATCACCTCCCCGGTAAAGATGGCGTGGGAGCTGAAAGGATTCTCCTTGTTACTGGGCTTATCTCCGGGCAGCGGGATTTTACCGCTTTCGATCAGGTCCTGAATCAAGTGCTTCAGCTTCCAGCACTTCTCGGTGTCATGCCCATTGCCTCGGTGGTATTGACAATAGGCTTGAGCATTGTAGTTCTTGGAGCGTCGCTCAACCGGAACTTCAGGAGTTGGGCCTATCGGTTGGATTAGGCCTTTTGAGGACAGCCTTTGTAAGGCATAAGTATAGGTCGTACCTATATCAGTGAAAACCCAAGGTGGGGTGTTTCTCTTGGACGGGGCATCTAGTAGATTAACCGCGTCGAAAATACTGCGGGTTGCAGCTTGAGGCTTGGTTGTGGAGGAAGAAACCCCTTGGTAACCCTTTGCAGCGGCCTTGGTGAGGCCTTCCAGTCTCAAGTCATCTTCGATCCTCATACCCATTTCAGTGAGGGTGGTGAAGTTGGGTATGACAGCATATCGGAGGTGAACCCGGTAGGATGGGAGGAGGTTCTTAACAAAGGCCTCCACTAAAGTCTTTTCACTGGGCTTATCGACCAGTTTCACGCTCTCGGCCCTCCATCGTTGAAGGTATTTGGTAAAACCTTCTTTTGGTTCTTGGGCCATAACTTCCAGAGATCTCATTGTGGTTTGGATCTCGGTGTTGTCAGCGTAGTTCCGAGCGAACTCGGTGGCCACATCATCCCATGTAGGGTATTTCTTCGGGTCTAGCCTGTAGTACCAGGCCCGAGGGTGCTTTTCAAGAGACGCAGCAAAGAGGTTCTTGAACATGGTGGAGTCCACCCCTTTGATGGCCATGAACTCCTTGAAGGCCCGTACATGTAGTAACGGGTCTTCAGTCCCTTCGAACATAGGCAAACCGGTGAGGTTCAGGTTTGCAGGCAGCCTGTCACTTAGCGGGTTATACTCCCGACTGTTTTCCCGGTGAATGTTGTTATTCCCAGTTAAATGCACTTGTTCTTCCAGTCGGCGGACCGAGCTAACCAGTTCAGCTAAAGGTCCGGTATTCCCGGTAGTAGGAGTCCTGTGCTCCACCGAAGCCAATCGAGTGACGATAGCAACTTGCCCAGCCCTCATTTCATTCAGTTGGGCATCAATGTCGGCTTGCTTCTCGATCATGGAATCAACGGAGGCTTTCAGTTCAGCTAAGGCAGTTTCCATCATGCGAGTGTGTCTGGTTGATGGTGGCCTGTCTGTAAGAACACCACGTAATCAGAAACCGAACCCAGTCTTGGAATCAAAGGAAACAGAACATCCCGAGCGACCCAGAAAGAAAGGACTGAGCGGAAAAGACTCGAGAAAGACATCTAGACGGATGACTCGTGGGTGGTATGACTTCCTTAGGATTTCGGCTTTGTGGGCCTAGTCCCGTTCGAAGGAAGGTCCACGTGAGATTGCTCCCCAGACTTTTGACTCGAGTGTATGGACGGACTTTCCTTTGTAGGGGTATGCCCTACGCGGGTTGGTCGTGCCTTGACAGATAAGGCGGACTTGGGAAAGGGGGAAACTCGTGATATAAGATCGACGGAGTTTCGACGCTATAAACCCTCTACGTATTATGCAAAGACCTGACACACGGATAGACGATAGGTCCTATAATAAGGAAGGTTTATTTTAGGAAAGTTGAAAGTTGAGGTTTGAATGCAAAATGAACGAATTTCCGAAAGTGTTGAAAACTGAAAACGGAACTTCGAAAACCGAGATTAGAATTTTGAAAAGGAAAATTCCGAAAATCAAGGTGGTGGGGGTGGAAATTCGAGAATTAAAACGGACAGCATGCCGACTACAGAAAAGGATATTTTGAGTCAAATCGTTGATCCTAAATTTCGGCGGCATTCCGAGTTTTGAAAATTGGGTATTTTGAAAAGGTGAGTCCCGAAATGGGCAGCATTTCGGGTTTTTCAAAATTGGGCGTTTTAGAATGACGGGTCCCGAAATGGACAGTATTTCGGGTTTTTCGAAAGGTGGGTACTTTTGGAAAGATGCAAATTTGAAATGACGGTTTTTTGAAAAATTGACACGGAAACCAAGTAGCACGTAGTCAAACAAGCATTATAACGACGCTTATGTATGCTTTACACTAAGTCTCGGTCGGTCAAAATAGGGTCTATACCAACAACGATGGCTTTCTCGTGTGATGGACGGACTCCCTAAGCCGAGTTGGTCTTAGGACATGCCGCAAAACCGAGACGAGTTCCACCATCGATGTTTTTAGCGCACCCATGTAGGAATGCACCGCGGTATAGTGGGACGTTGGTCACAAGTAACCGGCCCGGGAAAATTTGGGTTATGCATGAATCATTAAACTAATGCGCGCACACTAATATTCGAACGATTTCTCTTCGAGTCTCACCCTAGGAACCCCAATGACATGTGGTACATCAGGTATCCCCAGCGGAGTCGCCAAATTGTGGACATGACGTAGGTCCACCCCGACGCGGCGAAGCGCGGGTTTGGGTAGGCGAATGAATCTCGTGGCGAGATTGTTCTCGGGTTCGAAATTTAAGTCAAAATGGAGTCGCCACCGAATTTTGTGGTTATTCGGAACCATACGAGCTCACTCTATGTCGTTATGGGCTATACACAAAGTAAGCCCACTCCGATTTCAGAGTTTATGGGGCTCGTCCCTTTGCATTGCGATACCGATACCATCTACACCGGTAATCGTGTAAAGAATGACTCTCGTTCGCCAAGGGTTTCGGACATCCGGAAACCAAAGGTTTTGAGTAAGGGGTGAGGGTACGTGTTGGGAAGCCCACGAAGGACACCCAACCCCGCCCGCACATGGCGGCCTCTACTAAGACATCGTTCGTGTTCATGATACGCGCGCTAGTAAAATAATGAAATGATATGCAAACAACGTTTTGTCTAAACATGCGAATTTTGCGTTAACTACGTCGTTTAATGCATCTAATTATGGTCGAGTTGAGTTAGCATGCGAGGTTCATTTATAAAGCGTAAAAGCAAATAATAAATAAAGCTCAAAAAAGGAAGTAAAAAGCGTACAAGCTACACGGGCGGAAATACAACCCGGATTTCACAATACAACATGAACGGAATAACGTAAAGATAAAAAAAAGACCCGTATGAAAGCTAGACCGCGAAATATGTAGACTACCCCGCTTAAATACGTATTATGTTACGTATTAAGCGAAGGACGGAAATATGAGATTGTGACGTATTGCTAGCCTAATCTCACATTCCGTAGTCTCGTCCCGACTTATCACGTAAAAGTGGTCAAAGTCGTTCTACGTGTCGTGTGGGTTTTGAAAAAAAGCATGAAGGTCGGTCGATGGTCTAGAGTCGATAAGAACGGGGCTCGGAATATGTGTCCAAGCCCTCGGGTTTCCGAGTTGCCAGACCCACTCGACCGAGTCATTGATTGACTCGACCGAGTGCGCCATTAAGGTGGCTACTGCCCATATTTTGAGGGGTTACTCGATCGAGTGCCTTATGGCACTCGGTCGAGTGCATCATTAATGGGGCTACTGCCCTGTTTTTGGGGTGCAACTCGATCGAGTGGCCTATGGCACTCGGTCGAGTGCCCCCTGTACGAGTATTGATTTGCTCGGTTTTATGACTTGAAATTGGTGATCGGTCGAGTCAAATACAAATATCGCATGATTTGTATTCGACTCGGCCTTCGGTACTATAATCGTATATGATTATTATAATACCGTCACCGGAATTTTTATGAAAACATTTGTGTTAGATTACGAAACTTTGAATTAGTAACGAGATGCATCCCTCTACGTCACGACATCGAAACTAACCCTTTCGGGTTATGTGATGTCGGTATTCGTGTCAACGGGTCTCGAACCAATTAAGGAAATGGAATAAAATTCGTTCAACTACGACCGTTTGCGATCGCGTTACGCCCTTGAGTACATTGGGGCGGGGCTCCTCGAAAGGGCTCCACCTCCGTCGTTGCTCGTAAAGGGATTAAACGGATCTTAGGCAAATATCGTAGTCAAACGGATTTCAAACCGAAATTTGATACTAGTTTTATATATACACGGTATTAATAATGTAATGACGATAAAATGATATAAAACGAAAATGTAAAAGATGCAAAAAAAAAGTGCTAGTGTTAACGTTGTGACAATTACGATTATAACACGAAAAAATATGATGAATAAACGGAAATAAAGCGAGATAAAAGAGATTAGAACGAGGTTTAAGACACCCTCAACATACATGCTAGTATAGGACTCGGAAATAGGCTCGTGAATAGCGACAATGCTAAGGAGTATCGAGTACGTATGTGAGTTATGGTGTATATGGATGTGTATGTGTGTGTGTGTGTGTCGATTTCCGAGGTATAGAGGCTCGGAAATGGTGTGTTTTGCTTAGGGTTTGCAATGTATGGAGTGTAGGGTTGAAGTAGGGTGGATGTAGGGTGAAAGTGTTGTGTAATTTCTGAAGAAAAAAGGTTGTAAAAAGTTGTGAAAATGCATGGGGGATGTCGGTATTTATAGGCATTTTGCCACGACCTAGGGGCACTCGATCGAGTGGCCCTAGTGCACTCGATCGAGTGCCTAAATGGGCGGGTCTGATCCGGTTGGGGACGCTCCACTCGACCGAGTGGGCAATCCACTCGATCGAGTGGATCAACGAAGGTTGAGATAAATAAGGCAAGAATATCTTGCTTGTTTTGACTTATTTTTTGAATTTGATTTGTGCGCCTTAATGAACTTGGCTGAGATATTGTGACGATTTCGTCTTTGACCGGGTTTTGACCCGGTCGCCAAAAGACGGGAATTATTTTTGGTGTCGGTTTTGGCCCAAATTAGTCTCGTTTGACTCGGAACGGTCCGCTGGGCCTGAATTTGAGGTCTGTTTTGTGAGATTTTACTCCGCTAAAAAGTCCATGTCGGATATTATGAATTCCGAGCCCAAATCCGAGTATACTAAGTGACGTTGACGTCCAATCATCATCGGGTGTTTTTCGGAGACTACCATAGACACGTGGCAGTCAAAATGCGGGTGTCTACAGCGCCGTTGCCGGGGAGACGGTTTTGTATTATTGCTTATTATTGTTTCTGGGTTCTAGATTATTTTTTATATATTTAATTATCTTTATTTATTTTTATTTCGTATATTTTTTTTTCAATTTTCTTTATTTGTCTAACCACTGTGACTATCTTTTATTTTCCACAATTCGAACATGAGTTAGTACATACATATTAGGATAGACTTGAGTCTTTTATTTATCAAAGTAACTATCATGTTGATATATGGAAGATGTGTCATATTATTTATGATGGTGTCGGTGATGAGACACGGGCTAATATAGAGACAAATTGCAATGGGATAATGTTTAATTATATGCCTTATGAGGAGCGATGGGAACTCCTTAAATATTTAGCCCGAAACAGTACTGAGTCAGAGAAGAGGTGGATTTCTTTCATGGCGGACTGTAAGGTGATATTGCAAAAATTAACGGCTACTCTACGTGAGTCAAATTTGATAACTGATTCTGCATCATCATCAGTTGACTGTGTTATGAGTACATCCATTGTACATATTAGAGAAGATATTGACCCATTTGATGACGATGAATTGATGAGCCTTTGATTTTTGCCTTGAAAGTCCATTCTCCGGTCATTGAAATTGATTCTAGTATGGCTAACAATTTAAAGGTCCAATATTTGGCTGAAAATCTTGAAGTTTTGAGCACTAATAATATGCCTAATTGTGACTCAAATGATAATTCTAGTTGTCAGCCTACTGAGCTTTCGTCTGAAATCACTATGCCTAACTCTTGTGTTGATGCTTCTTGTGTGATTGATGATTTTGTTGATTATTCTAAACAAGGGCTCCTCACCGAGGCCCCTTTAGAGGATTTGACGTGTTTTGAGAGTTGTGCAGGTAAAGTAAACCCTTGGAAAGTGTGGACATGACATAGGTCCACCCCGACGCGGCCACGTGCGGGTTTGGGGGAGGCGAATGAATCTCCATATGAGAATGGATCGAATTGAAATTTAAATCGAAGTGGAGTCGCCACAGAACTTTGTGGGAGTTCGGGCCCATTCGAACCCACTCTATGTCGTAGTGGCCGTGTACAAAATACGGCCCATTTCCGATGTAAGAGTTTATTGGGTTTGTCCCTTTGCATTTGATACCGATACCGACATTATCGGATATCGTGTATTGAATGACTCTCGTGCACCAACGGTTTCGGACATCCGGAAACCGAGGTTCTGAGTAAGGGGTGAGGGTGCGTGTTGGGAAGTTCACTAAGAACACTCAACCCCGTCCGCACTTAGCGGCCTCTACTAGGATATCGAATGACTTTCTAATACGCGCGTTAGTTGTTCGGTTAAATGATATGCAAACGTTGTTTTCCCTAAGCATGTGAGAAATTGAACGGGTTCCTAGGTGTATTTAATGCAACTAATTCTAACGTCAAAGTAAATTTAGCATGCGAGTTCATTTTAGTACAATAAAATAAACAAGATAAATCAACAAGAAAATAGCAAACTTGTTAGTAACGGTATAACAATAATAACAGTTTGCGAATTATAGGATAATATGGAATTATGCAAATGTGGGAAGGCTAGATGTGCTGTTAGCTGACCAACTTGATTATTCTCCCAATCGGATAGTATGGGCATTGATAATTTTTGTATTGACCATACCCTGGTCAAGGGACTTTCACTTGGGTTGACCGTTGACCACGGTCATGGGTTTTTGAATTTTTTTTTTTTGATGATGGCCTGCTTTTTGTTTTGGCCTTTTGCTTTTTTCCTTGGACTTTGGATTTTTTCTTGTCCAGTTTTTTTTTCTTTTTGTTTTTTTTTCTTCCGGTTGGTCAGGCTAACACCTAAGTAGGGATGGTCAGCCTTGGAGGGGTGTTTATTGTGGAAAATGGGCTTGCCTCCCGTCTTCAACCCAAATTAGAAGATTACCCAGATTTGTCATAGAATTCGATACCGCTCCTGCTAAAGGTAGTTATGTGGCTTTCTATGTCAGACATGGAACAGGTAAAGGAAAACACGGGTCTCGATTCCCTGCAGTCACTGTAGATGTGCTAATAATAGTCATGTGCATGTGCTCACAGTGTATGACAGTGTTCATCATGTTCTCGGAAATACATAAGGAAAGTATATATGAGAAATAGAAAAGCGGATTTTATTGAATTTTGAAAAAGAGGACAGAATACAAGTGACTCTGACTCTGACTTTGACTTTGGAAGAAATATCACATCCTTGACTCGGACTCAGACTCGGACTTAAATCCAATCAGGACTCTCGGATGGTGTTGTCAATTTAGCTTCTAAGGACTCAAGTTGATGTCCAGTATAGCCTCCAATAGACGCTTTACCCAGATCTTCATTTTGTCGAAGATCATCTTCAATCCTAGTGCCCATTTAAGTTAAAGTGGCGAAGTTGGGTATGCTATCATACCGGAGATGGGCCCGTTAGGAAGGGAGGAGGTTCTTGACAAAGGCCTCCACTAAAGTTTTTTCATTGGGCTTATTGATCAACTTCACACTCTCAGCCCTCCATCTTTGAAAGTATTTAGTGAAACCTTCTTTGGGCTCTTGGGCCATGACTTCCAGAGTATGCATCGTAGTCTGGATCTCGGTATTCTCAGCGTAATTCCGAGCGAATTCTGTTGCCACGTCATCCCAAGTCGGGTACTTCTTGGAATCGAGCCTATAGTACCAGGCTTTCGGATGCTTCTTGAGGGAAGAGGCAAACAGGTGCTTAAACATGGTCGATTTCACTCCTTTGACGGCCATGAACTCTTTGAAGGCCCGGATGTGAAGTACCGGGTCGTCGGTCCCATCAAACATCGGCAAGCCCGTAAGGTTGAGGTTGTCGGGCAGTTCATCATTCAAGGGTGAATAGGCACGGGCATTTTTCGTGTGGATAGTGTTGTTAGTTGATAAGTGGACCAGTTCTTCCAGTTTGCGGACTGCGCTGACTAGTTCAGTCAAAGGCCCAGTAGTCTCAGATCCAGCATTGGGGGTCCCTTTCAACAAGGCACTAAAACGGGTGGCAAGGGTTATTTGGTCGGCCCTGATGGTCGTCAATTGGGTCTCGATCTTGGCCAGTGCGGCGGTCAGTTGGTCCAAGGTTTCTTGCATTTTCTGGCGTCTAGTTACGGTGGCCTGTCTGTAAGAATACCGCGTAATCAGAAAAGTTGATTCGGAACTCAAATTCACCAAGGCATAGGAAATAGCGCGGGAGGAGAGACGACTCCAGTTTGACTCGGGTTAGACTCTCCTAAGATAAATGTGTAGGGTACGATTCTCGGAGTGACCGTGATTAATCGCTCCGTCGGAGAATAGCCCCCAAGTGAGACCAAGGACTTTGATAGGACTCAGATGGTGTGACATCTAAGTGACTCAAAAGTGGGGTACGTGAGACACGTGTACGACATGACCCTTAGAGCAACCGTGATTGATTGCCCTGTTGAAGGGTAGCCCCCGAGTGAGATTGAAGATTTTGTTAATACTCGAGTGATGGACGAGTGACCCTTAGACGTAAGGACCACAAACCTTTTGTTATAGGGCTATGCCTTGTAAAAGGTTGGCTCGGAAAAGACACCTAAACGGGCGACTTGCGAAAGGTGGGCCTTCCTTAGGATTCGGCGGGTCGGCCGAGCCCTGTTCGAAGAAAGGTCCACGTGAGACATCCTCAGACTTTGGACTCGATTGTGTAGATGGGCTCTCCTTTGTAGAAGTATGTCCTACGTAGGTGGGCCTTGCCTTAGTCTAATAAAGCGGACTGGGTAGGGAAGAAACTCGTGTTGTAAGATCGACAGAGTTTCGACGCTAGAGACTTCGACGACTTAAGACACGACCCGACACTGCTAAATACGGGAAGTCCTAAGAAGAGGAATGTTTTGAAAAGGATTTTTAGAAAAAATCCGAAAAAACGATGGAGGGGCCCGATTTTTCGAAAATCGAAAAAATGTACGGGCCTCGATTTTGAGATTTCGAAAATATTTTCGAGTTTTGAAATTGGCAGAATACCGGCTAGAAATAGGCTATTTTGAGTAAAATCATAAGTCCTAAATTCGGTATACGTCCCGGGTTTTGAAATTGGATTGTTTGAAAAAGACGGTTTTTGAAAACGACACGGAAACCAAGTAGCATATAGTCACGCAAGCATTATAACGACGCCATGTATGCTTTACACTAAGTCTCGGTCGGTCTATAGAGGGTCTATACCAGTGCACATAGTCTAGACGTTGATCGGGACAGACTTCCTAAGTCGAGTTGAGCTTAGAACATGCCGCGAAACCCACTCGAATCGACTATGGACACCTTTGACATATCCATATTGGAGTACGTCACGGTATAGTGGGACGTCAGTCGCGAGTACCGACCCGGGAAAATATGGGGTTATGCATGAACCGTAAAACTAAAATGCGTATTGTACTAGTCAAACGATTTCTATTCGAGTCTCACCTGGAGGATGCCGATGGTAAGTCACGCATCAGTTAATCCCCAGCGGAGTCGCCAAATTGTGGACATGACATAGGTCCACCCCGACGAGGCCACGCGCGGGTTTGGGGAGGCGAATGAATCTCCATATGAGAATGGATCGAATTGAAATTTAAATCGAAGTGGAGTCGCCATCGAACTTTGTGCGAGTTCGGGCCCGTTCGAACCCACTCTATGTCGTAGTGGGCCGTGTACAAAATATGGCCCATTTCCGATGTCAGAGTTTATTGGGTTCGTCCCTTTGCATTCGATACCGATACCTACATTATCGGATATCGTGTATTGAATGACTCTCGTGCGCCAACGGTTTCGGACATCCGGAAACCGAGGTTCTGAGTAAGGGGTGAGGGTGCGTGTTGGAAAGTTCACTAAGAACACCCAACCCCGTCCGCACTTAGCGGCCTCTACTAGGATATCGAATGACTTTCTAATACGCGCGTTAGTAGTTCGGTTAAATGATATGCAAACGTTGTTTTCCTAAAGCATGTGAGAAATTGAACGGGTTCCTAGGTGGATTTAATGCAACTAATTCTAGCGTCAAAGTTAAATTTAGCATGCGAGTTCATTTTAGTACAATAAAATAAACAAAATAAATCAACAATAAAATAGCAAACTTGTTAGTAACGGTATAACAATAATAACGGTTTGCGAATTATATGATAATATGGAATTATGGAATTATGTTAATAAATGTCCCGTTTTTTAGACCCTAATCGATCGAGTTATTGACGAACTCGACCGAGTACGATGCCACTCGATCGAGTCATTGTGTGACTCGACTGAGTGGAGGTCCAAAAACCTCTCTGTCTCGGTTTTTGGGGTGCCACTCGACCGAGTGGGCTAGGCACTCGGTCGAGTGCCCCCTGTACGAACTAGGGTTCGCCTCGTAATTTATTATTGATTGCGAGATTGCTTTTCGTTTTTGCTAATTCGACGATTCTGCCGAATCAGGCATAAATATTATATGACTTATGCTCGATTTGGATTTTGATGCTCGTCATATCCCATATTTGATTATTGATTCGATATGGAATATTAGAGAGAAGACTTGAATAAAATAATATAAGTCGTTTAAATTAACTAAAACGATATTAATTTCCTCCGCGTTTATAGTGTCGTATTAATTCTTATCGAATTAGATGACATCTATTTTAGCATCAACGAAAATCGTATTAGTTAAATTACTTGACTAAATCATTCGAATTCGACATCCAACTATTGAGTTGGTATCGAATCTACTAGATCGACACTTGAATTAAAAAAAGATTAGATTTGATTCCCTCCGCATCCCGACATCATAATTAATTCTTGCGAATTGTGTGATGTCAGATCCGCATCAAAAGGTTTCGACTCAACTTGAATAAAAATACGTGGATAATAATAAGAAAGGGTTTTAGAAATTGATGTACGCGATGTTGATGATGAAGACGCGACAATAAAAAAACGAAGACGACGATGGAAAACGGACGACACGAGTAAAGGAAAGAGAAGAGAAAATTGGGTTTGTCGCACCCTCAACCTACATGTTTCGTGTTCTCGGATGGGACTCGTTAATTGTGGCTTGCACGTGAGTATCAAGATTATGTAGGCTAAGTTATGGTGGTTAGGGTTTTGATTCAGATGCTAGGGTTAGGGTTTGAAAATATGAGATTAGGGTTTTGCAATGTGTGAAAAGTTGATTTGATTTGCATGCATGAGGGTGTATATATAGGCCAAGCTATGCACCCCCGTCTAGGGTTACTCGACCGAGTGTGCCGCTGACTCGGTCGAGTGGCCCAATGCGACTGCAGTCGGGCTTGCTTAAGGCCCACTCGATCGAGTGGGGCTGACACTCGATCGAGTTGGTCCGCTGGATCGCATGGGTCCGGTATTTTGGACCTCGAGTTGGGTATTTTCTGGGCTTTGTATTTGGGTTATACTTTTGATGTTTATGTGGGTTTTTTTATGTGTCTCGGAAACGGCTTTGACCGGGGTTGACCCAATCGCTGAAAGTCGGTTTTATTTCCGGTGTCGGTTTTGACCCAAATTAGTCTTATTTGATTGGAAACGACCCACTGGGCCTGAATTTGAGGTTGGTTTTGTGAGATTTGCACTCCATAAATGCTTAAGCCAACAACTAATGGTTTCGAGCCCATATCCGAGCGCGTAGAAACACGTTTGCGTCCGATCATCATCGGGTGTTTTTTGGAAACTGCTATAGACACCTGGCGGTCAAAATGTGGGTGTCTACAGAAAGGACATTGTTTATCTTGTCGGTACCTTCCTTTGTCTCTCTCTTATTTTTTTTAATATTATTAAAAAAAAATTCGTCTTCTTTGTTTATCTTACTTTACCCGTTACATTTTTGTCCTATTTTATTTTCTTGGTTCACAATAAGGACATTGTGTAATATGGTTTGGGGGGATATTTTGTATCTTATTTATTTTTCTTTTGGGTGTGTTTTAATTTTCGAAAAAAAAAACTTCTTCTTTTATTTATTATTTTCCTTTTTTTTGTGCCTTAGTTTAGAGTCGTGTCGGCGATGATGACATTGCATTTGTCGCATGTTTTTCCTAGTTCTTTGCTAATTCTTGTGAATGACACTTTTTTCCCGTTATTTGAGTTTAGTATTTCTTGAATCTTGTCGCTGATTATGTTTTGAATGCCAAATGAGTCAATTGACATGTTGTCGAGTAAGCTACTTATATTGTGAGATTTACAGCCTAAACTGATGACATTCATGATATGATCAGTTTTTTTATAGGTTAAAAGTAGTACTCCTTATGAGACATGTAATATCAAATTGCATAAGCATGATATTCGTCTCTTAAATACCTGTATGCATTCGGTTTGTGATTGTGACACATGTATAAGAGGCAATCCCCTTTCTTTTAACTAATTCACATAAACTTCACATAGCCATAATTTGACCTGTTTTGACTTGTTTAATAACTACATGCCATATGTGCCTACCCTAGTCAAGCTAGTTTGGTTAATTAGACGAAATTGTTTTTTTTTTCGTGTGAAATTTGGTACTATGTCTTGTAGATTGGAGAAGAAAAAAAAATGATGAATGAATTGGAAAAAAATAAATCAATGCGAAAAGAAAAAGAAAGGAGATAGTTGAGAAAAAAAAAAAAAAAAAAGTGAAGTGAAACAAGAAAATTAAAGGAATGTGTTTTTGCTATGAGAAAAGAATTGATCTCTCTATTTTCATAGTTGTTGGTACGAAGCCGATTATGAAAGGTTGAAAATAAGGTGCTTGGTACTACTTGTAATTCCTTTGATTGAAGTTTGGTAAGATGGATAATTTTAATGTTGATTACGGTTGGACTAGCTTGACTCTTACCTCCACATATCCAAATCATTTTGCCCCTTCATACCCGATTAGCCTCACTTTATACCATATGTAAGTCCTTGGCATGTGTCTTGGTTCGATTGAATGTGTATGTACGGTTGGTATAGATTTGTATCATGTTAGATTGCATGCATGTTCTTATAAGTCGCAATTACGTGAGTGTTTTGTCTGTCCGATTTTACATAAATTCACAATATTACCCTTATTGAGAGATGAGTGTAAACCGTAAGAAATCTCGACATAGAAGGTTGTGCATGGTTAAAAGTTTGGCATTTGAATATTGATTGGAGCTTGATTTTTGAAATTTTTTTACTCTTCGTATTATGCTTTAGAATTTGTTTCTTTAGCTTTGGTGTCATTTGCTTGTTAGAGTATTAGATCTTGGGATTCATGTTGATGATTAGCTCTAAGCCACTATTTAAAGTCTTGTCCATACTTTTTAATGATTGCTTTGCTTAGGGACAAGAAAATATTTGGTTTGGGGGGACTTGATGAACTAATTTCTTATATATATTTAACCACAACTTTTCCTTTATTTCGATTCAATTTATGTATCCTAGGAGTCGTTTTTCTATCTTTTCATCCTTCTTTGTTATGCCGGGTATTTTGTTTACGTTTTGTAGGAAACGAAAACAAATGAAGGCGATTGAGCTATATTTTGGGCAATGACGAGAGTCGAGCCATGAAATCTACAAGAAAGAAGTGATAAAAGTTAGAGGATACTAAGTAAATACTTGAGAAAGGACGTGAAGTGAAGAAACTGTAAGAAAGGACAAAGAAACAAGTTGGAAAGCTCAAACAAATGCAAATCAAGAAGAAAGAGTGATCGCTAAAACAAGGGTCAACTTCAAACGTGAATACCTTGGGTTCTAAAACTTAGATTGAGCTTATTTTTGTATCGTTAGAAAGCCCTTTCTCTTAGCTTTCCAACGGTATATCACACGTCCAAATCCGATAAGTAACGAAGAAACAACAAGCATTTAAAATTCGTCGTGCAGAGAAACCCGAACCGGTCAGGACGAACTTGAACCGGTCGGTTCAGACCCGAACCAATCGGTTTGAAGCTGTTTCGCGAGATTTTCTTTTTTTTAGACTTTGTAAATTACCATAACTCTTATCTTACGTAATATTCTTAGCTTGTTAGTTTTTTCTTATTATTTAGAAAAGGAGAAGATGTTAGACTCCTTATTATTAGTATATATACCCTCCTTGGGGTTAGATTTATTTTCACTTTCATATTCAGTAGTTTAGTTTAGATTTTTTATGAGTATCCGAATTCTTCTAGTTTGTAATCGTACTTTTAGATCGTCAATCTTTCTGTTCTACGTAATTGGTATTTTTCTCTTTTCTCTTAGTTTCATATTGTATTTTGTTATGCTTAATTTCTTTATTGCTTTATCTTTTAGTATGAGTAGCTAATTTATTCTTCAGGGTTAAAGGGGATTTATGTTAATTGAATTGGGGATGTTGGTTTAATTAATTGTTTGATTGATCGTTCATATGTTATTGCCTTACTACTTGTCTTGTATCATTGTTTGATTAGCTTGAGACGTTGAACTAGTTGAATGTTTAGGAACCCTAACCTAAGATCGAAAGCCTGGTAAGGGTAGACTTACAAGTAAGTGGGTAGGATAATCTGGTAAATTGCGAGAACCCGTTAGAATCTATCCTAAGGTTGACATAAGATGCGAAAGGCCGTGTCTTTGCCCTAAATAACTGTGATTGATTGATTGAATGATTTATTAACTTTACCCAATTTAATTGCAAAGTGAACCGGAAGACCTTAGATTCTTTTAATATTATTAGAACCTTTTAATTTACATAATCAAATTAGTTTATTAAACAATTTAAACAAACCGAAATTTAAATAGTTTAGAATCGATTATATGATAATTAGTGATTTTCATCCGTCTCTCTGTGGATTTGACCCTTACTTGCTACTAGCTACCTGTTAGTTGTTCGTTAGGATTATTTTGATATAGGTGATACGACTTTAGCCTTATCAATTTTGGCGTCGTTGCCGTGGAGACGGTTTCGTATTATTGCTTATTATTTGTTTTGGGTTCTAGATTATTTGTATATATTTAATTATCTTTATTTTTTTTTATTTCGTATATATTTTTTTTCAATTTTTTTTATTTGTCTAACCACTATGACTATCTTTTATTTTCCACAATTCGAACATGAGTTAGTACATACTTATTGGGATAGACTTGAGTCTTTTATTTATCAAAGTAGCTATTATGTTGATATATGGGAGATGTGTCATATTATTTATGATGGTGTCGGTGATGAGACACGGGCTAATATATAGACAAATTGCAATGGGATAATGTTTAATTATATGGCTTATGAGAAGCGATGGGAACTCCTTAAATATTTAGCCCGAAACAGCGCTGAGTCAGAGAAGAGGTGGATTTCTTTCATGGCGGACTGTAAGGTGATATTGCAAAAATTAACGGCTACTCTACGTGAGTCAAATTTGATAACTGATTCTGCACCATCATCAGCTGACTGTGTTATGAGTACGTCCGTTGCACATATTAGAGAAGATATTGACCTATTTGATGACGATGAATTGATGAGCCTTTGATTTTTGCCTTGAAAGTCCATTCTCCGGTCATTGAAATTGATTCTAGTATGACTGACAATTTAAAGGTCCAGTCTTTGGCTGAAAATCTTGAAGTTTTGATCACTAATAATATGCCTAATTGTGACTCAATTGATAATTCTAGTTGTCAGAGTTTTCAAAGAAAGTGTGACAAGTTGAGACGATCCTTGACATTGATTTTATATGATGTCTTTACTATATCTTGGTGCTACTTATGTTCTTGTTTAGCACATGCGCAGACATTTGATCTACTCCTGCGAGCCTTGAGCTGCTATGATTTTGATACTGATGGTCATGGGTATGATTCTTATCCCCCATGCTTGCTGCTGGTTTGGGTGAAAATTATTTGCATATATATATATATATATATATATATATATATATATATATGTATGTATGTATATATATATATGTATGTATGTATGTATGTATGTATATATGTATGTATGTATGTATGTATGTATGTATTGTCGGTACCTTCCTTTATCTCTCTCTTATTTTTTTTAATATTATTAAATTTTTTTTTCGTCTTCTTTGTTTATCTTACTTTACCCGTTATATTTTTGTCCTATTTTATTTCTCTTGGTTCACAATAAGGACATTGTGTAATATGGTTTGGGGGGATATTTTGTGTCTTGTTTATTTTTCTTTTGGGTGTGTTTTAATTTTCGAAAAAAAAAATTCTTTTATTTATTATTTTCCTATTTTTTTGGTGCCTTAGTTTAGAGTCGTGTCGGCGATGATGACATTGCATTTGTCGCATGTTTTTCCTAGTTCTTTGCTCTTTCTTGTGAATGACACTTATTCCCCGTTATTTGAGTTTAGTATTTATTGAATCTTGTCGCCGATTATGTTTTGAATGCCAAATGAATCAATTGACCTGTTGTCGAGTAAGCTACTTATATTGTGAGATTTACAGCCTAAACCGATGACATTCATGATATGATCAGTTTTTTATAGGTTGAGAGTAGTACTCCTTATGAGACATGTAACATCATATTGCATAAGAATGATATTCGTCTCTTAAATATCTGTATGCATTCGGTTTGTGATTGTGACACATGTATAAGAGGCAATCCCCTTTCTTTTATCTAATTCATATAAACTGTACATAGCCATAATTTGACCTATTTTGACTTGTTTATTAACTACATGCCATATTTGCCTACCCTAGTGAAGCTAGTTTGGTTAATTAGACGAAATTGTTTTTTTTTCGGGTGAAATTCGGTACTATGTATTGTTGATTGGAGAAGAAAATAAAATGATGAATGAATTGGAAAAAAAATCAATGAGAAAAGAAAAAGAAAGGAGATAGTTGAGGGAAAAAAAAAGAAAAAAAGTGAAGTGAAACAAGAAAATTAAAGGAATGTGTTTTTGCTATATGAAAAGAATTGATCTCTCTATTTTCATAGTTGTTCGTACGAAGCCGGTTATGAAAGGTTGAAAATAAGGTGCTTGGTACTACTTGTAATTTCTTTGATTGAAGTTTGGTAAGATGGATAATTTTAATGTTGATTACGGTTGGACTAGCTTGACTCTTACCTCCACATATCCAAATCATTTTGCCCCTTCATACCTGATTAGCCTCACTTTATACCATATGTAAGTCCTTGGCATGTGTCTTGGTTCGATTGAATGTGTATGTACGGTTGGTATAGATTTGTATCATGTTTGATTGCATGCATGTTCTTATAAGTCGCAGTTACGTGAGTGTTTTGTCTGTCCGATTTTACATAAATTCACAATATTACCCTTATTGAGAGATGAGTGTAAACCGTAAGAAATCTCGACATAGAAGGTTGTGCATGGTTAAAAGTTTCGCATTTGAATATTGATTGGAGCTTGATTTTTGAAATTTTTTTACTCTTCGTATTACGCTTTAGAATTTGTTTCTTTTGCCTTGGTGTCATTTGCTTGTTAGAGTATTAGATCTTGGGATTCATGTTGATGATTAGCTCTAAGCCACTATTTATAGTCTTGTCCATACTTTTTGATGATTGCTTTGCTTAGGGACAAGAAAATATTTGGTTTGGGGGGACTTGATGAACTCATTCCGTATATATATTTAACCACAACTTTTCCTTTATTTTGGTTCAATTTATGTATCCTAGGAGTCGTTTTTCTAGCTTTTCATCCTTCTTTGTTATGTCGGGTATTTTGTTTACGTTTTGTAGGAAACGAAACAAATGAAGGCGATTGAGCTATATTTTGGGCAATGACGAGAGTCGAGCCATGAAATATACAAGAAAGAAGTGATAAAAGTTAGAGGATACTAAGTAAATACTTGAGAAAGGACGTGAAGTGAAGAAACTGTAAGAAACGACAAAGAAATAAGTTGGAAAGCTCAAACAAATGCAAATCAAGAAGAAAGAGTGATCGCTAAAACAAGGGTCAACTTCAAACGTGAATACCTTGGGTTCTAAAACTTCGATTGAGCTTATTTTTGTACCGTTAGAAAGCCCTTTCTCTTAGCTTTCCAACGGTATATCACACGTCCAATTCCGATAAGTAACAAAAAAACAGCAAGCATTTAAAATTCGTCGTGCAGAGAAACTAGAACCGGTCAGGACGAACTTGAACCGGTCGGTTTAGACCCGAACCAATCGGTTTTAAGCTGTTTCGCGATATTTTCAGTTTTTAGACTTTGTAAATTACCATAACTCTTATCTTACGTAATATTCTTAGCTTGTTAGTTTTTCCTTATTATTTAGGAAAGGATAAGATGTTAGATTCCTTGTTATTAGTATATATACCCTCCTTAGGGTTAGATTTATTTACACTTTCATATTCAGTAATTTAGTTTAGACTTTTTATGAGTATCAGAATTCTTCTAGTTTGCAATCATACTTTTAGATCGTCAATCTTGCAGTTCTACGTAATTGTTTTTTTTCTCTTTTCTCTTAGTTTCGTATTGTATTTTATTATGCTTAATTTCTTTATTGCTTTATCTTTTAGTATGAGTAGCTAATTTATTCTTCTAGGGTTAAAGGGGATCTATGTTAATTGAATTGGGGATGTTGGTTTAACTAATTGTTTGATTGATCATTCATATGTTATTGCCTTACTACTTGTCTTGTATCATTGTTTGATTAGCTGAGACGTTGAACTAGTTGAATGTTTAGGAAACCGAACCTAAGATCGAAAGCCTGGTAAGGGTAGACTTACAAGTAAGTGGGTAGGATAATCTGGTAAGTTGCGAGAGCCCGTCAGAATCTATCCTAAGGTTGACATAAGATCCGAAAGGCCGTGTCTTTGCCCTAAATAACTGTGATTGATTGATTGATTGATTGATTGATTGATTTATTAACTTTATCCAATTTAATTGCAAAGTGAACCGGAAGTCCTTAGATCCTTTTAATATTATTAGGACCTTTTAATTTACATAATCACATTAGTTTATAAAACAATTCAAACAAACCGAAATTTAAATAGTTTAGAATCGATTATTAGATAATTAGTGATTTTCATCCGTCTCTTTTTGGATTCGACCCTTACTTGCTGCTAGCTACATATTCGTTGTTCGTTACAATTATTTTGATATAGGTGATATGACTTTAGCTTTATCAGTCCCTAACCCTAGTACCTCGAACCTATCACTATAGAGAGCCATTGTCGCACCTCGAAAACCCCTATCAAGCTTATAACTACTTTAACAAGCTCTTATCGACCCTAATTTAACAATAGGATTAAGCATAAGCATCGAAACTTAGTAAATCAAAAACACCCAAATCGATTTTCTAGGTTTTCAATAAAACCAATTCACAACCAATCAAATCGAGCAAAGCCGACAATAAACAATTAAAGAACGCTTACCCGGAGTCGACATTGTCGTGTATGATGGAAATCGAGACGAAAAATCGCAAGAAAGATCGAGAAATCGGCTTTGAGGCGAAAAGGGCGACGCGTTTGAATATGGGGTTGAATGAAAGATCGACCCAATTTTTGTTTACTTAAACAGACCCGGTCACCATTTCACCTGACACGTCTGGATCCTGAACCGCTGGGGGCTGGGCGCCTGAAGATTGGGGCGCTGATGGACGCGCGTCTAAACAGTCCCGCACAGACTAAAACAAAAACAAACGAGGCTAAACACACATATTTTAAGACAAGCGAAATAACAATAAATGGAATAATTACTAATCGACATCGATAATGCACTCTCGATAATGAAACAAGCAAAAGAACCGCACTTAACCTAAACACTGCACCCGAACGCGTAATAAAGCAATTCGAACGAAACTAACCTAAACAAACTCTGAACAAATCATAAATGCATAACAAACCAAGACAAAGCAAAAGCAAACCAAAACAAAATATGACAAACCCGCAAAACAAAAAAAACTTGACTAAAACAAATAAGTAACAGCGTTTTTGCCCAAGGGATCTTAGTTATCCCGGAGGCACAACATTTTTGCCCGAGGGATCTTAGTTATCCCGGAGGCACAACGTTTTTGCCCGAGGGATCTTAGTTATCCCGGAGGCGCAGCATTTTTGCCCGAGGGATCTTAGTTATCCCGGAGGAACAACATTTTTGCCCGAGGGGTCTTAGTTATCCTGGAGGCACAGCAATTTTGGCCCGAGGGGTCTTAGTTATCCCGGAGGCACAACAACAACAATTTTGCCCGAGGGGTCTTAGTTATCCCGGAGGCACAGCAACAACAATTTTGCCCGAGGGGTCTTAGTTATCCCGGAAGCACAGCAATTTTTGCTCGAGAGTTCTTAGTTATCCCGGAGGCACAACAACAACATTTTTCCCCGAGGGGTCTTGGTTATCCCGGAGGCACAGCAATTTTTGCCCGAGGGGTCTTAGTTATCCCGGAGGCACTTATCCCAGAGGCACTGCAACAACAATTTTGCCTGAAGGGTCTTAGTTATCCCAAAGGCACAGAAACAACAAGTCCTAGGGGTCATAGGCATCCCGAAAGACAGCTATTCGAGTTGAGACTGACGCCCTCGAATAGATGATCTTGTTTTACTTTGTCCCAGGGGTCAGAAGCATCCCGAAAGACAGCTACTCGAGTGGAGACTGACGCCCTCGAACGTTTTATTTCATCAAGGGTTCACGAGCATCCCAAAATACTTGTTCAAATAAAAGCCAACGCATTTGCGCTTAACGTGTGACCTACACACGAAAAATACTTAAAATTAAACAAAATTCTAAATAAACCGAAGAAGACAAAGCGCCCGCGCATGAAAAATCGAGAACGATATGTCAAGCAACGGCCCGGGCCCAAGCAAGCAACCGCAAGCGAAGACGTCAGGTATGATTTCTAAGCTTTGGCTGGCGAGCCTCAACACGCAGTCTAATGGACTTAAAACAACCCTACCGGACAGCCACCACGTCGTAATCTTCGATTGACCTGGGCGGCTATACTTTGACTTTCGCCTTGTCCAAGACTCAGTCAAAGTGGGGATTCTTTAGACACCTAGAATTGGACCTGGTGGCTGCAGAAGTGCCCAACAAACACCTAATGACGATAGGAATGCAATGCGACACGGGTTCGCGACGTTTTAGGTAGTTTCCTATAGAACAGATCAAATAAATTACTCGGGCAAATTAAACTAACATGATGGCAGCCTTAATCGTGTCGTTACGGTCACATAGACACTAATTAGAGTTGATTCGGACACCGGGACCCCGAGTCGGCCCCAACCTCGTACCGAGTCAGCACCGCGCCAAGCGAACATCGGGATGCACACCCGAGGCCTACTTAAACCGCGGCGCTTGGTCAAGGGAGGGGAACCTTAACCCCCAAGACACATATTATACACCCGCCTCACGACTTTGGAAAGTATCAAAATCGTATCTTCAAAACTCCAGCCGCCCCACCTCACGCGCCTTAGACTCCCTACGCCTGAACCCAGGCGCCTGAGTCTTGGTGCGCCTCAGCTCAGGCGTCCATATGGGTGACGAGGGCCAAAAACACCTATAAATACCCCCCACCTCATTCATTCGACACATAACTTCTCATCTTCTCTTCTCCCTCTACTCTCTTGCTAAGGGCTCGCACTCCGACACCCGAGGCAAACGATCCACTCGATCGTAGTTCCGATAAAAAAAGCGACATAGACGCTACTCCTCACCTTCGAGCACCCCACTCGCTACCGAGGTGCCTGTGTTCGACTAGATTAAGTCTAGTAACGAAGTTCTGCCGGATTAGCCGCAGTATCAGTCCATAGTAACGAAGCTCTGCAGGAGTAGCCGCAGGAAGGGTTGACGGTAACGGAGCTCTGCCGGAGTCACTGGTCAAGCTAGGAGGATCCACCTATTAAAGTTGAGTCGTCACTAGGTAGCCATCTAAACAAAACTTTCCATATTCGTACTTTCCTTTATCATGCACTACGACAATACTAGATGCGGACACTTGGTCCGCAAGCGCTCACTAAAATACGTAACGTCCCAAATTCAACCACAAGCACTAAAATACACTAAATAGACCCGAGTAATTCCGAGATCCGTTCTCAAACTATCTATGCATCGTGTCCCGTTTAGTGTATACTCCGAGGGTGCAATTCCTCACTATGTGATTTACTTACATTCACATTTACCGTTTTTCGTATGATTTATTGCTTTTATGACCTTATAATCGCATGCTAAATCAGTTAACAAGAAAATTAAGACATAAATCAACTAAAACTAAACAAAACGATAGTCGGGTTCCGTATTAGTCCTGGTGCTCGCCATGCACGGTTCGACTTATCCGTATTAATGCCGAACCGACGCATCTTAAGCAGAATATATACCAGGTAAGGTATACCACGAGAATGACTAATATCCATATTATCGCGTTAAAACTGATTTGCTAATACGAATAATACTAGTACTCTCTACTCTCCAATGTGCATCTTTTCATGGCTTGCCTGTCACGTGAAATCGCATGCAAATAATGTAAACACAACCACTTTGACGACAAAACTTACTTGTCTTTAAACAACCGACATAGCAAAGGGTATAGGGTTAAAACAACGGATGTTACAGTATTTCCACCACAACAAAAGAACTAGGTTATCATCCCACCGATTTATTAGTAGTGGCCGCTATAGTGCGGGCGGGATTGGGTGTTGACATCTGTGGACATGACGTAGGTCCACCCCGACGCGGCGAAGCGCGGGTTTGGGTAGGCGAATGAATCTCGTGGTAAGATTGTTCTCGGGTTCGAAATTTAAGTCAAAATGGAGTCGCCACCGAATTTTGTGGTTATTCGGAACCATACGAGCCCACTCTATGTCGTCATGGGCTATACACAAAGTAAGCCCACTCCGATTTCAGAGTTTATGGGGCTCGTCCCTTTGCATTGCGATACCGATACCATCTATACCGGTAATCGTGTAAAGAATGACTCTCGTTCGCCAAGGGTTTCGGACATCCGGAAACCAAAGGTTCTGAGTAAGGGGTGAGGGTACGTGTTGGGAAGCCCACTAAGGACACCCAACCCCGCCCGCACATGGCGGCCTCTACTAAGACATCGTTCGTGTTCATGATACGCGCGCTAGTAAAATAATTAAATGATATGCAAACAGCATTTTCGGGCTAAGCATGTGAATTATTGATTTGCTACGTCATTTAATGCATCTTGATTCACGTCAAAGTGATTTAGCATGCGAGGTTCATTTATAAAGCGTAAAAGCAATTAAATAAACAAAGCTCGAAAATAAATAGAAATAACGTACAAATTACATGGGCGGAAATACAACCCGGAATTCACAATACGGCAATACGTGTAAATGATAAACGAAATGAAAATAACGCGATATAATGAAAGGGACGGACCCGTATGTAAATTAGACCGCGAAATATGTAGATGGACTAACCCCGATTAAATACGCATTATGTCGCATATTAAACGAAGGACGGAAATATGAGACTGCGGCATATTGCTAGCCTAATCTCACATCCCGTAGTCTTGTCCCGACTTATCACGTCAAAGTGGTCAAAGTCGTTCTACGTTTCGTGATGTGTATAGTTTTGAAAGATAGGAAGGTCAGATGATGGTCTAAAGTCGATAAAGAACGGGGCTCGAAATATGTGTCCAAGCCCTCGGGTTTCTGAGTTGCCGGACCCACTCGACCGAGTCATTGATTGACTCGACCGAGTGCGCTATTAACATGGCTACTGCCCATTTTTTGGGGGGGTACTCGATCGAGTGCCTTATGGCACTCGGTCGAGTGTGTCGTTAATGGGGCTACTGCCCTGTTTTTGGGGTGCAACTCGATCGAGTGGCCTATGGCACTCGGTCGAGTGCCCCCTGTACGAGTAGTGATTTGCTCGATTTTATAACTTGAAATCGATGATCGGCCAAGTCAAATACAAATATCGCACGATTTGTATTCGACTCGGCCTCCGGTACTATAATCGTGTATGAACGATTATAATACCGTCACCGGAGTTTTTATGAAAACGTTTGTGTTAGATTATGAAACTTTGAATTAGTAGCGAGATGCATCCCTCTACGTCACGACATCGAACCTAACCCTTTCGGGTTACGTGATGTCGGTATTCGTGTCAACGGGTCTCGAACTAATTTTGGAAATGGAGTTAAATATGTTCAACTACGACGAATCACGATCACGTCACGCCCTTGAGTACATTGGGACGGGGCTCCTCGAAAGGGCTCCACCTCCGTCGTTGCTCGTAAAGGGATTAGACGGATCGAATGTGATCATCGTAGTTCAACATTTCAAAACCGACTTTTGATATTAGTATTATATACGCGGTATTATTAGAGTTAGTAACGATATAAAAATGATGCAAAATTAGAAATGCGAAAAGATGAAAAAGTTAGTGTATGTGTTAGTGTTACTACGATGCAATAATGCAAAAATGTACATAAAAACGATATAGAAAAGAGATAGAAAAAGGGTTTAGGACACCCTCAACATACATGCTAGTATAGACCTCGGAAATGGACTCGTAAAATAGCGGCAAGGCTTGGGAGTATCGAGGATGTATGCGAGTTATGGTGTGTATGGATGTGTGTGTGTATTACGTCGGTTTTTCGAGGGACGAAGGACTCGGTTTTTGTGTGTGTTGCTTAGGGTTGCTAAGGCTTGATGTGTAGGTATGTAGGTTAGATTGTGGCTGAAAAATGTAGGGCAAAGTATGTGTATCCAAGGTTGAAATGCATGGGAATGAGTCGGTATTTATAGACGTTTCCCACGACCTAGGGGGCACTCGATCGAGTGGCCCTAGTGCACTCGATCGAGTGCTTTAGAAAATGGGCCAAGCCCAGCTCGAAGCGCTCCACTCGACCGAGTGGGCAACCCACTCGATCGAGTGGATCAAACAAAATCGAGATATTTGGGGAAGGTTTGACTTGTTTGTTTTGGTAGCTTTTTTTGAATTTGATTTGTGCGCCAAAGTGATCTCAGCTGGTTTATGAGACGGTTTCGTCTTTGACCGGGTTTTGACCCGGTCGCCAAAAGACGGGAATTATTTTTGGTGTCGGTTTTGGCCCAAATTAGTCTCATTTGACTCGGAACGACCCACTGGGCCTAAATTTGAGGTCTGTTTTGTGATATTTTTACTCCGCTAAAAGTCCATGTCGGATATTATGAATTCCGAGCCCAAATCCGAGTATACTAAGTCACGTTGACGTCCAATCATCATCGGGTGTTTTTCGGAGACTACCATAGACACGTGGCAGTCAAAATGCGGGTGTCTACAGAGCCCCCACTCTGACTGAGGCTTGGACAAGGCGAAAGTCAGAGTAGCTACCAAGCCCGTTAAGACCTGGTAGACTTCCGGTCGGGTCGTTTATAGTCCCGTGGACTTGCGTGAAGGGCTCGCCAGCCATAAGTAGAGGGTCATACCTGTCCTGATGATGATAGCTTCGCGGGGAGTCAGACTTGTTGCATAAGTCCTGGGCGCGCCTATGTGTGGGCCCATCCCGTATTGTTTCGGGATAAATGCCGCCTCGGGCGTTCCGCTGGGGAAGTATATGAGCTGTTCGGGCTTGCTTCTGAAGCCTTGAGTCGTACTTGAGCTAATGGCAATGCTCCGTGGGGAGTAAAGCTTGCCTCCTGTGGGGAGTAGGTGTACCCGTATGCCGACACATCGCACCTTGGATGTAGCACTTCGGGGAAAAGCTAACTCCGTTGGGGGAATTAAATAGTTTCGCGGGGACTTGCTTCTGAAGTCTGGGGTGTACCTATATGCTGACACATAACAACTTGTATGTAACACATAGGTAAAATGTTGACTCTCGCTGGGGAGAAAAGTAGCTGCGCGGGGACTTGCTTCTGAAGTCTTGGGTGTACCCGTATGCCAACACATCACGTCTTGGACGTAGCATTCCAGGAGAAACACCGTCTTTGTTGTTCCGTTGGGAAGCAATGCTGGTACCTGAAATGTTAGATACATAGGCAGAAATAGCAGGCATAGTATATAGCAAGATAGCACATAGGAAATGCAGTTAGCATCTATAGACTGGCTTGCGCTGGGGAAAATGATTTTTGCTTCATTTTGAAATCGAAGTCCTGAAAGCAACTCATGTGCTAGGAGATAGGTTTTCAAAATTGAAAGGGGTAGAAAAGAAATTTGCAGTATAAATAGACCGAAATTTGACCTTGTCGAAAAGGATTTTATCAAATGGCTAAGTTTTGCAAATTTTAAAATGAGAATTTGAAGAGAGACATATCGACAGACTCGACTCTGGACGTGACAGGACGAGTTGACAGACACGACTGGACTTTCGAGGGTTGGACCGTGACTCGGTAGGGGGGTGGGCCACCTAAGATGACAAGACTCTTAAGCTTGTGCTATTCCATAGCCTAGGCGAGTGGCAACACAGTCAAACTTCAAACTGGGAAGGGTCCGGTACAGGGGAACCGCAGTAGTCGTTAATAAGACTGTTACTGCACGGCATGACTTAGCAGTGGCAATGTTGTAGACTGATGTTCTTTTGGATCTTTGATTTTGGGTACAATCCCTGGTGTCGCTTCGAATCCCTGACGGATTCTCGTCTTCGACTGAGCCGAGTACTAGGACACACTAAAGAAAGGAGGCTAGTTTTTTGAAAGTCATTTGGATTATGTGAGTGGATGAAGGTCTTCTGCCTAAGAGAAGCCCCCAGGACAACAAAGCTAGCTGCTGAGAACATGACAGTGTCGTGACCGGAATGATGGTGCCCTTTTTTATTTGTGTGAATGTGGGTGGTTGTGCCTTTGTTGAAAGGCTGCCTACGTATTCACGTGTAGTGAAATCAAACCAAGCCGTAGTTCAGTGGATTGGAAGATATTATTATGGTGCCTAGTTTATTAGGGCTTTGTGTGTAGCTAGCCATAGCGTTGGTGTAGGCTAGGTGTGTTCCCAATGATGTCTTGATCAAAGGGTTGGAACAGTTAGGATGTTGATCCTGTGACTGTGAGCGTTCTCCGGGGTAGCCCCCAGAGGTGGTGTGAACTATTTGGGCATGTTCTATGCCGACCGCAGGTTGAGTTCCCGTGTTTGGGGCTGGTAACTGGTTTGGATGTTTTTGGAAATGTGGTGCCAGGCAATAAGTGGCTTTGATGCTTCGAAATCTGGAGCTCGATTTTGTGGAGCTAAGGTTTCGAGGGTAAGGTATTGCAATATGGTAGGAAATGGGGAAGTCGAGTAAAATGACTCGAGCTTCGATTGGGGTAGGTTTGATAATGCGGGATCGGATTTCCATGTCTGGCCCTAATGGTTAGGGGTGTATCCTATGGAGCTTGAATCCTCAAAATTCTGGGCTGTCTCTTAGCCTAGGTCTCGGGAAGGTCTTGAGGGTTGTAATGTGGGAAGGCTAAGTGTGGTGTTAGCTAACCAGCTTGATTGTCTCTCCCCTATTTGACCGTTTTCACTACAGTCATGGGTTCTTGAATATTTTTTGGCTGACCTTTTAGCCCTGGTCATGGGTTTTGATGATGTTTTTGAATTGTCCGTTCCCGGACAAGGGACTTTCACTTGAGTTGACCGTTGACTATGGTCGTGGGTATTTGAATTTTTTTGTTTTTGTTTTTTTTTGTTGACCTCTTGGCCCCGGTCGTGGGATTGACCGTATCTGGTCGGGGGATGCTGAGAGTTCTTTTTTTTGATGGCCAGTTCTTTTGTTTTGGGCCTTTTGCTTTTTCCTTGGACTTTTGATTTTTTTGTCCAGTTTTTTTTTTTTTTTTTTTTTTTTTCACGGCTATCTCTCCCTTTGATGTTGTGGGTGGATATGGGGGTGGGCCCATCGGTTGGATTAGGCTTGTGGAGCTAAACCTTTGTAGGGTGTAAGCCTAGTTGGTGTTTGTGTGAGTGCAACTCGCGGTGGAGTACTCTATGGTAAGCATGGTGATTTGGATCTCGGTATTGTCATCATAATTCCGAGCAGGCTTAGTGGGAGCATCGTCCCGAGTTGGGTATTTTTGGCATCAAGCCTATAGAGTCACGATGCTTTTTTTTTGCTTCTGGTCAGACTAAACGCCTAAGGTAGGGATTGGTTAGTCTTATTGGAGGGGTGTTTATTGTGGGAAATGGGCTTGCCTCCCGTCTTAAACCCAAACTAGGAGACTACCTAGATTTGTCATAGGATTTGATACCGCTCCTGCTAAGGGTAGTTATGTGGCTTTCTATACCAGACATGGAACAGGTAAAGGGAAACACGTGCCTCAGTTCCTGCAGTCATCATAGATGTGCCTATAATAGTCACGTGCATGTGCTCACAGTGTATGATGGTGTTCATCATGTTCTCGGAAACACATAAGGAAAGCATATAGTGGAGATAGAATATTGAAAGCTGATTTTATTGGATTGAAAAAGAGGACAGAATACAGTTGAGTATGACTCTGACTTTGAAATTGAAAGAGATAGAACATCCTAGACTCGGACTCAGACTCGGACCCAAATCAAATCTGGACTCTTGGATGGGGTTGTCAGTAGTCTTCGGCTTCTAAGGACTCAAGTGGATGTCCAGTGTAGCCTTCGGTAGAAGCTTCACCCAAATCTTCGTTATGTCGAAGATCGTCTTCAATCCTAGTGCCCATTTCGGTAAGCACAGCAAAGTTTGAGATGCCGGCATACCTAAGATGGACGCGGTAGGAGGGTAGGAGGTTTTTGATGAATGCATCTACTAGTGTCTTCTCGCTGGGCTTGTCTACCAGCTTAACACTCTCAGCCCGCCAACGTTGAAGGTATTTGGTGAAACCCTCTGTCGGATCTTGGGCCATGACTTCTAAAGTCCGCATGGTAGTCTGAAGTTCGGTATTATCAGATTAGTTTTTAGCGAACTCGGTAGCCACATCCTCCCAAGTGGGGAATCTTTTTGTATTAAGCCTATAGAACCAGGCTTTTGGATATTTCCCGAGGGATGCGCCGAACAGATTGATGAACATGTCGGCTTTGACCCCCTTGATCGCCATAAATGCTTTGAAGGCTCGGAGGTGTAGTAATGGATCCTCCGTCCCTTCGAATATGGGTAACCCCTCTAAGTTGAGATCTGTTGGTAGTTTCTCACTGATGGGTGTATAGTCTCGGGAGTTCTCAATATGAATGTTATTCCCTTGAAGGGCGTGGAACTGTTGTTCGAGCTCACGCACCGTGCTGATCAGTTTGGCAAATGGCCCAGTATTTACCGATTCAGAATTGAAGTCTTGCCGTTCAATGACAGTTAAACGAGCATTCATGGCCTCTTGGTTGGTTTTCAGGAACCCTATATGGGTTTCGGTTATGGCCTGCCTACTAACCATTGTTTCCAGCGAAGCCTTTATTTCATTGATGGTGTTTTCCATGTCCCTATTCCCGGTTGTGGTTGCCATGCTCTGCGAGAATACCCACGTAATCAGAAATGTTGCTTCGGAACTTGAATACGCCAAGGCATAGGAAATAGCGCGGGAGGAAAGACAACTCGGGTTTGACTCGGGTTAGACTCTCCTAAAAAGGTGTAAGGTGCGATCCTCGAAGCGACTGTGGTTAATCGCCCCGTCGGAGAATAGCCCCCAAGTGAGATTAAGGACTCTTATAGGACTCAGATGATGTGGCATCTAAGTGACTCAAAAGTGGGGTACGTGAGACAACACGTGTAAGACATGACCGTCAGAGTAACCATGATTGATCGCTCTCCTAAAGGGTAGCCCCCCGAGTGAGATTGTAAGTTTTGCTAAGACTCGAGTGTTGGACGAGTGACCCTTAGATGTAAGGATCACGAACCTTTAGCCACAGGGCTATACCTTGTAAAAGGTTGACTCGGCCTCGAGAAAAAGGCAGACAGGGTAAGGGAAGAAACTTGCGATGTAAGATCGGCAGAGTTTCGACGCTAGAGACCCTTGACTTGACTTGAATAAGGATAGACCCTGTGATTAGGGTAGACCCTTAAGTTAAAGGATTTTTGAATTGGGATGACTCGACTAACGGATTGAAAGACGGGCAAAATTCCCCTAGGAAAGGTTGTGGGGACCGTCCTGTCGGTGGGAAAGATCGCGTGTGACTTTCTAGTTAGGACTCGAGTGTTTACGAACCTTCCATTTACGAGTGTATGACTCGTGTTGGTCGGTTATGCCTTTAGGATAAGGCGGACTAGGATGGGGAAGAAACCCGTGATGTAGGATCGACGGAGTTTCGACGCTATAGACCTTCGACAAATTATGAAAAGACCCGACACACAGATTACGGTAGGTCCTATAATAAGGAAGGTTTTTTGAAAAAATGATTGAATTTTGAAAATTGAGAGGACGGTCCTGAAATTGGTAGTGGGCCAATAGGACCGGGCATTTTGAAATGTTGGAATTGTTGCGAGTAATTTCGCGTTTTGAAAAATTGGGAGACGGTCCCGTTTTTTTTTGAAATTGGCAGCATGCCGACAAGACCGGTTTTTTGAAAAGTTGAATTTTTGGAATTTTGAAAATTTGAATATCGAAAATAAATTTCCGAAAATTTGAAAATTGAAGATGAGATCCCGAAGATTTGAGAATCGAAAACGACATCTTGGAGATTTGAAAATCGAGAATGGAATCTCGAGGATTTGAAAATCGCGAATGGCATCACGAAGATTTGAAAATTGAAATTGAATTTTGAAAATTCGAAAATCGAATGGTGGATCGGAAATTCGAATTGAAATGGATAGCATGCCGGCTAAAAAAGGCTTGTTTTGAGTCAAATCGTAAGTCTAATTTTCGGCAGCATTCCGAGTTTTTGAATATTGGATATTTTGAAAAGGCGGGTCCCGAAACGGACAGTATTTCGGGTTTTTCAAAATTTGGTATTTTTGGAAAGACGCATTTTTTGAAATGATGGTTTTTTGAAAATTGACACGGAAACCAAGTAGCACGTAGTCAAACAAGCATTATAACGACGCTCATGTATGCTTTACGCTAAGTCTCGGTCGGTCAAAATAGGGTCTATACCAACAACGATGGCTTTCTCGTGTGATGGACGGACTCCCTATGCCGAGTTGGTCTTAGGACATGCCGCGAAACCGAGACGAGTTCCACCATCGATGTCTTTAGCGCACCCATGTAGGAATGCACCGCGGTATAGTGGGACGTCGGTCACAAGTAACCGGCCCGGGCAAAAATGGGTTATGCATGAATCATTAAACTAATGCGCGCACATTAATCTACGAACGATTTCTCTTCGAGTCTCACCCTAGGAACCCCGATGACATGTGGTACATCAGGTATCCCCAGCGGAGTCGCCAAATTTTGGACATGACGTAGGTCCACCCCGACGCGGCGAAGCGCGGGTTTGGGTAGGCGAATGAATCTCGTGGTAAGATTGTTCTCGGGTTCGAAATTTAAGTCAAAATGGAGTCGCCACCGAATTTTGTGGTTATTCGGAACCATACGAGCCCACTCTATGTCGTCATGGGCTATACACAAAGTAAGCCCACTCCGATTTCAGAGTTTATGGGGCTCGTCCCTTTGCATTGCGATACCGATACCATCTATACCGGTAATCGTGTAAAGAATGACTCTCGTTCGCCAAGGGTTTCGGACATCCGAAAACCAAAGGTTCTGAGTAAGGGGTGAGGGTACGTGTTGGGAAGCTCACTAAGGACACCCAACCCCGCCCGCACATGGCGGCCTCTACTAAGACATCGTTCGTGTTCATGATACGCACGCTAGTAAAATAATTAAATGATATGCAAACAGCATTTTCGGGCTAAGCATGTGAATTATTGATTTGCTACGTCATTTAATGCATCTTGATTCACGTCAAAGTGATTTAGCATGCGAGGTTCATTTATAAAGCGTAAAAGCAATTAAATAAACAAAGCTCGAAAATAAATAGAAATAACGTACAAATTACATGGGCGGAAATACAACCCGGAATTCACAATACGGCAATACGTGTAAATGATAAACGAAATGAAAATAATGCGATATAATGAAAGGGACGGACCCGTATGTAAATTTGACCGCGAAATATGTAGATGGACTAACCCCGATTATATACGCATTATGTCGCATATTAAACGAAGGACGAAAATATGAGACTGCGGCATATTGCTAGCCTAATCTCACATCCCGTAGTCTTGTCCCGACTTATCACGTCAAAGTGGTCAAAGTCGTTCTACGTGTCGTGATGTGTATAGTTTTGAAAGATAGGAAGGTCGGATGATGGTCTAAAGTCGATAAAGAACGGGGCTCGAAATATGTGTCCAAGCCCTCGGGTTTCTGAGTTGCCGGACCCACTCGACCGAGTCATTGATTGACTCGACCGAGTGCGCTATTAACATGGCTACTGCCCATTTTTTGGGGGGGTACTCGATCGAGTGCCTTATGGCACTTGGTCGAGTGTGTCGTTAATGGGGCTACTGCCCTGTTTTTGGGGTGCAACTCGATCGAGTGGCCTATGGCACTCGGTCGAGTGCCCCCTGTACGAGTAGTGATTTGCTCGATTTTATGACTTGAAATCGATGATCGGCCAAGTCAAATACAAATATCGCACGATTTGTATTCGACTCGGCCTCCGGTACTATAATCGTGTATGAACGATTATAATACCGTCACCGGAGTTTTTATGAAAACGTTTGTGTTAGATTATGAAACTTTGAATTAGTAGCGAGATGCATCCCTCTACGTCACGACATCGAACCTAACCCTTTCGGGTTACGTGATGTCGGTATTCGTGTCAACGGGTCTCGAACTAATTTTGGAAATGGAGTTAAATATGTTCAACTACGACGAATCACGATCACGTCACGCCCTTGAGTACATTGGGACGGGGCTCCTCGAAAGGGCTCCACCTCCGTCGTTGCTCGTAAAGGGATTAGACGGATCGAATGTGATCATCGTAGTTCAACATTTCAAAACCGACTTTTGATATTAGTATTATATACGCGGTATTATTAGAGTTAGTAACGATATAAAAATGATGCAAAATTAGAAATGCGAAAAGATGAAAAAGTTAGTGTATGTGTTAGTGTTACTACGATGCAATAATGCAAAAATGTACATAAAAACGATATAGAAAAGAGATAGAAAAAGGGTTTAGGACACCCTCAACATACATGCTAGTATAGACCTCGGAAATGGACTCGTAAAATAGCGGCAAGGCTTGGGAGTATCGAGGATGTATGCGAGTTATGGTGTGTATGGATGTGTGTGTGTATTACGTCGGTTTTTCGAGGGACGAAGGACTCGGTTTTTGTGTGTGTTGCTTAGGGTTGCTAAGGCTTGATGTGTAGGTATGTAGGTTAGATTGTGGCTGAAAAATGTAGGGCAAAGTATGTGTATCCAAGGTTGAAATGCATGGGAATGAGTCGGTATTTATAGACGTTTCCCACGACCTAGGGGGCACTCGATCGAGTGGCCCTAGTGCACTCGATCGAGTGCTTTAGAAAATTGGCCAAGCCCAGCTCGAAGCGCTCCACTCGACCGAGTGGGCAACCCACTCGATCGAGTGGATCAAACAAAATCGAGATATTTGGGGAAGGTTTGACTTGTTTGTTTTGGTAGCTTTTTTTGAATTTGATTTGTGCGCCAAAGTGATCTCAGCTGGTTTATGAGACAGTTTCGTCTTTGACCGGGTTTTGACCCGGTCGCCAAAAGACGGGAATTATTTTTGGTGTCGGTTTTGGCCCAAATTAGTCTCATTTGACTCGGAACGACCCACTGGGCCTAAATTTGAGGTCTGTTTTGTGAGATTTTTACTCCGCTAAAAGTCCATGTCGGATATTATGAATTCCGAGCCCAAATCCGAGTATACTAAGTCACGTTGACGTCCAATCATCATCGGGTGTTTTTCGGAGACTACCATAGACACGTGGCAGTCAAAATGCGGGTGTCTACAACATCTATCAGATGTTTGCTTCCCAATACGTACCCTCACCCCTTACTCAGAATCGACGGTTTCCGGATGTTCGAAACCATTGGCAATGAGAGTCATTCCAGGCATGGAGTGCTTAAGGGTACAAGTCTTTAAATTTAGGTCCCGTGCCACTCAACTTTGAGCCGGTAAGGGATCAAAGTTGACTTGAACGGTTTCCGAGTCCCCATAATTGACTCGGTGGCGACTCCACAAATCGGCAACGAATTCAGTTCACTAAAAAGGTCGCCTTACCAAACAAATCGGCCTTTAAGCATTTACAACCACGACTCGATCGATTCCAAACAGAAACACGGGTGCCCGCACCCATCTAGTACAAGTCCGGATCGTTATCCGAATCGAGGTTCGACACATCGCCCCGTACGCGAGATCGGACCGGCCCCCGACCGGGAGGGGCCCGCGTGGGTGGCCGCCGCTACACGTTGAAAAACCGGGTCGGTCCCACGCAGGTGTGCGCGGGGCGCTGGGCGGTGCGGACGGACGTCCACAATTGGGTCTATACTCAGCCTGATAAACTATGGATCAGGTGGGTCAACCAGGTCTATCTCAAAAGGAAAGATTGGTCTAGTTATAGCCCACAAGCTGGTGATAACTGGTTCTAGAAGAACATCTGGAGAGTTAAAGATAAGTTCAAGGTTTGCTATATGAGTAACAGTTGGTCCAGCTCTTCTACTAGATATTCTGTTAGGGAAGGCTATGAGTGGTTAAGACCAAATTTCTCAATCCATGGTTGGCATCTGGTGATATGGAATAATTAGAAAATACACAAGCAGTCTGTTATTGCTTGGCTGGCCAAGATGGATGGGATGAAGGTTAAGACAAAGCTGTTGCAATTTGTCTGCTGTTCTGACGACTGGTGCTGCATCTGCAACAGTCATTCTGAAACAGTAGAGAATTTATTCTTCAGCTGTCCTTATAGCATGAAGCTGATACAGCTTATAGAAACCTGGTTTGGAGCTCTCCCAGACCTGTCTACCCTACTAATCTCCTCTAGAAGTAACCCTAAATGGAAGGTGAATGATATGGTTTTAGTGGCCTGTTACTATCATGTTTGGTTACAAAGGAACAAGGCTAGAATTGATGCAATACTTGTAAGACCTGAGATTCTCTCTGAAACTATAAGGAGGAAGATCAAGAGTAGGAGTTTGTCCATGGCCCCTAGACAAACTTTTAATTGGCAATAGACTTCATATTGTAAGGTAAGCATACGTCTTTGTCTGCTACTCCCTTGTAATTATCTTTTTTGATATATTTAATCTCACATTTTACCACAAAAAAAAGAATGAGATTTTGTTTGCTAAACAAGTTAGCATGACTTTTGTTATAATTCTACAATCATGAATTACAAGCAAAATAAAGGCTATAAATAGCCTAGGAAGAAAGACGTTTTGGGTATCCAAAAGACAACTAAAATGATACTCCCTATGATTGTCTATTTTCTTCCCCTTTCTTTCTTGGGTGGAAAATAAGGAAGGACTATTATATTATTAAAAGTGGAAAAGTGGAATGAAAAACTAGGAGAAAAAAATATTAAAATATTAATTAAATGAGAAAAAAAAATTGATTGAAAAATTATGAAAGAGAAATATTATACTTCCTCCGTTCAAATCCAAAGGGTACGTTTTGTTTTTTACACTTGCTGAGACATGTTTATACTGTCAATATCTTTCGTTTTACATTAACAAAAATTATAAAAATTTGATATTCTTAATCTACTCAAAAAGACGAATCAAACAAGATCTCACATGACTATATTTTTTTCATATAAATTGTCGAGAATATTAATGATTCTCTTGAATTGTGAATAGTGTCCACAGGGAAGCTTACCCTTTGGATTTGAACGGAGAGAGTATTAATAAAAGATAATAAAAGATGGTAAACTGGGTGAAAAAGTTTTTTCTTAAATGAAAAAGTAGGAAGAAAATTAAACTCATCCCAATAAGAAAATAAGGAAGATAATAGGTAATCAAAGGGAGTAGCTAATAATTAATAGGACTAAATAAATTGCAATAAAAATCTATTTAACTAATAACTAGGTATGTGGCCCGTGAAATTTACGGGATTATCTGTTTCAATTTTTTTATCGTATTGTTAATATATTTATGATCAAGTGTTGTCAAATAATTAAGCTAAAAATGTTGTCATGGGTGATCTTACAAAATTCATATAAAGCCAGTAGTTAATCCATATCTTATAACATTGAAGAGAATAATCAAAAAATAAAGCGAATGAAATGTCAAAAGAAGTCATCAGTTATTTGTATCCCTTCATTGTTTTATATTCCCATTATTTTTTTAATTATAATATGAAGTTTTTAAAACTAAATAATATAATTATTCATATTAACTTTGATTGATCAATACGACGAAAATGAATTAAATGGTGAAACAACCAAACTATTACGGAGCAATATTTTTAGAAAACTATTAAGTTTTCTTAAGAATAATAAGTTATGCTTAAGTGAAATATTAAGTTTTGTTTGTCATTTTATTACTAATTTTTTTATTGATGATTTACTTTTAACTAGTTTTTGATCTCGTGCAATGCACGGACTGACTTAAGCTTATGTATATCCTATTACTATGCTATTAAAATATAAAAATTCAGTTTAATAGAGAATAAAATTAAGTGTAAAAAATTATTTGTTGAGACCATTTAGCAATGTCACTCTTTCATATTCTTCATATTTCTACAAGTTTTAGACTCCTTAATAGGAATATCAATATGCCCTCGTGCTTATCCACATGACTTGATCATCACTTTCAAGTCGCATTGTTGTATGAGATGTTATTATCTAGTTATACCTTTACCTACCAAACTTTCAATTCATTGCTTGTAATTGACATGTATGTCAACCCGTTTAAGATTTCAATGCAATAATGTATGGAGTATTACTTTGTACAGATAAAGTTAGTCAAAAAATATAGATTTGTAGCTTATAAATAAAGATAATTTTTTTTTTCGGTCCAAATGCAAACAAACAATTACAAAAAGTATGTCTTAAAACAACATTCGATAAACTAATAAGTTCACGTAATCACATGAACAATTTTCATATGATTACATATAAATTTATTGGAATTATTACGATGAAGCAGACCCAAATTCTACTACATAATACTTTGCCATGATCGTATCAAAAAACAAACTCCAACATACATATCTTCTCAAACCATAGAATCGCTTGCCACATCAATATTGTATTTGCATGACTCCGCCTATTCTATTGATGCAAATAATAATTGCATTTCTAGACAATTCAATTAATTTTTATACCAAAAACATAACAATAGGAAATGAATGGTGCAAACTTACTTACATGACACAATAATTGGTACTTGGTCTATTATGTTAGTATGAAAGTACATCTCAAGGAAAAAACACTCATATATAAATGTTAATTTACACGCTCTTATTTGTTCAAACATTAAAAACATACTCCGTATTACTCTTGACATGCTTAAGTCAAACTATTGTTATAGTCGATTTAAGAAGTGAAAGCCAAATTAGATATTGTGAACCAAAAAGTATCAGACAAAATATAACATTAAAAAACACTTTAAAAATATTTCTTACAATTGTATACTCACTAGTACAAAACCCGTGCCTACGCACGGTTTTGTAATTAATTTTTATACAAATAGCTTAGTTATTTAAAAAATTATATCTCTCTATTTAAGTCAATAACTTAAACGTTTTTTTTTTGTATTTCAGTCAACCGTTCACGTTTCTGTTTTGAGTAAATTTTACCCTTTAATTTTTGTTTTTAGGGTTTTTTGTCAAAAGGCACCTAACATTTAGGCATTCTGTAAAAAAGGCACCTATAGTTTTATTTTTTGTCCAAAAGCACCTTAAATTTACATTTTTTTTTGTTGAAAGGCACCAAACCTCAATTTCCGTCAAAAAACCGTTAATATTGACGATCCTCCTCTTTTAATCATCTTCCTTCATCTCTTAATGAACCATTCTCCCTTAATCAACCCTTCTTTCTTAATCAAATTCAATCTTTCCTTAATCAAAACCCAATCAACCATTTTCCTTAATTCAACACTCATTTTTTAATCAAACCCTCGTTCCTAGCTACTCTTCATTTGCATACATCTCAATCAATCTCCATTATTTAAGTCATAACCACCAAGTTTTTGCTCAATCAATTAGTTTTCGATCATAACTTTTCATTTAAGTAATCATTAAGTTATCAATAACAAATTAATTTTAATTCAATTTTTATTTTTATGTTATTTACCCGTAATTTCGGGTATAATTTTGGAGTATGTGTATTAGAGGTTATTAGACGAATTTTTGAGTTATTATTGAATTGAAATTTCTGTTGTAAGAAACTAGGAACACTAGTTTGTGTTCAAATTTGTGATTTATGAGTAACCATTTCTTATTTTTTTTTGTCAATTCATTTTTGGTTTTAATAACCATTTGTATTTCATTCTTTATGTGTATAGTACTTAAAGATGTCATTTTAATTGAGAATATGCAAAAGTGAAGAAAAAAAAAGTGTGGTTCAATTAAGGGGAAAATAAAAGAGGTTTTGGATGGAATTAAGGTTTTTGGGAAGGAAAAATGAAATATTTTGGCCTTGTGATAAATAAAGGGGATGAGAAAGTGAGATAATAAAGGTAATGTAAAGAAAGAGGGTAAGAAGATGTTAATTGAGTTTGATAAAGGGGATTAAGAGTTGAGAAAAAAAGATTAAAGGATGAGAACCGTCAATATTGACGGTTTTTTGACGGAATTTGGTGTTTGGTGCCTTTTAACAAAGAAATGTAAATTTAAGGTGCTTTTGGGCAAAAAAAAAACTATAGGTGCCTTTTTTGCAAAAGGTCTAAATGTTAGGTGCCTTTTGACAAAAAACTCTTGTTTTTAAGCATAATAAAAACAATTATCTTCTCATTACTTTTTTTTTGTATAAAATAATATTTTATTAGCATGAAATGACCCGCCAAAACCTGTTGGATACTTGGATCGATGGCGTGTTATTAAAATTAGCATGTGTGGACATGACATAGGTCCACCCCGACGCGGCCACGCGCGGTTTTGGGCGGCGAAATGTTTCCCATGTGAGATGGTTCTCAGGTTGAAATTTAAGTCGAAGTTGGAGTCGCCACCGAACTTTGTGGGAGTTCGGTCCCATTCGAACCCACTCTATATCGTTGTGGACCATACACAAAGTACGGCCCATTTCGATTTCAGAGTTTATGGGGCTCGTCCCTTTGCATTGAGATAGCGATACTGTCACTACCGGTTATCGTGTATTGAATGAATCTCGTGCGCCAACGGTTTCGGACATCCGGAAACCAAGGTTCTGAGTAAGGGGTGAGGGTACGTGTTGGGAAGCCCACAAAGGACACCCAACCCCGCCCGCACTTACCGGCCTCTACTAAGACATCGTTCAGGTTTATAATACGCGCGCTAGTCATCCGGTAAAATGTATTCAAACAACGTTTTTCAAGATATAAATATCGAGTGGGTTACTACGTCATTTTAATGCATCTCGGTTCACGTCAAAGTGAATTAGCATGCGATTTTTCATTTATAAACGGTGAAACGCAAACAAACAAAAGCGACGTAAAGTAAATCAGTTACAAGCTACACGGGCGGAAATACAACCCGGCCAAAACAAAAATAACGAACAAAATCAGAATAACGATGTAATAACGGTAATAATAATATGAATAGCGGACGATTATAAGATGCAATGCATGATTTTAGAAAAGATGTAAGCATGTGATAGTCTTTACACGTGTCGACCGAAGTCATAAAATATTTTATGCGGCAAAAACGACGTTTAGAAACTCACGTCAAAGTTCAAAAGGGGACCACTCGATCGAGTCATGGTCAGGACTCGGTCGAGTGACCCTATCACAGACCTTCTGCCTCGTTTTTGGAGTGCTACTCGATCGAGCGGCCTATGGCACTCGATCGAGTGCCTCTTGTATGAGCTGCTGCTCGGTCTCGAAATGGTGGCAATTTCGAGACTTATAATTTGTTTAAAATCGATTGTCAACCGAGTCGAATATAAATATGGCATAATTTATATTCGGCTCGGTTTTTCGGTACTCGTAACATTTTTATGGTTGCGAGACCGTCATCGGGATTTTTGAAAAATGTGATATAAAATCGTTTTGAACCGTATTGGGACGAAATTAATTCCCTCCGCATTACGACATCTATAATAATCCTTATGGATTATGTGATGCACGGTTTAGCGTCAACGAGTTTCATACCAATCCTTGAAAATGGCATCGGACGCATTCAACTACGTACTATCACGATCACGTTATGCCCTTGAGTGCTTAGGGCGGTGCTCCTCGAAAGGGCGCCACTACTGTCGCGACTCGTAAAGGGATTAAACGGACTTGGACCAATAGCCGTAGTTAAACGCGTTCGACCGAATATGGGTTATAGATTTATATATACGCGGTGTTATTTAATTATAACGATAATAAAAAAACGACAACAAAAAGTTAGAATACGAAAATTTAAAATGGTTAGTAACAAAAATAAAAATATTGAAATGCGAAAAAAAATGTAAAATGTTAGTGTTCGTAATAGTGTCGTTACTATCGACTAATTAATATGCGCATGAATGTACATAAAAAAAAGGATAAAAGGAAAAGAGAAAAAGATGTCGGTGTTGAATGTTACACCCTCAACCTACATGCTCTTGCTTCTCGGAGGACGTCTCGTCAAATGGTGGCAAAGACACGGGAGCGTCGAGACAGATAGGGGGAGTTATGGTGTGTATGTGGTTTTGTAGAGACAGATTTTTTGATTTTTTGCTCTCGGGATGTATGTGAATATGTGTGTATGGTGGTGTTACTTAATGATTGAAGTTGTGGCTTAAATGTGAGGGTTTTTGAATTGAAAATTGGCTGAAAAAAGTCGTGAAAATATTGTGGGGTGACGGGGTATTTATAGAACAAATACCCCGGTTTAGGGCCACTTAATTGAGTGGCGCGGATGCACTCGATCGAGTGCCCGGTCTGGGTCCGGCCCAGCCGGTTCATGGCCTTACTCGACCGAGTGGATGTGAACTACTCGATCGAGTGGGTCGGGAAGAAGGGAGTGTAAATAGGGAATGATTTGTTGACTTTGTTTGAAAAATATTTGGTGGTTGAGCAGATTCTAGAAGCTCCTTTGGCTGATTTATGTACCGTGTTCGTCTTTGACCAGGTTTTGACCCGGTCGTTAAAATACGATTTTACTTCCGGTGCCGGTTTTGACCCAAATTAATCTCATTTGACTAGAAACGGCCCACTAGACCTGAATTTGAGGTTGGTTTTGTGAAATTTGTACTCCGCTAAAAGTCCATGCCAAACATTATGGATTCCAAGCCCATATTCGAGCGCGTTAAAGCACGTTTGCGTCCGATCATCATCGGGTGTTTTGTCGAAGATTGCTATAGACACTAGCAGCCAAATGCGGGTGTCTACAGAGCCCCCACTTTGAATGAGGCTTGGACAAGACGAAAGTCAGAGTAGCTACCAGGTCAATCGAGGATTAGGACCTGGTAGACTTCCGGTCAGGTCATTTATAGTCCATTAGACTCGCGTAAAGGGCTCGCCAGCCTTAAGATAGAAATCATACCTGAGTTGATGCTGATGGCTCCGTGGGGAGTCGGACTTGCCTTTTAAGTCCTGTGTGTACATGTACATGTTTACATAATAATTTGCATGTAACATTTAGGTAAGACACCAACTCGTGCTGGGGAGCAAAATTTTTTAATTTTTGAAATTTTTGAAAATTTTAGAATTCTGAATGTTTTTTGAAAATTATTAGGACTGCCCGAGACGACTTAATTCTTGTGTCCGTAGGAGGAGACGCAGGTCGGGCCTGTATGCTTTAGGCCTCTTGGGCCAAGGGGGCACAGTAGTAGGGGAGCTACCCGGGTTTTGATGTTATAAATACATAATCCATGTTCCACCTTTTCTATATCTCCCAATTCTTCTTTTTCTCAAGAAAAACTTGCCCCTTTCAGAAACTTAATTATGGGTATTGAGCACTTGACTGGCATGCTGCAAGATTGGTCCCAACGTTTTAGGGATGTGAATAAGGTAGCCCTGAATCAGTCGGGTATATCCCAATTGTTCTCGTTTCGCCAGATGCATGTGGATCGTTACTTTCTTGACGCCTGTCTGTCCTATTGGGACGACACATACCACGTTTTCGCCTTTCCTAGGGGCGAAATCTGTCCTCTCCCTGAGGAGATTGCTACTATAGGAGGATGGAACCCTTTGCTCCGTCCTGCTGTCCCTTTCCCAGTCCACGACCCCAGGAGGAAATTGCAAGAGTTTTTAGGACTCTCCCATGCAGAAGTGTCCCGTATGGCAGAAGAGGATACCATTTCTCTGCTTGCCTTAGCGGAGAAATTCATGAACCCATATGATATCCGGGTTTTGCCAATTCACAGTCGCAGGGCGTTCGCCTTTTGCATGCTTCATGTGTATGCTTTCGAAGGCTACCTGGATTTGTTGTCATGTATGGGCAGCATTCGTCTTCTTACCATTGCTGACTTGATGGAGACGGAATATAGTCCAGCGTGAATAATTACGGGGGAGATTATCCAGGGCTTGGACGACCGCAAAAGGGACCTGTCAGCCTGTTTGACTGGGAGCACCCGCCTGCTACAGGTATATCGCCTTTTTTCTTTTTCTTGGTTTCCTCCTCTCTTTTTTTTGATTGATTTTTTTTTCGCGATAACTTGTTACAGGGGCACTCGATCGAGTCACCCTGGCACTCGATCGAGTGCCCCCATCAAAAACTTGTTGTTCCATTCTAGGGGTGGCACTCGATCGAGTGACCCCCAGGCACTCGACCGAGTGCCCCTGGGCAGACATCGAAATCGTCTTGAAATCTTATAATTCTTGTGTTTTTTTAGCTCTGGCTATTTAAGAGGCTATCAATCATCGAGCCTTCCTTTGACCCGAGTCGATACCGGCCTAACCAAGTAATGACAAGGAGACGGGCTATCGATTCATCCTGTCTTATCAACCAGAACTACTGGGATGAAGAATTATCATTCCATCGCGGTCGATTGATCCGATGGGTGGTTACGTGGTGGCCCATTTATGCCTGGACGGGTTTGGCGCCTAGAGATAAGGTCCGTTATCAGGTGATTTTGTGTAACACCCTCATTTACCCAGGAGCCTTATCAAGACATTCCTAAATAAATAAAGGTGTTACCATCTCGATTTCCCGAGGTAGTAGCTCATTACAATACAACATGGAATACCAAACCGGCCATCTGATTTAGACCTTACAACTCATTAATTATCACAACTCTTGGTTACACAGCGGAATTGATAACAATCTATATAAACAGGGATGCCTATGCATTAACCCGTGCTACGACCAGGATTATTATCGCATTCACTCCAATCCCGTGCAAGCATCCCAGCATCCAAACACATCATGATATACATAACCTGTATTATAGACTGCTCTCCAATTGATTATAAATATCAATTGGATCACCACATGCCCCCAATAAAATAGGGTGATAATATAGACAGAGAAAACGGTTAGAATATGCTAACATCATAACACATGAACGTAATATAAAACATCCAGTCTCAATCATCTCAATACCATCATCGGTACCAATTAATAATATCATCTTCATATTCTCAGTATTTCATGGTACCAATAATTTCCGCTATAGTACTCGATAGGTTTCAATCCCACCATGATTCCGCTACACAACTCAATGGGCCTCCGGGCCAGGATTTCGCTATACTACTCAATGGGTCTCCCGACCAGGATTTCACTATACTACTCAATGTCATCCATATCAATATCATATCATAAATACATAGCTCGTACGACATTATAATATTAATGTATTCCAAGTAAGAAAAACCTTACCTAGTCAGCAGGTCGCCACTGTGTTGGTAGTACAGATCACCACAAAAACTCTACAAAGTCCGATCCTAATAGAATATTATATAATTAAATTAATACCGATCCTAACATATATAATAATATGGAACTAACTCTAATTAATTTGTAAAACAAATATAATTATACCACGTCTTTGTACCCAACTAACTACACCTAATAACAAGAACGACCTACGTATACTACCCTCCAACAACAGCCTATACCGTTATGTACCACCGACCTCACAGTATACACGGCTGATTTACATCGTCATCAGTACAACAACGTACAACACAACAGACAATAACAGTCCCCCCGACAAACCACAACACCACCATCCCGATACAAAGACACGAACCCTACTCTGGCGGTGATAAATTCACGGCCCGAAGCCATCACGACGTACGATGTTAAAACGGAATTGACAACGTAAATTTACCTAGGAATACATGCACGGTAGGTATCGACGCAAGGGTGCAAGGGAAGCATCGGGATCGACAACCACAATGAGACAAGGGAGGCGGAAATCTGACGGAGGCGGAATACTGAGGCTGTGATGGTGCAAAATGAAAAGGAAGGGAGGGAGTAGTGCCCAAGGTTGAAGACAACCACAATGAGACAAGGGAAGGCAATGGTTTTCGAGGGTGAAGCAATTTGGAATGAGAAGAGGAAGGAGGCGCGGTGAGGGTGTCAAAGGAGTAGGGTTTATTGTGTAATACGTGACTTACTGCTTGTTGTCATGTTATATTATTATTATTATTATTATTATTATTATTATTATTATTATTATTATTGAGGACTTAATAAGTTAGGCTTCGAAACCAATTATACATTATGCAGGTCTAGAATTGGTTTAACAATACGGGTTAAACTAAATGAGTTAACCAATCATATATACTACTACCCACTAAAGAGCCCCAACTTAAATATAAAATACTCGTAATACACGACGGGTATTACAATCTACCCTCCTTATAAAGTACTTCGTCCCGAAGTTTGCTACCCACCTAACGTAACACAACACCTACACTCTGATATAAAAGACCATCACTGCTAATATGAGTCATTGTAACCCGTGTAGTCACCTCTAAACAGAACGGGGTATTACAGTCTACCCTCCTTATAAGAACTTCGTCCCGAAGTTCAGGACACCGACCAATAACGACAGCTCTCGACTAATCGACTCCTTCGACCATTCACCCTTAATCGAATACATTACCTGACTCTTCACATAACTAACTGTTGCATCTGCGTTACGCACTGCTAGCTAACTATCACGCACTTTCAATAATGACAACCGTCACATAACATATTACACGGCGACTGACACGATTATTAAGCACACATAACATATGAAACCACAGGGTATGACATGCTACCCTCCTTATAAGTACTTCGTTCCGAAGTTCACTAATCCTATACTCATGTTACCCAACACCTCTAATATATTACGACACTATCATGATACTCACGAGATTACTCTTTTCTCGACCTTATTATATAACAAACTATCCAATTAACATAGGACACCTCTGAAACTTTCCCAATAAATAGACTTCTAAGCCCTCACCAGGGGCAAGTAAGTTGGTACTCACCCATAATAAATTCACGCGTTCAATCAGATCATAACGATTCTCAACACATTTCTCATATACATAATGTCACTTGGTCATTTCATAACCTCCAACTCATTTTGGCATCAAGCCTAACAAAGCAGCCCATTCATGTTTCATCAAGATTTCTCAACTTACTCATTCATTGACTGGTCGCGAGAGATTCTATCCCCACATTCATCCACATTTCACAATAGAAATTTTCTTTTTATGAATAACTATAGGCATCATCTCTTAAACTGTTCTCATGGTTTGCCATAAGTATCAATAGAGTACTAGCATACTTATTCTCATATGTCACATTTCACATAGTTTCAAAAAGACAGACAACTTATTATTACCATTGCACCTTTACTCATCACACATGTCATGACTCATTTCACATGCTGGAACGCCACATCTAATACACTTGTAATTTTATAGTTGCGCAAACCATAACTCCGAGACATTCTTACATATATGAACTCCACGACTATCACACAAGTAAAACAATTATTTCACACAAAGTAAGTTTGCCCATGCTGAAGGTATGATACTCAATAAAGTTCTACTTTGCTTCATGGACTCGTGATCTTGATGTTACTACCTTGTAGTATAACCGACATGCTGGCGTCAAAACATAAGTGATCACACAACAAATTTTTGTATATACCTTGGATCTTTTACTACGCATTATTACCGACCCTCGTACCATCCCTATATCTATTATCTTTCTGTAATGAATCTTAATAGTTAATATCGTGATCATCTTTCCACCGTGTTCATATTATTACCCTTGTTCATACCGTTAGACTCGTTAACAACCATTATTGTGATATTCTAACAAGTGATTTAAACGACGTTGTATTCTTCGATTATTCCTTCATTAATAATCTCACAACTCGGTTTTATTATCAAGACACGTACTCCCAATCTATATTATGATAACATCCTAACACGTTTTTATCGTTAACAGGTTCAAATTCACATGCCTACATACGTGGGAGAACATTTAGGAAAGTAATATAACTATTACGACAAAACAGTAACACAATTGGATACTATTAAATGACCATGTTAATAACCTCGGGCCCTTAGACATCTGACATTCATTCCTCGGGACTCCAATAATTGATCAAGTAGTTCATCAGGTCTTAGGGCTGCATAACATTTGGTTTAGATATCAGGACGTGACTTAAAAACAAGAACCACTCCACCAACATCATAAAACATTCATTTATTTGAGCATATGTACTCAATGACAGGTCATTTAAGGATGAAAGTTCATCACGATTGAACGAGGACAAGTATGATCAACATTTGGTTGGTTTACCAATGGCAAACATGTCAAAATTCTTTACATATATTACGACCAAAACTCAAAATTGACCTTTTCTTCACCTAGATGCAGATATTATACTTTTTCTGTAATTTAAATATTCGATGTTTCTTAACTCTTCAATGGAACGATCGCACCTAACGGATACACGTATCAATGTTCTTTATCACATAAGCGACTTATGACCATGATAAATTTATCAAATAACAACACAGATGATCCGTAAGATCCACGTTAAGACAATTATGCAACGCGAACAAGTATGGACTCTCGTGACCCTAATTTATTCTGAATTTATCATTAACATATAAGTCTAACTCTATTACACCATACAATAAGGTAGACACTTTCACATTAGTGAATTCACTTGAATAAGACGAAACAATGATCATTAAGAGGATTTAGACACGTTTTCAGGACATTGTAGACATGATAGAAAATTCATAACTAAATCATCGTACTGAAAACAGTATAAAACCAGTGGGATTAAATTGGGAAGGCAGACCTTTACCACTTCTAGTTAGAACTATTTTCAAATTCCAAGCGCAACGGTGATTTGCAAAATCATTCTCATGAACTGGCAGATTTCGACCTTGAAAAATAAATAAATTTCGATTGATTAAACGAGTTTCCGAAGACCTTTTCGAGAAAAATAAAGTTACAACATCATACCAACTCTACAAAGTGACATCAGTAAAAGTTACAAATGATGATTCAGTCTCTAAGTAAGGTTTATAATGAACACTTGAATACGAGCAAGCTTGCAGATAGGTTTGACCTTTGTTCACAGTTAATATATTCAGACTGAAGGACATAAAATTAAATCACGAAATTTTACAATGAAAGACCAAAAATTAATATGAGTATATTTTCAAACTTTTGTGCAACTGGCGCTGTCCACAGGTGAAGCAATTCAATAGACACGTTGTTCAGGTTAACAAAGATACGGTACATCAGTAAACACATTATTATATTCAAGTTAGATGAAGTGTTGTAAATGTGTATGTCAGTAACTTAACACGGATTTTTTTTAAAAGAAAAATGCATTTAAACCATCGAGAATAGAAATCGACAACATGGTACGACTCGAAACCTATCACGCACATTGACAGGGAAGCATATAAACGCAGAACGAAACAGAAATATCCATGTATCTTTTGATAGGAATTCACCTTAATGAATACAACACCATAGATATATCATTTTAATAACACGTTGTACTCTAATAATTCAAGTAATAAACAGATTTCGATTTCACATTATATCTTGTCAGTCAGACATTGTATTAATCAGGGTGAAATAGGAACGACACATTTATACACACATTGTTGCTCCCTATAATATAAACAAATTGACATAATTTCTGATACCACATACGTTTTCAAGACCCAATTAGTAGACAAGTTCATTTACGTACGCCATTAAGAAGGAAGGATACGGACCACTAAGGACACCACTCGGATCAATATAAAGTAAGTAACTCGTATTTACTCGAAACGGGACTGCCACAAGTATTCCTACATTGTTTGACTATAGTCTCATTAACTCGTAGTTGATTCACATGTGACAAAGCTTTATTAACACGTCACAACACAACACCATTAAACCTCTAGATATCGGTCCAAGTTAACATGAAGGCAGCTTCTACATTACATTGGCAAGGAAGCAAATAATACTCGAAAGGAAACAAAAGTATCTCGTTACTTTGGGCAAACATTCACATTAACTCGCGCTTAAACTACATTATTAACCCTCTAGTATGTTACGATGTCCATGCCATCACTATTCCTGAACTTCTTCCAAGTAACATGAAAAACAGACTACTTCACTACATCAACCAGACCGACACAAATTACCACCGAAATTGACTAATTAAAACTTATTTATCGCGCAAGACACTATTATGTACAAACACCTTGCCAACCTACTTAATATTACAACATACCGACCCTAGTTATCACTCTTCCTTTATCCACAGACTATTAATTCCTAACTTAACATTGCGTACTTCAAGTCTAAGTATCTTACATAACCGAACAAACAACTATACTGTGTTAACACCGTGAGTACAAAATTATCACACGCTTTATTCAATTCATAACATCACACGCATCAGATAGCATAACTAATCATCACAAGCATTCACCGCAAAACATTCATAGCATCACAACGTATCACATCTAGTATACCCCATCTCTTTCCTCACACGTGATTACCGAGTCAAGACCAGGAGGGCCAGAGTTGGTATAAGGACGTCTCCTTAACCGAATTTCATAAGGGGCTCCTGATGGTCCATCATCGGGGTTCATTTTATTTTCCTAGGTTCATTTATTTTAGGCTCCAGGATCGTTCGCTCTGATACCACTTCGTAACACCCCCATTTACCCAGGAGCCTTATCAAGAAATTCCTAAATAAATAACGGTGTTACCATCTCGATTTCTCGAGGTAGTAGCTCATTACAATACAACATGGAATACCAAACCGACCATCTGATTTAAACCTTACAACTCATTAATTATCACAACTCTTGGTTACACAGCGGAATTTATAACAATCTATATAAACAGGGATGCCTACGCATTAACCCGTGCTACGACCAGGATTATTATCGCGTTCACCCCAATCCCGTGTAAGCATCCCAGCATCCAAACACATCATGATATACATAACCTATATTATAGACTGCTCCCCAATTGATTAGAAATATCAGGCCCCCAATAAAATAGGGTGATAATATAGACAGAGAAAACGGTTAGAATATGCTAACATCATAACACATGAACGTAATATAAACATCCAGTCTCAATCATCTGAATACCATCATCGGTACCAATTAATAATATCATCTTCATATTCTCAGTACTTCATGGTACCAATAATTTTCGTTATAGTACTCGATTGGTTTCCAGCCCACCATGATTCCGCTATACTACTCAATGGGCCTCCCGGCCAGGATTTCGCTATACTACTCAATGGGTCTCCCGACCAGGATTTCGCTATACTACTCAATGGGTCTCCCGACCAGGAATTCGCTATACTACTCAATATCATCCATACCAATATCATATCATAAATACATAGCTCGTACGATATTATAATATTAACGTATTCCAAGTAAGGAAAACCTTACCTAGTCAGCAGGTCACCACTGTGTTGGTAGTACAGATCACCACGAAAACTCTTCAAAGTCCGATCTTAATAGAATACTATATAACTAAATTAATACCGATCCTAATATATATAATAATATGGAACTGAATCTAATTAAATTGTAAAACAAATATAATTATACCACGTCTTTGTCCCCAACTAACTACACCTAACAACAAGAACGACCTACCTATACTACCCTCCAACAACAGCCTACACGTACGTACCACCGACCTCACAGCCTACACGAATGAATTACACCAACATCAGTACAAAAACGTACAACACAACACAATAACAGTCCCCTCGACAAACCACAACACTACCAGCCCGATACAAAGACACGAACCCTACTCTGGTCATGATAAATTCACGGCCCGAAGCCATCACGACGTACGATGTTAAAACGGAATTGACAACGTAAAGTTACCTAGGAATACGTGCGCGGTTGGTATCGATGCAAGGGTGCAAGGGAAGCATCGGGATCGACAATCACAATGAGACAAGGGAGGCGGAAATCTGACGGAGGCGGAATACTGAGGCTGTGATGGTGCAAAACGAAAAGGAAGGGAGGGAGTAGTGCTCAATGTTGTAGACAACCACAATGAGACAAGGGAAGGCAATGGTTTTCGAGGTTGAAGCAATTTGGAATGAGAAGAGGAAGGAGGCGCGGTGAGGGTGTCAAAGGAGTAGGGTTTAATGTGTAATACGTGACTTACTGCTTGTTGTCATGTTATTATATTATTATTATTATTTTTATTTTTTTGGTGAAATGTAAGTATATTCATTCATCAAAATTTATACAAGGAGGCTGTATTCTGTACAACGATAGCAAGGACAATTCAATATCAAACCGAGACAAAATTCTTAATTCGCGTCAATAATGATAACCCATTTTCCGGAGACAGCTGGCATCTTCCTTAGTTACTTCAACTTTCTCATTAATTCTGATTCGCAGCCTCACTTCGGACAAGATCTGGTTTACCACTCTTTCGGGTCTGATCAATATCCCATCAGCTAGCATATTATTATTATTATTATTATTATTATTATTATTATTATTATTATTATTATTATTATTATTATTATTATTATTATTATTATTATTATTATTATTATTATTATTATTATTATTATTATTATTTTTTATAAAAACGGAACTTGTATTAAACACCAGAACAAATTACAAGAAGTTAGAGGGAAGCCGAGATACTATCTGGGCCCCCACTCCCTTAGCGCTTGCAAAGCTAATTCTAGTGAAAATATGAACTGCGGCACGCGCTCCAGCATCCTGAGATATAGAAAATTTCCGAATCCGCTGGAGCAGAGAAACAGCATCCGTGTCGAGCTCGCCGAGAGAGGAGAAGGAGAAAGGTAAGAAACCATACCCGATCACCGTGCAGCGTGCCTGATACTTGGCACACTTACGACGGGCAGCATCAACAACGACCCGTCCGGGCTCAAAACCGGTGAGGCCAGTCTGAGTCAAGGGTGAAGACCCAGTCAGATCGACACAAACATCACGCCCCTTGTCCCACGAGTAGAGCAGGAGGTCGGCTGGTCGCAAGGGTTTGTCGTTATCGTCGCAGTGGCCAATCTCCACCTCCTTACCTGCAGAGATCCCAGTCAGGAAGCAAATATCCAACAGTGTGTCACGGACAAGGTTATGGCGATGTTTAATCCCCACAGTACCAGCACACGAAACCGCGTGATCACCAAAAATATCACCTCTGAGGCCCCTGGAGCAAGAAGAGCAGGTCCCAGAAAGCGGAAACAGAGGGACTCTGAGGCGGTAGCTAAGCACACTGCGATATGTCCGGCCGTTCATGGTTTGCCCGAGCCCAGAAATAGGGACAGCCCTCAACCAGTCACCAATAATAATAATAATAATAATAATAATAATAATAATAATAATAATAATAATAATTATTATTATTATTATTATTATTATTATTATTATTATTATTATTGAAGACTTAATAAGTTAGGCTTCGAAAGCAATTATACATTATGCAGGTCTAGAAATGGTTTAACAATACGGGTTAAACTAAATGAGTTAACCAATCATATATACTACTACCCACTAAAGAGACCCAACTAACTTAAATATAAAATACTCGTAATACACGACGGGTATTACAATCTACCCTCCTTATAAGGAACTTCGTCCCGAAGTTTGCTACCCACTATCGTAACACAACACCTACACTCTGACATAAAAGACCATCATTGCTAATATGAGGCATTGTAACCCGTGTAATCACCTCTAAACAAAACGGGGTATTACATTTTGTCCCTCAGCCAGACAGTTCACCTCTATCCCGATCGCATACTCAGGCAGTATGGCTGGTCTCAGCGTATCCCGGAGAACGAGGCAGTTGTGAGTAAACCTACCCAAATGACCGACGTTATGTGCGGCACCTGGATACAACGATGGTATACCTGGGTTATTTGGTCTGTTCCCGAGTCCCTTCACTCAATTTGGGTGTCTAATTCTTATGAAAAATGGACCAAAGCAGATTCTGCCGAGGCCCGAGCCGCTTTGAAGGTCGATGAAGCCTTCGACCTTCTTCGACGAGAGCAGGTTTAAGATAATAGGGGCTTCTTCGATGAAGGTGAGACTCCGGTCACACTGGTCCGTCTAATGTCGGGTCAAAGAGGAAGAGCTAGGACTCAAACTGGGAGGTCCAGCGCTAGAGGTGCTAGGGGGGAAGTGAGCCCCCAGACAGACTTGGAGAGGAGACTTGGGCCCAGACTATCAGTCTAGGACCGACTTGGTCCTAGGGACAGGTTGCCGGAGCATGTACGAGCTCGACTTGGGCCTGTTACAATAGCGGAGGACTCGCTGTCGAAGAAGCGGACCCGAGCTAAAGAGATTCCTCTTGTCATCCTAGAACGCTAGCCCCCGCCTCGACGACCCCGGGCTCCACGTGACCCGAAAGACAAAGGCAAGGGCAAGATGCCCTAAATAATTGTCTCCTTAAATTTTATTATTTAGCTATTATTACTATTTTTGTGGTGTGCTTTTTTTTTCGTGGCTTTTTGTAATTTGAAATTCCCAAGTTTATCTGGTTTTTTTTAATAATAAAAGTATTTTATTAGTGAAACCATTTCCGTCTTTTCGTCATTGCGGTGGTTGTGCCCATTTGAGGGCTTGTGATGGTAGGGTTTCGTCGTGGGTCCTAACCAACAATAAATAACCGGCTATACCTAGTGGGTAGCTAGGGCAAGTCGGGATCGTATCCACGGAGACGGTATTGCGAAGTCTAGACTAAGTCAACCTAAAAACGAGACTAGGCTACCAAAACAACACAAAGAGAACGATAATTGACAAACTATGGTGGTGGAAGAGGCAAGACTAGGCTAACAATGAACTAGCTATAATAAGATTGGAAGAAATAACTAGAGACTAACTAAACTAGCGAACTAGAGAAAATGATGACTAATTAGGAGGATGAAATCAAATATGGAAGGAAGTGGGGTAGGTCGGGTTCTTAAGTGTAGTAGGGTAATTTGGGTGATCAAGGGTGTAGGTGTCTCCTAGTTGCTAGAGTCGGTCCGGGCTCTCGCTACGTAGACCGATGTCGAGGTAGGTTCGCGCTCTCGCGTCTAAACGCTAGTCCACACTCTCGTGTCAACGACTATTCTGAACATAATCACATACTAGACAAACAATGAGAAAATGAGCACAAGTATGGGAAGCATTGGCCACTACTACTCACACAAGCAAATCAACAAACACATAGAGTGCCCGATATGTGACTAACAACAAAGATGTAACTTTTACCCCTAATCAAGCCCTAATCACGCATAATCTACCCCTAATCCCCCTACTAACCCCACAAGAAGAGTACTCACTCATTATCAAACTAACCATAACAATAATAAGAGAAAACAACATCATAAACCAAACATCCATTATGAACAACAAGAACATAACAATAAACAATAAATAAGGATTCAAAGTTGATTAAATAAACAAGAACAAGAGTAGAGAAGATTATACCAATAACAAGATGAAGGAAAAGATGTAAACTTGCATAAATAAGAACCCAAATCAACTCCAAGGTTGTCAAGCTTGGATGAATCTTCAAGAACCCACTTAATACAAGACTAACTAAACTAGATTAACAAAGATTAACTAAGGATTAAAGAGAGATTAAAACTAATGTGAGGAACACTAATCTAGGGTTTGAATGCTTAATGGAGGCCTAAAAGAGTCTAGGGTAATGTAAGATACATAAACAATACAAGAGGGAAGTATTTATATGGGTACAAGAATGAAGGAGGATGAAAGAAACAAAGCGCGACTGCCACTGTTGCTTCCCGCCCGGGACGGTTTGGTCCCGCCCGGGACGGCGTGGTCCCGACCGAGACGGTCTGGTCCCAGCCGGGACGGGCTCAGGTCAGAACCATATGCTTTTGCACCATCCTTCCCTGTCGGGAAGGCATTATCCCGCCCGGGAAGGACCTTGTAGGCCTCTTTTAAGATCTTTTTGGTCCCTCCTTGGTTCTCATGGGCTTCTCACCGATTCTCGGGACTCGGGATCGAGTCTAAGAGGCTCGGGATGGGGTCCTAAGGTCTCAAGGTCGAATCCAAGGCATCGAGTGATCGTTCCTTCGCTTCGTTGGCTCCAAAAAGTGTATGTATTGAGCCGGAAACGCTCCAACTCTTCATGAATGGTCTCGGGAACCTGAAACGAGCTAGAGGAAGCATAAGTAGCCCATAAACCGCTCCCAAGGAGCGATTCCACAAGGAAAATGGGACCAAAACAGAGAAATAGGCACTACAAACTACACTTATCAACTCCCCCACACTTAACCCTTACTCGCCCTCGAGTAAGCACAAACTAACTACTAAACTAGCCGAGTGGGTATTAGCGCACCCTACGCCCTTTCAACTAACGCGAGTACACTTAGAGGAAAAGTATACTCCGCAAGGCAAGTAAGGTCTTGCGACAAAACTGTGGATGCAACCGGACACGAAACACATAAACAAACAAACATACAAACAAACAAATAATCGGTTGCACCCAAAAGAAAACAAATACCGCTTCCCTCAAAGAAGCGGTGAAAGAAGCATCGGTTTAGGACTCGAGGCAAGTGACAACGTTCCCAAGCTAGCAATACAAACCAAGGTGAACTAAACCCTAATAGTATGACGATAAAGCAACAAAAACGTTGGCAACTTACCTAGATTCCTCCTAACTTTCTAAGAACGTACTACGGGACGATCGGCGGGATGGAAAAGGGATGAACCACGGTGTTAGTCGACACTGTAGGTAAGTGAGACCCCGCCCCCTTTAGCGATGAGCCAAGAGGGTCGTCCCATGTCCAAAACCGCCTAACTAGTCCAAGAAAAAAGGTGGATATGAATGCAAAATGAGGGAAGACCGACCATTACCGCTATTGATAAGTGTAGTTTGTAGTGCCTATTTATTGTGTTTTGGTCCCATTTTCCTTGTGGAATCGCTCCTTTAGAGCGATTCATGGGCTTCTTATGCTTCCTTTAGTTCGTTTCAGGTTCCCGAGGCCGATTTGGAAGAGTTGGAGCGATTCCGACTCGATACATACACATTTTGGAGCCAACGGAGTAAAGGAACGATCACTCGATGCCTTGGAGTCAACCCCGAGACCTTGGGACCCAATCCCGAGCCTCCGAGACCCGATCCCGAGTCCCGGGAATCGACGAGAAGCCCATGAGAGGCAAGGAAGGACCAAAGAGCTCTTAAGGGAGGCCTACAAGACCCATCCCGTTCGGGATGGCCTCATCCCGTTCGGGATGGGGTGCACGTTGAAGGGTGCCATTGTGAGCCCATCCCGGTCGGGACCAACTCGTCCCGATCGGGATGACAGAGCCGTCCCGGTCGGGATGATCCGTCCCGGTCGGGATGAAGAACTGGCAGCGCGACTCTTTTCCTTTCTTCTCCTTCATTCTTGTACCCATATATATACTCCCTTCTTGTAATTTTAAGACATCTTATCTTACCCTAGAATAGTTTAAGACTCTCTTAAGCCTCCAAAACTCTAGATTTACTTTCACTCATTAGTTTTAATCTTCCATTAATCTTAGTTAATCTTTAGTTAATCCTTGTAATTAGTTCTTGTATTAAGAGGATACTTGAAGAATTCTCCAAGCTTGACAACCTTGGGTTTTATTTGGGTTCTTATTTATACAAGACTCCATCTTTTCTTTATTCTAGTGTTGGTATAACCTTCTCCATCTTTGTTCTTAGTTATTTAATCTTGTTTTCATCTTTTTTCATATTGTTATTGTTATTGTTCTTGTTTTTCATAATGAATGTTTGGATTGTGAGTTTGTTTTCTCTTATGATTGTTAGTTTTTCATTGATAATGAGTGAGTAGTAATCTTGTGGGGTTAGTAGGGGGATTAGGGGTAGATTATGGATGATTAGGGTTGATTAAGGGGAAAAGGCTACATCTTTGTTGTTAGTCACATTGTAGGCACTCTATGTGTTTGTTGATATGCTTGTGTGAGTTGTAGTGGCCATGCTTCCCATACTTGTGCTCATCTTCTCATTGATTGTCTATTATGTGGAAATGTCGAGAATAGTTTAGTCGCGAGAGCGTGGACTAGGGTCTAAGTTGCGAGAGCCCGGACCCACGTTGGCATCGGTTTAAGTTGCGAGAGCCCGGACCAACCCTAACAACTAGGAGACACCTATACCCTTGATCACCCCAATTACCCTTCTACTCCTATGAACCCGACCTACCCCACTTCTTTCCATATTTGTGTTAATCCTCCTAGTTAGCCATCGTTTACCCTAGATTACTTGTTAGTTCGATTATTAGCTTAGTCATACTTCTCCTCTACCATTAGTTTTCCTTTTATCGCTTTCTTTGTGTCGTTTTGGTAGCATAGTCTCGTTTTTAGGCCGACATAGTCTAAGCTTTGATATACCATCCTCTTGGATACGATCCCGACTTACCCTAGCTACCCACTAGGTTAGTCGGAGTTTTATTGATCGGCTAGGGACGTGACAAATCCCTTACCATCAATTTGGCGCCGTTGCCGGGGACGATGCATTGTTTAGACTTAGTTTGCTTATTTCTAGACTTAGTTACCCTTCTTTGTGTTCTCCCATCTTCTCTTGTGAATATTCTCTAGTTTTTCTTCTTTTCTTAGCTTTCTTTTATCTTTGTCTCTAGTTGTGCTTGTTTATTGTCGTTACCTAGTGCCCATAAAGCACTAGGTGTTCTTACGTTTGTTCTAGTGTGTAGTGTATGCCTAGGAGGGGAGGCGACTTCTATCTCTTTAATCCAGAGCCGGAGAGACTCTTTCGAGCCTTTCGCCAACGGACGATTAACCGAGTTAGAATCTCTCAACCGAGTGCAAGCAATACTCATCAAGGGCAAGCCCAAGGAGCCGACTTGAACAATTCACCTCGAGAGACGGCCGGAGGGACCTTCATCAATCCCTTCGGTGATTCTTCTCCTAGTTCCCCCTGTTCATCTACATCAACACCGTCTACACCACCATCGTCTCCCTTATATCCAATCACGCCTAAGTTTTCTTCTCACTCAACCTTTACGGAAGACGTTTTGCCGGGTCCATCCACTTTACCGGAGGCATATACCGGGAATTTTGTGGCAAAAACACAATTTATCCAATTGGTCGAGAGAAGTCAATTTAGTGGGTTACCAACCGAAGATCCTCATCAACACATGGAAACCTTTTCGGATTATTGTGACGCTATTTCGCAAATGGGAATAACTCAAGACCAAATTCGGTGGGTATTATTTCCTTTCTCTCTTATTGGTAAAGCGAAACAATGGTTCAAGGGGTTGGACAAAGCAAGACTTGGCATTGACACTTGGAAGAAGCTAGCCTTAGCCTTCTACCAACAATTCTATCCCCCGAAGAAGACAAATCTATTGAGAGCTTCTATCACGGGTTTCCAACAACGTGATGATGAAAGCCTCTATGAATCATGGGAGTGATTCAAAGCCTTGATCCGTTCTTGTCCACACCATGGCTTATCACAATGGTTCCTCGTACAACAATTTTGGAACGGGTTATATGAAGACTCGAGGGCCATACTGAACATGGGATCTAACGGTAGGTTTACCGAAGTGGAGGATGACCAAACTTGGTCAAGGATTGAAGAGATGGCGGTTCACAATTCCCAATACTCTAGGCCTAGGAAGGCGAATCGAGGAGGTAGGCACGAGGTAGATGCCATTACACAATTGAGCATTGATCTTGGGGCTCAACTAAGAACTCACATGGAGACTATTGACAAAAAGCTCCAAAGCCACCTCAACCAAGTTCAAGGCTCTAGTTCCTCCAACCAACACTCGATTCATGATGTTAATGCTTTGGGAGTTATACCCCCTACTCCTTACTTTGGGATGTGTGATACTTGTGGAATCGTTGGTCATGACCCTATGAATTGTAGAGGGAGTATTGAGCAAGTGAACGCCTTCCAAGCGTTCAAGCAAGGTGCCTCCTACTCCAATCAATACCAAGCTTCCAATCAAGTCCCTCAACAACAAGCCTTTCAACATCAACAACAACATCGTCCCTATGTTCCACCTCCTTTAAGGGACAACAACCAAGGTTACCAAGGTTACATGGGTAATCCAAGACCCTTCAACAACTTCAAGCAAAATAACCAAGGTACCTTTCACAATAACAAGCAAGGGTTCCAACAAGGGAACTTCAATCAAGGCGGTTTCAAAGGAAACCAAGGCTTCCAACAACAACAAAACCACAATCAAGGCCTTAATCAAGGCAATTCTCATGGGTTCCAAGGGAACCATCAAAAACAACAAGCAAATCAAAGTCATCAACAACAAAGAAAGCCTGGGAGCCGGTCTCCTATTCATGACTATGGTACTCCGTTAGCCCTCACCGATACTCCACATAATCCATCATCTCCACCACGGGATTTCGACGTACAAAAGTATATGATAAATATGCAAAGGAGTAATCAAGAGATGGCAAGAAATCAACAAGAGTTCTTTGCTTACGTTCAAAAGGACAACCTAGCAAGAGATGCTCATGCGAAGTCGATGGAAACCCGAATATCTCAACTTGCTTCGGAGATCTCTACAAGGCAAAAGGGTCAATTACCTTCTCAAGGTGAAACGCCGACATTTGAGCATGTAAATGCTATCACCACAAGGAGAGGTACATCCTATAACCCCCCTCCATATCCTAATGAGCAAGAGCCAACGCAAGAACCGAACATGGAATTGGCATCTCCAAATCAAGAAGAGACAAGCTTGGACAATTCAATAGAGGAGCAAGTTCTTTGGGAAATTGAAAAACCCCAAGGAGACAACCCTCCCCCACTTCAAGAGAAAGACAAATATAAAAGGAAAATGTCATTTGAGGAATCCACCCCTATTGAGCAAAACAAGTACCAAATCAAGTTGCCTTTCCCATCAAGGCAAATGAAGACTAAGGTGGACACTCAATACGACAAGTTCCTTAGTATGGTGAAGAAGTTGGATGTTAGTGTCCCGTTCACCGAATTACTTACCCAAATTCCGGCATATGGAAGATTTATGAGAGAAATCTTAGCTAGGAAGAGATCCGTCGACAAGGAAGAGACCGTAGCGTTCACGAGGGTGGTGAGCGAGCTTATCTAAGGTTCCACGCTTCCGAAGTTGAAGGATCCGGGTAGTTTTTCAATCCCATGCACCATAGGCAACTTCTTGATCAAGAATGCGTTATGCGACTTGGGCGCGAGTGTGAGCATCATTCCCTATTCTATTTGTTGCCGACTCGGAATAAAGGAGTTGAAATGGCCGATAAATCATTCAATCGACCATTAGGAATGTTAGAGGACGTACCGGTACGAGTGGGGAAGTACTTCATTCTGGTCGACTTCATTGTGCTTGACATGCCGGAGGATGCCAACACTCCCATTATTCTTGGGCGCCCATTTCTACGCACCGCGGGTGCCATGATCGATGTGAAGAACGGTAGGATCACATTTGAGCTAGGTGAGGAAAAGATAGTGTTCGACCTCCAAGGCAACACTACGCCTACTAAGGATGAATCATGCAATATGATCCAAGCCAAGAAAGACATCGATCTAGGGGGTGAACCGAAACAAAGCTTGAAGAAGTACTCTTATGTACTTGATGATGATGACTCCGAGAGTGAGGAGGATGAGTGCCCATGTCATGGGCTTGATGACAAGTTGAAGTGCAATGACAAGGAAGAAGATGAGCCCCCCTTGGGGCCAGATGAGGACCGGTGGACGTTTGGGTATATCCCCAAGGACCAAAAGTACAAGTTCAAGTCGTTGAACTTGGAAGAGCGGGATGCCCCGGGAACGTCAAGGCAAGCGCATGAGGAGCCTTAAGATCCGGTCGGTTACATTACGAGCTTGATTGAAGATTTCTCAAGGGCCTTCGACTTGTTCTTACGTGCCCTTGATGGAGATGGAATTGTTCAAGGTTGTTGAAAAAGATTAAAGAAAGCACCACCTTGGTTTGACGGAGTCCCACAAGAACCGTCTCATTGTATATATCTCTTTCTTATAATTAGTTGGACTTTTGTGAATTCTTGTTATTTGGATTGATTGATGAGCGTTGTGAGGTAGAGAGTTTGATGTTTGTTTGAGTAATGCTTGATAGGTGATGTGAGAATGCTCCTAGAGAAGAATGGCTATGATATACCTTGGGTTTTGAGCACGAGGATCGGGTTTTTGAAGCTTGGAGCAAGCTTTTGGGATTGTGGAAGTTTAAGAAGGCCCATCCCGGCCGGGATGAGGCGTCCCGATGATGGTAGGATTTGCCGTGGGTACTAACCGTCAATATTAAACCGACTATTCCTAGTGGGTAGCTAGGGCAAGTAGGGTCGATATCCACGGGGACGGTAGAGTAAGGTCTAGACTAGGTCCACTAAAAACTAGGCTAAGTCACACAAACGAACACAAAGAGAGCGATAAATGGTAAACTATGGTGGTGGAAGAGGTATGACTAAGCTAGTGATGAACTAGACTAAAACGAAGCTAAACAATACTAAAAAGACGATGACTAACTAAGACGATGGATCAAATATGGAAAGGAAGTGGGGTAGGTCGGGTTCATAAGAGTAGAAGGGTGATTTGGGTGATCAAGGGTGTAGATGCCTCCTAATTGCTAGAGTCGGTCCAGGCTCTCGCAACTTAGACCGATGTTAAGATGGGTCCGGGCTCTCGCAACTTAGACCCTAGTCGGCACTCTCGTGACTATGACTATTCTCAACATGCTCACACAATAGACAAGCAATGGGAAGATGAACACAAGCATGGGAAGCATGGCCACTACAACTCACACAAGCATAACATCAAACACATAGAGTGCCTATAATGAGTCTAATAACAAAGATGAAACCTTTACCCCTAATCAACCCTAATCACCCATAATCCACCCTTAATCCCCCTACTAACCCCAAAAGTAATCTACTCACTCATTATCAATGAAAAACTAACCATCATAAGAGAAAACAAACTCTCAATCCAAACATTCATAATGAACAATAACAATAACAATAAACAAAATATAAAGATTCAAACTTGATTAACAAACTAAGAACAAGAGTAAATAAGAGAAGAAGATTATACCAACAAACAATGGATGAAGAAAAGATGAAAACTTATATTAATAAGATACCCAAATACAATCCCAAGGTTGTCAATCTTGGAACAATATTCAAGAATCCCTTAATCCAAGAACTAATTACTCTAGATTAACTAAGATTAAAGAGAGATTAAGATTAATGTGTGAGAGTAAATCTAGGGTTTTGGAGGCTTAAACTAATCTAGGGTAACATAAGATGTCTTAAAATTACAAGAAGGGAGTATATATATGGGTACAAGAATGAAGGAGAGGAAAAGAAGAATGCGGGTGAGCTGTAGCCCATCCCGACCGGGACGGATCATCCCGATCGGGAAGGGTTCTTCCATCACGATCGGGAAGGGTTCAACCCGACCGGGAAGGGCCCACAGTGGCGCTTCTAAATGTGCCTCCCTTCCCGATCGGGAAGGCTATTATCCCGACCGGGAAGGGTCTTGTATGCCTTCAATAAGAGCTCTATGGTCCCTCCTTGTATCTTATGGGCTTCCCGTCGATTCTCGGGACTCGGGATCGGGTCTCGGAGGCTCGGGATTGGGATCCAAGGTCTCGGGGTCGATTCCAAGGCCTCGAGTCATCGTTCCTTTATCTCGTTGGCTCCAAAATGTGTATGTATTGAGTCGGAATCACTCCAACTCTTCCAAATCGGGCTCGGAAACCTGAAACGGACTAAAGGAAGCATAGAAAGCCCATGAATCGCTCCAAAGGAGCGATTCTACAAGGAAAAAGGAACCAAAACACAACAAATAGGCATTACAAACTACACTTATCAACTCCCCCACACTTAACCCTTACTCGCCCTCGAGTAAGCACACACTAACCACTACACTAACCGAATGGGTATTAGCGCACCCTACGCCCCTTCAACTCACGCGAGTGCACTTAGAGGACAAGTGCACTCCGCAAGGCAAGTTGGGTCTTGCGACAAAACTGTGGATGCAGCCAGACACAGAACACACAAACAAACAAACACACAAACAAACACATAATCGGTTGCACCCAAAACAAAAGAAATACCGCTTCCCTCTAAAAGCGGTGAAAGAAGCACCGGTTTAGGACTCGAGGTAAGTGACAACGTTCCCAAGCTAGACGTACAAATCAAGGTGAACTAAACCCTAATAGTATGACGATCAAGCAATAAAAACGTTGGTAACTTATCTAGGTCCTCCTAACTTTCTAAAAACGTACTACGGGACGATCGGCGGAGTGGAAAAGTGGATAACCACGGTGTTAGTCGACACTGTAGGTAAGTGAGACCCCGCCCCCTTTAGCGTGAGCCAAGAGGGTCGTCCCAAGTCCAAAACCGCCTAACAAGTCCAAGTAAAAAGGTGGAAATATGCAAAATGAGGGAAGACCGACTAATGCCGCTATCATCCTTCGTAGGGACTCGGTCCTTTGGTAGGCTCCTCACGGCAAAAGTCGGAAAAAGGCTTATTTTGAGATGTTTGGATTATTTTTGTGAGTCGGGTTTTCTTTTTGGAATTTTTCTTTCTTTTGCATTTTTGCCTTGTTTGTTGCCATGCCACTTCTTTTTCTTCTTTTCTATTTTTTTTTTGGCTTTTGTGCCTTTTCTTTTTCTTCATTCTTTTCTTTCTTTCATTTTTCTTTCTTTTCTTTTCTTTGCCCTTTTTGGCAAGATTTGGCTTTTTGGCACTTCTTTGACAATTGAGAAAGAGAGAAATCAACAAATTGCATTTTATTTGTGTCGAATGTGTAGGAGGTAGGTGAATGGGTGAGTCGGGACGGGCCCTTCCCTTCTAACCCACAAAAAGTGGAGAACTTGGACTAATCAAACGATCCTAAACACGGTCACCTAAGGGACGAGACTCGGTAATCAAGGCCTTTTCACACCGTGGGTGGTCATAATGGTCAAAATGCAATTCCCGTAGTAAATCCCTAGTAAGCTAGGTGGACTCAAGGTAAAGGACCAACGAATTCATTGATTTAAGGTCATTCTACTAGACTAAAGCCCAAGACTCGATTTATACTACTAGGAAGGGAAAGTAAGCACTCACACACTAGCCTCTAAACCGGGTTTTCGAAAATGGTTTACACAAATGACACAAATACACACACAAAAGAAAGACTCAACGAAAACGAACGAAAGGACAAGAAACAAAAAGGCAACAAAAGAGAACAAAACAAAACCAACAAATAACAAGCACCACCCCAAAAATCTATACAAGTCACCAAATCCACCACAAGAATATACAAGCTCCACCCGAGCACACCTCAACACAACCTTCACCAAACATCACAAGGAATAAAGAGGGAAAGAGGGTTAGAGGATGTTACCGGATGTCTTCAAAGCTTTCCAAACAACGGAGGTTAGGCAACCTATAAGGAAAAAGGGAGGCAAACACACACAATACAAAACAAATGCACGATACAATGACACAAAAGAAAAAAAACACAAAAAGAAAATCTTTTTTATTTTTGTGAAAATTTTTCAAATTTTTAGGGTTTTTAAAGGTTTTTTTCGAAAAAGGGGAAAATAAAACTAACTACGATAGAAAATCGCTCCCCCACACTTAAACCGAGCAATGTCCTCATATGCTCAATCATAGTGTGAGGAGAGACAAAAGAAAAGAAAATAAACAACGAAAATAAAGCTAAAAATCAAAAATAAAGTGAAGAAAAGGTTGAAGGTGTCCGGCCGGGGTGTAGTCAAGTCACCATGGGCCGAGACGAGAAAAAGATATGGATGGGGGAAGAAATAAAAAGAAGGAAATAGAAAGGAAATGGGAGGGGAGGGCTAGGTGTGATCAAGTCACCTAGCCCGGATTCCGTCCAAATCCGACTAACTCCTAAAAAGCGGTGAAAATCTTGTAAGATTGGATTTTTCGATTGACTCTCGACGCAATCACGTCGTCGAGAGTCGGGAGCAATCAACACCAAGGCCTCGAAGGCCACCATGACTTCGAGACACAAAGGGAATAAACAAAGGAAAACCAGTAACAACAAAAACGGAAAAGAAAGGATAGTTGCCATACCATAGGTTAGCAACTCACTCTCTCCGTCGTCTCATAGATCAATGAAGGCACGTGCTTGTCTTCATCATTGCTTTTCCGCTTCATTCTCGATAACATCGCATGGTAAAGGTGGGAAAGGTGTAAGGGGGTGGGATTTGATGTGGATCTCTGTGTGAAGTGAGGTGTATGGGTCATATGATAGGAACAAGGAGGAGTAGGGAGGTTGGGAGGGGGCATAAAACGGTTGGGTGGACTTGATTTGCGAAGAAGAATCACAAAGGGGAATCAGAGGACCATCCCGATCGGGAAGACTGATCCCGATCGGGTTACCTCACCCGTCCCGGTCGGGACGCCTTCATCCCGGTCGGGACGAACCCACAGTGAGCTCGAAATGTGGTGCACCCATCCCGATCGGGACGGCACCTTCCCGGTCGGGTTGCCACACCCGTCCCGGTCGGGACGCCCACATCTCGGTCGGGACGAACTCACAGGAGGCTCCAAATATGGCGCACCCATCCCGATCGGGACGGGTCCTTCCCGGTCGGGTTGCCTTACCCTTCCCGGTCGGGACGCCTCTTCTTCAACTTCCACAATCCCCAAAAGCTTGCTTCAAGCTTCAAAAATCCGATCCTCGTGTCTACAACCCAAGGTATATCATCGCCAATCCTTTCTAGGAGCGTTCTCACTTCACCTATCAATCAATACTCAAACACACATCAAACTCTCTCCCTCACAACACTCATCAATCAATCCCAATAACAAGAATTCACCAAGAAAAACCAAAGAAAATATAATACAAGGATATATACAAAGGGACGGTTCTTGTGGGTCTCCGTCAAACCAAGGTTGTGCTTCTTCATTCTTTTTCAACAACCAAAACTAGTTCCATCTCCATCAAGGGCACGTAAGAACAAGTCGAAGGCCCTTGAGAAGTCTTCAATCAAGCTCGAGATATAACCGACCACATCCCGAGGCTCTGCAAGGCCTTGCATCGACGTTCCCGGGGCATCCCGATCTACTAAGTTCAATGACTTGAACTTGTACTTTTGGTCCTTGGGGATATACCCAAACGTCCACCGATCCTCATGCGGCCCCAAGGGAGGCTCATCTTCTTCCTTGTCTTTGCACTTCAACTTGTCATCAAGCCCATGAATTGGGCTCTCATCTTCCTCCATATCGGAGTCGTCATCCTCAAGTACATAAGAGTACTTCTTCATGCTTTGTTCCGGTTCACCCCCTAGATCGATGTCTTTCTTGGCTTGGATCATATTGCATGTCTCATCGCTAGTAGGCGAAGTGTTGCCTTGGAGGTCAAACACTATCTTCTCCTCGCCTAACTCAAATGTGATCCTACCGTTCTTCACATCGATCATGGCACCCGCGGTGTGTATAAATGGGCGCCCAAGAATAATGGGAGTGTTGGCATCCTCCGGCATGTCAAGAACAATGAAGTCGACCGGAATGAAGTATTTCCCTACTCGTACCGGTACATCCTCTAAAATTCCTAATGGTCGATTGAATGATTTATCGGCCATTTGGAGGGTGAGGGACGTACATTTCAACTCTTTCATTCCGAGTCGGCAACAAATAGAATACGGAATGATGCTCACACTCGCGCCCAAGTCACATAACGCATTCTTGATCAAGAAGTTGCCTACGGTGCAAGGGATCGAAAAACTACCCGGATCCTTCAACTTCGGAAGCGTGGAACCTTGTATGAGCTCGCTCACCACCCTCGTGAAAGCTACGGTCTCTTCCTTGTCAACGGATCTCTTCCTAGCTAGGATTTCTCTCATAAATCTTCCATATGCCGGGATTTGGGTAAGTAATTCGGTGAACGGGACACTAACATTTAATTTCTTCACAATACTAAGGAACTTGTCGTAATGAGTGTCCACCTTAGTCTTCATTTGCCTCGATGGGTAAGGCAACTTGATTTGGTACTTGTTTTGATCATTAAGGGTGGACTCTTCAAAGGACACTTTTCTTTTTCCCTTGTCTTTCTCTTGAAGAGGAGGAGGGTTGTCTTCTTGAGGTTTCTCGGCCTCCCATAAGACTTGCTCCTCAATTGGAATGTCAAAGCTTGCATTATCTTGAGAGGGGGGTATGACTTCTTGTCTTGGTTCTTGCTCATTAGGTGAAAAAGGGGGTTCGTAGGATGTACCACTCCTCGTAGTAATAGCATTTACATGCTCAAATTTTGGTGTTTCGCCTTGAGGAGGTAGTTGCCCCTTTTGTCTTGTACAGATCTCCGAAGCAAGTTGAGATATTCGGGTTTCCATCGACTTCGCATGAGCATCTCTTGCTTGGTTGTCCTTTTGAACGTAAGCAAAGAACTCTTGTTGATTTCTTGCCATCTCTTGATTACTCCTTTGCATATCCATCATATACTTTTGTACGTCGAAATCCCGTGGTGGAGATGATGGATTATGTGGAATATCGGTGAGGGCTAACGGAGTACCATAGTCATGGATAGGAGACCGACTCCTAGGCTTGCTTTGTTGTTGATGACTTTGATTTGCTTGTTGTTGATGGTTCCCTTGGAACCCATGAGAATTGCCTTGATTAAGGCCTTGATTGTGGTTTTGTTGTTGTTGAAAGTTCCGGTTTCCTTGGAAACCACCTTGATTAAAGTTCCCTTGTTGGAACCCTTGCTTGTTGTTGAAGTTACCTTGGTTATTTTGCTTGAAGTTGTTAAAGGGTCTTTGGTTACCCACATAACCTTGGTAACTTTCATTGTTGTCCCGTAAAGGAGGTGGAACATAGGGACGATGATGTTGTTGATGTTGAAAGGCTTGTTGTTGAGGGACTTGATTGGAAGCTTGGTATTGATTAGAGTAGGAGGCACCTTGCTTGAACGCTTGAAAGACGTTCACTTGCTCAATAATCCCTCTACAATGCATAGGATCATGACCAACGATTCCACAAGTATCACACATTCCAAAATAAGGCAAAGGAGGTGCAAACTCCAAAGCATTTACATCATGGATCGAGTGTTGGTTGGAGGAACTAGAGCTTTGAACTTGGTTGAGGTGGCTTTGGAGCTTTTTGTCAATGGTCTCCATGTGAGTTCTTAGTTGAGCCCCAAGATCAATGCTCAATTGTGTAATGGCATCAACCTCATGCCTACCTCCCCGATTTGCCTTCCTAGGCCTTGAATATTGTGAATTATGCACCGCCATATCTTCAATCCTTGACCAAGTTTGGTCATCCTCCACTTCGGTAAACCTACCGTTAGATCCCATATTGAGTATGGCCCTCGAGTCTTCATATAGCCCATTCCAAAATTGTTGTACGAGGAACCATTGTGATAAGCCATGATGTGGACAAGAACTGATCATGGCTTTGAATCTTTCCCACGATTCGTAGAGGCTTTCATCATCGCGTTGTTGGAAACCCGTGATAGAGGCTCTCAATAGATTTGTCTTCTCCGGGGGATAGAATTGTTGATAGAAGGCTAAGGCTAGCTTCTTCCAAGTGTCAATGCCAAGTCTTGATTTGCCAACCCCTTGAACCATTGCTTCGCTTTACCGATAAGAGAGAAAGGAAATAATACCCACCGGATTTGGTCTTGAGTTATTCCCGTTTGTGAAATAGCGTCACAATAGTCCGAAAAGGTTTCCATGTGTTGATGAGGATCTTCGGTTGGTAACCCACTAAATTGACTTCTCTCGACCAATTGGATAAATTGCGTTTTCGCCACAAAATTCCCGGTATATGCCTCCGGTAGAGTAGATGGACCCGGCAAAACGTCTTCCGTAAAGGTTGAGTGAGAAGAGAACCTAGGCATGATTGGATATAAGGGAGACGATGGTGGTGTAGACGGTGTTGATGTAGAAGAAGAGGGGAAACTAGGAGAAGAATCACCGAAGGGATTGATGAAGGTCCCTCCGGCCGTCTCTCGAGGTGAAATGTTCAAGTCGGCTCCTTGGGCTTGCCTTTGATGAGTATTGCCTGCACTCAGTTGAGAGATCCTAACCCGATTAATCGTCCGTTGGCGAAAGGCTCGAAAGAGTCTCTCCGGCTCTGGATTAAAGAGATAGAAGTCGCCTCCCCTCCTAGGCACACACTACACACTAGAACAAACGTAAGAACACCTAGTGCTTTATGGGCACTAGGCAACGACAATAACAAACACAACTAGAGACAAAGAGAAAAGAAAGCTAAGGAAAGAAGAGAAACTAGAAAATATTCACAAGAGAAGATGGGAGAGCACAAAGAAGGGTAACTAAGTCTAGAAATAAGCAAACTAAGTCTAAACAATGCACCGTCCCCGGCAACGGCGCCAAATTGATGGTAGGATTTGCCGTGGGTCCTAACCGTCAATATTAAACCGACTATTCCTAGTGGGTAGCTAGGGCAAGTAGGGTCGATATCCATGGGGACGGTAGAGTAAGGTCTAGACTAGGTCCACTAAAAACTAGGCTAAGTCACACAAACGAACACAAAGAGAGCGATAAATGGTAAACTATGGTGGTGGAAGAGGTATGACTAACCTAGTGATGAACTAGACTAAAACGAAGCTAAACAATACTAAAAAGATGATGACTAACTAAGACGATGGATCAAATATGGAAAGGAAGTGGGGTAGGTCGGGTTCATAAGAGTAGAAGGGTGATTTGGGTGATCAAGGGTGTAGATGCCTCCTAATTGCTAGAGTCGGTCCGGGCTCTCGCAACTTAGACCGATGTCAAGATGGGTCCGGGCTCTCGCAACTTAGACACTAGTCGGCACTCTCGTGACTATGACTATTCTCAACATGCTCACACAATAGACAAGCAATGGGAAGATGAACACAAGCATGGGAAGCATGGCCACTACAACTCACACAAGCATAACATCAAACACATAGAGTGCCTATAATGAGTCTAACAACAAAGATGAAACCTTTACCCCTAATCAACCCTAATCACCCATAATCCACCCTTAATCCCCCTACTAACCCCACAAGTAATCTACTCACTCATTATCAATGAAAAACTAACCATCATAAGAGAAAACAAACTCTCAATCCAAACATTCATAATGAACAATAACAATAACAATAAACAAAATATAAAGATTCAAACTTGATTAACAAAATAAGAACAAGAGTAAATAAGAGAAGAAGATTATACCAACAAACAATGGATGAAGAAAAGATGAAAACTTGTATTAGTAAGATACCCAAATACAATCTCAAGGTTGTCAATCTTGGAACAATCTTCAAGAATCCCTTAATCCAAGAACTAATTACTCTAGATTAACTAAGAATTAACTAAAATTAAAGAGAGATTAAGATTAATGTGTGAGAGTAAATCTAGGGTTTTGGAGGCTTAAACTAATCTAGGGTAACATAAGATGTCTTAAAATTACAAGAAGGGAGTATATATATGGGTACAAGAATGAAGGAGAGGAAAAGAAGAATGCGGGTGAGCTGTAGCCCATCCCGACCGGGACGGATCATCCCGATCGGGAAGGGTTCTTCCATCACAATCGGGAAGGGTTCAACCCGACCGGGAAGGGCCCACAATGGCGCTTCTAAATGTGCCTCCCTTCCCGATCGGGAAGGCTATTATCCCGACCGGGAAGGGTCTTGTATGCCTTCAATAAGAGCTCTATGGTCCCTCCTTGTATCTTATGGGCTTCCCGTCGATTCTCGAGACTCGGGATCGGGTCTCGGAGGCTCGGGATTGGGATCCAAGGTCTCGGGGTCGATTCTAAGGCCTCGAGTCATAGTTCCTTTATCTCGTTGGCTCCAAAATGTGTATGTATTGAGTCGGAATCACTCCACTCTTCCAAATCGGGCTCGGGAACCTGAAACGGATTAAAGGAAGCATAGGAAGCCCATGAATCGCTCCAAAGGAGCGATTCTACAAGGAAAAAGGAACCAAAACACAACAAATAGGCATTACAAACTACACTTATCACCCGACCGGGACGGGTGTGGCATCCCGACCGGGAAGGAGCCGTCCTGATCGGGATGGGTGTACCAAGATTTGAGCTCACTGTGGATCCGTCCGGACCGGGATGAGGACGTCCCGACCGGGACGAGTGAGGTAACCCGATCGGGATTAACCATCCCGACCAGGATGGTCCTCTACTCCCCCTTTGTGTTTCTTCTTCGACAATTGACTCCACCCAACCGTTTTATGCCCCCTCCCTACCTCCCTAGCTACCCTACCCTTATCATATGCCTCATGTACTTCATTGTCATACCCTCACTCCATTTCCTATCCACTTTACACCGATTCTCTAATCAAATCCCACCCTCTACCATTACTACCTTTATCGTGAGTTCCTTTCAAGTGTGAAGCAAGATGGCAACCGAGAAGATAAGCGTCGAGCCTCTAAAGATCATCGAGACGATGGAGCAAGTGAGTTACTAGCCGCTCGGTTTGGGTAACTATCCTTACTTTTCCGTCTTTTTAACGCTTGTTTTTCATTGTTTGCCCCATTCCCTTGAGTCATGATATATAGTGGCCTTCGAGGCCGTAGTAGGATTGCTCCCGACTCCCGACGACGTGATTACGTCGAGAGTCAATCAATTAAGTCCAATTTACAAGATTTTCACCGCTTTTTTAGGAATCAGTCGGATTTGGGCGGAATCCGGGCTAGGTGACTTGATTACACCTAGCCCTCCCCTCCCATTTCCTTTTATTTCTTTCTTTTTATTTTCTCCCCCCCCTCCATATCTTTTTCTCGTCTCGGCCCATGGTGACTTGACTACACCCCGGCCGGACACTTTCTACCCTTTTCTTCATCTTCATTTTTGATTTTTAGCTTTATTTTCGTAGTTTCTTTTCTTCTTCTTTTGTCTCTCCGCACACTACGATTGAGAATATGAGGACATTGCTCGGTTTAAGTATGGGGGAGCGATATTCTATCGTAGTTAGTTTTATTTTTTCCTTTTTTCGAAAAAAAAAATAAACCTTTAAAAACCCTACAAATTTGAAAAAATTTCACAAAAATCAAAAAGATTTTCTTTTGTGTATTTTCCTTTTTTGTGTCCTTGTGTCGTATATTTGTTGTGCGTTGTGTGTGTTTTGCCTCCCTCTTCCTTGTAGGTTGCTTAGTCACCATTGTTTGGGAAGCTTTGAAGACATCCGGTAACATCTTCTAACCCTCTTTCCCTATTTTATCCCTTGTGATGCTTGGAGAAGGTTGTGTTGAGGTGTGCTCGGGTGGAGCTTGTACGTACTTGTGGTGATTTGGTGACTTGTTTGGAAATTCGGGGTGGTGTTTGTGTTTTGTATGTGTTCGTTTTGTTTTGTTCTTGTTTTGTTGCTTTTACTTCTTTTTCTTTCGTTCTCGTTGAGTCTTCGTTTGTGTGTGTATTTGTGTCTTGTATGTAAATGGTTTTCGAAAACCCGGTTTAGAGGCTAGTGTGTGAGCGTCTATTTTCCCTTCCTAGTAGTATAAATCGAGTTTTGGACTTCAGCCTAGTAGAATGACCCTAAATCAATGAGTTCGTTGGTCATTTACCTTGAGTTCACCTAGCTTACTAGGAATTTACTGCGGGATTTGCACCTTTGACCATTATGACCACCCACGGTGTGAAAAGGCCTTGGTTACCGAGTCTCGTCCCTTAGGTGACCGTGTCTAGGGTTGTTTGATTAGTCCAAGTTCTCCACTTTTTGTGGGTTTGAAGGGAAGGCGCCGTCCCGACTCACCCATTACCCTATCTCGTACACATACCCACACAAATAAAATGCAAATTGTTGATTCTCTCTTTCTTGTTACGCATTGAAATGCCAAAAATGCCAAATCTTGCCAAAAGGGGCAAAGAAAAGAAATGAAAGAAAAAAATGAAAGAAAGAAAAGAATGAAGGAAAAGAAAAGGCACAAAAGCCAAAAAAGAAAATAGAAAAGAAGAAAAAGAAATGGCATGGCAACAAACAAATCAAAACGTCGAAAAGAAAGAAAATGCCAAAAGAAAACCCGTCTCACAAAAAGAAATCCTCACAAAAATAAGCCTTTTTCCGACTTTTGCCGTGAAGAGCCTACCAAAGGACCGAGTTCCTAGGAAGGATGATAGCGGCATTAGTCGGTCTTCCCTCGTTTTGCATGTTTCCATCTTTTTACTTGGACTAGTTAGGCGGTTTTGGACACGGGACGACCCTCTTGGCTCACGCTAAAGGGGGCGGGGTCTCACTTACCTACAGTGTCGGCTAACACCGTGGTTCTTCACTTTTCCACTCCGCCGATCGTCCCGTAGTACGTTTTTAGAAAGTTAGGAGGACCTAGGTAAGTTACCAACGTTTTTGTTGCTTTATCGTCATACTATTAGGGTTTAGTCCACCTTGGTTTGTATTGCTAGCTTGGGAACGTTGTCACTTACCTCGAGTCCTAAACCGATGTTTCAATCACTGCTTTTTGAGGGAAGCGGTATTGGTTTTCTTTCGGGTGCAACCGATTATGTGTTTGTTTGTGTGTTTGTTTGTTTATGTGTTTCGTGTCCGGTTGCATCCACTGTTTTGTCGCAAGACCCGACTTGCCTTGCGGGGTGTACTTCTCCTCTAAGTGTACTCGCGTGAGTTGAAGGGGCGTAGGGTGCGCTAATACCCACTCGGATAGTTTAGTAGTTAGTTTGTGCTTACTCGAGGGCGAGTAAGGGTTAAGTGTGGGGGAGTTGATAAGTGTAGTTCGTAGTGCCTATTTGTCCTGTTTTGGTCCCATTTTCCTTGTGGAATCGCTCCTTTAGAGCGATTCATGGGCTTCTTATGCTTCCTTTAGTTCGTTTCAGGTTCCCGAGGCCGATTTGGAAGAGTTGGAGCGATTCCGACTCGATACATACACATTTTGGAGCCAACGGAGTAAAGGAACGATCACTCGATGCCTTGGAGTCGACCCCGAGACCTTGGGACCCAATCCCGAGCCTCCGAGACCCGATCCCGAGTCCCGAGAATCGACGAGAAGCCCATGAGAGGCAAGGAAGGACCAAAGAGCTCCTAAGGGAGGCCTACAAGACCCATCCCGTTCGGGATGGCCTCATCCCGTTCGGGATGGGGTGCACGTTGAAGGGTGCCACTGTGAGCCCATCCCGGTCGGGACGAAGAACTGGCAGCGCGACTCTTTTCCTTTCTTCTCCTTCATTCTTGTACCCATATATATACTCCCTTCTTATAATTTTAAGACATCTTATCTTACCCTAGAATAGTTTAAGACTCTCTTAAGCCTCCAAAACCCTAGATTTACTTTCACTCATTAGTTTTAATCTTCCATTAATCTTAGTTAATCTTTAGTTAATCCTTGTAATTAGTTCTTGTATTAAGAGGATACTTGAAGAATTCTCCAAGCTTGACAACCTTGGGTTTTGTTTTGGGTTCTTATTTATACAAAACTCCATCTTTTCTTCATTCTAGTGTTGGTATAACCTTCTCCATATTTGTTCTTAGTTATTTAATCTTGTTTTCATCTTTTTTTCATATTGTTATTGTTATTGTTCTTGTTTTTCATAATGAATGTTTGGATTGTGAGTTTGTTTTCTCTTATGATTGTTAGTTTTTCATTGATAATGAGTGAGTAGTAATCTTGTGGGGTTAGTATGGGGATTAGGGGTAGATTATGGATGATTAGGGTTGATTAAGGGGAAAAGGCTACATCTTTGTTGTTAGTCACATTGTAGGCACTCTATGTGTTTGTTGATATGCTTGTGTGAGTTGTAGTGGTCATGCTTCCCATACTTGTGCTCATCTTCTCATTGATTGTCTATTATGTGGAAATGTCGAGAATAGTTTAGTCGCGAGAGCGCGGACTAGGGTCTAAGTTGCGAGAGCCCGGACCCACCTTGGCATCGGTTTAAGTTGCGAGAGCCCGGACCGACCCTAACAACTAGGAGACACCTATACCCTTGATCACCTCAATTACCCTTCTACTCCTATGAACCCGACCTACCCCACTTCTTTCCATATTTGTGTTAATCCTCCTAGTTAGCCATCGTTTACCCTAGATTACTTGTTAGTTCGATCATTAGCTTAGTCATACTTCTCCTCTACCATTAGTTTTCCTTTTATCGCTTTCTTTGTGTCGTTTTGGTAGCATAGTCTCGTTTGTAGGCCGACATAGTCTAAGCTTTGATATACCGTCCTCGTGGATACGATCCCGACTTACCCTAGCTACCCACTAGGTTAGTCGGTGTTTTATTGATCGGCTAGGGACGTGACAAATCCCTTACCATCAGCTATCATCCTTCCTAGGGACTCGGTCCTTTGGTAGGCTCTTCACGGTAATAGTCGGTAAAAGGCTTATTTTGAGATGTGGGGACTCTTTTTGTGAGACGGGTTTTCTTTTGGCGTTTTCTCTTTTCTTTGCATCTTTGCTTGGAGTGTTGCTATGCCATTTCTTTTTCTTCTTTTCTATTTTCTTTTTGGCTTTTTGTGCCTTTTCTTTTTTTTCAATCTTTTCTTTCTTTCTTTCATTTTCTTTCTTTTTTTCTTTTCTTGGCCCTTTTGGCTTGATTTGGCTTGTAAGCATTTCTTTTTGCAACAAGAAAAATGATTTCAACAATTTGCAATTTTATTGTGTGGAAATGTGTAGGAGGTAGGGAAATGGGAGAGTCGGGGGCGCGCTTTCCCTCTTCAATCCCACAAATAAAAAAGGGAAAACTTGGACTAATCAAACAATCCTAAACACGATCACCTAAGGGACGGGACTCGGCAACCAAGGCCTTTTCACACTGTGGGTGGTCATAATGGTCAAAATGCAAATCCCGTAGTAAATCCTTAGTAGGCTAGGTGGACTCAAGGTAAAGGACCAACGAAATCATTAATTTAGGGTCATTCTACTAAACTAAAGTCCAAGACTCGATTTACATTACTAGAAAGGGAAAGTAAACGCTTGCACACTAGCCTCAAAACCGGGTTTTCGAAAACCATTTACACACTAGACACAACTGCACACCACAAAACAAAGACTCAACAAAGAACGAAAGAAAAAGAGACAAAAGGCAACAAAACAAAACAAGATAAAACAAACACATAAACAAAACAAACACCACCCCTAGCTTCCAAACAAATCACCAAACCAACCACGAACTTTACAAAGCTCCACCCGAGCACACAACATCACAATCTCCTCCAAACTCCGCAAGAGACAAAGAAGGAAAAAGGCATAGAAGATGTTAGCGGAAGTCTTGAAAGCTCTCCAAAGCTAGCGGCGATTAGGCGGCCTAAGAGGAAAAAAGGGGTGCAAAACACGCACAACAAAACACACATACGATACAACGACATAAAAGAAAAACACACAAAAGAAAATCTTTTTGATTCTTGCGAAATTTTTTCAAATTTTTAGGGTTTTTAAAGATTTTTTCGAAAAATTACGAAAATAAAACTAACTATGATAGAATACCGCTCCCCCACACTTAAACCGAGCAATGTCCTCATGCTCGATCGTAGTGTGCGGAGACACTAAAGAAAATGAAAGAGACTACGAAAATAAAGCTAAAAATCAAAAAGAAAGCGGAGAAAAGGGTGGAATGCGTCCGGCCGGGGTGTAATCAAGTCACCGTGGGCCGAGACAAGAAAAGATATGAAAAAGGGGGGAAATAAAAAGAAGGAAATAAAAGGAAATGGGAGGGGAGGACTAGGTGTAATCAAGTCACCTAGCCCGGATTCCGCCCAAATCCGACTAAATCCTAAAAAAAAAGGGTGAAAATCCTGGAAATTTGGATTTTGAAAATGACTCTTGATGTAGTCACGTCATCAAGAGTCGGGAGCAATAACTACCACGGCCTCGAAGGCCACCATGACACCAAGACACAAAAGTGTACAAGGGGAAGGGGACAAACAAGGGAAAACAAGCAACAACAAAAACGGAAAAGAAAGGATAGTTGCCATACCCATAGGTTAGCAACTCACTCTCTCCATCGTCTTCAATGGTCAATAATTGCACTTTGCTTGTTGTCATCATCGTCATTCCACTTCATACTTGAGAAAATCGCATGGTTGAGGTAGTAGGCTTGCCATAATGTGAGGAGGTGGGATTTGATGTGAATATCGGTGTAAAGTGAAGAGGATATGAAGTGAGGGTATGCAAATGAAGTATGTGGGTCATATGATATGAGCACGGAGAGGTAAGGAGGTTGGGAGGGGGTATACTATGGTTGGGTGGACTCGAATGTCGAAGAAGAGGCATAAGGGGGAGTAGGGGACCATCCCGGTCGGGATGGATGGTCCCGGTCGGGATGACACTCCCGTCCCGGTCGGAAAGCTCCCGTCCCGGTCGGGATGGCACTCCAGTAAGCTCAAAATATGGCACCCTCATCCCGATCGGGATGGCTCCTTCCCGGTCGGGATGCCTCATCCTTCCCGGTCGGGATGACTCATTCCCGGTCGGGATGCTCTCTTCATGGCCTCCAAAACCCCAAAAGCTACTCAAAGCTTCAAAAACCCGTTCCCTTGGTCACAATTCATGCTCTATCGATAACCATTCCTCTCTACAAATCACCTTCACTTCACACCTATCAAACAAACTCAATCTCAACATCAAATTTCCTCCCTCACATCGCTCATCGACAATCCAAATAATCAAGAATTTCACAAAACTAAAAGGAACTACAAGAGAAAGAAATATATACAAAGGAACGGTTCTTGTGGAACTCCGTCAAACCAATGATGGTGCAATCTTCAATTCTTTTTCAACAACCTTGTAACCGATTTCATCTCCATCAAGGGCATGGAGAAACAAATCAAAGGCTCTAGCAAAGTCTTCAATCAAGCTTGAGATATAACCGTCCACATCCCAAGGTTCTCCATGACTTTGTCTCGACGTTCTCGGGGCTTCCCGATCTTCTAAGTTCAATGGCTTGAACTTGTACTTTTGATCCTTCGGGATGTACCCAAACGTCCACTTGTCCTCATGCGGCCCCAAGGGAGGCTCATCTTGCTTCTTGCCTTTCAACTTGTCATCAAACCCATGATATGGGTTCTCATCTTCCCCAATCTCGGAATTATCATCCTTATGCTCATAGGAATTATTCTTCAAGCTTTGTCCCGACTCTCCCCCTAGATCGTTGTCTTTCGTGGCGTGGATCATATTGCATGATTCATCGTTAGTAGGCGAACTGTTGCCTTGGAGGTCAAACACTATCTTTTCCTCGCCTAACTCAAATGTGATCCTACCGTTCTTCACATCGATCATGGCACCGGCGGTGTGTAGAAATGGGCGCCCAAGGATAATGGGAGTGATAGCATTCTTCGGCATGTCGAGCACAATGAAGTCAACCGGAATGAAGAACTTGCCAATTCGTACCGGCATGTCCTCAAGCATCCCCAATGGTCGGTTGAATGAACTATCGGCCATTTGGAGTGTAACGGACGTACGCTTTAGCTCCTTCATCCCGAGTCGCAAACAAATGGTGTAGGGAATAATGCTAACACTCGCACCCAAATCACATAACGCTCTTTCAATCTTGTAATTGCCTATGGTTCATGGGATCGAGAAACTACCCGGATCCTTCAACTTGGAAAGCGTGGACCCTTGAATAAGCTCGCTCACCACCCTCGTGAACGCTATCGTCTCTTCCTTGTCGATGGATCTCTTCCTAGCCAAGATTTCTTTCATAAATTTTCCATATGCTGGGATTTGGGTAAGTAGCTCGGTGAATGGGACACTAACATCCAATTTCTTCACAATGTTAAGGAACTTTCATAATGAGAATCTACCTTGGTCTTCATTTGCCTTGTTGGGAAAGGCAACTTGATATGGAACTTATTTTGCTCAATCGGGGTAGACTCCTCAAATGACCCTTTCCTTTTACCCTTGTCTTTTTCTTGAATTGGGAGGAGCTTGTCTTCAATGGGTTTCTCAATCTCCCATGAGACTTGCTCCTCCATTGGACTTTCCTTGATTGAATTGTCTTGAGAGGGGAGTGTAACTTCTTGCATTAGTTCTTGCTCACTAGGGGCTAAGGGGGAATCATAAGATGTACCTCTCCTCGTGGTAATAGCATTTACATGCTCAAATTTCGGTGTTTCACCTTGAGGAGGTAGTTGCCCCTTTTGTCTTGAAGAGCTTCCCGAAGCAAGTTGAGATATTTGGGTCTCAAGCATCTTCGTATGAGCATCTCTCGCTATGTTATCCCTTTGAACATAAGCAAAGAACTCTTGTTGGTTTCTTGTCATCTCCATTTGGCTTCTTTGCATTTCTTGAGTACTCCTTTCCATATCCATCAAAGATTTTTGCATATTGAAATCCCGAGGTGGAGATTGTGGATTATGTGGAGTGTCGGTGAGGGCTAATGGAGTACAATAATCATGAATAGGAGACTGGCTCCTAGGCTTGCTTTGTTGTTGAGTACCTTGAGTTGCTTGTTGTTGTTGATGGTTCCCTTGGAACCCATGAGAGTTGCCTTGATTAAGGCCTTGATTGTTGCCATGGTTGTAGCTTTGATACCCTTGGTTGTGGTTTTGGTTTCCTTGAAAGTTTTGGTTTCCTTGGAAACCACCTTGATTGAAGTTCCCTTGTTGGAACCCTTGATTGTTATTGTGGAAGATACCTTGGTTATTTTGCTTGAAGTTGTTGAAGGATCTTGGATTACCCACATAACCTTGATAACCTTGATTGTTGTCCCTTAAGGGAGATGGAACATAGGGACGAGGTTGCATAGCTTGTTGTTGAGGGACTTGATTGGAAGCTTGGTATTGATTAGAATAGGAGGCACCTTGCTTGAACGTTTGAAAGGCGTTCACTTGCTCAACACTTCCTCGACAATGCATAGGATCATGACCAATGATTCCACAAGTATCACACATCCCATAGTAAGGCAAAGGAGGTGCAAATGCCAAAGCATTCACTTCTTGAATCAAGTGTTGGTTGGAGGAACTAGTGCCTTGGACTTGGTTGAGGTGGCTTTGGAGCTTCTTGTCAATAGTCTCCATGTGAGTTCTTAGTTGAGCCCCAAGTTCAATGCTCAATTGTGTAATAGCATCAACCTCGTGCCTACCTCCTCGGTTCGCGTTCCTAGGCCTTGAGTATTGGGAATTATGGATCGCCATCTCCTCGATTCTTGACCAAGTTTGGTCATCATCTACCTCTGTGAACCTTCCATTGGAGCCCATATTGAGTATAGCTCTTGAGTCCTCATAAAGACCATTCCAAAATTATTGGACTAAAAACCATTGTGAAAGTCCATGGTGGGGGCACGATCTCACCAAAGATTTAAACCGTTCCCAAGCTTCATAGAGGCTCTATTCATCCCGTTGCTGGAAACCGCTGATGGAGGCCCTAAGCAAATTTGTCTTCTCCGGAGGGTAAAATTTTTGGTAGAACGCCAATGCAAGTTTCTTCCAAGTATCAATCCCCATGGTTGCCCTATCGAGACTCTTGATCCATTGCTTCGCTTTTCCAACGAGAGAGAACGGGAAAAGTACCCAACGAATTTGATCTTGAGTAACCTCGGTTTGAGAGATAGCATCGCAATAATCGGAGAAGGTCTCCATGTGATGGTGCGGGTCTTCGGTGGGCAAACCACTAAATTGATTCCTCTCCACAAGTTGGATAAATTGAGTCTTTGCCACAAAATTCCCGGTATATGTATCCTGTAAAGCACTCGGTCCCGGCAAGACATCTTCCGTAAAAGTGGAGTGAGATGAAAACTTCGGCATGATTGGATTTGCGGGAGAAGATGGTGTAGACGGTGTTGATGTAGAACTAGACGGGGAACTAGAAGAAGAAGAATGGATAGATGAACCAAAGGGGTTTATGAAGAATCCTTCGGCCGTCTCTCGAGGTGACTCGTTAAAGTCGGATCCTTGAGCTTGCTCTTGATGGGTATTGCTAGTACCCGGTTGAGAGTGTCTAACCCGATCAATCGTTCATTGGCGAAAGGCTCTAAAGAGTCTCTCCGGCTCTGGATTGAAGAGAAAGAAATCGCCTCTCCTCTTAGGCATACACTACACACTAGAACAAACGTGAGAACACCTAGTGCTTTATGGGCACTAGGCAACGACAATAAACAAGCACAATCGAAAGACAAAAAGAAAAGAAAGCTAAGAAAAGAAGTCAAAACTACAAAATATGCACAAGAGATGATAGAAGAGCACAAATAAGGGTAACTAAGTCTAGCTATAAGCAAACTAAGTCTAAACAATGCACCGTCCCCGGCAACGGCGCCAAATTGATGGTAGGGTTTCGTCGTGGGTCCTAACCAACAATAAATAACCGGCTATACCTAGTGGGTAGCTAGGGCAAGTCGGGATCGTATCCACGGAGACGGTATTGCAAAGTCTAGACTAAGTCAACCTAAAAATGAGACTAGGCTACCAAAACAACACAAAGAGAACGATAATTGACAAACTATGGTGGTGGAAGAGGCAAGACTAGGCTAACAATGAACTAGCTATAATAAGATTGGAAGAAATAACTAGAGACTAACTAAACTAGCGAACTAGAGAAAATGATGACTAATTAGGAGGATGAAATCAAATATGGAAGGAAGTGGGGTAGGTCGGGTTCTTAAGTGTAGTAGGGTAATTTGGGTGATCAAGGGTGTAGGTGTCTCCTAGTTGCTAGAGTCGGTCCGGGCTCTCGCTACGTAGACCGATGTCGAGGTAGGTTCGCGCTCTCGCGTCTAAACCCTAGTCCGCACTCTCGTGTCAACGACTATTCTCAACATAATCACATACTAGACAAACAATGAGAAGATGAGCACAAGTATGGGAAGCATTGGCCACTACTACTCACACAAGCAAATCAACAAACACATAGAGTGCCCAATATGTGACTAACAACAAAGATGTAACCTTTACCCCTAATCAAGCCCTAATCACGCATAATCTACCCCTAATCCCCCTAATAACCCCACAAGAAGACTACTCACTCATTATCAAACTAACCATAACAATAATAAGAGAAAACAACATCATAAACCAAACATCCATTATGAACAACAAGAACATAACAATAAACAATAAATAAGGATTCAAACTTGATTAAATAAACAAGAACAAGAGTAGAGAAGATTATACCAATAACAAGATGAAGGAAAAGATGTAAACTTGCATAAATAAGAACCCAAATCAACTCCAAGGTTGTTAAGATTGGATGAATCTTCAAGAACCCACTTAATACAAGACTAACTAAACTAGATTAACAAAGATTAACTAAGGATTAAAGAGAGATTAAAACTAATGTGAGGAACACTAATCTAGGGTTTGAATGCTTAATGGAGGCCTAAAAGAGTCTAGGATAATGTAAGATACATAAACAATACAAGAGGAAAGTATTTATATGGGTACAAGAATGAAGGAGGATGAAAGAAACAAGGCGCGACTGCCACTGTTGCTTCCCGCCCGGGATGGTTTGGTCCCGCCCGGGACGGCGTGGTCCCGACCGAGACGGTCTGGTCCCGGCCGGGACGGGCTCAGGTCAGAACCATATGCTTTTGCACCATCCTTCCCGGTCGGGAAGGCATTATCCCGCCCGGGAAGGACCTTGTAGGCCTCTTTTAAGATCTTTTTGGTCCCTCCTTGGTTCTCATGGGCTTCTCACCGATTCTCGGGACTCGGGATCGAGTCTAAGAGGCTCGGGACTGGGTCCCAAGGTCTCGGGGTCGAATACAAGGCATCGAGTGATCGTTCCTTCGCTTCGTTGGCTCCAAAAAGTGTATGTATTGAGCCGGAATCGCTCCAACTCTTCATGAATGGTCTCGGGAACCTGAAACGAGCTAGAGGAAGCATAAGTAGCCCATAAACCGCTCCCAAGGAGCAATTCCACAAGGAAAATGGGACCAAAACACAGAAATAGGCACTACAAACTACACTTATCAGGTTGCCTACGTAATCACGGTTAGTGGAATCAAACCAAACGTAGTTCGGGCATAGATTTTTCTTGCAATTTCGAAATACACCAAGACTATTAGTTCGAGGTGTGTGCGACAGTAGGATAAATAATCCCAACTTATTAACTTGCTTATAAATTTCGAAAATAATAATTTGAATAAATTTTGCAAATGACATTGAGATGAGGTTTAGGGGTAGTAGCGCTTCAGCTGGTCCAAGTTGGTCGGGTTGACGAATTCATTACCGTCCAGGTCTTTCAGCATCAGTTCTCCTCCTGATAGAACCTTCTTTACCAGATATAGTCCAGCCCATTGGGTTTGAACTTTCCTCTTGGGTCGACTGGTAGTAATGCACGGACAGACTTGAGGACCAAATCCCCTTCTTTGATATTCCTGGGCCTAACTCTTTTGTTGAAAGCCCGTTGTATTCTTTTTTGGTATATTTGGATATTGTTGAGGGCCCGGGACCGCCGTTCGTCCAAAAGAACTAACGAGTCATATCGAGCTTGAACCCAATCTGCTTCGGGCACTTGGCTTTCTAACAAAATTATGAGACGGTATTTCTAACTCGACTGGCTGAACTGCTTCCATCCCTTATGTCAAATAATACGGAGTTGTACCGGTTGCGGTGCGGATTGACGTTCGGTATCCCCACAGGGCATAAGGTATTTTGTCGGGCCAGTCCCGATAATTATCAGCCATCTTTTTAAGTATAGTGACAATTGTTTTATTAGCTACCTCTACCGCTCCATTTTTTTGGGGACGGTAAGGCGAAGACGTATGCCTTTGGATTTTATATTTAGCTAGCAAAGTAGCGGTTTCAGCTTGGAAATGGGTCCCGTGATCACTGATGAACTCGCGCGGGATCCCATACCGGCATATAATCTTGTTTTGGATCAACTTGGCGACATGCTTAGCGTTCAAAATTCGATATGACTCAGCTTCGACCAATTTGGTGAAATAGTCGATAGCCACCAAAATGAAGCAGTGACCTCCCATCTCGGAAGGGTTTACTTTCCCAATTATATCGATCCCCCATGTCAAAAATGGCCATGGTGATGTCATGGTGTATAATAGAGATGATGGCATATGCTGAACATTGGTGAAAATCTGGCAGTTATGACACTGTTTGACATATAACTGACAGTCGGTTTCCATGTTGTTCCAGTAATATTCGAGTCTCATGATTTTTCGGACCAACATCTGGGCGTTCATACGGGGCCCACATTCGCCATCGTGTACTTCGGCTATAACCTTCTCGGCCTGTATTTTGTCGTCACATAGGATGAGAGCCCCCTGTGCCGTCTTTTTGTATAATTGTCCATCGTCCGTACGGAGGAACTGGGTTGCCAACCTCCGCAGGGCTTTCTTGGCCCGATTTTCAGTTCCCGGAGGGTATTCTCCTGTCGTCATATAGGTTAGAACAGCATGATACCAAGGTTCCGGATCAGTTATTTCGATGTCCTCAATGGCGTGGACATATGCCGGCTCGGACCATCTTTCGACGGGAATCGGCATGCTAGTCAAGTGATCCGGGATATTCAGGAAGGATGCTAACTTGAAGAGCGCCTCTGCGAACTGGTTTTTTTCCCGGGGTAGATAAATGTATTCTACTTTTTGGAATTGTTTTTCGAGAAACCTTACTCGCGCCTGGTAGGCCACGAGATTGGCGTTCTGAGTTTTCCATTTTTCAAGGGCTTGGTTGATAACTAGAGACGAGTCACCGTGAACCCGGAGATTTGTGACTCCTAAATCAGCGGCGGCCTGCAACCCGTGAATGCGTGCTTCATACTCGGCCGCATTATTAGTCACGTCGAAATCCAGTTTAATGGATAACGGTGTATGCTCTCCTTTTGGTGATATTAGGAGAATGTCGACCCCGAACCCTCGGAAATTGGATGCCCCGTTGAAATATAAATCTCATGTTTCCATGTCAGTATGGAATATATTCTCGTCTGGGAAGGACCAAGTATCGGTGTGCCCTTCTTTGGTTATGGACTGTTGGCGAGAAATTCGGCTACTACCCGGCCTTTGATGGCTTTTAGTGGTACAAACTTGAGGTCAAACTCTGCTAACATCAAAGTCCATCTAGACATTCTGCCGTTAAGGACAGGCTTCGGAAATAGGTACTTGATCGGATCCATTTTGGATAAGACATGTACTTCGTAGCTGAGCATATAGTGACGGAGTTTTTTGCTGGCCCAGACTAGAGCTAGGCACGTCTTCTCGAGCATGGTATATTTGCATTCATACTCCAAGAATTTTTTGCTGATGTAGTAAATGGCTCGTTCTTCCGAGTCGACTGTCTGTGCTAGCATAGCCCCCATGGCTGTCTCGGTCGTTGTTAGGTATAACAACAAAGGCAAACCGGGTTGAGGTGGCATTAATACCGGCGGGGCAGACAGGATCTCTTTGATTTTATCGAAGGCCATTTGACACTTGTCGTCCCACAGTGTTCGTTCTCCCACTTTCAGCTTCTTGAAAATGGGTTCACACATCGTTGTTAGCTTGGAAATGAACCGACTGATGTATTGAACTTTCCCGAGAAATCCCCTTATTTCTTTTTCGGTTTTAGGAGGCTGAATCTCGGTAATGGCTTTGATTTTAGCCGGATTGACCTCGATGCCGCGTTGGCTAACGATATGACCCAGTAATTTGCAAGATGTTACCCCGAAACTGCACTTTTGAGGGTTTAGCCTCATGTTGTATTTTCGCAATCGGGTGAAAAATTTCTTAAGGCAGCAACATGCCCGTCTCGGCTTTTAGATTTGACGATCATGTCATCCACATAAACCTCCACTTCCTTATGCATCATGTCATGTAATAAGGTCGTGGATGTTCGTTGATAAGTGGCCCCGGCGTTGATGAGATCGAACGACATGACAGTATAGCAGTAAGTACCCCAAGGTGTAGTGAAGGTGGTCTTACTCATATCTTCTTCTTCCATCTTGATTTGATTATACTTGGCGTATCCGTCCATAAAGGAAAGAAGGGCGTGATCAGCGGTACTGTCCACCAGTATATCGATGTGTGGCAATGGAAAGTCATTTTTCGGGCTTGCTTTGTTAAGGTCCCGAAAATCTACACATGCGCGCACCTTACCGTCCTTGTTAGGTACCGGCACGATGTTTGCAACCCAGTCTGGATATTCAGACACCTGTATGAAGCCGGCTTTGAACTGTTTGTCGACCTCTTCTTTGACCTTGAGAGACCACTCGGGTCTCATTCTGCGGAGCTTCTGTTTTACCGACTTACACTCATCTTTGATGGGTATACGGTGTTCGGCTATTTCCCGGTCTATTTCTGGCATGTCCTTGTAGGACCATGCGAAGACGTCCTTGAACTCCTGGAGGAGGTTTGTGAATTGTTGCTTCTCCTTGGGGTCTAAGGATAACCCTAACTTAAGCATCTAGGGCTCTAAGGTTGTTCCCACATTGATGGACTCGGTTTCCTCGATTACTGGGTCTCGGGATTCCCTCTATTCTAGCTGCTCGATCAGATGCGGGGCTAAGGATACCTGTTCGTCGAGTTTCTCAATGTCATTGCATATAATATTTTGGAAATTGAAAGCATTTTGGAAATAAGACAAGTCGTAAGCAGAACGGTTATCATTATTATTGATGACAAACGTAACACCCCTAATTTTTTATAAATTAAATTTGTATTCATATTTTTATTTTGTTTGCGATTTAACTCGTAATTCATTTTAATTCTTATCGGATTTACTTTGGAAAACAGCTCAAAGAGAGCGGCCATCTAATCATTGGGAAGAGGCGGGATTGGGAGCGCCTTCGGGACAGACCTCGAGGCTCCAGTGGAAGTGACTACAGGGAGAGGGGTTACAGTTTGGACTCTAGCACCACACCCCCTAGACTCAAATTCAGACTCAGACTCAGACTCTAACTCTTACTCAGACTCGGAATCGGTGTCCGGCATGTCTCCTTCACTAGTGGTCAGCTTGTAGACTCGGCCATGGCTGTTGGTCCACTTGATGGTCTTCCTCCATACCCTTTTCCCAGTATCAGCACCGACTTCTGAGATCATCTTTGAAGGATCGAACCTGTTGCTTCGAAGGATCAGGTTCACCAAGTCCTCTTTAGGGGTCGGGACAGCCTTATCCTCCTCAAATAGGAGCCCCAGCATGGGCTGGGCATTGCCAGCACCCTCCTTTAATTCAGATTGGATGAGGGCAAATATGTTCTCTAGGATATAGTTGCATTCCCGAGCTAATTTAGTCTCGGGATATGCGATAGTTGGTTGGTATAGACCAACTTGAACAGCCCTGAATACCGGTGTGACAAAATAGTCAGTCAGCCTTGGGCTATAAGGGCCCAAGTAGGTACCCTTGATGATGTTGGAGGCCTTCTCAATACCTGCCCGGACCACATTTCCCGGGGTCGCGGGGTATCCTAAGCCGAAGCGAGATTCCCCGTCATTCAGGACTTCAATAATCTTCCTAGCTGGAAGATATGGCCTTGAAGTAGCCCCCGGAAAATACCCCAGATTTTGCAGCATCGTGTCGATGTTAGTGGTGAAATAGGGCCTGGAAAGTTATTCCTCAATCATCCCCACAAAATCGAACCCCCAAAGGTCCGTGCGGTCTGTGGCATTGCAGCTACCCACAATCATTGGGGTTGCCTCCAAAGTAATAACACTGTCTTGCAGGGGCATTTTGACCTTTCGGTGAAGAGTGGAGGACACCGCCTTAACGGCGTGGATCCATGGTCTTCCGAGAAGTAGGTTGAAAGAGGAGGTGACATCGATCACCTGGAACTCTAGCTCCTTTTCAATTGGGCCCGTTATAATTGTTAGCTTAACGACCCTAGAAACCGACTTCGGGCTTCCATCAAAAGCCTGGATGGTTTGAGCAATCGGTATATAATCGGTCTCGGTTATGCCGAGGGCTTTGACAGTCCTTAGAGGGAGAAAATTCACAGCAGACCCATCATCAATTAGGTTCATTGGGAGATACTTCCCCTGGCAAATTACCGTGATGTACAGGGCCATATTATGAGAGGCCCCGAACGGTGGTAGGTCGAACTCCGAGAAGGTGATTAATGAGGCTTCTTCTTTGGACTTGCCCTTGAGATAGGGCATGATAGTGGCTACCATTTCAGCAGGGGTAACCTGGGAGTCAACCTTGATTTAACCGAGAGCCTTAGTGAGTGCCTCTCGATGTTCCTGTGAGCTAACCAAGAGTTTCCATATGGTGAGGTCAGCTCGAGCCCTCTTCAGCTGCTTGACAAGAGCCGTATCAGTGTTGGGCTCTTAAGAGGCATCTTCTGTTCTGGCAGGTTCAATGACGGTTGTCGGGATAGGGGCATCCTTAGAGCTAGTAGCTTGATAAGGACGGCCGACATTGGCGAGGTGGTTACTGGCTAAGACCTTGGACTTAGCTTTTTGGATTTCTTCGATGTGATGGGGACAGTTTCCCCCTTCGCGAGGTACACATCCTCCTCATCATCGAACCAGGTCCCATTGACTTGTGGGATGAAAGGAGAAATGAGGTGAAAATAGTCAATCACTTCCCCGGTGAAGATAGCATGAGAGCTAAAGGGGTTATCTTTGTTGCTTGGTTTATCCCCGGGCAATGGTATTTTCCCACTCTCGATCAGATCCTGAATCAGATGTTTTAGCTTCCAACATTTCTCAGTATCATGCTCGTTGCCCCGATGATATTGGCAATAGGCTTGGACATTGTAGCTCTTGGAACGTTTCTCAACTGGAACTTCAGGAGTTGAGCCTATCGGTTGGACCAGGCCCTTGGAAGATAGCCTTTGTAAGGCATATGTCTAGGTAGTGCCTATATCAGTGAATACCCTAGGAGGGGTATTCTTCTTGGACGGGGCATCTAGTAGATTAACCGCGTCAAAGATGCTGTGGGTTTCAGCCGGGGGCTTAGCAGTGGACGAAGAAGCCCCTTGGTATCCCTTGCTAGAGGCCTTAGTAAGGCCCTCTAGTCTTAGATCATCTTCGATCCTCATACCCATTTCGGTAAGGGTAGTGAAATTGGGTATGACGGCGTACCGGAGATGGACCTGGTAGGAGGGGAGGAGATTCTTGACAAAAGCCTCCACTAAAGTCTTCTTACTGGGCTTATCGACCAGTTTCACACTCTCGGCCCTCCAGCGTTGAAGGTATTTGGTGAAACCTTCCTTGGGCTCTTGGGCCATAACCTCTAGAGACCGCATTGTGGTCTGGATCTCGGTGTTATCAGCATAGTTCCGAGCAAATTTCGTAGCCACATCATCCCATGTCGGGAACTTCTTGGGGTCTAGACTGTAGTACCAGGCCTTTGGGTGTTTCTCAAGTGAGGCGGAGAACAAATTTTTGAACATGCTTGAGTCAACCCCCTTAATTGCCATAAACTCTCTGAAGGACCGCACATGTAGCAACGGGTCTTCGGTTCCCTCGAACATGGGCAAACCTGTGAGGTTCAAGTTTGCGGGAAGCTTGTCGTTCACCGGGGAGTCGTCTCGGGAATATTCCCGATGGATGTTGTTTTCGCCTGATAGGTGGACTTGTTCCTCTAGTCGGAACACCGCGCTAACTAGTTCAGCTACGGGCCCAGCATTTCCCGGCCCAGTGGCAGGAGTTCCCTGCTCCACGACGGTCACACGCGCAGCAACTGCTGCCTGCTCGTCTCTTATGGTAGCCAGTTGTGTCTCGACTTCGGTCTGTTTGGCGACCATAGCATCCATCGAGGCCTTCAAGTTGTTCAAGGCTGCCTCCATTTTGTTTCTGTGTCTGGTTGACGGTGAAGTGTCTGTAAGAACATCACGTAATCAGAAACCGAACCCGAACCTTGGAATCAAAATAGTACATCCCGAGCAAGGAAAAGACTAAAAGGAAAGGTAACGAATCGAAAAAAAAAGAAACCTAAACGGGTGACTCATGAGTGGTGTGCCTTCCTTAGGATTCAGCTATGTGGGCCGAATCCCGTTCGAAGGAAGGTTCACGTGAGGTTTCCCCAGACTTCGGACTCGGATATGTAAATGGGCCTTCCTTTATAGGAGTATGTCCTACGTAGGTTAGCCATGCCTTAGACAAACAACGCGGACCGGGATAGGGAGGAAACTCATGATGTAAGATCGACAGAGTTTCGACGCTAAAAACCTTCGACGACTTATAAATGACCCGACACTACTAAATCCGGTGAGCCTTAAGATAAGGAAGGTTTTTTGAAAGGAAAGATCGGATTCCGAGAAAATCGGAGGACGGTCCCGACTTTTAAAATTGGCGTAAATGCCGTCAGGGACGATTTTTTTGAAAAGTCGAAAATATTTTTGAATTTTGAAATGGATAAAATACCGGCTAAAAATAGGCTATTTTGAGTCGAATCGTAAGTCCTAATTTCGGCAGCATTATTCCTGTTTTGAAATTTGAATATTTTTGAAAAGATGCATTTTTGAAATGATGGTTTTTGAAAGTGACACGGAAACCAAGTAGCACATAGTCACGCAAGCATTATAATGACACCATGTATGCTTTACGCTAAGTCTCGGTCGGTCGAAATAGGGTCTATACCAGTGTGCATGGCCTTTCCGAGAATCGGGACGGACTCCCTAAGTCAAGTTGATCTTAGGACATGCCACGAAACCCATACGAATTAGCCATGAACACCTTGACATATACAAGTCGGATTACATCACGGTATAGTGGGACGTCAGTCACCAGTACCGGCCCGGGTAAAAATGGGGTTATGCATGAACCGTAAAACTAAAGCGCGTATTGTACTAATCGAACGATTTCTCCTCGAGTCTCATCCTGAGGGGTCCCGATGGTAAGGCACACATCAGTTCTCCCCAGCGGAGTCGCCAAATTGTGGACATGACATAGGTCCACTCCGATGCGGCCACGCGCGGGTTTGGGCGGCGAAATGTTTCCCTTGTGAGATAGTTCTTGGGTTCAAATTTAAGTCGAAGTTGGAGTCGCCACCGAACTTTGTGGGAGTTCGGGCCCATTCGAACCCACTCTATATCGTTGTGGACCATACAGAAAGTACGGCCCATTTCGATTTCAGAGTTTATTGGGCTCGTCCCTTTGCATTGCGATACTGATACCGTCACTACCGGTTATCGTGTATTGAATGACTTTCGTGCGCCAACGGTTTTGGACATCCGAAAACCAAGGTTCTGAGTAAGGGGTAAGGGTACGTGTTGGGAAGCCCACAAAGGACACCCAACCCCGCCATCACTTAGCGGCCTCTACTAAGATATCGTTCGAGTTTATAATACGCGCGCTAGTAATCCGGTAAAATGTTGTGCAAACAACGTTTTACAAGATATAAATATCGAATGGGTTACTACGTCATTTTAATGCATCTCGGTTCACGTCAAAGTGATTTAGCATGCAATTGTTCATTTATAAACGCTGAAACGCAAACAAACAAAAGCGACGTAAAGTAAATCGGTTACAAGCTACACTGGCGGAAATACAACCCGGCCAAAATAAAAGTAACGAACAAAATCGAAATAACGATGTAATAACGGTAATAATAATATGAATAGTGAACGATAATAAGATGCAATGCATGATTTTAGAAAAGATGTAAGCACGTGATAGTCTTTACACGTGTCGACCGAAGTCATAAAATATTTTACGAGGCAAAAACGACGTTTAGAAACTCACGTCGAAGTCCAAAAGGGGACCACTCGATCGAGTCATGGTCAGGACTCGGTCAAGTGACCCTATCACAGACCTTTCGCCTCGTTTTTGGAGTGCTACTCGATCGAGCGGCCTATGGCACTCGATCGAGTGCCTCCTGTATGAGCTGCAGCTCGGTCTCGAAATGGTGGCAATTTCGAGACTTATAATTTGTTTAAAATCAATTGTCGGCCGAGTCGAATATAAATATGGCGTAATTTATATTCGGCTCGGTTTTTCGATACTCGTAACATTTTTATGGTTGCGAGACCGTCATCGGGATTTTTGAAAAAGGTGATATAAAATCGTTTTGAACCGGATTGGGATGAAATTAATTCCCTCCGTATTATGACATCTATAATAATCCTTACGGATTATGTGATGCACGGTTTAGCGTCAACGAGTTTCATACCAATCCTTGAAAATGGCATCGGACGCGTTCGACTACGTACTATCACGATCACGTTATGCCCTTGAGTGCTTAGGGCGGTGCTCCTCGAAAGGGCGCCACCACTGTCGCGACTCGTAAAGGGATTAAACGGACTTAGACCGATAGACGTAGTTAAACGCGTTCGACCGAATATGGGTTATTGATTTATATATATGCGGTATTATTTAATTATAACGATAATAAATAAACGATAACAAAAAATTAGAATACGAAAATGTAAAATGGTTAGTGTAAACACCCAAATTTGGACCTGGTCACTGCAGAAGTGCCCAACAAACACCCGATGACGATAGGATTGCTACGCGACACGGGTTCGCGGTGTTCTAGATAGTTTTTTTTCTATAGAACGGATCAAATAAATTACTCGGGCAAATTAAACTAACATCATGGCAGCCTTAGTCGTGTCGTTACGATCGCGTAGACACTAATTAGAATCAATTTTGACACCGGGACCCCGAGTCGGTCCCGAACCTCAAACGACTGAGTCAACACCGCGCCAAGTGAACCTCGGGGTGAACACCTAAGGCCCACTAAACCCACGGCGCTAGGTCAAACCCGGGGTAAACTTAATCCCCAAGAATCATATCACACTCCTCCCTCTCGGTTTTGGAAAGTATCAAAACAGTATCCTTAGAACTCCAACTGCACCACATGACGCGCCTGGGTCTCCCCACGCCCGGACCCAGGCGCCTGAGTCTTAGTACGCCCCAGCTCGGGCACCTATATGGGCGACGAGGGCCGAAAACACTTATAAATACCCCCCTTCACGCCCTCATTTAAACACACATCATTCAATCTTCTCTTCTCCCTCTAAACTCTCGCTAAGGGCTTGCACTCCGACACCCGAGGCAAACGATCCACTCGATCGTAGTTCCGATAAAAAAAAGCGACATCGACGCTACTCCTCACCTTCGAGCACTCCACTCGATACCGAGGTGCCTTGATCGACTAGCTCAAAACTAGTACCCAAGTTCTGTTGGATTAGCCGTAGAAATAGTCCTTAGCAACGGAGCTCTGCCGGAATAGCCGCAGGAAGGTCAAACGGTAACGGAACTCTGCCGGAATAGCTGGTCAAGCTAGGAGGATCCGCCTGTCGAAGTCGTATCGTCACTAGGTTGCCATCTAAACAAAACTTTCCATTCTCGTACTTTCTATTATTATGCACTACGACAATACTAGATGTGGGCACTAGGCCCACAAACATTTACTAAAATACGTAACGTCTCAATTTCAACCACAAACACTAAAACACACTAAATAGACCCGAGTAATTCCGAGATCCATTCTCAAACTATCTGTGCATCGCGTCCCGTTTAGTGTATACTCCGAGGGTGCAACTCCTCACTATGTGATTTACTTACATTCGCATTTACAGTTTTTTCGTATGATTTATTGCTTTTATGACCTTATAATCGCATGCTAAATCGCCTAACACGGAATTCAAAACGTAAAACAACTAAAATTGAACAAAGTGATGGTCGGGTTCCGTATTAGTCCCGGTGCTCGCCTCGTTAGGTTCATCGTATCTCTATTAATACCGAGCCGACGCATCTTAAGCAGAATACCAGGTAAGTTATACCACGAGAATGACTAATATCCGTATTATCGCGTTAAAACTGATTTGTTAATACGAATAATACTAGTACTCTCTACTCTCATATGTGCATCTTTTCATGGCCTGCTTGTCACGTGAAATCGCATGCAAAGAATGTAAACTCAACTACTTTGACGACAAAACATACTTGTCCTTAAACAACCGACATAGCAAAAGGTTTAGGGTTAAAACAACGGATGTTACAGTATTTCCACCACAACAAAAGAACTAGGATATCATCCCACTGATTGATTAGTAGAGGCCGCAATAGTGCGGGCGGGATTGGGTGTTGACATGTATCGGATGTTGGCTTCCCAATACGTACCCTCACCCCTTACTCAGAATCGACGGTTTCCGGATGTCCGAAACCATTGGCAATGAGAGTCATTCCAGGCATGGAGTGCTTAAGGGTACAAGTCTTTATCTTTAGGTCCCGTGCCACTCAACTTTGAGCCGGCAAGGGATCAAAGTTGACTTGAACGGTTTCCGAGTCCCCATAATTGACTCGGTGGCGACTCCACAAATCGGCAACAACTTTAGTTCACTAAAAAGGTCGCCTTACCAAACAAAACGGCCTTTAGACATTTAAAACCACGACTCGATCGATTCCCAAACGGAAACACGGGAGCCCACACCCGTCTTGTACAAGTCCGGATCGTCATCCAAATCGAGGTCCGACACTTCGCCCCGTACGCGAGATCAGACCGGCCCCCGACAGAAAGGGGGCCGCGTGGGTGGCCGCCGCCACACGTTGAAAAACCGGGCCGGTCCCGCGCGGGCACGCGTGGGGCGCCAGGTGGTGCGGACGGACGTCCACAATTTGGCGAGTCCGCTGGGGATTTGGAAACAAGTTTCCAGCGGTGGTGTAACTTGAACGAGGTCGGTGAAGCTCATCTCTTAATTCCTAGTTGTGGTCACTACAGGTTTTGGCCCTAAAAAGCCCACCCTAACCGATATCAGGACCAATCGACCTCTTCGCGGTAAGATCTTTAAGGACACGCGGAGAGACCCTCGATTGACGCTCAGACCGCCTAACGCGTACCCCGCGGGAATAATAAGCGGATAGTTTCGAACGGACGGTACGACACTCGTCTCCCCAGACCATTGTCAATGCCTAAGTCAAGACTATTCGTGGGCGGTAGCCTACCCTAACCTACCCGAGTCTGCATCCTGCATGAGTGTACGCATTCCTAGTTATGTGTAGCGTGTTTGAACAACTCAACTCAAATAATACACTAAAATCTGGATTCAACCACGCCAACATATTCAACCGCACCCAATTCCATTTTCGAAAAGTATCTCATCTTTCCAAAATGATTTATTAAACACCGATACTCCGGTCAAGTCATGATTTCTAAAAGAAAAAAAAAAGACATTTTGAGACGTCGTTGTCATGGCAAATTTTGCACTCGATGTTTTCAAAGAAAAAAAAGAAATACATTTTCGAACGCTATCTCATGGCTAAAATAAAACCCGTCAAACAACGAACACCGTTAATACTACTGAGACTTCTAATTAATGGGATCAAGGCACACCAAACGGTTACGTTTGATTTTAAAAAAAACACTTTTTTTACATATACCGTTAACACAACCGAAGCTTCAATTAATGAAGTCAAGGGATCCAAAACGGTTACATTCTTAAAACACTTTTTCACGAAACACCACCATCCATTGTCGAATGTTATTACCACCGACAAACGTCGATCACTCGTTTATTTTTAAAAAAAACAACAACTTTTTCAAAAAATACTGTTCACTACCTAAACCCTTGACAAGGATTTAGTCACACCATTAAAGCACCACACACATCCACTATCGAACTAGCTAATTAATAGTAGTCTCGATAAAAAAAAATCACTTCGTCATTTTTTTAAAATTGGTCCACCTAAGGACCATGTTCCTTTCAAAAAAAAAGAAAACGCTTACACTTTTGCTATCGTCGGATTCCCGACACACACATAGCAACGCACATTTGGCATCACTAACGATGATACCACACCATCGTCACCCTAATTTTACAAAACCATATTTCGAAGAAAAGACTCTCCTCCGCGAGTATTGGTCGCTTTCAAAAAAACAAATATCAAAATTCTTTGATCCTGAGCCGCGGTCGCGATCAATTCCTTACGTCGTACAACCGTGTGATTAATTGTCCGTGTTAGCTACTAGGATCGCCTCTACTCGAGGTCTTACATTTCGGGTCGTCTCATTTTGAGAAGTCGTCTTTAAAAACCTCATCTCCGAGGTTTGTGTCAAATCATCTCGCTACAGAGATCTAAGAATTCATTAGGCGTTTCGCCAAGTACACCAAGAGTCTAAAGCACCCGAGTCCCTAAATCAGTGACCGCACGCACCCGCGGGTCAGGGGCCTCATTTCCGTGTCGCTCAGTTACGAGCACTCCTCAAGTCTTTAAAACACCGGGTGGATTCGACCTTACACTCTTATCCTGCTAGGCCCAAGAATGGTACCAAGTAGCAACAAAAGCAGCACCGATCAACTCAAAGCCCTGATGAACGTGGTCCATGGGGTACTAGGGATAGTATCATCGATCTCCTCTTCCATCGACGACGTTAGACATCGCCTCGACACCTTGGAAAGCCCCGAAAGTAAACCCCGGGAAGGACCGGTGATCAGGGAGCTGGTGCTTAGTGGGGACCCGTATGTCGAATATGCCAGACTCGCGCGCCCTGTCCAACCTGCAGGCCTTCACCGTCCCTTTAGGCAGTTCACTGAATTAGGAGAATCCTACGCTGAGGCCCTCCGGAAATTGCAGGAGGCCTGGCTGTTATGGCCAGTAGAACCCACCCCAGACCCACCTATAGAGAAAAGGGGAGCGGAGTGGAATCCCAACGCTTACTGCCTGTACCATCAGGGTCGAGGGCATGAAACCCAAGTGTGCACCGAGCTCTAGCACGAGGTGCAGGACCTGATCGATAAGGGGGTCTATGTCCCCGTAGGTTGTCTTCAGAGAAGGACTGACTCAAGGTATCAAGGAAGCAACCCGCGTGAGCACCGAGAGCCCCATCAGTACAGGTTCCTCTAGAGACTGCACGATCGGTCTTAGTCAGAGTCTAGTTCATCCTAGGGCCTAGACTAAAATAATAATAAATTATTTTACATTTTCTTTCCTTTATCATGTCTAGGGAGGTGTGAGGGACATGTCCTCCGTCTCCCCCAAAACAAAATCACAGGCATCTAGCCCGTCTATTATATTATCAATAAAACAATCTTCTTCTTTTTTACAAATATGCCTCGACAATCGCTTAATTTTTTTTACTTAAAACGCTTAAGAACTCAACTTTGTGCCAATTACCGATAACAACAAACTAAAATACAAGGGCTACAACGAGCGGCCCACTCAACCTCCCCTAAAAATCGGAAACAACAACGTGGACTTAACCCATCATTGACACCATCACCCAAACAACAATAAACCAGCGACTACCGGACGTCCATCTAACCAAACCTCCCCAACATAACCTTGTACAAAGCCTGCCTGATAGGTCTAAAAGCGGTCGTGTCTCTAGGAGTCAAAAACCTTAGAGTACACGGAGATTCATCCTTAGTAGTCAACCAAACGACGAGAAACTGGAAGGTCTATAGCGAAAGCCTAACCCCATACCAAACCAAGGTAGAAACGATCCCGGGAATTTACCGAAATCAACTTCATACACATACCCCGCGAGGAAAACCAATTCGCTGACACATTATCCAAACTAGCCTCACTAGTAAACATGCCCGATCATCTCTTCTCTATGCCAATTGGCGTAGAAAGAAGCGAACAACCGGCCTACATCCATAGCCTCGAAACCGATGACACCCCGAAGAACCTTGGTACAAAGCGATCCTAGACTTTAAAATCCATGGGTCATACCCGCCCAACACTAACGCCAGGAACAAAAGAGCCCTACAAATGCAAGCCACCCATTACGTCCTGAATCAAGGACTACTATACAAACGAACTCCACAAGGAGTCCTCCTTATGTGCATAAACAATAACAAGTCTGACAAAGTCATGGAAGAGGTACATGACGGAGAGTGCGGACCCCACATGAGTGCACACCTACTAGCCCGAAAAATAATGAGACTGGGCTATTACTGGATTACCTTAGAGGCAGACTGTCGACGTCATGTCCGACACTGCCACGATTGCCAAATATTCGCTAACGTCCAACCCTACCTTCATATCCTCTACACGCCATAGCCACACCCTAGCCTTTCTCTACTTGGGGAATAGACATCAAAGGAAAAGTGCACCCATCCGGGACCGGTGGACACTGTTTTATACTAGTAGCCGTCGATTATTTCACCAAATGGGTAAAAGCCGCCTCTTACACCGTGCTAACCTCAAAACAAGTAGTCAAATTCTTACAAAACAACATCATCTCCCGCTACAGCATACCTCACGAGATCATCAGCGACCAGGGGGCTCACTTCAGAGCCGACACCCAGAAACTCCTCAACAAATACAAAATCCAAAGACACAAGTCATCACCCTATAGACCACATACAAACGGGGCCGTAGAAGCAGCCAACAAGACCATAACCACAATCCTTAAGAAAATGATAGACAATTACCGGGATTGGCCAAACAAGATCCCCTTCGCCTTATGGGGATACCGAACATCTAATAGAACACCCACTGGAGCCACACCATATTACCTAACCTACGGTTCCGAAGCCGTACAACCCGTAGAGCTAGAAATACCGTCACTAAGGATATTAGTCGAGAGCGGTATTCCCGAAGAAGAATGGAACCAAAAAACGGTATGACGAGCTAGTACTCCTAGACGAGCGTAGGATACATGCCTTATCCAACATACAAGCCTACCAACAACGCATCCAACGAGCCTTTAATAAGCGAATGAAATCCCGAAACATACGCGAGGGAGATTTAGTAATCAAATCCATTAGAGCACCCCTTCTGGTCGACCCTAGAGGGCTATTCAAACCAAACTGGGCGGGCTCTTACCTCGCCAAGAAAATACTCTCCGGTGGCGCGCTGATCCTCACCGACCCAGACGGTCAAGAATTCTTAACCCCAACCAACATGGATCAACTCAAACGATACTACCCATAGACACCTGCCAAACCACACCCCAACCTCCGACTTGGGGGGGAAGCTAAAAAAAACATAATAATAATTAATGGAGTTCGCATTGATAATTGGCATAAACGAGTCTAAAGAAAACTCGCTCACATTTTTTAAGAACTATGAACATGGTTTGATTCCGTCCAAAAGCGGATACGTAGGCAACCCTTCTCCGGGTACAACAAAACAACAAAACAAAACAGTTGATTAATCGATTCATGAGTGAACCGGGATTCCTCCCACGACCCGGTCAAAGAGTGAATTAAAATGATGAAGCACAAACGACGAGCCGAGGATGGGGTGAAAACCCGAAAGGGCGCCCCGGGCAAAATGAAGAAACGAGTTGCGAGCCGTCGTCAAAAAAAAAAGGGTGACCCGAGGACGGAGTGAAAATCCGAAAGGGCGCTCCGGGTAAAATGAAGAATCGAGTTGCGAGCCACCATAAAAAAAAGAAAAAATAAACGTGTTTCTCATTAAAAACAAAACTGGTTAAATCGAGCCTTTGTCGAGGCATCTACATCAAGCATCCAAAATCCGGACGTCTCGAAAAATTAACAACGTGTCTAAACTTCACAAAAACTAGTACTAATACGCCACATAATATCAACTAATACAACATAGTACTAAACGGCTGGGCTCTACCGGTCCAACTTTTTCTTACCCTTACCATTCGGGTGTGACTGCTTGCGTTCTTCCTCCTCGATTTTTCGAAAGCAAGCTTCTAATACCCTATCCAAACATGAGTCCAGCAAATCCCACTTTCTCTGCTCTTTCGCAACTTTAATATGGGTCTTGTCAGTGTTGGCCCATTCGGATGAACTGACTAAACTAGGATCGGTCCCACTGTCTCTGGTTAGGCACTTAGTCTCTCGAGTCTCCTCTTCGCCTCTTAATGGCGCTGTCTTTCTAACTTTTGAGTCGGTCTGTCCTGACGGGTGTCCACAAACTCTCTTCCGGACAGAAGTATTGTCGGTCGGTCGAGCAACGGGGTGCAAAAACTTCTGCTCCCAAGACACCCTGAACCTCCTAAGCAAATCCTCGGTCCATAAATCAGAACTAGAAACGACCTTAGCATCATCTGGAATAGGAGGTCGGACACCCATTTGATTTGACAACATGCTCGGGTAAATATAAACTTGATCCCTCATGGATAATAGTAACAAAGCCCAGGTCGAAGACGAAAATGGAAACCCGACACGCCCACTAATATTCCACCACGGGATGGACCACCTGATGACAACCTCTCCCCTAATCAAGTAGGAAAACCAATCCTCCTCTTCGGGACTTTTATTCGACACCAACACCATCTTCCGGCCCGTAAAACCCCGGTAGGTGTAATCTTTGAATCCCCGGGGAGGGTCGATTAAACCGAGCCGCTCTTGCAACCAAACCTGCACAAAACACAACGAAGCATCGCACCTCCAAAGTCAAAGCAGCCACAAAACAAATAAAACCAAGCTACAAAAACATAACAAATAAAACACACCTAGAACCCCGAGAAGGTGTCCCCTCTACCAGAACACTAGCGTCTAGACCCAGAACAAGTTCACCTAAAATTAGCAAAGAGGGTGATCGTCCATGTTCCATAGCCGCTACCACATCCAACACTCGAGGATTACCCCAACCTTCATGCGGTCGCGCATCCTCAAAAAGATAATAGGAAGCAATAGCAATGTTTAAAGCACGCCTACATGCTAAGGCCGAAACATGACGAGAGCCAACCTGCGAGAAGGTCAAGAAAGCAACTCTAAGTTAAGACAATCCACACCAAAATAGCCTTTAGCCTCCTCCAAAGAAGAAAGGTCCAAAAAGTGGTAAAGTCGCTCCACGTAAGCATCATCCCCACAAGGCACACAAGGTCGAACCGAGCTCCACCCGCCTATAGCATCTATCTCTTCGGGCAAAGGGAAAACTTTACCCCGGGGGAAAGCAAAAACATGATATTTCGGGTCCCAAAATCTAGAGCATGCCCGTAGAAAATCATCCTGTACCTTGACTCGACTCAGTGCAACAATCGTCGACAAACCATCGTTTGAACTAACCTTGGAATGACATTTCTTAAACAAACCCGCCCACTCGGTCAGGACATTCCCGAAACCCGACATGACCCTAGATATGGTTCTATACCTTACGGATATCCTAGTATGTCTAGGACATGCACCCACAACACGTATATATAGCCCTAATCCCACAAGAATTAGGAAACAACAAAAATTTCAATAACCCGGGGTTCAAACCGCACCGGCCCACGCGCCCGAGTCTCCAGCCAAACAAGCCCAAGTGGTCCGGGACCCAATTGCATCAGTCCGAGCGCCTGAAGTCAGGCATGACTCAACCGGAGCAACCCAAGGATAGAAATTTGAACCCCCGTGATCACCATAGCTATCATCCTATACCTCAGACACCGAGAACGGTCTCCTAAAGTCAATAGGGCCCACCCCGAGAACCGAGATATCCATGCTGAAGCTGCAGGAACGCGGGGTTCACTCGTCGGACGCACGAGACTTAGACGTTTTTTTTTATTCTTTTTTTAGGGGGATAAGTTACCCCACCTTGGCTTGTCGTAGCCTTTTAACGGTCATCGTCAAATCGCGTCTGTAGCCTGACAAGGGGATTTTACGAATGTATAAAAAGTGGTCTAACTTTTTTTTCAAAGGTCGCCCGAACTTTAAACGTCGGCCACGCCCATCTCTTAACGCATCCGGTCAAAGCACGTTAACATTTTACATCTCGAGTCAAAACATTTTAATCGACGTACTACCTGATCTAATTCCCGGCTCATACTAACGCATTTCAAAAACATCCGAAACAAACGGTTTTCATACTCTCATGCAACACTAACGTACCCTAAACTAGGTCGAATCGCAAGCAAATGAACGCAAAAGTGATTACTTGTCAATCTAACTGCACGATTAACCAACCAAAAAGCGCAAGACTAATCCAACTAGTTCAAATACTAAAAATCTAAAACGAATATACAAAATATACAAATCCTTATACAGACCGAGGCTAGGAAGGGCCCCTAGAAGCCGCACCGACAGCTATCACAACCTCGCAAAGGTTGTCATCCAAACCTAGATCCTCTAAGTCTATAAGAGGAGAATCACTACCACCCATCCCCGACAGCATATCTAGGGTAGCCGTCTCGGAGACTCCTCCAACTTCCTCATTAGTACCCGTAGCCTCAGCCTCAGCCTCTCTCAAGATCCGATACCTGGCCTCACCCTGCGTAGAGGTCTCTCCCCGAGACCGAGCCAGCGGCTCCTTGAGGAAGGCGATCTCGTCAGCCCGAGATTCCAGGAGCCGTTGCGACTCAACATCTCTTGCCTCAAGCTCGGTCACCCGAGTCTCCAACTGTCCCACCATATCCGAGACATTCTGCAGATACACTCAAACATTAGGAAAGCACATGAGCAACCTAGAAAACCACTCAGTCACACAAACTCACCGATCGAGGCCCCGAATTGTCATGGGAAACCCTCGAGGCATAGGCCCGGAAGCAGTTGCACTACAAGAGATTAAGTATTACGCGGCATTTATTTAATAGCATATATTGAAATGCCACCTTAATTAGGATTAATTGACAAATGAACTTGCAAATTAGTTATTAAATTATAAACATTATAATTCATTAGTCAGATTATGAACTAATTCAACTAATTCAATTGAGAAACGCACAAATTGAGGAAGAACATAAACATAAACTAATAAACAAACAAATTGACGAAAACCTAATAAGATTTCTGTTGGATTGACAAAAAACCAATAAGAAGAGAAAACCCACACCTGCCGGACGAAAAACGCGATTGAACAATTTGAGGATTGATCGGATTTCTCTTGGATTGACAATGAGCGGAAAGATTGAACGGACTGTTCTTGAATTAGGTTTTTGATTTGTGATAAATCAAATGCTGCTAAACTAAATTAAAATTAAAATCAATATTTAACATCAATATTTAACATCACCGCTCACCATTCTAAATCAACATACCCGCTCGGCGCTCGCCATTCAACATACCGCTAAACTAATACCGCTAAACTAAAATTAATATTCAACCTACCCGCTCACCATTCTAAATTGATACACCACTAAACTAAAAACATCACCCGCGCTATCTTTCAACCCCAACACTCAGGGAAACCTAATTAAAAAAAAATCAAAAACCTGTCATCTAGTTAAGTCTCACACTAATTTTGTGTGAGACGGTCTCACAAGAGACTAATAACGGATTAATCTGACTAACGGATTTAGTTTATAATGTTTATAATTTTATAATGTGTAATATAATCTGACTAATGAATTATAATGAATTATAATCTGACTAATTCATATAGGCCTGATGCTTCTCGTCAATTATAATGTTTCTAATAATTTATAGTTTATAATGTTTCTCCTCAATTAGTTTTCGTCAACTGTTGAATTAGTTTATGTTTTTCGTCAATTTGTAATGTGACTAATGAATGGCTGATGCTTGGAATTTACATCTAAACAAGAAAATTAAGATTGATTTGCATATTGGTTGAAAACACAGATGAATGTGTCTGTATTGGTTGTGATGTGTCCGTGATGATGAATTTAGTTGAAAATCCAGATAAATTTCCCTATTTTTTTTCCCCTGAAATCCGAAATTCAAAGGATAGGAAAATAGATAAATTAGAAATGACGTGAATGAATCAAAAATGGGGAAAGATAGAATAATTTTGATGATAAAATGGAATGGGGGAGAATAAAAAGGAAGAGAAGAGAAAGACGGGAACTGATGATATGGAAAAAAGGATTGGGTAGGCTTTCATTTCTCAGATATAACATGAACAAAATGCATGTTTCAGCTACTGCTTGGTAGTCTGTCTTACCAACTCATAAAGACTCATTTGAACCGAGTAATTCAGCTATTGCGTTACAAACTTTGGTTATGATGTAGGCATGTAGTAGAGATTAGTGATTAAACCCATCTCTTGGGTTTCAGGGATCGACAAACTTTAGTACATGTGACATCACACCTTATGAACTGAACACAGGTATATGGAATGTTTATGTTTAGAGGAGATCTGTAAACCATATAGTATGAATGTAATGAAATACTACAAGCAAGTTGTTAAAGGTTAGATCTTGGAATTTTGTAGATATCATTGTTTAGTACTCCATTATATGACTATAATTTGAAGTTGTTAATTAACGTCCTAAGAGAGACCTACATACGCCTATACATTATACGTACTCCGTATAGTTCGGAACTACCCCCTCCATTTCTCTTTTTTCTTTCCGGTTAAATAAAATACTCTTGGCATTAGAGTAGACTACAGACTAGTAGTTGGAATGGTGGAGTCGGTCAACGTTAGCCCACATAGTGAAAGCAAAGCATTATGATGGGCTCATTTTATGATGTGAGGTAGGAAGAAAAAGAAACCATGGGTGAGTGTGAGTGTGAGGAGAGTAGCGAACATAAAAAGAAGAATGCATGTTACCATGCATGTGCAGTAGGCCAGGCAACGTTACAACTCTTGGGAGGCTAACCCAACCCCATTCACATGTGCATTGATCACAACATCGACTTGCCGGTCAGACCCGTCCGTGTACCATATATCACCTTCTCTGCCCATGTCCATTTTGTTGCTACCAAGTTTATATAACTCCGAGAACGATGACCACGTTCTTATCGACCCTACCCTCTACATAAACTTTGATGGCCAATGTTTGGAATTTACCTAAGAACAAAAGAATAAAGGCTAGCTGGAATAATGGTTGGCAGCCAGTTGGAGGTGAAGTATCCCAACTTGCTCATTTCATTGGTACAATAGCAAGAAACCCTGCCTTATGCTCGTTGAGTTATCCTCCTGATTGGAGACTAGTTCCAAAAGATCAAAAGAACGAGCTTCTTCAAATTGTGAAGGTGATTTTTATGAATAAGAAGTAAACAAACTTACTACTTATTTATGATATATATTTGTCTTACTATATTGTTATTATTGTTTCAAATTGTACCGTCAAAGTTTATTATTCCAAATTCTGTAGCTGCGAAGTATGTGTTGCAATCAATGGGAAGAAAATGGAGTAACTTTAAAGCCGAACTTAAAAATGAGTACTATGAACCAAACAAGGGAAATGTAAGCAAAGTTTTGAATGCTAAACCAGATAATGTGCCACGAGATCAATGAATTTCATTAGTTACTTATTGGAGTTCACCAAAAGCGAAGGTATGGTGTGCACATATATAGTCTCTTATTTTTACACTATAGCTTTTGTATTATTGTTCAAGATCAGTCAATGTACTACTTGAGAGTAGTTCTTTCTTCTTATCGTTTTTTTTGTAATTATTATTATTGTCTGATATGCTACGGATGTGGACAGGAGCGCTCTATTAAAAATAGACAGAGTCGTGAGTCTCAAGTTATGACACACACTGCTGGATCAAAAAGTTTTGCGCGAGTTAGAGTTATTGAAGAGCAGGTGCGTAATTTTTTAACGAACGCAATTTATTAACTTAGAGCTTATATGTTCAAAGTCGTGCTATATTTTTTGGACAGACTATTGATGGAGTACTACCATCCCGTACTCATGTGTTCTTGGAGACTCATAAGGACCGAAAAACTGATCCTGCTCCAATGGATGAAAAATCAAGGCAAGCGGTGGTGAGAATCATGTTCAACTTTTATTTAATTGTTCATATATTGATTTGAATTTTTTTTTGGATAGACTTATATGTGAATTTCACATGGAGGTGTATGTTCTATGTTGCTTTTAGGAAATGATCAATGCAAAATTAAATGATTTGCCAAATAATAAAGAAGTCACAAATGGAGTTGTTGCTTGGCATGGAGATATATCCTCACAGGTAATTAATGAGATTATAATTAATGAGATTATAGGTCCTGAGAGAAGAAGACGAGTCCGCGGGCTTGGTAGAGGTCCATCGTCTATTTCATTTATGGCATGCTATGGTAACAAAGAAGGTTTGGATAACGATCATGTGTTATGTAACAAAAAAATTCAATTATTGGAGTGTGAGCTCAAGAAGGTGAATGATAAATGTGTCAAGATACAAGAAGAAAATTTAGAAGTGCAAAGGAAAATGCAAGATGAGTTAACCATGCTCAAGATGTCTTTATTTGGTAGAGATATCCTTAATAATTCTCATACGTAGCCACACAATCGCTTTTGGTTTTTTGGGATGACTACCCATTTCCACTTAGCTATTTTGATAGAGATATAACTATAGAAATTTTGGTATTTGGATTGTACCTATTTACGTTCTTTTATCCTTTGATTAAGATTTAAGGAATTGGGTTTATACCCATATAAGCTATTGTAATGGTCACTTGACAACTACGAATTCTATTGTCAATATTATAAAATAAGTTATTTTATATGTTTGTCATTTTTTTTAATTAGTTACTTTTAATATATCTTTTATATTAAAACAATATTATTAGAAATGAAAAAAAACCTCCAAAATTGGAAAGATACGCTTACCAATTAAAAAAAAGCAAATGAAATAAATAAAATAAACCACAAAATTTTGAATTTATGAAAAGTCTATAGTGGGGTTTATATAAGGCTTTACCAGCATTTGTATAAATGCCACAATGACTTCTCCCTACATTGAATCTAATGGCAAATGATTAAATGCTGCAAGCACTTTGCGTGGCATTTATAAATGCCGCCTAATAACAAAATAAATGCCGCTAAAGATGTGATCTCTTGTAGTGTTGGTCGCCTGCCACAACCGCTGATGGCAAGCCGACGAAACTTGAAAGGTAAAACCATGAAAGTTAGGCAAACGGACCTTACACTCTTAGAACCCAAATCAAAAACAAAAGTCAAGACTTACCCGGTATACCCAGTCACGCCACTCTATCCCGGCATCCATCTCCTCAGCAGAACACGGGGGGAGGGGCTCAGTAAAGGGTAACCCAGCCGCATCCACCCTAAGCAGAGTCAGAGGAAAATCTGGGGGCTGGATTTCGTCAGCCGGATCGGCCAGCTGAGGAGATAACAGATTGGTCAATCAAAAGGCAAAGAAATAACAAACCACAACACGAGTCTTAGAACCAAAATTAGAACATTACCACGAGGCCATACAAAGCTAGCCGCCGGGTGACGTGAGATAGTTAGGAGGCACCAGGCACCGAGTGTGTATCGCCCCCTTCTCCGTCCTTGTCCTCGAGGATCTCTGCGGCGGTCGGTGGTCTGAACATAGTCCGGGGAGGATCAACCGGCACCCTGAAATCATCATATAAGCAATGACGCACCAATCGCTCGCCCAGGTACCAAACTGGACGAATCAACGCAGGAAGGAGCATCCTCCTATAACTCCGCGGCTTCAGCTCCACAGCCACATACTCCGGCACACCCTCGTAATTAGCCCAAGGACGGGACACAAACTACACAAATAAAACCGACATCCTAATGAATCCCAAAACTTGGGGGCTATTGAGCAAAATAAATTATAGAAGAAAACTTACATCGTCAAGGCCTAGCTTGTTAACCAGCGCATTCTCCACCGGGTGATGGCTGATTATGCTCTTAGGCTGAGCCAACCTCCACTCGATTCCCGCCGAGAACCTCTTCGGGTGCACCCGTACCGTCTTAGGTGCCAAACATGGGAAATAGGAGTAGATCCAAGCCTATAAAACCCCAAAACGACTTTAGCAAAATTAAACCGAAAACTAAGTAGAGCTCAAAACAAAAGAGCGAGAAAAAAACAACTAACCTCCAGTCTAAGGCCCGGACCCACGATGGGCACAGCTGAGGTCGACCTTATCACCAACGGCCTCACCATAACTTGCAAGCAGCGAGTCATCTCAGCAAAAGCCGCGGTAACCCAATCGAAGCGCCCTAGCTGAGTCAGGCCGGCTAGGAAGGGCAAAATCCTAGTACTAAACCTCTCGCCCTTATCCGAGAAGTGAGTCGACCCTAGGAAATACCACAGTCACAGCCGAGCATCCTGCTCCGGCGTGTTAGCCTCTCGACCCTCTAACACCGCCACTCACTCGAAGTGGTCAGTGATGTACGAGCTCACTATAGCATGAGGCATACAATATGCCTCACGCGGTAAACAATCCCCAATGAGGCCCCACACCGCATCACTATCTAGACTAGGGCCTTCGGCGGCCCACCTAATCCTATCTGGACCCCAGGGAAGACCACTAATCATCCTAAAGTCCTCTAGGGTCATCCCGACCTCCCCAAAAGCCATGTGGAAGGTCGAGGTAGTATCATGGAAGCGATCTATCATCGCCCTGATCACCATAAGGTTGCATTTACTCTGAAAACCCACCAACCTAACCCACTGTCCAACCACGGGACCTAAAGTCCCCAAAAAAATTCCCTTTACCGTAGGGGTCAGCTTCTGGAAGTAGATGTCAAGGCACGTAGTAAAGCCCGAGAAAGTCCTCATCGGACCTGGGGGCTGCAAACCGAAACAATGCTAAGATGAACAAAACAAATCTAGCCTAACCCGAGCAAAAACAATAACAATAGCAAAGTCTGAGTCATAACTAAATGAGCACGAATAGGACACTCACCAGACCCCGCACAATGCGACTAGAAATGTGACGGTCAAGATGAAACATCAGCTGATGACCATCCCAGTCCCGAGCCCACTCGGGATCCTCGTAAACGATCTCCTCATTCTCCGGTACTGAAGCCGAAGCATGAGCCCTCCTGGCCACCGTCTCCGGAAGCTTGCGCTTCTTCACTCTATCGAACTCAGCCTCGTTAATAGTCAAAGGGTGGCGCCGCTGAGACGAGACGCTCCGTCTCCTCCTGCGAATCCCTCGAGGAGTCCGTGAACTTGCCCCGACAACCTCCTCACTAGCACCAACCGAGGAAGTTCCCTCGGGACGCTCGATACTATCTCTAGTTTTAAGACCAAACAAAAAAACCAAAAGCATAGCTCTAGTCAGACTAAATCAGCTTAAACAGGTCAAAATAAGGTCAAAATTTCGGATAAGGATATCAAAATTCCAAAAGGGCCGCTAGCACGCATTTTCGATCCCGGTCACAATGGAAGTGGTTTCGGGAAAATCCGGCATCGTTTTGACACCTTTCGGTCCGTCTTATGACACACAAAACCTCACGGAGGGTCCTAAAGGTCATCCTAGCCCGAGCAATCGATAATAGAGCTACCCGTATCCTCATGAACACTATTTGAATAAAAGTACGTAAAATAAATATGGGAATAATCGGGAAACTGTCTTTAACCCTAACTTTCCAAACACATTTCCATAAAGAGCCATTGTCGCACCTCGAACACCCTCATCAAGCTTATAACTACTTTAACAAGCTCTAATCGACCTTAATTTAACAATGAAATGAAGCACAAGCATCAAAACATAGTAAAACGAAAACACCCAAATCGATTTTCTAGGGGTTTCAACAAACCAACTCATAATCAATCTAATCAAGCAAAACCGACAATAAACAAGTAAAGAACACTTACCCGAAGTCGACATTGTCGTGAATAACGGAAATTGAGATAAAAGTTGGCAAGAAAAATTGCAAAGTTGATCTTGAGGCAAAAGGGGCGACGCGTTTGATTTTTGAGAAATAAAACGATCGCCCCAATCTTCGTTTACTTAAACAGACCCGGACCACGAAACCGCCCCAGCTGACGCATTCGAGTTCTAGCGCGCTGGGGGCTGGGCGCCTGAGTCTTAGAGCGCTGAAGAACGCGTGCCTAAGCGGCCCAGCCCCGACTAAAACAAAGCAAAACAAACGCAACTCAAAGACAATACACATGCACCTACTAAGACAAGCCAAATAACAATAATGGACAACTACTAATTAACATCGATAATACACTCTCGACTAATAAAACAAGCACTTAACGCTACATCCGGACGCGTAACAAAACAACCAAGACTAACATAAGCAAACTCTGAGCAGACTCAACAAACCAAGATCGAAAGAAAAGAAAGAACAAACCCGAACAAAATAAGACAAGCCTGCAAAAGAAAATCAACTAAGACAAACTCACAACACAAGCATTTTACTAAAACAAATAAACAAACAGCAATTTGCCCTAGGAGTCTGAGTTATCCCGAAGGCACGGAAATTTGCCCGAGGGGTCAGAGTTATCCCGAAGGCACAACAAGTTTACCCGAGGTGTCTGAGTTGTCCCGAAGACACAACAATTTTGCCCGAGGGGTCTAAGTTATCCCGAAGGCACAACAATTTTGCCCGAGGGGTCTGAGTTATCCCGAAGGCACATCAATTTGCCCGAGGGGTATGAGTTATCCCGAAGACACAACAATTTTGCCCGAGGGGTCTGAGTTATCCCGAAGGCACAAAAATTTGCCCGAGGGGTCTGAGTTATCCCGAAGGCACAGCAATTTGCCCGAGGGGTTTAAGTTATCCCGAAAGCACAGCAATTTGCCCGAGGGGTCTGAGTTATCCCGAAGGCACAGCAATTTTGCTCGAGGGGTCTGAGTTATCCCGAAGGCACAGCAATTTGCCCGAAGGTCTGAGTTATCCCGAAGGCACAACAATTTGCTCGAGGGATCTAAGATCCCAGAGGCACAGCAAACAACAATTTTGCCCGAGGGTCAGAGTTATCCCGGAGACACAACATCTTTTGTCCTAGGGGTCAGAGGCACCCCGAAAGACAGCTATTCGAGTGGAGACTGACGTCCTCGAATAGTTTTATATCATTTTACCCTGTCCTAGGGGTCATAAGCATCCCAAAGGACAACCGCTCGAGTAGAGACTAACGCCCTCGAACGTTTTATGTCATCAAGGGTTCATAAGAATCCCAAGTAAAAGCAAATACATTTACACCTAACACATAAAAGCGTTTAAAATTAAACAACACCTTAAATAAATGGAAGAAGACAAAGCGTGCGCGCGTAAAGAATCAAGAACGAGATGACCAGCAACGGCCCGGGCCCAAGCAAACAACCGTAAGTGAAGACATCAGGCATGACTTCTAAACCTTGGCTGGCGAGCCTCAACGCACAGTCTAACGGACTTAAAACGACCCGACTGGATATCCACCAGGTCGTAATCTTCGATTGACCTGGGCGTCTATACTTTGACTTTGGCCTTGTCCAAGCATCAGTCAAAGTGGGGGCATCTGTAGACACCCGAATTTGGACCTGGTGGCTGCAGAAGTGCCCAACAAACACCCGATGACGATAGGACTGCAACGCGACACGGGTCCGCGGTGTTCTAGATAGTTGTTTTCTATAGAACGGATCAAATAAATTACTCAGGAAAATTAACTAACATCATGGCAGCCTTTGTCGTATCGTTACGATCGCATAGACACTAATTAGAGTCAATTCTGACACCAGGACCCCGAGTCGGTCCCGAAACTCGAACCGAGTCAACACCGCGCCAAGCGAATCTCGGGATGAACACCCGAGGCCCACTAAACCCACGGCGCTAGGTCAAACCCGGGGTAAACTTAATCCCCAAGAATCATATCACACTCCTCCCTCTCGGTTTTGGAAAGTATCAAAACCGTATCCTCAGAACTCCAACCGCACTACGTGACGCGCCTGGGTCTCCCCACGCCCGGACGCAGGCGCCTGAGTCTTAGTACGCCCCAGCTCGGGCGCCTATATGGGCAACGATGGCCGAAAACACCTATAAATACCCCCCTTCACGCCCTCATTTAAACACACATCATTCAATCTTCTCTTCTCCCTCTAAACTCTCGCAAAGGGCTCGCACTCCAACACTCGAGGCAAACGATCCACTCGATCGTAGTTCCGATAACAAAAGCGACATCGACGCTACTCCTCACCTTCGAGCACTCCACTCGATACCGAGGTGCCTGTGATCGACTAGCTCAAAACTAGTACCCAAGTTCTGTCGGATTAGCCGTAGAACTAGTCCTTAGCAACGAAGCTCTGCCGGAATAGCCGCAGGAAGGTCAAACGGTAACGGAGCTCTACCGGAATAGCCGCGGGAAGGTCAAACGGTAACGGAACTCTGCCGGAATAACTGGTCAAGCTAGGAGGATCCGCCTGTCGAAGTCGTATCGTCACTAGGTTGCCATCTAAACAAAACTTTCCATTCTCACACTTTCTATTATTATGCACTAAGACAATACTAGATGTGGGCACTAGGCCCACAAACATTCACTAAAATATGTAACGTCTCAATTTCAACCACAAACACTAAAACACACTAAATAGACCCGAGTAATTCCGAGATCCGTTCTCAAACTATATGTGCATCGCGCCCCATTTAGTGTATACTCCGAGGGTGCAACTCCTCACTATGTGATTTACTTACATTCGCATTTACAGTTTTTTCGTATGATTTATTGCTTTTATGACCTTATAATCGCATGCTAAATTGCCTAACACGGAATTCAACACGTAAAACAACTAAAATTGAACAAAGTGATGGTCGGGTTCCGTATTAGTCCCGGTGCTCGCCTCGTTAGGTTCGTCGCATTTCTATTAATACCGAGCCGACGCATCTTAAGCAGAATACCAGGCAAGGTATACCACGAGAATGACTAATATCCGTATTATCGCGTTAAAACTGATTTGCTAATACGAATAATAATAGTACTCTCTGCTCTCCTACGTGCATCTTTTTATGGCCTGCTTGTCACGTGAAATCGCATGCAAAGAATGTAAACTCAACTACTTTGACGACAAAACATACTTGTCCTTAAACAAACGACATAGCAAAAGGTTTAGGGTTAAAACAACGGATGTTACAGTATTTCCACCACAACAAAAGAACTAAGATATCAACCCACCGATTAATTAGTAGAGGCTGCTATAGTGCGGGCGGGATTGGGTGTTGACATGTATCGGATGTTGGCTTCCCAATACGTACCCTCACCCCTTACTCAGAATCGACGGTTTCTGGATGTCCGAAACCATTGGCAATGAGAGTCATTCCATGCATGGAGTGCTTAAGGATACAAGTCTTTATCTTTAGGTTCCGTGCCACTTAACTTTGAGCCGGCAAGGGATCAAAGTTGACTTGAACGGTTTCCGAGTCCCCAAAATTGACTCGATGGCGACTCCAGAAATCGGCAACAACTTCAGTTCACTAAAAAGGTCGCCTTACCAAACAAAACGGCCTTTATACATTTACAACCACGACTCGATCGATTCCCAGACGGAAACACGGGAGCCCATACCCGTCTAGTTCAAGTCCGGATCATCATCCAAATCGAGGTCCGACACTTCGCCCCGTACGCGAGATCGGACCTGGCCCCGGCAGAGAGGGGGCCGCGTGGGTGGTCGCCGCCACACATTGAAAAACCGTGTCGGTCCCGCGCAGGCGCGCGCGGGGCGTCGGGCGGTGCAGATGGACGTCCACAGTTAGTAACAAAAATAAAAATATTGACATGCGAAAAAAAATGTAAAATGTTAGTGTTCGTAATAGTGTCGTTATTATCGACTAATTAATATGCGCATGAATGTACATAAAAAAAAGGATAAAAGGAAAAGAGATAAAGATGTCGGTGTTGAATGTTACACCCTCAACCTACATGCTCTTGCTTCTCTGAATACGGCTCGTCAAATGGTGGCAAAGACACGGGAGCGTCGAGACACGTAGGGGGAGTTATGGTGTGTATGTGGTTTTGTAGAGACGAATTTTACAAGTTTTTGCTCTCGGGATGTATGTGAATATGTTTGTATGGTGGTGTTACTTAAAGGTTGAAGTTGGGCTGAAATGTGAGGGTTTTTTAAGTGAAAATTGGCTGAAAAAAGTTGTGAAAATATTGTAGGGGTGACGAGGTATTTAAAGAAAAAATACCCCGGTTTAGGGCCACTCGATCGAGTGGCGCGAGTGCACTCGATCGAGTCCCCGGTCTGGTTCCGGCCCAGCCGGTTCATGGCCTTACTCGACCGAGTGGATGTGAACCACTCGATTGAGTGGGTCGAGAAGGAGGGAGTGTTGGCTTTGTTTGAAAAATAATTGGTGGTTGAGCAGCTCCTAGAAGCTTCTTTGGCTGATTTATGTATCGTGTTCGTCTTTGACCGGGTTTTGACCCGGTCGTTAAAAAGACGGTTTTACTTTCGGTGCCGGTTTTGACCCAAATTAGTCTCATTTGACTAGAAACGGCCCATTGGACCTGAATTTGAGGTCGGTTTTTTGAAACTTGTACTCCGCTAAAAGCCCATGCCAGACATTATGGATTCCGAGCCTATATTCGAGCGCGTTAAAGCACGTTTACGTCCGATCATCATCGGGTGTTTTGTCGGAGACTGCTATAGACACTACCAGCCAAATGCGGGTGTCTACAACATAATATTAGTATTTATATATATGAGTATATAATATTTAAAATAACAATTGAGAAATTAATAAATTTAATTTTATAAATTAAAATATAATAATTTCATATATAGCTCTATGAATTTTATATTGTAGCATTTAATAGTAAAATATTTATAAAATATTATGGTTTTTTAGTATTTTTTACTTATAAATAAGATAATTAATTAATTTAATAACATTTGTGATGTTAAATATGATTAATATTATAAAAATATTTTTGATTCATAAAATTTAAGGCCTCGAAAATTATAGACCTGATCCGTGACATTTATTTGACCCGACCCGTAATTTGTCCAACTAACTCGTTCATCCCGTTTGACGTGTTTATTTAAAGTATGGAAGAAATTTATTATTATTATTATTATTATTATTATTATTATTATTATTATTATTATTATTATTATTATTATTATTATTATTATTATTATTAAAAGTATACCAATTTCTATTTGTTTAATTGTTTAATTAAATCACCAAATATAGACATATATTGTAGTCTAATTATTCTTTCCTAAAAGTTTTCATATTATAATTAGTTTAATTGATTTTATTCTTTCCTAAATATTTTTTATATCAATCTCACATTCCTATGTAATAACATTCACATATAGCAATTTCTATTTGTTTAATTATTTAATTAATTTACCAAATATTGACATATTGTAGTCTAATTAGGGTACTATATTTCCTAAATATATTGATACGGATTATGCTCAAATTGTATTGGTTTCACCACAAGCCCAACTTGCTAATTTATTTGCTAAATTATTAGGAGCATACGGTTATGCTCAAATTGGATTGTTTTAACAAAAGCCCAATTTGCATAATTAAAAGATGATTTTGGCGGGAGAGTTGAAAAGACGGAATTGCCCCTTGGTTTTTTGTTTTAGTGAATAGGGGATATCAATTGAGTCAGAAATAAAATAAAGGGGAAGTTCTCTAAATTGGGAAGCATATTGCAAGGAGAAGACGATTCCTACCACAATGTTTTAAGAACAAATTAAATTAACGAAGTCAAGGCAACAAAAATATCATGACTAAAACTCGTAAGTTACAAATTTAAGTAAGGGAAAACTTAATAGGATGAATAAATAAAAGGATTAGCTTTAATATGAGCAATAAGTGGCTAAGTGAAAACAAAGTTATTTTTTTTCTCCTTTTTCCCCATTAGTACCTTGAGTAAAAAAAAATAGCTTTAAGCTTATGCCACATGTCATCTTATTTCTTTACACATTGTTAAGTTACATTAAAAAGTTTTAATTATATATATAGATAGATACAGATTAGACTCAAATATTAAATACATTACCTAAATAATTGTCATCCTTAGTACGCTACTTTGACTAACACTTTCCAACTTTTTCTTAATCATATTTTGTAAATTTCTTCAACTTTGAATATAAATAAAAGTTTACTCTTATGAACACAAAACCCAAGAGATTTCAAGTTAACTCAAAAAATATTTATTAAAAAATTCAATAGAAAAACCAATTAAAATAAAATTAGTATACCTACAAAAATGAGAAATTGCATACTTGATTTATTCTTTTCGCATAAGTTCACTGAAAAAAAATGCAAAAGATAAAATTAGCACTAAAATTGGAATCAGCGAAGAACAATTACAAAACTGAAAAGAATATTTATGAAATAGAACGAATGAAATGTGAAAAATGAACTCTCAAAATATGATATTTTTTTCCAACTCTCCATTATATTGTTTTTTTAGATATATATTGATAATGAAGTTCTTCATAATAAATAACATAATTATTAATATAAATTTTGATTATTAGACAAAAGTAGTGAAAAGGTATAACCTCCAAATGATTAATTTTTTTTTTTCAACAATCATTAATTTTTATTAATAACAATAAATTATTTATAATAAAAAAAATCAAAATTTAATAAGGATACATTTAAGAAAAAAATAAATTGTAAAAAAAAACATTAAAACATCCGCCTCGTGGCAAAAAATTAAAGGGTTATTTAACAGGAATAATCGCAACTTTGAGTGGTCTTCGATAAATAAAATCAACTTTAGTTAATCTGGGAATAAACCCATGTATGAGACACATCAGACAGGAATAGATTCGGGTTACCTGCTACCTACTAAGCCGATACACTATTCTACTAACTACACACATTAAATTCCACCTTCTTCAACTTTTAACTTCAATAATTTTGAATTCTAATTTACTCCACTTCATCTTCTTCACTTCTTCCTCCATTGATCTTCCACGAAGGTAATCTTTTGTCGAAATTTTTGTTTGTGTATCAAGTATAAAGCTTCATCCTTCCTTATAATTGGCATTAATATTGACCAAAATATGTGGACATAACATTGGTCCACACCGACGCGGCCACGCGCGGGTTTGGGGCGGCGAATGAATCTCTTGTGAGATGGATCTCGAATTGAAATTTAAATCGAAGTTGGAGTTGTCACCGAACTTTGTGGGATTTCGGGCCCGTTCGATCCCACTCTATGTCGTAGTGGGCCATGCACAAAGTACGGCCCATTCCGATTTCGGAGTTTATGGGGTTCGTCCGTTTGCATTGCGATATCGATACCAACATTATCGGATACCGTGTATTGAATGACTCTTGTATGCCAATGGTTTCGGACATCCGGAAACCACAGTTCTGAGTAAGGGGTGAGGGTACGTGTTGGGAAGTTCACAAAGAACACCCAACCCCGCCCGCACTTAGCGGCCTTTACTAAGATATCGTTCGTTGTTCGTGTACGCGTGTTAGTTTGACGGTTGAGTGATATGCAAAGAGCGTTTTGACTAAAACATGTGAATTATGTTTAACTACGTCAAAGTTGTTTTAGCATGTGATGTTCATTTTAGTACAATAAAACAAACAACGAAATAGAAGAAAAGGTGCGAAAATAGTTTACAATATGAGCGGCATACCACTCGGAAATACAATGCGACAAACGATACAATACAACAATAATAACGAAGTGCAAATGAATTAGAAGACGTGAATATGGTACGATGCGGTTTTTGAAAAGACTAGATCATGTGATGGACTTGACACGTGTTGACCGAAGTCGTTTGAAAAAGGTTTGTCGAGACTTGTAGCGTGTAAGACGCGTTTATTTTGGCGTAATTGGGGCTACTCGACCGAGTCATGGAGGGACTCGGTCGAGTGTCCCTTGAAAAAAGGTTTCTGCCGATTTTTTTGGGTGTCACTCGACTGAGTGGCTATGGCACTCGATCGAGTGCCCCCTGTTTGAATGGTGCCTCGATTGGCAATTTCAGTATTGATCTCGAAATTGCTTTTAATTTTTGAAAACCGATTATTTCGCTAAGTCGTGTAAGAATATCGCATAATTTATACCCGACTTAAATTTTCGATACTCGTCAATATTTTATATTTGATTATGAAATCAATATCCATTTTTTAGAGTGATTTTTAGAAAAAAAAAATGTTTAGAAATTGTTTTGAATTGAAATAAATCCCTCCGCATTGTAATGTCGTATAAGTATTTTTAGGACTATGTGACGATTATTTCTGCATCAACGAGATTATGCTTAAAAAAAAGTTTTTAATGATTGATTCCTTTAGATCCGATATTCGACTATAGAGTCGATATCGAATCCTTAGGGACGACTCTTTATTGAAAATAGCACGATAATATCGATAGGAGTAATGAGAAAAGAAATAAAAAACGTGACAACGACCCGTAAATAGAAACGGATGAACGAGAGAAAGAGAAGAAAAGGGAGAAGTCGGGATTTGTAACACCCTCAACCTACATGCTTGATTATCTCGAAAATGGGCTCGTAGTAGCGGCCTAGGCGCGGGAGCGTTAAGATGTTTATAGGTGAGTTATGGTGTATATGGTTAGGGAGGGGATTTGGCGAGTTTTGCTCTCGGGTTTGTATATGGTTTGCCTAAAATTGCCTAGAATTTCGGGTTGTGAATGGTCGGGAATCCTATAGGATTTCTAGAGGAAAGATCGTAATATAATATGCCTAGTATTGCTGGAATTCCGGGTTGTAACTTGTGTATGTCGGGATTGGAATTGTTGTGTTGTGAATTATTGATGGGATGGTATGGATGTTGGATGTGTGAACGTTGTGAATAATTGATGATCAAATTGTGTTGCGGGGGTGGGGTATTTATAGGATGAAATACCCGACTTGGGATAGGAGATAGATGGCTTGCAAAGGAAGAAAACAACCGGTTGGGGTGAAGTGGGATTCCGTTTGTGGATAAGAGAGACTTGCTTGCATGGGAAGAAACACCCGGTTTTCAGCTGGAACATGGTGCACTCGATCGAGTAGAGCACAACACTCGATCGAGTGCCTGGTCTGATGCCAGATTTGGCGGTTTTTATGGGCTCATTCGACCGAGTGGCCGGTCCACTCGATCGAGTGGGTCAAAGCCGGGTAGAAGTCTCCTTTTGGAGATTGATTTTTATCTTTAAGGAAGAGTTTTGGTTGCTTAATCCTTCTCCGTGGCTGATTTTTGTGAGGAATCGGACTTCCACTTGGATTCCCGAACGCTTCGTGACAGATTTTCTCTCTCGCAAATGTCTTTGACCGGGGTTTGACCCGGTCGGTAAAAGACGGTTTTGCCCTTGGTGATGGTTTTGACCCAATTTTGTCTCATTTGACTGGAAACGATCCACTGGGCCTGAATTTGAGGTTGGTTTGGTGAGATTTTTACTCCGCTAAAAGCTCGTGCAAACTACTATTGATTCCGAGTCCAAAATCAAGTATATTAAGTAATGTTTTACGTCCGATCATCATCAGGTGTTTTTTGGAAACTTCTATAGACACCTGGTGGTCAAAATGTGGGTGTCTACAGAGCCCCCACTCTGACTGAGGCTTGGACAATGCGAAAGTCAGAGTAGCTACCAGGCCAATCGAAGATTAAGACCTGCCAGACTTCCGGTCGGGTCGTTTATAGTCCATTAGACTTGCGTAAAAGGGCTCGCCAGTCATAAGATAGAAATCATACCTGAGTTGATGCTAATAGCTCCGTGGCAACTTGCCTAAGAAACCTTGGGTGTGCCCGTTTGCAGACACATCTCATCTTGGAGCTGTGCATGAGCTTGCCTAGGAACCTTTGGGTGTGTCCGTTTGCAGACACATCCCGATTCAGAATTACGCGGGAGCTTGCATAGGAAGCTATGGGTGTGTCCGTTCGCAGACACATCCCGATTCAGAATTAAACGGGAACTTGCATAGGAAGCTATGGGTGCGTCCGTTCGCAGACACATCCCGATTCAGAATTACGCGGGAGCTTGCATAGGAAGCTATGGGTGTGTCCATTCGCAGACACATCCCGATTCTTTAGTAGAAATGTCACCTGAGCTTTCCACTGGGGAGTTTTTGCAAGGAGACTTCCTTCTCGAGTCTGGGTGTACCGGTATGATGCCGACATATAGCAATTCGCATGTAACATTTAGACGAAACACCAACTCACGCTGGGGAAGTAAAAACTTGATGTTCCTTTGGGAAGCACAAGCTGGTACCTGAAATGTTAGATATATAGGCAGAAATAGCAAATATAGCAGATAGCAAGATAGCATACAGGAAATGCAGTTAGCATCTATAGACTGACTTGCGCTGGGGAAAATGATTTTTGATTTATTTTGAAATCGAAGTCCTGAAAGCAACTCACGTGCTAGGAGATAGGTTTTCAAAATTGAAAGGGGTAGAAAAGGAATTTGTAGTTTAAATAGACCGAAATTTGACCTTGTCAAAAAGGATTTTCTCAAATGGCTAAGTTTTGCAAATTTTAAAATGAGAATTTGAAGAGAGAGATACCGATAGACTCGACTCTGGACGCGACAAGACGAGTTGACAGACACGACTGGACTCTTGAGGGGTTGGACCATGACTCGGTAGGGGGGTGGGCCACCTAACAAGACTCCTAAGTTGCGCTATTCCGTAGCCTAGGCGAGTAGCAACATGGTCGAAGTCGAAATGGGAACGATCTGTTATAGGGGGATTGCAATAGTCTGTAATGAGACTGTTTCTGCAGGACTCAGCAGTAGCAATGCTATAGTCTAGTGTTCTTTTGGATTTGTTTGGTTTCGGGGTATATTCCCAAGGTAGGTTGTCGTTTTGAGTTCCTGACAGATTCTTGTCTTCGACTAAGCCGAGTGCTGGGACACACTGTAGAAAGGTGGCTAGATTTTGAAAGTCTTTTGGATTATGTGAGTGGATGGAGAACTTCTGTCTAATAGAAGCCCCCAGGATGACAAGGCTAGCTGTTGAGAACATGATAGTGTCGTGACCGGAATGACGGGGCTTTTTGAATGTGTCATTGTGGGTGGTTGTGCCTTTGTTGAAAGGCTACCTATGTATTCATTCACGTGTAGTGAAATCAAACCAGGCCGTAGTTCAGTGTTGAAAGATATATTATGGTGCCTAGCCTATTAGGACTTTGTGTGTAACTAGCCATAACGATGGTGTAGGCTAGGTGCATTCCCAATGATGCCTTGATCAAAGGGCTAGAATAGTTAGGATGTTTATCCTGTGACTGTGCGCATTCTTCGGGGTAGCCCCCAGAGGTGGTGTGAACTATTTGAGCATGTTCTATGCCGATTGCAAGTTGAGTTCCCGTGTTTGGGGTTGGTAACTGGTTTGGATGTTTCTGGAAATGTGGAGCTAGGTCACAAGTGGCTTTGATGTTTCGACATCTGGAGCTCGATTTTGTGGAACTAAGGTTTCGAGGTTAAAGTATTGTAATTTGGTAGGAAAGGAGGAAGTCGAGTAAAAATGACTCGAACTTCGATCGGGGTAGGTTTGATAATAATGTGGGATCTGATTTCCATGCCTAACCCTAATGGTTACGGTATCCTACGGAGCTTGAATCCTCAAAATTTTGGGCTGTCTCTAGTCTAGGTCTCGAGAAGGTCTTGAGGTTTGTAATGTGGGAAGGTTAGATGTTGTGTTGGATGACCAGCTTAATTGTTTCTCCCCTAATTGATAGTATGGGTATTGGTAAATTTTTAATTGACCGTACCCCGGTCAAGGGACTTGGACTTTCACTTGAGTTGACCGTTGACCACGGTCATGGGTTTTTGAATTTTTTGGTTGACCTCTTAGCCCCGGTTATGGGATTCTTCACTTGGATTGACCGTTTAACCTTGGTCAAGGATGCCTCTTTTTTTATGATGGCCTGCTTTTTTTGTTTTGGCCTTTGCTTTTTTTTTTCTCTTGGACTTTTGATTTTTTTTTTTCCAGTTTTTTTTTCTCTTTGTTCTATTGGTCAGACTAACACCTAAGGTTGGGATTGGTCGATCTTATTGGATGGGTATTTGTTGTGGGAAATGGGCTTGCCTCCCGTCTTTAACCCAAACTAGGAGACTACCTAGATTTGTCATAGGATCTGATACCGCTCTGGCTAACGGTAGTTATGTGGCTTTCTATGTCAGACATGGAACAGGCAAAAGGAAAACACGGGTCTCGATTTCCTGTAGTCATTATAGATGTGCCTCTAATAGTCACGTGCATGTGCTCACAGTGTATGACGGTGTTCATCATGTTCTTGGAAACACATAACGAAAGCATATATGAGAAATAGAAAAGAGCCGATTTTATTGAATTGGAGAAGAAGACAGAATGCAACTGAATCTGACTCTGACTTTGAAATAGAACATCTCAGACTCGGACTCAGACTCGGACTTAAACCAAATCTAGACTCTCGGATGATGTCGTCAGTAGTCTTTGGCTTCTAAGGACTCGAATTGATGTCCGGTATAGCCTTCGGTAGAAGCTTCCCAGATCTTCATTATGTCGAAGATCGTCTTCAATCCTAGTGCCAATTTCGGTAAGCACCGCAAAGTTTAAGATGCCGGCATACCTAAGATGGACGCGGTAGGAGGGTAGGAGGTTGTTGATGAACACCTCCACTAGTGTCTTCTCACTGGGCTTGTCTACCAGCTTAACACTTTCGGCCCTTCAGCGTTGAAGGTATTTGGTAAAGCCTTCTTTGGGCTCCTGGGCCTTGACTTCCAGGGAGCGCATCGTGGTTTGGATCTTGGCGTTATCCGCATAGTTTCGAGCAAATTCCGTGGCCACGTCATCCCAAGTTGGGTATTTCTTGGAATCGAGCCGATACTACCAGGCTTTCGGATGCTTCTCAAGGGAAGAAGCGAACAGGTGCTTGAACATAGTGGATTTCACTCCCTTGACAACCATAAATTCCTTGAAGGCCCGAATGTGATGGATCGGGTCCTCAGTACCCTCAAACATCGGTATGCTCGTAAGGTTGAGGTTGGCGGGTAGCTCGTCATTCAGAGGTGAATAGGTACGAGCGTTTTCCGTGTGGATCGAGTTGTTTGTTGACAAATGGACCTATTCTTCCAGTTTGCGGACTGCGCTGACCAGTTCAGCCAAAGGCCCAGTAGTCTCAACCCCACCATTAGGAGTCCCCTGTTCTATAGCGCTCAAACGGGTAATAATAGCTATCTGGTCGGACTTGATAACTGTCAGTTCGGCCTCAATCTGAGTCAGCGAGACCGTCAATTTGTCCAAAGCTTCTTGCATCTTGTGCTTATGTCTGGTTACTGGTGGCCTGTCTGTAAGAATACCGCGTAATCAGGAAAGTTGCTTCGAAACTCAAATACACCAAGGCATAGGAAATAGCGCGGGAGGAGAGACACTCCAGTTTGACTCGGATTAGACTCTCCTAAGACAAATGTGTAGGGTACGATTCTCGGAGTGACCGTGATTAATCGCTCCGTCGGAGAATAGCGCCCAAGTGAGACTAAGGACTCAGATAGGACTCAGATGGTGTCGCATCTAAGTGGCTCGAAAGTGGGACACGTGAGACAACACGTGTAAGACATGACCCTTAGAGCAACCGTGATTGATCGCTCTGCTGAAGGGTAGCCCGCAAGTGGGATTGAAGATTTTGTTAAGACTCGAGTGCTGGACAAGTGACCCTTAGATGTAAGGATCACGAACCTTTAGCTACAGGGCTATGCCTTGTAAAAGGTTGACTCGGCCTCGAGGAAAGGAAGACGGGGTAAGGGAAGAAACTTGTGATGTAAGATCGGCAGAGTTTCGACGCTAGAGACCCTTGACTTGACTTGAATAAGGAAAGACCTTGTGATTAGGGTAGATCCTTAAGCTAAAAGGATTCTTGAATTGGGATGACTCGACTAACGGATGACGAAAGATGGGCGAGATTCCCTTAGGAAAGGTTTCGGGGACCGTCCTGCTGGAGGGAAAGGTCGCGTGCGACTTTCTAGTTAGGACTCGAGTGTGTAAGCGGGCTTTCCTTGGTAGGAGTATGCCCTACGTTGGTTAGCCTTGCCTTAGTCAAATAAGGCGGACTGGGATAGGGAGGAAACCCGTGATGTAAGATCAACGGAGTTTCGACGCTAAAGACCTTCGACGACTTATGACAAGACCCGACACTACTAAATACGGGAAGTCCTAAGAAGAGGAAAGTTTCTTTTTTGAAAAGGGGATGTAAATCCGAGAAAATCGGTGGGCCGCCCGATTTTGAAGCCGACAAAATGCCATTCGATCGCGAATCTGAAGGTTTTGAAAATATTTTTGAATTTTGAAATGGGCAGCATACCGGCTAGAAATAGGCTATTTTGAGTAAAATCATAAATCCTAAATTCGGTAGCTTTCCGGGTTTTTGAAAATTTGAATATTTGGAATTTTGAAATTTGAATATCGTCATGTCCACAAATTGCTTTTAATTTTTGAAAACCGATTATTTCGCTAAGTCGTGTAAGAATATCGCATAATTTATACCCGACTTAAATTTTCGATACTCGTCAATATTTTATATTTGATTATGAAATCAATATCCAATATTTAAAGCGATTTTTAGAAAAAAAAAGATGTTAAGAAATTGTTTTGAATTAAAATAAATCCCTCCGCGTTGTAATGACGTATTAGTCGTTTTAGGACTATATGACGATTATTTCGGCATCAACGAGATTATGCTTAAAAAAATAGTTTTTAATGATTGATTCCTTTAGATCGATATTCGACTAAAGAGTCGATATCGAATCCTTAGGGACGACTCTTTATTGAAAATAGCACGATAATATCGATACTAGTAACGAGAAAAGAAATAAAAAACGCGACGATGACCCGTAAATAGAAACGGACGAACAAGAGAAAGAGAAGAAAAGGGAGAAGTCGGGATATGTAACACCCTCAACCTACATTCTTGATTATCTCGAAAACGGGCTCGTAGTAGCGGCCTAGGCGCGGGAGCTTTAAGATGTATATAGGTGAGTTATGGTGTGTATGGTTAGGGAGGAGATTTGGCGAGTTTTGCTCTCGGGTTTGTATATGGTTTGCCTAAGATTGCTTAGAATTTCGGGTTGTGAATTGTCGGAAATCCTATACGATTTCTAGAGGAAAGATCGGAATATAATATGCTTAGTATTGCTGGAATTCCGGATTATAACTTGTGTATGTCGGGATTGGAATTGTTGTGTTGTGAATTATTGATGGGATGTTATGGATGTTGGATGTGTGAACCTTGTGAATAATTGATGATCAATTGTGTTGCGGGGGTGGGGTATTTATAGGATGAAATACCCGACTTGGGATAGGAGATAGATGGCTTGCAAAGGAAGAAAACAACCGGTTGGGGTGAAGTGGGATTCCGTTTGTGGATAGGAGAGACTTGCTTGCATGGGAAGAAACACCCGGTTTTCAGCTGGAAAAAGGGTCACTCGATCGAGTAGTGCACAGCACTCGATCGAGTGCCCGGTCTGATGCCAGATTTGGCGGTTTTCATTGGCTCACTCGACCGAGTGGCCGGTCCACTCGACCGAGTGGCCGGTCCACTCGATTGAGTGGGTCTGAGCCGGGTAGAAGTCTCCTTTTGGAGATCGATTTTTATCTTTAAGGAAGAGTTTTGGTTGCTTAATCCTTCTCCGTGGCTGATTTTTGTGAAAAATCAGACTTCCACTTGGATTCCCGAATGCTTCGTGACAGATTTTCTGTCTTGGAAATGTCTTTGACCGAGGTTTGACCCGGGCGCTAAAAGACGGTTTTGCCCTTGGTGACGGTTTTGATCCAAATTAGTCTCATTTGACTGGAAATGACCCACTAGGCCTGAATTTGAGATCGGTTTGGTGAGATTTTTACTCCGCTAAAAGCTCGTGCCAACTACTATTGATTCCGAGTCCAAAATCGAGTATATTAAGTCATGTTTTACGTCCGATCATCATCGGGTGTTTTTTGGAAACTGCTATAGACACCTGGTGGTCAAAATGTGGGTGTCTACAAAATCCATTTTTAAGGGTTATTGTTGCACAAAGATAGGGTTTAGTAGATAGAATTTGGGTTTAGGGGAAGAATCAACATTGATGTGCAATGAAGAAGATGAAGTTGTACTAATTAATGACTATGGGACCCACATAAACCTGCTGGAACCGGTCATTAATGAGGCAATTTCATTCCTGTTTGACGTGTCTCGTACATCGGTTTATTCACAGATTAATTAAAGTTGGTTTTATTTATGTAATACAACCCAAAGTTGAGATTATTCATGTTAAATAACCCCAAATTAAATGAATAAAAAACTTTTAATTATATTTATATATATATATATATATTATTAATTTAATTAATAAAAAATGCAATAATATGTTCTTTTAATAAAAGGCAAATGAAAAGTTTTGATTAATATTATTAATGTTTTAATAGAAGAGGCAAAAGTCACTCAGTAAAAAATTTGATTGGGTAAAAAACCTTTTAACTATATCTTATAGATGCAAAAATAAAATATAAGACATATATTTTAAGAGAGAAGGACTTAGGGACTCATATATAGAGAAGGACTCATAAGATCCTTACTATATATATATATATATGACTCGTATATAGAGAAGAACTCATAAGATCCTTACTATATATATATATATATATATATATAGATGTGGACATGACATAGGTCCACCCCGACGCGGCCACGCGCGGGTTTGGGTAGGCGAATGAATCTCCATATGAGAAGGATCGAATTTTATGGTTATTCGGAACCGTTCGAGCCCACTCTATGTCGTAGTGGGCCGTATACAAAATACGGCCAATTTCCGATGTCAGAGTTTATTGGGCTCGTCCCTTTGCATATCGATATAGATGCCGACTTGAGCGGTTAATCGTATATTGAATGACTCTCGTTCGCCAACGGTTTCGGGCATTCGGAAACCGAGGTTCTGAGTAAGGGGTGAGGGTACGTGTTGGGAAGCCCACGAAGGACACCCAACCCCGCCCGCACATTAGCGGCCTCTACTAAGAACTCGAATGACTTTCTAATACGCGTGCTAGTAAAACGGGAAAATGATATGCAAAGATTTACTTTCCCTAAACATGCGAATGGAATCAAAAAGTGGGTTTCTATGTTAATTTAATGCAACTAAAATTAACGTCGAAGTTGTATTTTAGCATGCGGGTTCATTTAGTATAATAAACGAATAATAATTAAATTGACAAAAGAAACAGAAAACGCGTTAGTAACGATATAACGATATAACGAATAATAACGGTTTGCAAATATTGAATTAAATTGAAAAGATGCAAATATGAGGATGCATGATTTGAAAAGATAGTATACACGTGATTAATTATGCACATGTTGACCTAAGTCGTAAAATGCTATCCAGTTTGAAAAATAGAATAATGTACGACTCGTGTTTGAGTCGTTATGAGGCCACTCGATCGAGTGGTCGATGGACTCGATCGAGTGGAACCTAAAAAAACGATTCTGTTTTGCGTCAAAGACCGTACTCGGCCGAGTTATTGACCAACTCGATCGAGTACATAGCCACTCGACCGAGTCACTGTGAGACTCGATCGAGTGGGTGTTCTGATGAGCATTCTGACCCGATTTTGAGGTGCCACTCGACCGAGTGGGCTAGGCACTCGGTCGAGTGCCCTCTGTACGAATTAAGATTCGTTTGTAAAATCGTATTTTATGTCGAAAATCATTTTAAATTGATTATTGAGATGTGATTAAATTTTCTCCGCGTTAATAATGTCATAATTCTAAGAATTGTTTTGACAATTATTTAGCATCAACGAAAATTGCCCTAGGTTGATTTAATGCGATTTAGAAAGATTGACCCTTTGATTAAATAATAAAAGAACTTGATTCCCCCGACTTCTCTGACATCGATAAATCCCTAGAGATTGTGATGTCGGATCCGTGTCAACGGGTTTCGACCCTTATTAAAATTGGTTTTAGAAAATTCGATGAATGCAATATTAAAGATGATAGCGACGAGAAATAATGACGAATTCTTGTTTAAGTTGACTCATCCCAATAATCAAATAATCGGGGTACCGGGATAAGCGACCGTCAACGCTGTGTGCAGTACACTTGTATGTTCGTGTTTTCTTATCCCGATATCCTTCTTACTCGACACAAATCAATGAGTATTTTAATATTTTGATGCAATAATGATAACAAGGTAAATAATAATGATAATAATCGTAATAACAATAATAATAATAATAATAATAATAATAATAACGTAATAATAATAATAATAATACCGTAATAATAATAATAATACCGTAATAATAATAATAATAATAATAATAATAATAATAAACGTAAAAAAAAAGAATAAAAAAGGAGATGAACGACGAGAGAAAAAGGGAAAAGAGAACGAGGTTTGTCACACTCAACCTACATGTTCTTGTCTCGGAATAAGGCTCGTAAACGCGGCTATGACACGAGAGTCTTCGAGGTATATGGAGGCTAAGTTGTGGTGGCTCGGGTTGAATTCCTAAAGCTAGGTTTAGGGTTTTTGCTAGTGTAGAATTGCTAGGGTTTTGAAGTGTGTGTAGATGTGTTAGGGTTGTCCTAGAGCGTACTAGGGTTTTTTAAGATTGCTAAAGGATTAGGGTTCTTGAGGTTGTATTAGGGTTGTAAAGGTTGTGTAAAAAGTATTGAAGATGTGTGCATGGGGGTTGCTTATATAGGCAAGGCTAGGGCACCTTGGTGTCTAGGGTTTTGTGCCTTGACGGACTTGATTTGATGGCCCGTTTGGAGATGGATCGTGGGTGAGCTACTCGGAAACGACTTTGACCGGGTTTTAATCCGGTCGCTAAAAGTCGGTTTTATTTTCGGTGTCGGTTTTGACCCAAATTAGTCTTGTTTGACTCGGAATGTTCCACTGGGCCTGGATTTGAGGTCCGTTTGGTGAGATTTGTACTCCGTAAGTGTGTTAGCCAACGATTAATGGATTTGAGCCCGTATCCGAGCGCATAGAAACACGTTAGCGTCCGATCATCATCGGGTGTTTTTTGGAAACTGCCATAGACACCTGGCAGTCAAAATGCGGGTATATAATAGAGGAGGGCTCCGGTGAGGCAGGGCAACTCCTTACACCCATAGAGGCAAAATCTGGACCATTAGATTAAGATTTGATCTAATGGTCCAGATTAATTGTATATAAGTCGGCCAATTTTACATAAGTCGACATCGATTTCTTCTCTGATTTCTTGATCCTTTCCCTCATGAACAATCCTTTCATTTCCACTGGCACTAGATAATCATCAACATCATCATAATAATTACGATATCCAACACTATAATCATCACCATCATCATATTATGATTCATTATAATCATGATTAACTTGATAATTAACTTGATCAACTGGATAATTAACTGCACAATTACTCAAATCAAGGTTAAAATCATCAGATCTGCTTCGATTAACCTCAAGAACATCAATCGATTTCTCAAGAATCGACGAATCTTTCATCTCCTCTTCTTCTTCTTGGTCTTGAACTTCTTCGTCGTAGGAGGAGAGAGAATCGAAGCTCTGAACATCGAAAATGGCGGCATCACAGCAATCGGTTTGGTCGATGAATTCCCAATTGGATAAATCGTCTTGAACGATGGAGGAGATGATGATGATGATGATGATGATGATGTGGTGGAAAGTATAGAGGGCAAATCTGAAAAATCATACAAATTTACTGTGTACTGTATGTTGAAAGTAGGTGGAAAGTATAGAGGGCAATCAGTGTATTGTAACTGTAATTACCAGTTAATACAAATTGTTGGTTTTGATGTAGATAAGTTATTATGTTTTGTACATGTTGAAATTTTTATATATTAAAAGTAGGGTCTGTTTTGATGTACATAAGTTAAAATTTATTGTATATAACTCATACAGCAAATATATATATAGGTAAAGTACTGTCTGTTTTGATGTAGATAAGTTACTTTGTGTTGTACATGTTAAAAATTGTACATAGTAAAAGTATGGTCTATTTTGAAGTATATAAGTTAAAATTTATTGTATATAACTCATACAACAAATATACCTATATAAAGCACCGTCTGTTTCTGTTTTGATGTAGATAAGTTACAATGTGTTGTACTTAAATCTTAGTTACTATGTGTTGCACATGATGAAATTATTATGTACAACTGATAAGTAAATATATACATTACGTAGTGACCTATGTACGACAACACACGAAGTAGTACTTTAGATAGTTATGTACAACTAATATAGAAATATGTACAATGATTTATTTTTCGAAAAAAAAAAATTGTCGGAAAAAAATAATTGGGAATTCTTTTTTTTATATGTATGATTTGTTGTTTTGATCAAGCCTGGTCCATTGATCTCAATCAGATCTAACGGTCCAGATTGTGCCTCAATGGTTGCAAGGAGTTTGGCTGCCTCAATGGATCCCGAATATGAGTCCCTAAGTCCTCATCTCATCCATTGAATAAGATGAGAATCGATGGACAAGACGCATCCTAATATTTGCATTAAAAGAAAAAGAAAAATGATTTATGATTTTGGTGTGAGCTAGCGAGTGGCGTGGATCCTACTCCGCTTGATTTATGATTGTTTATGGATTCTTAATCCCATTTGAAGAATTTTTATTTTTAGCCGTTTTGTAAAAAGTGACCTTTGTATTGACTGACCGTTCTTTTTGTAAAGTATAGAACATCAGTGTGTTTTAATCCCAAATCTACAGTGTTTCCGCCACTGTATTGCATTAGAATTTATAGGGGATTACAGAAAAACCCTGAAGCATATAATAAAATAATTTAATAGTAAAGTCATATATATATAGAGGCGGGTTCCGGTGAGACATCCAAACTCCTTACACGCGTTACACAATCTAGACCATTAGATTAGTTGATCTAATGGTTTAGATTGAAAGACTCAAAAAACACGGCTACTCCTCTCCACCTACTAAAACCATGTCATTCGAACGCTACTACTTTCTCTATCTCTACTAATACGCTATGAAACCTCTGAAATTCATCTGAACCTACAATGGCGAGTGATTCCGCACCTTCAATGGTGATTGATTCTGCATCAAAACGTCGAAAATTAGAAACGAATGAAGATCATCTGATTTCATCTTTAACAACTTAATATTTAGGTCAGAAAAATTCAATTAAACTTCAATTTATTCTAAATTATCAACTTTCTGATTCTTAATTTATCACGTTGTGATTCATTTTTGTATTGTTCTAAAACGCAGTGAATAGTCAAGAAACAACTGCAACATGTCCGATGATGGCTGATTATGATATTTTGGATAAAGTACTTCATCAATTCATATATTTTTCTATTTTATATTTTGGACATGGTTCAAAGATAGGGGTACTGCATAAGACGGGACGGAAAAGATTTTAGAGGATTAGGCGTCCCCGCTTCGCGGTTCCGCCTAATCCAACCATAAACCTTTTTCTTTATTCAAGGTCACTAATCCCATAACTAACTGAACCCTAGGAGGGCATAAGTGAACCCTATCGTGGACATGGTTCAAAGATGGGGGTACTGCATATGACGGGATGGAAAAGGGTTAATGGTTGGATTAAGCATCTCTGCTTCGCGGTTCCGCCTAATCCAACCCTAAACCCTTTTCGTTATTCAAGGTCACTAATCCCACAACAAACTGAACCCTAGGAGGGTATAACTGAACCCTCTTGTGGAAATGGTTCGAAGATGGGGGTACTACAGAATACGGGACGGAACAGTGTATAGGTTTGGATAAGGCGTCCCCGTTTTGCAGTTTCGCCTAATCCAACCCTAAACCCTTTTCCTTATTTATGAAACGGGACAAAAAAGGGTTTAAGGTTGGATTAGGCGTCCCCGCTTTGCGCTTTTGCCTGATCCAACCCTAAACCATATTCCTTATTCAAGGTCACTAATCCACAACTAACGGAACCCTATGAGGGTATAAGTGAACCTTGTTGTGGACATGGTTCAAAGATGGGGGTACTGCATAAAACGAGAAGGAAAGGGGTTTAGAGTTGGATTAGGCGTCTCTGCTTCGCGGTTTCGCCTAATCCAACCCTAAACCGTTTTCCTTATTTATGAAATGGGGAGGAAAAGGATGTAACAACCCGGATTTTCAAAACTAGATAATAATATAAATAGTATAGATAATAAGGTGAAAGGTGGCGGAAACACTCGACAAAATCCGAATCGTCACTATCTCGACATTCAACTAATACATTATTCAAAAGTGTTCAAACTAAAAATTAAAGACTTAAATAAAGGGATTCTCTCCACAAGTCTTCCCCAACAACGAAGCATTCAACAACATCCTGAGAGACCTGAAAGGAGGGGGAGTCCACAGTCAGTGGGGAGTCACTAGATGCTCTCCCAGTCATCTTTACAATAGGATGAAAGCAACTAATAATCAACAACAATGAATAATACAGATAAAGGAATGCATGAAAGCATTATCATACTCAGCCAATTAGGATCATACCAATTACTAAGAAATTCAAACGTCCAAACCGGACTGATCACACACAAATAACCTTCTTACACTACGCCTAGGGTATAGAGCGAACACCGGCTCGAGTGTATAACTGACACTCTCACCTGCCAGAGCATATAACTGATACCCTGAACGGACGGGTCGTATAACGGACTTCCCATCGGTGTGGAGCATATAACTGATACTCCACGGTACTATGTATAGCCGTATAACTGACAACTATATGTCTGAGATTAGCTAGGGCTCTCGATGCAATAACTGTACACCGAACGACACACGGGACCCAGAGCGTATAAATGACGTCTCAAGGCACGCCCGAACATAGACCTTCGGCATTTGGCGCCTTTTCATTCCGATTGGTATATAACTGATACCGCACGTCATCTATACCGCTAGCTTTCGTGTAACCGTACAGTATAAATGACTGTACAAGGTTCTCGTGAATAACGTCACAATTCCAATCCTAGTACAGTATAAATGACTGTACTAAATGGCAATCCACCCTAGTATAGTATAACTGACTATACGAGGTAGTAATCAGACTTAGCATAGTGTCACTAGCTATACCAGGGATAATCAAGCCCTAGATAGTGTGACTATACCAAGTATTACTCCAATCCAATATAGTATAACTGACTATACTAGATACCAACCATGTCTCAAACATAGGACAATATAACTGACTGAACTATGAAGAACATACATAGAAGTAACCTTTCAACAATAGGTGAATAATAGATAGTACAACTAACTATAACCATAAAGTTAACCTTGCATATCTAATGCCTAATAGTATTCAAGGTTAAGATTCGCTGACTATAACCTTGTCTACTAAGTTAAGGTTGACCTAACCTCAACCATAACCTCGCGGAGTTACATAAACTGCAACAAGATTACGATGCTACGACGATGTTACATTAACCTCAAGTGAAGTGGTGTAGTAACTTCTCAATGAAGGTACATTAACTTCAATCAAGGTCACATTAACCTCGGCTATAACATTAGCTCCTGTTAAGGTTATATTAACCTTAGTTATAAACTTAGCTCCATACTAAGGTTACCTTAACCTTCGCCCTAACCTTAACTCTAAGTTAAGGTTACAATAACCTTGACTATAACCTTGCAAAGTTCGGGAACCTCGACAAGATTACAACCCCGTGTTGAAGTTATCATAACCTCAAGTGAAGTTGCATAGTACTTCTCGACGAAGTTACATTAAATTCAAATAAGGTTATATTAACCTCAACCCTAACCTCAACCACCGGGTGATGGTAGGTTGAGTCATCATTGAATCTAGGGTTTGAAACCCTAAAAGCATCGATGAAACACCCTAGCATCTCCACCAAGGGAGGCCACGGTCGGTTCGTGCACGTCCTAGAATTCTCTCACGAAACGACTCACAACTTTATAATTCGCACAAAATGGTAATTAACGTCTTAACGGTAAAATTAACGATATAATTAAATCGTGCAATTATCCACAAAATAATAAACATGTATAATAATACCAAACAACATCCAATATCATATTAAACATTCATTCATCATATTAATGGCATTCACATATCATAAACGCGATTAAAAGAATCATCTAGTTACCAATTTGCGATTTAATCATGTAATCCCCTAGAAATTCTAACGCGATACAGTGGCGGAAACACTGTAGAGTCGAGATTAAAACACACTGTAACTATGTCTTAGTAAATTAAATTGGTAAAGTCAAACGTATGCCATACTTAAAAATGGCTAAAATTTAAAACAATCCGTAAAAAGGTTAAACAATCCGTAAGACATAATTATAAAAAAAAATCAAGCAGGATCCAAGACTGCTCGTTAGCCCACACCCACCGGAAACAAACACGTATACCTGCCATGTTAAAACATAACAGCCACAATCAGTGGGGAGTAACGTCAACGTTCTCCCAGCCGTATAACAGGATTTTAAAACTGTACTTACTACTATAGAAAAATAATAAAAATGGAAAACAATAAAACATCATATTAAAATAAGTTTTCGGCACAAAACCAAAATATTAAAATGGTTACCGAAGAAACATAAAAATATTTTCTAACCTGCAAACCAATTTATATCGATAACAAATAAAATAATCAAAATGGCGTTATGAATAGGATTAATGTAGAATCTAGACTTTCACTAGGACAACACTAAAATCTAGTTTCGAGAACTTAGTCAAAACAAATCAGACTTTGGTCTCTAACTAGGCAACTCAACTATAACAGGACTGCGTGCAGCGAGGTCCTGGTTTAAGTAGTGCACACCCCTCCTGGATACAAACCATACCCAGTTCAACCCGACGCGACTTACACGATGCGATATCTAAGTTTAAGGTAAACATACACTCTCCTGAACACAAACCATGCTCAGTTCAACGACCAATGTGTCTCAACATAGACACACCAGCTTTATAGTTGATGGCAAAACGTACAGCCCAGACTATATTACTCTAAACCCACACTTTTCCTTATTCCATAACTCCAAAACAAAGCCATTATCGATATTCAAAAGATATAATCATCATAATAATAAGAGAACAAAAGGAGTAATCACAATGTTCTAAAAGAGGAAACTTTCTATTTTAGGAAACTTACTAAAAATAGCGTCATATGAAAATAGCAAAATATTAGTTTAAACTAATACAACATTTTTAGTAAACGATATAGATTTATAAAACTAGTACTTTCGGCCTTAACGATATTAATTCTTAAAACGAGAACTTTTGCGTTAGTGAAATTATTGAAACGTCATACAAGTGTTTATAAAGGAGATTCTCAAAACCCTAATGAGCCTCCTCTGAGGCGATTTGTAGGAGACGATCATGGCTAGGAATTCAGCGAAGAAAACTCAACAAAGGCATGGTGGTGAGAAGGTTGCGCAGGCTTCTCCTACGTCTAGGAGTTCAAATAAGCGAAATGAACGAGGGATGAAGGGACCGAACATGGATGAAGTGATACGTACTAAGCCCATGCACGATCTGAATGACATACCAGGTTTGTCCTTTGATGATGTTGGTGATGATAATTTGATAGTAAGGGATTCGTCACGTCCCTAGCCAACAATATAACACCGACTAACCTAGTGGGTAGCTAGGGTAAGTCGGGATCGATTCCACGAGGACGGTATATCAAAGCTTAGACTAGGTTGGCCTAAAACGAGACTAGATTACTGAACGAACACAAAGAGTGCGATAAATGGAAAACTATTGAGGAGGAGGAATAAGAAATAGACTACCAATGCTAAACAATGCTAATGATCGAACAAACAAATAAGCTAAAGTAAACGATGTATAACTAAGAAGATGGACTCAAATAAGGAAAGAAGTGGGGTAGGTCGGGTTCATAGAGGTAGAAGGATAATTGGGGTGATCAAGGGTAAAGGTGTCTCCTAATCGCTAGAGTCGGTCCGGGCTCTCGCAACTTAGACCGATGTCAAGGTGAGTCCGGGCTCTCGCAACTTAGACTCTAGTCGGCACTCTCGTGACTATGACTATTCTCAACATTTCCACAAAATAAGCAATCAATGAGAAGATGAACACAAGCATGGGAAGCATGGCCACTACAACTCAAACAAGCATATCAACAAACACATAGAGTGCTTACAATGTGACTAACAACAAAGATACAACCTTTTCCCCTTAATCAACCCTAATCATCCATAATCTACCCCTAATCCCCCTACTAACCCCACAAAGAAACTACTCACTCATTATCAAAGAGAAACTAACACTAACAAGAGAGAACAAACTAAACATCCAAGCATTCATTATGAACAACAAGAACAATAACAATAATAACATAAAAAGATAGAAACAAGATTAAATAAACTAAGAACAAGAGTAAAGATGATTATACCAATACTAGATGAGGAAAAGATGAGAACTTGTATAAATAAGACACCCAAATAAAACTCCAAGGTTGTCAATCTTTGAATAATCTTCAAGAATCTTCTTAATACAAGATTAATTACAATGATTAACTAAGGATTAAGGAGATATTAGAACTAATGAATGAGAGTAAATCTAGGGTTTTTGAGGCTTAAACTAAGGTAGGTTAACATAAGATGTCCTAAAAATTACAAGAAGGGAGTATATATATGGGTACAAGAATGAAGGAGAAGAAAAGAATTGAAGGCGGGCGAGCTGGAGCTTTTCCCGGTCGGGAAAGAAATTTCCGATCGGGATTATGGGAATTCCCGATCGGGATTTTATGTTCCCGATCCGGAAAAGCCCCCAGTAGCTGCACTTCGTTCCTCCTTCATCCCGGACGGGATGAGGCCATACCCGTCCGGGAAGAGTCTTGTAGGCCTCCAATTTGAACTATTTGGTCCCTCCTTGGTTCTCATGGACTTCCCATCGATTCTCGGGACTCGGGATCGGGTCTCGAAGGCTCGGGATTGAGTCCCAAGGTCTCGGGGTCGATTCCAAGGCATCGAGTCATCTTTCCTTAGCTTCGTTGGCTCCAAAATGTGTATGTATTGAGTCGGAATCGCTCCAACTCTTCCAATTCGGTATCGGGAACCTGAAACAAACTAAAGGAAGCATAAGAAGCCCCTAAACCGCTCCCAAGGAGCGATTCTACAAGGAAAATGGGACCAAAACACTACGAATAGACACTACAAATGACACTTATCATAATTCTAATGCTTCGTCTAGCATTTGGATCACTCAAAGAGGACGTAAGAAATCCTCGCAGACCATAGTTGATGACACGCCCATCATGAATGACAATAATCAGACTGAGGTTAGGGAGGACGTTATGATGCTTCAATTTTCTGATGATGATACCAAGGAGGAAGTTGAATATTGGTCCTCAGAAATTATCTGTTATGTCCTTGGAGCAAACCCCCCTTGGGAGGTTTTGAAAGGATATGTTCAATGAGTTTGGGGTAAATACGGAATCGATAAGATCTCATTCTCCCCAAATGGATTTTTTTTGGTTCATTTTAAGGAAATCATGGCTAGAGATGAGGTACTTAAGGCGGGATACCATATGTTTGATAACAAACCGTTAATGGTGAAGCCATGGCAGTAGGATATCAACCTCACAAAAGAAGATATTAAGGCAGTCCCATCGTGGGTACGATTTCATAACCTTCCACTTCGATTTTGGGGGAGTTGTTTGCCGAAGATTGCTGGCTTGGCAGGCAAGTTTATTAAATTTGATCCCCTTACGGTGGATAAGACTAGATTAGGCTATGCTCGGGTCCTCTTGGAACTGAAAGTTGATCAACAGTATCCTGATACAGTTAGTTTCAAGAATGAAAAAGGCGAAATTGTTAATGTCAAAGTGGAATATGAACGGAAACCCATTCTTTGCTCAAAGTGCAGGAGCTTGGGGCATGAAATGAAGACTTGCAGGAGGGGGAGAGTAAACCAGAAGACTCAACAAGTGCAAAAAGTACAGCAATTGCAGCAAATGCAAGTCTGGAAACCAAAACAGACTGTACAGCTTGTAATGCAACCTGTAGTGCAACAGCAACAGGGGAAGCAGACTGTACTGCAACCTGTACAGCATGAAATGCAACCTGTACATCAGCCTGATCTGCATTCTGCTCAACCTGTGCGTTTGCTTGTGCGGTCGAGGTCACCTAGTCAGGCCTCACAGAATCAATCACTAGATAAGACTCAGTTTTGGGGAGAAAACCTATGCAGCAGCAGCTAATGCTACTGTTTTGGGGGGGCTCCTGATAAAGAAAACCAGAATTCAAATAATGATCAATGATTGTGGGGTTTTGGAATGTTAGAGGCTTAAATAATGTTAATAAACAGCTAGAGGTTAAGTTATTTTTACAGAATAAAGGAGTAGGCTTGTTCGGCTTTCTTGAGACGAAGATTAAACCTATTAATAATGCTCATGTGACAGAGAGGATGCTTGAGGGTTGGAGTGTGACTACTAACAGTCATAAGCATCCTGGGGGTCGAGTTTGGCTTGTTTGGACTCTGAGCTTATATGATGTGGAGCCGGTGGAATACTCTGATCAATTCATTCATAGCAGAATCACATACAAGCCTGATGGGAAGATATTTTACTATATAATGATTTATGCATTCAATGATGGATTGGATAGACGACCTCTTTGGGATAGATTGAAATATTTTGCTACACAAATTCAGATACTTTAACACTGTTATTAATTCTAATGAACGATTGGGTGGCCACTCAAAACAAAGCGATATGGATGAGTTTCGTGACTGTATTGAATGGTGTGATTTGATGGATATTAGTCCTACTGGGGCTTGGTATACTTGGAGTAATAAGCAAGAGGTTCATAGCAGGAAGTATAGCCGATTAGATAGGTTTCTGGTTAATTCTGCTTGGTTAGACAGTTATCCTTCTTATCAGGCTCACTTTCACCCAGAAGGTTTATTTGACCACAATCCATGTATGGTTCAGGACATATTGTGGAAAGGGATGGTCAGAAAAGCTAGTTTCAAATACTTTCGTATGTGGTATCAGGCTCCATCTTTCAAGGAGGTGCTGAATAATATATGGTCTATGCAGGTTCAGGGCACACCAATGTTCAAGCTTGTTAAAAAGCTCAAGATGTTAAAAAAGGATCTGAAAAGGCTGAACAATGAAATGTTCTCGGATATTGAGCGGAAGACTGCTGCAAAGGCTTATGAACTGGAGAAAATCCAAGAAACAATTGCATTGAGCCGACCTACAGATTCCTTAATTGAACAAGAAAGAATTGCTCAGGGCGAATTGATTTGGCTAAAAAGGCTACAGACAGCTACCTTACACAAAAATCAAAAATTCAATGGCTTGAAGATGGGGATGCAAATACTCAGTTTTTTCATCAAGCTATCAAACAACGTCGTATGAGAAATAGAGTTACCCAAATCAGGAATGCTGGTGGACAGAATTGTAATGATCAGGAGAGCATTCAAAATGCTTTCCTAGACTACTACCAAGATCTTTTAGGCAAGAGCAAACCTGTCATGCCTCTGAAGCATGTTATTATCTCACGGGGGGCTATTTGTTCGGCTGATCACCATACTATGCTCCTTCGACAGGTTACTAGAGAAGAAGTTAAACAAGCATTTAACTCTATTCCGAGGGAGAAAGCACCTGGCCCTGACGGATATTCAAGTAGTTTCTTCATTGATGCTTGGAGTATTATTGGGGAGAATGTTACTGCTGCTGTTCTGGATTTCTTTGGTAACGGGAAATTACCCAGGCAGATTAATGCAACTAACATATTATTGATCCCCAAGTGTGAGCGCCCTGAATATGTTACACAATTCAGACCGATAGCCTGCTGTAACATGGTTTATAAGGTTATTTCGAAGATAATTTGCAGCCGGCTATCACTGATTCTTCCCGATCTTATTAGCGAGACTCAAGGGGCTTTCGTCAGAGGCCGTTCGATTGTGGAGAATGTGCTTATTTGTCAAGATTTAATTAAGATGTACTCGAGGAAAAATGTTTCTCCTAGATGCATTTTTAAGTTGGATCTTCAGAGAGCGTATGATACGATTGAATGGGATTTCATCGAGAACATGCTTACTGCATTAAACTTCCCACCGATGTTTGTCTCGATTCTTATGGAATGTGACTCTACACCCTCGTACACCCTTGTGCTTAATGGGACCACTTTTGGCTATTTTAAAGGAAGGAGGGGTTTAAGACAGGGTGACCCGGTCTCGCCCCTTTTGTTCACCTTGTGTATGGAATATCTCAGCCGAACTTTGAGCTACGCAACTGAGAGATGGAAATTTCATTATCACCCTCTTTGTAAGGAGCTTAAACTTACTCGTCTTATGTTCGCAGATGACCTATTATTATTTAGCAAGGGGGATGCTAGCTCGATTATGTTATTATTGAAAGCATACTCTACTTTTTCCAAGTCTACTGGATTATGTATGAACAAACAGAAATCTGAAGCTTTCTATGCCGGTATTCCTGACGAGCTGCCACAGGACATATATAATGTTGCAGGTATCAAAAGAGGCGAGCTGCCATTCCGTTATTTGGGTGTCCCCATAACCGCCACCAAACTAAGCAGATCGGAGTGTGACAGGCTGGCCGAAAAGATGATTAATCGAATCAGAAGCTTGGGAGCCCGAAAACTCTCATATGCAGGTAGAGTCACGCTCATCTCTTCCGGTTTAAGCTCCTTGTATAATTATTGGACTTCAATTTTTGTCATCCCTAAGCACACAATTAAAAGAATTGAAGCTATATGTCGGAATTTCTTATGGGATGGGACTGCGGATTATAGAAGGACTCCATTAATTGCTTGGGATACCGTCACTCTCCCAAAGAGTGCTGGTGGGCTCGGGATAAAGAGAGCGAGTGACTGGAATATTGCTGCAATAGCAAAACTGGTGCATTGGGTTTATAGCGAGAGAAACACTCTATGGATTAAGTGGATTAATGCTATCTATATTAGAAGCACCAACTGGTCTGACTATATTCCACAAAAAGATGCGCCTTGGACATGGAAAGCAATTTGTAAGGTCAAAGATAGAATGAGATCGGGTTTTGATAATGGGCAATGGGATGATGACTACTTCATTAGCAGCGGATACTCGTGGATCCGGCCAACTGTTACAGCTCCTTCTTGGACTGATTTCACTTGGAATTCTTGGAATATCCCTAAACATGCTCACTTATGTTGGATTATTATGCATCGAGGATTGAATGTGAAGGAGAAATTATATAATTTGGGGTACATTGAGGATAATATCTGCTGCTTATGCCAACAATACCCTGAAACGATGGTACACCTTTTCTTTAACTGTCCCTATGCCATTAAATTGATGAACCTTGTTCACCCGTATTCAGGCTGTACTCCTACACTTGGTTACGTTCTTAATATTGGCGCTAATAATGTCCACAAGAAGTTTCATGCGGCTCTTCTTGCTGCCTGCTACTACCATGTCTGGGAACAAAGAAACAAGGCAAGAATGGATAATAGAGTAAGTCATCCTGAAAATGTTGTGAGGAAAATTGCATCAGAGATTAGAGGAAGGATCAAACTTGGGAAGAATGATAGTTTTACTAGTCAAGATATTTTGTTCTTCCGGCAGATTGGATACAATACCTAGGTGTCTGTATCTGATTGATTTCACCCTATTCTTCTGTTGTCATCTATTGTTGTACAGTATATGCTTGTAACTTTAACTTTTTTGATGAATGATATTACTCACATTTCACCAAAAAAAAAATGATTTAGAAATGTCTTAAACATTTTAAATACTACTAATTAGGGTGTTTCCAAAATCTACAAAACTAAAATTCCCTAATTATTATTAGTTTCGACAATACGATTATAAATAGGATTTTACGGCAAATGTCAAATAAAATCTTTTAACATCTTTTATTTAATTAAACCATTGAATATATTTAGAATATGTTAAGGTATGATTTAACTCTTAAAGTTTCAGATTTAAATACTTTCAAAATTGCTGGAAAAATAATTCTTTTAGGTAAGACGAAGAATTTTAACGATAAAGCACAATTTGTTCGAAAATCAATAATTATTAATTAAAGACTTTAATAAATAGTACAAAAATTACGTAAAATAGTTAAAACATAATTATGGACATTCTTTCCAGAAATTAAAATTTTCCAGAATCCTAAAACTCGGTTTTTAAAGCGTTTTCCCGTTAATCGTCTAATCTCGACAATAACGATTAATAAAAATAGTAATTACAAAACGTTTTAAGTATTATTACACTCTAAAATCCTGATTTTCCAGAATATAAATTTTCCAGATTTTTCCAAAATTCCAGATTCAACAAATTCCAACAAAACCGTCATTTAAACCCGTTTTCACAATTAACGATTTCATTAATAAACTTATCGTTCCTAACATTTTATTAAGGCTCTAAAAATCATAAAAATACATTTTAATATGAAATCATCATAATCACTTTTTTTTCCAGATTTAAACTAAAGACCAGAATTCGAGAATTTAAACAACAAACACGGTTTTAACGATAAACGATGATTTAAAGTGATTAATTAATTCATCCACTTAACAATTCCTAAAAATTATGAAAAACATCATAAAATTCTATTTCACCAGTAAGTTTCACCACGCCAAAAATCAGATTAAAATAAAATATTTAGGTACTAGAACTAAAAATCGCTTTTAATCATTTTTGTCCGTAAACGGTAATAATTCCATAATCGATATTTAAAATATCAGAAAAATCCTAAATTATTATAAATCATCAAAAATATCAATTTTATAGAATATAAAAATATATTACATGTTTAGGCCGAATATTATGATTTTACAAATTAATATAACAATTTAATCGTTAATCTCGTAAAAGCGATAAAAATACCGAAACATGCAAATTTTCAACTTTTAAAAATTTTCCAGATTTGGTGACATACATATATTGTCAAAATAAAACATAAAAATATATACATGCAAATACACAATTAAAATCATGAAATACCGAGTAACATCGACGTTACCTCTACTCCAAGTCTGAATCGATTATATACTCGTCGGCCTCGGGATCGTCCACAAATCCTACCAAACACGAAAATCATGGCAGAAAAAAAATACCATGAGAAAAGCTAAAAATCAAGGTAAATAATGATCGAAAACGACATCGATTATTACCTTAACGAAGGAATTGGAAAGAGGATTAATTCGACGCTAAAAATGAGACGATTAGGACTCGAATTGAACAAAAATCAGCCAAGAGGAGATGAGGAGTAACATGGCCAAATGGTGATGAGGAAGATGTTGTAGTAATTTTTTGTTAATGCAAAAATGAATGTAGAGCAAAGGAGGAGATGGAGGTTACTACACTTTAAAGAGTAAGAATGAAATTAAAGCCTCCAAAATGAGGAATCCAAAGTGCATCTAGACTCAAAGTTGGCCGGCCAAGATTAAAAGAGAGGGAGTAGGAAGAGCTTGAGTAGTAAAGCTTCAATTTAATGAAAAGAAAAGAATCTTATGTTTACGGTTTAAAGTGATCAAATGAAACGTGTTAGTAAAACGTAGTTAAATTGCGACAAGAAACTTTGTCGGTCCAAAATATGAGGAAAATGTCTCAAATGATTTATAAGTTGATAAAAAGTATAATCGTAAAATAGTTAAAGGCATTTCAAGGTAATTCAAGTAAAAAATAATTATTCGCGAAGCTTCGTAATAAAATTATTAACGACTAAATACTTGTAAATAAAAATATTTACTAGTGAAAATATTATATAAACGTATCCAAACATTTTTAGGAAAAGGAATAACTTAAATCCGAGTTTAAAAACGTCAATTCGAATAGAAATAGAATTCCTTGCGGAAAAATTAATTAGTTTACGAAGATACCATGTAAATGGATTTAAAAGAATTAAAATCTTTAAAATTAAAAATAAAAATAATTAAACTCGAAAATTAAAATAGAGCTTAGTAAAGTGATGAAATATGAGGCCGAAAAGTGACAGAGTTAAGATGGAGTCCTAACAGAAAGAATAAAAGTGATAGGAAAAATAGCGGGTGTTACAAATCAACGATCTTTTCTTCAATGACATAAACGTCTTCCCACGGGCACATCTCCTTGTGAAACGATGTGAACAATTGCGCTAGGATCGAAGAGACTTGAAGAGGATGAATAATAATACATAATAGCGATGATAGAGGCACGAAAATATGGAGAAGGAGGAGTTATGTGGCGTGTCTAGGAGGAGAGGAAGAGAAGAGAGGAAGAAAACCTAATTCTAGGGTTTGCAAATGAAGAGAAGAGGGTGAAATTCTCACCTAATCACATTTATATATAGGCAAGGATCATGGGTAAACCCTACTTGGGCCCAAATCTCAATGCTCCTTCATCAATCCACATGTGGAAAACAAGGATGGGTTAGCCTTGGCCAAATTCCAAGCTAAACCGACAAAAGGTTACAAGGATACGATTTCCGGACAATTAAATAGGATAAAGGGAATATCCGAATAGAAAATTATAGGAATTGAATTAAATAAATAATTTCGGATATTATAAGATATGAAATGAAATAAATAATTATATCCGAAAAACTCGGGGTATTACAATCCAACCCCCTAAAAAGAAGTTTCGTCCTCGAAACTTGAAGTTCAAAGACAAGATCAAAAGAATATAAGAATTACAAGTGATCATCACCACAAGTCGTCTCGGAATCCAAACCACTGCGCACTCTGATCCTTATAAACATTCAAACCACAAAAGTGTATCTTAAGTCCTCAATGTTAAATAATCATTATCCATTCTATAACCTCAATCACATTAATCCCAAATAATCACAGCCCAAAATAATCGCTAAATCAATATCGTCTACCAAATAGTCATCTATTTTATCGCGATATGACCTTATCGAGTAAAACTGGTCAACATTTCCACACCATCATCACCTTAAGCATGTGGTTAACTCTCATAAATACATCACATCTTATACCATAATATCAATGCATTAGCGCCTTACGTTCACCAAGCTAAGTATACTCAATACCCTTAAGTAATACTCATCGATGTATAACATCTTATCTCATGAATTATCAACTTCTACTCCATTCATTTCAAACATTATCCACAAATATCAGTCATCATACCAAAACATATATGCCCTCTTATCATCTGTACAAACTTATTACTATATAACACAAAAGATGAAATCGACTTGAGCTCCATAAAGATAATCTCAAAACAAAGAATATCTTTCGACCTAGAAAACTCTCATATTGACTAAATCCATTAGAACTATCACTACTTTAATATCCTCCAAGCAGTGATTACTATCATCCACAACTCTAACGCTCAAAATCCTTTATCATAATATCGCAAATCTTCTTAATATATGTATTACTGTCCAAATCCACAAATTTAAGACCGTAAATCTGATTATAACTATCACAAACTCAATGCAACCGCAATCTCATGGCATAATTATTAGTCACACGCACAAAATCTAATCGCTTCCTTTGAACACATCCGATCACGCTTTTCCTAGGCACCCAAAGAATCCTACACCTTTAGTTAAGCTAGTACTCAATGTACCACAATATACTAGTCCATTGATAATGCAATTCCACAGAAGCATTGAATCATAATATCACCATACAAATTTCATCGTCAATATAACGACCAAGCTTATAACCTCAAATTGGTAATAACAATTTGCTATCCATCAATAAATATTTTAACCTTAAAAGTCCATCAAAGGAATGCCTAAATCTATGTCCTCTAATAAATGACTCAAGCACTTAAATAAAACACCTTATCTCCAAAGTTTTCTATATAGCTTTTGAAAGAACAAATTAACATCTACGTGCCGCTAATGTAACAACATCCTCAAACTTTCTAAGCTCGGTATAAGACCTTAAATACAACACTTCCAAAACACCATATATTACCCCAATTCATACTCATATACTATGTTCTATACTCTCAATATCAATTAACCCAACCTCAAACTCAAAGTATAAACATTTCGCCAAAGGATCCAAACTTCCACTATGAGATGATCACAAGTAGTAATGAAGGAATCAAAAGTTTTCACATTACCATAAGACAGCATAAAGCACACGAGCTAAAAAGGAAATATTTTTGAGCAATACCACAAGGTAAAAGTTTGAGAAGTTGCAGCACAAGGCGAAAGCGAAATTACAAAAAATTGGAGTTGAAATAATGATCAAATAGAGGGTATCAAAAGATCAAACAAATAAAGGACAAATATAAAAGGAAACTTTTGGTTGGTTTGAAAATATGAGAGGCACGGTTGATACGATCAAGTAGACAAGGATGGACGACTCAAAACCGTTTTATCTACCCAAAGACGACACCTTAACAATATAAGTAAAGCACAAAAAACAAGGGTCATACAATTCTCATACAATCATCACTCAAGGTATCTCTGTCTCTTAACATCCTTTAATCACATTACCATAATACCTCAAGACCGACCAAATCTCTATATAATTGTCGCTTTACAAGCACTATGTTCCTCAGATAATCATTCTCTAGACTATTAAGTCTCAATACCATCATTTAATCATATATATATATGTATATATATATATATATATATATATATATATAAAACAAATAACACCGTAGGAATCCTATGCATCCTAAAATGACAAATATCACGATTCATTATATCCATCTTCAATATGGTTGTTTACGAAATCAACGCTTTAAACATTAACATCTCATAAGTTATAAGTCATACTCCTTCCTTTCCACTTGATCCTTAAAAGTCATGGTCATTAAATAAGTCCTCAATAAATAAATCATAAGTTCATTTCGTCAAACATTGATTGCCATTAATGGTTCTTACTCCTCGAATATGGTATTCCAATTCATGACAAGCCTAGTTCCCAAAATTCTCATCATTCGATGTAAATCCACAATAACCTTCAATTCAGTACCATCATCATATTCTTAATCAATAAGTAACCCACATAACTTATTTTCCTTAAGACAAATCTCAATAATTCTTCTGATTAAAGGCATAAGTCACAATACTCCCAATTAATATACCATAAGATAAACCTATTCATCAGGTCTCTCACTCCTTATAAAATCATGAAAGCATAGTCGTACATCTTAAACCATACACAAACACTCAATGTCATCAATAATGGTTTCCTAAAAACTAAAAGTACTTAACACCCACAATTCGAATATGAACATCGTCATAACAAACCTCTTTTCCCAAAGTAAACATCATCTCAACAATCTCTAATCCAAAAGGAAACATCATCTCACAACCTCTAATCCCAAATTAGACTTCTTCGCGACCAAACTCTTGATAATAAATGCTCTTTTCTTTCATACTTGAACATTATCTCCAAATACAATCAATTCTAACTTATTAACTCAAGACAAAATCACAACAGGAAAACTCTCAAAGTTACCTTAAGAAGAGACGACACCACTAAGTGATCCAAAAGGATAACAGTACGAGAAGAGTAAGCTCAGGTTATCAAGGATTAAAAATTTTGACAAACATATAACCAAAAGCACGATGTGTATGTAACATTAAAGAAACATTTTTCCAAAAATAACCGCATGCTTGAAAAAGTCTTTACACGAACCATGTACTTAATACAATTATTAACGATAAACATTCAGGCGTAAACAATTAAAACATGAACAACACATGTACCACAATAAAAAATGAAACGAAAAGTTAAAACATAAAGAAGCTAGTACATGATCAAAACATGTAATACAATTAATAACAAGACGGAACATTAAAGCATAAAGAAGCAAGTACATGATCAACACTTGTAATACAATTAATAACGATATGAAACACGAAGACATAAACAGATAAATCCTTAATCGTTTCTACCCCCATTTACTCTCACTCAATTACTAAGCCAAGTTATTATTTTAATGATTAAGTGAGAGTTGGGAGCGTGTTCGCTCTGATACCAACTGTAACAACCCGGATTTTCAAAACTAGATAATAATATAAATAGTATAAATAATAAGGTCAAAGGTGGCGGAAACACCCGACCAAATCCGAATCGTCACTATCTCGACATTCAACTAATACATTATTCAAAAGTGTTCAAACTAAAAATTAAAGACTTAAATAAAGGGATTCTCTACAGAAAAATTTGAGTATAAAGCCGGAGTTGAGAACCAGTTAGATTTCAAAATAAAATGTGTCAAATCTGATGGAGGAGGAGAATACGATGTTGGAACCCTACAGAAAATCTGGAAATAAAAGGGCATAATTCATGAATTCACCGCTCCTTACGTGCCTCAACAAAATGGAATTGTTAAGAGGAAAAACAGGACGTTGAAAAATATGATGAATGCAATGCTTATCAGTTCAGGTATGCCAGATAACATGTGGGGTAAGGCTCTTCTATCTTCTTGTTATATACTTAATCGTGTTCCTCACAAACGAATAGATAAGACACCTTTTGAGCTTTGGAGGTACTTTTTTCCAAATCTGGGTTATTTGAAAGTGTGGGGGTGTTTGGGTAAAATTGGTCTTCCCGATCATCAGAGACCTAAAATTGGACCTAAGACTATCGATGCAATTTTTATTGGTTATGCGTCTAATAGTGCGGTTTATCGCTTAAGTAATCGTAAAGAGTTCATCTGGTTTTGGTCCTATTAAAGAGTCTAGAGATGTTGAATTCTTTCAACACATTTTTCCTATGAAAAAGGAGAGTCATATTTGCCCGATCCCTACACCACTCATTTCGACTACCTCTAACAATGATTCACGTGACGAAATTGTGGAAATTAGGAGTAAAAGGGCTAGAACAGAAACCAGTTTCGGACCTGATTTTATTACGACATTCTTAAGTGAAGTCGATAGACTTAATGAAGAAATTGTGTATGCTTTTGTTCTGGAAGAAGACCCTAGAAATTACAAAGAGGCCATGAGTTCCATCGATTCTAATTTTTGGTTAGAAGCTATCAACAACGAAATTGAGTCAATTATGAGTAATAATACATGGATTTTGACTGATTTGCCGAGAGGCTGTAAACCTCTTAGCAATAAATGGGTGTTTAAAACTGGGGAATGGTGGAGAGTTTTGCGACATAAATCTCTATTGTTTGAACAGCTTATAGCTGCTGCGATCCTTGGTGTGTGGTACCATGTTTGGGGTGCTCGAAATCATAGCAGAATCAATCTGTCAGTAATGCATCCGGGGGTAGTTTTTAAACAGATAAAAGGTGAGATAGTTATCAAAGGTAGATACACAAGTAGGAATGCTTATAGCAAATATAGGAAGTGTTTAGATTCAATTCTAGATTGATAGATTATACGAGGAGTACATTGGTTGTAAAGATTGGAATGATTATAATGAATATACTTACATTTACACCAAAAAAAATAAAAAAATAAAAAAATAAATGGGTGTTTAAAAAGAAACTCAAAACTGACGGTTCTGTTGATAAATATAAGGCTAGGCTTGTGGTATGTGGGAATAGACAAACAAAGGGTTTGGATTTTTTCGATACCTATTCCCATGTCACAAAAATAGCTACTATCAGGGCTCTCATTGCTTTAGCATCTATACATGATCTCATCGTGCATCAAATGAATGTTAAGACAACTTTCTTGAATGGCGATTTGAATGAAGAAATTTACATGAAACAACCTGAGGAATGTATAGTCCAAGGTTAAGAAGACAAGGTATGTAAACTTGTTCGTTCCTTGTATAGTCTGAAGCAAGCTCCAAAACAATGGTATGACAAGTTTAATCAGACTATTATCTCTTACGGTATTTATGTAAATGATTCAGATGCATGTGTACTCAAAAGTTGATGATCATGGTGTGTAATTATATGTCTTTATGTTGATGACATGCTTATTTTTGGTACTAATATGAAAGTGGTAGATGACAATAAAAGGTTTCTAAATTCAAATTTTGACATGAAAGATCTTGGAGAGGCCAACGTAATCCTTGTGATTAAGATTATTAGGACTAAAAATGACATGTGTTTAAATCAGTCACACTATGTTGGAAAGATCTTAAAGAAATTTGACATGTTTGACTGTAATCCTGTGAATACACCCTATGACTCAAGTATTCATTTTTGTAGACATAATGGTGAAAGTGTGTCACAAGAAAGATATGCAAAAATACTTGATAGTTTGATGTATTTGATGAATTATACTAGACCTGATATAGCTTATGTTGTAAGCCGTTTGAGTCGTTACACTCACAATCCAAATGATGATCATTGGAATGTTTTATTGAGGGTCTTAAAATACCTAAAAGGAACGGCTGATTGGGGACTATATTTCTGCAGAACACCTTGTGTCTTAGAAGGGTATAACGATGCCAACTGGATATCGGGTAACGATGAAACCAATTCAACCAGTGGTTATGTTTTCACTCTTGCTAATGCTGCTATATCATGGAAATCTAGTAAGCAAACGTGTTTGGCTAAATCCACTATAGAATCTGAATTTATTGCTCTAGATTTGGCAGGACAAGAAGCCGAGTGGCTGAGAAGTCTGCTAGTTGATATTCCATTGTGGGGAAAGCCAACTCCCTCCGTGTCCATGCATTGTGATAATCAAGAGGCAATCAGTGTGGCCCGGAGTCAAGCTTACAATGGCAAAAGAAGGCACATCCGCTTGAGACACAGAAGTGTTAGAAATCTGATCAGTGGAAATGTGATATCACTAGAATACGTACGTAGTGAGAACAACATTGCGGGTCCTCTCACGAAAGGCCTTGGCAGAAAGATGGTGCTGGAAACAGCACAAGAAATGGGTTTAAAGCCAGTGAAAGAGTGAAATGTGATGGATACCCAAATTAGTACCGCTAAGTTCAATGTGGTCAAACGAAGTCATCATATGGATCTCAATTTGTAATGCTACGGACCATTCCTATGAATAAAAATTGTTGTTTTACGTAGCATTGTGTGTTTCTACTGTCACATGTGTAAGGTTGAGCTCATAGCACTTAAGAAGTTCATAGTCCATTCGTGGGTGGTTTGTGTGACAGTCAAACTTGATGAACTTGCCTATGTGAGTGTGAGGGGCTTTGCTCACCCCCTATGAGGGGCCTTTGGCTTGGGACCTCCAGAGCACTCAAGAAGTACCAGGAAAATGTGGGGGCACTTGGACAAGTCCAAGTAAAAAAAGATAATGACCATTTTGCGTTCATAGAGAAATGAACGAAGTCGCGAACACTTGCCTTGATTTGGGGTTAAGTAAGTGAGCAACGACATCTCACCTACTTCATCTATGGTTCAAGGTGAAAGATTCCACCTAAGATGACGATTTGAGGGAAATTGTATTCACTGGGTGTTAATTCAAGTCCGAAACACATTAACATCTTAACACTAAACCCCCGTTGTCAACTATCTTCTTTATCCTTTGAAATCTTCTTTTGTAGCATGTGGGGGATTGTTGGATAAGTATCCCACATCGCCATTTAGTGGCTAAGTTATATGCTTCAAAAGAAGCTTCCTTACTTGTTATACCACGTTGAGAAAATAAGGAAAAATGAGACTTATCCCATATTGACAAAATTTGATTGTATTTTAGCTTCCTTTGTGGTGTTATCTCACATTGGAAAAATAGGAGGATGACTTAATGTTTATAAGTTTCCTCGTTCTTAGTGTTATCTCACTTATAATAAAGTGAGCCTTTTATGAAGATGTGTGGGTTTGGATTTGAACCACACACGCGCTAGCCGCTTGTCGGGTTTGGGCTATTGGCCTCGGCCCACTTTTATGTTTTTGTTTGCTACGGAGATGCATCTAGTTTGTTCATGCATCTACCCTTCTCGTTTTTTACTACACCATTAATTCGGGCTTTGTTTTCTCCGTCAAGCTTGCTATATAAACCCCCTCTACACTCACTCACAACACACAAGTGGTTAGGACAAGGTGTTCTGGGACAGTAGGTTTCAAGTTCGAATCCCCCTCCCCCTATATTGTAATGCGACTAAGTGTGCTCTTCGAACCAAAAAAAAAACAACGCACAACTATCTCTTCTCTTTTCTCTTCACTTTCTCTCTTCAATATTTCTGCTCTCAAATATTTCCGAAGTTACTTGGCAAAGTTCTTGGTAGTGTTCAATTTTGTCTACACCGAAGCTGCAAAGATTGTTTACTCTTGGGGTCGATTGTCGAGAAAAGCCGTGTGTAGTGTCGGGACAAATTCGACTTCAGGACAGTGACTTTGTCACGCCACAACCAGAGAAGCTCGTTCCTTCTTTATACTACTATATTGCTAACATAGCCAACACTTCCTCAAAACCCTACGCATGGCAACCATCAAAACCTCTATAATAATTTAGTCAATACTACCTGAAAATATGTCAAGAAATAGTGGTGGGAATATAGATGTTGATGACAAAGATGCACCTTCAGGATCACAATCATCACAAATCCAAATACAATAGCACTACTTCAATAGTTGAATTACACTATTACAGCCACAAAATGACGGTTGACTCTTGGAATCGAATTAGTCTTAGGTATGTTGCAAATGGAAACTATATATCTTTTTTTTCTTCAAGAGGAGCACCAGCTTTCGGGACAAGAACACCAACCTTGGGATATTTCTCATTGAACTTAAGCTCCCAATCTTCGAGGACATCTAGTTCAGATTCGCTAAGTCCTTGGGTGTTTCCAGTGAGGTCTTGTGGGTCAAATGACATGAGGGCGAGGGCTCTAGTGGCATCATGACCAGCAAACATGGCGTAGGGCCCACCAGGACCATAAAACATTCTACCCCGTGACACATCATAGATTTGCCCCTTGATCGCCATCAGCAATGGTTTTTTTGGGTCAGACCCGTCATAAACTTTAAGCTCATCTTCTGTCACGTCACCCAACTGCACCGGCTCCCGCCTCATATCATCTGCGTACACCTCATTCATATCTCTCACCGCCTTGTAATCATCAGCCGCCACAAACATTCCGCACACAATCTTGTAAGTTAACATCATTACCCCCACAATGACCATAAAAGCCATTGGTGACAGTCCCATATGATCTTCTATGGCTTCTGTTACTATCCCGTATATATCTCTTAATCCAACTACATGCATTTTATTGTTTCAAATTTGAGGCAACCAAAACCTTTTTTCAAACAGTAAGGCAACTTGTCACTCACAATAATAAGATTTAACTTCCCCAGGTATTCAAGTGAAATACCGCCTTAACTGATTCCGCATATAATATAAAACCTGCATAACAGAAAATGATCGTCTTTACCAAAGAGGATAACATTCAACAAGCATATAACCCCAGATCAAAAATATCTAATTATTACGGAGTGATTAAGTAAGAATTATACCCATAAAAGACCAATAAAATAGCATTCAAGTGAAAAAAATTGAATGAAAAAAATTGAAGGGAAAAAAAACTTACAATCATCTCATCTGTTTTAAAATCCTTCCAACCTAAGAAAATATTGAAGGTACATGATCCCCTCCCTTTCTCCCATCTACACAAGGGGTACGTTCTTAGGAGTAGATTTAAATCATCGCAGCTAATGATTTCATATACTACGTCGTATATAAACCAGTAAACCCTTAAAATAGACAGTATTACCAGTAAAAATAACGAGAATTTTTTTGTACGACGACTTTATTGGAGATCAAAAAATGAAGGAAAAAGTTCACCATATTCACACAAATAATCAAAAAATGAAATCAATTAACAGAGTGTTGGTCGAATTATCAATGAACACAACATGGACGAATGATCATCCAAAACTAAGCATTCATTTGTCATGAAGTAGATGATGCAAAAGAAACAAACAGTGGTAAGAAGTAAGAACTTGGTGCATATAGATCTAGGAATTCAGAAATTGAAAATATGGGTTGAACAGAGAAAACACTTACGATTCAATGGGCGACCATCTTTTACCCTTTCTCTCGCTCTCTCTCTCTCTCTCTCTCTCTCTCTTCCCCTTCTGACTTGCTAAACCGAAATGGGGTTCGAGAAAGCCTTGAAACCAAACGGTTCAAGCGGATCGTGTTCGGATCGATCAGCTTCGGGTCGGGATACTTTCAGATTCGGATCATTTTTAGATTTGTTTTTTTCAACTATTCTGAGTATATCGACTCATTTTCTATGATAATAGTCGGTTCAGTTTCGGGTTAGCCCAAGTCAATTCGGGTTACGAGTCAACCTCGACTCATCAATTCGGGTGTCGAGTTCGGGTTGAATCAGTTTTGCCAAGTCTAATTAAAACCCTCTCGACTTAAAATATGTCATAGGCAACTTATCATACTCCATGTACTATTTCCGTCTCGGGCATGGTCATTTGTTGTCTTTTTATTAAAATACTCTTCACAAATGATATAAAAGGACAACAAATAACTGAGATAGAAGGAATACTCTGTATTCAATGACAACAATCTAGGCTATGACTCTCCTTCTCATATTAATCCAGATACGAGTATTATTATCTCTCATTCGGTTAAATTATCCTCGCAAAAAATGTGCATTTATATTATCATTGGATCGGATGAGAATAGTATTTTCATTCATCCACTTTTAATCTTCCTAGTTTCTTTAGAAGATTGTCCATAACTTCTTAATTACAATCTTTCTTTTTCAGTTAATCATTGTGGTCAATTTCATTTATGACCTTATTTCCTCTCACAATTTTCAATTTCCACCACATATTGCTCTTAATTTTGCTTCCTTTCCCATTAAGATTAAAAAAATGGATGGAGGGAATATTGTTTAAGTCAAGAAAATTTAAATTATTCCCTCATTTTTCTTGTACTGAACTATTCGAAGGGATACATGCATAAGTGGTTCATCTTAGGCCCGACTCTCGGGCTAATTTAGGGGGGCAAGCGCCTAGGGCCTAGAGTTGGGAAGGGCCTAATGTTGAGGAGAAGAGAATAAAAGTAAAAGTGGAATAGTTAGGGAGAGAAAAAAAATATGATTTTAAACATCGAAGTAAAGCTGGACAGGGTACAATCTTCTTGTAAACTTAGAAATTGCTTTCCCAAAGTTAGAGAAAGGCAAAAAAATATGTTCTTTTAAATTTCTTTTAAGGTTCCCAAAAATAAGAAATACTACAACACCATAATCTTATTTTTTAAGGCCTAACATCTTTTTTTTAGGAAAATTTAATGAGAATAATCCGAACTATGGAGGGTGTTCTTATATTACTCCCACTATGGAGGGATCCCAATTATACCCTCATTTAACTTTATTCACTCTAACCTAATTTTTCACTGGCTAATACTAGTCAATGTGATAATTTGGTGGACCCTTTATTTATTTCTTTTAAAAAAGGAAAAAAAAACTTTCTTTCTTCTACTTCTTCTTTGTTAACATCATTTTCCTAGATCTTCTCCATTTTTCTCTTCATCAATAATTTTTTTTCATCATTAAATCCATGCAATTCAAAGTCAGAAATGAAATCTATATAAACATCAGGTTATCAACTGAATTTTGTTTTGAGAAGTTCAACGTAGGGCGCTTATATTGAGATTTTTTTAATTTAAGATTGCCCCCTGTAAGCTGTCGATTTGACTGATTTAGTTTAAAAAGATCATTTAGTGATACATATTGTTAAACTTTTAATTCAGTAACAATGTCGACATTGTCAGTAGAGTAACAATGGCAATACAATAATAATTAAACTTGTAAAGCAAATCCCTTATTCACTAAAACAAAAACCAAATGGCAACAAGGTCATTTTAATTTTCCCGCCTAAATACTTTTCTTAATTGAGAAAACTGGACTTTCTAATCAATCAATTTCATTTCAACTTTTAAGGAATTAAGGCCCAATTAAATGAATCACAATACGAAAGTCGTATATGGTGTCACAAATTTATTTAAAATATGGGCCCAATAATTACAGGATAATTTTAGTCCTATATTCCTAATAATAATAATAATAATAATAATAATAATAATAATAGTGATAGTAATAGTAATAGTAATGTTATTGGTATAGCTGTGAAGATGACAGCTTAAGGATATTGAGAGATTCTAGAGAGGAAAAGCTTTGAGAAACCTTCTTCGATCCGGCAATGGCGCGATCCAAGAAAGATTATTCTCGAGCTAAGCATAGTAAATCACAGAAACTAAATAATAGTTCATACAGTAATAAACACGCAGAATTTAGTAATAATACGACACATATTACAAAAAAACAAACTCATAACTCTCATCTTCAGGAAGAGAACTCTGACACTGATTCGTTGATCGATGATGGTCCTGAATTACAGAATATGCTGGAAGAGGAGGTTCAGGAAATCATCGAAGCACCACCTGATGACAAGACTGAATGGACTGAAGTCCCACGCAGGTCAGGTCGTGCTCAGCTCAATCTTACTCAAGATAATGTACAATCTGAAATTGATTACTGGTCCAATTCGATTATCTGCTACGTATTAGGGGCTAATCCGCCGTGGTTTATCCTTAATGGATTCTTGAGAAGGTTGTGGAAACAGACTGATGTTGAACAAATATCATTTCAGCCAAATGGTATTTGTATTGTTCGTTTCAAAACAACTGGAAAGAAGATGGCCTGGAGGTGTTGCAGGTAGGTCATCTTTTCTTTGATAATAAGCCTTTGATTATCAAAGATTGGGACCCCACACAGAAAATTTAGAAGAGTGATGTTAGTATTGTACTTGTATGGATTCGATTCTACAGCTTACCGCTAAAATTTTGGGGTAGGGCTCTCTTAAAAAATTGCAGGTATGATAGGGACAGCTCTAAAAAGTGATAATGCTACTAAGATGAAAAACTTTATGGGTTATGCTCGAGTCCTTGTTGAAGTTCCTTTCCTTTTGACTGTCAATTGCCGGATATTGTCAGTTTTCATGATGAACTGGGTGTACTGCACAATCAAATTGTTCATTATGAATGGAAGCCACTTAAATATAATTTGTGTCAGGGAATAGGACATGATGTGGTTGTCTATCGCAAGAAGAAAGAGGAGGTCAAGAATAAGCATCCACAAAGGTTTGGCAACCAAAACAAGTGATTGTTGAACCAGAGAAGCCTGCTAACAGAGAGCAAGAAACTTTAGTTCCTATCCTGGAAAATGAGGTGCTCAATACGCCTCTACCTGTTCTTGTTAGTATACACAGCAAGATCCAGCAAGAGTGATTACGAGGTATAATCAGCAAGATCCAGGAGGGGTGAGAGTTGAGGGGAAATCTTTTTATGACATATTGAACTCATCCTTAGCGAACCAGCATGAGTAGCATAGCTTTTTGGAACATGAGAGGAATAAATGACCAAAATAAGCAGTATGAAATAAGTTGGTTTTTACGCAAGAATAACATAGGGCTATTTGGAATAATGGAGACAAGGGTGACAAGGGATGCAATTCAGAAGGTTTTTAATGGGATAGGAATAAATTGGAAGTTTGTTAGCAATACTCAAGCACTTGAGGGGGGGGGGGGGGATTTGGATTCTTTGGGATTCGAATGTTTTTGATTTTACAATCATAGCTAATGAATTGCAGGTAATTCATACTATGGTGACCTATTTGATTAATAGGACTCAATGGAATATGTATTTTGTATATGCTTTGAACAGGGTAGTGGAGAGATGGCCGTTGTGGGACTCAATTAGCCATATACATGGAGTATAGAGGTAAGTCGTGGCTTCTGGTGGGGGACTACAATAACGTGCTTAATGCTAATGAAAGGATACGCAACCCGGTCACTCAGGCTAATGTAGTTGATTTCCAAAAATGTTTGGATGACTGTGATTTAGGGGATCCGCCTGCAACTACAGCGTTTTTCACATGGAATAATAAACATGAGGTTGGAATACGAAGATTTAGTAGGATTGACATTGTCTTAGCTAATGGTGAGTGGGTTAGTAAGATGCTTGCATGCAATATTCACTTTCTCCCTGAAGGATTGTATGATCACTGTCCTTGTATTATTAATATATGGCAGGACACTATACCAAGAAGGAGTAGTTTCAAATACTATATTTATGTGGGGGAAGGATAGGGAGTTTGGGAATATATTCAAATTGTCTGGAGTCAATGTATTCAAGGCTCTAAGATGTATAAAGTAGTAAAGAAACATAAGATGCTTAAGGCCCTTCTTAGGGCACTTAACAAGAATGGGTATTGTGGACATGACATAAGTCCACCCCGACGCGGCCACGTGCGGGTTTGGGGAGGCGAATGAATCTTCATATGAGATGGTGAAATTGAAATTTAAATCGAAGTAGGAGTCGCCACCGAATTTTGTGGTTATTCGAAACCATTCGAGCCCACTCTATGTCGTAGTGGGTCGTATACAAAATACGGCCCATTTCCGTTGTCAGAGTTTATTGGGCTCGTCCCTTTGTATTTGATACTGATACCGACATTATCGGATACCGTTTATTAAATGACTCTCGTTGCCAATGGATTCGTACATCCGGAAACCATGGTTCTGAGTAAGGGGTGAGGGTACGTGTTGGGACGTTCACTAAGAACACCCAACCCCGCCCGCACTTAGCGGCCTTTACTAAGATATCATTCGTTTTTGGTGTACACGCGTTAGTTCGACGGTTGAATGATATGCAAACATTATCTTCCTAAGCATGTGAGAAAAATAAATAAATGGGTTGCTAAGTCGTTTAATGCATCTTAAACTAATAACGTCAAAGTTATTTTAGCATGTGAGTTCGTTTTAGTCTAATAAAACGATAAAAACAAATAAATTGCTACAAACACGAGAAAACGAGTTAGTAACGATGAATAAATCGAATAAAGACATAAATAAATAATATGCATGACTCGAAAAAGTTTTAATGACACGTGATGGATTAACACGTGTTGACCGAGGTCGAAAAAAGTATTTATCAAAATATGTCGCGAAAGTCGCATTTTAATGTAAGGTTCGAAAAGAATAAAAAATAGAAAAGCAAAGAAACGAAAAAAAGAGACCCGACGGACCAGGCCACCGCGCGAGTCGCCTAGAGAGCGCGCGACTCGCGTGGCTGCCTGTTCGGGTTTTTTTTATTTTGTTCGAAAATCGTTAGTTTATAAATCGCGTACAAATATGGATTAATTTATACTCGACTTATATTTTCGATATTCGTCGTATTCGATATTCGATTATGAAATCGATATCGAATAGTCGGAATGATTTTAGAAAAGGTTTTAAAAAAAGTTTGTTATGAACGAAAAAGTGAAAAAAAGAATTTTTGAACGAAAAAGATGTTAATTCTTTCCGCGTTTAAAATCATCGAATTTTGTAAAAAAAGGTAATGATTTTATTAGCATCAACGAGAATTAATTTAATTTAGTTCTTGTGGATACGATATTCGATTAGAGAATCGGTATCGTATTTTAAGAACGTTATATGAAAAATTGTTTTATAGTATCGATTATTAGAAATAAAAATGCGACGAACGACCCATATTAAAATATGAAACGACCGACGAAAACAAAATAAAAAAGAAAAGGACGAAGAGGAGGAGAAAAGACGTGAGAGAGAGAGAGAGAGAAAGGAGAAGAATCGGGTTTGATTTACACCCTCAACCTACATGCTTCTTTTTCTCGGTATAAGGCTCGTCGGACGGTGGCTTAAGCACGGGAGCGTCGAGATGATGCGGGTGAGTTAAGGTGGTGCGGATTTTTGGACGTGTGGGGCGTTGGGTTCGGCCGGATGGAAGGTGGTTTCGTCGGTATTTCGGGACGATTTTTCGGTATTCCTTCGGATGTGTGTCGAGACTATTTTTTGCTAGATATTGAGTATGTGTGACTAATAATTGTTGTGTATTGATCGATGATTCATGTGTCTTTTGTGTTGAATATGAGGTCCTATTTATAGGAGTCGAGGTAGTCTTGCTTGTGTGACAAGAAATACCGGTTTGGATAGGAAATACGAGAGTTCGAAAGGAATGTAAATTCCGTTTCTTGGTGGAGAAGCCAAGTAACTCGGCTGGTTGGGGAGTGTCTCGGCTGTTTGGCCGAGTGTTTGAGCTTGGTTGGCGATTTGTTTCGGTTTTCGGATAGAATTCCTACTCGAGATCGAATTCTATCCTTAAACGGATTTGTTTAATATTATTTGAAAGCTGATTTTTTGTGGTGTTTGAGTCCGTACTGGACGTGTAGTGTCACGGCCAGCTCGTGTGACTCGGGGAAAAGTATCTTTGACCGGGTTTGACCCGGTCGCTAAAAGACGGTTTTACCCCTGGTGCCGGAATCGACCCAAATTAGTCTCATTTGACTCGAAACGACCCACTGGACCTGGATTTGAGGTCGGTTTTGTAAGATATGTACTCCGTAATAAGCCTAAACCAAATGTCAATGATTTCGAGACCATATCCGAGTCCATTAAAGCATGTTTGCGTCCTATCATCATCGGGTGTTTGGCGGGACCTACTATAGACACCTGGCGGTCAAAATGTGGGTGTCTACAGAGCCCCCACTCTGACCGAGGCTTGGACAAGGCGAAAGTCAGAGTAGCTACCAGGTCAATCGAGGATTAAGACCTGGCAGACTTCCAATCGGGTCGTTTAAAGTCCATTAGACTTGCGTGAAGGGCTCGCCAGCCATAAGATAGAAATCATACCTGGGTAGATGTCAATAGTGGCGTGGAGACTTCTACTAAAAAGTCTTGGGTGTGTCTGTTTACAGATACATCCATCTTGGAATGGCGCGGGAGCCTCCATTGGAAGCTGTTGGTATACCGCTTACTGATAATCCCACTTGGAATAACGCAGGAGCTTCCATTAGAAGCTGGGGATGTACCGCTTACTGATACATCCGATTCTTTAGTAAAAATGTTGCTTGAATTTTCACTGGGAATTTTCTTTTGAGAATTCTTCGGGAGTCTTGGGATACATGTCTATTTTGCATGCAACATTCAGATAAAATACTGACTCACGCTGGGGAAGAAAATGATTTTTGATTGATTTTTTGGAAAGAGAGATTTTTTCGAAAATTTCAAAAAAAAAAAAACGGAAATTTTTTTTTAAAAGAAAAGAAAATTTGGAAATAGGAATGCTTGGGACGACTTGATTCCTGATCAGATTCTGACACGGATTCCTAAAATTTTCTGGTTAGGCCTGTATGCCTAGGTGAAGTAGGGAACATTGTAAAAATCCCTATTCCAAGGGTGACTAGGAGAGAGGATTTCTCTATTATAAATAGAGAGTTCTTGCCCTTAATCTTCTCATATTCCAACCTGAAATATTTTCTTTTTATCTTAAAATCCCTTTAGACTTCTTAAGATAAAACAAAACTTTCTGCTATGGGTATCGAACATCTGACCGCGATGCTTCACGCGTGGGCCCAGGATTTCCGAGATGGAGATAAGGTTCAGCTTACTCAGATGGGAATTGTGGCTTTGTTCCCACTCCAGCGACTCAAGGTGGATGCATATTTTTTGGATGCTTGCTTAACATTTTGGGATACTACCCACCATGTTTTCGCCTTTCCCCGGGGAGAAATATGTCCCCTTCCTGAAGAAATTGCTGCTGTAGGGGGTTGGTGTCCCAATGCTCACCCTGCTATTCCTTCTTTTTATCCTGATCCAAGGAGGAGACTGAGGGACTTTCTTGGGTTGTCTCATGCTGAGACTTCTCGTATGGTGAAGGGAAATTCTGTTTCCCTGTTTGATTTAGCTGATAAATTCATGGATCCAAATGGTCCCAGAATTTCTTCTATCCATAGGCGTAGGGCTTTTGCCTTCTGTATGCTGCACCGATATGCCTTCGAAGGTCGGATGGATGCTGACTCATGTTTGGGTGAAATCAGGCTAATAAGCATAGTGGATCAAATGGAGGCAGGTTACAGCCCAGCCTGGCTGATAACTGGGGAGATTATCATGGGCCTTGATGCGAGGAGACTTGATCCAGATCGGCAATTAACGGGCAACATTCGTCTTCTGCAGGTATTTGACCTCTTCTTTTCGAAAATTTTTCCGAAAAATTAATTTATTTCTGATTTTTTTTTTTTTGATTTTTCGATTTTTTTTTTGAATTTCCGAAATTTTTGAATTTTCCGGAATTTTTTTTTTGAAATTTTTTTTTCGGATTTTTTTTATTTTTCGAAAGTTTTTGACTTTTCGAAAATTTTGCAGATTTGGTTATCCGAGCGTCTGTCGATCATAGAGCCCCCGGTGAGCATATCCAGATATCGAAGCTGTCAGATAGGCTCACGGTCTCGACGAATAAGCTTCAGTCATCACATAAATCGGAAGTATTGGGATGAAGAGCTAAAGTTCCATGGCGGGCCCTTGATTAGGTGGAACGTGATCTGGTGGTTCCTCTCGAAGATGACGGGCCTAGCTAAAAGGAATAAAGCCCGTTACCTGGTGATCTTGTCCTTGGACTGGACCGTCCATATTTACCCAGATCGTCTTCTAAGGCAGTTCGGTTCGTTCCAACAGATCCCCGAAACTGAAGCAATTATTAGCGTTTCGCTCCAATTGACGGACGCTATGTGTGACACGTGGTTACAACGCTGGTTTACCCGTGTCATGTGGACTATACCTCGCCCTTGTCAGACCGTTTGGGTTTCCGAGTCATATCTCAAGTGGGCTTCTGAAGAATCTAAAGAGGCCCGTGAAGCTTTAAAGACCGATGAGGCTTTTGACTTAGCCCGTAGAGAATCAGTGAAGGACAATAGATGGTTTTTTGATAAGGAAGAAATCCCAACTACCCATGTCCGGCCGGAGTCGGGTTCTAAGCCAAAAACTAAGACTCGAGCTAAAGAGACCGGTGCTAGTGACTTAGAGAGAAGACTCGGACCAAAGCTAGCGGTCCGAGACAGACTTGGGCCGCGGGAACGGTTACCCGAGAGGGCAAGGGTCCGGCTAGGACCGACCGAGGTGACCGGGGAGTCAAGTTCGAAGAAACGAGCCCGGGTGAAGGAGATTACCTTGGTGATTCGGGAGCGTTCACCTCCACGCCGGCGTCGGTGGACCGAAAAAGAGACTAAGGACAAGGGAAAGGGAAAAATGCCTTAGATTTTTTATTATTTAAATATTAGTACTATTTGTGTGTTTTTTTTTTGATTTTTTGTGATTGAATTTTTTGAAATAAATAAAGGAAGTTTATTAAAAACCGTTCCTGTTTTTTTCGATTGCAGTGGTTGTGCCCTTTTGAGGGGCTGCCTACGTATCCACAAATAGCGGAATCAAACCAAACGTAGTTCAGACTTGAATTGCAATTTCGAAATACATCCAGACTATTGGTTCAAGATGTTTATAACAGTAGAATAAGTAATTCTAACTTTTGACTTGTCTTTAAAAGTTTATTTTTGAAAAGATGTTTTTTTTAATAAACTTTTGCAAATGACATTGAGAGAAACGGGTTAAGGGTAATAACGTTTCAGCTGGTCCAGGTTAGTTGGGTTGACAAACTCATTCCCGTCCAGATCTGTTACCATCACCGCTCCGCCTGATAGAATCTTCTTTACCAGATATGGCCCGGCCCGGTTAGGTTTGAATTTTCCCCTTGGGTCCACTGGTAATAAAGCTCGTACAGACTTGAGAACTAAGTCTCCTTCTTTGATATTCCTGGGCCTTACCCTTTTGTTGAAGGCCCGTTGGATCCTTTTTTGATAAATCTGTACATTATTGAGGGCACGAGATCTTCGTTCGTCTAAAAGGACTAGCGAGTCATATCGCGCTCGGACCCAATCGGCATCGGATACTTGACTTTTGAGTAGGATTCTGAGTGACGGTATCTCTAATTCGACAGGTTGGACCGCTTCCATCCCGTATGTAAGGTAATATGGTGTTGCCCTGGTCGCAGTACGAATCGAGGTCCGATATCCCCAAAGGGCAAATGGTATCTTATCGGGCCAATCCCGATAATTGTCAGCCATCTTTTTGAGTATGGTGACGATAGTCTTGTTAGCTACTTCTACCGCTCCATTGGTTTGGGGTCGGTAAGGTGAAGACGTATGCCTTTGGATCTTGTACTTGGCTAACAAGGCTGCCGTTTCGGCTTGAAAGTGGGTCCCATGGTCACTGATGAATTCATGAGGGATCCCATACCGACATATTATCTTATTTTGGATAAATTTGGCAACATGGCTGGCGTTGAGAATACGGTAGGATTCCGCTTCGACCCATTTGGTGAAATAGTCGATTGCTACCAAAATGAAGCAGTGTCCTCCGGTTCCCGAGGGGTTTATCTTTCCAATTATATCAATTCCCCATGTTGAAAACGGCCAGGGTGACGTCATGGTATACAGCAGGGATGGTGGCATATGCTGTACATTAGCGAAAATCTGGCAATTATGGCAATGTCTGACGTAAAGCTGACAATCGATTTCCATGCTGTTCCAGTAATATCCGAGTCTCATGATCTTTCGGACTAGCATCTGGGCGTTCATGTGAGGACCACACTCGCCGTCATGTACTTCGGCCATAACTTTTTCGGCATTACCCTTGTCGACACATAAAAGGAGAGCCCCTTGCGGTGTCTTTTTTTAGAGTTGTCCGTCGTCGGTACGGATGAACTGGGTCGGTAACCTACGCAAGGCCTTTTTGGCTCGATTGTCGGCCCCGGGTGGATATTCCCCGGTTTTCAAGTATGTTTGGACAACCTTATACCACGGCTCGGGATCAAGTATCTCGAGGCCCTCGATGTCGTGGATATATGCTGGCTCAGATCGTCTTTCGACACAGATCGGCATGCTGGTCACATGATCGGGAATGTTTAGTAAAGACGCCAATTTTGAAAGTGCATCTGCGAACTGATTTTCTTTCCGAGGCAGATATATATATTCTACCCTTTGGAATTGTTTCTCGAGATCCCTTACTCGTGCCTGGTAGGCCACGAGATTGGCATTTCGGGTTTTCCATTTTTGGAGCGCTTGGTTAATGACCAGAGATGAGTCGCCGTGTACACGGAGGTTTGTGACCCCTAAATCGGCGGCGGCTTGTAGCCCGTGGATACATGCTTCATACTCAGCAGCGTTATTGGTGACGTCAAAGTCCAATTTGATAGACACGGGAGTATGTTCCCATCTTGGCAAGATTAGGAGGATCCCGAGTCCAAATCCTCGGAAGTTGGAAGCCCCGTCAAAGTATAAATCCCACGTTTCGGTGTCAGTATAGAAAATATCTTCATCCGGGAAGGACCAAGTATCGGTGTGTCCTTCTTCGGTTATGGGACTGTCGGCGAGAAATTTGGCTAGTATTCGGCCTTTGATGGCTTTCAATGGTACGAACTTTAGATCGAATTCTGCCAGCATCAGGGTCCATCTTGATATCCTGCCGTTGAGAATGGGCTTTTCGAAGAGATACTTGATCGGATCCATTCTTGACAGTACTTGTACCTCATAGCTGAGCATGTAATGTCGGAGCTTCTTAGTGGCCCAGACCAAAGCTAAACACGTCTTTTCGAGCATGGTGTACATACACTCGTACTCTAGAAACTTCTTGCCGATGTAGTATATTGCTCGTTCTTCGGAGTTGACCGTTTGAGCTAACATAGCCCCCATGGCTGTCTCTGTCGTGGTTAGGTACAATGACAAAGGCAAACCGGGTTGCGGTGGCATAAGGACCGGCGGTGAAGACAAGATTTCTTTGATTCTGTCAAAGGCTGCTTGACACTTGTCGTCCCATAGTAACCGTTCCCCTATTTTCAGCTTCTTGAAGATCGGTTCACACACCATGGTTAGCTTTGAAATGAACCTGCTGATGTATTGGACTTTTCCGAGAAACCCTCTTTTTTCCTTTTCGGTCTTAGGAGGTTGCATCTCGGTGATGGCCTTAATCTTGGCTGGATCGACTTCGATACCGCGTTGGCTGACGATGTGACCCATTAATTTGCCAGAGGTTACCCCGAAACTGCATTTCTGAGGGTTTAATCTCATGTTGTATTTGCGTAATCGGGTGAAAAATCTTCTCAGGGCGGTGATGTGACCGTCCCTGTCCTTGGATTTGACGATCATATCGTTCACGTAAACTTCCACTTTTTTATGCATCATGTCATGTAATAAAGTTGTGGCGGTTCGTTGATAGGTGGCCCCGGCATTAATGAGACCAAATGGCATAACAGTATAGCAATAAGTACCCCAAGGTGTAATGAAGGTGGTCTTATCCATATCTTCCTCTGCCATTTTTATTTGACTGTACCCGGCATACCCGTCCATGAATGATAGAAGGGCATGATCAGCTGTGTTATCCACCAGTATATCGATGTGTGGTAACGGGAAATCGTCTTTCAGGCTCGCCTTGTTAAGATCCCGAAAGTCCACGCAGACACGTACTTTACCGTCTTTTTTAGGGACCGGTACCATGTTCGCAACCCAATCTGGATACTCGGAGACTCGTATGAACCCAGCCTTGAATTGTTTGTCGACTTCCTCCTTGACCTTGAGGGACCATTCGAGCCTCATGCGTCGGAGTTTCTGCTTAACCGGCTTGAACCCTTCCTTGATCGGTATATGGTGCTCGGCTATTTCGCGGTCTATCCCCGGCATGTCCTTGTAGGACCATGCGAAGACGTCTTTGAATTCTTAAAGGAGATCGATGAATTGTTGTTTCTCTCCGAGATCTAGAGATAACCCTATCTTAAGCATCTGAGGCTCTAAGGTTGTTCCCACGTTGATGGATTCAGTTTCTTCGATTATCGGATTGCGGGATTCCCTTTGCTCTAGCCGCTCGATCAGATGTGGAGGTAAGGATACCTGTTCGTCGGGTTTCTCAATGTCATTGCACAGAAAATTTTGAAAATTTAGGAAATTTTGGAAATGAGACAAGTCGTAAGCAAAACGGTTGTTGTTATTCATAAATTGAGAGAAAAGCTCAAAAAGAGCTGCCATCTGATCGCTCGTCAGTGGCGGGATAGGTAGGGTGCCCGGGACAGACCCCGAGGCACCATGAAAAGCTAAAGGGAGAGAGGGAGTTACAGGACTGACCCTAGCACCGGACTCACTAAACTCAATCTCAGACTCAGACTCGGACTCAAACTCAGACTCAGATTCTGGCATTTCTCCTTCCCCAGTGATCAGCTTGAAAGTCCTTCCTTGACTGTCAGTCCACTTGACAGTCTTTCTCCAGGCTCTCTTACCTGTCCCGGATCTGACATCCGAGATCAGCTTGGATGGATCGAAGGTGCGGCTACGGAGAATCAGGCTAACTAGCTCCTCTTTCGGTGTTGGGGTCGCGAGCTCCTCCCCAAAAAGTAGCCCCAGCGCGGGCTCAGCATTCTTAGCATCTTCGGACTGGACGAGGGCGAAGATGTCGTCGGGTATGAAGTGGCAGACCTGGGCCAAGTGGGTCCCAGGGCGTGTGATTGGGAGCCGGTACAGGCCCGTTTGGACGGACTCGAACACCGGGGTGACGAAGATGACTTTACCGGCTCCGGTTTGGCCCATGTTTTCCGGGGTTAGGGTGTAACCCAGACCGGTTTGAATCCTCCCGTTGTCAAGGACTTCGAGGATTTTTCCTGCAGGTAGATCGGGCCTTGATGTAGCCCCCGGTAGAAAGCCCAGATTTTGTAACATTCGGTCCATGCTAACCGTAAAGTAGGGTCGGAAAAGATATTCTTCTTCGATTGCCCCTATGAAGTCGAACCCCCAAAGATCGGTGCGGCCCGAGGTGTTGCAGTTAGCCACAGTCATAGGTGTGGCCTCTAGAGTGATGACGGTATCGTGCAAAGGCAGCTTGACCTTCCGATGTAGGGTGGAGGACACAACCCTGGTCGCGTGGATCCAGGGTCTTCCTAAAAGAAGGTTAAAGGAAGAAGTCACGTCGATCACTTGAAATTCCAGCTCTTTCTTTATCGGGCCCATTATGATAGTGAGCTTCACGGCCCCGGCTACTGATTTTGGGCTTCCGTCGAAAGCCTGAATGGTTTGAGCTGTAGGAATGTAGTCGGCCTCGGTGATACTGAGGGCTTTGGCGGTCCTCAAGGGGAGGACGTTGACTGCGGACTCGTCGTCGATAAGGGTCATGGGCAGATATTTTCCACTACAGATTACCGTGATGTAGAGAGCCATGTTGTGGACTGGCCCAAATGATGGTAAATCAGTATTGGAGAAGGTGATGAGTGGGCCTTCTTCTTTAGCTTTCCCCTTTAGGTGGGGTAGAACCGTGGCTACCATTTCAGCTGGAGTAGCCATAGAGTCGATCTTGACCTGATCGAGGGCCTTAGTGAGTGCCTCTCGATGTTCCTGAGAGCTAACTAGGAGTTGCCATATAGAGAGGTCAACTCGAGTCCGGCTCAGCTGCTTCACCAGAGCCTTTTCATTAGTTGGCGGCTCTTCCGGGACGACCTCCGCTTTAGGCGGTGGTTCGGTGATGATGAGGGCGTGACTGCTGGTTAAGGCCTTGGACTTAACCTTATGGATCTCCTCGGGCGTGATAGGGACGGCTTCTCCCTTAGTGAGATAGACGTCGTCTTCATCGTCACACCAGATCCCGTTGATTTGCGGGATAAACGGGGAAATGAGATGTGAATAGTCTATGGCTTCCCCGGAGAAGATAGCGTGAGTGGCCAACGGGTTGTCTTTGTTGTTGGGCTTACCTCCGGGTAAGGGGATTTTCCCGCTTTCGATGAGATCCTGGATAAGATGCTTTAGTTTCCAGCATTTCTCGGTATCGTGTCCCTTACCATGATGGTATTTGCAGTAGGCTTGGGCATCGTAGAATTTGGAGCGACGCTCAACTGGAGGATCAGGTGTTGGGCCTATTGGGGCGATGAGGCCTTTTGATGAGAGCCTTTGTAAGGCATTCGCATAGGTAGTACCTATGTCGATGAATACTCGGGGTGTGGCATTCCTCTTGGACGGGTTATCAAGTAGATTTACTTCGTCAAAAATGCTACGAGTAGCAGCGGCGGATGTGGGCTTGCTTGTTGATGAGCTGGCCGCTTGGTATCCCTTGGTGGAGGCCTTAGTGAGGCTTTCCATCCTTAGATCATCCTCGATTCTCGTTCCCATTTCGGTTAGGATCGCGAAACTAGGTATGATGGCGTACCGGAGATGGATCCGGTAGGCGGGCAGGAGATTCTTGACAAAGGCTTCAACTAGGACCTTTTCACTGGGCTTATCGACCAGTTTGACGCTTTCAGCCCTCCAGCGTTGAAGGTACTTTGTAAACCCTTCCTTTGGTTCCTGGGCCATTACTTCCAGGGTGCGCATCGTGGTTTGGATCCCTGCATTGTCGGCGTAGTACCGAGCGAATTCCGTTGCTACGTCGTCCCAAGACTTGTATTTCTTGGAATCGAGCTTATAGAACCAAGCTTTCGGGTGCTTCTCTAGCGAAGAGGCAAACAAATGCTTGAACATGTCTAACTTGACTCCCTTTAGGGCCATAAACTCTTTGAAGGCCCGGATATGTAATACCGGGTCTTCGGTTCCGTCGAACATTGGGAGGCCTGTCAAGTTGAGGTTGGCAGGCAGTTGATCGGTCAGGGGAGAATAGGTTCGAGCATTCTCCGTATGGATCGAGTTGTGGGTCGACAAATGGACCTGCTCTTGCAGTTTGAGGACTGCGCTAGTCAATTCGGTTAATGGGCCCTTAGTTTCGTCTTCAACACTCGGCTTATCCTGCTCTATGGCGCTAACCCGAGTAACGATGGCGATCTGGTCGCCTCTAATTCGGTCGAGTTGCTCTTGGATCTTGGCCAACGAGGTGTTCAACGCGTCTATGGCTTGTTGAGTCATGGTTCGGGTGTGAGGTGGCCTGTCTGTAAGAATACCGTGTAATCAGAATCGGACCCAGATCGAAAAGTGCATCCCGAGCAAGAAGAAGAAACGACTAGACTCGGAAAAAGACTACAAAACCGACTCCTAGACGGGTGAGTCATGGACGGTGGGCTTTCTTTAGGATTTCGGCAGAATGGGCCTAGTCCTGTGTGAAGAAAGACCTACGTGTGAGCTATTCCCCAGACTTTGGACTCGATTGTGTAAGTGGGCTTCCCTTTGTAGGAGTTTGTCCTACGTAGGTGGGCCGTGCCTTGACTAATAAGGCGGACTTGGGATGGGGTGGAAACCCGTGATGTAAGATCGACGGAGTTTTGACGCTAAAGACTCTTACTACTTATGACAAGACCCGACACTGCTAAATACGGGAAGTCCTAAGAAGAAAGCTTTGAAAAAGGGATTTGGATTTGAAAACCGAGCAAAGTCGGATTGGACGGCCCGATCTTTTTTGAAAATCGAAAAAAAAGGTGTCATCGGGCCGAGATTTTCGAATTTTTGAAAAGGATTGGACAGCATACCGGCTAGAAAATAGGCTATTTTGAGTCAAAATCATAAGTCCTAAATTCGGTAGCTTTCCGGGTTTTTGAAAAATGGATGATTTTTGAAAAAGATGCAAGTTTTTTTGAAAACGACGGTTTTTGAAAAGACGAGACATGGATCAAGTAGCACGTAGTCACGGAAACAGTATAATGACGCCATGTATGCTCTTAGTCTAAGTCTCGGTCGGTCTAATAGGGTCTATACCAACGACGATAGCTTTCTCGCAAATCAGGACGGTCTTCCTAAGCCGAGTTGGTCTTAGAACCTGCCGTAAAACCCATGCGAGTTCCGCCATCGAAGTCTTTACTGGGTCCAAGTAGGAACGCACCGTGGTATAGTGGGACGTCGGTCACAAGTAACCGGCCCGGGAAAGATTGGGTTATGCATGACCCATTGAACTAAAACGTGTACATTACTATTCGAACGATTTATTTTCGAATCTCACACTAGGGATGCCGATGGTAAGTGACACATCAGTTGATCCCCATCGGAGTCGCCAAATTGTGGACATGACATAAGTCCACCCCGACGCGGCCACGCGCGGGTTCGGAGAGGCGAATGAATCTCCATATAAGATGGTCAAATTGAAATTTAAATCGAAGTACGAGTCGCCACCGAATTTTGTGGTTATTCGGAACCATTCGAGCCCACTCTATGTTGTAGTGGGTCGTATACAAAATACGGCCCATTTCCGATGTCAGAGTTTATTGGGCTCGTCCCTTTGCATTACGATACCGATACCGACATTATCGGATATCGTGTATTGAATGACTCTCGTTGCCAATGGATTCGGACATCCGGAAACCATGGTTCTGAGTAAGGGGTGAGGGTACGTGTTGGGAAGTTCACTAAGAACACCCAACCCCGCCCGCACTTAGCGGCCTTTACTAAGATATCGTTCGTTTTTGGTGTACACGCGTTAGTTCGACGGTTGAATGATATGCAAACATTATCTTCCTAGGCATGTGAGAAAAATAAATAAATGGGTTGCTAAGTCGTTTAATGCATCTTAAACTAATAACGTCAAAGTTATTTTAGCATGTGAGTTCGTTTTAGTCTAATAAAACGATAAAAACAAATAAATTGCTACAAACACGAGAAAACGAGTTAGTAACGATGAATAAATCGAATAAAGACATAAATAAATAATATGCATGACTCGAAAAAGTTTTAATGACACGTGATGGATTAACACGTGTTGACGGAGGTCGAAAAAATTATTTATCAAAATATGTCGCGAAAGTCGCATTTTAATGTAAGGTTCGAAAAGAATAAAAAATAGAAAAGCGAAGAAACGAAAAAAATAGACCCGACGGACCAGGCCACCTCGCGAGTCGCCTGGAGGGCGCGCGACTCGCGTGGCTGCCTGTTCGGGTTTTTGTTATTTTGTTCGAAAATCGTTAGTTTATAAATCGCGTACAAATATGGATTAATTTATACTCGACTTATATTTTCGATATTCGTCGTATTCGATATTCGATTATGAAATCGATATCGAATAGTCGGAATGATTTTAGAGAAGGTTTTAAAAAAAGTTTGTTTTGAACGAAAAAGTGAAAAAAAGAATTTTTGAACGAAAAAGATGTTAATTCTCTCCGCGTTTAATATCATCGAATTTTGTAAAAAAAGGTAATGATTTTATTAGCATCAACGAGAATTAATTTAATTTAGTTCTTGTGGATACGATATTCGATTAGAGAATCGGTATCGTATTTTAAGAACGTTATATGAAAAATTGTTTTATAGTATCGATTATTAGAAATAAAAATGCGACGAACGACCCATATTAAAATATGAAACGACCGACGAAAACAAAATAAAAAAGAGAAGGACGAAGAGGAGGAGAAAAGAGGTGAGAGAGAGAGAGAGAGAGAAAGGAGAAGAATCGGGTTTGATTTACACCCTCAACCTACATGCTTCTTTTTCTCGGTATAAGGCTCGTCGGACGGTGGATTAGGCACGGGAGCGTCGAGATGATGCGGGTGAGTTAAGGTGGTGCGGATTTTTGGACGTGTAGGGCGTTGGGTTCGGCCGGATGGAAGGTGGTTTCGTCGGTATTTCGGGACGATTTTTCGGTATTCCTTCGGATGTGTGTCGAGACTATTTTTTGCTAGATATTGAGTATGTGTGACTAATAATTGTTGTGTATTGATCGATGATTCATGTGTCTTTTGTGTTGAATATGAGGTCCTATTTATAGGAGTCGAGGTAGTCTTGCTTGTGTGACAAGAAATACCGGTTTGGATAGGAAATACGAGAGTTCGAAAGGAATGTAAATTCCGTTTCTTGGTGGAGAAGCCAAGTAACTCGGCTGGTTGGGGAGTGTCTCGGCTGTTTGGCCGAGTGTTTGAGCTTGGTTGGCGATTTGTTTTGGTTTTCGGATAGAATTCCTACTCGAGATCGAATTCTATCCTTAAACGGATTTGTTTAATATTATTTGAAAGCTGATTTTTTTGTGGTGTTTGAGTCCGTACTGGACGTGTAGTGTCATGGCCAGCTCGTGTGACTCGGGAAAAAGTATCTTTGACCGGGTTTGACCCGGTCGCTAAAAGACGGTTTTACCCCTGGTGCCGGAATCGACCCAAATTAGTCTCATTTGACTCGAAACGACCCACTGGGCCTGGATTTGAGGTCGGTTTTGTAAGATATGTACTCCGTAATAAGCCTAAACCAAATGTCCATGATTTCGAGCCCATATCCGAGTCCATTAAAGCATGTTTGCGTCCTATCATCATCGGGTGTTTGGCGGGACCTACTATAGACACCTGGCGGTCAAAATGTGGGTGTCTATAGGTATGATAATATAGAGAATTCGGCACAACTGGCTTTCTTGACTTTGCAGGAGGTACAATCAAGACTCCATAAGTGTCCAAGGGACCTTGATATTCAACAGCAGGAGAGGCAAGCGGCTGTCACTTACAGTGATTTGGAATCAGCGCGCCTTAGCTTCCTCTCTAAAAAAGCTATGGTGTGGTGGAGCTTAGAGGGTGATGATAATACTATATTTCTCCATTGTGCAATTAAATCAAGGAGGAATAGAAATAGTGTTTTTGTGATGCACAATCAGCAGGGTGTGCCATGTAATACGCCTGCTGCTATAAAGGATGCTTTTTTTGGAGTATTATATGGATCTCTTGGGCTCCTCAAATCCTACAGATCCTGTGAATGTGCAAGTAGTCAGGAGTGGGACTTTAGTGCAGAATGACCAAGCTTTGAGCATGATTCGACCCAATGATGACGAAATTAGGAAAGCCCTTTTGAGTATTCCTGAGGATAAGGCCCCAGGTTCGGACGAGTTTTCTAGTGGATTCTTTAAGGATGTAATGAATATTGTTGGAAGCGAGATTTCTGCAGCCATTAAAGAGTTTTTTGTGTCTGGTAAATTATTAAAACAGATTAACGCAACTGTGGCTACGTTAATACCAAAGAAAGAAAGGCCAGACTCGGTAATTGATTTTTAGCCGATAGCCTGTTGCAATGTTATTTATAAGTGCATTACTAAGATCATTTGTGGGCATTCTTATGGAAGCATTGCCAAGTATTATAAGTCCAAATCAAAGTGCTTTCATAAAAGGTAGGGACATTGTCGATAATGTACTGATTTGCCAAGACTTAGTGAGATTATATAATAGGCAAGGGTGTTCTCCAAGATGTATAATGAAAGTGGATCTTAAGAAGGCATATTATTCAATTGGGTGGAATTTTCTCCACCAAATGCTTATTGCGAAACTTGTTAACTGTTTGTATGAGAAAGAGGATAGATTATGGGTACGATGGATTCATACGCTCTCCCTCCTGATGTTGCGTGGACCTGGAAGTCGATTTTCAAGGCTAAAGAAAGACTTAAGAGCGGCTATGATGATGATTTTTGGACTGCTGATACTCACGGATATTCAATTGCAGGAGGATATAGATGGCTGACGGGCTCTCATCCTAAACCCAACTGGTATAATCTAACCTGGAATAACTGGAATGTGCCTAAGCATGCTATGATTACTTGGATCATGCTCAATAAGGGACTTAATACTATAGATAAATTGCTGCGATGGGGATCCTGTACTGATGCAAACTGCTGTATCTGCGAGGAAGCCCCAGAATCTGTCCTTCAACTATTTTCTGAGTGCCCCTACAGCATCCTCATTAAGTCCGACCTGGAGCAGTGGATACAGAACTCTTTCCCCCCTGATTTTAAAGTGGACGATAATCCTACAGGAAGAATCCTTGCTATGACACTAAATGCGTTTCACCATTGCATTTGGATGTTGAGGAATAAAGCCCGTATTGAGGGAAGCATTCCCCGTCCTAAGAAAGCTATCAGTACTATTAAGCAAGAGATCAAGGATAGGTTGCGTGGGGTGATGCATAATCCACACATAAAAAAGTCTGATATTGAGAGCATTAGTTCCTTTCTTTCTATGGACTAACATCCTTTTTTGGGATGTCCGTCCATTTTTCTTGTAAATGTGCTTGTAATTGCTGATCTTCTTTTATAATAAACCTCACATTTCCACCAAAAAAATGTTTATTGCGCTGAACTTCCCATAAAAGATGGTTAAATGGATTATGATGTGTATTGCAACGCCTATGTATACATTATCTTTAAATGGTAATCTTTTTGGTTTTTTCCCGGGGCCTCGAGGAATTCGTCAGGGGGATCCCATGTCACCATTGCTATTTAACATCTGTATGGAGTACTTCTCCCGGCTCGTGAAAGTTATGTCGATGAAGGCAGATTTCAGGTACTATTCCTTGTGTAAAAGGATAGTACTCACGCATTTATGCTTTGCTGATGATCTTATTCTCTTCTGTTATGCTAATGAGCCTATGCGTGTTAAACTCCTTCAAATCTCTGGGTTTGAACAGGGGAAGTTGCCTTTTAAATACTCGGGGGTTCCTATTTCATATAAGCGTATTAGTGCTGGGGACTGAACCGTTCTTGTAGGGAGAATTATGAGGCGTATAAGAGGAAGGGGAGCGCGTAAGCTGAGTTATGCAGGGACACTTGGGTTGGTGAAAGTTGTTCTATCTCATCTTCACAACTATTGATGTCGAATATTCATCCTCCCAAGTGGAGTGATTAAGAGAATTGAGAATATATGTCGTAACTATTTGTGGTTGGGGCATGAAGATTATACTAAGGCTCGCTTAGTTTCTTGGGATGCTTGTTGTAGAAGTTTGGACCATGGAGGTTTGGGGACTGTTAATGGAAAAGTGTGGAACAAAGCTAGCATTAGCAAATTTTCTTGGTGGTTATTTGACAAGAAAGATCACTTGTGGATTAAATGGGTTGATGCAATTTATCTGAGAGGGCGAGATTGGTTGACTTATCACCCCTCCTTAGCTACTAGTTGGACATGGAGGAAAATCTGTTCCACTAAGAAGGAGATTCTGTCGGCGTATCAGCAAGGTGTTTGAACTAATAAGAAGTATAGTGTTCATTGGGGGTATAAGTTGTTAATTGGAGACAGGATGAAGGTTAGATGGAAGGCTATGGTATGGTGTAGAATTGCTCTCCTCAAGCACTCTTTTATTGGGTGGTTATATGTTTAGCATAGTGTGGACATGACATAGGTCCACCCCGACTCGGCCACGCGCGGGTTTGGGGAGGCGAATGAATCTCCATATGAGATGGTCAAATTGAAATTTAAATCGAAGTAGGAGTCGCCACCGAATTTTGTGGTTATTCGGAACCATTCGAGCCCACTCTATGACGTAGTGGGCCGTATACAAAATACGGCCCATTTCCGATGTCAGAGTTTATTGGGCTCGTCCCTTTGCATTACGATACCGATACCGACATTATCGGATATCGTGTATTGAATGACTCTTGTTGCCAATGGATTCGGACATCCGGAAACCATGGTTCTGAGTAAGGGGTGAGGGTACGTGTTGGGAAGCTCACTAAGAACACCCAACCCCGCCCGCACTTAGCGGCCTTTACTAAGATATCATTCGTTTTTGGTGTACACGGGTTAGTTCGACGGTTGAATGATATGCAAACATTATTTTCCTAAGCATGTGAGAAAATGATGGGTGGGATTTGTCGTGAATCCCAACCGTCAAATAAAACCAACTATACCTAGTGGGTAGCTAGGGTAAGTCGGGTCGAATCCACAGGGACGGGAGGTCGGACTAAGGTATGCTACGGTTCTAGACTAGGTTCGAGACGAGCTATTCTAAGGGGGAGACTAGGACTAGTCTAAGGTCTAAAACTAGGACTAAGGGAAACTAGGATAACACTAAGAAGGAAGACTAGGGTTAGGTCGGGGTCAAAGGGGTAATGGAATGGTCGAAGGAGAACTAGAGTGAAGGAGGTAGTAGGGTAATCTAGGTAAGGCCCGGGCTCTCGCAACTTAGACTCACCTAGAGGTTCATCCTAAAACCCACCTTGGCGACACAAACGACAAACGGAGTACTAGCATGCTATAGGCCTAGGTCGCATCCGGGCTCTCGCAACTTAGACCGACCTAGGGGTTGTCCTCACCGAGCTCTCGCAACTTAATGAGGGAACCAAACCCACAAACAAACTATCACCCACAAGAGAAAAGCAAGAAAAACAAGCATATGCACATACTAGTCATTCAAGCATTTCAACAAACATGTGATATGCATCATACCAAGGGGAAACCCAAATCTTCCACCAACATCTCCAACAATCCCTTAATCATCCAATTAACACCCTAATCACCTTACTAACCCTAGCAAGATACTACTCTAACATATCTAAAGGAAAACTAACACTAATAAGATGAAACAACATAACAATCAAAACAAACATGAAGAAACTAACAAGAACTATGAACTATGAACCATACATTCAACAAAGAATCGAACTTTAATGAAAGGACAAGGATTAAGAGAAAGGAAAAGAGATTATACCAAACTAGAAGATGAAAAGAAGAAAGAAACTTGCATAAATGGAAGAACCCAAAACAAACATCCAAGTTTGTCAAGCTTGGTGGAGATCTTGAGGAATTCCCAAATTACAAGCACTAATCTAAGATTAACGATAATCTAAAGACTAATCTATGCTAAAACTATCTAGGGTTTAGTCTAATATGAAGTGCCTAACATAAGATTTTGTCTTAATACAAGAGGGGGGTATATATAGGGTTACAAGTGGAAAGGAGAAGAAAGGAGCATTCACGGGTCTGAACAGGGCTCATCCCGGTCGGGATGAGTTGGTCCCGATCGGGATGAGGTGGTCCCGATCGGGATGAACTCATCCCGGTCGGGATGGACCCAAGACAGCATGTCTTCCTTTTGTGCACCCCATCCCGGACGGGATGAGGCCTTCCCGACCGGGATGGGTCTTGTAGGCCTCCAATAAAAACTTTTTGGTCCCTCCTTGATTCTCATGGGCTTCCCATCGATTCTCGGGACTCGGGATCGGGTCTCGGAGGCTCGGGATTGGGTCCCAAGGTCTCGGGGTCGACTCCAAGGCATCGAGTGATCGTTCCTTTACTCCGTTGGCTCCAAAATATGTATGTATCGAGTCGGAATCGCTCCAACTCTTCCAAATCGGTCTCGGGAACCTGAAACGAACTAAAGGAAGCATAAGAAGCCCCTAAACCGCTCCTAAGGAGCGATTCTACAACGAAAATGGGACCAAAAACACTACAAAATAGGCACTACAAACCGCACTTATCAGAAAAATAAATAAATGGGTTGCTAAGTCGTTTAATGCATAATAAACTAATAACGTCAAAGTTATTTTAGCATGTGAAGTCGTTTTAGTCTAATAAAACAATAGAAAACAAATAAACTGCCACAAACACGAGAAAACGAGTTAGTAACGATTGAATTAATTGAATAAAGACATAAATAAATAATATGCATGATTTTGGAAAAGATTTAATGACACGTGATGGATTAGCACGCGTTGACCGAGGTCGAAAAAAGTATTTATTGAAATATGTCGCAAAAGTCGCTTTTTAATGTAAGGTTCGAAAAGAATAAAAAAAATAGAAAAGCGAGAAAACGAAAAAAGGACTCGGCGGATCAGGCCACCGCGCGAGTCGCCTGACAGGCGCGCGGCTCACGTGGCGGTCTGTCCGGGTTTTTTATTTTGTCGAAAATCGTTAATTTTTATAAATCGCGTATAAATATGGATTAATTTATACCCGATTCATATTTTCGATATTCGATTATGAAATCGATATCGAATAGTCGGAATGATTTTAGAAAAGGTTTTGAAAAAAAAGTTTGTTTTGAACGAAAAGTAAAAAAAAAAAAGAATTTTGAACGAAAAAGATGTTAATTCTCTCCGCGTATAAAATCGTCGAATTTTGTTTTAAAAAAAAGATGTAACGATTTTAATAGCATCAACGAGAATTAATTAATTTAGTTCTTGTAGATACGATATTCGATTAGAGAATCGGTATCGTATTTTAAGAACGTTATATGAAAAAAAGTTTTATAGTATCGATTATTAGAAATTAATAGAAGTGCGACAACGACCCATATTAAAAATATGAAACGACCGACGACAAAAAAAAAAGGAAAAAGATGTGAGAGTGAGGGAGAGAAAGGAGAAGAATCGGGTTTGATTTACACCCTCAACCTACATGCTTCGTTTTCTCGGTATGGAGCTCGTCGGACAGTGGCTTAGGCACGGGAGCGTCGAGATGATGTGGGATGAATTTGGGTGTCGGTTTGGTCGTGTGATGGGACGGGTTTCGGCCGGCTTCTCGGGGTCAGATTCGTCGGTATTTTGACAATATTTCGGTACTTCTTCGGATGTGTGTCGGGATTTGCTTTGAATTATTTTTTGCTAGACGAGTTTGTGAATAATTGATGTGTGGGTAATAGATCTATGATGTGTGTGAATGTAGGGTCCTATTTATAGGAGTGGAGGTTTAGGAGAGGTATCTTGCTTGAACAACAAGAAATACCGGTTTGGATAGGAAATGCGAGAAGTTGAAAGGAATGAGGAGTCCGTTGCTTGGTGGGGAAGCAAGGATCTCGGCTGGTTGGGGGGTTTTGGCCGAGTATTTGGAGCTCGGTCGGTGTCTGATTCGGTTTCCGGATAGAATTCCTACTTGAGATCGAATTCTATCCTTAAACGGATTTTTTTAATACTTTTGGAAAGCTGATTTTTGTGGTGTTTGGGACCGAATCAGCCGCGTGAGGTGTCACGGCTGACTCGTGTGTCTCGAGAATATTTTTTACCGGGTTTTGACTCGGTCGTAAAAAGATGGTTTTACCCCTGGTGCCGGAATCGACCCAAATTAGTTTTATTTGACTCGAAACGACCCACTGGGCCTGGATTTGAGGTTGGTTTTGTAATATTTGTACTCCGTAATAAGCCTAAACCAAATGCCCATGATTTCGAGCCCATATCCGAGTCCATTAAAGCATGTTCGCGTCCGATCATCATCGGGTGTTTGGTGGGACCTACTATAGACACCTGGCGGTCAAAATGTGGGTGTCTACAGAGCCCCCACTCTGACTGAGGCTTGGACAAGGCGAAAGTCAGAGTAGCTACCAGGCCTAATCGAGGATTAAGACCTGGCAGACTTCCGATCGGGTCGTTTAGAGTCCATTAGACTTGCGTGAAGGGCTCGCCAGCCATAAGATAGAAATCATACCTGGATAGATGTCAATAATGTCGCGGGGATTTTCTTCTAAGAAAGTCCTGGGTGTGTCTGTTTACAGACAATCCCATCTTCGAATTGTGCGGGTGCTTGCCTTGGCAGCTATGGGTGTGTCTGTTTACAGACATATCCCATCTTTGAATGACGTGGGTGCCTTCATTGGAGGCTATGGGTGTACCTATTTACAGACACGTCCCATCTTAGAATTGCGCGGGAGCCTGCATTCGAGGCTACGGGTGTACCTGTTTACAGATACATCCGAAAAATGTCGCCTGTGCTGTTCCACTGGAGAATTTTTGAGAATTCCTTGGGAGTCTTGGATGCACCTGTCTGTACATAACAAACTGTAATATTTAGGCAAAACGCCGACTCACGCTGGGGAATAAATGATTTTTGATTGATTTTTGGAAAGAAAATGCTGAAAAAAAAAAAATTGAAATTTTTTAGAAATGCTTAAATTTTTTGAATTTTTTGGAAATTAGAATGCTTGGGATGACTTTGATTTCTGATCAGAATGTGACACGGACTTCTAAAATCCTCTGGTTAGGCCTGTATGCCTAGATGAAGTGTGATAAAAATTCCTATTCCCGGGGTGACTAGAAAAAGGATTTTCTCAAATGGCTAAGTTTTGCAAATTTTAAAATGAGAATTTGGAGAGAGACATGCCGACAGACTCGACTCTGGACGTGACCGGACGAGTTGGCAGACACGACTGGACTCTCTAAGGGTTGGACCGTGACTCGGTAGGGGATGGGCCACCTAAGATGACAAGACTCTTAAGTTGCGCTATTCCGTAGCCTAGGCGAGTGGCAACATGGTCGAATCCTCAGAATGAGACTGTTTCCGTACGACAGGGCTTTGTGGTAGCAATGCCGTAGACTGGTGTTCTTTTGAATTTTTTTAGTTTCGGGGTATGTTTCCGAAGTAGGTATTGCTTCGAGTCCTGACAGATTCTCGTCTTCGACTGAGCCGAGTACTAGGACACACTATAGAAAGGAGGCTAGTTCTTGAAAGTCTTTGGATTATGTGAGTGGATGGAGAACTTCTGCCTAAGAGAAGCCCCCAGAATGACAAAGCTAACTGTTGAGAACATGACAGTGTCGTGACCGGAATAATGATGCTTTTTGAATTTGTGTCAATGTGGGTGGTTGTGCCTCCGTTGAAAGGCTGCCTACGTATTCACGTGTAGTGAAATCAAACCATGTCGTAGTTCAGTGTTGAAAAATGTATTATGGTGCCTAGTTTATTAGGGCTTTGTGTGTAACTAGCCATAGCAATGCTGTAGGCTAGGTGCATTCCCAATGATGTCTTGACCAAAGGGCTAGAATAGTTAGGATGTTGATCCTGTGACTGTGAGCATTTTCCTGGGTAGCCCCCAGAGGTGGTGTGAACTATTTGGGCATGTTCTATGCCGACTGTAAGTTGAGTTCCCGTGTTTGGGGTGGTAACTGGTTTAGATGTTTATGGAAATGTGGGGCCAGGTAGTAAGTGGCTTTGATGTTTTGACATCTGGAGCTCGACTTTGTGGAGCTAAGGCTTCGAGGGTAGAGTACGTATTGCAATGTGGTAGGAAATGTGGAAGTCGAGTAATAATGACTCGGACTTCGATTGGGATAGGTTTTGATAATGCGGGATCTGGTTTCCATGTCTGGCCCTAATGGTTAGGTATATCCTATGGAGCTTGAATCCTCAAAATTCCGGGCTGTCTCTGGCCTAGGTCTCGGGAAGGTCTTGAGGGTTGTAATGTGGGAAGGCTGAGTGTGATGTTAGCTGACCAGCTCGATTGTTTCTCCCCTATTTGATGGTATGGGTTTTGATAATTTTGAATTGACCGTTTCACTTGAGTTGATCGTTAACTACGGTCATGGGTTTTTGAATTCTTTGGGTTGACCTCTTAGCCCCGGTCATGGGATTCTTCATTTGGGTTTACTGTGTCTGGTCGAGGGATGTTGATAATTCTTTTTTTGATCATGGCCAGCTTTTTTGTTTTGGCCTTTTGCTTTTTTCCTTGGACTTTTGATTTTTTTTGTCCAACTTTTTTTTGTCGGTCAGACTAACACATAAGGTAGGGATTGGTTAGTCTTATTGGATGGGTGTTTATGGTGGGAAATGGGCTTGCCTCCCGTCTTGTACCCAAACTAGGAGACTATCTAGATTTGTCATAGGATTTGATACCGCTCCTGCTAAAGGTAATTATGTGGCTTTCAATGTCAGACATGGAATAGGTAAAGGAAAACACGAGTTCGGTTTCCTGTAGTCGTTTATAGATGGGCCTATTATAGTCACGTGCATGTTCACAGTGTATGACGGTGTTCATCATGTTCTCGGAAACACATAAGGAAATATATGAGAAAATAGAAAAGCTGATTTTATTGAAATGTGAAAAGAGAACAGAATGCAAATGACTCTGACTTTGATTTGGAAATGAGGATGTAGGGTATCCTAGACTCGGACTCAGACTTAGAATCGAACCAGATCCGGACTCGGATGCTCGGTTGGTTGTTTTTTTATGGTTAGGTCTTCGACAGGTGCCACGACTCGCCTAAACTCGGCTTTGCGCAAATGCAAGAGAGAGAGTCAAACAAGACATGGCCCGGGGTGACGGGAATGACTAAGACTCTTGGACTGGGATACCCGAACGTTGGCCTAGACGAGGTAATGACCGCGACTTGGACTCGAGATGCGGAAGGGTGAGTCCGAAAATGGGGGCGATCGTGTTTGACCGTGTCGCGTGCTCGGACCAACCGTGGTGACCTAATCCTAGGTGACTCGAGTGTTCGTAGCATAGGTACGACTCGAAGAAGGCATCATAAGGACGCCAGTGTAGGATGGACGTGGGGTACTCCCTAGGGTGACCATGGTTGACTGCTTGGGTGGAGGACAGCCCCCGAGTGAGACTAAAGACTCTGGTAAGACTCAGATGGTGTGGCATCTAAGTGGCTCGAAAGTGGGGTACGTGAGACAAAACGTGTAAGACCTGATCCTTAGTGCAACCAAATCACCCTTAGATGTAAGGATCACGAACCTTTTGTTATAAGGCTATGCCTTGTAAAAGGTTGACTCGGAAAAGACACCTAGACGGGTGACTCGTGAAAGGTGGGCCTCCCTTAGGATTCGGCTATGTGGGCCGAGTCCCGCTCGAAGGAAGGTCCACGTGAGATACTCCCTAGACTTTGGACTTGAATGTGTAAACGGGCTTTCCTTTGTAGGAGTATGTCCTACGTAGGTGGGCCTTGCCTTAGTCAAATAAGGCGGACTGGGATAGGGGGGAAACTCGTGACGTAAGATCGACGGAGTTTCGACGCTAGAGATTTTGACAACTTATGACAAGTCCCGACACTACTAAATACGGGAAGTCCTAAGAAGAAGAAAGCTTTGAAAAGAGTATTTGGATTTGAAAACCGAGCGAAGTCGGATAGGATGGCCCGTTTTTTTGAAAATCGAAAAAAAAAAGTTATCGGGCCGAGATTTTGAATTTTTTTTTGAAAAGTTTGGACAGCATACCGGCTAAAAATAGGCTATTTTGAGTCAAAATCATAAGTCCTAAATTCGGTAGCTTTCCGGGTTTGAAAAATGGATAGTTTTTGAAAAAGATGCAAGTTTTTGAAAACAACGGTTTTTTGAAAAGACGAGACATGGATCAAGTAGCATGTAGTCACGGAAACAGTATAATGACGCCATGTATGCTCTTAGTCTAAGTCTCGGTCAGTCGAATAGGGTCTATACCAACGACGATAGCTTTCTCGTAAATCAGGACGGTCTTCCTAAGCCGAGTTGGTCTTAGAACCTGCCGTAAAACCCATGCGAGTTCCGCCATCGATGTCTTTAGTGCACCCATTTAGGAATGCACCGTGGTATAGTGGGACGTCGGTCACAAGTAACCGGCCCGGGAAAGATTGGGTTATGCATGAACCATTGAACTAAAACGTGTACATTACTATTCGAACGATTTCTTTTCGAGTCTCACCCTGAGGATGCCGATGGTAAATGACTCATCAGTTGATCCTCAGCGGAGTCGCCAAATTGTGGACATGACATAGGTCCACCCCGACGCGGCCACGCGCGGGTTTGGGGAGGCGAATGAATCTCCATATGAGATGGTCAAATTGAAATTTAAATCGAAGTAGGAGTCGCCACCGAATTTTGTGGTTATTCGGAACCATTCGAGCCCACTCTATGTCGTAGTGGGCCGTATACAAAATACGGCCCATTTCCGATGTCAGAGTTTATTGGGCTCGTCCCTTTGCATTACGATACCGATACCGACATTATCGGATATCGTGTATTGAATGACTCTCGTTGCCAATGGATTCGGAGATCCGAAAACCATGGTTCTTAGTAAGGGGTGAGGGTACGTGTTGGGAAGCTCACTAAGAACACCCAACCCCGCCCGCACTTAGCGGCCTTTACTAAGATATCGTTCGTTTTTGGTGTACACGGGTTAGTTCGACGGTTGAATGATATGCATACATTATTTTCCTAAGCATGTGAGAAAAATAAATAAATGGGTTGCTAAGTCGTTTAATGCATATTAAACTAATAACGTCAAAGTTATTTTAGCATGTGAAGTCGTTTTAGTCTAATAAAACAATAGAAAACAAATAAACTGCTACAAACACGAGAATACGAGTTAGTAACTATTGAATAAATTGAATAAAGACATAAATAAATAATATGCATGATTTTGGAAAAGATTTAATGACACGTGATGGATTAGCACGCGTTGACCGAGGTCGAAAAAAGTATTTATTGAAATATGTCGCAAAAGTCGCTTTTTAATGTAAGGTTCGAAAAGAATAAAAAAAATAGAAAAGCGAGGAAACGAAAAAAGGACTCGGCGGATCAGGCCACCGCGCGAGTCGCCTGACAGGCGCGCGGCTCGCGTGGCGGTATGACCGGGTTTTTTATTTTGTCGAAAATCGTTAATTTTTATAAATCGCGTATAAATATGGATTAATTTATACCCGATTCATATTTTCGATATTCGATTATGAAATCGATATCGAATAGTCGGAATGATTTTAGAAAAGGTTTTGAAAAAAAAGTTTGTTTTGAACGAAAAGTAAAAAAAAAAAAGAAATTTTGAACGAAAAAGATGTTAATTCTCTCCGCGTATAAAATCGTCGAATTTTGTTTTAAAAAAAAGATGTAACGATTTTATTAGCATCAACGAGAATTAATTAATTTAGTTCTTGTAGATACGATATTCGATTAGAGAATCGGTATCGTATTTTAAGAACGTTATATGAAAAATAGTTTTATAGTATCGATTATTAGAAATTAATAGAAGTGCGACAACGACCCATATTAAAAATATGAAACGACCGACGACAAAAAAAAAGTAAAAAGACGTGAGAGAGAGGGAGAGAAAGGAGAAGAATCGGGTTTGATTTACACCCTCAACCTACATGTTTCGTTTTCTCGGTATGGAGCTCGTCGGACAGTGGCTTAGGCACGGGAGCGTCGAGATGATGTGGGATGAATTTGGGTATCGTTTTGGTCGTGTGATGGGACGGGTTTCGGCCGGCTTCTCGGGGTCGGATTCGTCGGTATTTGACAATATTTCGGTACTTCTTCGGATGTGTGTCGGGATTTGCTTTGAATTATTTTTTGCTAGATGAGTTTGTGAATAATTGATGTGTGGGTAATAGATCTATGATGTGTGTGAATGTAGGGTCCTATTTATAGGAGTGGAGGTTTAGGAGAGGTATCTTGCTTGAACAACAAGAAATACCGGTTTGGATAGGAAATGCGAGAAGTTGAAAGGAATGAGGAGTCCGTTGCTTGGTGGGGAAGCAAGGATCTCGGCTGGTTGGGGGGTTTTGGCCGAGTATTTGGAGCTCGGTCGGTGTCTTATTCGGTTTCCGGATAGAATTCCTACTTGAGATCGAATTCTATCCTTAAACGGATTTGTTTAATACTTTTTTAAAGATGATTTTTGTGGTGTTTGGGACCGAATCAGCCGCGTGAGGTGTCACGGATGACTCGTGTGTCTCGAGAATATTTTTGACCGGGTTTTGACTCGGTCGTAAAAAGACGGTTTTACCCCTGGTGCCGGAATCGACCCAAATTAGTTTTATATGACTCGAAACGACCCACTGGGCCTGGATTTGAGGTTGGTTTTGTAAGATTTGTACTCCGTAATAAGCCTAAACCAAATGTCCATGATTTCGAGCCCATATCCGAGTCCATTAAAGCATGTTCGCGTCCGATCATCATCGGGTGTTTGGTGGGACCTACTATAGACACCTGGCGGTCAAAATGTGGGTTTCTACACATAGACTTCTTACTAAGGATAGATTAGCCTCGTTTGGGATGGTGGTTCACCCAATTTGTGATATGTGTGCTGATAAGGCGGAAATAAATGACCATATCATGTTTGATTGTATATACAGCAGGCGGTGTTTGCAGCTGGTGAGTAATTGGATACAGGTTTCCCGTATGCTAAGAGCTTGGAGTGGTGCAGAACTTGGAGATGCAAGTCTACTACTCAGAAACAAATTATAGCTGGTGATATTCTTGCTTTAATTCACAGAGTGTGGCATGAAAGGAATATCTGTAGACTTGAAGCTAGGCTGTCGTGGCCTGATATAATAGCTGCAGATGTAAAGAGACAGATTGGGGTACGAGTTAGGGGAAGATTGAAAAGAATTCCGACTAGCATTGATAGACGGTGGCTAGATGCTGTAGGACTGATGCCAGAGTAATTTTTTTTCTTCAGATATAGTGAATTGTAGTAGTTTTGTATGGTAATGAGTGTAAACAATTATTCTCTTTGATGATATATACCATTTACATATTACCAAAAAAAAGTAATATTAATGCTCTGGGAGTGCCTATACAAGTAGGCAAATTGAGCAGGCAAGAATGTAATGCTCTGGCAGAAAAGATAACCAGCAGGATAAAGAGTTTAGGAGCACGTAAATTATCCTACGTTGGGAGAATTACTCTCATCTCATCAGTCCTAAATTCTCTTTACAACTACTGGGCCTCAATATTTATTATCCCCAAGCATATGATTAAAAGAATTGAAGCCATTTGCAGAAATTATTTGTGGGATGGGAGTGCAGACTACAGGAGGACTTCTTTGATTGCCTGGGATAAGGTAACCCTCCCAAAGAATGATGGTGGATTAGACATCAAAAGGGCTTCCATTTGGAATGTTGCTGATGTTGGCAAACTGGTAAGTTGGGTATATGAGGAAAGGAATAGCTTATGGATCAAGTGGATTACTGTTGCATACCTCAAACAATAGAACTGGCATGATTATGTTCCTCCAACTAACACTTCGTGGACCTAAAGGTCCATCTGCAAGATAAAAAAGATCTTCAAGCAGAGGTATTCTAATGGTGCATGGAATTCAGATCCTAATGGGTACTCTATAAAGGGTGGATATAGATGGTTACTTCCCAATCCTGTATCCCCTCCATGGATCCACTTTGTTTGGAACCAATGGTCTGCACCTAAACATGCTGTCATAACTTGACTGGTGCTGAATGAAGGGTGAATGTTAAGGACAAGCTAACAGACTTGAGTGGATTGAAGAGGAGGACTGCTGCTTATGCCAGGATGCTACAGAAACTGTGCAACACATATTCTTTGAATGCCCCCTCAGTAGAAGGCTCTTGGATAATGTAGCAGCGATAATAGGATGCATAATTGATCTCAACTATATCCTTTGTGGAGGATCAGGCCAGTTACATAAGAAACTGCACTCTGCTATTCTTGCTGCCTGTTACCACACCACCTTGAATCAGAGAAACAAAGCAGGCATTGAAGGATGCATTGATCACCCTGATCACCTAGTTAACCACATGATTGCGGAAGCTAGGAGAAGAATAAGGGTGGGAGCAAAGGATAAAGTCACTGATATGGATCTTCATTACTTCAGACAAATAGGATATAGTTGTTAGATTGGTGTTAGGAGTACTCTTGTCTTAGTATCTCCTATATTGGCCTTCTGTTTTGATATTATGCACGTGTACAGCATATGTCTTGTAACTGTACCTATTTCCGGGCTGGGACAGACCACGAATGGGAGGACTTAGCGCTCTGTCCTTAGCTATCGATTGGGTGTCCCTTTGTTCCCGGTACCCAAGCCTTGTTCTGCCTGTTCTCGAATTTTTCTTGGAGACATTTTTGGAGATCATGCTGTGTCGTGTGCTGGTACCGTTGGTATTAAGCATAGACATAACCTGGTTCGCGACACTCTTTTGGATATCTGCTTCCGATCTGGTATTTCGGCCGGTAAGCAGGTGGATGTCGGTTTGATTGATGGGCACGACAAGCCCCTACGCCCGGCGGATTTGCTTCTTTATTCCTGGGATAGGGGGCGTGATGTGTGTGTCGATCTGATGGGGTCGTCCCCATTGACTCAGTCTGCGATGGCTGATTTTCTGCCTGGCCGCGCAGTCGCTGATGCTGCTCAGCGTAAGTGCGCCAAGTACGGAGATTTGTGCACCAAGATTGGTTATGAGTTCCTGCCTTTCTCCTTCTTTTCACTTGGGGAGCTTGATGCAGAGGCTGTTGCGTTGCTCAAGCGGATTCAGAAGTTCTCTATCGCTCAGGATGCGGGGGCTCGCGCAGCTGCTTTTATTTTCACTAGACTTAGTTTCGCAATTGCTAAGGGAGTGGGTGCCCAGCTAGTGTCTCGGCTAACCATTAACTTCTTGTAATTTGTTTCGTTATTAACGCAAGCTCCGTTTAATAATAATAAAAATAATAATAATAATAATAATAATAATAATAATAATAATAATAATAATAATAATAATAATAATAATAATGATAATGATAATAATAATAATAATAATAATAATAATAATAATAATAATAATAATAATAATAATAATAATAATAATAATAATAAGAGCAAATGGTTTTTCTATGGGGTACCCCTCAACTATTGGCTTTTCCGAGTGGTACCCCCACCTTTTTCGAATTACATGGTGTACCCCTAAACTTTACTTATCACTCCATATCATAACCAAAGTGATAAGTGTATTACAATTATTTTTATAAAATGAATAATTAACATATTAATCAATCCAATTTGATGCTACAAACCACCTCTTTTTCTTTACCATTCACCAAGCCACCAAATGCCCATCAACACGCACTTTGTTGTCGACCGACATCGACCTATCTCCCTCACTCTTTTAAATCCTTCAACCTCAATCCCTCCGTCACCCCCATGTCGTAGTGTGGTGGAATGAATTTTTTCGAGTAAACGATGCAAATTGAAGAAATATATCATGGTTGATGAAAGTAAAATAGGGAATAATCACTATTTATCGTCCATTAAGAAATTTTCGTTGGAAAATTATAACTTTGGTTACAATATAGACTAATTTGCAAAGTTTAGGGGTACAACTTGTAATTCGAAAAAGGCGAGGGTGCCACTTGGAAAAGCCGATAGTTGAGGGGTATCCCATAGAAAAACCTAAAAATTAAAATAATAATAATAATAATAATAATAATAATAATAATAATAATAATTCTCTCTCTAGATTCTAGAGATAGAAAATCTCTCTCGTTTTAGCGAAGATAACCGCCATTAACAACCCTGAGCACGACGGGTACAGGTCGAGGGAGGGGGAGACCGCCTAAGAATAAGGCAAGAATTGATCAAGAAACTGTTCTGGAACCTAAAGAAGCTCAGATTAGCAATAATGGAGAAATAGACTCGGAGAATTCTAAAACCCAGAAGAATACGAAGCAGGGGAGTCCTTCAGTCAATGATTTAATCAACTCAGCTTTCAAGGTTGCTCAAATTGCGGTTGGAATTAATCATTCAAACGTAATTGGGAACGAGATTGAAGAACCTCAATTGGAAAGCAGAGATTTGGGGAAAGAAGGAGTAGAATGTTCGAAGGACTCTGAATTGCAGAAGACATCAACTGCAAAGCCATGGCTGGCAAAGGTAAAGGATACCAAAATGGGAATGGGATTATTCTTTGATAAAGATAGTGCTGATTCCACGGAGGTGGACGTTCGTCTAGAAGACTTTGAAGAGGAACTGAAGCTTTGGAAACATACACTGATGGGGAATGTTATTGGAGCGCGCCCTACGATCAAGCAGATTTCAGACTTTGTGTCAACAAATTGGAATCAGGTTGGTTCACCGGTAGTCCAATACTTCAAGAGTGGCTGGTTCTCATTCAGATTTAGAAGCAAGGAGGATATGGAAACTATCCTGCGAGGAGGGCCTTGGATGTGTGGTAAGAATTCCTTGATCCTCAAACAATGGAGTCCTAGTTTTTCCTTGGAAATGGATAGTATTTCAATAGTACCGACATGGGTTCTTTTCCCAGATTTAGACCCGTATCTCTGGACTGAATCAGTCTTGAGTAAAGTGGCAAGTAAAATCGGGGTTCCTATGTTTGCTGATACCACTACAACATACAAAGAGCGATTGTCGTTTGCAAGAGTTTTGGTGGAGGTAGATGTTTCGAAAGAACTTCCACGATCTATTGTCTTGAATCTTTCATTGATTGGAAGGATAGTGCAGACTGTGGATTATGAGTGGTTGCCGTATTACTGTGATGGGTGCGGGAAATTGGGGCATGTTAAAGCAAGATGTAAGAGGGCGAAACAGGCTAAGCCTGCTACTGTTCCTGCACTAAAACAGGTCGAAAATGTAGTCCCAAAGCAGCGATATACACCCAAGAAGATGGAATCTCAAGGGTTAGGTGGTACCTCAACGGGGGATAGTATTGTCCTACCTGTTGAAAAGCATCAAGGATCTCTTGTGGTTGAACCCCCTAGAGGCCTGATTATCACTGGCTCAGGACCCCATCTGTTAGGCGGTAGCTCGACTGGAATGGAGCAGTCTGAGGAACAAGTTGAGGCACAAGCTGACTCAGGAAGCCATGGGCTAGGTCAGGCTGTCTCTCTTGGTTCTGATGATGTTTTCATTCCGGTTGTAAGGCGTCAAGGATGCAGTGGGATAGGCTTTAAGGTGAAAGGCTCTAGGGTGAGTTCGGATGAAGTGGGGAAAAATGAGGATAGAAGGGAGTTTATCTCCCCAAACAGGTTTGGCATTTTGCACTCAGGCAGTATGTTGGAATTGGAGGAGGATATTCTTCCAGTAGTGGAGCCGATTCCACCTGATTTACAACAATGATTATAGCCTCATGGAATATTAGAGGTGCCAATGAATCCCTCAAGCAGGATGAAGTTCTTAATCTTATGAGGGTTAGAGGAATTGAGATTCTTGGTCTACTAGAAACAAGGATTAAAGCTAATAAGGCAACCAAGTTAGCTAGAGGCAAGTTTAAGAATTATGGTGTCCTGGGTAATTACAGTTGTCACCATAATGGTAGAATTTGGGTTCTTTGGAATCCAAATGTTGTGAAAGTGGATCCTGTTTTGATTCATGAGCAATTTATTCATTGTCAAGTGAAGCACTTTGCTACTGGGAAGGAGTTTTACGTTACTTTTGTATATGGGTTTAATGATGGGAGTAGAAGATCTGATTTGTGGAAGCACCTGATAACTCAAAGTGGAAGAGTCAGTAGTTGGGTTGTACTAGGGGACTTTAATATAGTCCGAAATAATGATGAAAAAATAGGGGGAGCCTTGCCTGATGAAGCCGATATGGATGATTTTAATGAGTGTATTGCATCTAGTGGTTTACAAGATTTGATTGGTCAGGGTTGTAGTTTTACTTGGTCAAACAAACAGGATCCAAACTCTAGGGTTTGGACTAAATTGGACAGAGCATTAGTGAATTTACAATGGGTTATGGATCACCAGGACTCCTTTGCTCTTTATCTACCACCAGGAATCTCTGATCATTCCCCAGTAGTGGTAAAGGTTTTTGATAAGCAGGGTCATAATGCAAGATTTAGCTTCCTGAATTGTTGGATTCAACACCCATCCTTTCTCGAAACTGTAAAAAAGGCTTGGGATAAGAGGACTCATGGTACAGCCGGGTATAAGTTTTTTTGTAAACTTAAGAATGTTAAAACTAGCTTGAAGGAGCTGCATAAGGCTAATTTTACTAGTCTGGGGCAAAGAATTAAGGAAATAGAGGAGCAACTTGATTACTGTCAACAGCAACTACAGGTTAATCCTTTGTCACATGATTGGATCCAAAAGGAAAGAGACCTGATTTCAAACTGTGTAGCAATGAAACTGGCTGAGATAAGCATTTTGCAACAAAGGGCAAAAATGGATAACATCAAGCTTGATGATGATGCCACCTCTTACTTTCATGCCAGAATAAAGGAACGTAAGATGCAGCAGGTTATAGGTGAAATAATTGATAAAGATGGTCACACAAGATCAGGGGACAAAGAAGTTGCTAAGGGGTTTGTGGAATATTATGAGCATTTGCTTGGGAAGAATGTAGAGGTCTGCCCACTTGAGTATAGCACTCTTACTAAGGGAAGAGTAGTCCAGACTCAAGATTGGGATGCCTTGCTATGTCTCCCTACTGAGAATGAGATAAAAAGGGTGATTTTTTCTATGGACTCGGGTAGAAGTCCTGGGCCGGATGGCTTTACTGCAGGATTTTTTAAAGCAGCCTGGCAAATTATCAAGAAAGATTACTGTGATGCAGTACTGGAATTCTTTGATAGAGGGAAATTATTGAAGCAAGCTAATACCACAATTGTGACTCTTGTTCCTAAAAAGGAGATCTGCCAGTCTGTATTAGACTTTAGGCCCATCTCTTGCTGATCAGTCTTTTATAAGACAATCAGTAGAATTCTGACTAATAGAATTAAGGTGGTGCTTCAGGAGTTAATTGGGAGAGAGCAGGCTGCTTTTGTGCAAGGAAGGAATATTCACGAAAATATAGCTCTTTCACAAGGGTTGATAAAGGGATATGGTAGAAAGTTTCTTACGCCTAGATGCTTGATGAAAGTCGACCTTAGGAAAGCTTTTGACTCGCTTCAGTGGTCCTTCATTGAAGCCATGTTGAGGGGTTTCAATTTTCCTCCTAGATTAATTGGGTGGATCATGGAGTGCATTAAAGGGTCTTGGTTCTCATTGAAAGTGAATGGATCGGTTCATGGTTTTTTTTAAAGGCAAGAGTGGGGTGAGGCAAGGGGATCTCTTGTCACCCTACCTCTTTGTTATAAGTATGGAGGTCCTATCTCGACACTTGAGGATAATTGATAAGCTGCCACAGGTCTCACTGCACCCAAAATGTCGAAAGCTGAGTCTAAATCACATGGTTTTCGCTGATGATCTCATGATCTTCATGAGAGGTGATGTTCCGTCAGTTAAGGCAGTTACTAGTGTGCTGGATAAGTTTGCAGGAGAAGCTGGTCTTCAAGCGAACAAAGATAAGACGGAAATATTTTTTGGAGGAACAAGTAAGGAGGTGGAGAATCAGATTCTTGAGGTCTCTGGATTTAAGAAGGGAGCGTTCCCTTGTAAATATTTAGGGGTGCCCTTGAATGATGTGATAAATAAAATGGAGCATTACTCGGGTTTGCTTAAGAAAATTCAGGAATCCATGGATTCTTGGTCATCAAATTGCTTATCTTATGCAAGAAGGATACAACTGATAAAGTCAGTAACCTTTGGTGTAATGAGCTACTGGAGTGCCAATACACTAATACCTGGCAATGTGATGGCTAAAGTTGAGAAATTGTGCAGAAGTTATTTCTGGACAGGGGAATCTATGAAGAGGAGTATGGCTCATAAGAGTTAGGCTAGTGTATGCGGGCCTTGGGATGAGGGAGGCTTTCAGGCCAAAGACCTTTCTTCTTGGAATAAGGCGCTCATGAGCCATTGGCTTTGGAAGATCATCCATGATCAGGGTGGATTATGGTGTAGCTGGATTCAAGCTTATTCATTGGGAGGGCAGTCTATTTGGACAGTTCAGCAAAAAGATTTTCATACGGGTACATTCAGGGGAGTATTACATATCAGAGATGAGATCTTACAGGCTGAATATGAAGTAGATAAAGCTGTACAGCTAGTGCGAAGCTGGACTAAGGGAGGGAAATTTAGTGCAGATCTTGCTTACAACTGGTTTCGAATTAAACGACGAAAGATGAGATGGTTGGAAGGGATGAAGAATGCTGCTGTAATTCCCAAACAGGGAATTATTGCTTCTCTTGCAGGTCAAGGGAAATTAGCAACATTGGATAATATGCAAAAGAGAGGTTTTCAGGTGGTGAATAGATGCGTGTTATGCAAGTGTAATACTGAAAGTCACAGACATCTTTTCTTCGAATGTGACTATGCTAAACAGATTTGGTTGGGGCTGTTGGATTGGATGCAAACATCTAATAGGAGTTGTTGCTTTATTACTGAATTGAAGTGGAGTATAACCAGGAAGTCGAAAAAGCATAAGAAAAACAAATGGTTCTTGGCAGCAATTGCGGGAGCTGTCTATTGGATTTGGGGTGAGAGGAATGCTAGAATTTTTGATAGTAAGGAGAGAAGTGTAGGGCAGCTACTAAAGCTCATCAAATTTGAAGTCTTTGCTCGTCTTATAAGTAGGAAGATTCAGATAAGGAGATACTGAAATTTGTATAGATGAATATGTGCATTGTACATATTAGGGGATATTGTTTTTGTAAGCCTAGGCTCTTTCTTTTCCCTTAATGGATGAATAAAGAGTCATACATTCTTGCAAAAAAAAAAAAAAATAATAATAATAATAATAATAATAATAATAATAATAATGATGATGATGATATGATGATAACAACGACAACAACAACAAGAACAACAACAACAACAACAACAACAACATCAACATCAACAACAATAATAATACTAACAGTAACAGTAACAGTGACAATAAAAATAAAAATAATAGCAATAATAATAAAAATAATAGCAATAATAATAATAATAATAATAGTAGTAGTAGTAGTAGTAGTAGTAGTAGTAGTAATAGTAGTAGTAGTAGTAGTAGTAGTAGTAGTAGTAGTAGTAGTAGTAGTAGTAGTAGTAGTAGTAATAATAATAATAATAATAATAATAATAATAATAATAATTTTCTCTTGCTTCAGCTTACCTCTACGGTTAATGGGCATGGTCCTGCAAAGCTTCCTAAGGGGTTGATCACCTTTGCTATAATCAAGCCTAGTCATAGTGTGACCCTTTACTTGGCTTACCAGTCTAAGCTACCAGTCACTGATCTTTATGATAGAAGAGGAATTTATATGGTGGATAGATGCTGTTTGTGTAAAAAGGATGCTGAAAGCCACACTCATTTTTTCTTTCAATGTGACATTTCTACTCAGATATGGTCAGCCATGTTGGATCGGATGGGGATTTGTTATTTTGGTCGAAGTCTGCGTGCTGCCGGTGCCTGGATATGCAATAAGTGACATGGTAAGCATTCGAAGGCTGCTTGGTTCCATGTCAGTCTTGCTACAAGTGTAAATGTGATATGGAAAGAGAGGTATAAGACGATCTTTACTGAATTGGAGTCATCGATGGGCTTGTGTCTTGTGTTCACCGTGTGGTGTGTTGCAGGGGATTGAGTCTTTGATCGTTGTCCCGATTGGGTATGCGGTACGGTCTACGAAACGTCCGAAAAGCCGGTCTTCCGGTTACTACAGTGCTAGACGGTGACAAAATCCCCGAGCTTCTCGGACCACGGGCAGGTTGGCAAGGGATGAGTCCTCGGGCTAGATAAATCCGACACCCGGGCTTCCGGGATATCCGGTTTAGACGAGACAAAATCTTGAGCCGGCCGGAATACGGAAGGGTTGCAAGAGAGGAGTCTTGATCGTTGTCCCGATTGGGTATGCGGTACGTCCTACGTAACGTCCGAAAAGCCGATCTTTCGGTTACTACGGTGGTAGACGGCGACGAGTCTCGAGCTTCCCCTCCCCACCTTCGATGTGATGTATCTGAGCGAGTTTGTTGCCTTCAAGTGGTTCTCCTACATCCCTTAATGAAATCCGGCCAAATGTCCCTAATCCGAAGTCCCTTAAGGAGAGGCGTTACCCCGTCTCATTTCGTACCTAGTTGTGCTTTGGTGGGGTGTGCTCTCCTCGCCCATGGAGCTATTATTAGTGTCGTGGATCGAGAGAAATCAGCCCTTCATGGGCGTAAGTCGGAACCTGAGCCCCGGCCCGCATCGGGAGATGGGTCCTACGTATCTAGTAGGAGCGTCCCAAACGTGCATATCTAATGATCAAAAGACGCGGGCGCGGGCGCGGGCACTTGGGACGCTTGGGCGTATATCGGGACCCGGACCCTGGCCCGCATCGGGACCGTGGGCGAGCCGAGCGCATGCCGGGCGCGCACCTTAGTCTAACCCAGGTCCCCATGGGCTTGGTCATGGGAAGGTGATCGGTCATGGCATTACCGTGATCGGTCATTTGGGGCACCCCAATTTCATATCGTGATTCTCACTTTTCAATGTCTATTGTGGGGAGAGAACAAAAATCAAATATTGCTTTTCAAGGGGGAGCAGCTGCCTGAGGGTGGGTTAGGCGGGTGAGCGGTCACCCTAGGGTGATCGGTCAGGGTCAGACTAAGGTGAAGGATGGCTGCTCTTCCCAACCAGAATAGGCGCGACATGGGTACCACAACTCCGACCGGTGATTTGTGGGCCGCGTCGACAGTCGCGGGCCCCGGGATGGCGGGGTCGTATGGATCTAGGAGAACGAACGGAGGGGTGGTGTCCTCCGGTTTGCGAGTCTCGATAAAGTTGAGCAAGGTGGCGCTGGTCCGTCGGCGGCCTCATGGGATGGGTTGCGAGGAATTGAGTCTTGATAGTTGTCCTGATTGGGTATGCGGTACGGCCTACGTAACGTCCGAAAAGCCGGTCTTCCGGTTACTACGATGGTAGACGGCGACGAAAATCTTGAGCTTCTCGGAAAACGGGGTAGGGTGTAAATCGACCTCGATGTCGCAACAATATTGTTGGCCTGCTATGCTGAGTGAGGACCTTGGGAATCGTTTTCATTTTTTTTAAATGATCTCCCTTGGAACAAAACCTCTCTGAACCGGTTACGTCGGTGACGAGAGAGAGGCGTGTCCCGTTGTCGATGGGCTTGTGTTTTGTGTTAACTGTGTGGCGTGTTGTAGGGGATTGAGTCTTTGATCGTTGTCCCGATTGGGTATGCGGTACGGTCTACGTAACGTCCGAAAAGCCGGTATTCCAGTTACTATGGTGGTAGACAGTGACGAAATCCCCAAACTTCTCGGACTACGGGCAGGTTGCCAAGGGATGAGTCCTCGGGCTAGATAAATCTGACACCCGGGCTTCCGGGATATTCGGTTTAGACGGGACGAAATCTTGAGCCGGCCGGAACACCGGGGGTTGCAAGAGACGAGTCTTGATCGTTGTCCCGATTGGGTATGCGGTACGTCCAACGTAACGTCTGAAAAGCCGATCTTTCGGTTACTACGGTGGTAGACGGCGACGAGTCTCGAGCTTCCCCTCCCTACCTTCGATGTGATGTATCCGAGCGAGTTTGTTGCCTTCGAGTGGTTCTCCTACATCCCTTAATAAAACCCGCCCAAATGTCCTTAATCCGAAGTCCCTTAAAGAGAGGCGTTACCCCGTCTCATTTCGCGCCTAGTTGTGCTTTGGTGGGGTGTGCTCTCCTCGCCCATGGGGCTATTATTAGTCTCGTGGATCGAGAGAAATCAGCCCTTCATAGCATTCTGCGAATCGCATGAGCGATGTCTGGGTTACTTCGGTTGGCGGGCTCTTTGCTTGTGCGGTGAACCGTTGACCGATGTCTAGTTCAGGGTGTGCTTCATATGCGCATTTGGCCTTGTGTAAACACGGTTTTCTGCGTTGTGTTCCCTTTCTTTTACGACATTGTGAGGGTCCCTAATTGTGTCGCTTCGCTAGGCGTTCCCTTGGGGGGTGTTTAGCGAACTAATTGTGTTAGACCCCTTCTCCATCCACCCGCATAAAATGATGTGGTGTAATGGGGAAAGGTCCCTAACTGCTCTCCGGGATGCGGTGTGTGCTTTGTGGATGATCGATGCTCACCCATTAATAACGAGTTGATACTCAAGGTGAGACTTTCATCATTGACCGCTTGTTTCTCGAGTGTCTCATGCATGATGATGTCGATTGAGAAATGCTACCTGGTTGATCCCGCCAGTACTCATATGCTTGTCTTAAAGATTAAGCAATGCACGTGTAATTATGAACTAATTCAAACTGTGAAACTGCGAATGGCTCTTTAAATCAGTTATAGTTTGTTTGATGGTACCTACTACTCGGATAACCGTAGTAATTTTAGAGCTAATACGTGCAACATCATCCGACTTATAAAAGGGCTGCATTTATTAGATAAAAGGTCAACGCGGGCTTTGCTCTTTGCTCTGATGATTCATGATAACTCGGCGGATCGCACGGCCTTTGCGCCGACGACGCATCATTCAAATTTCTGCCCTATCAACTTTCGATGGTAGGATAGTGGTCTACCATGGTGGTGACGGGTGACGGAGAATTAGGGTTCGATTCCGGAGAGGGAGCCTGAGAAACGGCTACCACATCCAAGGAAGGCAGCAGGCGCGCAAATTATCCAATACTGACACGGGGAGGTAGTGACAATAAATAATAATATAGGGCTCTTTGAGTCTGGTAATTGGATTGAGTACAATCTAAATCCCTTAACGAGGATCCATTGGAGGGCAAGTCTGGTGCCAGCAGCCGCGGTAATTCTAGCTCCAATAACATATATTTAAGTTGTTGCAGTTAAAAAGCTCTTAGTTCGACCTTGGGGTGGGCCGACCGGTCTGCCTTTAGGTGTGCACCGGTCGTCTCGCCTCTAACGCCGGCGATACGCTCCTAGCCTTAAATGGTCGGGTCGTGCCTCCGGCACTGTTACTTTGAAGAAATTAGAGTGCTCAAAGAAAGGCTACGCTCTGTATACATTAGCATGGGATAACATTATGGGATTCCGGTCCTATTGTGTTGGCCTTCGGGATCGGAGTAATGATTAACAGGGACAGTCGGGGGCATTCGTTGATTAGTCTAGTTTAGTAGAGATTAATAAGGGTCATTTAGTTGACTATTTTCTAGTTTTGGGTGTGTTTTGAAGGATTATTGTGTATATGTCCAAATTGATGGACTAAGGTATGAAAATGTGTAATTAAGTGGATTAAGTAGTGAAAAGAGAGTAGAATTTCAAATGGGGTGTGTTTTGGGCTAATAGATGACAAAATATTCGAATTGAAGACACATGGAGCCCAAGGTACAAGTGGAAGCCCAAAGATAAGAAGAAAGTGAAGGATTAAGTTGCCACAGGCAGCGGCACTTTTTGCTACTTTTTGCCACGGGTGGAGGCTTTGACAGTTTGCCACAGGTGGAGGCTCAGTTTTATGCATAGGATTCCTTCTAGGATTCTATTTTGCATTGGATTCTTTTTTCTCTTCTTTACTCATGAACATTACTCTTTTCCTTTATGATGGTCATTGTTATGAGGCTTTATGAGCCATTGATGAATATGCTCCATGGATAACTATATAAAGAGGAGAAGTTCACCATCATTTTCATCATCCAACACATTAATCATCACTTGTAATTCTCAAAAACACATACATTTTCTAGTTTATTTTGCATGTAGTTCGTTTGTATGGAGAGCTAAGTTCTTATTCTTGGAACAAGTGGTTGAAGCCTTTCAAGTTAGTGAATTGTAAGACTCATTTCTATTTTACTTTTATATAACAATATCAAGTTTAATTTGCATTACTTCTTGGTTTGTTGATTCATCTTCTAGCTTGATCACCTAGTTTTTGTTATTGATAAACCATTGCTAGAATAGTTAATGAATCTTTTGTTTGTTTAACTATATCCGAGTAGCAAATATAATTCACCAATTCGAATGCTTTTCATCGTTGTTGAGTTATAAGGATTAAACTTGTATGAAACAAAGTGATACCGCTTAAGTAATCATTCTTTCATCTTTGCTAAATTCCATCGTTTTAATCTACATATTGATACGATTTAGACGCTTGATTTAAGTTGACAATATCGAAAGCGTTATTTGAGTATGCTTCTCTTATCTTACAAATATTAATAAGTGGAATTAGAAGTCCATCAAACTTCATAGCAAAGTATTCTAATATAAATTGTAAAATAGAAGAGTCAATGATCAATTCGTTAAACTTGTGGTGGATATTGCTTGGTCAAAGTATTTTTTCTAATAATTGTTGCATCGTTCATTCATATTAGTTTATTTTATTTTGTTAATTTATTTCATTAGTATATTAGACTTAGACTCGAAACATTAAAATCCCCCCATTTGGTTACTTTTATATATCGATTTACGCACACTTAAACGACATAATCACCTTCCTTGTGGGTTCGACCCCTACTTTCACTAACTACTAGTTTGTGTTAGAAGTGGATAAATATTGTAATTTGGAGGCTCACGACAAGTCTAGCCAAATTTGGCGCCGTTGCCGGGGAAGGCAGTTATTTGTTTTCGTGTGTGTGTTTCTTGTAAATATTTATTTTAATTAAGGGTCTTCGTCTTTGTCATCTAAAATGAATTTGTGGTGTCCCCAACTTGATAATGAGTTACTACATCACTATTTTGAATGACTCACGGAGTATGTACTAGAACGTCCATACATACATACGAGCAACGAAAAACTATTGGTAAAGATTTACCATAACTTTAATCTCGCAACTCAAATCGATTTGCAAGTTAAATGTGAAGGTAGATTTATGGAGTTAAGTCATAGTGAAAAGTGGGATATGGTTGATCTTTTGGTTATCAACGCTCGAGAACTAGAGATAAGTACTTTATTTCTTGAACTCCCCCAATATTTCGAGAATGCTCCATGCCATGAGCCTATTTCTAGCGATGATGTGCCCGAAAATGATTTTTCTACCTCCCTTAACCATGATGATGGTGCTCCACATGATGATGAAGGGGAGGTAAGAAACTCTTTTTTGTTGACTTTGTCGTATATTGAACCCGAATTTGATTTGCCATCGCCCACAGGTGAGGATGATATTTTATGGGATTTGAACGACACATTAGTAAGAAGTGAGGAAAAGGAAAACTTGTTTGAGATGACCCCGTTGGTTAAAGACCCATACCATGAATCCGTATTTATTTTTGAAATTTTTTTAGACACGGATAATAACATTCTACATTCTTGTATATTCATGTGGGGTGTATGGTATCTTCTTATTATAAGCTACTATAGAGTTTTCATTAACTCTTTTGCTAGTTTATTTGACCATCTCTCAAGGGCACTAACTTGCTCCGATCTTAATATAAAATGGATTACTTTATAAATGGGGTAGTGCTGTGTGACTCCATACATGTTCTTTAATGAATAAGCATCGTGCGGGACATTAAACCAGCGCTTACGGGAGGCAACCCGGATTTTGCTATTTGATGCATTTGTTGTTTTTTTAATAAGGTAGTTTGTAGATGAAGATAGACAGGGATCTAAAGAAAGCGGTCAGGGGAATCCATCTTTTCGACCCAAATTGCGAAGACTTAATCCGTTCTCCCTATGTCGAGCCACGACTTTAACTAAGGCGCTTGTCGGGAGGCAACCCGTCTTTTCTTTTAATTTATTTTCCATCTTTTAAGCTATTTACTTTAGAATAATTTTCTTCATTTTTCTATTTTGTAGGTACGGTTCCCGGTTATGAAATTGACTGTAACTTGGAACATAAATGTATATCAAAAAAAAACACACACAAAGCAATCAAAAGTCGGCATATGAACCGATCGTCATCACTAGACTAGCAATCTGTTGGCAGCAGCCAACCACGACCGTTGGAGGCGGACCCTTTGCAGCTGGGCGCAGAGTACGAACAGGGGGAGTGGCATGATGCCGCTGGTGGTACGTTCTAGCCGTTGGGCGCAGATTTCCAGCCATTGGGCGCAGCAATTATGGTCGCTGGCAGCGGCAGATTCCTCTAGGCGAAACGTCGATCAAGCTTCAGGTACACATTCTTCTTCTTTCAGCCCATCTCGTCTCTTACAATTGCCAGTACATAACAACCAGAATAAAAATGCAGAATCTTGCATCCACAAACCTCCATTAATTCAAATTAGCTTTCATTCACACAAACCAATTTCAGTTTCAAAAATAAATTAAAATAACGAACCTCCTCCAAGTTTATTCTTACATTCATGTCACCTGCTCTTTTCACACATATTTGTTCCCCAATTCAGCACATTCCGCCCGACCCTTCCATATCTAGATTTCGAGAATTTTGATTTTTGCTAAGAATTTTGGAAGTGTTCTTGGATTTGTTCTTCGGGGATTGGATGAGATTTGTTGTTGGCATTGTGTTCGTGCTGTGATTTCTAATTGTAGAGGGCGATTTGAAGTGTGAGTATGAAATACTGAAATTGTAGTGTTAGCTGTCGATTCTAAATTGGGTTGAACTCGATGATGTGAAATACTTGAGTGAGATATGCAGAGAGACTGGAATTTGAGTGAGATTCAGGGGTGTTGTTTTTATCGTCAAGTGTATGATAGTGTGCTTAGTTGACTTTTTGAAGCAATCGCTGTTGTCAATGGTGGGTAATTTATCGAATGTGTTATTGTTGGCGAGGGTTGTGTATGGAGTATACTTATTTATTTGTCACTATGGCTCAAGAAAAATAAACCAAGAAAAAAAATTGCACCCAATCCTATCACAAGGACCGTTTAAGAGTCGTGAAACTATCACGATGATGACGAACCACAATACCAGCAACTATCCAAATTATCATTCCCCCCCCCCCCCAAAAAAAGAATCACTTAGTTTAATAAAACAAGAGAGGTGTTGTGGAGATGACGGTTTGTATGACCCGAGTTGCTAGAGAAGAGGCATGCGCCTTCAAGAGTGGTGATATCGAGATGCCCATTGGTACTTGATTGCTTGGTATATCCTTTCTTCTCATTTTCTATATCATTTTCTTTATTTTTTCCTCACATTAAGGACAATGTGGAGATTAAGCGTGGGGAGTGGAATATATTTGTGTATATGTTATTTCAAATTTGCATTAAAAAAAATCGAAAAAAAACCAAAAAAATAAATGAAAAAGGAAAAAAAATTTAAAAAAAAACCCCGACTAGGTGAAAACTCGCAAGGGCGAGCGCCTAGGCAAAAATGGGTATATGGTCGAGGACGGAGTGAAAACTCGAAAGGGCACTCCGGTAAAAAGAAGAAACGAGAAGCGAGCCATGAGAGTAGAAGTGAGGAATAAAAGCTAAATCGAAAACCCGCAAAGGCGGGCGGTTTAGGCAAAATGAGGGATTAGGAAAAATGAAATCATTAATTTGATTACTATTTTTGCTATTTCTTCATGAATTGGGAGTCATAAGGAGGTTAGAAGGGTGGTTCGGGTTTAGGATCATCTTAGAGTCGAGAGCATCTAGTGGTTGTATCAAGATACCCATGTTTCGCTGTATAGACCTTGTGGAGGATCGTTATTTTAATATAATTTACTCGAGGACGAGTAAAGGTCTAAGCGTGGAGATGTTTGATTATTCTAGTTTAGTAATAAGGGTCATTTAGTTGACTATTTTGTAGTTTTGGGTGTGTTTTGAAGGATTATTGTGTATATGTCCAAATTGATGGACTAAGGTATGAAAATGTGTAATTAAGTGGATTAAGTAGTGAAAAGAGAGTAGGATATCAAATGGGGTGTGTTTTGGGCTAATAGATGACAAAATATTCGAATTGAAGACACATGGAGACCAAGGTACAAGTGGAAGCCCAAAGACAAGAAGAAAGTGAAGGATTAAGTTGCCACAGGCAGCGGCACTTTTTGCTACTTTTTGCCACGGGTGGAGGCTTTGACAGTTTGCCACAGGTGGAGGCTCAGTTTTATGCATAGGATTCCTTCTAGGATTCTATTTTGCATTGGATTCTTTTTTCTCTTCTTTACTCATGAACATTACTCTTCTCCTTTATGATGGTCATTGTTATGAGGCATTTTATGAGCCATTGATGAAGATGCTCCATGGATGACTATATAAAGAGGAGAAGTTCACCATCATTTTCATCATCCAACACATTAATCATCACTTGTAATTGTCAAAAACACATACATTTTCTAGTTTATTTTGCATGTAGTTCATTTGTATGGAGGGCTAAGTTCTTATTCTTGGAACAAGTGGTTGAAGCCTTTCAAGTTAGTGAATTGTAAGACTCATTTCTATTTTACTTTTATATAACAATATCAAGTTTAATTTGCATTACTTCTTGGTTTGTTAATTCATCTTCTAGCTTGATCACCTAGTTTTTATTATTGATAAACCATTGCTAGAATAGTTAATGAATCTTTTGTTTGTTTAACTATATCCGAGTATCAAATATAATTCACCAATTCGAATGATTTTCATCGTTGTTGAGTTATAAGGATTAAACTTGTATGAAACAAAGTGATACCGCTTAAGTAATCATTCTTTCATCTTTGCTAAATTCCATCGTTTTAATCTACATATTGATACGATTTAGACGCTTGATTTAAGTTGACAATATCGAAAGCGTTATTTGAGTATGCTTCTCTTATCTTACAAATATTAATAAGTGGAATTAGAAGTCCATCAAACTTCATAGCAAAGTATTCTAATATACATTGTAAAATAGAATAGTCAATGATCAATTCGTTAAACTTGTGGTGGATATTGCTTGGTCCAAGTATTTTTTCTAATAATTGTTGCATCGTTCATTCATATTAGTTTATTTTATTTTGTTAATTTATTTCATTAGTATATTAGACTTAGACTCGAAACATTAAAATCCCCCCATTTGGTTACTTTTGTATATCGATTTACGCACACTTAAACGACGTAATCACCTTCCTTGTGGGTTCGACCCCTACTTTCACTAACTACTAGTTTGTGTTAGAAGTGGATAAATATTGTAATTTGGAGGCTCACGACAAGTCTAGCCAAATTTGGCGCCGTTGCCGGGGAAGGCAGTTATTTTTTTTCGTGTGTGTGTTTCTTGTAAATATTCATTTTAATTAAGGGTCGTCGTCTTTGTCATCTAAAATGAATTTGTGGTGTCCCCAACTTGATAATGAGTTACTACATCACTATTTTGAAAGGCTCACGGAGTATGTACTAGAACGTCAATATATACATACGAGCAACGAAAAACTATTGGTAAAGATTTACCATAACTTTTCACGAGTACATGGATTGGTATTACCCTTCCTATGAATCACATCAATAATTGGCGTTTGGCTAGAAGAGGATCCAAGTTACGGAGAGGGGTTCTTAACGAAATCATCAATGCTATGATTTATCATATCTGGATTCAGAGAAATAGAGCGAAAATGGAACATAGTATCCTTAGGCCTAAACATGTATTGTATAATATACAAAACGATATGAAATTAAGGATAGATAGATGTCGTAACGGAGTTATCCATCAAAAGGATAAACTCTGGTTTGATTCTTTGACTATGTAAGGGGATTCTTCCCCGATATTTGGTTACCACATTAATACAATTTACCTTCACCAAAAAAAAAAAAAAAAAAAAGATTTACCATAACTTTAATCTCGCCACTCAAATCGATTTGCAAGTTAAATGGGAAGGTAGATTTCTGGAGTTAAGTCATAGTGAAAAGTGGGATATGGTTGATCTTTTGGTTATCAACGCTCGAGAACTAGAGATAAGCACTTTATTTCTTGAACTCCCCCAATATATCGAATGCTCCATGCCATGAGCCTATTTCTAGCGATGATGTGCCCGAAAATGCATGTTGTCTTGCCTTCTTCTTGTGACCTTGTATGTTGCTAGGATGGGTTTTTGCGCGAGAGCGAGAGACCTCTAGGACGGTTTTGGAGCGAGAGCCCGGATTATGCCTAGATAGCTTGACTACCCCTTCGTTCTTGCTTTCTCTTGATTGTTTCGATACCCTTGAACCCGACTAATCCTAGTCTTTTCCTTATTGATTTCTTCTTCATTTTAGCTATTATTCCTCTAGTTTGTTGTTTGAATTTAGTTCTACTTCATTCGTTTAGTTTATGTCCTCATTAGTTCTTTCATAATCATAGTTTTATTCTCTTTTCATTGTCTTAGTTTGTTTAGTCTTGTTCCCTAGCCTAGTAATCGTTGTAGTTAATCAATTTCATTAATTCCTCTTCCTTGTTTCCTTGTGACTTAGTCTAGTCCTTAGGTGAACTCTAGTCTAAACTCCTTTTTTCGTCTCCGTGGATCGACCCGACTTACCCTAGCTACATGTTAGAATTAGTCGGTTTATTTGGTGTCGGGATCCACGACAAATCCTACCATCAAATTGGCGCCGTTGCCGGGGACGGTGTGTGTTTAGACTTTGTTTACTTATCTACTAGACTTTGTGTTTGTTTTTGTGTTGTTCTTCTTTGTTTATCTTTGCTTCTTGTGTGTGTGAAGTTTATTTCCTACTTGTCTAGTGCCCAAAAAGCACTAGACTTCTCACGTTTGCTTCTAGTCTACAGTTTATGCCTAGAGGTGGTAACCATCCTCTTCTTTACAACTCAGAGCCGGAATGGTTTTTTCGAAACCTTCATCAACGGACGGTTGCTAGATTGAGAGGTTCCCAACCGGGTACAAGCTAAGATTTCGAGCAAAACTTGGAGATTGATCTAAACTCCCCACCTATAGAGGCCACCGTAAATTCCTCTTCTCTCTCTATGAATCAAAGCTATGCCATGATGTCTCCTAACTACTATCAAGCTTCATGGGGTAATCAAGAAACCCGTGGGTATGAGTTTCAAGGATATGGAAACGGCTTCCATCAAGTGAGTGTTTATCAACCTTACGATCATGGTGGTTATTACTCAAATTACCATCGTGAACCCACCATGTCTCATCATATTTCTCCATATGGAAGTCAATCTCCCCAAAACCCACCACACTACCCATCATCTCAACCTCATTACCAACCATATGATGCCCCACCCCTTGGGTATCATCAAGGTCTTCAAGGAGCATTCCAAAACCCCAATGACCACCAAATGCCCAACTTGGAGTTATATCAATCGATTCTTCAAATGCAAAAGAGTCAACAAGAAATGGCCATCCAAATGCAAAAGGATTAATATGAATTCATGACCCAATGTCAAAGGGAAAACGAGGCATGTAAGGCTAGATTAAATGCTACAGCGGCTAAAACCTTAATGTTTTTAACTCGAACTTCACAACTTGATGAAAAATGTTCATTTAGGGAAGGGGAACAACCCAATAATGAAGCCGCTAATGAAATCCCTTTGAGAAGTGAGACATGCTATGAAGAACCTCGATTGTCTACCTAAGATGAGACGAATGAGGAAATTATCCTTGATGAAGGCATTGCTAGTGAAGAATTGGATGATGTTAGTGGGAATTTAAAGTAGTTCATTGATGAGAACACAATTGGGTCTCATCTTGTCTTTCCTGAAGAAGAAAATGAAGTTGCCATTGACCTTATTGAAACCGGACACAACGGACTCAAGGTTAATTTGGGTGATGAAAACACCGATAAACTAGAGGAAATCCAAAAGTCTACCCCTTCCATTCTTGTTGAACCTTCAATCCCCTTCACTTGTCCTCTTCTTGACCTTCATGCCGCTTCTAATAAGCCTATCGTTGAGGATATGGAGCTTTGGGATGAGTTAAATGAGGTGATAGGAGTTGTGAAGTCATGGGGTGGAAATGATGAACTCAAGTTACCTTTGTGCGAAAATGTGGAAAAGCATCACGAGCCTCTTGCAAGTAAGCGAAACTTTGGTTTAGAAGAGATTGAAATCGTCGGTAGAAGTTTCAATTCTCTCCTTCAGGATGATATGAGGACAAGTGAAGTTTTGAGACATGAAGATGGGAACCCACAACTTGAAGATATGGAGATGTGCAATAGGGAAATGAGGTCAAAACCGCTTTTTGTGCCTCATGTTAAACATTTGAAGCTTGCTTGTGGTTGGAGATGGTGCTTAGGGAAGAAGAGGTCAATAAAGCTTGTAGGTTGGAAAGACCCGGGAGATCATGAGAAACCCGGGCAAAATGGATTTGAAGATCGCTTCTCACTTCCGACTTGGAAGCTTTTGATGATAGCTTGGCTCGGCTACTCCATGAGCCCACATGAAGACTTTTCTAGAGCCTTTGACTTGCTCCTCCGAGCCCTTGAGGGCTATGGAAGTGAATGAAGAATCCACCATCCTTGGTTTGACGGAGTTCCTCAAGAACCATCATGTTGTATATTCTTCTTTCTTCTTCTTTTGAGTTTTTATGTTTGTATTTGTGTGATATGTTGGTTGGTTTCTAGGTTTTGTATGTTATGTAGAGTTCTTGTAATTTGGAGTTTTGATGAGTGATGTGAGGGAGGGATTTTTGATGGAAGTTATTGAGCTTGATTGATATGTTTGAAGTGAAGATGAAGAATTAGAAAGGGTTATGGATGATAGAAGCTTCAAAACTTGGTGGAGGAAGTCGGTTTTTGAGCTTGGTACAAGCTTTTAGGGACAGGATTTTAGATCCCGAGGTATTATTTGTCATTTGGGTGGAAGGTTCGGTATGCAGTATTGAAAGAAGGCTTCAAGGCTAAGGACGGGTGCCATCCCGATCGTGATCATTACCATCACGACCGGGATGAAGTGAGCATGAAATCAGGGGCTACTGACTAGCCATCCCGCCCGTGAAGAAACCGATCCCGCCAGTGACAAGACCCTTTCCGACCGTGATGGGTCCGTCACGACCGGGAAGGATCCCAGCAGCCCCCTTCGCCTTCTTTTCTTCATTTAAGCCCCACCCCACCACTTTATACCCCTACCCAACCTCCCTACTCACCTTAGCCACTATCATTTCATCTCTACACTTCGAACACCTTCATCTCATCTTCTCATCAATATACACCGAGTTTCCCCTTAAATCCCAACCTCATTTAACCAATGCAAGTCCAATACTTCAACCATGCCACTACATTTAGGAAGAGGAGGAATATCGATGACGAGGACGAGCAAAGTGCCGAATATGATCATTAAGACGATAGAGATTGTTGAGTTGCTAACCGTTTGGTAGGCACGACTCTCTTTTCTTTTCCGTCTTTTATTTGCTAGTCTTTCTTTGTATGTTCCCCTTCCTTTTATGCATTTGGTGTCATGGCGGCCCTCTAGGCCTTTGTGGTTATTGCTCCCCATTCTCGATGACGTGACTACATCGAGAATCCATTGAAAATCCGAATTGTCATGTTCTTTTCACTTTTTCTTTATTTTTATTCCTTTTTCGAATTTAGTCGAAATTGAGCGAAATCGGGGCTAGGTGACTTGATTACACCTAGCCCTCCCCTCTCATTTCCCTTTATTTTCTTCTTTTTATTTCTTCCCCCATCCATATCTTTTTCTCGTCTCGGCCCTAGGTGACTTGATTACACCTTGGCCCAACACATTCTACGCTTTCTTCACTTTGATTTTTAGCTTTTTTTTTTCCCATTTTTCTCTTCTTTTTAGTGTCTCCACACACTACCGATCAAGCATGATGACATTGCTCGGTTTAAGTGTGGGGGAGCGATATCTTAGTTTTTTTTTGGTGAAAGGTAAGTATATATTAAAATCTGACGAAACAATTTACAGGTATATGACTACATTAAATTATGCAGCCATCTAGCATCTTTAGCACGTAGAGGATATCTAATCTTACACATTATTCGATTGCGTACATCCATCTTAACCAATTTAGCTACATATTTTGGATGTTGGACCATTCCCTCAATTCTGCACAAATTCCGCTGTCTCCAAACTTGATATATTGTGGCATTGATATCTTAGCGATTCACGAATGTATGATGTTGTGGTTAAGTGCTTTACTAAGAATGTATGATTCGTAATACTCACCTTAATGTTGGGGTGTATGTGTTTCAGTTAAAAACTTATCGATGCGAACTCCAAGGAAGCAAAATTTGCAAGATCTGCCTTATTTACAAAGCATCTTGAAATGAAAGGTAATTTGTGCACCTTATGTTCATCTTTTCTTCTTGCAGAATCCTATTTGTGAGGTTAATGCAAGATTATATGTATGTTTGAACAGATTGGCTCAAGAGCCACAATTTCCAAGTCTATAAACTCGAAATCACTAACAATAATACTATAGAAAATAAAATTTATGAGGCAAAAGGAGGGCGTCTGAATTGAATGGGTGTGAAATGCAGGTATCAACGAGAAAGAATTTGTGGGAGAAGTATTTGATGTGTTGGCAAGGAAGAGAGGCATAGTGACGGGTACAATAACAAAGACTCAACTCCGTGATTTTAAGTTGCAACTTTATGACGTTTACAAAGGGAATACTAATTTTTTTGGGATAGTGACGGGTACAATAACAAAGACCCAACTCCGTGATTTTTGGTTGCAACTTTATTACGTTTACAAAGTGAATACTATTTTTTTGGGATAGTGACGGGTACAATAACAAAGACCCAACTCCGTGATTTTTGGTTGCAACTTTATGACGTTTACAAAGTGAATACTAATTTTTTTGGGATAGTGTTCGCTTCTAATGTAATTATGACTTATTTTGGAATATATATATATATATATATATATATATATATATATATCAGATAATTTATGAAAATCCGTCTCTTTTGAGTTGATACTTGAAAACAAGTACGGAGTACGTACATTGTATTGTAATACGGAGTAGTTGGGTTGTATATGTAAATATTAAAATAATTTAAAAATAAATCAAAGAGACTAATTTTTGGATATTAATCGTAATGGAAGCAAAGAAACCATTTAAGAGTATTAAATGGTTTATTAAGTTAATAGGCAAAGAAATCATTTAAGTGTGTTACATGATTTATTAAGGGTAGGCAAAGAAATCATTTAAGTGCATTACATGGTTTATTAAGTTTAGATAAGAAATCATTTATCTCTCCCAAAAGGTGTCTTTCTCATGGTCAAAGAAACCATTTATCTCTTAAAATTGGTTTATAAAGCATAAACAAAGAAATCATTTTTCTCACATGATTTCTTACCCTAAGACAACTTTGACCTGGAGATCATCTCCAAAATGGTGTCTTAGGGCATTTTAAGATGATTTCTTTGCCATCTTTTCTAGTAGTGTAGTTTAGTTTAGCTTTATTTTCGTAGTTTTTCGAAAAATCTTAAAAATTCCTAAAAATTGAAAAATTTCATAAAAACCAAAAAGATTTTCTTTTGTGTCATTTTCTTTTGTGTCTTTGTGTCGTATATTTGTTGTTTTGTGTGTGTGTTTTGCCTCCCGATTTCCTTGTAGATTGCTTGATCGCCGTAAGTTTCGGAAAGCTCTTGACATCCGTTAATATCCTTCTATCTCTTTCTCCTTTTCACTTTTTGGTGTTTGGAGAAGAATTTGTGATGGTGTGTGCTCGGGTGGAGCTTTTTGGAGTTTGTGGATTGATGTGGTTGCTTTCTTGAAAGTTTCGGGGTGGTGTTTGTTTATCTTTTTTGTGTGTGTTTGTTTTATTTTGTTTTGTTTGTCTCATTTTGTTTCATCTTTGTTGTGTCTTGTATAGTTTGTGAGTCTAGTGTGGGAAATGTTTTCGAAAACACGTTTTTGAGGCTAGTGCGCAAGTGTTTACTTTCCCTTTTTAGTGACACGAATTGATTCTTGGACTTTAGTCTAGTAGAATGACTTTAAATCAATAGTTTCGTTAGTTCTTTACCTTGTGTCCACCTAGTCTACTAGGGATTTACTTCAGGATTTGCATATTGACCACTTTGACCACCCACGGAGTGAAAAAGCCTTGGTTGCCGAGTCCCGTCCTCTTAGGTGACCATGTTCGAAATTGTTTGATTAGTCCAAGTTTCCCCTTTTTTGTGGGTTTGAACGGAAGGCGCTCCCGACATACCCATTTCCCTATCTTTTACACATATCTCGCAAATAAGTTGCATTTTATTGAGGTTTCTAACTTGATTGTAATGATTGCCTACAATACAAAATTTAGCCAAAAGGGCAAACCAAGGCAAAAGAAAGAAAATAAAGAAGAAAAAGAAAAGGCACAACAAATCAAAAACAAAATACAAAAGAAGAAAAAGAAATGGCATAACAAATCAAAAGCAAAATGCAAAAGAAGAAAAATGCCAAGAAAATCATTTCACAAAAAAATGTTACCCCCCTAAAAAATAAGCCTTTTACCGATTGCTATCGTGAAGAGCCTACCAAAGGACCGAGTCCCTAGAAAGGATGATAGCGGTAATGGTCGGTATTCCCTCACTTTGCAACCATATCCATCTTTTTACTTGGACTAGTTGAGCTATTTTTGAGCATGGAACGACCCTCTTGGCTTGCCGCTAAAGGAGGCGGGGTTTCACTTTACCTATAGTGTCGACTAACTCCGTGGTTCATCCCCTTTCCATTACGCCTATCGTCCCGTGGTACGTTCTTAGAAGATTAGGAGGACCTAGGTAAGTTACCAACGTTTATATTGGTTTGTTTTCATACTATTAGGGTTTGGACCATATCGATTTGTGTTATTAGCTTGGGAACGTTGTCACTTGCCTTGAGTCCTGTTTCTTTCACCGCTTTGTTGAGGGTAGCGGTATTTGTTTCTTCTTGGATGCAACCGATTGTTTGTTTGTTTGTTTGTTTGTGTGTTTTCCCGTTCGGTTGTATCCACAGTTTAGTCGCAAGACCTCTCTTGCCTTGCGGAGAGCACTTTTCCTCTAAGTGTTCTCGCATGAGTTGAAAGGGCGTAGGGTGCGCTAATACCCGCTCGGTTAGTAGTCTAGTTTCTATTAGTTAGTAGTTAGTTCGTGCATACTCGAGGGTGAGTAAGGGTTAAGTGTGGGGGAGTTGATAAGTGTGTTTTTTAGTGTTTATTTCACGTGTTTGGTCCCGCTTTCTTTTATGAAATCGCTCTTTAGAGCGGTTTCGAGGCTACTTACGCTTCTTCTAGCTTGTTTTAGGTTCCTAATGCTCATCATGGAGAAATGGAACGATTCTGTTTCGTTTCCGATACATATGGAGCCAATGAAGAGAAGCGACGATGATTCGGTGACTTAGACTCGATCCCGACTCCCTTGGAGCCCACTTAGGAATATCCCGAGCACCAAGCATTGATAAGAAGCCTAGGAAGAGCAAATAAGGACCCATTACATCCGGGAAGGACCCATCACGGCCGGGATGAGAAAACGAGAAGAAACAAGCCCCTATAGGGTGGTCCCGGTCGGGACCAATCCCATCACGGGCGGAAAGGAGGGTCATCCCGACCGTGACCACCCCCATCACGGCCGAGACGGCCCCAGTTCGCATTCCGCTTCTTTCTTTCATTCCCCTCACTTATGGAACCCTATATATACCCCCCTCTTATATTGTTTTAAGTATGGAGAAAACCCTAGATATAATTTAGGTTAGATTAGCTTAGATTAGTATAGATTAGCTTAATCCTTCCTTAATCACTGTTCATTAAGCCTTAATTTAGTGTTAATTCCTGTTTCATCTTTGGATTCTTGAAGACTTGTGGTAGATTATTCAATCTTGACAACAATGGATATCTACTTGAGTTGATTTTATTCAAAGTTCTTTCCTTTCATTCTCCCTTGTGTTGTTGGTATAATTTCTTCTTCTCTTTTATTTAAAGTTTGAATCTTTGTTTAAGTTTTGTTTGGTTAATTGTTTAGATTTCATTATGAATGCTTTAATCATCTTGTTTTAGTTTAGTTATGTGTGAGTAGTCCTCTTGCTAGGATTAGTAGGGGGATTGGGTGTCTTCATTGGTGATTAAGGGTTTTTTGTAGGGTGTTGGTGGTTGTTTAGGTTGCTTCTTGGTTGTATGCATGTGTCATGTTTGATGAAATGCTTGAATGCCTTGTAGTTGCAAATGCATGTTTTCTTGCCTTCTTCTTGTAACCTTGTATGTTGCTAGGATGAGGTTTTGCGCGAGAGCGGGAGACCTCTAGGACGGTTTTGGAGCGAGAGCCCGGATTATGCCTAGATAGCTTGACTACCCCTTCGTTCTTGCTTTCTCTTGATTGTTTCGATACCCTTGAACCCGACTAATCCTAGTCCTTCCTATATTGATTTCTTCTTCATCTTAGCTATAATTCCTCTAGTTTGTTGTTTGAATTTAGTTCTAGTTCATTTGTTTAGTTTATGTCCTCAT